>CM032753.1:12461714-15402309 GCA_019155195.1 Avicennia marina
TTGTCCTGAATACTGGCTGGTCATCACGATAATTGGGGTACAAAAAAACAATAATAGAAGATAATAATTAATAATAAAAGTCCTCACCAAACTCGCTATTCTCATTCCTCTCAGGTGAAGGCTATCTGACACTTGTTTTTTACCTCCACTCGTGTATCATGCACTCAATCTAATTTTCACAAAATTCAATTTCTCGTGCCCTTTTCGTGTGATAACAAAATGGTCTCAATAATTCAAGCAACGTAATAAATACAAACACTTGGTATAATGGATGTGAGCCACAATAAAAAAAAGATATGAGCTAAGTAAGTATCTCAATCTGAAAAGATATGAGCTAAGTAAGTATTTCAATCTGTAACATCCCCAAATACAACCCCTACAAAGATTAAAATTAAATAAATAAAATAAAATTCCTCCCTTGTCTTTTTTTTTTGGTTTTTTTTTTTTTTGCCTCTCTTTTTCTTTCTGTCCTCCTTTTTTTATAGGTTGGAACAAATTCCCAAATACATGTTTTGGCCTCCTTACTTATTATTTTGTCATCTCCTCTTTCTCTCTCTCTCTCTCTCTCACATTTTATGCAAATTGTCTAATATAATTTTAAATTTTGATAAATTATTTTAATTATTAATAATTTTAAAAATGTAACATGTTTTTCTTTTAATTTTATTTTTTAATAACTCACTTATATTATTAAAAATTTTACAACATGATAGATTTATATTTTATTATCGATAATAAAATATTATGTGCACAAATAACAGATGTACTTTTTAATAAATAATAATTTTAAAAATAGGTAATAAATATTATCATGTGATATCGAAAATCATTTTAATAATAGATTAGGTACTGTAACATTCTAATTATCAAAATAGATAAGTACGCACATCGAAATAACAAACCATGTAACACTTGTTAATGACGTTTGATACCTTAACGAAACATTTCCCTCTCCCAACTGATCTTTGACCATTGATACAATAACTTTCTAGCAATGCAGTTGAAAATTTTCCACACACAACAATTTGAAAAATACTAAATAAATTTTATTAACGAATTATATCCTTATGAAGATTTAACATATAATGAATATAGATAGATTTCTCATTGAGTAACTATTCATAAGATTATAACTACGCCCATATCACACAAAACCTAGAGATAGTTGTAAAGAAAAGCATTCTAAGTCGAAATGTTATTAAGTTTCGTCTTCTTGAAGGATTTTCAATGAAAAGTCCTAGGAAGACTAATTTCATCCAATTGCAGAACGAACATCTAAAGGTTGGTCTAGACCGTTGCTATGTTAATTGCAGAACGAACATCTAAAGGTTGGTCTAGACCGTTGCTATGTTAGAAAAAACACTTACCAATAGATGTCCCTCTTGCGTTGAATAATTTTTTTATGAAAATCTGATAATCTTTTTAACCAAGAAGAATTTTTTATAAAAAGCTATAATACAATGTAACATGCTCCTTAGGCGTTTCTATATTCTAGCATGATTTTAAAAAATATTTATAACAAAGAGTTAATTACAAAATACAAAGGCTAATAGTGCACGTGGTAAGGAAGGAATTAGTGATGACTTCCTAAATTTTTAAATTTAAAATTAATGGTTTAAATTTCCTATTATTCATAGGGTGTATGAATAGTTGTAAAAAAAAGGGTAGAATTTCTATGCTCATAGATTGCAGTTCAGCGCCATTTCTGACAAATGACCGCTTAATAGACAGCAATCCAGAATTGACGAATTTATTGATTCCTTAAAAATAGAATTGCTTAAGAGTACAAAGTTGACGAGCGTACTGCAAATCCAAAAGAAATTAAGGAAAAAGGAAAGACCAACTTTGTTATATAATTTATTATAACCATTAAAAAAAATGGTATGTTCGACCTAATTTGTTTGGGTCTGGGGCGGTGTAACAATTTACATGCAATAAATATTTGAATTTAACTCAACTTAAGTCTATAAAATTGAACTCAAGTTTAAATTTGAGTTTAAGCCGTGATATCAAAGAAAAAAAACAAAAAATAAAAAATAAAAAAATCAAAGTTTGAATTCAATTTCAATTGAACTGAAAAAGTTTTTAAATTTAATCATATTCGAGCAAAATAGTATAGTTTATTACTACTCATATTTACAATGCATTTTTCCATCTTTATTAAACCCTGAACTTTGAAATTAACTCTTTCCATTGATTATAAACTCTAAAACATGTATCATATTAATAGTAATCAGTTTATGCCTTTTCTATCCTCAGAAATCAATTTATCCAGGCATAGAATTCAAATATTTTTTTTCTTCATATGTCTAAACTAATTTTTGCAGACGCCTTTTTTTCTTAAATAATTCTTAGAAAAGTGATGCCGTTCCTTATGCAGACTTAGTCAGCTGAAGTAGATGGTTGCATTAAACAATGACAAAAATAGCAATGTATTCCAAGTGAGGAAGTTTCTTTCCTGGATTGATCGCCCGACTCTTCCCGCCGAATCCAATATAAAAAGGCCAGTGGTCTCTCACGGTGCACACTGCAAATTAAACAGAAAGAGATAATTGAAAGCAAATTAACATTCTACACGTAAACTGTTGAAACCATGGGCCCTCAGTGGATCATCTTCTTCGTAGTCCTCTCCTTCTCCGCCGCCGCGAAAGCTTCGGAATGTACAACCAACGGCAAGTTTTTGTTCCATCCTTATTATTAGTTTTAATTTCTTTTGTCTTAAGGAGACAACATAGATACCCACGTACCTATTCGTTGAGATAAAGAGAATTTAGTCTTTTGGGTTATTCCTAAATTGAAATTGAAGGAGTGCCGTTAGTCCGGAATATCAGTGAGATAAAACAGGATAGTTTTGGCCTTCCCGGCATATCTCACATTACACTTGCCGGTGCAGTCTTGCACGGCTTTAAAGAGGTAACAGAATTCAAGTTGGCAGTTGTGTTCTTATTATTATTTTTTAACCGTACCTCAGTGCTTAGTTTCATACTACTTCTGCTTTTGTTGCGCAGGTTGAGGTTTGGCTTGAAACAGCAGCTCCTGGATTTCGCACTCCAATCCACAGGCACGATTGCGAGGAAGTCTTCGTGATCCTAAAGGGCAGTGGCACTATTTATCTTTCCTCCAATTCAGATAGTGGAGAGGAATTCCCCAGCACCCCAAAGGAGATCCCTTTTTCCGCTAACAGCACGTTTCATATTGCACCGAATAATGTGCATCAGGTAACTGTGTGCGCGCGCCTTCATCTTCTTCTTTGTCAATGTTTCGTCTTTACGTCTTGTGGGCATCAGTCTTAATCTGTTGATCACTGTGTGCATCTGTTAAACCGCAGGTGGCCAACACAAATGAACATGAAGACTTGCAAGCTCTTGTCATCATCTCGAGGCCCCCGTTAAGAGTGTAAGCTCGGTGGTTAACCCTTTCATAATAAATCTCTCATGCTGACTGCACTTTTCGTCCTGAATTGGAAGAATCTGGCAGCTAGCAGAAGATTAACTCTTTGTGACAGAACATTTGGACTGCGTTTCACTGCCATGGATCCAATTATCACTAATGATTGGCATGATTTAATTTTCAGGTACAGGTATGATGATTGGTCCACTCCTCACACGGCCGCCAAATTGATATTCCCTTTCCTCTTCGATGCAAAGTGTTACAAACCTCCAACCAGGGATGAACTCTGAGCAATAGAATATATATATATATTGCAAATCAAAGCTCAAACAAAATTCTTGTTTTAATTTGTTGTATCCGAACACGGTTTGAGAATGTATTGATTCTTCCATTTGAGCCCTTGTTTGTAGTGATCAGACAGATGGGTGGTACTTCCTGTATGTAGCAAATGCGTGATAGCTGTTCCCGGGAGCAGCTGTAATTTGCGATAAAAATAACCAAATTATCGATGAGTACTGTCTACTGTGACTTTGTCCGAAATAGCTATGTCAAATATATATGTCAATATTAAAAATCAGTATTTCGTTCG
The DNA here is from genome assembly GCA_019155195.1 of Avicennia marina. NCBI lineage: Eukaryota > Viridiplantae > Streptophyta > Magnoliopsida > Lamiales > Acanthaceae > Avicennia > Avicennia marina. Next base: position 12,465,694 of record CM032753.1, read on the forward strand.
CATGTATGTAATTTTGATTGTAGATTTTGTTAATTTTTCAACGAAAATTTTGAGATTTTTTTTAAAAAAGAAAACCGGTTTCACTTAATCATAAAATCCACAGAAGTTATTAATTTTTTTAAGTGAAACTTTGACTATTTTACTGACTTAATTATGCATTTTTTAAACTTAAAACAACATGAATATATGATGCAAAATTGTAAACCTAGGTACTTCTATTAAATAGCACGATTACAGCGTGACATAAAAATAATAATAATAATAATAATAATAATAATAATAATAATAATAGTAATAGTAATAATATCTACTAAATCTCATAAAAACTTCACTAACAATGTTTGGTTTAAAGAAATGAAATGAGTGTGAAAAGGAAAATGATTAAGAAAGGAAAAAAATGAAAGAAATTTAATGCTCCATATATTGTTTGGTTGAAAAGAATTTTAACGAGGAAAGAAAAATTTAAAAAAAAAACAGAAATAAAATCAATAAAAATTTAGAATTGAATTTTTTTTATAATTTGGGAAAAATAATGAAGAAATTAATAAAAAATAGAGTTGATGAAGTTCTGAAAGAGAAGTAAGAGTTACAATAATTTTCTTTCTATTTTCCTCACCTTTTTGCAAAGAAAATGAATCTTTCTTTTATAAACAATAATTTCCTTCCAATTTTCTTTTCCATAGGATTTTCCTTATTAACCCAACAAGCAAAAAGATTTTCCTTAACATTTTCTTTACTTTTCCTCGATGAATTCCAAGAAACAAACATAGCATAAAAGATGAATTATACGGACTATTCCTTCAATGCAAGATGATATCTCTAGGACTTTAACACTATGTTTGGTTCAAGGATTTTGAGAGGGAAAAGAAATGAAAATAGTAGATAAAACAATTTTAGTTGTTTGGTTAATAAGGAAAATGATAAAAAAAAAAGTCGGGGGGAAATATAATTTAAGAGAAGGAAAATCATTTTCCTCACAAAATAGTGAGAAAAATAAAAGGAAAACTATTATAACCATTTTCATTATTTCTCTTTTCTCATCTATGCTCAAATCGTTTCTTTTAAATAATCAAAAAATTATAAAATTTGAATTTTTTATCTTATTTTTTCTATTTTTAATTATTTTCCTTTCCTTATATAAATCAGTCTACCAAACATCCATGAAATTTTAAATTTCTTAAAATTTTCTTTTTTTTCTAATATTTTCTTTTCCTTTCCAAATATTAGAACCAAACATACTCTAAAATTGCTATGATTTAGTCAAATACTTCAATTAAATAGTATTTTTCATTTGTACAATTTATAGAAATGTGTGTCAGCCTTTGACCATTGCATTTATTTTCTTCCTCCGTTATATTTATTTTCTTCCTCTTTCTTATTGTTCCCGATGATCTCCTCTGTCTTATTCTCCCCCAAGCATCTCCTTTCTTCCTTACCTCAGTCAATGCAGTGACGATTTATTCTCATCTTTCTCACAATCTCTCCAAATAAATTTTTCAGAAATCGTCTTTATTCCTCCAAAAATCCTTATTCCCATAATAATCAGTTTGTTTTTTTCAATAACGAATCATTATTCTTCAATTTAGAGTAAAAATTAATCAGTATGTTTCTATCATTTATTTAATCTCTTTTTTTTTACTTCTGTAAATTCATAATTTAATTTTCATAGTTAAACTACATAATTTTATTTATGTATTTGAAATTCATAAGGTATGTACACATATTTTATTATATAATATATAGATATATTTGGCGATTATGTGTGATGCTTTCTGGTATGTATAGAAATATTATGATATTTATACATGTTGTATATGTGAATATGCTGCTTTAGTGAGAAAATATTTTTAAATTAATTTAACAATTTAGTTGTTGCAATTGAGTTTTTTTGGAAATTTTTTTGTTTGATATGTATATTTGAATTAATTAAAATTTTAGTAAACTGCTTTACTATTTGATATGTATAATGTTTGATATGGAGTTTGATATCATCTTATAACAATTAAATTATTCACTTAATAGTTTAATATAATTAGAAGTATACGGAATATAATTTAGTAGTTGAAATACATAATTTGATAATACATGGAGTTGATAATATTTTTCTTTGTGACTTGTTTTTATAAAAATATGTCGATTGGTGGAGATTAGGTACAAATCGTGCTGTATTGGGGTGGTATTATTTTGCAAGATGTAAATTCTGTTAAATACGACCGCGAGCTATGTGCATTAGATACCATCTCTTGCGACACAAACTTGATGCAGCTTTTCTCAAGATTGTACCAATTGAGTGGTGTTGATAGTAATAGATTTGAATTGAGAGTTTACACTCCATTTGTGCTAAGCCATGAACATTGACATGATAGAGCTACTGTAATTAACTTGAACACCAACGACAATCTATATTTATTCCTAAACCCTTAATGGATTCCATTTTTTAGAGCCATATTTGGAGTTCCATGAGACCCTACATCCCCAAACAGATTATTCTTTTTACCCATGCCCCACAAATGAGCAGTTAAGTGAGCTACCACACATCACGGAACGTTCAGCACATATGGGGGTTCACGAAAGTCTCAAAGAGCATAATTATGATGAGGGACCTTCACATGTGGCTCCGCAATTAGATAATACATTGAATGAGAAAAATAACCTAGAGACAGAACTGTATGATGATGTGTCAGGGGCATATGGCGATAGTTTTGAACAAGATTAGGGTGCCACAGATATACCATCATCGGGGAGATACACCGATCGGAGCAAGTTTTACGGCAGTTTATGATGGTGCGGGACGTTCCACCTACTCTTCGACTCGCTGAGGATCGCTTACACACCATTGACCGTCGCGGAGAGGGTTCGGCAAGAGATTGGATGGTATGTCATCAGACATACATGGATCATTGGCGGAGTCTAGCAATGGTTGTACAGAGACAGAGACACCACAGCCATGTGCCCCAAGTAGCAAGTAGGTACATTGATTGGTATTATCAAATCACTTGCCGCATGATTACTCCACCGACTGCTTTCGTAGAATTTGGATTTCAACCCGGAGATGGTTAATGGACTGATTATGTGGTACGTAATCACAAATAATATTTATTGTCTACTTCTATGTATATGACAATAAAAATTTAATGTGTACTGAAACACTTATCAATTTTCAAGTCCATGAGTTAGAGCAGTTTTTTATTGATGGCGATGTCAGTCATTGTACGAAGATTCTGTCACATGGTTGTGCAATGCAGGTAGGTGATTGCATGCCTATGCTGAGGTGGATGTTACTCCTACGACACACAGGGCGTCTACAGCGATGCGCCCGTCCACGAGCAGGCCTTGGGTGGAGCAGCGTAGTGGACGTCATTCTGTATCTCGTACTACAGTTCCTTCGAACCTTGATGCAGACCCATCCACTTTGACTTACGATACAGCATAGGTCTCTTACATGCCTACGACACTACAGCAACATGACAATGTTTACATACTTGCTCCTCCAAATCCAACCATACACAGTCCATACTCAGTGCAGGTTATGCAGGCTCCTTACTATTCATTAAATCCATCCATGTAGTACTTTGGAGCTCCAGAAACTATGGATGTACTTTTCATACATAACCTGTTGCATAGAGTAATTACCAGTCGTATGGGGAGGTGTGGCAGGATGATAAATTCGACCATTCAACTGTGTCGTTACATGACGATACGTTACAGTACGTGGATGATGATCTTGCCTCAAGACCTCGTAGAGATCGACGTGCTCCTATATGTGATACTGGGGGACATAGGACATTTAGATAGAATTATATTGTACTCTATATTAGCACTTTATTAGAAGTTACTTGGATAAATACATTTGTTTGAACAATTTGCAAATTATCATGTTTCATTGTTCATTACTTGCACATATTCGTGACATTTAATATCATTGCCTATTATTCAGGTATAATTAATTATAAATTAGTAATGTACATATGATTGTAATTAAAACTTATATTAGTTGTTTAAAAATAGATAACAACATTAAATCATAATTATTCACATGTGCAATTTTCTTATAATTTTAGGGTGATTAATTCTATTTTTGTATAATTTTAATTTCAAAATAAAAATTAAATTTTCTTTAATTGTTACCATTAATTTTTTTATTTATTCTCTATGTATAATAGTAATTATATACTCAAATTTATAAAATATAAAATTTAAATTATTTAAAAACATAAAAAATATAAAATTAAACTATTTAAATTATTTATTTATTTAAACATAAAAAATATAAAATTTATAAGTGTAATAATTGAGTATATATTTTTAAACTATGAAATTTGAAAACGAACATAGCCTGGTTTGATCTACTTGTTAAATTTTGAACTTTACTCTATGTTTCTTTTCCATCTTCCTGTCTTCACAGAATTTATAAAAAATTATATTTCTAAATATACAATTCAATAAAAAAAATTTTAAAATGCAAAATTCTAATTTTCTTCCTTTACACACACACACACACACACATATAATTAATTATTTTTTAATCATTATACCTACTCATAATCAAATCAATACATATATCTATACATATATACACTCACATTTATATATATATATATATATAAACTAATCATCATAATTATATACTACCACAACATCTAATTATTATTATATATTTTATACATATATTTAAATAAATCAAAATCTTCAAAATATTAAAATCTTACAATCAAATATACTACTTATATGAACATAACTCATTCCAAATATTATCTCCACCAAAACCCCACTTCCGAACATAACCCATGTAATTTTAGGATATTATTATTTTTATACCGTTGCAAACTCAATCCACACTATTGAATGATTTAAAAAATAGACTGCTTTTTTTTTAAATTATTCAAATTCAATGGTGAAAATTCGACCAACATAAATTAATGGTTCGTGTTCTGTCACAATCTAATTTTATTTTATATATTTTAGTCGCATAAACACACTAAATATATCATCATAACTATATCAATAAATGTTAGTTTTTAAATATAAATTTTACAATATTTACAAAATAAGAGAAAAAAATTAATAAATCAAAAATTAAGAGATCCTTGTATATGTACAAATATAGTAATAATATATTTTAAATATAAAATTTATTTATATCATTCATAAAACTCATATAGTGGCAAAGGAGAAAGAAATTTATATAAAATAGAATAAATTAAAATCTAGAAAAGTTATGAATTCAATAAAAATTGGGGAGCAATTTAAAATATTGTTATTTATTACAAAGAATTGAGATATTTAATAATTATATATTATGTAAAAAAGTTAAGTTCATATACTAAATATGTAGATAGCTACATATACGCACTCAGACGCATGTGTTACTTACTTAATTCAATATATAATATTTTTGTCATAAATAAAATTTTATTTTTATTATGTAAATATGTCAAAACATATTTCATATATTTTTCTTTTATATTTTAGTAAAGAATGAGGATATTTAGTAAATTACTATTGAAAACCAAAGGTCGTTAATCTCCACCCCATACACTTAATTTGTAGTGTGTGTGTGTGTGTGTGTGTGTGTGTGTGTGTGTGCGTGACTGAGTGGTAAATATTTATCTAAAAGATTAAAATGCACACACAAAAAAAAAAAAAAAAAAGATTATCGCTTTAGCCTTAAATAGAGAGCATATTAGTTTTGAAATTATTTCTAAGGGGATCCTATTTAATCCACACACCATAAATATTGTACAACTAACATGCTGGGGCTCAGAATCACATCACTGAACTTTCGAGACTTCGTTGATAATATCTCTTTACAAAGCTTAATATGTTGTATTATGTCATGATTTGCCCCTCGTTGCGATCCTTTCTTACTGGCGAGGCTTGTGATATGATATGCTATACCGTATAGGTCTAGCTGTAATTGGGTTCAAGTCTAAAAGTATTTAATGTTGCAATAATAATATAAAGAAAAAAATACGTATATACATGATTCACAAATTAAATACTTCAGAAAAATATATAAGAAAATAGATAGACATATTTTTATTGAATGGAGGAATTGCCTGTTGTAAACTAAAACCATTTTTAATCCTTGAAGCAGTGGGTGACCACAATGCATGATAAATGCTTGGATAATGTACTTTAAGTCATCGGCAGGAACACTATAATCCTATAATTTGATAAATTAGAAAAGAACAGAAAGTAAGAAAGAACCAAGAGAATTTTGGAGACATAACAGTAGTTTGATTTTTATTCATCATGAGCTTTCAAAATACTGTCGTAATTATTATATTACAATTTGCTAAATATAAAACAAGACAATTCATAACATCTCGACCTATCATTATTAGTAATATAAGATAGTTCATAACAAAAACATCATTATCACATTACAGCTTGCTGAACAAAATACAATTCGTAATAAGTATTATATTACAACGTCCCAAGTTTACAATAGAATTCATAATACAAAATATCACCTTGTGAAACAGACAAAAGGCAAACATAAAAAAAGTCTAAAATGCAACCCAATTCAAATCATATAATCCATAATAATCTTGTCTAACACATGCAAGGCAAGAACAATCTGGATATGGCCACCTAATGTATCAAGCCACCGTATAAACATCCCAACCATATCAAACAAAGTCTAGTATGCATAATAGTTTCAATCCACTATCAAAGAAAGCATGAATTCAAGTAAATCATATTACATAATTGGACACTAAGAATTAACCTTAACCCCTTTGATAACTCTAACCTTTACAACCTATGACCTAATATTAATATCACCCCCTGTTGAAGCTAATGTTGGAACTGGGGTGGTGCTAGCCTCTTTCTATTACTTTCCTCCCTTCAGTCTTGGGGCTCAACTGCAAAAGTGTTGGGAAGCTCTTGGAGTTATCGAACTGCCTAGAGTAGAAGGTAAAGACCTATTACCCATCTCTGAGGCTGAAGATGAAGGAGCATCAATAAGGGGGGTGGGGTAAGTTTGATGCACCGGCGTGGCTTGATGCCTCTTGAGTGGCTACTTTCCCTTTTTTGCTACTGCCACTTGTTTTCCTCTTGTTGCCACCTGCTTAGACTTGTGAAGCTCATGTCTACCACCAATATCAATAAAAACTATCATTAGAAGCAATTAACAAAGTATAATAATATTCATAAATTTCTTTTACTTCTAAGAGTCCAATTTCATTTTCTAACATTAGTACATTTAACGTGTTACTCTGTAAAATTGTCCTAAGAACCTATCTGGTTAATGAATAACATTTGAAGATAGAATGCAACTCCATCCGAATAACACGTGAAGTCAGAGTTATAATGCGACCCTAAACTCTATCCAAACTTGTAATGCTAGAATAGGCATTATTAAAGCCGTAGTCAACGAAGCAACACTAAAACTTTTTGCATGTCATTCTGTTGTCAAGCAATTAATTAGCTAAGTAGGCAACTTGATGGCTCATTCATCCAAAGCAGGATGAAATATGTAGATATTTTGACATCAAAAAGTTTAAAAGATGGGTTGCCTTTTTCCTTAATCTCAAAGGCTAAATTGGTGGTCATAACCCTGATTCTTTAACAAATTAAATGGCAAACACGAAACGAGACGCAGTTCTAAACCAAGCATGTAGCATCATATTCAGCACCCAAAATCAATTAGGACTACAGCTCATTGTAGACACATTAAAATTTAATGCCCAATCAAATAATACCACGTAAAAAATATGGTGTTAGAAAATATTAATTAAATCAATTTTATTTATTTGGAGAATTAAACAAATACAAATCTCCAGAATAAATAAATAAATAATTAATGTTTTACCGGCCAATCAAATGATGACAAGTGGCAGAACCTTACTAGAAGTTTGAAGCATGAAGATTCTAAGTAGTAGAGTCTTACCAGAAGTTCAAACAATGAAGACTCTAAGTGACAGAGTCCTGCTAGAAGTTCAAGTAAAGAAGACTCTATTGAGTTGTTGGGTAGAGTACAAACTCTGACGTCTAATGAAATCACGCCACGTCAGCAGACACTCTATCTCTCCTACAACTATAAATAGGGGTCAAACCCCACAAAAAAAAAGGAGAAGACAAGAGGAAGAGAAGCAGCTGAAGAACTCCCCAAATTCTCTCTGGAATCCCTAAGAACATTCAAAGTGTTCTTCGTCAAATTCAAAGAAGTCCGCCGTGTTCTTCGCCAAATTCAAGAAGCTCGCCGTGTTCTTCGCCAAATCCAAGAAGTCCGCTGTGTTCTTCGCCAAATTCAAGAAGCTCGCTGTGTTCTTCGCCAAATTCAAGAAGTCCGCCGTGTTCTTCGCCAATTCAACGAGCTCGCTGCGCTCTCAACAAATCAAGAAAGTCTGCGGTTCTTCGGCAAAATCAAGAAGCTCGCCGTTCATTCGCCAAATCAAGAAGTCGACGCGTTCTTCGCCAAATTCAAGAAGTTTGCTGTGTTCTTCGCCAAATTCAAGAAGTTCATCGTGTTCTTCACCAAATCCAAGGAGTTCGTCACTAAATTCAAGGCGTTCTTCACCAAGTCTCCAAAATTCAACATTTGATCTAAGATCGTAGTGCTAAACCCGAAGATCAGTGTTGCTGAGAAATCAACAACTCTCAAGGAAGATCAAGCGCAAGCCCTTTCCTTGAAGATTGATCAAATTTCAAGTCGAGCATTTTTTGAAGGAAGAATCAGAGGATCAGATTTAGAAAGTAGAACCCACAAAAAATTCAAGTTTATTCAAATTATTCAATTAAATTCCAAATATTCTTGTAATTCAAGAATTTCGTCCTACACTCATATCTTCTTTTCTAAATATGGTCGTCCTAAAGCCCCGAAATCAATACGATTGGTCATAAAGAAATTTAATCAAATACATTCCAATCCACGATTTACTTCAAAACAAAATCTAACGACCAGCATAAGACATTTGCACTCCAATTTCTGAATAGCTACACAAAAGTAAATGGGAGTCGTGCCACAACAAAATTGCTTCCTCTAGCAGCGGAAATGGATGTGATGAAAAATGGATGATATCAATTTAGAGAGAGAGAGAGAGAATATAGAAACTTACCCACAAAAGTCCCAACAAAAATACATGATTTCGGCCGAATATTTCTTAGGATTTCACCGGAGGTTGCCTTCCTTGCACGACAACCGACGATTTCTGGTCAGCCAGTGGTGGAGATTCCTCGATTCGGCGGTCGGGTGGCGGGGGCGGTAAGAGAGGCTCGTTCGAAGAGAAAGAGACTCGACTCATGTTTGTTCAAATTACTTGAGGGCATTTTAGTCAATTCTCGTTTTAATATTTCCCAGCGCCTCTTTTTCGCCTGAATTGTTTGAGGAAATTTCGGTCAATTCCCGTCGGCCGGTGGCAAATTGTAACGTTGGCTAATGGTAATCTAAAAAATAAAAGAGAGAGATATCATTTAGTACTTCGAGAGTGTGGATGTAATAATAAATATAATTACTAGATTGACTACAACATGACTATTCCAGCTTACACCTAAATATATTTATTTATTTTTCTTACATAAATTCAAATTGAAATTGTTTTTCCAAATTTTGCATGCTTCACCCCTCTTTTTGAACACGTCATCTAAAAATGACATCCCCGAGTCTGTTCCTATTTTTTTTTTTTTTTCCATTGAATATGCATTTGTCTGATGGCAAAGATTTTGAGTTTATTTATCTTTAAATTATTTATCTTTTAAAAATATATATTTAATTATTATATTTTTTTCTCCCTCTTCTTCTCTTTTACTTTTACACAATTTCTAAAATAAAAATACTTTAAAATACAAATCATGATTACAAAACAAACAAAGAATTTGATTTTTTTGGACTTGAACTCTTGGATCCAACGATACGTGTGGCAAAGTAGTTTAGAATATAGTTATGTTATATCATTAGTTCTGTTAAATAATGAACTTTAGTAAAATTTAATATATAAAGAATATTCAAGATAGGGAAAAAGTACAGATAAAAAGATTTGAAAATAGAGAAAATTTGTGAGAAAAAGTAATAAAAATAATATGTAAAAAGGGAAGAGAAAAATTAAAATTAATTAAAATAATTGTACAATTTTGCAATTGTGCATTAAGAAATTTTACTTTTATAATAATATAATTATAAGTACATAATATAAAAAAATAAGTAATTATATGCTAGTAATTATATTCGAATGTGTAAAGTAATGCTATAACCTTATAATGTGAAGCCAAATTTGTCCAAACGCTTAATAGTATAATATAAATATAGATAAAATATATAATAATTATTGAATAACACAATAATATATAAGATTTATAATTATTTCTTATGATATAAATATATATATATATATAAATGTGAATGTATATATGTATATATTCATAAATATGGATTCAATTATGAATAATTATAATAATTTAATTTTAAATATTTATGTATATATGTGAGACAGGAAAATTAAATTTATTAATACAAATTTTTGTTAGGGCTTGGTTTGTTTCCAAATTAGAATTGAGAGGATAATTTGGATGATTTGAATAGAGATAAAAATTGTATTTGATTTGTAAGATTTAGATGGGTAGAAAAATCATAAATATATATATAGATATATATTTAAAATGTAATAATAATTGAATGATGTGATAATATATAGGTTTATAAGATAATAAAAAAATAAATGTGAATAGAAAAATTATAAGGATATATGTTTATTTGACTTGAAATAGGTATAATGATTAAAAAATTATTAGTTAATTATAAAAAATAAGATAAGGAAGATTTTAAATTTAAATTTGAATAAAATTTGTATAGTAAATATTTGGTTTGTAAGATTTTTAAGCGGTGGTAAATAGTAAAAAAGTAAACAAACAAGGCCTAGTGATGATGACAATCATTATTTTACTTCTCCTACTGCTACTTCGATTATTTAGTAAAAAATAATACTAAACCTGCAAAAATGATTAGTAACAATTACAATTTTGAAATTGTGGACTTGGGTCTACCAAATGTGTGGTTGCCTACTATTATATATTATTATTTTAATGTCAATTATTGAAAATTTTATTATTTTATGTTATAAATCAATGTTTAGTTATAACAATTGTTTTAATAAAATAACGAAGATGAAAAATTGCGCACGTAATTGTGTCTGGTACAGATATTTTCTAAAATGTAGGCTCCAAAGGGATGAAAAACTTCGCTTGGGTTTTGCTTTTATGTTTCTTGGCGTTTTGGTTGTGAGGTGACCGCCACGACAAACTGCTTAGATCTTAGATTAAAGTTTGTTTGAATGAAAATTTTGACGAGGAAGAAAGTTGGTCTGAAATTTTAAAAATAATGTAAAAATAAGATAAAAAAAGATAAAAAAATTATTTAAATAGATAGTATATTTAAAAATATATATTTTAATATGATGGAAATGATGAAAAATTACTGTGGAAACATAGCCAGAGAGAACTTCTAGCCCAATTTGATTGGGGCAAGAAGGATGGGTTATGTTTGTTATGATTTTTATGTGGGTGTTTTTTATATGTTTTTTTTTTTTCAAAAATTATGTAAAAGGTAAAATTAAAAAATAGATAAAATTTAAAAAGTTCAATAATCAAATTGTGTGTATTATTTTGAGAGGAATGAAAATATAGCAACACATTTTTTCTTTCCTTATTTTTTCTTTTTATTAGATTTCATGTTTTTAAATATATTAACTACAAACATACTTTTTCTGATCTTTTATTCTTGTTACAATATTTTCAAAAATTTACCCAAAATTTACATCCAAACATGCCTTTCAGCATCGCTTTGCTGGATAGTTGCACGACAGTCTGATTAAGCATTTCCTCGGCAGAAGCCGCTGCCAGCGTCATAAACTATATTATCTGACCTATACTATAAAATTATAAGTTAGTTTTGTATAATGATATTTCTATACATTCCTTGACGTGAATTTCTGCTTATAATTAAAATTTAATTACGCCAAGAAAGTTTCAAATAAAGCAAACGTCCCATATCGAAAAGATTATGACTTTTCAGTTTTAATGGCTGTGGCCATATACTTATTTTGATTGTATTTAATACTTTAATAGGGAACAATGCAATAAATTAATATGTTAATGTGTAATTTATAATATAATTAAAATATTTACTGTATAAATATAATGTAAGGCATCTGTTGAAAACTAAAACCTAATCTTGAGCTAGATTTACTCTTATAGAGTCAAACGCAAAATATACTCGTGCATTTATCTTTTTATTGTACACTTAAGAGGGTGTTTGGTTAAACTTATTTTTAAGAGTTTATAAAATCATATAATTTATAAGATGTTTTTAAAATTTATAAACTTATTTTAAATATAAGTTTAAAAGTGTTTGGTAAGATTATCTTAGAAGATTTTTATAATAATTTGTAATTATAGTTGTTTATAATTTTTTTGACTTAATAATAATAAACTTAAATAAATTTAATAGAATTTAATTTAAGAATATTTATGTTATTGTTAATACATGAGATAAAGCAGTTTATAAAATGTTTAAAAATAAATGGAGAATAACTAAATTATTTTTTTAAACAGTTTATAAGTTTAAAATATTTTATTTTTATAGTTTATAAGTTATTTTATAGAAATGAATTATCATTCACTCACTATGACTTTATAAGACGTTTATGAAATTATAAGCTCATCCAAAGACACCCCCCCCCCCCGCCCCCCCCAAAATAAGAATAATAAGTTGAAACCAAATACTATCATATGGACTAATTTGTTCTACTTTTTATAATTGCTTTGACAAAAATTTATCTCATGATACGCTTTTATGATTACATTTAGATAAAGTTTTCTAACGATGATATTTTTTATGCTCAAAATAATAGATTTTGTTTGTTTTAATTTATAAACGAGTTTTTAAGTATGTTTATTTTAAAAATTATATAAAAATAGAAAAATAAAATAAAATAATGTAATAATTATAGTATATGTCGGAAAAAATAAAAATAAACACAATCAATATTTTTTTATATTTGTTTTGTTTGACTAGTAGAAAAACTTGCAGTGATGTCAAATCCGCGTCTCTGTCATTTGAATTCAAATGTTTTAATTTTCTTATTTCAAATTGATAAATCAAGTATAAATTGGATTGTACGAGAACTCAATAATTTTGAACAAAAATTCAAGTTGATTGAAGAAAACTCGATAAATCGATACTAAAATAGATTTGCTTGAAAGAGTACTCAATAAGTTAAACACAAATTGATTTAATTAATAAAAATTCACTTTGTTTTTTTGACTTTTGATGTATAATAATATTTGATATGTAGTTTTAGCAAAATTACACGAAACGAAAAAAATTCCAAAGTCAGCAGATGTTTGTTGCCGGGTCGTGGTGTCCGTTCCTAAACAGATGATGTTTGTTTTATAATTATTCATCATTTTAAAATACATGTCATTATTTTCTTCGGTCTTACGTCAGGCGTGGAAAAGCAGGGCTGCCCGACTCGAAAATCAGTCTCGGTAAGCCTGCGGCAGTGAGCCAACTTGGACTCGCAATTATAAAAAAACACAACCAATATTTTTTTGTCTCTTTCCATTTACTTTTATATAATTTTTAATATAAAAATATTTAAAAATACACATAAAATTTTAAAAACAAATAAATCCTGTGTTCATGTTTTTATAATTGAAATAGTGAGTGATTGCTGTTAGCCAACCTGGACTCAAAAACACTGGCGAGTGGGGATGGACATTAAAATATTTGTCCAGAGAAAATGTTAAAAGAAATCAATGTTTTCTGATTCAACTAATGATTGAACCCCTAAACTTATTGGACAACCTGTATATTATTTTCATGAATAAATTTTTTACCAAAAATTATTCAAAAAAATTAATAAAATAAAAGTAAATTCATATTAAATAAAATATTTATTATAACAAATACATAAATTTTCAACTTTTAAGAAATAAAATCTAAGTTTCAATACATATATATATATATATATCAACTACAAAATAACATAACAACAATTCAAACAATACATTCAAGTCAAATCATAATTAATTCCTATCATCGTCAGCGTTAACATCGTCACCGTCACCATCACCGTCACCATCGACGACCAAAGTTTTTAAAATTAAGGTTATGTCATTTTCTTCACTTGAACAATATTAAATAATTATAAAAAATTGATAAATAAAAAAATACAAACATTTATAATACTGTATGGTTGAAAATTTGACCATTCTTCATTTAACAACACTCCTTCCTCAAAGTATATTTTTTAATTTGTCATGATCAAATTCACATTCAAGACTATTTTTAATAATCTAAAATTATAGCTAAATACTAATATAAGAAAAAATTTATGAATAAAATAATTTTTCCTATAAAATACTAATATAGCTAAATATTTATCACGACAACATTATATTTCAAAAAATTAGTTATAATTGTAAAATAAAATCAATAAGTAAAAATGATGAATAAAATTTTTGAAAATTAAGTATGCTTATAAAAATTTGGCATATTATCCGATTTAATAGACCTTTTTACTTTTTAAGACTGTGCATGAAAATTGGAAGAGGGATTTAGTTTCAATATGTTTACTAGTTTAACATTTGTTTTTCTTACTTATACTACGAAATAAAACTCTAAAATGTTTATCTTTAATAAAATAATTTAAAATTTAGTAATGTCATCAAGTGGAATATAAACAATAGACATATATATTTTTTAAAATTGAATTATAAATCAATCAATTGTATATTATATAATTGTACATTATCCATCTTGCTACATTCAAAATAAGAAAATAAAATTAGAAATTTCATTAGTATTTTACTAATATATGAAAATATCAGATAAAAATATGCACTTTTAAAATAATCAAATAAAATTATTGATAGTTCTATATTATAACTTGATAGTCATTCAAAAACTATTCAAATTTGTAATATGCGTGCGTATGTGCGTGTATACATCAATATACTCGTGTGGTTGTGGAAATATGAGAAATGCATTAGTATAATTAAAATAAACTATTGAATTAAAGTATTAAAAATTTTAATTAGATATTTTAAACATAGAATAAATTAAAGATCAATTTGTAAACTTTAAAATTTTAAAATAATAAATTATACATGTTTTGATATTTTACTAAATTATACTTCTTACATAGATAACTTTTTTATTATATAAAAGATTTACTATAAACATTCAATACGATTCAATTTAAATTATGTATTGTAGAATTAATAAAATTTAAGCTAAACTTTCCAAAGTTAATATAATTTCCTAAACAAGAATTAAGATCAGACGGTAGTATTTCACAAAGGTAAGTTAAATTCACATAATATATTGTTTTTTTGTTTTTGAATAATCATGTAAAGAATTTTGATATATATTTCCTTTTATAAAATGAATTTAAGATAAAATTTTGATGGACAATTATCTCAGCCAACTATCAAATCAAGATAGAGTTAATAAACAAATAAAATAGTCAACAGATTAAGATGATATGAAAAATATTTTTGTAAATTTTGTTCATGATATGGAAAATCTTACAATTTTTAAAAAAGTAATAGTTATACTAATATCTACAAAACAATTTTTATTTACTCACATTTTCACATAGTTTATTTTTTTAATGACTTCATATTTATTTATAATTAAATATTTTTATAATTTTTTTGGAAAATAAAATAAATATTATTTATCCACACAACGTGCACTTTACTAGTACCAAAAAAAAAAAAAACTCGTGTATTTACCCTGTTTTTGCATAATTCAAGAAGAGTAATCTATTAAAGTCAAATTATCAGACACAACAGTCAATTAATTTCTTCTACTTGTTCAAATCATTAGAACAAGGACTGGCAATTTAGCACACGGCATTGCCGTTAGTCTTGCTCGCCCCGGGATCTGAATAATCAAAAGTGGGACCACTTGAAGGTTTGGTAGACAAATTTTCAATTTTACATAATTAAATATATTCTTAATAACATTCAATTTTTTTTATATATACAATTAATTATTTATTTTGTAATTATTCACACGTTTACAATCAAATTAATATATTTATGTATACATACATACACTCTCATATCTATATATATATATATATATTTATACTCTAAAAATAATTATTATCTCTATATATTATTATTACGTAATCTAATTATGATTATAAATTTTATACTTATATTTGAATAAATTAAAAACTTTTATTATATCAAAATTTTACAATTAAGCAAACTATTATTTGTAACACAATTTCTACCTAATATCGTTGTCAACAGAACTCATTTCACAAACGTCCAGCGCGTCCTAATATTACATAATTGCTCCTTTTCTCTCACTTTATGATTTTCTTGAGTCCAATGTTAGACGCTGAAAAATGGGGCAGCGAGAAATAAATGTGAGTAACGTGAGCTTGCTGCTTTCTGCCAAATTTGACCCACCAAGAGAAGGACCATAAATCTGTTTGGCTCAGAAAATTTGAGGAGAAAAAATATAAAAAGAAAAAGAATATAAAATTTTAAATTTACTTGGTATTAGAAAGCAATAAACAACAGTTTTCAAAGCTATATTTTTTTCTTAGAAAATTGTCTAAAATCTTCAACTCACGAACATACAATATTTTAAAATTTATTTATTTTGTATATATATACATCAATTTTCAAGATATAATTATTTAGACTATTCAAAATCATAATTTTACACCTACACACACTCACATGCGTATGTGTGTGTGCATATATATATATATATATATTTGTACTCTAAAGAGTAATTAATACTTTATATAGATCTAAATGATCAAAATATTATATTTACAGCAAATCCTACCAATAAAATATATTTTAATATATATAGTAAATCTTGTCCTATAAACAAACAGCCCCAAAAACAATCCACTATTTTAATACTATTAGTAAAATATTAACACCTCACCACTAGAAATATAAAACACACTCAGAATCAACTCTCAAACAAAGCCTATATTTTACTTTTTTCATTAATATTCCTTCATTAAGCAAAAAATTAAAACCAATATATCCAACATTTTCTAATTTTTTCACCATAGCCAAGTGTTCTAAGCACAGCATGGTCTCCAAATTTTTCTTGAAAATCTGAAATCATCCAACTGCTTCAACTTTCTGAAAGCAAGTTGCATCAGTAGAAATTATTACATTATTTTGTCTAAAGATAATCCATTATTTAACCGATTTGGACCTTTCTGGAGTAGAAGAGTCAAATCACCTTTTAAGCCAACAGCAGCTGCATTCAGTTGAAGTTCCAGTTGGAGAGTCCAAATTATAATCAGCCGGCGAAGAATTATTGGCAACAATGGAAATAGACATTAATCCCCACGCAGAAAATTCTACCCACGCTACAGTTGATTCTCAATTATAAGAAGGGTCCGAAACTGACACTGCAAAGACCCACAGAGACAATAGTATCCTTAAGATTCTAAGCAGTGCAGCATTCTGCATATTCTATTATCATGGGCCCTCAATGGATCATCTTCTTCATAGCCCTCTCTTTCTCAGCCACTGCCAGAGCTACGCACTTTGATCCCAACGGCAAGTGTTTCTTTCTTTCCTTCTTATTTTTCGATTTCTTAACCATCTACTTTCTATGGGTAAAGGGAGTTTGATGTTGTCACTCATTCGTCTGGGAATGCAGGAGTTCCCCTGGTTCGGAATCTCAGTGAGGTAGATGAGGACAGCACTACTATTCCCGGTATATCTCACATCACAGTTGCCGGTGCTGTCTTGCATCACTTCAAAGAGGTAAAGTAAACACAGTTCTAGTCAGGAGGCAGTTGCACTTCAGTTGTTTTCTGTCCGTCTTCATCTAAGATTTTAATTAGTTACCATGGTTGGTGGCACTTGGCAGATAGAGGTGTGGATGGAAACGGCGGCTCCAGGAGCCCATACTCCAGTTCACAGGCACGACTGCGAGGAAGTCTTTGTGGTTCTAAAGGGCAGCGGCACAATCTATCTCGCTTCTAATTCAGATGGGGAAGACAAGTATCCTGGCACCCCAAAGGAGATCCCTTTTTACACCAACAGTACCTTCCATATTACTCCCAACGATGTCCATCAGGTATATATTCTGTGTGCTCTGTCTTCTCTCTCGATTCTTGTAATAATTTCCTCCTTTGCTAAAGGTCTTGATCGTTGACTCTGTACTGCTGTTGAACCTCAGGTCATGAACACAAACAAACACGAAGATTTGCATCTTATCGTTATTATCTCAAAGCCGCCAATGAAAGTGTAAGCTGGTTTCGTTACCCTTCTGCCCATGCAACAGATTGTTTATTTCTTGCGTCTTGAGATCCGGGTTCGGGTTCTGATTACCATGACTGATCGATCCTTGGCATTTGATTTCAGGGTCATATACGATGACTGGTCGTCTCCGCACACTTCGGCCAAACCGATGCACCCCTTCATTTGGGACGTAAAGTATTATAATAAACAAGAGTCAACCCAAGATGAACTTTGAACTCCAAAGGGCTTCAATATGGAACTGCAGGGCTAGAAATAAAGGCAATGTTTAGTTGTGTCGGCATAAGGTCTCGGAGTGGTTTTCCTCCTGTCGAACCATAGTTTTTTTGTGTTTAAGTTTTGGACAGCTTCCTACTTATATATGTACTAAATACGCCGTTAGCTGAACTTAATGTTGATGAATGTCTATCCTATGATTGAGCATGAATAAACTTCAAAAAGAATTATCTCCACGGTGTAATCTACTAGACCATTGCAATCTCTTGTCCAAGCTCTTTGGATTAACAAGGACGAAACAAATCGTTGAATCACGTCTATGAACATCTCACCATCATTCAGAGCACAAACCTACTAGAAGCCCATCACTGACACTGTTCATCTCTCTCATGCTTGTCAAAAGATCGTCACTTTAAAGTCAGGACTCCAATCATTGAAAGCTGCCCGGATTCTCCACCAGGTAATTTCACTGGAAAAACCAATGGGAAAAAACATAATAAACCAACGGTGGCCGGACTAATGTGGTCAAGTTTCACAAATCTACAACATTATCACAAATAAAATGACGGGGCCACCTGGGCTGGGTTGGGAGGCTTGAAACCGCCTGTCCCACAAAACCGCCTGTCCCCGTCCCAACTAATAAAAATCTGCCACATTTCATCCAACTTTTTTAATCATCACGTCGCTGACCAAGCCGTTTGGGTGCTCATTTTCTTTCCGCAACCTTCCCCAAATTTTCTTGGATGGTAATGAGATTCCTTGAGCCGTGTTTGGATTAACTACTTGTTGGAAAAAATTGAAATAAACATTTAGAAATATGGTAAAAGTAGAGGAGAGAACGAGAAAAAATGTTTATTTTAATGGATTTTACTTTTGAAAATGAGTATTTTTAATATAGAAAAATCATCCTTAATTTGCTTATAAACATAGCCTTGAAGGTCCAGGTCTGTTTTCTTATTTATCGGGAATGAAAATAATGAAAAATTTGAGATGAGACTTATATCTGGTTGTAATGTTTTAAAATAGAAGACAATTTAAATTTGTTTGAATTTGAATATTTATAATATGTGTGTATACACACGTAATAATTGAATTGTGTGATAATATATCAAAATGTTTTGAAATAAATACATAAAAATGTGAGTATAAATGTGTATATAAATAAGTACTAATTTGATTAAAAAAAATCTAATGGTTGATTTTTAAGTTTCTTGTATACCTGTAATTAAGAAAAAAATAATTTGAATTTAAATAAACATTATACTATTATCTCTTTGTTTTGTTAAAATTTTGATAGATCACAAACCAATCAAAATAAACAAACAAACATGATATATAAGACGTTAATTGAAACCCATTATTGAATAATAAAAATAATATAATTAAGAGTTTTTGAATGACATTGTAAAATATTTGGGTGTGCGAATGATGTCATTGTTAGATGTAAATTACAAAGGGAATGAAAGTTAATATAGAAATTTATAAAAAAATATAATAATAATTAAAAAAATAGACGAAAACAATTATTTTATCAAATAATATGCATAAAAAATATATATTTTGATGGGATAAAAAGAGAAAAAAAAATATTACATACAAAGATAACCAATGCAAACTTATAATGTTTTAAAATGAAAGAAACCTTATTTGATCATTTAATGCATTTTCTAAAATATTCTTTATATTTGTCTTAACGGAATTAAAAGTCTATATCACAAGCCTTATTACTTTAATATTTATATTTGTACTTATATATTAAGACTAAAGGTCTACGTTTGGTTATACATTGTTAAATTATCATAATATAGATTTTTATTATTTTATATATTCCTTTATATGTTTCTATTATTTTAATATAATTTTTTACTTTTTTTTCAAGTTTATCATGTCTTTCATTTCACTCCTTACATACAAATATATTACTTTTAAAATTTTTCATATACTTTCAATTTTTTAAAAATATTTTTTATTATACTTTGTTATATTGAATAAAATTTTATAAGTTATAAAACTTTTTCCATACACATTGAATGTCGTATTATATATCACTAGTTTTTAGTTAACCTTTCTATGAAAAAAATGATGTTTAACGCCATGCACTTTTTTTTCATGCTAGCATCATTCAAATAAACTAGTTCAATCTACAGAAAAGGCTCTTGGGGAAAAATCAAAACTAATAACTAATTAATTTAATTCATTGTATTGTTTTAATGGTCATAATGAACAATTTTATCAATATTTTAAAAATAATTAAATAAAGCTAAAAACAAAAATAAATTAATAAATTTTTAAATAATAAAAAATAATTTGATTTTATCTAAACAAGCTGGCTGAAGGAACCCCCTCACGATAACAGGAAATCTGGGGGAAAGAAAATCTGCACCCAAACATCTCCTCCCCGCCCACCTCTCTTGTGGGTGCCTCTATGGATGCTTTTTAAGAAAAAAATTAATTTTAAAAATAGGAACTTAATTATATTTACTTTCACATATATAAATACAATTTTGATATATTAATAAACTTATAAAAATAATAAACATAACATATATGTCACATTAATATATTTAAAATAATTTTAAGGAATGATATATTTGTGATATTAGCATGTTTAATGTGTTAAAATTTAATTTTTTACAAAATAATAGTTACAAAAGAGATTTTCATGCTAAATTTTACCTTAAAAATAAAAGAATCGATGTAGACACGACAACAATATTACATAGATGAATGTGTATAACATAAACGAACAACTTGTATTCAATTTATATATTCAATTTAAAAAATAATAAATATAAAAAAAATAAGTGTACTAAATCTATTTATCACAAAAAAAACAAACAGAATGATAAATTATTAATTATTTAACAGTTATATAAATTAGGAATAAAAACTAAAATGTTTATAAAATTAGTATATTACAAAAATCAACAAAATTAGATAAAAATTAAAATTGAAGAAAGAGTAGTGTGATGAATTTGATTTTATTTTACTTTACAATTTTTTATTGTAAAGAAAAATATTAATTTTTGAGACAAGATTTATATTTTATCAAATTAAAATGTACATACCATCATAAATGACTTTTTTAAAATTCTTTATTTTAATTTTTATTGGATGAACATACTAATAATTTAATTGATTAATTTTTAAATTAATTACAAAATGTTACGTATAATTAATTATAATATTATAACTTATTATATTTAAAAGAGTATATACACCTCTCTCTCTCTCTCTCTCTCTCTCTATATATATATATATATATATATATATTAAATCATGCGAGGAGTGGGGTGAGGGATGGGACGGGGATACGTTTCGCCATCCCTTGCCTTGCCTTAAAGCTGGGGGGAAAATTATTACCCCCGCCCCATTTCTTCTCCCGTGGGACAGGTGTCCATTATCATCCGTTGCCCTTGCCATCCGAAGCACGATTGGCAGTTCGATTATTAAAGTAATTGGATAGCACGTGGCAAAGTTTTTCTTAGTTGGGATGGAGGGATAGGGGGTTCTGGAGATAGATGATTTAAAGCCGTGATGGGATTGGGGGTCTTGTGTCATTCCTATTCTATTTTACTACAAGTCTAGGTTAATCCTTATTTTTGAAAGTTTTTTATTTATTTCTGTATCCCACTTTTTTCACCCCACTAGATATATTCATGAACATGCACTCTCACTTCTCGAGGCACTTATTACTTTTTTTTACACATTTTTGTCTCTTATTCTTACAATGTCCGTCCCTCTTTTTTGTCATTTTTTCACTATCAATTACTTAAATACAATTTTCAAATAATAATTGTCTATTAAATCACTATAATTATTACATTATCTTTCAAATAATATCTATCTATATCTCATATCTCTAAAAAATTTTATGTTTTTTTTCTACTTTATCCTAAAAATATTTTATCTCTGAAACGAAGCAGCCCTATTATCTTAAGAATTCAGGCACGTACCTAAAAAAAAAATCCTAACTTGTAAATTGTAGGTAGAATTTTTAAATATCATTTGCGACATTAAATTTAAAAACGTAAAAATTTCCATTCCAAACCAGATGAAATCGGACCTAGGTCTCTTTGGAAGCGTGAATCTGGGAACAAGTACGAAGTTGGTTGGTTATTCACGCTTTCACGACTCCAAAGAGAGTTGCCACACACTTCTAGAAAACTGTCGGATTAGAACGACTTCCTAACTATTCTAAAAATCTGTGCCAAACTAGAAGGTTTTGGCATGGATTTAGGTTTTGACACGGATTTAGGATGCAAATTTTGTAACATAGTAAATCCGTCCTAAAATGGATTTAGTATACTAAACTGTTCCAATTCAGTTTAGCTATTCCAAAATTTGAAACGGTGTCACGTATTTATTTCAAATATAAAATCGTTTCAAAATTTAAAATAATTTCACATGTACGTTTTAAATTTGAAATGGTATCTTGTCTATTCCAAACTTTGGAACGGTGTTAAGTTGTTCCAAATTTTGGAGCATTTGGAACGGCTTTTGATGCCATTCTATTGTTACAAATTTATATATTTACTTTTAAAGTCTCACCAAACATACTTTTATAGATTTTTTTCACTCTACAACACTTTAGAAGTCATTCAAATGGTTCTTGAAGCATTCTAATGATTCTCCAAAGTTATACAATAATCCATTCTAAATTAGGGACAATTCATTAAATCGTTACAAATTTGGAATGACTTTAGAAGACGTTCCAAATTCTAAAATTGTATCAAAGGTCATTCCAAATTTAAACAGTCCTTGAAACTCATTCTAGATTTTGGAACAATTTCTAAGGCCGTTTTAGATTTGAAATAATTTCTTAAGGCCGTTCCAGATTTTGGAACGGTTATAAATATTAAAAATAGTCATCACAAGGAAATCAATTTCATTTGATAAAAATCATGACTCTTACTTAAAAATTCTTTGAAGTTAAATTTTGCAGTATATAGATTAATAAAATTAAACATTATCAATATATCTAGGTGTGTTTGATGTATATAAAAAATATTGAAGTTTAAATTTGATGTAAATTTTTTTATTTTAAATTTACGAAAAACTTTAAATTAAGATTTTTTTGGTATTCTAAACTTATAAAAATTTAGATCATTCTTATAGATTGTCATTTTGCTAGAACATTAAAATTGAATAGATTAGAAAACTCACGGTTGTACTTTTAAAAAATATTATGAATTATACTTAGTATCCAAAATAGTATTTTCGTACCATTTTAAAAATGTTATGAATTATACATAGTATTTTTTTAATCATACTTAATTATATCTCATATATTTTAATTAATACACCTTGTATTATATATTATTATTTAATTATACTTATTTTAGTTAATACTCATATTACTAACATATTTTAACTAATATATTTTATTCTTATAAATATATTAATATTTTTTAATATAAGTAATGAGCATTCTATGTATGAGAGTTACTCAATCGAATGGTATGTCTATCTAATATATGCCCTACATAAAAGATGAAGAGCTTTTAAATTTATAGCAATTTCATCATGTGCACTGTAGAAAAAAGATGTATGTAGATACAAGTTTCAACTACTTCTGCTAAATTAGTTGGATCTGAAGTTTGTAGTAACAACTAAGTGTAATCTTATGTGCAAAGGTTTATTTGCAGAAAGATTTACTTGATGTTTGTTACAGTTTCATCATGAACACTCTATTCAATGTGATCTGGTCCTAATGAATATCTGACTCGTCTTATCGATACAGTATTTCACTTGTTTTCTATTTATTACAAACTTCTGATATGACGCTCAACTTAAGCATTCAAACTTGTTTTCTATTTATTACAAACTAGATCCTTGACATGAAATTTTTTAAGCATTCAAAGTTTAGATTTCGGTCGCAGTGAAAACTTTAAGTATGATTTATTTACTATATTTGTTTTGTTATGTTGTACTGCAGATTATAGAGATATAGATGATGACAAGATGTTGCAGGTAAATGATGATGCAAATGCATCCAGTAACTCAAGCAAGTATGTTTATTGGCTCCAGAAGCTTAGTTTTAGTTAATTATTTGTTTTATCAGGTGTGAATTCTCCTTTCATATTTTCTTTCTTCATAGAGCACTATGTCTTGGTTCAGAGCTAGAAAGAGTAATGAGTTTGGATTTGCAAGCAAGGTTAATTTTCGCATCCAATTGTATGACAATATAATTTTGCACTACTGTATTTAGTGTAATTAATTACTGTGTGCGCATATTTGTGTTTGGCGTTGTCCTCTGTGCATTTGATACTTCTCTTCATTTGATACTTCTCTTCTCCTCAAACACTGCTCCTGTACGTCAATTAAAAATTCTATTCATTCAAAGATTGACAGAGTTATTGATTTAGAATAGATTTATGGACTTAGGGATTAGTGGTTTAGATTCTGTTGTGGCTTATTTCTTTAACTACTAGTATATTATAGTATTTTAGTAGGTGAAAATACTGTACAATGTAGCTAATCTGTGCCGAGGTTCCCTCTCTTCTTGCAGATCGACAATCATTTTTGAACACTTCAAGTTAAATTGATGAAGTGATGAAGAATAAGGCAGTGATGTCATCATTATTCTTATGGGAAATAAAACTGATCTTGTTGACGAAAGGTGAGGGAAGAAGGGTGGAGTTTTGTTACCATAACTTATTAAGTTTTTTTTGTTTTGGTTGGCAGATGAATGATTTTTGGCTCGATGGTTTTCGTCTAGTGGTTTTTCAGCTAATCAGTGTAGAACTCATTGAAAGTCATATTTTATTTGAAGGAAAGCCAGGTGAGTTTTTTAATTGATCTTTCCAGTAGTATGCTTTTCTACTTTATTCACAATGATGCATTGGTTTGGTAGAACTGTGCTTTTGTCCGTTTATGAATTTGAAATATTAATGCAGTTGAAGTTTTGATTTAATTTTGCGATTTATGTCTACGGTTAGGGTCTTGTGGAAGCTATGGTCATATTGCACGCCATGACGAAAAATGTTGATGTCGAGTTATAAGTTTAGAGATTAGTATTTCATGTGATAGAAAAATGTGTATTTTTTCTTTCAAGTCTAAAGGACTTTAAAATGTATATTTATGTGACATTGTATTTTTTGATTAATGCTGAGATTAATGGAATGTTTACACCTTGTTTTTATGAACTTTTATTCTTTATAAATCATTTACATAGTTTAATACCAAATTACAATAAAATTAGATTTATTTATTTATTTATCTATTTTTACAAAGCTGGTTGAAAAATCTGTTCCAAATTCATCACAATTTGAAATAGATTTGGGACGACTAAATAAATAAATTAAAATCCAATTCAAATTTATCCCAATTTGGGATGGATTGATTCAAATATATATATATATATATATATATTATAATTTATTTCATTCCAAACAAAACGTCTTGAATCTATTCCAAAACAAAAACGTGCCAAAAATAAACCATTTAAAAATTAGGAACGGCCGATAAACGGCTTTCTCATTACCATTCCAAACAAATTGGAATAGTGGGTTTTGGTAATGCCGTTCTAAATTGATTTTGTAATATTTTTTTAATAGAAACTAGTTCAAAAGGCCATTCCAATCTGTAATTTTTCTAGTAGTGACATGAGACCACGGTGGGACCATAAAGGGTTTTTAATTTTTTATTCTATTTTAATTCACCACTCTCCAAAATAACCTCAATGTGGGATGATTTACAGAATGACTCGTTCCATCAAAGAATATTAGAAAAAAAGCACGGTACATGATCAATGTTATGGTTTGAATAATGATTAGAGTTTTGTTGATAGAATATTAGGGTTTATACATTGGTTAGGCTTTTGTTAGAAAAAAAATATGGTTTATAAATTGATTAGCGTTTTTGTTGGGATTTTATATCAATTAGGGTTTTATTTGAAGAGAAATTTAGGGTTCTGGGGTGTGATAAGGCTTCATGTTGGGGTTTTCTTGGTTAATTTGGTATGTAGAACTTTTGTTTTTTAAAAAGATGATTGCTAAAAAGATTTATAAATAAATAAAGATATATGATGCAATTAAATAATTGTGAATTAGTTAATGTAATAACATAATTTAACAATTTAATGATAAAAAAGTGTAAAAATAACTAATGAGGAATCCACACGTATCATTCACTCGTCATATATAACACTATAAATAAATACCTCCGGTGGCCTCCGTGGTTGCTGTGGGTCCTATTTCTATGGTGCCACTTGATCATCATGGTCATGACCGTGCCCTAATCCCAACACAATAAATCACTATGGAAGAAATCTTGACTTGATCAAGATTTGGAAAAATCAATAAATACCCTCAAGGATGGACAATGTCATATTCACAAGAATGCTTTTGCTCTGGAAACTTTTTCATTGAAGTTTAATTTGAGAATGAGATACAACCTCCACCCAATGAATCACTATGGGAGAAGGACATGGATTCACTCTTCTGTCATCTGGAGTCGGGGCTTCAGGATATGAGATTAAGTGCACTAGTTCTCCTGTTTTGCATTTTCTTCTTTCTTTATCTAACATATGGCACATTTGTGAATGCTCAATATTTACAGTGATGTCGGGCACATTTGTTTGTATGTACAGTTCTAAATAGTTCAATTGATTCATTGAGTTAAAGAGAAAGCTCAAGCTTACCTCACCGTCAACACGGCTTCACCAAATTTTTCATAAATTACAATTTTTATCAATAATTTGAAAATATAATACATTTCCCCAAAACAATTGTTGAGAATTTTGGGACCAAATATTACATTCAAAACTCAATGAAAATTATAGTTTCGAAAATTCCTTTAATGGATCATTGCAGTTTAAGAAAAATTGAAGAAAAGGAGAGAAAATTAACCTATTTTTTGCAAAATCTTAGTTCTGATCGTCTTGAACTTCAAGCTCTGCTCCAAGAATGAATGTCTTTTATGGCATCCATGCAATTGGGTTATCCAATTGAACTAAGGTGTGCTAGCACTTGAAGGTTTCGACTAAAACATTTTCTCAATTATTTTTCTCTTTGATATTTTTTGGGTTTTCAATGTTTTTGTTTTTCTCCTTTTTATGGTGATAGAGGCTTTATCACCCTAGGATTTAAAATCCTTAACAATTAATGATTCTTAAAATTCCTCCTACAAATTTGAATTTAATTGATCGAAGATATCCTAAACTTTGAATTCAGTTACTTATCAATATAGACCAAATTTTCATTATTTAAGGATCTTCAAAATTTCAAATTCTGGTCACTAACCAAAAGTTCAAAATTTTCCTTAAATTTTGGATTTTGATTATTATCAAATGATTCGAATTTAAGCCTTCCTATTTTTTCTTTTTTCTAATATTCAAGATTTAAGTCAAATTCAAATTTTAATATTAAATAAAATTTCAGAGGGACTATTAGGTTAGTTTTAATTCAACAAATTCGGATTCATTGAATTTAGACAAAATTAACCTTAAGTCCGTCTTATCTCGATCTATGTGTTTGACCTTGTAAGTTCATTTAACATTGACAGTGTGCTTCAATTTCATTTTGAACCCACAAGTCATAAATGACTTCAAGCAAGACATTATGACTACCCAAGTTAAATAAATATCGATAATCCGATACAATCTAATGTACAGCTCATGTCATAATCCTTTCATCTCACAATATCTAGATTGAATATAAGACATAAAAAAATATCACCTTTATATCGCTCAATCATATCATCTCGATCACTAGGTAAACTGATACAAAAAATGATATTAAATTCTCTATCAATTCTATTGAGCACGGCCATGTATTTTTCAGTCTTTCATTGATGGGCCCAAAGATATCTATCTCATAACGAGAGGAACGAATTTCATCTCAATCACTCATCTCACTCTACATGATCTTCATTATGTTCAACCATAATCTTTACAGCCACCCAATTAAAGATAGCATTTGATTGTGTCAAAGCATATGCTTCTCATGTAGGAAATTATGGTGATTTCAAGTTTGAGACTTTAATGATGTAGCTATCATGAGTGTGATATTCTTAATGACATTATTTAACATTTGCATAAAAATGTTGCCTATAATTTTAATTTAGGGATTTGCAACATTTAAAAAGTGTTACATGAATATTGCGAATAATTTATATACAACATTTTTAAAGCCATTATACAAAAGTGTTACTAAATCATACTTAATTAATGCAACACATAAAACCATTGTATAATTGTTGCAAAATTCTAATTTTTGCAACAGTTTTCCGAGTTGTTGCATGTCGATTGTTGCTTAAACTTGAAAATGTTGTAATGCACATATGGCATTAATGCATGTAGTAACCACATAGTAGGTTGGTCCAGTACTTTGTTCACTAACATGCGCCTACGACTGTGATTTATATCTTCATATACATGATCATCTAAAACCATCTATCAAATCTCGTACTAGTTTTAATTCATTTTTGTTTCCACAGTAATGAACTACTAGTAACATTTAGAATAATATTTCCAATAATTTATGGGCATTGTTATAAAGTCAACATGTAAACATTATAATGATAAATCCCTCTAAACAAAATGGAATGACAATATTCACTTGATTAGCTTAGGACATAACCACTAATAATAGTTTATTGAATCATAAAGATGCATTTACACATGAAATTATACAAACCCAACAAAGTTAGGTTTAGTAATCCTTAGATATAACAAATGCATAAATAATGTTCGAATAATAGAGTACAGTACATACATAAATTTTTATTTTCACAAACAAATTCTAATAAATAATGCACAATTTATTAAAATGTAACGTAACAATAAATAACAAAGCATATTATTCAATAACATGACATATATATATTATAGAAATTAATGAATGAATAATAAACCAAAAAAATACAAAATCTTTAAAATGTAATAGCATTGGACATCACCTGGAACCAAAATTTCTAAATTCTTAAAACATATATTATAACTTATTTTCACTTCTGGCTCTATATATATTTTTTATTATTTTAAATTCTATCTTATGCTTTTCATTATTGTAAATTATACTCCAAACTTTTCAATATCAGCACATTATCTTCAACTTTTCTCATTATTATAAAATTGATCCTAAACTTTTCAATATGTGGAAATTATCTTCAAATTTTTTCATTACCGTAAAATTTACCCCACCCCAAAACCACCTCCTATTTCACTCTTCTTCCTCACACGCTGCTTTTCATCTCCACTCTCTTCCGTTCCTTGGTTTACTTCACGGTATCTACGTAACATTATCTTCAAAAGAATAATTATTGGAAGAAAGAAATAAGATCCACACTTAAAAATATAACGAAAACTTTATTAAAAAATGGGGGCGACAGCTAATTGATTGCTACCTTCACAAGGAGGAAGGAAAAAGTCTTGTTGCTTCACGAAGAAGAGGCTTCCCTTGCTATACATATAATTGAGCACAACGAAAATTTAAATTACAATAACGGTACCATTTTACTTCAGTTAATTTAAACCATTTATTCCATTTTTCTTTTTATTTCTTATTTTATTATTAACGTGCACATACATATATAGAGTTGCATGGTGGATCCTCCGAGTGTGTTTCTGTGCCTCCCGATGAACAATGGATCCCAACGAGCTCTCTCATTCCTTCACTCATTTCTGATTTGAGCTCCTAAATCTTCTCCCTACCAGCCTCTAATGGCTGCTCCCATATTTTTCTCATTTTCGCAATTATGAGCGCAGGATGGTCGCCTTCTTCTCCTTCTTCATTTCCACTCCATTCCTCGGCCTCCTGTCTCTCCTCCTCCTCCACCAACCGAACGCCGCCTCCGTCCCCCCCCAACGGCCAGATGTCCCTCTCGCTTTTCGGGAAGCACCCGCCTTTCGCAATGGAGAGACATGCTTGTCCTCCGCCGACGGCACCACCATTCACGTCGCCATGACCCTCGATTCCAACTACCTCCGCGGCACAATGGCCGCCGTGCTGTCTATTCTCCAGCATTCCACCTGCCCGGAAAACGTCTTTTTCCATTTTCTCTGGGTCAGGCCGGAGCCCGAGGTTTTCTCCGGAATCAAATCAACGTTCCCTTATCTCAGATTCGAAGTCCACCACTTCGACGTCAGCAGAGTGCGTGGTTTGATCTCCAAGTCCATTCGCCAAGCTTTAGACCAGCCCTTGAATTACGCAAGGATATATCTTGCAGATATACTGCCACAAGAAGTTAAACGACTCGTTTACCTCGATTCTGACCTTGTGATGGTTGATGACGTGGCCAAGCTTTGGGAGGTGGACTTGAAGGATAAAGTCCTTGCAGCACCGGAATACTGCCACGCCAGCTTGACCAACTACTTCACTGCAGCCTTCTGGTCGGACCCTGAGTTGTCAAGGACATTCGAGGGGCGGAAGCCGTGCTATTTTAACACCGGAGTCATGGTTGTGGACGTGGAGAAATGGAGGAATGGTGGCTATACTCAGAAGGTTGAGGATTGGATGGTTGTGCAGAAGCAAAAGAGGATATATCATTTGGGCTCTTTGCCTCCTTTCTTGCTTGTTTTCGCTGGGAATATTGAGCCCGTTGATCACAGGTGGAATCAGCACGGTTTGGGAGGCGACAACATAGAAGGAAGATGCAGGGGATTGCATCCCGGCCCGATTAGTCTCCTCCATTGGAGTGGCAAGGGGAAGCCTTGGTTGAGGCTTGACTCAAGAAAACCTTGCAATGTTGATCATCTGTGGGCTCCTTATGATCTCTATCGCTCTTCCAAGCATTCTTTCCAAGAGTGATGATCAATTTTGTGCGAGATGGATATGTATAATTAGGGTGTTCGGAATTTGAAGCGGAGAAGGGGATAATGATATAATGAGGGTGGTATATTAGGAGGCTACAGGAGCAATACAACTGTGATCATTTTCTCTAAGACGGAAACTCATTGTCATACTTTGTTCGCCTGTCTGGTTTTATTGTGTTTTTTGTTGTTGTTTTTGTTCTTTGTTTGTTTTGCTTATAATGTTGACAGAGAAAAACACAAGGGTTAGAGAGAGTTGTGAGCGAAATTGCTTAAAATTTCACCTTCATGCACCTGTGAAGATTTCAATGGAGCCTTTTTTCATTGGCCAAGAAAGTAGAACAGAGATCCCAAATTTTTACATAGCTCATTTTGTGCAGGAGTGTGTGGTGCTTAGCCTACTGGTGTTCACAGCTTAATGATCCTCTGGGAATCAGATAAACGATGACCCTCTAACCAAGCCACCTTTTGTGTTTTTTTTTTTATTTTTTTTTAAAAAACCCTTAATTCGTTGTGTATTGCTTACCCAATGTACTTTGTGCTGTGCCCTTTTCTCTGATTTCTTATCTAAGATTCCTTTCCACCTACTTAATGCCTTCTTTTCGTTTTTAGTTGTCATAATTTTTAGATAATGCTTTCTTCTGATTCCTTGTCCGTTTGCAAGTGTCGCTTTCTTTTGCTTTATCTGATCACTTACTGAGTCAGAGATCAATGATAAATGAGGAGAGATAAAAACTGCGTCAGTCTAGAGTTATACTTATCAGCAGGGAATCACAGAAAGTAAATCGCCAAATTGAGAGGACTTTTGACAATTTTTCATATGCCAACAAGGGTTTTCGAAGTGATTAATACCATGACAATACCAGGAAACTCCGAAATTCATAGTCTTAACATCAAATGAATTAAAACATGAAGCGACTAACTCATGGGTTTTCAGTTTCAAGGCTGTGGCTTCTTCCCATGGCTCTCTTCCGGCTTCTGATGAATGCATCAGCCTTCTGGTTTATGTTGGAGGCCACACTCAGGAGAGGTCCCCAGTGCCTTGGGGGCTTAGGCCTGGAGAACTGATGGTGCTGATTATTCGTCGTTGTCCCTTGATCAGTCGAGAGTTTACCCTCTCCTTTCTTGACTGTCTCATCTTCCCCAACACTTCCCTTGATTGTGATACTCTTCTTTGGGCGTTTCTCTCTAGCATCAGTCCCGACAAAGCCCTCCATGTCTTGGAACCCTTTTTCATTAGCTACTGTACCAGTTTGCTGATCAAGATGTGGAGCAGAATGATAATCCGTTTTCTCCTTTTCATCCAAACCATTTTGGACCGTGGTTGGTTCACTGGTTTTGGTCGAGTTATCGGGAGCGCCTGTGTGCCTGAAATCAACTTTAATCTGAGAGTCATGAGCCGGGGGGGGACACGTTTTACACGTTATGAAGCTGAAGAGTCTTTCACAGACTCCAACGGGCTGGGAATTGCTGTCCATTTTCTCTATTTTAGGCCCCCCAAAACGGTTTGTTCAAGAATGATGTGAATTCTACAACAACAAGAATTCCAGCAATCCGGGCTATCTAGAAGTCCAAGATTGTTTATCAAAGCCCATTTGATTCTATCCTTAAATTGGGGGCTACAGAAAAAGCACTGGTAGAAAATAATTTTATTTGACATATACTAAATTCACTGTTCTTCTCTTTCCAGCCACTGGTCAAAAGCGTGTGACGGCCAAAAAGAATCAATTTTCGCATCCCTCCAATAAGAGAACTTGAGCACATATACCTTTCTTGAAGAACGTTTCATTCGTAGTTACTGCCTATGGGAGGAACACAGCCTAGTATCTTTGATTTCAACAATTATGATTGAGTGCCTGGGATTCCATCAACTACATTTACAAGTTCTAAGTACATTCAGTTCTTGGTATCACTGCCCCAACTCTAAAGAACAAAGGTTCCTTTAAATCTTATCTCCATTTTTTATTTTTTAAAGGCCTTTCCTTTCCTTTTAATTTAAGTTCGGTCCTCTCAATCCGAAGCCCAATTCCCAATTGTCTGTAGCAAGCCGAAAGATATGAGCCTAACCCCCAAGAGATAGTCCTCTGAATCTAATGTGCGCACCTCGCGACGGGCGCACCAGAACTACTCTGCCACCAATGGACCATCAAATTTTGTAAGCCAGAAATCAAATCTAATTTCCCTGGAACCCTAAATTATTCAACCGCACTATGAATTTCTTCAAATCAATTTTATTAGACGATCCGGAGCCTCCCAAACCCGAAAATTCCCATGAGCCCAGCGCCGATTCTCCCCGAAAAACACCCCAGGAAGATCGCGGCTGGCACGACGTCGCTCGGGATGGTAATGCCGAGGGGTGGGGTTTCGGGGGGTTGAGGAAGACATTCGCTACCCGATCCGAATCTGTGATCGAAACATACCGCCGAGATCTACAGGAATTTGGATCGGGTCTCAGAAAAGAGACCGAGACCATCCGCGAAGCTGCCAGCCGAGCCGTGAAGGATCTTCCGGCTTCGCTCGAAGCAGGCACCTTAGCCGCACACGGTGTGCTGGACGGAGTGCTCAAGTCAACAGCCGATGTCATTTCAAAGGAAGTCCAAATTTTTGCTTCGGATGGTGAACCGGAGACTAATCGGAGCTTGAACCCGGGTCGATATAGTTGGTTTGAGGCGCAGTTGAATGCTATTCAGAGTGATTCGCATAGTTTCTGTGAAGATCCAGAGGATGTGGAGGACTATAAGAAGTGGAAATTAAAATTTGAGTTGGAGGCCAGGAAGGATGAGACTGAGGGTCTGGCTGGTGAAAATGGGATTTTGGAGGGTGTTTATAAAAGGTTTGTTCCGAGTGCGGTTGATCATGAGACATTTTGGTGTAGATATTTTTACCGAGTGGATAAACTCAAGCAGCAGGAAAAGGTTAGAGCAAATCTTATGAAGAGGGCGATTTCGGGTCATGATGATGATGATTTGTCCTGGGACGTTGATGGTGATGACGAGAACGATGGTAATGCGAGTGATCCGACAAATAGAGTGAAGGTGAAAGGGGGAGACGGAGCTGGAGATACTGAAGTGAGTGATGGAAGTTTGAATCCTGTTGAGAAAGTAGATGGTTCAAATGCTGGATTGCGGGATGAGAAGGGAGTTGGGGGAGTCAATGAAGATGGTGGAAATAAGAACAATGTGGTTGAGTCACGTAAGGAAACTAGCAGGGACGCTTCTTTGGACGAGAAAGATGTGAAGTCCGACGAAGTTGCTGCTGTGAAAATTGATAATAAAGTGAAATCTGAAGATAGTGTTAAAGAGAAGAACGATGAAAATACGGAGAAGGGTGGAGCTGGTGAGAAAATTGATGTTTCAGTAATTTCAGATCGTAAGGCAAAGATGGAGGAGGAGGAGGAGGATCTAGGGTGGGATGAGATTGAGGATATTGGAAGTGGTGATGAGAATAAAATCTCAACTACTTCTCGTGATGGGAGACCTAACAGAGTGGACCTGAGAAAGCGGTTGAATGCTGCAGAAGATGATGAGGATTTGAGTTGGGATATTGAGGATGATGACGAGCCAGTCAAATCTTGATAACTTTAAGAATGAACTTGGCAGGAACTCGGTACATTATAAGTGCGGGGAATAGAACTGCTGGACCTGGAAACCAAAGGGATAATGATCCCATTAAGGCATCTTGCCAACTAAATATTAAGAACAGGCATGCATCAAACTGAACAATGCGCTTCGTCTTTTTATCTTGATTGGTCATCTGCCTCTCTTTGTGACTAAGTGGAGGTGTGCGTCGTCTCTTTATCTTGATTGTTCATCTGCCTCTCTTTGTGACTAAGTGGAGGACTGAAAATTCCATTTGTGCGATTAAGTCGCACTTGTTTGTGCCTTAGTGTTTCTAGTGAATGGAGATGATCCTACTCTTCTATATAAGTTCCTGTTAAAGGGAAATATGTTTTTCCTTCTCTTATTATCTGTTTTAAATTCTAAATTGTGCGTTCACACTTGTTTTGAATTCAAAGTTGTACCGGAGTTGAATCTTTCATTACCTACTCTTTATTGGTTTTACCTATTATTTTACGGGACTGTTCTTTCTAGAATTTGAGTTATATAGCCATAAAGAATCAATACGCACATCAACTTCACACTCACCTATTTCTGGACCTTGAACCCATTCGAATACGAAATTCATAGCCAACTGTAAACCTAACGACTATGGGGGGGATGGGGTGACAAGGTCGTTCTCAGCACCTGAGTCAGACTTTGCTGTAAAATGCTCCTTGGAGTATGGGAGCACTGGGTAAGTTCATTGAAAATCTCAGGTGCCACCACGGGCAGCCCTTCTGGCACTCGCCGCCACTGGACACACTCGGGCCAGCATTACCATAGGAGACTGCAGGAGACTCCACTTCCGGATTATATCCATGGAGTTACTTGGCTTCGTGTATGGAGTAGTGACCTTTGGCTGCCATAAGGTCATTGATTTAGATAAAGAGGTCATCTCTGATATGTTACTTTCTGTCTCTCTCCCGACTCTGAAGAAAGTGATGCTGACCCTCTTGTTCTTTGAGGAGCACATAACATGCCTTGCTGTGTCTGAACTATTTCCCCTCATGACTAAAGAGGACCTGCCAAATTTGGAATTAATAATTTTGCACGGGGTGGGGTGTCAATAACAAAAAGTTATTATCAAAGGCCTGATGCATGTTGAAGAAGTTTGCCACACGCTGTTGGGATTTTACTTGCTGCATCTTCTTTTATCTGCCCAAAAATGGGAACCCCAAGCTGGATCAGCTCACTCTTCTTTCCTTTCATTTGCTGATTATATAAAATGAAGATCTCTCCTGAAATCAATAGGAAGCAAAAATACTACGTCAGAATGACGAGCAGAGTTACAGAAATCACTTTTTTGTATGATAGACAATATGACATTAATTTTTGTGGTGTGACTAATTTAAAGAGCAGCTATTGAATTTTGTAGGAAACTCGAAACATTGTTACCTACATTTATATTCAGTAGATTATAATCCGTTACTGACAAAATAGACGCACCGTATAAACAACGCAAGGCAAGTAGATTTGATGTTGCAGGAAAAATGAATGCGTCAAACCTGCTCAAGCAAACCTACAGAAGATTCCCTCTACAAATCTCAAAACTTCTGGCCCCAAAGTAAACAACTAGTTTAATTATAAAAGCATCACAAATCACATGATCCACCTGAGAATTCACCACTCTGACCAGCCATTCGGAGTTCATTCACAAAATCATTCAATTTAGACAGCTCAAGATCAGTCAATATGTCTTCATACAACTTAAGGCCTCTAACAACATTCGCTTGTCAACCTCAATATACCCATTGTGAAGAAAATGCTTGTGGTGTACTTAGTACACCCTAAAATACATGTTTTCTTTTTAACAAAAAAAGGCCAAAAGAGATTACTGAAGAAAAAAACTTGGCATACGCCCTTTTACCGGCTCTCCTTTGCTACAAACCCTATGGCCATCTTGATGTGGGCTAAACGTGCCTCACACTCTTCATGGTTAGAACATATATGTCGACGTGTTCACCGAAGGGCTGCACTTCTTGACATTCTGCAGTCCAGAAATCAAAGCATTGTTTGAAGAAATGATAATTATTTCCTTGTATTTGACGAGACTAATCACCAGTAATTTCTTACCCCTGCAAGTTCCCACAGAGTGAACTACAATATACTATAGAAAGAAAATTGGCAAGTAACAGTGGATAAGCACCAGAAAAAAAAAAAAAAAACAAAACAAAAAACCGGAAAAGGATCTACTT
This sequence comes from Avicennia marina, assembly GCA_019155195.1. Classification (NCBI taxonomy): domain Eukaryota; kingdom Viridiplantae; phylum Streptophyta; class Magnoliopsida; order Lamiales; family Acanthaceae; genus Avicennia; species Avicennia marina. The sequence goes on from CM032753.1 coordinate 12,502,722, forward strand.
ACTGAAATTTGTTATTTTACTCCACGTGTCAAGTTTTGCAAGTTTGGAAGGAGAATATCGTTGATTTAGCAATTAATTCGTAATCATTTAATTAAAGGAAGTAATATCAAATAAAATATTTCCGACCAATTAAGTTGCACCACATCACCCGCAAAATACGACAGTTAGGCTTCCCCAACCCTATAAATACAGATAGCTTTTGATGGCTCAGGAGACTATACAACACAACCAACTGAAAAAGCAACAAAATACTTCAAGTGAAGAAGCATTCAAGGAGTTCAAATTCTCTCCACCAACTTCAAGAAATTAAAAGAAGTTCGTCATCAAATTCAAGACGTTCTTCCTAAGAAATTTATCAAATTCTAGCGTTTAATCCACATTCAAGGTGCTAAACCAGTAAATTAACATTATTGAAGACTTCGGTCAACATTAAGGAGGATCAAAGCTCAAAAGATCTTTCAATTTCAGCCAAATTCTTCGATCAATATTCAAATCATACAAGTTGGAAGAAGCAGAGGATTAAGTTAGAGATTGTAGCCACAAAATTTCTTTCGATTCAAATTGTAATCGACCAGTACTAATTTCCTGGTAATAAAAATTTAATTACAAGATTTTTGTCTTAAAGAATCATTTGACACAGTGATTTTTAAATTGTGAGCCTCGAATTTCACACGAGAATGAAAAGGAAAACAACGTCAGAGGTGGTGAGGAAAGTGAGGGTTCGGGGCTAGGGTTTAAATGGATTTATAGGAAAATGGAAACCTCATGCGAACGTCTTGTTGTAACTAAGTCAAGCAATCATTTACTCGTATAAGTATTTGATGGGGGACATTTTCTTGCTGGTGTCGAGGCCCACGTGGATGCTTGTGAATGGCAAATCAAACGGGTGGGCCCAGATTAACAAAGTGCGCTATGCCTTGGGCAAATGGTAACCATCGAAGAAGTGCATTACGCATATGTAGACCACTCCATGTCGCCACCAAGCGAGGGTGGACATCGAGCCAGCTGAAAGCCAACCGTTTGGGCTAGCTCCTAGCCGGTTTTTTCTCTTCTTAATTATGCTTTAACATAATTTCATTACCAAATGCTTAAACTATAGGCGTTTCATGATGCCTTTATTAATGCATGGTTGCCTTACGTATTATTGTTTACGACGTGATAAGTATACGATCATTGTGTATTGATGGACAAATGAAAATAAATGGACAGAGAGTCAAAATAGACCCGAGATTTGATGTGGCTGGAAACCCAAAGTATGAGCTAACAGTGATTAATTAATACTAATTATTTATTGATAAGCAGAAGTATAAAGACAAAGGGTTTGATATGGCCTGTTGAAGGGGAAACCAAGCCTGCCAAAAAGGTGAGAGATCTTTCATCTCCTTTGTTGGGCAGAAATTCAACAGACATTATAGGCGCTGGCTGAAAGCTACATGCAATCATTTGAATGAAGGGAACAACCTCATCAATTAGCATTTTGAAAATCATAAATTTGAGTATTATGTGATACACGAGTGGAGCTAAGAAACGATGTCAGAGAGCCCTTACCTGAGAGACGTGAGAATAGTGAATTGGTGAGGACTTTTTATTATTAATTATTATTGTTTTTTTTTTTTGTATCTCTAGTTACCTTAGATGGCCAGTCAATATTCAGGCTAGGATAATAGTCTTGGCGAGACTAAATTTTTGTTTAAGTCTCTCACTGGTGAGTTAAGGAAGTTTACCAGAAGTGTGGAAAGTATGCAGGACAGGATGACCGATATGTAGGATCGGCTAGGGTGCGTAGGAGCATATCAAGCTGTGACATAAGATAGAGACAGTTCATTGCCCAAGTCACCTGGGTGCAAATGCAGCCCTGTGCTAGGACGAGCCCAAACCAGGGACGGATATGGGCATCATGTCAGGCTTGTGAGGCAAGATCGACATAACTATGAGGAGGAGTATGGGTCAAATGAGGATGCTGATTGGTATACATATAACAATGAGCCCAGGAGATATCGACGGAGGGATAATATGAAAGATATTGTATCTAAGGGGGTGAAGTTGCAATTGCTATCCTTCTAGTGGCGATTTGATTCCGATGCCTACCTTGAGTGGGAAAGGAAAGTAGAGTTGATTTTTGACTATCATCGCTATTCGGAGAGCTAAAAGGTTAAGTTGGTAGTAGTAAAGTTTACAGACTATGCGATTATATGGTGGGATTAGTTGTGCACTAATAGGAGGAGAGCTAGAGAGGGACTGATCCGTACTTAGACAAAGTTGAAAGCAACCCTAAGGAAAAGGTTTGTGCCAAGTCATTATCATCGAGACCTGTATCAGCGACTATAGATATTGACACAGGGTAATTGGAGTGTGGAAGATTATTATAAGGAGTTTGAGATAGCCATGATCCCAGCAGATTTTGTGGAAGATAAGGAGGCTACCATGACATGTTTTCTGAGTGGGTTGCACCGAGATGTAGCTGACGTAGTGGAGTTGCACATTACGTTGGAGTTATAAGAGATTGTGCAAAAAGCTATTAAGGTAGAGAGACAGTTGAAGAAGAGGGGTAAGTCCACATTCCAACCTAACACATCTGGTAAACCTTTCCCTAGAAGAGAAGATAAGACACCTATGACGAGTGTCACGAAGGTTAGGATTGCGCCTAAAGTGGAAACACATAAGGTAACGGCTTTTGTCCCTTCTAGCTCATCTGGCACACGAAATAAGGATATTTTGTGTTTTAAATGTTAGGGAAGGGAACACATTACTTCACAATGTCTCAACAAAAGAACCATGCTGTTATCAGAAAATGAAGATATTGTGACTGATGAGGAGCATGATAGCAATAATAAAATGCCATCATTAGAGGAAGTGTCATCTAACGAAGAAGGGCTATGCGAAGGAGGAGAAATTAACTTAGTGGTAATGAAAGCACTGAGTACTCAAGTGAAGGAGAAAATAGATGAGGCTCAAAGGGAGAATATAATTTTGAGTTTGGTTCAAGTCTAGTTTTCGAGTTGAGTCAGAAATTACTAACCCTATTTTCAATCTATATCATTTTGGGACAACATTTACTAAAAAAAATGTTTACATTGTCTAAAAAATATCACAAAATTTCTTCCAAGCAAAGCTTAAACCCGTGACCTAACAATCACATGGTTAGCTTTTGCTTGTCAAGTTATTAATGTTATGTGCTTTGAATTTTACTTGTATACATATTTATCTTGTTTTGATACATAAATTGTGAATAAAGTTTAGAATAAATGTCTTAGTGATCAATATAATTGTTTGATTTGGGCTTAGCCACAGCAGCCCTAATTATTTAGGAAATTATATTATAAATCACATAAAGTGTTGAGATTGTTAATTGTAATTGATTATTTTAACACAATAAATTTTACCCACAAGAATTAGGAATGATTTTAATAGTTTTATCACAATGTTTACATAAATCCTATCAAATTAAACATTTAGTCCACAAGTAATTTTTATATCGTTGGATTTATGTTGTGTAATATGTCTTACATTGGTAAACATATATTTGGATAGATTAGCCTCAATTTTAGATTAAGCATGTGCGTTTATGAGTACAGCGTATCAAATTATTGATATTAATTGTGTTATTATCCAATTAAATGGGGAGAACTATAAGGTATGGAATGAGAGAATTCTCCTTTAATTAGGGTAGATGGACATTGATTATGCTATTAGGGAAGATGAACTACCTAAAGTTATAACTCAAAGTTCTGCAGAAGCTAAAGTACTTTATGAAAAATGAGAATACTCTAACCGATTAAGTGTCATGCTCATAAAAATAAAAATATCTGCAACTATATATGGTTTTGTCGATCAGCATAATGATGTCTGTTGTTTGCTCAAGGCCATTGATGAACAATTTAAAACCTCGGATCAGGCACTTGCAAGCATCCTAATAATGAAGTTCTCAATGAAACTCACCAAAAGTCTGAGGTGTGCACGAGCACATCATAAAGATGCGAGACATTGTGGCTTAATTAAAGATACTTGACATTGAAATGTCTCAGTCTTTTCTGATATACTATATTCTGAATACTCTCCCACAACCATATATTTCTTTTAAAATATCATATAACACACATAAGGAAAAATGATCAATTAATAAATTGATTACCATGTGTGTACAAGAGGAGGGACAGGTGTTAATAAAACAAGGAGAGAGTTCTAATAGTACACATGTAGGAAACTCAGGGAAAGACAAAGATTCAAGTCAAGCACAAAGAAAAGGTAAAATACCCACCATCAACATATTAAGAAGGAATCCAAGTGTTTCTTTTGTAAAAAGAAGGGGGCACATGAGGAAAGATTATCAAAAGTATAAGATATGGCTTGAATTCAAAGTTACTAAAATCTCGTTTGTCTATTATAAATCCAATATGACTGAAATTAGTCATAACATATGATGGATTGATTTTAGTTGAACAATTCATATTACAAATGTGTCGCAGGGCCTTCAAAATCAAAGGAAAACAATGGGAAGTGAACAATATATCTTCTCTAGAAATAAGATTCGCTCACATGTAGAGGCCATTAGGGATTGTAGCCTTATTTTAAAAAACGGGCATATTTTAAAATTAGAAAGAGTTTTTTATATTCTAAATCTTTCTAGAAATTTGATCTCTATTTCAAGACTAGTGTCATTTGGATAAAAATTTCTTTTCAATAATGAATCAATAAAATTATTTTTTAAATCTAATGTTGTTGGAAATGGTACTATTTCAAATGGTCTTTTCAAATTAAATTTACAAAATGATACCTGCTCTAATGCTACACATATGAATGTTAGTGTTAAAAAATGTATCATGAATGAAGAATCCTCCATATTGTGGCACTGTAGATTGAGGCATATATCCCTGATCGAATTAAGAGACTGGTGAAGGATGGAGTAGTTAATACTTTGGATTTTATAGATTTGGATATTTGTGTAGACTACATAAAAGGAAAACTGACTAACAAGTTAGATAAAGGTGCAAAAAGAAATTCTAACATATTGGAAATCATACATACAGATATTTGTAGTCCAGACATAGACACATGTAGTCAAGAATACTTCATCTCACAATATATGTCTCTTTACATGCTTCATAATAAAAATGAAGCATTAGATGCCTTTAAACTTTTCAAGGTGAAAGTAAAAAAAAAAAACAATACGGTAAGCAAATTAAGATCCTGATATTAGATAGAGGTGGAGAATGTAACAATAGATATACTGAAGAGGGACAAACACTTAGTCTATTTGCAAAGTTTCTTCAAGAAAATAGGATTGATGCCTAGTACACCATGCCTAGTTTCCCAAACTAAATGGTGTGGCTAAAAGAAAAAACTGAACTTTGCTAGACATGGTGCGAAGCATGTTGAGCAGCTCCAAAACTTTCAAAGTTCTAGTGGACTAAAGCTCTTAAGGCAACTGTATACCTAATGAACCGAGTTCCATCAAAGGCTATGTCAAAAATACCCTTTAAATTATTTAAAGGTTAGAAATTGAGTTTACGACATGTTCACGTTTAGGTATGCCCGTTTGAAAATAAGAGTTTATAATTCACAAGAAAAGAAATTGGATCCTAGGACCATTAGCAGGTATTTCGTAGGATACACTGAAAGGTTCAAGGGATACCATTTTTAATGCCCATCATATCACACTAAATATGTGGAATCAAGAAACGCGAAGTTTCTTGAGAATGACTTAATTATTGGGAGAGATTATTTCCAAGATATAATTCTTAAGAAATATCATTTAAGTACTGAGTCTTCCACTTTATGTGTTAAAGTAATTATTGTTTGTGACGTCCCTTATGCTCTATCGGATGTCATACCATCAGCTGTTGAAACTTAATAAATTAATAATGATAATCAAGAAATTCCACAAGATACTAAAAATATAACAGATCCCATTGTTCGTGATCCAAATGAAAATATTAAACAACTAGTTGAACAACATCCCCCTTGTGAGAATGTTGGTACAACATTAAAAAAATCTACTAGAGTAAAGAAGTCAACAATATCTAGTGATTATATAATATATTTACAAGAATGTGACTTTAATATTGGAGTCGAAAATGATACTAAATCGTTTTCAAAAAACCATGAGTTCTAGAGAATCAGACATATGGTATAATTCCATAAAAGAAGAGATGGATTCAATGAAAAATAATGATGTATGACCTTGTTGAATTGCCTAAAGGGGTAAAACCCATTGGACGTAAACAGTTTTTAAAATTAAGAAAGACTCATTAGGCAACATTAAGCGATACAAGATAAGACTCGTTGCTAAGGAATTCACTCGAAGGGAAGGAATTGACTACACGAAAACTTCTTTTCTTGTATTTAAGAAAGATTCCCTCCACATAATTATGGCATCAGTTGCGCATTTTGATTTAGAGTTGCTACAAATGGATGTGAAAAAGGTATTCCTAAATAGTAACATAATGAAAGAGGTTTATATAACACAACTTGAAGATTTTCCTCCATTGGTGGTAAGCAATTGGTTTGCAAGTTTGAAAATTTTTTGTATGGACTACAAAAGGCCTCCCATCAATGGTATTTAAAATTCTATAATGTTATTTCATCATTTGCTTTTGAAGCTAATATCATAGATGAGTGTATGTACCATAAGGTCAGCGAGAGTAAAATTTTTTGACTTATCCTATACGTCGATGACATACTACTTGCAATCAATGATAAAGGTATGCTATATAAGGTGAAACAATTCCTCTTCAAAAATTTTAAGATGAAGGATTTGGGCGATGTATCTTATGTTATTGACATTAAAATACATAGAGATGGATCCTGTAAAATTTTGGGACTATCTTAGAAAGCCTACATTAATAAAATATTAGAGAGATTTCGGATGAATGATTATTCACTAAGTATAGCTTCTATTGAAAAAAGTGGCAAGTTCAATTTGAACCAGGGCCCTCAAAATGACCTGAAAAGAGAACGAATGAAAAACATTCCTCGTGCTTTTGCAATTGGAAGCATGATGTATGCTCAGGTTTGCACAAAGCCTAACATTACATTTGCAGGTGGAATGTTAGGATAATACTGAAGTAACCCAGGCTTGAATTATTCAATAGCTACTAAAGGGTGATGTGGTACATGTAAGGCACCAAAAATTGCATGCTTATGTATAGACAAACTAACAATTTGCAAGTAATTGGATACTCAGATGGGGATCATGCTGGTGGTGTTGATTCACAAAAATCAACATTAGAGTATAATTTTATGTTTACCGGTGAAGTTGTATTGTGGAGGAGTGCTAACCAAACTTTGATTGCTTCTTCCACTATAGAAATTGAGTTGTATCTTGTTTTCAGGTTACATCGTATATTATATGGTTGAGGAGTTTCATTTCTGGGCCTAAAGTTGTGGATTTCATTTCTCGGCCCATAAAAATTTATTATGATAATTTAGCTAAACCAACAAGAGTAGGAGTCGATCTAAATGCATTAACATTAAATTCCTAACCATAAGGGAATGGGTTAAGGAAAGGAAAATTGTAATTGAGAAAATTAACACTAAATTGATGATTGCAAATCCCTTGACGAAAGGCATGCTTCCAATGAAATTTAGAGATCATGTTATGAATACAAGATTGAGTCCCAATGTGTAATATTTGTTATTACATTAATAAAACTCCACTTTTATATGATTTTCTTATATTTTGTTCACATTTTTTGTTTTAAAAAAAATCATATGTTTAAACCTTGACTAAACATAAAGTTTATTCATAAAGTTACCATAAAGTTTGGAAATATTGTACATCATAATACAAGAAAGGTAGTCCTCGCTACGTAAGAGAGAGACCGACATGCAAGCGATTACAGCTAGCCTCCTTATCTGCCTTACCAGTAGAGCTAGGGAGGAAGCCACTGATAGCTCTGACCCCTTTCGGATTGGCTCCCCGATCGGATAGGAACTATGCTTTGGTCTGTAGGCACCTCGGCCGTCGTTACGCGGGAAGCTTCATGCTCTTCCTCCGAAAGTACGGAGACGGTAAACTGGGCTCCATGCACCTGGCTTTGACGTCTATTGAACATCAGATGTCAATTCCTGTGTTCAATACCGATTCTACGTTTAAGTCTCTGCTGAGCTGACCTCTTTTGCTCCGCAATTTAGGCTAAGCATGTCCCCTACCCGTGTCAGTGTAGCAGCTGGCGTCAAATGAATGATGGTCATCTCTGCAGGAGCCGGAGATGTGGGTACCAAACGGGCTAGCCACTCGTTCCCCCCGCTTTAGCTTAGTGTTCGGTTCTTGCGACTGTGAGCTCTGAGCATGCATGATCTGACGTTCGAAAGAGGATCCGCTGCATGAAGGGTCGCTGCTACGTCTCGCGGAACATATGTCTCACCCGGACTCCCGAAACTTCCCCCAACATCCCATAGTCTTACTATGATGGAAGAGAATAAAAAGTTGGGCCGCATGTTGAGCAATCTATGCGTTTACTCACTACATCCCAGGCTGGTAGTCCCTGTACTTTCACCTGACCGCTTTGCTCTGTCTCCTTCCTTCTCTTGGCACCGATTCTATCAATCACTCTCTTGCTGCCACCTTTCATTGGCCTCTGCATCAGTTGGATATTAAGAATGCATTCTGACATGGCGACCTGAAGGAGGGAGTCTACATGGAGCAACCACCTGGCTTTCTTGCTCAGGGGGAGTCTGGACTCGTTTTTCGTCTGAAGAAAGATTGATATGGTTTGAAGCAATCTCCTCGGGCATGGTTTGGTAGATTCAGTGAGGTGATTATTGATTTTGGTCTTCGTAGATGTGGAGTTGACCACTCTGTTTTCTATCGCCATTCTACAGCTGGTCAAAGATTTTGGATTGTGTATGTGGATGACATTGTAATCACAGGAGATGATAGTGATGGCACACAGCAGTACAAATTGTTCCTGCAGAGTCAGTTCCAAACTCAAGATTTGGGACAATTGAAGTACTGTTTTGGTATTGAGGTAGCCAGATCTCAATCAGGTATTTACCTATCTCTGAGAAAGTATGTTCTTGACCTGCAACATGAGACAGGGATGTTGGGATCCAAGCCAGTCGATACACCTATGGATCTTAATACTAAACTGATAGCTGATCAGGATGAGTTCTTAGCAGATCCAGGGAGATACAGGAGGTTGGTTGGAAAGTTGAACTATTGAACTGTTACCAGACTACCCTGACAGTTCAGAATCTAAGGGACATTAGTTCCCAATACAGACCCCAGATCATTTGTCTTCTGGAAACTCGAATGAAAGCTTCTGGCGTGGAGAGAATAAGATGGAGACTCCGGTATGAAACCAATATAAATTCGGGCTGTCCTTTTGCACAGCCTGAAAGTAGATGTCCATCTGAATTGTGTTGGATAATTTTCTCTTATGATATAATTTCACTTTTGAATTAGATATTTAATGGTATAAATATGGGAATCTTTTTCTTTTCTGTCCACTCACCTCTCCCCACCGACCCCACACTTTTATCTCTTTTGTTATCTTTCAGTTTCCTGATGTCAATGTTATCATTTCATTCAATGTTATCATTTCATAGTATGTATACTATATTATTATTATTATTTTAATAAAAAATTTTATTTACACAAAGTGAATTACAAAATTATTCTTATATTAAATATTTTTATTTTTTTTCTATAATTTTCTTCTCTCGTTCCATCCAACTTTCGATTATATTTATACATTCTCTCAAATTTTATTATTTTTAAATTCTTTTGATTTTTTTTAATCATTTTGGTTTTAAAAACTTTTCGCATAATGTAAAATCAATATTTTTCTTATTTTATTTTTCTCCTATCTTTTTATTTGTGCTTTCTTTCAAAGTTTCTCTTTCTTAATTCTCTTGACGTTTGTTTAATTTATATTTTAAAAATAAATTTACACACCCATATAAATTTTAATAGTTTTAAGTTATTTTAATACCACGCGGCCAACAATTTAATTTTTTGGTCTATAAGCCCAATAAAAGTTTTGCCCAAAGCCCGAACTCTATGAAAATTTTCGTTCATTACTTGAATTTTCTTATGGGCCCATGAACTGAGCCCACGTTGTCTTCCCTTTCGACGAACGGACCTTAACTAGGCCACAATGTGCATGACTTTCAAATCATTTTTAAAGCAATTTCATTCCAATTTGAATCTAAACTGCAGAAATCTTAATTCTGAGACCTAAATTAACTTTTTTTATTATTCATTAAATTATTAATAACTAATATTGTAGATATGATTATGCATATATCTGTTTTGTTTAAAAAATATATTTTTTGCTAACTAACAATGGGGAAATTTTTAAGTTCTATAGTATGAAATGGGTTGAACCATGTAGCTACTCCAAATAATTCTCAGCAACAATCAATAGGAATATCCAAACATGCACATAAATAACAGCGACATCTCTGACTCCCAGTACGATAATGCAAGAAGATCATCACAATTACAAAATCCTTACTACATAAACCACTCCCAACTCTCATTAGTTGTATGAATTCAGTAACACTCAAAACTTGAACTTACTCATGCACGCGTCCAATATATCTATGAAACAACAAATTAATAAGGCGAATCCCCACTGTTTGATAGCCACTCAGCCTCCTTCACAATCTTCGTCACATTCTTGTTTTAAGCAAACCACTATTCTCATGATCACCAACGGTTGTTGTTTTTCTCATCTTGGCCTTCGCTTGATTTATGTAGTTAGTGACCTTATCATTGAAGATATCTCTTCTTGGTGAAGTTCTGCCACTGCCACTGCCACCAACGTTTGATGTAGTCCTCATCATCCTATTCTTGACCTTGTCGATGTAATCAGAGAAGTTAGCTTCATGCATTGAATCATCATCCTTCTTGGACTTGGCCTTTGCAAATGAACCACGATCAGTTGGTTTATACTCAGTTGGAGCAACTCTTTCGGCTTGCCTGTGAGTAGAAACAAGGGGTGCTTTCTCCGGTTGAGCAAGTGCTCTTTTTCTTGAAGCAGATTTAGCAAACCTTTGGCCATTAACAATCGGTATTTCTCTATCAACAAAACCTTGCTCTGGTTTGCCACTGATGTTTTTGTTGGGAGCGCGGCGGGCCTAATTACAAACTCTGATTGAACCTTATTGGGCCAGAGGAGAAGCCCAATCAAATTGGGAGCATCACCCATGAACAACGTATGTTGGGCCTGGAGCGGAGCCCAACGAAATCGGGGAGAACCGTTCACGGGCCTGTACGTGACACGTATATAAGTGGGCTTGACACCATGTATTAACCCAAAACCTTAAGGCTGTGAGTTATGGGTCAAGTATCCACTTTATATACAAGTCACTTTTCTCTTTTTCTACCAATGTGGGATGCCACTTTTTCTAACTCATATTTGTTTCCCAACAGTTTTCTTCCCGTGAAGAGTGAACCACGGGGGACAGAGTTGCCAATGTGTTGTTTTCTTGAGCAGCAGAAAGTTCATATGCAATAGGGATCGTTTTGCTTAGCGAAGGTTGGTGCGAAACATGAACCGGTTTGTGTTGGAGTGAGCTGATTCTGACAGGATTTTTGGATAGTGGTTTCTTATCATTGGCAATAGACAATGAGCCCCGAGGCTGATGGGAAATCCGGCGAATTGTTGCTCTGAGAGGGCAGACAGCATTGTAGATTTTCTTGCACACCCCTTCAGAGTTTCTGCTGTGGTTTTTCTGTGCCATTGCTGCTACTACTGCTTCTACAAGTTTTTCAAGTTTTGAATGCTGTTTTTTTATGATACTGACTCAATGTGAAGAAGAATGAAAAATGCGATTGCTATTTAATAAGAATGAACTACCTACCTAATCACGACCTACTGGTATGAAAAGCTCAAAAGTGGAGCATAATTTCTTGTGAAATTTTCAACTCCATGGCCATACAGATTCTTACACAACTTGACAATCAGGACTTTAAACGAATCGAATCAAGTTAAACTCTAGCTGGATGTGGCTAAGGGCATGTGATCATTGACTCAGACATATGCCAGAGTCAGCTCGCCTGTGCTCTTTCCTCCAACCTAACTGATTCATGAGGCTTGAAGTAGATAAGATCTTCATCGACCACCGACTCACATATCCTTGGGGCAGCGATTTCTCGGGTATGGGATCAATTGAATTTAAGATGCCCTTCCCACTCTTGCCAAAGGGACTTTCAGATAGTTCTTTCTTTTTTCAGTAAACTGAATGAGTATCTCCTAGAGTTTTGAAACTGGATCTCTCCTACGGATGATCAAGGCACTGGGCCTATAAGCATGAGTAATGCTATGCTACTTTTCTCCTAACAAAGCAAAGGATAAGGATGGAGGGCAGGTCCCAGTAACTCCGGGGAGGAATGGGATAGCCATTAGAGCAGATAGCGAGAGGCGGAGAGAATACTAATAATAAGGACCTTAACACTAAACCGCCAGTCCATGATAGAGAGACCAACAAGCACACAAACCATTTGGCATTACTTACAGAACAAACCCTGGGACATACACCGACGCTGAGGGATTAGGTCGACAGATCAATGCACGCCTGAGGGGGACTCCTTCTTCTATGGAGTATGTGTGCTCCTAAGGGAGGGAGAAGAAGACCAAAACCAAGAGCACAACGGATTAGCACAAATACACATATGGGTGTTGGAAGGCCTCGAGATTGCATAAATAGTCTTCCTTGCCAGGGGACGGATAAGAGATCGAATTATGCTTCAACAATTCCACCAACGGGCTTCTGTCTTTAAGGCATAAAGAAAAGCGACTCCAACTTCCTTTTATCTGAAAGCGATGACAGGAGGTATAGTATTGATAGTTCGAAGCGACCGCGTATCGATTTGAATTTCCCTCCCCAGCCGAAGTAGAATATTAATTAGCTTCAAAATGTAAATTGTGCGGCATCACCTAAAGCATTATTAGCTGTCTCACACAACAATGCAGTATGGAAACGGCAGCCTCAATTTTCTTGGTAGCAACATTAATTCTCTGGAATCAGATTCCTCTTTGCCTCACAAGTCTAAAATCCTAGAAAATTTTTCTTGTGGGAACCAAGTATGATGATTGATGATGTTCCAGGTGGCGTGCGTAAGGCTGGTGAAGATAATCCATCTTGGAAAAATGTATAGATTAACTGGACCAGGCAATGACTCAACGAAGAACTGTGGGAGAAAAGGGGAGGAGAATGAATCCATATGTGGGATCAAGTTACTATACAAGGTCAAAAGAACCTTTGAGCCTTCACTTTAGACCATCATCTACTTTTGAATTCATTAATAATTAGTATCAGATTCCTCTTCTCCCTTTTGGGTCTCTTCCCCTCGTCATTGGGTTGTACGGTTAAGGCGGAAAAAAACATTGCAACTTCCAGTAGAAAATCTACTACTGTTGTGTTGCACAGAGGAAGGGCTGAAGAAGCTTGTTCAACTACTGTGTAGGTGTGGTCACTGTCTTCCCTGTGACTCCTTATCTGAAATTGAGTTTTCCCTTTTTTTTTTTTTCATTGTCCGCTTGAAAATTTTGGAATCTTCTTGAAATTGGTAGACAACTGTTTAGCTAAAATCTACTGTGAGCCAGTTGTTCTACTGCATGTTGTTTTCTTCTGCAGAAAGGAATTCAAAAACTACAGTAAATGGTGTGGAGATGTTCAATACGACTCTGGGTTTTGGACAGACAGGACATTTAGTTTCTTGTTTGTGTTTGATAATGAGTTTGTATGTTGCCCGAAACTCCACATGAAGACAGCATTTTTCAGTGGTAGAGTCAAGTTGTCTGAAAATGTTAAGATGATCAATACTGCAATTTTTCAAGTCTATTGTTGGAAGCTAAATTATATGTGATAGAAATATATTGGATTAGATGGTATTTGATTATATAAATCATAGGTGTAAAATAATAAACATGTAGTAAGATACGACTCGATTTATTTAATTCATTATTACAATGTCTCATCATTGTAATGAATCTCTAGAAAAGAATCAATGGACGAAGAATTATATTTGAACCCTGTAGATGTAAGCTTAAATAGCTGAATTCAAAATTTTTGTCTTGTGCTTTATGTATTGTCTTTTTCTTACAGATTTCAACCAATTCCTTTCCAAGAGCTTTAAAATTCGAGGAGTTCTGATCAATGTGCATTATCCGATCATCTTATAGTAGCAATAAAATTAATGTACACTGGCTGCTTGCTGGTAAGTTTAAACTAGACCATCTATAACCTTCACATTTAGGGTAACTTTTAGTAGGCAAAGGTGTGCAAGCCTCCACAGTGCATGAAAGCTCAAAAAGAAAGATGGGTCAAAAAGTAAATTTATGTTTATTTTCGTTTTATCTTCAGAAATATACACAATTTAATAATTACACGTATTAAATTTCATCTCTTACTTTTGTGCAGAAATACAGACCTAGAAACACATTCCTAAAAATTAAAACAAGCAGAACCTCATATCTCAGATGCAGTACGTTTCAAAGCATCTTGACTACAGTAGTATTTAGATGTAACAGGAAACCGATACTCGCCTCATATGGACGACATAAGTCATAAAGTCGGACATGTATGTTTAGCCAATTCCGTCATGATTGGGCTCCACCTACACCAGTCCCTGAAGATGTATCATGTAAGTTCAGGTCGCTCAATATGGACGTCTGTGCCTCGACCAAGTGCGAAGTCTTTCAAGAACATTAATTACGCCAGCCACAGCACTGCAACTGCCATCAGTGCTGCTGATCGGAAGTAAATATCGTTCAAATTTCTGTCCAAAAGATTCACCTTTTCCTCTTGGCTGGCACTCAAATTGCCAATATTTTTGTTGATATAGATGACAGTATCCCTCAGCTTATTAACTGCCCAAGACAGCCAAATGAGTCCCAAACCCAATCCCATGTTCAAAAGCTTAAACGCACAGAATGAGACTCTACCACAAGCAACTCTACAGACAACTGATAAAACAACAGCAATTCCAGTCCCGGCTATGGTGGCAGAAAATTGGGTCAGAAGCTGAGGCAGTCGGGGACCCGATTTCTTCACAGAGAGGATTGCAGTTTTACCCTGCTGCTTCCTATCAACAATTATGGATAGAAGGCTTTCACATGCATGAACATAGCTTCCGCAATAGATGTCCCTCCCCTTGCCAGTTCTTGCACCGGCCTTCCTCTTCTGTGACGTATTTTCCTTGACTTTTGTACGGCTGCAATAACACGTAAAACATAAAGCATTCTCAACAAATGACGCTGGTATTATGTGTGTAAAACAAATTCTATCCTTAAAATTCTGCATACTCCATTGGGAGGGAAGTCTTATAGTGCAAAAAATGCTTGTAAATGCGGTGAATGGTCCACCTTAGTTACATGAAAGTATTTACCTCGTCTAACAGGAAAGTTAAGGTGTTTAAAATGCTTAATAAATGACAGCAGGTTTGAGCGAAAAGTATGTTTTTACCTCTTCAGATGCACAGCTTTCTCCATTGCTAGCTTTGATGAATCTGTATTGGTGCGTACTCTTCTTCGCCTGCTAAATAAATGCAAACAAGGGGAGTTTCCTTCAGAACAGTACTAGACTAACAATGTCAACAGACAAGAATTAAAAACCTGTAAGAGATTAATCCCAATTCCAAAAGAACATAGTGTAGTAAAATATAATGTCAGAATCCAAGAAACAATAGTTTATATTGTTCACGGAATAGAAAATTGAAGCCACGAGATCAATCACGGGGTTCAGAAAAATGGGTCAAAACATTGATGCCACAAAAGTACATTGTACAACATATTAACACGGAAGCAAGCAGTCTGATATCCTGAGTATGGACTATGAATCTTTCAGCCAATACAGAGACAAGATTAATTCAGGAAGCTGTAGGATTAGAATCGCAATGTTATTCAGACTTTCAAATAAACTGCAATTTATCCTAGACACTGAATATTAATAGCCAACTAAAAGTTGTCTTACAAGTGCAGAATGAATCAGAGAGGTATAAAGATGGATTTCCTAATATATAGCTTTGAAAGTTCTGAAGGTTACCCACAACCCAAAATAGCTAGAGGAGGGAAACAACCAAACAAATCCAATGTCTCTGATCTATTTGATTCAGTGTCCTTCTCATTAGGAAGATTTAGTTTCACGGCTCAGGGGACTATGCTCAAGAAAAGGCATTATCTCAACTTTTTTTGTTGACTTAAAATATTAAACTGGCACAGAAATATGAATTTACAATTTCATAAAGAAGGTTGTGCGGCCAAAGAAAGAAACAAAGACTATACCTCTCAAAGTAAGGGACCAGTGTTGTTTGCTTACTGGACTTAATTGTGTTTTTTGACATGTTATAGTCGTAAATAAAAGGTAGCATATCCTTCATCTCCCTCTCAATACAATTATGCTCTAGTTGGAAATCTGGATGATATGCATTTTCTGTAAGGCATCTCCTGTGCCATGCAAAGTCGAACTGAGGTTCATTGAGGTACAATCTCCCGGTTGGATATATAAGAGACTGTTGTGATTCAGCACAGTTAAAGCACTGTGTGGAATAAGAGGCACTAGGCGGCTGAGATGGATCTGTAATTGTTTGTTGGCACCCCATCAAATCATAGAGCATAGACAAATCTGAAACACCACCTTCCACGTCAATTGATCCAAACGCTAGTAACTTGGATATTTTTTCCTGCTGGGAGTATTGCTCGGCAATCCCAAAGCTAGAAAGTAACGAGTCTGGATGAGTGTTTCCCTTCAATTGAACATCCATGAGTGCCAGCCTCATAGAGTTTGAGTTAATCACGACAAAGTGATTACCGTTCAATATTCCATCCAGAGAATTCCACTTCTCTCTTTGACGCAGACGTAAATTAGCAGTGCAAGAATTTACTAGATCTTGATTTGGGCCATGATAGTGGAGAAAATGTTGCAAGTCCTGAAACACAATGAAAGAAGAAAAAGAATGAAGGGAGGATTAGATAAATCAGTCCTGAGGCAGAGCCTCAGAGGTTGCAGCTCAGTCAAGAGAGTATACAAACTTACAAACAAAATGCACAGTAATTTTGTGTCTTGTGGTTTGTTGATGTTCATCAAAGACAACCGAACATATATATATGGCAAGAAAATACATTAATCGTACTATGTGATCAATAAAGTGACATAATAAGATGAGCAAACAAAATCTGAAACTTGTACCTAAACAAATTGTATGACCTGAAGTCAAGAGGATTGTTAATGACTTTGGCGAACCAGAATACATGTTATGCATCGCAAGATTCAATTTTCACAAAAGCAGATATTTCATGTATGAGAAAATATACAAAGTGCGGGAGAAACCTAGTATTTTGGGGAGATAGCTACATCAAGTGTACTAATATTCAAAATTGTCTCTGAGATCTGCTAAAGGTCTAGCAACAATTTCTCAATTTATTTGCTTTAAATGCAATCTGTTCCATCTTTAACGCTGACACCATGAGACATAATTATATAAGAAATCATACTTATTACACATTTGTTCATACAAAAAACACAAGAAAAAAAAAAGTTAATCAAATTAGAAATCTTGGGTATAAGTCTTACTATACCCTCCTTCATAAGAATGCTCATATTCAAATCATTGAACAAACAACAAATAGTTTAGGCCCTTTCCCCCCTTCATAGTTTAGGAGTTCAAACACCCCAGAGTATAGGAACGACAAACTTGATGTGGGCTGAAGTTGCACAATTTTGTCTTGAGCTTTGAGTATTGGTCAAGCCTCTCGCCTGTGATAATAGCATATACTGAATATCATCAGCACCTATACGAGAGACTTGGGAATACAAGGGACATGGGAAGGGACATATGTTGTTCTATGTCCCATAAACACAGAACGAGTGTAATATCAAAACTATTATCTGATCACTCGAGCTCAATCACACATTTTAATTCTCAAGACTCAAAAAGTCTAATAAAATGAATATGTGGGAGAAATTTTTGTTGGATTTTGTTTGAGAGATTATTTTCTCCCAAAAAAGGGCTAATGTACATGTCCTTGGGGAAAATAGCTGGTAAAACCTAATTCTCTGGATAATTTGTTTTGTCGTGTGTCCTGTAAGGAAAAGGTCCCCTTTTTATCTTTAAGGATGTATATGTCCCTTGGCCCTTGGCATGTTCCTTTCAAGGATAGATTATAACTCAGAGGATCATCCTGAAATATTTTTTAAAAAAAAAATTGCATGAATGAATAAATTCTTAACAATTATGCTTGTAAGCTTTACTATTTGAAATGATTATATTTATTTTTTTCCTTATAATCTTAGTATACAAAATAATTCAATCAATAATATAAAGTTAAAATAGTATTTTGAATTATTTATAAAAGAATTTTAACATTTTGGTTATTTTATTATAATTTTCAAGTAAAATTATTCATCCTGTAATTTTTCAATTTTATACTGAATCTTTATTTTACAAAAGACTTTAATAAATTAAAAAAAATATTTGATTGATATAAATAAAATAATCTATTTTACATAATGACGCAGAGTAAACTTGTCTTTGGGAATGGTGGTCTATTAGAAGGTCTAATAGACCTGCCCCCCGTTTGATTTCTTCAAGTAAACGCCTAAATTGTGAGTTTGAGTACCCATTTACTCATTTTGTGTGCCTGTCTCGTCATTCGCCCGGATCAATATCACTGGAAGTTGAGTGTTCCGCAATCGCATGACTTTCAAAGACAAACAGGAAACGCTGCATTAGGTGCCATTCTTTACTGAAGCACTTGGCAGTGGGTCCAACCCCATAACATATCATGGGAGACATGGCTTGATGGTCTATCAATTGCTGAAACTGCCTTAACCCTATTGTTGTTCGACTTTCTGGTGTTAATATCTAAATTCAATTAAGGTCGCAAAATAATTTAGGTTTGATCAAGTTCCAACCTCATATTCGGAAAGTTAATTCAGGTTTGAACTCGCTGATATTCAAAATCAAGTTTAAATTCGAATATTACAAAATAATTAATTTGAGTTCGAGTAATAGCCGAGCTCGAGCCTCAAGTTAGTATTTGAGTTCAACTCAATTATACCTTTTGGCTGCTCATATTTAAAGTAGGCATAACCATAAAGAACGGCAATGGTAGAGACCTCTAATAATATCTAGCTGCTGTTATGTGCCCCCACCATTCTAATAACAATATCTAGAAATATTTGCATTCATACCATCCTTTAAACTCGCGGGAAGGATCTAATACATAGTGATAGACTTGCACACAAGATACTTCTAGTAGACACAGTGCAAGCACAGGCAAGTTTATTTAGAAGTCCCCCAAGTACCAGTGACAAAGGTTTTTTGATGCTGCTGGTTGCAAAGGTCCTCTCACTTGACATTCTTTACAAACCAATTCAGCATGTCTTGGTGTGCTTCTTCAGCAAATTTCACAGCCTTCTCGTCATCCACTTTGTACCTCACGGTCCAGCCATGGGCAACACCAGGAAAGATTTTAACAAAGCTACCAACCTGCACGGGAAAAACCAGTGTATTGAGTTACATGAATTTGGGGCTTGTCTTGCTTCTATGCATGTCATTTGTTTCCGCAAGTTATTAACTAGGAAAAGTAACTTGAGCTCATACCTCAGGTTTTGAAGATAAGATCTCATCAAATTTCTTGACAAGCTCCGGCGGAGACATTTGGTCAATCTCTGCTCCCAAAATAGCTAATGGAACCTTAACCTCTGCAAAGAAATTGCAGATTATTTATTCGGTGTAACTTGAGTTACGAATTTTGTTACCCACATATGTTTTTCAGGGATTAGTTCTTATAAGAGATCTTATAAGAGATTTCACCACCATCAGATGTTCATGACAAGATAGGCACACGGATCAGACAAACTTAGGAGTACTACTGGGTTTCTTCATCTTTTAAAAGTGCCACTACTTCCATAGCAAGACTCATTTTTGTTTTTCTTTATTTAATTCTTTTGAAAATCATCTCGAAAGAGCAAGACTTGAAAAAGCGGTGATGCAAATAAAATGAACTTTGGCATCAGAATTAGTGCATCAAAAATCTATCAAAAACTTCCTTTTTGCTAACTAAAATCCATCAACAACCAAAAAGCAAGATAATATCTTTCCTAGCATAGAACTTCATACCCTTGATGTCATCCACAGTAACAAATGATGGATGTAGGAAAACTCCAGCTTGAATAAGCCCACACTTTGCTAGTTCCACAACCACCTTGGCTGATGCAAAAATTTGTAGAGTTAGCATCACAAACAACATAAAAACTCCTTCATAAGCTTAGAAGCAACATGTCCTACCAAAAATGGCTCAAAATTGTGGACTGTAAAATCTTACCCCCATAGCAAAACCCAGCAGCACCAATTGCAGATATGCCTTTACTTTTCAGAGCTTCAATGACAGGTTTAGCATCTTCAAATGCTTTAGCCTAACAGGAACAATAACAAGAAGAAGTCGAATAGCTAATGTTAAGATAATGAGCAGTAAGCAAGAATCATGATTATGGGAATTGAAAATTAGAAATTAGGATATAGAAGTAACAAGTAAATTAATGATATAGCAAAATATAATAGGATTTTCAAGGAATGCCTAGAGGGTTGATGAACTAGGGATTCAGAAACTAACTGGTTCATGGAGTGATTTCCAGGCTAGAAGAGGCTTTTGAGCATTGGCAGGGTCATATGGATCTCCATAGAAGAAGTCTGGAACCACAACATAAAACCCAGCAGCTGCAACTTTGTCAGCTAGTTTCCTTCACAACAAAAATTAATATCCGGAATCAATCTGAGGAAAAAATCACACTAACAAGAGACTAATGTCAAAGTGAGTTCACTGGAATTGATTTTGAAATACAGCCTTCAAGCTTCAACTTCCATCTCCATCCCATCAGTGATTCTTACAACATATCTACACTATGTATTATGGCTAAGACCTGCTTTTAGTTGCAACATGTGTAATTCAAAAACACTCCCCCACTTAACAATCAAAGATATACTAAATTGTGGCCAATGCAATAATTTTACTTAGCCAAGAAACCATAACTTCCAAGCAACATTTCTCTTTTAAATTCTATCTTTTCTTCCTCCCGTTTCTTTACTTCTCCTTCTCTCAAATTTTAACTTTTTTAGACACTTTACAAGCAACTGCTTGCCCTCCCAAATTTTAATTTTTACTTTTTTCTCAAATTTCTTTATTTCTTTATTTTATTCAGTTATTAATTTTAATTTTATGTGTAACAAAAATATTATACTTTAAATTAAAATGCACACGCATAGTGTACGTGAGTGACTAGTAGTTAAATTATGGAGATACAATTGATCATACACATACACACAAAAAACATATGAAAGATGACAAAAAATGCGAATAATTAATGTATACAAATTAAAAATAGTTAAAGGCCAAGTGGGAGTACCTGAAGTTGGGGGCTTCGCATCCTGCAAAATGATAATTTCATAAGGGCATGAACAATTTTTTTTTAGAAAAAAACCTAATCATATTTTCAATTGATTTAATTTTCACTATATATATTATATGCTCCACTCAATTAAAGGATTTCAGCAACAAAGACTAATTTGGGTGCATAACCCTTAAAACTTACTCTGCGTGTGTGTGTGTGTGTGTGTGTGTGAAAACGTCTGATGACAGCTCTATTTCACTTTTTCTGAAGTAATTTCCTCCATAAAAATTTAACTTCAATTTAAACTAAAAAAAATAATGGAATCTAAAACTGTGTTTCCTAATTATAGTCATATAACTGCCTTCATTTCCACGCACAGACCTTATGTGCCCTTGTTTTTGAACGTCAATCTACACTTTTAAAATAAAATATTTTCTCAAGCGCTGCAAATTCTCTTGCTTGCTGTTCAAGAGCGCAGTAAATTCTATTTCCCTCTCACTCAGCAGTCTCGATTTTTTAATTTTTTGGGGGGAGGAAAAAAGAGTTCAAATTTTAGAAGATGATCAACAACCAAGGAATATAAGAACGCAAATAAATACAAAAAATTTAAAAAAATTTAACCGAAAACGTCGGAAACAAGGAGGACAGCGAGTTTCGAATCCGAAGGGCCGGAGACGTAGGATTTGAGGCCACCAAATTCAAGAACGGAGCCGACTCCGCTGCTGGGACTCAGAGTTGGTGGATTCGCACAGCACTGGGGACCAGACATCGCAGGAGCAAATCGTAGAGAACGTTCAAAGAGTTGGAGTTTACTTGCTGGTCGACGCTACTATGTATTTCTTCGTTGGGGTTTAAATTTGTCCGTGGACATGTACTTCTAAACCACTGGGGGAAAAATAAATAGGTAAATAAAACTGGGGTCAGAATTTAATTTTATTTAAATATGTCCTGATGCAATATCTGCACTACTGTGGCCCTCGAATCATATCTTTAGTTGTAAGTGGTTTAAAATGCTCTTCTTCTATGTTTATTCGCTCCATTCTTTATTCTTCTCTATAATTCTTCCTTATTTTAAATCAAATCAAATACAATAAAAATTAATTTGATTTGGTACAACTTGGATTAAATGAAATATTATCATATTTACATGATTGAAGATGCGTGATATCATATGATTTCATTCATTTATTTGCATTATTATACTTTATTTCACTCATATAAATAGGTGATTTGTATTTTTGAGAGAATAATATATGATTGTGCTGTATGAACATAAGTCTAATAAACGAACACATTAAACGTCCAAATCATGTAATACTCATCCTTTATTGTCTCTCTTTCTCCTTACTAAATTACAACTTTTTTTATCTATGTTTTTGTTTTTGTATTTTATAACATAATTTTTTAATTCAAAATACAATTTAATAATTTAATATTGTTGTCAATAAAATTTCATGATTTATAAATATTTACGTGCATAGATTTCGTGACATTTATCAGTGTATATCTTCTATATGTGGTGCGAATATATGAGAATGTATGTTTTGGTTCGTACCTAAAAAAATACACATAATTTACTTTTTAATATTATTTCTTTTTTTTTCTTATTTTTACACTAATTTTAAAAAAAACACACATAAAACTAAAACAAGTATACCATATATGTTTTGGAACGTAGATTATTACTAGATTATCTCTTCGCCGTTGAGAATCTTAAATTGATATAATTTTTACCCACTAAATCCACCTTATTTTTACAAACTTCGCCTATTTTAATAATTCATATTACAAAATTTTTAAATTCAAAAAACTGGATACAAGTGTGTGTGTGTGGTGAGTGGTGGTAAGCACTTTATTTTAAATGTGAAGTTAACCCTCGATCTAAATTGGTCTTTTAACACTTTAATGACTTAAATATCGACATTTCATTTTTGAAGCCCTAAGTTCAAATTCATTTAGAAGCGTGTGAAAAAAAGTTATCTTTAAAAAAATGAAATCAAACCAAAAATATAAATTTGAAAAAGTAAGACTCAAAACAAACAATACAATATTAAAGGCATATAAATGAAGAGCATATGAGATTTCACTATTTTTTGTAAGCACTCACGCTCACCCTTTCAAATTTAAATTCAATACCCATTTGTGTTACGGCTGGTTTACTGATTTTGAAGAGGAAAAAAACATTCAAAGAAAATGATGTTTGAATGAGAAAATTTCACAGTAATCTGAAATGTGAGGAGAACAAGATTAAAAAAAAACTAATTTGGCTCTCCATTTTTCCGCTTCAAAACATTCATATTGCTTATCTTAATCAATCAACAGTTTTAATTCATTTAATTTTTATTTTATATATTTCTTGTTATTTATATTTACCTTTTGTCGTTCAAAACAGCATATAAAACTTTAAAATTTTCTTACATTTCTCCATATCGGTTTCTATTCCTTATAAATTCCTTCTATTAGCCACAGCGTTATGGTCATTAATCTCCTCAACGAACCACTTCAAATTCCAGTACTGAAGCAATTCTGTGAGTTAAAGAAAATGTAACATCCAAGACCACAAGTGAAGTGATGAATTGTTGATGAATCACATATTTATGTAAAATATGATTGTTCCACTATGTTTCTGGATTTCAAATCCTTTTTCCAAGGAAATCAGAAAACACTACACTGGTTGTCTTCTCGATTCTAAACGTGGATGCATACATACAAAATTTCACAATCTTCCCCTGCTACCCTTCATGTTTTGTGATTCAAGTCAAGTTATGATTTTACAAATACGAGCACCAACAAAAATTGCATTACAATATTCATTCGCACTTGTGAAAGGATCTGATATTCTACTCCGACTTGATGTTCAATGACAGTAGTCTGCCAATCCTCACAAATACAGAGGTTCTGCGAGTTAAGAAACTAAGCTACCAGAATGACACACGCTGGTCTTGCGGGAACTTCTCTTGGTGGAAACAAGTACGCTCTCCTCATCATCAATGACTTCTAGTCTCTCAATCTCCATGTCTTTGAACACAGGGTGTACGTAAGCATACAGTAGGTACTCTCTCAAGTTTAGCCTTGGATCTGCAGCCCTTTCTATAGTGTCTTTCATCATTGCATCCTGTTTTTTGTCACCGTTGTTTCCTTGATCAGACTGTATGTGTGTGTGTGTGTGTGTGTGTGTGAACATAGTTTTGTGCATCTAGAAAGGAGAGAAGATTGAATGCAGATCAAGATAGCTGGTAAATGAAATATGCACGTGATGCAAGTAAGGTAACAGAAAAAATGGAAAAGAAAGAACAAAGACCTGCAGGGGGAACTTCACGAATATTGACTCAAAGCGCCCCTTGCAAAAATGATGAAACCAGATGGTCAATAGAGGAAGTAGTATTAACAATGGAGTTGCTTGAGGAGCATCCTTTGTGTTCAGAAGTCCCATCAGCAGGATTTGTGACATTACTAGACCTATAAGTATGCGGCGATGTACATCTGGCCAAAATTTAGCTGCACTCTCATATCTCTGATCGTATACATTGATGATCTAGACATAAGAACCAAATGCAAAATATGATGAGTACTTTTCATTCTTTTAGATAAACAGCAGAGGCTATAATTTTTAGTTTATTGACTCCTTGACAACCAAATTAGTACACAGGGTAGTACCTGATGGCGATAAATCATATAGGCAAAGGCGAAGAAGACAATGATGAAAGGCAAAATTAAAGGGGTGACTACTGAGTACACAAGCCCCAGCAAGAAATATAGCTGTGTGCGAGGTTCTGTCACATAAAAACTCAGAGAACCAGGATCCGTAGCTTGTTCCCGATCCTGCTCTGTCTTCACCAAGAAGGTATTTTTGAGATGGAACAAGATTAACGGAATCACTCTAATAACCTCCGCAGCAACACTAGCCCAGCCGTCGACCATAATATAAGTAATAAAGAATGTGGCTTTCATTGGGATGGCAACACCCACCGTTTTTGGAATTCTGGAATGTACAAAAAACTTGACCTTACTGCTTTCTCCCCACATACATGGTATTTTAAAATAAAACTATTCATTTGACAGGAAAATAACCTCCGCTAAAGAGGAAATAAATTTCAATACTTTGGAACGAAATCTCAAGTATTAAGAATCCCAAGTTTCAAATTAAGGAGGATAAAAATAGTGCTCTCTGGAATATTATAACCAAGTTGAAAACAAGATGAACTTTCGACATGAAATCAAAATGTTAAAGCGGTTACTTGGAGCTTATTGCTGAAAATATATTCAAGAATTGGGTAAAATTCAAGAAGAAAAATGAGCAATTTTAGCATTAATTCTTGCATATTTCTGAACTACTTCGTAAATGTAAGCAAATTCCACACTGACAAAAGACAAAGTCAATGTACAATATGAAATAATTTAAACTTGATAAGACACTATATGATAAACAAAGAAATTAGAGTATTTCTTAGTTTTAAGCAACATGACCAGAAGCCCTGTTGTTCTTCTTGTCAGTCGTAAGATGAACATGCCATTAGCAACTAATTATTGTTAGCTAGAAGCAGATGCAACATACTCTGACGCAGACTGATTAAGAAATTTATGAAGCTGCTGGAATGCTGCTCCTGTGACAATACTTCCAAGGAAGACATTAATAAGTACAAAAAAATGATACTTTCCAGCTGTTCTTCTGTCCAGAGATGAAAGAGATACGTGGCCTTCTATTTTGGACATTTCCATGAGAATTTGTGGAACAAATGCCATAAAAATCTTTAGTATAAGTCCAGGAAGAAAACCCTGAATAACAGATTTAACATGTTTCCTGAAGTAGAAAAACTCAATGATTAATATATGCTAAACCATGGCAAATATTCAAATGACCATCTAGATTGAAAAAGAGATTCAAGCAATTGTAAAGAAGATGATACTGCAAACAGATAGAATGAGCATTGGCAGCAAATACAAAATTATTGAGGCATGACACTAAATCCTGAGGAATGTCAGCGCAGAAATTTGGATGAACGCTAATAACAATGGAGACAACACGGCTAAATCTGTTTATCTAAATAAAAATTCCTGAGAATTATAGTAATGGCATACGCATTGTATATTTTGGGTAAAAAACATTGAGAAAGTTTGATAATGCTACATCAGAAATCCTCCATTAATATTAACCTCAGGTAATATATCCCAATTTATTAGGTAGCTCAAGATCAACTGGCATGAGAGTAATAGCATCATGTGAAACCATGCTAACTCTTCAAATGCAGCATTCACCTAAACAAAACCAACTAAGAGGAAAACCTCGAAAGGGATTGAAAAATGTTGAGCTTACTTTTGAATAATAGGTTTTAGGAATGGAAAAACCTTTTGGATGCCATCAATGCTCGCCAAGGATTGCACAAATGCTATAGGGATCATGAAGAAGAATGTGAGAACGAACATAGCAACAGCTATTATGAGTTTTCTAATAGTGAGTTTAACGTATGGTATTGCAAGATTGTCCCAATATACATCACGTGGTTCAGGTGCCCACTGGGTAACCCACAAAGTTGGATTGTGTGATTGCTGAGTTTGAGCACAAACAGCAGCTCCCCATCGAGACTTAAAGGAAACAAATGCAGCAGGGAGTAAGGCCTTGGGATCACTCATGACCTTTTCCCTTTCTGCAACTTCCTGCATTTAATTTCCAGAAAGGAAAGAATAAAAAGAAAAGTCATTAAGGGAAAGAAAGAAAGAAAGCATGGACAAAAACATAAAGAATAAGCACGCATGATTGCAAATGACTCAGGGACATTATGCATAATAATGCAGATAGAAGGCTTACTTGTTGATATATCCTTTCAATTTCTGCCTTGTGGTAGTCAATGGCATCCACAGACTTCCCACAGAGGCCCCACAAACCTGTCTATACACTTCCAGAAAATCAGATGACAAGTTCCACATATTAAATGATGTGGAGGACATTTTCAAGGATTTATTTATGAACAGATTTCAGTGACCAACGAACATCATACAAAACATAATGAGGCAAGGAAAATACCCGTGTTTTTGGTCTCTTTTTTGGGTTTCTCTCAAGTCGTGTTTCATAGTACGTAAGCCAATTCCTTAATCTCTTCTTCTCCTCCACTAATTTTGCAAGCTTGTTTGCATTATATGTAACCTGCATCCAATTATTTACAAGCTAGATAGAGTTACAACCTCAGAATGATATGCAGAAGATTAACCTGTTGATTTAAACTGTTAAGTTCATTTCCATTAGATTCTTTGTTTCTGTTGATTAGAATCACCAATATCTATACTATTTACACTTCTTTGGTGTCTTTTGTCCAAAAGTGTCTTAACTCTCTCTCTCTCTCTCTCCCCCCCTCTCAAATTCCTCGTCATTGATAATACCCTCCTTGATAAATTGAAAAGTGCCAAGTTTTCTTCTTAGTTCTCATCCTTTAATCAACCATAGTTTACCTAAACTTCAACGAGACAGTACTATATGTATTTGTTTGCCAATATGTACCATTGAAGTAACATCAATACAAACCTGATGTATGAGATAATGATTGGGATGATTTACACGAAAGAAATGTTCCACATGCTCACTTTCTAATTCATCAGGATCAGAAGGAATATTTCTCACAAGGACCTGAAAATGGAATTAAAATGATAACCCCCGGAGTTTAAACAATACATGTGTGAAAATATAGGGGCCAGAAAACAAGCATAACTGGAAGCAATTTAGTCATTAGACACAAGACATGTGAATGGGAACCACATTTTGCACATGACTCACAGTGAATTGGTCAGGACGCCGTCTTTCATCAGCTAAGAATTGCAGCCTCTTGGTAGCTATGATCTGGTATTCTTTGTAAAGCACATACCATGTCCAAAATGAGACTATATATGCCATTATTAGGTGTGCCCAAAGCCTAATGGGAAGAGGAAATATCAGTTTTAACCAAACTACACAGATACAAATGACGCCCAATTGTGATAAACATTGAGAAACTAATTACATTCATCATCAAATGTCGGTGTCAAAATCACCAAAAAAGAAAAAGGATAGATAAGACCTGAATCAGTTAAAATATTTGGAGCATCACACACTAGAAAAACATCAAATATCTAAATAACATTTCATTGACATGTTTTGCCATAAAATTATGACTGGTAATTATTTGTAAGCAACTTTATGTGTAGAGAAACTCCTGCAAGGTGAGAACTGAGACATTACCCTTGGAAATATCACATTCAGAGGAACAAACACAATTCAGCACTCACCTTAAAGATCCCGATGGAATATTAGCTATTGAAAGCTTGTCAATATCACTGTATGTCAAATCTCTTATGTTCTTTAAAGTTTCCCCAGTCCAATTAACTGGCACCAATGCAGCAAAAGAAATTACTGCTATAGGGACAAAGATTTTCAATCTGCATTCAAGATGATTGTTAGATAACCCTACAAGAACAAATTATAGAAGTAGAATGTTGATGCATGATTCCAGTATTCAAAAGCAAGTGGTGTACTTTGTCTTTGAAAAAATTTCAAGGCTATGTTTGGATGTCTATATTTTTAGCGATAAAAATCGAAGTGGAAATCTAGAAATAGTGTAAAAATAAGAGAGAAAGAAAAAAAAGTTATTTTGATGACTAGTATGTGTTGAGAGTGTTTATTTTGATGGTATGAAAATAGTGGAAAGTTAGCTTCCCAACACAGCCCAAGACTTTCAGCATGATAACGCTAAAGACATTCAAGCCTTATGCACTCACCCAAGAAGGTAAATTCGTATATACACAACAGAGTCAAGCCCTGCATGATCTATCAGTTCAGGTTCTGGCATTCTCAAGGCTTCAGGCATCCAAGTCCAAAACTTTAAATAGGCTTTGAAGTCTATATTGACAAAATTCTTCACAGCATTTGTAGAACTCTTAGGTTCAGCTCTTATATCCTTTTTGTACCATTTTGAAAAGTACACTCTATCATTAATTGGTTGGAGACGTAAGAATGCAAAGCCCAAAAGAAATGCCAAGACGGATAGGGTATTGATATAAGCTGATGTTGCAATATCATGAATGCTAGCCATTTTGATCTGAATGTTGGCTATAGCCTGCACTTTAAATAACAATTATGTTAGATATCATTCATGGCCATATATTCAGGTCAGTAAGGATAAACAAAGGATCAATGTTAAGGTTCAATGTTTCTTCTAAATTCCAACTGGTAAAACAATCACATGTTGAAAATGCAAAGATACAGAAAGGATCCATGTCTCCCCTAAAATTCTATTCAGGATAGCGAGTGGCAGAGAAAAACTTCACCTATACTTGAAACTAAAGTATGCTTCAATAGGAAGAGACAGAGAAACTCAGGCTCACTCCCTCATCAATCTATTTATTACACGCATCGAGGCAAGCAACATGGTGATTTGATCTGCTTGATTGATTGCCTCAAATTCTAAAAAATGCTGAATCTACCATGGGTTGCTGTCATAAAGCTTAACATGTGTTAAACTAAATAACCTGAAAATTATATATCAGTTTTATATGCTATGGAAACTGAAACATCAAATTTTAACCAAGTTAAAAAACCCTGAATAATAATCCTACAAGTGATGGAAAGCGGTTAAATTAAAAGCCAACAGATCATATTCATTGAGTAAGAATCTAGATAACACTAATACCCACAAGAACTACGCGTACTTTGATGTTCTGGCCATTCTGCGTGTGCAAGACGTAAAAGAATAAAATAAAAAGGAAGGTATCGGATGCCTGACGGAGGAAATATGTATGTAAAACAACTACTTAATTGCATGCATATTATAATAAGATTTCCTTATAATCAAACAGACAAGAAAATGATTTGAAATTTAAAAAATATTAAATTGGAAATAAGCAAAAGAACGAAAGGGATGGAAAATATTAAAATTTGTAACCAAAAAATTTTAGCTGTTCACGAACGAACGCATCAAGAGAAGAAGAAGAACTAGCGATAACCAATAAATCCTCTTTGTTAATTTTGAACTCTTGTTGCGCTTATACTCTTGAGCTTTTTGCAATGGCGCGAATTAAGAAGAGCGTGCTGCGCAACTGAATCCCCCGCCGACGAATCAGGTTTGAAGGAAGCAAAATAAATGAACCATAATAAGAGTTCGCTGCCGATGGAATTTGCCGGAGAACTGACGGCGGCGGAAAGAATCGGGTATGGCTAAGGTTTATGGTTTCCACTGTCCAGAGTGTTGCCGTGTTAATCGCCCAGGCGGGCTTTGCGAAATGTGGACGTTAATAGCTGTAGATGGGGACAAGAATTTTTTGATTTCTGAGCGTTTGTTTATTCGTCCAATGCAGTTTGTTTTTTTAACCTAATACAGTGCTTTCTTAAGGCGGTGACTGTAGCATAAATTGGCCAAAAATTCTGCTGTGTTTGTTTTTTATTTTTAGGTATGTATTTTTATATATTATTTTTTAAAATTATGTAAAAATAAAAAAATGATTAAAAAAATTTAAAAATGTTATAATTATAATATGTATTTTGTTGCAAGAAAAACAAAAACAAACATAGCCTCCATCATTATACCGCATAAATGGAAATAGATTGATACTATTGAATTTTTTACATCCCAAAACAAGGAAATAAATTCATATTTCTGAAATTGTGTGAAAACTTGTGCAATTTTATTAATAAATTTGAAGCCAATTTGACATTTCGGTGACTGTGCATTGGTTGAAAAATATTTCTACGAAGCCTCAAAGCTCACCCTATCAAATGAGTGTTGCAGCTCAAAGGATTTAAATCAGCGTACGTTAATTGGAGGTATAGCTTCTGTTTTTTTTTTTTTTTGAAATAATGGTTGCAATGTTTTTGGGACCACATTTTTTAAATTTCAAAATATCATTTCATATTTTACACTACCAATCATCCAAATTTAAATTCAAATTTTTTCTCTTTTAGATATTTAACTAATTAATTATTTTTTAACTATTATACATATTCATAATTAAATCAATATATATCACATATTCTCACATTTATTTTTATTTATATCATAAAATTTAATCATTATTCCTTTACACTATCATATCATCTAATTATTATTATATAGTTTATATATATATATATATATTTAAATAAATTAAACTATTCATTCCATCAAAACATTTTTTCTAAACACATTATTCATCTTAACATAATTGCCACCAAACATCACCTTTAGAAAAATAATCCCTCTCCCAAACATAGCTAATATTTCATACGTATCTTGTCCATGTGACTATTCCCTAGCAATGTTGATCCCAATACCTAAAATTAATTTGTATATCTATAATATACTATACGTTATTAGAAACCGAATTATTTTTTATTTTTAAAATGTAATGAATAAAATGTCTTTTTAATCTCTCTTCTTAATTTTTATTTTCTTTATAAAACATTCATTCGTAATACTTGTTCCTTATGGTCCACCTTCAACTTTAATGTATTATATTTTTATTTTACGTTTTCCTCTCTATCAAATTTAATTTAATTACTACAATTTTTTAGTTTATTTTTCTTTTGATTTATTTTGACCTTTTATTTATTACACTCCTATTTTTAGTTTATACTTTATTTTTATTTCATTTGTTTCACAACATTCATTGGGTTTTTGATCTCTTTATTTTCTTTTGAGTTTTCTTATAATTTTATCTTTGAATATTTATGTTATTAAAAATAATGTGCATAGATATTAATCATCAAATACTTTTCTCAAGTTTGGCGTAAAATTTTAATCAAACAATATAATAAAACCATGTCAATTAATACAAAACTAATGATAATATATATTTTTTATATATTATTTATTAAGTGTAAGATCTGGATAATAACTAGTGTTTATATCAAATTAAAATTAATAAATTGCTCTTACCATTTCTCTATTTTTTTCCTTTTTATTTATCTATTTGTTATCTTTTAATACAATCCTTTTTTGTTTTACCAATTTTCTCTCCATCGTCCATGCATGCTTCTCTCTCCCCCTCTCTCTGCCTATTTTTTCATATATATTTTTATTTTATAATTATTGTGCATTTATTGTTGAAAAACTTTGCATGAATTATTAAATTATAAACAATTTATGTAATTAAATTACATATTGTATTCAAAACCTTGTACATATTCTTTTAATTATACTTGCAACTAGTGTTTTCAAAACACTACTGTGAGTGTGTTTCATATATGCGTGTCTTTTACGTGTAAAATAAGATAAAGGTGATAATTATTATGTTATCATCAATGTTTTTAGAATTGCATCATATTAAATTGATTGGTTAAATCCTTGCCGGGCATCCACTCTGAAAATTTATAGCAACCTTCTTCCGGATGGACAGGTTGAAATTGGCAAAATTGGAACCAAGTTATCGAATAAAAATAAGAGAGAGGAGGTGGATTATGTTACCATTATTTCCTGTTGCTACATTTATGTGCAATAAGTGAGGGGTTTATTATTCTCCATTGGCTTTAATTGTCGTTGGAAATGTTTATTTGAAATTTGTTTGCAAATGCCGACCTTATTAAATGCTAGTGTTAGCCTAATTTTGAAGTTTGGCTAATATTTTTCAATGTGGCATCTTCCCAAGAATTTAATGAAAGTCCAAAAGCAAAGAGAATAAAATGAAAGGTAAATAAAATCTCCAAAATTATTTTCTGTCTTTATGTTTAGAAATATATATATATGGAATAGTGATTAGATTTTAATGTGTACGGTTTAATCTTTCTTTCCAGAAGTGTTCTCGGCTGTTAATGCTTAAATAAACTTAAGCCTTAAGCAAATGAAAAATGTGATTATGTTATAATAGAGTCTCCCATAAGTAAGCAAAATGATTTTTTGATGCAATCATATAAATACAAAGAACATTGGCTATTTATTTATACATTAGTAAAAATTGCGCACTTAATGTCTAAACATATTAATTAAAAACCTAAATTTATTAATTATAATGAAAATAAGATTATTTACCACTTGCATTGTCATGGTCACAGTCGTCCTCGTATGCTTATTTCCGCATCGGACGACGGCGACACCAACTAGTAAGCGTTGTGTGGGTGTCCCCATTTGAGAAGTCGACCCTAGCTGTTGCGCCCACTCGTCCCTGGAATCAATCAGCCTTGCCGCCACATATCCCACGCCGCGCCTGTGACTGTAGTATGGACATTACACCCCTTGTTGACCAAAGAGCTCTGACCCGAAGTCTTCAGAAAACCAAGTTGATATTAGTATTTAATCAAGTTGACCCAAAGCTCCGACGATGATGGACAAAGTTTGGAGTGTTGAGTGGATGTTTGGTGGCCGTAGCAGGAGAACATAATTAGCATGGCCAGCACATGTCAACTTTCAACTATCTGGCTCACTTTCCCTCTAACATCAGCGTTGTTGTCACAGGAGGCGTTTCACCAATGCCCAGGGCTTACAGTTAACCGTAGCTGCTTGACAGACCGCGTGGATTGAGAATTCGGTCGTCGGACTCACTCAGAGACCCCTGTTTCTAACTGAGGCCCTAACTCTTCTTTCTAACATCATTTTCGGGCGCATAGTCGGTAGAAATATGCTGGAAACTTTGCATGCGAGCTCTAGCCTCCAACTCCAAGCCCTCTTTTAGCCAGCATAAAGTTAGTGTTTAAAAGCGAGACACGTTTTATTTTTGGCTTCACAAAAGGTACACTATAATTATTATATTTTTAAATTATTTTATTTTTAAAAATATATATTTAAAAACATATATTAAATAATGACAACAAACATAGCCTACCCTACCTGTATTTCCACGGTTATTAAAATATACCCAAATATTTTTGCCCACTTCAGTCCCAATCCTGCCACGTCTTGAGAAGTTCTTTGCCCCTCCAACATGCCAGCCTTTGATTCTTCAACGTCACCATCGTGTTGTTAAATTAAAGTAAAGCTGCTGTTTTGTCCACATTATTATTTTTTAAATATTCAGAAAACAAAGATAAAATCATTAATAAATATATTTTTTAAATAACTCAAATGCACGTGAGACTCTTACGCAATGGCAAGTATCAACAGAACTTTAAAAAATTTCAAATAAATAAATTAAGCATAACTTGTTGAATTCAATTATTCAACGTGTCCATAAAATTATTCAAATTTAACTCCGAATTACTGAAGAATCAAATATAAGTAGATGTTGCTATTATAGAATAAAAAATCATGCAAAACAAAAAAAAAATTGTCATCATTAGTCTTAAATGTATTTGAAAGGTAATTTAATTAAGTTTTAACGAGAAAAATAAGAGGCTAGATCACATTAAAAGATTAATCTCTTTTTTTTTTATTGATAAATGGTATAAACTAAATTTTTTAATAAAACTTAACTAATTTGAGAAATAAAAAAGAAATAATGTAAGGATTAAAAGACCTAAATTGTGACATGTGTATAATTGATATACGTATCACAATCTTGGTACTCCGTAGACATTGCTGAGTCTGGCTGCGTCAAAGAAGCCAAACTGAGATGAGATTTTTTGGGAGTTGCCATATGGATTAGTAGGGCCCCGGCTTTTTTCTCTGTTGGTCTCAATATTTTATCTTATTTTTTAAAATACCTTTATTTTAAAATTACTTATCAAATTAATTTATGATTCCGTAAACACACTCTATGAAATTGCATAAATTTAAAAAAAAACAAAAATAAAAAAAAAAGAAAAGGGAAAATCCATTCCCATAATTTGAGTTCATGGAAATGACCCAACTCTTTTATTTTTTATTTGTCCATTACAAATATAATTAATCGTGTAACTAAAAATACACAAATAAATATAATTTATTATTAATATGTAAATATTTATATTAAATAAATTTAATTGAAATTATTACATAATTTTTTTGTCAATTATTCCCTTAAAGCATAATAATTGTAGATAATAAATTTACATATTTTAATTTTTATGATTTAAATGTTTGATACAGAATTAGAATGGTTGAAAAAAATAAATATGATCGTAAAGAAGTAAAAAAGTTTCGTACATAAATAATTTCGTCATTTTTTAGTTAATATGTTTATGTAATGTTTGATATAAATACATTTAATCATTTATCATGCTTGTCTTTTGTTATGTTTGTTTGTACATTTTTTGTTACATGATAAATTATATTTCTTTGTTTATTTCAAAATAAGTAGTTTGATAAATGACTTTAAAATGAAAATATTTTAAAAAATGAAATAAAAATTTGAGATAAATAGTAAAAAAACACAGGCTAGCTTTATAGAATCAAAATAAACAAGGCACTAACGGAATTAAAATCTGTGATTTGAGTGCTCAAATCACGGTCTATGTATTTTTTTATTTTTGTTTTTTATGTATTTTTTATTTTTTTTCTTGTGGACCAATTTTGCAAGATGAAATATCAGAATTTTCATCCCACGGAATTAGAACAAATTCTTAAATGATTTTAAAATTAGAATATTTTAAAAAATGAGCTAAAAAACTGGTACAAACAGTAAAAATACTCATCTATTACTACAAAAGTGGCAAATATTTTTTCAGCCTGATTTCCATTTTCTTTTCTATTGATAGATTTCAAAGTGACGTTATGGAACAATGGAAAGCTACATGAAAAATCACTCTTAATTTGTTGTATAAACTGATTTGATGATTTTAAAATTTAAAAAAAAAAAGTATCAACTCTCGTCAAAATATATCTCGTGTGATTTTAGTTTTAACACCTGCAAGTTTGGACTTCAAATCAGCGACATGTTTTCAGTAAATGTGACTTTAATATCCGTCGATTCATGATTTATTTAAAAGTTGGGGATTAGTCTGTGCCGACGATGCCTGTCTTGAGTACATGCTTTCACTAAAAATGTAGTAGTCTGAATATACTTACAAAGTCGCGAGTTTTCCCCCATTTTCTTCAAATAATAGGTGTGACAAAAGTTGAGTCAAAGTCAAGTGGTCTACTTAAATCAGACTCTACCTATTGCGGACAAATTTTCAAGTTTTGATTTTGAGCTAAAGCGACGGTTTGGTAGATCTGGCCACACGACCAATGCTCTCGCACTCGCTAGCGGACGACACGTGTTCTGGTAACCTTTTGGACCGTTTTCATTGTTTTTCTAGCTTTGACTTTTTCTGTTGCTTTTGGTTTCTTTTATTCGCCCCCGATGGAGGGAAAATGAAGAGTCCCCCTGCTTCTCTTTCTGCCCGTTGCTCACGCTAGAATATGAAGAATTTCTCTATTTTTCTTCTTATTTCACGTCACCGGGGTTAGTTCAAAAATTGTAAAATTCTTTCTCTCTTTCGCTATAATTAATAAGTATGTAGCGAAGCCGGAAGGTTCGAATCCGAAAATATCTAGCAAAGATTTCGTAGATTTCGAGTTCCAACTAGAAGATCCGTTGAAAATGCTTCCTGTCGATGAGCTTTTCTCCAACGGAAAGCTTGTGCCAGAACAACAATGGGAAGCAGGAAGTTCACAAAATGACATCGGAATTGGCGTTTCATAATCCTAAAAGAAACTCTTCCAGAAGTGTTAAGGACTTCATTCACTGCAGCTCAAAATTCGGACTCGATGGATCCGTTGACTCATCTTTAAGTCTTCCATAGTTAAATGAATCAGACAAGCATCGGAATTGTCGTCTCAATTTTTCCTTCATCGGGTGAATAAAAGAAACCAAAGCAAGAGAAAAAGTCTAAAAGCCAGGAAAAAAAGTGAAAACAATCCAAAGGGCGACAAGAGCACCAGTCGACCGCTGGGGAGTGTGAGAGCACTTGTCGTGCGACCAGAATCTACCAAACCCAAAGGAGGACCACGAGCAACCTTTGTTGTAGAATTCACACCTACGAGCTTAGTAAAATGCCACTGAGATTACCATTGTGAGTCCAATGGTGATCAAGGGATTCTTGGGTCAGAACCGAATTTGCAGTCCACAAACATACAACATGCAATTTGATTCAAGCAGCGCGTGGAGCTTTTAAGAATGCTTCTTGGCAATTTGAGATTGACTAGGTTTTTCATTTAAGCAACTTGAGTTTGACTCAAACTCAGTCATTTTTGAGTTGAAGTTAAGCTCGACAACCTTGTCGATTAATAAGATAAATAAAAATGGGACATCTAACATATAATAATTATTTTTGCTCTCCAACTAGTAAACATGTGCTGCATCCTACAGGAGGAACTCAAGAATTTTTGGCCATTGTCACTTTAGTGCGTGGGATTAATTTTAGAATAATTTAATGTTATGTTTATTAATATAGATTAAAGTATATTAATCCTAAGATGACTTAATCATGCTTTTAGTAAGTTTGATCATTTAACATGGCTATTGCCATTTTTCTAAAATGCACTTATATCGAAATTATTAAAAATCGAATATTGACTATTGTTATGTTTGGAACATATCTTTTCGTAGCCCAACATCTTATTAAAGCTTATACTACTAAACTTATTATACGATCAGATTTTTATCTAAATTAAAATTTAAAATTCTCTTCTTTTATATATAATTAATTAATTATTTTTTAATTTTTATATCTATTCAGTAAATACCTGTATATGCATACATGTACACTCACGTTTATATATATTTATATTTTAAAAATTAATTATTATATTCATATACTATCTCTTCATCTAATAATTATTATATATTTATATATTTATAAATATACAAATTCAAATAAATAACAATATTCGTTACATCAAAATTATCCTTTCAAACACATTACTCATTCTAGCAAAATTCAAACCAAATATCATCTCTCCATAAAACTCCTATCCTAAACATGGCTTATATAATTTCCTTTGATATTCACCCAACAAAATTAAAGTATTTCAAATTACATTTAATTATTTCCCACCCTTACTAACATTACAAAGTTATATTTAATTTTAAATGTTATAGAAATATTAGTGATAATTATAATAATTATAATACAAGATCAAGGGAGATGGAAAAGAGAAATATGGACTAATTGGCAGTGGTCATTTAATCAATAATTAGGGTACAAATGGACTTTTTCATATAATTAGATTATTTTATTTAACTTGATGGACTGAACCGTTATCTGATGGCTCCAGGCTGCAATCCTTGCCACTGTGAGATGTGGAGAAATATTGCATTAATTTGGATGTTGTAATTCATTTGGCCCAATTCTAGCAAGTGAACAAGCAATCGACTGCTACATGAGGGGCTGAAAAATCGTCTCTCCAAACCTTTCAATTCATGTCTCCAATGTTACACGACAAACCAATATTTATAAAATGGTCATTTCAGATGTAAGAATCATCAAGCTTTGCACCAACTGGCGTGCAATGTTGGAATTCATAATCGGCAGATTTTAGTACTATATTTACAACTGAATTAGACACGAAGAGGACTACTTTATGCAGGTGCACGTGGAAGGTGCAACGTCCTCGACATGTCCATCTTTTGCGGTTGGCCCAACAATAGGCCCACTAGGTGATTGGTCCGTCCGACAGAAATATCAGGCCCCGTTCTTCCAGTGCGTCATTCTCATGTCACCGCGCGTTCCGTATCCTACGCCCCACCCGCCCCGTCTAGCATCGCCCCCCTCCCAAAAAGAGACAAACCCATTCCTATCTGTTTTTCTTATTTGTCCCAGTCTATCTTCCACAAAACACTCATCCCTCTACCTTTTTCCGTTACCATTTGCACCTCCGGCACCCGCTCCCCATTCCGCCACTCGCTTATAATTTAGCGCTAGGGTTTTGTGCCCACTACATTGCCGGGATAGGTTTACTTGTCGTGGGGAGGTTGATTTTCGGAAAATTAGGGTTTTTCTTAATGTGTTCTTGATTTGATATTTCAAATGCCAGAGGATTCTTGGTTTTTGAAGTAGCTTCATGGCTCCTAGCCGCAGAAAAGGTGCGAATAAATCGACGGCTGCGGCTGCTCGGCTGAAGTGGAAGATCGGCGATCTCGTGCTTGCCAAAGTCAAAGGATTTCCAGCGTGGCCAGCAACTGTATGCCTATAATTTTTTCTTTTGTTTTGGGAAGTTACGAGCTTATTTGTTACCCCATATGGTTAGATAGGTTTTTGCGCTTTATACTCCCTTTGCTGGTTTATAGTTTTGGTTTTTATATATGTTTTGTCCATCTTTTTGTACCTGCGCGGCCACCATCCATGTGAATGAAGTGGCATGACGTCTCCCCTACTGTGGGACAGGTATTGGATTCAAACCCAATGCCCATCCTTGGCATCGTATCCAAAAATGTCTTTTGGATAACTGAAGATCTGGGGTGACTATTGTAATTTCAGCATGGATGTATTTCTGGCCATTTCAGCTTTTTATTTAATATACGTGCTACGTTGAACTGAAACTAAGTAACGTAGCAGAGTGCTCTGCAGAAACATAAACTGAGAAAAGAATTTACCGGTTTTTGTATTGGATTCAGTACAAAATAGTCTTATATATTTAATATGCATATGGCTAGTTGTAATTTGATTTTGGGCTGACTGAACACCACAAAACAACAGTATGGCTGCATAAATTTATGATATACTGAACATTATTCCTGAGTTTTGATTAGTCTACCTTGCTAGTTGTAATTTAGCTAGTCTTGGTGGATCTCTTATATCCATGAGCAGGCTCTGTTATAAAAATGGGTCAACATATAGACAGTGCTATTGGACATGTGATTCATTAGCAGTCCCTGGATAAAACATTTGTGGGTGCTATTTGTTTGGATATACTGAAATTTAGAATATGTTGAGATGAGTAGATGTTAAGTAATAGTTGGTAAAGCAGAAAGTTGGTTCTTCTGCAAATCATATTTGTATAGCCATGTAAAGTATTGAATGACTCTGCCATTCCTTGTTTTTTTTTTCCTGTATCCCTCACCTGACCTTTGTGGATGGTTTATCTATTTACTTTAATGAATTGTATTCCACTTCCAAGCTGGCGGTCATGTTGATATTGTTTCTCTCATTTTCCCATGGCAGGTGAGCGAGCCTCAGAAGTGGGGCTACCATGCTGTTCTGAAGAAAGTACTAGTATATTTTTTTGGGACCAAACAAATGTGAGTTTTTTTCCGTTTTTTCTCTTAAGTAATTATTTGGTTGGCTTGTGCTTAGAAGCGAGATGCTACTGGT
This sequence comes from Avicennia marina, assembly GCA_019155195.1. Taxonomy (NCBI): domain Eukaryota; kingdom Viridiplantae; phylum Streptophyta; class Magnoliopsida; order Lamiales; family Acanthaceae; genus Avicennia; species Avicennia marina. The sequence continues at coordinate 12,543,145 of CM032753.1, forward strand.
CCTACACTTAATGTACTTTGGAAAACTAGCAGAATTTTGTTTGTGACTGGACTTTTCCCTTTGACAGGTCTATAATGTGTTGTCCTGATCAAGTTTTTGGAAATTGAACAAGTTGATAAGCTTTACTGTTGGATTTGTTGACCGTTAATTTTTCTGTGTTTGATTAACTATTAGGGCTTAGCATGTCCTTATAGATAAGTGTAAATTAATTTGTTGCTAATGGCATGACTGATTGTATATTGGACATTTTTATGCTGATAGAGTAACTTCTGCTCTAGTTCGTACTTCGTATCTCCTCCAAAGCCCTGGTGCTGTAAGATATGAAGTTGAGTGGTTCTGTGGTTTATGTGAATCAATATTTGCTTCACTTCAATAGTGCACATAAGTTTTTGCCTGATAATTACCGAGTGGGGGCCTATTCTGTATCCTCTGTTTAATCATTGGACTATCCAAAGCAGTTATGTCTAGTATTACCATTAAAAAAATTGATGAACTGTAATAAAACGAGATTATATATATTTTTCTTTGTTTCTAATGAGATTTTCCCCTTATATAGTGCCTTCTGCAATCCTGCTGATGTTGAAGAGTTCACTGAGGAGAAGAAAGTGTCTCTGCTGGGGAAGCGTCATGGAAAAAGTTCTGATTTTGTTCGTGCATTAAATGAGATAATTGACTGCTTTGAGAAACTGAAGAAACGGAATCAAGTAACCAGTGATGATATCACTGAAGAAACTAATATCACCAATGAAAACAATTCAGATGAGTCCTTAACTAAATCTGTGAATGATGAAGCTCCTGTAGTTTCAGTTAAACAGATTTCTAGTGGAACCATAAATGCTCTAAACTCTTTAACTGAAGCTGCTGTAGCTGCAGCTGCTGAAGAGGATTTACATGATGAGGAGATGCAAGTGGAGGAAGCAAATTCTAATTCTGTGTTTGTGGAAACACATGCTTACTCGACAAGAAGCAAAACTGATGCTACCCAATCACAAAAAGTTGGTGGACAGAGGAGGATATCTTCTCGAAAGTTGAGTTCTTCAAGGATAGATGCATGCAGACATCAAAACTTAATGTTGCCTTCTATCAACAACATCAAGAGTTCTAGGCAGGTGGGTGGTAATTTATTGCATGATAGAGCTCTGAGAAGAAGTAAAAGGATTATGAAGTCATCTGATGATTCTGTAGGGCATGAAGCAAGCTCACATGCTTTTGTATGTAATGATGGTAATGAAGATAATGGTTCTGAGATTATGACTGTAGACTCTGATACTCTCAGTTTGAATGATGGTAGCACTGCAGACTCGGGTTGTAAGTCAGCGAGAAAGGAGCCTTTAGATGATATTAATGATGGGGAAACTGAGTTAAGTGATCGGTTTGACTTTCAAACTAATGCTATTATTATTAAGAAAAAAAGAAAGCCGAATCGAAAAAGACCGAGAAATAATATTGTTCCGGTGGATAAACAGGATGAAGCTGTCCCAGAGGCTGAAGTGCTTAAGACTGAATCCATTTCACCTGGTAATAATGAGAAAAGGGCTGATAAATATGTTAAAGGAAATGGTGATGAGCACTTACCATTACTCAAAAGGACTAGAGTTCGTATGGGCAGTCTGTCACCTGCAGTTGATGAAGAAGGTACTTTATTGCATGGAGAGGGGAAAACAACGGAAGTTCCTGAAAGTCTTGCTATACACTCTTCTGGGAGCTTGAGTTGCAAGCTGGATTCTCCTGCTGATGAGGAATCTGTTCCCACTAGAGGAGCTTCAGATAATTCACCTTTGTTGCAAGCTAGTCCTGGCAGAAAGCCTCAATACAAAGAAACTAGAAATTTTTTGGATGGTGAAGCTGCTTTACCTCCATCTAAACGCCTACATCGTGCCTTGGAGGCCATGTCCGCTAATGTGGCTGAAGATAGTCAAATAACTTCCAGTTTAACCAGTAGGTGTTTTTCTTCATCTATGGAATGCTCTGAGTTTTCCCAGGGAAACAAAGCTGGGATTGAATTGGGATCAGGACAGATGGAGGATCATAGGAATGACGATTATGAGTTAAGTGCTTCCAAGTTATTTGAGAGACCAAACATGGAAATGCCTGGAAATGATGGAAAAAATTGTGTGGTGTTATCGGATTGTGGTACAATTTCTTGTGGTATCAATAGCTCTAATCCTGAACTCTGCAAAGATTCATCTGGGCACATGGAAGGTGCTGAAAGTAAGAGTCTGAAATTGCCTCCCTCAAATGATTGCTCTGCAGAAGCTGCTGGTGAGCATCAGCAAATAAATCAAGATTCAACTAACATTGATGAAGATTTGTCTCATTTTAAGAGCACTACACCATGTTTGATAAGCTCTCCTGATGGAGGAAAGATTGAACGTTCAGAGTTGGAGGTGGTTGCTGAGAGATCTGATCCCGGTATCTCTCAGCCGCACTTGGATTCTATGTTAGTTGGAAAAATTGCTGGTAGCTCACTTGATATTGACAGCGGTGCTATGGTAGGCAGTGCAGATGGTGAAGGCGCTGAAACAGACAAGATGAAGCACCCTTCTTTATCGGAGAACAACCAAGATAGTAAGAGGTAAAAGTTAATACATATTTAATGTGGCGTTCTAACTTTGTTGCTGATTTCCAATGCAGTCTCTTCACTTGTAAGTTGTAACTTGGTGTACTGTTTATCATCTTTTCAGCCAGCATATCTCTAGGTCTGAATTTGTGAATGAAGCTAGATCACCATCTGCTGATTCAAATATAGTGCCCTCAGATACTTCTGCAAAGGTTTTGACTAGTGGTAATTGTGGAAATTCTCTTAATTTGAAACCTATCTCTGATGACTGTCTGGATGTTAGAATTGTCTCAGTCAGTCAGTGTTCTTCATATTATACTGATGGGCCAGACTCTGTTTCAAGGGCACCTCCTCCTAGTTCTGCATGCAAAACTTCTGCATCAGATAATAATGGTTGTATTGAGAAGAACAGCTCTTCTATCCCCGATGTCCAAATGCAAATAGAAAAAGCTAAACTTGCTGTCAGGTCAAACGGGAAACTGGAATCATTGTCATCCTTTGAAGCTATTATTAGATCTTTGACAAGAACAAAAGAGAGCATAGGCCGAGCAACACGGATTGCTATTGACTGTGCAAAATTTGGTTTTGCGACGAAGGTAGTTTTCAACCTGGCAAACAAAGGTTTTGCATTTACAAATTTTGATGAAACTGGCTTCTTGTTTGACTTTTGCAAAAGTTCACACTATAGATTTCAGTATTTTTAAAGTACTAATTTTGTTTTTTTTAGCAGATCCATGATCTAGCCATGCTTATCAATGTTGGACATTTTTTTTATTTTGATGCCTGAATGTGTAGTAACAATAGCTTTGATAGATATTCCTGACATCATTTATATTCATGAAGCAATCATGATAAAGAGGTGCATGCTCTTGTAGGAGGATAAGGAAATGTTTAGATGAATGATTCTGATTATAGTTTTTGGTGCTTTGAAGTGGATTTTTACAATTTCAGAACTTTGAAGCTTCTCAGCAATGCATAGGAACCCTTGCAGAAGATTGAAGGCTCTTTTTGGTCTTGATCCTAGTCTCCTGCCACTTCTTTATAGATATTTTCTATCTAAGGATTTTTGAGGAAGTGTAGCAAGTTGTGGAGATTGCCTGGAATTTGTTATAACTCATTATGATTGTGCATGAGGTTTATCTTTGTACATATTAACAGAGTGCATTTGGCCTTAAATCTTACTGTCAAAGAATTAGCATGCTATGTTGATATCTTCTGTATTGTAATGCATGCGTGTATTTCCTTCAGTAATAAATTGTTTGCTTTATTATAGCATTTAACTTCATTTGAACTGCCAACTCCATTTGCATTTACATAGCACCTGTCCCACATGTTAATGTTGCATTTTGTTGGCTGTAGGTGGTGGAGACACTTGCCCATAATTTGGAAAGTGAATCAAGTCCGCCAAAGAAAGTGGACTTGTTTTTCCTTGTTGACTCTATCACTCAGTGCTCTGGAGGCATGAAAGGTTTCTGTCTTCTGATGTGATTCAAGATTCTGTTTGCATGCATATATACCCCTGTTTATGTGTAGTTTCAACATTGTATTGCACCAGGAATTTTAAACGCTGATTTGTATTTTATTTTCAGGAGATGCTGGCATATATCCCTCAGCAATCCAGGCACTATTGCCACGTTTGTTGTTGGCTGCTGCACCTCCTGGTACTAGTTTCTTTGAGAATCATAGGCAGTGTCTAAAAGTGAGTGGATTCCCTATAATTGTACTTTTTTAGACTGTCTCCTGTGTATTGTATGGTGAAAATGTTCTCTCTTGGTTGCTGAATAGGTTTTGAGAGTTTGGCTGGAAAGGAAGATTCTTCCAGAATCAATAATTCGTCACCATATTCGAGAACTGGATGCCCGTTATGGTGCACATCTTGTTGGTAGCTCCAGCCGGTCTTTTAGATTTGAAAGGCCTTTTGATGATCCTATCAGAGAAATGGAGGGCATGTTGGTTGATGAATATGGAAGGTAGTATGGTTTCTTTTTGAAGTAATTCAAATGAAGTTATTGTAGCACTTTTAAACTGTTACTGATGAGCTTACTGTTATATCGATTTAGTAATTCAAGCATTCAACTCCCTGGTTTCTGTATGCCCCCAATGTTGAAGGATGATGATGTTGGAAGTGATTCTGATGGAGAGAGCTTTGAGGCTGTTACTCCAGAGCATCATATTGAACATCCTGATGGAGAAAAAGCTTTGATTACTGCAGTTGAGAAGCGTAGCCATATATTACAAGATGTTGATGGTGAGCTTGAAATGGAGGATGTGGCTCCGAGTTTTGAAGGCGAAATTACTTCCTCCAGTAACGTGGGTGGATCAGATTGCACAGAAATGTCACATTTATCTGATAACCAGTATGGGTTAGCATATGTCTCTCAACAACTTGAGGATGCCCAACCTTTGCCTACTCCCATGCCAATGTCGCCCCCGCCTCCATCTCCATCAGCATCTTGGCCTCATCCACTTCCACCATCTGTTCTTCCTCCAACAGTGCTTAGTTCAGTTTCAAATGGTCCTGATTCAAAGCATTGGAAATCTAAGGTTTCTTTCTGTTCTGTCTTTCACATCTCCCAGCGCTTTGATCACTGCTACTGTGGGATAATTTTCTCATCTATTCAACTTGTACCCAATACATATGTTTCGCTTAAATTTGCAGGAACCCAGGGCTGGGCAGTCTGTTTTGCCAAGGGTCAAACCAAGAACCTTGGATGCTATGGATCATCGGGCACATGACAATAAAGATTCTAAAGCCCAGTTGCCCAGACAGATGTCTGACTGCAATAATGCTTGTCCTTTCAGTGATCAACCTAGCTATCGAGCTTCTAATCGTCTCCAGCAAGTAGGTGGCAAGGGTTTTCATCTACGCCCTCCTCACCCTGCTCCATCAAATCAGTTTTCATATGTCCGAGAACAACGAATCCAATCACGAAGGAGTATCTTGCCTCCTTCTTACCCAAACAGGTTTTATACACGTACTTCTGAAAAAGGAAATTTCTACAGATATCGTGACCGAAACAAGCCTGCCCCACGTGACCATATTGGAGAGTACTGGAGGCCTCCCTCGCCATCCATCTCTGGTAAGTAAAGATTTCCCCGATCATGTTGGTTATATTTGGTTTGAAATTTTGTTGGGAATGAAAATGATGATACTTTTGTTGGGGATGAAAATTATGTCAGTTGTAAAATTTAATGAGATGAAAATTTTGATTTATTTGAATGTGTGGTTATATATATAAAATATATAATAATTGATTGGATAATATAATAGTAGACGAGGATAATTTTTAGTTTTAAAAGTACAAATATGCATAATTGTAAGTGTATATGTGTAGATATATAGCTGTTGATTTGATTATGAATAAATATAATGATTGAATTTTGAATGTTATTGTGCATATATAAGAGTGGGAATAATTTAAATTTGAATTTAAATGAAAATTTTATATAGTATGTTTGAGTTGTGTAAATTTTGATGGGGCAGAAACCTAACAAAATTGTGAGCAAAACATAGCCATTTTATCCTAGGAATTAGCCATTCATTTATGTTTTAATATGATCAATCATCTAAATCTTCTCTCAGGTCCTTGCTATCACGATAACTCCAGGGTGGCTCATGCACCCATGTCGTATGGTGGCCCGCCACATGATCCAGCATTACCTAGCAATAGGTGGAATTTCCCTAACCGGTCCATGAACCACAGGCAATTTAATCCTTACAAGCCACCTTCTGAAGGCCCTATTCCTGTAACCAATAGAGGTCTGTCATCTCTCTCTGTGTATTATGGAGAAAAGGAAATAATTTTACCAACTGTTTTGTGAATTGATTACCTGTCTTCATATCTGGTGAGATGGTTTTACCACCTTCTCTAGTGATGTTGGATTTTCTTGCAATTGATATCTTGATTATATGGGGTAATTGCAAGTTCCTATTTGCGTATTACCTGTTAGAAGTACATATGATAGCTCTTAAAACTTTTGATATTTTCATATTTTCACCCCCTGGGCCGCCCTTTGCACAGCGTACTTAGAATAAAACAAACCATCCATGGTCTTTTTCATTTGTCTGTGTTGATGGGGGAATTCTGCGGGGGTGTGAAAATGAAGCTAATCAAGTATTATTAATGTCTAAACATATAACAATTTAATAATTGTTAAGAGGCTAGGTATTTGTAACATTTGCAATAAGAGGTGACATTTTGCCATGAGTAATATTGGACAACCTTCCATTATCCACTCAGGTGATCGAAAGCGAGTTCTTGGCGGTATGGAAATTAAGATGATGTTTGTCTACATTTTATATTAGCATATGGATGATGGTATGTGATGATTAGCAAGCATATACTTGTTTTTCTATGGTAAAGAGATGCAATGTCTGACAATTAATATTTGCCTAGAGTTGAAATTTTAAGTGATCCTTTTTATCTTTTTGTATATTTTGGGTTGAGGGATAATGAAGTTCCTCTGTGAAGTAAGAAGCTAATGTTCTGTGGCAAGCTGATTTATAACATCATTAGCTACGTACCTTACCCAAAATAAGTTGTTTCAGATGTGAAAATTATGGTTTGTTCAGTTACTTGATTGGCGAGTTTTATTTTTTCCTTTTCATTTTCAGGTCCTAATTTTTGGAAAACAAGATGATTCTTCTTAGGCAGCTGTATGAATCTGGTAGTTTGGGCACACCTCCTACTACTCAATGTTCCTTTTGTCCATGTAATTCCTGTTTACTTATTTTTTCATCTCTTTTTTAGGTTGATTTTTCATTAGAGATGTAGCTTGCCTGAAAGAGTTAGCCTTTTGGTTGGCTATTCTGGGGCTGTTGAAGACACCGACACTGTTTCAGTCCTATGATAAAAAGTGCCATACTCGTTGTGTGGTTGTGTACATATATAGGTCGCCATTCTGTCTGCAGTTACCTAATGACTGGATGATGTGAGGCTGTTTGGTTGGGTGACAAAATGTTATCCCTGTGCTGCGCTAATTTTTTTTTTACTTGCATATTTCCCCTGCAATCTATGATTTTTTTTTTTGTTTAGAGTGACAATAATTTATTGTTTGTAGTTTGTTGTAGGAACTGCCATTAATCTCTAGTTAATGTTTTGGAAATTCATTCTCCTTGCTCCTCGCACACACTTATTTTGCTCGCATGTAAGTGGCTGTCAGTTTTACTATCCTGAATGAGGTGAGTTTACTTGCTGAGGTGATGAGAATGAGTCCAGCCGAAAACCTAATAAAGACATTTTCCTGGGACGTGTTGTATGTTGTGTCTAATTGTTGCTACCTGCACTTTTCCTATGGCCTGCCTTGTGGATGCCGGTGCTTTACGTGTAAACTGGTGTTATGGGCTAATGAGGATTGACATGGGAAGTAATAATCTGTGTGGGCTTGTTCAAACCTCGATTTGGACTGTTGATATGAATTTAGTGGTAAGTATCATCATATGATTCTGCTTCATTGTTTCTTATGAGGGGGCGGGGATGCGATGTTTATAAGACCTTGTCGTCCAGTTTAAACCTCCTAAGAATGGTACTCGTGCCATTGTATTTATGCTCCATCACAGCATGTGGTGGTGTTGACACTGCAATGTGTCCTGCTCTTCGGAAATTTTAATAACCTTCAATTATTAAATGTGCGTTTCTAAAGTTATATTCGTTTTAAAAATTCTTCGGAATAAGATAACACATTTTAGTTTTTACATTTTTAAATTTCTTAATCTTTTTCTTTTATATTACACAATTTTAAAAAATATATATTTGAAAGTATGATTAAACAAATAAACAAACTACCTCATGGATGTTTGAATGCGGTATAATTTGACTGGAGTTGCTGGCTATAATATTGTGTAATAAAGAATAAAAATGAACTTAATACTACTATAATATTGATGCGTCAAAAATTAGGTTGAAAGGTAAATTTAGGCGCGCAGAAGTGAAGGGAAAAAATAATTAACATGATGTTCGGCAAAAAGAATGCATGGGTCGATGGAGTGAGCTTGTGTATTATTGATGAATGCCATATTGCACGAATGAACTCACTTTTTACCAATTCACCGTTTATAGCCTATATTACAATGGCAATTGTCCCACATTCTTGTAACCATCCTATTACACCTATGTCTCTCAACTGCCTGGCTGATTGCTTTGGCATAATGGAAGTTCATTGCATTGTACATGCTGGCCTGTTGGTTGCGGAGACCAAGATGACCATTGCATGTGGGGATGATTAGAACATAGACCTTTTGCCAGCTGCTAGGGTAATGTTGGGCTACTTAGGCATTCAGGAAAAGCTATCTTCACACATTTTCCCTTGCCCTTGTTGATTGACAACGGCATACCTGGTTTGGGGCTCATTGCACCACTTTAGTTAAGCTCTTATAGTTTTTTGGGTGCCGAGTTTTAAGGAACACAGCGCTACTACCCCACATAGTTCAAGGATGATGTCGTTGAATTTGGATAAGATATAAAGTAAATATTTTGATTGAGGTCTGCAATTTGCATATCTATCGATTCACGCCACATCATCTTATCTTTTGCGTAATGGTGTCATTTTCCACTTGTAAATGTGTTCATTCCTCACTTAGCATTAATATGTTGCGTCTCTCTCTTTGCGTTTTTTATCATATCATGGATAATTCTCCTTTTGGTGACTTTTCATATAGTAACAATGCTTCTGGATCTCCCTATGCTTGATTGACAGATTCTTGGACTCATCATACAGAGGAACTTAAGTTTGTTATGAACCATATTGAAAAACTGGAGATAGGCAACATTAGGCTAGGGGTCAAAAACTAGAATTGATGGAAGATATTTCTATAGGGGAACAATTTAAGGCCATTGACTATGAGCTATAGTGGACCCACACTGAACTTGAAAAACACTGCCATTTGAGATAAGAAATGGAGGAGACTCAGCGTATGCTTTAGCAAGAATGCCAAACTCTTGCCAATCAAATGCAATGCTCTAGGGATCGAGAAGGATCTAGTTGACCATGCTGTGCCTTGAGAATGCTTTGTCTTGTCTGCAGGGATCTGAGGAAGGTCACGAAGCACTTGATTCCTACTTAGTGAGATGGCTTGTTAAGCGTCATGATTCTCATGCCTTTTGAGCAGTACAAGTTAATAAATTTCATGCTATGTTTCCTTGGGCTTTAATGAAAGTATTGATGCTTTTCTAGGGGCTGGCCAGCTTCTTTACTCGGTTGATGTTTCTGCTCTCTTGGAGAAACAACTGGGGAAAGTGTTCCCCTTTTGATTAGGCATTTCTGGACCCTTCTTGAGATTAGGATGATGAATAATATCTTTGACTTACGTACTCTGTTATTGATCCCCATTTCCCTATAGCTCCTTTTTTCTCCCTTTCTTTCTTTTTAAGGTGGGGTAATGAAAACTTTTTGCTTTCTATGCTTTATTTGCCTTTACAACTTACGATGCGGTGTTGTATTTACAAACTACAATTAGTTAATATGGCACCCAAGAATAACAGAACAATGACCTAAACATTTCACGTTCTAGATTTATTTTTTTTGCACTTCTTTTTCAGTTGGTAGGGTTGGTTGGATTTTAACTTACCACATTAGATACTTAGCCAACCCTTACCTAAGTGGACTAGGTCTTGGACTCATTTCTTTTGCACTTTGCTCTTAATTGGCAAGCCTGATTTAGTTTTCGCTTTAACATTTGATTATCAGTCATCCCTTCCCAGGCCACTTGGGTCTTAGTCTTAATTTTTTTACACTTCGCTCTTGATTAACAAGGTCAACTAGGTTTTAACTTGCAACATTTGATACTCGGTCAGCCTTTACTTAGGTTGCTTCACATTTTGCTCTCAGTTAGAAGGGCTTACTAGGTTCAACTTGCAGCTTTGATACTCAATCATCCTTTCCTAAGTCGCTTTGCTCTTGGACTAAATGTTTCCATACTTCGCTCTTAGGCGGCAGGGTTGATTGAGTTTAAGCTTGTAATATTTAATACTTGGTTAGCCCTTGCCTAGGTTACTTGGGTTTTGGATTCAACTTCTTTGTACTTAACTCTCAGCTGATAGGGTCGAATGAATTTTAGCTTACAACATTTGATACTTGGTTAGCCTTTAGATTGTGGCCTTTCACAATTCCTGCTATAAAAGACTAACTAACTATAAGCCCAGGTCTTAATCATACACTTGGCACCTTGATATCCGAGAATTTCACTTATGTAGCCACTCCCCATGCATTTTTCATACTTCATTGTTCTTTGATTCTCTCTCTTGAGGCTATTTATCAGCAACAAACCCTCGCCGCTATGCACTTCCTTCAACTACCATTTGAATTTATCTTTAACTAGGTTCCATTTTTTAGTGATATACCCTTTAACGCCAGTAGAAAATGAAAGATAATAGAAGGGCATTTGGTTGTACGTGTGCTTTTCAAATTAAATTAATGCAATATTAATTTTTGTATCAATATTGTGGCAACTCTCATCATAGATGTAAATTTTGATTGGCATGAAATATTATATGTTCCCATATGTTAGAGTCGACAAACCTTATTCATAAGGAATTATGAATATGAATACAAAGTTTGCTCAACACTTAATCATTAAAAGTAGTCCACAAGTCATAGGTACTTTAAAGGGCATTAAAGAGTCAGTATGACTTGCACACTTAATACTTGTATGGTGAGTGTTATGTTATTTGATATGAAATATTGAAAATACTTGTGTGTGGATGTGCCATTAGCAAATGGTGCATTCGTTCATTGACTCGCAAAATGAAGCAGATGCATGGAGTTCATTCTTAGTTGTCAACATCTTACTTTGTGATTGTATTAAGTGTACATGAATCTTAGACCTCAAATGACATAGTTATCTTATACACATAACGATCAAACGAGTCTAGATCATTAAGGTCTTAATCTATTCCAATATGGAATGGTGCTATAAGTCCAACGTGCCATTACTTGGATGTGCACAGAAGTATGTGTGCGTTCAATAAGAGATTTGTTTCTTTGTAAATGAGTAAGACATTTGTCCTATGAGATTAGTGTTTTATGAGATAGAAGTCTTAAGCAAAGGTAGTATGTGATTGGTGAGAAATTCATCTCATGTGGAAACATTGATTAGTCATAGTACCAAATTTGTGAGTTTGACTAAATTTATAATTTTCGCTTGGTTGGAATAAAGTAAGACAATAGGTCTATGTGGCATAGTAATCACGATTGGAAGAGTTCATTGTGATCTAATCACTTCATCTTAGTTGAACTATGATGTAGGCTATAGGCTAGACGTTATCCACCTTCTTTGAGTTATGCTCGTTGTCAATTAAGAATAAACTTAAAGAGTCACATACATAAGATTGAGAAGTATTGTAAAAGTTAAATTGATAGGATGCATAATTTATTTAGTTACAATTTGATTGGATTAAATAAATTACACCGTGGTGCTTGTTAATGATGAGATTACTAATTAGAAGTATAATAGAGAATTTTATTTAATTAATTAAATTAATTAGACACAAATGGGAGTTTAGTAATTAATGAGATTAATAATTAAAGGATGTGTGGCTGATTTATTAATGAGATTAATAAATTAATGTCCATAAGCTATTTAATTAATAAGAGTGCCATGGAGCCCATTCACCTTACCATAGTGTTTATGATATAAATAAGAGTTTTGAATAGTTTAAGATACATTTGAAAAATTCCAAAAATTCGTATCCCTTTCAAGTCAAAAGAAAGAGGTGTCTAACCATCCTCTATCATCTTTTTTTAGTCATAAAATCCTCCTAACTCAAGAGGTTTATACCAGAATTTCACAAAAAGAGTTTTATAAGGTGTAGGAGGAGCTCACGCATTCCACAATCATATGAACAATCTTGAGGTTGGGATTCAATGGCCGAGACTCAACGAACAATGGATTGAAAGCCAAAAAATGTTTTTGAGGTATGTTTGATGCTTTCACACTCGTAATATTATGTTTTTGAGTGTTTGACAAAACTGATGGGATTTATTCAAATTACTTCCGCTGCATATTCTTTGATGTTTCGTATGTGTATGTTAAAGGTTTTATTTTTGCAGGCAAAGCCCAGTGTAATCCAACATCATTGCCTACATTTCTTCCGACAGTCCCTTGTTTTATGAGGTAGTCTCAAATTAATGTAGGTTGACTGATGACAATATTAGTACATCGTTTGGTATGCCTTCAAGCTGTCAAATCATCATTCTTATCTCTTCTCCCCAATGTAAATCCCATTGTAGTTTCATTACTCATAATGAGTTAGATAATGGGTAATGAGTCGGATAATTAGTGATAATTAACAAATCAATCAATGGATTTGATCACGCATTATTATAGCCAATTTAATGCATAATCTTGGTTTCTCTGATTTTTAGAAAATTATAAAAAAAATAAAACACACACTCCTCGAATACCATAACGAATATGTGTTTTGTTAAAAATTAAAAAAAATTAATTATATTAAATATAACAATAATGATCAAAATAACACTAACACTGATTTATTTTTTTTATGTCTTTGTGACAAAAAAATGTAAAATTTATATAAAGCAACTCTTATTTGAAAATTTGTGTCCAACTCAAAGTTGGAAGACAAAACGTATATCTCTTCACGAAATTACTTGTTTCCATTGTATTGCATTTCGCGACAATTAAAAATGACAATTATATAGATGAATATTAAGAGATTTGATCTTACGTATCTATCTAGAATGCAATTGTGGAGACTCCACTTGTGTATTGTATGTTAAGAGACTTATCCAAATATCATTGGCTGTTTTTTTTAATTCTCATTATCATGATTGTGTGTGTGTAAAAATAAGAGGAAAAATTAAAAAAAAAAAGACAATTGAAAGTATGTGTTTTATTATTATCAATCAAACAAGTAGGTTTGTTTATTTCAGTCTTTTCTTATTGAAACTATCCTTTCATTCCATTTGCAGCTAAGTGAATAAATTACACTATAAATTTTTTTCAATTTTAAACTTGAAACTTTTCACTTTCACACGTGTGTAAATAATTATTAAATTTATTTAAAATCAAGTCAATACTTATTTATATATACACAAATTCACTCAGACACACACACACACACATTTATATACCTTAGAAATTTATATATAATCACATCTCCAGTCACTCTTACATGCTACAAACGTGTACAAAAAAATACTCAAAATTCAAACATACGCCCCACACCCTTTAATATCTCCATTATTTCAACCCTATTTAAATAATCAACCAGACGTATACCCACAGCAACTTCTCTAGTTTTCTTTGCTTACTTTATTTGATGATCGCTCTACTTCCCCTCTACGCCCCCATCGAAGTCTAGCAGCAAAATAAGAAACAAACAGATGGGTGCTTCTACGTCGGTCCACGAAAAATCAATCCACGACTTCACCGTCAAGGTTGTATTTTTATCCCGCTTTCGTCTCTGCGCCGGACATATAGGTTAATGAATTTACGCGAATGCTGTAGCTATCAGTTTTTTTATGGGTTTTGGCATTGTGGATTGAGCAGGACAGTAAAGGCAGAGGTGTGAACCTCAATACCTACAGAGGGAAAGTCTTGCTTGTTGTGAATGTTGCTCCCAAATGGTGTGCCCCTTCCTTCCTTTCTTCACTTGGTTCGATCTCTTTTCTTGAGTTCTCTTCGGCAGTCGAATTCACTGTTTCATTGGGCACGTAACGGTTATTGCTTGGTGAGCTGAAACAGTCGGTTCACCAATTCAAATTACACCCAACTGACTGACCTTCACTCTCGTCTCAAGGACAAGGGTCTCTCATGCCTTTGTACATTGTGGTTTTTGTGCTTCCAGTCAGATTACTGTTTAATGATGCGATTGTGTGTGTGGGTGTGTGTGTGTTTTCTCCCCAAATTCATGGAGATTCAGGAATGAGTTTGTGTTTACGGAATGATTTTGGATATCAGGCTTTGAGATTCTGGCGTTCCCTTGCAATCAGTTTATGAAACAAGAGCCCGGATCAACCCAAGAAGCTGCACAGTTTGACTGCACAAGATTCAATGATGAGTTTCAAAAGGTAATTGCATTTTTCTGGTAAGCTGATATTCAATGTTAGTGAGCTCACTTAATCTGGCACCATCAGAAATTTCATTGTGACATGCTACCACTAATCTACCTTATATTGTCAAGAGTTTAGAACTAATTTGATTGTTCATTCCGGATATGTGCCACTATCTTTAGTTAATAACTTTACCCCATTATGCTTAATTAAAAAGACTAAATATAGTACCGTATAGTTGCTAATGTACTATTACCTTTTTCTACACTATATCAATACTATGTTATTAATTTTTTCTATACTATATTATTATTGAAACGAGGCTTCTTTGTTGCATAACGTGAAACTGCAAAATTACTTTTTTTTTTAATTTTTTATTTTTCCATCATTTCTTGTTCTCTGTCATTTTTTTCAAATTCTTTTAATCATTTTTTATTTTCTTATATTAAATATTACTTCACCTTTAATTTTAAATAATTACATTCCTATTATAAAAAAAAAAAAAAAAAAACAAAAGATTTATTATTTTTAAATAAAATTTGCACACGCATAGTATGTGTAATTTATTAGTTAAGTATTGAACTTGTAGGAAATTGGCACTGCCAAAAACTTGCTGGATTGGGATGATTAATTTGGGATAGAAACTGTCCCAACCCAGGGATAACTTTGGGACGATTTTCATAATCTGTCCCAAAGCCATCTTAGATTATGGGATTGGTACCAAACCAAGACAAAAATGTCCTAGATTCATACAGTTTTGGCACAGATTTTTCCTTTAAGCAAAGCAGTGCTAAATTAATTTTAAAAAATAAAAAAAGTCCTAATGTCGTGCTAATTTTGGGACAGCTTTGGGATAGTTTTTCTATAGGATGGAAAAACCGTCCCTAAGTCATACTAAAGTATTTTAAAATACTAAAAATAAACTGGTCCAGAGCCTTCCCAAAACCTAAAACAGTTCTGGGATGGTTTTTTCAAGTTACTACAGATTCATTCTAAAGTTGTCTTAAATTTGATTTTAAAAATGATTAACCTAATCTGTACTCTTCATGCAAGGCTTGTCCCTGAGTCGTGCCAATTTTGTTTAAAACAATGAATGATAAAGCTGTTCAAGTCTAGGACGGTTTTGAGATGATTATGACTTTTGGTGCAAATAACCGTCCTAAAGTCGTGCTAAAATATATTATAAAATATAATCATTACAAACTATCTGAATGCCATCCAAAATTTTGGATAGCTTTGGGACGAAATTTCGATTACTCTAAAATATCATTTCCAAAGTCATGCCAAATATAATTTTGAAACTGTAAAAGTTCAACCATGCTAGAGCCATCTTAGATTCTGGCACAGTTTCTAACCATCCCAAAGCCTTCTCAAATCACCAAATATAACCAAACAATTCCTAACATTTCTAATATTTAAATGACCTTTGAAATTAGAGATTTCTCGTACATCTAACATAGGAAAGATATTGTCTGCAGGTGAGGAGATTGATTTATGATAGCATAAATTTTATTATTGATTTTATTCATGTTTTATAATTCTTGAAAGAGATAGGGATATCATTGGTAATGATGTTCTGAGTGAAGTCTTGCAATTATACCATGTATATGTTTCTATCTTTTTGTGGCAGATTTGTGTCCCTTGTTTGTGCAATTTTTTTTTCTTTAGATAGGTGTGGAGGATGGCTACTTCATTTTTTGTAAGATATGTATCAGTATTAATTCTCAAATGTTGCTATTTTCAACCAATTAATATAATGAAGTATTTTGTGGTTCTTGTATATTTCTATTGTTTAAGGGAAGAAGTAAGTTGTGGTAGTCATTAAAATTACACACTTAATGTGATGTGAAAATGTTAGCTAATATATTTTTATGTTGTTGCCTTTAAAAGTTTTGTACGTGACGTGTGAATATCAAATTTGTATGTGATGTTTGTTTCTATGGCATAAGGGTAGTAGGTATCGGTCTGAGGTTTTTGATGGAAAATTAAATTCTTTGTTACGGTTTTAGGTAAGATATTGATGTGGTAGCAGAATTTAGAAATGAGGTTCATGAATTTGTTGGCGGTGCACTAGCATGTGCATATGGATGGACATAAAATTAGACGTTAGTGGTCCTATTGTAAGAACGCTAAATTTTTGGAGTTCGATGAAGTTAAGGTCTACTTATTTAGGAAGGGTTTTTTTTTTTTCAAAAATTATTATAATTAGATAAGTCACGACAAGACCCAATTTTCGGAGATCGTGCCAAATGTAGAAGTGAGGACCGTATCAACCCTCTTGACCTCAGAATATATTACAACGACGAAGGATTTTGGTTGGGAGCATTGTATAGTATAATATGCATCTAGGTATTGTAGTGATACTACATATATGACAGCGGGTCCTTCCTTAAGAGTGGGCAAGTAGCAGGGTCAACTTGACTTTTTCAACCATCCAATGTGGTGAAAGTACAAGTTGCAGCGCGAGGGATGTGGATGGGGTGGTAGATAGATTTTGTGATATCTTTTATGCAACTGACCAACCACTATACAGTGGTTGTGAAAATTTGTCATAGCTGTTTACAGTTGCCTAATTATGTTCACATCAATGATGTGGGACTCTCGCTGATTCTGTGTACATCTATGTATCCCCTCATTAATTAATTGGCTTACATTAAAAAGGTCTCCTTTTAGTATGCAGTATATGATGGCTGCATGTTGCCTTGTGATGGTTGATTAGCTTGATTCTTACGGTAACGAAGTACCACTATATCTTGTGCAACTTATTTAATCTAGTTATATTGAAGGAATTTATGCAGCAAGTGACAAGGGAGACATTCTAATGTCCCTTCTCAAGGCATCCTACATTAGCTACTACCTCCAGTGCTCGTCAATGAGTAATAAACTCCTGAAACCTAGCGTTGTAGGGTTCATCGGGCATACGAAAATGTGCATTGATTGTAGTGGGGTTGATATCAATATACATACTTGTGAACATAAACTCTATCTCATTGACTCTCAGCCAAATTAATGTAAAATTCCCTCCCAATTGGCACGTTCGCGTCGATTTGTGGCTGTTAGGTAAAGTGGGTTCACTACCTTCATGTTATCATAGAGGATAAATTGGGACCCTTATCAAGCACAAGTGCTCGATATTTGGTGACTTTCTTAGCACAGTTGGCTACGTCTAATGAGACATACTTGTCACAGTTGTATGATGGGGTTTCTTTCTTCATTCCTAGGGCCATTTCACTTAAACAATCATAACAAAACATTTTGAGATTTATGTTTAAGTCAACACCAAATTCATTCATATTGTCAAAATAAAACACTCGATCTAATCTAGTAGGCAATTGTGGAAATAGGACATTAAGCAAATTGATCACAAGCATTCCAACAATGGAAAAGGCCATTTCAATCATCACAAGCGATCATGAAAATGCTCCAATCAATTCTTACACATAGATAGTTGAATTATCACAAGCAATCCAACCATAAAAAAGGCCATTTCCAAAAAAATAACCTTAGCATTCCAACTAAGCAAAGATTCACAATGTGCACATCTTTTTATCATGTTAATACAAGCATCACAAGCCCTTGTTGCCCATTTTCAACGTCAATGTCCAAAGAAGTATTTTATTGAAAAGTTTATATGCAAACATGTTTTAACTGGGGATTACCAACAAATTTGTCATACTTTCACCCAAATACAACAATTCATGCATAGGCTTCTATTTAACCAACATAATTAGCCGCAAAATGCTAACATTTCCATTAACAAATTGACCCAAACTAACTACAATCTCAAAGAATCAATTTGGATAGAAGTGGCAAGTTTTATAAGCACATTCCAAAAACAAATACCCAATACAATTCATATTCATCATACGAAACATAACTGTATTGTCCTAATCATAATAATTCCATTGTTTGAAGCAATGTGGATGGACAAAATTGAAGAACACCATAAGGAAATACATGCAAACACAATGTGTTGTGATGCGCAACATTTTAGATGCAAATTAAGCACAATACACAAGTCAAATGTGATGAAATTATGAAATAAATGGATTACTTACTTCTTAGAAGGTCTTTCACAAAAATGTGAGGAAATTCCACTAATTGTTCACAGAGTTTGAATGAGTAAGAAGGAAGAATAAAGTGGTTTTAAACGTTATAGCCCATTGCTCACCCTAGTTGTCGTGACAACAAGGACAACATGCACTTTTTAAGTGTATCATCACGCCTGTAGTTGTGACGACATGGGCGTCGCAAGTCTCTGTCTGCATGTCACCTGCATCGTCTCGAGTACGGGCGTGATGACATAGCCTACTGCACTTTTTTTAAATGCTAGTTGGGATGGGACTTGTTTGTCCCTCCCAAAGCCATCCTAAATACTCTTAAAAATTAAATCCCTCTCTCCTGTTCTTTCATTTTCATTCCCACCAAATACTTAGATGATGTAAACCTTTCCTTCCATAAGAGCCCAGCATAATGGGGATTAGGGGAATAACAATCTTCAAACATGGAAGAACACCTCCACACCCTCAATCATTCAATTCTCAACTTTTATTAGCAATACAAACCTTGAGGTGACTTTTCAAGGATTTTTTTTTGTTTCTTTTCTTAAAATAAAACAAAGCCACTATTTGTTTCTCCATTTGTGTTGTCATGGTTGTCTAATGCAGTAAAGTCAATTTTTACGGTTGGTTGAATCAATTTTAGTGTATTTTCAATATACCCAAGCATACATTCAAGGGTTGTCAATCCCTAACTAAGCAAGGGGTTTTTGCATACTAAAATTTTTGGTAAAATATGTTAGTGAATGAGCATTGTATTAGGTGTTCATGCTTAGTTTTTGGGTTGGGTGAATGTATAACCTAAATATTGGACAATCTTTGCTAAAAGATTGTTGCACAAAATATGTTTGATCAAATGCCATTAAAGAATTTTTTAGGTATGTTTTGCTTGTATAGCCAAATGTTAAATGTTTTTCATCATCACTTTGAAGATAACTAGAATATATGCTACAAATGATATGCTTCTAATGTCAAACAAGCTAGAAAGTTTTTAAGGCACTTTCAGAAATTTTTGTCATCATTTTGATGATAACTAGGATATACACGCTTGCAAATTTTTTAGGTACTTTCAAGAAGACTGTAGAAAAACATGAGAAAAGGAAAAAGTAATAATTTAAATGTGTGCATTTTTCCTTCCGGACTTGGTTAGAGATGAAACACAAAATTGCTCACAAGTTCAACGCATTGAATTCAACTCGATATGTGATGGTAGCAAGTTATTTGCCCTCAAATAGATATCCTATCTACCTTAAATTTTAGTCCTCCCTCCTTGGAGAGCATCATTACTTAACATAAAATTATTTGTCGGTCTATTTTATATTGTTATTTTGTTAGTATTGAAATTTGCTTAATACAACACTTTTTCAAATTGATGTAATAAACTATACTTTTGTTTGTTTTATGTGTTTCCAGATGCCTGTCTCAATACAAAAATTTTCTATTAGCGACAGCAAAATGAATTTAAATCTCTATTTCAAAGAATAATACAGCATTACAATCTCAAGTAGTTTAATAGGCTTCCCTTATTTTCTTATACATTTGTAGTTTCTATCAATAAATCTATAACAATCGTCTTTCTAAAAGATGAAAGTGAGTGGACAAGATGCGGTGCTAGTTTATGAATTCCTTAAATCGAGCAAAGGAACTTTCTAGGGGTCTAGCATCAGATGGAACTTCACTAAGTTTGTAGTTGACAAAGACGGACATGTAATTAAACGTTATGGACCATATACCCCACCATTGGCAATTGAGGTCTCAGCCTTTCCACTTTATTCATGTTTTTGCCTCGTCCAGGCTGGTTCGTGCTATACCTAGTATAATGAAATCCGTACCTCGGAATTTTCTATTTTAGGGTGATATCATAAAAGCTTTGGGAGAAATCTGAAGGAATTATATTGAGTTTTGATGTTAACTGGAAGGTGTTCAGGCGTGAAATACTGGATGTGAAATACTTTTCTCATTCTGCGTCTGCTTTTTCTTGGTGCAGCCCTAGGGCACGAGCAACAGAACTTCGGATAAAGCCCAAGGCATACCACCATAAAATCTTGGTCGGATCTTCACTCTAAACCGTGTCCGCATGATGGGTTAGAAACTAAGATCATGTAAGGTAGCCTAAAATTTTGTTACAAGGAAGAATACTGTGAATGGAGAGTGCTGGTGCGAGTACTGATGCATACAAACCATGGCGGCAACGATGAGCTGTTGCCGTGTCTGAGGATGGACTCTGGGCCATAGTTTATATCAACTTGGCGATGCCGTGTCTAAACGCAAATTGCTTGTGCCGTGTCTACGATGGATGATACAGCTGAAAATTTCCCTCGTGGATTCCCGCAAAGCAAATCAGAGAGCAGAGGGCTTGTCTGTAGCATATTATGAGCTGGCGTGACTGCATGTTTAGATCACGTCATGAATTTTAAAAAGAATCGATAAAAACATTAAAAAAAAAAAAAAGGAGTGAATTATTATACATGTGACTAAATGTACCAAACACCCATCTACAGTCCTCTTGCTTGCTTTTATCACTATCGGTCAGTGAGGTGAACCCGATCTTGGGCATCCGGCCGAACCAAGCCATACTCCTTATTTTTGTTATTATCCAAACCCATTCATCGCATGTATATTGTATAAACTGCGCTTCCATCATTCGCAAAATACAGATACTCCGTGGATGGCGGGACCAAGATGAGCGATCCTACAATTAAACAAATAATTTTTCGCCCTTGACGCGGCTTGAAATTACTTCTCCCCGTGGAGAGGAGAATTCAGGACGACAATGCATAACATAACGAATTTTTTAATAGGCAATTACAACACACAAATAAATATTTAACCACTAATTTAGGTGAATAGCAAAAGCAACTGGAGTCTCAGCCTTGCTTCATGCTAGAAACCAAGCCAAAAAAATTCATGGGCACCGGACACTAGATGAAATGGATTTATTATTTACATGGGCGATATACAGATATTTTTAGACAAATATCCCAGAATTCACAATCCATAAAACTCCAGCAGCCAACAATAGAAGATGCATACCACTACGTAAGTAAGTCGATCAAAAACTCAACATAGATTTTAATGAGAATAAAATCTGGAATTCAGAACCACCACCAGACCGGATGTGCGCTCAACTAAATGTTTCACAATCATCAAAAACTTCCCATCCATCCTCCAGGAGTGCCTGGCGGTCATCTTTAGCCACTTTCTCTTCAGATGACTGTTCATCAAAACAATGAACTGCATCTCTCTTCTTCTGAGTCTCCAATGAATCAGACGCCCCTTCAGGCACAGAGGACTCCACTTGCTTTGCAATCCAACTATTCGAAGATGAACCGGAGGAAGCTAAGATGCAGCTGGTCTGGCTGGATGAGAGCGATTTGCTAAATGGAACACGCTTGTCAAACTTCTCTTTTAGCAGCTTCACATCCTGGCATATAACAGCCATTTCCCCTCTATAGAAAATGTGGAGGAAAAAGAAGATGCTTGTCAGCTAGATTTAGCGAGCACCATTCACCAAAAGATATGTACAAGATTGCACAATAAATTCAAAACCCTAGGCTATGGCCAATCCCCACATATAACCTTGAACTTCGAATTGGTGAATTACACCAAAATCAGCATGTAGGAAAAGTTAATTTTTATTCTCAATATTTGATCTCAAAACTACAAAAACCATGGGGTAGGTATATTTTCAGTTTTCGTGGCTAAAACTAGTGTTGAGTATTTTTATGGATTTTTGTAAAAGAGAAAAAAAGAAAAGAAAAGAAAAAAGTTATGTTTCATGGATCAGAGTTACGTTCTTGTAGAAGCAAATCATATGATAAGATAAAAGAATGAAATCTTGGACATTTCTATGGTGGATAGAGTAAAAAAAAGGTTCATGATTGTAAGCCACATGTATGGTCAAACACACACACAAATAATAAGCTAGTTCTAATGGGAAAATTATAATAAGTCAATAAGGGGCATGATTCCCATGCTTTGTCGGAGGCCAATCTCTAAAACTCGGTATCAGTAATTGCTATTAAATTTTGTAGGAGTCGGTAACAAAAACAATAAATAAATAAATAGAAATTTTTTGTAGTAACATATAAAAATAAAAAATAGGAACATACAATGCAATATTACTCATTCTACATGTTTAAGAAATCTTATAAGGTATTGAGAGAAGGCCTGCAGCATCATGCCTTCACTTAAATTAGTTTTAAGAATACCTATCTTCTATCTAAATTCAGACTTTAAATCATTATTCAAAAATGGCATTAGAAATGCAGGGAAAACTTATAAAACTTACTGCAACATATCTACAACATGACCACGATCCACAAGAAATTCCCGCAGCTGGAACATGATAGGAACAAAACAATTACTAAATGTATAATTGAAATATTCCAACAAGAAATTGTGAAATGGACAAAAGGGCCAGGGAGATGTAACAGCAGGGAGAAATCAAATCAATTTTATCATACACACTCCTCGCTGAATGGTTTAACATGAAGATACATGGATAGAAGTCCACATATGTGGGTTGCTACCTTGGCATTATCTTCGGCTTGCTGTTTCAGGATTTTCGATTCTTGCACCACTTTCTCCATAATCACTTCCTGGTCAGCAAGGGCTTTCTTTGCAGCCTTCTCCTTTTCTACTTTCCCCTGCTCAGCAGATTTTATTTCATTTTCAGCTTCAGCTAATTGCACCTCTAAAGTGTCACGCATCTGCACGAAAATGCTTAAATATTAAAAAATTGCCACAACAATTTGACCATTCAAGCACCTTCTATTTTTCTTGATTTGGTTTATTAATGGCAAGTCATACATTGAACTAATTGGCTGGATCAGCTTAAGGTTTAAAAAGGTCAAGATTTCATCAATATGCACACTGAATTTGGCTTTCAATAGAACTCTATATACCTAAGACACAATCAAGAAGCATTCAATAACCTCAATAAATTTCCCTAGCTCTCTGCATGTAATTTTCATACTAATAAAACAGACATCAGAAAAAAACTTCAGATTTAAAAAGTATTCCAGCAAACATATTACGATTGGCAGATGACTAAAATTGTGTATCGATAGCATTGTAAAGCTTCCCCCCTCCCCCCACCCAAAAAAAAAGAGATAATAATAAGAATAAAATGCAGCTGAAGAAAATGAAAGATGATATAATACCAAACCAAATTCATTAAAAAAAAAATCTTCAATTTCCAACCTCCTTTCTTGCAATTCTTTTATTCGTTTGTTTTGTGAAGCAAATATTGCGAAGGATGGCAGTGGTACGAAATTACAAAACGTCCAAGGAAAAAAACTTTTAAAATGATTAAGAACTAATATTTTGAACAAAGAATATCAGCATTACCATACATCAAAGTTTGATATAGTTGAATGCAGCATACAATGCTCAGTTGACCTTCAACTGTAAAATGCAACAGATATATACAAGAAGGCAAAAAAATACTAATGTTTGTGAGAAAGGTATACAGCTTAAAACCACCTCATCAACAACAGCAAGAGATTTGTCTCTTTCATCTGACAGAGATAGCACACGAGACTGAAGCTCTCTCAACTCACTTGCCAGGATGGACTTTTCCCCATACACTTCCCCAGCATGCTGAGAGGTGAAACAAGAAAATATGATCAACAACAATGATGTTACAAAGGGATGCTTCAAAATTAGTAGTAGGAATACAACCATGCTGTTTGCCTCCTTTGCATGTTGCATCATTTGTTTAAGCTCTTCAATCTTATTGAGAATATCTGTACCCCCCATAGCAGCTTCCACTTTGGCTTGTTCTGCAGCTTGCTCTTTAAGCTCCACCACCTTCATCAAACTGATAACAGACTCCATTGCAGAGAACAATGCTTTCTGCACCATTTGGTTAAACTGAACATAAAGCAAATGTGTTGACTGAAATTCATTAATTTAAGTAAACTGTAATTACACAGGTGACAAATGACGGTCTATAATTTTTTTCCCATTTCCGTACAAAGGCTTCACAATGTTCACAACATCAAAGGAATCTTATGGAAAGGCTTCTAATCTCTCTCTCTCTCTCTCTCTCCCTCCCTCCCTCTCTCTCTCTCACTATATACATACATATATATGTATATATATACACTATAAAACTTCTACTTTCAGCGGCCAATGACCGCTACATGAATCTCCTCAACCCAAAAAATCTGTTCCTGAATCCATGTTACTCAGATAGAAGCAAGATACTCGGATGAACCCAACCTTCAAGGGGAATTGGGGTGTTTATGACATCCAAATATCATCAAAGTGACAAGAAAATTCTTGGAGCAAACCAATTTAAACTTGTCTAAACTTAAAATTACTACAAAAATATCACAAAATTTACAGCTATGCATGTTCTTCAAGTTAAACGCATCATTAGGAATGCAGAACCTTTCAAGTATAGATTGCTGATCACAACAGATTCCTTTGTAAAGACTATATGAATGAAACATGATTGATAAAGATAGGTATTTCATACTACTGATACCTTATTATTTTTTGCATCTGCAATAGCCTCCTCAAGAACTTCAATGATGCTCATTTGGCTAGATTCAGACATGGACTCATTCAAGGTTGTATCTTCAGTTCCAATGATATTGCTGCTAGTTTCTGTCTGGGATGCAGTATCATTTGACAAACTTGCACCTGATTCCTCAAAATTACTTCCACCAGTGTCAGGAAGCACCACCGACTGGACATTACTTTCTGTAGGGATTTTTGCTTGATTGTCAACTGCCAATGAAGCAAGACCAACCACAGAACTACTGTTATCTGCCCAATACTTCCCAAGGTTATTTTCGTTGTTAGTAGTTGTGCCAAGATCGGTCTCTAAAGTGCCATATTCTACTCTTTCTTGAAAGACATCTGTGTTTTTATTGATTCCAACAGGCAAATCTAGCAGAGTTCCCAATGTTTGACAAGAAATATTATCGGAAGATATTTTGATGCCACTTTCTGGATATTTATCAGCTAATTTTTTTTCATCAGCTTGGAGGTCTCCTGATCCCTCAATCTGAAGAGTTTTTACATTATCTTTATCAACCATCAACTCAGCAGCTTCACCATGACGGAAAATGTCAATTTTTCGCAGTGTGCTAGGTTTAATAATTTTTTCAGACAATGCAAATTCAGAAGTATTATACTCTCTTTCATAAGGTCCATCATACATATCATAGGTGGGTTCAGTATGCCCATCATTGGCATCGTAGAAAGCTTGCTGACCTCCAGCATCAACGTTGTAACCAAGTTGAACTTCAGTTGAGCCCTCTGTGTTCACAGAAGGGCCATTCTCAATTTGAGTAGCGGTTGTAGCCCCAGCAGGAGCTGTTGGAATAAGAAATAGAACCACAGAACCAGGGATCAGTTACAACCTCAAAGTATTTCAACATATAGAATTCAATAAGTCAGCAAACGATAGTGAAAAGATTCAAGAAAAGTAAAGTGCACTTAGCTAAGAAAACCGTCACCTTGAGACGATTCACCCACAGTTATGCTCCCAGTCAAAGGAGTAATTGGTCTAGATCTTTCACTAAAGAAAGGGATGATCTCCATAAGCACTGCTTCAACAGCAGCATCAGCATCCTTGCTATGCTCAATTGCAACAGCTCTAAGCACTCGAGCATCAATCTGTAATCAAGATAATGAGGGGAGCAGAAAAACCAATTAACAACTAATTTCATGTCCCGTAAAATAAAAATAAATAAATAAAGAATCAAAATGTCAGAACAATTCATATAACATCCTGAAGTGTACACAGCAGTTAGCGTCAAGGCTAGGTCGTAGCTCATAATAAACAATCTCATGCTATATTCAAGCAAATCAGAAGTTTCGGAGATCAAAACCATTTTTATAATATGATAGGAATCTGTGCTATTTAAGTATGTTGAACACAACTGACACCTGTGGTAGGGAAAATTCGAGGCAAAAGTGTACTCCGTTAATACGGACAAAATTGAAGCACAAAAAGCCCCAAGTTACCTGCGGGAAAACTTCTTGTAATGATCGGTAGACTTTGTTGAATCCCATCTCCGAACTTTACAAATCAATTCTGTAAACAAAAAAAATTTTGCAGTGTATAGTCATGCTGACTTTCTCAAATTCCGATCATTCACCAATTTAATACAACATGAAATGAAATACAAACAACATATTAGAAAGCGATCCAACAACAGCTTCCTAAACCCTAACCCTTACTAAACTCATGCACCAGGCAAAGAGGTTCACAAAGTGAACCAAAACTCAGAACTCTAAAACAACATCGATAATCATAACAACAAAAAAACAAAACGATAACTTATCGTTTTCTTTTTCGGTACCAAACTCGAATAGGGAAGGGGGAAAAGTAACTGAATGCTTCGAATTCCAGTTTCTTCTCCTTATCAGCAGGAAACACGAGATGAAATTGGGTTCATATTGCAACGCGAAGACAAGAACAATAAAAGCAAAAAAGAGCGAAATCGAAGCAAAAAGAAAAATCGAGAGACATAATCAGAAAGAAGATCGAACTGTAACTTGTGCCGAACTTTTCTCATAACGAAGAAGCCATGGGTGCCGCTACGTATTCTGCTTTCACTGTGTATCGATGTTAATTATTTATGGGGTGCCTAAACGGAACGGTACCTTTCCTCTGAGCACAGCGTACAATACTAAGGAGCAGTATTAAGACGAAGGTGCGAATTGGGCGGCGTAAATAAGTCGGTGAGAGGAAACTTATGGCGCTAAGAAATTGGGTGTTTTAGTCCTTTCATCTTGTTTGTCCAGTTACTCGGCATTACTTGTGGTTGGCCAAATGCTTTTTTTTTTTAATAAAATTTTTAGGATGATGTGAACGATTTGATGTACACGTGTACATTTTTTGTACTGAAAAGAACAAAAAAAAAATTATACACTTTTCGGGTAATCAAAACTCGACATTCGTCGACTGCGGATAAGAGGGGTGGAGACAAGTGAGGAAGAAAAAAAAATGTGCATGTTTTATTTGATGAAATAATTAAATATAATTAATGACTTTTTAAAAAATTATCCTAGATTAATTAAAAAATGTTACAAGCGTAAACTAATAAATCATATATATTTATCTATTGATAAATATATTATGAAATGAGGCATTTTGATTATACAAACAGGCGCAATCATCTTTATTTTAAATTCTTTTCTTCTTTTTCTTTCTTCTTTTTCTTTTTATTTTAATTTATTATTTTATTTTTTAAAAAAAAATTTGGTTCTTTAATTTCTTTTGATTTTTATTTTAAATATTTTTATGCTTTTAATTTAAAATATTTATAATTATATATTATTTGAAATGCAAAATTTATTAATAAACTACATGCACTTAAGTTGTGTGATCTTTGCTCATTTTGTAAAATTTGAACATAAAATTTGCATAATTAATGGTTTGTTACTTTCGATCCCATCTCAACAATACCATTTTCCTTATGGGAAAATTTGAATTAAAGCAGGCCAAGGAGTCCGTTGTGTGATTGCTTTTGACATTAGTGATAAACAAAATTAATTTTCTCAATTAAATTGAACAATCTAATATAATATATAATAGCAAATCAGTCCATTGACCATTCAATTTCAATTTTAACCGAATTCTGAATTCTCAGAATTTTGAAATTTTTAATTGTGAAAAATTAATTAAGTTGATTTTTATAGTATTTTATACTTATTTTCACCAACAAAAATGGCTTAACTCATGTATTTTAATGACAAAGTTAAAAAATATAATTGCTTAATTCATTAACACGAGAAACAAAACATTGTCAAATATATTACCGACATAATTATTTATGGGAAGAAAATAATTGAATTCTATGAATTAAAAAGAAAATATCTAATTTTAGGGAAAGTTATTTTGTTTTCATAATAAAACACAGATAAAAATAACTATTGACATAATTTATTCGGAAATGAAAACAAGGAAACTTCGACTATTAAAAAAGAAAAAAAAGTCCAATTTTTAAGAAAATTGTTATTTTATCAATTAAAAAGATGGTGCTCCACTTGATTAAATTTAATTAAGTAATCATAATATTTAGTGATCCCAATTTCTTACTTTTCCATCTGTGCTCGATTCTATCAAGCCAAAATTATAGTTTTCCATTAGTAAATTTCTAAATTTAAACAACTCAAATATTTTTTTTATATATGCATATAATAAATTGACGTTTAAGAAGCCACTAAAACAAACCCAACAATCAACATTTTTGAAAGTTCATAGCACGACAATCCGTCATGCATCTCGATTTTTTCCACATCAACTCATATTTTTTAATATTCAGTTTTTGTTCACCTTTTTAGAATGTATTTGATTTATGATTTAAACATTTATTTTCACTTTCAGAGTGTGTGTGTGTGTGTGTGTGTGTCGATTAAACTATGTATACAGAAATGTTTATAGACGACTCTTGCACATGTGCCTTTTAAGGAAATTTGAGCTAGGAATGGTGCAAATGCTATAGGTGCACTGGTAATATTCAAAGTTTGTTATGTGTTTTTTTTTTTTTTTTTGGTATTTAAATGCATGATTATTTATGCTTTTGCTTTATATTTAAAAACTTTTGTTATTTAAGGTTAAGTTAATGTTGAAGCGTTATGATTTTATTATTTTATATATGCATTGGAAGTTTGGGTCAAGTAATAATTATATTAGGTTTGTAATTGAAAAAAAACCAACAAAGTATGCATATTGTTTTTAAATTTTGACATAATTATGTAATGTTTCTTATGTTAAATCATTTGCGTCGCTTTTTTTTTTTTTTTTTTTTGTTTATGATAATTAATCAAACACGATGCTTGCTTGGAGAAAAATTTCTCTTAAAAAATTAGGTTTCTATTGGACGGATATTTCTTTCCAAAAAGTGATTTTAGGAAGAGAGCATTAATTATGTTTATTTTTAGAGAAACCACGATTGTTAATGATGTAATGTATCATTTTAGAATATAGAATATGTAAAAATAGAGACAACTCTAATTATCACATTAAATTCTTGATTATATCCTTGAACTTTGACTGAAGTTAAACACATCGTTGAGAAATTATAAAGTTTACAGAAAAAAAAATACAAGATAATAAAGAAAAATTATATGATTCTTGATTTAATTTGAAATGACGGATTTTGATTTACTTAATTAAAGATGAAAGAAATCAAAATGGAAAATAAAGTTTAAACAAATTGAAAAGTTATACACTTAATCATTTTTAAGGATAGTATTATTTTTATTTTTTTGAAAGTATTTTAATTTTTATGCATATTTAATTTAGCATATTAAAGTGCTTGATTATATTCTGTAACTTCAGCTATTATTAAAAAAGGAAAAATTGTGAAATAGTAAAACTTGACAAAGAAAAAACAAAATGTAATAATGAAATTTGTACAATAGATTTTCCTAATTAAAATAATTAATTCAAAAAATTCACGGCAAAGGAGGAAAAATATTAAACTAAAAATGTTACATATTTCATTTGGTTTAATTTGCCATATTTAACTACACATCAATTGGGGTATTACCCAATGATAAATGAAAAAATAAGATTCCAAATCTAGTCTAGATCAACAAATTAAATTGACATAATCAAGATCACTAATTTAGGAAATCGCAAATTTCTTGGGCAAAGAAATTGAAAAGCAAAAATTAAATTAAATTATATATTTAATACTGTTTAATTTGAAATAATTAAAAATTCACCAATTAGTTCACAAAACTTGACAAAAGAAATTAGAATAACAAAATAAAAACTAAAATAAAATCAATATATTTTAATTTATAATACTAAATTTACTTCATTTAAAATAATAATTTGGAAATGATGGAATTCAAGAAAGGGAAATCAAGAAATGGAAAAAAAGGTTAATTTAATTAATAATCAATCTAAAAATATCATCTAAAAATCTTCCTATAGCGTGACAATTTTTCTTATATATTGTGATTTTGTCTAAATTTCCTTGACGAACTACCTTAATTAATTGATTACTTCATTGTTCATTAACTTATGTATCTTAAAGATATGTTCAATTGAAATTCTTAAACTATAATAAAAATTAATTATAATTCAAATTTAATGTATTAAATATTGAATTAATTAATTTCATATATTACCACATACATCCATCTTCATCTTGCATTAAATAAATAAAAATAAAAATAAGAAAGGAAGAATGATGAGTATGAAACGAAATACAAGAAGGTATAAACAAAATTTTGCCCTGCCAGTGCATTTTAACGGCTTTTAATAATAGAGAGTTTTTGTTCAGAAATTTATTATTACGACAATTCTTTTATTATGAAAGTTAAAAATTTATAGGCACTCCTTTCTCTTTTTTTTTTTCATCTTTTTGAATTTATTGGGATTTTTTTCCATTTCTTCGTTCATGATATTTTTGATTATAATTTTCTGTTTTTATGGTTCATTTATTTTATTTGTACATGATGGCTATCTCTATTTTGGAGATAAGGTAAGAAAATTTGAGATAAAAAGTTTATTAAGTTTTCTTTGAAATTTTTTTGATTTTAATACATCCACTCAATAGTTAGAGTTTAAACCCTAACTTCTCACATGAGAAGTAGGAGGAACAACCACCAAGCTATACACACACCCATTTTTTTTCATATTGTCCTTATGAAATAATTGGTGTTGATTATAATTATCAATTTTTAACCATATATAATAATTTGGATTTATTTGATACTTAATATTTTTGTAAGTATTTAAATTTTTGAAGAAACTTACTATAATACACCGAAATAATGTTATTACCAATGTAAAATTCATGTCATGAATTATATTTTTAAAGAAGAATACAATGTTAGAAACAATTATTTCTAAGAGTACCACACAATTCATTGTTTGGTTTTCTATCTTAACTTTGCCAAAACAAAAAAAACAAAAACAAAAAACAAAAAATGCATTTGCCAATTTATGTATTTTTCTATTACTTATTTATTATTATTTATTTTTGTAGATGTAACTAATATAACTAACTAAAGTATTTGTAATTGTACACATAGACAAAATTTATTTTTCCACTTTCAACATATTGCTTAATATTTTACCTCACACTTTGCTGTAACATTTTCTAGATTTGTCTTAACAAAATTTATGTTTTTTTGTTAATGCATTACATTTATATTTTTATCCATTTTGTTTGATATTATTTATAAATTCAGTGATAAATCAATTGAATCGTCATTTTATAGAAGTACCCTGAAAATGGTTAACAAAGTTCGCTGTAAATGAAAATAATTTGTAAGAAAATAGGTTGATATTTTGATAAAAAAAATATTTATTTATATACGGAATTTAGTAGAAAACATTTTTTACTAATCATCTTAATATTTTTAAAGTGTTTTTTAATTAAAAATACCATGGGTAGCACGGATTTTAATATCAAAATTGCTAGTAATGAAAGAGACCCGTGTTTCGCTGTCATGTGTCGTAAAAGTCAATAAGTACCCGAGAAGCAGCTGCACTCCTTTTGTAGTTATCTCAATTGTTTAGTTAGTTAACTTCAATTCTGTCAGCTATTTTTCAGTTCTGTAAAAAGCTAACTTTCCAACTGTAGCTGGCAAGGAGTTTCTCTTGTTCTACGATGTTCTTTTAGTTATCCTTCAGCTGTTCATCATATAAGAATAAGTATACATTGTAGTCTTTTAGAGCTTGAAATACAGAACTCGTCTTTCCTAAATGAATGTATTTTTCCTTTGTGGAATCTCATTAAATTTGTTCACGGTGCCAGAGCATAAGGTCCTACTACCCCACTGAATTGAAGATGAATTCTCAGCATTAAACCATGAATGGAGAAGCACAATGGAGAAGCACAATGCATGGTCGTGTACAAGAAGTCAGGAATTACAACGATCGAGATCCGCAATACCTGCGAACTTCGGACTATCCAGGAATGATATTGGTTATCACAGCTCTTTCAGTTGACAACTTTATATCATGAAGTGGATCAATGAAAATTGCCTTAGGAGTCAAGGTTAAAATGGGGTTCATAAATGGCAGATGTGAGATTCCGAGGGTTTATTGCATGGTGACTTCTGGGTCCCAAATTCCATCTCAGAAGATATTGTCATTGCTTTTCTATACACTACAACGTCTAAAGATCTGTGGATAGAGTTAGAAGAGAGCTTTGGAGAGTCTGATGGGCCTCTATTGTATCTACTGCCGAGATAAATTAGTACCATTACAAAAGGAAACCTGCCTGTGGTGCAACACTACACAAAATTGAAGAAGCTTTGGGATGAATTAGCTTCTTTGATGCCCATACCAGTGTAAAATTGTGGAGTTGGTAAAATCACTGCAGATATCAATTCATCTAACAAGTTAATGCAACTCTTGATGGGATTAAATGAGAGTTTTGATCACATTAGGAATCAAATCTTAGTGATGGATTTGTTTCCTAGTGTTAACAAGGCATACTCAATGATATTGAGGGTGGAGAAACAAAGCAAGATTCACACAAACATTGCTGACACCATAAAACACAATACAATGTTGTCTAGAGCACCATTCAATTAAGTCATCACTAGTGATACTGGTTTTAAGAAGAAGGGAATGCAATGAGCGGTGAGCAGTGCTATGATCTCCATAGATACACTGGACATCTCAAGGAAACATGTTTTAAACTACACGGAGTTCTTAATTGGTACAAAGAATTGAAAGAACCAAAAGAGAGACAGATGAATAAAACAAGGGTGAAAATGACAAAACCTCCTTTGATTCGAGAGGTATGGATGTTGAGAAGGAATGCAACTAGACTTCCAATCTAAGTGAAATTGTAAAGCGTGAGTTGACAAAGTATATGAAAGGAAAGAATATACAAGATGTAGAGCACAAGGCTATCAACTTTGCTTGCATTATAGAGTTTGCAAGTACGCTCATAAATCATGCACTTAGCACACTAGACACATTAGAAAAAAGTTCTTGGATTGTGGATACAAGAGCCTCAAATCATATGTGTGTAGATATCAAACTCCTAACTAGATTTATACCAGTAAGCCAACTAACTCTTGCATACTTATCTGATGGTTCCATTAAGTTTGTGCGTTGTGTTGGTGATGTCTCATTAATTAATTAGAAAATTGATACTTATAGAAGCCCTTCATTTGCCTACTTTTAAATTTAACATTCTTTTAGTGAACAAACTAACTAAAGTAGCATTGATTAAGTTTGTTTTCTTTCCAACTCATTCTATTTTATAGGACTGAAAACTAAAGAACTTCCGGCATTAAAAAAGTGGTAGGAAAATTGAAGTCATAAAGATATATCAATTCTCAAAGGAAAATCAGTGTCTTCTTTAGATGATAGTCATGTGTTTTATCAAGTAGATGCATAAAACAGTCATAGGAACGAGAGGTTAGCACTTCCCATTTTCATATGGCACCAAAGGCTAGGATATGTCCCTTCTATTGCTTCGAAACACGCATATTTTATAACTCAATCTTTATCCTTAAATGACAAAGCTTGTGACATATGTCATCTCTCAAAACAACATAGGTTACCTTTTCCTACCAAAAAGACTCATAGCACAAACAAATTTGAACTATTGCACACTGATATTTAGGGCCTTAATAAGATTGAGTCCACCTCTGGTGCAAATTACATCATACCATTAAATGATGATTACAATAAAAGCACATGGACTTATCTTATGAAGACTAAATCTCAAACTATTCATATATTATAAAATTTCCTTAATATGGTCAATACATAATTCAAAAACATAATTCCAATTGTAAGATCAAACAATGGGACAGAGTTTCGAAGCTATGAATGTCAAAGATGGTCCTCTTAATGTGGGATTTTACATCACAAAATATGTGTCTACACATTACAACAAAATGGAATTATAGAGAGAAAACACAAACATTTATTAAAGGTGGCTAGATCTCTCATGTTATAAGCTTATTTACCATAAGATTTTTAGAGAGATTATATCTTAACAACAACTTATCTCATAAATAGGATACTTACATCAATTCTAAATTGGAAAACTCCTTATAGAGTCTTGTTTGGTAGGTCACCAGATTATAGCAATCTTAAGGTTCTAGGATGTTTGTGCTTTGCTGCCAATAGTATTCCTAACAAAGATAAGTTTGAAACTCAAGTATAAAAATGTGTCTTTATAGGATACATTTTAGGACAGAGGGACATAAATTTTATAACTCAAATTCACATAAACCTTTGTTAGTAGAGATGTCATATTTTATGAAAATGAGTTTCCTTTCAAAACTACCAAGAAGTAGAAATGTCCACACCTCTTCCTCATATCTCAAAATGTAATGATAATCACCCTACATGCACCGCATTGCCTAAAACATCAATATCAGATAGACACATTCCAATTCCCACAGTTGAATCCAATTCAACCATAGTCCCTGATCACAATTTTACTCAATCCTCAAGACATAAAATTAGCCATAAACAAAGGCCTCATTGATTGAATGATTTTGAGCCTCAAAATTACTAACATTGCTCACTTGACAAATGCCAAAAGTGAATCGATCAAGCATCCACAGCCATGCTCTTACACACCTAATACATATCCACACATTAAACTTTCTCATTTTCATTTGCATATATGTATCTATTTTGGCAAATGTTTCTGCTATACAACTTACCTCATATAACAAAGCTCTACAAAGTGCTAAGTTGACTAATGCAACGAGAAAGGAGATAGATACTTCCGAAAAAAAAAAAAAAACATGGGAGCTCCTTACTTTACTTGAGGCAAGAAGGCAATAGGTTGCAAATGGATGGATTTACAAGGTGAAGTTAAAACTTGATAGGAGCATTGATGGTACAAGATGAGGTTGGTTGCAAAGAGTTATAATCATATGTAAGGAGTAGATTATTTTAATAGTTTTTTACTTGTTGCTAAAGTGGTAATAGTCAGAATAATGTTTGCCATTGTTCTATCCATCACTTACATATCAACAATACCTTTCTTTATGTATCATTTGATGAACAAATGCACTTGATGCCTCTAGCTGGCTACTAAAGAGCTGGCCGAGTATGCATGTTGAAAAAAATTTTATATTGACTTAAACAGGCCTATAAACAATGGAATAATGAGTTAACAAAACAGTTACTACTCTAAGAATTTGTTCAATCACCTAATGATGGTTGTTTACTAAATCTGGTAACTCATTCTTCCTTGCACTTTCGGAAATTTTTATATTGACTTAAACCGGTCTCTAAACAATGGAACAATGAGTTGACAAAACAATTACTACTCTAAGGATTTGTTCAATCATCTAATGACGGTTGTTTACTAAATATGATAACTCATTCTTCCTTGCACTTTCGGTATATGTTGATGACATTATAATTAAAGGAGATTCAGAGTTGGATATGACAAAATTCTTGCACAATCAATTCACCATAAAAGATATTGCTTATGCCAAATATTTCCTAGGATTGGAAATAGCAAAGTTTGAATCAAGATTGTACATAAATCAAAGTACATGGTAGACATTGTGGCTAACATGGGGCTTTTTGGAGCTAAACCAAACAAGCATTTTTTATTGAAATGGATTTATTTTCTTGTCATTTGTCATCAGTTTTATGCCTTCAGGCTCATTCCAAGTATGACACTAGTTAAACATTTTGAATCTTTCCATATGATAATTACATCTAGTCGACATCAAAATTCTGTGGGCATGCAATAAAATTTGCGTTTTAAAGCTAGTATAAGCATAATTTTCAACTCAAACCCCTTTCCTGGTAACTCACTGTTGGAAGCCAGAATTCTCTTTAATAATGTAGAAAATTACAGTTTCTTGAGGCCTAAGATTTCTTAAAAGTCGTTGGGCGACGAAGGCCGTTTCTTTTTTATCTTTTAAATATTAGATATGGGGGTGTGAGGGTATCAATGCCCAAAACTAATATTAAACAAAAATCTTGCTGAAGAAGCACATTTGGGACCAATAAAGATCGTCATCAGTTCTACCTAGCACTTTGTTAAATTTGTATTTAAAAAATCTTTTTAGAATTATGAACTCATTTTATTTGGGGGTTCACCCAACTTGCCCTCATCTCAAGTTTATTACGGTATGTTTGTTTTGGTTTTTGGGTGGGTATTTTAAAGTATATTTTTCTCAAAAATTGTGTAAAAGTAAGAAAGAGAAAGAGATAAAATTTAAAAAATGTAATAATTTAAGTATATATATTTTTTAATTGTGAAGCAAAACAAATATAGCATTAATTTTTTGTTAAGTTCCACTCACATCGAAAATTATAATTTAAATATGAGTCATGAATTAACGAATTGGATTGAAAAATGAGTACCATAGAGAAATAGCAAACACATATTTGATTTATTTATCTTTCAAGTCAAATCGAAGAATAAAGTCACAAAAAGTGGATCCTAAATTTGTTTGTTTCTCTTCTATGTCAAAAATATACACAATTTAATTATTATATATTTTAAATTTCATCTTTTCTTATATACGGCTTAATATTCAAAACAAACATAAACATTGACCATGCTTGGAAGAGGGGTTTTGGTTGATAATAATGTTTGATAGGATGTGTGTTGAGATAAATAATGTATTAGAAAGAAAAATTTTAATAGAAAGAATAATATAATTTATTTAAACTTGTATACTTATGAATGTAAAAAAATTATTTGATGATATGATAATTTCATCTTAAAAGTCATGCAATATCTTTAATTTGTCGAATTGCAATCTTTGTCTTAAGAGGGCCTATTGCTTTGGGCCCAATTCATGCCCGCGTTCGTCACAAGACCCGCTAGTTTCTTCCGCAAGCAAACAGATCCTTCGTAGCCCCTTCTGCCGAAAAACCCTCCAATTCTCCTCACCGTTTTCCCGCCTTCCAAAGAAATCGATGGCGAAATCAAGCTCCGCAAAATCGGCTGCGATTGTTTTTGGAGCACTGGCTTTCGGATGGCTCGCGATAGAGCTCGCATTCAAGCCGTGGCTCGAGAAGGCTCGATCCGCCATGGCTAAATCGGACCCTGACCGCGACCCGGATGACGCCAACAAACCTTCCGTCAACGAGGATGATGAGAAGAGAGATGATCAGTGATAGGTTTTCAGATGAGATGGGTTGAATTCCAGAATTGGCTTGACTGGTTTAGATGTTCTATATTTCACCCTTTTACTCAAATTACTAACTACAAATTGTCTTTCTCTATGGGTGATCGATTCCTAAGCCTTCGTGTTTGAATAACTTGTGTGGCTGCGGTGAGTTATGCTAAATATGTTGATCGACTTGATTTTTGTCATATGCTGAGTTAAATTGCCAATCTGAAGTTTGGGTTCGCCTTTTAACCTATTTGAACACCAATATCTTTTTCCAAAAATGGGTGTTTACAAAATCGAACTTTTAATATAATTATATATCATTATATCTATTCAAGTTTAACGTTTCTCGACTGCTCAAAATTAAAATCGTACGATTATATTTATTTAAAATTCTCTTTCATCTCTCTATTCCTTTATTTTGTTTTTTTATTTGTGTTTGTTTACTTTCAAAAAATTTTCTCTCTTCTATTATCTCATTTTTCTTTACTTTCATATTATATATATAATTTTTATACCTTTAATTTAAATTTTTTAATTTTTATAATTTACAAATATATTTATATGCACCTAAAGTGTTTAGTTTTTACTTTGTATTATTATTACATCATGAGCATCATCATTGCTATAACAATTATTGCACCTATTATTAGTAATTGCAAATAATTAGTAATTGTTAAACAAAATAGGACATGACTTGATTTGGCCCGAAAACCTTGTAATGTTGAATTAAGTGTATCATGTATAAAGAAAATATTGCTCCACATAGAATTGCTTGATAGGATGGAATATTTTTTGCAAGATCCTTTTACTAATTATTTTGGATTAGACTGGAAAAATACAAAGACAACATTCATTGTTGTATTGGGGTAAACATGAATAGTGATGGGATGTGTGGACTAATTAGTTAGCGGGGAAAATGCGTGTGGCATGGTTTTCTTGTCTCATAACATGAAATTGACCTGCATGACTGTTGCGGGATCCATGATTTGCAGCTATGGCAGTCAGTATTCGCGTCCTATAAATGAAGTGCAAATGTTTTCGAGAAATAGTATTAAGCGTACATTATATTTTCAGTTGTGGTGATGAGAAAAAAATACACAACCTTTGATTTCGGAAAATTGCTAGAAAAGATGTCGAGACTTGAAAGTGGGTTCAAATCATTCTAATATTTCATAATGTAGATGTACATTTACGCCGAAGCATGGAAATTCGCATTTTTTGCCTCTTCTTACCTCTTTTCTATCCTTTTCAATTGTTTGCTGAGAATTCAAGTCTTGTTGGGCCATCCCACAAATTTCTTCACTCACTGCTGTAGGTTCCCTCAATTCTGTCCCACTTTTGGGCTCCCGTCTTTGGGGGACAATAACAGAACACTCCTATTGGATCTTGCAAATGCTACATTCAGTGAAAATGTATCAAGTATTTAAAATTGTAGATAAAATAAGTGTTTAAAATTATAATAAATATTATAATTTTATTATTTAATTAAAAACACCAGGAAAGCTGGTGGTAGCCGTCACCAGGAGACATTACCACAGTTGAGCTCATCTTCTATTTTATCTGAAACATATGTTGAATTTAGAACTGTCTTGAATGTTTCATCGGAACATTGGAAGGATGGGGAACGTAGATCCAGTGAATGTGACTAGCATGACTAATCTAAGAAAAGATGGTCATTCTTCCTTGCATTATTTAGGCCTATAGTCAGACCAGCTACTCTCCACAGTCAGGACTGCACTCATTGGTGCCTGCCTGGTGTCCTTGATTCATGGAACGAACTTCTCTATGCGATGTTTCTTAGGCGAGACATCTTATGTGACAAAACTTTCTCATTCTAGATTGATGTGGAATTTAGTAGCCCCACTAGCGTGCCAACTTGTGGGAATTGGGGTGAGCCAATTAAGCTTGCCTAATGGTAAAATTACTACAAAATTATCATAATAATTACAGCTACGCATGATCTTTAGGTTAAACACATCTTCATGGAATAAAGAATCTTTCGAGAGTGGATTGCTGACCACAAAGGCAGTCTTTTGTTAAGATTATATTGATGAAACATGATGACAAAGATAAGAATTTGATACTACTGATACCTTGTTATTTCTTGCATCTGCACTGAACTCCTCAAGAACTTCAATTATATGCATTTGGCTAGACTGGGACACGGACGCATTCAATGCAGCATCTTCAGTTTCAATAATAATGCTGCTAGTTTCTGTGTGGAATGCTGTATCATTTGACAAGCTTGCACCCAATTCCCTCTAAATCACCTCCATGGGTGTCAGGATGCACGTCACTTCCTGAAGGGATTTGTGTTTGATTGTCGACTGACAATTAAGCAAGCCCAACCGCAGAACCATTGCTATATGCCCAAAACTTCCCATGGTTATTTGCTTTGTTATTAGTGCCAAGATCAGTCTCTAAATTGCCATATTCGACTGTTTCTTGAAAGAGATCTGTGTTTTTATTGATCCCAGCATTCACTTCTTGCAGAATTCCCAATGTTTGACAATAAATACTATCAGATGACGTTTTGATGCCACTCCATGGACATGTATCAGCTGTCTTTTTTCTCATCAGCTCCGAGGTCTCCTGCTCCCTCAATCTGAGCAGTATTGATATTTTCTTTATCAACCATCAACTTAGCAGCTTCACCATGACAATGTCAATTTTCTCCGTGTGCTAGGTTGAATAATGTTCCTCGACAATGCCAATT
The DNA here is from genome assembly GCA_019155195.1 of Avicennia marina. Taxonomy (NCBI): domain Eukaryota; kingdom Viridiplantae; phylum Streptophyta; class Magnoliopsida; order Lamiales; family Acanthaceae; genus Avicennia; species Avicennia marina. The sequence goes on from CM032753.1 coordinate 12,583,556, forward strand.
CAGAAGTATTATACTCTCCTTCATGAGGTCCGTCATGTGTACCATAGATGGTGTCCTTATGCCCATCATCGGCATGGAAAGAATGCTGATCTCCGGCATTAATGTTGTAACCATGTCGAACTTCGGTTGAGCTCTCCGTGTTCACAGATTAGCCATCCGCAGTTTGTGCAGTGGCTATAGCACCGCACCAACAGGAGCTGCCGGACTAAGCAATGGAACCATGGAACTAGGGATCAGTTAAAACCTCAAATTCACAGTACTTCAACACAGAATTCAACAAATCTGCAAACGATAGTGAAAATATTCAAGAAAAGTGGAGTGCACTTTGCTAAGAGAACTGTCTCCCTTAAACGATTCGCCCACAGTTATGCTCCCAGTCAAAGGAGTACTTGGTCTGGATCTTTCACTTAAAAAAGGGGTGATCTCCACAAGCACTGTTTCGACAGCAGCATCAGCATCCTTCCTATGCTCAACCTTCCATGAATTTGGTGCGCTTTTAACCACGCGGTATTTACATTTTGCACGTGATAGAGTAATCCTTCACCGCACGCAACCATTTTCCTTGAACACAATGTCTAGACGAAGCTCTTCTTTTTTATCGCTATAGTAGGTGCCTCTTTTACTACTAGGGTCGTCCAATCTATCTTGCAATATTTCAAGATATAATTGTGAGAAGAAAGACATTAATGAGTACAAGGGCACGGTGGGAGATGGCCCTCCCACATGTGGAGGTATTGCACCAGAAAATGGACTATCTTCAATTGTTACTAAAACCTCCTACATTGTATTAATATTAATAGAATCCTCATCTTCGTTGTCATCATCTTCATCATCTTCCTTATCTCCATGTTCTTTCTCATTAGTGTTAGATGTTCACCAAAATATATATTGCTCATGATCGTCACAATACTCTACACACACATGATTCGAGCTGGCCTCAATTCTTGCACCCATATTTGTGCGAGCTGTGGATGAATATAGGAACTTCCATTGTTTATTTGTTTAAAGTATGATGGTTGGGCATTAAAGTTGAGCAACACTTCACCCTCCTAAATTCCCAGTTTAGTTAGAGCTTTAATGACTAGGGACACTGCTCAGCTATTTTAGTTCAGAGAACTATTGATAGGAGATTTGACTGATTTAACCCTCCATTTCTAGGACATACATATGATTCATTATTCCAATCTCATTATTGCAATTTCAGGTACATTACTTGATTCATTTGACTTAATAAGAACCGCAAATTCCAGTAATCCTTAATCAATAATAGGATGACTCTATGTCCCACAAACAAATCTCTCAACACAAAGTTCGTATATAAATGAAACGCAAATTAAGTATGATCATATCCAATTAAATTATACACAATCATTTTTAGTTCTGCAAAATTAGTATTGTAAGATATGTTCTTGACATAATGAGATCCAATTTTGTAATTAATAGTTTTTAACTCCTTCAAGATAGAGCTTTTAGTATAACACAATATATATCTTGTCTTCAAATAACATATTTTGAGCAAAAAAATCTATTGACGATCATGATATAATACATTATATTTAATTAGTGTGCACATTTCCTAACACCTCTTCCATAATATGCAAATTTTTATAACATTCAAACATAGACACCATATTTAATTTATTTGACATAAATCAGATTACGACATTTCACCCCATATTCATAAAGACTCATTATAACAAACATATAAAACAAATTTATACTGCTACTCGACATATAATATTGCAAATATATAACAAACAAGTATGGCCTTAAAGTTAAACATGTGCATACCAAAACAAAATTTATATATAGTACACATAAATAATAAATAAATAATATGCAAAAATCATAACAAATTTGAATTAATTATTTAATTTATTTTGACATAATTAAACTTACAATTTTCTACATATTTTAAGCAATCTCACGTAATTAATCTTAACTTACCCTTACACAACTAATTTAAACTTGCCATCTGATTTGTTTTTCAAGATTTAAACCTTTTTTTTAATTAATATGACACATTTTGTTCTATTTAAGTTTAACTTAAATTTTATTAATTTTACATTTTTTGAATTTTTTTTGTAATCGTACAAAATTAATTGCAACTTGCCATTAGATATTTTAACTAACTTTAATATATCAATCACTTTTTAGTGTTTAAATTTTGTCTTTTAATATTACATATTATTTTATTTAATCTTACATATTTATTTAATTTCATTTTAAGATTGATGTAATAAATCTTACCATGTTCTAAAATTTTAATAATCTTATGTAATTCATTTTAATTTAATCATAACCAAATAGTTTGTTAAAATTATTTTATTTAATATTAAATATTTAAATATTTATTTAATCTTACATATTTTACTAAATTTAATTCTAAATTACACATAAGTATTCTAACAATTCAATAATATTCTAAATAATCTTATATAACTAATATTAAGTTAATCTTACCGAATTACTATACTTGTTTAATTATATTTAAATATTTTTTGAATTAAGTATTAAAACTTTTAAACATTTCAAAGTTTATTATATTTAGTTTTTTGCATAATACTGATACTAAACCCAACCCCCCGCCGACCGAACCTGACCCGCCCTATTTAATTACCCAACCAAACAAGCCCCGACCTCGCTTCTTCTTCTGTCTCTCATCTTCACCTATGGCCGCCGTCGTTGCCCCAAGTCACCATAGCAGCTGTCGTTGTCCCATTCCACCATCTCCGTCTGCCGATCTACGCTTATCCATACCGTCGTCGGTCCGACCACTTTTCGGTCATTCCCGTCCGACTATCCTAAGCCTACTGCTGCCCTTTCTTCTAAGCCCCTCACACCGCTCAAATCTCCCGTGAACGACGCTTAAATCCAAAATTTTCTCTTTTTTTTTTTTTCACAGTTTCCCCCTTTTTCCCTTTTTTTTTTTCTAGATTTTTTATTTTCTGGAATTTTTTATTTGCTCCCGAGCAAAGCCATTTTGGAGAACAAATTTTCACACTGTAACAAATCAATTTTTTTCCCAAATAAAACACAAATTTTTACACAATTTCTCCACATCCTTTTGGAATTTTTAAATAAATCCCACCTTATTAAACATTGTCAAAAAATAATGTACCTGGTGACCTTTTTTAAATTTTAATCGCAATTCTGAAAACTCTATTTTTTCAATTTCCAAAATTGAATTTCCAGAAGTGAGTCCAAAATTTCATAAAAGCAAAAAAAAAAAAAAAAAAAAAAAAAAAAAACAAAGCAAAACCGGAACCTGGGTTCCATATTTATGCTAGGCAAATACCAGAACCCCAAGTTCCGGTTTTGGCTGAAATTTTTTTTGAAAAAAAAACAGACAAAAGAAGCCAAAATCTGCAAACCCTAAAATCTAAAATTCAAACACTACCTCACCTGCCGACACACTCTGCAACCAAACCTTGAAGCCTCTCCGTTCTTTCGTTATTTAACAAATTATAAATAATCAATTTTTAATCATTAATTAACTTAACAAATTAGTTACATGCAAGCATGAAGTATAACCAATATTTATTGTCTATTATAAAACAAGTGATGATTATTTTATGTAAATAAGTTCTTATTTCATGTAATTAAAAATTTTTAACAGTTGGCACACGTTGGAAGAGAAAACATCAGTTTTCAATCAAATATGAGGAGAGAATAAAAGAATGATCATGTGTTTGCAGTGCATTGGCTTCTAGATTATGGTCGAGAATGTGTACCCCATGGAGAGAAAGAAGAAGCACCAGTCAATTAGACATTTTGCAACTAACGTATACATCCAATGTTGAGTTATTGGATGAGGAGTATTAATGTTTTTTTAGTATGTTAGTTGTATAGGCCATGTACGTGTAGTTGTTTAGTTTTTTTTTGACTAAGTTTTAACATCTAGCACCATGTACACAAAAGTGTTTAATATTTGATACATGTATTTAATTTTCAACTTAATTCGTTTACTTGTAGATCTTCAAATATCTATTAGATTAACTAGAATTTCTATTTATCCTTATCAAAATTTTTCTTAATTTGTATTTATATAACTCCACATTATAAATTTATTACTAAGAATTTTCAATTACTATAAAAAATACAAAGATTATTGTACAAATTTCTCAACAATTATATGTACTAGAAGACATTGCTTCTTTGTTAAACAAAGTTGAATAACAAATAATACGCATAATTATCTTAAATAAAATCTTAGAATAATATACGTGACATGGACCCTAATCCAATATGTAAAACACTCTACGTCGCTAAACTTTAAAGACCCTACTTATTGTATATAATCACCAAAAAATTGTAACACGCACGCACACCAAACCCTAAAATATATACTCAAAGTCACAAATATTTTTGTTTTATTTTTAAATTCAGACACAATTCTAAAAACTGGGTTTCCGCAATAATAACATCTGACTTGAAATTGGAAACTCAATTTCTGATTTCATGGATAATATTTTTGATTTTTTAAAAAAAAAATTTGCCAGTTTTTTTTAATTTATATCTTGACTTGAAAAACAGACTCAAATTTAAATGCCCCACAGGGTGGGACAATTTTTTAATATGAATAAAAAAGTAGGTTACTTTGTTAAAAAACCCCATTTTTTCCCCACATCTGCCATTATGTCTGGGAAATATTTTTGGCACACTATTCTACTTCCATTTTATCATATATTTCTACAACTTTTTTCAAAAATACTTCAAAAAAAATGTGTATGAGTGCATACCTATATTTACTTTGTTACTATCTTGTCGCATCACCTGTTTGAGAATGCCACCTGCAAGCTGTGTTATCTGTTTTGTTTGCTAGAATCGTTGAATTTGGAATGAGAAAGAGGGGTTTAGGATATTCTGTACGTAGGAATATTTGTGTGTAGAATGCCTGTCTGTAGAAACTGTTTGTGTGTGGAATGCATAAAGAGGGGTTGATTACATAATTGAATTGATTCTTTTGATTTTTCATGTTTAACACAAATATTAATTTTAATTGTACCTAAAATAACCATTAAAGTTGTTTTAGGTTCTTAAGTGAATCTGGCCGAGACCAGTATTGTACTGGTTGGTCATATAATGTTTTTTGAAGACAATATGATGATTTGTGTTTTCTTGACGGCATTATTGATTATTGGTCCCATATTTCCACCGACGGTCAATTTGTTTTTCTCAAAATGTCCATGTTGGATGATCTCATCTCGACTTTTATTTTATCAAAACCCCAAAGGGTTAGATTGTAAATGATTAATATTTTTAAAATAAAGAATAAAAAACCTGGTTGAATTAACCCGAAGGCGCATGTTGTAATTGGACATCAACTTCAGGATAAACCAGCTGAAGTTTGACTTGAAGAATCAGAATATGGGATTTAGTATTACTGTTGTTCGGAAGCATCAGATGTGCCAATTCTCAGAATTAAATTCTACTTCCATCAAATTCCCAAGTTGATCTACTCTTCCTGTGTATTTTTTAAAATATTGTCGAAGTAAAAGAATAAAAAAGAAAGCAACTAATTTCAAAAAAGTAATAATTAAAATGTGTTGTATTCTTTTGAGAAATTAAGGAGAAGACAGCCCTTTGAGTACATTTTTTCCCTTCCAATCTAATATAAGTTTGTCAATTATCTCATAATAAAATAAATAAGAAAACAATTGCAAGAAAAACAAGAAACAACAGAACATGAATTAAGCCACATAAATGGTGTGCATTAAGAAGGAAAAATGCCTTCGTTCCATGCCACTGTCATCGTTTTTTTCTGTAATATTTCTCAAAAAAATTATTGTGGTTTAAACAAGCTTATCTTATTGAAATGGGTTTACTTTCTTGTCGTTTGCAATCATTTTTTTTTTTTTGCCGTCGGGCTCGCTCCAAAGATGCCATGTTTAAGCCATCTAATCGACGTCAAAATTCTGTGGGCATGCAATCCACAGCTTTCTCGACTCTCGAACTGTCATGCTAATCTAAACTCGATTTTCAACCCAAACCCCTTTCCTGGTAACTCAATTCATACTCGCGTTTGTCAAGAGCCCCGCTGGTCTCTTCCGCAAGCAAACAGATCCTTTGTAAACCCCCTTCCGTCTGAACACCCACCGACAAATCTTCAATTCTTTTCACTTTTTGTTTTCACCTTGCAGAGAAATCGATGGCGAAACTGAGCTCCCCAATATCGGCCGCCATTCTTTTGGGAGCACTGGTTTTCAACGGGCTCGCGATAGGGCTCGAGAAGCCTCGATTCGGCATGGATAAATCGGGCCCGGCCCGAGACCCGGGCGACGCCGACAAGCTTTCCGTCAACCAGAATGATGAGAAGAAGAGAGATGGCCAGTCATAGGTTTTCTGATGAGATGGGTTGAATTCTAGATTTGGCTTGACTTGTTTAAATGTTCTATGTTTCATCCTTTTACTCAAATTAAATCACTAACTACATACTGTCTTTCTCTATGGGTGATCGATTTCTGAACCTTCGTGTTTGAATAACTTGTTTGGTTGTGATGGGTTCTGCTAAATATGTGGATCTTCTTGATTTTCGTAACATGCTGAGTTAAATTGCCAATCTGTAGTTTGGAATCGCCTTTCAACCTATTTGAACAGGGTGACAAAGGGTTTACAAAATCTACACACACGCACACACACACATATAGATATCCTAGATTGAGTTAATAGGACTTTTTGGTTTCACAATCTCAAATCACATAGCTATCTTAGGTAAATTTGTTTATTTTTTACCTTTTTATTTATCTTATTTAATTTTTGTATTTTTCTGTCCTTTTACAATTTACAATTTTTTTAACTTATTATTTTTTATTTATGTTCTTTTTTAATTTTCATCTCTTTTCCAATTCTTTTTTACTTTGTTTTTGTATATTTTAAATGTTTTTTATATTTTTATTTTTGAATATTTTATTGTTATTAATAAAATAATATAATTTTATAATTTATAAATAAATTTAGAGATCCTAGTATGTTATTACTGCAGCATCATAGTGGTTATAACAATTGTGACATCTAGCATCAATAATTACAAATAATTAATATTTATTAAAATATACGACATGAAAGAAAACATTGCTCCACATGGAGTTGTTCGATAGGATAGGGTATTTTGCAAGATTCGTTTGCTAATCATTTTAGATTTTGTTTGGATTATATAGGAAAACTCAAAGACTTTGTTTATTTTTAAATTTATATAAAAGTAAAAATTCTATCATAATTAAATATATATTTTTAATTCATAAGTTAAAAATAAACATAGCGTACGTGCAAATTTTCGGTAGTGGTAATAAGAAAGAAAAAAACACACACACACGACCTTTGATTTCAGGAAATTGCTAGAAATTATGCTAAAAGTGGTGTTGTGTGATTGTCTCACTGCCCTGCCACGGCGGTGGAACCATTTACAGTACTAGCTATTTATGCACGCTTGATGTGTGTACGTTTTAATTCAAAATATAATTTTTTGATATTAAATTTGTATTATATAAATACTTTAGAATATATTAAACATATATTTTATTTTTAAATTAGAAAAATTACTTATTTTATGAGTGTATATAATTTTTTATTAATGATAACAAAACGTAAATCCATTATAGTTTAAAATTTTCATAATAACAACAATAATAATAAGTGTATTTAGACAACTAATATAAAATGGGATAGAAAGGAAGAACAAAAGTAACAAGTATAGAATAAAAAAGAAAAATATCGAAATGGAAAGAAATAAATATGACGAAGTGGAACGTTTTACAAAATTTGAGTATTCATTGTTTCTCTCAAAAATGATTTATCTCGCAAAAGCTAAGAGCTTGAAGACTATGTTTGTAATTTACGAGTCATTTGATGAGCATTTCTATGATTTCTTGAAAGAAAATGAAATTATTTCAAGAAAACTGCTAATGATGTTTAACGCTTACTTGTAGACAAAGGTGACTCACCTTAAATCCACGCTAAAAAGGAAGAGTCGAACAACTACAAAGGGCACATTCTTAAAGTTTTCTATGACCGGTTCTTTGAAGGGTGTGTTTTTACTAATTAAACCCTCTTTTTGTTTATCTTCATTGAACGACGAAGTCTATTTTTGTAATTAAACTTTTGGCAACTAAAACAAATTTTTAAAAAGTGCTCAGCCATTATACATAGTAATAGATTAAGGTACGGTCGTGCACGTCGCGCAAATTCTGGTCGCTCCATTATCTGACAAGTTTCTTTTTGTTTTGTGTTTTCTCCTTCTTTTTTTTTCACAATAATTGTGTTTGTTATTTAATTGTGCTAAAAATTAGAGTCATTTCAAATATAAGTCTTCGGAGAGTACTGGAAGAGACGCAATCGCCATGGCAATATCAATTTCAGTTCTAAAATTCTATCCATCACAGTTCAAAAATATGTTTGGCCGATTGGGTTGACTTTCTCCAAATCCTTCCCCATTTTTTAACTTCATGAAAATATTCCCTATTTTTAAACTTCCTCGAAGATGAATATATATATATATATATATATAGTTGCATACACACGCGTTGACTCTAATTCCACCACAGAATTTGTAGTCTGAATTAATTCCAGCCGCTACCATGTGTTTGTAAATTGTAATCTTCATTAAATAATATGTAATAATCAACAATAGCTCAATTCCACTAACTATTTACGGTAGTTTCACTCCAAAATATGGGTTTGTTGCTTGAGTAATTGTTAGAGCAATTTAGCGTTTGAATGTTCTAATTTTTTGTTTATTGAAAAAATATGATGTCTTCTATAGAACAAAATACAGGTACAAGTAGTTCAGGTCCTACTTCTACTTCATCACATGGGAGTGAAATTGAGATTGTATAGAATCATGTAGTTAAAAAAATTATTGATGAAAAAAAGGTTATATGTTGTTTGTACCGTAGAAAGGTGTCAATTGGTGACGAATATATATCCGATGAAACAACATTTTATAGATAAAAAAGTGAGATAAAAATATATTCTAAAATACTCCAAATATTAGGTACCAAATGAAATAATTACTCAAAAAAATTGTTAAAAAAAAGAAGGGAATTCAAGAAAAATATATTATTGATAATTCATATGATCCTCATGTTGTGGAAAGGGATGATAACATTGATGATTATGTTAGGATTGAAGAAATGGTTAATGATCTGAACAATAGAAAAAATATTTAATAAATAAATTTAAGTAATTTTTGTTCTTTATTCTTTTTTTGTGTATTCTATTAAATAATATTTATAAAAATAATTATGACATCACCGATTCAACATTATTGAATTGATGGTTGTTGCATCAACCTTTAAACCAGTGAATTTTTCAATTCAATAAACGGTTCAATTTTAAAAATATTAGTACAGAGAGGGAGAGACTGGGAGAGAGATAGAGTGTGTAAGAAAATTATGGAAATTTTTACAGTGACAAAATAGTGAGATTTTTGAGGTGTTTTTAGAAAACATCACAGTGTCGCTATTTGGGTTTACCTCAATTGTAAGTTTTGTGATGCTAATTATTGTCTAAAAAAGTCTCTACTTTAAAATCTTACTATTGATAGTAGAAGATATTTCGAACGTTGTCCCATAGATAGTCCAATTAAGGATGAACTATGTTAAAATTGATGCTGCTATTTTTTTTTCTTTGCATTGTCATTTAGTGTTTTTACCCTCTGGTCGGTGGTACTTTGCATGACATTATATGGCTAACCGTTTTTGCTTTGTTATAATTGTTATTTGATTCCTCATTGGGACCTAACAATTTGCAAGGAGATTGAGAGGTTCTACTTTTTTGTTACCCCAGCTTGCAAAACAAAGCAGCTCACGTTAGTGTTCTTGATGCTAGAGTTGCAACTCAAGACTTGTTATTTATCTTATATCATTGACCTATGCTAATAATTATTTTTGGGTCAGTTAATGTCTTTAGTAATTACTTCTAGTCCAAGTCCTAAGTGTTTTTTTTTTTTTTCAAATTTTCTTTTTATCTTTATTAATGAATATAAAGTAAGTTCAAGAAAATATTTGTTTCAATTGAATAACACTTTCTTATACCTTAATGATTTTGATGTCTTGCCACTTCTCTTCTTTTGTAATTTGCTCCTTACACACACATATACAGATACAGTATATATAAAATATATGTTATAATAAAACCACTATTCTTTTTAAATTCCATTTAAATATAAAATATCATGATATAAGTTTCGTTTATTATTATTAAAATTAGGTAAAATAAATTTTATATATTTATGTGATATTTTTATATAAATTTTCATTACTTTTAGGAATAATTTTATTCAATTTTTACCCATACATGCCGGGTAATAGCTAGTATCCAGAATAGAACCCAAAGCTAATCAACTCACATCTCTTTGGTAAGCTCCTCTTTCCCACTCTCACTTTTTTTATATTTAATTTTGGGATTCGCATTGAATGGCGGTGAGTATTGGTTGGTGAACATCGAAGGCCTTGTTCGCATAGAATGGGTTCATTGGTTCCGTCCACCCTTTTGAATGAACTCTTCACTTCTATTAACAATACTTCCTTGATGCAGTGTTTTCTTAATTTAAGTTTTCCGATTATTTGTTTTCGTGAAATGAAGCAGTAAAGGTCTCGTCTTTCACAAATATCACACCATATTCATTAAAACACTTCCAACCAAACAATACCAAAACATTTTTCTTTTCGTCACAAGCAAACATCGTTCAACGCACAAAGTTCTTGAAAGCCTAGACCCAACATCAAACACACTCTAGGAAAAGAAAAACCCACAAATAAATTACAAAAGGCACACACATACGCGCGCGCACAACATTTGGAAGGCCCAGAACTTGAGCTATTCTCCTCTTCCTGGCTCCAGCCACGGGTCCACGTCAACTCAGTCGAGTGAAATTTATGCAAATGGATAGTTCTCATACCTCATGGTACAACCAACCAGCCCAACTTGGCCACCAATACGCTGATTGCATCCGCTGTACAGGGTGGCTCTAGCCGAGGCCATGCAGTTGGCGCAGTCCGAGTTGGACAGCCACTGGCCGCAAGTGGCGTGCCCGTAGGCTGTGGAGGTGGGATAGGGCGACTCCGAGGAGTAACTGTAGCCTTTTTGTGAGGGCGTCACGTTCATCAGATCGGCAAGAACATAGTCCACGCTGTCCCCAAAGGGATCGCCGTCTGCATACGAGTTCTTGTTGCAAAGGAGGCTTGCGTTGGCAAATGCTGTGATTGCTACTAATACCATTAGCATTGCCATCACCAATGTGCTGGGAATGAAGCTTGGAACTGTTTCGCTGTCTTCTTCTCTTCTTTTTGCTGTTTCGGGTATAGTTTTGTACTCTCTAGTTCTTGCGAACGATGGTTGGCGGTGGATTTGATAGTGCGTGTATTTATAGGCGTTGGATCCTTCGTTTAGTTCGCCATTTTAGGACAATACATATATAGTTTGCCGGGAGAGCGGGCGGATGTGTCGTTTGCTCTTTCTTTTTTATGCGTCGGCTTCAAACATGAAAGAAACTAACACCGTATCTTACTTTGTTAGCAGATTTATAAGCAAAGCAAGGCCTATACTTCAACGTATTAACCCGTATTAATATATTCAAACAACACACCTCTAGACATCTTTGACAAATTTTGAAATATTGTGGATTAGGTTGACCTGGTTGACAGTCATAATTAACATGAATACAACATGAAGTGAATTACTCATTTTCCTTAAAAAAATTTTGCTTTTTAGTTAGACATGTATACTTGTAAAACTAGAGATATTATTTTCTTCGTCTTCTGTGCGAAGATTTAAATAATTAATTGACTCGTATATATGTCTGGCTACGGACTTCGACGTGCCCAAGAGTAGTTATGTCTGAATGCCGTTAAATCTACCACTTTTGACTTTGTTACTCTACCGACAGTTTCTCTGAGATGTTTAAATCGCTTTCTCTTTTCTTTCCTTTTCCCATTTTCCATTGTTACGTTATTGCTTTTGTTGGTTAAATTTCTAAAGCCCCAGATAGTTTTGCAGACAAATTCCCACCAAAAAATTGAAAATGATAGTTTCGTGATAAGAATTGAATCAGTGGCATGACTGACAACGTGTAATTCATAAAATATTTTTATTTTTAAAGTTAAACGCTCGTACATCTTATTTTTAAAATAAGTTAATAAAATATTTGAATAAAGACATTTTATAAACTTCATTAAAATATTATAATTATAGTACTACAATTATAATTTTTTAGTATAATAAAATATAAATAAATTAAAAATTATTAATACGATGTAATTCAAAATATTTATGTAATTTTTTAGTATATATAAAAAAGTAATTTGTAAAAAATTTAAAAATAAATTAAAAAAAATTAACTTATATTTAAAGAGCTTACGTCTTTCTTGGAGAGTTTATAAACTATTTCATTAAAAAATTTATCAAATATTTTTAGTTCACCCAAATACGCTCTTCCAAGTTTAATCATTTGTCTAAAGCAAAAAATGTTCCCCACCAAATCAATGTGTAATTATTATTATTATTATTATTATTATTATTATTAGAAGAAGAAGGAGAAGATATAAAATGGAAATTCTGATAATTTTTGTCTTGCTTTCCTTGAATAAATATTGATGGATATGATTGGAGATGTGCGGCTATAAATGTCATCTCATCTCGCCTGCTCGTTGGTGCCTTCTTCATTTGTAAATTACCCGTATTTTCTGGTTGGAGTTCAGCCTTGTTTGTGTCTTTATGTGTTACTACGTTTCCATCCGGACAACACAATGATTTCCACTTTCTTGTGGCATTCCAAATCTGAACAAACGAACAAACTTCCACTTGAAAAATATCTGGTCCGGCCAAGACTGCAATCCTGTTATATATGTTGCTCCATAGAATACTTTGATCTATTTGTTTCGTATATATTCTTTTTCTCATATTTTTTAAAGCTCTTCTGCAATGTAATGTCGAATACATCCTCTTGTACTCTCTCGACCGTGATGACAACGTGACAGTACGCGAGAAACTTGGCAGAAAATGAAGCAACCAGCATACGTATAATTAAAGCGACTTGCAAAGGTTGACATGTCAGACTAGCTGTAGTCAATGCCTGTTCCTCCCCCCTAGAATAAGTGTTTTTGAATCCAGTTTGGACTGTTGGTACGAGCTCAATGACCGCTATATTTCGAATTAATATTGTAGAACTTGAACTCAAGTAATAACAATAAAAGAAACTTCTAATTGTTGGTTCGAAATTGATTAGAATAAAATTATCTTCTAATTTAATACAACTCAAATAGAGTAAATTGGTTTATTAACTCCCCTACCAAATTGTTTGATTTTGGATAATCATGATTCGGACCTTATGCGTCCATTCTGTTGGATCAATGGGGGCCCACTCTGGCGCAACTCTCGGGGGCCTATGTGAAGAGTTTTTATATTTGTGAACTGACCCATATTTTGATTTAAAATTCCAAATCATTAGCTATGTTTGGGATGGGGGTTTGGTTGGAGTTGCTTTGATTAGATTTGTATCGTATATTTGAAAGAATATTTTTATAAAATAAATAATATAATTTATTTAAATATATATATAATATATAATAATGATTAAATAATATATTAATTTATAATAATAATAATGTTACGAGATATAAATAAAAATAAATGTGAATATATATATAAAAATTTTAAATTTAAGTTTGAATAAAATTTATATATTAAAATATTTAATTTGTAAGATTTTTAAATAGTAATAAATAGTATAGAATTTGGAAACAAATATAGCCTTAAAGATTGGGCATTTTCCGAAGATTGGGCTGTCACCAATTTATTTTATATAATCACTATTTTCCTCGGTACATGATAACAAATATACGAAGAACCCCTAATTGTGGGAAGGATTAATTAGTCCAATGTCCAATATGACCCGGAAATCGAAGTTAATTGAAATTATCTGAACAAAGCAAAGTCAAAAGGAATTAAATTCCGAAATAGAAAGAACCATTTGCATTGCGTGACAGCCTCTTCTGCCGAACGTTGTATCTCAGAATGGCACTTCAAAAGTCTCGCCTGGCGCCTTGGCAAGCAGCCATTTTTATACACTCGTCCAATAAAAATATTTTGTAAACAAATTGTTTTAATAAAATATATTTTTATATTATTGTTATAAATTAATTATAGAAGTTTTTGGAAAAAAAAATTATAAAAAAATTAGAACAAGCCTAAACTACTAAATAAATATTTAAAGCAATGAATTTTTTTAATGAAGTAGAAGGTATATTTTTACTAATAAACTCTGGCAATATTTGTTTTTATTTTTTATATTTAAAAAACACACGTTATAATCATTATATTTTTTAAAATTCACCTTTTTTCTTTTATTACTTTTACATAATTTTTAAGAAATATACACATAAAAAGAGTATACTCAAAAACCAAAACAAACACTGTCTCTATTTTTATAATCTTCGTCGTCGTCATTATTATTTGTATTGGATAAAAGAAAAATAGTATGATTAACTTGGCCATTTTGTAAAATTAATTAAATGATCAAAGGTGGTTCATATAAAATATCGTTTTTAATAAAGCTGATATAATTTTACTAATAAATTGGAGAATAATATAGAAGTGTTATAATTGAATTTATTAAAAAATGTAATTTAAAAAATATGTTAAAAGGCCGAAAACGATGTCATTCATTCTAAATACTAAATAGATTAACAGAAACAAAAATAGCCTATCACAAATTACTATTTAAAATTCTTCTCCAATAACGTACTGTCTGTTAAGGAAATAAACTATGTGAATTCCTTTGGGAGGAGGTGAATTCTTTTAGACCCAAAAAGGTGTTGCGAAAAATGGGTATATTTCAAATATCCCACATTGGAAACCAAACCTCAAACTCTATATTGTTTTGCACGTTCATGGGTTTGTGATGAAAAATAAATTAACAAAATAGGGTTACGTGTTTGGATTTTAATTTGGGTCAATGCAGTTTAAATGGACCGATTTGCCCTTACCAAAAAAAGTTTATTTAATTTGAGCAATTGTTTGTATTAAAGACATACTTTCCTCTATAAAATTTTCTTGCAAGATTTATTTTTTCCCATAACTGAGTGCTCTTTAATTCAAAAGATAACCCATGTAATATATATTAATTGTTTCAAAAATTTGCCCATTGCATTAGGTACATAAGATGAGCTGCAATGGCCAATCGCATAAACATGTCAAAAAACTCTTCTCCATCCACATTATATATCACCAATGCCAATTTTTCACTTATTACTTCTTATTTAGTCGGTCACCGTTCCACTTTTCAGGGTTCTTTGTTCAAAATCAACAATTTTCGGATGAGCATTTTACCAATCGCCTATCTTTTGACACACAAACACACATAGTTGATAATTGAAAGTAATTTTATATTGGGACAACTAAAATTTAAACTTTATGATAACAACTATTATAAAAGAGTATAAATAAAATAAGATTTTGATCAAGAATAAAAATCCGCTACTCATTCGATATTTATAATTTTGATTTTTTGGTAATGCCCGTGGATCTCAAATATTCCGATAAAGGTGTCCCGAGGACTTGGATGCATTGTCCAACTAATTTGATTTTTTGGCTTCAACTTTGGGACATGTAGGCTATATTTGATTTGCTTTACATCTCAAAAAATATACATACTTTATTTATTATATATTTTTTAAATTTTATATTTTTTTTCTTTTTTACTTTTCTACAATTTTTTTTTTAAAAAAATACACATAAAAATATATACCTAAAAACCGAAACAAACTTACTCGTAATTTTATTCTCTATTATTAATGGAGTTTTTCTATTTCGCATCATCTGTCTATACGTTTATATTAAGATTTAAGTCAAAACTCTAGTTGCACATTATAAAATTATTTAAATTCTTCTATTTTAATATTTATAACTTTTCTTTCTTTTCCATTATGGTTGATATATTTTTTTATATTTTTTTCTTTCAAATTCACTACAATTATAAATTCATTTATTATACACGAGTCGTAATCACACACTTAATGACTGTATCTCTAAATTAAATACATAATATTTTATCTCTAATAAAATTATTTTTTATTATTTAAATATATTGAAATACATTGCATATGTGTGTTTATTTTATAATTTGTATTTTACCAAAAATTATTTATTTTAAATGTGTACATATATTTCTTTATCAATGATAATGAAGTACAAATTAATCATATTTGAACGATAAAAGTGAATGTTTAACATGAAAACGACGATAATAAAACTGAAATCTTTTATATTTTTAAAAGTTTTACAAATAAGAAACAATCTTAGAAGTAAAAATATATATTAGAAATTTGTATAAAATAAGAGAAACGAAGAAATGAAGAGATAACAATCTCAATATGTAGAAAAGAAAAAGCAAACACATTAAAAAACTGAAAACATAAATGCCACTTATGGAGGCATGGTTTCGATTGCGACTTTAGCTTAGCATCTTGGCAAACATATGTAGGGAATAAGCTGTGCGGATGTTGCTGATATATGTGTGAAAGCGTTGCACGACTCAACACGCTTTGATGTGAGTATAAACTCTTCGCATTTGTTAAACAAGTGGGAGCGATTAGCTGACATCTGCTTTATGAGTATGTAGCTGAAGCTGGCAAGGAGCTCTACGAGATAGTAAAGCCGTTTACTTATACATTATTAAATTGCTATAATACCTTTATTATTTATATGTTTTCTTTTTATTTTGATTCTTTCAATTTTCATTTATTAAGATTTTGAAATTACACTATTTGTAAACTGTACTTTTACTCTCAATTAAATAATGTGAATGTGAATGTGAATGTGCACTGTTACTTGTTGCTTAAGTATACATTATGCTGCTAATGGTGAGGAATTTATTATAATTAACTTTTAACCTTCCACGATAAACTACCCTATTATTCTCATTTTTATTTTTTCTCTCTTTTTAATCTTATTTTTCAACTTTTTCCTCTTTTCTCTCAGTAAAAATTTAGTTTCCCACTTCTTTGCTCTTACCTTCAAATTTTCTCTCTTTATGTTAAGTTCCTCGACATGATTTCAGTTTACAATTAATAAATATGCACATGCCCAGAAAGCCCGCAGATTTTATTTGTGATGAAACATTGCAATAAGGGCGGAGATGTAATTTTGTTGGACATGAGGTCAGAATTGATCTAATCACAAGAGGCTAACCATTAAAAAAAAAAAAAATCTTATTTTGATTGCCACGAACCTATGTCTTAAAAATTAACCTTAATCGATCAATTAAATCGGTTGAACTACTAACTAATAATTAAAAAAAAAATGATATAAATAAACTTAAACATTGAAATTACAATAAAATCTAATAAAATTAGATAAAATTACGATTGAATTGCTAAACTAAATAAATTGGTTACGATGCATAAAAAATTGTACGATCTAAATTGATAAATAAATACATTTATAAATTTTAATTTTTTTTCTTAATTTAAATTTTATTTCTTTTATTATAATCTATTTTCAATTGGTTTTCCTCCATAAAGAAACATTTATAAATTAAACAAATTGTATATCAAAATATTTAATAATTTTTTAATTAAACACATATTAAATATATAAGACTTTAATAAAAATTTAGCATATTTTGATTAAATATTTTAATAAGATATATTTTTATATTTTTACATTTTGTTTATTAAATTAATATTTATTGTTATTATTTTTTATATATTTTTATTGTATAAATACATTAACATATTAATTAATATTTATAATATAAACATTTTAATGATTCAATCACAGTTATATTATGAATTTAACCAATAACCTTTAAATAAGGTAGATTTTAATTTGACGATCAATCTTATTTTGAAACACTTGTGCAAACCCAAAGTTACGTTTGGAATTCCATCTTCAATTTTAAAATATTATTTTAAATTTCAAACTATTAAATATAATATTTAATAATATTTAAATTTAAATTTAAATTTTTTCTCTATATAAAACTAATAAATATTTTTTATTTATTTAATTTATTTACAATCAAATCAATATATATATCTTTACATTTATTTTTATTTATACTTTAAAATTATCTTTATAAATTATCATAATATTCAATTATTATTATATTATATATATATATATTTAAATAAATTATATTAGCTATTTAATTAAAACTTTTCTTTTAGATATTATACTCTTTATTTAATTAAAACCTTTCTTTTAGATATTATACTCTTTATTTAATTAAAACTTTTCTTTTAGATATTATACTCTTTCTCATGCAATTTCTATTAAATATCACCTGCAACAAACCCCTCCCCCAAACATAGCTGAAAGAAAGGGGTGCAAAATAGGTTTGGAAAATTAATGCTACTGGTTTCTAGTATTTTTGTCACGTTACAAAGAAAGAATGAAGTGACGGCGACAAGAAAGCCCGACTCCCACAGGAGTCAAATCACGTCAATGGACACCCAATCTTCGGATAGACGGTGGTGATGCATTTTGCTTTGACTGGTTTGAGTAACTTTTACTCATCTCCACTCGTGGTAAATCACGCAGTTGCAGACTGCAACGTGGTTCATTCTCCCACTTATCGCTAAATTTTTTTCTTCCTCGATAAGACCAGACGCTGAACAAAACCAGTACAAACTACAAGGCATTTAATCTGCCGAGTCATATTTTCTCGTGTTTATCGTCGTCTTGTTTAGGGGCCTTACTTTCTTTCTGGAGAAAGACGAAAATGGGTAGGAAAAGAAAGGCTGTCGGAGGCGGTGCCGGTGCCGAAGAGGTATGAACACGCCAAAACAAATGCCCAAGAATCAAGATGTTTGCGTTGCTTTCGGGGTTTTTCCTTATTCCCGATTGTTCTTCCTTGCTATGTTTTCGTGCATGCATACCAGCGGATGTATATGATATTGGTTTGTATATTTGTGGGTTTTTTTTTGGCATTCCGATTACACGTATACCGAAGTGAAATTGGTGGCATGTGGTGTGAAGCAAGAGGATGTGAGAAACTTTTGCCCATTTTGTTATGCATATAAATTTTCGGCTCTGTTTTATAGTCTGGAAGGTTTAATGTTCTTTTGGTTGATTGGTATCTTGAATTACTGTTTTGGCCAAAGACCGAAGTTGGAATGTGACCATTGACCATATTTGGCTTAATGCTAACATATTCTTGCTTGTCAATACTGACTTTAATGTTTTATTTTTTTTAAAAAATATTTTTTTGGTGTGTTTGAGTTAGGGGCTCATTCCCACCGTGTTGTTGATGGTGCTGCATGTCAGAGTTGTCAGTAATTTCCAGAGGTTAACTGGCCTGAACTGACTGTTTTCAGGATGAGTTATAGATTGAATTAAGTGGTATAGATTGGTTATTGATGTGTCCTTAATTTTTGTTGGTCTCTTGTAAAGTTCTTTGGGCTCTGTTTTTGAATTAAATGAACTTTGTGCGCAAATAAAACTCAGCTTAAAAATTCAAAGTTAACGCCTTGAAGTTCCAAAGTTGAGTTTTTATTTAATTGGAAATTGGGGAGTTCTCTGGTTTTAAAACTCAGCTGCTTTAAGTTTAGCAAGTGCAAATGCTATTTATTCTGCCCACTTTATGGGAAGGATCAATGCTCTTTTTCACACTTGATGTTTACAAAATTCTAAAGACATCAGTAGGGTCATCTTCTCCTAGACAAAGCTCAGTAGCCTTGTGAGCCCAGGTGCAGTCCGGTTTCTGTATTTTGTTCTCTGTTACTAGTTCTGTGTCTTTGGGGAGGTGCATGCGAGTTAGCTCATCTTGTTGGCCATGTTGATGGAATGCAGTTGGAAATTTTTAAGCGAGTTTGATTGGTCTCTTTTATTATTTAGAACTATGTTTTACTAAGAGATATGAAGTGCAACAGACGGCACAAGACATAGTTATGCGAAGTGTAACTAGGAATGAAAGAGTTTTCCAATGTAAGTCCAGATAATGTAATTGGGCAAAGATGTGAGCATGGCTTCCATTACTTCTCTCTTTTTCCTCCTGGAGTCCTGGTATATGCCTCATCTACCTCTCAAAACACGGTAAACATATATTATAGCATCGTCTGTCGTCGTTTATTTGTTCTGTATTATCCCTTCATACTTTGCAACTATGCCCACATGAAATTTCCTATTACATTAATCCTTTGCTATGATTATGCCATAAAACACTAAACATGTGATGAGTGATAGCAGGAAAGAAAAGATAATCATAACAAACGATGGACTTCTAACTGGAAGGTCGATACATTGTACTTTTGTGATAGGATAAAACATTCGGTGCAAGTTTAAAGACAACATCTGTGGTGGAGAAATTGCATTTACATACTGACAACCCAAGTGCTGTGGAGGCTAGGAATGTTGAAGATAAAGTGCTGCCAAATTCCGCCGGTGGTTTACCTCCAAAGAAGCAAAATTCAAGGATTATGGATGAGGAGGTCAGACGATCTGGACGTCTTAAAAATTCACCATTATCTGCTGGGAGCCCAGGGGTAAAATCTGTTGTGGAGCTTGTTCAAAACGAAAAGGAAGTAGTGCTGCATTCTCAGCAAATCAGTATCTTTCCAGTTTTAAAGGATGTTGAAGATAAAATGCGGCCAAATTCCAAAGGTTTACCACTGAAGGAGGAAAATTCAAGGACTACAAGTGAGGTCAGACGTTCTGAACGTCTTAAAAATTCAGCAGTATCAGCTAGGAGCCAGGGGGTCAAACATGTTGTGGAGCAGCTTAATCTTGTTGAAAACAAAAAGGAAGAAGCACTGCATTCTCAGAAAATTGGTACCTTTCCAGTTTTAAAGACTGTTGAAAACGGTAAGTTGCCAAATTCCACTGGTTTACCACCAGAGAAGGAAAATTCAAAAACTACAAGTGAGGTCAGACGTTCTGGGCGTCTTAAAAATTCGGCATTATCTGCTGGGAGCCCTGGGGTAAAGGATTTTGGGGAACATGCTAATCTTGCTGAAAACAGAAAGGAAGAAGCATTAGCTTCTCAGCAAATTTGTACCTTGCCAGTTACAAAGGAAGTTGAAAATAAAACGCCCACAAATTCCGATGGTTTACCATCAAAGAAGGAAAATTCAAGGATTACAAATGCGATTGTCAGACGATCTAGACATCTTACAAATTCAGCATTGTCTGTTCAGAGCCAGGGTATAAAACCCGTGGTGGAGCATGCTAATCTTGTCGAGAATGAGAAGGAAGAAGCACCGCATTCTCAGCAAATTAGTACATTGCCAATCTTGATAGAAAAATCCTTGGAAGGAGAACAGGTTCAGCAAGCTAGTGCTATACCAAATGTGAATTATACAAACTTGGAAGAAAAGGTTAACCATCTTATACAAGCAGTTGATGAATTCAAGTCACAGGTTGGCTTTCATGTTTGACAGTACCACCTTTTTTCTTTAGTTTATGTTATCCATGCTTATGAATCTAGAGCTATGTCAGACTGTTGAACAGGTTGCCAGAAGACTAAATGAGGATAATTCTCCTGGCATCAGCTACAAAACGTTGTACTTTGAATCACAGAGGAAGGTAACAATGTGTTGTGGTGTTTTATTCTTGTTCAGTAAAATATTTTTTTTATTCTCACTGCGAGAATTTATTTTTTCTTTTGCAGATTGAGGCTTTGATGGAGGAAAACTATGAGCTAGTTAGAAAGTTGGAATTTGCTCGTGGACAAATTGCAGCTGTAAACTACACTTTCAAATTTTCAGTTTTTTATCTGCATTTTTTTAAGAAATAATAATCCATTATAAAGAGCGAAAGTTCTGGAAAATCTTTACCTGAATGTCCATTATTTATTGGCTAATGAAATCCCTTTTGATTTGCCTAATATATGACAGTGAACATGATTATCCTTGTTGAATCAGTTATTTTAAATATTGTTTTGACCGTGTATTGTATTTGTAAGACTAGTGTGAAACTTTTAACCAAAAAATAAAGAAAAAGGTTGTGTGTATGGACTATTGTGCATAGGTAGCACGTAGGAATTTGAATTTAATCATTTTGAATTGCATCCTCTGAATTGGCTGCCAGGAGAAACATGAAACTATGGGCATTAATATTCTCTTTGCTTTAGTATTATCACTGTTGCCATCCTTTTCTTTATGGCATTGTTTGTGCAAGTCACACCAAGGAGTGCCATTTATGGACAATGGGTCCAAGCGTTGATTCTGATACATAGTTTAATCCTCCAGCATGTCTTCAGTCATTGAAGGGGTTAGTTATGGTGTTTCCATAATTTGATTGAGCTTGGATTAGATTATCAGTCTGAGCATTTATGTTTGCATCATTATAGTTTTACATATTTTTTTCATATCCTCTCTACCCGGTTGAAAATAGCATGAGATGTCTACTAGTTTTACAAAATGCATAGTCTCGTGAATGACTTTGGCTGGTGTAACCCTGATTTTACTCGTATCCCTGTCCTAAATCTCAGGCCTGCTGTCCAGTTTCCTTTAAGAATTTTATTGAATCTTTGAGCTGTGCTGCTCGACTTTGATGTTAGAGATATCTACACACGCACAAATAGCTGTCCAGTTTTGATTTCTTGTATTAATAAGTTTACGACCTCTTTCCTGCCATCTGTTTTTTGCAGTACGAAAAGATGAAGGATCCAGTGACTTCTTTAAAGGAAGTGATATTATTCCCCAATTTGGGAAGAGCCACGGAGGCCACAGTAAGTTTAGCACCTCAAATGATTCAAAGCTTTGCCTCTCCCGCTGGTGCTTCTACTGGAGGCGCTGGTAACGATCCTAAGCAGAAGAAGAACATGTATGGGAAGAGAAAGGTCAAGGCCTGAAGTTGCTGACAAATTGTGTTGAATGACTTGTGCTCTTGAATGTTTTGTTCTCTTTCCTGTGGTGGACACTTTATGACCGACCTCGTTTGTTGAATCAAACTTTCTTTGTATGAAGTAGCATAAACGCCTTCATTGATGGTCGTGTATTGTGATTCTGCAATCAATAACGACGATGGATGGAGGAATACGAGAGTACTGATGGAACATATGTCCTATTGACTCCGGTATAATAAGAAACTAAAAGGCGTGCTAGATGGCCCGCGTTCAGGTGCTTGCATTGCCTGATTTAATGTGATTCTGATTTAGAGTAATGGTACTGAGCATTGGCCAATATTCTTGCCTTTTTTAAAAAAATTAAGAAGTTGGTATGTTGAATATAATTCGACTAAAGTTATGAGGGTAATTGTTAGTCCAAATAAGAGGGTGTTTGGGAGGATTTATAAGTTTTTTAAATATCTTATAAGGTGTTTAAAAATGTTTGGTACATTTTAAAAGAAAAGAGGTAATAAATTTTTAAAAGATGATGTTTTGAGTTTATAAATATTTTAAAAATAAGTTGTTTTTTTTTTTTAAATTTATTTTTAAATATTTTATAAATTATTTTATTGTATATATTAAAAATAATGCAAATATTTTTAATTATATTATGTTAATAATATATAATATATTTTTATCATTCATATACCAAAAAAATTATAGTTAATTATAATTTTGAATTTTAATAAAATTTTATAAAATAATCTTATCAAATATTTTATTAATTTATTTTTAAAATAAAATTTATAAATTTTAATTTTTTTTTATAATTTATATAATCTTATAAGTTAAAAATAAGTTTAGCCAAACACCCTCCAAACGTGATGGAAGAGCACCGCTTTGCTTGATAAAACATGAGAAATATCATTCTAAGTCACAATCTGGCTGGAAACCCAGATTCTGACTGTAACTTTTTGCAGTCTTCGATCCCGACTTTTTACTGAGATAAAAATAAATAAATAAATATAAATTTAATGGTTAGACGTTAAATAAAAATAATAATAAGTGAAAGCTAGAATTTTAAATCTTGTTATCTATTTTTGGGTAGATTTTAATTTTTTGGGCGTTAAGTTTGTAGTCTCACTGTTGAAATTGGATAATTGAATTTCTTGCATCTTGTTATGTTTAATTAGGCACTTGTGGTGGTGTTGTGTTGGGGATTTGATTGGAGTTCCATATGTGTCAAATTTGAAAAAATTTCTATGCCTTGGAATTTTGTATAAATCTGTTTGTCTAAATTAGTCTTTTGCAGTTGCTTACAATGAGAAATACTAGCACATAATGATTGGTGCACTGTAATTCAAAATATTAGACTCTATATTCTTAGAATCTGTAAACATTTTCTTTTAATATATTGTGAAATTGATTAAAAAATGAATTTCGTATCAAAGGATTAAATGATAATGTAGAAAAATCTGATTATGAATAATGGACTTAAGGGATCGATTGTAAGCATTGGCTAGATGGGTATGGCAAATTTGTTCTTTTCATTAGCATTAAATCTCTTTATAAATTCTCTGTAAATAAAACAGGGTTTCTTGAAAAAAAAAAAAACTATTTTTAATTCTTCATTAAAAATAACACAAAATTTGGAGGGTTTAAATTTTTGTCCTCTTGCTAGGATCCAGATTTTGGCAATGGATAGTCGAAACCTAGATTCTAGTTTAATTTAAAATTTTAGGTTGAAATATAGCATCATATCTAGAAAAATATATACTCACCTGTGGTGCTTCCAAATTGAATTCAAATGTATAAAAATTTATTATTTAAAATAAAGTATGAGTTATGAATAAAAATATATATATAATTTGTTATGAATAAAGATAGGTACAGATTTGTTTATATATTATGCATAATAGCATTATCAACATCTATTTTTTTTTTTTTAATGTTATTTGCAACTTCATTTTAATTCATTCTTAATTGGTGAAGAATAGAAAAGAGAGAATAGCATTAGGGTATGGTTTAATTATTTTATGAAATTGGTGAAGAATAGAAAAGAGAGAATAGCATTAGGGTATGGTTTAATTATTTTATGAAATTAATTATTCAAAGCTCTATTATGTTGTATTTGTTGTAATTTTATGTTTAAACATATACACGAAAGTTATTTAGTATATTTTAGAATTTTATTTTCATATTTTTTAATATTATATATATGTCCTTAGATCACACATATTTAGGTTACATGATATGTTTTATTATCTTAAGTATGTGCAATTCATGTGCATGTTTATATTGTACTATATGTAATAGGTTAATATAATTATAATATGTATGTTTATTCTATGGATCCATTTTTTATTTTTCAATCTAATTGACTTAAAATATTCCATATTAAATTATAATACTGTTATTAATTATTTAATAGCATTGTTTTAGTTTTATATAAGCAATAAATGTTTGTAACAATTAATAGAAGATGAAAGAATTTTAGATTTTTTAATTAATTATTAGTTCTAAATAATTGTGTGTAGATCATAAAAATATGTATTAGCGCAAAAAGTTAAATCATACATGAATAATTAGTAGATATAATTAAATATCAGCCAAAATTTTCTCAAGGAAAATATTTATTTAGAAATTAAATACAATAATTTGTGTTATACCACACCAAATAATAAAAACAATAATATAATGTGGAAAATTATTTAAAGGTTACAATATATTAAAATATTGTATGATTTTTTTAGTAATTTTGTATTTTAGTTATATTATTTGAATTATTAAATATGCCTAAAATATTGCAGCAGAAGTATTAAATATACATAAAATATTTCAGCGAAACTATTAAGCATACCTAAGTTATGTTTCAATTACTTTTGATAAGAATGATTAGGTATTAGTTACTAAAATAATTTGTAACAATTAAAAAAATAATAGGAATGTCTTACAAGCGTGCAGAAGAAAAAATTGCAAGCAAAATATTTAAAATTTTGTACACATCGGAAATTTTTTTATGCTATATTAATTTATCTCTTTGTCATTGAGAAATAAATATTCTTGTTATATTATAAATAATCTCCTTATCAGTAAGAAATTAACAATGGAAAATAAAATAAACATATCATTTGGGAAAACTAAAATAGAAGCAATTAGTTTTGATAGGAACAAATAGTTATTACTTAATGAAATAATTTCCCAACAGGTAAAGAAATAATAGAAATATCCAGAAATTTTTAATTCAAAATGATGTTATGTCAATTTTTAATTTTTTGGCTAACTACTTAACTTTACATAATAATTTTTTTGTAAAGATATGTCGATTGGAAGAGATTACATACAATTTGTCTTGTATTGAGGTAGACATATTTTGCATAATAAGATTTCTTATAGTTATGATCGACAACCACAAGAATTTGGTATTATAAGTTGTAAGTTAAATTTGCTATAGTTGTATGCAAAGCTGTATCAACTGACAGATGTTGATTGTCATAAATATGGGCTGGTACTGCATATTTCATTAGTGCTTAGTCACAGATATAGGTCCTAGACAACGATTTTAACAACGCTTGACGAGGAGTTTCAGTTGAGGTTTTGTTTAAATTCCATTAATAGATTGTACTTTCTAGAGTTATTTGTAGAGTTTGAGTAATTGATATGGAACCAAGAGAGTCGAAATTTTCTTAATGAGGTATATGAGAAATAGAACGAATATGTTAATAAATTACTCGCAGTGATTTTAGACTTTGAGGCTCGAGCCTAGGTATAACAGTAATTTTGCATAACTATCATTCAACATTGCATGTGTTACACTTGTTGTGTAACATTTTTATAATTTGCAATTATTCAATTTGATTGGCAGCCCTACACCCTTCAGATATATGCATCATTACTACTGTTTCTGGACGCAATATGTGGATGTATTGAGGACATTGATATTTTTTGATGTTTTGGAGATCCATCGCGAAGATCAAGTATTGCAATAGTTTGGGGGATATTGCAGATCTTCCGAAATAATCCCTATTTTTAAGAGGATAGTCTACATAGGATTGACCATAGAGGCACATGGGTTAGGGATTGGTTTGCATACCATTGCAAATATATTGCAATGTAGAGGGGCCGAGTTAAAATGATTAAGAGTATATGTTATGATGATCTCAAGGTCCGCATGGTTCACGGATACCCTGACTGGTGTCACCATGTCATTCAATGCATTATCAGTCTCCATACTTTACATGTTTGTAATGGTTTTCAGTAGGGAGACCAGAGGTTTTTTAGAGTATGTGGTATGTACATATTCATTCCATTATGTATTTTATTTTATACGTATAAAGATAAAAAATCATTTTTTTTTTATGTTTTACCGTTATTGTAATCCTTGTAGATTATGAGATGCTATCTTGTTGAAGGATTGGAGTATAGTACATGACATCATCAAATATACCAAAGACCATATGGCTAGGTCTTTCGATCAGCATGCACAGATGGATGCTCTGTCTCTAGACATGGGTTTACATGGGCATGAGGTATTAATGAGCATGTCCAGATCATCGTCACAGTCATAGGACATGCCATCGTCCTCACACCACCCAACTCTAAATGATGTCTACATTCCTACACCTCTAGATCCATAGTTATGCTCACCACATACACCATATGCATACACAGTAGGAAGTACATACACTACAAGGCACAAAGTGGCCTCATTAATGTAGCATTTGGATATGCAGATGCCCCATACATGGGCATTCGACACGTCGCTTGTCCCATGGCCATGTGAAGTATCACGCTCAGGATAACAGGATGAAGGCTAGTCTTTATAGGTGCATTTACCCCAACATAATTTAGATGGCGTACACAAGGGCGACCAGCCACCTTTGAGACCTCGTTGAGCAGTGTGCTTCCTTTGGTGTGGGATTGGGCATGATCTTCCTTGAGCAACATATTTCTTGATGTATATGTTGCAGTTAGGGTTTCTTAGTTTTTGATGATTTGTTATCCAATTTTCCTTGTGTAAAATAAGATTTCGGTGTTAATATATTTCATGCAGTTTATTAGTTATATGATTAATACTGTCATGCATAAAATACATATTAAGATGTATACATGTATTGATGATACGTAATAACAAAAACTTGTACTCTAGATAGTTGCTAACATCCAATCATTAGTTTATACAATGGGGTTATATACATATGGCTTAATTAGAACTTTCATAAAGATAAATTGAAATTGTAATTAATCTAACATACACCTGAAGAGTACTTTGGAAATGATGTTCAACACAAAATGATTTGCGTGTGCGTGGTGCATACATGACCCACGTAATCTTGAGATCTAGTACATCACTGAATATAAGCTCTTAGATTTCTTTCAACATAGTCAACAAAACTAAACAACACGTACAACACCTACACAACTAGTAGATTGGAAATACGTCACTATTTGTCATCCGACATCTCAACATTGGATATATACATTGGTTACATGCTTAATGTCCAATTGACACGTGTTTCTTCTTCCTCCCCATGAGCCGTACATTCGTGAGCCATGGACTAGTAGTTATTACATTTCTAATGCATAGGTATTCTATTGTTTTCTTCTCTTATCCAATTTAAAGCTAATGTCTTATCCTTAGGCATTTCTCTTGACATAATTACTGCTTTCCAATGGGGACGACAAATTCCAACTTCTCGAATCTCTACAAAAATTTCATGCTGTTGTTGCATTCGATGTTGCATTCGATATTGCATTCCACCTCTATTATAGCAAGGTTAGCAAATGAGTATCTCTTATTTGGATGTAAACTATATTGGAAATAGTTATTAAGAAGCCACAATCTCTCCATTACGTGGAAGATATCTTCACTAGTTTTAATGTATTTTAGATGTTTGGAAAGGTTTTATTAATGATTTTTAACCAATGCCAACACAAATATTTATAATAAACTTTACACATGCCTCCAATGTATTATCACATCAACTACTCATTGCTACATGCGATGTCCTATCAAACCAACCCACTTTATTATAAATTGGAATGAGATAGTTCAACTAATTCAAGCATATGGGCTTTAAGTGCATTGATTGGCTAATTCTACCATTGCGTGACCTATCCCATTAATAGAGGGGTTCTCATATTTTAATGTCTCCTTGTTATAGCTTTATTCCTGAACGCGTCATGAGTTGTGCTTCATTGTTGACTTAGAGCTTAACTACTAAATTGAATTATTGCATCCATAGACCTTAACTTTTAATGTCTTGACACATATGATTGCAAGGCCTATGACTCTATTCAATACCTTGAATGACACACCATAACTTTGTACATTGTCTTATCCCATTAATATCAATACCCCTTCGCAGCATGCCACCTTTTATTGTCATCAGTAGATAAAGATTGCTTGATTCTCAATTGACGAGTGCCACCATTGAATTGATTTAGCTCATTGATAAATGGGTTTCTTAGTTTTTAATATTTTTTTATTATAGTTTTATTCTCAAATAGGTCATGAAAACTGCACCATTTTTATCTCATGAGTCTTACCACTACACTGAGTTATTGCATCAGTAGATGGATTATCAACTTTTAATGTCTCATCACATCAGAATGCGAGGTATGTGGCCCTATTCACTGCATTCAATGATACATTGTAGATTTATACATCACCATATCCCATAAATATCAATACCCTTTTGTATCATACTATCCTTATTATAGTTTTATTGAGATTAATAGATGAGGACTGCTCAATTCTTAACTAATAAGTCCTACCATTAAATTGATTTATCTCATCAACAGATGGGCCTCAATTTTTGATGTTTCATCATATCGAACTGCGAGGCATCTATATTTCTACAGCGTGTTATACTTTTACACTTTTACATGCAACTCTATTACATTTGTCCATGTAGTCAAATTAGTACCCCTTGCCATCTACATATTTTTAGTCCATTTGTTTGTGTTGTACTCGCCATCCTATATGCAATTATAAATATCAACCTCATTTCAAGTTTAGTTATCATATAGAATAATGTACATCTTTATTTAAAAGTAATTGTATTTTGTTCATATGTATGCTAGATTATCCAAATTTCAAGCTAAGAGAGGTGGGCTTATTATAGAAAGAGATGATAATTTTGCTTTTCTTATTGATGATGATTCAGTTAATACTACTGTGGTATAAAGAAAGAATGAACACATAAAGTAGGGGAGTTTAAGGCATTGGTTTGTGATCTCCAAGCCCTAGTTGTGAAGGTTCCAAAGCAATGGTCATTTTCCACACCCAGAACTCAATAGAAACATACGAAGATAACATCTAACAAATAAGACAAGAAAACAATCACAGTTAGCATGCTGCTTTTAGTATCAAATGCTCCAATTAATTAAAGAAGTTGCATTCACTCGTGGCTATAGGTTATCATGATTTGAAATTTTAAATGTTATCAATCATTTAGAGTACAAGTCAAACTATTACATAACTGATGAAAATGAATAAATAATTATTATATAATGGTAGCTATGTGGGGTTTTCTATATGTTGTACTTACTTTTGATGAATATGTTATTATCAAATTATGTATGTTTCCACATATGTTATGATCAAATCGCCCTATAATTTTGCTTCCAATTACTAATGAAATTAATATTGTAACGCATGACAAATCTTGCAACATTATATTAAATTTATTAAATTATTATATTTCAAATATTAAAAATAAAATTATTTAATACTACAAAGTTTCCATAAAATTTCAAATAATTAAATAAGGAAATATCAATAAAATTTGAAAGAAAAAACAAGAAAGTTTGAGAAAGTACACAAACAAACAAATTACAAGAAAATGTGTATAAAAAACGCATAGTGCATAAATATTTTAAATACAAAATAATGAAATATCAAAAGTATTTAACATATAATATAATTTGTAGAATATAAATATAAATTCTATAGTTGGATAGAAAAGAGAGAGAAATGTTGAAAAATAAAAGTAATTAACATAAAGATAATTATTTAAATTTACTTTCTTCAATTAACATTTATTATTATAATAATAACAACAGAGTATAAACAAACGGGAAAGACATTTTCTGTATTATAAAATTTTTTGTGAACAATGATGTACCATTCTACATTATTATATTTACAAAAGCATTTTTGAGACGTGTTATACATATTAACAAAATTGAATGTAAAAGAGTATCATTTATTTAAATATAAAAGTATTGGCTTTATTTGTTTTTAAATTTTAGCGTGTGTTTTTAGATGTTTTTACCTCGAAATTTGTGTAAAAATAAAAGAGAAAAAAGATAAAAAAATATGGATAATAATTGAATATGTGTTTTTGAATGGTTGATAATTGTAAAATAAACATAGCCACTACTTTTCCATTTAAGTTAAAATTTCTCAATTCTTTTCAAATTATATTTCATCGCAACAAAAAAATTAAAAATATAAAAACTCGAAACCTATCATGAGTCATTTTAATAAAATCCCTACAAGAGGATTATTTTGTAAATTGATTAATTTATTTTTTATCTATTAAATTAGAGTCAGAATCTTAGATTCTAACTTTAACTTTTTTTTTTTTTTTCGAGGTGTTGTCTTAATTAACGGATGTCAGTTGATCTATAAATAAACGCAAGCATGTAGAGAAGCTCCAAAAGAAGTTATATTGTAAAATTTTAATAGGATAAAAATTTTAATTTTTTAAATTTGTACAGCTATAATATACATAAGGATGATAGGATAATGTTATATTATATAGTTATATTGATAAATATATCTATGTGAGTATATATTTATTTACTAATTTGATTATTAATATGTATAATAATTAGTTCATTAAATAATATATTTGAATTGTGTAATTATGTTGGGATATAAATTTTGAAGGAAGAAAATTGACTAAAAAATTTGTAAATAGTATAAAGGTTGAAAGAAAAAGAGATACAAGTGGTGTAAGAAATTGGATAATTAACGTCCAAACATTGCCAAAAATCCAACGTCTACCTAGATTTGGACAAAAAAACAGAAAAGCCCTTGAGCTATTCCTTTTTCTAGCATTGGCACTACAGACTTTGACGTCATGAACAGACAATTAATTGCCCAAACATAATTAGGGTTAGCTGTCGAGCATAATGCACCTACCATATGTAATTTAGGGAACTCGTGCTGTATCAGTCCTGTCACAATTTCCTGCTTCCAGTTATAATGAAAAATCAAAGCAAAAAAGGCCAAAAAGGAAAACATGAATACCGATGAAAGTGAATACACAGGAAAGAAAGAAATTAGGAAATAATGGAAAGGGCAAAATGATAAAAAAACGAAAGGCTATGTTTGCTTTCATTTTCTCAATTATTTATCTTCATAACATCTTATTATATAAATTTTATTTAAATTTAAATTTAAATTTTTTTCTTTTATATTTTATAATTAATTTATAATTTATAATTATTATATTTATATACAATTAAATCAATATCTATTTTTATAATTTTACTACTCGCATTGTTTTATAAACTTATATACTATTATATCATTTAATAATTATTATATATTAAATATATATAAAAATAATTTCTTTATGTATTTAAATTTTATAAACTAAATATTATTTTTATTTCTGTTCAAATCATTCAAATTTTAGTTCGTCCGTCGATCCATCTTAACGTGCAAACAAACAGAGCTAGGATTTCGGTTTGGGCATCGCCAGCATATTAAAATTTAAAAACACCACCGACGGTACCTTCCACGATGAATCCCCCCACACACTTCTCTTTCTCTCACTAGAGGTTTTGCTTGAATCACTGTAAATGCACAACTGCACGTATGGTGACAGAAGCAAAACTAGAAGACGAGTAGGGTTATTATTTTCCATGTGCAGTGACCTAAAAGACAGCCATGTGTAAAGGTGGTTATTTAAACAATATTTTTTTTTTTTTGTGTATTTTTATATATTTTATTTGTAAAAATAAATAAAAATAAAAATTTAAAAAAATAATAATTGAGTACGTAAATTTAAAACAAACATGTCCTCGGATTCTTACTTGTTCATTCAATGGATCTACCTTTTTGCATATGAAGCGTTTTATATTCTAAGATACCCACAAGTAGTTTCCCTAATCGTGGAGATTGGTGTACAGGTTGAAGGTGACAGATCTTTCAAGAACTTGGGGGTAAGTGGATTTTCTTGGATAAATCCCTGTTTTGTTACTACTAATGGGCAGCTGGGGCTCTTTTGCTGATTTTATTCCAGCCATCGATTTGATAGAAATTTTAATCAAGTTTCTTGATTTTCTGAAGGAGTTATGGACTCTTTCTCTCTGTTAAATTTTGCTCATTCAGATTTGTGTAGTCATCTTGAATATGCATTTTCAAGTCAGGGATGTGTGTGGAACGGGTTGCTAGTTGAAATGATTATTACTTTGTCTGTCTTTGATTCTTTCTTTGGCCTTTTTTCGAAGCTTGCTCTGTTTGTTTGAGCAGATAATGTAGCTATAAGGTTGGATCTGTTAATTTGCATCCATGTTCTTGCGTAGGATCCATGAAAAGTCTTACCCAACTAACAAAAGGATCATGGAATTTTGGTGTTCTTCTTGAAGCTGTAATTAGAGAGTGACTATCTACTGATGCCATCTTTTATCAACTTTTTGCAGCATCACCTCCAAATCCTAATTTTGGCATTTGAAATTGATTGTGTATGCTAAAAGGGGTACTTGAATATGGGGGCTTTGGCACTTGAGAAAGAGATTCTATGCTCCCTTGATTATGTGACGCTGGGGATTAAGGACCCAGGCAAGGAGGACTACCTCGGGAGGCCCCGAGTTTTGTCTTTTCTTTCGACGTTTTTGGAGAGGTCTGTTCAGAAAAATGAAAGGATGCTGGAGAGTTTGCAGACCAAAGATGCCGTCACCATATTCCACGGTGTCAGAGCACCTTCTTTGAGCATTCAACAGTATATCGATCGGATCTTTAAGTATTCGTGCTGCAGCCCTTCCTGCTTTGTTATCGCGCATATATATGTGGACAGATATATTCAACAGACCAAGTTATTCTTGACTTCCCTCAACGTGCACCGACTTATCATCACCGGTGTCATGGTGGCTGCAAAATTTATGGATGATGCGTGAGTTGTCCCGAATCTGTGCACCTACTTGGTTGCCTTACTATTTATGGATGAGGAATTATTTTTCATTATATAATCTGTTTAGCTAATTATGTCTGCACCCTATAAATCAATCAAAGGAGTTACCGTGTGATAAACACATAGCTAATTATTTTTCAGTGTCATGGTGACTTGAGCCCTAGCATCCCAACTGTAATTGAATTGTGTTTTTCCTAAGTGGGTCTAACGGGGCTGTGAAATCACTGTTAATTTTTTATTTTTTTATGCCTGCTTATTACCCTTGCCGAATTGTGATATAATTGAAACGATTTTCAGATTCTTCAACAATGCATATTACGCAAGAGTGGGAGGTGTCAGCACAGCAGAACTGAACAAGCTAGAAATGAAGTTTTTATTTGGTCTGGACTTTAGACTTCATGTTAGTGTACAGACATTTAGGAAGTATTGTTCGGTGTTAAAAAAGGAATCAGCAGGCGGAATCGTTGAACGCCCAATCCAGGCGTGTGGACTGAAAGAGGGCTTGGCAAACAAAGATGATTCCATTTGTCCTCAGTCAATCTCTAGATGACGGCTAGGAGTTCTACGACTAAGCCCAAGAAGAAAAATAGACGTGAAATTTTGTTATCTCAACGGGATCAAATACCATGGATATGACATCTGAGGACTTCTCGCCCTCCTTCTACTGCCAGGGAAGTCTTTCCTGGCTTGGATATGTTCTTCCTAGTTTGTTGCTGTTTGATATTTTGGGCTCCGTCTGTTCCTCTTGCTTAAGGAGCCATAATTCTTTTGTCAATGCTACTATATGATTGATTTGTTGAATATTCTTACCCTATCACCGATTTCGATTGTTTGTCATTGTCCATATGTTAACAATGAAAATGCATGAATCAGTTGGTTGGTTTCAGATCTCCTGTCTACCTATTCCATGGAGGAACTTGAGTTTTTTGTACATCTTGTGGAACAATATTCTGACGTCCTCCACGGGAAGAATTTTCAGTTACATGATTGTTTTAAAATTACACTGCTGTTCATAAGTGATTTATATATCACATTGATGAGCCTGTTTGACAAGATCTGACCACAAAAGTAACCCATACTTCCAACTTGCTAATGAACTGAATGCAATGTACAATGAGACGCGGGTAAGTTCGGAATGTCTCTTAGCTTTCAGCCCTTTACATATGGAATAATACCATAGCCAATGAGTTTCAGACATCACTATACATGGTATAGTCAGCATTTTGATCCAACTTCATGCTGGAAGTTACACACAAAAGTCCGCCGCCCAAACTATTCACTACAAAACACATGGTGCATGTTACTTACTGCATAAATCACCATAACGAACATTTCATGCCAAGGCCATTGCATGTCAGAATAAGACTCTTGTAACGATTGAGATAGTCCTGCATTCCACAGAGAGTAATGAGTTTTCAAGAAACTAAAGAGCCACATAAATTTCAAGTGAATTGATGATAGAAGGTGCTGGAGAGCTTCAATACAAAAAACCAGGTTCTCACCATGAAGTTGCTATCATACGAATATAGCATCCCTTTCTTGTCATATTCATGCCGTTTTACAGGATCGCTCAATACTGCTTGACAGATATATATATTCTATGTAAGTCGCCTTTTACAGCATGTAGAGGGCTTTAGCTACCAAATCACATACAAACAGAATCAAGCAACTCATAGGGAAGAACAAGTTCTTGGATACAGAAAAAAAGAAAAAGAAAAAAGGAATTTAACTTGCAATTTTTAGCACACTTCCAACCAAACACATCTTATATATGCTAAAACAAATCAATTTTTCATGCGAGCTAATCTTCACCAGCTTATCAAAATAAAAGCTTCTCTCTACAATTACATATTTTTAAAGTTTATTTTTCCTGAGAACATGCCTACCATATGGTTCCAGCTTCCCCATCAGTTAAGAGATTGTCGACTGTAACTCAATTATAACCTCAAAGATTTGAAACTAGTGCTTGTTTCCCCACAATAAGTAAATCGTTTTGATCCACTGTACCTTCAAAAAGTTATAAACGTTTTCAGCATCTGTCACCATATCTTTTCATGTTGGCTACCAGTAAAAATACTCAAGTACACACCTATTGTTTGTTAAATTTGTTATCTTGAGACTTCCCCTCAAAAGGAAGACATCTCAGTGCATCGCAATCTCTAAAAAATACACCCACAATATAACCATTCACATGAGATCACTGGTGCAGGGCAACAGATTCTAGCATGCAAAGGACATACATGGCCAAGCAACAGGTCCTTACAAACTAAATCTAAAAACCAAAACTACATCATGGCAGCTAATTATGAATATTAATATCTTTCTTATCAGATAAAAATGTTAGGGAGTTCCTCTATGTTCTTGATCAAAGAGACAAATTCAGTAAGCTACCATTGGCATCAATACTAGTGTTTACATTCCAAGTTGTAAAAGCGAGAAAATCAATTAGCTAATCCTTGTGATGTGCAGTATCTGAACGTTTTAGGGCATCAATGATAGATATTAAGCATTTGAACCACTAAACAGTTGTACTATTAAAGCCAATGTTCTTAAAACCAACCTGGACCGGGCGGTTTGACTGGTTGAACAGCCACCCAGTCCAAAAAATGGTCCAATTTATGCCTAAAAACTGGATGGAGTGAAAATCACTTTATCTATCAAAAACTGGTGCAAGCCAGCAGTCCAACAAAAAACTGGTCAAATCGGTACTGGGTTAATCAACCCAAACAGTTCGTTGCAAATATGAAAACTCTTAAGTATAAAACGTAGTTTTTTATTCACACTTTTCAGACCTCCTATTGACTTTCCTTGGTTGCGCCTCTCATTTTTCATCTTAGCCCCCTCAACCATGCTCCTATCTTCATTATCCGTGTCTTCTAATCAAATCTGGCGAGTTTGCTTGCTGTGTTTTGTATTTAGTGGTTTTAATGGCTTTTTCATGGTATTTATCTCTAGAACTGCTGCGGCAACCCAAGAAGCAAAACTACATTGAGTAGGAGCAGGGAGATTTGCTATTTCAACTATTTTTCTTTTCTAATCTTTATAGGGGCTAATCCATAGCTTTGAACTAAGAAGTCAGAACATTTAGAGGAATTTAATTGATTTATTTTCTGATAAGCATTATCACTTTGCATTATAAGTAATGTTTTTATTTAGATTCTGTAAATCTTTATTTTTCAAAGTTTCACATTTATAAAATATTATGATGATAAGAACTGTAATTTGTCTAATTAATTTGAAATTGATTAAAGCTCAAAAACTCAAACGCCATATAAGATGCTCATTATGCAATTATTATAATGAATAATGATTATGTTAACCATAATAGAACAATTGTTTATATAATGAATTTAATTCGTTTTTATTCTTTATTCTTTTTATGTATTTGTTAGTATATTGAATAATATATATGAAATAATTATGACACGTTCAACCGCGGTTGAACCAACCGCCGAACTGATGGCCCTTAAACCTCTGACTTCTCTGGTTTGATGAACGTTTTTAAAAACACTGATTAAAGCACAGACACCCTCAAGAAATCAACAGTAACACTTGAATTCGCAGTTCTGAAGTCGAAAGAACCGAGTAGGGCAAATAACTAGGCATTTAAGTAAATTGGTGAATTAACTGAACGATATATAATTTAGAGTTGAGAAGAAGGGAAATTACCCTGATATGCTTCGTTGATTTCCTGAAATTTTGAAGTGGCGGCGTCCATATCCTTTTGTTTATCAGGATGCCATTTCTACCAAGAGAAGTAGAGCAAAAACACTAAACCCAAACCCAATCAAAGATAACATTACCACAATCTGAAAGAAGAGGCATATATGATTTCACATACTAAAGCAAGACGGATATAATTGGAACGAATAACTTCCTCCGGCGCACCATAATCCACTTCTAATATTTTATAGTAATCCTTGGGCTTGGACAGAGCGGAGAACAAATCGAAGTTGATACGAGGACCGTCGCCTTCGTGTTGGGGCTGCTGGAAATTGTCCCACTCATCCCATATCATTTTTCCCAGCTACTTTTCTCGCTTGCCACTCTTATCTGCAGACGACAAAATCTGCGAAAAATGTAGAACTCAAAGTTAGAATTGGATTGAAAAATAGAGATAGAAGGCCAAGGACAACGAGAGACGAGAAGGGCTTCAACGTATGCCGACTCTCCCCCCACCTCCGTTTCTGGCATTTTATGCATTGCATTGCCACGAGGCCCATTATAATGTTTTGCCTCTTCAAATTGGGTCTGTTGGGGGCCCATTTTCAAAAAAAAATTCTTTTTCTCTTTTTTTTTTGCAGATTCAATTATAATGAATCTGATGTTCCACTGAAAAATCTTTCCTCTTAACCATCCGTCTTATGATTTATTTTTGGACACACACATGCATACGTCAGGATCATATTCGATGCATATGAAAAAAAATAATAGTTGAATACACGAAATTAAACTTTTATTAAAATGCTAAACAATATTACTACTAAAATAGAAATTTTTTTTCTCCAAATAACTGCTCATTTCTAAATAGTCCCAGGGAAAAAAATTGGGACTGCAGTTGAGTCAGCCAAATCATGTATATGTATAAATCAAAAAAAAAAAAAATTAGAATGATATTTAGTATGAATTGTGTTCGAATAAGAATATGTTTGGTAAGAAGATTTTTATATAAAGAATAGCATGATTTATTTGAATATGAGAATTTATATATGTATCCAATATATAATAATTGTTAGATGATACATTGTTTTCAAAATTGGATTGGACTAGTTAGTTTGATTGGTCTGATCCAAAACTGGTTGGTTTTCCTATTTGATTACCACATGAAAATTGAAAAATTATAGAACTGGTATAAACCAATTAAAACTAGTAAAAAACTAACTAAGAATCAACCAAACCAGTTTTGACTCAAAAAATAAAAAAAACAAACAAAATTTAGCAATTCCTTTCTAAAAAATTACAAAATAAAATTTTACTCTTTTTACATTTATAACTCCTCAAAATTAATTAGAATAATTAAATTTTTGACTTTGTTATTTGAAATTTTTTATCTATTTATTTTTCTAATCAAGTTTTTAAAAAATTAATTATTGTATTTAAAATTGAAATTGTTCATTTTAATTGATGTGATTTTGCTTTGCAAAATGATTTTTGTTAGTTTTTATAATCTTAATTATTTTGAATTTAATAAGATTTTAAAATTTTTGTAGTAATCTTTTATTCTAGTTGAATTATTAAATTTTTAACATCACATCCTAAACCAATTATTTATTATACAATTAAATTGAATTACATTTATTTTGTTAATTTAGTTTAGTAGTTATACATATATATATATATATGTATGTATAATATTATATAATTTAAAATAATCAATTTTTTAAAACGTTTTAATAGATAGAACTAATGACCTAGTGATTCGATATGTTTTCTGATTTGATAATTGATCCAATTTTAAAAATATTGGGATGATTTAATTGAATATATGGATAATTTTGCATTTAAATGCCATTTTGGATTGCTTCAAATCAGGGTTGAAGCTCGTCATCAAATTAGAGTTGGCAATTCTCAAACCTTCATCACTCTCAACAACCATTGCTTTAGCCAAATTAGCAGAACAAAAGATCAAGAAACAGAAGAACTCACAAACCCTCCACTAGCTCGTTTTCCTCCCGGTCCTTTAATTGGAATCCAACCACCTAACATACCCAAAATGGCTTTTCAAACTCGCGAGGGCCACTATGAATTTTTGGTCATATCATTTAGGCTATCCAATGCACCTTGTACTTTTCAAGCTAATATAAATAATATTTTTCACCCCTTTTTGAGACAATTTATTTTGTTTTTTTATGGTATTTTAATATATAGTAAGACTTTGCCTGATCATTTTCAAACAACTTTGGACACCATGATTTTTCGTCAAGTATCTGCAAAAACATCTATGTGTTTTTTTTGGACAGGCCCAAATTAGCTATTTGAGCCATTTGGTCTATACTAAGGGAATAAGTGTGGATCCAACTAAGATTAAGATTGTCTTGATTGGCCACGTCCATCAGGTACAACTGTGGACCATGGACTTCTGAGTTTGACCAGCTATCATTGCTAATTTATTAAAGGTTATGCCACCATCGCCAGTCCATTAATTGATCTACTCAGGAAAGATGGGTTTATCTGGACGAAAGCAGTGGCCCTTCCAAGCTATTAATGATCTAAAAACATCCTGGACCCAATGTCTAGTTGTGGCTCTACCTAATTTTGACGAGCCCTTTTCTATTGAAATAGACGCATCAACTTCAGTTGTCAGTGTAATCCTCGCGTAGCAAGGTCACCTCATTGCTTGCTATAGCAAGAAAATCTGACCTTCAATGCATTCTGCTTCAACATACAGGAGAGATGTACACCATAGCCTCTGCTGTAAAAAAATGGCAACCGTATCTGTTGGGATGACCCTTTACCATCATCACTGACAGCCAAAGCCTCAAAAATTTACCGCTCAGATAATTTAGACACCTAAAGAACAACGCTGGCTCTCTTATCTGTAGGGATTTAAGTTTCAAATTGTTTACAAGGCGAGAAGGGAGAACTCATGTGGCTTAAGGTGAGTTACAAGCTTTTCAATGCCTACCAATTCATTGTTGGAAGAAATTAAACAAGCTTCACAGTCTGATCCATTTTTCTAGTCGATAAGGGAGAAACTTAACAAGCCAGATTAGTCGAAAAATCATTATTCAATTTGAGATGGGCTCCTATTTTTCTGCAAGGGGGCATATGTGGCCTGCATCAATGTCTTGTAGGTGAGTTCCTCAGCTCATTAGTAGGAGGTCATTCTGGAGAGAATAAGGCTCTTGGTCGCATTTTAGCGTCCTTCTATTGGCCATACCTCCATCATGAAGTAGCAGAATTTGTGTGTCAATGCACCACTCGCCAACAACTCGAACCAGCGTGTAGATGTGAAAAGGGTTACTTCAACCTCTTCCCATTCCTTCAAGGATTTGGGAAGACATCTCTATGAATTTTATCACTAAGATGCCACCATCAATGGGCAAGACTGTTATTTGGGTTATAGTGGATCAATTGTCAAAGTATGCTCATTTTTGTGCTTCGTCCGATGAAATTATAGCCCCTAAGCTAGCCAAGTACTTTGTTCGAGGGTACATTCATCTCCATGGTTTCCCTATTTAATTGTATCAAGTTGAGACCTACTATTGGTTAGCCGTTTCTAAAGAAAACTCTTTAGATTGCAAGGAACCTATCTGTACTTGAGTAGCTCTTACCAGCTCAACCCGATTAGCAAACCGAAGCTGTCAATAAAAGTCTTGAGGCTTATTTGAGAGCAATTGCTAGAGATTATCCCAACAAATGAGTTGTTGTCTTTCCTTGTGTTGAATATTGGTACAATACCACCATTCCTAGCTCTACGGGATATACTCCCTTGCAATTGTTTGTTGGCACTCTCCTCCTCAACTTATTAGGCATTCAGCTGGGGGTACTCCCATTGAATCTCTGAATGAAGGTCTGTTGGACTGAGAGACTTTTTTGGCTTCCCTGAAGCATAACCTACAACATGCTCAAGCTCGCATACGTTTCCATGCCAACCAAAAACATCAGGAAAAGGGGTGTTGTTGGGGAATGAGTGTATGTTAAATTACAACCCTATAGACAACATTCAGTAACATATTGCCCGAGTTTCAAGCGTTCAAAAAGATTTTATGGCCCATTCCATATTGTGACCAAGGTCGGTACCATAGCTTACAAGTTGTCTCTTCACCCCCAAGTTCTCGCATGCACCTGGTCTTTCATGTTTACGTCCTCAAATTGTGTCTAAACCCAGACTAAGCACTTTCCACACTTTTACCACAAGTTATTTCAAACAATAGTCAAGAAACCCACTGCGTGTACTGGCTCAGTGGAGAGTTAAAAGTGATAATAAATATGTGCAGCAACTCTGGGTTCAATGGATGAATTCAACACCCCTTGAAGCCACTTGGGATGATCTGCCTCAATTTACCAATAGCTTTCCCGATTTCAATCTTGAGGACAAAGCTGTTGTGTAAGAAGGGGGCAATGTTACAACCGCAGATGGAATCTCAAGAAGAAAGTGTAGAACATTACACCATTTGAAAGATTGCACATTTAATTAGTTAGGCTATAAAGTGAAAAAGGAGGGGACCAAGTAGTGAAGACTTGATCATGAAACAAAAAAGTGAGTTAATCATGTGAGCATGTATATAAATATGCTAAAGTATATCACAAGGCTCGTAGAACACAATTTTTCCCCTCTTACTGCGCTCATCATTTTGTTCTTCTTTCTACTCTATTCTAGAGTAGGTAACGCTCGAAGTTACCAAACTAATTATAAAGACTAAAGTTTAACAACTACTGGAGTTTTATTTATTTTTAATCTTTTTATCATTTTTCCTTTTCTCTTGAACTTATTGTTTTATTGAAATTTTCTCAAAATTTTCTCTTTTATTTGAAAACCTTTCTCTATTTTTATTTTAATTATCTTTTACACTTTTATTTTAAAATATTTTTATTTATTTTACTTTAGAAAGATTAATTTATAGTATATACATAAATTAATACATGAGTAGAATATGTAACTTTTACTAGTAATTATTATTTCTTCTAGTAACGTACACAAGATTCACTAAAATTCGGTAACCTAATGAATAAAAGAAGGTGCATGAAAATATAACCGAGCCCATGTTGTCGCGGGCTTGCATAATTGGTTACTCACTTACTCTTGGAATGTGCTCTGGAAATGCAATTGGTAGCTTTGAAAATTTTCATTGTTTTATGAACACAAATATTATTATAATAGCGTGTCAATGTGGTGTTACGACAAGCATCTAGTAGGCAGTAAACTTACTTTAACTTTGTTGAGTTCATGATTTGTCACGACATATCATCCTAAAATCATTCACTAGATTTCTCTCTCCCACACAAAACAAAAGGTGTGCTATATATCCAAGTTAATTTAAATCACGTACCATACTGCACCTATATACCATACTAAATACCCAAGAAAGAACTTGCGATGCTAATCCTAGAAGCTACAACCTTTCCAATGCCAAGATTTTCTCTAAGTTTGATCTAAAAGTAAGATTTTGACAATTGAGAATTTGACTTGAAGAAAGACACAAGACAAGTTTCTGTATATCCAATCACTATTTTCAATGGATGGTAATGCCTGTTGGGTTGAAGATTGCACCATCGTTGTTCCAGAAAGAAATGGTAAAAATGTTCATGCCTTTTCAGCCAAATGTAATAATTTACATTAATGATATCTTGTTATTCAGCAAGGATGAAAATTCCCATGACAAACTACTCAAGCAATTTATTAATATTGTGAAAAACTAAGAAGTTATGTTATTCCAAAAGAAGATGGTCTTATTTACTTTTGAGATTGGTTTCTTTGGAATGCATATTAAAGTGAGCACAACCTCACATAGGACAAGAATTGTTAAAATTTCCAGCCAAGTTATCATCCACTAAGGACATTCAACAATTCTTAGGAGTGATTAATTACATG
The DNA here is from genome assembly GCA_019155195.1 of Avicennia marina. NCBI lineage: Eukaryota > Viridiplantae > Streptophyta > Magnoliopsida > Lamiales > Acanthaceae > Avicennia > Avicennia marina. The sequence goes on from CM032753.1 coordinate 12,627,009, forward strand.
GTCAACTTTGTCAATGAGCTTTTTCCAAGCATTAGGCCTCTCTAGGATTTGCTAAAGAAATCCTCATCAAAAAAAGATATTTCACATTAGTCTCGTGTCTAAACAATTGTAGTTCCAAAAAATCAAGAAGATTGGCGAGTCTCTTCTTCCATTACAAATATCTTCTATAGAAACTAAGATCTTACAAACGGACAACCATGACTCATTTTAGAGAGCCATTCTTCTTGAAGAAAAGAATGGGAAAAGAAACATTAATGGTTATAAAAGTGGAAGCTTTAAAGAATTTGAAAAGAAATGTCATTCTACATTCAAGGAGGTCCTTGAAGTAAAACAAGGCATTGAGAAATTCTACTTTTATCTGATTAGAATTCATTTTATTATTGAAATAGATATGAAGGTCCTCCCAAAAATGTTTTCCTTCAAAATAAAGCAGATACCAAATAGATAGTTTTTGAAATGGATAGAATGGTTTTCCAATTATTTATTCTTCATGAAACATATCAAAGGGTCCTCTAACATTCTCTCATACCTCCTTTCTAGACCAAAATTTTCTTATCTAAACCTTGTTCGTATGCCCATCATCTGTATGTTTCAACTTGCTTTATCTTTTTTGAACTACTACAATCTACTTTTGTGAAAGATTTCCCATCAAAAAATTTGCTAACATCATCTAAGACAAAACTGTTCATTACAAAGCTAAAGAACTTACTTTTAAATACCACTCTTTAACATTCAAAGGTGTGAGCTTCAAGTTTTTGGAAATCTTGATTTTCACTCAGATTACCCATTTTTACACCTCGTCTAATTTCTTTCTAGAGTAACTTCTTTCTTTGTGGTTTTTTCAAAAGAATTATTATGCATGATATGGTATCTATTAAAATTACATATTATTACTATTAATTTTCAGGTCGTGGAAATGAAAGACATTCTAAGCCAATGGAGGAGCGGAGACAAAGAACAAGTCCAGTGCATAAGAACTTTTTTCGGAATGGTTCTACCCTATATTTCATTGGGCACAAATGTTTTTAACTATGGAGTAAAGATATATGAACTTGAGAACCTCACAAAGGAGTCTTAACACTATCATCTTCCTCAAGAGACATGGGATTTCCATAGAAAAATAAATATAAGCATATCACAACTATAAAAGAGTATGTTGTATTCCCCTTCAACCTTGCTGCAAGTTGGGATCAATTTCCTCTAGAGTTTCGAGAATTATAAAGGAAACTTGCAAAAGAGAACTCTTGCGTGCCAAAAGTAATTTGGCTAACAATGGAAAAAGTTGTACTATGGGAATAATTTCTTATGGGCTATATTATCAAAATCAAGAAGGATATAGACACATATATGTAAAGGGACAAAAGCTATGATACTATTTTCCCCACATAAACTATAGATGACACAATTAAGTACTTGTATAATAAGAACCATTTTGATGGCAAAATATCCTTGAAAGAAGCTACACACAATGCTAAACTTCAAGAAAGAAGACAACTCGGAAACCATCCCAAATGTCTTCAAAAGAAATAAAACTTTTTACAAAGACATCCAAATAATGGAAAGGAAATTTCCCCATAAACAAGTGCAAGTGGAAGTGAAAGAATGAGCATTGACCTAAATGACTTATTATTCTAGGATTCTCAAAAACCTGATGAGAATATTGAATTCGCCATAACCCATCCTAAAGAAGATATCGAATAGGTCACCTGACGGTGGAAAAGAGTTAGATTACTTTCAACCCACATGACTCAGATGAATGAGTCCCTAAAGCTAATTTGGGCACTCCATAATGATGTGTTTGTCAAGTCAAATCTAAAATCTATTGAATCTTATCTATTTTTACTTTATCAGCTTTTGTTTGCTTATTATCAGTCTTTACTTAAGTCAGAGTTATGTCAACTTCATATTATTTTGTATCCTTGAGAATATCTATCTTCTGGGATTTTTTTTATTCATTTGATAGGTGTGATCTTATTATTGGTTGTGCAAGATGTATCTTATCCGTACACCATCTATTTAAGAAAGAACCTTTGTAATGTATTTCCAATTGGATCCGACAATCAATCAATTCTATAAATTACAACTTTTTAATCTTCTTAGTTTCTAAAGTTATTTTCTTAATCATATTAACTAAACACCTAGATGCTTAGAAAGTATATTCTACAATTGCCGCCGCTACGTGGATCCTCTACATCAGAAAATTTTAAGCTCAGAATAATAATCCATTTGACCAAGCTTTTGCATTTTTAAAAGGCCCTAATCTCTTTATGTTTAATCGGCAAGAAGCTTCCTATGCATCTCGGCACCCAACTGAAACGTGACCTCCGCAATGCCTACTGTTGTTATCGGCTCAACACCTCACCATGTAATCTGGGTCTTGGCACGTGCATTGCAGTAGACAGCGGTGCATATACTTTGCAAATCTATAATAATTAAGATTAATCCTTGGGTGCATGGCAGCGGACAGTCGTGCATTGCAATAATCTTAAGAGTAATCATGTCTCCCAATGAGCCTACACGGAACAGTACGTGTATGCGATGTTCTCGGTAAAATTAATTATTTTTTCCCTTAATTTTGAATTTCACATGCACCTGACTGGGTCATCATGTATATGCAATCTCGGCGCTCTGGTCGCAAATATTAATTAACCATTTATAGCCATCACCCAAACTGCACGAACACAAGGGAAATGCTGCACTGGTTGTTTTGGTTGGGTTTCACTTATTATTTTATTTAATAATGATACACCATGTGGATTTTTCTGGCATTAAATTTTTATGCAATGGCGGAGCAGACGAGTTTACTGCTAGCACTATTATTTTTTAGCCTAATTAAAAGCCAAGCATCCTAGGAATTTATTGCGACGCTGTTCGCCGGAACTTATTTTTAATAGCTTATGCTGTGTTTTTAAACTTGTAAGTTTGTACATTTTATTCTAAAGACCAGTTCATGACGTGATTTGATAGAAATAATAAAATTATTTTATAAAATTTTATTAAAATTTATAATTATAATTAATTATAAATTTTTTGATGTAATAATTATGAAATAGAAATTAAATTTCATAAATACAATGTAATTGCAGATTTTATGGAATTTATATTATATATATACAGTATCTTATAAAATATTTTAAAATAAGTGGAAAAAAGTTAAAAAGTTTAGGAATAGCTAGTTTATTTTTAAAAATCTTATAAGCTCTATATATCTTATTTTTAGAGTTCATAAAATTTTTTATTAAAATAATTTTTAAATATTTATGAGAAACTTATATGCTCCAAAACATTAAATGGGGCGAAAAACGGGGAAAACGCCTAGCTCTGTTCTCTGCATCAGCATGTATAACTATCTATTTAAACAAATATAAAAATATCCTATTTAATTAAAATATATTATAAACTAGCAATTAGTTATGTGCAATTTTAAGCAATTAATTATATCAATAATTTTATACTTGATTAGTTTTAAAAAATGACGCAATCAAATTTGTAGTTTGATACCTTCACCAAAAGTTAAAAGAAAAAAAATCCTATAGAAGGAAGTAATTGTGAATAAGTACAGCTTTTAATTGTGATGAAATATATATTTTATCACAAAAATTAACATTTTTTATCACAATAATATCCAATAAATTTATAATTTATAAATAAATATCGCATAGATCAAATGTTTAAATTTTTATTAATCTATGAACAAATTTTACTAGTTAACATTATTTCTTCTGTTAAATCGCACAAGATCCACTATTGTCAAATAAACTAAATAGCATTGGAAATCAACTTTTACCCGCTAAAGCTCACTCCAAACTTTATTCAACCAAACATATTAATCAACAAATTTTCATTAAATTCAAATTCAAAAATTTTCTTTTATACATATAAATAATTAATTATTTTTTAATTATTATATTTATTCATAATCAAATTAATACTTATATATACATACATACACTCATATTTATATATATTTATACCCTATAAACTAATCATTATCCCTATATGTTATTATATCATCCAATTATTATTATATATTTTATACATTTATTAATAAACAAATTCAAACAAATAATACCATTTTATCCCATCAAATCTTTCTTGTAAATATAACATTCATCTCAAATTAACTCGCACCAAACATCAACCATCACCAAAACACCCCTTCCAACCATAACCCTAATGAATACAAACAAAAATAAGCTCAAATATAAAACTAAGCCCATGATACTGGGCCTACTGGATTTGTGCGTCTACAAAGACCCACTCTTCGGGATGGGAATGAATTGCCTCTGTGACGATCCAAAGCCAATATTATTATAGTAGTGTGTCGAGGTGGTGGTACGATATGGCATGCACGACATGACATGGGTTATGTCGTAATCACATTGGGTGCATTCATGCCCTATATTAAATACTAGAGCGTCCACTAGTTCCGACTGTGTTAGTTTGTCTTTATATTCCCCGTGAGAGTTACAACTGTGAATGTGTTGTTACGGATTGGTGTCGGCCTGCAGGAAGCTTCCTATGCCACTTCGCACCCAACTGAAACGTGGGGTTGTAACATCCCCACAGCATTTCCTACTGTTGTTATGTGCTGAATACGTCACTGTGTATAATGGGTCTCGGCTCAACAATTATGTAACAATTTGTACATGTAGTCATCTATATTATGTAATAATCTTGAAAGCAATCCAGAAATCATGTCCGCCACGTGTGCCTACGAGAGCCAACAGGGAATAGAGGTACATTATAAATTTGCAGTCTCAGTGTTTGGGTCGCGATATAAATACACAAATATTGATTGGCCATCGCCCAAATTGCACCGAGGCAAGGGAAATGCTGCACTGTTGATTTTGGTAGATATTCAGTTATTAATTTATTTAATGATGATACACTATGTAGTAACTTTTTTTTTTTTTTTTATGTAAGGGCGTAATAGACGAATTTAGAGCATGCCTTTTTATTTTTTTTTAGAATTAAAAGCCAAGCACCCCACGAAGTTGTTAAAAACTAACAAAAGTCGCACGCCCTATGCACATATATGAATTTATTTTAAAATTTAAAGTTATTTTATTTTAAAAAATTATCTAAAATTAAAAGTGTAAAAAATATATAAAATAAACAATAAAAAGTCCAAAAGAATTTTGATAGAGTAACTTTAAAAGAAAAGTGAGAAATAACAAGATGAAAAATGAAAAGAGTTCCTAGTTGTTTAATTTAATTTTATGCAATTAAAAATTCTCATTAATTTAATAATATAGACGGTGGATTTGTAATTAGTAAAAGTTGATGATTCATACGATGCTTTGTCCAATTTCATCATCCCCTTGACATGAAATGCCGCTTGCTTACGAATCAAATCAAAGTCTGGACAGACAATTTTCGGATGATCAAAACCCTGTTGTCTTCATCGATGAATGGTCGTGAATCTGATGGGCACAAAAGATTTGTCAGTTAAGATGTGCCATGCATCAGAAAAAATAAATGAATGAAAAAAAAGCTGGCAGCTGTGTCAATAATGGAGATACCTGAGGGCAGAGGCGGGTAAATACACATATAATTACATACCCTACATGGGGTTGATGAGATTGACAGGATTTGGTATGCCGTGATTTAATTTTGATAGTAGAAAACAAATGAGTGAATGGTGAGGTAGATGCAGTGAAGAAAGTAACATTAGGGGCATGAAGAAGTTGGATGTCATTATAAAGGGATATAGACGAAGATCATATGTTAACATAACCTATCATTATTACATACATACATATATGTCATATAATTATTATAAGCTTGAAGGGCATTCTTTCCATAGTTCTAATTATATTAAGTGGAAGTCTTGATATATTGAAATTTTAGTATATTAAAATTGTGTGTTAAACATGAACTAATTTTGTTTATTCAATTTGGAATTTTATCAAATCAATTGTTAGTAAATTTGATTCGATATTTCGGTAATGGGAATTGAACCTTCACGTAGAAATTTAAATTGAATATTGAAATTTTAAAAATATTAAACTGAATATTTAAGTTCAATTTGAATAGGTACGGAAATTGTGTCTTTTCGATTCAACTCCGTCGGCTTTATCTTGCCTGCGTTTTTTTGTATTTATTCACCTAATAATAAAATAATAGTAACCAAGAGAAATGGGGATAATGATTTATTTATTTGTTTGTTTTATAATTGTTGGGTGTTACGGACAGAAGCGCACGTGTGCATGATCTGAGGACTAGGCGAGATGGGTGCATGAATTTGCTGTCGGTGTCTGTCTTCTGTTAATTGGCACTAATTAAATTAGCTTGAACTTTGACCACCCCTACTCCCCATTGACTCTCTGCATCTTCTTGTCTCTGTGTCATCTAACTTTTTTTATTTATTCGTTTAGTGTACAGAAGAGAAATATTTATTTATTTCTTTATATTGTCCGCAGCCAGGCAAGAGAGGGCTGATCTTGTACTCTAGCGTCGTCAAAACAAGCCAAAGAAGAAGTTGACTAGATGGGCATGGTCAACTCCAGTGTCTGTCCAATAAATTAGATTTGTAGATGACGCATTAAGCTCATGTTTCGATGAACCTATATAAATCCTTTGAATATTGTTGTTTTTCAAGTATTCTTGAACAAGATTACATAGTGTTATTTGCAATGTGGTCTTCCTAGAAATTCAAAAAATTTCAATATTTAATTCAAAATTTCGGTGTTAAATTATAAAGCAACGTGTTTTTTGGAAGTCAAGGAAAATTAAATCGATAAATTTTTTAAAAAGTCGTCTAAACTTTCAAGTGTAACAAGTGGGAACGAAAATTTAGATGATTGCAGAAAAATATTGTACCCACATAAGTTTGTTAGATGCAGATCAAAATTTACTCATAATTTTTTTTTTTTTGGCTTATGAAATTTAAATACAATAATGTTGTCCTACAGTTATGTGTGTAATTTTTTTTTATGCGAATTATAAATTTTATTCATTAAAACAAATTAAAATAGAACAAAATTAACTTAAAATTTGAAAGTAGATGAAAATTTTAAAATGAAAAAAATAAAAAGAGTTAATTGAAACATATAAAAATATAGGAGGAAAAATATAAAGTTATACAAAAAGTGAACTAATAAAAAATAAAAATATTTAAATAAGGATATTATAATAATTTAACACTATGCAACAAAATTATGTAGTTAGATTTAATATATATATATATATATATATTGTATAATATAAAAAATTTCAAATAAACAAAATAAATTAAAATTTGGACGTGGATGAAATGAATAAAAAATTGTAAGTGCGAAGTGAAAAAACAATATGTAAAAATTCAAGTTTATTTAAGTAATTACGTATTGTTATGCAACCCGATTTTTTTATTCACTCGATATATAGTGTGAATATATAAAAAGTAATAAAAGCATAAGCCCAACGACTTACAATTCTTGCCCGAACAAGGAGAAATTAATATTTAAGAAAATTTGCTATTTGTGGGCCATAAGCAACACATTAAATTCTATTGTCACAAAATCATCCGACACGCCCATTAGTCATTAGCTCACGTTAAATGTCTCATCTATGTATAATGCATCATGAATATTAAAGCACACTGAATTCAATAAATGCATCACTTTAAATTCGTGGATGCTTGAAAACGTATTAGATTTGTCTTGTTCACAAAAGGGCATAGCCGATCAGCCGACGCCCGCCAAGAAAATAAATCAATTTATTAAGTTATTAATATGATAAATACATATACATATATATATATGTGTGTGTGTGTGTGTGACTAAGGATGTCCTCACAAAGCATGCAGTTAAAGATTTAAGTCAAGCATTTTTGCCTAGGCATAAACGTCTACCTAGGCACATATAATCAATGTTTTTAAAACCAGACCGGTGACTGAACCGGAAAATTTACTGGGTCACTAGGTTACTGGTCCGACCGGTTGAACCGTTGAAAAAACCGGTTATTTTAATTATATAATATTATATATATTACTATAAAAATAATTTACAAAATAAATGTAATCCAATATAACAATAGAGTATAAAATAAATTTTAGATGTGATGTTAAAAATTAAATAATTTGACTAAAATAAAAATTATTACACAAATTAAAAAATATATTAAATTCAAAATGATTAAAAGTATAAAATTGAAAAAATAGTTTTGAAAAATAAACAGATTAATTAATATAACCCATTTTAATTTTAAGATACAATAATTCAATTTTCAAAATATTAATTAGAAAAATAAAAGGATAAAAATTATTAAAAACAAAATTTAAAATAAAAATTGTATATTTAACTAATATTAAGGATTGTAAATGTAAGAAAAATTTGAAAAAAGTCTAAAAATTTATTTTGTAATTTTAAAAAAAAAATTGCTAAAAATTTCTTTTTTTTTTAATTTTTTAGATAAAACCGGTTTTTAGCCATTTTAACCGGTTCAAATCGATTTTGACCGGTTTTTTATCTTTTTTGACCGGTTCTTGACCGGTTATATAATATTTTATTTTTACACCTTGACCCGGACCGGAAAACCGGCCGATTCTCAGTCGAACCGGTTGAACCGGCCGGTCCGGTCCGGTTTTAAAAACATTGCATATAATGTAATGATGGGGCGGGGGGCGGGGGGTACCGGTGCAATAAGGGTGATTTTCAGAGTTTGTTGGGCAAAAGGTCAGGTGGGAGGGGACCAAAAATAATATCTTCGATGATATATGAATGAACATGCTACGTGTATAAATTTGTGTATATTCCGATATTTATAAAGGAGTGTTGATTAATTAAGTACTTGACTTTGATTAAGTTTAAAAATTATTTTCAAAATTTAAAAATTTATTCCAGCTTAATTTCTCTTATTGACTTAAGCTAATACTCGAGTTTAAATTCTACAACATTTTGTGAAGTTGAGTTTGATCTATTACTCAAACTCGCCAATTAACCCCTACACAAATTTGATTTTATCAAATTAATTATTTGTAAATTTGATTTGGCATTTTGAAAAAGGAAATACTTTTTAAATTTTTTTTGTAATTTTTTATTTCCAGTGTTGTCTAGGTGATTTTTGTATTTTTTGTGTTTCCTCAAACATAAGTGAGTATGTACAAAGGGTGTTAATAAATTAAGTTACTCACCTTGAATTTGATTAAATTCATATATATATATATATATATGTATATATATCAAATTACCAAACTCAAACTCAAACTTTATATTTTTTTTCAAACTCAATTTTGCTGGTTGTCTTAAGATCAAAATAAAATTGAGTTAAATCAAATTTGAGTAGTTGTCGAGTTCGGGTTACTACTCAAATTCTTCCTATTAACCTCAAACAAAAAGAATAAAAAGTCAAGAATATAATAGAGTGAATGAAGTTATTTACATGATTTTTTTTAGTCATACGTCTAGTCAACACTTGTAGATTTAATGTTTTTTCTTTATCTTTTCCAATTAGGTGGGAAAAAGTGTGTTATGTTAGTTTTCTTTTTTTTAATACATGGTTTATAATTATGTAAAAAATAAATGAAATAGAAAATAAATTTTAAAAAGTATAATAATTGTTTGGATTTTGATGGTGCTAAAACAAAAACAAATATGCCGATGGAACTATAACTAAGGCTGCAGCATGCCTTTGGTTGGTGGGTGATTAATTTTTCTGTTTATGTTACTTTGAGATTCCTTTGTTTGGTAGGTGTTTGGTATTTTGTTATGAAGCTCTGGTACAGCATAATTAATCAAATTTAACTTGAACTTGTAATCTTGAACAATGACAAAAGGTATCTCAAATGCTTTGTTTGGTGAGAATGGGACGAATTCTTGAAAGAATTACTTTGGTCTGAATCAATTTGGTTCTTTTGTGTTGTCCCATCGCTGCACAATATATTTTCTAACTTTTCAATTATATTTATTATAAACGTGGGTCTTAAGCAAAAATAGGGGATTTCGTGGTCTTTGTCCAAGGAAATGATTCTTTACTTATTTCTTTAAATTTATTTTTTTAAAAAATAGCGTTTCATCCTTCTACTTTAATTGCCTTTTACTCAAATGTAAACCACACCCTTCAAATTTTTTGGTGGAATTATTCTTGTCTTATTCAAAGAATATTATGTGCGCGTGTGTGTTTACCTTAATTAATTAGTGGTGATATTAGAAAAATTGGTCTAAATGACATGTCGTGTAACTAATAACTCTCATAATTAGTTCTACTAACGACTCCTTTATATATATATATTATATCAAGAAATCAACTTGTGAAATGCATGTTTAAACTTTAACGTTAGTGCGATGTTAGAATCACAAAATTTTGGTATTATGCAAAGCTATGTGACTAGTCCTTATCTTTGTTGAACTGCTTGTGATTAAATGGCCCACCATGAAGCACTTCTCAAGTTGTCTTTACTTGGAAGACTGTTACCTTTAAATTAATAAAGGGGATAATTTATCTTATCGACTTGTGATGTATTTAAATTCCCTTTATTGAAGGAACAAAAGAAGCCTCCTTTTAAAAAAGCAACGATAAGAAACCAACATAGAGAGCCTAATGCTTAAACCCCATACTTAGCCTTTTTATTGGTGGTCATGTACCAACAAGCTTCAATTAGTACTAAGAAAAGTAAGGGCATGCAGCTTTAGAAGTAATTTGGAGCTTGGCAAGGGTAGGAATCTAGCTTAATTCTATTTATATCCATGAATGATATATGATTGAATTTCTTAAGGAACGTAGGGTAGTGCAAATATAATTAAATGTCATTTGGTGAATCATTGTACTATGTTTCTATATCCCTTCTACCAAACATGCCCCACTCCAAAAGAAACCAAAAAGAAACACACAAAAATGGTTCACAAGACAAGCCGAGTTTCTGCCCCTACTGTCAGTATTTCTACTTTTATTTTCAAGAAATCAACTCATTTTTCGTTTCCCTCTGATTTGGGGTGGTGGGTGGGCTTTATACACCCCAATTCAGCTCAATCCATAATTCCCTACAACATCATGCATGGTCAAATAGTTTGTACTGCAAATTCACTACTCTTGTAATTATTAAGACCATGGTAAAGAGAGAATCCATGCATGTTTCGTGTCTGTAGGCTCAACTTTTTCTGTGATCCGTAAACAAATAAGTCCCTGCAGCAAATTGGGTTCCCAATATATTCTTCATTTGCACAAAAAATACATAAAACAATTGGAAAATAAGATGCATGCAATCTCTCTCTCTCTCTCTCTCTCTCTCTCTCTCTCTCTCTCTCATTGCAATATTAGAGGCCTGGCCTGGCTCAGCCAAAGAACAGGGATGAAGTGAGGCAGATTCCCAATCTTGTCTGCTTCAGGTGGCTCTCTCTCTCTCTCTCTCTCTCTCTCATTGCAATATGAGAGGTCTGGCCTGGCCCAGCCAAAGAACAGGGATGAAGTGAGGCAGATTCCCAATCTTGTCTGCTTCAGGTGGCTTTGTCATTTTATAGTAAATGGGTCTAGTAGTCAACTAAGTTTGCGCAAGACCGCAGTAAGTTGGTCTGTCGACTTTCGGAAACTAAATTGCCAATCTTGGATGAGTTTTAATGTGGACTAAAGATTTTTGCAATATTTAGACTGACAATTGTTGTTGTATTTCGCTATGGAAGATTGATCTATAGATCACGTCAAAAGAAAATTAACTGCAAATCGAGACATGAAATTATTAAGTAACACTAATTTTACATTAGGATATTCTATTAAAACGCTTAGGGGATATAATAATAATAATAATATGTATATATGATTTGATTAATTTCGTGCCTTTTTGGAGGGACTCAATTTACTACCTACAAAAATTTTCACTTGCTTGGCTATGCTTATAATAAACTTGTCCACATCAACCAGGCCGTCTGAGCATGGGCATGCCCCTTCGGCCGTCAAAGGAATATATATATATACAGCATTTGTTTCGGCTGTGTAATTGTTGTCTAAACTTTGCCACTGCCAGTTACATTAGCTTATGACAAAAAAAAAATAAAAAAAAATAATAATAATAATAAGAAAAAACTATTCTACCTTAACTCGCGAACTTAAGGATAGCCCAATCTTGATGGTAAAGACAGAAAACTCAGCTGCACCTTCCTCGTGGCTCTACGTATTTAATGCCGTACAACGACCGCTTGCCCCATTCCAATTCAATTGCCAACGAGTTTAATGTTCAATCCATGTGCAGAAACTGTTTCTATATATTGAAGTTCTAAAGGAAGTGGATATTGACAGTACAAAAACTATGTATTGGAATGTGAGGAAGTTTTTTAATGCTCCTTTATGTGTGAGAGCAAGCGATTTGTGTAATGTAGCTGGAAACCCAAGTTTAACAAACTCAATTCTTACCTTGAGAGAAAATTGCCCTTTATTATTAACTTGTTAAATAAATTTATTCCTAAGAGATGTATGCTATGTTTAGATGCTATTTTCAAATATATACTTCCTTCCGAACACGTGACTATAACATTAAAATTTTTATTTGTTTATTTCTTTTACACATCATTTCTACATTTCTAGACTAACTTTTCGCCATCAAAATTTGCATCCGGACAAAGCCTATCTTAATTATGTTTATTTTAATTTTTGGTTGTGTATTTTTAAGTATATTAAAATTAGAGATAGGTAAAAATAAAATTTAAAAAATATAATAATTATAACGCGTGTATTTTAATAAAAAAAAGAAAGTCTGTAGGGTTGCTTGTACGATATACGTTCTTGATTTACTGAATCATGAGACATGACTCTACTTCATGGTACTGCAGCTCAGTTGTTGGGAAATTAATTCATGGGAAGAGTACTTAGCCAATGGGAAATGCAGGAAAATAATAATGGACAGGTGTTAACCATTAATTTCGGATATCAACCTGGATCCATAATTATTCAAATTCGATTAAATTCAATTTTGTACAACTTCTATAAAAGCTCAAGTTGGAATTAATTAAGACGTAGAAATATTTTCAAGTTTAATCAAAATCAAATCAAATAGTTTAATTTATTAACACGTTGTATGGAGGGATCGTCTTTGTTTTTAGTTTCTGTTTTGTGTACCATTGGGGGATATTTTCTTAGAGATTGAATACATTATTATAAATCTAATCAATTAAGAATAAATTAATACTTGTTTCTTTAGTACCACATGAAAATTAAGATGTGACACTGACACAAGAGGGTCATTTGCTTTATCTTACTTGCAATTAATGAGATATAAAACAGGACAATTAGCCTGTCAGTTAAATCAATTACCAGCTCATTAAAGAGCTAGTAGACATAATGGAGTACAGGAATCAAAATGCATGCATATCAATTAAATTTCTATTATTTTTCCTCTGCACACAATTAATTTTAGGTCTGAAAATCATATATAAAATTATATATATATATATATGGGTCTAATTAATTTAGCACATGCTAAAGAGTTACTGCCACTAGCATTTAATTTAATTTATTAATAATGATATAATTATGTTTGACAATAGATAGAGTTAACTAAAGAACTTGAGATGACCTAATTAAATTAAACACCGGGACAAAGAAGAAAGAGATTTAACAGATGGAACTAACGGCCGTTCACAATAGGACTAACGGCTGTTTCCTTGCCCGGGCTCGGCGGCTGGCTACTCCGGGCCGTTAAAACCAGCCGTTGCACGAACCCGTCGATCCTCTCTCCGTTAGTCTCCGCCAGCAACCGCTTCCCGCCAAACGGCTGAGACTCCACCCCTCTCTCCGACAACGCTTCCTCTGCCGCGCCGTTGGCCTGCAAAGGGACACCGTTAAGGTAATGATCACGTGGTCATCAACAATGAGTTGATCATTTTTTAGAGTTGTGTTGAACTTACCTGAATTCTGACATAATCGTTGGGATTCCAGCAGAAGGCATTCCCGAGCATTTGGTCGATGGTTTCGGAGACGCCGTCCAGGACAATGCCGACGACTGAAGCCGTCGAGCAGTCGCCGTTGAGGCCAAGCTTCGTCCTAGACGGACTGCTCAACTGTCCGTTACCGACCGACATCACCAACAGGTCATCTACGCCGGTTACCGACGGAAAGTCCCGCTTGTTGTGGAGAACGTGTGTGACGGCGGCTGCGGTGGGATTGTTCATCACAAGTCCGCCATCCACCGCCAAACAGGAGGTCTTTCCATCAGTGGAGGACAGCTGAAATGGCTTGAACACCGACGGCGTCGCTGACGTGGCGCGGATGACTTTCCAAAGCTCGAAGTCGAAGCTCGGTGACTCGGAAGCGTCGGCTCGGGAGAAAACAAACGGCGCCGAGCTGTTCAAATCGAAGCACGGCACGAGGAGCGGCTTACACGTGTCCTTCAGGGTTAAAACCTTGCCATCATTTCTCGCGAAAGCTTTCTTCAACACCGCGTCCATGCTCTTTCCAGAAAACATCACTCGCCGGCGGAAAACGCCGACGTTTTTCACTTTGAACAGCTTCGTTTGATTTTCCGATAAGAATTTGACAGCGTCTCTTGCGGAGAAAAGTGGGCGCCCGGAGCCGTCGTGGGCAACGAGCATTGCGGCGAGGAGAGCTCCGATTCCAGTCCCGACAACAATATCGAAAAAATCAGCAACTCGAGCTTTGGAATCGCCAGTTTTTGCTTGGATCTGGTCCTCGAGATGAACCAAGGCAGCTCCGGCTACAATGCCTGTGGTTCCTCCGCCGTCAACGCTCAGAACACGTGTTTTTTTCCCTTCACAATGGTACAGCCACTTCTGCTCCAGCTTCGAGAAAATCTCCAACGTCAACTTGCTCAACTCCATCACTTCCTGCGAGTCACACAGCACTTGTTTATAGACTCTGTAAATGCAGCAAAGAGGATGGCGGCAAATGCCTTTCACCCAATAGGAAGGGTTACGATGAGATAGTAAGTGGGTTGTGAGTTGCGCTAGAGAGTAGAGTACAGAGATAACTACTAGAGGAATGGGTAGGGGACGATTACAGAGCGAAAATCCGTGAAAAAGGCAAGAGGTCACGCTATACCACCGAAGGACATTAATGGCGTCCTCTTCAGTATCAGACAAACAAACAAGCGCGCACAGTGAGTGCTAACCTGCGCAGGCGCAATTCTTGAATGAGGTGTGGGCGAAGAAGAGTGAGGGAAGGGGCGATTACGTGTGGTGTATATATACGCGGATGCTCCAGCGCTATCGCTCCTTCGATCAATGGGGTTCTCTACTTTACGGATGCGCTAAGGTACATTCCATTATGGTGTGCCCTGTTGTACTTGATTTCTCTTTGTATTTTTCGTTTTTTGAGTGCTTTTGTTGTTATTCAATTAATTACACGCGCTTTTACCGATTTATTATTTATTACCCAGAAGAGAGAGAATTGGGGTGGGGTGTTTTCTTGCACTAGGGTGTAAATAAAATATGAGCTAGAACTGGATTAGAATTGATAACATTTTTTTAATATGATTGAGTTCAAACTCAAATTTTAATGTTTTTTCAAGCTCTAAATTGCCATCTGCCTCTCAAGTTTGAGTTAGATTAGTTGTCAGGTTGAAATTACCATGACTCAATGACTTACTCACACCCACACGTGGAAGAGTTGCACTTAAGGAGTATTTTTCAGCTTTCAAGGAAAAATAATCCTTTCATAAGTACAAAAATACTCATGTCCAACCATACTAATTTGCTTTTAATATTAGTAAGGCAAGTTAATTCGCTTCTCGTTTACACTAATGTTTTCAACTATCAATCCATGCAAATTGTCATCACGAAATCACACGTAAAATTTAAGCTGAAGAGAACTTGCTGACAGATGGCGTAACATCGTTTTCTTAACCTATAACCTACTGTTTACTCGTCCTTCCACACGACTTCGGGTTTCAAAGTTTGGCAAAACCACCCACTGATTTTGTCCCGTTATTAATCAAATGCAATGCTCGGGATGGGACAAAAATATAGCCCAGATTTCAACCATACAGATCTTTAATTTCTCAAAATGAATAAAACTAAGATTCAACAGAGACATCCTTGAAAGAGCAGAAGTAGAATAGTTACTGCATTTTAGCGGGCCTCTTTCAGCATCACTGCAACCAATGTTCCCCAATCCATTTACCACCAGTGTCCATGTGTTTGATTAATATCATTTGCATGCCCACATTGCATGCCATCCAAGTATTTAGACAGATACCAATCACACCAATTTTCTTATCAACTTTATCGAATAAAAATGAAACAAGAAGGTTCTCCAAGGAGGGACCTTTACTGAAATTATTGCACATGTATCACCTCGAAGAAGGCTCGTCAAATCTCAAGTGCACAAATAGACGCAGATAAAACAACCTAACCTAATTCTGGGTACCTTAGTACACTGCACGGGCAAAACTTTGGAAAAAGAAGCTTTCGTCAAAGTAGGGTACAATACCATTCTTGTGAAGCTTTGAATGTTGTAACTGCAGAATGTGCATCTGTATCCTGGATGAGCATTACATACCCAGGTTAAGAGTCAGCAACTAGAGCGAAATCAGTTCGTGCTGAGTTCTGCATGTCATTCATAGTAGAAACAATATATCAGAGCTTTAAACATGAGAATCAAAAGTTAGAGAACATCAATACAGAGAAGATTCCTTCCACCTACCATTCGTACATTAACCAAGATATATCATTTTCCTTCGTACTCAAGAAGTTGGAGATTTAGCCTTGTTGGCGTACTTTCCATATCTTCTGGCAATCTCAGCATCAGATAGTAAATCCCACATCTGTAGTTAATTATAAAAAAAAAAGAACTAATTTACAATTCTCTAATGCTCCCATAAGAGGAGAAAAGAAAAAAATTCTACAACTACCTCTGCAGAAATGTAAGCTCCAAATTTCAAACAACAGATGAAAGTGTAACAGAACATCTCACTCACCTGCAGTTTTCCCTTGGAGCCTCCTATTGCCAGCGTAAAAGGACAATCTTCTGAAAAGGAAACGGAAAACACAGCGCCCTGGCAACAGTTTAAGCTATTATCGTTTCACAAGCATATAGACAAAAATCCATCATTAACCTTAGCTGTTACTATTTCCCACCTTCCATTCACCAATTGAAAGAAACCGAATAGATCAACAATGTGAGTTCACTCAACAACTATCTCATGTACATGTTATTAACAATGACAAACTTGGTAACCACTCTCAGGAAGGCATGCAAGCAATAAAAAAAACAAAGCACATACAGCTTTTGGATTTTTGGAAGCAATGCATGATGGCTGGTTTGAAAGATCCCAGAGTTTCACCTGCAGTGAAGGAGAGAGCCATTTGAACTAGTCAAGAGACACATATTGTAGAGCTCACCAATAATTGAGAGAAAGCAAACTAGACATGGGAGAATACCATCTTATCCATGGATCCAGTAGCAAGAAGCTGCAAAAAATTAATTTTGCCAAAGTCAGTGCAAAATTATAATACGTTGTTTGAAAAAGATGGAGAAATAGATGCATACATTTGGGACCGAACTATTATATGCAATGGTGCAAACTGCTTTGTCATGTGCATGGAGAGTAAAGCTAGGCTTAGGCTGAGAGGATAAGTCACAACTAGCAGTACGGATGTCAAAACCAGTAACCATGCCATTTTCAAGGCTGACCTGAGAACAACAATCAGAATAGCACCAGTTGTTCAATACTTCACCCTTGATTGAAGACTAAATTTGGGCATTTCAGAAACCTTCACTTTGAAAAGGAGTTTCAGGCTTTGACCATTTAACAATAAATTTGTCAAAATTGTGAATATCTAATGCACAAACCACAAATGAATGCTCCGTATGAGGATCCCATGCCAAGCTTTCAACATCAGCTGCAACTGGCCATTTAAATCCACTATGCGAAGGTAACCTACCATCTTTCTGCAACACAATATTAAATTTTGTTATTCAAACACTGGATTAATAGAAGATGCATGTAATAAAATAAAGTGTGTTAACCTGTACATAAAACTAGTACAGATGGAGTTAATACCATAACAACAGTATGATCAAAAGATCCACTGAGAAGAACTTGAGGTGCAAAGTGATTCCATGCAACTGCTTGAACCTGGGAATAAATGATAGTGCACCATCAAACACAGACTCAGAGGAAAAAAATAATTTATGGGAAATAAATCCTTCAACATGCATTTCTATAACAACTTTCAACATAATAATTACAGGCAGACAGATTATATAACAACTTTCTGTGGATCCTTGTTAACTTAAGAAAGAGGATTAACAAGTATACTCCAATGAAAGTAAAAATCACAGTCTTAATCATTGATGAAATCTTTAGACATCATAAATCTCAAAATCAAAAGTTAACTGCATCTCTTTAATGCAAAATATGGATTCTATCATGTCTCCACAAGAGCCAACATGTGAAGAATTTTGTTTGGTCTATGATTCAAGTATAGGTCTATCATATTAATCCTTCTTAAGATCCAATGAAATATCTGAACTTGAAACCCAAGCATGTAATTTTAATTGTTGTGTACTTGGTGTAAAAGCACAGCAATGAACAATCCAACGATTAAAACAGATAGGACACAAAATTTATACGTAATTCATGCAATGTTATTTAGGTGAAAATCAATCATCTTTTGTCATATTCCGAATTTCTGGACAAAACTAAGGGAGAAAACCAGATGGGTATTTTTTTGCATGCATGTGTGTGTGTGTGTGTAGGTAGCAAGTTGGAATTACATGATTTCAATTTTCAAACCAACTTGTAATGATGGCTAATATTGAGAAAACACAAGCTGAATTAAATAGTGACGTCGAAGAAAGATATATAAAGGTTGGGTCTTGCCTTGTCTGTATGGTTCTCCAAGGTTAAATTACATGTTTGGGTTGCCACATCCCAAATCTTAACCAACTTGTCTGCACTTGCACTAGCAAGTATGTTCCTGAATAAACCCATAATGGAAAACAAGACAAGGACATTACAATTCAAAATATCTGATGAAAAACCAATAAAACAGTTACAGAATTCGCAATTACCTGTACTCTTTGTTCCAAGCAAGTCCAAGAACTGAATCTGTGTGACTGCCATCCTTGTACTTAACAGATTTCTATTCATAAAGATAAAGTGCATGTAACATGATTGCATGTCATGAAGTTCTTTAGTATTTTCAACTAATGATAGCAGAAGTGAAAATAGTATAATCATGCAAGTTTCCCAACATGGCACCGCTGTATCGTCCAAATTATCCAGAAGAATTGTACTCTCTCGAATACCGTAGGAGATCCAAGCTCACTTTCAACCAGAAAAAATAAAACTCGGACAACAAATCACATTCATGCCATAACAAGCAATGTATATCACAAGACATAGACTGAGGTGTATCATCATTGTTGAAAATCAGGTACAGCAATAATAATATATTGACAGAAACATCTCAATATCACACTTGAAAATATGAAGCAAGAACCTTAACTAGTACTTAAATAGTATATGAAGAAAAATTTCATTAAAGGATAAATTAAGAATCAGGAAAAACTAAACAGACGCCTTAACATCAAGGGATGCTCTATTGCTATTAAATACTGGGATTCTTAACCAATTTTTAAGGCTGCATGACAAGAGAAACTACCTTCTTCCCCTTTTTCTTCTTTTCAATAATTCCACCTAGCATAGCAGACGGCTGGACTTCATCCATCTAAAAGCATCAAAATTCGGAGATTAATGGTTACTTGACCACAAATGACTCATCAAATAATGAAAGACCACAAACTACATACAATATCAAGGTCCCATATCTCAATGACCGGTTCCATTGAACCAACAGCGATGAAGTTGCCTGTTCACAAGCAAATATCACTTTACCAGTAGATCATTATACATATATACATGTGTGGGCGTGTGAAAAGAAACAAAGCAACAAGACAACATATCAAAATTAGCAAGAAGAAAACCATCCACGTGTAAACTACTTCTCTTAAGAGGAAAATATAAACAATTAATTGAAAGAACGAAAAACAGAAAACAAATTCTAAACGGTTGGACATGATGTGTTCCCAAGATAAATCGGCGCCTATCTATTTAGTGATGTTACAATTAAAAAAAGTTATATTGCCACCCAACAAAGGCAAGGATAAACATGCTCATGGCCATTCTATGAGCAGAAAACACTTCTAGCCTACTACAAGAAAAGTGTATCACACATATTCTGCAAGAGACCACCATAAAGGTTATATTTATGACATGTCATTACCTTTTTCTCCACCTTTAAGAGGACAATCAAGCCATGCAGTGCAAAGGGGAAAAGCTGGGATGACAATATCATGGTGAACATACATGTTTGAATCATCACTTGTAGGATCTTCCAATATCCAAACCTGTTTTTTGAGACTGATTCTAAGAATAGATGACTGGCAAAAATTGAAAACAACTTGAACGATCTGCATTTTTTACAGCTCTTCACATATAATTACATGCCTCGAGATGGCTGACATCATCCTCATTTCGAGCACAAACTATGACAGCATCCTCAGGTTTTATGGTGATATCCTCTTCCTCTTCTGAGTCATCATCCTGGAAAAGTTAGGTACCAAATGCTTAAAAGAACAAAGGGAGAAAGAATAATTATAATGAAGAAATCTGGAAATTCACATTGTACCAAATTATGACATGAGGCAACTTACATCTTGATCCTTCAAATAAGGGTCCATATCATTACTTGGATAATACAAATTTCCAAGACCTGAGCCAAACAGCTCAACACCTGATTTCCACAAGAAAATTCATTCAGACAAATACATGAAGAAAAAAGTAAGCTATATAAATGCATTTGCAGCAGATGCGTAATGGTAACCTTAAGCAGTTTCAAGGAAGTTCAAAATAGGTTAAATTTTAATTATGGGTCAAAATTCTACCAAAAAGCATTAAGACAGTGACTAGTAAACCATACCATCATCCTCTTCGTCATAATTATCCATGTCCAGTTCCTTGAGTGCATCTGTTAAGCTGTCAGTTTCTACCTTTGAACTCTTGGAAGCTTTGCCAAGTGCATCAGCAGTAGATAATGCACAAGCAAGTTCATCATCTTGTTTGCACGCGTCAACATTCATATTTTCATCATTTTCCTCATTTTCACTTTCTTCACTGCAAAGATTTCAAGTAAATCACTCACACACACACACATATATATATATAACCAGTTTTTGATACTGGTTGACCATTTCTCTGACTAAGCCTTTTACCATTCATGTTCGCAAAGATGTAAACCATAGAAGTGTTAATCCTTTATTTTCTTCCACGAGTGAATAGGAAAACACTGGAGCTACAAACACTGGTGATCATTAATTTGGATTCCATATCTCTTTGCTAACGCAGCAGTGCAACAGACACGACATTGATAACAGAAGGGCAACAAAGCTCTTAGGATCCCATTCCCCAAAATGTACCCCTCTCACAAATGTAACGTAAGTTAAAAACGAGTCAATGGCATATAGCAGCAGGACTTGAACAAATCAGTTCGTAACAGGGCAACTAAAGTCTAACCGTATATCCAAAACACCACTGTTCAAGATCTCTTTGATTTCTTCTTTTGAAGGAGGTTCAGCTCCAGTAGGTACTGATTTGGATGCCCCTTTCGGAACCCAAGAAATGGCCGCTATCATTCTCGACTATTATACCTGTGCACAGAAATAGAACCAACAATAAGTTTTAGGACACCTAGGCAGAATTCTTCATCATGTGTAAACAAAACGTGGAAAATAGTATGTGACTCAAGCCGATCATTCTAGGACTGTAAAAACACGGACTGGAAGCATGACAATAATTGAAAAGCCCAAAAAATAAAAAATAAAAGAAATTTCGAAATAAGGATCGTTCACATAAAAAACCCGGTCACTTCCCCATTGAAAGGATTTCTCGACGATGATTCCATTACCCGGTAACAGATGACACCGTTCGATTCCCCGATTATCCGAGGCTCACGCAGAATGACAATTTCACTCGATATCCCGTTTCAGGCTTGAGGCCTTCAGCAATCGCTGGCGCCGGTGAAGGGTGGGGTTT
This sequence comes from Avicennia marina, assembly GCA_019155195.1. NCBI lineage: Eukaryota > Viridiplantae > Streptophyta > Magnoliopsida > Lamiales > Acanthaceae > Avicennia > Avicennia marina. The sequence continues at coordinate 12,648,973 of CM032753.1, forward strand.
AGATTTTGGGCCTCGGAAGCGTGAGGGTTTTGATTTTAGGTTTACTATTATTGTAGTAAAAATAAATAAATAAATAAATATTTATGAATACTACTTAGGTAGAAATATGTAAGCACGAAAATATACAGAAGTTCGGAACACCTAAGCATGGTCATATTCATATTTGTAAAAATAAAAATTTTAAAAATACGATAAATTACACTTAATTATAATCAAATTAATATTTACATACACAATCATAATTATATATATTTATACCCCTCACGACTTATTTAAGATCATATTATCTATTCATTATCGTATAAATTATATATAAATAAAATTCAAACTAATTCAAAATTTTAGTTTCCCCCTTAAAATTTTACGACAAAATTTAATTTTTACATATTTTGTAAGCAAACAAACTAAAAGAAAAACTTTACATTCTATAGATTTAGGATTTAAGGCTGACTTGTGTCGTCGGCCTTGGGTATAGAACCAAACATCAACCCACCTCAAAACCCTAATAGGATGGAGCTTGAAAACCATAATAGCTTATGCTTATCCCCTAGCCCAAATTGTTTGTGGGCTGTTTAATGTGATTGTCGGCTCAACTTTTGAAGTGATACACATGAACCACGTAAAATTTGTCAATTCTTTTCGGTTGGTAGTGATGGAACCATTCCACGTCCTTGATCTATTATTGATCTCGCTACATATATATTAAATTAAATGAAATGAAAAAAAAAAAAAAACAGTTGAAATCTCACAAAAATATGAACACTATTAATTGAGTAGATAAAGCATTTTATGATGCCAGGTGAAATCGGTAAATCGACGAGCTGGCAAGTAATTTATAAGTTGGAAGCTTCTTATTCTCTTGTAGGTGTTACTTTCTTGCATTTACTTAGAAACCCCACATTATCCCTTTAGGTTCTTGCATGTTGAATTCAAGTCACAAACTCGCACATCAAAAGGGTTTCCCTTTTGAATTATATGGTTGACATTCCATCTCCACATAATCCAATGAAAGGGACATAACATAGATATCTAAGAATATATTCTTGCATGGGGTTCAGCACCGTGGATAAATTAAGCTATGGATGAGGTATTTTGGCTAAGGGTAGGGCCAATATTGTACCCTTAAATCGCCTATAAATAGAAAGCAAGAGAACCCTGGGTTTTCATCCCAACTTGTGATCAGGAAGAAATGCCTTACATGAAGAACAAGAGGCTTGACTAGTAGCCAAGAATGACTTGCCTACACTCGTCCAACCCTAGATAATGGTTTTTGGCTGTTCATTAATTTGAAGAAAACCTCTTGGAGGAAAGTCAGGCAGTCATTGCTTGGCTACGTGGACAAACTCTTGGCAATCATGTTAGTCCTTTTCTTCCATGAATTAAGCTCTTGAACATGTGACAGAAGTGACATTACAACTTTTGTGAGTCACTCGCGGGCTGGAAGAAGGTAGATGCATCATGGTGTCGAAGAGTTAAGGTCATTGATATCTCGGTTTTCATTTCATACGTTTTGAATTTTATCGAATCTTGTTATTGAATTACGGCAGGTGGCAAGATGATTTCCATTTCCTAATGCATAACGGTATATAAATTATTGAATAATTTGATTTCACCGGTATATTATATTCAATAAACTGATTTAATTTGTAGAGTTGACAGACAGAGTTCCCACTATTTGCGAAGAGCCCAATGTACCACATTATATATAAATTACACATTAAATTAAGACAGGAGATGAGAAGAAATCAATTCCTCACAGTTTTCAGATGCAATATATGATCTCCTCCGTTGTGGCAACTAATTCACAAGTAAGAGTGTAAATAAATGGACCAATTTAACTCAAACTCTATTAAATTTAAAATTTTTTTCAATCTAATCAAGTTTAGATTTTGAATTCAAATTCAATCCTATTATTGGACTCAAATTTAAGTTTCTATTTGAATTTTACAAAACGGAATTGAATCAAGTTCGAATAGTTATGAAATTTGAATTGCTACTTTAACTCGATTTGTTAACACCACCCCTATTATTCACAAGGAGTCTGAAGTCGGATTTTAGTGGGCTGAACAAAAAGTATACTCAAAGAATCATTAGTTTTAGTTTTCTAGCTGCCAATCCCATACAGTTTCTTGCAACAAAAACTTGTAAAAAAAAATATTAGTGCAGAAAAACGACCTGTTTTTCCTATATTAATTTATTAAGCTCATGGACTAATTGCTGAACCAACCCTTCATATGTGATCTTCAATTCTGGAAATGGCTGGACAGTGCCTCTTTATCAGTGGATGATTTTGTAAGTGAGGCACGACACAGAAGTTGCTTGGTTTATGGGATTGTTACCTCACTAATTGCCGAACCAACCCTTCATATGTGATCTTCAATTCTTGAAATGGCTGGACAGTGCCTCTTTATCAGTGGATGATTTTGTAAGTGAGGGACGACACAGAAGTTGCTTGGTTTATGGGATTGTTACCTCACTAATGGCTGAACCAACCCTTCATACGTGATCTTCAATTCTTGAAATGGCTGGACAGTGCCTCTTTATCAGTGGATGATTTTGAAAGTGAGGGACGACACAGAAGTTGCTTGGTTTATGGGATTGTTACCTCACTAATTGCCGAACCAACCCTTCATATGTGATCTTCAATTCTTGAAATGGCTGGACAGTGCCTCTTTATCAGTGGATGATTTTGTAAGTGAGGGACGACACAGAAGTTGCTTGGTTTATGGGATTGTTACCTCACTAATGGCTGAACCAACCCTTCATATGTGATCTTCAATTCTTGAAATGGCTGGACAGTGCCTCTTTATCAGTGGATGATTTTGCAAGTGAGGGACGACACAGAAGTTGCTTGGTTTATGGGATTGTTACCTCAACTCTTGACAGCACCAATCAATCAGAAAATTGTTGTCAACTAAAACAAAAAAGGTTGTTATAATTGCCTTTAATGTTATAACGTAATGAAATAAAAGATTCCATAATCCCATTACAAAAAAACGCTTTCTATCATACTGCCTTTATCTATATGTATGATGATTTCTATTATTAGATCAATCTTTGTACTCTTTGTTTGTTTACCAAGAGTTGTAAGACATGATGTTTAGCTTTTGAGTCAGCCTTTCGGTAAATTTTTTGTTGAATAAAGTTATGAGTTGATACCAGAAGTCAAGTCTCATTTCGTAAAAGAATTCTCTTTGAGATGCATTAGATGTGGGCCTCATAATTAATTCCTAATTATCGTGGTATTATGGTTATGTTATATGTAACTTATTATTACTTGTTTTAGTCTGTTTAATTCCTACAAATTAGAAAAAGAAAATGTAAGAAATAGAGTAATTTTATTTATACATAATTTATTTTATCTCTGCACTAATACTATTATATATGAAGGAACTTGTAAACATTACATAAAACTATTAATAGACCTAGGACACAGATAAATTAATCTAAGCGCAATGTCAAAGCAATTAAAGATTCTCATCCCCCTCTTAACAAATTATATAAGATTTGATTTGTTTAAAATTTTTTATAATGTTGAATTATTTAATTAAAATAATTTATTAATGTTGTTGTTGTTATTTTGGCACAAAATTTGTCTTGTCATGAGATTTTCTTAAAAAAACATTATGTGCGTTTTTCATTTATTTATTTTTGTCAAGAGTGACCTTTTTTATATCCATTTAAGGTACAAACAATGTTTGAATGCTAATTTTGATATATTGTGATGAGATAAAAATATTGTAAATTTTAGATGTAGAAATCAATAAATAATACAAAAGTAAAAAAGTGGAAAAAAACCAAAGACTTGTAGGTTTAGAGCGTGCACATATTTGTGTAAGAGAAAAATGAGAACAAACATATAATCGATTGGCCAGATACAATTAATTCATTATAACTATGAAGCCACAGTTAATTTACATATTACTTTATTATGAGATGACTTTTTTAAATTTTCTATAGTTAATGATCAGATTGGGTATCATATTTCGAGTATATAGATAAATTACAATTTATTCATGATAAGCAAACAATTAAGGCTTAATAATAGCACAACTCCTTTGAACTTTCTGTACTTAGTGATCAGTTATCATATTATATGTTATCAATATTTATAAATTACAATTCTCTAGCACAATACCAGATAAACAAACAATGAAAAATTAATAGTGTATAGCTACTTTATGACTTTTTCTATTTGTTTGTTGGCCTGTTTTTTTTTTTTCCATGTCTGTAATCTGCATATTTCCTCAACAATTTACGAGGATATGAAATGGAATATTATTCATAATCACATGTGTAATTTTAATATGTAAATTCGATTAGACTGTTAATGATTCAAGAGAGATTTGAAATTTTTTAATCTTTCTTTGTTTTGAATCATTTCATCTCAATCGTATAATGTTTTACTTATTCAAATAATTTATAAGAAAAATCAAAAGACTAAGGTGTTCTCTGATATTCAAAATTAATTTCCAAATTATGCATTATAAATTCTGAGTAATTGGAAGATATTCACTATAAAATTTTTAATAAGTTATATGCATTCTTATTGTTTAAATATTACTTTTTTGAGAGTCTTGAGCATATGAAACATGTAGCATATTTTACCACTAAATTACAATTGTTCTTATAATTTTTAAATTTTATCACATCATTTTCAATCTTATCATCTAATAAAATCTGTTATCTTTCCACATCTTATATTTATGTGCAGTTGTTCTAATCGAAAACCCCAAAAAAATTCTTAAAATTTCATACTTTTTTTGGAAGTTATTTTTTGAAGGCGAAAAAAGTTGTGGATTTTTTTTGTGTGAATGTTTGTGAATAATGTAAAAAAGGAATAAATCTATATATTTGACTGGTTTGTCTTTTAGTGTTTGTGTATATAATATTTTTTAACGTGAATGATATAATAACATATATAGATAATAATCACTTTACAGCGGTGTGTGCGTGTGTGCACGAGATTTAAATAATATATGTGAGAAAAAATATTTTTGAAATATCATATATTTCATGTGTTTTGTGGCGGAAAATTTTTTCAAAAATGTGTTTCAAACACAGCATATGCATTTTTGGTTAATATTTATAAAAAATGAAAAAATAATAAGTGTGTATATAAAATATTTGCTTCTACGTCAAGAATATTCCTTTTCATCCGTTTGGAAGCACAAAAATTTTAAATGGAGTTTGCCTTTTTAAATGCAAATGGTCCGTTCATGGTTGTAATTGTTCGACTAAATATACTAAATTTATTGTACCAATTAAGCCATTTTTAATTTATTGATTGTTTTATCATGAGCGATCAACTCTTTGTATTTTGTCCAAGATTAGTTACTATATGATATTATTAGTATAGAAAAATATACTTTTATGCAAGATAAACAAACAATTAAGCCACAATAATAACAAGCCCGAATCATGTGTTTTCTACAGATTTCATGTCGCCATTCAATTCTTTATTTTTCACTTATTTTGTTGTACCTTGTAACGTGCCTAAATCTTTGCAACCTTGGACTCTTAGGTTATATGCAATCTGTGTTTCCTCAATAATTTATTAATAGACGAAATGGAATATCATTCATCATCACATGTATAGTTTTCAAGTATATTGGCTAGTTGTTAACGTGTAATGCGATATAGAATGAAGTATAAATAATTTTGAATCAGGTAATTAGTTAACATCCTGGAATCACAATGAATGCACGAACCTGTGTGGATTTAAGCGAGGGAAGATGTGAACTACTAATGATATTAATCTTAAGAACAATCATACACGTGTGTAGAATACTTATTTTTAGGGATGCTCGTACTTTGATAGATTGAATTCTATGGTATTGTTGATATTAACACTTGATGAATGGGTTGATGCTTTGAGAAAGATTTCATATGAGCAACTCAAAAAAGGATGTTGATGTACATGTGATCTCAAGTGAGTAAATTGAATGAGGGGACTAAATAAGTAAACAAAAAATGATAAAATGTGGAGAGATATAAAGATTTAAGTGATTCACCAAAGCCCTAACTCTATAAATGGAGTGAATGGAGCCAAAACACATGTACATACTCAATTATTACATTTTTTAAATTTTTTTCTCTCTTATTTTTATATAATTTTTAAAATAAAAAATGATTTGAAACAAACATAGCCTTTATTACCGGTGGAGTGGAGTACAACGCCGAGGATACGACGTATTACGTTGGCCTGCCTCTTCCTACTACAACCATCTCTTTCATGCAAAATATAGCATTATCTCTATAATGACGACACCAACAAATAATGCCACTTGTCTTGTCGTATTTGATAACTGATTTAAATCAAGACATTTCTTTCAATGCGTTTGGTAACTTAGCATAATCAAGCTATTTTCCTTAGTTGTAGGGGCATAAATCAACAGATGGATAATTGATTAAATTTTTATTTTAGGAGGGTTACTAAAATCCTAACACATATTAGAACGATCTGAAAATTTCAATTTTTTGTACGATGTCTTGCTTATGGATCCAACCAGCTTATGAAAAACATAAAGATTTGAACACTCCTCGTATATCAGAACTATTTTCCAAAATGCAACTTAACAACATATTTCATTTTTACTATTTTCATATTGATTCCCACATATTTCAATAATAACATTTAAAAAATAATATATATATATATATATATTAATTTAAAAGATTTACAGTTATGATAATTAAAAAATTAAAATAAAATTTGTTTAAAATTTCAATTTGGACTTTTTGGGTATTTGAACTATGGCTGTTTTTGCACTATTCAATCTATTTTTTGTCATATTTCGCCATTTTGCCTTCTCATTCCTTTTTTGGGCAAATTTGAATAATGTTATTGAAACCGAACTAATGGTTAAGTTGAATAACTAATTGGGTTACTCATTCAATTGATTAAATTGTTTTAAAAACTTGTTTTAAGTTATATAATATTTTACACACACACACACACACACACACACATATATGCTCAAGTCTTAATAATACTAAAATTAATTTCAAAATATAAATTCAATTCATTAATAGGGCAAAAGAAGAGTTTTAAATTCATATCCAAAGTTTTGATATAAAATTGAAAATAAACATGTAAAAATGGAAAAATTAGTTTTGTAAGATAAAAGGAACTCAGTTAATAAAAAAAGTGATAAGTTTGAGGTGTAATATTTAAGTTTTCAATAACTAAATTAAAGTAGTGTATTAATAAAGAAACTAAATAAAATTCAATGTAAAAAATAATTAGTGTAAATCCATATGGCGCAACTCAAGATTTAGGAGGTTAAATATGTTAAAAATCACAAGAAAAAACAATTTTTTTGATTTTGTTAACTCATGTAAGAAACGGTTCATCGGTTCAATGGCTTGACTCATTTCATCTGGTTCATAATTTTTTTTTTTGTTTGGTTTGTATTACACTTGGACTAGGTTAATAGCCAAGTCCCAACTGAACCAGCCAATCCAATTCAATTTTAAAACCATGTATTTTAACATAATACTTTGTTTGATTTCACCAGCAAATGGCAATTTTTGGTCAATTTTTGGCTTAATCAAATTCTAACGGCAACCAAATTAATATGATAAAGTACACCGAAAATTATAATAAAGTTTGAAAAAATTACAATATATAAAAACAAAAACACTCATAGTAATAAAAATGTTTCCTTTTTTTTTTTTTAAGGTTTCGATTTTCAAAATTCTTGACTAATTCATGTAATAAAAAGAAATCGTAACAAAGAAAAAAAGAGTGATCTCATTCATTTTCATGACTTGGGATGATCCTATGCATTAAACTGTTGGCTGGGTCAGTCTCCGCTAGAACATGGCAAAATGTAAATGATATAAAATTTAAATGGCAAAGAGTAAAATTTTTTTAAAAAAAGACAAAATGTAACAAATTGTTTTTCTTGTTTTAATTTTTTTACTACATTCTTGATTTTCTTGCCAATAGGGATAAAAACAAAAATTGTAAAAAGGTTGACAAGAGGAGTGGTCTCATTCACCTTCTTGATTTGGGGATATCCTACCACTATCAGAAAATTTGGTTTTAGGGACGAATTTTTGAGCCAGGTTTGGGATCAAAAGTCGTCCCAAATTAAATTTGAAACGGCTAATATGTCGTTCCTATTTACCTCCTCGTTAAAATTTGGGATAACTTTAGGACGACTTATTTTGAGACAACTTTGAGATGATTATTTTTTTGGACGGCTTTAGCACGACTTTAAGAATACATTTTTACGTCGGGTGTCGGGTGTAGTCCTACCGTGAGAGTCTACACGTCGGGTGCCGGGTGTAATTAAATAGTTTCGAGACAGTTTTAGTTTTATTATAGTCTAATAATTTTGAAACGACTTTTTTGGGAAGGTTTTGAGACGGTTTTAGTTTTATTGTAATCAAATAATTTTGGGATGGCTTTGAAATGGATATTTGAGATAGTGTAGTCAAATAGGTTTTGGACGACTTTGGGATGACATTTTTGGGACGACTTTGAGACAGTTTTAATTTTAGTGTAGTCAAATAGTTTTTGGAACCACTTGGGACAGCTTTTTAAGGATGGCTTTGGAACGGTTTTAATTTTAGTGCAGTTAAATAATTTTGGGATATATATTTGAGAGAACTTTGGAATGGTTTTAGTTTTAGTGTAGAAAAATAAATTTGGAATGACTTTGAGACGGATTTGGAGGCTGAAGGGAAAACAGTTCCCAAATCGTTCCAATTTGGTATGGCTTTCAATTGGTATTTTTTTTAAAAAAAAAAAAATTTTTGAGACGATTTTGGAGTAGTTTCGAGATGAATTTTCAAGAACTATCTTAAAATCGTCTCTAATTTAAGATAGAATTTATCCATCCCAAATTAGCTGTGTCAAATTAGACATTTTTTTGCAGTACACATCCATTCGTGGGAATCCATTCTTTAAAGCCCCCTCTATCAGCTTCCTTTCCCTCTTATCTGCTTTAAAAAATCCCCTCGATATTCCTTACTCTCACGTGTCTTCCCATAAATTATCACAAAAGCTCCTTCAAGAAAACATGTCACTTGCCCCCTCCCTCCTCCGGCCATCCCCCACCCGAGGCCGTCAGCCGGCGCTGTCTCAGATTCCGGCAGCTGCCCCTCTTGCTCCTACCGCCACCGGTGAATCCTAACTCTCATGAAGCACACACATACACTTTTCCATCAAAAACTAAGTCTATCTTCGGCAATCAGTATTTCTGATCTTTAGGCTGTCCATGTTAGATTAGTATGGTCAAATAGAGTTGTTATGATCATCTTTGCTAGCTTGATCGCCTTCAAAGATATCTTGAATTGTGATCCTTTGCTTTGTTTCCCTTCTCATGCATCAATTATGTACTTTTACGTGACAACGAAATGGTTCAGATGAATGAAACATGGATCATTGCAGGTGTTTTTTCCCCTCGGAAGAGCATATCGGTCACTTCCAGTTCCCTTCAGCAATGCAATGCAAGTTCCGGAGCTCGTGCAGAAGGTACAGCTCCTTATTTTTAATTAGTCAAGTCATTTGTCAATATGATTTAACAGTATTCTTATCTGATACATAAATGCAGAGTACATGGAGGTGACTCAGAATGGTTTGCCAGTCATAAAGTGGCACCAGAACGTTGTGGAGGATGCCACAGAAAAAGATGACTATAAAGTGATTACTTGATAACATTATTCCTTTTGCTTCCCCTGTTCCCACTTTATCTACAAAAATTCCATGATTTCCAATCTTTTCAACCCATTTTTTTTCCTGGACATAAAAACAAACAGGAGATCAAGCCCATATGGGACAAAAGAAAGGAGCTGGTGGAATTGATCAGATCCATGCTGAAGTCCATGGAGGATGGAGAGATAAGCATATCGCCATACGACACCGCTTGGGTGGCTCTGGTGGAGGATCTTAGTGGCAGCGGCCAGCCGCAGTTCCCCGCCAGCCTTGCCTGGATTTCGAGTAACCAGCTGGCCGACGGCTCGTGGGGTGACAGCACAACCTTCTCTGCTCATGACAGGATAATCAACACACTAGCATGCGTAGTGGCATTGAGAACCTGGAACATGCACCCTGACAAAAGTGATAAAGGTTCGCCCAATATATCGAAATTCATGTTTTACTTTGGGGGTCTTTTTCAATTGGTGCCAATTGCTTGTTCAGGTCAAAGGACAGAATAGATTATAATTAGACTTTTTATTCTGACTAGTTAAAGTTTCATCTGAAAAGCAGTGAAGTTATTTTCATGGAGGACCCACAAACAGTATGTAGACCATGGACCATCCAGTCATAATATTCTAGATGCATTAATAAATATACTGGCATTAAATTTTTATTACTGTCTATTACTGATGAAGCTCTTTTACAGGGATTTCATTTATCAGAGAGAATATTCACAAGCTTGGGGATGAAAACGAAGAGCACATGCCAATAGGGTTTGAAGTGGCACTACCATCACTCATTGAAATAGCCAAAAAGCTAGGCATTGATATCCCCAGTGATTCCCCAGCCTTGCAACAGATATATGTAAGACGAGATTTAAAGCTTAAAAGGTATGATAGGCGCATATGATAGGTCGGTAATAATTACTGTGCCTGCTTTGGGATATAAATTACAGCACAAAAGTGATCAGTCACATAGCCTCAAAAATTTGATAAAGATAGGTTCAAAATTAAACTAAAACTCCTTTTGTGCCTGTAATAATGGCGTGGGTGCAACTGCGACAGGATACCAAGTGATATCATGCACAAAGTGCCCACAACATTACTGCACAGCTTGGAAGGAATAAGAGGTCTTGACTGGCAAAAGCTACTAAAATTACAGTGTGCAGATGGGTCCTTTCTTTTCTCTCCATCCTCTACTGCCTTTGCTCTCCAACAAACAAGGGATGAGAATTGCCTCAAATATCTGCTCAAGCATGTTCAGAAATTCAATGGAGGAGGTAATTCACAAAAATGCCAAAACAATGCAATGGTAACTGAAGTTGATATTGTTTCAAATCCGTTCATACATATGGTTGTGATGTTTTTGTTTAGTTCCCAATGTGTATCCGGTGGACTTGTTTGAGCACCTTTGGGCCGTAGACCGCTTGCAAAGGCTGGGAATTTCGCGGTACTTTCAGGATGAAGTTGATGGATGTGTTGATTATGTTCACAGGTTCAGTTTTTAATCGAAAGCCATGATTTTGCTGCAGCCCTCTTCCATTGTATTTTGCAGACTCCTAACTCTTTTATTGCCGATATTGTTGAGAAATTTCAGACACTGGACAGATAGAGGAATCAGTTGGGCAAGAAATTCTGAGGTTCAGGACATTGATGACACTGCAATGGGATTCAGGCTTTTGAGGTTGCACGGCTACCAGGTCTCCGCAGGTATGAAATACCTGTTAACTAATATGCAAATTAAGGACAAGACATCATCAGCAATTACACTATTCTGTCTGTGTATCCGCCGGACGACCTGTAAATATACATACATATGGCAGATGTTTTCAAGCACTTCGAGAATGGTGGGGAGTTCTTCTGCTTCGCGGGGCAGTCGAACCAGGCGGTCACGGGAATGTACAACCTGTACAGGGCCTCCCAGATGATGTTTCCAGGGGAAAACATACTTGCAGAGGCCAAGAAGTTCTCCTTCAAGTTTTTGCAAGAGAAGAGAGCCAACAATGGGCTGCTTGATAAATGGATCATCACCAAAGACCTCCCAGGAGAGGTGTGTACATATTTTTTAGTATTATTGGTTAGAATAAAAGTTATTGAAACTGTGCTATGACTAGCGTCCAAGTGTAGCTAAACTTGACTGAAGAAAGGACAAAGAGGTCAATTCAACCGGTTAACACCACAAGAAATGAAATTAACCTTTTTTGGGCCCATACGCACGAGAAATTTGATGGTGTCATATCTGAACGTTTTCCTTGTGTAATATTTGCAAATCTAGTAGGGACAAATGGGTCAATTCATTGTTTCCGAGTCGTAGGAGTAAGTTGATGACAAATATTAGAACAGGTGGGATATGCACTAGACATGCCATGGTATGCCAATCTACCTCGAATTGAAACTAGATTTTTCTTGGAGCAATACGGCGCCGACGACGACGTTTGGATCGGCAAAACCTTGTATAGGTACTTCATCTTCTATTCCGGTTCGTGACTTGCTTAATTTCTTGGGTAAAATATAGTGTTTGTTTTGTTCTCATAATGCGTTGTTCCCCTTCAGAATGCCATATGTCAACAACAAGTCCTACCTTGAGCTGGCAAGATTAGACTATAACCATTGCCAGGCCATGCATCAGAACGAGTGGAAAAGCATGCAAAAGTAAGAAAGACATTTCGATTTTGTTGATGATCTACGTCATAATTTAACATCATTAAGAACTCGCACAAATTCCCAATTATTCTGGGCTTTGGTTATTTGGAATGCAGATGGTACAGAAACTGCGGTCTTCAGCAGTTTGGACTGTCTGAAAGAAGCGTGCTCCATGCCTACTACGTAGCAGCAGCAAGCCTCTTTGAACCAGAAAAGTCGCTAGAGCGGCTGGCTTGGGCCAAAACCGCGATTTTAGTGGAGACAATAGCGTCAATGCGACTCTCCAGGGAACAAAAGCGCGCTTTTGTGGGTGAATTCCAACACGGCAGCTTCCTCAACGACGCCAGTGGAGGAAGGTATGTACGTACGTACGTACGTATACATCCCAATCAAAGAGTACCAAAATAATTTCTGTTGGTGTGGATTAGGTATACAAAAGAATATTTTGGATGACAAAACAGTTTGCATATTAATTAATTTTTAATAGTTCTGTTTAGTAAACTTAATGTTTTAGGTGATTAATTACATAAATCTTTCATAATAGCATTAACATAAAAATATTCAATTAACAATATAAGATTAAAATAGTCATGTAAATGAATTTATAACACCTTAATTATTTTATCATAACACTCACGTGATATTATTTATCTTATAATTTTATTAGTTTATATTAAACTTTAATCGAGAATATAAGGCTATTTTTATTTTAAAATTTTGATGTGTATTTTTAAATATTTTTTATCTCAAAAATTATGTAAAAATAAAGTAGAGAAATAAATAAAATTTTTAAAAATATAATAATTGAGTATGGACTTATTTTTATTATAAAATTTGAAAACAAGCATAGCCCAATTGAATATGTAAAGTGACCAATCTCCTATGTCCGACGGCAGGCGGGGAAAAAGGAACAGTCTGGTGGGGACTCTCATCAGAACCGTGAGTCAGCTCTCACTGGACACACTGTTGGCGCAGGCCACAGACATCCATCAGCAGTTGTATAATGCGGTATCTATCTCACGAAGTTTCCTTTTGATGCCACTTCAGAATTCATATTAATGCAGCTAATTGAAGTAATATATGCATACGTATATGTGTGTGTCAGTGGGTTAAGTGGCTGAGGACGTGGGAAAAGGGAGGTGAGATGGGAGAAGGGGATGCAGAGCTGCTAGTGGGCACGTTGAATTTGAGCTGGGGAGACACAAGAAGTAGGGTTTCGGATGAATTCTTGTTGTCCCATCCCAAGTACCAACAGCTCTTACAGGTGACCAGCAGAGTCTGCCACCAACTTCGCCTGTTTCAGAACCGTAAGGTTAGCCACCCGGAAATGTAACCCTGGAATCATTTTTTGTGGTTGCTTTATTCTTCTGTTTTCAACACCATCCTTAGAAACACAACTTGTTTACGGCATAAAAAGGCGTGGGACACACTACCCACGTACATATAAACAGTGGAGGCTGTCTAGTGCCATGCACTGTAGTGCTGCATTCCCATCTTTAACCACAATTTGCAGCCCAGATTTCTCACACTGATTACGAATTTAATCAGGTGCTGGATGCTATGACTGACACGGGAGGCATCACAACTGTGCAAATAGAAAGAGACATGCAAGAACTAGTGAAATTAGCGCTCACCAAATGCTCACAAGGGGATTTAGATTCTCATACAAAGCTGATTTTTCTTGTCATTGCTAGAAGTTTCTACTACACTGCCTATTGTTATCCGGGAACTGTGAGTTTCCACATAGCCAAAGTACTCTTTGAAAGAGTATGAAAAAATTGTAGGGTGCTTGCTGATTATTTATCATGTTAGGATTAATTTCAGTAAGAATGTCTTGTAGTACTGCATAATTTTAGAAGAACCAGGTAGAGTTACTTTGTTTGGCCATTGAAGAATCAAGACTAGATAAGAACATCACTGAAGTTACATTCTCAATAGCCCTTCACAATTGTTAAGCGGCATATGATTTACATGTTGGAATTGAAATTAGATTCGAAATCATTCACTTTGGATTTGGAACTGAATTATTCATTCCAATACATCTATTTAATTGAAAATATACTTTTTTCAAAATAAGATATGAAACCTTTTTAATTTTAATCTTGATTTATATAAATTAAACAATAAACATTGCATATGTAAATTCTTTATAAATTTAATATTTTTATTAATTATAAAATATTATAAAATTATTATATTTTAATTAATAAAAATAGAATTTTCAAAATTAAATAATATTATAAAATAAAAAATAAATATAAAAGTTTAAAGAGAAGAGAATATATATAAAAAAAAAACAAATGTTACACATTCACAGATAAATGAGAAAAAGAAAAAGACAGTTAGTTTAAAGCTCTAAAGTGTAATTTAATAGTATTAATTAGTTTGGATGAAAATTCTAAAAAAAATCAATAACAGAAATATAATAAAGTCAAATGAGTGATATGAAAAAATAATGAGAAAGATAATAAAATATATTAGGAGATTGAAGAGAAATAATAAAAATAAGAGGAATTTAATAAGCCAAATGAAATATAAAAGAAAAAATATAAAAAAAGAATACAATACATTTAAAAAAAAAAAGAAAAACAAAGGTTCTAAAAAAAAAGACTAATTTAATATTTTTACATTTAATTAAGCAAAGCATGGGATTATCTTTAATTATGTATAGTATATGTATTATATATTTATTAAATTAAAATAACTTATATATATATATATATATATATATTAAATTAAATATATGAGAATCAAGTTTAGGTTTTTCCAAACCTTCCACCTTACTAAGGATTTAGTAAATCCCAAATTTTTAGACATAATTCTAAAATTTCATTCCAAGTCTTAATTCCAATACCTTCTTAAGAAACGTAACCTTAATATACATTCCAATACACCAAGAAAACTTACTTTTCATGGTGAAATGACTAAATGACTGCAACCATCCTTCATTAATATGGCTATAGCATCAACAAAAGCAGAAGCCTTCGATCCTCATCAGTTGAATGTCTCGACACTATAAAAGAAATCAAGAGCAACGGAGGGGCCAACTCGGGAAGAGTGACATATGGATTGATACAGAAATATACAGTGCGCACCACTGTGGCGTTGACAACCAAAAAGATAGAGTCCCATGCGAGAAGTGGTTTCTGATTCTGGATAAGAAGCAGGTCTTCAACCACAGATCAAGTGTCAAATACCTAGTGATTACAGAAAAATATCTTACGCGGTCATGGGTTTTCATAATGTCCCTGATTTGATGGGCACCCATCCTACACAAACGAATGTAGATAGCCCTAGTGGGGAGAGGCCCAATTAAATCCACGAATTAGCACGAGGCAAACATGGAGAGATGAGAGTGGTCACAAGGCCGGCCAACAGTGGGATATGACTGAAATTCTGTGTGATAAGTACGCCATTATGGTGTGTGCAATCCCTACCCGCGTCTCCTATAGGTGTTGTGAAAGCGGCGAACGTGAAATATGTAGTGGAACCCACGTCAAGATAACATTGCGAAGCAGTCATCAGTGCTGGAGTTAAGATTTTTGTCGTTAATGACCAACAGAAACTCACCCATATGCGCTGTCCCTCGTGGGTTTCTCACATATACAATTACGGAAGATAAGACAGAATGATCAGTCAGGGCAGCAAACGAAGAATCCGCAACCAGCGCCCCCTGGATATAACAAAAGGAAAACTTCGTTACAATAGTAAACAAGCCAGATAAGCTCAAATTAGTGGTCAGTGTTTGACTTTCAGGTTCGAAACCACGCCCTAACTGGTGGGTTGGGATAAGAAAATTTCGAAACGAGCTCGAGTTTGGAAGATTTTTCTGGAAATTTTGCAAATTCCACTGGTTTAGGGATCTAACTCAACAACCTAGCATCAGATAATAAATAAATCATACAACCCAATAATTAGCAGAAGAGAACCAAAATATTGATCCTTGAGATGAAAGAACCGAAGAAGTGTTGTTAGACAGAAGAGCAATCAACTTTACGTATACAGCATGTACCATGGCCATAGAAAGTTTCACGTCTGATCATGAAGAAAGTGGGAAGCATAGCAGCATCAAATAATTTATGAAAAGCGAAGCTTTAATGAGTTTAAAGGATTAGTACTTTCTTTAAGCTCAACAATCATAAAATAAAGAGGTTCAAATAAAAATGTTTCTGGAAAACATTTAGATCAGTCTAATGATTAATTCGGAGACCCACATATATACATAGTTATTTTACAATAATATGTCAACACCATATGACATCTGACTAATAAAATCAGACCTAATCATATTCCAGTTCTTCTGGAGTAACTGGTCGTTTGAGAGGAATAATGGACTTCTTTTCCACATCCCTTGATAATGCCTTCCTCATATCTGAAAAGGAAGAACAAGAGAATGCAGATCAACAGAAGTACCATTAAAGGATCAAAACCGCAAACTTTCTGAGTAACGCTGAGGGCAGCTCACCCAATCCATCCTCCTCTCCAGAGTAATATCGAAGTACACGCCTGTAAACTACATAGCCAAGCTGAAGAAAGAAAGCAAGAATATGAACAGGATCATCCATTTATTAATACTAGAAAAAAGGACGTGCAAAAGCACGAATGGCATAAATAAATATTATATTTAGTAATTACATAATTTATTATTATATTATTTATTTTTAATATTTTACACAATATCTTATCTTATAAATTCAGATAATATTTTTTACTAAATATGTGTTATCCTTTATTCAAATTTTCATATTGCACATGCTATTTAATTAAAATTTTAATATTTTTATTGAAATTACTATATGAATGCATTCATTTTTGGATTTTTTTAATGTGACTTCAATTTGACAAAAATTATAACATTTTACTTGCAAGGTATATTATTTTATTAAATAATATATATTTGTTATTTTTCATTCAAACTATAGTTTATTTCCTTAAGAAATATACTTTTTATTTAGATATGTTAAACAAATATCTATAATATGGATCATTATTTGTATGTAGTAAAATTATTATTTTTATATTTCAACACATTAGTTTGTTTTATATTTTTTCTCAATTATGATTTCAAAATTGGTATCCAATTATATCACAATCTATCAATCGTTCTTTAATATTTATGTGCTAATTTTTAAGTTTTTTAATTTTGCCAAATTAATTTTATTTTATTTTAATTTATATTTCTAATATATCAATCTTATTAATTATAGCATATTTATAGCATATTAACGTGAACTATGTAAATATTAAATTTGACTACTTATCATGATATTTTTTATGTGTTCATGAATTTGCATATATATAACAATTTCTCATAAAATTATCTTTTTGTAACATAGCATTTTATTTCTTAAAATATAAATTTATTTTTATTTTTTCATTGAGTTTTCATAATGCTATGTTTAGATTAACCTATGAAAAAGTTTTCAAACAAAAAAGGATATTTTATCCTTACA
The DNA here is from genome assembly GCA_019155195.1 of Avicennia marina. Lineage (NCBI taxonomy): Eukaryota > Viridiplantae > Streptophyta > Magnoliopsida > Lamiales > Acanthaceae > Avicennia > Avicennia marina. The sequence goes on from CM032753.1 coordinate 12,666,720, forward strand.
AACAAATGTTTCATATTTTAATAATTGTTTTTCTATCTTTGCAGTATCATATTACAGATAATTAAATTTTAAAATGAAAATAATTTATATCCAATAAATATCATGTATTTAAAAAATTATAGTCAAATTTATCACAATTAAAATAATTTAAAACATATTGTTTATTTTTACTATGGTAATTGTATTTGATAATGATATATTTTGTTATTTATTTGAAATTTTAACTTGTTGTAACATTATTATATCACTATTTATTTTATTTTTTGTAATTTTCTTTGATTGATATTTATTTATATGATTTTTTACAGGTTAACTTATTTTATATTTATTGAGTGGTATAGTTTCAAGTCAGTATCTTTCGAAAATTTTATTATTATTTAATTAAAAAAATAATTAAACACTTCATATATTTATAATATAGATAATTGATAATTACAGTAATTAGGTAGTTTAGATAATTTAGAATTCTATCAATTTTTTATTTTAATTCATATATAAATAACCATACAAGAAATTTAGATAAGTTAGAATTTTATTAATACGTAACTACAAAAGTTTTAAAGTTTAAATAAAATTTTATTTTTAGCTAACGAACCTTATTTTTAATATGAGTACTAATGTAGATGTAAATTTATAATGTGTCAAAAACATATGCTTACGGATTTTCATATTTAAAACATTATTTCATAAATTTTTTTTTTAAGCATATCAATTTATTTCTAATACTATAAATTTCGTCTCCATATTTTAAATGTATTTTAATAATATTAATTCAGATGGGATATATTAATAGATTTCAAACAAATAACATTTTGTATTCTTACATTTTAAAGTTTCACATCTTAATAATTGTTATTCATATTCTATATCATAAATAAATAAATTTTAAAATAATAAATATATATCTATAATTAATAAAATTTATATACAAATTTTGCACATTTAAATTGTTTGTAAAACATTTTCTATTTATTATTAAGTGATATTGTAATAAGTAAATGTTTTCCAATAAATTTATTATTATTTAATTGAAAACAATTAAACACTTCATATATAATATAAATAACTAATAATTATAACAACTACATAAATAATTTGAATAGTTTAATGTTCTACTATTTTTTTTCTATTTTAATTAATTTCTAAATAACCATACAAAAAATTTAGATGAGTTAGAATTCGATTAGTACTTGACTACGAAGATGTTTATAATTTAAATAGCATATTTTTTACCTAACCAACTTTATTTTAAGTAACATATATATTTTCACAAAGTGCTAAAAACATATAATAAAATTTATACTTTTATGAGTAGTATAAAAACACAAGAATTAACTATTCATAATTCACATAATAATTGTTTTCTTTAAAATTCAAAAAGATTATTACAAGACAAGTTCGTATTAATTATATGTATAGAAATTAAATTTTTAATATAACAATTTTTCTTCTATACCTTGCTAATTTTTACTTTTAGTTATTATCAATTTTTCATGATGTCTCATCATTATGAATTTACTTGATATTTTTATTAAATATGTATTGTCTTTTTTTTCAAGCAATTATATTGTACATGTTACATATTAAATTTTATAATATTTGAATTGCAATGACTATATGAATGTATTAATTTGAATTTTTTTATAAACAATTTTAATTTGACAAGAATTATAACATTTTACTTGCAAAGGCTTATTATCTACTTATTTAATATAGATTTTTTAGTTTTTCTTTTAAACTATGTATCATTTCTTTAAGAAATATACTTTTATTTCGATATTTTAAATAAGTATCTATAATACAGATCATTATTTTTATGTAGCGCAATTATTTAATTATTTGTATACTTCAATACATTAGTTTATTTCATATTTTATCACAAATTATATTTTCAAAATTAGTATGCAATTATAATATAAATTATCATCAACCCAACTGTATAAACTTATACACATCATTCTTTAATTTAATATTTATGAACTAAATTTTCTGTTTTGTTTTAATTTTGTAACATTGATTTTATTATGTAATATTTTATATTTTTTTATACATTACTTATTACTGTATAACATAAATATTAAATTTGACTATTTCTTACAACAATTTTTTTGCATATCTATGTGACTGAGATTTTGTTTTTTATTATTTTTAACACATTAATTTATTTTATATTTATTAATTAAGTGATATAGTTATGAGTTAGTGTCCTCTTAACAAATTTATTATTATTTAGTTAAAAACAATTAAGCACTTCATATATAAGTAGAAAATTAATAATTATAGTAACTAATAAGTAATTTAGATAATTTAAGATTCTATTAATTTTTAAATTTTAATTAATTTATAAATTACAATAGAAGAATTCTAAGTAATTTAGAATTCTATCATTATTTAAATACTTAAATTTTTAAATTTTAAATAGGATTTCATTTTTATCTAACAAATCTTATTTTTATTACATATAAGTATTTAATTGAGGATAGAGAGACAAGAAACTATTCGCGGTACCTTCTCATACATCTTGATGGCAGGTATATTTGAAGCTCTCACAAAAAGATCCACGAAGTAAGCCTTATCACTACAAAACATAAGCTCAACTCAATATAAAAAGCTCATTTAGCAACTATAATACTGAGATTTACATGCAGACAAGTAAGTTCACCATGGAACTAACTATCATTAAATATCGCTGTCAGATTTTAATTAAATATAACAGGTGAAAGGCCTATAAAAGTACTAAATATAGGAAGAAATGCTATATCTCATTACACCTGTAAGTGCGCACACAACAAATTTCATTTGCACCAGGTTAACTCAACTTCAAGAGTAGAGATTCATGGATCCAACATCAACTAGCTGACTCAAAGAGCATAGAATCTTGAGGCACATATCAGAGTTCAATCTACAATTTCTATGTTTCAATTTTATACATCACACAGAGTGACAGCATGCCATACACTTCTAGAGCCTGATAAATAAAGAAGAATGAAAATCAGTGAAAACTTGGGATTAAATGCTTGGCAGCTTTTCCCATGATCAAAATACAGTTCTAACTCAAAGATGCCTATTTATTTGTAAAACTAGGATATAAATGTAGTAAAAGAATTAAAACAGCTTAAGAAAAATAGTTATGGAGATTCCATATCCAAAGGTTCAAGAATACAAATGATAAACAGAACCTTCCAGCCACCCCATAAACAAAAAACAGAGATCTAGAACATTTAAAATTTGTAACTAAGAAAATATGAACATTGTCGGATGCAAGGCAGACGTCTTTGAAAATCATGATTTGGTTACATTTTATTTCATCATGGCATTCTGAAAAAGTCTTAACATTTAATTTGTCTTCTAAACCAAGCCTTGAGAAGGGAAAGTTCAAAAAGTCGAAAAGAATGCCTGCCTTACATCTTGTCACTGACGTCCTCAAGTAGGTTCATCAGTTTCTCGGCCAATTGTTGCCTGCGATATTCAGGAGCTACAGTTACTGCAGTGACATGACCATGCCACGATTCTCCTTGCCCCTCAACCTTTCCCATAACTGTAAACATACCCAAACATATGTCAATGTGTTAAACCAAGAAAACCAAAAACAGGAGCAAAACTAGAATCACTAATGGTAAGAATATAAAAAAATTCATATGCTCAATCATATTGCCAGCCAGGGCATTTGCTCCAATTACGTATCTTCTTCTGGCACTGAATCAGGTTTTCTTGGAGAAGCTTTGCATGTTTCTGAGAGCAGTAGAAACCACATATAACATGTCTTGTATTAAAATGATTAAATGGATAAAAACAAACCACAGGTAACAATTATCACATTTCTGACAGCTTAAATGCAAGTGACAGAAACAAACATCCTAGTAATGCAATGCCACTCAAAATCAAAGCATAAGAAACCATTCATCCGCTGCAGAATTACGAAATCAGCACAAGAGCATGATAAAATCAACACAGACTATGAGTATTTTCACTCGGAGTGCACAATCATGACTCCCATCATTTCTTATACTGGAAACAAGAAAGATAAGTGTACATTATGTGAATATATCATGATAGAGAGCTTAAAACAGTCAGAAACAAAATTAAATATACTCTTTCATAGGAAAGCTCCACGGCAACGCCATATTCAGAAGCTATACGATTCTTTTTAACTATAGATGCACCACCAATCCCATCAAACTCACTCTGCCAATCTAGGACATTCCATCACGTCTGTCTAAAGAAATACGATCACTGCCAAACTCAACCAAAAACTAGGCTAACCAAGTAATAATATACAAATAAACGCATCGACGAAACTTTAATCAAACGTTGAACATTAAATGGAACAAAATCAGTAGATACATTTACACTGAACCAAATTAAGAGTAACTCACTGTAGCCCATTATTCGATTCCAGGTGCTTCAGCGACGTGGAAATAATCGGGCCACCGCGCCAAATAATTCATGTAAAATGACATGTTGAACTGCAATTGTTAGCTTATAGAAATTCGTCAACGGCCATGGCTTTACACCAAACCTTCCAAACCGCACAGAAGTAATAATTTTGGATAAATTATAAAAAATGAAGAAGAAAGAACCAACGGTTTCGGTGAGCTGGTCTAGATTCACAGGCGCGAATCGGAGGAGATCCTCGCAGCGAAACCTTCGAATCGTCGTCATCTCTTTGTCGCCCTTGTTCGCCGAAGAAGCTTTTCCCGTTTCCCTTTCCGCCACCGAGTACCGACTTAGGAGCAGAGGACAAAGATTGAAAATGGGAGACGGATCGAATCATTCGATCCGCTTGAACCGGGCCGCCCCATATTCGGATCCCTTTTCCCTTTTCAATTTCCTTTATTTTGTCTTTCTCTCTTTTTCCCTTTTTTGGTTCTTCTTAAACCTGTAAAACCATATAACCTGTAAAACCATATAATTTATTCTCATGAATAAGTAAATATTTTATGCATTCAGTTTATATTCCAAAAATTATAATTTGTTATTTTGAAAATATATATTTTTAAAATTTAAACTTATTTCAATACATAAATGGGTTTGGATCGAGTCGGATCCAGTGTCCTAGGAAATCCATCTGTATTTTCATTGGATAAGTGGGTCCCACACAGCCACGAGATTACTCTCGTCGCTCGAACCAATTCTCAACCACACGCCGCGTGCGGCGGAGCCGGAGATCGAAGAAAACCCTAGTACCACCGCTGCACGGTGAGACCTGAGGGAACCCTAGCAATTCCGGAGTGAGATCATGGATATTTTATAGCGGGAGTTGATGAAGAAACGGCAAAGCCTGGCGGAGGACGTCGGTGGGAAGAAAGCCCTCAAGCGCTCTGAAATCGAGCAGAAACGTCCCCAGCGCCTTCGAAGAGAGGAAAACGCGAAGCGGAGGCGACTGCTCTTCGACAAAGGCAACTACAGCAAGAACAGAGGAACGAGGACCCAAAATCATCCTCCCACCCAAACTCCAAGCCCGAAATTCCAAAATCTAAACCGGAATCCTCCTCCAAATCCCTAGTCAAAGAGAAAAACATTGACGATCTCAATCTCCCGAAACAAGAAGTCATCCACCGTCTTCGCTAAGCAGCCGGTGACTTTATTCGGAGAAGACGATGAGGCGAGACTTGATCGTTTGAAGTTTGTGCTGAAGGTTGGATTATTTGAGGTAGATGACGGTGATATGACAGAGGGACAGACTAATGACTTTTTGTGGAATATGGTGAAGTTGAAGAGGTGGCAGAAATCAGGGATTTTGAGTGATAGGAAAAGAAAGTCGACGGAGGATGGAGGTGAGGATAAGCAAGGCGGTGGTGGGGATGAGGATCTGAGTGGCGATGGGGCATCGTCTGGAGCGGATCACGACAGGGATTTGAAGCGAATGAAGATGAATTTTGATGAGTTGTGTGATGAGGATAAGATCCTAGTGTTTTCAAGAAGTTGTTGAATGAATGGAAACAGGAGCTAAACGAGATGAGTGAGGCACAGAAGAGGACTGCCAAAGGGAAGTCCGTGGTGGCCACGTTCAAGCAATGCGCTCGGTATTTGAATCCATTGTTTGAGTTCTGCAGAAAGAAGGTGAGTTTTAGGTTGCTCTCTCTCTATATTTGTATGTAATGTTTCAGGGATGTTGATTATGTCATTTAGAATATATTTTTTTACTTGTTGCCAATGGTGTGCTTTTTGCCGTGTTCCTTTTTACATAGTTAATTCCCTTGTTTTTGGAAGACTGAATGCATAACCTTGACCAAATAGAAAGGAAGTGGCTCCGTTTCATGCAACAGAAGTTGAAACTAGAAAGCATTGAGTTTCCTAGAATATTCACGGGGCCCCAAACTTAGAAACAATTGGGCTTCATTAAACTTTATGAGATTGCTTTAGGTAATGTAGGGCGGTTGTTAATATCTAGGCATATGAGTGATTTTTCATAAAAAAATTATTTTTGACTTTGAGCAACAATTTTAAGCCTTGCATATGCCCTATTACAGTGAATGAAAGTGAAGTCGTTCTGCCATATGCGTTTGAATTGTTTGGGATGGGGTGCTCCACCTGGTCTCTATCTTTTTGGGCAATGCCCATGTGCTATTATAATGGAAGAAGAGAAGGCTGATCTGCAGCATCATTTAAATTTTCCCGATTTTTGTGATCTTTAATCTGATAGTTTATCAAGGAGAGTGGGATGTAACTTCTTTCAATGATCTTTCTCAGCCTGTTTCAAATGCTGATGATATACGCTGGACAGTTACTGTGTTTTATTTCTACGCCTTTTTTTAATGAAATATATGTTGATAGTGGTGGCATTATCTTTAAAATTGTAAAAGACAGCTTCTTCTTTTGTTAATGGAAATTTAAAGATGGCAAGTGAAGATTGGTGTACATTTTAGCAGGGTACTGAAAGATGCCAGTCTCTGGTGTCTACGTGTATTAACTGAGTGCTGTTACTTGCAAATTTTTTATTCTTTATCTTATTTTATTTTATTAGTTTTATTATTATTATCTTTTTTTGCAACAGCACCAAGAAGTGGAATATTGGGAGCCGGAATTACTTTTCTCTCTGCATTCTCAGACCTCTGAGAGAGTAAGATCTACTACACTGGGTCTCTTAAATGAAGCCCTTTAAGCTTGCATCCTCTTGCTCTGTAGAATAGACATGTAGAACTCCATGTTTTTTTTTGGAAAATTCTGGTGAGGATGTTATTGTTGATAAAATTCTCGTATTTGATTTCTATAAACAAAAGAAGTTGTATAAGTGAAATTTTAATTGAATTAAATAACAATATCTAATTTAATCTTTTGATTTTTCCTTCACCCGGAAAAGTTAGAAATTCTAACAAGTTCTAGAAGAATTCAATTATTTGATATTCCTTGGAGTCTGCTTGGCCTTTGAGAAATGTTAATTTAGGGTTTAACATTGTGATCCCTAATCGAATACTAATATTTGATGGAATTTTTTAATAACGCCTTGAATGTTGCTAGAATGCCGTTGAACTTCTTTCGAAAATGCATTTTAGAATTGGAGTAGCTTCTAAGCTTTTATCCTCTTTGAAATTAGTTGGAATTTCAAATAATGTTAATTTGTCCTTTTAGCACTACAAACATGAATCAAATGCCAACGTTGATGGAATTTTGCGAAGAACACCATAGATTTTTATTGAAGGCCTTGGGGAGAACATCAATATCTTCTTGGACTCCTTCCTTAATACATCTTTAATTGTGTTTAGGCTTGTGAAGACCACTCTTATTTATTGTGGTGGAGAAAACATTCTTGCCAAGTTTAATTGACAACATGGCGTAGCTTAATTGCTCATCGTCTTTTGATTTAGGTATTTATTACCAAAATTCCCTCCATTCCATATTTGAGAGGGGATGACTTAGGCTTGCCAAATGGGGAGGCCTGGCACTTGGTGCAATTGGCTGATTGGATCCAATACTTGACACAGGCCATTTTTATATTAAAGTATCAATTCTTTACTATTTAATTTTAGGAATAATATTTGATTTAATTTTTAAAATATAAATAATTTATATTTAATTGATACTTAATACAATAATTTACCACACGTCATCATTTGATTGAACACAAAATTTTCCCTAGCCACAATTTCTTTTATCATTTATTTAAGTTTTCTACATTTTTTTGGCATGCCCATGATGTGATTGTATCTGGGATAATAAAATGATGGTATCATGTATGCATTAGCTATTACATTTTTGTTGTTTTTGGTTTTGAATTGAAATAATTGCATTACCTTGGCATTAGGTGTTGGGCTCTTGAAGTAGTTGTAAATCACTACATTGATGTTTGTACACTGTTATATTCTCTTTCTCCATATTGAACATGGCTTTTAGTATGGGTGAAACTAAGGATGATTTAGCTTGTCCTTTTTCTTTATAGGTTCTTCCTGATGACATTCGACAAGCATTAATGTTGGTAGTTGAATGCTGTATGAAGCAGGATTACCTTGCTGCATTGGATCATTAGCCTATGGGTGTTACTATGGTTGGTATTCATGAACGTTCTACATGTGAAAAGATTTATACTAACAGTGGCGCACATTCTGAATGATGAGACAACCCAAAAGTATTTACAATCCGTTAAAAGACTAATGACTTTTTGCCCAACAGGTTACCCAACACTGCCCTCCAAAGCTGTGGAGTTCAACAGCCTGGCCAATGGTAGTGACTTGCAGTCCTTATTGGCAGAGGAGAGATCATCTGGTGGGAAGCATCATTCTGAGGAGATGCTCCTACTGATGCCTGCTTCAAAAGATGACTAGTTTCATGTCTAAATGAGGGGTAAAATTTACTCCATTCATTCTCATGTTGTTAGCCACAGTGTAGAAAAAAACATAAAAATTGCAAGGACTAAATATATTATTCATGACTTGATGTTCTTAATATTGATCTTCTCTTGTTGCAAGGCTGTAACTTAACATACTGCGCTGGCCTCTGTTGTTAGTTTGCATTCGCTGTTTTGTGTATAACATTTTTGCTCCATTTATTGATTATCTTAAACAGACAAGGAGATGGGAGCAGTTGTATCTTGACTTTGTGACAGCCCCTTTAAAACATAGAGCTGCATCTTGCTTCTGTGGTGGCCTAATTGATCGCATGAAGCAACAAATATGTGTAGAGACATAACTAGCATAACGTTGCATTTATCATAAAAGTAATACCAACTTACCCTTAGATATTAAACACCCAGCTTAAAGCTTATTGCAGATTTGGGGTGTTGTTGATTTGCCTTGCAGTATTGATTTCGTTAGGGTTTAATCGCTCATAATATATCCCCCGATTTAGTTGGCTTGGCTGCGAGAAGAGGTTTAATCTTTTTTTGGCAGCAATTTTCTTTTAATCATTTTGATCAAATAGGTTCACATCATTAACACAACATAAATGACCCAGGAAAAGCTAATAATGCCACGATCCAATCAGTAGTGGCAACAATGTATTCCAATTGAACAGTGCCAAGTCAACGTTAACAGCTCTGCTAACTTGTAAAAGCATTTTCTCTTCTATATCCAAGGCCTCAAGTTCTCCATCAAAATCATTGCCCTGTTTTCATACCGTAGGTGTCTTCCAGGCCACTTGTTACCTTCTTTCTTCGCTCTTCAATCATGTCTGAATATGCCTGAGAAGAGAACAGATAAACTACCATCAGTAAGCACGCCTGAATCCTCAAAAGTAATCAAATCTTAAGAGCAGAGTAACTATGACTGCAACGAACACACTACAAAAGATAGAAATTAGTAGCATAAAGTAGTCAAAAATGGAACTGACAATTACGCAACTTGTCTACGCAAGCTTACTTATAGCTAAACTGTGAATTTTAGCAAATCCCTCGTATTTTCATTGAATATTCACTTACTACATGATTCGTTGGAAAGATTGATAAAATAAAAGATGAGATGAGAGCAATTATACCTTTGGATAAGAATACAGAAAGAGATACCACCACAAACAAATTATAGTTGTCACCACTGAGGTTACTACTATGGAGTTCAAAACTAACCAACTGCCAATAACTATTCCCACGCCTGTCAGCACAATTGTCCACGGTTGGCACCTAGAGGAGATGGAAAAAGGACTATCAATGACAAAAATTCGGAGCACGTTTGATCTACATTAGCAATATATGTCGGTCCATTCGAACATGGGCGTATTGTATTCACACCAAGTGTTTAAAATTGTGATAAATATCACAATCTCCCATCAAAAAATATAAGAAGATAATTAAATATTAATATTGTGGCATTTGCTACAATCACTGCTTTAGAAGACTGTATATGTTAAGGTAAATCTTATGCAATACAATCAAATGGGCTCAATGCACATGTTGATTCTGTCTATATAGCCAAGTGCAGCAATAAATTCAGGATTTGTAAAAGAAACCCGTTTGTCAATTCTCTCCAGATCTTACATATCTGGATTCTTGAGGCAAAATATACATATATGCAGTCATTCTTCCATAACCGTGATGTTACCTGATTTAACTAAATTTGCATGTTTATCTTAAGCATAGTGGCTTTGAACATAAGAGGAAACATCAAGCATTCAACATCTAACAAAATGTTACTTGAGCAATTCCAGGCAGGAGCTGGAGTTTCTCTCTTATCCCAATTATTATTATCAACAAAAGTTGCACACGTATAAAGTAAAAAGCTACTGGATTGCAAATAATCGATATAAAATTATGTTAAAAAGTATAAAAATTTAAATAAAAAATAAAGAAATATCAAAAGAATTTGAAAATAAAGAAATTTTGAGAGAAAATATAAATAAAAATAACAACTTAAAATAAGAGGAGAAAAAAGGAGTGGATAAAAAACAGAATTTGAATAAAGTAGTGGCATGATAGGACAAAAAGTAATGGTACATTAACTCAAGATATAGTATAGATAGGGAAAAATAATGGTATATTAATATTTACATCTGAATAATTGAATGCGTTTGCTCCTTAATTAAGGAGAATGAAATAAATTTGTTAATTAAGAGCAATTTTACAATATGCAACAACATTAGCCGGAAACTAAAGTTAAGCAGTTGACTTGCATTAAGGAGCATGAGTGAGGAAAATCGATGCAACTTTTGAACATGATTTTTAATGACCTCGGCCGAGTTTATTTTTACTACTACTTGCAGATTCACTACTTTTCTTGAATCATTCACAACTGGTAAAGCATAACTAAATTGAATGCAAGCAAGTTAATGTAGAAAAGTAACGAACCATAATGAAAATATTCAAGAATAAAGTACCAAAAACCTAGAAAATAGGTGCAGTTCCGAACAAGACAACGAAGTTCAATTAGATAGAAGGGGTTACCATGAAGGCTTGGTGTCCCAAACTGAGTCATACTCAAGGGATAGATAATTGAGGTAGCCATCCATGTCTTCCACGACGCCGTTTTCGTCGAAGAAAGCCGATTCTGGAATTGGGTCACTGCCATTCCTTGAATCGCACCTCCGGAGGGTTGTTCGGTTCCCAGTTCTGGGGTCATGTTTGGAGATCGAATGGAATCTTGGGTGGAAAATGGGTGAAATCTGGGGCCTAATTAGCGGCGGAGGAAAGGATAAGCCGATGAATATGGGGAACTGTGAGTAGCACTGAAGAACTATCATCTCTGACAGCTACTCAACGCGGTGAGCTTCTTGGCCGCTCCCGCGAGTTGCTCCAGGACGTCAACACCATGTCCGCAACCATTTGGTCCATCCATTTCAAAAAGATATTATCAAAACCCGACCCGTGAATGGTAATTTGGACCGTCCATTTAATTGGGTTTGGGTGAGCAAATTTTTGGGCTAGTCGATTAAAAAAATGTATGTTCGGCCCATGTTGGCCCATGAAGGATCCTTCTTATTTCCAAAACCCTAGGGGTGCGTCTTCCTCCTCTGATCCCTCGAGCAGAAAGACGAAGACTTCGCTCCTAAGAGCCGCTGCACAAGGCACTGAAGAACGGCGTAAATCTGCTCAAACGACACCGTAATTAATTTCAATTATTCTATTTCTCCTCAATGTGCATGTAATTATCGCTATAGCGGGATTGTTTGAATTTTACCGTCTCCGTTTCTTTTTACAGGAAATGGCGGACAAGGCTGTAACTATTAGAACAAGGAAGTTCATGACTAACCGTCTCCTCTCCAGAAAGCAATTTGTACGTATTTTCCCAACATCTCTTTAGTTTCACATGCTTCTAGTAGATTGTAAAGATTTTTTACCATTCATGTTCTTTTTGGTTATTGTGATTTTGCTTTCTTTTGGTAGGTCATTGACGTGTTGCATCCTGGAAGAGCTAATGTTTCGAAGGTCCGATCTCCTGTAACTAATTATTTTATGTCATTATATCTACTCACTTTTGTGTTTTGTATGGCATGTCCTTATTTGTCCTTTTCCCTTAATTGAAGGCTGAACTGAAGGAGAAATTGGCTAGGATGTATGAGGTTAAAGATCCAAATGCCATCTTTGTGTTCAAGTTCAGGACGCACTTTGGTGGAGGCAAATCTACTGGATTTGGCTTGATCTATGACTCCGTTGAGAATGCTAAAAAATATGAGCCAAAATACAGGCTAATCAGGGTAATTTATTATTCATCTATCCATTTGGGTGCTGTTGTTATATATTTCTATCGTTTTTGTATTTGAAACTTTTTGTAATAACGGTCTGCTCATTACTCTGCTATGCTAATTTATTGATTTCACATTATGAGGTTGTATTTGAATTAATTGGCAAGTTTACTTTGTGGACTCTACTTTTATAACATGCCTGTTGTGCCTTGCTTCTTGTCAAGTTGGTTAGTACTTTTCTTCTTGCATGCATTTTTGTGTTGTGCTTTGGTGACCTTAGAGCTTTATTGCAACCTGGAATTATTTCTTCTAGCTCTCTGTCTTACTCTTGATTGCCCAGAATATCTTTGGATAGCAGGCTTATCACTAATGAATGTATTGTGAAACCATTTGCTCACAGCAGAGTATGTTTTTCATATAGTTCTGCTCTTTTCTATTTTAGAACTTCTACTTTTCTGCTGCTGTTGTTGATTTTTCCAATCTGATGTTTGAAGGAAGTTCAATGAAATCTCAGCTAGTAGTTATCATGTATGGTCTGTTTAAATCATAATTATGTGTTGAGATGCTTGAAAATAATGAATATTGATATATGAGCTACAAGTCTCGTAGTTTATTGTGGCTCTTGACATGCTGATCTTATTTTTGTGTGCCTGACTAACTACTGTATACTGTTTTGCAGAATGGTCTTGATACCAAGGTCGAGAAATCTAGGAAGCAAATGAAGGAAAGGAAGAACAGAGCTAAGAAAATCCGGGGTGTTAAGAAGGTATAATAGTTCTTTCCTCCTCAGTCACGACTCCATAGCTTAGATCTCTTTTATAATCTGGAGAAATTCATTCACTTTAGTTTTTCTTAAAATCCTTTAGATAAAAGTGGTTTCCTCAAGCAGTTCACCTGCAAAGTTACTCCCTTCTCATGTAACTTTGAGTTGATATGTCATTGATCATGTTTTCACTACATTGTGCAGACAAAGGCTGCGGATGCTGCCAAGGGTGGAAGGAAGAGATAAGCTTCTTAGGATTCGTCTATTTTGGTTTTTCCTGTCTCTTGCAGATTTATCATATGGAAGCCTTATTTTTGCTTTTCCTTAGGCTGGTTGAGTACCTTTATTAATGTCGGCAAGCAGTTTTGTGGATGTTATGATGTAGTCTTGAATTTTTTGTGTTAAATCACATTTGTTTTCTGTTCCCTCCTCCTACTTTACTTCCCAAATTGTTTAGGCTTCATTTGGATGCAAATTATGGTGGGAACAAAATTGGCGCAAAAAATTATAAATAATATAAAAGTAATAGAGATATGGAAAGAGTTATTTTGTTCAACAGTGTCTAATTTTTGGTAGAAAGAAAATGGGAGAAAAATTGTGTCCAAACGTAGCCTTATTTATTTCGATAAATATTTCCCGTGACTAGTAAAACAGAGGACACCCATATTGAAGTTTGTATATTCTTTTGGCTGCATTATAGTCTTGTGTGCTAATTTGGGAATTAAAGGGTGCGACTAAATGCACTTCAATACAGCGTAATTTATTTTTTAAAAAATTATTTTAGATGGAATGGTATGCAAGATTGGAATGAGGTTGATATAGAATTGAAATAATTTAAAAACTGAAATGTTTAATATAAAATAGTTGAAATATTGAATAAATAATCAGGATTTCGACCAAATAAATCTGATAAAATAGTCTCTAAAGGTCCGCATGCCTAATAATATAAACGTGTTTAAATACAATCCCATCTTATAATGATAAAAATAATAAAAAATATATATATATAGAGAAGGCTAAGAGAGGTTCCGATTGACAAAATTTTGCCAATTAGACAGATGAATTAGACTTCATTCCTCCGCCTTCGAGAAAATACATTATCATCAAATGCAAACACTGAATGCTTTATCATCTGATTAATACTGTATGGTAAAAATGAGTGATTTATTACAATATCAAGTGATGGATATATGTGTGGTAAGAACTAATTTGCTGTTGTAAACTTATGTGACAAATATATTGTGATAAGGTACTCTGTATATTTTCACAATTTGTTGACTATAATAAAATCTCACAAGTTTCCTCCAACAAAAATTCTGATGGTATATATGAATTGAATAAAATATAAATAAAATGAATATAAACATGCAATAATTATAAGATTTAATAAAATTTGTATAATTGTCCCATAACTGGTAAATGTAATGAATGAAATTGTTATTTCCATTCCCATGGTTAGTAAATAAAAATGAACATATAAATATTATTAATATACTTATAATGAGAAATTATCATTAAGTGATATATTTTCATACGTCTGTAGATTAGGAAACTTAATTGATACTTATAATTTTCAACACTTAAATTAATTGAGGAGAAACAAAATAAAGTATTCAAGAAGACTTTCGCAGAAAAATTTACTTCTTTATTTTGTCAATTGAAAATATAAATAATTCCATATGCTTTGGGATTGACACTGGCCAATTAAATAATTAATTTGAAAACATATCATTAATTCTCCTCATTGTATAGTGCGTCAATATTTTAAAAAATTTGATGTAGAATAAAAATGAAAAATTCATTTTTATCAATAAAAAGATGACAGGATGAAAATAATACTGGAAAGTAGACAGACAAGTGTAGTAACAGGGTTTTTGGTGTTGGAACTTGGGATATAATTTCTATAAAAGATGCACACATGCATATTTGTATAAATAATAACTTACATTATTTAAAAGATAAATGGTAAAGAAAAAAAGAACTTGGGGTAAGAAAATTTTGAATGAATTAAAATTGAGGGAGAATGTTGAAAGTAAAACATAATAAACTGAAATTTAGATACACTCAATATATTTATGAGTATAAATTAAAAATAATATTTTTTAAATATAAAATCTTCACCATTCATAAAATTCTGAACACGGTTGAAGAAAGAAAGAAATTTAATAAAAAAATAAATAAAATAAATATAAATGAGGGAAGTAAATGAAACAAATGAAAATTGTAAGAGTACAGTCAAAAAAGGATGTGCAAATAATTAAGGGTATTTTAATAATTATATTATATATAACTAAAGTCCCTTATATGTTTAATAGTGATAATAGCACACTTAGTGTGTTTTAAAAAAATTATAATTTAAAATTTTTTATTTTTTATAACTAATTACAATAAAAAATATTTTCAAATTAAAAATATATATAAACGATACACACGAGTGAGCGCACGCACATGTATATGTATTTTAAAGGGGTGATTGAATGGTATAGTAAATATGAAAGAAAAAAAAAAGTATACAATTATATGGAAATATAATATAAAATAAGAAAAATTTATAAAATATTAAATTAAGAATATCACAATAATTTAATGATATGGAACCAAGTTTAGACTCTTAGTTTTAATACATAAGTATGGATCAATAGATTATAGAAAAATAATTTCATTTAACATAAGTAGAAATTTATTCATAATAGATTAATAATACAAAAACTTTTGGTGTGAAATGAATTAGTAATGCTATACTCATGGGAATCAAGATCCACACAAGAATTGTTATTCATGGGTAAAATTCATACTAACATTGTGATTTTAAATAAAGTTGAGAATGTCAGTTACATTTCTAATTGATATATCGATGTCATGTTCACTTTGAATAATAATATACAGGATAATTATATAAGCTAATCAAGTGTTATATTAAGTGATTAAAACATTTGATATATTGAAAGCATGATACCAAGTTACAAAATTGTTGGACAATTAATTCTACTCGTGAATTGTGATAAAATAATCAAAATATTGGTATATATTTATATTACTCAAAAGATTATTTAAACATTATATTACTAATAAGTAGTAGTATATGTAACATCGGTAGACAAAGGTTGCCACGATTTGGTTTTACATAAAAATCATGGCAAAGGTTGCGGTGATGTTTTTAATATACGAACTCTAAATATTTTGTGTTTTGGTCATTAAATGATGAATTTATTTCGGTTTTCATAATAAATTCAAACTGACTTCAAAAGAAAAAAAAAATTCAAAGTCCAAATTAAGTTAAATTTTGGCCTAAAAGCGAAAACTAGTAAAAATAACATACAAGGAAAAAATAATAATTTGTAAAGACAAAATAGCCCTTGACCCACACAAAACACATGTGGAGCGAAAGATGAAGGCCCTTTTATGGTGATCGAAGTGTAAGTCTCAAGTCATTCAAAATAAATAAGAGAAGGTGCAAGTGTAGGGCTCTAGGAATCTATGGAAATGTGGAAACTTAGAAGGTAGTTGACTTGCGTTGACGTGTCAATTTAAGTTCGGCAACTAGTTGAACTTGAGTTAATTTATCAAAAAATATTCAGTACTCAAGTTCAATTTCAATTAAATTTAGAGTACTTTCGATTCCAATAGAATTTAATCAAGGAGGAATTCAGCAATGTTCAGAACAAATTCTTTGCTTGAATTTTACGGTGGCCACTCATCAATTTCTTGTCGCATCACGCAGCCAGATCGATAACCCACTAACCTAAAGGACAAAAGATGGGAGAAAAGGAACAAATTCAGGACCCCATATCCTTTATCAATTGTGGACGAACATGAAATTCACTAATAAAACAACAAAGAAGCTTTTGCTAGGCCGACACCACCGTCCACCAAAATCCTGTCCGGGGAAGACTAGTACAGACGAAACCTAATGTACGACTTTGACTAAAGAAAGCTTTCTAAGGAAAGAAACGAAGCCGGACAGTACCAGCAATGTGCACAATATTGTATTGAAGAGGCAGAGAGTCATATTAAACAAGGTTTGGTATGTTCTTCATGAGGGCAAACATTATCACAAACACACATAATTATGCACATTAGCACGACCTTAGGGCGACAAATCCAACTGATTAGGATTATAAAAGTTAGTGGATTGGTGGGGAGCATTCATCTGCCCCAGGAATAAGCAATTCTACGGAGTTTGCATTATGCAAGTGGCTCCACGAGAAGACCAATTCACCCCAGTCAGGTAATCATAATCACAGAGAAAGAATAGTCTATTATGCAGACCCCAATTAGCAGCCAAGCAACTTTTCTGGAACGCACGGGGAAAATGAGATGCAGGGCACGGAATAATACAAGTATAATAGATGCACGATTATTGAAGATCAGAAGTCCTCTACCATGTAAAAATGGGAATCCCATTAAGGAAAGACATGGACTGTGTCACCTGTGGAGCAGGAAGGGCCCATAACAATTCCAATGGCAAGACAACAAGATTCTATGCCAACTTCTTAGAAGTCTTAGTAAGAGATGATAAAGTATCTAAAATGACTGGGCAAAGCTTGTTGTCCTAGTTTAGACAGTAAAGATTCCTAGCACAAAGTTTGGGATGGCCAACAAAACAATCAACAGGTTATCAAGCTACCTTTTACCCCTTGAGAACTTTCAAACTAAATGAGGTTATTCCATTTCCAGAAACACCACTTTAGCAAAGCATTTGCAATCTGCATTCGCACCAGATATGAGTTCTAACGTGTGGAAAACACCCAATCTGATAAACATAAGCAGCAGAGAAAACTACACATCTAAACCATGAACAACAATACACATCCAACTAGTAGGAAAAAGATAGATAAAAGAGTGATATATAAGGCCTAGTCCAACAAACACACTGTTCTTGTCAACACCGACAGTTTAATTATCAAAGAACTTTGATGTATCATTCAGTACAATGTGACAGTGATTCGACATAAGAGTGGGCAATTCAATCAAAATTAAAATACGTAGAGGACAAATTCAATACATTTCTGCATAAATCTCATATAACAATAATATAACTATCAAAACATGAGGTAGAGGAAAATAAAGGACCAAATCATAGGAGTAAAATGAAAAATTTATTTTACACAATCTTTAGGACTTAATAGAAGATCGCATCTTTCTAGCTCTCAGGAGCTCAGGCATCGGCCATCCCTAGAAAGAAAAGACTGTCATCCAAACTTTCAGCTGCACCAAATTCCCTAAGCAAATGAACCTAAGGCATGTCAGTCCAAACATAACGGCCAAAAATAATTCAGCTTTACCATTTGAACAGCGTCTATTGACAACCTAAAATGAAGAACTTGAGAACAGGAGTAGGCATTCATGATTAACTACACCGACAACAAGTATATTTGCCCGGTATAAGTTTCACAGAGTACTGTAATAATGAAAAAAAATGCTAGAATGAAAATATATCAATATAAGAGGCTCAAAACCATTCCAGAAACAAGCAGGATCAGTTGAAGTTTAGGTGAACCAATTCTATTTTCAGCCTTCCTTCAATCTTGACAGCCAGAGTTCTAACCCATCAATGTTGTACAAATATAAATTTCATAAAGGAAAGCAGGAATCAGTAGATGAACAACCATAACCAAGGCAAAATATATATTTCATATATTGCTTATAAAAGTTCCGCACTCAATTGTAAATGAATAAACTTGAGCGGTCAACATAAAAGAAGTAATATCTAATAGTGAAGTGAAGCAAATAACTAATTTCCATTTCACTGTACAAGTACAAGCCTCCTGCCTCCAATATCCCCAAGGTTATCCTCCTCGGCGCCCCCACCCTCTTCTTCCACTTCCGGCGCCCCCTTGGGCACCGTCACCACCAGCTCGCCGTCTTCGTATGTAGCCGAAGCGAGCTCCGGCCGCGTCATGGACGGCAACCTAAACCGCCACAAATCCAGCTCCAATTCGGCTCCGGACAAGTCAACGACTCCGCTTCCCCTTATAACAATCTTTGTAACTCCGGGGTAGATCTCGATAGCATCCGCCCTGACGTCGCCGCCGATGTCATCCGTGGTGGCCGTGAATCTCAAGGAGTCGGGCGTTTCGTCGACGGAAACGTCGGCGTCCGAATGAAAAGGCAGCTCCAGAACCTTGGCGAATACGTGGGGAAGCCGCCGCAGTTTTTTTTGCCTGCAGCCGTTCGCCGGAGCCAGCACGGATACGATGTCGTATCTCAGCGTGACGTTGCATTCTCTGGGCACTGGGTGAACCTTCATCCGGGACAGGATTCGAATTATCAGCAGAAACAAAGTCTAGTCCGATAAAAAAGGCCAAAAGGCGGGGTAGAAAATGGAGCCAAGAATCAAGATCAAAACAAGGATAGCAACAGGAAATCGAGCATCAACGTGATTTGGGGTTTGCAAAGGAAAAGAAGGGTGAGAAGTGACTCTGGTGAACGACAGCCCGGATTGAGTTGAGCCTCACGAGCTCTCCATTGTCCTTTCTGCTCCGAACCGTGGCATTTTATTGACTAGGGATGAATTTACTGTGTGATAGAGTCTATCTGGTTTGTCCGATTTCAGTGGGTGATGTATCTGGTTAAATAATTTTCAAATAATAACATCAGTGGATGTGTTTAGTTGTTCGGGTTGCAGATGATAGAAATTTTCGTTGGCGGTGCACGAAATATATATTTGATAATAAAATGTAGAAAAGAGAAAAATTATAAAATTATTATATGTTGAGTGTTTCTATATGCATATATTACATAATAACGACGGAATAATAGGATTATATAAGTTCATAAAATATATAAATAAATGTGAGAATTGATTTAATTATAAATAGGAGGTGTACAGGTATAATAATTAAAAAATAATTAAATTTTAAATTTAAATTTTAATAAAAAATTTTTAATATAAAACTTTTGATAAATAAAAATTGGAGTAGAAGAAAAACCAATCATGGACGTTGGGCCCTATGGCTTGGGTTCTCGTTTGGGCTGGTACAGTTTGTTCACAACAAATATTTGGGTGAAAAATCCATGCTTATATTATTATTCACACGTGGCAACTGAATAAAAATATGCTTACCTCATATTTCACAGAGAGTAGCATTGAGACGAGATAAAATAAAAAAAAATAAAAAATCATCTGAATGAAAAATTCATCGAAATTTCTTGGAGAAAACAAAGGTTAAGAAGTGTGATATGGTTCAGCGAAATCGAATCAGACAGGCAATAATAATCCAAATATGTAATGGTTGGGTTAGTGTCATTTTCTGCGAGGGCTTGGAGATGACCAAGGAAGGTGGTTAGCAATTTCGAGGAAGGATCCTAATATTGGATGCAATACTTGGCGTATAAAACATTACGAATGTTTATGGATCATCATCTTTGACTTTTTGTCTGACCCAAGAAAAGAGAAAAAAGGAACATTTGTTTACGTTTTGAATTTAATTCCACGATAGGCCTCATCTTCGAAGCAATTACAAGCTTGGAATTTTAATGATATTACCGAGTAAAATTAGAATTGAGAGATCATTACCACGATTTCTTTTTGATTGACGAAAGTGTATTTTTGATCTAATGCATTGTTTCTACCTTATAGTCTTGGAAATATCAAGTATGACTTTTAAAAGAATCTGTCTCATATTAGGAAAAGTGAATTGTACGGAAATGATACCTGAACAAGTTCCTAGATAACAAGTTTAAAGGCTTTCTTATCGATGATATAGATCATAACTTTTTGACACGTACACGCTGTGGACATCCCGTGTTTCTATATTCTACTCATAAATTCAGTGTTTAAAATTTTAAATCGAGGTGTGATTTCAAACATATGAATATATTTATTCACATTCATGTTCGTGGAAGTTCTCTAATACTGTGCCCTTCATCGGCTAACTTGCGGAGACGGAGACAAGTTGTTAGGGGAGCAAAGCCTGGTATTAAGAAAATTCTAAATCCTAAACTTATATTTCAAAAGAGAGATGTAATATATCGCTATATTTGTTTTTATTTTTTTAGTATATATTTTTAAACGTATTTTTTTTTTTTGAGAATTTTGTAAAATTAATAAAAAGATAAGAAAAAAATTTAAAAAGTATAATGATTACAGTATATAATTTTTGAATAGAATAACGGAAACAAACATCGCCATGATTTTGATGAAAAATTCTTTCTACTCGAGTGAGTGTCAGAACTTGCAAAAGTACGTGCCCATGATTTAAGTTAGTTTGAAACTATGTCCATGTTCATGCGCGCTTACGTAAAAGTTGCTCTTGATTTTTGTTCTTTTGCCATGTAGTTAGGAAGTTTGAGGCAGATGAATGTTAGATTAATTGTGAACTTTTCTGGTTTTGTGTTAAACAAAACTTCTTGGATCGATTCCAAGTTAGCAAATTTTAAGACTTCAATTTCCTTTTGAATTCGTATTTTGATGTTAACGTACGGTCCCATTAATTGCGCTAATGCTTGAGAGGGTGGATGATATGGTGTGCATTATGCAGGCATTGACTAAGGATGCATGCCATAGTTCTATCGCAAACAATGTTTCTTAGTAGTCCTTTTGGATGATAATGGCATTACTAGGAAAATTGAAGGATCCATGATTTCGTTTCACAAAGCAACAGGATTTCTTCTTTCAAGCTATACAATGTTCTGATCAGTTCGTGCAAGATTCAAATGTTTTTATAGTAACAAATGACAAGAAGAGTTTTCCACGGAATTTGGAATGCGTGGTTAAGCCTTCCACCTGAGTTTGAAATGTGTTGTCCACAAAATGGGAACTCTGATTTGTTTGTTTAGTTTGTTTTGTACATGACAACAACAATCCTTGCCAAGAATGAAAGAGCTTTTTGCATTGATTTGCCCAACGTTGTTCATAGCAACATCAGTCAATTTCTTCTTGGAACCCTATTAACTTCCGCTCATTTTCTTCCTTTATTAATTTCTGAAGTTTAAATTTAAAGCAGGAGTGTTGTGGAGTTAGTTGAGTTCGAATATCAGTTCGAGTTCGAAGATTATTCGAAATTTAACCGGACTCAATGTTTAAGAAGTCGAACTCAAATTTGATTTTAAATTAAATAATGATTGAACTTTAAAACATATTTAAAATTCGTGCACAAATTTGATAAGATATACCCTTGCTTAAGAGAGCATATGGGTTCTTTCGGCTTTCATGCATTTAAAGGATTCAATTTGCAAACCCCCCATTTGTCCAAATGGAAAAGATATATATATATATATATATATATATATATTTAGGACACACACATATATGTATGTATGTTAAGATACAATTAGGCAGCAAATGGGCTGAGGGAGGGAATGATCTTACCTACTGGGCCTGGGCTTAATAAAGCTTTGTTTGGTTCCTCATTTTCGTCTATTTCCAACTCAATCAAATTTTTAATGAACAAACATCTTATACAAAAAAGTTTTCATTTAAATTCAATTTTATATTTTCACTCTTTTATATATATAACTAAATTATTATTCTCCAATCCTTTAACTTTTTCACAATAAAATTAACACTTATGTATATATGCATGCACCCACATTTTTATATATAAATACTCTTTAGACCATATATACTACAACACCATTCAATTATTATTATATATTATACACATATAAAAATTATCAAATTTAAACAATTTAAAATTTTCTCTCCTTACATTTTGCTATCGAACATAATTTTTATACTCATCAAAATTTCATTACAACCCCCGCCAAATCATCAACCAAACATACTAAAAATTTTGGAAGGTTAAAATTATCATAAATTTCAGATTTAATCATTTCAGAACAATAGTACAACCTTATGTAGCAACTTATCATCGATACTTTGACAAAAACAAAATAAGCCAGAAAGTGAATAAATTAAAGTCGTGAAATTTATAAAAATGACTAAAATACTTGATAAATAATTCAATTTAACAACTAAGATAAAATAATTTATTGAAATAATTATTTTTAACCCTTATTTTATGCATTAAAGTAAACATGGCTTATATATTGTTAGGCACTTTGGTATTTAGGTTGGATCGAGTTTCATATTTTTATTTTTTATGATCTTTTTGTGGTGAACTTGATTTTGCGCTTTTTTTTTTTTTTTTTTTGAAATTGGAATAAGGTATTAAGAAAGTTTGAAATTATGTTGAAAAAAATACTTATTATTACTATTACTATTATTGTCATTATTATTATTATCAAAACTTTTCTTTTAAAGTTATGTTGTTTATTAATAGATTTACACGTGTGACAGTAATTAAAATCAATAGATCTAATAATTTATTTAACTATTAAATTTGCATACAATAATTAGGGTTCCACCTAAAACACCAAACAACACATCCAACACCTTCGGCCTATCTAATCACATTAGATTATCATATGCTAAATACATCAAAAGATTTATTCATTTTTTTTCCCAAAAAAGTTGGGGAAAAAATTGTCACAATTATGTAAATCCATAAAACTATTGGCATAACAAGCCCATCTCAATCAACCCACAGCCCTGAAATTCAATGACACATCCGATTGATTCCCAGCTGAAGTGCTATGAATCAACAATTGTGTTAATTCAAATTGTCATAAAAATTAGTGCACATGAAGCAGCAATCAGACCAGAAAGCAGCAGAGAATTCAAAATCTTGGTAGAATACCCTGCAATGCAAAAATCCAGCACCGATTATTCTTCCACTTCTAACTTAACAACTCTCCGAAGAGTATCAATCGCAAAATGTACAAATCATGTTACCTGATGGAGACGCTGATGGGGCTGCAAATCGCAGAAAACAGATTAGGTTTTGTCATAAATGAACATGCACAGAATTCTAGATGAGTGATTTGGGGAGGCAGATTAGTGCTTAAGGTAAGAATTAAAGAGAGGGAAAGGGGATGGAGGCCGGAGGGGAAGGGTCTGCAGACAGTTCGTTATTCAATCTTACAGTCACATAAGCTGACAGCTGGAGTTTGGACGTTGCAGTCATTTGGGAGTCCAAGAACCTTTGTCTTGTTGAAGCCTTCTCCCTGCAAAGCCTCACACAGGCATTCTGGCTGTGCCCGGGCCACTTTCTCAAGCTGACTGCAACATTGAGCAGAAGGGGTACTGGTTGATCTACTCTCCTGTATGTAACTGTAGCACGGTGACAGGCTTGTGATCTCTTTGTGGCAATCCGATCGTGCCATGGTTTGTAAAGGAATAGCAGCTGCAAAAATCACCATCAAAACTATTGATGCTGCTACAACCTTCATTCTCCTCTCTGCCTTGTGATGATATGTTTTTTTTTTTCTAAGTATGAAATGCCTTATGTTATTGATTTGAGTGACTGGTCTTTGTCAGAGGCTTATAAATGTTGATCATTGAGAGTGGATTAAAAAAGACTATAAGTAGATTTGTCAAGTTTTTCCTACTAGACAATAGGTTCTTGATTAGCGCATAATAATTGAATAACTGCCTGCAAAAGGGCTAGCTAGATTTAGGCTTAGTTGATACTTTGTGAGCTATTTTTCGAAGATTTTATCTAACAAAGGTAATATTCATAGGACGGTTCCAGCCTTTTACAACTTGAAGGATAGAGTGGCTATTATAAACCATAAATACAGTTTGACTCAATTTTGGCTGTTTATCAGGAGTTTGAAACTGTTGGCAGAAATTGTAGATGTCTCAACTGACTCGTGTAAACATTCAGAAAATTGTTTGAAACTTGAAGTGATTAAATATTATCTATCGATCATCTTAGTGATTTTAATACTGGGATTTTTCTTTTTGTTTTTAATTGTCCCGGAGGTTTATCAGTTTGAGTTCGATGAATAGCCATGTATATTACTTCTCACTTTTGTTGTCTAATTATGCATTAATCACCCTTGATTAGCTGTTAGGGTTTCAAAACCCTTTGGTGCCTAGGCCTTGTAAATGTCCATGAAATTTTCTGTAATCTCTCTCTTCTCCATCACTAGATCTCCATCAATATATAATTATTGCGTATATTTATTGTATGAAGTGGCAAATTAATACTTGGTGAAACATAAAGACTATAAGGGATTAGATCTGTTGTTTGTGTAGCTCTTTTTTGGTTTTGGGCCCATTAAGAACCTTGAAATGATATCATGACAAGACCCCAGAAGAAATTTATAACTGACAACAAAAGTTAGCCATAGAACAACACATCACTGCACTGGCCAACTGGAAGAGTCTGCAAATAGCAAACTTCAGCAAGTGCCAGATTTGTTTAGGGGATGCACCGAGGGAGGAGCCACCACTATTCAGCAATGGACAAAGGCACCGTAGTCGTGACTGAACATTGCTGGCGAGTGATCAACAACATGCTAATGGCGATGAGTTAATTGACAGACTAGCCTGGAAATATTGATTCAATTCCGTGTATTTGGTCCTACTTTTCCATAATGGAGGAATCGTTAACAACTGAATCAAGAACAAAAAGTCATAACAAGGCAGTTATTGGTAACTGAATATGGTTCAAATTATGTCAAAACCTCGTTGATAATGTCTTGAGAAGTTGGTGTTTATTGCATTGGTTTCAACTCATTCGGAGAGACTACAGTCTATATCTCTCGTTTATTTGTAGATCCGGTGGACTTCTTAGGTACATCTAGCCTTTTTAAGTGACCACACATACTCATGCAATACATTTCTTTGTTTAGGTTTTTTTTTTTTTTTTTGTAATAAACATATGCATGAGCTTACCAAAATATTTCTCTATCAAATGCAAGTGCAGAGAAAATTATACACAGAAGCAAATGCAATTAAAATAAAAAGGATAAAGTTTGTTTTCCATCTTATTAGTGTTCTTTGTAATATATTTAGCCAGCTCCAGTTCCCTACTTTCATCATACTCCTGGAAAGGGTCTAATGACATATGCCAAGACAGTAAGGGAGGATTCATTTTAATCTTGACACTCCTCATGAGAATAAAAACGACACACAAAACATTCTCAATTTACGTCTCTCTTGTTTAGACGAACCTATAACAAAGGATGCTGTGATTCACTTGGATGTCATAAACAATACCTCCTGGCGAACATTGTAGCAGACCGGACATATTGTAGTTTAGTAGTGCAACCTTAGTACAGTTGTGGTATTTAGCCGAATGACGTGAATTTGATCTTAACATATTGAGTGTTGCCCAGTTCACATTGTTTGTGCTAGTTGTTACTATTGTGTGGTGGGCTTACAAAATAAATTAAAAAAATAAAAATTAGAAAAGAAGAAAGTAAAGAGGAGAACACACAAGAATTTTTATATTTCTCAACTCAATCAATACTTTATATACTCACTCTTCTACAACTCTTTCAACTCTATATTTTCTTTCTTCATCTTCTCTTGAAATTGTAAATGATTTGCAAAACTCCCCTATTTATACTATTTTTTATCAAGAATGGACAGTGGTGATTAAAAAAATCTAACGGTTCAAATTAATTACCACCTAACTATTTCACATATCCCCACCCAACTTACCAGCCATATGAATATCGACACACACATTGTCTAAGCACATCACCAACTTTATGTATATAGATATTATTTCAATTTTCATACATACTCATCTTACAGGAAATAATTTTTAATACAAAACTAATTTATTGTTGATAGAAATGCTAGAAAATTAAGCTTAATTTCTAACATACCCCCATAAGCTTGATTTTCTCATCTCAAGCTGATGCCATAACTTCTTAAAAACTTTTCTTTTTAAGGATTAGTAAAGATATTAGTAACTTGCTCATCAGTCTTCACATACTTTACTTGCATTTCTTTTCTAACAATTCATTCTCTTATGAAGTAAAAGTGCTTGTCAATGTGTTTACTTCGATTATATAACATAGGATTCTTCGCTAAAGCAATCGTTGATTTGTTGCCAACATGTATCATAATAATCTCATCCTTCACATCAAGGTGAAGTTCTTTAAGTAAACTTTTTAACCACAATGCATGGAAAACACCTACTGTTGCTGCAACATATTCAGCTTCACACGTTGACAAAGTCACAATTAATTATCTCTTTGACATCCAAGTGAATGCCATGTTTCTAAAATAAAATACAAATCCATATGTACTTTTTCTATCATCGAGATCACCAGCTCAATCACTATCACTGTATCCCTTCAACTTCATGTCTCTAGTTGTAGGATAGAACACATCGTATTTAATAGTTCCTTTGATATATCGAAGTATTCTCTTTGTAGCTTGAAGGTGTAACTTGTTGGAGTCTCCATGTAGCGACTAACAAGGCCAACTGCATAAAAGATATCAGGCTTTATGTATGTCAAGTACCTTAAGCTTCTAATCAGAGTTTTGAATAAAGTGGAATTTACTTGATTACCATCAACATGTTTGACAACTTCATTCCAACTTCTGCTGGAGTGTTAACGAACTTGCAATCTTTCATTTTGAATTTCTTTGGCATAGTTCTCTTGAGAGATAAAAATGCCATCATCTTGTTGTTTTACCTCAATTCCAAAGTATTAAGCCATCAATTTAATGTCAGTCATTTCAAACTCCTTTATAATTGCCTTTTTAAAATCATTAATCATCTTGGAGTTGCTACCTGCAAATATGAAATCATCAACATAAAGACAAATGATTAACATATCACCATGCTTATTTATGCTGATGTAGAGAGCATGTTCATATGGGCACTTCTTGAATCCATTCTTTTAAAGGTATTGATCAATCTGGCTATTCCATGTCCTTAGTGCTTGCTTCAAACCATAGAGTGCTTTCTTTAATTTAAGAACTTTGTTTTCATACCCTCGAACAACATAGTCTTTAGGTTGTTCAATATACACCTCTTCTTCAAGAAATCCATTCAAAAAGGCAGACTTTATGTCCATTTGATGAATCTTCCACTTCATTTGAGCTGTCAACACAATCAAGAATCTTATGATTTCAAGTCGGGCTACTGGAGCAAATACCTCACCATAATCAATTCCAACTCTTTGCTCGTATCTTTTTACTACAGCCTTGTCTTGTATCTCTCGATTTCTCCTTTTACATTCCTCTTGATTATGTAAACTCATTTTACACCAATGGACTTATGTCCTACTGGCAAACTAGTCAACTCATATGTGTCATTATTCTTTATGGCTTCAATTTCTTTATCCATGACCTTCCTCCACTCCTTGCCTTTTGATGCTTCTTCATAATTGACTGGTTCAGAATCTGCAAAAAGACAAAATAAGTTCTGATTTTGGTTAAATTAATAGATTTCATCCCAAGTCCTCGTTTCTTGTGGTCCAATAGCATCTTTATGATTCAATGGTGTGGAAAATCTTGAACTTGATTTTGATTACAAACTTGATTGTGGAGTTAATTGAGAGAAAGTGTAGGATTCCTTTTTCTTATGTTTGATTTTTGTCGACCTCTATTGGATAAAATGTAAATTGTTCCTTGGCTTCCAAACTCCACTCCCATAAACTCTTCTTGTCAATGACCACATTTCAACTAACTATGACTTTCTTTCTAATAGGATCATACACCTTGTACCTTTTAGAATGTTGGTCATAGCCGATAAAAATGTATATTTTTTTTCTTTCATCAATCTTCTTTCTTTGTTGGTCTAGGACATGGACATGAGCAGTGCTTTTGAATATCTTTAAATGAGATACAATTGCTTTGTATTCATTCCATGCTTCTTGTAGTGTCTTGTTCCCTACACTTCGTGATGGACACCGATTTGATAAGTAGATAGCATAGTCTACTACTTCTCCCCAAAATTCATTAGGCAAATTCTTACTCTTCAACATGCTTCGAGCCATATTTAAAATACTTCTCTTTCTTTCAATTATCTTATTTTGTTATGGTGAGTATGGGATAGTCAAGGGTCGCCAAATTCTATTCTTATCACAGAACTTTATGAACTCTTTTGATGTGAACTCTCCTCTATGATTAGATCTCATTGACTTGATTTTGAATTTACTTTGTTTTTCTAAGAAGACTTTGAACTTTTTAAATGTTGAAAGTGCTTTTGATTTTTGTTTCAAAAAATAAACCCACATTTTTCTACTATAACCATCAATAAATAGTGAAAAAATACTTTTTTTTTTTCAAAGATGCTGGCTCAATGGGTCTATAGATATCACTTGGATTAATTCTAATGGTTGCTTGGCTCTTGACAGTGATTCTTTTGGAAAGCTTTCTTGATGTTGTTTTCCAAAAAGACAAGCTTCATATAATTGATCAGATTGATTGATTGATGAAAACCCACTCACCATCTTCTTTATAGATAAATCTTTTAAACTTCCAAAGTTTAGATGTCCAAGCCTTAGATGCCATAACCATGACTTTCTTCAAAGCAAACTTTGAAGCGTTTCACTACATTAGTGTTGATATTCATTAAGAACATTTGGTTTTTAGTCATTAGCACATGAGTCAAAAGATTTCCTTTGTCATCTTTCAGATAAAGATTCTGATTCCTCAAATGGATATCATATTCTTTCTCCAACAATTGCCCCAAGCTAAGAATATTAGTTTTCATACTTGGAATATAGTACACATTCGATATGAATTGGTGGTTTCTGTTTTTCAATTTGATGAGAATTTTTTCTTTACCTTTGATAAGAACCTTTGAAAGATCACCAAAGGTAATATTTTTCATCATAGATTCATCCATCTGAACAAATATATGCCTATGATCGCACATGTGATTACTTGCAACGGTATCAAAGTATCAGGTGTGCATTGACTCTTCATTTTGTCCCTTGTGTGCCAGCAAGACTGTGTTTTCAACTTCATTTATTTCTTGGACATAAAAGGACATTTCCTTTTTCTCATCTCAACACTTATATGAATAGTGTCTGTACCTTTGATAATTGTAGTATTGTACCTCTCTTTTGCTTTACCTTTGATTGTAGCCATTTTTTCCTCGATCTTTTGATAATTGAAACTTGTTTGACTCAAAATTTTTGTTTTGATCTTGATGGCTTTCACTTCTTCCTTGACCTCGACCTCGACCTCGACCTTGACCTCGAATACATCCACGACCTTGTCCTCGGTCACGATCGTGTCCACCTTGATTCCAATAAGCACTGTCCTTCTTTTTTTCAATGTTCATCTTCACTTGAACGACTTGCTTAATTGATTCTTTATTTCTCATTTTAATTTTCTCTTCATAAACTTGTAACTTGCCGGTAAGCTCATCAATGATCATGGTCTCAAGGTTATTAGATTTTTCAATTGCTATATCCACATGATCAAACTTTGAATCAAGTGATCGAAATATCTTCTCCATGATTCGACTATTGGGTATTTTTTTCACTATTTCTTTCAAATTGATTTGCAATTATGGTGATTCGAAAAATGTATTTAAACACTTCTTCAAAGTCTTTCATTCGTAACATTTCAAATTCACCTCGAAGGGCTCGAAGTCTAACCTTCTTCACCTTGTCAATGCATTTGAAGACATTTCTAAGGATATCTCATGCCCTTTTAGAAGTGGTTGCTAGGAGAATTTTTTCAAAAATTAAATTATCCACACTGAGTTGGATAAGTGAAAGTGCCATTTAGTCTTTTACTTTAACCTCTTTCACAGCCTTTTTTCATAGCCTTGCTAGCAGTAACCAAATTCTCTGGTACATGAAATTCTTCTTTTATTGTATCACATACATCTTGTTCATCAAAGAGCACTTTCATTTGGATGCTCCATTTTTTATAAATTTCTTTTGTGAGTTTTAAAATTGGAAGAACTCCACTAGCAATGACCAACTTAATAAGGCTTTGATACCACTTTGTTGTGTGGGGGGCTTATAAAACATTTTAGAAAAATGAATATTAGAAGAGGAGAAAATAAATAGGAGAACACTCAAGAATTTTAATATTTTTTAACTCAATCAATACGTTATAAACTTACTATTCTACAACTCTCTCAACTCTATATTTTTCCTTCTTCTTCTTCTCTTGAAATTGCAAATGACTTGCAAGACTTCCTTATTTATACTATTTTTTATCAAGAATGAATGGTGGTGATTAAGAAAATCTAACGGTTTAAATTAATCATTACCTAACTATTTCTCCTATCTCCACCTAACTTACCAACTAATGAATATGGACACACATATTATTTAAGCACATCACCAACTCTATGTATGTAGACATTGTTTGAATGTTCATACATACATTCTAGAGAAAACAATTTTCAATATAAAATTAATTTATTTTTGATAGAAATATTAGAAAATTAATGTTAATTTCTAATAGTTACCCTCATGGTCTCCACTCGTACCTTTATCAACTTTGATTGTTTATGAGATGAGCAAAACTATTTTAAATGCATAATCAACAGATATTTTTCATCCAAGAACTCGCAGCTCTTGTGACATAAATAATACCGGTGTGGTTGTTGGAGATGATTCAAAATTTGGAATAACTCAATAAAGAAGATCTTGACAATCAAGTATTTAGAATTAAAGATTGAAACTTAGATGAAAAGACTCTTAGGAATCAAAATTTTTTATATATGTGTAGTTGCTATATTTATAATTGTTTAGTAGGCTAAGCAATTGCCATATTTTTAAAAACATGCTTTATTTTATTTTTAATTTGTATTTAATTATAGTTAATCAATATTTCTACATGTAGATGGAAATCATTCTCATAACTCTTATTGAATAAATAATTTTTGTGCATTAACCTCCTCAATGAAGCACAATTTTTTTAATTTCTATGTATTGATTGAGAAAATACATTTTAATGCATAAGAAAAAATTGGTAAAAAAATATAATGTACCAATTAAAAAATACTAAATTAAAAATAAAAATAAAATATACCTAAATCTCAATTGATAGAAATAAAAAAATAAAATATAAAATAGACTTTTAAATTAAAGTAATTACAATTAATAAAAAAATTAAAAATTAAAAAATAAAATAAAAAAAAAAGATCTGGACACCTGTCAAGATCTGCTACACTCGAAATATTGTTCCCAGCGCAACGTCATCGAATGAACTGTGTAACCATGAAGCTGTCCTGTAGATATTGCAGCAAATGCACCAGGTGCATCTTGGATTACACCCAGTGAAACACTATACGAACGTAAATTGAATAAATTTTCATTATTGTTCCAATAATAAACTAATGAGATGAAAGGTCTACACCGCCAAAATAAATCAACCAAACATCAACAGGGGAGGTATTTGATATTTGCAGTGTTAACTTAAGAAAAGTTTGCACAAAGTTCCAGATAGATAATCTCTTCGGATGGATATATGTAAAAGTAGGAGAAGAAACAGCTACACCATTTTGAAAATTAAATGGTTAAATTATAATTTATAAAAATAAAGATAAAATAAAAAATAAAAATAACATCTGAAAGTATTTGTAAATAGCAATAATAATCATAAGAATCTAATTACGAGCATTTAAAAGAAATCCTGTTGTCAGATTTAGTATGAAACTATACTTTTATCGTAACGTTATACGAAAATTATTTGCGTATTTATTTTAAAGAAAGGTAAAATAAATCTTAAATGTACTTTTAAATTTATAAAATTTTATTAATAACTATTAAAATATTATACTTACCAAAAATTAGGGAGGGCAATGGGGGAATGTCCCCCACCCCATCCCCCACTTTAATTATATATCTAAATATATATATATATATATATGTATATATATGTGCGTGTGTGTATCTAATTCTAAACCATATTTATATTTTTAGAGAAATAAAATGTACAATATAAAGTTATATAATTATTAATTTTACATTCTTTTATTTTTAATCTTGTTTTTTTATCCTTTCTTTTAATTTGTTTTTTGTATTTTATTTCAAATTTTTTCTCTTCACAAATTCTTTTTATATTTCTTTATTATTATAATTTCAATATTAAATGAATTTTTTTTAATATTTAAAATACAACAACTTTATAATTTGTGAATGTGTTTGCTCATGTAAAAAATGTGTGAAATTTATTAGTTAAAATAAATAGAAAACTAGTATTTAAATATATATAGTTTATCAAGAGTCAAATTTTTATCTTTTCCAAAATTTATTTTTTAAAATAAAATTGGATATTTTTCTCTTCATAATAGAACACCTGCAGGAAACTAGAACAGTGGCAAGGAGAATAATTGCGAGGGATGGGGAGGGGGGGGGGGGGGTTAGTTATGGGGTAGGGGATGATGAAGCCATCCCTGCCCCAATTCCACTCCATTGTCATTCTTATGAAAAACCTAAAAATCAGCAGAAACAACCAAAATAGCTTTACAGGGAAACAACCAAAATATCTTTACAATTCTAACTCAAAATTCGGTCTTTTTACTTAGAAATCAAAAACATAAGCCTAATTTTCCAAAAGCTATTAATAATTCAATTCATCGTAATAATAATATGTGAAATCTTTTAATAGATTTGGCTATAGAGTATAGACGTGGTATTTAGTCGAATGACATGAATTTGATATTAACATATTGAGTGTTGCCCAATTCACATTGTTTGTGCTGGTTGTTACTGTTGTGTAACGGGTTTACAAAATAACTTAGAAAAACAAAGATTAGAAGATGAGAAAATAGAGAGAAGAACACACAAGAATTTTTATATTTTTCAACTCAATCAACACTTTATAAACTCACTCTTCTACAACTCTTTCAACTCTGTATTTTCTTTCTTCATCTTCTCTTGAAATTGTAAATTACTTGTAAGACTCCCTTATTTATATTTTTTTTTATCAAGAATGAACAATAGTGATTAAAAAAATTTAACGATTCAAATTAATCACCACCTAATTATTTCACCTATCCCCACCTAACTTACCAACCAATTTTTTTGCAAATAGTAACTATTTTGATTTGTCTTTTTCAGTTGATCGGGTTTTTGATTTGTTATAGGGTTATATAAATTGAATGTGCAGGAAGGGGAACTGTGAGCTTAGTGCGTCAGGACAGGAGGGAAAGCGTTAACATCAAACAAGGTGACACATTGAGGATCAACGCTGGGACGACTTCCTATTTGGTCAATAGGGACAATAACGAGAGACTAATCCTAGTCTAGCTTCTCCAGTCCATCTCCACTCCTGGCCTTTTGGGGTTACTACGAGGGTGTTTGGATGAGCTTTCACTAAGTATTTAATAATTTTTTTTATAAAAAAATTTATAAATTTTAAAAATAAAATATTTAAAATTTATAAATTCTCTAAAAATAAGTTAGATATTATCAATTTATATTTTGTATTTTAAAAATAACATAAATACTTTAAATTATATTTTATTAATAATATTTAATTTATTTTTATTTTTATTATATTAAAAAAATTATAATTGATTATAATTATAAATTTCAATAAAATTTTATAAGTTGATTTTATTAAACACTTTAGTAACTTATTTTTAAAATGAGATTTATTAACTTATAAACTTTAAAAACGTGTTGCAAACCGCGTGATCTTGTAAACTACAAAAAAACAAGCTTAGTCAAACACCCTATAAGTTGAATTAATTCTAACATTACTCGTTATGCCAAGTTTCAGTATGAGATTCTGAGTGTGGATCTTGTTAAAAAGGCGTTTTTCGGCTCTGGAGGGGAAAATCCAGAGTCCTTTTACGGGGCATTCAGCGATGAAATACTTGAGGTAATTTTTTATAAAAAAAAAGTCTATTAATTTTCATTATACATATGTTGGATTGGCTGATTAATGCAGTTATTTTTCTGGACATAGACAAGGAGGGAAACACTGCAGAGGCTGTCTAGGGGACAGAAGCAAGGAGTAATAGTGAAGGCTTCCCCGGAGCAGATCAGGGCCACGAGCCACCACGAAGAAGGCGGCATCTGGCCTTTCCGACGCGAATCCAAGGGCACGTTTAACATCTATCTGCAACGACCCACCCATTCCAACCAGTATGGACAGCTCTACGAAGTGGACTCCAGCCAATTCAGGCAGCTCCGAGGCCTGGATATTGCCGTTCCGCTAGCCAACGTCACCAAGGTGAACTGAAACAAAAACTTCAATTATATTCTAATGGTTTAGATTTCCTCAATAATTCGACTATACTAACTGTTCTTCGCATCTGTTGGTTTGATTTCGCATATGGCGCCGTGACAGCACTATACTACAACTCGAAGTCCACGAAGATCGGTTTAGTCGGTAGTGCTTGACGGTGAAGGCTACTTCCAAATGGCTTCCCCGCACCTGTCCATGTCAGAGGGCCGGCAATGGGAGCGTCCTAGATCACAGCGCGAAACCACGGACACGAGGCACGGTGTCGGTTGTCCCGGCCGGTCATCCTTCCGTGGCTGTGGCTTCAAGCAATCAAAACCTGCTGGTTCTCTGCTTCGAAGTCAGCGCCTATAATAGCGAAAAATTCCCTCTTGCAGGTGAAACCAGCCCTTCACCGCATACATGCATACACACACACCAGTCCGAGGATTAATCATGCTTGAAAATTATTTCACAGGAAAACGGAATGTAATCAACAATCTGGAGAGGGAGGCCAAGGAGCTGGAGTTTGGAAGCCCTAAAAGGGAAGTGGCTGAGGAGTTCAAGAGCCGGCAAGAGGAGTTCTTCTTCAAGGGACCTCGACAGCAGCACCAGGGCTGCTCTGATGCTTTACGAAACACTGCAAGCACCTGATGCGGCGGACAGTGGCCGCCGGAATTTTGTGCTCTTTAGCTATACATGTAAATGTAATAACATCAAGAAAAGCCCGAGGAGATGTAATTACAGCGTAAGATGAAGCTCCCATGACATAAATAAAACTCAGCTGGTTCCAATGGTCAAATAGAGTCCTTCCTGTCCACTGTCCAGCTCTTTCTCTGCCAAAATCTGGTTTTGGTAATATATATACCATAGGTTATGCGAATCCAGTTTAATGCTCTTTTAGATTTTTGACTGGGATTTATTGAGTGTGTTGTGGGCTGTGGGGTTTCAGTTGTAATATGCAGATACAGTCATCGATTCTCTGAATCCACTGTTTTTGGATTATCTGCGTTCATGTAATTTACCATGGATGACGTGAATTGTTTCGGTGGTTAGTACGCCGTTATTAATGACAAGGATAGAGATTATTATATTTAAATGGAAAGAAATATTTATATATGTCAGTTGGATGACAAAGAATTCTTATCTGAACTCACAATTTAGAAAAGGGAATATTCATTTAATTTTGGAAAAACTCTTTTTTATTTTATTTTTTCCAAAATGACCTTAAAAAGGACAAACGGCGCCTTACATAAATAGGCCAACTACCTTCTCTGTATCCAAAGCCTCAAATTCGCTTTCTCGTTCGCTCACACAACGCTGTTTTGAAAACCTAGCTACCGTCCCGTTCGATTGACTGAGAATGCCGGTAAAGCGCAGCCGTATCGGTAGTTCGTCTAGCCACCTAGCTATGCAAATCTCTACCGCCGCGGAGGCCGTGATCGTAGATACAACGACCGTTATGAAGGCTGAACCCGCCGGCGAGCCGTCGCGGTCGAATATTTTGAACATCGGGCATCCGATTACTGTTGGAGAATCCGATCATGCGAAAATGGGAGGATTTTTGGAGCGGTGTCACTATTGCAAGAAGCGGATTGCTCGGAATTCTGAGGTATTCATGTATAGGTATGTTTATTGCTACGCAGCTAATTTCGAAAAAAAAATTAATTGAATTCTTAATTTGATTTTGTTGTTTTCTTTAATTTTTTCATGTTTTATTGGATCGGGCTGTAGTTACGATTTATTTTTGTGATTATTGAATTTTGGTGTGTTTTTGGGGGGGGCCTCGATTTGATTCAGTACTGTTTGTTGTATCATTAACGTTTCACAGGTTCAGTTGCCGTGACTTAGGCTGGTTTGTTTTTCCACCTTTAATTTGGACTGTCATTGACCTGACTAATGATGTACCTATTCAAGAATTTTTTTTTATATGTTTGGTTTTTTTGTTCAAAAATTCTATCGTATAATGTAATATAAAATTATATATAAATTACAAAAAATAAAACTATATATAAATAATAAAGCTAAAGCATAACTTTAATATTTTAATACTTATTGGTTAGGTAATAGTACAATATTGTTTGATTCAAATAAACAAATTTTGTTCCACCTTTTGTGGCCGCATTTAATTTTAGTCATTGAATAAACGAAATTTTAAAGTAATGAATTAATTATTTTTTAATCATCATATTTATTTACTGTCAAATTAATATCTATATATATTATATATATATTTATATTTATTTTTATTTATAATTTATAATATAATTATAATCTATATAAATAATTATATTATTCAATCATTATTATATATTTTATTCATATATTCAAATAAATTATACTATTTAACTCATTAAAATATTTTTTTCAAACATACTGTTATTGTATTAACATTAATTTTTTTTATTCTTGCCAATCCGGTTTTTTGATTATGCAATGTGTAACTTGTTTGTTTTTTATTCAGCAATGTTTAACTGAACCAGATTCTTGACTGCTTAGCTCTTAATTGAAGTTTTCTTAATTAATACTTCATTGATTATTTGACTGTCACTTTTTTATTTTTAAAATTTTAGTACCATAATTTAGCCAACTGATTTTTACCCACTCAATTGGCTTAACATCACTTTCGAAAATAAGATAGAGTTCTGATTGAATGATGCCGGTCTTACTTTTCATACTGGTCTTTTTGTCTAAATACAGCAACCTCTGTGCATTCTGCTCTGCTGAATGCCGTGACCGTCAGATCGCGCTGGATCGTTCGGCCAAGAAACAGCCAGCAAATCCATAAGGTTACAGTGTGAAGGGACTGTTTGATTTGGTTCTTGAAATAGCGCAAATATAGGCATAAACTAGCACCTCGGATCCCAAATGCAGATGTGAAAGCTGTTTTTATTTTTGGGCATAGGCTTGCACAGATGCATGGAAGTAGGAACGGTGTAGATCTTGTTTCTAGTAATATCTATCGGCCTGTAGAGGTTCTCTTGTGTGTTAGTTATGGACTTAGTTTTGAACTAGTTGCAGCCCTTTTGCAGCAGCTGCTTATAGGAGTTGCGTGGCTTTTGTATCATGTTAAGCAAGCCGCATCTCTCCTTAGCCCTAAAGTGATGAATAATACGTACATTAGACTGCATTACTTTTTATTACATTGAGCTTGAGAGTTTGTTTAAGGGGTTTTTTTTAAAAAAAAAAATATTACAATTTAAAAAACCATTTAAAAAATTGACCAAAAAATCAAAAACCCAATTTTCGACTTTTGAAAAAAAAAATTGAAGCCGGAAACGGCTTTTTATTTTTCAAAAAATTGTACTTGGGGTCTGACTTTCAAACCCTAACCCCCAATTACAAATTTTAAAAAAATAGATTTCGGCTCTCAATTAAGGACAAAATAAAGGGTGTAAGAGCAAATCAAATTTATCTTGTAAATGTTTTTGATAATCAATTTAAAATGATCTAATTTAAATTTGTAACCACGTATTTTTTTTGTATTAAAAAAATAATCAATTTATAAAATAACTCCTCTGTGATGTTTTATTAAAATGACCCATAAAGTTTCTATATTTTGGGTTTTTTCATGCAATGAAATGTAATCTGAGTGGGAATGATAAATTTCAATATAATTGGAGAAGTGCTATTTTCATGTTAAGATGAGTGATACCTTTTTTACGTGCAATTTTGTTAACATGTATCATGTATTGTTGCAAAAGTTATTTCGTGAATGTAATAATGCGAAATACTTAATTTTTATTCAATTTTTTTTTGATAATACACAAAATTTTATTTCATGTTTATCTATACTATGTTAGTATTATTATAATAATATTTTTGGTTAGAGAAAGTAAATTTATATAATTATCCTTATGTTAATTATTTTTACTATTCAATACTTTTTAGTCATTTTATCCAACCATAGAATTTATATTTATATTTTATAAATTGTATCATTTGCTAAATGCTTTTGATATTCCATTATGTTGCATTTAAAATATTTATGCATGAGTAATACATATAATGAAATTTGAGTAGAAAAATTCATGAAATGTATTAATATCAAAATCTTGTTTTATAGAATGCAAAATGGGATAAGAAACAATAAAAAAAATTAAGAAATCCTAATTGTAACACATACATCAAGAAATATGCGGCTTAAGGGAGACGGCCTCTAATCCCACACTAACGACAGAGCACTGCCTAACGAGGTCTCGAAGAGAGCTCATCACTCTCATGCATGCGTTTTAGATCATACTGATGTTCATGCACTTGTGAAGGTTGGTCTTCATCCAGCTATCTTAAATCTAATACTTCATACAGCCATGGGATGAGTGACATGTTGAATGGTTATGTATAGGACATCATACTCAATTGATGCATCGGCGAGTCCATCCTGTGTCCCTTAATGTATACAGTCCCCACTGTGTACGCACACAATGTATGCAGTGAGTATGATTGTGAGTTTAAAAGTGTAGGAACATAGACATTGTTTGGAATCCGTTGATGCAAAGACGATGGCATGTCTCGTGGCCATAGCAATAGTCTAGGCATATTTGTCAATGACTATAGGGGTGGAGCATCCACTTGCAAGTACTAACCGAAGGACCTAGCCAAATGTTCATTGATATGTCTAATTACATAATGTATTATGCTAAAGTCCTCCATCAAAGTAGTATCTCACAATTTATGAGCTTGTAATAACGGTAAAATATGAAAAATGATTGCTTGCCTTCATATATATGAAATAAAATACATAAGAGAATGAATATGCACATACCACATAATCTAAAAAATTTTGCTCTCCCTGCTAAAAACCATTGCAAACATGTAAAGTACGGGAATTGATGATACACTGAATGACTCAATGGTACTAGTCGGGATATTCGTGAACCACGTGAGTTACACGATCATCATAACGAATACCTTCATAAATGTTGACTCTACTCCTCTATGTAGCAATGTATTCATAATGGTATAACCCTTAATCCTTATCTCGGGTGCCTTTGCAGTCAATCATGTGCAGACTATGCTCTTGAAAGTGAGAATTATCGGTATTCAGTTGGATTATATCTTGTTGACGGCCTCCTTTCTCATTTAGATCTCCTTGTAGGCTGAGGTGGAGTTAGAGTGGTTTCAACTTCATGTCTTTCTTCCATGTTTTCGTGTAGGACTTCAACTCCTTATTTAACTTGCTGAGAGAGAGGATCCTTTACTAGAATTTCTTTAACAGTCTTGTTCTTATTTTCTTTCTTTATATCTTCAATAGTTCGATTTTCAAAGAAAATAACATCTCAACTTCTTATTATTTTGTTTTCATTGGGGTCCCAAAATCTATATCCAAATTCTTCATGCCCATATCTCAAAAAGATACAATCTCTTAATTTAGGATCAAGTTTATTCCTTTCATCCTTTGGAATATGAACAAATGTCCAACATCCAAAGACTTTTAAATGCTGTAAATTGATAGATTTACTTGACCATACCTTTTTAGGAACATCTCCATTCAAAAGAACTAAAGGCAAAAGAGTGATCAAATTAACAGCGATCCTCATAGCCTCCCCAGAATGGATTTAACAATTTTGCATGTGATAACATAGCTCGAATCCTTTCAGTAATAGTTCTATTTATTGTCTCAACAATGCCGCTTTGCTACAGGGTCTTTGGAATAGTCTTTTCCAATCGGATCCCATAGCTATTACAATATTTTTCGAACGGTTCTCGGTATTCTCCACCATTATCAGCCTGAATACATTTTAATTTAAGGACCCTTTCTCGTTTAATCCTTTCATAAAAATTTTTGAAAGACTCTAAAACTTGAACTTTTGATTTTAATGCATAGAACCAAAATTTTCTAAAAAAAATCATCAATAAGAGTCATTAAATAAAAAGCATCACCAAGAGTTCTTTCATTCATTTGACAAATATAAGTGTGTACAAGCTCAAAAGGTTTTTCTTTCCTTGTAGGAGAATAATTTTTAAAAGCAATTTTTTGTTGTCCCCTTTAATACAATCGGTTCAAGGTATGAAATTCAATTTTTCAAAGTTAGTCAAATAATTATTTTTAGTCAAAATTGACATACACTTTTCACTCATATGCCACAGCTCCATTGATAATTCCACCAGTGCACAAGCATTACTATCAATTTTTGCATCAGTAATGTAAAAGATATTTACCTTTCTCCCTTTGGCAATAATCAAATTGCATTTTGTTAACTTACAAATTCTACCAGTAAAATTACTAGAGAACTCTTCATCATCTAACCTTCCCGTAGAAATTAAGTTCAGTCTTAGGTTCAGTACATGCCTCGCATCTTTCAGCTTTAATTTGCATCACAAGGCAGTAGTTATCAAAATGTCACAAAAACTATGAATTTTATAGGTGCCACTATTACCCATTTTTACAAAGCCATTTTTTACAAGATGGTAAGAAGAAAGGAACTTCTTATGTAGAGTAATCTTAAAAGGTAAAATTCAAGGAATTTTCATCACTTACAATTATCACATCTCCATCTGAAGCTATGGCTGTTGTTTCTTCGAGCATGTTCTCTTGCTTCTTTTGCTCATTTTTTCCTTTGTTAAAATTCCGTTTCCAATTCCAACAATCCCTTTGATGTGACATTTCCTTTTACAGTAAAAACATTCAACTTCTTTTCTATTAACAGATTTACCCCTTGAGTGTTCTCTTTATCAATTTGGTTCTCGACTTTGACTTCATCCATGTCTTCCATATTTTTCAAAAACTAAGGCTGGACCTTCAACTTTTTATCCAAACTCTTTTCTCCTCGTTTCTTCATTGAATAAGGCTTCCTTCACCATATCGAAGGTTAAAATTCCATTTGGAGTAGAGTTAGAAATAGTAACAAATAAGATTTTTCAACTATCAAGCAATGAATTAAACAACAAAAGAGCTTGAACCTCATCATCCAAATTTAATTTCAAGGTTGTACAATGATTAATTGACCTTTGAAAATCATTTAAATGCTTCGACATACTAGAGCCCTCCTTATAACGAAAACGAGTCATTTTTTTTTAACAGTGAAGCTTTGTTTAAACCATGTTTCCTTTCATACACTACTTCAAATTTCTTTCATAAAACATCAACTCTTGTTTCTTTAAAAATATAATTAAAAACACTTTAATCAATCCAAGCACGAATTTGGCCTACTATTTTTCTATGTATCCTTTCCCACTCAACATCAGACTTACCTTCAGGTTTTACAACGTCTCCAAGCACTAGATCCCTTAGGTCTTGTATAATCAAGTGATTCTCCATTTGAGACTTCCAAATTGCATAGTTGTTAGGATTCAACTTGATTATAGTATCGGTCGATTCTTCCATTGCTCCTTGAATTAAAAAAAAAAATGATAGAACCTCGGTTCTGATATCACTTTGTTGCGAGAAACGAACTCTAAAAACAAAAAGGAGCATTTAAAACGTGCCACTTTATATTTGAGTATGTATAGTACACAAAAGAAAAAAAACAAAAAGCAAAGGTAAGGGAGGGACTTGAACTCTCCAAAAACAATCTCACAAGGAATACTACTTTTTACACATAGTCAATTCTTGAACTTGAATTGATGCAAAAGCTTGCCAAAACCTCCTCTATTTATAGTTGAAAATCGTACACCCGATTGGCCACATTTAGAAGCACCTGATTGGCCAAGAATGGAGGCACCTATACCTACACTCTATTGGTCACAATTTTTGACTTATTCTTATTTGTTGAAACGGACGGCTCTTGGTGTATAAATAACCACAAACTTTAACAAAAATATTACCAGCATCCAAAGAAACTTTTTCTTGAAATATGACAATTTAATACATATATAGAATTCTCCCATCAATTATCATTCTAGGAAAATGCCAATGAACATTAAGAATAGGCTATTTTCAACTAATTAATGCACCCAAGAACATATATATCAGAAGGGGGTGAAGTATGTAGCCAATCTTCAAGATTTGAGTAACTCGGTGGAGACTTTCCAGCCGCATTCCATGTCAATACAAAAATCCTATGTCATTAAAATAAAGTCTATGCAAAGTAAAGACTTGCTTTGCCAAGCGACTTGCCAAAGTTGAGTGACCTGATGAAAGACTAGAGGAAGCACACACTATGATTGTGGACATCTGTGATTTGGGAGGCATCAACGTCGATCTTATTTTGTCCGATACAGATAGAATTTCATCTATTTGATTTCTCTGTCAATCCAATAGGGCATGATTAGCAATACTGCTGGACTACATTGGGAAAGCAGATCAATGCAGAAGGGAATATTTCCCCAATGGATTACTAATAGCAGTACTGTGGCCTAAAAGAAAACCGAATTATTTGATAGTGAACCTGTTTTGCCTTTCTTAACAGTGCA
Source organism: Avicennia marina (assembly GCA_019155195.1). Classification (NCBI taxonomy): domain Eukaryota; kingdom Viridiplantae; phylum Streptophyta; class Magnoliopsida; order Lamiales; family Acanthaceae; genus Avicennia; species Avicennia marina. The sequence continues at coordinate 12,710,291 of CM032753.1, forward strand.
TGCTATTAAATAATTCAAGAAGCAAATAAAAGTGGCTACAATAATAAAAGAACAGGATTTTACCCCTAGTCATTGTAGGACTTAGTGTCCAAACTTCCTTTAATATTGGTGACTTCCATCAAACTCAACCTAAACCTAAGTGTGGTTATCCAAAATTGAATTTTTAAATATTCAAACTCTATTGAAAAATATAATTGTTTATCTAAAACCAACTTAAGATTTTAGATTTGTTGGACAAGAGTTCTGGGAGTTTTCAATTTCTCTGTCAATCATTCAATTTCTAGCTCAATCATTGGACTGTATTTATAGATATATATATCTTGACACTCTCTCATTCAGCCCAACAGTCAACTTGACGACTTCATTACTCCGATACCACACACCAGAATCACAGATGGCATTGCGAGCTGCCTGGCTTCAGATGGATTGGCCAAAAAATCTTGCCCATGCACAAAAGGAAGAAACATTACGGAGGGAATCAACCCCTTAAGTCTGGTGTGGAACTCCCCACAGAAAGTGGGGTAGAAAGAAAGAGGTTTTTCACTAGAATCGGTTCCCATTGTATGGTCACCCCGTCAGCTCCTAACGTTGAGTGCAATTGTGAGTTCAAAAAACCATTGTTCCATATAAAAAAAAGAATATGAGAAAGGGAGACCCAACAATTTTGCATGAGATATGGGGTCACGTCCTATTTATATACATATTCGTGCATGAATCCATGCATAGTTTTCCCTTGTTCGATTGGGTTTTATCGTCAGGCCCAATAAATTATTGCTCATACCCGACACTCTTTATTGCCTCCACATTGCTACCGAATTTAATTAGAATAATCAGTTGGATATGCAAAGCACGTGCATCCCCACCATTGGTGAGCTATTTTTGTCCACTTGCGCTCACATTTCAGAACTTGGGCTTACTCCTGGTTCTTAGGACTTAGGACACAGGTTTTGGGGTAGCAATAACATTTTATTGAGACCCACTGGGCTTTTCTTCAAATCTTGAGAACATTGATGACTGGGTTGCAATACGGTAAATAAATACTTGTTTTAGTATTATACGGCACTTTAAAGTGAAGTAAACGTAAACAAATACATTTATTAAACGGATTAACATAAAATACGAATATTTTCATTTTAAATTCAATAGGTGAATAAAAAAAGACAGCATTTTTTCGGTTTAACCAACGAATTAAAGGCTGTTCTGACCGTTGATCTAAAATGATCAAATTTTTACGTTTTGTTTGACAGATTATGCACTACTTCATTTGTTAAACATCTATAAAGAATTCAAATCAGGAACTATCATTGGTAGTGTTTTTAAAACCAACCGGATAGTCGAACCGCTCAAACCATGGGTTAAACAATAGTTTGGGGAGGATTTAAAAATTAGAACGCAATAAAATTAAAAAAAATTATAGTTGAATCGTTAAATTATGTGAATCAGTTATCATTCATGAAAACTGAATGGTCTAAATTGATAAATAAATAAATTTTTAAATATTAATTTTCTTCTTTTGAATTTAATTTTTATGTTTTATCATCATTTATTTTTGATTTGTATTTTTTATAAAAAAAATTTTATGAATAAAATAAATTATCTTTCAGAATGTCTAATAATTTTTTATTTAAACACATATGAAATATATAAAACATTAAAATTTTATTATATTTTAATTAAATATTTTAATAAGATCTATTTTTTTGTATATTTTTATATTTATTTGTTGAGTTAATATTTTTTTTATATTTGTGGTACTTTTATTTTATTGGTGTAATAAATTTAATTATTAATAATAATTAAAAATGTTTAAAATAAGATTAAAGTATTTTTGTAACATTCACTATTTTATGTATTTTTATTATCTTAATAAATATTTCTTTGTCGTATAAATATTGCATCGTTGATTCGACCATAATTGCATCACTAAGTAGAGGAAGTAAACCTTAAACTAGTAAATTTTTTAATTTGATAACTATTTTGATTTTTAAAATACTGATCATTGGAGGTAAATTTTGTTAGGGATAAAAAGTTAGTGCAAAAAAATATAAAAATATTGTAAAATTATAATAAAAAGGATAAAAAATTTTTGATGAATAATATATTTTATATGTATTTTAATGAATTAAGAAAATATATATAGCCACTTTTCCATTTCAATTATTCTATCGAATTTCATTTTTTTTTCTGTATTTTTAACAAAATTTTTTAAATCTGTGTCGATAGGAAAGGTTACTTTGTTTATTTTTAAATCTTAGTTTATGTTTTTAAGTATTTTTGTTTTAATAAAAATAGTAAAAAATGTAATAACATTTTTCAAACATTGACCCGGATTTTAGGTAAGCAGGTGTAGGCACGTGCCGTCAGATCATCACGCCACAAATCTGGAAGCTTCCTCTCCTTCGTTAAACATATTGGCTGGCTCAAGCATTTCGTAGAAAGCGCCTAAATTCCTTTTTGTTTTCTCGATCGTTTTCTTGCATCAGCTCTGTTTCATTTGTGAAATTCTTGGATATTTTTGAAGATGTGGGGTCAACGTGACCAGAAATATGATGTCGAAGGTGGCAGCCCGCTGCTGTATCCGATGATGCGGGAAAGCCCTGAACTGCGGTGGTCGTTTATTCGCAAAATATATACAATTGTCAGTATTCAGTTGCTTCTCACGGTTGCTATTGCCGCTGTTGTTGTTACCGTTCGCCCCATATCGCATTTCTTTGCCACGACCCAGGCTGGTTTGGTGATTTACATTCTTCTGATTATCACCCCTTTTATTGGTAGGGTTCTTTCTGCCCGCCCCCTACTGAATTGATTGTTTCTTGTTTTTGTGTTTATAGGGTTTTTTAATTTTGTTTGTTGAATTGTCCTAATTGGCGAGTTTTTTTTCGTTTTCTTGGGTTGTAGTCCTGTGCCCGCTGTATTCCTATTATCAGAAGCATCCTCTGAATTATTTTCTGCTTGGGATATTCACGATATCGCTTGCATTTGCTGTTGGGTTGACTTGTTCCTACACCAGTGGTGAGTGACGCTGTTTTTGACTTTTATTTTTTAGCTTTTTCTGTTGTGATTCTGAATGGTGACTGAGTTTGAAGGAATTTCTGTGTTTCCGATCTAGTTGTATTATCAGAAACTGGGAAGGAGAAAATAGATATCCACCCGGTTTAGACGGCTGAAATTTGTGGTTGCTGTCTAATGAATTAAACTCTTTGATGTGGGTTCAACACTTTAGATTTAGGAAAGGGTCCATTGAAAGCTCCAAAAAAACTTGATAAATTTGTTGAATTATGCAAAATTTAACGGCGTGATTCACAGTTTTTGGTCTGAAACTTTTCTTGATGGTGGACCTGATGATTGTATTTCTAACCTGTTTTCTCTTTATTAAATATGCTGACTTATATAATTCTTTGGTGGCAGGGAGAGTTATTCTGGAGGCCGTTATCTTGACTGCTGCTGTGGTTGTCAGCCTCACGTTGTACACATTCTGGGCTGTAAAGAGAGGTCAAGATTTCAACTTCCTGGGACCTTTTCTGTTTGGAGCTGTTGTCGTACTCATGCTGTTTGGACTGATTCAGGTTCGGGGACTAGTAATTGTTCTATTTGCACAAACATAATAAGGTAAACTAGTATATGGTTGATAGTGGAATTCTGATTGCAATAACTTCTTGTAATGCAGATTTTTTTCCCTCTTGGTAAGATAAGTGTGATGATCTACGGCGGTCTGGCCTCAATACTATTCTGTGGATACATCGTTTATGACACTGATAATCTGATTAAACGATATTCCTATGACGAGTATATCTGGGCTGCTGTTGCACTATATCTAGACGTCATCAACCTCTTTCTATCTCTGCTGACCCTTTTTAGAGCTGCAGATGCTTAGAACATTGTAATTGGTTTGTGCCCACCCTTTTTATATAATCTTTAATATGCATGCACTCTCTTTAGATGTTTTAAGTGGGATCCCTCCAGTTTTTTTATGTGAACACTGGTAGACTAATTTGGTGATCAGTTTAATTGTACATTGTGTTAAATTGGCGATATTATTTAATTTGCAATAAACTCTCCTTGTATCCTGGTAATGAGTATGTGCATATATTTCTGCCTAGCTGCTTTTTGCCAGATTTTTTATGAACTGTCTGCTACTTTTATGTGTTTTAACAGAATGTCCTATCTGAAAATTTTCTGAACAGAGAATCGTAATTCTGTAATTTGAAATCACAGAAATGGTGTTTCTGTGGTTTCTGTGATTCTCTAGATCACGGATTGAGTTGAATTTTAAAAATTGTTCTTTTTGTTCCCATGATATAAGGTGAATGTCATGATCTCAAATCTTGGGAACACTGTTTATGTGATTTTGAAATCACAGGCATTTTGATTGATTATTGTGTAGATTAGATTTTGGGTCTTTATTGGACAATGAGGAAAGAAATCAAGAATGTATAGGTTAGGTGGATGCTAAATAGCAGTTAGTGGCCGAACCCTGATCTCAAATCACAAAAACAAAATCAATGATATTTTTAATTCAACTGAGGAATTTATTTAATTCAGTGAATCCGTGACCTGAGATCACGGAAACACCATTTAGATCACATTTTAAATTATGGAATTAGGTCTTTTTTAAGGACACTTTGTAAAAGCACGTACTAAAAGAGAACCTCCCTTTTGCCTTTTTATTATGCTGCTGCCCAGCGGATTGGGTCTATCTTTACAATTTAAACTAGAGGCTCATGCTCATCCAGCATTAACTAGAAGGGTTGCTGCAAGAAGCCAATAGATTATAGAGACATAAAATTGATGGTGTTATTTGTTGTAATAGGCTCAAGCTTAAATGGCTCCAGATTAGTTGTGGTGCCTGTCTAATTTCAACAACAATGGAGAGAGAGGCCTTGTGGCTTTCAGAATTCACATTCTGTTGCACTCTTGGACTCGAACTCCACAACTTGATTAACTTGCCTTTAGCTCTGTATATGTCTCCGGACGACATCCTTGAACCTAGTGCCTCTCTGGCCATGCAGGTATGTCTTCTCAAGCCGTCAAGTCGTCATCTGCACTAGCGGCTAATATTACTTGTAAAGTTAATTACGTCGGCAGAAATATCATTGCCATAGGCGAGTACTCTGGCACTGCATGTACAGCTTCTGTTATAACCATTGCTGGTGGTGCTGGTTTTAGTTAGCCTGAAATAATGAAATTTTAATGCTAACCGAGTTGTTGATGTCCTGTGGGATGATGGGATTAGCATAGGCGATTATGATTAATAGATAAAATAACTGTTGAGATTATAAGCTATTAGCTGTGTTCTAGTGGTAGATTTTTCACTTTGTTTTAGCATAAGCCTTAGTAGATTAATTGACCCTTTATAATGTGAAATCTGGATGTGACTCGAGCAAAGTCGAAAGGTGAAGCTGAGTTTCAAGCATTCTTGCAACACATTAAAAGGCGATATGAAGATAGACACAAGTATTTTTATGCGTATTGTATACTTTGTCAAAGCTGAGAAATGATTGGACCGAGTTTTAATACCTACGAACTCTTCTTCCAAAAAAGACCCTCATAATGGATCTAACGATTGTCTGAAACTTGGCGTAGCCTAGATAGCTTTGCTTTTCAAAACCAAATAAAACAACGATATTAACCAATAGAACGTATCAGGGGAAAGGAGGGCCAATAAAAGGATGTGCATAATCTCAAGACATAATAAGAAAAAACTGGAACGGAAAAGAAGCAAAAGAAATTAATCAAGACATACGAAAGATGATAATCGATCATTTCCTTATAGAAAAACCAGTAAGTTGAACTGTACAATAATTCCTAATTTCTTTAGAGACTTAGGCATTGAGAGATGACGCGTTAAAGGATTTACTGAGAAGTAGCAGGAAGGGAAAAGAGAGATGCATTTCCATTTGTGGGAATGCATCAACAGAAAAGAGCAGATTCTGGCAATGAGGCATGTGACACACAAACTGCGAGTTTCTTAGTTATGATCAAAACCTTTTGCAATATTTCGCGACATTCAAGTTCGAGCCAGTGGACCGATGCGGGAGAAGGCAGCTAAAAATCAAACCTTAGCTCCTATAAAGAAGCCTGAGACTGTGTAATAATACGTTGCATACTGTGCTCTCAGTTCTGCACCACCTGCCTAAGCCCTCTTGATCATGCTACGTCTCTTCTTGCAAAATAAGAAACAGAGGCGCATCTATTACCTTTGGGCTCTCCACCCCATGAATTACCTCAAATCCATTTCTTTTGGGACCAGATACGACTTCCTATCTGGTTCATTCATCAAAAATTTTGAGCCAATATTGAACTGGCCCACACTACTTCGGACCCCGGACTGGGGTGGAACAGAAGGCTTTCTTTCTTAAAGACTGAAACAAAGAGCATTACCCTGCTAAAGTTGGCTTGTGAATGTGCGTTGTTTCACTTTCCTGGGATATAACTACGATCCTATTTGGTGGCCTCTGTTGTAACAAGTCGAGTTTTTGAGGATCTTCTTGTTGGTCTCCTTCGGTGCGCGGATTTCGTTGAATTTGGGCCTAACTAAGTAGCCATTAGACTCGTTTATGATGTACTCTATAGACGAGGTTCATGTCTACATGAAAAAATCCTTGAAAAAAGAAACCGAAAAGGCTCCCCAATTTAAGTGAGAAAAACATGTTAGTGTTTATGTGCTTGTAAACGCATAACTTCATGTTCGGTTAAATAATGGCATATGAATCTATATCTATCTATATTTATATTTATATTTATATTTATAGTATGTATTCTTTCAAGTGTTTTTGGCTAATTGTGAAAATACATTTATGTCCTTAATTAAATACTAACATTTAAAAATAAAGTTAGTTAAGTAAAAATAAAACTCTATTTAAAATATAAATCTTTTAGTAGTTGATTTAAAATATAAATACTTTAGTAGTTGAACACTAATAGAATTCTAATTTTTCTAAATTTCTAGTATGGTTATTTATGAATTAATTCAAATAAAAAAATTAATAGAATTCTAAATTATCTAACTACTTGTACATTTATTATAATTATTAATATCTATATTATATATTAAGTGCTTAATTATTTTTTAATTAAATAATAATTATTTTTTTGGAGGACACTAACCTAAAACTATCAATTAACAAATGTAAAATAAATGAATGTCTTAAAAATCATACAAATAAATTTCAACCAAATAATGCAGAAGATAAAATAAGTAGCAACACAAATAATGTTAAAATGAGTTAAGATTTCAAATATATAAATAAATAAATAAATTAGTATCATAAAAACTAATTTTATGAAGTAAATAATATGTTATAAACTACTTCAGATGTCCAAAATTAGAGTGAAAATTTAATTAAATATACGATATTTTTTGGTACAAATTAATTTTATTTTAAATTTTAATTATTTGCAATATAATAATATAGATGCAGAATAACAATTAGTAAGATATGACACATTTTATTATATGGATAAAATATACTATTTTCTCGAAAATTTACAAATATATTCATTTGAATATGATATTATGGAAATAAATTTAAAAAAGAAAAAACAAATTTATAGTATGAGAAATAAAATGACATGTTAAAAAAGAAAAATTATGAAAAATATTATAAATATTAAAATGCATATACATGCAAAAAAGTTGTAAGAAATAGTCAAATTTAATATATATATATATATATATATAAGCAATTCACTTTAATATATATTATAAATATGCTTTAAATTAGGAATGTATAAAAATATAAAATATAACACTATAAAATTAATTTAATTTTAGAAAATTACTACAACCATAAAAATTAGCATTAAAATATTAAAGAACAATGTCTAATGATAAATTTATATGGATAGATTTATGATAGGTCATATTATAATTGCATACCAATTTTCTAAATACAAAAATGTTTAAAATATAAAATAAATTAATGTGATGAAATATAAAAATAAATTAATAATTATACTACATAAAAATAAAGATCTATATTATAATTACAAATACTCATATGCAATCATAAAAATAAATTTCAATCAATAAAATTATAAAGATAAAATAAGTAGCTATATAAATAATGTTACAATAAGTTAAGATTTTAGATAAATAAATAAATATATTATTATCATAAACAACTATGATTATGAAACAAGCCATACATTGTAAACTATGTTAAACGTGCAAAATTTGACTATAAGTTTAATTAAATATATGACATTTATTTGATATTACTTAATTTTATTTTAAAGTTTCCTTATCTATAATATAATGCTATATAGGTAGAACAACAATTATTCAGATATGAAATATTTTATTATAAGGATAAAGTATACTATTTGTTTGAAAACTTACAAATATATTCATTTGAACATAATGTTACGAAAATAAATTTAAAAATGAAAATAATTTTATACGATGAGGAATAAAAAGATATGTTGAGAAAGAAATATTTATGAAAAATGTTATAAATATGACAACGCATAAATATGCAAGCAAAATTGTAAAGAATAGTCAAATTTAATATTTAAATAATTCATTTTAATATATTATAAATATGCTCTAATTAAAAATGTAGAAAAATAAAAAATATAACACAATAAAATTAATGTGATAAAATTAATACAAAACTTAAAAATTAGCATAAAAATATGAAAGAATGATGTTTAATAATAATTTTTGATAGGTAGATTTATGGTAAGTAATTATAAATAAATACCAATTTTGTAAATATAATCATAGAAAAAAATATAAAATAAAATGTGATGAAATATAAAAATAAATTAATAATTATATTACATAAAAGTAATGATCTATATTATAGATATAGATACTTATTTAAGATATCTAAATAGAAATTATTTTTTTAAGAAATAAACTATAGTTTGAAAAAAATAGAAAAAAATATTAAACAATTAGATAATTAACTTGCAAGTAAGTTGCCATAAATTTTCTCAAATTAAAATTATTTATGAAGAATCCAAAATGAATGTATTCAAATGGTAATTGTAATACAAATATTATAAATTTAAATAAGTAAAACGTGCAATATGAGAATTTGAAACAAAGAATAATAAATATTTAATAAAAAATTATCGGTAAATTCATAACGATAAGATATTAGGGAAAATATTAACAATAAATTAAAAGTTGGAAACGTAAAAAATGAAAATTATTATATTAAAATTATATTTCTATATGCAAAACTAATATGAACTTGTCCCATATGTGGCTTAAGACATTTAATAAAATATTCAGTTTTCAAAAAAATTTAACAAAATAAACAAGTTTGCTATATTTTAGCAAACCAGGATTTCCCATTGCTGGGACTAAAAAAAAAATCAATTCTACCCTTTCTATGTGTGGTAATATTAAAAAATTAAAAAATCAATTTCTGTTTTTTTCAAAAGTGGAATATGTGTGTATATATATATATATATATATTTTTTTTATTTTTTTTGTGTTCCATAAATAAATACAAAATTATGTTATGTATAAAATTTAGAATTTGTAGATAGTGGTTTAGGTTATTATATTCAGTAGTGTAAGTTCTTTATATAGAGTAGTTTGTTGATATGTAAGTTTAGTGGTTTATAAATTTTTTAGAAGATTCAAGATTGATGCTATGTAAAAAACATATTTTTATAAATAAATTTCAAATTTGTAAATTTGAATATATAATCACAAAATTGTAACAATGTTCAATACAATTAATAACAATAATGATTTAATATGTATAATTCGATACATAAATAAATATGATATTTAAAAACACTAAATTCTAAATCTAATAATTGCAATGACCCCTAATGCCACATAAATGTAGCCTAATTGTGCACCGTCGACATCATCTCTGGGCTACTCTAATGGAGCAATATTCTCTGGGTCATGCCACTCATCCTAGGATGAAGAAGGCAAGAAGCCCACGAAAGTTACAGGTAATGCATCAAAGTTGTGCAATACTAATGAGACAATTTATCTAATTTGAAATGGTATAAAACCAAATTCTAATTGAAGATTTATAAGTATATCGTTACTGACTAGGGGAACATGATCTGTCCAATCAAGTATAACAGTATCTGATTGTAAGTGATGTCTGGTTGACCTAGTGTGTAGACATCAATGTTCTCCTCCAATATCTTGGACAGTGAGGCACACAATCAGGTGAGTACTACCTTCATAGCATCCCATGGAGCACAATAATGTTTACGAACCAAGTCCACCAAATACCACTTACAGCCAGACACTATTTAAACCTGGTTAAGCAGATTATATTCCCCCAATTAGCAGCAATATATCTACAAATTTTTAGTTGGGACCATTTCAAATTAGATATATAATTCCACTAGTATTATATGACTTTAATGCATCACCCATGGCATTCATGGATTTCTCGCATTTTCCATCCCAAGATGAACAACATGACTCAAAAGATAGTAGTACATTTAGAATAAATTAGAGATGTCGTCAATAATGTACAATCAGACCACCTCTATGTGGTAATAGGGGTTGCCACGATTATTAGGTTTAGGATTTAGTTTTTTTAAAATATCATATTTATTTATGTATTGAACTATACATATAAAATTATTATTGTTATTAATATGTATTGAACATTGTTACAATTTTGAAATTATATATTAAAAATTAAAATTTTGAAATTTTTTATAAAAAAATAAAATTTTACATACAATCAACCTTAAACCTTCCAAAAAATTCTAAACCACTATCTTCTTAAACTACTGAATATAGCACCCTAAACCACTATGAATAACCCGTGCGCGCGCGCGCACACACACACACACACATATATATATAAACCCTTAAATATTTTTAATGTTTTGAGGGTGGAATTGATTTTTAATTAAAAAATAAATTCTGCCCTCTTAAAGGGTGGAATGTACCTTAGCTTAATTTTTTTTTTTAATTGACAGTAACTCTGCAATTTCCAACAATGTTAATTTTGTCATATCTCTGGTATTTCAGTTCAAATGTATGATAACAATTATGCATACACAAATTTGTCTTCTAGCTTAAACATAATTTTTCATAGAATTCAAACAAAATAAGTCACCAAACCATGTGTAATACATCTTCATTCTTACAAACAATTAAGAGTAGAAAAATTAAAAGTCTAATTTTCACTCAAGTACATGCGACAAACTATTGCTTCATATCGTTGCTATTCCCTTGAGGTGGTGCATAATCCTCAGGGACCATTGGCCCATCGTCGAAAGAATGGTGTAGGCACAAAAACATCTAAGAATTGTGGTGTCGGTCTGAGTCGTATGTGCTGGCTTCCAAAATAGTAGACCAAGGGCACATCACACGCAACCAAGTGCATTGTGAAGTCAAGTAACTATCCTCAATAATGGTAAGTGTGGCATGTGTTCAAATCGATCTCAACCCTCAACGATTGATGTTGGCCCCTCTACTTTTCCTGTAAATCATCTATTTGCTGCTGTATTATGGCAAAGTCCCATGTTGGGCCTAGATGTGGAGCAATAAGTAGAGATTATTGTGTTGCTTGTTGTCTTGGTGCCTGGCTATAGTGCTTTGGTCTAGGAAGTAGATAGTGTTTTATAGAGACAAAATCTCCTCTGTGGAACCAAATGTCACTCCTTAAATGATGCACAAAGTTGTGATGATGTGTGGATACAAAAGCGTGTTAACACCATCTCGTATAACAATCTCCAAGTTAAAGTATAGTCCCTCTCTAGTGGCATAAAGAATCACAACTCATTCCCCACTAATGATGGAGTGGTGGTTTATCGATCGAATTCTAGCTACAGTAAAATACCAGCATGGTTTTGATATTGCATCCACTCCCGCCCCCCCCCCCCCCCCCCCAATTTGTAAGAGGTGATGTAGTCATTCAATATATGTGACAAATTCCAATATAAGCGATCAAGGGAAGTCCTCTGTGCCATCTAATTCAATGCATTCCTACTTTGCATCAACTACTAGAAATGGGCACTATAGGGGTCATTGAGGTCTCAAATAGTGCATTGATTTTTGCTTATGAATAGTTTACTTCAACTCTTTGGACCCACAACCTATGGCTCCTCTTCTTTTAGGGAAAATTTGCATAGAATTCTCCAACAATAGCTTGCACAGCACCTTGATCTAGCTCTAGCATGAAATCACCCCAACCCCTTTCTGTGATGATGCCTACATAGCTTGCGCTCCTTCTCATTTCCTCCGCCAAACCATACACGAGAACAAAGCTCCTTTCTAGTGTCTCATCTTTATATTGTTCTTCAACTACTGTCGAGAGGAATTTTTATTCATTGTAAGAAGTTGTTGCCCTCTTCATTCTTAGTGTCATCCTACATATGCAAAAAAATTAATTAGTTACCAAAAAATAATTAAAAGTGGATAAATTCAAATTTAGTATTTCGTCAAGCATATGTTGTGCTATGCATTATTGAAACCTTATTGAAGCAAAACCACGATTTAATCCTCAATTTCATTATTGCATCATTGTCACAACACAACAACAACATGTTTTAATAAACAGAAATTTTACATTTTCCATAGAAAATTAACAATAAACGGCACAAAAAAGAAGAACTATGTAATGCCCATCAATAATGCAATATTCATGTATTAGGTTGTTAGTAAGTATAAAAATTACAAGAACAAGATGTTGTTTGGTATAAAAAGTGCATACTTACTAGTTAATTGAACGAAAATTGGCATTGAAAAGGATAATGAGAGTTTGGGCATTGCTAGAGACTGGTTGGGCATGACTTGGAGTGAGAATTATATGTGAGAATCGCTTATTTAAAACTACTCTACTTTGTCGTTGCCTTCGTCATAACACGAAGATGAAAATAGAAAGTTTTGTTGCATGCGTCGTCATGACGATGAAGGCGACAAAAAAAATAAAGGGTTTCGTCGGCCTCATCATCCCAGTGATGAAGGCGATGAAAAAATAGAGAGTTTCATCACGACGACGAAGGCAACAAAAAAATCAAAGACTTTCATTGCTGTCATCGTTGTGACAACAAGGGCAACGACAAATATAGAAAGTTTTATCACCCTAGTCATCGTGACAATTGTAGGGATGAGAAAAACAGAATGCTCTGTTGCTACTATTATCACAATGACAAAGGCAATGACAAAAATAACAAGTGTCGTTGCCTTCATTGTTGCAGCGATGGTAGCAATGACAAAAACAAAAAGTTACATCGCCCTTGTCGTCACGATGATTGGGGTGGACATTAAATTTTTTGAATAAGGACAGGTTATTTGTAAAAAGGTCGGCCCTAATCAACATTTTTACAACTCTCCCCCAACTCTCACTTCCATTTCCATACGTAATCTCCTCTACTCTCTTATGCAATTGTTCTAAGGCTATTCATGGTTTTTGATCCTTCTCAACTCTTTCTCACATTCAAGCCATCTAAACATCCAAAATTCAAGTATTCCTTTTCCTCTTTCTTCTTAGTGATTTTTACTTTGGGTTATGTGTTATTTTTAATATGAAATGAATTATTGTTGGGTTGATTTTCACTTTGGCATTCTACATACATGATTTTTAGTTGATTTCCTTATGTTACAATTTTGGAATTTGAATGGTGTTACACTATGGCTTGAAAATTAAAGTCCTATTTAATGCAAATTATGTTTGAGACCAATGCATCTCCACGTGTACACTAAGTTTTTGATAAAATGTAAATATGATTTCCATGCACTATGTGACATTTTTGATATTATTTCAATAAACAATTGTGTGTAGCATGTTCTTAATGCTTTTGTCTTTGTGAGGTTTTCTTTCATTGAATTAAATTATGTGGTTCATACCCGAATCTCTTTCGTGAGTTTAAATTATGTTGTTCATATGTTTCGAAGATACCTCGTGGCACATTCTCGGGTGGATCCCAAAGGCAATACTCATTAGAAAGAAGCTACTCCAAGTCCTAAACTTGTGCCTTGTGGGGGTATTGCATCCAACGACTCAGAGACGCAACCCCCCACACAGACTCCCATCCTACTACCATTGGAATCAACTATTAATTGAGACTAACTATCAACCTCAAGGCAATATCCTCCTTCCCAAAACTAGTATCCCCACCTTTGAAGCAATCGGGGGATGATTCGTCGTGGAGAGTTGAAGGTCCAATTCATATCACTTCACTTCTAGCTCAATATTACATTTATACTTTTTTGTTTAAATGAAGCTTTAATTCAATTATTAACAAATATACATTTCATTTTGTCAAGTGTAATAAAGGAAGTTTCGAATGTAATTGGGGTACATAATGACAAATAACTATAATGACACATTAATACACTGTAGTGATGTCGCACTATATGTTAAACATTTTAGTTCCCCACAAGATGTTAAAAATTTTTGGTTTTGCAAGTTCAAAGTTAGGAAATTAAGTACAACCATTTCAATTTACATGATTTTATATTAATTGGAGTCATTTTTACAAACATTCAACTGACATATGTCATGTACATTGTAGAGTTAATTTACTTGGCAAGAGGCAGACCAAGTATCAATTGAAAAAATTAAATAAAAAAAAAAGGTGAGTGAACTATTATGTAAAGCCTTACATCATGCATAGGTGTTGAATATGAGAGCTTTCTGGATCCCCCAAGATAAATAGGTGAGAATGGTGGATCAATGGGGCCAAAACACGTTCTAGGCCATGTGTGATAAGAACAGGGCCAATCGTGTTGCTAATGCCACCTCAGCCTCCACTTTCCACCAAGGTGAATCAATTTTTGTAATAGCTTACTGTGAACGAAAGGCATGTTTGCCAAGAACATGCAACATTGGCTCCTAATATTACATTGAAATGATAAATCTATCATAATAGTTGTTATTACTAATTTTTACGGATCAGAGATAAGTCAAACCCCAACTCTACAAGAACGTTATTCCGAAGTATAGAAGAATGCATATGGAGAATGGGCAAGGCCATATGCAGAGGTATTGGCGGTAATGTTTGTCTATTCATTTACGCAATTACTTGGAATGATTATGTTGGAAGCCATATAAAGGGTTTTATAAGGTGCTATGTGGTTACTTCAAAATAAGTTGACTTGTGTGATGAATATATATCTATTATATATATGTGTTGGACACTTGAGAAATTTACACGTGCAGACTGAAAAGTTTTTCTTTTATTCCCACTACTTCTCGTGTCTTAATTTTGGTGTTTATAGTATATATTTGGGTAATTTTGTTATAGTATGAATATGGGTTATTTTGAATATATTAATTTATTCTTTTGATTTCAGATTACATAGGATTTACATATACTATTAATTTTGTAGGAAATGATGGAGATACTCTCACAAGATGGAGATACTGAGGACCCGGATGCAAATGCATCATCATATTCAAGCAACAACAATATTATGATATCAACACTAGGAGTATTTAAAAAAAGTAGGTTGCTTGGGATGGGGTCCAAGTCGAAGTTATTTAAATAATCGTCTCAAGCTTCCGCATGATCAACTTCCTCTCAAATTAAGCTCCACTCCCTCCAATAGGAATCAAAACTCAAGAAGGAGAAGTTACGACAGAATACGGTAGAATTAAATGATTATAGAACAAGATTGTAGCAAATGAGGTCAAGTTACAACAAATCATGCGATGGGCTACCTCATATCGTGACTTCAGCATGTTTGACCCTATTGACCCTTCGCAATAGCTGGGCCACGATGAGGTTGATGAAGATGATGATAATGAAATATTAGATACAAACCTACAGTTCGCTGGCGCTCATTTATATGTACTCCAAAAAATATAACACATTTTACATGACATTCAAAGTTATTTATTTAGTGGAAAATTTGATATTTGAAATATATCTAATCATTTTAGCTTGTTGAACTTGATATGTTGAGATTTGACAATAATTTTCATAATTAAAATATTAAATGTTTGACAATTTTCAACAATTTTTTCGGAAAAATCAGAAAAGCCATTCCAAAACTATTCTAAAAATTCATCTCAAAATCGACCCAAAACCATCCCAAATTCAATCCAAAAATACTGTTGCTAAGCCGTTTCAAACAAAATCATCCCACAGTCGTCCCAAAAGAAAAGCCATCCCTAATTAATTTTGAACGGCTTTTTAAATGGGAAGCCATCCCAAGCGTTGTCCCAATTTAACTATTTTCTTGTAGAAATGAGTCTCAAGCTAATAAAGTTATTAAAATGTGGACTTTAATTGAAAGGATGATATATACTATGTGTTTGAAAACTAAGTAATAGTTCTATTTGGATATAATATTAGAAAAATGCATTTTTAATCAAAATAAATTTATAGTATAAAAAATAAAATGATATATTAAAAATTATAAATTTGTAAAATAATGTTATAAATATGAAAATCCATAAGCATGCAAAATCTAACGTAATAACATTAATGTTACAAAGTAAACAGGAAAAGAGTTAAAAACTAGCTTATAAACATTAAGGAATGAAGTTTAATAATAAGTTTATATGAGTGTATTGATAATAAATTATATTATAATAACATGAAAATTTTGTAAATATGATTAGGAAAAAATATAAAATAAACTAGTGTGTTAGAATATATAAAAGAATAGATAATTATACTACATAAAAATAATTATCTATATTGTAAATAAAATTTTAAAATATCTAAATAAATGTAGATTTTATATCAATGAACTCTATTGCTATAATACATTATATAAAAATAATTATACAGAAAGTTGAAAAATGTTCCCAAGAAAACACCCACTGACTTTGAATCCATTACCTCAGTCATATAGACTTGGATTCAAACTTAGAAGTGTGTGTGAGTGTGATAAGGTGTGTGAGTGAAAAAAATAGTGTTTTAAAAAATTTGAAAATTATGTTGTTATAAATAAGTATACTTACTATCAATATAAAACAATTGAAATGTAATATGAATAATATATTTATAGAACATAAAATCATGTGCAATTATATTAGTAGAACCAACTCTTTATTTGGATCAATTTACCAATAAAATCATTTAAAAATATTTAGTTAAATGTAATAAACTTAAATAAAAGCTATAGAAAAAGTAAATTAGAAAATAGAAGTATAATGCAATAAAAAATAATATTAAAACAATAATTTAAAGTTCTTTCTTGAATTTCTCTTAGAACTAAGATAAAAAAATTATAGGCTAATTAATTTTAATTTAATATACAATATTCTCTATGTATTTTAATTTCTAGATATAGATTATTTTTTTATATTATCATAGCACAGATATAAAAATTTTGACTTAAAGGTATATACTAAGAAACAAAGAAAAGTAATTTTAATTCAAAAAAATAGTATATGAGGTCATTTAAATACATGAACTTCAAATTTAAAATAGAAAATTAATAAAATAATTCAAAAAATATAATGAAAATTTCATATGAGAGTGTAATGCAAAGAGTTTAAAAAATAATTAGATATATATGCATATATAAAATTAATTTTAAGTAAATATCATTAATAGAGTCATTGTTTTCTAAACTTGAATTTTGAAAACACAAGTACCCTTTCAAGTTAAAAATATTATTAAATTCTCAGAAATCTCACTTTCACACATAAAAAATAAATTTGAAATTTTCTTCAGTCATTTGTATAAATCAAACTTTAACCAGCCTCTTGTCACTTTTTTTAACTTAACTAAATAGCTTCAAGATAAAAGATAAAAATTTTATTAATCAAAATTCATTCATATAAATCAAATTTTAATAGGCCTTATCCTTATTCATTATTTTACTTAATTAGAAGAAACATTTAAAAACAATTTCTTATTGTTAATATAGTAGTGTGAGTAAGTCCAACTATTAAAAATTAAATTTATAATATCTTATATATTTATTTAAATAACTAATCTATTTTTAAAGGTAAGATGTTAATATTATCTGTCATATGATAAATACAAAAATAAAAATAAATAACCTCATATTTAAAAGAACTATGCTATAAAAATAAAAAATGAAAGAGCTTAAATAATAAATTTGAAGATAAGAAAATATTCAATTTTAGAGAAAAACCAATATAATATATATCAAAATAATCACATGTTGTTTAATATATATATATATATATAGAGAGAGAGAGAGAGAGAGAGAGAGAGAGATTCAAGGTAATATGTTAATTGATAAATTTAAAAATAAATTAATATGTCTCAATTTTTTAATATTATATATAATAATTAACAAATAATAAATTATATAATTACTAAGCATAATATTTACTTCCACACAAATGTCGTATACATACACAACACATTTTTAATTCTAGTTTAATTATATATGTATATCAATTCGATAATATAGAAATTATATTAAACATAATTGTTAAAAATAATTGATATTTTTATATAGATACTCTTGGCAAATTAAATAGTGCCAAATGTCATATTTCATCAATTTGACAGTCAAATCAACACATTAAATTATGCAAGACAAATATTGATATTTTGATAAGTCAAATCACGTCAAATTAAATAGAAGCCACGTCAACACTACGACAGTCAATTAAATTATGTCATGTAAGGTTATCTTTTTCACCACTATAAATAGGGACAATTTCAAAACAAGTAAAGGTGTTTAAGTAGGGAAATTCCAAATTCTCTCTCTAAATTTAAAGATGATTTATAGTATTCTTAATGAAATTTAAGGTATTCATCACAACACTTACTAAAATTTGGTATTTAATCTATGATCACGGCTTCAAATTATCAAATTAATGTTTATCAATAGCCAAATTAGCTTCAAATAAAATGAAACCACCAAATGCTTCCCAATTCTCCAAATTTTCTAAAATTAAGGAAGAATTAGAGAATTGTACCAAGAAGTTTAGTTTAATTCGATCTGATGAGCTTTATTTTACGCAATTTTCTTGTTTTTATATAGGAATTTTATCCTCAGTCATTAAGTTTGAAGTATAACAAAAGAATATTGAATCTAGTGAATAGATGGTTCGAATAAAATTGCAAAAGATACATGAAAAGAAGAAAATTATAGAAATGGCCGAGAGCAATTTGGACCATGATTTTCAAGTGACGGAGGAGGATTGAAGAGAATGCAAATGATAATGAAAAGCGTTGGTGAGACGATCCATCACACGCCAAGGTATAACCAGCAAATAGTGCTTTTGCCTAAGGGCCCATTCCTCACTACACTCGTTTTTCTTGACATTTTATACGTTGGAGTATTTATCAACAAGGAATCTAATGAATGATCTAAATCAAAGATTTGTTTGAAAAGTCCAGCCCGCATGCCATTGTCCTGTTCAGAAGATATAGCAAGTTGTCCACGAAATAAATAGAAAGACTAAGCAATATATAGCTAATAATTAAGGATTGGGTTGAAACGTGTCTTGTTTACTTGGTTATGAATGGTTCTCCCACAAGGTGTTATTCATGAATATTAACCTCCTCGATTTAGTCGGAATTAGCGTGCTTCTGCTAAGATGGGTGTTAGAGAGGATGGTTAGGTGGCCAATAAAGTCAAATCAGAGTTTTACATGATTCGGCTGCCCACTATCAACATTAAAGTTGGTGATTAACCAGGTTGAATTAAAGTTTGTGGTCGAACAAATAATTTCAAATTCGACGTTTGGTGGTTGGTCTCGTTGGAAGATATCTAAGTATATTTGTTCCACTGGGTCATTTCATAGATATAGATGTATAAGATTGGTAATGACCAAAAAACATATATATTTAAAATTTTTGAGTTGAGGTGTGCTGTCAACTTACAAATAAATAAATAAATACATACATAAATGTATATTTAATTTTTTAAGCAAATAATTCTTGGTATCATCAATGGATGTTGCACTCGTTTAGTTGAATTCCTCCACCATTTCCAACAAGACGTGAATAACTTGTTGATTATTACCAACCAAAAAAAAAAAGAAAAAAACCAAAATAAAGTGATCTAAAAATAGGAAATCCCATGTATATGAACTGAACGCGTGTACATACCTACATGTGCTGGTTTGGACCAACCTGTTCGCTGTCCACAATTTCCGTCTCAGTGGTTTTGCCCACAATTCATCTGATGATGGAATATTGATATTAGGACGACTTAGAACAAGATCTTGCGTAGAAAGCATGCTGGGAAATAGTGGAGGTAGGGAAAGAAAGAATTTCATGTGTGGCAATGATTGTGCGAGTTCTGCCAGAATCCGTCGTCTATAGAGAGTGGGAGGGACCGTGTTTCTTTTTCCTACACCAATATTGTACATATCCAATTACATGAGAACCACTTCTTTTCAACGATCCGCATTCTCTTGAGCCAAATAAGTTTTTGTTCCTTTCCAGAGCCTCCAATTTTAGGTTAATTTTCTCGACTTGTCTCTTTCTTTGCCCTCTATTGATGTCTTTAAAATTAGATCGCTGATTGAATTGGATAATTTACTATTTTACTTAATCGGTTAGTTCGATTAATTCACTAGTTTACTTAAACATTGATTTGATTAATTCAATTGATTTTAAAAAAATATATGTATGTATATATACACCCACATAAATAAATAAATATACAAGCAATATATATATATATATATATATATACACACGCATTGTTATTAATATAATACATGCAATATTTATATAAATGTATTTATAGAATTAAAATCAACCATTCAAATACAAATTTTAAAAAATTAATTGATGTGTCATTATAATTTGTGCACTTAATCCTCATACAAATGAATTTATATTTTCAAACAAAATTCTTGATAATTAATTATTGTGCAGCTCAATAAGAATGCATTTATTTTTAAATCATCCCCCATGATTGGAACACATTTATTATGGGGAGGAATATGAAAAGCTAAATAGCATTCTCATTAGTTATAATATATTTATCAATTGATTTTGACTAGCAACAGTTCCTGTAGCTTACCCTGGCCCCTCGGGTCGGTTCGCGTTGGAAACACTGCCCACCATGGATTGAATGCCAAACCTGACATGTGTTCATCTGTATAGGAGAGAAGAAATATGCTTTCTGCAGATAAGATCGCATCCTGATAATATCTATGTAGTTCGAGAACAATTGTGTGATCATTTCGCGATGCATTCAAAACCCCCTGGCCCTCCCCATTGGTGGGGGTGGAAAGTCTCACATGCCCTCCTGAGGTTTGCAGAAAATGGACCACATGTGACACAAAGAGCAACACTATTCAGCTGACAGAATATTCTCCCACTAATAAAGTTTGGAGGGCACCAACGGCCAATGCAAATAAGTCACCTGTAACCCCTCAGCACCATCCACGCAGGGCACCACTGCCCATTCTCTTTCGTCCTTCTTGCACAAATGGGGAACCTTATTCATGCTGTCTTCCTTCCAGGTCAAACCCTTGTAACACTTGAATTCCATGTGGCAAACGCTTATACGTCCCTAGGCCTTAAATTAAGATGAGATTTTTATTTTTATTTTTGTCGTCGTTAGGTTAATGCAAATGATTCAAACTGCACGGGTTAAATGAGGATGACCAAATTAAATCTCTGCATCGAAGCTTGTTATGATATATTAGTTAGAGAAATTAGAAAAATATGTAAACAAGAAAACCTCTCTAGTTATGAAAGTGTGGAACGTCTGAAGCGCACATGAGCAGATTAATTGTTCATTACATTGACCCTGCCCTCGATAAAGACTGAGCTGCATTCCCGCTTTAAATATTGGTTTAATAATGAGGATTACGTACAAGAGATGTCACATATAATAAGGGTACGTATCTGTTGGGTGGGGTCGGCGTAAGTGGAATGGAGAGCTCAAACAGACTGACAGAGTGTTAATCACGTGTATCAATGATCCATGGCCGAAAGAAGATTTAGAAAATGGACTGGTTGTTGCATAAACAGCAATCATCGTATCAATTAATAATGTTTCTAACACTTGAAATAATTATATAGTGTGGCAATGCTCTCTTTTATCCAACCCATCACATACACGCAAATAACCGACCCCTTTGGTACTTAGAGTGCTTTATAACCCGACATGATTCACATGAATCACGGAAAGCAAAAATTGATTAGTCATTATTAAATTACTAGCGTGGATAATTTATATTTAATTTTTGTCGTTGTTAAAGTGTAAAATTTTTAATGAATGATTTTTTTTACTTATATTAAAAATGTTAACAATAAAAGAATAACTCAATTAGAATGCAAAATTAACTATGGTAATAAAAGTTCATGATTTTAATTTTCACAACTGCAAAGAATTAAATATCAAATAAAGAACAATCTCATCATTTTGTAAAATTTTTTGTACACGTATAAATTAAATTTAATTATAAATCAAACTATATTGAAAAATTAAGTACAAGCATTAAAGAGTTAATCTAATGAATTCTATAACATCCTACATTTCAATATGTTCAACTTGTACACATGGAATTTTTAAACTACATCAAAAAAAATGTCAAATAACGGTTATAACTCACTAAAGATTGTAATTATTACTGCATTGCTGAATAACATGGCCAATATTACTTTTTAATATTAAATTGAATTGAAATTTTAAAAAAGAAAAAAAATGCGTGTTTGCCAAAAATATATAATGAAACTATACTTACATTTTTCACATGTCAGTGATTTTATTTGGTGGAAATATACACTCATCAAACGAATCAACGACTAAAGTAAAATTACACAAAACAAACTAAAACTATTTAAAGATAAATTTATTGTGCTTATTTTTTCACAAAAATAATTAAATAATATATACAAAATAAACCAATGTATATCATTATCAAATATTTTAATAATTACACAATAAATATGATACATATGTATTAATATTTTCAACTAATAAAATATAAAAAAGTCATATATTAAAAAATATAAATTTTTAGTTAGTTAAAATGAGGTTATTGTGGGTAATTTATATATATAATAGCAAGAAGTTGTTTGACAAATTTAGCCATCTAAAGCTTAATTCTGATTTTATAGAATTCGGAGTTTTTCAATAAATTAAAATTTTTATATTGGTTGAACTATTTAAAAATACATTTAATGTTTTTTTTTTGAAATTTTTTATTCTTTATGAAAGACATTGTAGTAATCCACTAATTGGCAGATTTATTAACTTTTAAAACTATAGATATTGTCTGAGGGATATATATATATATATGTGTGTGTGTGTCTATATATATATATATATAATGTATATTTGTGTTTAGGGAACACTAGAAAATAACTATAATTGTGCGAAAATAATTATTGATAAAAATTACTATTTCAAAATTATAACTTAATTTATCAAATATAACCTAGTACAATAGACTTTTAATTTCTTATTAATTCTTTATTTTTTTAAAAATATTATATAAAGTATAAAACAAATTATTTACTTAGTCAATGCTATTATTAGAAAATTTTGAAAAACAAATGAATTTGTCTAACAGTAATAAAGCGAAACACAATAATAAGTGATATTTTTCTCATTTTATCATAAGCTAAATTGAAGCATATCTAAAAACTTTTAAATGTATTTATTACTTATACAAATTATTTATTTGAGAATCTTTCGTATATATTGGAAATTTACTTATTAAGTTGTGTTTTTATTTTGATTTTGCCTCCTTATTATTCTAGATTTTTTTATTCTCATTTTCCTTTAGTCTGACCGACATAATTTTTTTCATTTTCTGTGTGTTTAATGACATAATGTAACGTGTTAGGCGGAAAGAGCAATATATTAAATTGTCATATTTTATATTATTATGAGATCGTTAAAATGTAGACATAGTTGATTAATTTTAATTTGTTCAAATATTAATTTTCATTATATTATGTTGAGCTTCTTTAGCTATTGTAATCCAATTTTTTGATATAAATATTTTTTAATAATGATTATTTTTCACCTTTCTTACTCAATATATTATACTTTAAATGGCACCACAATTTTGTTAAAAAAATAGATTATTAAAAATTATGAATACATACCTTAAAAAAAGTTATTATTCAAATATATAAATTATCTTATATACTTTTGTCTATCTGATTGTATGTATTCATAGCTTTTACTCTTTTTTTGTTTTACCTATATTGTGGCGCCATTTACAGTATAATATATTGAGTAAGAAAGGTGAAATTAAAATAAAAATTAACAAAAAAATATTTATATCAAAAAATTGGATTAAATACTAAAGCTCAACATAATAAAATTAAAATTAAAATTTGAACAAATTAAAATTAATCAACTATGTCTTAATTTAAATGAACCCATAATAATATGAAATATGGCAATTTATATATGTGGCTCTTCAACGGCACATTGAACATGTTACATTGTGTCAACAAACACAGAAAACAATAAATTATATAGGTCAAACTAAAAGAAAATGAGAATAAAAAAATCTAAAATAATAACAAGACAAAATTAAAATAAAAGTGCAACATAATAAGTAAATTTCTAATATATATATGAAAGATTCTCAAGTAAATGATTTGTATAAGTATTAAATACATTTAAAAAGTTTTAATTATGCTCCTATTTAGTTTATGATAAAATGAGAAAAACATCACTTATTATTGTATTTCCCTTTATTACTTCTTGACAAATTTATTTCTTTTTCAAAATTTTCTAATAACAGCATTGATTAAGTTAATAATATGTTTTATACTTTATATAATAATTTTTAAAAAATAAAGAATTAACAAGAAATTAAAAGTCTATTATACTAGGATATATTTTATAAATTAAGTTTTAATTTTGAAATAGTAATTTTTATCAATAATTATTTTTGCACGATTATAGTTATTTTTTATTGTTCCCTAAATCCGTACATAGACAATATTTTTAGTTTTAAAACCTTTTAATTATACCAATTTGTGGGTTAATACAATGTCATTCATAAAGAATAAAAAAATTCAAAAAAAAACATTAAATGAATTTTTAAATAGTTCAACCAATAGAAAATTTTTAATTCATTAAAAAGATCAAAATTCTGTAATATCATAATTAAACTTCAGATGGTCAACTTGGTCAAACACCTTCTCGCTATTATATAGATACTAGCATTCGAGCACACTCGTTGCATGTACAAACAAATATTTACTTACTTCTAATAAATTATAATTACACACAACAATAGTATGATGTGCTTTTATCACCTAAAAAATATATAAGTTAACTTCAATTACGGGCCACAATCATCATCCCAAAAACAAAATAACACCATAAAAATATTTATCTACTTTCAATAATTGATAATTGTGCACAACAATAGCCTTTGCATCAGCAATTCCAAGTATCATAGCAATTTTTCAATACATGAATTCGTTGCTCCATTTTTGCAGCAACAAAAAAATTATTCAACCAAAAAAAAGATATATGGAAGAATAAGGAGAAAAAAATGTGCAAATAAATTTTGAGTATAATAAAAAAAGGTAAGAATCACATATATACATATCTACATTTATACATGCACATACGCTATAGGAAAATTGAAAGATGAGAGATGTTAGAAGTGGAAAAGAAGTAATAAACGGATTGAAATAGGATAGTCTTTCATAACTATCTTGGCAAAAAAACATTGGAAGTAGGACGGGGCAAAAAAATATTTAGAGAATGAATTTGCCAATTAAATTCTATATTATTTATTTGACATTAAAAAGTCAAACCTAGTTTGTAATTACACTTTGATGACAAAAGTGATTTCTTTAAGGGTAGACGTATTAGATATGCTAATAGATAGAAGTAACACATTTCGCGCTGTATACATTAATTACATTGTGTGTAATGTTTAGAGACCATAATTTAACTGCAAGACCGTCGTTTCTTTTTAAACTAGGATTGGACCGTATTGGTTCAATCGAGAATCGAGTTTTTTTATTTGAGCATTTCTCAATATCAGATTTCCATCAATGTTTTAAAAATCGGAGCAGACCGATCGATTCGACTGGGAATTGGTTGGTTTTCCGATCCGTTGAGGTATAAAAATAAAACATGTATAGAACCAATCTAAAACCGGTAAAAACTGGTTAAAATAGGTTTGAACCAATCAAAATTGAATAAAAACCGGTTTTATCTAAAACATTAAAAAAAACAGAAATTTTTAACAAGTTTTTTTGAAAAAAATTACAAAATAAAATTTCAAATTTTCTTCAAAATTTTCTTACATTTACAACTCCTTAATATTAATTAAATATACAATTTTTATTTTAACTTTTGTTTTTAATAATTTTTATCCTTTTATTTTTCTAATTAATATTTTAAAAATTAAATTATTGTATCTTAAAATTAAAATGGGTCATATTAATTAATTTGTTTATTTTTAACAACTATTTTTCCAATTTTATACTTTTAATCATTTTGAATTTAATATATTTTTTAATTTGTGTAATAATTTTTTATTTTAGTTGAATTATTTAATTTTTAACATCACATTTAAAACTTATTTTATAGTTTATTTTTATATTAGATTACATTTATTTTGTAAATTATTTTTATAGTAATGTATATAATATTATATAATTAAAATAACTGGTTTTTTCAACAGTTCAACCGGTCAGATCAGTGACCCAATAAATTTTCTGACTCAGTCACTGAATCGGTTTTAAAAACATTGATTTCCATTTGCTCCGTTAAGAACTGGTCAAACCAGTCAAAAATCAATCAACCCAATCAAAAAGCCAGTTTTATATTTTTAATTAGTTAAAAATTTAAAAAATCTCCTTATTTAAAATAAAAAATAGATAAAATATTTTTTATGTTTTATAAAATAATTTTTAAAAATTTCCACAAAAAATTATTTTTATATATTATTTTCACTAACTAATTTTTTATTTTTAGTATTATTTAATGATCTTTTAAATATATATTATTCTAATTAAGTTATTGAAATATTAAATATTGAATGTTGCAGTCAAATTTTCTCATATTGATTATATTTTTTTTTTCCAAACTAAAATTTTCAACATTTATATTTTTGAATTTGAATTTAATTTAGTTTCTTTCATTTTTTTATAATATTTGTTATTTTTATAGAATTATTAAATTTTAATTTTGTATATAAAATTTATCATTTAGCATATTAATAAATGGGCTTAAATTTATTTTGTAAAATAATTTAATATTATTATATGTATACATAAAATTATATAGACTATAAAATAATTAATTTTTTTAAAGCGGTTGAACCCAGTAATCCGACTTTAAAAATATTGAAAAGAAGTATCCACTTCGGTGTGGCGGGTCGGGTGGGGCCTATTTAGATACTGAGCGGACCGGTATGGCTAGGGAAGAAAGTTCGGCGGGGCACGTGGAGCAATTTGAGTGGCGTGGCAGTAGAAAACACAGAGGTGGAAGCAGCAGATCCATTGTTAGTGCCGAATAACGTGGACACAATTAATAATGCATCCATCAAACTCGCCAATTTCAACTTTGTGCCGACACAACAATTCAATTTTGACATTGGCTTGGCTGTCCCCCCATTTCTCCTTAGTGGCAAAAATTTCTGAAATTATTTGTCTGCACTTATCTCTTCGATGATTTACGTTTCAATGATATTAAAATTAAAGTTATTGTATGCTGAGGGAATAATGTAGCATAAATTACGTAGAGTTTAAACAATACAATCAACAAAATACAGTTGTAGTCAATGACGTGTTTGCCATTAAGTTTGACTAAATTTGACGGGACAATGAATTTTCGTGGACACATTTACTCCCAGATTTTGTTACTAATAGCCAATACATTTGAAAATTATAATGCAAGAATTTATAAATATTATAGATGTATTGACTATTATGTGGGACACATGGTTGACGTGTCATATGATTATTGTGTTAGAATTTAAAATTATTATTCTTCTTATTTTGGGATGGAGTTTCCCACTTTGTAGTTTTCCAGAAGATACGAAAATTTCATCTACAAACCGGAAATCCGTTGTATAATCTGCAGAAATCATGTGAAGATTACATCATATTATGGACATTCACATTGCCTAAAATCAAGACATAAATTACAAAAAATATGAATAAGATTTAACAAAAGAAGGAAAGCCCACTGTAGTGTTGCAACAAAGTGGTGAGATATGGTGAATCCAACATACTTTTTGATGATTTGGGCAAGCAAGAAAAACACCTTAGAAGACTTTACCAGAGGCCTTGTGTTGTTCGAGTCACCAACAGTGTTTTCAAAACCAACATAACCCGAATGATTGAACTAGCCGGATCACCGGATATAAAAAAATGGCTTTAGATTACGATAAAATCAAGTAAAATTAGATAAAATCATTGTTGAGCTGTCACTTTTCATGAAAATTGAAGGAGACTTTTAAATTTTAATTTTCTTCTTCTTATTTTAATTTCTATTTTTTTCCTAATTTATCTTCGATATGTTCTCTGTTATAAAGAATATTTCATAAATTAAATAAATTTTCTTTTAAAATGTCTAATAATTTTTGACTTAAATACGTATTGAATATATAAGATATTAAAATTCTATGATCATTTGATTAAATATTTTAATAAAATATAATTTTTGTATATTTTATATTTATTTGTTGAATTAATATTCAGTGTTTTTATATTTGTGGTATTTTTATTGTATTAGTCCAATAAATTTAACAATTAATAATAAAATGCTTGAAATTATATTCATGTATTAATTTTCTTAATATTCACTATTTTATTTATTTTTAATATATTAATAAATATCTATAATATAAATATTAATTACATCATCTCGACTATAGTGAATCATCCGTAGCCCTTATATAAACCCGTAAAATTTTCAATTTAATGACCGGTCTAGTTTTCAAAACCATGATCACCAGTTTCCTCTTATCTATTAATTATAATCAGATCACAGGTGGGCACTATTAGGTTCGGAATAATCCAAGTCAAAGACTTATTAATTAATTAAAACCAATGCTTTGCTATAATTATAAGGTACTAGCCAATTGGGAGTGTGTGCCAAAAATAAATACAACGTATTTATGAATGGATTAATTTAGGAAATCAATTAAAATACAAAAAACAATTATTATGTGACCTTTATCCATTATTAAATAGTATAGATAATGACATAAAGGAATATCATATTGTGTAAACCAAAATTTTTAGTTTAGGAATCGGACACTTTATGTAAGAAGTATAGACATGACATTCATTGAAATATTTTAAAATATATTGTACATGCGTTTAATTTTATTATTTATAATCTCGAGAAAATCACGCACACATGTATGCATAATTATCATATATTTTTATTGTTATAATAAAAAAAATAAAGCTATGCTAATCAAAATAGGAGAAATAAATGAAAAATTGAAACAAAAATTAGAATAAGGTTACAGTATTAAAATAAAAATCATTACTTTTAGATAATTTTAATGATAAAAATAAAAATTGCATTACAAATTCTACATAAGATAAAGAAATAAGTTAGAAATGAAATAAAAGACAAAAAGAATATGAAACCAAGAAAGAAGTTAAAAAAAAAAAAAGGAAAGTAGTGTTCTAATGAAAACTAGAATTATGTTAATAGAGAAGGGAGATATAAATTACACAAATTGAAAAAAAAGTATATGATAAGATTATTATAACAAAATACAAAATCATTATATACTAATAATTTGTTATTAAGAATAAAAATATATTGCCAAATTTTTTTAAGAAAAGACAATAGAGTGATATATAATAGAAATGAAATAAAAGATAAAAATAAAACCAATAAACCAAGAAAGTGGAAAAATTGAAAAAAATAAAAAGAAAGAAGTGTTGTAATTTAAAATAAAATTTTGTTAATAGAGGTACAAAAAATAAATGACAAATCGAATAATAAAAATTAGGATAAGATTACTATAATAAAACTATAAAATCATGATTTCTTACAAATTTTATATTAAAAATAAAATTATATTACAAAGTTTTTGCAAAGAAGATAAAGAAATTAGTTAGATATGAAACACAAAGTGTGGCAGATTGCATACAGTTCTATGCAATATGAATACAAATTGCATTAACAGCCATGCGATTATGTTCTCTCGGCTATAATTAAGAGGATAATTAATTCCCCTGCAGAGGTAACAAACAAAAATTATCACAGCAACGCCAACAGTACACGTGTATTCCTGTTATTGGCTTCATGCTGGTACGTACAGTCATTCCCTTCTATAAAGCCCTCCACGCATTGCCCAATAACAATATCAGGATCGCATACAAATTAGTTTTTCCTAGTCCCGTTTTCCAGTATTCCGTTGTCTGAAAAATGGGCAACGTCGATCATAACTCCTACCCATCGCCTTTACACGATGACGTCAGTTCTGGCCACCGCCTCCGCGTGGCCGTTCCTCCGCCCCAACCATTCTTGAAGTTTTTGAAGGGCACGATGAAGGAGACTTTCTTCCCGGACGACCCACTCCGGCTGTTTAAGAACCAGCCACCAAGGAAGAAGCTCGTGTTAGGGTTGCAGTACCTGTTCCCCGTCCTGGAATGGGCCCCTCGTTACACGATTGAGTTCTTCAAAGCTGACCTCATTGCCGGGATCACCATAGCCAGCCTGGCTATTCCGCAGGGCATTAGTTACGCCAAGCTTGCAAACTTGCCACCAATTCTCGGGCTTTGTCAGTACAAAAATGCTCTTTAATTAATGCTGCGAGTTTAATGTCGTTCTTCTTCTTTCTAACATGGGTTTTTTTTTTCCGGTTCTCGTTTTAATTGAATTGTTAGATTCGAGCTTTGTTCCACCGTTGATTTATGCTGTAATGGGGAGCTCAAGAGATTTAGCAGTGGGGACAGTTGCGGTTGGATCACTGCTGATGGGTTCCATGTTGGGCAACGTCGTGAATCCAAACGAGAATCCGGAGCTCTTTCTTCGTCTTGCTTTCACGGCTACTATCTTTGCAGGGATTCTTCAAGCAGCCTTGGGAATTTTCAGGTTCGTTGAAATAACACAATTTTAAATGACACCGGCCTTTTCCGTTCTTTCTTCTCTTCAACATATGGTAACTGACTTTCAGTTGCCAAATTCGTGTCCCTTTTTGCTTTATAGTAATGAATAACTGGGTAGTGTTTTGAATCTCTCCATTTAAATAATCTTTTTAATATAAATTTTTAAATATTTAGGCTTTTTAAATTTAATTAGTTTCATAAAAAATCAGATTGTAAGACCTTTCTAACTATGTGCCGTGACATATACAGACACTGGAACAAAAATTTATTGTTATTATTTAAAATTATTATCATAGAAAATTTAAGAGTTCATGACTTAAAAAAACGTGTGTTGGCATGCATATTTTGAATTAAACAATAATTGATAGTATCACTTTACGTTGGTATTTCTTTCTGGGAAATTCTGGTAATTGGCTTATCACTCTTCAGTTGCCATACCTAATTATCCTTCTTTCCATTAGTGACAAATTATATTCATATGTTTTTGAATGATGACATACATATTTTTTTATCCAAAGTTAATAATTGGCTATTTCTTTCTTCTCTACCACATATAGTAGTACGTCAATTTGATCACGTAATCATTTCATATAATTCGTGGTGTCTAGTCCAACACAAATGTTTCGCCAATTGAAAAATCTCTAGTAATGTCCATTTCGTGATGGGGGTGTGTGTGTGTGTCTATATATATATATTTACTTCCGCTTATAATTCTTCCGTTGCCCTAACCTTTTGTCCTTTCTTAGTATGGCTGGGACTTTCAACTATGGAAACAAATGTGATGAATTAATAGATCATGCATACGTATTATAGTTTGCACTAAAGTGGTGCTAGAAATAAATTATTGATGGGTGGCGCATGTGTGGTCAATTTGAGTAGAAGTTCTCTTTGGTATTAACGTCGTGCATGTCCATGTGATATATGTTTCTGTGCATAGATCTAAACACGCATATATGCATGGAATAATTAATTATTGATGCATTAATATGTAAAGAACAACGATATTTGCAGGCTAGGGTTTATTGTGGATTTTCTATCACACGCAACCATAGTAGGGTTCATGAGCGGAGCAGCCACCGTGGTGAGCCTTCAACAGCTCAAAGGCATACTTGGGCTTGAGCATTTCACTCATTCAACTGATATCGTCTCTGTTATGCGTTCTGTTTTTACTCAATTTCATGAGGTAACTTTTGATACACCTATCCCTCCCACTTAATTTTGTAACGCATTTTAAATAGGGTAGTTGTTGTAATCATAAAGGGTTGGTAAATATTAATTAAAATGGAGTATTGGAGAATTAATAATTGAATTACTTCTTGATCGTTATTTATTACCAAGTATTGGCAGGTTTTCACTGTTGTAATGGATAGGAAATTGTGGATTAAGAAAGGGTTATTCATATATCGTTTTCGCCTAAGTTTAATGTCTGTCCTTTTCTCGTCTTGCCAAACATTTTGTCAGCTATCAGTTTTAACTAATTTCTTTTAATCAATACACAACTTACACGTTTCCTACAACTCTAATTTACCCCACACTGAATTTCTGGTTAGCACGGCACTTCCTTTTGAGCAGGGATTATGCCTTTGAATTTTAACTACTCGAAGCATGAAGGGTGTGAAAGAAATTAGTTAATACAAACAGTAGCACTTATGTATTGAGAGGATAGAGGTACAGAAAAGCAAAAGGCCCATTCGAACATTCTTCTCCACCGCACCTGCTTAAAATAGTGATAAATGTCACAATATAGTATTGAAATCTGGTGCAAGTGTAGCATCATCTTAAATTTAATCGTACCGTAATTAGAAAACGTGGAAGAACATTTTAAAAAATGTAAAAATTGAAAAAAAAAATAAGAAAAAAGAAAAGAAAAGGGCTGGTAGTGCTGGAAGGCTGTCATGCATCAAGAGTAAAATTGTTTAATAACAAGAATCAATTGTTCTCCTCTAATGTCGTTTAATTACCGTATTCGGCAGTGGAGATGGGAAACTGCTGTCTTGGGAGTGGTTTTCCTTTCGTACATTCTGCTTTCTAAATTCTTGGTAAGCCGATCTGACACTAGAGACATTTCCTCCATTACAATATTTATTCTTTTCTAAGTGAACTGAAAAATTAACACTTAGTGAATGAATGAATGAATTATTGCGATGCAGAGCAAAAAGAACCCAAAGCTGTTCTGGATGTCAGTAATGGCGCCATTGACGTCTGTGACATTGGGAAGCATTCTTGTTTACTTCACCCACGCAGAAAATCATGGCGTCAGTGTGGTGAGGCCCCTATCCATCATTACCCCTTTTTTGGTACTTTTTTGTGCTTACATTGTGCTTGAGCCTTTCTGTTTTCTTGTTTCTTGCACATAATAATTGAAGACTAGGAATATATATATAGGTTGTGGACATGGCCGGCAATGTGTGGGTGGAATTTTGTGTTTTTTTCCGGTCAAGTAGATGCATGGTGGATGTCGTGGTTTGTTCTTACATGTATACCGTCGTTGTCTGAATAATGAATCGTGCGTGAAAACTCTTACAGATCGGACATCTAAACAAAGGGATAAATCCACCATCGGCGACGGATCTCAACTTTGATTCGCAGTACCTGCCAGGCGTAATCAAAACTGGGATCATCACGGGCATTATAGCTCTAGCAGTGAGTATCGTTTTCCACTTTTGCTACAAATTTCCAGAGGGTATAGTGTAAGGTTTCCTGAAGATGATACTCTCATTGAAATCCAAAAATTGTAAAGAAGTAAAAATCTTAAATTTCGAGTAACAAGCAAGTATAATCGGTGGGCAGAGATTGGATTTGCTGGATTAGTGGTTGCTTATAATTAGCGTAACAGTGAATGATGGGTGACGTATATGTGAACTGCAGGAAGGAATAGCGGTGGGCAGAAGCTTTGCCATGTTCAAGAACTACCACATTGATGGCAACAAAGAAATGATTGCTTTTGGCATGATGAACATCGCTGGTTCTTGCACTTCTTGCTATCTCACAGCAGGTATGTGTGTGTGTGTGTGTGTGTGTGTGTGTACAACCTATCTTTCGTTTATTTATAGATTCATTAGTGATGACTAATTGAGTAGGAGTTGGAATGTCTTTTGTTGGAAGAATGTGAAAAGAAAAAGTATGCTATTGAGAATGGTCCGTACAATCATTTCTCTACAAGTGTTTACATGGAAATCAAGGCTCTTCAGATTATCTTGGGTCATCGATCTTTCACTTAAGATGCTTTGGTAACTAAAATAATTACATATTTTTTACTGGACAAAAGTTCATGATAAAAGGCAATCCCATATAAAATAATTTAAATGATGAATAATTAATCTCATAAAATGAGTGTGATAAAATAATCCTAATAAACCATCCTATAATTGAAAGTCAGCGTGACCTTAAGTGATTGTTTTTATCACCCTTATTATATAGAATTATTTATCCATTATTATAGTTATTTTATACAATTGTCTTTAATTAAACCTTTTATCCTCACAAACATGTAATTAATTTATAAGCTAATCATGTAAAGTGAGTATAACCTTAGATTTTGAAATATAATTTGATTTAAAACCTACAATTATACATGCTGATGAGCAGATGGTTTTCTAATTTGATATGATTCCGTCACAAGATTCAACGGACTTGTCTTACAGCTTCTCTCCTCATTTTAGTTACTGTGTCACTCTGCCAACAGACCCACTTCTCAATGGACTGTTGGGCTTCGTCATCGAGGTCTGATTAAAACTTGTGATGGGGTTGTAGGGCTTGCATGCACCTAAGAACTTGTTGTCCAATTTTTCGGGCTCAATAAACCGGAACATAATTTTACATCTGATAACGTGGTACTTTTACCAGGGCCATTTTCGCGAACAGCAGTGAACTACAACGCCGGATGCAGAACAGCAGTTTCTAACGTGGTGATGGCACTTGCCGTGATGGTGACACTGTTATTTCTAACTCCATTGTTTTATTACACGCCACTCGTGGTGCTGTCCTCCATTATTGTCGCCGCCATGATCGGCCTCATCGACTACCAAGCAGCAATCCATCTCTGGCGCGTAGACAAATTCGACTTTGTCATCTGCATGAGTGCATACGTCGGCGTGGTCTTTGGCGACATCGAAATTGGCTTAATTCTGGGGGTGAGTATGCATACACATTTCAACTCTTTCATGATCACTTGTAATTTAACTGACCAATTGACAAGTCTTGATTTAAATGCAGATTGGACTGTCTATTTTGAGGATTCTACTGTATGTTGCAAGACCAAGAACCCTAGTTCTTGGAAACATACCTGACTCCAAGGTCTACAGAAGTGTTGACCAATTCGAGAACACGATCAATGTTCCAGGAGTCCTAATTCTTGAGATTGATGCTCCAATTTACTTTGCCAACTCTAACTACTTGAGAGAGAGGTAATGCGGAGACCAACCAAACAATTAAACGTGCCTAATCATGGGATCGGGGATGTCATGTCTTTGAATAAAATATGAAATAATTTTGCTGTTTCTAACGTGCAATTTGGTTTCAGAATTTTAAGATGGATTGATGATGAGGAAGACCAGCTAAAATCATCAGGAGAAACAGCCTTGCAGTATGTTGTACTTGACATGAGTGGTGAGTACATGAACATTACCCAATTCAATCGAAAAGGGAAAGTCTTAGTTTTGAATTATTTTCAAACATAATTGAATCCTACTTCTAATACGGCCCAAACTTCACATTTGGCAGCCGTTGGAAACATCGATACAAGTGGGATTAGCATGCTTGATGAGGTTCGGAAGATCGTCGATCGAAGAGAGATCAAGGTGATGATCATTTACTATTTATTTTTCTTAGTTTCTGCAGCATTGTTTAATATATACTCATGTCCTGGTTAACAACGTATACATATATATTAGGCTGCACAAGTTTACTGATTGAATTTTTTTCTTCCATGTGGAACCTGCAGCTAGCCTTTGCCAATCCAGGGGCGGAGGTGATGAAGAAGCTAAACAGGTCCAAATTCCTGGAAAAATTAGGACACGATTGGATCTTTCTGACAGTGGGAGAAGCTGTTGGAGCATGCAGCTATATGCTCCACGCTTACAATCCAAAGATGACTTCTGTTGAATCAGAAAAGTATAGCAACAATGTGTGAGGTATATTCCACACAGAGTGTGTCTATGTATGTATGTACGTATGGCATGAGCTGCCATTAATTGGAGGCAATTTTATAGGTACCTCCAAAATAATGTAACCAATGATGTAATGGTTATTTTTATAGTCTAGAATACTAGCATATTCAAAACTTAGCTAGAAAAATGGGTTGCTCCAATATCCTTATATTATTCCTACGTTTGTGATCAAATTAATTCTAAATGCGAGTGGAGAACAATGAAGTAAATGTTGGGTTAACTGGTGGGGGTAAATGGCTTATTTGTGCCAGTCAAAGACGATACTGGTGTCAGCATGTCCTTGTCAAAACTGAAAAGATTATCAAATTCTCGTTTTGGTCTTTATTACTTGGAAGTATCTATATTTAGCACAAGGATTGTTTGTAGCCTCAATTCAAAATTAAAACCTTCTCCCAAATGTAAGTCTTAGTTTGATTTTTTTTAAAAAAAATTGATAACTTTTTATTTTATATTATATTTAATTAAATAAGTATTAATTTTGGAAGGGGGTTTTGGTAGGAGATTATGTTGGTGAAAGTTATATTGAAGTAAGTAATATATTTAGTTGTCAAATTTTAATATTTTGAAATTTTAATTATTTAAATATGTGTATAAAATATATTATAATGATTAGATGATGTCTAATATATAAGGATAATAATTAATTTTTAAAATATAAATATATATATATATATATAAATATGAATATATGTATGTATATATATAAGTATTGATTTAATTGTAAATACTGTGATGATTGGAAAAAGATCTATTAGTTATGTATTTAAAAAATAGAATAATTGAATTTGAATTTAAAAAATATGTTTAGAAGTATAAAGTTAGATACAATATTAGAACATTGAAGAATGAGTTCCAACCATAGCCATAGCATTTCTGGGATTCGAATTCAAGTCAGGCCCCCATTTCTTTGCTGGCCAAATAATATTTTGTCTCCCACCAAAAATTGTGGTGTTGACAACGTATGGCACAACATATTTCTTTTTAATTTTTAAATGACTTTTTTACATTTTGCTATCCTGCCAACTTTAACCAATAAAGTTGATAAAAATCAAGGGACGATCGGATGAAAATCCAATTACCAGAGAAAAAGGTCAGAATCTTTTGTATATTTTGTTGCCATATTTTTTTTAACGGTCCCGCCTGCCCTATGATTTATCAGCATTTTCATAAAAAAAATTCTTTTTTGCATCAATTTTTCTAATTCTTTTTCTATGATTTATATCTATTACATGATATTCAATTTGTCCCTTTACTTGAATTGCTTTAACCGTTTTTAGTAAACCAAGGATATATTGTTTGTTGTAAGTTTTTTTGAAGGGTTAAGGAATGTGACTCCTGTCATAATCACCATATAACAATATATGATATATATCTAATTACGTTAATAGTGTTGTGATTCTCTTTTGAAACGATGAAACCGTAGCATAATCTAATGGTAATCATCATCCATGCCATACCCAATTATTATGTGGACTACACCCGCCAATCAGAATCATTTCCAATATTCAAAATCAAACCCATTGCTTACTCGAATAATAATAATAAAAACAATAACAAAAATAATAACAATAACTAGCAATCTCGAACATTCTGTATTTGTGCAAAACTTAAATAGAAAATCAAATTCTTGATATAATATAATTTTCATAATAATTTAAGATAGACAATATATAAATATTGAACTTATTTCATCAAAAATTTAAAATAAATACCCAAGGTTTAAATCGTAACTTTTTATTTAAAATACAAATACAAATTACACTAAAAGTTTTACATTCTAACTATATAATATTTGTGAGTGCATGTGAAAAAGAAAAATAACGTTTGTGCCTAGGTAATATTAATAATGAATGAAAGATTAAAAATTAAAAGTCAGTAACTCTCAATTCAAATTTGAAGACATGAAATCATAGTTAGTATTAGTTTATTAATTAAAAATAGGGATAAATATATGTGTGTGTGGGTGTAAATCATTAAAATAAAAAAGATAATTATTATAGAATGTGTGGGTTTAATAATATAGAATAGTTAATTGCAAAATAAAGGGAGAGTTGGCAAAACATTGAAGACCTAAGGAAAGTTATTATAAGTATTGGGGCTTAATCATTTAGTATAGATTAATTATAAAGAGTATTTTAAGAAGAATGAATTCTTAACGATAATATAATATATTATAAATAGTAGATCACATACATCAATTTATACACACACACACACACACACACACACACACACACATATATATATATATATATATATATTTATATTTTTGTCTTTAACCGCTTTCTATATATAGAACCTGCCATCCCACAGAATCCACCGCTTGAACTGTTAATGTCGTTGAATTATTAAAAGAAATCTCCAACATATACATACTGTGAACTATAGAACTTTCCACAGGAAAAATCTTACAGAAAAAATATATTACAAGAAATCTTGGAGAAAATAAAATTACTCCCACTTAGTGGCTCTATTTAGGGTATCTGTAGCACTTGCCATGTCCAGTATCTGGCTATTTTCCAAACCAACCGACGTCCTTCATTTGGACACTGCTTCTTCCAAAAGTAGAATTTTCAGCGAAATTCTCATTCTTGGCAACATTAAATTTCATGCACTCTGCCGTTTCTTCCCTTCACTGCTTTTCTTGAATCCTAATTGCCATTTTCTAATCACTTTAAGGTGTAAGACACAATATCCTTTTGGGAAATCTTGATCATAATGAACCCTAATTTTCTAGTGCCTAGAGAAGAGTATCCAGGGGGATCGTCATCTTCTAGTTCATGGCAGCAAACAAGTGATCAGCGGGCGGCGGAATATAGGGTGACTCCTCCGCAGCCAATGGAAGGGCTGCATGAAGTGGGGCCGCCGCCGTTTTAGCAAGGACTTTTGGGATGGTGGACGATTTGACAACTGCCCACGTGGTTTCTTGGAGCAGAGGAGGACGCAGCTTTGTGGTGCGGGATCTCAATGCCTTTTCCAGCACCATCCTGCCTGCATATTTTAAGCACAACAATTTCTCAAGCTTTGTTAGTCAGCTGAACACTTATGTAAGTTCTTGTTTTTCTGTTTACTCCGGTTTCCAGTCAGGAATGAGTATTTTAGTCTCTTAATCATAGTGTGCTGTCAATGTTGTGTATATTTGTGCTGTCCCATATGATTGGATTTGTTGTTTTGATGCGAATTGTTCAGTCCTTTTTAGACAAACTATATCCCTCTCCCCAAAAGGTTCTCCTAAGTGTGTGAAGAATCTTCTGTACAAGATGATGAAGCTCTTGCGTCTGCACATTATGAAAATCCCAACACTACAAGCTTCTGGAGGTATTGATGGTCTCTCTAAGGTCACTCAGAGGGCTGGATTTGATTTATGCAGGGATTTTAGAAGATAGCTGCAGAAAAATGGGAATTTGTAAACGAGGCATTTGTTAAGAGGCCAAAAGCGTCTTCTGAGGAGCATTAGGAGCAGAAAGGGAGTACCCTCTCGGCCTCTTCCTCTGCGACAAGCAATCAAGCTTGGAGGATTCGGACAAGAGGAGGAAATTGACCGGTTGAGGCGCGACAAGCAGGTACTGATGACGGAACTGGTGAAGCTGAGGCAGCAGCAACAGAACAGCAGAGCTTATGTTCAGCAAATGGAGTTGAGTTTACGAGGCACGGAGAAGAAACAGCAGCAGATGATGAGATTTCATGGCAAGGGCAATGCAGAATCCTGATTTGATCCATCAATTAGTCCGGCAGAGGGAGAAGAAGGATCTCGACGAGGCTATGACCAAGAAGAGGCGAAGACCAACTGAAGCTGGTGAATCAAGCCGGATCAATGAAGGGGTGAATCCCATCAAAGTTGAGCCATTGGAACTTGGCAGTTCTTATGGATTCCAGGTGTCTGAACTTGAGGCACTTGCTCTAGAAATGCAGGGATTTGGCCGGGCGAAAAGGGGGCACGAAGAAGCTCCAGAAGAACAATAGGCAGTCATGATCGTAAAGAATTAGACGAGGGACTCTGGCGAGAGCTACTGAATGAGGGATTTGATGGAAAAGATAAGAATGCCCGAGAATGAAGAGGAAGACATGAATGTGGTGGCTGATAGGTAGTCAAGAACCATCGGTGGCATTATAGTTAGGACAACTCGCTTGAACCAAAGCTCTCTGGATTCTCCTGATCATATATGCTTCTGACACGGATGCAAATTTGTTAGGTAGCTTCCCTTAGGTTCACATAACTTTTTGTAACATATGTATTGACAGTCTCTATGTAGGCATTTTACTAGTTGGTAGAATGGACTTCCGATGAACTCCTTTATCGTTGACAGGCGTATTTGACACTTCTGCTTGTCTTATTTTCTCATTACGAATTTGCAAGATCACATCTTGCAGTGAATCCCTTTAATTAATCTGTCTTCAGTTGTGTTCAGATTTTGTTTTCCTTTTAAGAAGATTCTGTGGAGGATGGATGGGTGAGGACAAAGAACAAACCTGTGATCTTGGTCGGTTAGATTTTTGTTTGGCATGGCTTCATTTTTGTGTTGAGAGAGGATCGGTGATAAAAATCAAGTCCGAGGAGTGAGTTCCACAAAATTTTATATTGATGGGGATCAAGTGACCCAAGAAAAGCTGAACTGGGGCAGGTAAGTCCAGCCTAGTTATCGGGGGCAATAATTTGTTGGGGTGAGGAAATGGGCTGCGTGTATTATGGGCCCAAAATCCATTTATTTGCTTGAAACGAAGTGGAAAACAATGCTACAGAACTAACCCAAGAAATTCTCAATAAATACACCAAACTAAGGAGGATCTGTGCCCGCTAATCTGAAGATCAGCTTAAAGGGTCTGCAGACTAATTGTAAATTGTTGAATTTATTTTTTTTTAATATAAGTTTGTAGACATTAAAATCCACTATGTTATGATTGAATTATGGGCTTAATAATGCAATAAATCAAGACCGCAACCCAATCACTATTCGGACAATGAGAAACAATGTATATGTTAAAAACATTCAACGTTTTTAATTCACACGTTAATTTTATAATAAAATTTATTTGTCTGATGGTATTTATTTGTTTTCTTTATCTTTGTTTTTCTATTAATTATAGACTTTAATTATAAATAATTCCCTTATTTTTATAAGTTGTGGTTTATATAATTAAATAGAAATTAACATATATGATTGAAAGATTAAAATGTACGAATTCGATTATAGGAGAGACATTAATTTAAATGTAAGAAAGATAAAAACAGAAATTGCTTTTATTTAATCAGTGCTAACTTTTCTCCGTAATACATTATTTGACAATAATTTTAAAAATTCTAAACCATGAAAATTTCAACTTTTTACCTTCACTTTAGAACTACATATGTTATTTATAATTGGTCAAATTGTCAATCCAATGCCAAAAAAAAAAAAAAAAAACAAACAAACAAACCACTTGACTCAAATAGTTTGATTTAAAAATATTTATAACCCACTACAATTAATTTTATTTTTTTATATATCAGATTGGATAAAATTTTATTATTAAACTAATCGAAGTTGACCTCGTACACCCCAGAACTAAAGAGAGAAATTAACCCACACAATATAACCAACCATATAATCTACATTAAATGAAAAATTAAAGCAGCTCAAGAATGTGGAAATTGAGGTGGAAGGCATGCATTTATATGAACCGGTAATAATGGCTAGAGTTGTGTTTGTATATGGATACATAGTCATGCGTAGACTAAAAGGAAAGAAGCAAGTGAGTGGGAGAATCTGGCAATAGAAGACCCGTGAACTAAAGCATGGCCCTCTTTTGGTTATTCTTTCCCACTCATCAATGTTGTACTCTTCTGTCTATTCAATTCCTTTTTAATTGATTCTTTTTTTGAAATTCCTTTTTGTCTTTTCTCCTCGATTAAGTTTGGTACCCGTCTTTCAATTTCAAAATATCATCTCAAATTTTACATACCATTTAAGAATATTTTCATCTAAATTCAAATTTTTTTCTCTCTTATATATATTACTAACTAATAATTTTTTAATTATTACACATATTCATAATCAAATTATTCTCTTTATAATCCATCGTATCATTAAATCATCATTATATATTTTATACATATATTTAAATAAATTATACTATTTATTCCATTAAAATTTTTCTTCAAACATACAATTTATCCTACTAACAACTCTTCTACCAAACACAACATCAACATCCAACGAAGCCACCCAGAATTTACAGTCATAACTTCATGAGTAAGTACCCGATGTACTAAGATATTATAATGATTATTAAACGAGAAAAGGAGACCCCATATCTTGTTCTAGTACCTTTTATACTAAAATTATAATTATATTTATTAATTATTCGTAAGCATTTGTGCGTGGATATTACTATTAATCGAGTAAAGGGTATGCAATTATATACTAAGATGTTCAACCGAAGAATAATTGAGCTTTCTAGTATGTCAATGCTATAAAAATTAAATAATCGAAGCATTGTTGACTATGATCACATGATTTTCATGTTTTGTGATAAGATATATTAAGTCGGTATTTGTTGTATCAGACATTAAACAATTTTGGGTGAGTGAGTGAAGTACGTGCCTATATAACCTTATCTCACGTAAAGGAAAATCAAGAAACATGAATCGTAAATTAAAGCATTTAAAAAAACATATAGGATTCCGAGTTTGATAGCCTCTCCAGACGTATACATACATGCATGCATATCAATCCACAAAGTTAATTTGCTTATGGGTCCTATTTTTGCGGGCCAGGGGATGTTTCATATTTGGGTGCCACTAGACGGGAAAAAGGAAAGCAAATGCTAGATTCCTTTTATAGAATTAATAAATAAATAAATGTGGACACACACACACACACAGATATATATATATTCATGATATTGATCTAACGAATTACTAGATGAATCCAACATTATATATCATCTCGTATGTGTAGTTTTTTGGGGGGGGAAATGTAATTTTGGTCCAGTAATTTTTAAGAATGACATTATTAAGACAACTATCTATAAAAAATGGCAATTAAAGATTTCCATCAAAAAAAAAATAGCATATTAAAGATAAAGTTAACTTGAATAGCGATGTTTTGCTAGAAATTCTCACATGACGATCGTGTGTGCAGCCAAAAACGCATATTTTTGAATATCTGGCCAATTTGTTCAAGGTGGCCATGACCTGTGATATAGGAGAGAAACATAACAAAAATGTCACTTGGCACTAAATAAATAAAAAATTAAATTGTTACAAATATAATATAGAATAATTTCAATAATAACTTTATCAAATTCATAATTTATAAATAAAATTTTAAATTAAAATATTTATATTAAAATTTACAAAAATATTTGAAATATTTAAAATATGTATTAGAAATTGAAATATATTTTTTAAGAAATAAATCTTCAAATTTGAAATATCAAAAAATATTTGAAACAATTGAGATAATACATTACAAAACAATTATAATCTTAAAATAAACTTGAATTTTATTAAAAGAAATCCAGATTTGGTAATAATATATTAGGTAATATTAATGAAAAACTTTCATTATTTGTGAAATTACGTAGAAGGCAGCAACAATAAAGCAACAAATACAGTAAAAATAGCTAATATTTTTAAATATATTAATATATATTATCATTATATATTGAAAATATGTTTTGATATTTCAAATATTTTGGAATTTGGTGGTGATTATTTTTTATATTTTAAATATATTTTTAATTATTTGAAAAATATTTTCATCATAACTGAAAGTAAATAAAAGTTGCATTTTCTTTTAATTATTTTATGTTTTAGTTTTTTTCTTGTTTTGATAATTATTCTACAATAAATTACCCTATATTTTCCAGTTTATTTCAAGAATAAATCTTTATTAAAAAATAAAATTATATTTGGAATATATTTCAAATATTTATAAACTTAAACGTTTCAAAATTTACAATAAATTTGAAATATTTAACACACTTTTACAGAACATATCAATAATTTTAAGTAAATTAGTTAAAATTAATTTTAATTTTAGAATAACTTTAAAATTATTATAAATAACTGATAAT
Organism: Avicennia marina; assembly: GCA_019155195.1. Classification (NCBI taxonomy): domain Eukaryota; kingdom Viridiplantae; phylum Streptophyta; class Magnoliopsida; order Lamiales; family Acanthaceae; genus Avicennia; species Avicennia marina. Next base: position 12,754,390 of record CM032753.1, read on the forward strand.
AATTTTCTAGAATACTTATTAATGTATACTTTCTACTTTCTCTGTATTATTATTATTATTATTATTTCGTTTCAATAATATTTAAAAATATATATTTTGTCAATTGAAAAAATTCATCTAAAAGTTTTAAAATAGTTCAATTTTAAAAACTGAATTTCTAACATATTTTAAGGAATCAAAAATATTTTTTATATAATTTGAAAAATGTGTCCATAATATTTGAGAAATCTTTTCTTTTTATTTAAGTTACTTTCAAATATTTGCTATTAACTTAAATATTTATCTAAGAAATGATTTCATTTTTTAAATGATAATATATATTTCAATTTGAAAAAATATTCTCAAATTATTTATAATGAGTTTTAAGTTATTTTATATAATATATATATATATATATTTGTCTCGAATTTTTATTTTTCTAGTTTTTATTTTTTATTTTTAGATAATGAAACAAATAAAATTATTAGTTAAATTATTTTATATAATTTTTTAAAGAATTTAGATTCTTTTATTTTTTAATGAATGCCACATCGCAATTTTTTTTTCCTTGTAATCATCATCTATGTTACACAACTTGTTGGAATTTTGCAGCCACATAGGACAAACAGGCTTAACAGTCAAAAATTTCCGATTTCGGCCGCATCGTCATGTGAGAATTTCCAACAAAATCTCTCAATTCGAGGCACTTTGTTCTCAATTTACCAATTTTTTAATGAGAGTGATTTTATTTCCTGAAATTGTCGCTTTCTAATAATTGGAAGACTAAAATTGAATTTTGCCCCAATTTTCCTTCTCTCTGTCTCTTTGTGAAAAATTTGAAAGATTATCAGCAGGACTTGTTGATTTAATGGATAAAAGCTTCACCACAACTCACTGCTATATGGATTCAGTTTTAGGTTAGGAATAAGAAAAAGTTGGAAAGATGACAAAGATCACCCCTAAATTCCCCCAGTGGAGGGGTTTTGGCTTTCACAACTTTAAATTTTCAGTACAGGTTAGAATGGTTTTCAGAGGAGATGATAATTGTAAGACACAAATAAAAGCCAAATTATAAATTAAAAAGAAATTCTGAATACTATGAAATTATTTGTCATGTTTGATTTGCTATTACAATGTGAAATTCAAATGATGACACGAGAAAAGAAATAATATTAGTGAAAGACTCAATGTTAAGCAACAATACAAGTTGTGGCCATTTAATTACACGCAAGTGTAATTAATATGTTTATATAATTTTTATAATTACAATATTATTACACTTAATTAAACCGTCACAGCTAGCAATTAATTACATTCATTAACTCTTTAACATGCATTAAGCCTAATAACAAGAAACAAGAAAATAATTAAATATATAATTGACCTAACAGCTATACTTACTCCTGAACACTGCTTGTCTTAGTTCAAGTACTCAACTTTCATCCCAAAGTACAACATAGAACGCCGGTTCTATAATTTCATCCAAATTATAAGAAATCACCTTTATATCGCTTAATTAAATCATTTAGAAGAAACTTTAGAAGACAAAATAATTACAACTTTCGGGTATTACCCGAATAAAAATAATTTAGAAATACACAAACAGAAATTATGGGTTCTTCTTGTCTTTAATTTTATGCAAGTGTGTGTATGAGGTGATCACAGCCAACCTGATGATAATTCAAAAATGATAGCCGTGGGGCTGCAGAAAAGTAGGCATCGAGCCTGACGATCATCTCTTCCACTTTGCCTTTATCCTTTAGCCTTTTACCACTATTTGTAAGTGGCTTTTTAAGCTTCTCAATTTCTTGTTAACAATTTCTTCTTTTAATGCGACAATTTTCGTTCAAATCAAGGCCCTTTTTTAGGATTTGGGTGTTTTATAACAGGAACAAGAGAAAAGACAGAAAGCGCCAATGTCAGTTTCTAAATATATGGAGCAGATTTTTTTTTCTTTCCAAGAAACCACTTACAACACTATGTTGGATTTAAGGATTTTTGGTTGAAAGATTTGGTGACGAAAAGAAAAAAAATGTTAGAGAAAATAATTTTAGTTGTATGATTAATAAAGAAAATTCTAAGAAAACAGTAGTTTCAATGAAGCAACTTTTTTTTTTCACACAAAAATGTGAGGAAAACGAGAAAAGGCTCATTTATCTCTCTTGTTTATCTTCAAAAACATTTATTATTTCTATATTTGTAATGCATTTCGATATTATTTTTTCTTAAATAATGATAATAAAAAGTTTTAAATTTTTTATTTTTATTTTATTTTTCTATTCTGATATTTTCATTTTATTTAAAATCATACCAGAAACCTGAATTTCTTTTAATTTTGCTTTGTTTTGTTCTCGCCTTCTCTTTTATCAACACACAGAAATCTTTGAAGAACGACTAGAACAGTGAAGTGAAGACTTTTCTTCTGCGGCCTTTGTTTACGTTGGCGTCATCTTCTCTCTCTCTCCCTCTCACACACACAATTTGTAAAATTCTTATTAGCTTTTTCTAGTTTTCGTGCCTTTTTCTTATGTGGAACATAATTTTTTGACCCTTTTTGCCAATATCGTTTACTTCAATGGCATAGCCTTACTCTCGTAAGTTTGCCAATCTAATCATCACTTTCTGTACGCAAACAATTTTTGCCTAGTGGTAAATTCCTATACTTCACCCAGGTTTACTTAATTTATTCATTCTCTCTTTCCTCTCGATTATATAAATGTACTCTGATATCTACAATGGGAAGGGGGGAAAGACATCCCACTGTATGTTCTTTCCATGCTTCTGATTGCATGAATGTGCTGAGATTGAATCTGAAAGAGAGTTCTTTATTGTGTTGCAGACATGTTCAGAGAAGCAATCCATAGTTGGATTAACACAGTTACTCTGAAAGTCACCCAGCATCATCATCACTTCACGAGATATTTTGTGTGTTCCTTTCTTGATTAATTGGCATATTTTGACAGCTGAGAGAGAGAGAGAGAGAGAGAGAGAGAGAGAGTTTTGAAGACAAAAATAAAAAGAAAAAAAAGATGCCATCGGTTTGAATGATGCTTTGTGGCTGAATTCACTGCCACCTGTAGTAGAAACACATCACTGCTTAGTTGTATCTACAGGTGGGATCTAGCTTGTTTTGGTTTGTTTCCTTTCCACCTGTAGGTCTCAGTTTAAGGGCCTTAAATAGGGTTTGTTGCCGGAAGGGTTTTAAAAGCCAGCTAAGTGGTTTAATAATCCAGACAAAAGTTAAAACTAGTGAGTGGTTTGTCTGTTGTCTTCTCTCCTGTATTGGATTGTTCTTCTGCTTCTCATATATCAGAAAGTCATGTTTCCTGCACCTATGCCTAATTCAACCTCCGTCTCCGAGGAAGCCAGCATTTCTGCTGGCCCTAGGGTTCCAGATCTTGGTAGCTTGAATCTCATGCGACAGAAATCTAATTCAAATCCAGAGCCACAGAAATCCAAGAAGAAGAGAAGCCTGCCGGGGAATCCAGGTAATTACTCGTTTATCATAGATTTATGCGGGCTAATATTCAACTTCATGAGTTTGCTTTGAAGATCCTTACCTGGATGATCTTTTCCATCCAGACCCTGATGCTGAAGTGATTGCCTTATCTCCAAAGACCCTTTTGGCCACAAACAGATTTGTTTGTGAGATCTGCAACAAGGGCTTTCAGAGAGATCAAAACCTTCAGCTTCACAGAAGAGGACACAATCTTCCGTGGAAGCTGAAGCAGAAAAGCAGCAAGGAAAACAAGAAGAGAGCCTACGTTTGCCCTGAGCCCACATGCGTTCACCACCATCCCTCCAGGGCTCTGGGTGACCTGACGGGGATCAAGAAACACTACTGCAGGAAACATGGGGAGAAGAAGTGGAAATGTGAGAAGTGTTCGAAGATCTATGCAGTTCAATCGGATTGGAAAGCGCACTCTAAAATCTGTGGAACAAGAGAGTACAGATGTGACTGTGGTACCCTTTTCTCTAGGTAATTAATTAGTCTTTTCTGCTTATTCCTTCCATTTTAATAATCTACTCTTAATATATATATGCACACCAGTCCTCTTATCTTACGATTATCCATTATTTTTTTTGTATATTGATTTCTGACTTTCTGGCACTCTTATACACTGCTTGCTTTGTCTTTTCGATCTCTTGTGTCTCTGAGGATGTTAAAGTCTTTGTTTTGTTGTTCTGTCATCATACAATTTATTAACTCAGAGCAGAAGAAGTATTCAATATCAACATATGTGTGATTTCCTTCGACATCTTGGCGGGTAGCATGGAAATGGATAAGACATTAATTTAAGTGTCTGTTCAATGATGATATACTCAGAATGGAACTGATGATATATAGCAATTTTTCAATCCTGTACATGCTCCCTTCATTTTCTCAGGAGATCAGGAAGAATCTTGGAGAAAAACAACTCATGGGTTTCCTATTTTTCTTATACAATCTTTAGATAGTTGAACCATCGTCTATATTTTATTACTAAAATGCAGTAGGTCGTTGATACTTTAATTTACTCATACAATATTGAAGATTAAGTGTTTTAAGTTTGAATTGGAAGGGCTAACATTTGCCCACTTGAAGTCTTGTTTCTTCTTCTTGGGACTTGTAATTTTTGACTGTACTTGGTCATGGATGAAAAAAAAGGAGTCCCAAAAACAATGATGAATTTCTACAATCGTCTAAAAGAAAGTCATAGCAGCTTGAATACTATTGGGCATGGTCATATTTGAGAATCCCTGGATGAATTTGCATGAAGTGCTTGGCATTAATTATTTCCTGACAGACTGTATTTCTGAACTTATAATCATCAAAACTGATAATTTGCAAAGTCATTGCCACGTTGGGTTGTTTTCTTTGCCCCTTCACAAAAAGTGTACAGTACTACAAGATTTTGTGAGTTGCACATGCGCACAATAAGCACCCTTGTGGATGTGCGTGCGTGTGTGTGTGTGTTTGTGTGGGCTAAGGAGCTCTATTTGCTAAAAGCATTCGTCGTTGAAAACAGCTGTTCTTAGACTTTCAGAGAGCTACAGTGGCATGTCAAAAACACTAGTCAACGATAATGCCTCTCTCTCTCTCTCTCTGGGCTCACAAGGAAAATGCAGACAGTTTCTTTGTCCTTAAAGTTTATCATGGCCCAAAGAATTAAAGATCCCCTTGTTATTCAGCTTGAGCTTTATGATTTTACAATGTATCCCAGAAATTCAAATTATTCCCGGATGGACTTCTTCGCAAATGTTTCTGCTTGTTCACTTGATTGACAATGTCCAAAACCCCATTAAACTTGCTAAGTGAATCATAGATCAATCTTCTTTCCGGGGTCACCAACAGGTTTGTACATTTTCCAGCTTGTTCATTCACTAAACAAATTACTCAAGCTCTCTTCAATTCTTGCCCCAGGGGAGTAATATTGGATGCATTAGGTGCATGTCTCTTGTATTTCTATATGTGAAATGAAATTCAGTTGCGTTTCGAATTAAATGATTTACAGGAAGGACAGCTTCATCACTCACAGGGCATTTTGTGATGCATTAGCTGAAGAAAGCGCCAGACTCTCTGCTGCAGCCACGTACTCTATCTTGGCCCCAAACTCCAACAACGACAGCCACCCCCAGCCCTTCCATTTCAGCCCCCAGACCCGCCTGCCGTCAGCGCCACAGCAGTCTTTCCTCTCCTTCTCCTCCCTCAACCGCCACTTCCCCAACCCCTGGGACCCAGCACCTCAAAACCCTAACCCTACTTCCCATGCACAAAACCAAGTGCACGTCAAACACGAATTTGGCCTCCACGACTCTCTCTCTTCACCAATCTACCAAGAGAAGAACCTGATGATGAGTCTCCCCCTCACGAACCTCCATGTCAATGCTGCCCTGCCGCAGCTCTCGGCCACGGCGATCCTCCAAAAGGCGATGACGGTGGGCTCCGTGGGTTCCCCCGTGGCCCACTTGGACATGCACATGAGCGATCGCTTCACCAGGGATTTTCTGGGGCTGGCAGGAGACCAATGCGGCGACGCAGGGAGCGACGACGACGGGAATGTGAGGAAGCTGTTATCATACACGGAGGGGATAGAGTTCCCACCGTATGATAGCGGACATGCACTGTTGAAGCATCCAGGGTTTGGATTTGCTGAAAACTGCCCGGAGACTTGGGGCAATTGCTGAGTTCAACTTTTCGTTAGGCCCGATGAACAATTAGTTTCTGTGTTTTACGAGTTTTGAAAGGACAATTTACTGACGCAGTGCTCTTTTCTTGCATTTTTGGAAACTTTCAAGTTAATACTTAATTCGTCTGCCAAGAATAATTTATTGCTAAGTTTTCTGTTTTTCGTTTTGTTTTAATAAATTAGTATTACATTGCAGGGCTATCATCACTTTCTCGTATGCGTTGAGATTTTAGTTGTATACAGTCTCAATGTCTGCCAAGACTATGGCATAAGTTCTATGTCCCTCCCACGTGTAACAAGAAGAATAATAACAATCTTATTATTATTGCTAATATTATAATTGTACGTAGTACTTGAAATTTGCATTGACCGTGAGCATCATTGCTGGTGGTTAGGTAATTGGTGATAATGATAACTAATAAATATGGCACCTCTTTGCATTTGAGCATGTACAATATTAAATTAAACACCAAAAAAGTAATTAAAATAAGATTATAAAAAATTAACATTTGATATTAAAAGAACATTATAATTTTAATAAGTTGCATAGATAGATAATGGCAGATAAACTTTGCGTTATACATTTATTGGCAATATTATGCGAACTAAATTAAAGAATATAAGTGCAATGGAGGGCCCAGCCACGCAGTGCCAGATATACCCTTCAGTCATGTCCTATCACAAGATTCTTTGAAGATAAACCATACCACAGTTCACTGCTATTGTGATTCATAACATCAATAATTCGAATTTCAGAATTTCACCTCCAACAATGATAATCTAAAATTTTTAATTAAAAAAAAAAACGTTAATAGGCCCAATGGCTAGCAATTACATAATGCAGCACAAGTCTCCGTAAACTTAACCCTACTTTTGAGGCATTATTCTTAGAACATTCAAATTGTTTCTTTCTTCAATTGTTATTCGAAATAACTAGCTGATTGACATCAAACTCTTATTTATAAGCCAATCAAGTTTAACTCAATTTTAATCTTAACATGTAAAGATTCAATTTAAACTCATTAATTTCATGTAAGATTTGAGTCATGTCAAAAATTATAATCTACATATGACAATCAAGTTGAACCACAAGTCGGCATGTTAAGTTAAAGACACCAATGCAAACTTAATTCCTTTATTTTTTGGGTCAAATGAGTCCAACACAATTTCGGCTCAAACCCACGAGTGTTCATCCAAAATCTATTAGCTTCGTATTAAATTTATGTCGTGTTTTTGAATCATATAAAAAATTATCACCCCTAATTTTGGGGCAGGCAAAACCAATGGTTATCGTGAAGCTCACTTCCCAAATTCTAAACCTTGAAGTTCTTGATTCGTCTATCCAGAACTACTAACAAATATTGAAAAGAACAAGTGAATTCAAAGCAGTATAGCCTTTTCTAAAGGTGAATAGAGGCTGTAAAACCTGTCCAAGCGTAAAGTGACTATGTTGATGCTCTGTGTGTTTTTGTGCAAGGGTTTGGTTGTGGTCCGAGAATTAGGGGTACAAAAGAAAAGACAGACACAAAGATGAAGGAAAATGTCAATGGTATGGTCATCAAAAATATGCTCGACTGAACATATAAAAAGGGTCCGGGATTATAAATTCTGATTATCAGCCTTCTTTTTGTCGAGACTCTTTCTCAAATCCTGTGCTTGTCCCCATGCTTAGAGTTAGGACCATTCAGACGTCCACTCCACATAAAATTTTAGCAACGCAAAGCAAAAGATGATTACTAATAGTCATGGACAGAGAGTGGATGGACAGATTGCAATTCATCTCTAAAAATTGATTAGTAGAAAAAAAAGTTGGTCAATTTATGTTTTAAAAACCGTTCTTTTAGAGTTCATGCAGGATAGGAGACATTCTTTCTCAATCAAACTCACACGTGCCCACCCCATAGGTGTACTCACATTCAAATTCATCTTCTGCACATACAATCATACACGTGTTGACTCTCCTCTAGGCTGCTCACATGGGCCCCTCCCACGGGGAACTAAAGCATGGAACCCACTCCGCAAGCTCCGATTCATTTTTAAAAAATTGGTTATTAAAGAAGAGAGTTAGTCTAATTAAATTACAAGTTTTCATTTATTATTTCTGCAGTCAATATAGGAAAAGAATCACAGAATGGAACGGAAGTTGGATCTTCATATTAATCAGTATCCAAAGCTAATATAAGTAATTACTGTCAAATCTCATGCTCCAAGCGAGAAGAGGCCATGAGCTATTGAGTCCGAGTGCAAGGAAGCCCACTAACTAGCTTTATGAGGTATATTCAGCATTCCGGGCTTAAGGAAAGATGAGGGATTAAGCAGGGAACAAGGCGTATAAAAAGAAAGGAAAACTAGAACGTTATGGTATATTCATGCTTTTAGAAAGTAGCGCAAGTAAAGCTGCAGATTAAGGTACAATACATACCATTTGCAAAGTAGAAAAGGCACCTTCTTTCTATCTTCCCACTGGAGCACAACAAGACAAACTAAAAGCTTCTATTCTATTCCCTGGTCTTCCTCACTCTGTAAGACTTGCATGTGTCATGTTTCATCAGGGAATCTCATCTCCACGGCCACGGGCATATCTTTTGTTCCTTTTCTTCTTTCTTCCAAAGCCACAGTTACCAAACCTTCATTATTCCTATGCTTTTCTCTTTTACCCTCTGCTGCAAATCCCCGTGCAAGTCAGTCTCCTTTTCCACTAATCCTTTTGAGTGTCACCGCGGCAATGAATAAAGGTCCAAGGACAATTTCAGCACGGCATTATCATCAATTTTGGCACCACCCCACAAGAAAAGGACTGCTTCGAGAGAATTAATGAAGATTATTTTATAGCTTTAATGATTTTCAAGTTAGAATAAAGCTAATTCTAGAATTAGTAAGTTGATTAATACATAAATTATAAAACAATCTTCCAGCAAGAAGATGCTAGACAGGCATGGGCATAGAGCATTATTAGAAAAATGAAAAAAGCTTGCTGAATGATTGAATCAAAATGAAAATGATAACTTGCGATTAATATACTAGGCAGAGTTAAATATTAGGAGGCTATGACAACAAACGTACATGTAAAGTAGGTTCTTAGAAGTTATTATGCAGAAATAGGCATTATGAAATAAGATGACGAGCTGAGTTATTTTCATTGACTTCCAATCTCTTGGGTTTTGAAATGTAAACACTAACGCAGACATCAAAACTTCCACAATAAAGGGCAACAGTCTAACAGTGCTTGCATGAACCCGTTATTGACCTAACAATTGATAAGCTTCAAAACTCTATTCAGCTTTACAGTCTGCATGCTTGTTACCTTTGATTTCATTGTAATAGTTTTTATGCAGTCATTTTCCATTTCTCTGTCAGAAGTCTCCAAGGCAAATAAAAGATTTCAAAAATCTCTTGAAAAGTCAAAGAAAATTTAAATGCTGGAACCTGAAAGATTATAGGAATCACTTCGTTAACTTGTACACCATGCAACTGCAACTTCCATAATTAGTGAGATTAAAAAATGTAAGCAGAATTCATTTCTAAGTTGCATAAACAATAAAAGTTTACAATTTGAAATCATAGTAGTAATGTACGTACCACCAACATTGTCAACGAACTATTAGCGTTGATTTTCTCTTATTCACGAAGATTTTGCCCCGTCAAAATTAACGTGACAACTGGCACGTTATAGAATGCCTGTCACAAGGTGGGAAACTGGATAAATTTTTCCGTCTTATGTCATATTGATAAACAATGCAGACCATCTAAATGTCTTTATAAAAAAAAAAATTAGCTCTATTTGATGGTCAAAATGCAATGCAGAGATCATCATGTTGCGTGATGTGTTTACAAAATAATTTAGAAAAACAATTAATTAGAAGATGAGAAAGTAGAGAGGAAAATACTCAAAAAATTTTATATTTCTCAACTCAATCAACACTGATAAACTCACTTTTCGACCACTCTCTCAAGTCTATATTTTTTCTTCTTCTTCTTGATTTCAAGTGACTAGTAAAACTCATTTATTTATACTATTCTTTATCAAGAATAGATAGTGATGATTAAATGAAGCTAATGGTCCAAATTAATCACCACCTAATTATTTTACCTATTCCTACCTAACTCATCAACTATATGAATATGGACACACACATTATCTAAATACATTGCCAACTCCATGTATCTAGATATTATTTCAATCTTCATACATACACATCATAAAAAAAACAATTTTCAATACAAAAATAATTTGTTTTTAATAGAAATTCTAAAAAATTAAGTTTATATTCTAACATGGCCCCTTAAGCTTGATTTTCTCGTCTCAAGCTGATGCCATAACTTCTCAAAGACTTGTCCTTTTAGAGGCCTAGCAAAGATGTAAGCAACTTACTCATCAGTCTTCACATACTTGGAATTCTTTCCTTGCAATGCATCCTCTTATAAAGGAAAAGTGAGTGTCAATGTGTTTACTTCGACCATGAAACATAGGATTTTTCGCAAAGCAAACGTTGATTTGTTGTCGACATAAATTATTGTCCCATTATTCACATTAAGGTGAAGTTTTTTAAGTAAGTTTCTTAACCACAATGTATGGCAAACACTTGTTATTGCTAAACATACTTAGCTTCACAAGTTGACAAAGTCACAATTGATTGTTTCTTTGACACCTAAGTGAATGTCGTGTCTCCAAAATAAAATACAAATCCAGTTGTACTCTTTCTATGGTCAAGATCGCTAGTCCAATCACTATCACTATATCCCTTCAACTTCATGTCTCCAGTTGCAGAATAGAAAATACCATATTCAATAGTTTTTTTGATATATCGAAATATCATTTTTACAACTTGAAGGTGGCAACTTGTTGCAATCTCCATGTAGCAACTAACAAGGTCAATTACATAAAAGATATCAGGCCTTGTGCATATCAAGTACCTTAAACTTCCAATCAAACTTTTAAATAAAGTGAAATTTACTTAATTACTATCAACGTGTTTTGATAGCTTCATTCCAACTTCTGATGGAGTGCTAATGGACTTGTAATCTTCTATTTTGAATTTTTTTAGTATTTCTTTGGCATAGTTCTTTTGAGAGATAAAAACGCCATCATCTTGTTATTTTACCTCAATTTCAAGATACTAAGCTATCAACCCAAGGTCAATTATCTCAAACTCCTTGGTCATTGCCTTTTTAAAATCATTAATCATCTTGGAGTTGTTATCTGCAAAAATTAAATCATTGACATAAAGATAAATGATTAACATATCACTGTTCTTATTTATGTTGATGTAGAGAGTATGTTCATAGGAGCACTTTTTGAATCCATTCTTTTAAAGGTATTGCTTAATGCGGCTGTTCCATAGCCATAGTACTTGCTTCAAGTCATAAAGTACATTTTTTAATCTGAGAACTTTGTCTTCATGCCCACGAACTACATAGCTTTTGGGTTGTTTAATATATACCTTTTCTTCAAAGAATCTATTCAAAAAGGCAAACTTATTGTCCAATTGGTGAATCTTCCATCTCCTTTGAGCTGCTAACACAATCAAGAATTTTATGATTTCAAGTTGGGCTATTGGAGCAAATACCTTATCTGTAATCGATTCTAGCTCTTTACTTGTATCGTTTGACTACAAGCCTTATCTTGTATCTCTTTATTTCTCTTTTTGCATTCTTCTTGATTTTGTAAACCTATTTCACACCAATGGGCTTATGTCTTACTAGTAAAGTGGTCAATTCTCATATGTCATTCTTCTTTATGACTTTAATTTCTTCATTCATAGACTTTCTCCACTTATTCTCTTTTGATGCTTCTTCATAATTGATTAGTTCGGAACATACAAAAAATAAATTAAGTTCTGATTTTGGTTAAGTTGATAGATTTTCGCCCTAGTCCTTGTTACACACAGTCCAATAATATCTTCATTATCTGATGATGTGGAATATCTTGAACTTGATTCCAACTACGAATTTGATTGTGGAGTTTATGGAGATGAGGTTATAGGCTTCACTTCTTCTTGTGTTTGATTTTTCTCCAACTCTATTCGATAAAATTTAAATTGCTCATTGGCTTCCAAACTCCAATCTTATGAATTTTTCTCGTCAATGATAACATCTCGACTAACTATGACTTTCTTTCCAATAGGATCATACACTTTTTATCCTTTGGAATGTTGGTCATAACCGATGAAAATGTATATTTTACTTCTTTCATAAATCTTCTTTCTTTCTTAGCCTAGGACATCTACATAAGCAAAGCTTCCGAATATCTTTAAATGAGATACACTTGTTTGTATCCACTCCATACTTCTTGTGGTGTTTTGTTCCACATACTTCTTGATGAACATTGGTTTGGTCAGTAGACAACACAGTTTACTACTTCTGCAAAAAATTTCTTAGGCAAATTCTTGCTCTTCAACATGTTTCAAACCATATTTAAAATAGTTTTATTCTTTCTTTCTACTACTCCATTTTGTTGTGGTGAGTATGGGATGGTCAAAGGTCTTCAAATTCCATTTTCATCACAAAATTCTATGAACTTTTTTGAAATGAACTCTCTTCCATGATTAGATCTCATTGACTTGATTTAAATTTACTTTGTTTTTCTACAAGGATTTTGAATTTCTTGAATGCTAAAAGTATTTCTAATTTCTACTTCAAAAAAAAAACTCAAGTTCTATTGTAATCATCAATAAATAGTAGAAAATACATGTTTCTCCCTAAAGATGCTGGCTCAATAGGTTCATAGATATCACTATGGATCAATTCTAATGGTTGATTGACTATCAACATTGATTCTTTTGAAAAGCTTGCTCGATATTATTTTTCAACCAGACAACCTTTACATAGTTGATTAGGTTAATTGATTGATGGAAGCCCACTCACCATCTTCTTCATAGATAACTCCTTCAAGCTTCCAAAGTTGAGATATCCAAGTCTTAGGTGCTATAGCCATTACGCTTCTTTGAAGCAAGCTTTCAAGCATTCCGCCACATTAGTGTCGATATTCATAAAGAACATTTGGTCTTTAGTTATTGGCAAATTAGCCAAAAGATTTCCTTTGCCATTTTTCAAATAGAGATTCTGATTCTTCAAATGGATATCATATCTCTTCTCCAACAATTGCCCCAAGTTAAGAATTTTAGTTTTCATACTTGGAATAGAGTACAAATTCGATGTGCATTGGTGGTCTCCGTTCTTTAGTTTGATGAGAATTTTTCCTTTATGTTTGACAGGAATCTTTGAAAGATCACCAAAAGTAATGTTTCTCTTCACATATTCATCCGTCTCAACAAGCACGTGCCTATGACCATACCAAGAGTGCATTGACTCTTCATTTTGTCCCTTATGTGTCAAAAAGATTGTGTTTTCAATTTCATTTATTTCTTCTACAAAAAAGGATTTTTCCTTTTTCTCATCTCAACACTCATATGAATAGTGTCTGTACATTTGATAGTTGTAACATTGTGCCTCCTTTTTGTCTTACCTTTAATTGCAGCTACTTCTTATTCAACCTCTTGATGATCAAGCCTTGTTTTACTCAAAATTTTTGTTTTGATCTTGATAGCTTTCACTTCTTCCTCGACCCCATCCACGATCTCGTCCTTGGCTACAATCGCGTCCACCTTGATTTTGATAAGCATTGTCCTTCTCTCCAATGTTCATCTTCACTTAAAGGGTTTGCTCAATTAATTTTTTATTTCTCCTTTTGATTTTCTCTTCACGGACTTGTAACTTACCGGTAAGCTCATCAACAGTCATGGTCTCAAGGTCATTAGATTCTTCAACTAATATAACCACATGATCAAACTTTGAATCAAGTGATCGAACTATCTTCTCCATGACTCAACTATCGAGTATTTTTTCACCGTTTCTTTCAAGTTAATTTGCAACGATGGTGACTCGAGAAATGTATTCAAACGCTTCTTCAGGGTATTTCATTTGCAAAGCCTCAAATTCTCCTCAAAATGCTCGAAGTCAAACCTTTTTCACTTTAACAACGCCTTTGAAGGTATTTTCAAGAATATTCTATGCCTTTTTAGAAGTGGTTACTTAGACAAGTTTTTCAAAAATTAAATCATCCACACTAAATTGGAGCTTTAGCCTTTTTCACATCCTTACTTATAGTGGCCAAATTCTCTGATACATAAAATTCTTTTTCTACTATATCACATACATTTTGTCCACCAAAGAACGCCTGCATTTGGATGCTCCATTTTTCATAATATTCTTTTGTAAATTTTGGAATAGGAAGGACTCCACTAGCAGCAGCCATCTTGACAAGATTCTAATATCACTTTGTTGCGTAGTAGGCTTACAAAATAATTTAAAAATAATAATAAATTAAAAGAAGAGAAAATAGAGAGGAGAACACTAAAAAAAATTTATATTTCTCAAGTCAATCAACATTGACAAACTCACTCTTTAACAACTCTATTAACTCCCTTTTTCTTTTCTTCTTCTTCTTGACTTCTAATGACTAGCAACACTTTCCTATTTATAATATTTTCTATCAACAATGGACGGAGGTGATTAAAGAAATCTAATGATCCAAATTAATCATCACTTAACTATTTTACCTATCCCTACCTAATTCACCAACCATATGAATATGGACACACACATTATCTAAATATATCACAAACTCCATGTATTTAAATATTATTGCAATCTTTATATATACACATTCTAAAGAAAATAATTTTAAATACAAAACTAATTTATTTTTAATAGAAATTCTTAAAAATTAAACTTAATTTCTAACACATCAATGATGAAGTTTCAGAGTTACATAAAAAGATGCACCTGAAATTTCATCATCAGCATAAGCACAAATAAAAACGATTTTAAATGACAGAAACCTCAATGTCTCCACTGTGATATTTCAACTTCCCTCATTATAGAATGAGAGATGGAACCTGTACAAAAATCACCTCATTTCTTTTATAATAATAGTGTTGAGTAAAGCATATTCAGTCTCTTAAACTAGGATGAGAAATTGTCGCAGGAATTTAGGCAAAAATTTATGATAATATCCTTGTAACAGCCTATTTCACTCCTTATCCTACAACTTCTATGACATCACACTAAGACAACATGGAACCCATAAATAACTGAGCAAATATCTTAACTAGGTTTAAAATAATTTTCTCCTGAAAAAGCCAGTCATGGTTGCAAAAACTGGTGTATAAAAGACTACTGATATACAACACAGTAGTTTGCCTAAGTCTTTGCAATTTAGAGCAGCACATCACTGTGAGCGGAAACAGCAGGAGTCATAATAAATTTAAGACACAAAAGGATCGTCCAGGCAACTGACTAGACAAGTGACTTATCCCTAAGAATACAAAAGATGAATAACAAACTACCGAAACTTCAGCCGTCGTTAAGACAGCAGAGGCATATAGGAGAAATGATTGAAGATATAGATGAATAAACATTAATATGCCTTACACGCAAACGCCTCTTTTCCCTTAAGAAGAGCATCCACAACAAAGTACTGGTTGACACACAATAAGCTTTCTGGGACTCCTGAGATACATCATAAATTAATTAATTAAAAGTAAAATGGATATTCAGCCCTTCTTGGAGGGAAAAATTACCATAAAATAAATCAATATGTGCCAATTGTTTGTCACAATCATGCGATCCTTCCCTCAAACTTCCTGGAGAGAACTTCTGTAACCACAACCATGAGAGCACAAAATACATAGACATCATAAATCCTCGGCGAGTTGTGCTGAAGACTGCCGAGATAGTAATTGAGAAATGGCGATGGAGAAAAAATGGAGTTTAAAATTTCAGTACTGGAGATGAAGAAAAAATGAAGTCCAAAATTTCACTAAAATGATCAAATTTGGATACGGCATGCAACCAGTTCTGAAGAAAGAAGGAGTTCATCGCAGAATACTGACAACCATCTAACAAATCCACCGAGGTGGCAAGCAAATAAAACAGCTCTGGGTCAAAAAGTAAGGATAAGAAATACAGAATAGAAGAAAACGAAAGACCAATCTCCTCCATTTCTGTCCAACCTTCAAAAATTTGAAGCATTTTGCAGATTGATCAGCTAATTTCTCCATGTCACCATTAAGAAATATACTGCCCGTGATCCTGATTAATGTTCCTGTTGTTATTAGACTGCGTCGTCACCAGCATGCGGGAGACATCTAATACCAAATTTTGAGCATCGCAGGGATATAGAAACTATTGAGCCAGCAAGTAAGCTGTTCTATACAACTAAGGAAGTGAAATTTGTTTCATCAAAGAGACACATTTACAACAGCTGCAAGTAATTCCTAATTCTATTTTAACACGTACCAGTAACCAACCATTAAGTAGTGAAGGAGACATTCGACCCATTCCATCTGGAAAGCGCTCTTCGAATCACTGATGCCTCTGCCAAACGCCGTTCAAACGGTGAAGATTGTTTAAGCATGAAAAATTACACAATTAAATACGAGTATCTGCATATACATTGCGTCGGTGAGATTGCGCCGCGACAGCAAGGGGATGACGTGATTACTGTGTCAGCCTGAGAAGCGAAACCTTCCACTGAAAATTGGCGATGTCGCACTCTTCCTTCCGCTCTTCATGTATAGATCTTGATTTCGTTCGCCGAAATTGACACACGATTTAAGCACACGTTTGATAACTCAAAAACGCATCTTATAGCGTAAAGTATGATTTGTCCTTTTTTTTAAAATTTTATTTTATATTATATTAGTGCAAATGCATCTTCACCTACATGTGTAGGTTGTTCGAATTCCGAAATTCTTGCACGTCTGTTCATTTCTCATAAAGCCGGCGGTGGATTAAATTTTTATGCAACTGAAAAGGTATTCACATGTTGTTTTTCATATGGTTTAAATGGCAAGTCTTCCTATTTTCGTGACTACTTTTTCTCATTTGTCTCGCATTTAGTGTCAGTTTCCTTGAAAACTGATTTTGAAGGCTATTTTTACAAAATAACTCTTCCTTTCTTTTGTATACCTGTATAGTTAAAAAGGCTAATTCAGTAAATCTCTTTGAAGACTAAATACATTTTCTTTAGGCCTCTTATGCACTTTAAATAGTAACAAATTAAGAGTTTTTTTTAGATTTTTTTCTTATAAATTTTATCGACTCTCTGACACAACTCACACACACACCATCTAAGGATTTAAACTTACACCTCGTGGTTTAGATAATGGGCACCAAACCATTGAAATGTCCTATAAAAGATATAAAAATTAAGAGTTTGATTCATGCATGATTGTACTATGCAAATTTATACATATATCCCTCCTTAACTTAATAATGCCAAAGTTATCATTTTTCTTGTTATTTTTTCTTTTTCTTCTTTTATAATTTTAATATTTTTACATAAGTATAAAATAAATATTTAAATAAAAAATATATACTAAAAATAATATAAATTAAATGATTATTTTAAATTTTGTACTATGTAAATTCAATCTATTTATACTATATGTTAAGAGTTTGGCTCTTACATATATATCCTAAATAGATTTGCATATATATTCCCCTTTAACTTAACAATGACAAAGTTATTTTTTTGTTTTATTTTATTTATTTTTCTAATTAAAATATTTTTTTTACATGAGTGTAAAATAAATATTTAAATAAATTAATACATACAAAAATTAAATTAAATTAAATAATTATATAGTGATTTTATATTATAAAAATTTAAGTACACACATAAAGTATAGCAAAATTACTAGTTTCAATAAGAATTTTTGATTGTACAATTTTTGTCTCTCTTTTCATTCAATTTATAATTTATACTTTATTTTTTCTTAAATTTTATCATTTTTATTTTTATTTTGATCTTTCATCATTTTTTATTTTAATTATTTTTGCACAATGTAAAATCACATATTTTTCTTATTTTAATTTTTTTTCTTTTTTTCTTACAACTTTTTCTTTTGTATTTTCTATCAAATTTTTTATTTTTTAAATTCTCTTTATATTTTTTTATTTTATTATTTTAAATATTTTTATACTTATTGATATTAATTATTTTTTTATTAATTAAAATACAATAATTTTATAATTTATAAATAAGTCTCATATGCATAAAGTATATAAATTTTACTATTATAATATTAATATCTTATGAAGAATATTTTTGAAATATCGACTAAATAAGACCTTAGCAATAATATAATAGTATATATTTATGTATATAATAAACATACATGTACTCTTTTTATATAAACTTCACAGACAAATTTTGCTTTTATTATATAAAAAATTAACAATAATATATATCTATATATATATAAATATATATACTTCTAAAAAAATTTAAAATAAATTTGATTGAAAGTCGTCTAATTTAAGATGAAGCATGTCCCATGTTTAAGCAGTTGTAGATTTTATAAACAGATATCACTGTTGATTTAAGTTAATTTCCTCACAATTGTCCATGGAAAGTTTAAGAAATGTTTTTAATTGAAAAGATTTTGTTTTCACTTTTTTTTAGTTTCATAAAAATAAATTGTATTAATTATTACTATTATATTTATCTCTTTTACGTGGGGATTCAATTAGAGTAATTTCACTCTTATTTCATATCAAACTCTGGATGTCAATATTGTTTTTCTAAATTACTTTTTTACATCCTTCTCAAATGATTTAAATTTTAAAATTGAAGGAAAAATATCTTTGTGTTATTTTTAAAATATTTTATTAAGGATATAACCCAATATTTGATTGTACAATATTAAAATATACAATCAATCTTAATTTAATTTTTTATTTTTCTATCATTTTTCAATTTCTTTTAACTTATTTTTCCCCCAATTTTTTTCTTTTTCAATCTCTTCTTAACTTTCATTTTTATTTTTATTATTTTTAATTTTAAATAATTTTATATTTATTATTTTGAAATGAAATTATCTTACAACTGTAAATAATTTTGGTTTTTTTAATCAAATGTCCGTCTCGTTCATAAATATATTCATTTTGATCCCTAATTATTAAATTATCTATGACTCAAATTGAACCAATTAATAAATTCATGTTTAATAATTAAAATGTCTGTAGTCTGTAATTGAAGTACTAGAAATTTGAGTACACATTTCAATTTAAGACTATTACCTTAATATATTTAATTAATTTTTGAATTTTAGTGTATCAAATGATACAATTGATAACTTTTTGTGGGGAAAAAACAGAAAATTGCATTTAAACCACTTAAAGTTTTATACTATAACTTAAGTGTAAAGACTAGATAGTGTAACCATCTCGATTCTAATTATTAATGTACTGAGATGTCTTCCTTGTTCATTTATATTTCTTTTAATTTATATATTTTTTATTTTTACTTATTATTTTGTGATCTCCTCAAATTTTTTCTTAATGTTCGTTTTATACAAATTGTTTAATGTAAGTTTATTTCTTATGACTAATTTAAATATTGAAATTTTTAAACGTATGGTAGACTTATGCTTTGTTAATAATTAATTATAAAATAATATATGCAAATCTACACAATAGAAGTAAAATTTTATACGTGAGAAAAGTAAATCAATATTTAACTACTAATTAATCGCTAATCATCACAGTAAAAAGTAATTAACTTCTCTCTGACCACGCGCCACGTGGGCGTTCATTGGCCGTGGATTTCTCATTGAGGTGGCGTATCAACAAAAATCATAGGAAAAAAGGCGCGGAATGGTTGGCCGAGTAAATGCTGCAACTCTTCATCTCATTGATCTTATGTTCAACATCAGACTATCATTTTATTGGATCAATCAATTCGAAGAGAGCAATCGCCTCAATATGTTTTTACCAGGGAAATAATATTAATATTTGACTTAAGTTTTGATTCTCAGCTTGTACTGATCAGATTATTGTCTGGCCTGGAATATGCAAAATCATTAGACTGGTATATGCATCTACGTGAATGCTTAAATTCACACATACAGATATCGCTATTAGTGATTACCTAATTGCAGTCCTGTTCTTCGCATTCGTGTTTTTTTGTCTTGTAATTTTCTATATTTTCGTGCGATAAAGGATTGAGAAATGAGCTGGGGAGAAAAATCTGGGAGGGTTCCGATTTTGAATCTCTTATGTAATGCTGTGAAACACTGCTGTTTTGGCGCAGGATGAACGAGAGTTCGCATGTTATATGCTTTCGTTATTTGATGTATTTAATTGAGATTCCCTTGAATATATTTCCGGAAAATCCGAGGGGAGGCAAACGATGAAATGGACAACATTGTTTAAAGTCTTCAAGGAAAAAGTTGGTATTTCTCAGACTCTACAATCGGCTTCACGGTCTCCAGCTACGCCGTTCGAAGAAAGTAGCGGCAATGGCAACGACGAGTTGCCAATCAGCCAAAACATTTCTTCCCGCGTTTTAAGGTTTAATGTTCGTTTGTTTTCATGGAAATTTTCGACTGAGGCTTTAACTTGGATTTTATATTGTGCTTATGCTTTTAGTTTTTTCTCAGGTGGGTGAAGAAAATTGATTATGAATAACTTGCTAAAGTGTTCGGCTAGTGAATTTTGTTAACCTGAACAACTACGTTCGCTATCTTTAATTAGGTAACCACAGGTGAAGAACAACAAAGGCTTTAAATTATTTGCTGGAGTTTGAATGTAGAGGAGGGTTATAGTTCAGGGACTTGACAAGCATTTACGCAAGACAAAATGAAACAAATAATATTCTGAGATTATACTAAATAATCTTAAAAATGGAGGAAGAAGTCTGCATGACTTGTATTAGAGATGGGACTTGGATGATTTGTTACTGAAGCAAATGTAAGTGCTTTTTAGTATGAAATTTGAACTAAAATTTTGGTTACGGATTCTTTGTCTTATCTATTTGTGACTCATATGGTGATTTATTTTTCCAGTCAGAGAAGGAGAAGATGAATTTGAAATTTCATGCTATTGGTCTATTGGCAGCAAAACTATATTGGAATTCTTCAACAAAAATATTGATTGCTGTCAATGAAAATATTAATCTCCTGGAGGCATTTTCAAGTGTATTCGTGCTGTAGATTTAAACTGCATCGTAACCCTTTTGAAACCTTAGCACTTCTACCCTTAATTATTTAAAATTTTGCCTGTGGGACTTGATCTTATTTAACTCTTTAAAGACAAGAGTGTGATCTAGACCTATCCTTTTTTGTTTTAAAATGCTTCAAAGCAGGGTCAAGCCTGAATTGGAATTGGATTTCAAGAAACATTGGGAAGAATTCTGTTCATCTAGTTCCGAAAAGGTACTTTGAGATGGTTTACTCAGTTATCGACTTATATGCTTACTGTTGTAATTAGTAATAGTCTTGCTTCCGCCTGTGCTCCTGTAAGCATGACAGATACCACCACTCCTAGACCAAAATTATTACCATTAGCTTTGTGTTTGCAGGAAAAGGAAAAGGCCTTGAATTGGACCGTGGAGTCATTTTGTAGATTATGGAGGCAGCAGCCAAATGTTGCTCAAGTAATTTCCATGTGAGAAGAAAACTTTCAGTTCCTTATTTCCATTTTTACTTTATACATCTATAAGCACTGTCTGATATTATGGTTGCAACAAGCACAGGTTAGCGGAAGCACACACATTTGCTTTTGTTATGGGAAGGGCATTTGTGACCGAGATGGAAAAGCTGAAGCTTAGCTGTAAAACAAGAGCTCTGGAAGTTGACAAGTTTTAACATTTTTCTCTGAAACCACCAAGTTGTTACGTGGATGCTTATACAAAAAATATATATATGTTCCACATTTCAATTTACAAGCATGACATTGTCTATTTTACAACTACTTATATTTTTAGTTCTCTGCAGGATGGTATCAGACCTGGTGCAACTCTATTACAAGCAGTGGAAATCCTTGTTTCTGGGGTAAGCCATCAACCCATTTTTAAAGTACATCACCACCCCCCATTTTTAAAGCACATCACCACTCTTCTGCTGCAAAATCTGATACGGTGGCATTGTACTTCTTAAATTTTAGACAGTTGGTTTCAATTATTTATGTTCTATTTGGGACGGCACATCAGTTTCTAGATTATATATGTATTTTTATACTTGTATAATTGTGATGAGTCAAATTTGCTGATTTTGCAAGTCCTAATATGGTTTAACAAAAACTGGTTTGGACCTGTAGAAAACATGAACAATATCTACTTTTTTTCTAGTTTGTTTTGCACCCTATGCAACCTCACCATTTGATTATTTTTTCCTATGGATGGTGAATTTGGAGAATAATCTGTTGCTTCTTATTGCAGTTTGTAATGGTCCTTGGGGTTTCTCTTTTTTTCTAAGAAACAACATGATGGTCTAAAGATTCCTTATAATGGAAGTTATGTCATTCATTTGAATAGTGAATTGGAATGCACCTTGATGTGCTTATTGAACCAACTACTAATTTCTGTAAAAGTTGGGATGTGCTAAATTGGCATGAAATTCTGTAAGTTAAGATTACATCAGATTCTATATAAATGATTATTTGATCATGATTTGTTTTAGATTCAAGTGATTTGTTAATATCTCTTCCTTTGCTTATAGATTAAAATTATGGAAATAATAAATTTTCATTATATGTACTTTACTTGTTAATAGGGATAGGTTATTTGCTTCCTACTTTATATATTTCATTTTCTACTTAGTGTGATTAGAATTATTTCTGGTATCTTTGTACTAGTTTGGAACTATAGATTAGGGCAATTTTTTGCAATAAAACATGCTTTAATTCTCCCAATCACTCTAATATGTTATTAGATGGGAACCATGCCTTCTTTTAATATTCTCTTACTCTAAAAAATTGGGTTTTAGTATTTTTTGGAATTAATTTTCTTAAAGTGTTGTGTCTGCTCCCTACTATCACAAACAATCATGATTTTTGGTTATCTGTAACAAATTATCTGATTCATTGCCAGCTGCTATAAGCATGACCTCTGGTATTTGTCTATCTGATGCTCAAGCACGCCTTTGCTACTGTATGTTTACTTTTCAAGCACAACCCTTGCTACCATATGTAGAACAGCATGGCCTCTTTTACTATATGTCTGCTGCTCAAGTGCATCTTCTACTTTTGGCTTATTGTCATGTTTAGTATGTGATTTCTATCTACTACCTGTCACGGAACAATTGTGATTCTTTATGTTGTCTATGTTACCTGTTATTGTTCTAGCTGTACACTACTAATTGTCTATTTGTTTCATTTTAGGTATTTTAAGTTGAACATTTGAACACAACCCATGTTCAATATGAGAGGGAGCGTTAGAATTATAAAAACAATAGACTTTACAATATTTGGTTTACTAGCTAATAGGGCTAGAATATTTAGTTCCTATTTTATGTATTATGTTTTTTTTTTAGTATGATTAGAATTATTTGGTATCTTTGTACTAGTCTCAAATTATAAATATGGACTATCCTTTAGTAATAAAGTGTGCACTAATTTTTCCAGTCATTCTAACACAAATAAAAATTTCAACCACGAATTATGAGCCTATGTGTGCATAAATATGCCTTGTTTTCTTGTATTTCTTTTAGTTAGTTGCTCTATCAATTATTTTAGTAACTTATGCAAGATAGTTGTTTGCTGTCAGCCCATTGACAAACAATTGTTCCTTGATTCTGGGATCTTATGCTGTCTTGTTCATGTCCTAAACACTCTTCTTTCTCCTGATGGGTTCAGACAAAGACAAAAGCAGATTGATTATGAGAAGCTGCCATCAGACAGTGAAAATCATGATGTTGAAATCGCACCTCTCCGCCAGCTCAAGGTTCTCTGATTTTTTATTTTTTTATTTACGCAGATGTTATTCCCTGTCTCAAATGCTATCTTTTGTTGTTCTATTATCCTCTTTCTAAAACGCTATGTTTTCATAGTATTTATCTGATAAATACTAACATTTCATCTTAGTGTCTGTAATCTTTCAATTTTAGATATATCTTCTTTACGGGCTCCTTGTTAGTGAATTTCAGGCCATTTGGTAGAGTGATTGAATCACAACTCAGAAATGTTATCTTGTGTCTCCAAGTAGCAGCTACTTCCTAAGTGTAACTGTTCTAAAATTTGTGTAGCTATGAAGCAGAAGATATGCTATTGCTGTGGTACATATTATCTTACAAAACATTTGAATTTCTTCTAAGATGAAAACGAATCGTATTTGGATAAAGACTAGGAAGTGCTGAATAATTCAAAATTTTGAATCAAAGAATAACCAAATAAATATAAGGCATATACCCTTGTAAAAGAGAGTCTATCCTCTGTACTGTGCATAGATCGTGCTAAACTTCTTAGATGTTGACAATCAACATCTGGAAGGCGATAAGGGCAACTTACAAATAAAAAGTATCCATCTCTCAATTTGAGGCCAACCTCAACCCAGTTACGTAACAAAAATTGTAGATGTTATAGGTTTCACTGATGTTTTTGATCTTGGTATTAAAAGAAAACTTAGTCATAACTTCATTTTTTGGTTTCCATCTATGTCTGTGTCTCTCTTAATGGCAGTTAGTAGTGGCTGGCTGCCAATGCTGGGTATTGTTGTTTCTTAACTTCTTTTGCTGCAAGTTGAACACATGACTTGGATGTACAACTTGTCCAGGTTGTGCTTGTTCTCTTCCCATATTTGATGATATCCTGAAGCAAAGTCTGTATATCTGGCATTATGTGCATCCTGTGCAAGAAGTGGAAAGCATGTGTAATGGTTTACTTTAGTACATTGTCTGATGTCAGCTATCAGAGAGTAAAAGGAAGTTCTGGAATTAATTGCTCACAAGTGTTTCTGAGCAGAAAATGTCTTATGACATGTAATTCTGTGCATCTTCTATAGTTATATTATTATTTGCTAATAGAGTATTTTCCTGGTTATGAAACTACTGGTTGAGTGATTAATCATCATGCTTTATCTACAACCTTTTTCGGAGTCTTGTTACCTTATTTGGATTTATCAGGTTGAGGGCAAGGTCGTACATATTATGAAAGCATTAGCTAGGCATCCATCAGCAGCTCAAAGCCTGGTAGATGATTGTTCACTTAAGTTGCTGTTTCAAATTGTTGCCAATGGTTCTTTCGTGGCGTTCTCTCAATTCAAAGAGGGTCTTGTTCCCTTACATGCCATTCAACTTCAGAGACATGCTATGCAGGTAATGTGCAATTTCCTTTATACTAGTCAAATAGGAATGAGCTGTCTGTGCATTTACGATCAAACCACTACTTTGTTATATTGCCCTCACTCTAACTGATTTTCCTTTTTACTATTGTTCCAGATTCTTGGTCTTCTTTTGGTTAATGACAATGGTGGCATAGCCAAGTATATACTAAAGGATCATCTGGTATATGAATACATGTCTATGTAAAAGATTATATGCAGTTTCCCTTAATCATGTGGCATATTACCAGTTGTAAGACACATCATTCAAATTCAATTGGAGGGAAACAATCCATACCTCGATACATATGATGTTGATTATGTGAGGAAAGATACATTATACATATGTAGCATCTTACTTAATGGTCTAGCACTTATTCAGTTCTAGAAGTACATCTAAATCCTTGTGCAATTTGCTAATCCACTGAAAAAATGAGGGATAATATCATGGAGATTTTTTCCTCTTTTACCTACTTTTTATTATTATTTTTTCCTGATTTTCTTGTATCTAGAGAATCTTTTGACTTTTATGCCTCTTCTTATATTTCTATGTGCCAGATAAAAGTGTTTCTAATAGCTATCAAGGATTTCAATCCTGATTGTGGGGATCCTTCTTAGACTGTGGGCATTGTGGAGTTGCTGCTTCAGAGTGTTGAGTTGTTGTACAGACCAGGTAAAATTGCTGTTGACTTGCATAGAAACTTCAAGTTAGTATCATGTTTCTTTTTGTAGCTTAAAATGCTCTATGATTCTAGTTCTATAAAACCTCAGAGTTCACAATAGCTTCTTTTAGGTGTCCATGTTTTTATTTCATTTCTGGAGATTCAGTTATGCGTGACTGAATTTGGCAACAGTAATTTCTGACACATTTACAGAATTAATGTTTTCTATATATCAAAAGAGTTGCTGATTTTGTTCAATGTTTGCATGTAGAGGCTGGTGGTGTAAGACGCAGGGAGGGTATTCTTAATGCTCATGGCTATAATTTCTTATTCAGTTTGCTTTGACACTGTTGAAGCATCAAGGTGGTCAAATGTTACATTTCAAGTCTCTTTCTGAAAATGATTCCATTTCAAACAGTTTGCAAGTAGTTGGAGAGGCCGTAGGGAGGACTTAAGAGAAAATGGAGGAAACCACCACCATGCAGCCTCTCTGCTGCACTCAGTAGACTTCTTGATGCTGAAATTACTTTTGCCCAGACAGGTCCATCAGGTGCCCCAGGTCCATGTGGACTAAAAGCTTAATGAGCATGGCAGAAATCATATCCCATCTTCTGACCAAATAGTTGATGAAATTTTGAAGAATGATAATGGAAAAGTCTAAGATTTAGAAGCTTTCCAAATTTTGCAGGACGTTTTAATCAAAGCAGAAAGTAGAAAATTGCATGCAGAATTACTCAATAGATTGTTGAAGATATTCTCTAGTCATATTGAAAACTACAGGTTGTGTCAGCACTTGAGGAATGTACCTCTCTTGATTTTTAATATGGCTGGTTTACCTTCACGTCTGCAAGAGATAATCTTGAAAATTCTTGAATATGTTGTGTCAGTTGTGAATATTGTCCCTGAACAAGAGTTGCTTTCATTTTGTCACTTACTACAGCAATCAGTAGCCTCTGAACTGAAGCATACTATTCTGTCCGTTTTCTTAAAGATCTTATCATTTGACCAACAATACAAGACAATCCTCAGAGAAGTCAGTGTGCTGGAAGTTCTGTTAGATGATCTGACACAGCACAAATTTCAGCATGGGCCCGAGCAAGTTACTGATGACCATGGTCAGATGGAGAGGAAAACTAGATCTAACAGCTTTAAGAAACACATTCTGAGTAATGATGCAATTCTTTCTTCTCTGAATTTTTTGCAACCTGATTGCAAGAAACTCCTTATTTTCAAAGTAGAAAGCACAAAAGAAGTTGCTTGGGATTGTTTGGTCTCCGTATTAAAAAAATCAGATGCAAATCAAGCATCATTCTGTTCTGCTGATAGTTTGACCATCATACTTCCTTGTTTGCACCTGATATACATCGTCCAGGTGCCCTTCGGGTGTTATCTTGTTTGATTATGGAGGATGTCAATCAGGTACAATCTTTCTTTCTTTTTATGCTATACATTTTTTGTATTTGGGCTTTTGTTTATTCTTTAGTTAAATGGTGTTTCCTCCATAGTGGAAGTTAGCGACGGTTAATGTTGTATAACAAAATGCATGTGCACTGTTTCAACACCGAAACTCTTGCTTTTCCTCATAACTTCATCATCAAGGATTAAAGCATTGAATGATCCATGTACATTATTTTTTGAATACTCTTGGTTGCCTTTTGTTTTAATCAGGTACAATTATTCAATTCATGTTTCTGTTTTAAGCTATGATTAACTTTGACTTATATCTTGTAGCATGACCTTGTGTTTTTTAAAAAATCATGTGTACTGTTTTCTTATTTGTTGAATCTATTAGTGTTAATATATAATAATTTCTGTTCTTATCAGGCCAACCCTGAAGAGTTGGGCACTTTGGTTGAAGTTTTGAAACATGGGATGATTACAAGTGCTTCAGGATCCCAGTACACACTTCAATATGATGCACAATGTGATACATTTGGAGCCTTATGGCAAATAATACGATTTAGTGGCTCGGCTCAGAGGGTCTTCAGTGAAGCAACTGGGTTTTCTCTTTCACTAACTATGCTTCAACAGAAAAACCAACCTTCAATGATTCAATGACCATATACATCAAGTTATTTGCATGAATGCTGCGACTGATGAAGCAGGGGTTTGTGATAATGCTGTCAACCATTCAAAATTTCATGGGATCCTATCTTCACTGAGCTTTTATGAACTTCTGTGTGAGTCACAGTTGATTAGTGTTGAATATGAATTGCAGATCATACAATTGTTTCTGGAGCTTGCTCTAGAGGTAGTTATACCTCCATTTATGATGTCAGAACAAGATAATGAGCAAAGTGAATCAACTGGTTTACTTTGACTACACTGTTGGATTCTTTAGTCACTTACATGACACGGGTATATAATGCTGCTGCTGTCAAAGTGCTGTTACACTCTTTGCTTCTGTTTACTCCAAAGGTGCAAATAAAATTACTGAACTGCATCAAAAAGCTTGCTCCTGCTAGTTTCTTCAATAAGGAAAACCTCACTTCTGTAGGTGTGAATTTGCTAATATTACTTTATATTTTGTTTTTTCTGATTATTGTATGCGTCCTTAGTAAGTTTTACTCCTATGCTGCTAGGTTGTGGGGAACTTCTTTTGGAGATTATATACCCCTTCATGTTGACCCCTACTCTATTGGTTTCTCATGCTTTGAAGATTGTGGAAGTTCTTGGTTCATATAGGTAATGTCAAGTTTCAGTTTGGACTGGATTATCCATGCATGTCTATAATTCTCTTTCAGCCTATTTTATACTGTACTTAATGATCCAAGACAAATTTCTTTGTTGATAGGCTGTCTGTATCAGAATTCAAAAGTCCTATCAGATACATTTTACAAAGGAGGCTTGCAAACTCTGGTTGTTGTCTTGTTGACATGATGGAAAGATTGATTCTTTCAGAGGATGTTGGCTCAGAAGATGTTCCTCTTGCACCCTTTTTCGAGTTGGACATGAGCAAGATGGAACATGCTTCCCTTCAAGTGCCATTTGGGGAAAGGTCATGGCCTCCTGCTGCTGGTTATTCTTTTGTTTGTTGGTTTCAATACCGAAATATCTTAAAGTCAATGGAAAGGGATACTGAAGCTTATAAAGCTGGATCTCCTAAAAGGCATAACCCGATGAGCAAACAACTTGGAGCTCAGGTTATCTGATAATTCACTGTTGGGGCTGTGGATAATGGAAGCACCTTTTATGCAGAGCTTTTTCTGCGTGGTGATGGGGTTCTCACCCTTGCTATGGGCAATTCTTCCCCCTTGACATTTCCTGGATTAGAAATGGACGAAGGTTGGTGGCATCACCTTGCAGTTGTTCGTGCCAAACCAAATGCTTTGGCTGGACTATTTCAAGCAGGTTTTGCTCATGTATATCTTAATGGAAAGCTGAGGCACACTGGGAAACTTGGATACTCTCCCTCTCCTGCAGGGAAGTCTGTGCAGGTAACTATTGGGACTGCAGTTGCTTGTGCAAGGGTTAGTCATTTGTCATGGAAGCTTCAATGCTGCTATCGTTTTGATGAGGTGCTCCCACCAGGCTCTACATGTTTTATATACGTTCTTGGAAGAGGATACAGGGGACTTTTCCAGGACACAAATCTGTTGCAGTTTGTTCCCAATCAGGCATGTGATGGGGGCAGTATGGCTATTTTGGATTCTTTCAACCAGATTGGCCACCGACCTCTTAACATGCAGAAGCCTGACACTACTGGCAAGCAAGGGACCTTTAAGGTGGATGGTAGTGGATTTGTGTCTTTCCCAGTTTCCCCTTCCTCCTATATATTTAAATATGAGTCTTGAAATACTGAAACCAACCCCCCTCCCCCTGGCCCCCATCTCTCTCTCTCTCTCTCTCTCTCTCTCTCTCTCTCTCTCTCTCAGATATGAGAACAGGGATGATCCAGAAATTCCCATATTTCATTATGGTTCTCATTATTCAAGTGCTGGGATTGTTCTCTTCTACCTAATATGCTTGCCTCCATTTAGCATCAAGAATCAAAAGCTACAGGGTGGACAATTTGACCATGCTGATCGCCTTTTTAACAGCGTGCAAGAAACACGGTTGAGTGCAGCTGGGAAAGGAAATACATCAGATGTCAAGGAACTGATTCCAGAGTTCTTCTATATGCCAGAATTCCTTGAAAACAGGTTCAACCTGGACCTTGATGTGAAACAATCAGGAGAAAAGGTTTGTTAAAGTTTGTTAACGTTCTTTGGAGATTTAGTGCTCGTTCTGATTTTCCCCAATATGGATCCTTGCTTTTCCTTCAATTTTGGTTTTCAGCCATAGATGCGCCAACATATCCTTATCTTTAACAGGTTGGTGATGTTGTCTTGCCTCCATGGGCCAAGGGCAGTGCTAAGGAGTTCATTAGGAAGCATAGGTAAGCCCTGGAGTCTGATTATGTTTCAGAGCATCTGCATCATTGGATAGACCTGATCTTTGGGTGTAAACAAAGGGGAAAGGTGAGAGCTTGATTTATTCATCATTAAAATATGCCTTGGTTTATTTTGCTTTATTGATACTTCCAATCAATTTAATCATTATCCTTAAGATAACATTTAAAAAAGTATCCTAGGCAATTGACCTCAGATATTGGGCACAGAACAAAATATGTTACTCCGCTTTTTTCTTTGTTCTATTCCTTGCTTTCAAATTCTCTTCTTATTGACTTCCTGTGATAGGATTCTTTGATATATTATCTCTCTCATGATATACCCCCAATATATTTGCCATTTTATTGGGACTATGATATTGAGCGAGGACAATGATGCCAAACTTCAAATTGATCAAATTCTTTTTCTTTATAGACTTTAAATTTTGTGCTGTGAAACTTTTGCCTTATGTCTACTCCATAAATATTTGAACTAGGAATGCTGTTATTTTGTTTACATTTTATCACTTTCTCGGTGAATCCATCAGCATATCTTCCTCATGCCTGTACACTCCCCTTCTCCGTTCACTTGGTTTCTGCCTGCTTTTCAAAATTTAATTTTAAATCATTTATGTATTTTTCCAGGCAGCTGAGGAAGCCGCTAACATGTTTTACCACTACACATATGAAGGCAGTGTTGACATTGACTCAGTGACGGATCCTGTTGTGAAAGCATCTATTCTAGCACAAATTAATCACTTTGGACAAAAGCCAAAACAACTGTTCCTGAAGCCCCATGTGAGAACTGATAGGAAGCTTCTTCCTCATCCACTCAGGCACTCCATGCTTCTAGTTCCCAGTGAGATTCCCAAGAGTGTGTCTTCTACATCTCAAATTGTAACTTTCAATGACAAGATTCTCATTGCTGGCACAAATACTTGGTAAAACCGAGAGATTTACCATGTGTTGCATGTGGTTTTCCAGACCATAGCTTGCGGTTTATGAGTTATAATCAAGATAGGCTTCAATCTACTCACGAAGATCTCTTGGCAGCCAAAGCCAGTGTGTAAGTGTGAGCCATGACGGCCAAAGTTCTGGTTCCGGCGGCAGATGACAGCTTGGTTTGCGTTTGGAGAATCAGAAAAGATGAAACTAATGCTCTTCGTTGCTTGCAGTTGGAAACGACTCTTTGTGTTCACACTGGTAAAATCACTTGTCTTCATGTCAGCCAGCCCTACATGATGATTGTGAGTGGATCTGATGATAGTACAGTTATATTATGGAATCTCAGTTCTTTGACTTTGTTCAGACAGCTTCCCGAGTTCCCTTCACCAGTTTCAGCAATATATGTGAATGACTTGACTGGTGAAATCGTTACTGCAGCTGGCGTTGTTCTTGCTGTTTGGAGCATTAATGGCGATTGCCTTGCAGTGGTCAATGCGTCACAACCTACTTCTGATGTCATTCTCTCACTTACAGGTTCGACCTTCTCAGACTGGCCGGAAACAAATTGGTATGTCTCAGGTCACCGAAGTGGTGATATCAAAGTCCGGTAAATGATCCACTCCACCAGTGACGAGTCTGCCCAAATCAGTCAAACCGGCAATCTGACAGGAGGGCCAAGACTCGGAGATAAAATTCTGGAGTAAAGATTGCTCCTGCACAAGGTATTGAAGTCCCACAGGCATCCGGTGACTGCCCTGCATCTGTCAAGTGGCCTAAAACGGTTTCTGAGTGGGGATTCCGGCGGCCTCCTGCATTCATGGACATTACAAGATGAGAGCGTGAGATCTTCCATGAAGCGCAAGTGATTGTCTCAGGTTTTATGAGCAGGTCGATGCATAGTTTATCTCCTTTCGATGGACTATTGGTTCTTGGTGGAAGTATGTTGGAATGACTTTACATGATTTCATCTGAGACAAATAAATTGTGGAGTGAGGGCACCAGCTCTAATGCGCCGGTGTGCACGAGAAACAAAAGCGCTCGGCATGCGAACGCAGAAATTTGTGAAGCAAAAGATGACCCCTTGCAGCGACATCGCTGGACAGGTCTCAGAACGCATCATACTGTCATTTTTGGTGATTGCAGGAAGAGATATTTTTCAGGGTATAAACATACGTTGTACATAATTAAAGTCCATGACATCGTTTAGAATAGAACATTTACCAAAATGGCAAAACTTAGCCAGCTAAGCTTGAAGAATGGATGGGAGGAGGATGCGGTACTGGCTCATTAGTTTATTCGACCAAGTAAACCAGGGTGTAGATGCTCCAATGTTCTTGTGAAATGTGATAGGCATTTAGTGATTAGTATATATTATACTCTTGTATTTGATTGCACTGCTTGGGCAATTTCCATTTCCTTTCGGCTTGGAGAAACTACAGGGCAGTTTCCTGCACGGTTCCTCTTGAAGTCTTGATGTTGTTTTCATTCGTTATTACATGCTTATTTTAATGATTATGTGTGTGTTTTTAAGATACAAAATTTGAAAGCAAACATGGCTTATTTTGTTAATTAATGGATAAGTCAACACCTTTTTTACGAAGTTGACTTGTGATACGCCTTCCCCGATCACCACACGAAGAAACGATAATCGGAAACACAAAAAATGAAAAAAAATTCCGTTGCCGGGAATTGAACCCGGGTCTCCTGGGTGAAAGCCAGACATCCTAACCGCTGGACGACAACGGAAAGAATGCTCTAGAACGGAAGATGTAACTGGTAAAGCAATGTTGTAGGTCTTTAATTTGCAATTTATGCTTTATACACATATGTTACTTCTTTTAACAAAATAAAGAACAACGAATGTCTGCAGCTGTAGGAGCTTCCTTTCATCATCTTTCAATGCGAAAACAAATAGATAAAGTAAGCTAAATATAATCGAGAATGGCCATAAATTAAATAAATACCTTAATTTTTTTGTGTCAATATATAGTTCAAACCAATTTATGTTCAAACTCTCCAGTCCATAAAATTAGTGATAACTTAGACTCTACACGCAAACTGAAAAAAATATATATTTCTAGATGGGACTGTCCACGTATAAGTCTACAAAGAATACATCAAATGAAGCTGGCAACATGATCTATCTTAGTCATGCTCCTCAATCTTACCTGACTGTGCACTCATTGTAAGACAAGCAGATTCCATACGGACTTCCTTTCTTCTGTACCCTCTCACAGAGTAAGTAAAACCCACAAAGTGACAACGTTCCTGCGTGTTGTTTTTGAGGAAACCGCTCTAGATTTTCTTTATTTAAACTAATTAACAGCTTCTCTTTTATGTACTCTGCAGATGGAATTAATTAATTTCCTGTTACATAAGAAAAGCTACACTCTAATGAATTTGCGTGTTGTTTTGTTGTGTCTGTGAGTGTGTGTGCGCGTCTTAAGAAACCCTATTGAGGGGCTGCTCTTTGACGGAAGATGTAATTTGGAAAATCTTAAGCCTTCTGCCTTTCCACTTTCCTTGGGTGCTGGAAGAAACAAGGATCTTAAGTCAGCTCCTGTGAAATAACCTTAATGAGTGGAAATAAAAAGGATCTTGTTAACATTGTTGTTGCATTGCTGCTCCAGTCCCGAAACTTATGAGTGTATGTGGATGGATGATTCAAATTTCAACTTCTTAAACGAGAGGCTAAAAGTTTTAATATTTATTCATTTAAATTTTTATTTATATAGATTAGCTATTTTTTGAAAATTGAATTCATATGTTTACTTTCTTGAGTTAATCATATTAGAAATAATGTTATCGTCTTACTTTAAAAAAAAAATGCTTTAAACAAACACTAATATAAATTTATATTTTAGATTATAACATCATGAGTTTCAATGACAAATTTATTTTTACTAATATCTTTTAATCAAATAACAATTATGATTAAGGAAAATGTCATTTAACTTTTAGTTTTTATTTTGATGATAAGAAAATTATTTGGTCATATATATCATCTTAAATTTATTAAGTGAAGTAAAAAATAAATAAGGAACATGTTATTCAAATTTTTATTTATACAAATAAATGAGAAATATACATGTAGATTTATTATGATAATAGCTATTTAAAAGCTAGAAATTTGAAATAATTTTAAAATTTAATTATCTTGCATTAAATACATTCATATTTACAAAATTTACCTTCTAAATATAACAATCAAATTGATGATAACTAAAAGATTTCTATTTTACATAATTATAAAAGTATGTTAGATATGTTAGAACTATATTAATTTTCTACTACTTAAAGATAAATATTTTAAATAGAATTTTGTTTTTACTTATAGAACCTTATTTATTACAATAAATACCGATATTTTATTAAGAATATATATGTCCTTTCACAATTAACAAAAATATTCATACTTATACACACACACACACACACACACACACACACACGTGTGTGTGTGAGTCAGGATTTCTCTCAATTCCAGTCATACATATATACTCTTATATTTGATGTGCTAAACCTAGTTGGTCCTTTGATTTAATAAAAACGCCTTTTTATAAACAAAAATAAGAAAACACAATATCGAAAAATATTAATATTTGTCTTCTTTTAAATTCAAGAGAAAATAGAAAGAAGAGGGAAAATAAATTGAGTGCTAAGTTAAGAACACGGTCCAACATATATCTGTATATTGAAGTTATTAGTTAAGAAAAAAATGAATGAAATTGATGCTTTGACTGAGAATACATGAGAAAATTAGAAAATAATGACAAGCTACTGAATTAGTATCCATGAAAGGAAGCCATAAATAAATTAGATAGTGTTTCTTCTAAACATTGTTCAAAATACTATTTGGATTACAACGACGTGAAGAGATTGTACGAAGCTTTTTCTTGAAAATACATTTTTTAATATGCATGATTTTCTTACTTTATTAAACAAACAAGTATGTAGTTGCAGTGAAATTCCAATTCTGTTATGTTTTCTTTAATTTAAAAAAGCAACTCATCGTATCATTTAGTTTGGCAATACATCAAAATTTTAAACAAATAAAACAGGCTTGTAGCAAGCTTGTTGGTTTAGGTAACATGCCAATTGCAAGTAAAATAATTAAACCATAACAGATAGTGCTATTCTAATTATTAGACATCCAATATTTGTACTTTATGCAAAGTCTTTCCCCGACCCTTAAGCAAAGAAAGAAAATGATTGATTAAGAAAAGCATGTGTTAGATACATATGCTACTAATTATAGCTTATGGACAGCATTATAACTAATGACATGAGAAACCATGTTAATAAATTCTTTATAATTAGGTGAAATAGGGTTTGTTGTTGAATTGATGAGGCAAACACTTTGGCTCAGAATGAGAAGCTTTTTTCCACTTTATGATAGAAAATGACATGCTGTTGTGTGACTCCGCATGCACCAATTGGTTTTTTGTTCATGACATTAACCGGAGGAATGAAAAACAAGTTGAAAATAACACCATGTCAATACACAGCAATTGCTTTTTACTCACAAGTATTTTTCAATGTCCCATCTTTTTTGCTCTTTGTGGTTGTGGGGTCGGATCAATAATTGGCTTTACGGATTTGACTTGGCCAATCTATATAAATGCGTAATTACGAGGTTTGAAAATTAAATAAGAAAAGGTACAACTACCTTTCTTTAATTTTTACCATCTATATTTATCCAATCATGAATTTTTTTATCCCAATTTTCACCTTTGTCCCCTCTTCCTGTTAATGGATGTTTGCCACGTCTAGTAACAAGTGACAATTATATAAACATGTGACTACAGTGTATTAGTAGAAATATGAAAATAGAGAGTACAAAAAATAAAAATGGGACAGAAAATTTTAGGCTATATATCTCTCCATTCTTGATGCTCCCCACCAGTTTTCACCATTATAATACATATTAGTTGTTGTAGAGAAAGTGAAAAGCTCATGCACTGTATATGCACGATACATCGCTCTCTTTCATCATATCCACACCACCATCAGTCCAACCGAAGAAGAAAATAGACATTGGCACATGGATGGACGGTGCAGGAAGAATGAATGGTACGTGCGCCACTAGTAGATGAAGCTGCCAGCATGATCTTAACTTGCCTTTGGCATGCGAGCAAGGGAAGATCAGATCATGCGGTAGCTTCACCTGTTAATGGGTTCACGGTGTGCTAATTCCTTTATCTTTTCATCCATCAGTGATTCATTATTGTTTATATGCCTTTTCTGATCATGCTCCTCTAATCTTATTGTATAAAACTATCGACTTTCTGCCAAGTTTAATTTATGAAATTTGTCTGTTGTATTTTTCTTGTTTCCATATTGAGATCAAGATTACAGACCACAAGTGTGATGAAATCTTAGTATAGTTTATGACTGATGAGATATTAGATGCATATATATATATGTATGCGTTATGCAGGGATGGTGAAAGGATGAACCATGTAATTTTGATAGTAATAAAATAGTGATCTAAGTATGGTTGATGCTTTTGAATGAGCCACAGATGAGTGCCGTGAAAACGGTGATTCAAACAATCCGAACACTTTCCAATTTTATTTAGCTAATAGTTTTGGGTTTCGAGAGAGAATAATCAAAGTTGGACTAGGGATCTTGAACTTTTTTGTTTTATATAAAGAAACGAGGGAACGAGAATATTCTTGACTTGAGCGTGGGAGTCTACGGAGCTGTTAAGACATTAGTGTTGGAATTCTTGGTGACGGAGTTTCTGGGAGTGTCCGGAGGACCTGTTTGGTGCTTTTAAAGGCATCCCCCTTTGTATCGTGCAAAAATTAACCACACTCTTATATCCTTGGATGCTTTGCCTCTAAACCTTCTATTGCTAGATAGGCGCACAAATTACATTCTTTATCAACCAAAACAAAGATCGAGAGAATGTCCTCAATCTTTTTAACATTTAAATCTCCAAAACATACATTCCTTATTTATATTTTTGCCGAATTCTTGGATGTTCAAAAAATTCATTTGAGAGGATCAATATTATTGGTTCTAAGCACAATTTAAGCTATGTTCAAATGCAAACTCGAAGTAATTTTTGTCAACACTGTCCAACAAAATAATCCTTTTTATCTCTTTTTCCTCTTTTACTTTTATATTATTCTTAAATTTTTGTATCAATTTTCCTCCTATCATAATTTGCATCCAAACAAAGCCTTCGTTCTTTCCAAATTGTCTAAGAAATTACAAATCAACTACAATGGTGCAAAAGAATGATCCAATAATATGTCAAACCAGTGAACAAAATTCAAAGCAGCGGAAACGCCCAAACTGCAACTAATGAGTCAAAAAATTATCCCGTCAACATCCAATTACAAATCCCTGAAATCCATTAATGAGTTTGGACTCCCTCTAAATGCAATTTTCTTCAAATTATCTGACTAATAAATATCATTTACAGGCTATAACCCCAACAAAAAGTTCAATCCAGAAAGAACTAAACTAAAATTTCTTTGTCTAATTCTGAGTAATCTGTCTACTTCCACGGCATAGGCACATACAAAGCGAAGAGGCTGCTTAGAAAATATCTCCTTCAATCCCCAATTTGAAATCTACTGAATCATGCATCACAGTGGAGCATTTCACAGAAGTATGCAGCATCGTCCGAAGATTCTTGACTAAAAAACATGCATGACGAATCACATGCTCATTATTACCACCTATACTTCTTTGCCTCGGAGGGAAAAAAAAATTGTGGGGTTGGCAATCTGGAATTTGACTGTCAGCAACCATTGCTCCAAGAAGTTCTTTTATGATCTGACCATTGCTCCAAGTTCTTTTATGATCAGAAGAACATTAATTGCCTGCCAGTAGGATTGGATCAAGATAGTAGAAACTTCCAAACCAAGGATACTTCACCAAAGAAGACATGTTCATGTTTTCAGGACAAGAAATGATATAACAGTCTATACTCGATGGCTTTGCACAAAGAAGTGATATTAAAGGTTCTAATCACTGTTTCAGTTCTAAGTGTTGTTGTCCAAAACAAAGGTTAGGGAGATCAGAAACTTGTTTGTTTGTAATTATATGAATCGAATTTTTTATTTTTTTTTGAATTTATACATCACACATCACCTATAACCTATCCATCTTATTATTCAAATCCAGGACTTCCACAGCCATCCTTCTTTACCATAAGTTCAGTAGTACGTGCTCCAACGCCCAAGTGTTTCTCTCTCATATATTCTCAAATATCCTCAGTAGATAACATTATCAAACCATTACAAATTCAGGACAACAAGCATCCCTCGTTCAGCTTTAAATCAAACTTTTCATAATTACGTCCCAGTATACACAAAATGAGGATATCAAACAACCAAGGTTCCCAGTATCTCTCCCGAAGGGGATAATCTGTATTTTTTAGTTAGAATTGTTTGGTTAAACATACTAGATAATGCAACCTAAAGAACTCACTATTCACATTGCTTTTGAGTGCTGCCTCTACTGTGCTTTTGAAAAAGCCATTTCATGAATATCACAAATAAAGATGTTCTAACAAGTGAATGGCTTCTCAAATTAACAAAATCTGACCTCACTCCAAAATCAATACCACAAATGCATAATCATCAGTAGTAATGTATGGTTCAAAAAAAATGAAATGGATATATCAAAAACTGTCACATCTCCTGCCTTCACCAAAGTACTAAGAGACCAAGAGGAGGAGAGAAAAAATTCTGCCTTCAGGCCGACTCAAATTGAAGGGGGATAAAAGCTTTCAGGATTAGAAAGCACAACACAATTCAAAAACAAGATCACTACCTGTATATTATGCATGTATTATGCATTTTGTTGGACCTGCTGGTGTAGTTGCAAAATCCATTCAGCATAGCTCTTTCCACCACCACTCTGGTCATCCACTAGACTGTTTAGTAGGAAGAAACCTTCTCTTGGTTGTTCACCTTGCCTCACAAGATGACATAGTTGAAAATATGATGGGTCACTCTCCCTAAA
Source organism: Avicennia marina (assembly GCA_019155195.1). NCBI lineage: Eukaryota > Viridiplantae > Streptophyta > Magnoliopsida > Lamiales > Acanthaceae > Avicennia > Avicennia marina. The sequence continues at coordinate 12,793,603 of CM032753.1, forward strand.
TATATTAAGTATCTTCATTAGCATTCTTGAAATTTCATTATCTTGTAGAGCAAGGCTAACCTGGATTCAGTAAGAACACAGAAATCCATGTTAGAATGTGTCAGAGCAGGATAAAGTACAGATGGCAGCAGAGACTTCCAAGAAATATGTTTGGATACAAAGATTCCAACCCGTAGTTTGATTAATATCCGCCAAAAACATCACCTAGTAGATGAATAGTTAATGTTTGCCATAATTATAGAAGCAAAAGTAAAAACATCATGAGAAATTTTACCGTGAAAGATAACCAAATGAAATAATCAAGTTCAGAAGAAGAATAAGAATGCAAGTCACCGACGGTTGCTTTTTACATTTGGACTTGTAATAGGTTTATAAAAATGGGAGTCGTCCAGTCTAACTCAACTCAAACCTTATTTATTCCATAAAGTTTAGCAAGTCCGAGAAAAAACTAAAAGAAAAGAAAAAGAAAGACTCACAAGCACAAGCATATGAAACAAACTAAGTTGAAAACTACATGGACTCTTGCAGAATAAAGAAGAGCTCTAAGCGAATGCTTCCAAAATTCCACCTAACCCTTCCTAAAATTCAAATTTGAATCAACTGATTTGTGCACTATCACTTCTGAACAAGCTTTTCTGTAGTCCATCTTCTCAAATGAATGCATGTTCAAATCACCACATCAAACACTTTGTTTACCTCCTCCTTTTCGAAAGTATGACCCATCTGAATATCACTGTTACTCAGCAGATAATCAAGTTGCAATCACAATCTGAAAGGTCAATGCTACAGAAAATATTAAAATGACGGGTAAAGAAAGACCACCTTTGAATAGTTGCCAGTAAAATCTTCTCCCAGCAAATTTCTACCTGTATCAGGTGAAAGGGATCTGCCCAGCCATATAACAAACCGGAAACCATCATCAAAGATGTAGAGACCTCTGGGATCTAAGCTTTCTGCTGTAAGAGGTAGCCTCTTTTTGATGATGTCAGATTCATCAGTTTGAGGAGTTATCTGTGAGTGGTAACAATTTAATTCAAAATATAACCACAAAAGCCATGAAAGAATAAAGTGGAAATTGCAATATACTTACTTTTACAAGGGAATCATCCACACGAACAAAGTTAGGATACAGGAGTTTCAGCAATTTTTTAACAGGTAAAGCCATCATGGTATAGCCAGCCGCACAGCGCTCATCAATCTGGGTATCAGCATATCCACCACGGATAGCTGCTGATTTACATAATGCTAACACATACAAGGGCAAAAATTTCAGTGACTCAGGGTAAATCATCCTTCCACTCAAGCGATGCTGAACAGCATAAAGATTTCTGTATTCTCTGAGGGCTTTGACAATCCTAAGCTGAACAGCATTTCGAGCATCTTCCAACTTGGAGGACAAAGATTTTTCAATAGCTGCAGATTAGTTTGCGTTAAATTTGCATCCACACCGGTCTACTAAATTCAAATTTAAGAAAGAGGAAACAGACACTTCTGTCCTCATGTTATTGTCCCCCTAGTTCAAGAGAGGTAGTTGCTGAGGTGTAGGGAGAGAGAAAGAAACTCTCTTACCTAGCCTGGAAAACACAGAGATAATTGCACCAGTGTCAGCCAGGCGACACATTTCTCCTAGATCTGAAACTACTGGAGCTGCTGCAGTATGGACCCTGATACGCCTTTCTCCAGAAGATGAGGTATAACTTGACAGTGGTTAAGGAATTTCCATTACAGCCAACCAAAATTTCCCATGAACTGAAAAAATATAGAAAAAGCTGGGACAAAACCTTAAACAAGAAACCATCAAGAAGGTAAAGGTAAAACATCTACATTTCAAGGACACAAAGTTGGACCATAGCAGAAATCATTTTCAATTGCCCAAAAGAAAAGGAAGATCCTTTGGTGCTATAACCATAAAGTAAAGCATGTTGTGAATGACTTGCGTGCATATCCACCTATACATGCCAAGATGAAGGCTAATTAAAATGAAACAAGGATACAGTAATGCAACTTGGAAATACATAGTCTGTGTGGTCAACAGCCTCTCTTCAAGAGATAACTGTGCCGCATATGCTTTATCACAGTCAACAGCAGGAAGTGCAAGTAAGTCTCTGGATGTTAGCATAAAGTTCCCATGGTAAGATGTGAAGCGCACTCCTACAATAATAAAAAAGGACATATATTATCAGAACTTTATACAAAGAAATTAACAACTCAATACAGATCTCCATATTGTAATGTCTTTTTGGTGTTAAAAGAGTAGGATTTTCTGCGCAAGTAATCAGTTTTCATCCTTGCAACCCAAAACATAAGAATATACCTTTTGAGCATCTTATTCGCATAACCGCTTCCCAAGCAGTCTCTCTAGTAAGATCTCTGGTTAACTCGTGTCTCAACTTATCTTTGTGAGTACTTGATTGGAAACTTGGATAATAATATACTTGACCACCTGTATATTTAGCCAGTGTTCCTACAGAGCATCAAAATAATCATAATAATCAATCAACATATAATAATACAGTGTTTCACCAATTTCAAGAATCACATGTATATTAATCACTCTGTGAAGAATTGAATCAGGAGTAAGGAAAAATGAACATACTTTGAGCCATCTGAATTGCAACTAGACTTTACTATGCTTTTGTCCTATCTTAATGCCTCGGAAAAGTCCAGTTCCACAAGAAGAGTAAAGTTAGCCTTTCAAGGCATCAAGATCACTACCGTACATCTGCTTCTGTTCTACATTTCCCTTTCTTAAAGTCAACAGAAGTTTTCTCATCTGAATCCCACAATATCTTCCTATTACAATCCTTTTCATATTGCAATTTAATTTATCTGCACTTCAAGTTTCCTTTTCCTTCTAGCTTTCAAGCCATAATCTATAGGTTTTTAATGTGTTTAGTCAATTGCACATTGAACTGTAAATACCATAAGGACTTTGAATTCAATCAGATGGAAACCTCACAAAAAGAATACCAAGTAGCTTTACATTCTGATTATTTTAAAAATTAAGCAAAATGTAAGAACATACCCAAGGATGCTATGTCCGTGTACTTGTCACTGAAAGCATATATATTCACAGCTATCTGGTACTTGGTTAAATCAGCAGCCATCTGTTTATAAAAAGGATCTTCTGGTATTCATATCATATGCTCCTTATCAGTCCCATAAACTCGAATGTCATCTCCGCGCAGCCTCAAGCGGCCAACACCAAGTGACGGCAGGGAATTTTGAAAAATCAATAATTTACCACCAAGTTTTCTCTGACAACAGAAGAAAAAGTAAATGAGCACCAAGCCAAATGAAAGCAGAAGCTTTGCAGAGGTATGAGCAATCAACAGGAAACCAAAGGTACCTAACACAAAAGCCAAATGAGAATAGAAACAAACAAACCATAGCCATGAATGCAGCTTTAAGAGCTGGGCCAAATGCAGATTCCACATTCATGTTGTCCTGGAACATGGAGGGCAAACTATCAAGAAAAGCCTCCACCACATTTCTAGACTCTGAGAGGAGAACCAGAAGATTGTCTGGCAAAGGAACAAATACATCATCCAAATCTGACACAACCATCATCTGAGGCTGCATTAAAGATGACTGATGCAAGAGAAACGCTAGTTATTGAACAACGTGACGTAAATCAGGTATAAAGGCCATAAAATAAAACCTCCATTCGAGTCACTTGCCTTCATATTGTAGAAGTGTATTGTGCTATCATAAGTTATGAAGCCAATCTGAGTTCGAGGAAAACCAGATAAGCTGTCCAAACAAGACTTGATAGTTTGAGCCATAACCTGCAAAATATAGTGCAGTTTAGCATTAGCCATTAGGATTTACAATGAGCAAACCTTGAAATTTCACAAAATCTCCTTATAATAGGCATGCTACAAATAACTACTTACGGCTGCTAACACATCAATGTGCCATTTATCAAATATTAGATATTCTTTGAAAACAAAATAAAACATCTATATTATGCTCTTATATGTGATAATCTGTACTAGAATGTTCATCTTAAGAGTACGAAACCCTGCAATAAAGAACATTTTAGCATATCAAAAAACTGGGTCTATTTATATTAAGTCCTATCTCAACTCAACAATTGTGGATTAAAATACAGTGAGTCTTGAACAGCTACTGTATTATCCATGCATCAGAATAATAAAATGCACAATCACCTTAACAAAAAAAATATTTACCTCTAGCATTCCACTTTTGACCGCAGATACTGATACATCTACAAGAAAAAAATACAGTGGTGCCATAGGAGGGCGAGCCATGTATTCAGCTGGAGGAATGAGCTCAACGCTACCTTTCATGAGCTCAGGTCTTTGATCCAAATCAACTCTTCTTCCACTGGCATCCAGGTGTGCAAAATAATCACCAGGAACTGGACATTAGAAGTTCAAGAAAATCATTCCATATATCTTTGAAGTAATAGGACTGCGTAAGTCTGCCCCTAGAATAAACCATTTTTAATTGTGCAAAAGATTCAAATGCATATAATCAAAACCAGTTGAAAAGAAAACAAGGCTTTAGGAATGCAATGGATATGTCCTCTAGTCTGCATGTAAATCTGCCTCATTTGGCAGTAGACCAACTTATAAAACCCTATTAATACAACCAAGAAAAGAAAGAAAAAAGAACTTATGAGATATGATTACAACAAGGCAATCATGTTCGCACCTTACAAAATTTATTTAGCAGTTTTCATTTGCATAAGACAATTGGAACACAACTACTATGCTCTCATATCTGCCCCTTCACTTAAAGAAAGACCAGATTCTCTGAATTAACATCAGTTAATAATTGTAAAAATTAAAAAAAAAAAACAATGAAACAAGCAGTTAAAAATATCAAAGACAAAAGAAAACAGTAATTATTCCACTCACAAAAAAAAATCAATATGAAAAGCACAAATCCACAGGCATAATATGGCAAATAATAGATTAATTTCCTTTTCTAAACACCATTTCTGTACATGATAAGGAAAACACCAAGTACACTACTTAGTCTATTTAAAACTGCCACTGAACACACTAGAAACAACAAAAAGTAATAACAAGGCCAAAGGCATAAAGATGAATACAAACCATCGAAGGAATTTAAAGCATCATTCAATCCTATAATGTAAACTCAACACACTCAATATAAAAACCAATAAACAAGTTATAATTTAAAGCTCAAAAAAAACAAAAATAAATACCATACCATCATTGAGAAATGAACATACATTGCACCTCCATTTTCTTCCACTGTCTGTGAAGGTGATATAGGGATTCACATAAGTGCGACACCGCCTACAACGAATGATGCCTGTGGCAGCAAAATCAACTATTGGAACTTCCTCCTGAATAAAAATAAAGTGACAATAAGAACAGAATGGAATTGCAGTGACATTGACAGGTCTACCTAAAATCTTAAATGCAGTGGAGACTAACCCCAGGAGGAGCTTCTGCTAGAGGGCAAACGACAGCCCCTAGTGGCAAATGCCACCTCGATGCCAAGGATTGAGAATTTGGTATGCCACTAGTTGTCAGTCGTAAAGATCTAAAACTACAGTTCATGGGGTACGCCTCAGCAAAAGATTTTGGTTCCACATCACCATCCAATGGCCTTGGTAAGAATCTAGCATCAAGACCTGCATTTAATGATCCTGGTACTGATCCAAGCGAAAGTGAATTGAAATCTTCTGCCAAAGCCTGTGGAGTCGCAGTAGAAGGTCCAGCGCCGTGATGCTGTATTTGGTTTCCTGAATATAGGCTTGATAGTGTTGTTATAGATGGACTGTGTACATAACTCCCTTGTTGAGAAAGAAAAGGTGTTGGAGGTGCTCCTGGAGCATATCCTCCTTGCTGTGAGGAAAAGGACGTAGGCTGCAAGGGTGGAGCTTGAAGCATAGAGTTAGGTTGTGTGTTAGTATAACCTGAAAAGGCTGGCTGAAAGGTATCCCTGGCAGTCCAATGAGATTGCCCCATTGATGGTGACAAAGACTGGAAATTCGGCCCGGGTGACGAGAATTGTTGGATGGCAGGTGGAGGAATATTTGTGTTGATCTGTCCAGTTTTAATGCTTGAAGAAGGAGATCCTACAGGCACTGAAGGTGGTTGGGGCTGTGAAAGAAGAGAGGTAGGAGGTGTGACAGGCCCTGCAGCAGGTCTGCTTGGTGGAGATACAACAGGCTGAGCTGTGTGTTGTGGAACAGCTTGACCTGCTGAGGGCAGTGGTGGGGTTGGGAAATGCTGGAATCCTGCACTTGGTGGGGCATATGCTGATGATGATAACAATGACAATGGCAATGGTGGTGGTGAAGATGATGATGATGATGATGACGATGGAGGTGGCCTAACCAGTTCATTAGACCGACCAAGCGGGGAAGGAGTGAAGGCAGGTTTTTCTGAGCCAATCAAAGGTCCAGAGGAAAAGGGAGGCGTTAGAACCTGAGAGGAATTATGAAGTGCAGGCCTGAAGGCTGACGCTTCTGATCCAACCACGGGACCAGATGATAAAGAATGTGACGTACTTTGCACAGCAGCAAACGGTGTGGCAGCTGGCCTTGACGTGTAATTTGGATGATTTGGATTTTCTGTCCCCATGAAGATTTGATCCTTCCAGTGGAGATTGATCTTACAGAGTCTAAGCTTCTGGAATCCACCGAGCACAATACATAAGAAAGGCAAATAGAAAGCACTACAGGTATGTAATATTATCTTGCTTGATATATGAGCTAATAAGCTCAAGATGAAAATATTGCATAAGCATGAAAATCAATGGGAAAATGCTAATTTATCTAGTTGTGACTGCAACAAATCAAGAAAAAACATATGTGCATTTTACCTATTGGCCCAAAAATTCTCAGTTTCAAACTAATGGTACTCAGAATAGCTGTATACGGCAAGGGGCAAACTTCACTATAGAAAAGGAAAAATTGATAAAGTTATGGGACAGAAATAAACAGACCCAGTTTGCTATTCTGTATTCCCCAATCACTTTACTTTTGGCTGAGAGCAAAGTAAGCCCAATCGATCAGAAGAACACTTGACCCGGCTATCTTAACGCTTCTGATGAGAGCCTGGCGATTTGCCAAAGGCAACTAAGAAGATGATTGGGTAGACCCACTTTTATTACTGAAGAGACGGCACAAAAGCAGCAACACACACACATGTTCTAGTAACGATGGTGTGCATTGCTGTTAAACGATTACACATAACATCCACACGAATTATGTTCATAGCACAAAGTTCCGCTCTTTTTTCCCTTTGCAAACCAGTAATTTCCCGAACTATGGCACCATAAAACCACGTTAGTACACAGGTCAAAAAATAGGAACTTCCGCGACTAGAAAGTACCCAAAGAAAATTAAGACAAAATATAAAGCAACTAAAAGCTAAAATTTTGACTTTGAGTGAGCGAACTAACTTAAAACGAAAAGGAAATTAACAATCAAACACAATTATGCAGCACCAAATTACTCGTCTTTAAATCGAATTAGTAAGCCCAGAGTGAATCTACGTAGGCCGTAATATTGAATAATTAACAAAAAGAGAATACCCACTATCCACCGAAAGAATAGAACCGAATATCCAACAATTCTAATCCCCAGACAATAGATCTCGCCGACGGAGAATGAAATCTAAGTAATCAACAGCTCATGATCGGCGGGAGAAAGGGCGAAAGAAGCAGACACTTCCCTCATCCGAATTAACGGACGGTCATAAATAACAGGTACAGCAAGTGCCGTTTTGGTGATTGAAAGCATTTTCTTTTTCCCATATTTTTCACATATTAAAACATTTATTTTGTAAATGTATTATTTATTAAAATAATATTTTTCATATTGTTCTCTTTATTTTATATTATTTTTAAATTTATGTGTCAATTTTTCCTTACTTCACAATATGTATCCGAACATATTGGCAATTTGAAAACTTCGTTTTGTCTTGTAATTTCTAAATCTATCAAAAAATAGTACCAAATAATTTTCAGATGTTTTAAAAACTGAAGATGTTAATCTTTAAATTTTGTTTATTAGAAGTACAAAAATTTAATTTTACTCAAATGAAAATTTTGAATGTGATGGGTACATTTAATTTGTCGAGGGGAAATTTTATATTACGTGAGTTGATATTTTAATTGTTGAATATATTGTTGAATAATTTTATAAAATTAAATCACGACATGTTAAGTAAACTAACAATTTACAACCTTACTCACACAATTAATTAATTCTTGAATTTATTTTTCTTGAGAAATCATGTTTGCTTGCAAGGTGGCCACTTGAGGGCACATGATTAAGTGAAGCAGTTAATTCAATTACAATTTACAATTTAAAATTTTTATTTGCTTTCCCTTTTTATTTCTTTGTATAAATTAGAGGTGAGCAATGTATCTAATTTTGACACATTGCCATTTTACTATTAATAAAAAAATGGAATAAATACAAGTTAAAAAAGAAAAGAAGAAAACGAAGGGTTAACTGGATGAATCCCACGTTGTCTGATCATTTGGTCAATGATTCAAAAAATCATATAATCTTAAATTTTTATTATTCTTTTTTTATATTTTTTTATAAATACGACAGCAAACAAAAGGACAAATTTTTTCATGAACCAAGAGCTTATGTTGGACTAATTTAGGGCTTATTTTTATTTTGACTTGCAGAGTTCAGTATTTAAGGGTTAAAGTTTGGGGACTAAGGTTTGGTTTGAGTTTTGGGTTTAGAAATTATAAGGTTTAGGGTGATGCTCTCTTATATTTTCAAATTTTAGAATTTAAGATTTATGGTTTAAACTTTTTAAGGTTTAAATTTCCAATTTAACGTCTAAAATTTTTTATTTTTAGAATTTTAAGGTTCAGGGTTTAGAAGTTTTTAAGATTTGTAATTTTGTGCTAATGGTTGGTGCTTTACTATACAATGTAATAAAATTTATTATTTCCTATTATAATATATTATTAAAAATACAATTATATCTTAATTATATGTAAGTTAAAGAATTTACATAAACACGAAATTTATGTATTGGTTAGTTGGTTTAAATGACAAAAAAAAAAAAATTGTATGGAAATTACATTGTCATTAATAATCTACTTCTTTTAACATGATATCTAAGTTCTGTCTCCTATTAATATCTTTCTTGGTGCATATCAAATTTTTAGGAACAAAAAAGAAAATCAGACCAAGTAATGAAAATTCTTCTGGTTTAGAAACAGTTGGCGATGGTGCTAAAATAAGTGCAGTGAATAAATATGTGCAACATTTATTTTACTGGTCTAAAACCCAAATAAGTCAATTCTGGACCCAAGCAACACTAGTCTGGTTCAATGTTGGAAACTACAAATTTCACTGATCTTAATTCAAGACAAATTTCTAATAACCTCAAAAAGCTAACACAGATGAAATTAAGCAAAACTTTTGGGAAAATTCACTCATACACACACACACACACACACACACATTGAGGTACAATTTGATCTATATTGGTTGGCCTTTAGCAACAATGTGATCCTTAACACACATGTAAATGGAAATCAAAGTTTAGTAAGTTGCTAGCCAATAACACAAATGAATTTTACCTGCTTTGACAGATCCTCTGCCTAAGACAAAAGCTGCAAGAATGAATATTATGAATTCTTATACCAAATGTCAAGGAAAGAAAAACCAGACCACTTTTTAGGATTCTTAAAATAGCCCATTACCAAAAAAGTGATCAAAATGGGCCACAGCCCAGTCCCGTGTTTGTAAATAATGATAAACTATTTATTTGACATAATATTTTTTATATAATTAAAAATAAATATTTGAATAAATTAAGATACACCACAAATAGAATAAATTAAATAATAAGTTTAGATTTTATATTATATAATTTAGACATGCAAACTATGCGTCAAAGTGCTAATTAATAATGATGGCACAAAAAATACACACTTTAATAATTATACTTTAATTTTTTAATTTTTTTATACAATTTTTTTTTTAAAAAAAAAACACTTAGAAGCACACCCAAATTTGTTAACAAACTTAGCCAATGTTTATTGTGACTAGGGCTGTTGACATGATAAATTATTCGACTCAAAATCAATTAAATTCAACAATAATTGAATTAAAATTAGAATTTAACTAATTTTTAAAATTTTAATTTTAATTTAATTTTAAAATTTTAAAATTTACAGTGAACGCTGTTTAAATAATTATCAAATTCATTATTTCAGTCCGATTCATCAACACCTCTAATCGCAATAGAAAAAGGAAGTTCATGTTACTAAAGGAGCTGAGTTAAAGGTGCATTCATGGGGCAGACGATGCCTACTTACCTTTGGGACCACTTATGACATTAATTATTAATAACGAACCATGAGTCAGTAAAAAGCCATAAGCCATGATGATGCCTACTTACTTTGGGCAGAAAAATAACAATGTAAAACGGAATGTGTCCTGACAGATGACAGAACGATTAGAGGGCTAAACAGACACAACCTAACGAAGAAAGCATACTGTATACGCTTTGCCTTGGGACCACATTGGCGTTTGAACCAATCGAATCTAACAATTTTATGGAGATCGTAAACTTTGCAACGTGCCATTATCTTATGGTTCGCTATATTTAGTAATTATTCCAAGACTTTGATTGTGTACGTGAACCACAAGCTTTGCTTAATCCAATAATACTCGAGTTATTGAGGTTAGTGGTCTAATACAATAACACTCAACAAATAAGGACGCTTTGTGTTTTTTTTTTTTTTTTTATTTGCACAAAAGACGCATTTAATTTAATTATCACAATTTAAATTTTATTCATTTCTTTTTTATTTTTACATAATTTTTTAAAAAAGATATACAATTAATACGCATCCAAGACATAAACAAACATAGTCGTCTGTGTAATATCAAGATTCACCATGCCCACCCACTTTATTTCATTCCATTTTTTTTTTTTTTCTTTCTAACATTGATCCATAAGAATGACCACATCTCACAAGGGTTTCTAAACGTGGACTGCTCCAATTTCCTGGCATTGTGATATGAGTGCACATATTTTAGTAAAATAATGTGTATTCATGCACAGCTTTATATTAATGTTGTGTGATACATACATATATATATATATATAATATACATAATAACAAAATAATATGTATATGCGTACACGTTAGAATACACCATTTCCAAAATTCCACGAGGATTGTCAAGCACCAGTCATTTTAATTATATTGTCCTCTATTGACCCATTTATTTTAATTTTCGAACATCCAGTTCCTCTCTTTTGTGTTCTCACAAGTAAATATTATGTGTATATGTATATAGATATATATTCTTGAAACGAGATTCATGTTGTGTCAAATGTAAATAATGTATATCAATTTTATAAATTACATGTAAAAATTGTCCAAATCTTTAGGTTCCACATTGTAACTACAATGAGTTGAACTTTGTATATGTACTAGAGTATTACTATCATTTGGTTCAGTGGTAGCACCTTTCTGTTTCAAAGCATGGCCATGGTTCATGCCCATTACTATAAACACTAGAAGCTTTAAAGTTTGGATCGCCATTCCTATTCAGTGTAGGGCTATTTTTGTGAAACGTTGCTTTTTATGGCAGGCTCCCCATTAAAAAGATGGCTGGAGAACCCATAACTTGAATGTCGGGTTTGCTAGTTTTGCCCTCATTGTTATTGTTCCATTAATTATTTTATAATACGTATAAATTAACTAAGTAACTATAAGAAAATATTTAAACTTTAAATTACGAAAAATTTTTTGTGAATAATTTTTTTCTCTCAAAAATACAAATTAATTCTGGGAATTCAAAAATCACTACTGTTGTGTTTGGTTGGTGATTTTGTTGGGAATGAAAATTTAATTTTTTTTTGGTGTGAAAATTCTGCTTACTTGTGAATTTCTCATAGGATGAAAATTTCAGTTGGTTTGAATTTGTATATTTATAAATAAAAATATATAATACTGATTAGAATATATAAAAATATTGATTAGTTTTTTAGTACAAATTACTATATATGTGAGCATGTTTGCATATATTATATAAAAATATTAATTTAACTGTTAATAGATTAAATTATTAAATTTTAAATATTCAGATATATATAAAAGATGAAATAATTTAAATTTAAATTTAAATTTAAATGAAAAGTTTATTAACAATATGTTTGGATAATCTAAATTTCGAAAAGTATAATCCATCAAAATCAAAAAAATAAATAGAGCCTACAATGTTTCATTTTCATTATGAATCACTATGTACGCATTACACAATGAAGGGAAACGAATGGTACGTATGCCATAATTCTTCTCTTTGTGAATTCATAACCAACGAAATAATTATTTAAGTTCTTTAAGACCATAGAGTACTGGTTTAGGTATGGATTTGGAATGTTCTTGTTACCGTTTAATATCAAATTTTCTCCACTGGCTTAGTTAATTTTGGCAGTTGCCTTCACTTAGGTTATGATAGGATAATAATACTGAATTATGCAAATGTTGCTGTGTCTAATTAATAATGCAGCTGTGGTTGTGAAAATTATGTTTAATTGTAAATATGAAAATTTCAATTTGTTTTGAATTTATATATTTATATATAAAAACATATATAGTAATTATTAGACAATATAATATTATATAAAAATAATAATTAATTTTTTAATACAAATAAATATAAATGTGAGTGCATATGCGCATATATATATATATATATTATAGATATAGATTTAATTATTAATAAGTGTGATTATTGAACTTTGAATATTCAGATATCTATATAAAAGATGAAAAAATTTAATGAACAGTCTGTTTAGATAGTGTAGATTTTATTAAGTATAATCCATCAAAATCATAAAAATAAACAGAGCCTAGGATGTTTCATTTTCATTGTGAATCTCTCCGTACACAGTACACAATGGAGAGAAAGCAATGGTACGTATGCCGTAATTCTTCTCTTTAATAATTAATACCCAACAAAATAATGATTTAAGTTCCTTAAAACCATAGAGTGACTCTACGTATGGCTTTGCAGTGTTTTGTTACTGTTTAATATGAACTTTTTCTCCACTGGCTTATTTAATCTCCGCCATTACTTTCACTTAAGCTATGATGGGATAATAATACTGAATTAATGCAGCCGTAGGGTTTTGTAGAATATTCCTAGGTATTAGCAAAACCATTCGAGGACCCAACCAACCTTATCCCGCCAAATGTGAAGTAGATTTAGTTAAGTTGGATTAGTCATCCCTTCCCACTTGACATTGATGATGACAGCCAGTTAATACATGGTATCTTTATTATATATATATACAGGCGTCGCAAATGTCAATATTTAGCTAATACTTTTTTTTATAAAAAAAAAAAATGAACCTCATATTTTTCATTTGAAATCATTTATTATATTTATTACACCATGCCGATTCATGTCCACAAAAACTTAAAAGATGATTTATTGTTAGTCATTGGAGTTCGAGTAATATTTTGAGGTAATAACTATTTGAATTTGGTTTAAATCAGTTTTGTCTAGTTGGAGTTCAAAGTCAATTATTTTTTGAATTAAGTAGTAATATTAAACTCAATAAAATATAAAAATATTTTCGAACACAATTAAATTTAAGTAATTTTATCATCAACTTGTAAATTTTGGAGCATGTGGGTTAATGAGTACATTAAGGGACAAACTTCCGTTGATAAGACAGGATTTGAGTTATGGCAAAGAGTTGTGTGTCTCAGACAAACAAGGTGTTAGAATATCTTTTCTCTCACGCAGAGAATTAAAATGTGTGGGGCTTCATGACCAACAGTTTACTGCTGAATCTACAGCATTTATCATTGTTAGAATCATGATTCGAGGCTTCTGTAGGCTCCGTTTGTCAGAAATTTTATTGCACCAGTGACTAGATTTTACTACCAAATCTATGATGCATATTAAGTTTCTGAGGCTATGCTTCATACAAAATACGCAATTAGATTACACTCTAAAATACACGTCTTTTCTTTCTCACACACACACACACGTATATGTAAATATTACATGCTCATACACGTTTGTATGACTCAAAATATAATTTATTATATGTATATACGTAACGTTGTACTTTTATTGTATATAAATATTTTGAATTACACGTATATGCATATTGTATTTTTATATATTCTCTAACAAATATCTTCCATCCTAAACACAATAAAATTATATAATTTTATTAATGACAGTAAAAGATAAATTATTGCGTTTAGTAAAAAATTATATAAAATGAGAGAAAAAAATTAAAATGTTAATAGAAAAAATAAATAATAAGAAATAAATTAAAAGAAGCATGATGCATGATGGGCATTTTTGTCTTTTTACTTTAAATAGTAAGAAGCAGTTACTATAGGGAGTTTAACATTTTAACCACAGTAAATAGTATAAATATGAATTTATTGATAAGAGTGTTTTAGGAAATCTAAATTATTCTCCGTAATGGCGATGAAGATATTAAGGTTGCAATTCGACCTGACACAAGGCTTCATCCAGTATTCATTTAATTTTTTTTGCTGTATATTTGAAGGAAAGTTCCTAAGAAAATTAGTTTATAAATTTCTCTCACCCCTGCACCCACCTACATTGCTTAAACAATGAAAAAAATCTTCTCCAATTATTAAACTGCACATATGTCCTCTACCAATAATTTACTTCAATACTAAAATCATCATCATTATATATTTTTTTCATAAAACTCATCTAAAATTAAAAATAAAGAGATACATACATACATACGTACGTACATACATACATATATATATCACATCATATTAAATGATTCTTTTTTTTTTTTTCTAGCAACTAAGTAAAAGCTATAATGGGCAATTGATAGTTGTGAATTAAACACTGCTCCTTTAGAGTAAAACGACAATTGTCCAGGGACACTTTGTTGGCTTTTTATTCAGTATGCCAAGTTTAAGGTGTTGACCATAAAAAGATAATACAAACACCAGATAAAAAATTTCGAAATACTTAGTACTCAAATTAGCAGTATTTCTTTAATTTCTCGAAAGACGCAGTTGAACGACATTTGACTAGCCTTAATTTAAAGTGAATTCTTCCCGTTTGGGTAGTTTGTATTTTATTTTAATTATGAATAATGTCTTTAATTGATACTTACTCGTCACAAGCCTTATTCTCATAATTAATGCACAAATTAGATATTCGAGTTCTTCAACTCTCATTTGAATTTAGCTTTGATTAAAATGCGTCCCGTTATTTGGAAATAAAGAATAGTGATAGTTCTAATTAAACAATGTAACACCAAGTGTTGTGAAATTATTATAATGAAAAACTAACACACACAAATAAAAAATAAATAAAATGAACGTCACAGTTATGTAGTTAAGAGTCAACTACTTATATCTACGAGGCACCTATCCAAATAAAGGATTTTACTATATTAAATTTAACAATTAAACTTCAAGAAAAACACTTCATTCGATCAGTCCCTATTGATTACAATCTTATCCACACTTACACATAACTCACAATGGCTAAGTATTCACTCAATTAGTCCTCACTAGTTATAACTAGATTGTATTTATATTTTTCTCCCACTTGCTTAATTTTTTCCAACTTATCATCTCAAAGGGACAAAGCTTACATTTAATTTTACTCAACTCATGAAGTTTCAAAGGTCCAAATGGTCCAATAAAGCATTCAGACTTTATACCCATTAAAGTTAATGACTTCTATCCATTTTGGATGTGTAATCTCTAAAAAATTCACAACAAATCAAAGTTGCACAATTTCTTACCTAGTCACCACATTTGGTGTTCCAATACCAGTCTTGACTTTTTCTAACTAGTGAAATAAGCTTTCCTTTTTGAGTAGATTCTATCAATAATTAGCAAATTTGCACGATTTTCTTTGTCTAATCAGATAAAATTGATTAATTCCTTCCCTTACATGGACACTTGACCAATCCTTAACAAATTTGTAAAACTAGGAAAGAGGTTATCACAAATCTTTCCAAATAAGCTTTCACAAAAGATTTTCACGTGTGTTGGTGCCACATCATTTTCAACACATGTGCATGCTTAGCGCCACGCCACTGCATTGTTAGCTACCATGCCATCTGCCATGTCCAGTGCCATATCAACGCTATGTTCACTCTAAGTCAACTGCGATGCCAATAATCTCGCACTTTAACACTGTACAGCACAACAATTGCCTAATGCTTTGAAAATGCTTCTAAGTGTCCATATTCGATAATCAATAAATCCTAAGTGGTGACCTCTTTCTGATGTTACAACATTATTAGAGTAACAATAGTTTTCACAAAGTAGCAGCGAAAGAATCTGTCGCCCAAAATTGCAACACTAAACCTCACTAAGGAGGATTTTAAATATTGCTACTATAAAAGCAGCAAAATCATTCAAAACAACCACATACATCATCTCTATTACAACAATAGACAAAACTGTCAAAGAAAACCAGCAACCGATAGAATACCAAAGAAGATTGACAGGCAAAAACTAAAACCTAAAAATCATCGACATAAACCAGCAATGATAGTAAACCACCTTCAACTATGCTCCTCTAGAAGTTGCAACTGCAACCTCACATTTAATTATATCATGCTAGAACACTATTCTCTCAACTATGAGCCCTTTCAAAAGAAGACCAACCATTCTAGGAAAGTAGTGTGCATGAGCCGCAATAACCACAATTAAAACTCCCACTAAGGTCATGCAACCAAAAATCCATACAGAAAACCATCATCAGCAGCAATGCTCCAGCATTACCAACCAAGCAAGCAATCAATGATTCATCCAAATCTAAGAAATTTACAATCCACTTTACCTATCTCCTACTCCCCTTCAACTCCTTTCAATCTATTCTCTCTTTAAGACACACAATGTTAAAGTTAAGTCTAAAGAAGGATGAAGAGCCTAATGAACTTCACTAGCTTGAAGGACTAACTCTAGATAGAGCAAATGTTGGAACATCTTTGTCCAGAATAGAACCATATACAAATTTTAAAGTGGCAAGCTGCAAGTTAAGCTCACAGCATTGCAGTTTCCATTGGTCTATTTGACCATCAATTCCATGCCCAAGTGCCTCTAGATATGTAATAATAGCAATGAGACATTCCTATCAATTGGAGTGTACTTGAACTTTCTAACCCTGGTGTTGGAACGTTGCTAGAAATTTCGAGGTCTAATGTTAAGCCTTTATCTAATGGATCAAAAGTGGAGAGGTCTTGATTCACCAACCTACAAATATATACAAAAAAGGAAGAGATCCAAAGGTCTTTTGGAGTCTTTGATATTAAGAAAAGAAGGCATTTGATAAAATTAAACTCCAATCAAGAAGAAAGTGAATAACTTGAGATCTTCAAGAATATTTCCTTTTGAATTTGTTTAAATCTCTTCCCTTTATTTTTTTGGATTATGGCCTATATGTGAAACAAGGCAAAGGCTTAGTTTTCTTCTCATGTCTCCAATTCCTCTTATATCCAATGGTAAAGGATGTCTCTATGTTGCGTTGATGTTGCAACATGCAGCACTGCAGTGACCTTGATTCTCACCAACTTTCAGATCTGGTAATTTTTTAAAAAGGCTTACTATTACTGCTCATAACTCCTTATCAATTACGTGCTATTTTTGGTTGTTTTCAATTTCTCTATCGAGACTTGTATAGTTTTTAAGGTTGGCTTTATCTCTAGTTACCTGTCTTAAATTGTCGCTATTAAAATACTTCGTGGTGTTGGAGCACACTCGTTATGAGGTGTAGGAAGTGCTACGTTTTAGATTTTATTTATTTACTCAAATTATTCTTATTATTTTTCTTCCGTTGAATCTATTTAAAAACTTAATGACATATTGTCTCTCATTCCTAAGGTTTATAAAGAAAGATAAACAAGTAGAAATGAGGTATTATGGCCTTAGGAGGCCTCATCTTCCTTTGACATAATTTTAATCTTAACTTCAAAGGGACAAAGTTCACACTCAATTTCGTTCAACCCGTAAAGTTCCAAAGGTTCAAATTGTCTAATAAAATCTTTAGACCTTATATTTGGACGAATAATTTTCGAAAAATTTACATCAAATTAGAGCTGCACAATCCCTACTTAATCACTGTGGCAAGTGTTTCAACATCAGTTTGACCTTTTCAACTAGCAAGATATACTTTCCTTTTTTAGTAGATGTTGTCAATAATTAACAAATCTACATGATTTTCTTTGTCTAATTAGATAAAATTAGTCAATTTCTTTTCTTACATTGACACTTATCAATTTCTAACAAATCCTCAAAATTAAGAAAGAAATCACTATAGATCTTTCCAAATACTACATCATTGCCAATACATGTGCATACTTAGCACCATTGTTATGGCATCGTTAGTTGCCACATCATATCCAACACATATTTACACTTTGTATCATAATACGACCAACACACATATGTATATGTTGGCATTAGTGTCTCATTTTCTCATCGTATGAGTATTCTTTCCCTATTTTTTCCAGCTTATGATTTTATTGTCTGTATCTATATCCATATTCTAAAATTATTCTTTTAATTAAAATTTTAACGTTATACAAAAGCCTCCTTGCCTTGTGTATTGCCAAATATCTTTGGTTAAATTTGATTGAAATTTTTGTTGGGGAGACACATGATAGAATTTTGTTGAATATGAAAATTATGTTTAATTGTAACATTTTGATGGATGAGAATTTTAATTTAATTGAATTTATGTAATTATATATATAAAAAATATAATAATAATTGAATTAAGTGATCTATGTAGAAGTAATGCTAATCTTTTAGAGGCGTTCAGATTTATAATGCAAATGCATGTGTGTATATATTGATTTGATTATAAATATATATAATAATTAAATTTGAAATAGTCATGTGTATATATAAGAGAATGAATAATTTAAATTTGAATTTAAGAAAATTTTATTGTATAATAAATTTGAATTGTGTAATTTTTTATGGAATCAAAACTCGTGGATGTTAGGAGCCAAACATAACCTTTGCGCATCAGTAATTTCCTAACAACATTTATTCTTTTCATTTTTTTCTCGAAAATTTCGCAACTAAAAAACATAATGATGTAATTAATTAAATTTAATGTACGCCGTGGGTTCACATCAGTCAAAAATAAACCGTAGGTGAGTTTAGCCAAACCTTCACCCACCTTTACCCCGTCCACGTCCATCCTTTAAAATAGCCGAAAGCGGGAGTTGCCAGATTCAGAGCAACAGCTACAACAACAATTCGGAGAGAGAGGGTAAGGAATGCGAGGGAGATAGCTATAAGAGAGAGAGAGAGTTATCTTCGTGAACATTGTGCATTTGTTGGAAAGAGTGAAATAGCTGCCGGAAAAGTGACGTCAGAAACCGGAAAATGAAAGCGGAAGTGGTGAAAGAGCAGAATCTAGAGAAACAGATACATAAACAAATGGGTTGTATGGCTGGTTTTCTTCAAATCTTTGATCGTCACCAGAGTTTGTCCGTAAAACGCCTATATTCCGCCAAGCACCTCCCTCCTTCACCAGTATGGTTATGTTTCAGTTGCACGTTCCTCTTCTATCGTTTGCAGAAGATCTTTTCGTATTCTTACTCGTTTTGACGTTTTCTAGGTGGTTGACGCCGCTTCGGATTCGGACCAATCAGCTGGAGAATCGGCGGCGGTTTCCGCGGATTTGGAAACGCCACTACAGCCGCACGACGTGGCAGCACAGACACCAGCAAAGCCAAATCAACCTCCGGCGGCAGCGGATGAGGCTGAGTTACGGGCTAAATCACCTCTTCCACTCTCGATATTCCAGTTGAAAGAAGGCAACAGGCCATCGTGGAAGTTCTGCAAGGAAGCCCCAAGGATGTCTCTCGATAGCAGGGCTAATATTGATGCAAAGGGAGTTCTTCACCCAAAAGAGATCCGTACTCCTTCCTCCATCCTATCTTTACCCAATCGAGGCGATGGCGTTGCAAGTGATGCGACTGACACAGGCCAACACCACCGATCTCCCAGTGTCGTTGCCAGGCTCATGGGACTGGAGACGTTTCCAGATTCATCTGGTTCCGAACCCGAAAAGAAGCCGGAGCTCCGGAGATCCGCATCCGAGTCGAGAGTCTCAAAAGATCTCTTCCAATTTCGATTCGCCGCAGATAGCAGCAATTTTTATTCCAAGCAGCCAACTCAATCGCCTTCTGTGCATTTCCACAATGCGATGAAAGGTAAGGCACCAATGGACGCACATTATGCAGATCCATGTAACAATTCACTCAGAAATGCTAACAAGGCTGAACCACTTAAAGGACTGAAAAGAGGCTGCATCAATTCTACGTTGCCACGGAGAGCTTTGCCTAACCGTAAAAGTTTCTTCGATTCTGAGGACATCTTCCCAGAGCCAAATCAGGATGTCTCAATCTACAGTGAGATTGCGAAAAGATTGAAAATGAGAGGAATAGAGGAGCCGCCAAAAGATTCAGAGACCTTGAAACAAATCCTCGAAGCTCTGCAACTCAAAGGACTCCTGCATCCAAAACCACCTTTTCAGCATGATCAAGTCCGCAACAGACACTATGTATACGACGAGTCGCCAATTGTCCTAATGAAACCTTCGGGATCAACCCCAGTCAACCGCAGGATGGGAATTGATTATTCGCCTTCGACTAGCAGAAACGAAGCCCGTGGTGTTCGTCGGAATTACTGCCTCGCCGGAGGAACTTCTCCGTTGGTGAGTCCTCAGCGGGAAAAGAACATCCGTAGTCCGAACCGAGGCGGCCGGAGTTCGAGCCCGACTACCCGGAGAAATGAAGCCGACGCGAGTACCAGGCGGTCGAACACAATGGTCAAACCTAAACCATTGAACGGCGAAACCCAGCGGAGACTGAGGGCGAACGAGTCAGCGGAGAATCGCAATTCCTCTCCAGTTCATTCACCGAAGCTTGGCCCGAAAACAGCCGAACCTCATCCGACGGTCAACAATCGATCACCTCGGAGCAAGAAATCAACGGTCGAGACCCCTCAAAAAGAGAAGATCACGACCATTGTCGTCGCCGAGGAAGAATCTCCATCCATATCCGGAGGCAGTTCCACTGATGCAGAGGTGCTTTAACTTACATCTTAATAATTAACTCCATTGGTCAACAATAATTTCTGATTAAATAGTTAAATTAGTTCATAATTGGCAAAACAGAGATGGAAGGCTGAGGAATGCAAAGAGAAAAGGGGGAGGAATTTGTTGGAGAGGTGCGATAAACTGCTTCACAGTATAGCGGAGATGGCAGCAGCGGATACGCAACCGAGTCCAGTGTCCGTGTTAGACCCATCGCTCTACAAGCATGAGTCGTTGACCCCTTCGCCGATTACAATCAAGCGCAAGATAGACTTCGAAGGTACAATAAATTACAAAATTTTCAGCTCCATATTAGAGTAAACGTGTTACACTATACTATGTACATATCACATCACAATGAGTTGCAGTTGCTCAACTTTTTTAAGATTTATGTCAAAATAAATTTAGAAGGAGAAATTAGTGAAGTATTTTTGAAAACATAAATCAAGCACGTGAAATAATTCAACGGAACATATTTGATTCATTTTCAACTATTAGATTACTCGAGCGGTAAATGGTAAAAACCATTTTCAACCCACTAATATACCTTTAACTACTAGATTTAACGCGTGGTTGGTGATCAAAGTTTTCACCCCACATTCATAAATGAAAGTACCTTGTAACAAAAACCAGGCCAGTTCATAGTTTCACTTAGGGATAAGCTAGAGATCTCAGATCTGTGGTTGTCCGGGTGTAATTCCTTCGGCGAACTCAACTATTTACTTAAAGGATAACATTTATGGGAGATATGGAGGGGCTGAAGGAAAGAGGGTTTAGGTTTAGCCTGGGGATGGAGGTGGAAAGTGTGGCATAAGAGGTGGGTGGACGTAAGTCACGTGTAGTGGGAATCATGCCCGAGACGGGGAATCGTCCTTGTGGGCGTCCTCTACCATGACGAGTGACGCTGTTGACCCAAAAGTGTTTGGTAGAGCTGACGCTAAAGCTGTTTTCTCGAATGAGGAAGCTGATGTGGGAAATGACTCCATCTTTCTTATCCTCTGAGAATCATCTTTGAATAATTATACCCTTGGATAATGCAAGAATTTTAAAACAGTAACCACGCTTGCAAATATAGTGTTAAAAAGCCAGGCACTGATGCTCATATGTTGTTTTTCTTGGACGACTTGAAACATTTCTGCCTGAACCCCGTTTAAGGACTGGTCTAGATATTTTTCTTCGGATGTCGAACCAAATCTGAACTCATTTAATGTCAAATTGTCCATGAATGGAGGCTGGTGGCCTCCACAACCACAGCTACCCTTTCTATGTGGTCCTCACTCCTTTGTCGTCAAACTCTAATTAAGCGCCACATGACATGAAGAGGGTGGGTTTCTCGGATTGGATTTTGTCCAGACATTTCCAGGCGATGAAACTTATACTAGAATAACTTTTGTTTCATGAAACCAATAAAAAGTTCTTCAGTGCCTCCCATTTATAGGACTTGATTACTTCTAGAACAAGTGAAAACAAGATACCGATAATGTACTAGTGTGCTTAAGTCTTAAAATTATTGTTTAATTGAAGGCTAAGGCTCCTATCTCATTCACTCTAATGTTAATAACGTGCTAGATCAATCTGGAGAATTGGAAGAGGACGTATGGAGCCCTGTGATTTCACCCATTAGGTCCAAACACGAAGAAATATTAGATGGCCCCGATTTTGTTTACGTCTCGGACATCCTAAGAGCATCCCATTATCTCCCAGAGGAGTCCAACGTCTTTCAACTGCTAGAAGAGCATCAATATCTCAAGGGAAATGACACGTCCAAGGTCTCCAGGCTCCAAAGGAAGCTGATTTTTGACACAGTCAATGAAATTCTCTACAGGAACAGGCAATTGCCACCTTGGAAGGCTGTCTCATGGTCGAATGCTACGCCATCCCTTGATAAGGTCTGGTCTGAATATCAAAGGTTTCAAGAGCATGAGACTGCTGAAGACTTGTTTCAGATCATCCATGGGGTTCTGAAGAAGGACCTAGCTGGGGACGCCATCTCTGGCTGGGTAGACTGCCCAGTGGAAATGTCGGAGGCAATCTTGGACATGGAACGGCTTATATTCAAGGATCTAATCTGCGAGAGCATCGGTGATCTGGCAGCACCGGCACCTAGAGGTACATGATCATCCATGGTGCCTAAGAGGAGGTTGATATTCTGAATCAAGTAACAATCCAACAAAGGGAATTCTGTATTTCACGTGGTAGGGTACTAGCATTTTCTTGAGCCGATGCATACGTTCTCTTCTTTTTTGTCCTCTTTGTTTATCTATCTGGTTAATAATTATTATTCTGAAGCAAACTCTAACGGTCACTTTTCGCTTTTTGCTAGCTGTAAAAAGGATCAACAGAACTCAAAAACAAGATCCGTAGAGCTCTTGTTGATTTAATGGGGGTGTATGTGTGATGATGTTGGCAGAAAGGAACAAGGGAAATGGGCTGATATATCCAATAAAGTCATTTTCTAAAATTTGTGTGATCTTGGCTGCCTCTACTCTCTAGGTATCCTTAGGTTTTCTGATGACTGGGACTTAGCTCTGAAAATGGCGACCCAGTGGGGCTGTCCCATCCCGAGGTGCTGGGCACTCTGTGAATTGAGCGTGGGATAATTTAATTTAGCCATTCACGTACTTGAATTAAAAAATATTTCGGGTGGGCTGGCTTGCACCATCAATTAAACTTGATTTTAATTTATGTAGATCGATCCCATTAATTAACACTTTGATCGTCGCTTAGTCTTCTTAAAATTTGGATAAATCAGAACAAGTAGATTTGCTTTGAGTACATGTGAATCGTAGTCTTGTCTCTAATTTAGAAGCCACAGTGAAATCGAATATAACTTGTTAGTGCTATTAAGGTAGATCCGAGCACAATACTCTACAGTAATTAAATCAATATAGATCAAGATCACGAAGAAAAGCTTGTCGGATATGAACAGATTACATGGTTTATGGGACACTAGTTATTGTAACTGGTCATTTAAGCTGGTACATGAGTGCTACGTGTCGAGGTCGTGGGTGGTTATCCCATCAATGGCCGT
This sequence comes from Avicennia marina, assembly GCA_019155195.1. Classification (NCBI taxonomy): domain Eukaryota; kingdom Viridiplantae; phylum Streptophyta; class Magnoliopsida; order Lamiales; family Acanthaceae; genus Avicennia; species Avicennia marina. The sequence goes on from CM032753.1 coordinate 12,817,734, forward strand.
CGTTCTAAAATTGGAGTAGACCAATAAATTTCTTTATTTAAATGACGTGCACGTCTCTTTTCTTGTTTTTTAAATTACGATAAATATTATAATATTATATAAGAAAATAAATATTAAAAAAAAAACTTTAACGTTAAAATTATGATATTTATTATAATCTAATCATTTCCTCTATTTTCACGTTATCTTCTCTCTAATTCACCTGCCGTAAGTCACACGCATGATTATGCCATAGGAGAGTGCCAAAGAGATATGATGAGAAAGTAATAAGGATGAAAATGGGGGCTAGCCTACCATGTGAAGAAACAAAAGCAATTATAGGGTGAGGTACGATGAGCACTTTCCTACTTTTTATAGCATACTGTGACTGAAGCTTACGTTACAGAGCAGCGTTGAGACATAGCTCTGCTCCATAAAAACTTATTAAAAACTCAAATTTACATCTTGGAAATCAAGAGCAAGAGGGCCATATTCCCACCCTAAAGTGGATCTGGGTGGAATGAATTGTAAAAGATCAAAAGGGGAGTAGACACGGATTTTGTCATTGTGCATTGGGTTCTTTTCATCCTTTATCTTCTACTCATTCATTGCTGGATAATGGGTACCAAATAAGGCTGAAAATGAGGTCGGCTTAGTGCTAAGGGACAACACATGTTCCAGGCATGTTTGCCTTTCCTTGTGGGCTCTCTTAGTTTTTTTCTTCTAGATTATGAGCTTTGTGCTCTCTCATGTCATTTCATAGCCCCATCTTCTTCCTTTCCCCACAAACACTATAATAAAATACTTTTATCTGCTTCAGATTTGTTCTCTCTCTGTTATAACAAAAGCAAGATTGATCAACGTTTTTTTCTTTTTCTTACTTTCTTTCTTTCTTTTTTGTTTAAGCAAACTCTTTGTGTAAAGTATAAATGTATCTCGGACATTAATAACCCAAAAAACTGATGCTTCCGTCCAAAACTAGAAGCCCCACTCTCCAGAAAGGCAAAAACTAAAAAGAAGGCATGGGGGCCCTGCAGCTATCAGAGCTTATTGTATTGGATTTGTGGATGTCTGCTCTGGCCAAGGCATATGCCATTGATATGTGATTTTGTGTATTTTAATTTGATTGCTACGCACTGTCTCGTCTAGGAAATACTGAACAAAATTGTGAATTTCTAAATTACAAGTTTCAGAGCAGGCTAAAGCTTATTCTGTTTATGTTATGCCGCTAAAGAAAATGTCAATTTCTTAAACTGAAAATGGGACCCTTACCTAGTTTGTGGAGTACACACACACACACACACACATATGTAACTTATACAATGCTTAGAGGATGGTGAATTTTGTTTTGTTGGGTTTACAAACAAATGGGTTATCCATGTCCATGGGAAGGAAATAGGGTAGTGTTAAATTTTGTTGTTGAGGGAGTTGGAGAATATATATACAATATATCTTTATTGGCAAAAAGGGCTTAGATCTTTAGCCAAAATTAGATGAGCGAGGAATCTTTCCGTGTTATAGAGTGATTCTTTTATCTTTTTTTTTTTTTTTTTTTTGCTTGTTTTCCATTTGTGGTGCTGTAATGGTCCGAGCATTGATGTAACGATTCCTGCTTACAATTTGAACAGAACATCTATGAGGGCCTTTTGCTGTTAGTTTGGTCGTTTGGATGTTGCCCACCATGGACCCAAAAATCCTTGGAGTGTTTTTATATAGCCCACATAATACACTGAGCTGTATATTGTGTTTGACCCATAAAACTTGAGGCCCTCCACTTGTGGTGTAATGGGTTGATGATAGCCTGCATGCACAAAGATGGGCAAGGCAATTCCCAGTTTAATTTTGTGGTGGGACACGTGGCTCTTGTATGGCCACGCCAGCTAAGACTGATCACAGTGCAGTTTTTTCATTTTTTAAACTAGATTCCAATTGAATTGCCACATGCGATTTGACGCAGTTTTACGTGGGATTTTGAAAGCCCAAAAAATGTAGAGTCCGATGTGATTATGTGCGGTTTCGCGAGTTTTATTATGATTTGATTTAGTATTAAAAGAAAAGGTTACATATTGTATTTACTGCCACCCATTTACACCTCAATACTGGCCATATGCAAGGAAAACAAACCAAAAAAAATCATGACGTCGTGACCCTCAAATAGTAAGAAGAAAGGGCAATCTTCTACTCCTGTAAACATGCTCATCAACTCTGATAGGAGTTGCGTAAATCTAGAATTGTCAATATCCTTTTTTAAAATTGCGTGTTTCGCGAAAAATAACTTGACTAACTCCAGAAATAACAAAGTTTTAAGTCTGTCAATACCAACGCGGATAATTATTTCCATCAACGCGTACGTATACTTCAGCATACACCATGTTCATCTAGAACTTTTAGGCCATGACCATTTTAGAAAGTGGACAACAACTGAAGGCTGAAGCCTCGTCCTGACTAACTTTAGCCATGAAGAAGAAGGTTTTAATTTCCACAAGAATTGCACTATTAATTTTCTTGAAAACGTATAAACCCACCTTTTGTTTGCTTGAAGTCTGCGGATGGACTGTCGTTTTGCTTCTGCACGCGATCATGGAATAGGGGCCTCATTTGTTTTTGGTACCTCGATCCCATTAGCATTGTTGGCCAACAAAAGGGTCTCTTATTGGGTAGCCATAATCTCCATGTAGTCTACAAATATGTCGAGCTGGAGGTAGGCATTAACGACTTTTCATGTCGCTCTTTAATTGTATGAATAAAGCTATGATAAAGAAGTTGCACGTAGCTCTAAGCATGTTTACCACCTCTATTGTTCTTTTCAAATCACATTCGCATGACGTCCACGTTAAATTTAAGAGTCCATTAGTCATCTATACGTACTACAAACTTTTGGAAGAAAGTACACGATCACTTTGACTTTGGATCTTATCAAATATGCATTTGGGTTTTATAACAACATATGAAGATGGGAGTTACCATGATTGTGAAGCTATGGAAGCCACCGGACATTAGGCCCCAGGGTCTGCTAAATGGAGGGAAGATGGTGACTGGTTTGGCTTCTGTGAATGAAGATTAAACCAGAAATTTTCGCGCTCTCTCTCTCTCTCTCTGCTTTTTATCATATTTTTTAGTACTTTAAATCCGAAGCAGGGTATCATTATCTGATTCATTGGTGATCTCCTTCTCGTTTTATCCAATGGGTGTTGAAAGGCTTGCTAGCAGTACTACAAATCAATTAGACGAAGAATATAGTGAATACAATGTCTGTTTTGCTGGTAAATAGTTGACTCGTACGCTATTGATAACTGTCTGTTTGATCGTACGACATTTATGTATTTATCATGTCTTATAACCTAAATGAATACAAACTTTTTCATTAATTCTAGAAAGTCCTCTTACCAATAACCATGCCCTAAGAATTTTCTTATTTTGATCTAATTTATATGAAAATTAAGAGTAATTATGTATATAAAATAAAATTAAAAGAACATGTGAAAAATGTTTTTTGAAATATATAAATTTTTATTTCTGAGGGTTTTTTATTTCAACTTTATTTTTGAAAACATTGTTACAGATCCTTTATATATAAATCACTAAACAGTTCATTTGAATATAGAGAGAATGAATTGAAAATTACATGAAAATTGATAGATATTATACTAATTAATTAGTTGTAAAAAATATAGAGAGCTACCAAAAATGCCTTAACAGAACTTATTGTTTGGATACAGTTCTGATAATATTTGTAAATAGGCAATTGAACTCATGCTTGAGCCAGCTCAAGACAGGGTTTAGGGTTCACCGCTCCAATCCCTTTTAGACACTTGCTCAAGGCTACAAGAGTCACAGTTGAGGCAAATAACACCACCATCTTGGAAACATTATTCAAAAACTGATACAAAAGGACATCAAATTCAAAATTTTCAAGGCCAAACAAAAATTAAATTCATCTTAATCCTATGGGAATGAGATATTGAAAACAACAAGAACACTCGTCACTGTAGAGCAGATTTCAAGCTTCTGGTGAACGTTCCCAGTTTTTTTAAGCCTTCTTCAGGAGAGTTTGCATCACCCAATAATTTCACCATGGCACTACCAACAATGACACCATCTGCTCCCCATCCAGCCACCTGAAATAAGTGATGCCGACACGTTTTGGTTAGCAACGGAGCTAATATCTCATTATTTATGTCGACCAAGATCGTGTTCCAAGACTGACCTGTTTAACTTGCTCAGCATTTGATATGCCAAATCCAACTGCCACCGGCTTGCTTGTTGTCTGGGGAAAGATAAGCCAAGTAAACGGAAAAGTAATGCGTTCTCTCATTGAGTGACTACTTTATACCACTGATTGTCTCCATTAAACTTTCTATGGTACACCTCATCTCTATACCCCAAGCCAACAGGGATGCCAGAGGAATAAACAAGAGGTGTGATAAATTTTTTTTGGTTTTTTACAAGATTACCGGTAACTAAAATGCCATTTTACTGTGGGGGTAGAACAGGTGGGTTGTGAAATTCACCTCTTTAATTTCCTGTAGAAGAGCTTGAACCTTTCCACTGACAGATGCTCTCGCTCCCGTGACTCCCACTGCGCTTACCTATTGATAGGTGCATAAACAAAAATCCTCAACAAAATGCAAACAGGACATGCACTTCAAAACCAGGGGTATTAAAAGCAAGTACTCGAAATCCAGTAACAAGTCAGCTTGTTTTCTGTACAGTAGATAGGAGCGAATTAAGCTACGGACTTGAAGCACAAACTTAGCAAAAATGACCCATTTCAATACCGATTCCAAACAGTAATAATTCAGTGAAGATTCTGTGTAAGTTATGTTCAGTGAAGATTCTGTGTAAGTTATGATCCCCCTCCGAACAATACGAAGACCAATTGAGTTTACTGAGTCATGCTGTGACTTGATTATGAAAATGTGAAATCACTCAATTGAAGCTGTTGGAGACATGAATCAACTACAGTGGCATAAAAGAAATATCATAAAAAGGTCACATAATAATTAGTTTCACATAGATGTAGGTATCGATTTAATAATTAGATATAAAAGAGACATGAGTTATATGCAACATATACATCAAAGTGGTATAGTTCAAAATATGGATTGAACTTTTACAGATTACTCCTGTTTCCAAAAGAAAAATTCTGATCTTACAAGATAGACAAATCCTTCCGAAGCTTCAACAATGGCTTTCATTCGTGTTGTGGGGGTAGTGGGAGTTGTAAGCAGCACCTGAAATTCAAGGACAAAACAGATCATGTTGCGAAGCAGAGAATATGCACCCATCCAATGCCACAAGTGCACTGGTGTAAAGAGATCTGGTAACCTAACAAAGAGAAGTTGTCAAGATGACACATAAATGCCACTGAAGATAACATGTTCCATTCAGAAAACATGCATCAAATTTGTCCACTTTCACAATAGTTTCATGTCTGTTCTCAACTGTCGCAAAGGTTATGCAACTAACACAAACCTCATTCTAATATTTAACACCAACCTAAGAGAAAATATAAGACTTATTAACTTTAAGAATTTATTGATACCACAAACCGACTTTATATTGTATTTATTGGAAAAAAGAATCATGACAGACAAACAGTAACTTACGAATGGAGATATTTATACTTCATGATTAATGTAACAGAATTATAAATTACAAGTAAGAAAAGCATTGACCCTCCTCAACCATAGGGAAATCATATTGTGATGAAGCATTGGACCATTTATTTTAACACTTGCAAACATCAGTCAGGGTAACAACGATCAAGTAAGAGCAAGCGGTTATTGGAAAGCCAACCAATTCTATATTGTTATCCACAGCTTCTTTTCTTAATATCTCAGTCTCCTCGAGAGGGACATCAGGAACAACAAGTCCTGAAAAGAAAATTGTCCTCAGTAGTTTAAACAAACATAATAATGAGAAGTTAGACATCAAACAGATGACACGAAAAGGAAGTGAAGCCACAAACCCAATCTCAAGGAAAATAGAAGGGTCTGAAGAAACTGCCCTAATTATTAAATGAAACAAATAAACTAATAGTTATCCTAAGTGAGTCGAGACAATTGTATTTGGAGGAATTCTAGAAGATGCGAGCAGAATCTCTTTCAAAATAATTTTCATGATACATTAATATTATGAGTGGTAAGTACAATTACCATGAATTCCAGTGTCTTTCAAAGTGGTCATGAATTTCTCCACACCACGCTTAAGTATTGGATTATAATATGAGAATAGTGCAATTGGACAGGATAATTGAGGCACCACCTGATGAAGTAACAAAAAATACATTCAGAAACTGAAAGACTATCCTCAACATTAGACAATAGGAAGCTAATTTGGACCCAAAAGAAAACATATCATTAGCAAAAAGCATCTAAATTGGTCTCTTTTTCCTACAAAATCAAAAGTATAGGTTCACGTAAACTCAATAGAATTACTACAAAATAAAGCATAAGCAAGACTAATCTTTTATCTTTATTTTAAGATACATCCCTAGAAAGAACAGCATTATATTAGCATTAATTCCACTCTGTTTAATTTTTCATGTTGCCAAAGTTAGCAGGGACTTACTTCCTTCAACATCGCAATGATTTTATCAAAGTTGGTTCCTCTGCCTAACGAGCGTGTGGCAGCAGCCTGTGAAAAGAAAATAAGAAAATCAATTGGCACCAATCACAAATAATAAAAAGGGATAATTACAACTACATCCCCTAAGATTTGGGCATAGTTATGTCAAGGCCCAGTGAGTTTGGGTTTATTACACACAAATACCCTTCCACACTCCTTTTTATACAGTTTCAAGTTGCAGATTCCTTCTCCCCTTTCCAACCTGGAAAGACATGATGACAGCAAGAAAAAAAAAAGGTTGAATTCTGAATTTACCTCACTGACCCGTTCTACTCTTGGCCTCCAGAAGATGATGATGACAGCAAGAAAAAATTTTAAATTGTGAATGTACTCATCTAACTGGTTAACCTACTTTTGTCCATAATTTTCAGACAAAAATGCACTTAAACCCTCTGAAGTGATGTGCATGTGTACAAGCAGTTTAGATATTATCAATCCATGAGTGTTATAAATGAATGTGTTTTGGCAAAAAAACAAAAAAAAAAAATTAATGATATAACTATTTATTATGAAAATCATATGATTAGTAATCACTTTTGATTGACAGAATAATTAGTTATCTTTACCTAACAATCTAAAATAATTACTAATTTTAAACATAATTACTTAACTTATCATATAAATATTATTATAATTTGAAAGACTTTCATCATGTATTACAATATGCATTCCTATTAATTTTTATCATATGAGACTAATTAAATAAGTGAACAACTTAAATATTTAACTAATTCTGTAATTTTTTTACTAATTGACTAGATGTTTTTATCATTATAAAAGAAAAATAGTCACATTAATTAGATTCATACATGAATAATTAAATAATTGATTACTAATTGATTCGAAGTGATAAAATATTTTTTTGATAACTAAATTAATCAAATAATTATCTTAAAATTTGAATTACATAAAGATAAAGATATCCTTGTATATAAACTTTAAATTTTCCTTATTTTTTCATTGTTCTTTCTTTCATCTGTCTATCTAATACATACATAGAGACACCAACAAACACAGTACAATTACAAGGTACATATATATACATCCATATACACTACACACAAATCTAAATAAACACATATAAATAAACAAACCCATATGTATATACATCCGTATAGATTAATATATACACATACTCAAACTCACATCCATACACATTGTACACAAAGATATATACACAAAGTAAATTAAGGAAACTAAGTATTTTAGCAAACAAATAAAAATTAATTTGATTAACTGAATTTATTATATAACTTTCAAATTAGTTAAAATCAAATACCTTAATCAATTATTAAGTTAACTTTGGGTAATATTTGCATCCTCGAATTTTGAATAAAATTAATTTGTTATTTAATATTATTACAACCACATCTCCTTAAATTTGATATAATCAAATGAAACTCTAAATTGTATTTTGGACATTACAATATTTTAATTTTTTGAATAATTTTTCATAGAGGTAAAATAGTCCTTCCTTGACCAACAGAATGTGATAGAGAATGCATACATAATTTTTCAAAATCAATGGGCTAACTGAAATTATACCCATAAGTTGCAATTATCGCTAATAAATATGTTATGCTTATGCTAAGACTTTGCATCAATAGAGTATATAAACAAAATTTTCAAACCTGGATAACAGGACCATCAGCCAAAGGATCTGAGTAAGGAACCCCCAACTCTATAATGTCTGAGCCGCATGAGTCAAGGACTTTCAGCGCCTCTGCTGTGGTTGAAAGGTCAGGATCACCGGCTGTAATGTATGGAATCAACGCCGCCTATCACCAAAAGCAGGCTTACAAAACATAAGAATTTTAATTTGGGCATAAATGATTCTCTTAACCTAACAAAAGCATGTTTACAAATTTCATCTTAATCTAACAACTCAAATTAATAATGGATAGAGACCATCGATTTGGGCAAGCAACAAGGCCTAATGTTGACACAACAATCACAATCAATCGAATTTTCGAAAACCCATAGACCCCATCAAGAGAAAACAGTTTCTCCAACCACAGTGGAAATTCACCGGAAATTAACGGGTTAATCAAACACAGCAGTAACAAATTCAATAAAAGAAACTAATCCAACAAATTGCAAAAAAAAATTCCGGCAACCACATCAAATTCAATAACCTCGGAGTCAAAAAAATTAAACATAAGGATTGGGAAAAGGCTAAGAAACGAAATTAATGCTTACTTCTCCTCGTTGTTTCAGTCTGGAGAAAGTGTCGGAGAGCCCAACGGTAGGGGCAGTTGTGAGAGCAGCCATGGGGGGCTTGTACTTGAGTGATTTGTTGGTAGAAACCGAGAAAGACGCCGGGCGTCGTTCTAGGGCACGGCAATTGGTCTTCAGCTGGAAGAAGCAAGTGGCCTTGAGAGCTGCAGCCATCCGTCTATATCTGGGCAGCGGCTTCTTGAACTGTTAAGTGTCCCCCTCCATTGAAGTGCGAGTGTAATATATTTATAATAGGGCCCTCACAAAGATTTGGCAGGGATTTTTCATAATTAGATTTTTTTTTAAGTCAATGTTTTAAACAATAAAAGGAAATTATGAGCAACAATGATGATGGGATAAATTATTTTGTGAAAATTAATTAAATATTTTTTTATTAATTAAAAGTCTGTAATGTAATAGGGTCAAATATCAAATCACAAAATTATGGGAAAATAATGTGATAAAAATGGTAATAAAAGGCGTGTTTTATGCGTATACATAATTATATAAACGAGTGAATAGCATGTTATATTATTTATAAAATAAAAAATAAAAAAATTGAACATTGAAATACAAAATAAAATTGAAAGAAAAGATTAATAATATAGTAAATTAAAGTTGAGGGAAACCAAATCCTGCCACAAATAAATATTATAATTAAACACAAAATTTTATATTATGCACGAGATTACAAAAAAATGAAAGGGTAATGAGATAAATAAATTTGAAGAGTCAAGGATGAGTAAAAAGAAAACATACAAAGAATTACAAGTATTTTAATAATTATATATAACGCAATTGAATTACATTATATTCTCAATGTATAATGCTGTTATGAAAGCTACACTTGATTCTTGAGTATAATTATATAAATGAATAAGTAATGTTTTATATCATTTATAAATAAAAGCAAATGAAAAAACTTAAAATAGAGAATAAATTAAATTAGCAAATATGGTTGAAGGAGAAAAAAAGTATAACAAAATAGAATGAGAGACTGTTAATGCTTGTACACATAAATAAAATAATAACATATTTTTGAATACACATTTAATATTATTTATATATAAAAAAATAAATTTTAAAAATAAAAAGGTATAAAAAATGAAATTAAATAAAGTGAATGAAATAAATGAAAATTGAGGAAATAGTATGAAAACAATATAAAAAACTAAAAGCAGTGTAGTAATTATGTGTGTAACCATATTATCTAATAATATTCTATGACATTTATTAATTAAGTGACAAAGATAAGTTTGAAGGAAGCAAAAACAGAATAAATTTAAATTATGAGAGAATATTAAAAGAAAAGATAGAATAAATTAAAATTAAAGAACACTCTATGCTTGTGCATATAAATCATACATTAATAAATTTAAAATAAAAAATTTTATTCATAAAATTAATAATTTATAAAAATAAATTAAAATTTTAAAAACAAAAATACAGTAAAAAAATCAAAAAAAATAAATAAATAAAAATTAATAGAGTTGAATGAATATGTGTGTGTGCGTGTATGTCCAAAGGTAGTTCAACGACAATCAAACTTTTTGATTTGGACATGAAAGGTTACAATCAAACTTTATTATATTTTGGACACGTGCGTGCATGTGTGTGTGTGTGTAAGGGCTACCGTCAAATTTTATTACGTTTTGGACATGTGACCTAAATAGATCATCAGCAATCTGTGTACAATTAAAAACGCATTTTAACTTGGCATTGCCAGTAACTAATCTATGTAATAAAATCGAAATGGAAGAAATAAACGCAATTTATTTTGAGTAATTTAAGGTCGGTGAACGTAATTATCAATGACTAATTAATCATTATAAATTTTATAGTCTTTTAAAATAATTATTTTGAGTCTCTTTCAATAAAGCAAGCACGGCGTGATATTGAGAATATGAGAAGTCATACTGTTTTATGAAAAGAAAATAAACGGGACTGACTTTCGCATTAGAAATTGTGGGAAAAAGGTTTATTGTACGAGACTCGATTAATACTTTACCATGAGTGTTGAGATAATATTAAAATATTTGAGGACATAAAAAGAGTTAAATATGTGTGTGTGTGTGTGTGTGTGTGCACGATTTTGATTTTAATGCATTTTATACATTATATATATCTATGTTTTTTTATATATAGTAAGACAAATAGACATCATAGTTATTAAGCAACAAACTAAATTTTATATATATATATATATATATTAATTTATTGTGTATAATATTTTTTATTAATTTTTTTAAATTTTATTTAAGAATAAAGTTTGTAAGTTCGGTTTTAAGCGTTGCGTAATGAAAAGGGACAGGTCGAATTAAATAATAATAAAATACAAACATAATTCCACTTCCCAAAAATAAAAAATAATAATAAAGAAAAGAAAAAATCCTTTTGAAAACTGGAACGTGGAAAACCTGCTCTAAAACTGGATTTCGGAAAACCAGATTTTGGTGACCCAAAAAATTTTCACATCATAAAAATTCGATCTTAAATCGGATTTACATGATCCGAACCACAATAAAAAAAATTAAAAAATAATATTTAAAATTTTTTAATTACTATATATTAATAAAATAAACAAGCCAACGCACCAACTCCTAAGGACGCTAAATGTGAGTGCAATGTAAGACATATATATACGCACAAACATTTTACCAAAAAAAGGTTGATATTTAACTATTTGCATAAAAAAATATAATAATTGAAATTCAAACTAAAAATAAAACTGACGAAAACTAAGCTTGAATTGGAAGATCAAATTAGATCTAACTAATTAGCGTATGGTGATTGAAAACACAACTAATATTTGGGTAAAAAGGTTTTCTCAATTTAATGGATTCTTATTATCTAAAGGAAGAATAGCACCTCACTGGATTTTAAAGAAATTGAGAGAGTACAATGATATGAGATTTAGGGAATCGGATTGAAAGCGAGAGCAGATTATTTGGAAAAGATAAAAGGGTGTAATGCAATTTATATAATGATATTATCTAATTACAAAAAATTCAAGCAGCTAAAAATGACATCTATCATAAATTGTGGCAGGTGAAAATTAAATGTTTAATTATTTTAACCTTTTGTTTCACATAGTCTCTCTACAGCAAAAATATTTTAGTAAGTGCATATTTAATCAACCATATAATTACTTTAAGGGCTTCAACCATAACAAGGAGTATATATAAATGGTAAATTACGTGTAAATCTCCTGAATTATAATGTTTATTATTTTAATACTAGCTATGTAATTGAGTTGAGTAACTGTGACCAAAATATGCTAATATTTATTTATTGAAGCTAGTTGATGTTTACGTGTAGATTTGTTTAGCCACAAAACTTGAATTTACAATTGTACATTATGTGTGTTACCATGCTTGGTGTCTAAGGACATCACAGTATGAAAAAGGGCAAAGTAGTAGAAGAGAACACACACACACACAACGTCAAGATTTCAATATTTTATATAAATATTGTGTATATTTTATATAAATATTGCATACACAATGACTATGTTTGAACCTATTTTTCACGTTCAAAACTCCTTCTACAATTTCACATTACTAAATATATTATTTAATAAAATTTTTATTCAAATTCAAATTCAAAATTTTACTTTCTTACATATATAACTAACTAATTAATTTTTAATCATTATATTTATTTACAATCAAATTAGTACATATACATATTATATGTATACATACATTTATTTTTATTTATACCATAAAATTTAATTATTATTTTTATATATTATCACATCAACTAATCATTATTATATTATATATATCTATATTTTTAAGTAAATTATATTATTTACTCTATCTAACCATTTGTTCTAAATATTTTATTTATTTCAAGATAACTCTTGCCCGACACCATATTTAATAAAAACTCTTCTTCCAAACATAGCCATAGCCAATGTGTTCTGGGTGTTGGTTAAGCAACAAAGCTCATAAAACACAAATAATTTGTGTGATATTTACCACACTAGTGCAAATCTCACCACCAATTACTAATTCGTTAATTGAACTGCATGGTTCTGATATAGGACAATTTCTATTGCACAACGTGTACTTATTAAAATACTCTTATACTTTTTCAATTTTCATTCACCCTTAATTTTAATTTGATTCATTTATGTTATGATTTTCTTATTTCATTATTTTTTATGGATCTTATGCACCATAGAAAATTTATATTTTAAAAAAAGTTAGCATTTTATTTGCATGCGCACAACATTACCTATCTTTCATACTTAGTTCTTTTCAATCTGTTCTTTTAATATTAATTTATTCTATCGTTAAATTTCGTTTTCCATTCTTATTTTACAAATGCATTCTTATCAAAACAATATATTTTATTTATGTGTATAACAAAGCATGACTAAGTGGACACTTGCAGATAGTCCCAATAAAGTAATTCCAGTACTTTGATCTTGAACAAGGGTGTGAACAAATTGCATGTAGCCCATTTAGCAGGTCTGGCTTCTCCACACAGCAAACCAGCCCATTAATTATTCATTCTTTGGACTTCACACCAAATTGAATGCTTACTCGACACAGAACTCCACGCTCATCATGGGAAGGGAATTGACTCTCCATGCATCATTTTGTTGGGTTCAAATCTTCTAATACTAAAATTGTCGTCTCCCCTCTATTCTAGCTGTTGCGTGTATTAAGGTATATAACTATACATAAATGGTGTAATAAAAAAAAATTAAAATAAAAAACTATACACATGTGGAGGACAAAAGAGACAAGGACTATATTGAGAATAGAGGTTTTCGTCACACCCAATTAGCTTGATCTCTAAATATTCCATCCAATCATGGGTTTTTTTACTGTTAATAGAAGTCCGTTTTAATTTGGAGTACAACAACTGAAATTAAAGACAATTAATTTCATATAACATATAGGATAAAATAATCCTTTAATATAATTTAAATAAATTTGACTAATCCATAATTGAAATTGAATATAGTCTCATGTTTTATGCACCCAAGGAAAAAATATCACCGGTCCAGCTCTAATTTTACAACAACCGTAGAAGATTAAATTGTGACTTTGTCCAACGTGTCCGAAGTATTGCCCGCACACACCCCCTCTAATGAAATCTTAGCTATTTACGACAGACGAACATAGCTGGTGCGATGCCTAAAGGTATGTCTCATAAAGATGCATCATTTCTGTATTTGTACGTAAAATAAGAGGGCTTGGGTACCAAAATTCTATTTATGAAAAAGAGGGCTTCCTTTACATGTACCTAAACTCCAATGCATGCTGCCTTTCTCCCTAAATAAACCCTTTTAACATGTGACGCATTAGATTTGTGCGTGTTATGACTTGATAAAACAGCATTCTACTTAACCCTGTTTCATTTTAGACACGACATCTTATTTTATTGCATTTCTTGATCAGTGCCATATGAATTAGGTCAACCTAACACTACAAAAACTCTTACATCAAACTCTTGTTTTAGACGCAACATTTTTTATTTTATTGCAATATCACGTTCGTAATCATGTCGTGCTTTAGTCAAGGGACATGCGTTTTTGTCCACACACACGTGCATATGGACTGTGTGACGTGAAAATGTGAAAAATGACCCAACTTTGAATGCGAAGTCAACACACTCTTATTGTTTGAAGACATTATTTACTTGTGCCTGCCTGCACTTGCTTTTTGACTTTGAATCGTGGTCCATTCCCTTGAGTCTACCAATTTCTTGATTTATTGATCTTCCACTAAGGCATTCATGTCCCATCAAGCCTTAAATATTCTGTGTCACTGGTGAAAATTGTTAGGCGAGTCGGACAAATTTATCCAAGTTTTGCACCAAACATACTTAAATAAAACTATCCATGTGTCATTGCGTTTTTACACTATATTTACACTCTATTCTTATTATTGAAATAAGATTTTGTTATTATTATGAAACTACCCTATTATTTTTATTTTTAAATTATTTATCTTTCTATTATTTTGTTCTCCCTTTCTTTTTTAACTTTTTATTTCATATGCATTTTCTTTCAAATTATTTCTCTTCTAAATCCTTTTTTATCACTATCTATTTTTTATGTTAAATATTATTATACTTTTAATATTAAATAATTGTATTTTATTGTTTAAACTGTGAGTATTTTATAATCTATACTATTAATAATTTGTGAAGCCTCTAAAAAATTAATTTTTAGTTTCGTAATCTATTGACAAAAATATTCCTATTCCTATCTCAATTTAGTAAACAGATAATATTCATTAATATAAATAGAATATGTATTTACATAATAAATCACATTTTAATTTTCTGTGTATTCCTATTAAATGTGCCAATTTATATATAATTACGCGTGCCATTTTATTAGTAATAATAGTGTTGTAAATGGAAGGGCATCGAAATAAAATTAATGAAAAAGCAGGGGCATATGCAAAACTGGAGCCCTTTTTAAGGCGCAGAGTGTGACTTTTCTTTCATAGGATCACGCTCGCTGCTTCGTTCTTTGTCTCTGCTTTTACTGCGCTGTATGGAGAGTTCGGGAGGACAGCTGCCACCCGGGACTTTTCTTCCATCAATTTCTTCTCTCTAAATCACGCAGGAACGTACCAAGTAAGTAGTTACGGTGAATGCAATTGTGTGTTTCTAGTTTAATCAGTCAGATATCCCGAGCGTACTCGACCTTGTCACTCCATGGCGAACAATCAAGGCGAAACCCCCTCCGACGACTTTCTCGAGCATATTTTAGGGTTTCCGGGCTACGCCGCCGTGGCCGATGCTAATTTGGTGGCAAACGAAGCCGAAATGATGCTGCAGCTAGGGTCGGGTGACGGCTCCGCTCACTTGGGTGGAGTAGGCGGAATAGGAGTTGGACTCGGGGCTGACGTCGGCGGCGCTTACGGAGTTGGACGTGGAGGTAGCGGATTTCCGTTGGGGTTGAGCTTGGAGCATGGGAAGGGAGGGTTTAATGCCGCCTCAGGGAGTGGGAAAAGGTTCCGCCGCGACGACGTCGTTGATTCCCGCACTTCTTCTATCCAAGCGGTAAATATTTGAGAAGTTCGGTTTAATGTATTTAAGATTTGTGTGAAAGTTAGGCTCAGAGTACTATTCATGGTGTCTTACGCTTTTCAAACATATGAAAGTTTATGGAGATGCTTATTTTATATGTTATGATTATCATTATACAACACAGCAGTTCAGTAAGTTAACATACGCGGTTTAAGTATGAATTATCCTTTTGTTATGAAAAACGTGTTTGAGATAGCTAGGAGCCGATAAACTCTGACTGATGATGTGGTTGCTGTTGTGCTAGTCTTGCTTTAATTTTTATTTTGTTCATGCTTAGAAGTGTGGATGGAAGCTTAGATGTTTCTTGTTGTGGTCGTTATATCTATGCATGGGACCTAATAGATTTCCTCATCTGTTTTACTCTCCGGGGCCTCCGTGGGCAGCCAATGGCAAGCACGGATGCCGCAGCGCCGCATCCACCTGCAGTTCGCCCTAGAATTCGGGCTAGACGGGGCCAAGCAACAGATCCACACAGCATAGCTGAGAGGGTATGCACGACTTAACTAGAAAATGGCTTTTAGGATATCTCCTCTACTCATAGGGATGAAATAATGATAGTTGTTCTTGTGGATGAATAATTAACTTCATATTATGCAATGACGTGACCTCATGATTGGAAATCAATGTGTGCCCATGTATGTTTCCTTCTCTTATTACAGCTGCGCCGAGAAAGAATAGCGGAAAGAATTAGAGCACTGCAAGAGTTAGTTCCCAGCGTCAACAAGGTCAGCTTTCCAACAATTCAGTTCGGCATCTTACTACTTCAGAAAATTTCTGCTTTCTGGATGACGATAAAATAAGTTTTAGCTTTCTTGTCTCTAAGAAGCCACGGTAGATTTTTTCCTTTCATTGTCTGTTTCGTGGTTCTATTGCTTCAATCAATATTTTCAAGGTGTCATTACTTGGAGTTGATGTGGAATTTTATTTCTCTTTCTTTATTGCTTGCCTTTGTTCTGTTGAAGAATTTATTCTGATTGTGTTGTTTATATCCGTCTGTTCTTATTGTAACCTACGCTGTGTAAATATTTATAAGAGGTGATACTTTCTTGTGCAACATGTTTCTCCCAGACTTTGCAGAGATGCAAAGTGCATTGACATAATTGCGTAATTATATTATGAACTCTTACTGATTATATAAAATAATGATCTGATCCACATTCTGATGAATGTGTTGCCTGGTCCTTTCATAATAGAATAGACAGTCTCTTTCTTTTACTTAAAATGATTGTGGTTTTTGCTCCATGATTTTGTCCGTGGGCATCTCTAGGGGTGTCTAGTTGTGTGACTATATGATTACACCCCCAAAATAAATACTTTGTTAACTATTACTCTGCAGCAACGTAACACTCCTTTTACCTGACAGCTTTATTTGGTCCTGTGACCTGGCCATGTTTTACAACTACATTAACAATTTCTTCTTCTTTTAATTGTTAAAGTGAAGATTCTTGCTCATACTCTAATGGATAAATTTTATGCAGACAGATAGAGCAGCTATGCTTGACAAAATAGTGGAATATGTAAAGTTCTTGAGGCTCCAAGTGAAGGTAGAACAACATGAATCCACCTAGAATTATTCAATCAAGATGCAAATATGATTTGAGGACTTGATTTTTACATTTTCAGCATTAAATTCAGTAGGATTTACAAAATTAATAATATGAAAAAGGCTTTAGAAATTCCTGGCTGACGTGTAAAATGACTGCCTGAGAAAAGTGACTTGGTGTTTTATTGGATAATGTTGTGAAATAACAAATACACTTTACTGATTATTTGGTTAAGTGGTTCGGATAATCATAATATGGTTTTTCTTTAAAATCTTCTGGCAATCTGGATACTACAAATTGTGATGGTAGACTTTGCTGTCTTATGATATGTATTTACTTTTATATGGTTAAAATGTTTGTCATGGCTTTGATTGGCTTTGTTTTGCTGGAATGGAGTGTCTTTAAAGCCAGCTCTTTACATTTCCCTCATAATTTAATTGTGGGTGTTTATCGTTATTTAAACCATCAACCTTCCAGGTGTTGAGCATGAGCAGATTAGGGGGAGCTGGGGCTGTGGCTCCGCTGGTGACGGACATTCCAATGTCATCAGTAGAGGTAATAAAGAAAGCAAAAAGTTTTTCAGTCACTTTACTTTCTAAATCTTTTATCTTATCCATGACATACTTTTGAAGGAAGAAGGCAGTGAAGGTGGAAGAGCTCAGCCAGCCTGGGAGAAGTGGTCGAATGATGGTACAGAAATACAGGTAGCAAAGCTTATGGAAGAAGACGTTGGGGCTGCAATGCAGTTTCTTCAATCCAAGGCACTTTGCATGATGCCCATATCCCTCGCCTCGGCTATCTATCTAACACAACCTCCAGACACCACCACACTGGTGAAACACGAGTCTGACCCTCCATCGTAGTCCTTCATATTGAGAGGTTTGCTCCTCCCCTTCGATCCAAACTTCCCAATTTCACACCCAGAGTTAGTTGAAATCTTAGTCAGATTCGGTCGTTCCACTTTTTTCAGCCCTAATCAAAGCAAACGTACGCCTCTTGTCCTTTGTTAGATTCAAGTAGAGAAGGGAAATATCAAAAATTTATTTATATGACGTGCTTTTTTATGCCAATGGTGGGACATATGGGGTTGTGATGGAGCGATAAAAAAGCACTTTTATAGTGGCTTGTAGTGGGTTTTGGGGGCCTTCAAGGGGACGACTGCGTGGATGTTGTAATAATTTTAGTGTTGCTTTTAGTGCAAATGGAGATGGATGCTTAGACTAGATAATTGTTACTTGTCCCTAAAGTAGGATTTTAAGTCCAACAGAAATCAATTGAACCATCGGACTTGGTGGGCTGTTTCTAAAGGCAATCCTGCTTTCTCTATTCTCTTGTATTATTATTGTTATAGTGCTATCTAATTATTGTTTAGTTTGACTTGGGGAGAACGGTGATGACTCCTGCCGTGGTTTAAATCCTTTGTACTGCCGACAGCCATTTCAGATTTCGCTAATATACGGTTGTGATACTGTGTGTGTGTGTGTGTGTACTGCTGTCACGTTTGCATAAATTGATATAAATAAATACGTTGTATTGGTGGGGTGGGGTTAAGGGACAGAGACTGCTATTGGAGGGTAATTCATTCCAAAATTTTGATTTTAACCGGTTAACGTTTTGATAGTTGAATGGGAAACTCTTTGGTATGATTGGGAAACTCTGTGAAGAAAAAAAAATAATAATGATAAAGAGGGGATAAAGAATGCTTTTTGTGGAATTTGAAAAATTATTATATATTTTGTTAGAACAAAATACGGGCATAATGTATTTATTTTAATAAACTGGGGAAGTTATTAATGTCATTATTCTTAATATTATTGTTGCAGTAGCAGTTCTTATTAATGGCGGAAATGAAGGAGTGATATGATGTGAAGTAGTAATGGAGCGTAAAATTTTGAGGGAATAAAAATTTTTGAAAAAAAAGATTGATATTGAAATTCTATGGTATTTTTGGGAGAAAAATCTCTAGTAGACAATTTTCTGAAAATGAACAGTCATCTAATCGCAAGCAAAATTTTAAAATTGTCCTCTGGGTCTGGGACGATATGATACAACATCAATGATGCGACCTGAATAATTGATTAATAGGAGACTGGGTTTACGGCGGCGCTTAAGAGTCTTGAGTCCGACAATTGGCTGAGCATGAGCTGGGGAAGACATCGAGAAGAGATCTTCAGTAGGAGAGCCAGAGTTGAATAGAATGGTGGCCAGAGTTGCGTACAGCAAGAGACTGGACGCCGACAGCCATATCGACACGCATAATTTTATTGGGTTATGGTGATGTTGCTTTAGCTATTAGGTACACGTATTTACATTTACTACCTTTGATCTATAGCATAATTATGCATATCTCTTTGATGTTTGAAAAATTGTCATTACTCCCTAATTTAATAAAAACAAAAATGTCAAAAAATCTGATTCGTTCATTCACTGTCAGGAGAACTTAGTCATAACATAATATGTATGGAAGGAATCTTGTTGTAGTATATTTGAAAAAATTACAATAGTTTTTTCTTCAATTGTTCATTGCTGAATAGTGTTCGCGACCCCTGCCTAGTTAGATTTTGATGAGATTTAATTTTTCAAAGTCAATTTCATCCCATTTTATCTCCATCATCTATAATTTTTTTTTTTTTTTATTTCAAAGACTTCTTTTTGAGAACTATGACATTCTAATTTTTCAATTTCTAATACTACTGACAATGTTGTTTGTTAGGTGCGACTCCTATTTAGTTGAATTTTTATGAATTTTATTTCTTTCAAGTCAATTTCACTCTAATCTATTTCTGTTAATAGTAATTTTTTTTTCTATCTCAAATGCAAGGCATTTCCTCTTTTCACTTTTTTGAAATTTTCTTTCTTTTTTTCCCATTGAAAAACTAAGGACAATTATGATATTTTGCAATCCCTTGCATATTCTTATAATATTTTTCAAGAATGAAGGGGTAATGGTAATTCTTAAAAAATGAAAACATTTGTAATTTTACAACAGGTTAAATGAAAGTGACTTTAAATCTCCCTAAATAATAAAGTCGTTGTAAGAATTATATATTTCTTTAATTTGAAGGATTTACAATCATTATTCTCCCTGTATAAATGAGGAAGAATTCATTGTTTTTAGAGAGGTATTGTTCGGACACTTGCACAAATCCGTCGTATACACATCAAAAACACAATAATAATAATCACGATGAAGATGACGATGGATGAATGAACGAATTAGTAATGATATTTTCTCAAATATAGTTAAATCATCAAACTCTTACTTTTGGGGGGGAATAATTTTACGAGCAACCCAACATTTGATGGGTGTCATTGTAATAAAAGTAAATAAACGAGAAAGCTGATTGAGGCATAGTGTAGGAGACTTTGGTGACTTAATCAAAATTGCAAGGGTGAAAATACAATTATCTTATAAAGCAAATTATCCCAAAATGGCCCATTAAAAACAGTATTTGTTTAGTGATTTTGGCGGGAGGCCTGAATATTACGACGTCGTAATGTTTCTTTTTGTTGCAAAGAACCCTTGTACTTATTGCATGAGACAACCCACGTTAACGCAAGGAAAGTAATAACTAAACTAATTTTGACATGCGTGAAGCCAACGTCCACGTTGGAGAGTGTTCTAAATAGTGCACCCTCTTTAAGTACACAAATGTGTCTTGCATTTTCACTGTCTACAAGTAGGGGTGGCAGTCGGGATTGCGAGTTGGTTGGTCGAGTCAATATAAATATTATACATAAATTGTTAATTTAAATTCATTTCATTAATTTTGTGAGTTATTCGAACTTAATTCGTGTGTGAAAAAAAAAAATTATTTTTACTAAAATAAGATTAGAGATAAGTTTTACACTTTTGAATTCAATACAAAGATAAATTACTAATTCTAAATATAAGCCAAATTCATATGATCATGACCCATCGAAATATATAAGCATAACATAATATGGTACTAAATCTTTGGTCTGCATAATCCTCTTTCTTAATGCATTTACCACCAAGTAATATTTTATTGCTATCACTAATGGTAGACATTTAATTGGTTGGTCAAACATAATACATTAACTTTGTATTACTTAATTGGGATGTATAAGAGAATAGACATTTTTAATGCAAAAATCTATGCATGAATTACCAAACCCATTTTTACATGTAGGGTTGGTATAACATTTTGGTTTAAATTTCTACATATTTATTATTTTAACCTTTTAAATTTAGTTAATTAGTTTACTATTTACGCAATTAATAATTTAAAAATATTAAAAATAAAAAAATAATTCGTAAAAATATTTATTAAATTATTTTAAATATATAAGTGGACTCACGGGTTTGGTAATATGAAATTAACCTTTTTTTTTTTTGGGTTCATTGGATTTGATCTGCACCTACCAAGGCCCAACTAAAAAATATTAATTTTATTTTAAATTCAAACTCTATTTTTAAATTGTATCAAAAATTGTCACTCCTATCTACAAGACCATGTCACTGTTTTGTATTGAGCAAAGCAATCACAGCGGCATGCTCATGGAGATGGGCAACCCAGCATGTAATGGGCTGGTAATTAAACCCATTTTGGGTAAGGCCCAATGTAGTTAGGGCCGTTATTGGTCTTGATCCAACGGAGACCTTCCCGCTGAAAAGCACAATTATACTTCATTTTGTTTATTCAATGTGCTTTTATGAAAATCACGGAACGTTACATCTTGTAGGACCAAACTCTTATATTTCGACTATGTGAATTATAATTGTGATTACTCAAAACATAATCACTGATTGATTAATATAATTTATAAATTTTCAATTATATTTTGTTAAAATACTTTTTGAACTTAATTTCGTATCTATAAACTTTAGAAACAACTTGTCTAGGAACTTGTTACAAACTCATTACGGCATACAATTAAATTTTATACCAGCACAATTTGAAGGTGAGAATATAATCCATCATTTGTGCGATCACTATCTTTAATTTCAACTCAAGGATGTGATGTAATTGGTTCATTATCAAATTTCTAGGAGGCCCGTAAATTTCATTGTTGATGACAATATTAAACCCTTTTAGTTGCTCACCCTGCTTATTGAAACATCGATGTGTGGTCCTAAATAGTTTCATTGTATAGGACTTCATGCTGTGGCACATCTTTGTTGAAATGGTATAGTCGCCACCACCTAAATTCTTGCACAATTGTGGGTGGGCTCATTGGTAGAGATGATGGGAGGTCAATGAAATGCAATTTCCATGCTATATCTATTTCACCTCCATCAAGCGAGGTTGTTGTTGACTATTTGGTACGGTATTACAGTTGAATTCTTAACCTACTAGTCATTGCTTGTGGCTTCAATTATTCGTGATTAGTTTAAAAAAAGAAAGGCTAGAATAAAGAATCAATTAATATTATCAGGTTGTCTGAAGAGAAGATCTGTGAGGGGATAACAAGAGTTTCAAATACTTGGACACCTTTGATTGCAAATACTTTTTCTAGTTAATGATTATTTGTTAAGTAAATAATTTAAATATAGGCAGGTTAATCGGTTCGATTATCAATCGTGCAAATCCTCTTTTATGACTTAAGAGTCACAATTAGAAATAATCAGATTTGGAACGGGTCTGGCTCAAAAATTTATTCCAAAATAAATTGGGATAGATTTCAATTAAACGAAAATTAATTTGTTTGCAGGGAGTAGATTGAACTGTGGAGAATAATTCCTAAAATTCAGGGCAAGGCCCTTTAACAATGACAGCACACTCAATGGTACCTAGTTCCTTGTTTGGTGAGTAATGTTGCTCATTGTAGATAGTTATGTTTATTCCACCTAGGAAGTAGATCTAGATTTGCGCAACTTACATGGCCGGTTCACGGCCTATCTATCTCAACTTTAGCAAGAGAAAGGGGCAAATAATCTTGGTATAAAATTGATGAGTGGATCTTCAAATTTCAGTTTATGCCATTTCCAACTTCAAACATGGCACTCACTTTTTCACTATATTGTGTATATGATACTCTTTACACTGTAACCAACCCTTGAAGGGGGCAAGAAAGAGGAAACTCAAAGCAGAACCAAGTTAGTTATAATTTGTACAAAAGTCCTCCAAAAAGACCCTACTGTCCCTATGCAGCATGCAGTTTCCATAAATTTCTCTTGGGATTCCCCTAAACTCATCTATATATATGTCTCCTTTACAAAGTAGCTGGCTAGTGGCAGCCCAAGCCTTTAACCTCAGTCCCTTTCATGATCCTCAGCCTTTTGCAAGAACTAGTGAACATGTCCCAGGGAACATCCCCCACAAGCATCCAGTCCCCATCCTTGTCTTCATATGTTGGTGCATGTTCAGATCCATCGTACCCTTCTTTTTCTGAGTACACACCTGCAAATTACAACCAACACTAAGTACCACATCAAAAATTATGAGGGTGTTTGGGCTAGAAGATGTTTTAAGAGCTGTTCGGTAAATGTCTTAATGAATGACTTATAAACTTAAAAATGAGATGTTTTGAGCTACTGAATTAGCCCTTAAAAATTAACTTATTTTCAATCGTCTTATAAATTATTTTACTTTAAATAAATAGTTTAATTGCGTTGTCTTAATAATATTTAGTAATGATCTTATTATTTTATTAAGTTATTTTTAAAATAATATATATAACCGTGTAAACTCTAAAAATATGCTATAAACTATATAATTTCATAAAACATCAAAGGCAAACTACCGTAGTACTCCTCTGGCTATTTGATTTCTGGTAGACGCAAGGATTCAGAATTTTACCTATTGTGCACTTGAACATGTTCTCCAAGGCCTTGAGAAGATCAAAGTAGTTGCTATAGAATTTGATATCTATCTTCCTCAGATATGGAGCTCCATCCATGCTCACTTTCACAAACATCCCAGATCCGTCTGGTTCCAGGTTTTTCTGCTGCTGCAACACATTTTTCCGGAATGATCTGACCGGTGGCCACCCCACCACTTGCGCCCTGAAATTAGCCATTCGCATTCAATATTTTCACATAGTATGTATGTTTGCTGTCTCCTGAATTATAAGAACGGAACATTCAACTTACTTGGAAGAAGGAGCATCGTATTCTTGCTGGCGGTCGCCCTTTTGGCAGGAACTTTCCATCTCCGGCCAAGATCTCTTGTTGTTCTTCACAGAAGATGAAGGCTGCTGCTCGGATTCATCTCTTCCAGGTAACCCTAATCTCAGCTCTGTCGCCTTCAGATTTAGATCGCTCTCGAAAACTGCCGCCGCAGTCTTCATTTCCTCGAAATCAACTTTTCTATACAGATTGATGAAGAGCGCTCGCTTTCTTGTGCAAGACCCGATCTGATTTCTCGTGTTTTAGGACGTGATGTTGTGTAAAATAGAGCGCAAATTTTATAGGGTGGTTAGGGCGAGGCTGTATATCCGTGCAGCTTATTCCCCGTGTGCATGAATTTCATGACTGATTTATCAGTGGCCCCACGCGTATTCGTCTTCACGCGCTCCTTAGAGGCCTGTGGCGTCTGCACGTGGAGAAAACGCGCTAATGAGTGCGTGCAAGTATGGTGGGGACATGGATCTATAAGTACAGATATAGATGCCGGCGAAAAGGGTGGCATGATTAAGTCTAATTCGATGGACGGAGGGAACAGCGGTTAGACACCCGTTGGCCGGTGGTCGGGAAATCGACGGGCGAGATGAGCTCGTGAGGAGATGGTGGCACGGATGAATTCACGACCCTTGGATCAAAGATGCTCTGTCATCCCATGTGTGATGATTACAATAATTCTTTTTTCTTTTTTCCATAAATTTATCACAGTTGCATGAAAATAATCTTTCAAATATATGCGAATCTGTCAAAAATTGATAAAAATCGATTAAAAACCAATTAAATCAATTTTGGCCAAAAAAGTTTCAAAAAAATTAAATTTAGCATTTTTAAAAAAATTACAAAATAAAATTTCACTTTTTTAAAAAATTTCTTACATATATAATAACTACCTAATATTAATTAGAACATTTAATTTTTTTATTTTGAATTTTATTTTTAGTAATTTTTGTCTATTTATTTTTCTAATTAATTTTTTAAAAATTAAATTATTTTATCTTAAAATTGAAAATTTTCATATTAATTGTTGTGTTTTTATTTTGTCAAACTATTTTTAGTTAATATTTTTTTATTTTGAATTTAATAAGTCTTTTAAATTTGTGTAATAATTTTTTATTTTAATTGAATTATTAAATTTTTAATATTATATTTAAAACTTATATGTGTGCATATTTATAATATTATTAATTTAAAATGATTGATTTTTTAAAACTGTCTAACTAATTGAATTAGTGATTTAATGATATAATTAATTTTTTAATTTGATCATCAATTTTAAAAATATTGTTTATATTTATTTTTAAATTTTTGTGTGTATTTTTATATATTTTATTTTTAAAATTAGGTAAATTTTAAAAAATAAAATAATTAAATAAATATTTTTGACAATAAAATTTAAAAACAAACGCATCCATTGATTTGACGAGAGGAATTAAAATGGGCAGAGCAGCCCATGTGAGGTGGGTCCGGATCATGTCGGTTGACAGGCTTCGATAGCCATGTGGGTTTTGATTAATGGGCCCCATCGGAAATTGGATTGACTTTTGGTCAGTGTGTGAATGTGGTGCATGCGCGTGTTAGATGGCATGTGGAGTGATGTGCTCATGCCCAACTCATACCTCATCCCTTCATTCACTCCTATTTTCCGAAAAATATAAAATATAAAAATATATAAAATATTCAAACTTAATTAGATTCACTTACAGAATTTCTCTGAATCAAGTCAGAGACTGTGGGCAAGATAATTAATCTCACACACGGTTTGAATTGTGCTTATCTAATCAAACACCTGCAGTTATGCTAAGTAATGGATTTATTTAATCAGTTCATTGCATTGCAACTAATTAATTATGTTTCTGTCTTGACCAAGGTAAGATCAGGTGAAGAACCCATCTCTTAATTATCTGAAAACCACGCCTATGATTTTGAAATTTTTAATTAAAAATGTCGGCTGTCTGGTTTTGGTATGATAGCATTATTAAATAATATTTGCCTTAAAATATCTTCCTAGGCTTGTTGCACATCCCATCACAACTTTTCAGAACTTCACAATGTCTAATCAAACTTTCAATGGGGACCAATACTCTAGTAATCCTTTAGCCAAATAATCAACTTAATGTTCCAAACTTGCTCACCTCTTTGAGTTTCCCAGAACCCCATTAGGAAGTTAACAGGCTCATGAATTGTCCATGCCAAAAATTAAACATATAGTTTTGTTTTAATATTAATTTACCCATTTAATTTAACAGATAGTGAAAGATTTGAACTTAAACATACATTTGAGAAAACAACTCATCATGTTGGAAAATGGAAAGTACAACCTCAAGTGGCATTGCTGGACAAAAATAAGAGGTCTGTCGCTCTCTCATTAGGTACTCCCACCCGAACCAAACCCTGCTGGCTTTTTTGTACTAAACCGAACACCTATTTGTACGTGCTTTTTGAGAACCTTAGACAAAAGGGTCCACTTCATAAAATTAATTATATCTAATTTTTTTTCTTATGCTTTGTCTGAAGCAAATTATAGTAAGAGGAAACTGTCGTGGAAATTTAAAATAGAGTAAAGGTATGAAAGGAATTATTTTATTGTGTAGTATGTCTACAAATATAAATTTTAGTATCATAAAAATAGAGACAAAATAACATCCAAACATAGTCTAGGAAATTTCCACGGCAATTCACTTCGATCGATCCTCATCATGTAACTCATGCAAGCTTTATTGCCGTTGGTTGGGGATATTTATACAAAATAATGCAGGTAAAATTTTTAAATATCAAATATTTTTTTCAATTTTATTGTGTGTTGTGTTCGGTAATAATGGTTATTGTGCTTCATACCAATTACTTGTAACAAAGTTAACTGTGTACTCTTGCAATGTCCTCTAAAGGTCACCTCTATGACTTTAATACTGATATTTTATTCTCGAAGCATTGGGTTCAAATTCATTTCAGAACGAGCATGTATGATGAATGGGTGAGTGTGTGGAATAATAAAAAAACCATATGCTTTTGTATTTCTACACTAGCCATGTAGCAGAAATAGAGCATAATTAATATGCTTGCTTGGAGTTTTGGGCTATATTTGTTTTTGTTTTTAATGTTACCAAACATATGTTATAATTATTATATTTTTAAATTTTTTTGTTAATCTCTCTTACTTGCATACAATTAACAAACATGTCTAAAAAACACATGCTCAAAAAAAAAAAAAAAAAAAAAAGACATGGGATTAGGGTTTAGAGATTCATATTATTGTATTCCTCACATCACATCACATAAAATGGACCCCCACAGCCAAGAAATTTAATTAACTTGAAAAGATTCTGTTTGGGGATTGTTTCGATCTTTAAGTATCAGTGCAGTTGGAGACATGGTCTGAATGCTCATGCCATAAGACTCTCACGCCATTATAACTAGTCAATTGAATTATTTTTCTAAGCCTGGAAAGAAACAAATTGGTCAATTAGCTATATCTAAGTAATTATTCATAATGAATGCTATGAAATGACAAAAATCAAAATTTTGGTAACATCAAAGCCATTATATACATAGGGCATATGAGTTGAACATTGGAGAGTGATGAAACTACTAAAGGACAAGATGTATGGCATGCTGGTGATCCTAATGTCTTGCCTAGGACGAAGGGATTATTGTGTACACAACAAACATGGCATTAAATTGGAGATAACTACGCACGTGTTAGGCATCAAATTTAATGCGGATAGGGATATGTGGGCCTGGCACACGTGGGTTTGGGTTTCGACAAAGACCTTTGGGCTCTCTAAATAGGCCCAATGACCTGGCCCATCCGCCTATTTACTTTTGATCCTTTTAATAAATGGATTTCTCAAAATGTCTTTTTTAATAAATTTGTACAATACTATATATTAGGTGAAACATTACGTTAACTATTTTTTTGAAATTTTGAATAGTAAAATTCCCTCATTAATAAATTTAACTCTATACAATTTATTGTGACTAATTAAATTCTTTTACTTAAAGTAGAAAGACTGAAACAACTCTCTTTCGTTTGTTTTTTATATTTTATTTTGTTTTGTATTTCCTTTTTCATTGATTTATTTGTTCTTATTTAATAATTTTCTCCTACAATTTCCTTTTCTCTGATTCTATATAATTTTTAATACATTTTAAAACATAAAATTTTGTATTTAAGTGTCATCAGTTTAAAAAAAAAAAAAAGACAATCTTATTATATTTAAAAAATATAATTTCGCTATATAATAAATTATAAAATAAATTAAATATTTACATAATTCAAAATATCGACATAGGAAATCACAATTTTATGTCTATACACAATAAATCATATTTTGAATTTTATACATTCACGCGTCAAGCGTGCACTAGTTACTAATAATAAATCTCTCGCTTTCATTCACACGCCGAAGCTCATGCAAGCACACGAGCTTACTCTCACTAATAAGATCAAATTTTCTGTCACATTTTTATCCTATGTTTCCGGTCTTCATATGTATGTACTCGTTATATTATAAAGTAATACACGTGACAATAATATATTAACAAAATAGAGAGTTAAAATAAGGAACACAGAATTTCATGAGTGCATCAATAGGTGATGATCAATAATTCGCCTCTATTAGATGCAGGCCCCTGCTCTTCTTACATTTGAATTTTCGATTTAAAAGCTTTAAGGAAAGGATTAAGAATCATTAATTTCTTGTCGAAAAGTAACACATTTGTTTCACAAAGGAGAATGGACAATCAACCCGTGAGTCTATTGGTAAATTGGAGCTTCGTCGATTGAAAAACGAGAATAACAGAACTAAACTCAACATTATTCTTGTCAACTGGGTAAAAACTATTATACTGAATTGAATGATTGAACCTTGCCCTTTCGTCCATTAGACAAAATTCTCCAGAAACAATATTTTAAACCACCGTCCACTGAGTACTGATGAAACCCAATGATTTCCGATGAATTAATCATTGGCCCACAGAATCTCCCCACTCCCTTCATATCAAAAGCACCTCTTACACTTCTGACACTCATGCCCAGATTACACATGTCTGTTTTAAGGTGTGAGATGTAAAAGTATTCGTTTAATTATTATATTTCTTAAAATTCTTTTATTTTTATATAATTTTTGAAATAAAGATATTTAAAAATACAGACTAAAATTTAACACAATCAAAATTCGAGTTCAAACTCAAGTTAGATTAAGAACATTTTTAATCTCGTCGAGCTCGGTTTATCGACACCACTACACCCACATGCGAGTTGTGAAAAGCTCCAAGACCTTTACATGCAATTTTTTTTTTATCTCCTGCTGCAAGAAATCTTGAATGTCCCATGAAGTTTCAGACAGACCCAAATAAATAAACAGGGTGGCTGACGAACTGATGACGGTGACTGGGAATGGAAACCTAATTGAAGTGCATGAACTGATGAATGGTGGTAAATAAAGAATGGGGGAGGGAAGGAGAGTGGCAAGGATGCCCCGCAGCACAGCACATGGAATGGCTTTTGACCCTTTAGGGTAGACAATCCCCCAACACATTCACATGCCCACTTTATTAACTATGAATCTTGTCACATGCATGCACACCCGACCCTCGCATTTCTGGGACCCATCACTTCCTTATTCAAGCTCAAAAACATTTTAACATGGTCAACTTTTTTTTCCATTGAGTGGGTAAGGATCTCCACTTAAACGTAGTTGGTTTGAGTATGGCAACATTGGTCCTTGTGATAGAGAATGAGGTATCATGTAACTTGCTTGAGGTAAAAAATGAAGAGAAAAAAAGGATGAGGTTATTTGCAGAAAGATTGGGTGAAGCCTCGAGCCCTCTAAACTATCATTTTGTTTTTTTTTTTTTTAATTTATTTTTGAGTCAATAAACTATCTTTGTTAATTGCCACATTTTGACCAAGCTATGGGCTCAAAAAGAGATTCAGGACGAAAGAAGATTAAAAAAAAGCACCCTTTTGAGAATTTAACCGTGTGAAGAAGACACGTTATTTGGTTGTCTTTTAAAAGAGAGTGAAAAGTAGTTGTATCAAATTTTAAAAGAAAATTTTGGTAATTATTTTGTATTTATCTATATGCAGGATAAAGGCGGATCAATTCAAGAAAAGCAATTCATTTGTTATCTCCCATTTTAATTCATTTTGGCGGTAAAATCAAATGATGACTAATTATCCATATTATTATTTATATTAAAACTGGAAATTGTGTACATTGATGGGGGTGCTGTAAATTTTAAAAGATAAAATCATCATGTGTCTGTATAAAAGTGTACTTGTACATTATATAAAGGTTTTGAATTATATAGTGTTTGTATTTTGTTTTATGATTGAATTGTGTTACATGTATATTCTAGTTTATAATTTATCATATAACAATTTTCGCCTATTTTAGACATAGTAAAATTATAAATTACTAAAAATAAAAATACATTCAGAATTTGGATATGAGTGAAAATAAGAAAATAAAGAAACAAACTAAATGAAAAGAAATATAATAAATAAATTTTAGTCATTTAGTTAAAATTGACGAAAGAAAGAGAGAAAACATATATATATATATATATATATATATAAAGGATAAAAGTAAAACATAGACAAAATAGAGTGAATTTAATACTTTAACTTCAAATTCCAAGTAACATTTATTAATTTTAAAAGTCTTAGGTAAAATAACATAATATTAGTAATAATGACACACTCAATATGTGTATTTAAATTTACAAAATATTTCTTAATTTATTTTGTCTATAATATGTAAATTTACCGTCTATATTATATTCTTAAGTTAATAAGGAATTTTGATTGCACAAAATTAAATTACACAATTATTCTTATTTAAAATTATTTTATTTTCCTATCTCCTCATTTCTCACTTTTCTCTTAAATTATATATTATTCGTGTATTCTCTCTCTTTTTTTCAAACTCTTTTGAACTTTCCTTACTTAAAATATTTTTTATACTTTTATTTTTATTATTTAAAATAGAATAACTTTATAATTTATATATAAATTTGCACACATACAAAGTGTGTAACTTTTACTATTATATCAATATTTGCACATGTGATATAAAAAATGAAAAATAAGATGAGAGACATTGAAAGAATAAAAATATTTGGAATTATAAACTTAAAGGACAATTTTGTTTATCTACTCGTTGAAAGCTATGCATAAATAGAGTAAGACAAGATTGAAGAATGAAATGAAACTAGAAAAAAATGAAATCATTTAACACATTCTTCACTTGATATATACAAAGAATGGTATTAAAAATTAGAACATAATAAAATTGTCATTTTATTATTTTATTTTATATTTGTAAATGATAATTAAAAATAAATAAAATGAAATAAAAATAAATAATTTTTAATAAAAATAAAATTATTTCAAAATATGAAATTTATTATTATGTTTTTTTGTTATATGATTATATATTTAGATATTTAATATTTACACAACATCATATTACAATATTTATATGGAATAAAAAATTAGATATTTATACTTGAATAGATATATATAATTGATGTTTAACTTGTTTATTGTGAAATAAATATTTGTTATTTTTAACTTTATATTGATATTCATTATATGTAAAAATAATATTCGATTGATATGACTATATTAGTTAGCTACTTTTACAAGTAATATACCAAATAATTGTGATAATATATACATATATATATATATATATAGATAGATAAATAGATAGGTATCCATTATATTATATTTAATACCAATATATACTATATTTGAAAAAATGTATATTATTGCTAAACAATACTTAATATAGTACATTTATTGGATACATTAGACTATGTTGAAGTATATATTGGGTTTGAGTGGTGTTTCTGTGTATGTGGATGCATAAATAAGAACAAACATTTTAGTTATATGATAAATAAAAATAAGATAAGATATGTATTGATAATACTTATGTATATATTTAATTTTATGTGCTTGTGTAATATATATATATATATTCATATTTTTCTTTATGATATTTTTAATATTAGTTTATTTAATAATAATGTATAACTTTGTGGATATATATCTTGTAAATCTAAAAATTAATAAAATTATTTAAATATTAGGAAGTACAAGTAATGTACAAATTAGCCGAGAATGAGCAAAACAATAAAGATAGATTGAAGTTGATATTCTTTATTTTTTGGGAGTATTGGTTCCCAATAAAATGGTGATTCTTCGATAATCAATCATATCAATTATTGAAATAGAATGATATTGGAACGACTATTTCATTGTTGTCTTATTTTTACATACTAGTTATGATGTAAATCATAGTTAATACATAGAAATAGATAGATTAACAAAATTAAATCCATAGCATTTAGTTGTTTTCGTGAAAAGAAAAAAAGTGAATTTCAATAGAGGTGTGCGTAGTCCGTTTATAGATTAAATCTGTATCAAAGTTTCAGTTAGATATTCTATATAATTTGCAAAATTTTGATTTTCAATTTGATTTTGGTATTTGAATTATGTATAGCGTATCAAAGTAAATACAAAATTTTATATTATTTTTTATAATTTTTTATTTTCCTAGTATATTTTCATTTTTAATTTTTTATTTCCCTTTCTTACCCTTTTCAATTACGTGAAACAAATTTTCAGTTCTTTGTTTCCTTTTTTGTTTTTTTAACAAAATTTGGATTTACTAAAAATTCGAATTGAATTGACTAAAATTATTTAAGTAATACATCGATTCAACTGAAAAATTCAATTCTATATTCATTACATAAATTTAGCAAATCAAAATTTCAATTCAATTCAGTAGCATTCTACCGAACGAATATCCTTGAATTCCAGACAGCAAACCGGCAAACTATCATGGGAAAGTTGGCAGCTTTCACCATGTCAAACTCCCATTCCCATCCCAGCAGGATTGAATATCCAGCCCTGTGATTGATCCACGTGTCACCTTTTCCATTAAAGACAAATCCGACTCCCTAGGGATGTTAAATTTAAACCCCCCCCATTCCGCCCAAACACGCCCTTCTTCGCATAATCCACGTTCTTCCCGAAAACCGTCGAATCATCGGTGCAAAACACGAGAGGAAGTGAGAGGAGCCAAGTTGGAGCGAAAATGGCGGACCTCGAGTTGTGTTACGACGAAGGAAAGACCATGACCGAGCTGAGGTTGGGTTTGCCCGGTGGAGGAGTGAAGACTGGAAATGGTAGCGGTAACTGTCATGGGAAACGAGGGTACGAAGAAACTGTGGATTTGAAACTCGATGTTGCTGCGAAGGACGAACGCAATTTGCACAAGAATCCTCTGAACCGCACTAACGGCCACACTATCAAGCCTCCTGCAAAGTAAGTTTACCACTCTTCACTTTCTCTAATGTTGACGTGTCTGGCGTGACGAACTGCAAGCGCAGGGCACAGGTTGTGGGCTGGCCGCCGGTCCGTTCGTGCCGGAAGAATATCGAGCCGGTTCAGAAGAGCAGAGAGTCGGAGGAGACCGAGAAGGACAGTGCCGCCGCGTTTGTGAAGGTGAGCATGGACGGCGCACCGTATCTCCGCAAGGTTGATTTGAAGATGTACAGCACATACCAAGAGCTGTCTGGTGCCTTGGGCAAAATGTTCAGTTCCTTCACCATGGGTTAGTATAATTCTAGACTATGCTCTCATGTTTAATTTAACACATATCCCCATTTTCAATGAATTTGTGGATGAAAATAAGATTTTATTTTAAAAATTGGGGTTTATGTGCTACGAAAAATTGAACTCTTGAAAAGTTATTGTTCATTCATGCACACGGAAAGTTTCTTATCCAAATTGGATTGTTAATCACATTTTTTGTATATAATAGGCACCTTGACTAGTAATATTGAAGTTAGTACTGTGTTATTTGGCATGGATTCTTGATTGAAGGTAAAGGTGACACCCAAGGCATAGTGGACTTCATGAACGAAAGCAAGCTAATGGATCTTTTGAAAAGTTCTGAATACGTTCCAACTTATGAAGACAAGGATGGAGATTGGATGCTCGTCGGCGACGTCCCTTGGGAGTGAGTAAATTTTGAAGAAAATTAGAGACCAAATAGATGTCATTGTTATGTCAAAAATATGTTGTTAACGTCATTTACTAAAAACAATTACTAGGATGTTTGTTCAATCATGCAAGCGCCTGCGCATAATGAAAGGAACAGAGGCAAAAGGACTCGGTCAGTATCTACAAATCATACCCTTTTTATAGCTTCTTTAAATATTTTATTAAGTGTTCTCAATTCATGATTAATCTTTGGCATGCCAGTTCTGCAAAAACTAATCATATCAAGTTTGCATCAGAAGTCAATTGTGAGGTCACAGAGTTTGCTAAGAAATCAACGTTAGACACTAGACAACTTACATTCTGGCCTTCCATGTTTGTTTTGATTCTTTTAGCTGTACTTTTTCAGACGTATTTTTTTTTTTAAATTGTCTAAAAATAAGTGAGAAAGAGGTAAAATTTAAAATGTATAATGATTGTAGTTTATGTATTTTCTTGGGATAAAATGAAAACAAACATATCTTTGAATCTAATTGAGTTCCAACTCCAGCTTTGTAAACTTCTTTGAGCTAAATAAAATTCACAAATGATTCAAGCTCAAATTGAAGTTCAAATTATGTAAAATTGAGGTGAGTCGAGTTTAACCAGCTGTATAACTTCAATTATTACTCGATTCGCCCCCACGTTAGTTTATAAATTTTTGTTGATCTTATATGATGATGCTAAACTGATGAATCCAAGAACAGTCAAGACTGACAGCATTGATGGTCAACAGCACACACACGACTCCCCTGTTATTTTCGCAAATGCATTGTACATTGACCATCCAGTACGGAGCTGTACCATTTTGCCCCAAATGAATGTAATGTTTGACTTTGTCTGGGATTTCAGCACCTGGAGCCATGGAGAAATCTAGGTGCAGAAGCTGAACGAGAGGACAAGATTCAACCACGACCTGCTCGTCTGATTTCTGTGCTCCTCTTACTAGAAAACTAAACAGAAGCGATGGACAAATGCACGAGATAGATTGAGCAGGATGCCTGATTGTGTCTGCACTAATATTTTATGGTTGGTTTGTTGTAATACCTGTTGATGTTAAGGATTCGTTGTCCAAATTAGCCTTGAGAATCTTAATAATGTGCCAGATAAGTATTTGCGCAGAACATTAATAGGTATGTGTGTGTCTTTAGTAAATTACATTACTTGGTCAATTCGTTTTTACCTTGTCGGAGAGCCTTCGTATGAGATATGTGGTGAATAATGAACTTGAAATTGTTTATGAAAACGGGTTATTTATTTATTTTATTATTATTATTATTCTGTTCGACTAATACGGTCTTTGAAATGGTGTACTAATGCAAATGTATCAGGCATCTTGTCACACAGCATTTATTGTCTATAATTTTTATAATAACCAATCAATTTCACCATGTGTTGTCAATGTAACAAATTTTATGTGATTAAGTCATGCATTTGGACCTGTTGCACCTTCTCCAACATCGTCATTTGCAGGCTAAATTGTATTTTTCGTTGGTTGTCTAATTAATAGTAACCAATAAGAGCGGACGACAGCACCCAGCTTTGCCCCCGATCTCCCTAAACCCAACAAAATAAATAAATAAATAAATTATGGGATTAAATGGCAGTTGTATACTCATGCAATTATGTTCATTTATAAATTAATTGTATTCAGTTTTTTTTTATATTTTAATAAGAATTAATCTACTGCATCATTCATTATATTTAGATAATGTTTGGTAAGACAGTTTTGAAATTAAGAATTGGAATAAATCTCATAATTGATGTTTGAATTACTACTATCAGAATCAAAATTTAAGAATTATACTTAAAAATTTGGGATTGCTAATTCCCTGGTAAGATGGAGAATTTATACAAAACTCAAATTTGATTTCCATATAACTTATTTACTAAACAAACTCTATAATTAAAGACAGTCCTATTTTTTGCATATCTAAATGTTAAATTACTACATTATCTTAATTTTTTTAAAAATATTCATTTTTTATCTTCCATTTATTGTATTTTGTAATTTTTTTCTTTCATTTTTTCCTCTATCTTACATTTGGCTTATTAAACTATCATGGTTTTATTTTTAATTTTTAATTTTTTATTTTTCCTCTATCTTTTAATATATTTTATTCTCTTTTTTTTACTTTCAAGTCTCTTTTTAATTTTATTTTTAAAATTTTTCATCCAAACTGTTTATACTATTAAATTATGTTTGAAGGCCTTAAATTAATCATTTTTTTTTTCTGTTTTTGTTACTTCTATTAATGCATAACCTTTATTTTTCATTGATATTTTATTAATCTTTCAACTCCTTTTTATATTTATTTTTTACTTTACAGTATTTATTTAATTTTTTATTTTATAAAATATAATAATTTTATAACATATTATAATTAATAAAAATATAGAATTTATAAATAATCTACACATGCGAATTTTATTTTCAATTGTCTATTTTTTAGTCAAGGT
Source organism: Avicennia marina (assembly GCA_019155195.1). NCBI lineage: Eukaryota > Viridiplantae > Streptophyta > Magnoliopsida > Lamiales > Acanthaceae > Avicennia > Avicennia marina. The sequence continues at coordinate 12,854,770 of CM032753.1, forward strand.
TAAAATTGATAATTTTTCATATTTCATTTCTAAAAAGTCAATAAATTAAACATCAACTATTATAATAATACTCATTCCACAATTGAATGAGACATATGTATTGTAATAAATGATTTCGTTCCCAACCTCATATGAATGATTCCAAATTTGAATCTGACTCCATGGCACCAACCAAATGCTACCTTAGTCTTTCACACCTAATATAATGACTGTATTTGTTTCAAAATTAGGGTGAAGGGAAATTTTTGGTAATTTGAATTGAAACTAAAATTATGGCTGGTATTAAGTTGTAAAATAGGAAGAATTTTAAATTATATTTATATTTAATATATAATAATGATTAGGTGATAGGATCATATATAGGTTTATAGGGTATTAAAATATATGAATGTAAGTAAAAAAATTATAAGGATATATATCGATTTGATTGTGAATATATATAATAATTAAAAAATAATTAGTTAAATATAAAAGATAGAAGAGAAAAAATTTAAATTTGAATTTAAATAAAATCTGTAAGATAAAATATTTGATTTGTAAGATTTTTTAATGAAAGCGAATTGTGATTATACTGGAACCAAACATTGCCTATGATTGAATTATTATAAAATAAAAACAGTAGAAGGATGGTTGCCAATGCATGATTAATAGCGTGCAAAATCATTTACACATAAAAAATTATTTGTTTATCAATCTAAAAATATCATTATTTTTTTATGGTATAGAATTTCAATTTTTTTTACGAAGAAATTGATGTAGAATAAAAAATAAAAACAAAGAAGTAGTGTCATTCTAAAACAAGAAATAAAGAAAAGAAGAATGTAAAGTAAACGATAAATGTGATAAATATGATTTTTTGTGTTGGCATAGAATTAAAAAAAAAATGTTTGCTTGATTATATAAATGTATTTTTTTTTGTTATTTGTGAAATAAAAGAAAAAAATGAAATTTTACACAAGAGAAAAAAGTAAAAAAAATTAAAATTGAATGAGGATATTGACCAAAAAATATAAGAAATTAAAATTTAAAAGACACTCTATATATGTGCATATAAATAAAATAATAATAAATTTAAATATAATTTTTTTTTACCATTCATATAATTCATAAGTTGATAAAAAGAAAATAAATTTGAGGAATAAAAAATATAAGATAAAAATAAATTGAGAGAACTAAATGAAATAAATAAAAATTAAGGGAGCACAATTAAAAAATAATGTGTAAATAATTAATAATATTTAAATAATTATATATTGTACAATCGCAATATATTATAAAAAGGTAAATATCATCAAATATAGAAGTATAAGTTTATTCATAATAAATTAGTAACATATTAATATATAGTATTGAATGAGAATGTCGATTTCCATAATATTAGACATCAATATTCATTTAATAATAACTATTCATGTGTATAAATTATGGTAGCTACATGATTTAGAATAAATTGAAAATATTAATTTCATTTTTCCCTTATTGCTATATAGCAGATATGTCCTAAGATATTTTATGAATATAAGCAAGCGAGTGAATATTTAGATAAGAACGAAGCGGGCGTTTATATCCCATGTCACTATCCATAACATGATCAAAGCTTAGGCTATATTGCATGATGCTACATAACAAAATGGGAAAAGTCAAATAAAACCCCACTTAACCAAGCTGACAATTTTAATGTCAAAGCTGGATCAAATATATAACATTTTAAATGTATATAATTATTTATTGATTGATCAACTGCAATTTATGGGGGGCGATTTTGGTAAAATGGCTACGGTGAGCAAAATCGACTAAACTATGTAAACAGCTTTATAGTTCATTGTTGGACAAAATTTTTGTATAACAAAATAAATTGCACGAGGTGAAATAATTTAGATCAAAAATAAATTTTGTGGGTTTTTTTTTCTCTAAATTGAATCATTTGATTTTTCTTTCAATTTCGAGATTTTGGAGGTTTAACAATTTTCCAAAAAAGTTGGTTTACTTGATCTTACTTGAAATTGATTTGATCTCCAGAAAACATAAATTGTGGAGTTTAATGATGTACGCATAGATCAAATGCCAAATTTAGAGAAGTATTGCGATGAACACTTTGAATTCATTAAAAATACCGTAAAACTTTTTCAAGAATATAATTTGAATTTTAGAGCAATTTTTATGAAAAAGGATTTGCATTTATTTTTTCTTGAAACTTGTTAGATCTTGAATTAATGTTGATTTCTTGACTTAGTATCATCACTTTAAATCAAACACTAAATTTGAAAACCTTTTACAAAAAAACACCTTAAATTTAATAATGAATACTATAAATCTTTCTTTAAATTTCAGAAAGAATTTGTGGAGCTTTATTGGACTTCAGTTTATCTGAATTTTCAATTTTCTCTTTTTTCATGAAAGTTGCCTCTTATTTGTAACTATAAGACAGTGTAATTGTATCAACTTATTAATATAATACAATTTTATTGACTACCTTAGTTTGTAGCTGATCGAAAATTTCAACCAATAAGCTTCGTCCTACTAGAGTCTTCATCTCACATGCATGTAATAGAATTTCGTTATTTGTCATTGCCTGCCTGACTGATTAAAATATTAATTATCTATTTATATATTTTAAGAATTATATTTATTTAAATTTTTAAAATACAAATAGAATTTATTTAATTGATATTTTAATGTCATATTTTTCATGTAGTATAATTTTATTGGACACAAAATTTTTGTGTGTTTACATACATATTCATTAAATTGTAATGCCGTGTTTCACTCTTGATAAAAATGGTACTTACACACCCAAAAAAAAAAAAAGTTTGCAGTTGTTTATAAATTCGCGACATTTCATAGTTGGATCAAACACAAGATCCCTCTCACAATTTTTGTGCAAAAAACAAATACCGCTTAATGAAGCCCATTTACAATTACAGAAGGCCCACTTGAAAAGAGTATGGACAGCCCATATTGTCGTAACATGTCTCGCTGGCCCATTCACTTTCATTTGCGGCGGTTATACCCTCATTACGTTAGACGGATCACCAGCCCTAGTTCTTCCTCCATCCCAATCTGATACCCCAAACTCCCCCGCCGCAGAGGAAAAATTACAGCTGCAGGCAAACCACTTCGTAAGCTTTTTGGTTTGCTTTTATTCTGTTAGAGAATTATGTGTAATGGTTGAGAGATGATTCCCGTATTTTCAGTGAACTGCACTATTGCTCTTATTGTCTTTCTGTGTTTGCATTTTCTCTGATTTTTGGGTTCTTCAACCTGTTCATGATTGCCTATTTGTTTACATTTAATCTGGTTTGGAACAATTATTTATGTATTTCAGTCCAATGAATTTTTCTGCCACACTCTTTCCACCTTTGACAGGGGTGCGAATGTTAAATTTCTGTTTCGACATAGTCTATTGCTTGATATGAAGGTTTATTGTAATCATGTAAGTTTGGTGGTTTACTTTTTCATTAATGCTTATTTTTCGATTTGGTTGGGGCAGTTGGTAACGCACCCAAGATGAGTTTGATTTCTCAAAACGCTATACCTAAGGAGTCAGTCAAGAAGAAAAAGAGGGCGGCAAAGAAAGATGAGATTATCCTCGTCAAACATGGGAAAGAAGACGTTGAAGATGGAACTGATAATGGTTTGGAAGCTACAGGGAACAAGAAGAGAAAGGGAGGGCTAAAGGAAAATGACGAGCAAATGGGAACCGAGCAGGATAAGGAAATGAAGAAACTAGAGAACTTTTTGTTTGGATCCTTGTACAATCCTGTTGAGTTTGGGAAGGAGGATGTATTGGAAACTGGAGATGAGTTGGACAACAGCTCTGCATTGTTCTTCTCTGACAGGTCTGCTAATAGCGTTCTGTCCGTGTACGAGGAGGACATGGAATCCGGAGAAGAAATTACAGAGGGATGGAAGAAAAAGCAAAAGAAACCGGTGTGGATGGATGATGAAGAGGAGAAAACTAATATAAATATAGCTAAGGTTGACAAATTGCGGAAGTTGAGGAAGGTAGAGGATGAAAGTGTAATTCCTGGCTCTGCGTACGTCTCAAGATTAAGAGCTCAGCATATTAAAATGAACCCAGGTACCGATTGGGCACGGCTGGATACCCAGCCCAGCAATCATAGTTCTGAAGACGATGACTCGGACAAAGAAAGTGGGGTGGTTGTAGCCAGTGGCAACGGGGATCCTGAAGATGCTAATAGTCTCCTCAAAATAAATGAAGACCTTGTTGTAAAGAGGAGTGCGAAATTAGTGCCTGGGCTTCTGGAGTATTCAAGATTGGTTGATGCTAATGTGAAGGATCCTTCAAATGCTGTCATTAATTCTGTTCAGTTCCACAGAAACGCACAGTTATTCCTTGTTGGTGGACTGGATAAAACATTAAGATTATTTCAAATTGATGGCAAAAAGAATGAGATGGTCCAAAGCGTGTTCCTTCAGGATTATCCAATTCAGAAGGCTGCTTTCTTACCTGATGGTACGCATGCTATTATATCAGGAAGAAGGAAGTTTGCTTATAGCTATGATTTAATAAATGCCAGTGTAGACACAATAGGCCCTCTTGTAGGAAGGGACGAGAAGAGCTTGGAATCTTTTGAGGTTAGCCCTGATTCTAATACTATTGCATTCCTTGGCAATGAAGGGTATATTCTAATAGTTTCATCCAAGACATATGAACTGATCGGAACACTGAAAATGAATGGAACTGTCCGATCAGTAGTATTCACCAGTGATGGGCAACAATTGCTGAGCTCAGGTGGGGATGGTCGGATTTACCACTGGGATATGAGAACGAGGGGCTGCTTTCATGTTGGTGTTGATGAAGGTTGCCTAAATGGCACTTCTCTCTGTGTTTCCCCTACTGGAAATTTGTTTGCAGCTGGTTCAGACAGTGGGATTGTGAACATTTACGACAGAGAAAAATTCTTAGGCGGGAAGAGAAAACCCCATAAAACTATTGAGAACTTGACCACAAAGGCGGATTTCATGAAATTTAACCCTGATGCTCAAATTTTAGCCATCAGTTCACGCATGAAGAAGAATAGCATGAAACTGATTCATGTTCCATCGTTTACTGTTTTCTCAAACTGGCCTCCCCCGAATCAGGCCCTGCACTACCCAAGATGTATGGATTTCAGCCCTCATGGAGGGTTTATGGCTGTGGGAAATGCCGCCGGAAATGTTCTGTTATACAAGCTACATCACTACCATCAGGCATAGCACTGGCCTCTCTTTCTGTGTTGATGTTGTATCAGGGGACTGAGGGAGTTCTTCCTCCATTGTTGTCTTTTTCTTTACTGGAGCAATTTTGTGACTATGAGAAATCATGATTGAGCTCTCAATTGGTTCTCACAAGGTTTAAACTTCGACCTTAACAAGTAAAAGTTACGGCAAATTACAGTGCCTCCTGCTTAAAATCCTTTGTCTTATTTTTTGCTTCTGTCGCTTGTGTTTAATTTTTATCAATACATAGTTTTCATATATACGAAACAATAGTGAGCATGTAAATATGCGTAAACCCCTTATTACATAATGGCACTACAGAGGGATGTATGAAATCAATCAACACATGTCACAATTTACTCACCAGCTGCATGAGACCGCTTCAACTCTCAACATATGTGAATCATGATCTTAAGGGCAGAAAAGCTAAAAAGCCCACATTAGGAGTTTAGATACTCGAGCTCACAACAATGGAATAGGAGAAAGTGCATGCTTTCCTCTAAATTTTGGATTTTCACAAATCACCTCCTTAGCCATATGAAATTATGTATTCCTTCTTTATGTTGATTGATTTCTAACAAAATTGTGTGAAGTGACTGTTCTGCTTATTGACTAGAAGAAGTAAATGAAATAAAAAATGTTAAAATATCTAATTTGGGAAAAGTTTGTTTTACCCCTGTTTCATCCAAAAAGACTCGGAGGGGTTTTTTTAGATATTTGTTTAAAAAATAAAACATCACATAGAATTTAAAATATAATTTATTTTCAAAAAACATAAAATATTTTATATTTTGTAAAAGGCCATAGCTTAAAATTTTTAACTTTTATGTAATAATAATTTTTTTATTTTACGTTTTTGAAAATATAATATAATTTTTCTTGAAATTTGAATTTCTTATTATCAAATTTCTTATATTTCTTGAGAAACTATTTAGGTATACCTTTTACATTTGTATGGCTAACATGTTAAGAATATAGATATTTATTTTTATATTTTTAATAAAACTTATTTTTAAATAATATGTACATTTCAAAAATATATTATTATATATTTATGGGAATATATTCTAAATTACTGTTTTCTAAATTTAATTAAATTTAAAATTTTTATATGACATATAATTCTTAAAATATATATCTCTATTTTTCAGATAATATATTTGAAATAAAAAACAAATTTTGAATTTTTTCTAAAATAGAAATCATTTTTTATATTTTTAGAAAATTTTAAAATTGAAAATTGACATTTATTCTTATAGGTTAGAAAATAAACTTTCTATGCTATTATAAAATAAATTATGAAAATTGTCTTTGTGTTTTAATTATATCTTAGAAAATATTTTATTTCGTGAAATAAAAGTTAGAGGTGTGCCTCTATTATAAAAAGTATAAAATATATAAAAATTTAAAAATACAAAAATATTTAAGAAAATATTAATTGTATAATATTATTTTTTAATTTATTGTCTAAAGAGAATAGAGAATTTATTTTCTACTATACAAATTTTAAATTAGAATATATAAATTTTAAATTTTCTAAAAAATTGACGAAAAAGACTTATATTTTTAAAATTTTATAATATTTCCAATTATGTTATCAAAACATAAAAATATAATTTTTATGAATTATAATTTATATGGATAATTACAATGCTTTCCAATACGATTTGGATTTTTTACAGAACACATTTCATAAAATATTAATCAACTGTTCTCTAAGATTAGATTTGTGTTTAAATTTGTAGCTGATGTTATCAATTTCCAATATTTTACTATGCAGATTGACATATATGTAATTTTTCATATTCAAATAATATAAAAATAAAAAGTTCAAATTTAAAATGAGGGTACTCTTATACACGTATCTTTCTATTCTATATAGTTCATGTACGTGTTCCACAGGTGTTAAGGCAACTTATTTAGCAGTTTGCCTCATAGAGAAGTAGTTTAAATAAGGCTCCGTTATCAATCTTTAGGATGTTTTAATTACCAAAATTATAAAAATTTTAATATTTTTAATGATTTAAATTGTTTAATTAATCTATTTTTTTAATAAAAAATGAAACCCTGTCAGCAATTATTTTTAGTAAACAAAATATATGATCATAAAAATAACAACTTTTTTTCCACAGTTGTTTCGGAAATACGTTTTTTCTCATCTTTTTCTTCCCAAGAGTGTATTTTATAATTGGGCAACGTTCAAATTTCCCTCTGCCAACTTTTTTTTTCTTCCCATCTTTGTATGTTGAAGGTATTGGAATTTTAATTAACAATAATTTTACTTTGTATGTATGTATGTATGTATGTATGAATATAATTTACAAGAGCTTGAAAAGTAATAAGTAAGAAGATATTAATTGAAAAATTTAATGAGAAAAGAAAATGATATTGCTTGTAATATATTGTATAGAGAGGAATAAGGAATCAGAAATTGCAAACCATGAAAGAGTGAAAAGTAGACAGTACGTAGTATTTATAGACAGATATGAATGACTACTAAATTTACTTATTAAATTTATACATAACTAATATGCAATACGGAAAATATATTTTGTGATAACTAAAGTTAAAAGTACAAGAGACATGCTATCATAGCATCCTTCTTCTTAAAAAAAAGGAAAAAAATCAAGTGAATAGTTTGTCAAATATTTGTTTATTTTAATTAATATATTATTGATTTTCAAACATAGTTCATAATAATTTTTATATCTTATTATTTATTTATTTATTAATGCATATTAAATTCACCTCTCTGTCTCTCCTCTGCGTCTCGATTTCGACACCCAAACCCGTCACGCTGCCATACTGACATATATCCACAGATCATCCACAAGGGCACCACCCTCGCCGCTTTCAACCTCCCTTTTTCCGGTATCACCTCTTCTCGATTCGTTCCTCAGATTTGTAAGTGCTTATAGCTGTAATCCCTCGAAAGTTATAACGTATTCCTTGCCTCGCTTTTATTTCATGTGTTAGTGTTTGTGGAGTTAGTAGCTAAATGCTTCTACAACGGCAAATATATATATATAAAATTGTGGGTTTAGTTTTTGGGTTCAATTCTGATGCTGTGCACAGAGAAGGAATGGACGTAAATCCCATCCCCAAGGTGTTGGTGGTCGCTTGAACCGGGTAAGGTTCGTTTATATTTGTTGATCTTGGTGATTTGGATAAGAAGATGTCGTTCCAGGCGGTGAAGGTAAAGCGGAAGGCGGTGGCGCCATGCATGACATGTCTTCTCTGCCACAAGCTCTTCCGTGATGCCACCACTATTATTGAATGCCTCCACACTTGTGAATGCCACTACTCCTCTTCTGTTGTTGTAATTGTCTTGGATTCGTGATTTTGCTTCGTAATTAAATGGCGGTAATCCGACTCAATTATCTAGGTATTCAGATGTCTTCATGCATTTTTTTTTCACTTGCATCTTTGCGATGTTATGTTTATGTGGCTTTGGTCTGCGTGGGCGTTTATTGTGATGATAATACGTTCTCCTTAGGTATCCGTTTATTGAGGTGTTCATGTTGGTTGGATTGTCATTGAAATTTGACTAGTTTCCTGAATGGGAGGGGTATTGTCAGATGGTCGGTGTTATACCTAGTGGGAATGTCCATTACATGACTCAAACAGGACATTAATTTCTTTCTTTTCTGTTTTATTTCCTAAAATCTGAGTTCACTTTGAGACTATGCTTTAGTGGCTTCTTTAGCTCGTCTCCACCAGTTATGGTTGGCTTCTCTAATCCACCCCCACCAGAGCAATAGCCCAAATCTTGCCTCAGGACGATGAACTTTTTCATTCAAGATCTTAAATGGCTGGCCATCTTGATAGTACGTAGCGTGTTCTTGAATTTCGGTTCTAATGTTATGTTCAACGCAAACAAAGTATAACAGCTTAGATTTCCGGATAAGAAATCGTTTTATTTGTACAATGTGTTCTACAATTTGTTACTAGTCTTGAAACAGGAAGTCCGTCATATAAATAGTTGTGACAAGCACTTTACTATGCTTCATGCCAATGTTACTTCCCGTCATTTGGTGCATTTTCCTATTGGTCTCTTTGCAACTCCTAGGTCAAACTAATGACATGGTTTCTCTCATTTGGAGTGTTCCTTTGAGTAATTATGATTTTATATGTTTGAATATTTTAGTATATCAAATTTAATTCTCTTTTCTATGAATGACATATAGGTTGCAGAAAATGCATACACAGGAAGCTCTCAAACGAGGAAATGGAATGCTGTCCAACATGCAATATCAATTTGGGATGTGTTCCATTGGAGAAATTGAGGTCAAATCTACTGACCTCTTCTCTTTTTCTAACTCTCTTTCTCTCTCTCTCTCAACTCAAACATAGAGAAAGACAAACTGGCATAAGCACAAGTGATACACAAAAGTTGTCATGTGTACCACTGAAATTAAATTATGTTATATGCATAAGTTGCTCATTTTAAAGAATGAATGAAGTGAAGATACTGGAAGTGTGCTCTGAAAGCCTTGTGAATCGATATTAAGGGCTTGTGTACAACCTTTTTATGTTAGGTGGACATATTGCTTTTAGTCTAAATTTCTCTCACATCGTAAGAAACATAATGACGCATTGTGCACTTCATTAATGATGTCATATTCGTTCTGCTTTTTCATGTACCTGGATGTTGATGTGTTTATATTTGAATGGAAAGAAAAACTTCTATTCTTAACATTTCACTGATATTTTCTAATCAGGCCAGACCATAATTTGCAAGATGTAAGGGAAAAAATATTTCCCGATAAGAGGATAAAGGTGAAGGCTACTGAAGTTGTGAGTCCTGTTTTGATGCCTGCCACGAGGAAGAAAAAATCTCTCTCATCGTTGGTGGTCAGCAATTCCAGAGTATCAACGCAGATTGGTAAGATAGGAAGTAGATCAAAACCTGTCACAAGAAAAGCATCAAGGGGTGCCAATATTACCTCAGAAAAACCTCTTACAAATGAGGACCACCCTGAGAGCTCTAGTTCACTGGGCACCTCGAACAAATTTCCTCAGAATACAAGGCAGGTGAGTTTCATATTTCTGAGGCATGTGAATATCATTACATAACCTCTTGTTTGGGTTCCGTGTCTTGTACATGTAATACAGATACCAACCAATCTTAGTCTTTGTTAACGCTGTCATTCCAGAATTCTGCTGCTGGTGAGACATCTTACAACCCTAGTCCTGATAAAGGAAAAGAGAATGGTTCCGATCATTTGGAAGGAATAGTTGATCTTTGGAAACCTTTAACTTGTTTGGTTGATGAAGCAAATAGGAACAAGTCCTTTGAATTCAGCATTCAAGGATCTCTAGCTACATCTGAAGAGCTAAGTTCTTATGACAAAGATTGTCTTCTCAAAAAATCCAAAAATAAGGGACAGAGGAAGATATTAAAAGTTAGAGATGAGGAGAATTGCAGTGAACTTGCCCCTGCAGGATCTGAAAGGCGTAAAAAGCTGCGCAGATTTTGTCAGAAGGCACAACATTTTGGAGAATTCAGGGTTCAACACCCCAGACCGTGCTTGATCCTGCCAGTGCTAAATTTGATAGAAGAAATTATCCAATTTGGTTCTCATTAGTGGCCTCTGCTGAACTGTAAGCAGTTTATGTCAATCCTTATGAGAATTAAATCTTACTAATGATGAAATATGGTTATGTATACTGTCCACCTCCCTTCTTTCTCTAATTTTCTATTATGCACATTCAGGGAAGGAGATGCACCGCCTTTGCCTCAGATTTCAGCAAGTTACTTGAGAATAAAGTTAGTTACATTAGCTCTTGCCATTCTGGCTGTTGAAGTGTCAATTTTTTTGAATTGAAGGGGGTACCTTATGGGACGATGTTTTTGCATTAACTTCAGAAATGCCTTGCATTGCTGCCTTATAACATCATAGATTCAGTGGCGCATACAAAAAAGGTGAGTAGAGGGGGGAGCTATAGAAAATGAGATAAATGGTGCTTTAATTCAATTTTTTGCTCTGGAACTGTAGTGGTTCTTGTGGCTAATACTGCTATATTTCTGCACCTGTTTGATTATATGATGCTCTGGCTGGTGTTTGTGCTTCCAACTAACCAATTAATTTGCTTGTACGTCTTGTATAGAATTTATAAGTGTTTAATTTATGCGTTGTTGAACCTCTATAGTTACAATCCGTATGCAATTTTTACACACACGAGATGCATATAATTACTTTTATTTTGATGTATAATGACGAGCATTTTTTATATCCAACTCCTTTAGAGCTACTGTATCATTCTTTTGAGAATCATGATAATTTTTTGACACTGGGGAAGCCAAAAGTCTGAGCTTTATCTTTTTCATAAACTGTCTGGTATTTTGAACAATTGTTGCAACTGATGATGAATTAGCCATCCCTCTGCAATTGTTATGTTGCAGTACCAAAATTCTACACTGGGTTGATCTTTTTTCCTTTTTGTCATTTAAACGTTGTGTTACCTGCCATTTTTGGGTAGAAGTTTACAGATCATTAACAATGATTCTTCTTTTTCTTAACTTTTGGGGCCTTATTGGGAATCTTTTATTTTGTAAATTCACTTTTCATGCAGAATATGTTCAAACTTAAGCTTTTAATTGATCCTATGACTTCGGTAGTATGATAAATCTCCAACAAACGAGAATGTTTTTTTGCATGGATTGAATGGAAAGTAGTTTTCCTTATTTATATCCGTTTTATTCTACACAGGGACGAAAGTATTCCAGTTTCTTTCATTCAAAAATTACCTCAAGATGAAGTTAAATCTTACGAGTGAAGTTGAGGTAACCTCATTCACATTGTTTATGACAAAGTGATCTCTTTACCATTCTAGCACATGCCAAGTTGGTGAAATAAATAATCGTGCAAGAAACTCCTTCCTGTGATTTCATTTCTTGCAACGAAGACGCCATATAGAAGTCATCTCTGGAGCAATGAATTTATGCGATGTTTTCTGCCGAGCCTTTGTAGGTGGACATCAAATGCATGGGGCAGACCGTGATCCCCACGCCGATCTGTGGCTTCAAACTAGCAGCACCGAGAGAGTATCAGCCACGAGTGGCTCGTCAGCTAAGTACTTTTGCAAGTGCTGGCACTGCACGCCCATCTGCGATCATCCAATCGTTGCATACTCGCACTCTGGCATTTGGGAGCACTTTTCTAAGTTGTCTGGCAGCTAAAAATGTCAAGAATTTTGGTATGTTGCTTGTGTTTGATAGTGGTAAGAGAACTTGGCTCCTTTTCCTCATCACCTGGGACTTGGACATCCATATGGCCTCCATTATGATTGCACGAATAGAGAGATATACAGTTGTTTAAATTCGGCCCCTGTTTTCAACTACTGTTTGCAGGGACTGTTATGATGTCCCTTCACACTGCATTCCAGCAATAGTCAATTTTACAGCCTCAACATATGAAAGATGCTAAAGCCAACAAAAAAACCATTAAAGTCCAACGACTTATTATATGCTGTATGACAAAGACTAAACCTAATTTCATCTCCCCACCCAACAAAACTGTGCTTTCTCAATCTAAGCCCCCATTCGTGGCGTCACTAAGCTCCAACAACGGAGAGCAGTGCACCGTCGGCAACTTCATCTTCACCAAAAAACAAATCCTCCGTGACCCTAGAGGCCGCGTGTAAAACCAAGACCGACGCGGCAATCAAAAGCGACACCAAAACATTCAACCACACTCGCGTCAGAACCAAAGCGACCACAGTCACGAGGCCAAGCCCAATCAGCACCAAACGATCATCCACCGTCCGATTGAGCAGCACGATCGGCTCATCGCGAAAGAAATACAGGAGCAACCAGAACACGAAGACTATGATAAACACTATCATCGAAATCGGATGATACAATAGGCTAAGGAAGAGAATAAAGAGGACGACCATGGCGTAGTTGACGCGGAAGTGATTCAGGTTGCGATTGAGGCGAGAGCAGGATTCGGTGTAGCTATAGGGTACGGAATAGGACGCCGGACTAGCCACGAACTCGCTCCATGGGCGGCGCGTGGCGAAAATTCTCGATTTGTCTCGGAAGAATACTCCACTTCCGGCGGCGGTGGACGGCGATGGGCGGTGGACGGCCGACATTTTTAAAATAGGGAATTTAGAGGGGAAAATGCAAGGCGAGCGGGGATGTAGTTGCTGGAGACTGGCGCTGAGGGTTTTATAACGTCGTTTCCCGGGGATTCAGAGCGTCGCCAACGCGTGCCCGTCGGGTGATTTGAAGGCTGTCGGAAATTCGTGTGCAAGGGAGCAAAGTTTCTCAGTTTTTTTTTATTTTTAAAGGGTATTGATGAATTTACGTTACGACAATACCAAGTCAACGGATAAAAAATGCGGAGAAACGACGTCGTTTTCCCGGCTTACTAGTCACGTGTGGACCGTGGTCCGGTACGGCGAAGACTGAATTTGTTACGCACAAAACCTGTTCAAGGGAGAAGCAATTTCGTCCGGTCGAACAGTGCTGAGGCCGGGAAGCTGCGGGATTGAATCAGCTTCGGGGGACACTTCTGCTGATGCCTCAGTGATACTGAATAGCAAGAACTAAGAGAACCAAAGAGGGGTAGAGAAGAAACACTTCAACATCCTATACATTTCTGCAAGCTTGAAAAGCTTAAGTGCATGACCGTTGAAGATGGATGTCCAGCAATCCAACGATCTGTCTAACTGAAGCCCTCAACTGCTATTCTAGTTTTGTAAAACTCTAGAAATGAAAGCCGCAGTTCAATTTCACCTAAAGACATGTTGTAGGACAAAATCTTGCTCTTGGATTCCACTAACAAGAAATTTGTACAAATCAATTACAACTTGAATCAAATGAATTTGATGCGGGCTCTGTTCTCTAATTTAGTCCTCTGATTCTTCCTCCAAAGATGTGATTTCAACTTGAAGTGTCTTTAAGGAAAGGGCTTGTGCTTGATCTTCCATGAAACTTGTAAATTTCTTCAATTAACGCTGATCTTCGAGCTTGACGCCCTGATGTCGGATCGAACGTTGAATTTGAAGACCGTTGACGAAGAACGCCTTGAATTTGGGTTTAGGATCGAAACTGTGGCTTTAATTTGGAGTATCTTCAAGAGAAAGGCTTGTGCTTGATCTTCCTTGAAATATGTTGATTTCTCCAATTAATGCTGATCTTCGAGCTTGGCATCCTGATGTCGGATTGAACGTTGAATTTGAAGATCGTTGACGAAGAACGCCTTGAATTCGAGTTTAGGATCGAAGCTGTGGCTTTAATTTGGAGTATCTTCAAAAGAAGGGCTTGTGCTTGATCTTCCTTGAAATTTGTTGATTTCTCCAATTAACGCTGATCTTCGAGCTTGGCGCCCTGATGTCGGATCGAACGTTGAATTTGAAGATCGTTGACGAAGAACGCCTTGAATTTGGAGATGAACTCTTTAAACTTGACGAAGAACGCCTTGAATGTTCTTGAACGCCTTGAGAGGATTTTGTGTCTTCTCTTCTTCTCCTTGGCTTGTTGTTGTCTCTTGTTGTGAGGTTTTGACCCCTATTTATAGTTATAGGAGAGATAATATAGCCACCTAACCCGCTGACGTGGAGCATTCTGATTGGTTGGGGTTGTTGGTCCCTTGCTAGACTGCGCCATTTGTCGCTTTCTGATTGGCCCTCTTGATCATTTATTGCCTCCGTACTGGATTGTGCCATTTGTTGCCACTTGATTTGGACAATTTTGATTGATTAATTATTTATTAAGAAAAGTGTATTTGTTTTAAAATTTTGAAATAAAATTATTTAATTCATGTTTTAATTTCTTTATTTAATTTTATGTGATATTTATTTATTTATTTATTTATTTTATGTGTCTACAAAATGCCCCCTCGAGACTCATTCATGATGAAATTGATTTTTTTTTTTTGAATGGATGAGTCTCGATCTTATTTATTTATTTATTTAGATATATATATTTTTTACTTTATTTTATTCTATTTATTTATTTACTGACGTTTTTTTTTCTTTTTCTTTTTTTTTGACATATATATGTATGTATATGTATATATATAATTTTGATACCTTAATGCTATTATTATTTGTTCGTATTTATTAACATTTTACTAACATTTATTCCCGTTTTTAACCTGCAGTGGAAATCATGTGGGCCGATTTCCAATGCCTCCACCATCCTTTAATATGCGCTGTGTCAGTAAATCAGTCGCCCGTCTGAAGGCTACAGTGTAAGTCGACGTTCTCTTCCCTTCCCATCTCTGCCTCTTCATATATATCGAAGGCTACAATGTAAGTCGACGTTCTCTTCCATTCCCATCTCTGCCTCTTCATATATAGATATATATATACATATATATATATATATTTTTTAGAGCCGGCTGCGCGACCAGCGGGGCGAGCGTGCGGTGGTGAAAGGCGATGCCTAGCTCTTCCTGTTGGCGAGCGACGACGAACAGCTTGGCCTCGGGTATCAGCGGCTTCGAACGGCGGCGGACGAATCCGGGTTTGGGTGACTGTGGTCGTCGTTGGGTGGCGATAATGATGATGGTCGCGCTGGGTGGTTTCGGGCGACGGCGCGACCAGGTTTGCGAGCGAGCATGCGCGCGCGCCACGCTCTACGCAGTGTGGTCGGGTCTGTGGGCGCGCGCGCCCCGTCTGGTCGCGCGGTGTCGCGTCCGTTCTGTGCAGGTGCGTAGCTCGGTCGCGCGGGGAGGTTCCGGGCGGCGGCGCGACCAGGTTTGCGAGCGTGCGCGCGTGCCACGCTCTACGCGGTGCTGTGGTGGCCGCGGCACGGCGCTTTGTCGCGCTGGTAGCTGGAGCGACGATCGAGCGCTGGTGGGTGCGTGGTTGGGCTCGGCGTGGTCTCCCAGCGGCTGAGGGGTGGCTGACTAACAGTGACAAAGGCATTAGCAGATGCGGCAGTGCCGTGGTGGTGGGAGTGCAGATGCGGCGCGAACTGGAAGAGGATGGGTCGCTTGGGCTGTTTGGGCGAGGCTGCGTCGTGTTTCCCGTCGGTGGCGGTGGTGTTCGGAACTTCTGGCTGCTGTTGCGACGTCGGAAGCACTAGCGGGCAAGCGCAGTGGCGGAGAAGAAGAGCTGCAGACGCGTCGGGGTGAGGCGGGAGGATGAGGACCCTGTTTGGCGTTCGATTTTCTGGAAATCGGGCCACGTTTGGTGTTAAATTTTGGCTCAGAAAATTGAGCCACACGTGGTGCAGATTTTCATGTCTTGGGAAGTGGGCGGGCTTGGCGCGGCTTCCCGAGTCTGGACGAGGTTGTGTTTGGGCGCGGCTTCCCGAGTCTGGACAAGGCTGTGTTTGGGCGCGGATCCACTTATGGGCATAAGGCCCTGTTTGGCGTGACCAGTTTTTTTTTTTTTTTTAAAGGACAAGGCTTGGTTTGATGTAGATTTTGTGTTTTGGAAAACGGGGCTGCACTTAGTACTGATTCTGGGGAAGGCTATGTTTCAGGGTTTTTTTTTTTGTTCCAAGTTTGATTTTAGCCCACATGTACCAATTAGGCTTGAACTTTTTTGGCCTTTGAGTACCAGGCTTGATATTGGCCCACGTGTACCAATTGGGCTTCAAATTTTGGGCCTTTGAGTACCAGGCTTGATCTTGGCCCACGTGTACCGTATAGGCTTGAAATTTTGGGCCTTTGAGTACCAGCGTGTGGATTGGACCCAGTGTACCGGTGGCTCGAACTTTGGACCTTGATTACCAATCGTGATCTCAGGGGCTCTCCCACTTGTACCCTATGCTTCAATTTGGTGCCGTTTGTGAGTACCAATCTTGGATTTCAGCCACACCCGTAACCAGTAGGCTTGAACGTGTGGGCCTTTGCGGGAGTACCTAGGGCTTGGCGGAGCCACGTGTACCACTAGCTTGCATTTTTATGCTTTTGAGTACCAGGCTTGATCTTACCCGACGTTTACCGCCTAGGCTTAATTTAGGCCTGTTGAGTACCATGCTTTCTGTGCCCACGTTTACCGATTAGGCTTGACTTGTGACCTTTGAGTACCAGGCTTGATCTTTGCCCACTTGTACCGGGCTAGGCTTAAACTTTTGAAGCTCTTTGGAGTACCCCAGGCTTGATCTTTTAGCCCATGTGTACCGGCTAGGCTTGAACTTTTGAGCCTTTTAGTACGAGGTTTGATCTTAGCCCACGTGTACCGGTTAGGCTTGAACTTTTGGGCCTTTGAGTACCAGGCTTGATCTTAGCCCACGTGTGCGCTAGGCTTGAATGGTGGGGGCCGGTGGAGTACCAGAACTTGGAGGTTGGTTAGCCACGCGTACACACTAGGGCGTGAACTTTGGGGGGCCTTTGAGTTCCCAGGCTTGATCTTAGACCCCGGTACCGATTAGCCTTCCAATTTGGGGGCCTGGATTCAGTCTTGAATCTTTAGCCCGCGTACCGACTAGGCTTCAATTTTGCCTGGAGGGTACCAGGGGCTGTGGATCTTGCACCCACGTGTATACCTTAGGCGGGACCGTGTGGGCCTTTGAGTACCAGGCTTGATCTTAGCCTATGTGTACCGGCTAGGCTTGAATTTTTGGGCCTTTGAGTACCAGGCTTGATCTTAGCCCACGTGTACCGGCTAGGCTTGAACTTTTGGGCCTTGATTTTTAGTCCATCACAGCTTCGGAAGGCTCTAGACCAGGAAGCTTAAGGGGCCAAAGAGCTTGAGCGCTTCAAGGCTGAGCTGAAAAGCGTGGAGGAATAACTTGAGCTTTTGACGAAGCGGGGAGCTATTCTTGTCCCTTGTGCATCAGAGAGAGTTCTTGTGAGAGACAGCGGCCGAAGTTGGAGAGATTCATAGAGAGGTAATTACCCTCCAATCCATGAAGCCTTCAGATGAGGGAGCTACTGAGGCCTCGCGTATTGTTGAGGAGGAGCTGGTGACGGCCAAAGATGAGCTAGAGGGTTTGAACCCTTTTACCTAGCTTTTATCAGGATCATTTCTTTTCAATTTTCGGGACCTTGATGTATTTTTTTGGTTAACATCTGGTCTTATCAATAAAATGTGATCTTTTGCTCCACCGTTTACTGCTGCTTCTTTTGCAAATGCCCCCAATGGCGGCTGTCAAAGCGTGATTTGTTACAAGTTTGGGACTGAACTTAGAGGATATCTAAGCTGCCTACGTACCCAAAAATGGGATCAAGTCAAAACGTAGTTCAGAACTTCTTAAATTTGCAATAAGTAAAGGCCGTTCACAGTTTATACTCTTGCGGGCCAGGAGTGTGGTTGGATGAATCCACACTGTCTCTATCACCATCCTCTTTAGTTTGAGCTTTGGTGAGGACTACCGTTTGGAATTTGGCTTTGAGGACTTTGCCACATGACACGACCAAGTCCGTCTTTCTTTTCATGTCTGAGGGGATTCGGCTGTAGAGCTTTTCCTCGTGCTTTGGTGCTTCAGCAGCCCTATTCTTTATTTTCCAGCATTTTTGCTTCTGGGATAAGCCAAGTCTTTCGAAGACTGACACTCGCGCTGGCTCATTTTCAACTTCTGAGGAGCACTCTGTGGTGTTGTTAATGGAAGCTCTTCTTATGTTGTTAGTAGGAGCTCTCCTTATGGCAATGCGTACAGGGCCCTTTGGTTGTTCGTACCCGAGTCCGGCTTGTGGGTTTTGATTCCCAGGCTTTTGTGGGAGTTTTCCCAATGGCGACTCTTCTTGTGGATTGTATCCCACTTTGACGAGGAGTTTGTACGCATTGGGGCCGAAGCCTTTTGCAGTCCTCAGCTCTCGAGCCTCAGGGCGTTCCTTTATGATGTCTTCGGGTGGTTGAGCAAGTGTGTTGCCGTCAATTTGAGTTACAGGCAGTGTCAAGCCCCTTAAAGCATCATGAATTTCTGGCGTCTTATTTGAACGATTCTTGAGACACACTTCGTCGGCTTCATCTTTCTTTGGTGGAGCACCTCTCGTCTTGTCGTTTTGCTGGGAGCTGCTAACCTCTGGAGCTTTGGTTTTATTCAAGTAATATTTTGCGTCAGCAAAATGGGATTCAGCTTCGGTGAATGGCTTGCAATCACCCAGGACGCTTTTGACGACACCATTGCAGTAATATTTGAAGCATTGGTGCCAAGTGGAAGGAACTACCCCGTTTTCGTGGAGCTATGGCCGTCCGAGGAGTAGGTTGTATGATGTCCTAGCGTCGATGACGTGGAACAAAGTGGTCGACTCCATGTCATTTATGAGCAAGCTCAACCTTAGAGTGCCTAGGGCCCTTTGCCCCCCTTGATTGAATCCCTGGATCATCAGGTGGCTGTTTGAAAGCTCATCTGTTGGGATCCCTAATTCTCTTAGTGTTCGTAGCGGTAGGATATTTACTGCCGAGCCGTCGTCAACTAGCATCCGGTTGATTTTTTGCTCAAGGATGTAGCCGGTTACGAACAAGGGTCTGTTATGAGGTTGAGATCCTAATATCAGATCTTCGTCTGTAAAGACCATTGCGGTCATGCAACCTTCAGAGGGTTGGCTTTTCTCACAGAGACAATTGATTTTGTCCGGGGAGTGGTCGTTTCCAAAGGCTTCCTTCATTTGGTCGTTGGAGGTGGTAGCGTTAACGTTCGCATTATCATCTTCCAATGTGATTTTTCCCTGGTGGGCAAGCTCCATGATTTTCTCTTTAAATATGAAGCAGTCATGAATAGGGTGCCCAACCAAGCAGTGGTATTTGCAGTATTTGGGATCGTCAGTCTTTCCAGCTTCGGCAGGCCTTTTCATTTCGAGGAGCTCAATGAGGTTGGCCTTTAGCAAGTCGTCGAAGATCCCGGGAACGTCTGGATCAAGGAAGGGATAAGATTTGGCCTGCATTTCTTTTAGCGTTGGCCTTTTTGGTTTTTGTGAGGCTTCTTTCTTTTCATCAGCCTTCTCCTTTCCTTTGACTGGAATGGGCCTGACGCGTACCGCCATGGACTCCCTTGCTGGAGCTTTGAAGGGAGGCTTGCCCCTTTTCTTTATTTCTTGTTCGTCTCTCACCCTGCGGAACTCTGAAACAGGTGGCGCGTCGATACCACTTGCAGCAATGCTTAGTTCCATATCGTGAGCTCGTGTGGCCAGTTCTTCAAAAGTTTTAGGCCGAATCCTTTGAAGAATGTACCGCAACCCTCAGTGCATTCCTTGTATACACATTTCGAAGCCCGAAGTCTCGGAAAGTCTATCTTTGCAGTTCAGACTTAGATTCCTCCACCGATTGATGTAGTCAATAACCGGCTCCTCTTTCCACTGACGGGCGTTGGTGAGTTCGATCATGCTGACAGTCCGCCTTGTACTATAGAAGCGGTTGAGGAACTCATGCTCCATTTCTTCCCAGCTATCGATGGACTTGGGTTCGAGGTCGGTGTACCAGTCGAAAGCGTTGCCTTTTAACGAGCGGACGAACTGTTTGACCAAAAGATCTCCATATGTCCCGGCGTCGTTGCATGTTTCTATGAAGTGTGCCACATGCTGTTTCGGGTTTCCTTTGCCGTCAAATTGCTGGAATTTAGGAGGCTGATAGCCAGTTGGCATTTTCAGGCCGTCAATCCTTGTCGAGTAGGGCTTGGCATATACCAGAGTCGACTTAGTGCCTCCTTCTAGCTTGTTCTTGATGGTACCTTCAATGAAGTCTTTAAGTTGATCAATAGGAATCGAGCCGTCCGAGGATAGTTGAAGCTCTTTGGCTACAGACTCCTGATGGTCATTGGCTGGTTGCTTGGTAGATACTTCAACTCCGTCAGGAACTTCGAGCGCCTTTTCTGCCATTTGACTGGTTTCGGCTTTGTCCACTTTGTCCATTACCCTTGAGATCCTAGCATCTTGCTCTTGGACATGTTTGGCTAGTCCTTCAATGACTTTAGTCAGTGCGGCGATTTGGTCCTCCAAGCTCGAGGCATTAGTCGTCATGACTGGGGCGTCATTGGAGGCAGATGAAGCGTCAGAGCGAGGGCTTGAAGGTGCTGAATCGTCCTCATTACTTTTGTTTGTGAGGAGTGGGTTGTTGACATCTTCATGGAGGGGGGCTGGTTCTGAGCGTGTTGCTTTTCTTGCCAAACTTCTAGTGATGACCCCGACGTTCTTTGTGGCGGTTTCACTGGCGGCTGAGGTAGTGGCTTTGACAGCTTTTCCCTTGTTGCTGGCCATGATGATTTGTTCGAAGCTTGTAGTCCACTTGAAACTCTGAGGAAGGAAGAGATGAGAGGTAGAGAGGTCCCACTGGGCGTGCCAAAAATTTGTAGGAAAAAATCTTGCTCTTGGATTCCACTACACAAGAATTTGTCAAATCATTACAACTGAATCAATGAATTTTGATGCGGGATCTGTTCTCTAATTAGTCCTCTGATTCTTCCTCCAAAAGATTGTTGATTAACTGTGAGGTGTCTTAGAAAGGGCTTGTGCTTGATCTTCCTGAAACTGTAATTTCTGCATTAACGCATGATCTTCGATGCTTGACGCTCTGATGTCGGATGAACGTGAATTTGAAGACCGTTGACGAAGACCGCTTGTGAATTTAGGTTGGAGGATTGAGGTGTGGCTTTGAATTTGGAGTTCTCTTTCAGAGAGAAGGGCTTGTGCTTGATCGTCCTGAAATTTGTGATTTCTCCAGTAATGGATCTGTCGAGGGCATCTGATGTAGGAATAGAACGTTGAATTTGACAGACGTTGACGGAAGAACGCACCTTGAATTTGGGTTAGGAGCACGAAGCTGTGGCTTGTAAGTTGGAGTACTTCAAGAGAATGGCTGTGCTGATCTTCCTTGAATTGGTTGATTATCTCTCATAATAATTGATGATCTTCGAGCTTGGCATCTGATGTCGGATCGAACGTTGAATTGAAGATCGTGAGAAGAACGCCTTGAATTTGGGTTTGGATCAAAACTGTGGCTTTAAGTGGAGTACTTCAAGGTATGAAGGGACTTGTGCTTGATCTTACTTGAAATTGAGAATTTCTCAATTAACGTTGATCTTCGAAACTTAGCGCTCATGACTTCGAAGCCCGATTGAATTGAAGGATCGTTGACGAAGAACGCCGTGAATTTGGAGATGAACTCTTTAAACTTGACGAAGAAGAACGCCTTTCTTCTTGACGCCTTGAGAGGATTTTGTGTTTCTCTCTTCTCCTTGGCTTGTGTGTTCCCCGTGTGTGGGTTTTGACCCCTATTTATAGTATAGGAGATAATATAGCCACCTAACCTGCTGACGTAGAGCATTCTGATTGGTTGGGGTTGTTGGCCCCTTGTTAGACTGCGCCATTTGTCGCTTTCTGATTGGCCCTCTTGATCATTTATTGCCTCCTTACTAGATTGTGTCATTTGTTGCCACTTGATTTGGACAATTTTAATTGATTAATTATTTATTAAGAAAAGTGTATTTGTTTTAAAATTCTAAAATAAAATTATTTAATTCATATTTTAATTTTTTTATTTAATTTTATGTGATATTTATTTATTTATTTATTTATTTTATGTGTCTACACACGTGTTTACAAAATTTGCAACTTTCCTAGTTATATTTTGAACACACACACACACACATACACACGCACGTGTATAGATTGGAAAAAGAGAAACGCAGATTCACCAGAATGGCATACATCGCATCTTGGGACGATTTTCTGGAAAGATCCGTCCAATTGTTTCGCTCCGATCCTGAGCACGTAATTCCCTGACCATGTTTCGGTGTTGTATTTCTCTTATTTGTAATCTAGTGCTCTAGTTTTGTCCTTCCTTGGTTCGATTCTGTTTTTTTTTTTTTTAATTTTAAAGCCGGACTCGTTATGTGATGAAATGCCGGCGTTGCGATGGCAAATTGGTTCTTAAATTCACCGATGAAAAAGAGGTATAATGCTGTTCATTCCTATCATTGTAAATACTTTTGATTTTACGTACTGTTTTCTTCTTGTTGCTTCTTCTGTTACTGTCGTGCTTCTTTGTTTCGCTTCTGCGTGAATTTTTGCTGATATTTGATGGTTTTTGGGTTGATTTCTATTTTTTGAACCATGTTTTTGTTGATAAGATGCTGCTAAAGTTGTGGCAAATTTTTCTGAAAATAGAATTTCATAAGAAATGGGAACTTTATTCTGAATTAGAGACTACCTATGTCTTGTAGATGTTCACTTACTAATTTATTTATGGTGTGAAGAAGTTTTATCAAACTGTTCTTTGATGAAAAATTGTTCGTTTTTTGAGATTAAGCATATCAACTGAGGAGATAGCATATTCACTTTTGTGTAGCTTTGTTTCATAGATACCTCCGTAGACGAAGATGCATGAGAGGATTTTTGAGTTAATCATTCCAACACCATCCATTGTACAAAAGAGCCTGAGGCTCTTGTATGAAGTCTTAAATTACAATTTTATTTATGTACTTCAGATATATGTCTAATTTTTTGCTTAGTCATTGATTTTTTTAAAATTATCTTATGAGCTTCGAAAATGAAACTAGGTTCGTTCATATTATGTGTCATTTTATATTGCCAAGCTATGCTTAAGATCCTATGATTTAGTGGAAGTATGTCAAACTTCATAATTATTTTTTTTTTCGTTGTTGAACTTTTCATTTTTCATTATTATCGGCCAAAAAACTTTTCTGCAAGTTTTCATCTTCCAATATTATCTATGATGAATAAATGAGTACACTTTTACTGGGAAGAAAGGGTGTCTCGTGCAAGAGAGTTAAAAGCTCGAAGGGAACCTACTTTTCCAAATTAACAGGACTGAAGTAATTTGCTTTTAGTACAAATACAAGAAAGGGTTTCTCATTTTCTGATTTTTTTTGCTCAAAGTAACGGTATTTATCTTCTTCAACTACCACCTTCTAGTCAGTACCATAGCCAGGCTTCTTGGGCACCAGAACTGGAATGCTAATGCAGATATTTCTAAAGACGGGTCCTGGATGTGCCTTTGTTTGTCTAATTTCTTATCATATAAGAAAAAATGTTTTGCCAGGCTTAATGTCAACGTCTGCAGTTTGATGAGCCTATTTGCCCTGTATTGCATCTTTGTAGGTACAACAATTTTAAGGTACTTGAGCTACGTGACCCATTTAAAGTTAGTTGCACCATGCATTTTCTGTCATTCTTAGGTTACTTAAATTTTGAAATTAAGAATGCATTGCCTCATTGCCTGATATTTTTTGCCTTTTTATCAGTGTATCAAATTTAAGTCAGACCAAGTACAGGATGGTAAAAGGACGGAGAAGCTCAATAATATGGCTATGTTTGTTTCTAAATAATAAATTTTCAAAACACATATTTAATTATTATATATATATTTTTAAAATTTTATTTTTCTGTCTTTTTTATCTTTACACTGTCATAAAGATAAAAATATTTAAAAATACACTCAAAAACTTGAAAACAAACCAAGCCTACATTTTTTACTCTGATGCCCGTGGACCTGAAGGTGTTGTTATTCATTCCCAAGGTGCCCAGGAGTCTATTGTCGGATTTTCCATAGAGAAGATCCTTGGCACCTTCTGTGTTCAGGGATTTTGGAAGTGACTGAATTGATCACTATCATTCTCGTGAAATTGACTATTATCTGAGGAAGTTTGGGCGTCGTTCACTTTTCGAATTTGGACACTGACAAAAATATTTCACTGGAGATGAGCCAGATCACATACTTCTAAATTTGATTTGTTCAAATTCTTTAATTTCTAAAGCCTCTTTCCCCTTGTTATTTCCTCCAGCGTAAGTATTGAATAATGATAGGGATTTGTCAATATCAAATTTACAAAAGAAAATTAAAAGGAGACGACTCCGAACAAACTTTCTATCTCTAGGAAACTTGAAGAATAATTTTTAGTTTTTCGTCTAATCTTTTGCCCGAAACTAGGCATTAAATTTTTCGAAGGATCAATTGCAATTTATGACCTAAAATAGTGCGTGCACTTGTAGTAGTCGAAAGATTTTCGCGTGGATCACTCGGTGATTGTTTCCACTGTTTCTGACTGAGATCAGTAGTGAGGTGTGTAGTAGAAAATTTTGGGACACCTCAATTTTTGTCAGTTTTTCTTCAGTTCCTATTTCGTATTTCGTAATTGGCCTCACTGTTTTTGAGCAATTTTCCTGTTTCTTTGGCTGACCCTCTTTTTTGGGTGTGTAATCAAAACAATTAGTTGGACCTTTATCTGTGTTGGCTGCCAAAGAGGTGGTTGTGATGTATTAAGATACAGCAGTAGAAGGGTTCAATTGATTTTTGTATAGCAACACATTCATAATGGACGGACCTATGCGTCTTCCCAAGTTCCCTGGCCTGGTTCTCCAGTTTAAGATTCGTTCTTTCTTGCTGCTATGCTGTCAAAATATGCACTGCCTAGGCCCAATTCTGCATTAGAGCTTCTTAATGGACAAATTGGTTGCCAATTCTTTTATTCCAACTTATATGTGTAGTCATTGCATGCTTCCTTCTTCCATTTCCAGCATCAAAATTTTGTGCTTGGCGTTCTAATATGGTCCTATGCATGTATCTGATGCTGGTGGAAAATGACAGATAGAGACAACCAACGAGAAAAGGAAGGGAAAGGAAGCAACTACGTTTTACCATATCGGTTGCTTTTGGGGCATAAAACCCACAGAAACGGCGAAAATAAACTTAACAAAAAACCTGGATTTTTATAATGTTATGCTTGGAAGGGGCTTTTTGGCCAGTGATGATGTTTGGTGAGAGTTTTCTTGCAACGAGTAATATGTTTAATTATAAAATTTTGATCTTTTAAAAATTTTAATTTATTTAAATATAATAGTTGGATAATGTGGTAGATATAAAGGGATAATGATTAATTTTTAGATATAAATATATATATATATATATATAAGTGTGAGTGTATGTACATATAAATATAGACAGTGATTTGATGATAAATAAGTGTAATAATTAAAAAAATAATTAGTTATATATATATGTGTGTGTGTGTGATAAAAATTTTGAATTTGAATTTAAAAAAAAAATTGTAAAGTTGTGTGTTTGATGATGTAAAATTGGACAAGTTGGAGAAATTGAAGAATGGGTTCTAAACATAGCCCTAGGTTTTTTATTATTATTTTTTTCTCTCCGTTGCAAAAGAATTTTCGATCCCTCTGATTAACCTTTTCCCTAATGAATTGTGCCGCAACTCCAATTTTATGTTTGTTTCCACCCATTTCAATCTTTCAAGTCTTGACATTCCGTTAAATTTTACACAATCATATATGGTACTCAAAAAATTTTTTATCCAACTTTAAATTTAAAATTTTCTTCTTTTACATATGTAATTAATCAATTAATTATTTTTAAATTATTATACTTATTTACAATTTAATCAATTCCTGTATAACTCAAATTTATATGTATTTATGTTCTAAAAATTAATCATTTTTTTTTATATACTACAAAATCATTCAATATATTATTTCATATATATACATGTATAAATCAAAATTTTCATTGTATCAAAATCATGCAACAAAATATATTATTTATTTTAATACAATTCTTATCCAACATCATCCTTCCACAGAGCCCCTCGCCCGAACACAGTCCATGCTTACTACTCAAATTGACATTTTAAGATGTTTATGCTTAACACTGCTGTCAGTTTTATTTTGCTAGCAACCCGGTCTCTCAATTTCTTAAAGGTGGTTTAAAGATATCACCAATTTGCCTCAGTTAATTTCCTTGGAGTCGACGACTTGTTACATGTAAGTAAAGTTTTTGATGCTTTACATCATTTTTTTTGTCCCAACACCTGTCCAAATTCAAAACCTTTTTCTTTTACTTTTATTCTTTTGTTTTTTATTTCAGTAACTTCCCTTTACTTGTTTAATCATAACTCAATTTATCTTTTAGTTTTTTTTAAGTTTTGTCCTTTCATTTTTTATCAACTTTTTGAAATTATTTCTTAAGTTTTTTAGAGTTTAGGTCATTTATTAATTTTTTTTTTCATTTTTTTCTCTTCTTTCCACAAACTTTTATTAACTCTCTCTCTCTCTACACACACACACACACACACACACACACACACATTTTTGTATCTAATTAAAGGAGTGTGATATTTTTTTTATTTTTCTTCTTTTTTATTGCATTTCTCATGTTTCATTCTATTTAATTTTTTATTTATGTTTTTGCAAATTTATCCACCTTTTCAAATTATTTTTAATTTCTTTAAGTTTACCGTTTATCAACTTAAAAAATAATAAAACGAAAATCAATCTTTTGATTTCATTTGAATATATATCTGTATGTAGTTAATAAGAGTTCCCGAAATTTAGAGAAAAAATAAAAGATAAAATTAGGAAATAATCTAAATATTAAAAAGATAAAATAAAAAATATTTTTGGGAACTTGGTAAAAATGCAAAAACAAAAATAAAAACCACATAGGTAAATTGAAAAATAATGTGGAAATTGGAGAAAAAATAAAAATGAAAATAAAAGTAACCAGTCGAATGACAAAATAAAAGGAGAAAGAATATAAGAAAATATTATCTCTAGTGTGTTATCAGTTATAGTGCAACTGAGTTATTTATTCAATGTCTGATTAAATCGTTATTCCCTTCCTTCCACCTTTGAAGGTTCTATCAAATTGTTCGAATTCCTGCTCTTTATGTACAGTTAGATCCTTATAAATATATTTAAAGAATGTGGGGGAGACACGACGTGTGATGACTAAAGTGAAAAAGTTTTTGTTTCACTTCAATAAAGATCTAGCGTTACAATATCTTCACCAGTTTAACAAAAACCAGCAGGTGATTCGACGAGCTTGTAAACCCTTTTAAAATATTGAATTAAATATTTAAAAATTTATAATCTTTTTATAAGTATTTAATAATTTTTTATATAAAATAATTTATAAATTTTTTAAAAATAAATTGATTATTGTTAATTTATTTTTAAATATCTTATAAGTTATTTTATTTTATGTATTAAAAAAAATATAAATGTCTTTGAATTATATTTTATTAAATAATATTCAAGTTATGTTTCAATAAAATTTTATAAGACGGTGGTATCAAATATATTTTAACTAATTTTTTTAAAATAAAATTTATGGGGTTATAAATTTTAAAAAATATTATAAGCTATATTATCTTAAAAGATCTTGAAATTAAACTTAGCCCAACACCCTCCTAATCTCTCAAAGAAGGAAATGTCTTTATAGGATCCCAAAGCACAGATTTGCCTTTATTTGCTTTTTATCCTACAAAAGATAAAGTTTTGCCTCAAACGTATGTTAAATTCTTTCTTTTGCTTGGTACAATATGTAAAGTACCAAGTCATATCGATTTTAAGTGGCTGTGGGATAGAGGATATTGATTGAAATCGGTGTGTACGATGAGATTGAATATTGTAAAACTAAGCTCAAGACCAGAGCAGACTGAAGAGTCTTAAAGCAAATACATATAGTTATAATCCATGGATCTTTAATCATGTGTAGACCATTAATTTTCAGGTAATTATGATTGGGCTGGGGACAAATAGGGTATTGTGACCAAAATGTTATATTTAAAAATAAAAAATTTATCAAGAGCATACTGGGGGTGAACTTTGTAGTCAATATTTGTAGATGGACTTGGTGATGCAACTCAAAAGTGGATGTTACAGCTATTGAGTGGATAACGATGTTAGTGACCTTATGAGATAAGGCTAAATCCAGTTTCTGCACTTCCACTATGGATTTAACTTCACCCATCTTATCTCCTAATTTATTTATTCATTTGTTTTAAATTTGGGGTCGCAAAATGAACTGACCATCCCACTAGACATTGCAGGGTGACAGGAAATACTATTGATGATAAGCTTGGCTCATTAATTTTTTACTAAACGTTTATCTATACTTAATAATTCATATATCTTTTATTGCTATACATTTATTATGTATATCTATGTAGTTATGTATATTTTAATCTATATATGTAATTTTATTTTATTATTGAAATGCTGAAGAGTATAATAATTTTTTATTTAATTATAATTACTGAAATTATATAATTTTCAAAGCATATGCATAGAGTGTACTAGTTTTATTATATATATAAAGATCAGTATGTGTGATGAGGATGATATGCTCGTTTTGTTTTGTTTTGTTTTGTATTTTCAACGTATTTTTTAAAAATTATATAAAATAAAAAAGAAAAAAATTTAAAAAATATAAGAATTTAGATGTGTGTATTTAAAAAAAAAAAAAAAGAAAAAAGAAAAAAGAAAGAAAGCCAAACAGAGCAGGTCTTTTGGGCAAATGGAGAACACTGTACAACTGGCCACTATGACTTTTTCGAGTACCACAGCTTCGTGAAAGAATTCTCATGGCCACGTTAAGGTATTTTTTTTACGTCAACAAGCGCTAACATTTCGGTAGTATTTTTCCATTTCTTGATATATATTTATGAACACACACACGCACACATCTTATGTTGTCTTTGGGAGTAAATTTTTGTAAAAACCTTTAATACCCGATAATTACTAATAATAAACTTTAAGTCATTATTTTGTACCACTAATATATGCTAATATACGCCCACAACATATATAAATTCAAGTATTCGTCACGTTCTCCAAATCATTTTAAAACCAATTTCTCCTAAAATAATTTTTCCAAATCGAACGCAACATATATTAACCTTGCCTTTGCTTCGTAAGGATCGGAAGAGTAGAAAGAGAGGTAAAAAAAAAAAAAAAAAAGGAAAATCATTTTCACCATTTTCGTCATTTTAGATTTGAGGGGAAAAAGGGATTTGGAAGTGAGAGAGAGAGAGAGAGAGAGAGAGAGAGAGAGAGAGAGAGAGAGAGAGAGAGAGAGAGAGAGGGGGTGTTTGGTAAATTTAATTCCTTTCAGGACTGTGGAGACATGACGTCACAGGCTCCCCATGGGCGCACTTCGGTCCAGCTTGTATGGTTTACGTGTCTTGATTGTGCTTCTCACGTGGCAAACATTGGTTGGGTAATCTCGAAGGATTAGACGAATAAGCGAGTCCCGATGGCTGCTATGCGTTAGTTTTCAATTCTATTATTTATTCCAATTCAAAAAATTTAAAAATTAAATATTTTATTATGTAAATTTTATTTAAATTTAAATTTAAAAATTTTTTCATTTTATTTATTATAATTAAATAATAATTTTTTAATCATTATATCTCCTAACAATCTAATAAACACATAACCTTGTAAATTTTATAAGCATTTATTTTTCATTATCCTATAAATATATACATATATATTATCACATCATTTAATTGTTATTATATAATAAATATATATATAAATAATTTTTCTACCTATTAAAATTTTACAAATTAAATATAATTTTCAACCTTACTTAAATTATCCAAATCTTCCTCTCCCCCGTCCTGATTAGCATACAAACGCAGCCGATGTAGTTCCATGGATTAGGCTCGTGACTGTTTTTTAAAGTTCACATAACTCGCAGTGCCCACCAGCCTCTCAAATTTGAATTCAATATCTCATAAGTGTCGTAGTGAGTTCAAAGTCAATCTCCAAGGAGGACAATTAGGCACTTGACTTTAAACAATAATTAATTATAATTTAGCATGTCATAAAATCAAACACTCACTACAATTGGCAATTTGCACAAATATTAATCTTCCAACCTTTTAATACAGTGCAATGCACTGGATAAGAACCTAAAACTGATGAAGAAAGATAATTAAAATAAAATAAGACAACTAAAACCCCATCATAATCATATTGTACACTCTTTCCTGTTGAGACAAACTCTTTTCTTCTTTCAAAAATTGTCTCCTCTCCATCTCCCTATGTTTATTAATAAAAAATAATTATGTGTATATATATTTATTATATAATATAAAATAATGCATATTATAAGTTTATATCAATGAATCTAAAGAATCAGGTTATGTTTGGAAGTAATTTTTAATTTTAAAATAATATTTTAAACTTCAAATTACCGAACATATATTCAACAATATTTTTATTTAAATTTAAGTTTAAAATTTTCTTCTCTCTTACGCATAACTAACTAATTATTTTTTAATTATTACACTTATTCACAGTCAAATATATATTTCTATATATAGCATATATACTCACTTTTATTTTTATTTACATATCCTATAACATAATAATAATAATTATCATAAAGTATCATATCATCTAATCATTAGTATATAATTTTATACAAATATTCAAATAAATTATACTATTAATCCCGTTAAAATATTCTTTTCAAACATATTACTTAATTTAACACAACGTTTAATAAATATTATATTTAACAAAAATCCAATCTCCCAAACATAGCTTCAGTCTTTGTCATCCATAAAATAAAATGGAAAATGGAAAAGTATTAGGAGCTATGATTGCTTCAATCAATAGAGAAAGAAATTGTAATTGTGTTCGGATCAAGATTTAAGTGGGAATTCAAAAATTCATTTGTTTAAATTTGTGTTTTTATATATAATGTAAAATAACAATGACAGGAGAATATAATAAGTACATTAGAACAATAATTATTTTTTAAAATATAAAAATATAAAAATAATGATATTGATTTGAATATAAATAAATATAACAATTAAATTTTAAATATTTGTACGTGTATACACATAAAAAGTTATTTTTAAAATAGAGGAAAAATTTTGTGGATGGTATAATTGAGCTGTGTTTAGATGCTTACTATCCATAATTTTTTTTCCATGAAAATTTACATTTCTAAACATAAATGTCCATTTTTATCTAATTCTAATGCTATACTTTTACATCATTACTCTCACAACTTGCATCCAGACAAGACTTGAAGCTTGTGAATTACATGATAAAGGCTGATAAAACGGTGGCAGCAGTTTATTGGGTTAATTGTGGGATTGAATATACGTGAACTTTACTCATCTATTAGCACAAGATTTGTTGGATCGCTCCCATAGCCCACTTTATCCTTATTTATTCCATGTGGGACATTTGTAGTTTGCAAACTCAGGTTTGATTCTCCAATAGTTACAAATTTTACATGAGAAAATTAAATTTAACAATACATTGATACTTTTATTTTTCACTGAAGGGCTAAGGCTATGTTTGGATGCAAGGTTATCATTTTAAATACTATTTAATAAAATAATAATCTTTATTTCTATTTCGATGTTTCTTTTACATTATTCTTTAATTCTAATCTTCCTTCTTACCATAATTTACATGCAAACAAATCCTATCACAATTGTACTTTTAGCAGAATAAAATACGTTTTTTTTTTTCTTTTCTAGACTGACAAGTTTTGCGACAGTGGGGAGCAACGGATAATGATTACACTAACCGGCGACTGCAAAGCTCTATACTCTATACATGACATCCATCCATGGATTCGGATTGGGAGCTGGGATATTTTTCGTGCATTGAACAACTGCAGCAGTTTGGTAATCGATTCAAAAAAAATTTCAACGTTGGATGATGTGATACAACTGTTGTTCAATTATTGATAAAATAAACGAACGCGTAGAGAGATGCTCTCGAAAGCAAACGGACAAGACACAAGTCTTTGCATCGGAAGAAGCAAAAGCGTCGCTGTAATGGGAAAAGCCCCTCCTTGCATTAAAAATTCACTCATGGCAGCAGAGAAATTAATCGCTCATGTAAGAAAAACGGGTTCAAAGTGGGCCCCGCTTTGAAATCCGCGACAGAGACGGCAGTTTCACTTCTGGTGCGCTGGTGTTTTTTTAGTGCCTGCTGTACTATCCGATGAGCTCTCTCACTCTCCTCGAAATAAATTTATTCATTATTCCAATTATTTTCAGTAGTAAATAATATATATATATAATTTTGCAATGGTGGAATAAATATTTTAAAGATTGCATCTTTGTAAAATTTTCCAGGGTGGGTTTGTGTCTATTCCCTGGCAGAGCAGTGCAAAACACACACGAACACTCACAAGTTTTCTCTTTCACACCTTTGAATCCATTTTTCGTCTATGGAGACAGAAGGAATCTGAGGTTTGGCACCATTTTCGTCGAACTAAAGGTAGTTCCGTTAAGTTTACTTTTTCTTAAGCTTCACTCTTCTGAAGCTTGAATTTTCTATTCTTTTGTTTGTTTTGATGAAGCTCTTTCTGGCATTTGGTTTTATCTGGGTTTTGGTTGTTCTCGGTTGATTCATTTCCTTGCTTGAATATCACGTGAATGCTATGTAGAAGACTTATTTTGCATTTTGCCAGAAATGGGAGTTTTGATTGTATGGGCTTCCAGCTTTTGCCTCTCTGGGTTGTCGAAGATCTGTTGAATCAGTAGATTTCACTTTTCTCCCTTTTTTAAGCCCTATTCTGCTGTCATGGTGTGCTGGAATTTGGTTCCTTGGGTTTGGTCTCCTTTGGCTTAATTTCTTTTGCTTAGCTGAGCTGTTTGTGGGGTGAAAGGGAGGTCATGGAAGAGGTTGAAAAGGCAAATAGTGCAGCTGTTGAGACTTGCCATAAAGTGATTAATATCTTGTCTCAACCTCAAGACCATAACCAGTGTAGGAAATTATTAGAGCAGACAGTGGAAGCTGTGCACGAGTTCAAGAAAGTTGCTTCCCTTCTTAATTCTAGCTGCGGTCATGCCAGAGTGAGAAAAGACAAGAAATTTCGAATCCCTTTGCCCCAAAATATGTTGTTGGAGAATCCGATCTTCGGAGCAGATGATCGGCAGCCCAAACCCCAATCCCAACCCCTTCAGCTCCTTGGAATCAATCGCGTGGAGAACGATTCACGCAACAAGAGTGCACTCACTGTGGGAAGCCCTTCTCTTGAATTGAGCTCACATGGAAAAAATCTCCACCTGGCCCAACAATCAACGTTACCGAATTATCATATACTCCAGCATCAGCAGAGGTTTCAACTTCAACAGCAGGCAGAATTTATGTATCGCCATACTAACAGCAGCATTAGCCTGAATTTTGATAGCTCAACCTGCACTCCTACCATGTCGTCCACTAGGTCCTTTATCTCTTCATTGAGCATGGAGGGAAGCGTCGCTAAATTGGACGGAAGCGCCTTCCGTTTAATCAGTGCAACTCGGTCTGCGGATCAGGGCTCCTATCATCACAAGAGACGATGCTCTGGTAGGGGAGAGGACGGAAGTGTGAAATGTGGAGGCAGTGGCAAGTGTCATTGCGCTAGAAAAAGGTGATTGTTTTGAATTATCTTTATCACTTTGCAATCACATGCCGAATAAATAACCCTCATCGAATTTCTGTTTTCGTTTTAATTTTTTGTGATTCGTAAACAGGAAGCACAGAGTCAAAAGGTCTGTCAAAGTACCTGCTGTAAGTACCAAGTTGGCAGATATCCCACCCGATGAGTACTCCTGGAGGAAGTATGGTCAAAAACCAATCAAAGGATCCCCTCACCCCAGGTATGGGATGATGCCATCTCAATATGACTGCTAACCTTATGCTCATGGTAGCTCCCACCCATTGTTGTTCTAAATTGATGTATTAATCAAATAAATTGTGCTCGAAACATTTGCAACTAGCTTCTGAACTCCTATGGTATCCTCCTGCTTGTAGGAGTGAGATCAGTGTGTTAGATTGTTGTCGAAGTTCTGTAAATCTAGATTATGGCCTTGTTGCCGTTGTGTGGCGCCAAACCTATCCCACTCAAACAGCAGATGTTATTATGTTATCACTTCTTGTCGTGTCTTCTTTGTTGCTTGGGATGAACGATCTTCTAGTCTGATATTTATTTTAGCATTTAATTCAGTTCAAGTGACTGCAGATAGATATCTTGGTTGTGATCTTCTGTTGTGCATATGCAGGGGATACTATAAATGTAGTAGCATGAGAGGCTGTCCTGCAAGGAAACATGTGGAGAGATGCTTGGAAGACCCGTCAATGCTCGTTGTCACATACGAAGGTGAACATAATCACCCGAGGCTGCCTTTACAGACGGCCAACTCGTGAATATTTATCGAAAGCTCGGTCAAGATCATGTCAACTATAAGTCACTGCACCAAATTTCATATAAATATGTTGAATTGGCTGGACTGCATGTGTATATATGTTGCCTGTTTAAGCTGAGGGGGTGTTGGGGGGTGGTTTTGTGGTTCGGATATTTGCTCTTTTCAAGCTCTCTGATACAAAAACTAAACCCATATTTGGCTACATTTGGGGTTTCCTGATTGTAAGAAAAGAATTCTCGGTCCATTTTAAGTGATTTTCATTTTTGTCAAAGTTTGGAGCTCTCTGCTGTTAGTATCTTCTTCTGGGCATTTGCTCTGTTGTGTCTTAAGTTGGCCGCTGCTGCATTAACTATTCAGTTACAGAAGAAACTGAGACAAAGAGAGAATATCTTGCATTGCAGCTGTGTCTGGAAAGTGACAGATGCATTGATTCCTTTGTTTTGATAATAACGGATGCAAGACTTATACTCATGTAATGTACAAAAAGAGTACTTTGTTGGGATGCAAATTATGGTGGGAGGAAAATTGATGTGAGAAACTTAGAAACCAATGTAAAAATAAGAGAAAAATTAGGAAAAAAGGATAGCGTTGTTGGGTAATATGTTTTTCAGTATAGATTTTGATGAGAGGCAAACTCTTTCACAATTTGCATCGACTCATTGCATCATGTCTTGGTTTGTCCACATAATCCTCTATTCGTTATTATTATTTCTGTCCCTCTATCTTCACCAATGAAGTTGTCACGTGTCATTTGGCACGACAACGTCAATATACAGTCACCTTGCCATGTGTATTGGTTTTCATAGCCGAAAAAATGAGTCCCCTTGCCACGTGTATTGTTTTTATAGCATGACAGCTTCGTAAGTACATGATCATCTTATATTAATGACGAAATGAGAATAGAATTAATAACTGGTTAAAATTGAACAGAGAAATTAGTCTGTTGGATTGAAGTCGTGTGAATTGTTGCCCTGCATTAAGGAGTTTATTTATTCACCATTTGTGATTCCCATTCTGATTCCAATTTTGATGTGGGATGGCTTCCTCAGCTTACGGCATGACCATTGTCTCCACTTTACTATTTGAGTGAAGAACAATAGCTCATGATTACAAATTATCTGCATATATTCCACAAAATATGTCAAGGCTGTGTTTGGTACTACTTTTACTTACCATTAAAATGCATTCTCACCATCAAAGTATGCACTTTCCGAGCATACATGTGTTTAAATATATATATATATATATATATATATATTTTAACTTGCACATTAAAATTTTTACACTTAATACGCATTTTATTTTCATCTTGTCAAAACTCACAATATATGCATCCAAACAATTCCCAATGGGGGGGTTCTTGCAAAGCGGTCGGTAATAATCCATTGTATAAGTTAATAAAATTCAATGAAAAAGAAGTAGTATTCGAGATTACACCCACTAAATTGAAGTTTCTAATGGTTTGTTTATGTTGGATTAATTGTTAGTGGATGCCACGTTTTGATGCGCCTCGTCTGGAGGCTGCAGATGTCATCAGTTCTTATGGACATTCTTGGGATGGCCTGCCCTCGAAACGTATGTCCCACATCCCACATTCTGGTTTCTGTCCTTGTCACGACACTCATTTCTTTCAACGTTCATTGCATCGTTCGGTGGTGTTTTTCGTTTGTTGGGAAAATTGATTTATCCTTTTTATTAAATAAAACAAAAGGAGGTTCAAAATCAGGCTTTGGTCAAAGTGAGTATCATTGAATGAATCTTAATTCTGACTTGTCCATGACGGTTTTTCCCTCCCCACAAAATAAAGAAGTAATCAAATGGTTCAAATGGGATTTTCATTGGGCCTAAATTGTTTTCGATGTGCGTGATATATTGAATTGGGTGGGCGAATAAATTGAAATTCAAGTTGGCACACTTCAACTTTGGAGGAAGAGATGCCCTCTGTGGAAAACTAACATGTTGGTTATATTAGATCAGTCAAGCAGTTTCTTTTTCCACGTTCACACATTGGTCCCTTCCCTTAATTTCCACACACATGCTCGTTGAACTCTACTAATTGAATTCGTGCACAATATATGTTAAGAAAAAATGAATATTACCTACAACACACACACACACGCACAAGCTTGTCACAAAAATTTGAATCAGTGAATTTCAAAGCATGGTTGTTAGCGGCTGTATCGGTCTAATCGTCAAGCAATTTGTAAAATGATTTGGGTTAATTTTAAAAATTTCAATTATTATAAAATCGCTTTATTAAAAAAAAAAAATCTATTTAAGATAGCGAATGAATTGTTGAACATGAAGACCAATCTCTGTTTATCAAAGTCAAACCATACGAATTCATATATTGAAAAATATTTAAGCCCTAATATTTTTTTATTAACTAAGTCCTCTTCTTATTTAGAGTCTCTCCGCAACTTGTTCTTTTTTTTTTTTTTTATATAGAAAATTTTACTAATCAAACAAATTGCTCTTCGAGACATTTAGTTGTCATTGACTTGGCATTTATATAAAAAACTTCAAGTTGATTTTGTGTAGCTCAAATTAGTCGAATTAGAGTCTTAAAAGTACATCTAATACCCCTTATATTCAAGTGATCCATATTAAATTTTTATGATCATTATTAAAAAATTTATTATAATTAGGCTATATGTTATATTAAGGTATTATTTTGCCACATCTTTTCATGTTCATGTCTACTGGATTGATATATATTATTTTCAATTTTATGGAATCTTTATTGCATTAGTGTATTGTATTTACATATTAACACTAATAGAAAAAATTCTAAATCGTCCCTAACAAAGACTGTATGCTCTCTCAAATTTTAAGATGGACTCAATGAAACTATCTCTATTTTCAACAGCTACATTTAGCCGTCTCAAAATCTAAGACAATCATGAGGTAGTCGTTGCAAATTCTAAGACGCTCACGGGATGCCATCTCAATTTGAGAAGGTTTTAGTAACCATCTCAATTTTAGAGACATCTTTTCTATTGCTATCCCATTTTGGAATGAACTTGAGACTGTGTTTAGCTGTCCCAATCTTCAAAATATATTTAAAACCCTACCTCTCCATCCATTTTAGTTAAAACACAATATATCCTATCATACGAGTTCCACTCTATCTGGAAGACCTCTTCTGATTCAGGTATGATGGATTATAGTTGTTTTCATCCATTATTTGTGTTGTTTTTTGCATATTTAGTTATTAATTTATCATTGTAATATGTGTGAATGTGTATACATAGGTATATATGCAAATGCATTAGAACAATTTGTTCTTAATGCTAACTAAATTAGGAAGGACGAAGAATGATATTATTGACTTGGAGTGTGAATGCTAGCTTTATGATTTCGTATAAATAATTTCTTGAGTTTCTTACACACACACACACACACACACACTACTTATTTATGTTGTTAGATGTTTCTATGTGTTATATGTTGCGAAGATGAAATGCTACATTATTAGCAAATTGTTGACATTGGGTGTTTGTAGAGATAGGAAACGAAGAATGATATTATTGACTTGGAGTGTGAATGCTAGCTTTATGATTTTGTATAAATAATTTCTTGAGTTTCTTACACACACACACACACACACACTACTTATTTATGTTGTTAGATGTTTGTATGTGTTATATGTTGCGAAGATGAAATGCTACATTATTAGCAAATTGTTGACATTGGATGTCTGTAGAGATAGGAAAAATGCTTAGGGAAATAGGGTGGATGTACCAAAAAAAATTACCTAGGTGGCAGGATTTGAGACCGAATTTGAGAATGATCTGAATCAATTTTTCGATTAGGCGAGTGTGTAGCATGACTACATGGATAGAGCAAGATTAGATGTCCGTCATTCGGTACAAGAACAGCAAATTTATAAAGCCTAATAAAGTGAAAGTGAAAGTGAAAGTTCAATTGTTCAGGAAGAAATTCATAAGCAAATATTTCAACTAAACTAGTCATGGTGAATTCTTTATCAATGAATCAACAGGAGAATCAAGTAGTGGTTCGCTTGTTTGAGCTTGCAAGAAGCTGTGTTCAATTGGGAACATCGTATAGTGTATGATGTAGTTGGTTGTTGTGGTGTGGCAAGAGTGAAAGGTGTGGGACCCTCAACTATACAGCAGCCAACATATGGTGATGGTCAGAGGGATGCAAGTACGGGAGCCTAGATGTGGTGAGCTTGAGTGACTAATTCTTTATTATACTTCGAGAGGTTGATGAGCCATTATATAGTGTATGTCAAATTTTCTCTAAGCTATTAGCAATGACACGATTTGTAAATATTAAGATCGAGTATAAAATGTCGCAGAGTTACTATGATGACATATGTAAATCGATTGGGGAGATACTGTCAACTGGCAATAGGAAGCTAATGGATTTCTATAACACTAAGTGCTTGATTAAGGAGTTGGGACTTCCAATTATGAAACTTGATTGATGCAAGGTCAGATGTTTGTTGTTTTGGAAACGTGACAAAAGGTTTTGAAACCTACAAATTATGTGGAGAAGGAAGGTACAAAACAGGGCGGGGCTATTTGTCTATAAGGAACGGGTTACACATTCAAGGCTGCATTATTTGTTGTTGATTCCCAAACTTTAGTAGTCGTGCACCTCTACTGTGACCACGGAATATATGACATGGCATGCACATCACCGTTGATGGGTGTGTGTGCAACCCTTCAGATGTTGAGACATGGAAACAATTTAACACGACATATCTAAATTTTGCGGCTAACCCACATAACCTACGTCTAGGCTTGTGCGCTAATGGATTTACACCATTCGGATTATATGGTCAGATATACTCTTGTTGGCCTATGATCGTGATACTATATAACATGTTTCTAGGAATGTGCATGATAGCGCCATATATATTCCTTAGGGTAGTTACTCTTGATCCTGCAAATCCTAAGAGACTGATAGATGTGTAGTTTCAATTGCTTATTGATGAGTTATTATAGTTGTGGTACGAGGGTGTCATGACTTATGATGCTTATACAAATTTTGCTTTTGAATGTGGGCAGCGCTTACATGGACTATCAACAACTTAATAGCCTATTTGATGCCTGACGACTCAAGTGCAATAGAGTAATAGGTTATCTCATTTGACTGGAATATAATAGAGCTTTTTACCTATAGTACGGACATAAGGCTTGTTACTTTGACTACTATCAACAATTTTTACCAATAGACAATTCATATAGAAGAAACATGAAGAATTTTACAAAAGGTCACATTAAGCAGTGAGTTGTGCATCCAAGTGAGTCAGAAGAGTAGATATGACCGCATATCCTTCTTATTGACTGCGTAGTTGACAACCCAACCAAACAAGTTTTGAGTTATGGGTGCTTACATACTTAATTGGGATAAAAAATGTAGGTTTTGTGAATGATTGATTGGATTAAAGTTTCCAGACAGATCTGTTTCCAACATAGACAAATGCATCAACTTGTGGGACTTTTACTTGCATGGTATAAAATATCATGACAGTCATATTTTAATGGAGCGATTGATGCCCATTGTACTAAGAGAGCCATTACTTGAATTTGTTTGGAATGCATTAACTGAGGTAAGTTTATTATTCCAATAGCTGTGCATGCTTGTGTTGAGTAGGGAGAACATGTAAAACTTGAGGGTAGATATGGCATTACTAGTATCAAACTTGAAGAAAATATTCCCGCCTGCTTTTTTTGACTCTATGGAGTACCTTGTAGTATACCTATATTGGGAGGTACTTACAATTGGACCTGTGCAATTAGGGATAATAATGGAGTAGGGGTTGGGGCGGGTGATGACTCCTTACCCCCTGTCTCTTTGTTTTAAATTTTCCCTTGCCCCATCCTTCAGTTTTATTTTCTCAACCGTTACTTTATCACTCATCTCGATTCTCTCATGAGTGCGCCGGTTACCGGGGGGGGGGGGATTTTTTTTAAATTTATGTTTATTTATTAATAATATTACAATAAAAAATAGGACTTTATACTTATAATAATTAATTAACTAGTTCATTTTAATAAAAAAATGAGTTTCAATCTTTGTATCGATTAAAATGAAAAATTTTATACTTTTGTTTATTATAACTAATTTGAATTTTTCATACTTTATGATTTTTTATTATAAGAAAAAGTATTAGTTTTGTGAGAAAGTGCATGTTTTATCATAATTAAAATATACATTTATTCAAAATTAGTTCTTTTTATAAGATTTTTTCTTTTAATTCTAAGTAGAGTGATCAATTTACTAATAACTAATTTTTAAATTAACCAAACTTAAAATTATATATAAATTTGAATTATTTATCATTTAACATAACTAACTTTAATTTGCAATTTATTATAGTTAAAATAATATATATTTTTGTTAGTTTATGACTTATTTTAATTAAACAATATATATTTACATATATGTAATAATTATAATCATATATATTATTTAATTATTGTCAATGGTAGGGCAAGTGGTGGAGAAGTGGTAGGTTCTCCATCCCTAACCCCATTTGAAAGCACGGAGAAAAAATGTAAAATAAGAATTTATGAGATTGAGATGCAGCATGTATTTAACGCCTTTCTATATGGTATATCTGTACACATAAATGGTCCACCTTTCCATGAAGATCTAGGAGCTCCGTGAACACTGCTTGGATTGTGACAACTATAATCAAAGTATTCTAATAGCATCATTAACCTGGCTGGGGTTGTGGCATCTTGCCTGACTAAAGCTATGGGATAGGGTGATTAGCTTGATACTGTGGCTCCTGACCTACCTAAGGTAGCTTTGAAAGTGACTATGTGGAAGGATAAAGTAAATCATGGTCAATGGAGCTTGTGTCTTTTCTAAGTCATTTACTTCAATGCTGTCGACTAAAAAAAGCTGCGTGACGAGGTGAACATTACTACAAAGACTCACCAGAAGTAGTTGTGGCACAATGCTACATGTCATATCTGATCATCTCCCGTGCATTAAAAGGTAGCCCCTCCATAATGACATACAAAATGACATCTCGTTCCCTTATGATTGTGGTATAGTTGTTCTCAGGCCTTAATCGTGCTACTATAGAATACTGTCCTATTTTTCCAATATTATTTAGGCCAACAATGTTCAAAGAAGTGATCAAATTAGTTGACATTCGGGATTTGTTCTGATGGTAGGAACCAGGACAAATGGTTGGTGCCATTGCCTTTAGTGTTCTGAGGTTGTTCATTTACTTTAAAAAACCAAAATTGTGGGGCTTGTTGGGTATGCTTAGAAGCCAGTTAATCCTTCATGTTGTTATGTCCATGTACAAGCTTTAAACAAATACCCAAAGTGCATTTGGGTCATTGGCTATGTTCGCGTAGAACTCATAAACAATGATCACAACTGCATGATGTTTAATGTGCCATGAGAAAATGCTTCACTCCCTCACAACTACAGTTGGTGCAATCCAATTAGTGCGTCTTATAGCATCAGCTAACCTATGCTCTAAAACAAAGGAGCAGTGTTTTGTAATCTCTTCATGCTGGTTTTCTACTTGAACACTCAAATATTTTTGTTGATTGTAGGATGGAGTGGCTCTTTTTGTCCTAATCATTGTGTTTGATACCTGCATCATCATATTTTCACGAACTATTTAAATTGCACAAGCCACAATGCCAAACCAACAAATCTATTTAATTTTCAAAATTTATATACCAAATCCATTGCAACAATCCAAGCAATTCACCCACTTATACAAAACCTCAACACCCACGATGCACGTTGCATATGCTAAACTCATATGCTAATCAATTCAAACATTGCATATACGTAATTCAAAAGTGACGTCATTTCCACAATGCACAAAATACACATGCCATAATGCACCTTTGTTATGCCACTCATATGCCAAATGATTCAAACATTGCATAATGCCAAGCAATCCATATATTCATACATACCAAAGCCACACATTCCAAAACCGTTAAAATACTAATGTAAATTTCACATCCTTCATCAAGCATTGTAGTAAAAAAATTCATTCACACTTATACACCCCACATCCGCAAACTAATTCACATATTTGATGTCTAAGTGCAAATGGCAATCAACAACTCCCACAAAACCATTGTCATGTGACCGAAATAAACTCATTGATGTTGGTGTGCAAAATTGAGCAGAAAATTGGACTTTAATGAAACATTTCATCATGCACTTGGCATATAATTAGGTAACATGGCTCCCTCAACAATCCAAACCATTTCAATCCCAACAAATGAGCATCCTCCAACATAATCGAATATCCGTCCCAATGATTTCTCACACCAAGCAAACAATTGCATGAATGAAATCA
The DNA here is from genome assembly GCA_019155195.1 of Avicennia marina. NCBI lineage: Eukaryota > Viridiplantae > Streptophyta > Magnoliopsida > Lamiales > Acanthaceae > Avicennia > Avicennia marina. The sequence continues at coordinate 12,898,149 of CM032753.1, forward strand.
AACAATACATTAAATTCCAACACAATTGTATGCAGAACACGTTTCACAAGGCTATATGGGAATGGCAAGATAAAGTTCACTTTTGAATGCCAATCCTTTCTTAAGATTAAGGTTTTTTACTTGTTGGCAATCAATATGTAGAACGTGGATAATGAAGATGATGATGAAAAAATCCAGTTGCTATGTGTCAATGTGTGTGAATTGAGGGGTTTTACATAGGTGTGTGTGTGTGTGTATTTTCGCATCATCATGCCAGTCATCCTTAGACATCGCTTATTAATTTGTCTCGTTATGCTAGATACTGTGACACGGAACTAGACAAAATACTTGTCATCAATGTCATCTTAATGACTTGGACTTCTCGATTTGTCGTCGTCTAAGACATCAAGACGATGTGGATGACGATAAATCCAAAAAGTTTTTAGATTTAACGTCGTCTATGATGTCTAGGTGACGTGAATGATGAGTCATTTTAGCAGTTCATATCATTAGCTTCGTTGTGATGTTGAGCCTAATGTCGTGCCTCTATTTTAAAAAAATTTCAACTTCTATGATGGGTTTTCAAAATAGGCCGTTGCAAATCCATTCCTAGGTGTTATAAAACTTGAAATCCCTAACTTCTTCCCAAAATCTAGTCTAGTCACAAAAAGAGCAATCCCTCACGTAGTAAAGAAGTAGGCATCCATCCTCCATATTAGTTGGGGTTGACCCAATATTTTTATTTTAGCATATTGTTGAAGGAAAGTTTGATTGAGTTTATGATGTGAATGGAAAGTGCTTCACGTGAAGTTGTTGTAAATATGTCCTCCAACTTTTTTTATGCTTGTCTATTCAGTAGGTAGTGCATTAAAAGTATGTTCGATTAGTTTGTCCATTCAATGTCGATCAATTTATGGCAAGTGCTTGTTGAAACATTTGATTGAGTTTGCCAATGCTTCATGACAAGTTTTTGCCTAATACGTTTCTCAATTTCTTGGCTATATTTGCTCAAACTTTGATACTGAAATGGATTTCTTGTTGGAATGGTTGTAGATGGTTGACATGATGTGTAAATGTTTTTGAATGGTTTTATGGTTGGGTCATGTTAGCTAACAATATTTTAATGTTATAAGAATGACACGAGGAGCATTCTCAAATTATAAGTCCGTGGACAAAGAAATGCAAGAGACACCCCTCAAGTGTGCCTACTAAGGCTATAGTTTGATGATGACAATAAGATATTGCTACAATCTTCCACGCAACAGGACATTCCATCCTCCTCAATACAATATACCAATTGCCCTTCCACATTATCAAGCGAAGGAGAATGGACCACTATCTCAACCACTCCTAGCATGAGCATGATAACTCACAAGTGCCACCCCAAGAGTCGATGCTCATCACACCTTGTACCATTTAATAAGTACAAGTTCACTTGATTTTTCTATTAATATGGTTTGTCAAATTATATATAACACTTTTCAATATTGCAGTGCTCAGAAGGTGGTGATGGATTGCATCACAGGCCATTGCCATGGATCATGGACTCGATACACTGATGTGCTACACGATAGGAAACAGTGGTGATTTGATAAATTTAGGGTAATGAATTGTTTAGAATTGCACACAAATGTCTGGATTGTGACCACAATTATAAGTTAATTTTTTCACACAATGATTACAACTAAACCACAAAATTTTTTTTCTTTCCACTTATGACATTTGACATTTGTTTTAAATGTTGCCTAGGAATTAAGTTTGGATAAGGCCCCGATGCGTCTTGAGTTGTACTTAAGAATGTGGAAGACTACAGTTGAAGAGTGGGCAAGACCTTAGGCATGGGAGACGAGATATGTGTTGTCTGCATCTTAAATTAGGCTGTTTAGTATCTATGTTATTTGTGCTCCACAGGTTAAATAATATTAATGAATATGTTCTATGTAGGAGATCTTGTCGAAAAGGTATAGGGCCATGATGAAATGGAACAACACTCCCTTTCCTAAGAATTTAGTGGAATATCAAACTCTAGCAGCTGCAACAACATGGTTTTCACAGTTAGTTAAGCTCGCTAAAGTGAAGGATGAGTTACAATACGCTCAAGACAGCATAAGACCACAAAATAGGAGTTGGAGAGTTATAGGAAAGAGTTGAAAAAAAAAAAACAGTCTAAGTTGGATCGGATTATGAATGCCATAGGTAATAAGCTTGGCATTTCCCTAGATGACACTGAATGAGCTTGGCATCTCCCATTCCTACACCATCCCTATTCCCCCTGCCTCAGATCTGTCCTAAATTCTTCCGTTCCTACACCATATCAAATTAACCTGTCTCAAAACTGTCTTAAAATATCCTATCTCAGATCCGTTTCAAAATTTGGAATGAATTTTAAAACACAGTCCCAAATTTTGGAACAAGGACAACATAACTGTCCCAAATATTTAAGATAGTTTGTAGTAGTATGTCTCTAAATTTGCGATGGTTTTGAAAGCCGTCTCAAAATATTGGGACGGTTTATACAATATCGTCTTATATTATGAGACGGTCCACCTAGAGACTATTGCTTTTATTTTACAACAAGGTAAATAAGAATGAGACCTTTAGCTGCCACAAATCCTGTCCCAATTTTATTTGGGACGGCCTTTTGAGAAAAAAATTGTTGCAACTACCAGTCCATGTCTGATTTAATTTTAGTAGTGTTATTTCTATATACCATCATACTATTTAATTATTATTATTTATTTTATATATATATATTTAAATAAATACACATTAACATTTTATCCCATCAAAATTTTAAACATTTTTGTCCCATTAAAATTGCCAACCAAACACTACCCTAACATTTATATTTCATGTAAGATTTTATTTGGTTACTAATAATTGTACAGCGCATGCATGTCATTGATTTTGGTGCACATTAAATAATAGTTGTGTAAGAATTAATTGGCATGCAAATATTTTCATTGATTAACGATGGCCATCAATAAATTACCAAAAAGAGGCAACATAGAGATGTTGAGACTTGGGTGTCTATGTATCAGTATTTTCGTTCAATCAAAATAAGCGTATGCTACAATGGCACTTCACCCCTAAATTGATTAGTTTTGTTACATTATCTCTTAAAAATAATATAATAATACTTTACCCCTTAAATTTATATTAATTGTAGCACATTACCTCCTGACTTTATTTTTAGATTAAAATTTTACTTGAAACTCATAACATTTGGCCATTTTTTCTTTTCTCACTTCTTTTCATTACGAAAAATGACAAAGTGATTTATTATTATTATTATTATCAATTGTAAATATGTAATATATAGTTGTATTTTTGTTGTAAATATTAATTTTTAGTGTGAAAAATAGAATAACCAATTATGAATGGCATATACAAAAAAAGCAAATTTTATGCAATTATAAAGTTGATGTCTAAAATTTTAAATGGTGTAACATAGATAACTGAATAAATATTTTCATAAATAATCATATCACCAAATTTATGTTAGTCATACCACTTCATTCTCTAATTTAACCTACATTTTAACAACATTTTCATTTGATGTTAGTTTTAAATTTTTCTCTTAATCACACTTTAATGTGAAGCAAAAATTCTCATAATACTTTTGTAGCACTGTCACTTATTAGAAATGCAAAAGAATGTTACATGTTAATGTCAAATAATGTTATTTAGTGTATGAAAAAAGTAATTTAGTGGATATAAATATTAACAAAATGATGAAAATTGCAAGTTTATGAATATGGAAAATTTTAAAAAATATGAAAATGTACTAAAATATTTATAAAAGTAATTATGTGGTAGGTATTTACTGTGAATTTTGTTTCGAAATTCATGTAGGGGGTAAAGTATTCCAATTATATTAAATTTGGGAGGCAATTGCATGTAATGTGTCAAAATCAATCAAAGTGCCATTTGCTCAATATAATATTTATCAAAATAATTTTTCTTTTGTCTTTACCCCATGTTCTAAATTTTTACCCCAAATTTCATTTTCCACAAACATACATCCAAACATTGCCAATATATTTCAGATATGGATAATCCATACAAAATATCGTCATTGGTTATAAAGCCGCAATCGCAGTTCTGCCCATAGGTAAAAATACATCCAACGACGGAAAGAGGAATCCCGCTTTCGTAAGCATCTGTACACTACAGTTAATACAATCAGAACTCAACGAAGGACAAAAGTTGAAGACTAGGTCAAAACGCATTTAGTCGACGAAGTAGTGACGGCGGCGACCGTTCCTCGTAGTCATTGTGCCGGACGAGATCAAAAGAGGGGCGCCGGAAGATTCAAGTCAAACTGAAATGGCTTCTTTTCACTCGTCATCTGCTTCTCCTGCTCGTTCGTTACCAACGCGCCCACTCCCTCCGTCTTACACCCCTTGTACTCCGAATGCGTCGCCTTGCTCTCTCCGGCCGGACGGAAAAACTCCGGCGACCGCCAATACGAGACGTTCTAGTTCAGCGGAGGGGCTGCAGCGGGAAATTCGTCGTAAAAAAAGTTCGTCTTGGCCTTCGCACCTCGAAGCCTCCTCGCCGCCTCGTCGTAAGCCAGCGCCGCCTCCTCTGCGGTGTCGAATGTGCCGAGCCACTTCCTCGTCTTCTTCCACGGATCGCGTATCTCCGCAGCGTATTTCCCCCATGGACGCTTCCTCACACCGCGGAACTGCGGTCCCTTCTTTACGTAAAATGGCGGCTGAGGTCCACCAACGCCTTCTTTGTGAAGTTTCTCGACGACCATTTCGCTTCCCCTGAGCGCGTGAGAGAGCGGTTGGGTTAAGACAGAGAGATGAATAGGGTTTTGGGGGTATTTATAGCAGGCCCAGCAAAAGCCGACTCTCTTTAAAGTTTGAAAATTATTCCATTGTCAAAATCCTTTGATTTTTATTATTATTTATTTAATAAGATGCATAATTTGTGAAGTATACACGTTGGTGTTTTTTTTTTAACACTTTTTATGGCAATAAATGCAAAGCGTGTGAGAGAAGATTGAAGCAAAAGTCATTTATTTAATTGCGAATTAATCATCCATACCGATAGGATTTTATTTTCATTGCGGATATAATCGAGTGGAGTGGTCCCTTTCAAGCTTGATTGGACGAAATTTTCTCGTACAAGAACTTGAACTCGAAAGAAAACTATCGAGTTTGAACTCATAGTCAAGTTCAACTAAGCTCAGGTTAATTTTTGAGCTTAAAGAATGTTATTCAAGCGCCGTGGCTAAATGAGTTAAATTAGAAAAGGAAAAAAAGATAGAGAAATTTAAAAATTAAAAATTTAGAATTAAAATTTAATAAAATTACAAAATTAACACCAAATACTCAAGTTCTCGACGAGTATCGAATATAAAAGATTGATACCTGAATTTCACTTTAGTAAATCTCATTAAGTTTGCTCAAGCTTGTTCAGTGGAATAGTTTGTCTTAATTCCATTTTTAGTAAAAGAAATATTTACTGTGTGAATTTATTTTAAAAAAATTGTTAATGCTTTGTTTAAAGGAAATTTTTTAATAATAAAAAGTAGATGTAAAAATTTAAAAATAATAGGGTTATGTAGGTGCTTTGGATAATGGAGTTTGGGCTTAAAAAATAATTTTGGTGCTCATAGTATACTTCTTCGCTATTATAGTTTACAAAAATAATGTTTAACAAGCTATTTTTTCTATGCAACATACAGTTTGGTCTCTCGCATTATATATTTCTCAATAAATTTTATCAAATTATTTAAGGATATTATAGAATTAGAGTAAAATGTTTTATGATCCATGATATTGATTGTGTGCGGTGCAAGTGTGCAAATGAATATGCATGCATTTTCAATTGAAAGAAGCAAATATTTTAAGTGAATATTATAGCAATAGATTTATAGGAAATCTGCATATTGATACAATGGATAGTATAATTAATATGATAATATTAAAAAACTAAGTTCATTTTAATTGCATAATGTAAAGTTTATATAATTAATTTCATTTTAATTTTTTCTATAATTTCTTTTTCTCTTTCGTTTGTTTATATCTTTTAAAAATTTACCTTTTTTCAAATTCTTTTAGCCTTTTATTTTTTTAACTTCAAATATATTCTTTACAATTTTATACATACATATATAGAGGTCTTTATAGATACTATATCTAGATAATAAAATTACGACGACTATCATAATTTTAATATTTAATAAATTATTCACATTTTTAACATAAGATTATAATATTAATTGGAATTTTAAACACGATATAAACGTGTTAGGTGCATATTTGAATATACTTATATAAAGTTTGCGATTTTAATTAATCATTAACTAAGAGCAAATAAAAATGAAAATTAGAGGAATAAAATCTAGGACGAGAGAGAAAAGGGTCGTTGGAAGGCAAATTAATGATCGGCGGCGGATGGCGGGCCAAAGTGGTGAGATTTATGTGGAAAAAGACAACACGAAGTGCACAAAGAGGACACGGGTGTCTTAGCCGACCGTTCGTCCCAAAAATTCACATTATCACTCACATTCTCTGTCCATCGCCCCTCATTCCTTCGTTAGCCAGCCATTAAGACTACAGTATTAGACTCGTGGGGGCGCCTAGCGCTTTTATTTCGTTTCACACTCCGACGCCACGACTTTTTGGCACGCCGTCCGTAATGGGTCGGTGGGACTGGCGGCGCTTAAAATCTATGCTTGTCATCTCCTTTCTATTTTAATATTTTTTTTTATTTCTTTTACTTTTATTTTGTCTTTTTATTTTCTGTTTTTCTCTTCGTACTTCTTGACGTTATTGTTTTATTTTCTATATTTTTTACGTATTTAAATTATTTTGAAAAATACAATTGAAGAACATTTAAAATGAATAAAAATAAAAAATCAAATATGAATATATATATATATATATATATATATGGATATGACGAGTCCATGAAAATAGGAAAATAAAGATAAAATTGAGCAATAAATAAAAAATAAAAACATAGAAATTAGAAGACACGAAAAATAAAAATCTAAGAACGGAAAATGAAAAGAACATAGAAAAATAAGGAAATTTGAAAAACAAATGTTAGGATTTTTAAAGATACAATAGTAAGAAAATACAGAATATTTTCAAAATTACAAATAGATAAATTAAAATAAACAGTAGAAAATTTAAAATTAATATAATGAAGTGAAGAAAATATAAAAATAAAAAAAAATGGAAATTAAAAGAAAATAGAAAGTGAAAATAAAATTGAGAAATAAAAATAATTAAATAAAAAAGAGAAGACACGCGTTCCTCTGTAATGCTTGGAGCGCATTGCTCCTGGCAATAGAGTTTACTCAGCCTCCATATCCTGCATTCTCTCTCTCTTTTCAAGGAGAAATGCTCGCGGAGTCTACCACGATGCATGTTTATAATTGTTAGTTTTTTTTTTAAACAATAAATTGACAAACACCAATTAGTTTTACACTATTTCAATAACAATGGATATATGTGATACAAATTATATTCAATTTTCTTCGCATCAAAATTTTCAATTTTAAATATATCACCCAATAAAAACAACTTATCACTTTGTTTTCTCTCTTTTATAATAGTTTTAAAAGTTTTACATAAATTCTCCTTTTCACCATAATTTACGTGAAAATAAAGCCATTTTTTTTCATTTATACGTATATTCAAAGAACAATCATTACATTCGTTAAAAATCAAGCCATTCCTTAACGAGACTAATGGATATTGAGAATAATTATGCAACTTCAATAAGACTTTCTTTGGCTAAATGATCTGCCTTTTGTTGTAATTTGCCATTGAATTTGAGAATATATATTCAAATCATATAATTCATTAAAAGAGTATTTCAATATCAGTAGCATATAAGACTTTTGCAAAGGAATTCAAGTATATATTCTCAAACTCGCTCCACCTGTGCAGCCCTTTGCAGTTCAAACACGTGCAAGGATAGTTCATCTTGTGTTGAACGGGTGGATGATTTCACGTCGTTGAAGAGTCATGAATCGGACCGGTCAAGACTCGAATAAGATGTTGAAACACATGAAGTCAAACGCGACAAGTGATTTCACGTTGTTAAAGACTCATGACTTGAGATCGGTTGAAACTCGGACAAAGTGTCGAAATACATCATGAAGCCAACATAAGCATACTCAAAAATAAAAAAAATAAAAAAAGATCCTTAGAGCCCTTCTATTCGGCAATTGTAGATGCAAACCTTGTTTCCCAAGCAAAACGTCCAGTTAGAACAAAAATAAAAATATTATAATAGTTAATGGCTTACTTAGTTTATGTTAATACGAAAAGAGTTTTTAGCAGTTTAATTATTATTATCACTTGCTTTTTTTGTTTTTCTTGTGTGAATGTTGCAATTGAAAATGTTCAAAATATATTTGATTGTCAATGTGTTGTTTTTGCAATGTTTGTGGTTATTAATTTTCAAAGTCACTCTAAACTCCACTAAAATCATTATGTCACAATACTATTTGACGTTTTGCAGTGCTCTTGTTGTTTTTGCCATATACAATCTTGAAGTTGACAAGCTTTTGAATTGCTACATTGCAACAATTAAGGTAACATCTCAAAAAACAATATGTGGCAATGGAAAAAGTAAAAAAAAGAAGTCACTATGATTGTGATACTTGTCTTATATTGAGTTAATCGTGCCTTGAATTCCTCCTTGGTTAACCCGTTCGTGAATGCACTAACCTGTCAAGCCTTCGAATGTAACATTGCTTCCTCATTTTATGCCCAAAAATTTATTGTCATTGATGATATATAATTTTATTTGGTTAGGATTGAAAGAAGACATAATTCAATTCAAAGAGTCGACGGGAGAATGATAGCATGCCCTTCCAAGTTGATGGGTCTATGAATTCAACACTTCAATCAAGAACTCTCATGTTGACTCCAATCTCGTGTTTGCTTATGAACTTCTTGGCTTATTTATAATATTCTAGTAGGTTGCAAAAATCTTCTCAATGCATATTTCTTCTGTGTGAACGCTACTAATCGATCAATTTGTGAGTCAAAGCTCCATTTATATAATTAATGAGATTATTTAGTTTATTATTGCATTTTTATGTAATTCATATATTAATTTATAATTTAGTTTTTTAAGCACACGCGGTTGACTAGTATATAATTATGTGCATTATAAGATGTACAGTTTTTACTAATTTATTATTATAAAAATACATGTAATCCGACATAATTTAAGGAATTTTAATAATTAGACGTTTTCAGATTAAAAAAAACATTTCAATTGTAATTATATTACTGTTGAAAGATAACTAAATAGAGTAGGTGAAATTATAAAATGCTAAAAATTGGGGGCAAATTTTCTGACAGCCCATTAACTAATCATAACATGTATGAGTGGAGGAAAAGGCCACAGGAAATTAAAGGGGCAATGGATTAACGTTATGTCTCATGCAGTGCCCACAAACCTGGGAGTTCTTTGGGCTTTGTTTGGATGCATGTTTTTAAAGTACAAAATTTGACAGTGATAACTTAGGAACAATATAAAAATAAGAATGGAAAAGAGATAAAAAATATTTTTTAATGTGTGATATGTTTTTAAAAAATGATTTTGATAGATGCAAATTTGCATCCAAGTATAGCCTTGGTAATTTAGCCGTTCTAATGTACACGCTCAATCGTCTCAATAAATATGGGGTATGTTTAGGAGATGGATTTTTGTTAGAGATGTTATTTGGTAGAAATTATATCGAGTAGTATGTTTGAAATGAAGTTTTGTGTGATTAATAATATAATTTATTTATATATATATATATATTAAATATATAATAATAATTGAATAATGTAACGACATAACTGATATGCAAAAATAAGGAGATATGCAAAATAAGGAAGGAATAGAATGATGACTCCCAAGTCATTTTTATTTCGAGGAGCGGTATACTAAAAAATTATCATTTTATTGGGAATACATATTATCCAAATTATGGAATATTCATTCCTCTTTACTCCCACGAGTTTACTCACTACAACATTATTAGGAATGTCTCATATTTTATACTATTAAAATAATTTTATTAATTTTTAGATTTATAAGATTTATATCAACAAATATTATATGCTATTAATAAATAAATTAAATATAAAAATGTCATATGTGAAAATATTAATATATATATACATATATTATACAAGTATACCTAAAATTAAATATATACATATGTATTAATAAAATATATAATATCTTGTTTTCATTCATAATATAATTAAGCTATATTCTAAATATGTAAAATATATATTCATATTTATGCATCCAATACAAGTACTAAATTAATTTTTATCAATAATAAAAATGATTTTTAAATATATCATATGTTGGTATACTTAATAAATAAACATAATATAATGAAAATATAGTTGTGTATATATTTATATGTATATATCATTAATGATTAGTATATAACTCATAAAGATGGCTATATAGTAACATCAATTAAATATTTACTTTTTTTATATAATGAATATCTATATAAAATTAAAAATAAAACTATATAAATGTTTATTTTATAATAAACAAATTAAAAATCAATTATACATGTTTATTGTGCCTGCTATGTTTATAAATATATAATTTTTGCATGCATTATATATATATATAAATATTGTATAGTTGTATAAATATTAAATATTTATTATATATCTAAATATATATAGTCATATATCAAATATGTAATAATTAATTAAATGTTTTAAAAAAATGTCCTTTTTATTAAAAATATTTATCATTAATCCATTATAATTATTTTTAATTATCATTTTTAGATATATAATAAAATAATAAAATGATATTTTCATTATATTCTCATTCTTAATGTCATTTTTGTGCATACTAAGTCAGGATATATAGTAAATCATCTCATTCCTTTCTTAATTTCATTTTATTTTTAAATTCATTCCATTTCTACTTTATCCGTTCATACATACCAATTACGACCTAATAGTATATAGGAATATTAACTAAGTTTTAAGTTATAAATAAAAATAAATATGTGTATATGTATGATATATATCAGTATTGATTAGATTGTGAATATACGTAATGATTGAATAATAATTAATTAATTATTTATAAGAGATAAAATTTTTAGATTTGAGTTTAGATTAAAATTTTGTCATATAGTATTGTTGGTATTATGAAATTTGAGAGAATGTTTTGAAATTAAAAATTAGTTTCCAGACATGACCATGGTGCTAGCACGATGATAATCGTGATGAATGAGACCCTATGTGTGTGTGTGTGAGAGAGAGAGAGAGAGAGAGAGAGAGAGAGAGAGAGAGAGAGAGAGAGATTACATCAATTACAATAATAAAAAAAAACTGACTTATGTTTTATATCTAAATAAATAGTTGATCAGTAGCAAAAGAAAAAGATAATTGCACACATTCAAATAATATTTAATATAAGTTACCATATCTCCTCATTGGTGCGAGCAATACGGTTTGCTCTCTCTCTCTCTCTCTCTCTCATGTTCTCATCGCATGCGGTTCAAAATTGTTAATTTACATTTACCTTGAAGAAAATCTTTGTTTGTGGTACAATCTGAGTAAATAATATGTCGGCTTCCCAAACATGTTCGGGCCTTCAAGTTCCCAACTAGCAGAAGAGGCCCACGCTGTCCTAACGTTGAACTAATTTAAAACCAACACTTCGGAAACAAAAAGAACACACGACACACTGTGTTTTTCTTCTAAGTACAATTAAAAGTGATGCTTCCAAGCTTAAACTATTCAACATATTAACATCATTAAATATTTATATAATAATTAACGAGTGTGTGTGTTCAATTAATGAGAAATATAAATAAATATGTATTTGTTAAGCCTCTCGATGCTATCAACTATCATATGAAGAGAATGGAAGTGTAGTTAGTTTATACCAAATCGTGTAGATGAAGTTCAAAATTTGGACAACATGCAAAAGAACACTTCCGGGTTATTTATTTATTTATTTTCTTAAGAATGAAAGAAAGAAAGAAAGCAGAGTAGTACGTGGGATGGTTAATGATTGTGTGTGGAGGTGACCATTTCCAGTCGTCACCTGATGCAGTCGAGTCGTCAAATCTTATTCGATGAGAAGAGGGGTGGGTGGGTTCATGTCAATAATCTCTTATCATCAATTTCGATTAATTTTATATGATAATACTCAAAAATTTTCTTATTGAAAGATTAAAATTATATAAAAATATTAAACTATGATGGAGTTAATAATTTTAATATAATAACTTATTTGGTTTTTCTTAAATTTTCTCTTTCAACTTCTCTACTTTTATATTTACTTTTTTTTTAATTGCTATCCACTTTCTCTTGTTAAAATTTAATTATATTTAATTAAATAAAGTCAATTTTTATTAAAAAAGTGAAAAACAGTTAAAAAAAGGTAAAAAAAAGAAAAACACGCATAAAATAAAGGTGATTAGATAATTTAGCACCGATTACCAACACTATGTTCGGGAGAGGAGTTTAGGCGATGTTTGGTATGATTTGTATTAGGTTGACTAATATGTCTGATAATATGATTTAGATATGATGGATTTTTTAATTTATTTAAATATATAATATAATAATAATTAGATAATGTGACAGTATATAAGTATAATAATTAATTTTTAGAATATAAATATATATAAATATAAGTGGAGTATATATGTATAAGTATTTATTTGATTATAATTAAATGTAATGATTAAAAAATAATTAGTTAGTTATATAAATAAGAAAGGAAAAGTTTAGATGAAAATTTTGTTGAATAATTAAAAAATGGGTTACAAATATAGTTCAAATTATTACGTTGGATCTAAATTAGCATCCATTTAAATCATTTCTCTTAAACATTTTACATATTAAAATACTATTTTTCATTTCTTTCTATCTTCTATTTTAACAAAATTTCTCAATTTCCATGCCAAAATTTCATCCTTCTTGAATTGGATCCAAACATATACTTATGTCGATGACGTCGAATAAATAAATAAATAAATCCAATTAGAGATGACTGAAATTCTGAAAGTATATATGCGACGTGATATGTCACGTAGGGTGACAACATGTATTCTTGTTTTTGATGGTCAGACAACCTGGGAAGTCTGAAATTCAGTTGGTTTCACGGCCTGTCATATCCCCACACAAGATCCATTGTAATTTTCCCACATTTTTTTTCCAAGTTCTGATTTTTTCTCCATAATAAGGATCGCACGACGCGCAATCATTTTCATCCGTCATCATAAATTATAATTAAGCCATCATTGATCTGGTTCATCGCTTTCTCCTCTCGGCTCTTCATCGTGACAAATGTTGGTACCCGTTTTTCTTTTTTTGATCAATTGCAGTTTTTCTTTTTATTTTCCTTACGCTATTGATCGTTTTGATGAATGTGTGTTTAAATTGATCCACGCTCGTGTTGATTTAAGCGTAGCTATCACTGATTTTTGTGTATGGAGACTTGGTGAAATTTAGGGCTCTTTTCCTTCTTATTTAGGTGGAGTTTACCGCAGAAATGGGCGTCTCTAATGGTTAATGTGGCGTTAAGGGCTTTCAGTATGATTTTGTTGTTGTTGCTGCTGCTGCTGCTGCTATGTGCCAAATGTGTTTCTTACTTGTTGATTTGTTAGCCTGGATTTCATGGTTTGCTTCTATTAGCAGTGATATTTTTTCAACTGTTCTCTTCTGTTTTTTAGTTGTTTTTCTTGTTTCCGATCCCGCAGTTCGAGTGACTCAATACAGCTGGCTTCCCATATGATGGATAAAATAACTTTTTAAGTTAAGCATTGTGTGAGAAGTAACGTCAGAATTGATTGCTTGGGGATTTACGGTGATTTCTGGAGACTTTATTGTCAGCATGGCTGCCGGGGTTTCATGTATGAGGAATAGGAAAAATGGTGGATTTATGACTCTCTTGTCATCTGCAACCTGTGAATGGTTCTTAATATTTTTGCTGTTTTTGGATGCTGTATTCTCATATTTGATACTAAAGTTTGCTTACATTTGTGAGCTGCAAATGCCTTGTCCTTTATGCTCGAGGCTTGATCATGTTTTGGGGAAAAAGAAACCTGGATTTTATTGGAGCCTAATTTGCAGCAATCACAAAGAAGAGGTATCGTCTTTAGTATCTTGTTCCATCCATGGTAGACTTGCAGATGTTGATGGTATGTGCGAAGAGTGTCTCATGCCAGTTGCAATGCAAAAGAAGTCTGAAGGGTATAGATTGCTGGTTGGTAAATTGTGTGTGAATGTTGAGCGATCAGTTCTCCAGGACTTGATGTTGAATAAGAACATACAGCTTGGTTCTTGGGGCCGTAGAACTTGTTCCTGCTGCAGCAAGACATGGAGACCTAAATCTAGTGCTGAAAGATTGCTTGAGCTTGAAAAGGTTGGCTCAGGGGCTTCTAAGGCCAATCTGAAGCCTCCTCTGCCTCGCGTGCCTGGCCGCAGTCGTTTCAGCCGTCGGGATAGCTTGAAGAGGCTAAGGGATAAATTCACAGGGTCGATGGCACAACAGGCAGCTGGGAGAAATACTATTGACACGTTGTCTCATGTAGGGTACACCAAGCTTAAAATATCTTCTGATTCCGAGTCGGAGGTCCCAGTCTCGGAAGATGATGATAATGGAAATACTGGTTCTGGTGGCAATAATTTTGTTGAACCCGAGCATGAAGTTGAGGTTGGCGGAAGAGGCATTCCTAAAATACCTGCCATTAATGCGGCTTCCGTGAAGCAGGCTGATCAAGGTTCTGAAATGAAGGGCCAAGCTGATCTGCTTGATTTAGATGAGCCGAAAAATGTCGATTCTTCATCATTAGACAAAGTTCTGCCAGACCATGGCTTGAGAGACCTTAATTGGGCAAAATCTTATCATAAACCGAGTCCTAGTCTGAGAACTGATCTAATTTCATTAGAAGATGTTCCCCAGCCATCCAATGTTGGATATTTGGAAGTTGCAGCAGAAACTTGTAAGTTTTCTCTCCCTCACACTTCAGCCATCTCTGCACCATCTGAGCCTCTTTCTTTTCACACAGTTCCTTCTTCATTCAACATTGCGACAACTGCAAAGAAGCATAAGTCTAATTCCCTGTCCAATCTCTCTCTCGCTTCCTTGTTCAATCTCTCTCTCTCCCCCTCTTCCCTTTCCATGGGTGTGTGCATAAGGATGCATATGTTCTGTCTGTGCATGAAATTAAGGCTCATGAGATTATAGCATCAGTCTATCGCTCTGACTTGTAAGTATGTGTTTGCAGCAATAAGAACCGGAGATACCCGTGAAAAAGTAAATACGTCTAAGACCATGCAGATAGAAGCTCCAGCAGGGACTTCTTCAGGTGTCACTTGTTTGTCAGAGTCAAATGGTAAGAATCTAATTGATTCATTGAGTCAGAATACTGAAAGTATGGAACTATCATGTGAGCTTGCAGTTGAGCCAATTAATGCCACTGATTCTGCTAAAACTGAAGAAGAGATGGTGTCTCTCTTACAAGTGTCTACTTCTGAGGTTGGCGGCAAATTTTCAAAGGATACCAGTCCAAGATCTCATGACAGACACAGCGAGTCTAGGAAAGTTGATGATTCTAGTTCTAATGCTCCCATGCAACTATCTACATCTGAGAAGGGCAGCTTAAGTCCCAAGAGATCTAGTCTCAGAACTCATGACAAAGAATTTACAGAAGATGAAGATTCCAGTTCTCAGGCATCGTCACAAGTGTCCATGTCTGAGGTGGACGGCTTATTTCCAAATGATTCCAGTCCTAGACCTTGTGATGAACACAACGAATCTATAAGAGATGAAGATTCCGGTTCTCTGGAACTGTTACCAGCACGTACATCTGAGGTGGGCAGCTCATTTCCGAAAGGTACCAGTCCCAGACCTCATGATGAAAACAATGCATCCGAAAGAGACGATGACTCTAGTTTTTATACTCTGTCTCAAGTATCACCTTCAGAGCTGGGAGGCTGCTTTCCTAAAGATACTGGTCCCAGACCTCATGATGGACCCAATGAATCTAGAAAAGATAAAGATGCTAGCTCTCAGGCCCTGTCACAAGTATCTACATCTGAGGTGGGCGGCTTATTTCCCAAAGATGTCAGCCTCAGGCCTCATGAAATGCACAATGAATCTAGAAAAGATGAAGATCATGTGAGAGTTCCAGTTTCAGCATCAGCAAAAAGAAGCGACTCAAGTTATGAATATTTGGATGGAATCGGATTTTGCGATACTGAGGGTGAAAGTACCACTGATCAACTAAGACGACAGGTTGAACATGATCGGAGGGTCATGAATTCTTTATATAAGGAATTGGAGGAAGAAAGAAATGCTGCTACTGTTGCGGCGAATCAGGCAATGGCTATGATTACAAAATTGCAGGAGGAGAAGGCAGCACTTCGTACGGAAGCCCTGCAATACTTACGAATGATGGAGGAGCAAGCTGAGTATGATATGGAGGCGCTGGAAAGAGCTAATAATCTCCTTGCTGAAAGGGAGAAGGATTTGCAAGACTTGGAATCGGAGTTACAATTCTACAGAAATAATTACCCAGATGAATCGAGGACTCTGAACATACAAAGAGAAACCTCACTTTTGGAAAATCAGGTTGCAGCCCGTTCTGAAAATGGTCCTGGTACATCAGGTGATTCAAAATTGGATAAAATTTCAAGAACCTATGGTAAATATAAACCCAGGAATACGTCATCATCAAACTTTGAGGATGAAAAAGTCTACATCTCGCAATTCTTGAAGAAGTTAGAGAGAGAGCTCCATCAAGCGTATTGCATTGAGAACTTAGAAGACGTGCCACATAGCATAAATTCTTACAAGATAAAAGATGATGTGTGTAGACTCAAGGATTCACCTACCAAATCAGAGACATTAAATATTAAGATTAAAGAGAGCATTTGTGTTGTCCAAAACAATAGTCCTGTGTTACATGGAAATTCTACTCAAGGCATTGCATCAAGTGGCACTCCTACTTATGACAAGGTAGATGATTGTTGTGGTGAAAAGGGTGGTATACTATCTGAAAATGGAAGTGATACAGCTTCGGCTGCTTCTGAGAAGGAAATTTCAGCACTTCTTGACAGGTTGGAAGCACTTGAAGCTGACCAAGAATTTCTAAAGCATGCCTCTAACTTGTTATGGGGTGGAAAAGATGGACTACAGTTAATGCAGGAGGTAGCTTATCATCTAAAAGAGTTACGGAAGATAGAATTCAAGACGAGACAACTATCCACCTTCTGATGTTGGTATATCTGAATGCAAAGTAAGCATTTCTTTTGGTTCTTATTGCATAAATTAACTCCCTCAGATGGAGATAAGTTTCCTGGATGAATAATGTATCATTGGATGAGAGATGCACTCCTCATAATCACCTGAAGAGTCACTGGGGTCCATCCCTCAACATATATGCTGGCAATTGTCTGGTTTAATAGAAAGTTCATGATTAATAGATTGCTGGTACTTAGTAGCTGTTAAAGGTTGATTGTTGATTTCTCTAATTAGTTTCTTCTTGTAATTATGTATGTGACTGAGAATTATTGGGGTGGGGTGGGGTGGGGTGGGGGTGTGGAGATCGAAACAGAGATTATTGTTTGTAGTGGGTGTGTAGATTAGTATTGTTATTTCATGGTCGAAAGGGCCCTTGCGGGTATTATACACCTACATAACATAACTTCATCGGTCGTGTTAGAAAAAAATTTGTGGCCTTACTTTGACACATGTGTTAGAATAAAAATTTCATGAACCTCCTTTCTTCCACTTTCACTACTTAAGTTTTCCTCAAAATATTTTTCACATGCATTATGACAGGAAGAGGAAGCTCTGTGGCACAGAGAGGACTGCATCTCTACCAGTAATTACAAGTGGAATTCTAATGGAATCTCCTCTTGAGATTTTCCCCCGACAAGGAAAGCATGCTTGACAATTCAGAAACATGCAGAACAGATTCAGTGTTTGTATACTCGGTTTCCATTTCCTAATTAAATTCTGTTCTTCCGAACGGGAGAAGATCATACGCTCTCCTTTTAAAATGATTTTTTACTGTAAAGTTACAGATTCGTTCTATTCTGTAAACAAGCTTGTACTGAATGTGTATTGGTGTATGCCCCAAGACCCAAGTTGGGCCTTGTTTGCCCTTCCTGAACATCAAAGAGATGACTTACGACTATGGATCTATTTGTGTGTATTGCAAGGCAAGTGACTCAGTATTTTGATGAAATGAGTGCATCTGCCACTAGGAAACAATTATATGTTGTTGCCATCGAGTTAATCGATGCTTTTATATTTTGTTTATTTCTGCTCTGTAACCCAAGAAACACGGCTTAACATTTGCAGTTCCCGTAACACAGAGTGGAAATTTTTGTATCCAAGAAACATATATATATATATATTAAAAGGTGTCCAAGGTATTCAGTGAATTTCAAGTGCAAATTAAACAGATTCATAGCTCCCCTCCGTTTTACAGTGCTTGGAAGTTCAAGTTTCAGCATGCAAAAATCCCATTTACGAAGGAAAAAAGGAATTTTTGGGTTTCCATCCAAACCGCCAAAAACAAACAAATAAATAAAAGGCCATCCATTTTCCTTTTCACATGGCCTGCAAAGTTCTTGCGGATGGTGGTGGTGCCATACACGGTTGAACCGTATGAACATAAAAACCACTACTGCCTGGACATCCACAAGAACGCCAGAAGCCCTCATCTTTTTAAGCAAGAGGGTTGACTAAGTCTTGGGATTGACCAGAAACTTGTTTGCATTTCTACCTATAGGGCACGAAACACTAGAAAAGTAGTCCGAGTTGAATTCAACATTTGTTCAATCCGCAGAACAGGCTTGAATGCTGACTGTAGTATGTTCAAAGACACAGAAATTGAAAAAGTCATGATTCTTAAGGAGGAACAAGGTTTAGGTTTAGGCTCATCTATGATGTTTTCAAAAGGTCCAATGGAAAGGGTTGATAGAGAAAAAAATTAGAGCACAACTCATTGCATGGGTCCAACATAGATATTAATTAGACACTAGTTTTTCTTTAGTCAAATTGATCTGCGGAGGACTTCCAAGCTCCAGAATTAAGTGAAATGCATGAGCTATATATGAGGACTTTGAAACAGATGTAAAACTGAGTGTACCTTTTTTTTTTTCTTTCTAGTCTTATTTTCTGGTCTTGTCGTTAGTCAAATTCATTAACTTCTGCTGTTAACCAAAAAGGAAAAATGGGACAAAATCTTATCTTTTCTGTTTGATTTAACAAGTTGCCATTTCCCCTTATCTGACTGAAAAATCTGTTAGAATTTCTTCATACACCACAATGGCGGAGGTCTAACTGTAGTAATACATCAGAAAATTTTACTGCTAGAAAAACTTCACTAACCCATTTTTGTGCATATTCAATTCTCAACAAGAACAGATTATGCTGTTTTTTTTTAAGAACTCTTGTGACAAACCAATGGGCAGTTGACTGCATGAGAGGTCATAACCATTCAAAAATGATAGTCCTGTTGTCACTTGATACAGAATAGTGTATGAAATTTACAATGAAAACTATGTTAGACTGTTCAGAAATCAATAATGGAATTTGCCTGGGAATATTTTGTAGACTTCTTGATATCTGCTTGTCTTTCTTTTGCACATTCTATACTTAAGGTTGAAGACAAGTTTGTATTTAAAAAGAAAGAAAAAAAATGGAAAAGAACTTGTCGCAAGCTCACCAACCTTGAAAGCTGCAAATGTACGTAATAGAAAATCAGAAGAGTTTCAAAAACATACAAAATGTCATTCGCCTTTGTCATTTCTTTAATATCATCGGCTAATATATCTCAAATGCACAAACACCAGGAAAAAAACGACTACGAAGTGAATAAAGGAAGGGAAAGATTGGTTCTCAATCCGAAACAAAAAAAGAAAAGGAAAAAATGTGTGTTATTTGCAACTTGACTAGGTTTTGAATGTAGAAAGAATTGTCAATGGCCACTCCCAATAGCCATCTGCATCCTTATTCATCATCACTGGCCTGACCAAATTGCTGCATTTGCCGTGGATATGCATCACTGGACAGGGTTGCCGGAGGAGGAGAAGCTATTACATGGCCGGCGAAGTTGCGCTGACTGATGCTGGCGGTGCACGGGCTTCCACCGCCACCAGGGATCCACGAGCAGCTGCTAGGCGACGGTGTCTTCACGGGACGATGCTGCAACGATGGCAGCAAGAGATTTTGCTCTTTCTTCATCCATAGCCTTTCTTCTTCATCCAGAATTCTAGTGGCTTCATTTGGTTTTATGCTCAGGAGAAAAGCTAGTGCTGTTACAGCCAAAATTACCTTTGGAGACCTCATGTTCTAGGTTAAGCAAGCCAAGAACTTGTACAAGATTTTGAGATGAATGGTGAACTGATAGGTGTGATCAGTTTGTGTCCATATATATTGCATGGAAACAATGAAATTTTTATTTTTTCTATGCATTATTCATGAATTGGATGGCTCGGGAGTTTGACTGTTGACTACAAAGGTATTACAAACAAATAAGATATTGAATGAGTCTTGAGGAGAGAAGTGGGAAAGGGTGGTTTGGCATAATATTAACCATTTTCATGACTGATGAACACAGTTTAGTTTATTTTGGCTGCCAGTTTGAAACAGGAGAAGGCAAAATAGTATCTCGAGTCTAAAATTAACCACTGCACCATGATTACTTGAAAGCCACGTCTCCAATTTCAGTCTCATCATACGTAGAATTGGTATTGATCATAAATTTATCAAGAGAAAACCATTGGCTCTGGAAAACAAAAATTCAAACTTGACTCGCAAATAAATTAATTATCTTGTTTAGGACAAGCGTTAGCCTTTCTGATTTTGAAAGATATAGTGAATAAAAAGGGGATTTTGGGAGAGTTTAAGTACGATTGGATAGGTTAGAAAATATATAGTAATGATGTTTGTATATTACATTAATGATTGATGTGTAACGTAAAATATTATTATATTTGTTTTTAAGTATTGGTGTGATGTGTTGTTGAAATAAAATATTAACAACGAATGAATGTATAAGTAGTTTAATAACTGAATGATTTCTTTTTCTTTGGCTTTTTAAAATGAAATGGACGTAGGTTATGTGTATAGCGGGAAATATTAGGCCTTTTTTAAAGAATTTATTTTATTTTTCCCCCAAACAGGTGCTAATAAGATTGTTTCTCAAAGAGAATAGTCGATGGCACAGTGCATTCAGCTGCAAACTATAATTTCCACGTGGATTAGACCAAATTAAAAAATAAAAAAAAAAAAAACAATTACCCAGTTTGGTTTGAAATGTTAAAATTGGAGATAATAATAAATTGACAGCAAATCGGCTGAGTTCAGATTAAAATTTGGATGGCTTTGCAACCCATCTAGATTTTGTCAAAACAAATATTTTGCAACACAAAATTTTTATTTCAAATTCTATCATTTACATTTGTACGCAAATAAAATTCAATCATTGCTTCTATATATATACACACACATCCACTTACATATATATATATATACATAGATAATATTATATTCTATAAACTTTCAAATTATAATATAATACGAAAATATTCCAACTCAAATAAATATAAATTTTAATCTTATCAAAATTTTAGGACCAAACATAAGTTTCATACTTTACAAAAATATCCATTATTTTCAATCCCCCATCCAAATGAGCAACCAAACAAATTTTCGTAAATCCAGTGCTGTGTTTGGGAGTGGTAGATAGTAGGAATGCGCTTACTCCGATTGGTGGTGGGGTCGAAATTTCTTTTCCAAATATTAGAGATTTGAGTGTTGGAAATACTTGGTCCCAAAATGTCGTGTTTTACGCGACAAACAAATTATTCGTAGGGCAACAGGAACGTGCGTCTTGGTGAAGAAATTATTGACACTTGGTTGCGAATTAAAAGACCTATTTTCAGAACAACCTCACTTATGAATCTTTAACCTTTTATAACCATTCTTTAATGAAAAACCAAAATCCCTTTACTACAACTCTAAGTAAAGCTCTATACACTTTATTCCAGTAAATCCCCAAAACACAATAAGCGCGCGCACACATACACACTCTCGCTAAGAGTTCAGAGAGTGTTGGATCACAAGGTCAAAAGGGATTTCCCAGTTCGCTCCAGAATTCTCAGGATGTCCAAAGAAGAGAGAGACATTGGACTCTGATCACAACGCCAAATTACAAGAAGTCTTGCGTCTGATGCTCCAACAGTCCAACTCTTCAACAAGAACCAATCTCTTTAATTCTACCGAGAAATTCACTACCACAGAGCACTTGGCAGAAGCATAAAGAGAAAGAAAAAACACTGCAGCATCATCAGTCTAGGGCATCTATCTTCCAAATGCTATTTTCAACATGAAAAAGATGTCTCCAAGACATGTTTCTGCGCCAAGGTGCATCAAACCTTACTGGCAGATTACAGGGAATCAAGAATCAAACCTCAACCCTAAAACATGCAAACGATTCTAGTGCTCTTCTGTCAAACTACCATTTTGGGTGTCTGGAACTGAAATTACTGCATAGAATAAATAATCACAAATGCATCTATGATCCACCGAGTAATGAACAAATATGTTCACTCACTTTGATACCAGGATAAGCAGAGTGGCAGACCATATAGATGTAAGCCAGCAATATACTTACATAAAAGGTTAACCAACAAATCTGTAGCTGATACCTTCCTGGTCAAGGTTACACATACACACACGAACACACCAAAAAAAATATAAAATAAAACTTGAAAATACTGGCATCCTGATTGTGGTAGAGAATCCCAAAGAAGACTGAAAGAAGTCAAGAAAAAAGGAGGAACTCTCCCATGGAACTGTCAGGCTACATTTGGTTCCTTATTAAATATTATTTACCTCCACTCACAAAACTTTACCTCACAAATTTTATTTAATTTCAAATTCAAATTTTTTCTGCTATCACTTTTTTATAACCAACTAATAATTTTTCAATCATTATACTTATTTACTATCAAATCAATATCTATACATAATTTTTTCTATTCACATTCATATATATTAATACTTTAATAAACCATATACTATAAAATCATCTAATCATTATTAAATATTAAATATATATAATTTAAAATTTCCCTCCCTTTTACAACTTAATACCAAACATAGGGTGTATTTATTTTGGTTTTTGGATGTGTGTCTTTGAGTACATTTTTCTTGAATATTGTTTAAAAGTATGAAAGAGAAAGAGATAAAATTTAAAAAGTGTAATGATTGAAATGTTTGTATTTTTTAAGTGTAAAGCAAAACAAAAATAACCATAAATTTTCTATCCACTCAAATCACCAATATTTTCCTATCCACCCTAATTAGGAACCAAACGAACCCTCAATTTCAAGAAGGAAAGCAGTTATATTTTAAAGGTAAAGGGAATTAATCGCACTTATTTAAAGGCAGAGAGAATTAATTAAGTACCAAGAGATTCATGGATATACTACATTGTTGCACAGAGTAGGTGAAAAAACTATGCCAGAGGTAGCTGTAATAGTGCCTCCGTGAAAGTGTGCGAAAAAAAATCATAATTTTCCCTGATGAATTTGTTGAACACATATTGTAATACTACTTCTTGTATCAAACCAAACGCAAGCACAATTTACATTGTTTTATATACATGATAACTACAGTATTTTTCTATAAATCAATACTCCTGTCAAGCTGTACACAATCATATGCATAATAGTATACCAGTGTCAGGGCACTCTATAAAAGATAGGAATTGAGCACCAAACACATCAAATAATATAAATCTAGTCTTGTGGAACACATTACGGCTGTTCTGAAATCTAAAGGCTGATGAAAAGGCGGTTCGGCAATAAGTGATCTCCATGACCTCTTCCTAGGATTGTATATCTGTATTAGCCGAGTTGCTGATCTGTTGTGTTGACGTGATCGACGACCATCTGTTGAATCATTTGAATTCAGCAGGTTAAATAGGTGCAGCTCACCATCTAATGCAACAAACCCAACTGATGAATCATCAGAGGCTTTTTTTGGCACACAAGTCTCCTTTGCCCACCGATTAGAAGTCATATCATACCTGCAAGCAAGGAAAAAGTGAAAAACCAAAAAAAAAAAAAAGGGGGTGCTTTCCATGTTTAAAAGGCAGCAATACGAGAAAAACGAAAGGAAGAATCAAGAAAAATAAGAAAAATCTCATAGCAGACAGCGAGATGAAAATAAACTAAGCACACAAGTCCCACAACTCCTAAGTCATTGAGACTATCAATTCAATAACTTGGTAAACGATAATGCACGGCATAGCTAGAACTGTTGCTCAAATCCCGCATCATTTCATGAGTAACATACAAATGACAAATAACCAACAAATGCTGCTCCTGCCAGAATCAATTTGAGCCCGCAAACAACATGTTGAAGCTTATCCTCTGGTACCAAAATGCATAACACCATTCTAGAAATGTTCCAATCAACAACGCTACCTCAAACAGAACCACATATCACCAGCCCTGATACCCATATAGTTCATTTAAACGTCGCATCACAGGAACCAAAAGTTGCATCGCTGCTCCACAGTGACAAGAAACTCAATGCATATGAACGAAATACATAGAGATATGAATAAAGCCAACAGGACATTGCAAAATTACCTGAATATTTCACTCCCGTCGAGCATGAAAATCCCGGGAGAATTCCAGCCGCAATCCTCAACCACAACAATTTTCCCCAGACTCCTCCGCTCCCCTTCCTCCCACATATCTCCAAGCTCCCTCCATTTACCCCCATTTTTCAACTCCATCACAACTGCATCCTTATAATATTCATCAACAGGAAAAACCCCCCACACGGTCCTCGACTCACCGTACCCTCCCATAACCCAAAACTCCCTTCCAAGAAAGAACCCAACGCACCCAGCTCTAAACCTGGGCAAGCCATCCAATGCCACTCACTCATCCTTCGCTATATCATACATCTCCACCGAGCTCATCCTACTCCCTGCGGCGCCAAACATCGTGTGCCGGGACCCACCTCCGGCGACCACAATTTTGCCGCATTCGGGCACCGCGGCGCATGCGAAACTCCCCCGTGGAGTGATCATCCGAGACAATGAATCCCAAGAGAAGGTAGCGAAATCGAAACGAAATGCGGAGGAAGAAGGAGAGGGGCGATCCAGGGGAAACGACCGGGTATCGAAAAGGGACCCACCGAGAACGTAGAGATGGGGACCCACTGAAATGGAGATGAAATTGGAAAGCCCATAAACATGGGGATTGCAGGGCATGGGCGGAAGGGGACACCACGACAGATTTTTAGGGTCAAACAAATAGGGCGAGGAAATTGAAGGATCTTGGGGAAATATACACAGTAGCTGAGGGGCGATGACGTAATTCTGGCGAAGAGAAATCAGCGTCTTCGAGGAGAAGAAACGTTTCCATGATTTGCATGTGGATTTGAGGCGGGAGTGATGAGAGTACGGAACGAATGCCAGAACTAATGCGCCCAGATCATTTGGGAGGCCTGGGATTAGGGTTAGGGTAATGCTGTGGATTCCAGTCATCGAGCGATGAGGGAGGCGCCATTTCTCAATCAATCAACCGAACCAGCAAATAATCGGATTATCCTCTTCGAAGGACAGCTGCGGCTGACAAATTTTCACGCCGACTGTAAGCAATACACACATTTTATACACATATGTACAACCGCTGTTGCAGAGGGTACAAGCTTTTTGCGGTTCTAACAGCCCATGCAGAGGCTGCCGCGGATAATGAGTCAATTTGACTGGCGGATTCTTGATCGGCAATCCTTCAATCCGTTAAATTTTTTTGCTGCGATTGGCATAGAGTAGAGATGTTCAACGGGTGTTTGTGAATCTTCTTCTACTTCTGTCTATCTATCTTCCTATTTTTTCCCAAATCTATTACCAATATCGTAGTTGTTCTTGCCGTGATAATTTACATAAATCATAATATCCAGACTTTTAGTTCTTCTTCCATGCATCATGCATGCTTCTGGAAGTTGAATTTGCATTTATATACTTCGCCACAAACAAAACTTGCCACATCTTATTTTGCCGTGACACAGAAAATTTTCCAATTTTTTAATATTTAATGATTTTGAATTGTTATTTTAAAAAATTTTAACTTAACTATTCATGAAAAAATCCAAAATTAATATAAATTCGCTTAAAATTTAAATTAAAACCTCAAAATTTAAAACATATCATTAAAAGTGCACAGCATTTTACATGAAAAACATACAAATGTTTTCTAATATCCCAAATTTAATTTTCTTGATCAAGAGGAGGTACGATTGCAGTAGAAGTCGAAGTATTTATCTCATGAGGCGTGGCAAATGAACCAATGTTGCCTGCAACCATCTTCATAAATTGTTAAAGCTACACTTTTCGAAGTTGCTCCATTGTGTCAGCCATTTTAGCTTCTAGCCCCATAATTTTAGGTTGAAGCAAACTTCAACTGCTATATGCTTGTCTTTCAAATGCTGCAAATGTTTTCGATGGTGGCTTGGAATGTGAAATTTTGCGTTTTAATCTGACTAGAACTCATATACAACTTTATGAAACATCAAAAATCTTTTCTACTAAGAACCTATTCTACACAATCTTTCTGTCTTGGAACCGCCAACTATACCAATATAGTGTTGTTTTCTAGAAATATATTCAACATTTGGAGAGTAAGCTGAACTGCCTCTGTATAAACATCATCGTTGAAGAAGGATTTGAAAAATGTTTATTCTTATTTCTTTCATTGATCTTTCGGTAATCTGGAGAATCCCACTTAGGTATGGCAATAGCGTGGAGGGCCTTCGTCTCGTCCCCCACCCTGGTTCCTCAGGAGTTCTCGGTTGGGGGAAAAATTGATTCTATTTTAAAAATTATATTTTTCAAAATATAAAAATTTAATTGCATTTATTTCTAAAAAATTAATAAAAATATAGCGTACTAATCAATTGTATTGGTAAACATAACATATTTGTTATATTATAATAATTAAAATAATTATAATGAGCTATATATTTGTTATACCAATATGATTTAATTCATTTGCAAAATATTAACCATAAAATGATATTCTTTTGTAGTAAATTTCGTATTAAGACAAAAGAATTAACAAAATATGATAGGTCTTTAAACTACAGAATCAACTCGACAACAATTATATGTAAATATCATATATAAATAGAGTGAGAACATGTATACATTTAATGTAAAATGAAAAACAAAGCATGTTATTCAATCCATATATTCAATTTAAAACTAGAAAAATATTAAAACAAATAGAGTATATTGAATTTATTTACTAATAAAATAGAAGAAACAAAATGACAAATCATAAATTGTTTGAGAGTTATATGAATTATGAATAGTGACTAAATTTTTTTCTCAACTTAGTAGGCAAAATATCAAGAAAAATAAGAAGTTAAAAATAGACTTGAAGAGAGAAATACCAATGAATTTGATTTTGTCATATTCTATAATTTTTTGTTGGGAAGAAACACGTTAATTTTGTGAGAAGATGTATATTTTATCACAATTAAAATCTATATTCCATCTCAATTAAAGTATTAAAGTTCTTTATTTTTATTTTTATTTAGTAGGTAAATTAATAATCTAATTGAGTAATTTCGAAGTCAACCATGTAAAAAATAATTTAGAAGTTAATTATAAAATATTAGATATAGCTAATTACAAATTGGACAATTAATTATAACCAAAATAACATTACACACACACATATATAATATTAATATATATATTGAAGCGGGTGATGGGATGGGGGAAAGCTCCCCTATCCCTTGCCCTGCTTTAAAGTGAGGGAAAAAAATATTTCCCCAGCCCTCACCCCAACCCCATAGGGCGAGTGCTTGCAGTTAATGATCTCTATTGTCATTCCTTATCTCATTTTTGTAACATTTTTTCCAATAACTCATTGGCGATCCATTCCTCGTTGGATTTGTTTTGGCACATTTTTGAAGGTATTTTCATCTAATTCAAACTAGTTGACTTGAAACATTCATAGCAATGATTTTCATAAATTGGGTCCCAAGTGAAATACTTTTTAAAAATGATCATCATTATAATAATGATTTATATCATAATATAAAAATAAAATAAAATTACTAAATACCTTAAATGATGAAACAACAATTGCTTGTATTCTTCTGAAAAATTACTCATACATTAAATCAAGATCATATCTACAAATAAAAGTCATACAAATATGTTACCACTAATTAAGAACGGTCACCATAAAAATTAAAATGCAATTGTAGATAAAATTATTGTAATTGAATTTTATAAATTAGAAATTTGTGCAAATACACTTTGAAATTAAACCAAATAAATTTTTGTAGATGCAATCTTGTAATGATAATTCTAAGCTAAATTGGGCTAGAAGTAAAATATTAATGAATTTTGTTATGGGCTGAAAATTTTTGAGGTCACTTTCCTAGTAGCTCATTGGGATCTATCTTACTACTTGAAGGCTCTAGAGGGTAAGATTTCAAATGAATAAGGATAAAATGGGTATTGTTAACTAAGGCTGTGTTAAAATGGTATTTACGCCACTCAGAGAAGGAATAAATGGGAAGGAAAGGAGAGGCACCATCAAATTTGCCTTGCTCTCACTTTGTTTCTTTCTTTCTTCTCTTTTTTCTCACTACCCTACGTACTGTTGTTACCTATTTTGACAACTCTCCCTTCGTTTGATTGCTTACTTTTTCCAAAACTCCATAACATGAGAAAGATTTTAATCGGAACAATTTTGTAAGGTTTTATTCCTTGATGATTTTACTTTTGAGCCCAATGAACTTTAGTGATCCTCAGGATCTTGACAATGATTATGTTGCAATGCACAAGTTAAGCCCTTGTGAGTACTGAAAGGCCTTAGTGAGGAGATAGGGTGATGATGGAAAGAAAGAATGATGTGAACATGGTGGAAGTAAAGGATCCAAAACACATTTGAGAAGAGAAAGATAATTGGTGAGATTGTACAAAATAAAATCGAGTAAAGACTAACCTCACTTGGGACAAACTTTAGCAACAAATTAAATTTTAGCAACCCATAAACTAAACACCACTCCATAAGATGTTGGTTACAAACCATCAGAAACAAGTCGAATAACTCAATTTGTACTTAAGTTTGGGTGCAAACAAACACTCACACACAAACAAACAAATATGGAAAAGGATAGAATATTCTTTATTGAAGTATGCAATTGCCCAAGAATTATTACAATGTGCCCTCAGAATGATATTTTTAGGTGCTTCTAATCAAATCCCTAATGCAAAAATTAGAAATGGCAAAAATGACCTTAAAAATGGTTCCAACGGCCAAAAAATAAAAAAAAATCTACCCAAAAAACAGCTTTTCCACCCATTGTGATCAATCTGGCTGTAAATCACATCAATCTTGCCATTGTTGGATCGATACTGCACATTCCTATTGCTGTGCAATTGTAAATCTAGAAGTTGCCTAGTGCAATTGCAGTCTTGGTGATTGATCGTGCTTATTTCTAATCATAAAGTCTCACCATTTCCTGCCAAGGTCGATCAAGCCCCTTTGGATCGATTGGACTCCTAGCTAATCGTAATTTCCAAAGGTCTGACTAATGATCTAACATTCTTGGATTGATTCGAGTTGGTCTATATCTTAATTTCTAACCCTTTTGGTGCTTCTTTGACCTCCCAAGTTAGACTTGAACACCAAGTTCCATCTTTTAGTTCTCCAAATGTGTTCAAGTGTCCTCCAAACTCCCAATTAAGCATGAAATTCATAAAGTTCTCCTTGAACTTGTGTGCTCAGGATCTTGTGATGTGTCTAGGTGGCAACATAAAGGAGTATTGGTTCTTGATGTTTACATCATTTTCTTCCTCTTGTAAAGGTTGTTGCATCAACTTTAGTTCTTGTTCTTCATCTACTTCAAAAGAAGCCAAGTCAGAAACGTTTAATGTGGCACTAACAACTCTATAATGTTGACTATATCATGGTGCATCCCACTAAAAAATTTGGCCATGGTGGCTTTTGATCCTTCACCCCAT
Organism: Avicennia marina; assembly: GCA_019155195.1. Taxonomy (NCBI): domain Eukaryota; kingdom Viridiplantae; phylum Streptophyta; class Magnoliopsida; order Lamiales; family Acanthaceae; genus Avicennia; species Avicennia marina. The sequence continues at coordinate 12,928,198 of CM032753.1, forward strand.
TAGCCCTTATCATTAATAGTTTCATCTCTTTATAATAATTCTCTACACTCCAAAATCTTTGTGTCAAGCCTTGCAACCTTTGGTATAGGTTCCAATGACAGTCTGATGGAATAAATCTCCTCCTTATAACCACCTTCAACTCGGTCCAAGTCTGTACGGGCCTCTTACTAGTTCTTCTTTAGCTCATCACAAGTTGGTCCCACCAAATCATTACACAGTCAATGAATTCCACAACCACCAACTTTAATTTGTGTTGCTCTGTATATTGATAGTAATCAAAAACTATCTTTGCTCATCGTTCCCATTTAAGATACAACTTTGGGTCCAACTTTCCTTGAAACGGTGGCACATTGAGCGTAATTCCTTGAAGCTCGTTATCATCATCATTGGTTGGTCTCCTTTTTTGTTGCCTTGGTAGCTCATGATGTAAATTTTCATTAAAGTTGAAATAGTTATCTGGTGATTTCCTTTCCACCCTTAGGCCACATTCATAGTCTCTAACCCAACCACAGTATGGTGATAGTCATCTAGAGTTTTTGTTGTTTGGGAGGTTTGAACCCTTTCCAACTGGTCACGCATGCCCTCAACCATTTGTGACATCTTTTGCATCTCTCCTCTCATAGCTTCAAGGATTAGCTTCATGTCATATGACTCTCTGGCCGACCTTGCTTAGCTATTTGACATAATGAAGGTAAAATGTGAGAGTCATGTGCGTTTGTCCAAGTGTAAATACAAGAATTTGTTCAAAATAACGTAAATTTAAAAATCACTCAAATGGCCTTACCAAGCCAACTTAACATCACCTCGGAAATTTTGGGTGGTTTTTAAGCCTAACATCCAACAAAAATTGTGAAAATGGTGAAGAAATTGAGAAAATAGAAATTAGGATTGATTTGAAATCAAGAAGATTGATCTAGGTGAGGGAATCTGGCAGAGTAGTACATCTAGATATCTCGTTGAAGTGGCGATTGCATGGCAAATCGTGCACGTGATTTGGTAAGAGTTGGATGTGCGATCAGTTACGTGTTTGCAAACAGCAACTAGGGTTCTCATACACCCTGATTATGCCATCAATTCCAGGGTTTTTGGGATCAATTTGACACATGGTTTTGGATGAAAAGATTGATTCCAAACAACACAAAACCTACAAAAAATTTTTCCTTTTTTTGTACTATTTTTCTTCCTCTCTTTTTTTTGTACTATTTTTCTGCCTTTTCTCTTCTTCTTATTCTTTTTTTCCCCAATCAATACACAAATTCCCAACAATTATCACATATATTTCAACATCGCCAAAATTTACAAAAAGTTTGTCCAACAATCCCCAACAGTATAGATTTTTTTCCTTTTTTTGCATTTTCCAAATTTAAATAGAGCAAATAAGGAAAAAGTGGAAAATAAAATGAAGGTGGAGAAAAAGGCTCAAATGAAACCCTAACCGATCAATCAGATTAAGAAACTCAATTAACTGGCTTTGATGCCAATTGATGTGAACATGGCGAAATTAAAGGATTAAAATTATAGTTGGGAAAAGAAAAGATAATCAACGAGATTACATAAAATAAAGCCTGGCAAAAACTAACCTTACTTGGGCAAACCCTTGCAACAAATTAAATTTTAGTAACCCAATACACCAAATACCATGACAGAAAATGTTAGCTACGAACCATTGGAAACAAGTCAAATGACTTGATTTGTATTTAAGTTTCGGTGTAATCAAACACTCACACACAAACAAATAAGTATGGAAAAGGAGAGAATATTCTCTATTGAAGTATGCAATAGCCCAAAAGTAATTACGATGTGCCCTCATAATGATATTTATAGGTGCTTCTAGTTAAATCGCTAATGTACAAATTAGAAATGGCAAAAATGACCCTAGAAATGGCTCCCACATCAAAAAATTCAAAAAATAGCCCCAAAATTAGCTTTTTCACCCATTGTGATTGATTTGACTATAAATTGGATTGATCTCGTTATCGTTGGATCAATCCACCGCATTCTCATTGTTGTGCGATTATGAATTTAGAAGTTATCTAGTGCGATCACAGTCTCTGTGATCAATCGCACCTATTTGCGATCAGAATTTTAGAGCCTCATCGTTTGCTACCTAGGATGATCGGGCCCTTTTAGATCGATCTGACTTCTAGCCAATCATAATTTAGTTCAATTGATGATCTTGCATGCCTGGATTGATCCAGGATAGTTTAGATCGTAATGTTTGACCCCTTTAGTATTTCCCAGACCTCCTAAACTAGACTTTGACACTAAGTTCAGTCTTTGGCTTCTTTAAACGTGTCCAAGTGTCCTCCAAACTTTTAATTAAGTATGAAACTTATAAGGGTCTCCTTGAACTTGCATGCTCAAGATCTTTTGTTGGGTTCGAGTAGCAACATGAGGGGGTACTAGATTTTGATATCTACATCAAAGAATGAAGAAAGGAAATAGAATGAGAGGGGGAAAAAAGAAGAAGGGAAATAGTAGAGGAAAGATAAGTATTTAATTTTAATTTCTTCTTGTCATTTTTGTACACTGGTTCTATGTAAGTAGAACAACTTAGTTTTCTTTTTGTTACTCTATAGTTGCATTCGGACAACATTGATGCCCATTGATTGTTCTAGATTTGTTGCCTTTATCTCTAGATTTAGTGTTCCCTTGATTCTGGCTATGGATTCTATGTTGTCTTAGTTTAATTTTGCTACTTTATTATTTGTTTATCTTGAAGGCATCTTTATGATTCCCCCATAAATATAGTTAATTTACCCCCTCTGTATTTGGCCATCTAGATTTATTCATGTTGATGATGATGTATGCTGTTGCTTGTATGATGTTTGGTTGAAATTTTTTTAATTTAATTATCTAATTCTTTTTTCAATTTGGAGAACTTGAAAGTTTGATAAATGTTGATTTAGTAAAATTTAGTAGTTTGATTTTCTTTAAAATTCAATTAGCCTCTGATAAACGCTGATTTATAATTTAATACCATGATTTTGGATCAAATATTAGAATTTAATGAATTTCATGAAGAACATTTTGAATATTGCATGGACAATTTGAATCTTTTTTCATGAACATACTTTGAAACTTAAGCAGTTCTTGAACTTAATCCTCTCAGAAGCTGTTGAAAACTCCAAATAGCGTTAATTCATTAGCTTAACTCCATAAATATGAATTAAACACAAAATTTAGGTGAACATCCATGAAAAATGCCTTAAAACTTCTTCAAATGCTGCATAGAAAACTTTGGAGTTCAATTTTCAAGGCTTGATTTCTTGTTGTCTTTTGTTGGAAGTTTGTGAATGTCACCTCTATTTTTAATGGTGGAGGGGACATTCTTGCCATATTGGTATGATAACATGGTAAAATTTGATTTGTTGAAAATATTCAACTTAGTATTATTCCTTTTAATTGCAAGGTTTGATTTAATACGATCTAACTTGCCAAAATATCAATATTTGCTTTCTTGTCTTTTGTTGGAAGTTTGTGAATATCACCTCTATTTATAACGGTGGAGGAGACGTTCTTGTCATATTTGTATGATGACATGACAAAATTTGATTGGTTGAAAATATTTGACTTGGTATTATTTTTTTATCGCAAGATTTGATTTAACATATTCTAACATGCCAAAACATCAATATTTGCCTTCTATAATTTGAGAGGATTTGATTTGCCCGTCAAATTGACAATATTTGACACTTAACATGATTTGATTGATCCAAATTATTCATATAAAAATATCAAGCATTTCATTTAAAAATTCTATTTAATTAAAATTTTAAATTATTTAATTGATATTTAAGATAAATAATTATTTGATTAAACATAACATTTATGTGCTTACAGGTGTTCATTGAGACTTGTTCAGGAACAATTTATTTTGACGAATAAATCCCCCTTTTTCCCTTGAGCAAGTAGCTGGGCTTCTTCCAACACGCTGGCCATTACCCCCACGGATTCCCAACAAAACACACCTAAAATCATATACCCCAAAACAAAGACAAACATGAACTAAGGCGCTCTCAACGTGTGGGTGAAGGGCCACGCACTCTCCTTTCCCATGCAAGGTCCCCAAGTTAATGCACCCCCATATGTTAATTTCCCCATGCACAACCTTTTCTCCCGTGATGATCATACGGATCGGATTAGATTAGGCAAATCCCAACTTTGTCTCCAGGCAAACGTGGCCGTGTCTTTGCAATCTACCCCTTTCTTAATTACATGGCGGGTTTCCATAGCCGGAGCAACTCATATACATCAGAAGATCTCTCCCAATGCTTAATTGGGAAAATTTTCCTTCTATCATCGTAGCTACCTTAGTTGCGTTTTACAATTCACTACCTCCCTAAACTTCCCTTTTTCTTCTCTCTGTTTTTCTTTTCAAATCTTTCCTCTTATTTGATAGGAAAATCTTCCATAATCGACACTCATCAAGGCTGGCCCGACAGATTCCTTTCTCTCACCAGAGATTCATGGAAATTTCTATACATGTTACTCAGCACGAATCTCTTCGTTCCCGAGTTAATGATGATCAGTGTGGTGGATTTCTTTTCCTTATCCATCCGGTGGGAAGCGTCCTAATTGACTGATCTCCTTCCCAGTTTTTTTAACCCTCAAGAATTCCCTTCCAATAATAAGGACATCTTCCCATTCAGCCCTCCAACTTAAGACAGTAAACAGGCTTACACGGAGGCCGTCTTCTCAAGAGGATAACAGTTTTCTGCCTTGATTCTTGGGCTCCCAATAACGCTGGTTCAAGAGGTAAATCCTCCCGTCCTCTCCGAACAACATCGTTCCTTTGTACCACTTAAACTCCGGCTTCTTCACGCATCCCACTTTTGTGTGTCGTGTTTCAGGATTGCAAATTCAGGCAGATCGTTACAGTCCGTTCCCCGGTTAATCTGGCGTCAAGGGAATTCCAGTTGAGGTACAGGAAATTCTTTTTAATTTACTTATGCTTCTCTTCGCCTGTCCTCTCTGTGTATGTGTGTATTTTACAATCGGGCCTCTGCCTAGAACTTCAATATAATCAAGCAAAAAGCTCGTCTTCCATCCAACTAACGAAGCCTATATTCTCCTGATACACTGGATTTGAAGGAAAGAGCTTCAGAATACCTTTCATCCCCCTGCCCATTCGATGGTTCAACTCCACACTATCGTTCGAATGTCTCCCGAGTGCGAACCTTCGGCGACTTGGCGTGAAATTACAGTCCACGATTACCCGAACCTCAACCAAATCGAAGGAAGAGAGCACTGCCTTATTAGGTGCTCGTCGAGTAATCTCCCAATCAGGACGTTTGCGCCGTTGCCTCTGTCTGCTCCATCCATGTCTCGTTGCATCCTCTCGGCGTCCATGATTTCATGGTCTCAATTAAGTGTTTAGACCAGCTCAAATTTAGGAATCACCGTTCCAGCTCCTTCCATCCAATCCGAGGGCGTTGCGATCCGAAGTGCGTGCACCCAAGCGGGGACGAGGAACCAACGTCACTGTTGCAAGTGACGATCACCAGAATTAGCTGGATAGCGTGACAACAGAGCGAGAAGATGGGGTTGGCGAGAACAGATTCACCGGTCGGCGAGCTGCGTCCGGTTCTAATCTGTCCAGCTGGAGGGCTTCGGCAGAAAGGCAGAAAGGGCGTGTTTGGATCCTGCTTCAGCCCCCCCCCCCCCCCCCCTGCATTTCGTTTACTCATCCTTGTCTTTTTCTTTTTTCCTTTTTTTTTTCAGAAAAAAACATTTATCATAATGGGCCGAAGGTGTGGGCTCAAGTTTCTGGGGAATAATGTTGGGCTTGAACAGTCGGATCAGTCTTCTCCATGCTAAATTGTATTCCGAGAAAATGGGCCAAATTCCCTTTATGGACCTGGGCAATTTTAAATACTGGGCTAACAATGGTGAGCTTCTTGTAGATGAATTTTCTATTTTGGAGATTGCCATGTCGGAGATTCTTATTGGAAGACGTTTATTTCTAAGAGGAAGCCCAAACTACACCATCTGGTTTTCTTTTTCTTTGTTTCTCCTTTTTTATTTAAACTCCCAATAACAATTTTAAGTTTATTTTGTTATTTTTTCTTTTTTTGATTTTATTTATATTAATTAGGTTGATTTTATTTACTTCTCTTAGGCTTGAAGGGTTGTCGGGTTGACACTTGTCTTGAACTTGAAAATTTGTCGACATTTGATGTTAGTTTGTCCTGTGCTCAATTTTTGCTTTCTCGGATTTTTTCTAACAATAATTTTAATTTTAACTTGGGCTTTCTCACTTGAGTTATCCATTTTTTCTTTTTCTTTTTTTCTATATCCTTTTCTTCTTTTTATTTTTTTATTTTTGCAAATCTTCAATTACAATTTTTCATGGAACATATACGTATGTATATGTGTGTGCGTGTGCATGTATACACATACATACACATACTTCCAATCGAATCATTTTTTTTTTTTTTTACAATTTGCACCATGGTACATTTGATGAGCCATGCTTCATACATTAGCAAAGATCATTAGATTACCCTTAAGGAAGAAAGCCATCCAATATATAGCATATACTCCCTTATTGCTTGGCTTGTAATCCCATGGCCAAGGTTGAGGATCCCTTACCGCATGGATGAGTGGTTGAGGAAAATTTCTATTGCGAACACTTCGAAGGTGTGGCCTTACAGTCAACTCACCACCACCATTCCTTTGCTTGTACTAGGTTGTCATTCATTAAAGGGAGGCTAGGTAGAGAAATCCTTTTGAATTTGACTGTGAGTTTCAATATATCCAAGGTTATTGGGAGTGGGCCAAAGATAACCAAAATTGTTGTGAGTGTAAGTTTAACACTATTAAGATTTTTTATGCAACAATCAAGGCATTTTGCAAGGCTTGGTTTCCCCTAAAAAATATATTCCTAACTTCAGTTGGAGAGCTATAAGTGCCCTTGTGTGATTTGTATGCTACGGCTGAGGTTCTGATTTCAAAATCGTTTTTATAACGAGGTTATCCCAAGTGTTAGGTAACACATTGGTACTACTGATGCAAGTGCTAGTCATGCAAGCATTTATTTCTTCCTTTCCATAAATTCAAAGGTAGCGTGAATGAGTTTCTATTGCCAAATTAGTGAAATTTTTGATGTGAGAAGGCCACAAGATATAGTGTCTCTGCCCACAAGAGAAAGAGAATGTTTTCACCCCTGATCAGCACACAAACCACTCAATGATATTGGCATGCATAAACTTTGGCCTGCTTAAGATGAGGCTGTGTTCATGAGTGTTCGTATCATCAGGAGTGCAAGGGAGAAAGTATATTTAGCAACATTTTTAGCATGTTGGTTATGTACCCTTGTTCTCCTTATTCAAGAAGTTGGCTTTATACGCCCAACTACTTTTAAAATGACTAGCATTATGACTTCTGGACAAGCAGTGAGCTTCGTAGTTCTAGTGTTAGCATCCATTTATTAAGGTCTAAATAAGATTTTCAATTCCTCACGACCAGTTCACAAAGCATGCATAATTCTCTATTCATATAGTTTATGGGAGGATATCACGTTACTTTAGAACCCACTTCCAAATTTTTAAAGATGCTTGTTCATGAGCCTCATTGACCTATTATGACCCTAGTGAGGCTAGCAAGTGAATGCATAAGGGTACGTTTGCTTATTGGACTTGTAACATAATGACAAAGGATATTGACTTTCTTTATGAGGATAATAGCAACCATGTAGGTCTTGAGCAGATCATTTTATAGTTATCCATTCAAGCTATCTTCCCCCTGGCTAAAGGGAACATTTTGTAGTTGAGCCATATAATCCACAACAATTTACCTACTAGTTTAGTTATTTTCAAGACATATTTGAGACTTTTAAATTATGCGACTTGGAGGAAGGCTTACGTTATTAGCGTTGATAAGCAAAAAGCATCGGAAGGGAGGTGCTCCATATGTGGGTAATATTTGGGACTCTTTTCATGCACATACTATTGTTGCTGATCCTCATGGTCTACAAGGAGGGAGAACATCATTTAAATTTCAGAAAGTAGTGGTTGTAGTAACGCAAATTATCATTGGAATAGAGCCAAAAGGATTTCTAAGTATTCATGTTTAGAAGAGGATAAGGTTTCAAGCCATGCAAACTATGAATAGAGAATTATGTATGCTTTGTGAACTGGTCGTACAAATTCTATTCTTGAGAATGGCCATACAAGAGAGACTCATTGAAGAGGAGAATACTCACTTGCGCCTTGAAGAATTAGAACCTGTCAATGAAAGGAGAATAGAGAGACGACAAAAGTTGGAGTGCTTTCAGACCCGTATGTGAAAGGTGTTTAATAAGAAGGTGTAATCTTGTTTCTTCTAAGTTGGGGACTTAATGCTCATTATGCAAAGGCCTATCATCTTCAAGTTGGCAAAGACTTCGTATTCAATTTTGCCTATGTCTTGAAGAACTGGAAGCTATCAATGAAAAGAGATTAAAGGCACAACAAAAAATTGGCATACTTTTAGACCCAGCTATTAAAGGCATTCAATAAGAAGGTGGTGCACTCTTGTTACTTCTGGGGACTTTCTGCTTATTATGTAAAGACCTATCATTTCCAAGTTGGCGTTGACTTCCTTTTTAAATCTCGTAAACTTTAACCATGACATTTTGAAGAAACTATGTCAGCTGCTCCAAAAATTTAGATAGCACCTTCTTGGCATAGTTCTCTGTGGATTATGCATGGCTTGAAGACTCATCTTCTTTTAGATGTGAGGAGTTAGAATCTCTTTTAGCCTTTTTTAGCGGTTGTCCACGCTATTACTACCTTCCAAAATATGATGGTGTTTTCCTTCTTTGGTACACCATTAGGATTAACAATAGTAACGTGTGCATGAGAGGAGTCTTGGACCTAGATTTATTTTTCAAGTCATTAAATCTAATTTAATTTTGACCTAGATTCATTAAAACTCAGCTCAAACTTATTAAATTTGTGTTTAGTTTGAACCATATCTAAAATTGCCGCTTAGCTTAGGCACTAAGAGGCATGTTAATTGTACTCCTGCTAATAACTCTACTTTCTGCCCTATATATGATCATATAATGCTGAAGAAAATCACTCTAGTATGCCTGTTGGGCTACCAAAACCAGGAAGAATTCATCAATCTATTGCAATTCATGCGACTGAACTCAGTCAGTGAAAACACTGCAGTTTCTTGATTTCTCCAACTGGTCAGCTTGCAACTTCATGTCCGTTTAGGCCTTCAAATTTTTGTCCCATTGAATAAATGGATCATTCTGCCCGAGGTAATCCAAAGTCAAAACGCGTATAAACTCTTTATCGAGCTGAGAAAGAAACGAGAAAACAGACACTGATTTCATGGCCATTAGGCAACAATCCAATTCCCAATCTTACAAACCCTAAGCAAAATCCCACAATTTTCTTCATCCACACCTCCGAAGTCAAACATTCACAACTCACATTTACCATTATGATTGGTGTTTCCATTGCTCAATTCGACAATTTGATAATTTAAGTAATTGTTTGGACTATTTAGGCAGCACCCTACTTACTGATGACAAGGCCTTTTCATATATACGGTTCACGGTTGAGTGTTAAACTAATTAATTGAATTTGAGTAGCAACTTAATGCTATTCAAACTAGATATTTATTCAAAATTGACTTATCCTAATTTTGTAAACTTTGAATCCAAATTTAATTTTGAGTTAAATAGTAAAATTGAACTAAAAAATTTTCAAAATTTAAAATTGAGTTTAATAAGATACAAAAGTATTTGGAAACTTAATCGATTTTGAGTTGAATAAGCTTTGGATGCATTCAAATCCATTGGACGATAGAATTCATTATCACTGATTTATTAATAATAGAGGTGCTCAAATCAATTCAATATATAATCACTAACCATTAATTAATGCATGATGTAGGTTTGTTTAATATCATCAATACGTGTCTATGAAGAAACAGGTCTCAGAAAGCAACTACGAAGAAATTAGCAGCAGTTTCCAGGTGCGGCGTTCGGCGCAGAAAAGAATAGTTTTTTCGAAACAAAAATCGATCCACAATAATTAACAATGTATTGTTCAGGCAATAATTAAACTATATGATGCAACAAAAAGAGTAAAGGAAAACCCTTTCCCATTAAATCTGACTCATATAAACTGGTCAAAAGCTCTTACATCATTAAAATATTACACCTACATTACATAAGCCATTAATAAATGTCTCCTTAGAAACGGACCTTCCATGCTCGCCATATAACCGCCCCTCTCCCCACCTCCTGCAAGAACGCCACCATTTTCCAGTGTGCCTGTGTGCCTAAATTTTCTTAACAATATTCCTGTGAGTGTCTTGTAACTACAACATGGTAACCGGGACAGGCTCTCCCTGCGGTGCATGCAAGTTCCTCCGCCGGAAGTGTGCGGAGGATTGTGTTTTCGCGCCTTACTTTTGCTCGGAGCAAGGGCCGGCAAGATTTGCCGCCATTCACAAAGTGTTTGGGGCAAGCAACGTTTCCAAGCTCTTGCTGCACGTGCCTGTGCCCGATCGATGTGAAGCAGTCGTCACCATTGCTTACGAAGCTCAAGCAAGGATCAGAGATCCCGTGTATGGCTGCGTCGCGCATATCTTCGCCTTGCAACAACAGGTATAGTCTTTTTCTATTTCCCGTGATGTCTTTGGTCATCTGATTGTGGGAAAATTGGTGAACTGAGATTGTTACAGGTGGCATGCCTGCAAGCTCAGCTGATGCAGGTGAAAGCTCAGCTGGCACAAAACCTGATGGATCTGTCAGCAAGAAATGCTGAAAATCCATGGCCAGGCGGCATGGCTGCAGGCATGTGCTCAACTCCATTTCCGGCTCTTCCAAATCACATGAATTGCGTCACCTCACCGCAGAGTTCGCTTGACTCCATCGAGCTCCATAACGCTAGAATCAACGGCATGCAAGAAATGCAAACCAGAGATGAAGTAGTCACGCTTCAGACGTACAGCAAGAAGAGACCTTCACAGACTGACCTGAGTGAGCTACAAGCACTGGCTCTAACAATTATGAAGAACGAAAACTAAGTACATCTGTTCTCTTAATTACTTGCTGATGGGACTTAGGAAATCTGGTTGATGATGTTAAAGCTAGCTAAGTCAGGGTCTCTGTCTTAATCTGATGATGCTGTACATAAATTAAGGTGAGTGCCGTATGAAGAAGGCCCTAATTGTACCAGAAAGTAATGTGCTCCTAAGCGGCCATGAGATATATGAAAGTAAAGGATTTCAGTTTGTGGTATCTTTCAATACGTCCGAGTCCTAGCAATGTACTGAAACTGTTCTTTCAACAACCAGTTGGTGTGTCTAACAAAGAGAACGAAGCCCCACATTGACGTCTTGGAATGGAAGCCTTGGAATTTGAGTTGAATGGTTGTTATTTCTTTTCCTTTTTAAAGTGTACGGACAATATAAGTATTATTATGCAATGGCAGAACGGTTTCAAGATTCTTTTATGGTAGAAATTGCTGGCATTATTGGTACTTTTGAATCCTCTTTTGTTCTTTTACCAGCAAACAAAAGAATATGTTTCTTTTTGGTTTTTAAGATACTATTGTTACCAAAAGTCAATATAAATTGATCCACATCATAAAAGATGAAAGAAAAAGGTAATAAATAATTAGTAATGAATCATAAATCTAAAGTTTTAAAATTTTATGTTGACATATGGTGTCTGCCCCTAATATAATTGCTCATTTGTCCCAAAAATAGTTCTTCCTTATCATGCAATGTTGCTTCTGGTTGTGCCCTCCCACTCGCTTCCCTTTCCATGTATTTGAAAATTAAAAACTAGTATTTCCTTACTATTATTATTGTTGTTGTTATTATTTGTAAGTCTGCTAAAACCTGCAGTGTCATAGGAAAGATTTCTGAGTGCGTCATAGGAAAGGTTTCTGAGAATGCAGTATTTAACTTGAATTTGCCATATTTCTGAATAAAAGACCCGACTCGTTTTGTAGAGGTCAAACTTGATCATACTTAGTAAATTACATGAAGATTTCAGCTAAAAGAAATTGAAATCCCAAAACAAGAATATCCATGCATTTGTTCTGATTGCCAATAAAGAAAATGATTTCATTGTAGTCCTTGACTTTCTTACTGGGGATTGGCAAAAAGATAAAAGCTATCGTCATTGTTTGAAGCAAGCACACGCTTGAAATTAGTATATTTTTATCCAAAGTAGGCTCCTCTATTGTCTAGGGTTCAAGCTCCAATTTCAAGTAGGTTTACCTAATACAAGTAATCTATACAATTTTAATATTCGATTAGTACAACCTTGTACATTAATATATAGACCAAATGTTCCCTTAATTGAATGCACTCAGCCTCACGCTCAGTGAAATTGATTGGTAAAGGAAACACATGCCAATTGATCTGAATTCTACTCAATCACATATGTTATCAAATTGCTGCAGATTAATTAGCTCAAGTGTCACCATAAAAATTCAATTAACACAGGCCGAGTTCTTAATTTAAGTTTTTAGGGGCAAAAAAGTTAACAGAAAGAGTCTTAATTTGCAGTGGAAGACATGTTTCTTCACGGAAAATAACATTTTGTTAGTGTAAGTGGTAAGTTTTCGGCTAATATATTCTTCTATCTCGAATAGTTTTAGAAGCACATCAATCATGAATCGGTAATGATTTTTCACTCATCTCTTCATATCATAAGCCCTTTTTGAATTAATAACTAGTTTAAGGAAATACCTGAAGACCATACATCAACCGAGACATTTTCAAATATTTTTATCTGCATTACAATCATATATTCTAAAAACTAATTATATTCATATAATCCCTTTTGGAAGTCTCGTCATATACACTTGGAACCCATGAACAAAGCAAACGAGGACAGAGAAAAACAACGAGCACTTTTAGGCAAGCTGCCCATGGCCACTTTCAAAGTTAAGAAGAACTGACTTAATTATACAATGTGGTAAGAGGACATGAAACTAAAGAGATTGTCAAAAAGATGTTTTTTTCTTGTATTTGAATGCTGATAAGGAATCCACACCCCATACGACTAACCCATTCACCGAACATTACATAAATAGATTCGTTCGAACTACTTAAGTATGTTTCTTGGTTGTGAAGGGCCTGCAGGCTCAATGCTTTAGTCAAACTTAACTTGATAAATAAAATACAATGTTCCCAAAAAATTAAACGCTAATCAAAATGGAGAATGGTCAGAAAAGAGAGATATCAGAAGAACCTGTCAGCTTTCCAATTAACAACTAGTTAAATTAATATATCATTGGAGATTGATAAGATATCTCATGGAGACAAAATTTTCAATATATTAGAGAATCAAAGGCGCTTTTGTTTGTGAAAGGACTTCAATATTTGTTAATTTTTGGAAAATAACCCTGGAAAATGATCATGTGCTCTCGTCCTTAATAAATGCTTGAGGGGCCCGGCATGGCGTCTTAATGTGGTACGAGAATTGGGCTAGACGGCTAGTCAGTTTTAATTGAACATAAACAAAGTTAAAGCCAACCCAGCCCACTACCTTGTCATCGCCCAGTCTCTATCTTTGTTATCTAAAATCAATACAAAAATTTTGGGAATTTATTTTAAGGTTTTGTGGAGTTAACTCCTGTGACTGGTGGGTTTGTTGCCATTACCTTGTCAAGTAACTATTTACACAATTGAGATTAGTAGATCGGGTAAAAGAAAATTGATGAACCACACACACTATAGATTCTATTGGTTTTATACTGAATTAGTCATATGATATTTTCATTGCTTAACCTCATATAAAGTGAAATGCATATATAAAGAGAAATATCCCCGATTTCAAGCATTCATGTGATGAAAAGTTGGTTCTTTGACATACTAAATAAGGAATTGAAATCCCAAACCAAGAATATCCATCCATATGTTTTGATTGCCAATAAAGATAAATGATTTCATTATAGTCCTTTTCTTAATAGGGATTGGCAAAATGATAAAAGGTACCATATTGTTTGAAGCAGGCACACGCTTGAAATTAGTATGTATTTATCCAAAGTAGACTCCATAATTGTTAAGGGTACATGGTCCATTTTCAAGTAGGTTTACCTAATACGAGTAATCTATACAATTTTAATATTCGATTAGTGTACACCCTTGTACTTTAATATATAGACCAAATGTCTCCTGCACTCAGCTCACGCTCAGTGAATTGATTGGTCAAGGAAACACATCCCAATTGATCTAAATTCTACTTAATTATATATGTTATCAAATAGTTGTAGATTAATTAGTTAAAGGGTCACCATAAAATTAAATTAACACATGTTGAGTTCTTAATTTGAGTTATTAGGGGCACCAAAGGTAACAAAGAGGGTCTTAATTTGCAGTGGATGACATGGATCTTCATGACAAATAACATTTTGTTAGTGTAACTAGTAATTTTTCAGCTAATATATTCTTCAATCTTGAATAGATCTAAAAGCGTATCAATCATGGATTGCTAATGATTTTTCCCTCGTCTGTTCATATCATGAACCCTTTTTGAATTAATAACTAGTTTAAGGAAATATCTAAAGACCATACAACAACCGAGACATTGTCAAATATTTTTTACAATCATATTTATATTATTAATTATTATTATTGTTATTGTTATTGTTATTATTATTATAGATATAAGTATGAATGTTTTTGCCAATTGTAAAGTACAAATATATCCTTAATTAAATACTTATATTTATTATAATAAATAAAGTTATTTAGGTAAAAATAAAATACTATTTAAATTATTAGCAGTAGAAGATTCATAGAGTTTTAATGTATCTAAACTAATTATGTAGTTATCTTTAAATTATATAAAATCGAAACCTTTAAGTGGTAAGAAGCCAATAAAATTTTAATTTTTTTTATAAATAATGTAAACCTAAAAAATTTAGAATCCTAAATTGCTCACACCAGCTATAATCTTAAATTCATAATAAATAATTATAATTGCATAATTGTATTTTGAATAATAATAAATTCATTGAAGAAATTGACTTCATAACTATATCACATATTAAATAATAAATAAATAAATAAGCTGAAAATTTACAGATATTGATATCATATAATTTTATTAAATTATGAATGATCTAAAAACAAATAGTTGTTATAACATGTTGAAATGTTAAATAAATAACAAATTTCATATACAAGACATCATTAGTCTTATAATTAGTCAAACTTTTATGATCAAATGTGTTATATATGTGATAATTCATTTTATATTAGTATTTCGAGTTACAAAAAAGTTATAAAATTTTATATAAACAAATTAAATATATAAAAACTCAATATTCTCTAATTATTACTATCAACTTTGTGAAATTATGATATGAAGAGATGAGTGATTGATGCCATAAATTACAACGAGCTAGAGATCTAATTATGTTATTGGAGCCACAATTACAACTAGCTATAGATCTCTAGCCATAATTATACATCTCTTCACTCAATATTCTCTAATTATTACTAAGTAAATAAATTACATAAACAGAATGCAAGAGATATTCAATTTAAAAAAAATTAGATCTCTAGCTTATAAATAATTATTTTCATAATAAAAATAAATGTATTATTTCATTTATTGTAAACGTCAAAATTTATATAAAAATTTCTTTAACTTTTCTCAATGGTTTTAAGGCGAAATATATGATCGAATAATATTCTTATCATTCAAAATTTAATTACAAAAATTATAATTTAAATGATATTTTTCTTAATAACTATTTTTACACTAGATCAAATGATACTGCTAAAAATTAATTTACTATTAAAACTTGTGATTTTAAATCTAAAATTTAAATTTTTTATCAACTTTTATTTAACGTATTAAATTATTCTTAAAAGTAAGACAACAATATCCTTTGTCATATGACAATTAACCAAAAGAAAGTAAATATATAACTCAATTTTTAAACATAACTATGCTATATAAGTAAAAAAATTGTATACTTTGATATATTCATATACTATGTAATTTTAACATGTATCATGTAGCCCGTAGTAGTTTCTAGTATTTTAAAAACTAATTATATTCATATCATCCTTTTGGAAGTCTTGTCATATATATACTTGGACCCAATGAATAAAGCAAAAGAGGACAGAAAAACAACGATCACTTTCAATCAAGCTGCCTATGACCACTTTCAAAGTTAAGAAGAACTGATTTAATTATACAATCTGATTAAAAGACATAAAACTAAAGAGATTGTCAAAAAGATGTTTTTTTCCCAGCTGAATGTTGATAAGGAATCCACACCCATACAACTAATCCATTCACTAAACGTTACGTCTTTTAGCTTTCGAATTACTTATATATGCTTCTTGGTTGTAAATGGCCTGCAAGCTTTAATGCTTTACTCTAACTTGATAAATAAAATACAACGTTCCCAAAAAATTAAATGGTAATTAAAATGGAGAATGGTTCAAACAAGAGAGATATTTGAAGAACCTGTCAGCTTTACAATGAACAATCTAGTTAAATTAATATGTCCTTGTTAATGGCTTTGGAGATTGATAAGATATATTATGAGGAAAAGATTTTCATTATATTAGAGAATCAAAGGCGTTTTTGTTTCTGATAGGACTTCAATATTTATTAATTATTAGAAAGTGACCGTGGAAAATGATCATGGACTCTCCTCAATCAATTCTTGTGGGGGTCAGCCTCGCCTTTTCGTATGGTCTTTAAAACATGAGAGTAATTTTTTATTAAATACGAACAAAGTTAAAGCCAACCCAGCCTACATCCTTGTCATCGCCCCACTTCCTATATGCAGTCAAAAATCAATACAAAAAAATTTGGGAATTTATTTTAAAGTTTTATGGAGTTAATTCCAGTGACTAGTAGGGTTTGTGGAAAGCTACGTGCCATTACCTTGTCAAGTAACTATTTACTCAATCGAGATTAGTAGATCAGGTAAAAGAAAATTGATCAACCACACATACTATAGATTCTATTGGCTTTATAATGAATTAATCATATAATCCTTTCGTTGTTTAATCGCATATCAAGTGAAATGCGTACATAAAAAGAAAAATATTCGAGATTTCAAGCATTCATGTGGTGAAGAGTTTGTTTGTCTTTGACATGATAGGCAGTGGCGTGTATACTTACGAAATTATGAAAATTATTGGACAAATGCATGCTAAATGATTTATACGATTTAATCATTAACATACAGGCATTTTCAAGATATTTCTGCGGCAAGTATCTGAAGCATTCTGATGTAAAGATTCAAGAATATTTAGATTAAATGTAATTTTTATCTTTTAACTATAACAATTGTTCTTTAACTTTTGAACTTGCCATAAATGTTATGCGATTGGAAATTTTGGCAATTTAATGACAAAAAAATCCAAATATTATCACAATGTTGCATGGGACACATGTGTCGATGAAATTAGGAATTTCTGACCAAAATTATATGTTGGCAATTCATAAAGTAACATGACAGCTGATATGGCACGTGCTTTCTATCGGAGAAC
The DNA here is from genome assembly GCA_019155195.1 of Avicennia marina. Lineage (NCBI taxonomy): Eukaryota > Viridiplantae > Streptophyta > Magnoliopsida > Lamiales > Acanthaceae > Avicennia > Avicennia marina. The sequence goes on from CM032753.1 coordinate 12,945,688, forward strand.
CTCAAATTTCTTCAGTGCATGCTTCTCATGTGCAACATTTCGATGAAATTAGATTTTTGTATGTTTAAATTGTCAAAAATTTTCAATTTCAAAATATTTTTGTCAAGCATGAAACCATCAAACTGAAATAGTTAAAAAACAAAATTTGTATTTAATCCATAATGCTTAGCTAGGAACCATATACATTACATCCGAACAAGATAAAGGGATCCGCAGCTTGAAATTTGCATATATTTGAAATCTCTTATATACATTTACCAAAAAGTGGACATATATGTGAGATTAATGTTCAAGAGGTAGTCAATTTCAGAAAGTCATTAATCACAAGAACTGCAAGCTACGGCAAGTGTTGAGATGTAAAAAGAAGTTCACAAAGGGAAAAGATAATAACTCAGGTTAATGAAATTAAGGGGAATTTGAAATATTTTTAATAGAGGTAGTAGGTTTGGTGTCTTAATTATGTCTAAAGTTAAATATCCAATGGCTAGGATTATTAAGTGACCGAAATGAAAAGCTCGAGGCAAAACACATATAATGTAGTGGACGTATTTATAGAAGTATATAATATTAAAATTCTACTTAATTAAATATATCCAATATCTCATTGCCTAAAAATCAAAGAATCATAGGGTGGAAAGTTGTGATTAGATGGTATATCCATTTCAAAGAAATTTTTTTTCTGAAAAAAAGTGAGATAAGATTTTTATGAGGAATGAGCTATAATGATGGATAAAATATGTGAATGGATAGTGTTTGAAAGATAAAAATAATGATAATAGGGATGTGACAAGTAGTTATGCTGATGTGATAAAGTGTAGGTAAAAAAATTGTATAACTATAAATATTTTATAATAAATTATAAATTATTTGTATGTATGTTTGGCCTTATTAATTATAATAATTTTTTTATTAAATATATGTGGGTAATACTAATAATATTACACTCTCTTTTAGAAATTTCATTGTTACCATGAAAATTATAAAAAATTTCAATATTTCATTATTTTTAATATTATTATCAAACGTTTATTATTATCATTTATTTGACCCTATTTTAAATTCAATTATAATTTTATTATCTTTAAAAAGGAATTTCGGTTCAATTTAGATTAATTTTTCTTATAACAAAAATATAAATCTATTTAGAATTTAAAATTACTTTTTGAAATTCCAATATACGCGTTGGCGATTCTCGTTTTGCGTTCCTCAAATTTCTTAATTAATTTTTCAAACAACAATTACATATACAATGCACAATCCTAGCATCTCCTAAGAATATTTTAAAATATCTCTAAAAATTTGGTAATTTTATAATCTAGACGAGGTAGATGTTTTTGGGTTTAAACTTTGACATTAGGAACAAATTCAACCTCACAAAGCTTACGATCTTCATCTCACATTAAACTTCCCAAAATAAAACGCTAATTTAAAAACAAAAAAAAAAAAAATCTCCAAAATGAATGAACCTCACTCTCTCAATTAACCTATCAAAAAGAATGACCTTCCTTCTCTCATTTAAAAACTTCCTTTTGCATTAATCCATCGTTTATCGACCACATGAGAAAACACAGCAATATTATCCAATTACCACATCGTTGCGAACTAGCTTGCATGAAATCATGTTTAGTTTGTCCCATAAACAACATTTGGATCACTAATCAATAAATTGTCGAATTAGGAAAAAAAATACAGTCCATAATTGTTTCTTCTTCTTCGTCTTCTTCTTCTTTAATTTTTTCTGCTAACTTCCTCCATTGTTTCAATTTCCTAGCTACCTCATGATTTCTAATTTGAAGGACTCGAGTTAATTAATTACTGCCTTGTTTGGTTCCTTATTAATCAGTATTCACACCAAATATATATATACCAAATTCAAATTTTTCTTACACTCAAATCATTAAAATTTTTCTACCCACGTTAATAATGTACCAAACATACCTCACCGATTAAAACAACTGTTGATGAAAATAATAAATGATCAGGAGATAGGAATAAGAAACGATGAGATCAAAAGGGGCGTATTCCTAAGTAGAGTGAAACACTAAAGACAGGGACACTGAGATGGAACCACCTGACTTGTAGGGTTTTTTTTGTCTCTTTTATTCAGCCTTTTGAAGGCCACAGGCTGTCGAGCAATATTATTGAAAGTTGGCTATACTTCATTACCCGACCTTTTTATGCTACCATTAATCACTTTCTTTTGTCGTACCACAACGGGTACACGTAACGTAGACCTTTCCCCAAATGTGTGTTTAGGCCACATATTTTAAAACCCAAATTAATAATGACCCTCAAAAAAATATTGAAAACGTCAGGCTTTGTTTGGATGCAAACTATGGTGGGGTAGGAAAATGGAGTGGCAATTTAGGAATAGGATAAAGTATGAGAAAAAAGGAAATAAAAACGATTATTTTATTGAATAATATGTTTGAAAGTGTAAATTTTTATTAGTGTGTGGACAAAATTCTTGTATTTGAATTTTTATAAATAAGAAATATGTACAAGTATAATTTCAAATCAAATCAAATAGTTTTTTGTGAGTACAATTTTTCATTTAATTATCTGATTCTTCCTTTGATCCAGAGGGAGAATTGAATGTTCCTGCAATTTTCTTCAAGCATGGAAGGATTTTATCTTTTTCACCAAGGACGTTAAATCTTTATTTAACACCACGATTTTAGATCAAATGTCAAAATTTATAAACTTTATAAAGAACATGGTGAATATTACCAGAACGCTTTAAATGCTTTTTGAAGAATGTAGCTAAGGATGGAAGAATCTAAGGACTAATCTTTTCAAAAGTTGTTAATGCCTCAAATATGAATCAAACACTATAATTTGATAGAATTCTATGAAAAATACCAAGAACATTAAAGAACTCTTTGTGAAGATCACTTTGAAACTTTATTCAAAACTTCTTCCCTTGATGTCTTTGTTGTTGTGAAGGCCACCCGTATTTAATTATAAGGATGGAAATTTGATTTGACATCATTTCTTTTAATTAAAAGATCACAATTTCATTTGTTAAATTATCAATAATCACCTTCCATAATTTGAAAAGATTTGATTTGGCTGCTAAATTAACAAAATTTGACGTATGGTACAATTTGATTGACTGTCTTTAACATTTGTTACAAGTTGATTCATTAGTCATATTTGTATCGAAATATTAATTTATTTTAGAAATTATATAACTAAAATATAAATAATTTTTTTCTTTTAATTGATATTTAATACAAAACAACGCCACGTGTTAGCATTTGATTGGTGAAATTTTTCTTCGCTATAAATGCTATTTTAAGACTTGTTCGGGGATAATTCCATTCATTAGTGAATAAGTTTTAAAATTTCTTTTGATTGGGTCCTCCTCCCCCCCCGAGGAGCCCCTTTTTTAATCTACTATTTGGTTGTGAGCTGATCAAACCGTTTCAAGCATAGGCCTTTCAAAACCCACAGCTCGCTCGCTCCCTCCCCCTCCCTCCCCGGGCCATTTTGTTTGTCCACTGTTAATAATTGCATGAACCTTTCATTCTAATTTCCACTTTCGAGTAATGTTTGGGTTCGATTAGGCCCTGCCCCATTTCTTTTTTCTTCTTTTCTTGTTTTCCGGCTTTACTTCATTGTATGGCCCACCCCTTTCCTTTTCTTACTAGGCCGAAAGAACCGTGCACGTCCATATTCACATCAAACCATATGACGCCCATATTTAGCTTCTTTTTCCTTGATCGCATCCAATCCTATCGAAACAGTCAGCATCCTTTCTATATTCTGGAAAGTGTATCACAGATGCTTAAGAAATTCGTATTGATCCTTCTACTTTCTTATCTCCATATGATCTGACAGAATATACGGCCCTTACCCATGCTAACATCTCATGCCAGCACTCAAACGATCAAATTCCTTCATTATGCGATCTGAAGCTTACTTCGGGCAAAAGATCGACCTCGTGTTCAATCGGATGATGATGTCAAAGGTTGATATGTTCCTGAAAATCCCAAATATTCATCCAAGGAAGCCATCATGCTGATTTCCGCCATCCATGTCTTCTAGATTTCCTTCCCTTTTCCTTCTCTTAGCACGGCGCCCCTCCCACGCTTCTGGCTATAAAAGGAGGTGTTTGTGTCACCCTCAACCATCCGGAATTCAAATCCAGTTCAGTGCATATACTTCATCCAGTAAGGTGGTTTTGACAATCACGTCTCAATAATAATCCCAAAATTCCAAAATTTTTCCTTTTTTGTTATATATACCCTAAACCCTCAACCGCTGCAACTGGGAGTAGGAAAGATCCTCTGACCTTTTTATCCGGTGGTGTCGCCGTCGTCGAACCCACGCGGCCATCGCGGAGAGCAGCGCGCTTTTTTTTCTTTTCTTTTTTTCTTCTCTCTTACCTCAAACCGTTAGTGGTTCGTGGGTGGTGCGAGGATGGAAGGTTGGCTTTGCTCGGACAGATGCAGCGCCGGTGGAGTGCCGGGAGAAGGGAGGAGTGAGTGTAGAGCGGTGGCGGTTTTTTTTTCTTTGGCGGACTGGGTGGCAGCGAGGGAGTGACGGCGACGATGAGTCATGGAGACAGAAAGAGAGTGGAGGAGAGAGCTCATGGGGAGACGGGTTTGGGTGTGAGAAATGAATTAGATGGAGGCTGTGTTTGGCGGACGAGTTTAAAAAATCGGGGCTTGATTCTGAAATAAGAACGGGTCTGTTTGGAAAGGGAAGAAGAACTGTGGTTGGGCTTATTTTGTAATGGGCTCATGAGTTTTTCCACAAATAGGTCACCCTCCATTGGGCCACATTAAATTGGGCTTTGATTTATTATCATTTTTTTCAAAAGTCGGGTTGAACGAAGCTAGGTCTTTTATTTTTCTCTCAATCTATTTGATTGACTTTAGATCAATATAAGAAAAGGCTAAAAGAATGAAGTTAAGGATTGGGCTAGAGTCCACTGGGCTCATTATCATAAAACTCAATCAGCGGACCCAATGAAATCTTCCTTTTTTTTTTTTCTTCTAAAAAAAATTCTACATTCAACAAATGTATATTTTCCTTTTTTCCTTTTCTTACATATACTCCAATTTAATTGAACTCTGATGCCATGAGTGCACACAAATTAAAAAGGTGTATAACAATAAGTAGCATATCGTATTTATAGAGAAGGTAATATGGTGAGTGTATTGATGTGACTGAGTATGTATAAGTTAGAGCGTTTCAACATGATGAAAGTAAACAAAATAAAAAAAGATCAAGAATTCGAGTTCCATACAGAGTGAATACAAATCAAAGAAGAGCTCAGTAATGAACATCTAATTCTTTATGTAGTGTTGAAATCAATGAAAGATGGATCTATCAACAATTAATTTTTAATTACCTTGTTATGGATTGTTAATCCTATGATTTTCACTATATTTTCTCAAACTCTTTTAGAACTTTAATTCAAATTAAAAGTGTTCTTATAGCCCAATAAATCAAGATTAAGATTTTTGATTAACAATTGATTCCACACAAATTTTATGATTTCATTTTTGTTAATTCCATAAAATTTATGTTTACAATTGTATCAAACATATGAGTTTCACTCCCGTTATTTCTCATGCGATCGCAAATCAATCAAAGGATAGTTAATCCTTCAAAAGTATTAAACTCACAATTAAAAATAGCAATGACAAAGAAAGCTAATCAAAATTCATGCATTTATTAAAAGTTAAACACTAACACAAGGTTTTAGAATAAAATTTAACAACACATGAGAATAGTCAATGAATCCATGCTAAATTGTATCATCCAAAATTCAAAAACTAAAGAAGGAGAAAAAAAAAATTTTAGTTTAGAGTTTTGAATAATTGCGCGCAAGATGCAATCTTTAACATTGAGTGAATTCCTTTGTTCTTTTCTGTCTCTAGGTGTGTGCTGCTTCAAAGACTCAGAAACTCTCCAAAAGAAGTCCTCGAAGTTTATTTCACGTTTAATATTTATGGAGGCACTAGGGTGTACGAAAGAATAGGAAAAATAGCATAAAAAGTGTGTTTTCAAAAATAAAACATGTTTCTACAACAAGTTCATCGTGATCGTGAACAAGCATCTCACAATTGCACCATTGCCTTCCGCCATGGTGCTTCCAAGTGCGAGAATCACAAAATTAGTTGAAATTGCGATCCATGATTATACCATGTCTCTCCATGGTCCCAGCCTTTAACTTTGCTATCGTAGTACTTGGTTTGCAAAAAATCCAGAACCATCCACAGTCCACTTCCGCGATCACCATCTTGCCTCTCACTATCGTGACTTCTACTAACTCAATTGCGATCTTCAATTGCAGGGATTCCAAAATACACCGCTATCCATCCTTGCGATCTCCATGATTCACCTTGTGTTTGTCTGTCCATTATCCGCAATTGCGACCAACTGGCAAAAATTAGTTTTGTGTGATTTGGTCTGAGAAATTCAATATTTCACCCTATTTTGCACAAATCACATCCCAACATGTAGTTTTGCAATAAAAACACTTTTTCATAGAATTTTAACACTAAAAATCATAACTAAACATATAATTTCTCAAGTAGAAGGCTAAAAATTGCTATAAAATCAAGTATTATCAATTCCAATTTAATTGAGCTTTTCTAGGCCTTATCATCTCATATCATAGTGCATTTTAAGAGCCACATCTCATTAACTAGCGACGAATATATTGTACTCGATGATGAGAGCTATCCCTTAAAGAAAGGCACTTCTTTGTTCTTGCATACTCCCCTCGTTGGACTTGTAGGCCCTTAGCCAACCATCCCTCATCATATTGATGAATGATCTTAGGTAATTTCCCTTGACAATTCTTATAAGGTGTGAGCCCTACAATCAACTCATCATCAACCTTCCAACAAGGATGCCTAATTGCCCTCACTAAGTTGTCAAATTATTAATGGAGAGGCTAAATGGGGAAGTTACATTGATCTATCTGGTGAATTTTAGTATATCCTAGGTTATTAGGAGTGGAGTGAAGTAAAGATATTCTTAGCAAGTGTGAGCATAAGTTAAATGTTGGCATGGTCTTTGACACTGTGTATGCTTCGCTTTTCACTTATGACCGTAATGTGGATATTATGAAGGTATTTTATGAAGCCTGGTGTCCACTTAAGAACACATTTCTAACTTTATTTGGAGAGTTATCAATTTCCATCTATGACCTATGCACAAAGGTTAGACTCCCTATTCGGAGAAAATTTTATAATGAGGCTGAGTGCCTGAGAACTTACCAGTGTTGATGAGACATGTGCCAAATTTGTCCCTTGCTCATGCAAACACCTATTTTCATGCTTTTGATAAGTTTTGAGGTAGGGTCCATGTAGACCAATCCCTATGAGTTTCTCTTGCCCAATGGGTGAAGTTTTAGTGCAAGAAGGCCACAAAGTATCATACACCTTTTGTCCACAAGGAAAAGAGGACAGTTCATCCTAAATATCCTTCCAATCCATCTAAGGATATTGAACTGCCCGAACTATGGTCTGCATCAAAGGTAGCCTTGTTTACAAGCCTTAATATAAATGAGAATGTTAGGGAGGAAATGTATCTAGTAGCATTTCTATAGCGTTGGCTATGTACCTTTTCTCTCAGTATTGAGAAGATTGGCTTCATACGTCATAGTACATATAAAATGGCTAGTATCATGGTCACTGTGCAAGTGTGAGGCTCGCGGTCCTAGTCTTGGAATTTATTTATTGAAACTTAAACAAGATTGCTAATTCTCCCCATCCATCTCGTGAGGCTGTAATTACGTCTATGGGTGGATATCTCATTATTTCGAAACCCATTTCCACTTCCAGGTTTTCAAGGGTGTTTGAGACCCTAAGATGGTGGTGTATGCTAACAAGAGATGCATTAAGTACTATAATTTAAGTGAGGCTCATAAGCATATGCACAAAGGCAAATTTGCTTATTAGACACACAATATGATTACCAAAGGCATCAATACTCTTTATGAGGACAACAAGGAGCTAGTAGAACTCGAACGCGATCATTTTATAGCTATTCATTTGAGTTATTTATCCATATGGAGGCATTTTGACATTGAGTCGTGTAGTCTTTATTGATTCAACCGTCAATTTGGCTATTTTTAGAAAGTACCTAGGTCCCTTGTATCTGACACCAAGCAATGCTCTTTGGATGATGATTTTCGATATTGGTACCTACACACTTTATTTAGGTCCGTGACCATATCAAACTTTCCTCACAACTTGTCGAGTCCAAGGAGATTTTCTTTGGCAACTTACGAAAAGTGGTGGTTTCTTGTTCATAGTGATTTCTTTGAGAAGAATAGTGCTCCCTTCCTTGACCGGAAACGTAGCAAATCTTCATTTAAAGGTAACAAGTGTGGCGGAGGAATTAGCCCATCTACAAGTGCTATCCATAATTCTCTTCACACACCTATTACTATGGTTGATCCATCTGGTGTGTCAAAGAGAACGTAGCGGTAGTAGTAATGTAGATTGTTCTTCAAAGAGGATTAAAAGGAATTCTAATTCTTTGTGTCTGAAAGATGATGAAGCTTTAAGCCATGAATAATCCACGGAGGACTATGCTAGAGGTATTTCACCAACTTTTGCACCCTTCTTTCTTTATTCTTCTACTCTTGTTAAATTCTTTTCTTTTGTGAGTGATGACAACAAGGGTCATGAGGCTTTTAAACCTAATCAACTAATCCTAGTCCCTTATGGCAATGTAATGTAGAAGGATACATGTGGTCCTGAAGCAGCCAAAGAGGCATTGCCACCTATAGTAGTCTCTGTCGTTGAGGTCAGAAAGTTTTTCCATAACTATCAAAAAGAGTATCTTTAAAAATTGTGGGTTGGTCTTTGTGAAAGGATAGAAAAGACTCGAGTTGAGTCTATAATTTAGGTCCCGCTCTTACCTTTTACTATTTTAATTAAATTTTGAAAATTTAATATATCAAATTATTTGTTTGACCATTTTATATATACATACATATGTATATGGGTATCCTTTAAATATACACACATCTATATACACTTATAGACACACACATTGTCACAGGAAATAACTATTTATATATATATATATATATTTTTTTTTCAAATAAATAATAATATAGCATTAGCATTGCTATACACATAATGCCTGTGCGTATAAAATTTTAAAGATGAATAATTTTAAATTTTTATTAATAAATAGTTAAGATTAAAATTATGTCCTAAAAAATTGGGCTATAGTCTTGCGTGCACAAATTAAATATGTAAATGTATGAATTTTGAATGTGAAAGGAAAAGAAACGAAACAGGATCGATCGATGAGTTGATCTCTGACCTTTTCAGTTTTCTGCACATTTCCCACCACTCCGACAATTTCTCTCCCTTCATGGCCAATGACCAACTTCATACTCCCTGTTGACCCATTATTCTGGTGTTTAAGTTGTTACACTGACTATTATTTTTAAAGTATTCTCCTGTTTCGTAGGAGTCACATTGAAGTATTTTATAAATACAGCATTATTCATACTTTAATTTGCGTACATGAAAAACTAATAAATGAATATGGAAATATCAATAAAATATGAACATTAACAAAAATCAAATGCCTTGATATCCAAATACACAGAAAGAAAGAGGGCTAAATCCATGCATATCACCGTTCTCTTAACAGCACCCATATACCAAGCCCTGATTTTGCTTCCTACTGCATCATTTATTCATTTTCCCATATCATGACAACAGGAAGCCTGTGCTGTTTAAACCCACTTATCCAACAAATTCACCCCCATCCACAGCCATCAATGGAAGCCGAGGGCTGCACCGTCATTTGTTTCATCAAAATTTGTGCAGCTACTGCTTTCAATGACTTATGCCGTCTACGTGACTTGTGTTTGCAGGAATTCAAGCAGCAATTACTAAAAAAACATATTAACAAAAAACATATTCATATCTATAAAGATTTACATTTACATGTGATGGCATACACATTGTTTGGTGTCGATGCTAAATTAGTAGAACATGACGCCAGCAGCAGTTATGGAAATTTCCTCAACAAAGGATCAACTCTCTGCAATACAGTCATATTAATTGAATAACTTGGTGCCCTTCTCATCCAAACTCAGGCATTGATTGCTCGCTGTATAATATTACATTTATCCCTTTACATTTCCGTGCAAAGTACATAGTGTGTACATAGAGAAAAAAAACACCTACCAATAAATTTGAAGTAGGAGAGAAAAGGCAACAGAACATGTAAATACACACACACATAACCAAAATTTGTGAGACTGGAAGAGGAGAGTTGGTGTAGAGAAAGTAAGTAGGAAAGAGTGAAGAAGGGGTTGAATTAGGGTAAATTCCTTGGTAACTGCCATAGGCAAAAGAATTGGGTGTGGGACAGTTTGGAAAGCCGAAGAAATTGTTTAGAGGGGTGTTTTACCGATGAAACCCTTTTTTTATTTGTTTAGGAACAGAATTTAAAGTCTATTTTTGTAAATGTGACATTCGGTTTGGAGAGAAGTTACGTGAAAGCTAGAACCACCAAGTGCAAGAGTAAAAATCTGCAGGAGAAGTTACAAATAGATAATTACGAATTTATCCAACGTTTAATACTTGTAAGTCTTGAAATGAAGAGTAACCACGTAATTTAACTTTGTAATGCCCAAAATCACCCCTTTGACTTAATATACAATTATAGATAGATAAAAGAATATAAAATTGGTTGTTCATTAATCCACATAAAATGCAGTAATTAGTTCTTGTGAGGAATACTAAACAGACGCATCGGGTGGTTAAACAAACAATCTACATAACGACCATCAAACTTAATTCCAATTAGATTCCAAATTATATGTCGGATCTCTATTTGCAAGTTGGCTACTTCTTTTCAATTGTAGGCAACAATAGAGAGCTCTTTTATTTATTTATTTATTTATTTATGGTTGGTGAATAAAGGGGCTTTACATTATCTTGAGAGAGACATTACGACGTGGTTGATTAGAGAAAAATGATAATTCTTAAAGTTTAAGAAAGTGATTGCTACATTATCTATAATTTCGAGAGACAAAACTACATTTTACTCTCTACTCTCCCAATATTTGTTAAACCATTGACAGCATAATGTACCCACACTAAGAATACAATAAAATTTAATTTTACAATATATAATTACTAAATTATTCTTTACTGTGGTGCGTGTGTATGTGTGTGTGAGTGTGTATTTGTTTTACTTCCTCACGTTCCTTTTGTTTCGTTCACTTCCCTCAATTTAATTAATTCAATTTTTTCTTGTAATATTATTTCTCATTTTTAGTTTTTTTTTTTATCAAATTTCTATTTTATCTACTATTTTATATATAATACAAAATATTATTTATTTAAATAAGTACACAAACCCGTGAGTATTGCTTTATTGCTTTTCCCTTTTAATATCAATACTCTTTTAATAAAGGCTTCACCCCTTAAAGTTTCAATTTTGGTTTGTCATAAAGTGTATTGGACATCATTGCCCTTATCATCATGTTACACATTAGTTTTTTGAGGGTAAGTAAGTAATTTTAGTTTCCTTGTAACTGCTCACCAAAGCCACCAACTTATGCCTCATATCCACTTCATCGGCAGTTTTTCCATCTCACCAGTCTCTATGTCAGTTTTTTCAATTTTCCTCCACTCTCTTTGTAATTGTGTTCCAGTGCAAGTTGTAACTCCTCAAGCACCCTTTTTTCTTTTCTTTCTTTCCTTTTATGCTTTAGTCTATCAAAAAGCCAATCTTGAGGAAATAGATGTATTACACATTGGCAGCACAATCGCCCATTTTGGATATCATAAATTTTCTTCCAGTTGTTTTCCGAAGTCATTGCAGTGTGCATCCTAAGTTCTAGAGTTAGTCATTCTGAAATTAATTTTTAAAGTTGATTTTGTAAAAATTTTTGCTTGGTTTTAGTAGCTGTTTTCTTTTTCCCATTGTTTTTAGCAGCAAATGCATTGCATTAATCTTGATGAAAGATCCGCTGGGTGATAAGTAAGGTCAAGATCTAAATTATTTTATATTCAATATTACAAGTAATATGTATATTTAACTGTGAGTGTTTTATTTATTTATTTGCACATGCTGTGCCTCGATCACTAGTTATTATTATTTTTTTCACTTGTAATAGGCTTCAAATGACCAACTTTTCTTTCATCTCATTGACAGACCTTATGCCTCCCTCTGGATTGCCCTCACTCGTTATAAGGCGCAAATATTGCTGTCTTCAGCCCCCCACAAGAGAAGTTATATATAGCAGATAATCTTCAGACAATCAAGTTAATTACAACCTTTCTGTCATAAAGGGCGAATCCATGCCAACTGATGGAGAATAGATTAAAACTCAAAATGCTGATATCAGGCAGAACAGGGATCAGTGAGTGTAAAACTGCATCCAGAGAGGAAAATAAAAATGTCTTTTCCTACTTTATCTTGGATGCTACAATTCTTTCCCCATGGCTGATGTGATTCATTATAGCCAATAATCGCCTATCATCTTCCCTTAAGACAGACTCTAGTGGCTTATCCAAGTCATTACACCAATAATAGCATTCAAAGCAAACTTGTGATACAAATATTCCCACAGGTAATATGAACACACTTACTAGAGAAGATATTGCATGTCATTACCAAGAAAGCAAAAATGTCAATTTATTAGTTAATAATTCTGTTGTCCGAAGAACCAGGCAAACCTTTCAGTACATCTCGAAGAGCATAATAATGGCTATCACATTTGTGGTCAGATATTAGGTTGCTTGACAGCAGTATCCTCTGAAAATGTTCACCTGGGGTTCTCTTCAACAAAGTGAAATATTCAGTTTGCTTGTGGTGGTTTTCAGCATCCACATTCCTTTTCAAATAGTAGAGAGTCCCCGGTACAAACAAATCCTCTGCTACTTTGCTGGCAGGTTTTTGGGGTTTTATTTGATCAGAGCTTGTGCTGGGAGGATTGGAAGTTCGACTAGCACTTGTAACTATGGAAACTTCCTCCTCCTTGGGTATCTCTGCGAAGTTGCAACAATACTTTGGTTACTTCTTGTCATAAAATAATTAAATAAGAATTTACTATCCATACATACATACATATGACATTTCATTGGTGAATAAGAAAGCAGAACCAAATAATATAAGTAGGGCGTTTGGTTTGGTAATGGCTAGTATGGATGCTTGTGTTGTTGCATGCAAGAAATTACAAGCAGCAAAGTAAAATTCTCATAACTGAAGAAGACTGTCAAGGGAGGAGCGTCTGCTGATGCCAAATTGGCAATATGTTACAGCTCTGAATTTAAGTGAAGTAGCTCTACCAGATTTCATGTGGGACTACAACCACAAAGGCCTCGTGGTTTTCCTGCAGTAAATTCGAGTAAAATAACTCAGCCCTAAAAAGATCCACAGCATACCAGAGAACTTTGTCTGTCCTCTGAACTTGGCACATTCAGTAATTTTTCGAGTCACGTCTTGTACAGAAGAGACAACTTGCTTTGCATTAGTAACCAGATCTTTAACACCTTTCCAATCTTCTCTACTAAGAACACTTACCCTGCCAAAAGAAACACAAAAGATTGTTAACTTTTTCATTGTTGACCAACAAGAATCCAATCCAAATAATATACTAACCCCAGGCTCCAACACTTCTCGATCCAAATGTGGTACAACTAAAGTTTGTCAGGCTAAATTAAAGATGCATCGACATTCTTTAACAGTAGAAAAATTTTCAAACCCTAACCATATACATTGTCTGAACAAGAAAGAGGTCATAATTTCAATAACAGTTAAGCAAAAATTATTTTAACAAATTCGATAAATAAGTTATATTTCAATTATAGAGCGGGGGCAGAGCATGGGAAACAAGAGTAGTGACATGCTTAAATTGCAGACTATTTTAGAAAAGGCTGTGCTCACTATCATCTATTTACTACTAGAAGCTAATCAGCAGAAGAGCAAAACAGAAAAGGCTGTTCTTACTTACCAATCAGTCTCAACAATTTCATTCCTCAATCTCGTTAAAGAAGTAACACTTAGCCTTGGAATTATATCATCCTGCGTTAATAAATAAGCAAATTGATTATGGAACTGAGAATCAAAAAATCAGAATATAAGCAACAACTTTGTTCTGAGCAACTCTTACAAAAATAGACAAACAAATAAGTGATCAAATGAAAAAAATCAACAATTCGAATAGTAAAACTGGAGATACCTGCATCACCACCGTAGTAACAAAACCGGAGCAATTGTCAGCAAGTTCTTTGGAGACACACGGAGGAGTGGCATATCCAACTGCAGTAATCATATCAGGGTTGAAGCCAAGCTCCTTAAATGACTTTTTGCGAAGCATAATTGCAAGCAAAGAAGCAGTTGCACCTCCAAGGGAATGACCAACAAGCCTTAATCTAAAACCCTGTTGATTAATTAGTCTCATAACAACGATAACATAGAACTCTTAACAGAACACAATAAAGAGAGAAAAATATATTATTAAACAACCTCATGTCTCTCTAGCAACTTCCTGATGGTCTCCGTCTCATGATTTAAAAACCAACGAGCAGCCTCAGCTGTGCCAAAGTGCGCTGAATAGCCTTCGAATGTGATTTCTTCATGGCCAGAGGATATAATGTCAGTAATAAGGTCATAGACAGTGTGAGTTCCACGAATACCAAGAATAACTAGTTTTTTCCTTGTGTCAATTCCAATGTAATACCCGGGTCTCAACACACTGGATTCTTTTATGAACTTCACAATATTTTTTTCTCGGAGCATGCTATTCCTTGCCAGACCACGGGCATTATCTTTATAAGCACCCTTCGCTAGTTCAGTGTGGTATATGAGATCCTGAACCTAAATCATCACAAATTGTTGTTAGGTAATTCTATCTCAACTGACAAAGAAGCTAATCTTCACATGCAGCAATTAGAGAATATATGCTCCTAAGGCAATATATATTTACTAAAATGAATAGGGTTTAGATAGATACAATAGACTCTGAAGAGATAAGTTCACCCTTCACTTCCTCCATGATACTTGTGGATGCTTGCCGAAGATACATGAGGTACAAGCCAATAGTAAGATCACTCAGACTCCAATCCTGAATTCCAAGCTTACTCCTTTGTATACTAGAATAAATTTCCGCAAGAGACCTATCAGTCGGTGGTGGTTTGTTTTCAATTCCATTTCCTGTAGAACCAGCACTCAGATTCCTTTTTCAACTTCCATTCATAAAAAAAATGAATAAAAATCATCTTCTTGCATCCAATTACCCCTTAAGAAATATCAAGTGCAGCAGGAGCCAACGGTAAAGCTATGCAACGTTTCATATTGAAACTTTTACATTAATCACAAGGCTTTCAAAATCTGTGCCCTGTACACAGTCATTGAAGAATCTCACCTTTGAAGAGAATCATTCAAAATAATTTACCAATATAAAACAATTCAACCATTACTCTTCCTAAACTATTTCTCTCACTTCATTATTTTTATACAATTCAAAACACACCACCATACACGCGCGCCTGAAAACTAAAACAAACATAATTAAAAGTTCTATAAATATTATGAAGATTTCAAATTGTGCCAATGACTGTAATCTCAACCTTGGATAAAATCATTCAAAAATAGAATAAAAATGCAAACCTGTCGGAAGTGCCCACTTGTACAACTGCAAAGCGGGTTCAAGAGCTTTACCAAGCCAAGCAATTTCTGGCTTCCATTTATTAGTAAAATTGCTCGGCTCATCCTCCGGCAAACTGTAACTGTTCATCCCCGAATGGTTACTTATGAGATTATTCTCTAACTTATCATACTCTACTTTCCCTTTCAATTGATCACCCTCGGCCTTCGACCACAGGAAGCGGTTCGGGATATTGTACGCATATTTCTCAAATAAATCTTCTTTCTCTAATAACCGACTGCTCCTACAAAACTCTGCAAAAAAAATTTACGTTCAATTACATATTGATAATCATTAACCAAGTGAATTTAGAAGAAGAAGACTGACCCACGGTGTTGAAGAACTTTTTAATGGGTATTCTAAACATATTCCGATCTACGAATTGGAGAAATGTGGCTGAGTGGGGCAAGGAGAGTACGGGAGGTGATGATGGTTCAGTGAACAGCGTATAGCTCGAGAGTCGGTCCCGCGCAAGCTAGCGGCTTTGTGGACCGTATCGGAGAGAAAGGAAGCTTGAGGAAGGGGAAATGGAAGTTACAACAATAAAAGGACATTATGGTCTTTTTAACATGACGTTTGAATTAACCTATCTTGGGTCTTTGGGCCATTACAGGGGAACGTGTTTGACGTTTGGAGCAACCCAATTATTTTCTTTATCCGATGGGCTTAGTCCATCTGGGAAGTCCAAGTCCTGCTTTCTCAATCTTCCCCTTCTCTTGTCCTCGTATGAGAGGGAGCATAGCAACTAGGTTGGATCATAGTTGACGGGTAGGGGTTGGAATATGGGTGTTTCAGACAAATTGTCGATCCGAGTCCAGATTAATTTTTGGGTCCTTTGAGTCTGACCTTTTTTTGAGTAAACTTGCAAAAACAGAACTTACGACATTTAAGTTTGTTTTTAGCTCTTGCCCAATATTGTAGTCTATCAGAGGTAATAGGTTGGGTCAGTCAATCAAGTTAAGACACAAATATTTTAACAAATTATTGGTTCGAACCTAATTCATTTATGTTTAGAATTCATAGGGTGACCCAATTTTGGTATGAATCAATGAATACTCAATCTAAACTCAACAATGTCGAGTTGTGTCAGAATCACATGTGGCTTGCCATCTAGACTATGTCCATTATGTAGTTCCTGACATATTCATTCGTTGAAAAGGTCTATGTAGTGGGAAAGCTACTTCTGCAAATGACAGCATTTTGCTGATCAACTAACTTCCAAGGTGTTGTCGCACAAACATATCGAGATGTAAAGATTTATTATCATTGTAATAATAACAGACAGGGATTTGGGCATGACAGATAAAAGAAGAGATTTATCGGTTGGAATTTGCTCGGTCCACCTTGAAAATATCATGATTTGAATCCTAGAAGTACTTCGCACATTAAACCCAAAAGCAGCAAGCTAAGCTCCCTCAAGCCAACTTCATAGTTGCCTTTCAACTCACTGAAGTTAGGACAAGAAATCGACAGGCATGTGGTTGAAAACACGAATATCTTCTGCTTATTGAAGACAAAGAAACCATGATGCTCTGCACTGATATATGACTTCGGAACATGTTGAATGTTGTGATTGCTTGATAGGAGTTTTTTCAATGAGCTCTTGAAGGATTCTTGTTAAACTCGGCACTTCCAAAAAATGATAATTTTTTATAAATTTTCTTGTAGTGAATTAACTTCAATGGGGTACAAATGAAGACAGGAATATGAAACGTGCCAAACAATGGAATATGATTCCACGAGGATTATTATGAGGACACACCAGCAATTGCTTCACAAGAAGATCCTAAACAATGGTAGACTTGAATTCAGAAATGGAGTGACCCTGCAATAAAATGCCAAGGAGAGACAACCATAGCCGACATCAACAATCGTCAAGCACATTTGGCACCTTGCAAAGTGGTAAAAATATATGAACTTCTCCAACACATTTAGGTGTTTGGTCCAGTGCCCTCTCAAGTCCCTGTGTTCTGTCTTAATGCTGGATACTCCACTCAATCATCAGAAGTTGCATTCTGGAAAGTGCTTCCCATTTGTGCTGGATCTCATGTTGTTGTCTTACCACTTAAAGGTGACTACATGACATTACAATAAAATAAATACAGGATAAATACAAGTGCAAAACTTGAATAACACGAATAATCTGAATGCTTTGATGATGTTCACTATCAATGGTGAAGCCAAATCAACACCAACCATTAGGCCATCTGGAGCCTTAATTTGAATCGCCTGTCACATGCTGCTAGTCAAGCCACCAACGCATTAGCTTCCACGGGGGCCTTTTCGACATGGTGTGGTTGGATGTTCATACTTGAACGCATTGGTTGTATAGGATCCGAAAATTTCATCCCTGATGGTGGTAGGGGGTGGAAAGCTAAAGATTTCATCTTCAATGGTAGTTGATGATGAGAAGACTTGATCATGGTCTCTAATGGCGTTGAGCCTTAAGTACCCGTGGTCAAGAGACTCTTTGGGAATGTTCCTGGATAGCAAGGGAGATGCACCTTCCCAGTTGTTGCCAAAATGTAGGGTGTTGGGGTGTCCTGAAGTCCAACAGTTTCTTCTGCCTCATCCCTTGTTTCCGAAATAAAGTCTCAAGTGAATTACTTGTCCAATTAAAGCTGTCATTTTGCTTAAAGCATCAAATGCAGTCATTTTGTGGATCCTATGATTACCGTATCTTTGTTCAAGGGCCTTCTAAGTGACGGGCATATTCTTTTATGGGTGAATACTGACAAAGAGGCCACGATTACTTCGAGAACTGAGCAATGCTCACGAACCCGAGCAACGCAACTAATGATTTGCTTAGCTGCTGGCTGGCCGCTGATGCAAATTGGTGCCACTATTTGACCGTATTCAGTTTTGCTCTGAATCGTCCAACCTATGGAACTTTGGTTTAACTGCATACTGTTGGCAATATTGCCACCAATTTGTTGGACAAGCCGGAAGCCCAAAGTGTCAAGACTCGGTGAGTTGCATGATGGGTTGCCTAAGCCACAACGCTAGCGACGAAACGAACTCCAAACCAATGAATGGCTGCCACACGTCGCTATGGCTCGCCCAAGCAAAGGACAAACAACAGTTCAAATGTGGCCAGTCACTCAAGCAACAGAAGTAGCACCAACTCGTTGCCCACTGGCTTGCTTAAGCGATGAAGTAGGCAAAAGTTTATTTTGACATCTTTGCAGGAGGATCGCTCAGACAAACAAGAAAGAGGAGATATGCTAAGCCTCTAAATAAGAGAAGGGGAGACATTCTAAACGAGATATCTAGATAGAGAAGGAATTCTATACATGAAGTCTAGAGGAAAAAGTTCCGAGAGGGAAATCCGCTTAGAGACAAAAGAGTCTCCATAAAGAAGTGTAAGCCTCTAAACAAGTTCTGGAGAGAGATCCTATAGGTAAAACTCAGAGAGAGAGAATCCTTTAAGCAAAATCATAAAGATTATATGCAGTGCTTCTGTGAAAGAATGCCGTTGAGAATAAAATATTAGATATATCATTCAAGTGTATCTCAAGAGAGTTTGAATATGCGTAACCCTGTAAGTGAGTTTTAAGAGAGAATCTCGTACCTTTGGTTATGGAAGAGTATGAAATCCTCATGAGAATACTAAAACTGTGTGTTACTTCTTGTATTTGTATTTTAGAGTATCACAATTCTCTTGAAAAGGTGTCCATATTATTGTATTTAATAATGTTGTATAAACATGTGTTATGGAGAAGTTTTGTCATTAAATGTTGGCCCGCCACGCTCCCCTACACATACAAGGATTGATCTAATCGAAGTCTCACAAGATTAGTCTGATTTACGGTTGTCTAGGTGCACATTCGTGTGGAATACTAATCACAGAATAAGTGCATCTGCATGCACTTCATGCCATTAAGTTTTGGGTTCTAGTATTCTTAGGTCTTTAATCCAACTTAAAATCGAACTAGTGATTGAAATTAACGAGGTCACGGACCGATTGAAGCCTTTGAAATGTTGATTGTTTTAATTTATTTTTAATATGCCAAATGATGAGTTTTAGATGTAATACTGAAAATTTTAATTATTCAAGAAAAACAAAAAAATATTACACAAATTTAAAAGAAACTTTATTAAACTCAAAACAAAATAAAAATATAAAAGTGAAAATTTAGTTTGTAAAATAAAAACACCTCAATTAATATGAACATTTCACTAATTTAATTAGAAGAATATTGTAGAATACGGTATTTACATTTCACTAATTTAATTAGAAGAATATTTTGATAAAAATAATTAAATAGTTAAGAAAAGAAGAAATCAATAATAAAGATAAAAAAAAGGATATAATCTAATCCTACTTTAGAGTTGAAAAAGTTAGAAATTAAAAGAAGACTTAAAAACATGTTTTGTTCATTTTTATAAAAATTATTCAATTTTTTATTTTTCAGTAAAAAATAGTCACAGTCACGTAATTTTGGTTGTCTTTGACTAGATTTGAGATATATATATATATATATATATATTTTTTTATTTTTTTTTCATGTATGGTTGGTTTATTAGGGTGGGCTAAAAAATTTTAGTGATTTAAGTGGGATAAAAATTTACGTTTCATTTGTAAAATTTTAATAAACAGAAAAATTATTTGTGTATATACTAAGTATTTAATAATGATTGCGTTATTTGGTAATTTATAGTTTATAAGATAATAAAAAATAAATATAGGTAAAAAAATTATAAAGATAAATTTTGACGTGAATAAGTAAAATAATTGAAAAATTATTAATCAATTATAAAAAAGTAAGTGGGGAAAAATTTTAAAATATAAATTTGAATTAAATTAGCGTGATAAAATTTTTGCTTTATAAAATTTTTAAAATAACGAAAAAATCATGATTTTTTTGAAATCAATGATGTTATTATGTCTTAAATTGTATCTGTTGAATCATTTACCCCAGCCAGATCAACTTTAAAAACTTGCTTTCATCTGTTGGCTTGTCAGTTGATGGTGATCATTGAGTCAAACTTGCATAATCTTGGAAGCATTCACAAGAGTGGGAGCCACCCACAGTATGCGGACCCCATACATTGTGGGAGGGTTGGAGCATAGTCTTGAAGCCCCGAGTCTGGTCGGTGATCCTGAGAAATGAGTTATCTATGAGCGTGGGAGAGACAAGTAGAGATAAAGCCAGGGCAACAATTACTCCAGGCCCACGTTGCACAATTGAACCAACAGTAGCTTGGATCGAGAAATCCAACGCCTATCTGGAAATAGTTAACTGGTCCCCCAGACCACACCGTCCGTGACGACCACACGCCTTCGATTGGTGTGGGTTAGGGTCTACATTATGACGTTGAGATGGATATTACGTTTGTCCCGTAATTTTGATTATAAAAAATATATATTCGATTATTATATTTTTTAAATTTTATTTATTTATTTCATATAATTTTTAAAATAAAAATATTTTAAAATACACATCTAACTTTAAAAACAAACAAAACCCCACTTTAAAAGTTAGTGGTTCATAACACACCTTAAAAAAGAGAGCGATACAAAATTGTTAAAATGATGAATAAAATGATCATTCAAAGTAACTCCTTTGGGTCGTTGTCTCGTTAGCTTATAGTATTAAATTTTGCATTTATTGGTTGTCCTAGGGATCCAACTTTCAAATTATAAAAGAATATATCAAATTTCACACTACTAAATATATCATTCAACAATATTTTTATTTAAATTTAAATTTAAAATTTTTCTCACTCATTTATATAATTAATTAATTATTTTTTAATCATTATACATATTCTCAATCAAATTAATACATACATATATATATATATCATATATATATACTCATATTTATTTTTATTCGTATTTTATAATATAATTATTATCTTTAGAAACTATCAAATCATCTAATTATTATTATTATTATACGTTTTATATGCATATTCAAATAAATTATATTATTTATTTCATTAAAATATTATTTTTAAATATATTATGTTCGCAACAGAACTTTCACCGATCATCATGTCAGCTAGGACATCCTAAACTTGAACCAGGAACCTTGTCTGTAGAGTAAATCATTGCACTGACAGTCTAACCAATTAGGAAAGAATCAATGGATGTGGTATATTAATTCAAATACAAGTCATCATTAGCTCAATTAACTATAAAGGAACATATACGAGTACCGAGAATTTATTCAACGAATGCCACATTGCATTAATGATTTTTGTCTTAAGAGTTTCGAAGTTATGACTCACAATCCTGTGGGTGTAACATGGCTGGGAGTCTTGGTTTATCAGATAGAAGACAAACACATCTGCGCATCATCTTTGGCCCTAAGTGCATAATAATAACAGCTTTGCTGATACAAGTTCGGAAAAGTTTAGAAATTTATAATAGGGAAAGAAACCTGTGGTCACTGCATGATAAGTGTGAACTCAATGGAGAACCTTAATGTATGTTAAGTTGGAAAACAGATCATTTATTTGAAAAACCGGTATCAGTCGGATGATGTCTTTAATGAAGCCAACTCAAAGCTGCATTTTCATGATGGTGCATCGGATGTGAACTTAAAGATTTATGTATACTCAAAATTTTAAAGTTCAAGCACTAGTGTGACCTTGGTCCACTGTTGCTTATCATGCAATAATTCAGAAGTTGGGACCAATTGCTTGTTAGATGATGTCTTTAATGCAGCCAGCTCAAAGCTGCATTTTCATGATGGTGCATCGGATGTGAACTTAAAGATTTATTTATACTCAAAATTTTAAATTCAAGCGCTAGTGTGACCTTGGTCCCCAATTGCTTTGCCATGCAATAATTCAGAAGTTGGGACCAATTGTTTGTTCTCATGCAATTTAATGGTCTTTAGTTTGATGGATTAATTGAATACTATACAATTGTTGCTTGTTTTATTCTTCGAAAGGAGACAAATCTTTGAGAGCTTTGGATTTTTGTCTTTCAATTATATAAAGGCTCGGTTCTAGATCATGGCTTGATAGGCCAAAACCTGCAAATATCAACTTTGAGGATCAAAGTCATAAAAATGGAGGTTCTTATGTCGAACTGTTCTAACGATGTTCGATCCTTGCCAGAAAAATACGTATTCCCGCCTGATGAGAGGACGGGAAAGCATTTTTTTCCAGACTTCAAAAAAACCCCAATGATTGATCTAGAAAAGGCCGACGTCTCTGATCAAGCAGAGATAGTTCAGCAGATCTTTAATGCAAGCCAAGTATTTCGATTCTTTCAGGTTCCCACTTCTAAGGATCAGAATCCTATGTAAGTTGTGTCTTGTAAGGAAGTTGCATTTTATGTGTTGTTATGAATCCAGGTGATCAACCATGGCATTCCTCTAAGCCTAATCGACGATACCATGAATGTATTCAAGAAGTTCTTCGCGATGCCAGCAGAGTATAAGGCAACATTTTATTCAAATGATGTCACTAAAAAATGTGGAATCTTCTCGAGTACCATGAATTATGACAACGAAGAGGTTCACTACTGGAGGGATAATTTTACTCACCACTGTCATCCCCTCCAAGACCTTATAGATCTCTGGCCTGAAAAACCAGCCAGAAACAGGTACACCTAATCATCCCCGATTCCCATGCAACAACTCAAAATGCATTTAAATTCAAGAATCAGCAAGAGTGATTGTCAACTGATTCACTGTGGTCACATCCCTTACAGAGAAGTTGTCAGCGCATATTCCATTGAAGCCAGGAAGTTCCTGTTAAGGATCCTGGATTTCATCCGTCGGGGCCTGGAACTCGCACCAGGATATTTTGACAATGATCTGAGCAAAATCCAACTGTTGTCTGTCAATCATCATATTCCGTGCCCTGATCCAAGCTTGACCCTGGGAATGCCCGTGCACTGTGACTCTAACCTCATAACCTTGCTCCATCAGTGTTCTGTTCCAGGGCTTCAGGTCTTTCACCAGGGAGAATGGATGAACATTGAGCCTCTGCCACATGCACTTATTGTCATTCCAGGACTCCAACTCAAGGTACGTATATGGGTGTACCTGCATTTATGATCCTGAATATACACGGATTCACGTTCTTTTGACAACAAATTTTTAGGCGATCAGCAACGGGAAATTTAGTAGTCCTATTCACCGAGTGCTGACGCACTCAGAAGAGTCCCGAACCACCATAGGTACATTCTTGATTCCATCTCACGACACCCTCATCGAGCCTGCCAATGTTCTAGTGGGGAATAGTCCTGTCGACAGAGGTTTCACATACAAAGAGTTTTACAGGGCCTACGTGGAGAGCGGTGGTAATGCTGTTACTGCGCTGGAATGTTTCAAGAACGAGACAGAAACAATCTGCAGCCAATAATTTATGCTTTTCTTATTTGGGCCACGGAAATTGTATCAGGGATTGGGACTACAACTCTTGTCACATGTATTGCCTTTTGTAAATGTTGCATCGCGTGTGTAAGTTGGGATAAAATTCGCAACTGACCATAAAATTGTTACGAGACTGCGGAGACACACAAACAAACAAAAAGTATGATACATCAAAATTGTCTGCACATTTCAAAGCAATATCTTATACGCTTGCAGAGCCTTACTTAAATAGAACTTTCAATAATTTAAATTTAAAGTACAATGGACAATTCTCTCTTCTAATTCACTGCTTTACTTGTGTTCTCGACTTTTAACGTAGATCCAACAACAAACTCGTTCGTATCTAATATAAACCTTCTTTAAATACAACATTCCAACTCATTTGACACTCATGCACTTTTTTCATTAATATAAAGAGTAATATGAATGTCAAGCTTGTAAAGCGAAGAGAATTCAGACTCTCAAGCACTCTCTCACTTTATTCATCTTTTCATTTTCCAAGCAATTCGAGAGAACATGACAAGAAATTGTTGGAGAAGTTTGTAGAGATTGTGGGCGGACTTGAATATCACAATTTTTTCTTTTCTTTTCCCAAAAATTGATTTGTTTAATAATTTTATGATGGGATTAGTTGAAAATATATGTGGCTAAATTTTTTAGTGTCTGGGAATCATTCAAATGAATCTACACTATAGTTTAATTTATTCAATTCAATTTTAATACAATATTTTATCTTCAATTATTTGTATTATCTATGCGAAATTCTATTTATATTTATATAATTGGATTATCTATTATGTGTAATATTATATACTTGGAAAGGCCAATTTTATGCATTAGAACTAAGGTGCAAATGTTAAGAGAAATTTTGAATTGAAAGACCAATGAATCCTAATGAATTATAAAAAAGTGTAATTAAATACGTGTATTTAAAATAGGATGAGACTAAAGGTATATTTCTAATTAATTCACATATGTTTCCGTTAGACACTAGTGAGGTAGTGAAAATAAAATTGAAACCGTTGATTAATAATGGAATTGCATGAGTATTAAAACAAGTTGAATAATTAAATCTAGTGAAGAGAATGAGATTGATTTTCTAGGTTATTTTTGCATATTGATTATCTTCTTATTGTCTCCTGCTACTTGCTTGCTAGGTTATTTTCTTAGTTTTGATTATTGAGCAAAAATGTGTATTTAGTCTCGTAAGAGTACTCCATTATGGTTTTGCTCCATTGCTTTTTGCGATTCTGCATTTAGTCCTAACTTCGATTAGAGTTCTTAATTTAAGTCTAATTTTTGTTAATTTTAATCCCAGCCATTAGAAATGGACAGCAAATTTGGGAAAAAAATTGTATGTGCTCACACGCATCGTTATCTTTAGAATTGGAGGGACGACTTCTTTTGGGACCAAAAATGCAAGTATTATTATAAATAAAATATTTATTTTATAATTGTCTTTTATATTTTTATATTTTAAAATTATTATTATTATTATTTTATTTTGTTTAAGATTTTGTGTGTTTTCCACATTTAATTGATATTTTTAAAAATTTTATTTTCAAAAATAAAATAAAATACTAATCTTATTTAATATTGCTTTTTAATAACTGAAGTCAAACTAAAATTTCAGGAACAAAATAAAAAGTCAAAAATTATATATTTTTATTTAATTTTCTTTATTTTCAAGTTTTATATCAATGAACTAATCTTAATCGTACTTGCTAATCACTAAATTTTTTTCAAAGTTTTTGCAAATTCACGAAAAACAAACAAATTCTATTTCCAAAAAGCATATAATGAGAAAATTAATTAAATAAAAATAAGGATTAAAAATAAAAACTTTTTATAACATATTTTATAAAATTAATTAAATAAAAATAAGGAATAAAAATTAAAAACCTTTTATAAATAAATTTATAAACTACAATCCAAAAAATATTTTTCATATTTTAATTATTATTTTTAATCAATTTCAGAAAAATACCAGATTTCTAAAATTTAGTTTTGAACATAATGTTGTATAAATGTATGGATAAAATTGATTAAGTAAAAGACCTTACCCAAAACTAATATTTTCTTTTACTTTTACAAATTATTGAAAATACTTTGATACTGAATTGCATATACATTTATACCAATAACTTCACATTGATTAAAAAACTATTATTTTATTTTAAAAAAATTAATATTTTGTTTATTCAAAATAATTTTAATCAATTTATGCTTTCTCATTTAAAATGTCATATTAAATTAAGTTAAAACATTATTCTACTTTAAAAATACTATTTCTATAAATAAAAAGATATCAAGAACAAATACACAACAAAATGTTAAAATTAATAAAAATTAAACGAAAAAGGTATCATTATTTTATTTTTCAATTTTACTAATATTTATATTTGGTTTAAATTTGTATATGAATTTCCTATTAAATATAAAGAATTAATTTTTTAAGAACTTAATTTTTATTATATATTTTTATTTTCACAAGACATTTCCATTTTAGTACTCTTATTATTTTAAAATTATTTTATATATTTTTTCATATTAAATATTATTTTTTAGAATTGAATTTTAAAAAATACAACACAATTGTAATTTTATTAAATATTAATTACATATAATAAAAATAATTAAACTTTCAAAATAAATTAAAATTTTGATTTTGGTCCCATAAATTGTAAACTAATAGTACATGTTACTCATGCAATTTTTTCCCCAAATTTTCTGTTAGATTTAACAGTAGAATTCTTTTAGGACTAAAATTAGAACAAAAAATTAGACTCAAATTAAAGGCCCTAACCAAAGTTGAGATGAATCACAAAATCATGAAAAGCAAGGGATCAAAATCATAATGTGGTATTCTTATAGCACCAAGTATGCATTTTTGCTCGATTGCCTGAATATTATTATTATTGTTTTTAGCCTTGTTTATGTCTTGATTTGAATTTAGGATTTAATAAAAATAGTTGGTGGTAGTTTGATTATTGATCATGTGGGATAATATTTATACTCAATGTAACATTAGAACTTGACATTGTGCACCTGCAATACATTCCAAATTTTACTTATGCATGATAGAACATATTGAATGATGGCGCTGAAGTATCCTAAACAATGGAATTAAAAAATGAAGTGATAATAAAATCTCAAATAGAGACAACCATAGCCAAAATCAAAAATTCCCCAGCACATTTGGCACCTTGCAAAGTGGTAAAAACATATGAACTTCTCTAAAACGTTTATGTGTTAGGTCGAGAACCTCTCGAATTCTTGCATTCTGTCTCAATGCTTGATTCCCCAATCAATTATTAGAAGCTGCATATTGGAAAGTGCATTCCATTTGTTACAAAATCTCGCGTTGTAGTTTTGCCACTCGAAGGTGACTACATGAAATTAAAATAAAATAAATTCAGGATAAATTTAGAGACTCAACACGTGCAAAACAAGAATAAGAAGAATAATCCGAATGCCTTGATGAAGTTCGCAAGCCTGCCACGTGAAGCCAAATCAGCACCGACCGCTAAGCCATCTTTTCTTATAGCTCCACTTAGGAAACCATCTGGAGCCTGAATTTGAACACACCGTCCCATTCTGCATGTAAGGGCGCCATCGCATCAGCTCCCGAAGGAGCCCTTTTCGACGGGACGTGGCTGGGCATCAATACTTGGATGCATCAGTTGTAGAGGATCCGAAATTTTCATCTCTGGTGGTGGTAGGGGTGGAGAGCTAAAGATTTCATCGTCAATGGTTGTTGATGATG
This sequence comes from Avicennia marina, assembly GCA_019155195.1. Lineage (NCBI taxonomy): Eukaryota > Viridiplantae > Streptophyta > Magnoliopsida > Lamiales > Acanthaceae > Avicennia > Avicennia marina. Next base: position 12,973,454 of record CM032753.1, read on the forward strand.
AGAACAGACTTGATCATGCATGGTCTCTAATGGCGTTGAGCCTCAAGTACCTGTGGTCAGACACTCCTTGGGGATGTTCCTGGCTAGTAAAGGAGATGCAACTCCCCAGTTGTTCTTGCCAAATGCAGGGCGTTGGGGTGTCCTGATGCCCGACAGTCTGTTCTGCTTCATCCCTTCCCTAGTAATAAACTCTCAAGTGAATTACTAGTACAGTGCAGTCCTTGTGCTTAAAGCACCAAATGCTGTCATTTTGTGGATCATATGTGGCTTCCATGTCTTTGTTCAAAGGCCTGCCAAGTGATGGGCATATTCTTTTAGCGGTGAATACATGATAAAGAGGCAACGATCATTTCACGAAGTGGAATAATGCTAATATTTTTATGGGGATACAAACCAGAGGAATGCAACTGAGGATTTGCTTGGCTACAAATCGATGCCATAATTTGACATATTCAGCTTTATTTTGAATCGTCCAAACTAGATATTGCTTTACATTATGTTTTGTTTAAGGAAATGAGTATGGGAAGGAAAATGATAGAGAAATAAAAAGAGAATGAAAGAAATTCAATACTCCATATATGGTTTGATTGAAAAAGATTTTAATGAATAAAGGAAAATTTAGAATAAAATAAAATTAATAAAAATTTAAATTGAATCTTTTGTTTTATAATTTGAGAAAAAATAATGAAGAAATTGATAAAAGAAATAGAGTTAATGAAATTTTAAAAGAGAAGCAAAAGTTATAATAATTTTCCTTCTATTTTCCTCACTTTTTTTCAAGGAAAATGAATTTTTCCTTCTTAAACAACAATTTCCTTCTACTTTTCTTTTCTATAGGATTTTTCTTATTAACCAAACAAGCAAAACATTTTCTTTTCTTTTCTTTTCCTCTATGAATTTCAAGAACCAAACATAGCATTAATGTATAAGGCTGTAGAAAGTCACAAACTTTAGTTTAACTGCATACATGGATTAATAGAACCAAAGTCAATCACAAGGTTAGTTTGATTTACAATTTGTCAGAGCATACTAATTAGTGCACCTGCTTACACTTCATGCCATATTATAGTATTTTTTATCTTTAATACAATATTTTTAAAATTGGGCAGAATAGAGAACTAATTAGTCATGGTCTGATTGGTTAAACCATTTAAAAAATCTATTGTTTTATATTATATGATATTATATACATATATATATATATATTAAATTAAGTTTACAAAATAAATTTAATCTAATTATTGATATATCAAATGATGAATTTTAGATGTAATCTTTAAAATTTAAAAACTCAACAATAACCAAAAAAATTTATGACACAAATTTAAAAGAAACTTTTTAAATTCAAAGCAGAATCGAATAAATGTTGAAAATAGTTTTTCAAAATACTAACAATTTTAATCTCAAAATGCATTATTAAAATTTACAATAATTCAATTAAAATGATACATTGATTAAAAAATGATCAAATAATTAAAAATTAAAATAAATAATAAGTAATTAAATTTCAATATCTAACAAATGCAAATACTAGAAATTAAAAGAAAACATAAAAAGCTATTTTGTTCATTTTTATCGAAGAAAATCGTTGAAATTTTTTAAATCAGAAAATAGTCAAAGGCACTTCAATTTTGACTACATTTAGCAATGTTTGATAAGTTCACGTCATTTTTTTTAATCAAATGATTTTATGCTTTAATCAGATCAAAAAACTGATCTATCTTCTATATTGAACTAGTTGAACCAGGCAGATCCACGTCCAAAATCTTGCGATAATATGCTTGCTTGTAAATTGGTGGCGATCATTGGTAATGAGGTATTAGCAAGTGCAGAACGCAAAGTAGGGACAAATAAAGATGATGCTGGACTACAATTGCCACCTTCATTACTCCAATGCCGTGCCACTAAAGCCATTCCAACATAACCCATTCCAAAGGCATTCTCAAGATAAGTCGTTCCAGAATTATTCCAAAGAAATTCCAAGCAAAACAATTCCAAACAAAACCATTCAAAAACTGCAAAAAAAAAAAAAAGAAACCATCCCTAAACTTTACCAAATGAAGCTGTATCGAAAAGCTATCTTGAAATAATCATTTTGTAAGTGTGTCAAAAAAATTGTTCTAAATTTATGCCAAAACAACCCGTTCCAAATATTAGAACAGGAGACGGAATATAACTTATCCCAAATAGCCATTCGATATTGTTTTGGAATATCTTTAGCTCCAAATCCCATCTCAAATGATTGTTCCAATTTGGTATTTTTCGATAGTGTATATAATTGAACCAGCAGAAACCTTGGTTGGTAAATACAACACCCACCGGCAAATGCTTGGCTGGTCCTGGGACGACGGGACCAGTTGCTAATTGGTGTGCTGCAAAGATTTACATTGAGACATTGAGATGGATAGATTATTTATTATTATGCTTGGTTTTTAAGAAAAAAAAGTGGTCCTCGATGAAAGCCCTAAAAATGATACAAAATTATTAAAATGACGAACGAAGTGATCGTTCAAAGTAACTCCCTTGGTCGTTGTCTCATTAACTGTGAACACGGCTAATAGTATTGAATTTGCTTGTATTTTGTTTTAGGATGACTATGTCCTCATTTTTCTTCACATTTACTTGCATTATTTTATTATTAGTGTTTTTTTTAAAAAAAGAAAAAAAAAAGAGCCCTTGCTTCACTTTTGTTCCTGTCATTTTCTACTAATTTTTTATTTATTTTGTTACATTGCATAAACTCCTATACACAAATGACTGGGTCAATCTTGTGAGATAATATTGAAATTTCAAACAACAAACGTTTGGAGAACCTTGGTGCTTGGCTCCCATGATGATAATCATCGAAGTTTATTCTTTTTGAATAAAAATTTTAGGTAATTAATCTCTACTTTAATTATCATTATATGTTTAAAGCGTGTTTTTAGGACCATGGGTTGTTTATAAAGGAAAAACTAACAAGTCGTCTACCAATATTGTCTTGACATATTGATACCAGTAGAGAGATTTGAACACATATCTTCATGTTCATTTAGATGGCCTAACATCATTTCAAATGCATTATGTCAAAGGGCTCAACCCCAACCTACAATAGTGTGTGTGTGTGTGTGTGTGTGTGTGTGTGTGTATTGTAGAGTAATAATATATTCGGAAACAAATCATATATGCAATACTTGAAATTAAGTTTGGCTACTAACAAAAAAAATAAATATATAAATAAATAATAAATACAACGTTAATATTATTCGTTGAGAATAACTCAAGAATTTAGGGTTAAGATTAATTTTTTAATTAATCAGAGATACAGTATCCCACGACAACATCTTTATATGAAATTTCCTTCTTCCCCTGACGTGATATTCTTGAAAGAAAAAGATGATAAAGACAGGTGCATACCATATATACTGAATTTCATCTTTTTCACAACTGATACAGTATTAGGAACCATCAACGAAGCCCACACAAGAGAAAAGTAAATAATTTCTTAAATCAGTTAAATATATATTATTTCTCCTAAATTTATTACAACACTGACTTAAGCATTATTACAGAACCTCCGGCACAATCTTCACCGCCAACTAATCTCGCACACGCCAAATAGCACTAATGATTTTTGTCCGCAAGTTTTGAAGTTAGATTATTTTCTCCAAACAGATGACTTACAATCCTGTGGATGTAACATGGCTGGGAATCCTGGTGTCTCAGATAGAAGACGAACATACAATTGTGTATCATTTTTGGCTCCAGCTACACAATAACGATAGCTTTGCTGAAATAAGATCAGAAAGAGAAATTTATAATAGTGAAAGAAACCCATGGTCCCCAAATGATCTGTTCAAAGTCACTCACCTTAACATATATTAAGTTGAAAGCAATTCATATGTTAGAAGAAAAACCGGTACAGAGATTAGTCAGATGATATCTTTAATGAGGCCAACTCGCAGCTGCATTTCATGATATAGTACATCAGATGTGAACTTAAAGGTTTATTTATACTCAAAATTTTGAAGTTCAAGCATTAGTTGATTAGTGTGACATTGGTCCCCTATTGCTTATCATGCAATAATTCAGAAGTTGGGACCAACTGTTTGTTCTCATGCAATTTAATGGTTTTTAGTTTGATGGATTAATTGAATACTATACAATTGCTGCTTGTTTGTTCTTCAAAAGGAGACAAATCATTGAAAGCTTTGGATTTTCACCTTTCAATTATATAAAGGCTCTGTTTTAGATCATGGCTTGATACGCCAAAACCTGCAAATATCAGCTGCGAGGATCAAAGTCAAAAAAATGGAGGTTCTTATGTCGAACTGGCCTAACGTTGTTCGATCCTTGCCAGAAAAATACGTATTCCCGCCTGATAAGAGGCCTGGAAAGCATGTTTTTCCCGACTTCAAAAACATCCCAATGATTGATCTAGAAAACGCCGACGGCCCTGATCAAGCAGAGATAGTTCAGCAGATCTGTAATGCAAGCCAAGAATTTGGTTTCTTTCAGGTTCCCACTTCTAAGGATAAAATTAATCCTGTTTAATTTGTATCTTGTAAGTAATAGCTAACAATAAGTTGCATTCGGTGAGTTGTTATGAATCCAGGTGATCAATCATGGCGTTCCTCCAAGCCTAATGGACGACACCATGAATGTATTCGAGGAGTTCTTTGCGATGCCAGCGGAGTATAAGGCGAGCTTCTATTCTAACGATGTCACCCAAAAATGTAGAATCTACTCGAGTACCATGAATTATGGCAACGAAGAGGTTCACTACTGGAGGGATAATTTTACTCACTACTGCCATCCCCTTCAGGACCATATTGACCTTTGGCCTGAAAAACCAGCCAGATACAGGTACACCTAATCATCCCTTATTCCCATGCAACAACTCAAAATGCATTCAAATTCAAGAGTCAGAATGAGGGACTGTCAACTGACTCATTTTGGTCAAATTCCTCACAGAGAAGTTGTGAGTGCATATTCCATTGAAGCCCGGAAGTTCCTGTTAAGGATCCTGGATTTCATCCGTCAGGGCTTGGGGCTCACACCAGAATATTTTGACCATGAACTGAGCGAAATCCAACTGTTGTCTGTCAATCATCATATTCCGTGCCCGGATCCAAGCTTGACCCTGGGAATGCCCGTGCACTGTGATCCTAATCTCATAACCTTTCTTCATCAGTGTTCTGTTCCAGGGCTTCAGGTCTTTCATCAGGGAGAATGGATGAACATTGAGCCTCTTCCAGATGCACTTATTGTCATTCCAGGACTCCAACTCAAGGTACGTACGTATGTACGTGCATTCATGATCCTGAATATATGCATATGTATTCACGTTCTTTTGACAACAAATTTGTAGGTGATCAGTAACGAGATATTTAGCAGTCCTATTCACCGAGTGCTGACACACTCGGAAGAGCCCCGAACCACCATAGGGACATTCATGATTCCATCTCACGACACCCTCATAGAGCCTGCCAGGGTTATAGCAGGGAATAGTCCTGTCTACAGAGGTTTCACGTACAAAGAGTTTTACAGAGCCTTCGTGGAGAGCGGCTGTAATGCCGATATTGCGCTGGGATGTTTCAAGAACAAGACAAAAATAATGTGCGGCGAATAAAGACCAGAAAACTGTTGCTTTCCTTATTATGGACCACGGAGATTGTATAAGGGGTGTTGCATGTATTTCCTAGTAAACGTTGCATGGGGTGCGTGCGTGTGTGCGCGCTTGTGGTGTATGGAGTTTGAAGTTGCTCTATCTGTCGCTTGAAATGTATAATATTTTCAACTTTGTGGAAGTATTTTCAGGCATTCCAGGATGGAGGTAGCTGGTTTTCTCTTCATTATTCAAGTTCGAATATCTATACTAAGGGATATAACCTTATTAATTTTTTTTTTTCGCAATATAAAATTAAGCTAATATCCTTTTTTTAAACTCTTCTACTTTTTCTATACTTTCCTGTTCTATTTTGTTTTAACTTAATTCTATTTGTATTTTATCTCAATTTTTTTCTCTCTTCAATTTCTTTTAATCTTTATTTTCTTATTTTAAATTTTTCAATACTGTTAATTTTAAACAATTTTATTTATATTAATTAAAATAAAATGAATTTATAATTTATTAAAAAACATATAAAGTGTGTGATTTTATTAGTATTTTTAATTTTCTTAAAAATTTTATTTACTTCCATGCCCCCATTTTTCCGTCGGGTGGGTGTGTTTGATAGGGGCAAATTGGAATATGGTGTTCTCATTAATTTTACAATTAGGTCATGTTTGTTTTGAAGGATTAAGGTGAATGTATTATTATTATATATAGACTAATCATACATGTTCTTTTCAAATTAAATGAGTAGAATTCATGATTAAATAAAAGTCCACTATAAACATAACTAAAATTCTTGATAAATAATTCTATCTAAGAGATATTATAAAATAATATATCAAAATTATCCCTTTTGATCCTTATCATATTTATTAGGGTGAACATGATAATAATACCTAATTGGAAGGGATTAAGCAGGTGTTTTCACAGAAACATAATTAGGAATAAATAGTAGATGTTTAAATCACACATGCTTAATATAAACTACTGATATATGAAAGGTACATTTGATAATAATTAAAGAACTAAATTATCAATATTTTTTAAATATGCATTTCATATCATCTATAAAATAAGAAAAAAAGAAACTTGAAAAGAGAGATAAATAGAATCAATAAAGCGTACATAATTAATATAAATTTTGTATTATTATAACATAAAAAGAAATTGAAATTTTTTAAAAATATATATAATTGAAAAATTAGAATTGAGATAAGATATTGAAAGGAAAAATATAACAAATTGAAATTGAGGAAAGAGAATAGACCAAATAAAAATAGGGAGAAGAAAGTAAAAATGATAATATAAAAAATGGGTAAAAGCATTTAGCTGGTCCAAATACAACAATCTTGATACAATTTTGACTACTATCTACATTATTTATACTTATATATTACATCCATGAATGTTTACTTGTGCGGCTAGCCGTGTGAATTTTAATTACTTTTTATGTGTAATATAATAAATCATTTAACATACGTTTTTGAAAGCAATGTTTTGTTCAACTCAATAAGTTCAATTGGTCAAAGCACAAGAACAAAGAAATTAATTACTAGTCTCCTATGAATTTTCAAATTCATGTCAAATTTCATTATTACCATCCAACCTCAACGTTGAGTGGAAATTAAAATAGCCAAATGACGACACACACACACACACATCTGTTTGATTACTGGGTTTTTTTGAGATTGGTTCTAATAATGTAGTGTAAACAAATTAAATTATACATAAAACAGTAAATGTCGCATGGACTTAAAACGGGACGCTGAAAATAATGAAAAGATAAGAAAGTAGAGAGAGAACATTCAAAAATTTCCATTTTTAACTCAATCAAAGGTTTTTACACAATCCACTCATCTACAATTTTCTATCTAATATTCTTTATTCTTATTGTATACAAATCACGTACAAAGCACCCCTATTTATACTTGTCACCGACAACACGTCCCTTTAAACTTAGTCTTCTCATTCCAAATTGAAGGCGCAACTTTTGAAAAATATCTCTTTTTAGGAGCCTTGTAAAAATGTTCACAAATTTTTCATCGGTCTTCGTGTACTTCATGTAAACTTTTTTCTTCTCATGCATTCTTTTATGAAGTGAAAGTAGACATTGATGCGTTTACTCCGATCATGAAACAATAGATTTTTTGCTAAAGCAATTGCTAACTTGTTATTTACATAAATAATTTTCTCATCCTTGACATCAAGATGAAGTTTTTTGAATAAACTTCTCAACTATAATGCACGACACACACTTGCTGTTGCTACAACATACTTGGCTTCGTATGTTAACAAAGTTATAATTGATTACTTCTTTAACACCTATGCGAATGTCATGTTTCTAAAATTGAATATAAATCTACTTGTATTATTTCTATCACTGAGGTCACTAGCCTAATCATTATCAATATACCCTTTCAACTTCATATATCCAAATGCAGGGAAAAATGTTTCATATCCAACGGTTTCCTTGATTGCAACTTGGAGATGGTAACTTGTTGAAATTTTCATTTAACAGCTAACAAGATCTACTATGAAAATGAATATCGGGCCTGGTGCATGCTAAATATATTAGTCTTTTCAACCAAACTTTTCAATAAGTTAAATTTACTTGATCTATATCAACATACTTTAACAACTTCAATCCAACTCCAATAAGAGTACTAATAAGTATGCAATTTTTCATCTTCAACATTTTTAGTACTTCTTTGGCATAATTCTTTTGTAAGATAAAAAATGCCATGAACCTATTATTTCACCTTGATTTCAAGGTACTAAGCCATTGTCCTAACGCCAATTGTCTCAAACTCCTTGACCATTGCTTTTTTAAAATCCAATTATCTTATTCTTACTACTATGAAAATCAAATCATCAACATAAAAGCAAATGATCGATATATCTCCATTCTTATTTATGTTGATATAGAGATTATATTTATGAGGACACTTTTTGAATTCATTCTTTTGAAAGTATTGATTTATGTAACTATTCCATGCTCTCAATGTTTTCAAGCCGTAAAGTGTCTTTTTTTAATTTGAGAAATTTGTTCTCATGCTTGTAACCTTTAGGTTGTTTAATATTGACATCTTTGTTAAGGAAGCCATTGAAAAAGTAAACTTTGCATCTATTTGATGGATTTCCACCTCTTTTAAACTATTAATGATATCAAGAACCTTATTGTTTCAAGTAGAGCAAATGAGGCAAGCATTTCATCACAATCGATTCTAGCTTGCTACTTATATTCCTTGACTACAAATCATTCTTTGTATCTTTTAATTTTTTATTTTGAATTCTTCTTAATTTTGTAAACCCATTTTACACTAACGGGTTTATGCCCCACTTGCAATGTGGTAAGTTCCCATGTGTCACTCTTCTTAATAGCTACAATCTTTTTATCGATCATCTTCATCTAATATTCACTTTTAAAAGCCTTTTCAAAATTGAATGATTCAAAATCAGCAAAAAGACAAAATAAGTATTAATTTTGATTTAATTCAAGAATTTCTTTCTCAATCATTATTCCTTGTGGTTCAATAGCATTTCACTATCATCTAATGATATGGAATATATTAAACTTGACTCCAATATTAGGGTTAATGGTGATGAAATTGTTGACTCCATTTCATCTTGAGTTTGATTTTTGTCCATCTCAATTGAACTATATGTGAGTTGCTCCCCAGCTTTTGAACTTCATTCCCATGAAAATCACATCTTGACTAATCACGATTTTCTTTTCAACATGGTCATGCGGCTTGTACCATTTGGATTTTCACTCATACTTGGTGAAAATATACCTATATTTTTATCATTAATCTTCTTTGTTTCTTGCACTAGAACATGGACACAAGCAACATTTTTCTTGTATCTACTCTATATTTCTTTTAGTTACTTATTTCATACGCTTTTTGATGGAAACCAATTTGATAAGTAGACAGTGTAAACCATGATCTCTATCAAAAAAATTTTAAGCAAATTTTTGCTCTTCAACATGCCTCGATCTATATTCAAAATTTCTTCTATTTTTTTGTGGTAAGAATGGGATGGTAAAAGGTCTTTGAATCCCATTTTCATCACAAAGTGCCTTGAACTCCTTTGAACTGCACTTACCACAACAATTGGATTTAATAGATTTAATCTTGTAGTCATATTGCTTTTCTACAAGAGTCTTGAACTTTTTAAATGTTGAGAATGCATCTAATTGTTGTTCTAAAAAATAAACCTAAGTTTTTACATGTTCCCTTTCTCATAGTTTTCCTTTATGAGTTTTGGAATTTGAAGAATACTGCCATCTTAATAAGGCTCTAATTCATACCACTTTATTGCATGGTGGATTCACAAAATAATTTAAAAAATATTTAAAATATAATAAATTTGAAAGAAGAATACTCAACTACATATTCTCAACTTATTCGAACAATATTTCGCAACACTCTCTAGTATTCTTTTATTTTTTGTATCTTGTTGAATATAAATGACATAGGCTTTATTTGTTTTTAAATTTTAATGTGTATTTTTAGATATTTTTATTTCGATAATTATATAAAAATAAAATAGAAAAGAGATAAAATAAATAAATAATAATTAAATGTGTGTTTTTGAGTGTTGGATAATTGTAAAAAAAACGTATCCATAAAATCCGTACCTATTTATGCTAGAAAACTTAAGAATGAATAATGATGGTTAAAAAAAATTTAATAGTAAAGATAAATCCCCACTCAAACATGCTACCCAATATACCAACTACATGTCATTTGATGTGATGTAAATGGGGTTGTATGGTAAGAGATCTGAAGATTCTTGGAATATTGTGCACGAGTAAAAGGAAAAACAAAGATTTTACACACAAACTTCACAATCGGTTAATAAGCAAGAAAACCACACATATTTCTCAAGCAATATATAAAAGTCGTGATTGTTTTTCCCTTCCAACTGTAATAAATCCAGAGAGAGAGAGATTGCGAGAGAGAGAGAGAATAACCGTGTCGGTTACCAACGCTTTACTCTATCCTGTCCCGGAATTTTGTCTCCAGGAGATCCTCCAGCAAGTTGTTATCCAAGTACTCAAGCTCTATAGCCTGCCCTTCCGATGACCCCTCCGCCGGCAAACTCTCTCCACGGATTGCATAATTAGACGAAGATGCGTAATTAGGTCCACTAGCCGCCCGATCAGAATTAATTCTACGCAGCCCTGAAGCCTGGAGGGGGCCTGCGTTTCTGTAATGGCCATCATTAGGGAAGTTGAGAATAGCCTGATGACCCCTAAAAGCATAAGCCGCCCTGTCATAGGCCCTGGCAGCCTCCTCCGCCGTCTCGAAGGTGCCAAGCCACAGACGGGCCCCATTCCTATTGGGGTCGCGAATCTCTGCCGCGAATTTTCCCCACGGCCGCCTCCGTATGCCGCGGTATTTCAGCTCTTTTTGCCCACCTTTCCCTGCTGCAGCTTCCATCAATACTTGTTGAGAATACAATCAGCAGCCGCCTGCAAGTTCTGCTAGTTTAAGTTTTGTTGTCCAGATGCCAATTCAAAATAAGTTCATCAGGCTATGGGTGTGTGTGTATATATATCCATGTCCTCTGGTGGAGGGATTAAGAAACGTTTAGGTCAGATGTGACGGTTTGAATATATATATATATATTAATAAGTGTTTCAAACTGTGTGCAATATAAAATTACTTACTTTTAGTTGCACAATACAAATTACAAATTTATCTTTATTATTAATTTCTTGTTCTTTTCTAACATTTATCCTTTTTTTCTTCTGATCTGTCTTTATGGTGTGTTTTCTTTTCAAACTTTTCACTTCAATTTTTTTCACCTTTCTTAATTTTTCTTATTTTAAATAATATTTATGTTTTAAATAATATTACTTTTATTATTTAAAATACAATTTATTTATAATTTATAAATAATTTTACATACACATAAAATGCATTAATTTTACTAGTATAATATATGTGTGTGTTTGTTTTAGATTAAAGAATATTGATTGTCAAAAGGTAAAGTAGATTTCAAATTCTCCACGTCGGGAGACCCAAAATTGGCTGCTTATCTCATCTCAAGAACATGAAAGTTTATTCAATTATTTTACTTTTTTGTAATGAATGAATGAGTTAGATGACCGATCAAAGTAGAAAAAGTATGAGACAGAATCATGGGAGTAGTTTCATTGGCAGAGGCTGCAAGAGCATGACTGCGATATTTTAAGCCGGAAAGGTGCGATGAGAAAGAGACCCGGAACTTGAGAATTGGGACCAACTTATAATTAAAGAGCATACTTTTTTTACAATATTTAGATATAAAATTAAATTAAATAAAGTTATACAATTCATTATATCCAAATATGCATAACATTTTTCGTTCTTTAAAAAAAAAACATTCTTCGTTCCTGATATAAAAGTTTTTTTTTATCTTTTTACAATGTCACTCTCAAATGTACACGACCTTCATACTTTCAAATTAATTAGTCATAAGTTGCAATATGTGTGTGTGTGTGTGTATAGAATTTGGATATTTAATTCTAATAAATTCACATATAATATAAGCTACAATATCAATTATGTGATGACTTTATTCTCCCACTATTGTTTCCGTGGAAACTAAAACTAAATGAACATGTATAACGCTTAATATTACTATTATAAATGAAAATTTAAAATATATAAAACAAATACTTTGCGAAAATATTATTTAAAGTATTCAAATACCTTGAAAGAATGTGTTAAAGAGTATTGTTGAAATTTGCTTGTATTTGGATTTAAAAGGAAAGTTTGCCACCATCAGTTATTAGTTTATGAATTTTATTATAATAATTTAACTTTATCGACTTAATTTAATGGATTGTTGATATGCATTATTAGTCAATAAGATAAGGATTGTGTTGAAAATTCAAGTCCAAGTAGATAAATAAATTGGAACTTATAGATGGACTATTTTATTTGATTCAATTTTTGCTTTTAATTTAAATACAATTATGGAATTATAGATTTAAAAATATAATACATGGTCAAGTTTTAGGAGGTTGGATAAAAAGCCATATAAGTATATAGAATAATATATAAAAAGTCATAGTATAACTAAATCTTTTGAGAGAACAAATATATAAATAAATAAGTAAATATATATATATATATATATATATGTAAAATATACAGTATAATTAAATCTTGGGGAGGGAGCGGGCAATCCGTGCGTGGCATTGATGTCGTAATGAATTCCAGTCCAAGAGGCCGCCTAATAGTAGTCGCATTTCGTAAAACGCGATTTAAAGAAAAAGCCTGAATTGTTGAAAGATATTTACTTTGCACCACGCTAGTCCTAGCCAATTATTATTTTAACTGGTCAATCATGTCAGGCATATGGTGGTGATTGAATTTTCAATTTTGAATGAATCAAATTTGAACAATATTTAATTATCATCCTATTCAAACCATATGTAACCATAAAAATCTAGCTTCACTTAGTATATTCCTGGCGGAATCGAATTAAAGAGCATACGTGCATGTAATCATTAACCGGAAATGTTCAAAAATGGACAATATTAGCTCGCACGCATCATTGACCATGCACACAAATTAATTAATTACTTAGAGTTCATTTACCCATGTTCATGTTTGGGTCCTGTTCAAATTATTAATAAGATAGGCATTTTCACTTATTAAAATGTAAATTATATTAAACAAGTAACAATGGGACACTCCATGCATGTAAAAATATTTATATAAATTATACTATTTTATTAGTTATAAGAAATTATAATTAAAATAATATTTATTTAAAATTAAGAGCATATGAAAAATTGAAAATAAAAAGATAAAATGAACGAATTAAAGGTTATAGAAAATATAAGCAAATGTATAGAGTTATATTAAGAAAATAGAGAAATAAAGAAATTAAATAAGAGTATTATAGTAATTTAATATTATACAATTGAAATTATGTTTCTTGTCTTAACATACATTATAAAACATAAAATAGATAAAAGAATTTAAAATTTAAAAAAATAGAATAAATTAAAACAAAGAAGTGAATTATATGGGTGAAAAAAAATAGAAAAAGATAATATTTGAAAAATTAAGGTTATTTACCTAACTGAATTTTTTGCAACCAAAAATCCTTACTAAGTAATATAGTATAGATACATTATAGAATATAAAATAGATAAAAGAATTTAAAATTTTCAGAAAATAGAATAAATTAAAAATATGAAGTGGATGATATAAGTGAAAGAAAATTGAGAAAGGTAATATTTGAAAAACTAAGTGTATTTAAATAACTTAACTTTGTGCAATCAAAAATCCTTACTAACTTAATAATATAATCCTAGTAAATTCTATGAGTGTGCAAATTTTTTTTATAAATTATAGAATTATTGAATTCAAAATAATAAAAATACAATTATTTAATATTAAAAATAATATTAATATTTAAAATAAAAATATATGATGGTCAAACTTGAAAAGAGAAAAATTTTCAGAGATAACACATATCAAGATAAGAAGTTAAAAAGAAAATAAAAGAAAATGATGGCAAATATAAAGGAATCCAAAATAAGGATAGTTATATAATTTTATAATGCATAATAAAAAGTAGTCATTCAATAATATAGTATAGGTATAGTATAAAAATAGAAATAGTATATTAGTAATTTTATTGAATTGTACTAGGTCTCTTCAAGTAAGAATTATAGAGTAATTTTATTTATTAGGAGTAGTATTGTAAATTTATAATGTACAATTAAATGAAGTCTAAATATTTAATAATATAGTATAGATAGATAGTAGATACAAGTATTAATCAATTCATCGTGTTTGACAGTAGCACAAGATGCATGCACTTGCTTCATCTCGTGTGAAAATGTTGGACATCGTCAATTCAAAATTTCAATAAAATAATGTGTTGTCTTGTTGATTAATAATGTTTTATGGTCTTCTTCAATTCAAAATTTAAATAAATATTGTGTTGCCTTGTTGAATTAATAATGTTTTACTTTTATATATACGTCTTTCGTTAAGATTAAAGTCCGTTAACGTGTGCAAGAGTTCCCCAATCCCACGTGCGTGCAAAACATTCTCAGTGTCTTGTATTATGAACGAGACTAGAAATATTATTTTATTATAATTTCTTATATGTATATTATATTACAATATCTCATAACTAGTCATGCGACTAACCCCACAATTGCAAGACACACACACATATGTGTGTATATATTATGTATAAATTGGATCATGTTGACTTTAAAGTATTAGAGATGATGGATTTTCACATATAGGCTAATTTTATGTTCTTTGTAAAAGATGAAAGTCTTTGATTAAATAAAAATTTGATATAAAATTACTAAAATATATGATAAATAATTTAATCCAACATAGGTGATAAAATAATTTATTAAGATGACAATTATTTAGGATAATTAGATTATATAAATTATCTTACCAAAACTAATTGCATATACTTTTTATGAGTAAAGAACCTTAACAAAAGAAGAACCTAATAAATAACTAAAATGATGTATAAATGATCCGATCTAACAAGGGTATGTTCTTTTTGAAGGATAAGATTTTAATATAAAGTATTATTTTGAAGGATAAAAAAGTTTGCATAAATTAATTAATCCTTAATAATTATATTTAGTAAACTTGACTATGTGGTATTGTTATGTTTATTTTTCCATTACAACCATAGTATACAAATTATTCAATAAATAATATAAGGTTAAAAAGTTTTTTGAATTATTTGTAAAAAAAATTAACATCTTAGTTATTTTATCATTATTTTCAAAAAGAATTATTTATCCAACAATTTTATATCGAATCATTATTTTGTCAAAAGTTTTAATCAATCAAAAAGTACATTTAATTAATATGAATAAAATAATCTACTATATGTAATCACTCAAAGAAAACATATTCCAAATGTCATAAAATAATCATTCAAAATAATTTCAGCAGCCCTTATCATATCAATAGAAGTGAAGAAATCCTGAAATATATATATTTTTTATTTTTATCCTAGTCATTAAAGTAAACATGACATGAAAATTTGAATTAATCAATAGATAATTGCAAAGATCCAACAATTACCATTAAATTAGACAAGGACCTAAATTTTGGTGGAATGTAATTTTAAGTAAAGATAATTATTAGATGTAAAAATTAATCTATATATGTGTGTATAAGAAATAAAAGAAAATAAATTCTAAAATGTTGCATGTTTAATCTCTACATAAAACAATGGCCCCTAATTATTTGACTTAAAAACTCCTTTGAGTACATATGCAAATTTGCAGTGTTTGAAATCAATTCGTCCAACTATATCAAACATCAAAGTAACGTGTTTTATCTTTTTTTTTTTTTTTTCTTCTACTTTTACATTATTCAAAAGTTTATATACTAAACTTCGTAGTTTCAAAATTTACATACAACCATAGCTATTTTTCAATCACGTGTGTGTGCACACAATAAGGTTTTCTCCTACCTTTTTTTCCTGTTTTCTTTTTCTTTTTCAATTTATGGAAGAGCATGTGAATTATATGGTTCATTATTTTGCTCTGTTTTCGCTCAAATTATTCTCAAATTATTGAAGACCCCCTTATGTATTGTAACAAAAGAATCAAATCTTAATCGACTTTCTCACATACAGGAATCAGATTCTTAGTAGATGGCAAGAAGGAATCTTGATTACACAATCAATAAGAAATCTTGTGCGTTCGTGTCAGACTGATGGTCCAATCTGATGGCCGATAAAATATTCATTACTTTGTCGCCATATGTGCGCCAAGGCACCTTCCACGAGAGAGGGAAAATCAACCAGCTTTGATCGAATATTTATGAAATCCAACAATCTATCAAAAAATTTAAAGACGAAATTGGTTTCACAATTCTCCAGCCGAGGTGACAGATTACAATGCCTACACACACACGTATAGCTGGATGTAGCAGCCAGTAGAAGACAAGTCATGGTGCAAATTGCTAATTGGGCCAAACAGTGACGTAATTCCATTGTAAGATTCAAAGATGCATGAACGTAGAAAAGACTGTCTTACTCTTCGGGCAGGTCAGGTACGTGCTCCTCTTCTCCATGTAACATTTTGTTATATTAAGATTGATTAATCTTATCTATATCATATGTGCGTGTGTCTGTGTCTGTGTCTGTGTCTGTGTGTCTGTGTAATATAGATGTTGACATGCATTATTTACTATTGAGACAGGGGAAAAAATTAAAAAATGATGGCACTTTTTAATTTTTGCAAATTTGCTTATTGAATTGTTATTACGCACCCTGTCTGTATATCTATTAGAAACATACTTGTGATGATGGTATATTTGGTGCATGTGTCGATTTCTTACAAATTGTTATAAAATAAAAATATTTCAAAAATTAAAAAAAAAAACTAAATTTTTAATTAAAATGTAAAATAATATATCTGAATTCTGAAAACAGCACTGCGTTGTGCGAACAAGGTATTTTGGAAATGGCGGCTGATAATGCCAGATCAACATCCCTATCGCCAGGGCGACATTTAATTTCCATTTTTACCCTTTATGGTCAATGCCTCGATTTTACATGGGTGTTTTTTTTAACAGTTGCTAGTTAGTGATTTATCAAATACTCATTTTCTTTACATTTTATCGTGTTTATCTTTACCTATAATGTTTCTTTATTTTTTTATTTAGAAGAAATTCACGATTTTTGTGAATTTAATTATAAGATATATTGAAATTATTTTTGTAATATATTTCACTACTAATTTTTATTTTTATATATTCCTTTGCGTAACATGTAATTTTATACATTCTTTCTGCCTCCAACTTTTATTATTTTTTTGCTTATACATTGTTAGTCTCTTTAATATTTAATTCTAACTGTGAATTTAGAATATTTATTTTATCCTTTAATATTTTATGTGTAAAGCGATACACATTTTTTCATCTTTGATATGTTGAATGCAAGTATATTTGATAAAATTGGCAAAAAAATGTCCCTGAATTTTGTAATGATTACTTAGTTTAATTTATTTGATTTTTAATTTTTCTAATATTTATGAAGAAATGCTTGAGGATTCCAATTAATTACAGAATTAATGAATGGGCACAACTAAAGCGGAATTAAATGTAAGTGTGCTTTTGGCTGAATGACTGCAAGGGCAGAAATGACATTTGAATGAACGTTGCACCGGCACAATGAGCAACCATTCCTAATACTTCAACATTGAGCTGTCGTTTTCTGACCTCCAAAGTAGACCCCAGTGGCCATTTGTGAAATTGTAATTAGACTATGTTTGCTACGGTGGACTTTTAAGGGTTATATTATAACTGTTTTTTGAATAGAATTATTATTTTAATTATTTTATTATACATTATGAGTTTTTATCTACTAAAATGAACATAGAGTTAGTATTAATACAATAATTTATTCTATTTAATCATATAATGTGAACATGACCTTATATTATTGTTAAGATTATATTTGATCTTTCAATAACTTTTGTAAAATGCCCTTTATAACTAAATTAGTTCATATACTATTATATTAAAACCATGTTAATTTTATTGGATAAGTTCATAATTCAAGAGTTTTTTTCTAAAGGATAAAATATTTGCATGATTAATTAATCCTTAACAATTTATGTAGTAAGTTTGATTATTTAATGTGATTATGTTTATTTTTCTATTATAAGCTTATTACACAAATAATTCAATTAATGATATAAAATTAAAATAGTATTTTAAATAATTTTAAAAAATCCATTACACCATGATTATTATATCCTACAATTTTGTTTATACAAAGTCATTAACGTATCAAGAGCTTTAATTAAATAAAAAGAATATTTGACTAACAAAATTAAATAATCTATCCTACATCATCCTAATAGCAAACATGGCCAAAGTGTGATATATAACTAATTTAATCCACATACTATTATATTAAATATGAAGGATTCATAGGAACTCAAGTTTGGCATTCAACGTTAAATTATCATATTATCTTTATTTTCTATTTTCTCTTTTTAATCTCCTTTTACAATTTTCTCTTTTCTTTTAATAAAAATCGATTTTTTTTCTTTTAACTTACTCTGACTTCTAAATTTTTAATCTTTCTTTTATAAGACTTAATCATAATTTTAATTTATATATAATTTGAATTTTATTATTAAAACTTTAAAAATATAATAATTTTACTTTTAATTATGATTAATAAAGTTAATTAATTTTCTGAATGAATATGCACACCCAAAGAGTTTGTAGTTTTTACTAGTTAAAATTATTGTGGCTGGTCATAAGTCATGTCCTTAAGAAAATAAAAACACATAATAAATTTCAAAATGAAAAATTTGTACAATAATAACTTGCCCCCATCATCTAGAACTCTCACTACACCTATCTCTAACGAAGCCTTGACCGCCCCTTTCTCTGACTCTGACGAGGCTCTCAACTGAATCCACACACACACGCTTGATGACGTGTCCCAGATGGGGCCGTTATTTTGATTTGGATTTCGGTACAAATTTTGAAAAAAGAAATCGATATTTTTAGTTCAATTTTGATTTTTTGCGTCCGATTCATTGGACTGAATTAAAAATTAAAAATGATTTTATGTTTTCAATTTTGAAATGAATTTTTTGATAATTATATATGATTTTTAAAAATTTTATATCATTATTTTATATTTGTTAACCAAAAATATTTTATTGTAATGATATATCTTTTAGAGATAAAAATATAAAATATTAAAATAAGAGTGTTTAATATTTAATTATGAACTATGCAACCAAAGTAAAATTTAGTTTGCTAAAATAGCAAATCTACAGAAAAATCCAATACATTGAACCGGAATTGTGTCTCGATATTCAATTGTGTCTCCAAATACATTGAACGCGGCACTCTCCAAGAGGGGCGACGCGGTGGCGCTGAATTTCCGGCGAAGAGAGTGGTGGAGTCACTTGGAGGAATGAAGTGCGGAGTGGAGCAAGGGTGCTCCCCCGGTTGTCGCACTCAAGAGAAGACATTCCGTGACGAAGAAAAAAATAATGGGACAAGGAGAGGGTTAAGACGTCATCAAAGAATGGTAAAAAGATGGGAAATGTGGTGGTTTTCGAGGAGCCAGGGGTCGAGTATTTGGAGGCATTGAATTTTGAGTTGCTCATCATCAACACTGTCACCATTATCGTTGTCCAGGGAAAGCAGTCCAGCCGCGTGAGATATTGATTATGGCCCGTCGGAATCACTAGCACGAGCTAAAATGTCGATGCCTTCTTTATTTTGTCCATGTATGAACTCGTTGGGACAAGATTTTGTGATGGGTCTCGTCCTCTCCATTTGATACTGTCAAATTTTCTTTCATGTTTTATAATCACAACACGTATATTTGTCCCCTGTCTTGTGTATATAATCAGGCTAGGCTATGTATGTTTGTTTATTTTCTTTAAAATATGATTATTTCAATTATTGTTACTAAAATTATGTTATCAGATTTGAATATAACTCAATCCATTATTATTAGTTTCCAAATAAACTTGGACTTTTAATAGCTAATGATAAATGAAACAAATTTGACTGGCTAAAAGTTTTCAAAATAGATGAAATTCATAGGAAGATTGAAATCCTAACACATATGATGAGTAGAGATTTGATTGGTTCAAATACATATTGAATATGCATTTAGAGTCATGTTTATCGTCAAACTTCAACTATTTTTGTTTCGAGTAGTGTCACAATATTATTTAGATACTCAGGGCCAGCCAACTTTGTAATAATCAATGGCTACTCACAAGAGTTTGGATGGACTGGAGAATTTTTAGTGGACAATTATAAAATAGCACATCAATCCAGTCATGGAGAGTAACCCATGAAGACTCCAAACACTAGCCGTAACAGTGCTAACTTTCCTAAATATTACTCTTATCCTTACGAGTATTTGAGCGAGTGAACAACTTTATTATAACACAACCTAACTGTTCGTATGAGAGTTGAATTTAAGGATAGTTAGATTAAATACAAAATTGAGATGTTTAGGTGTATTCAACAGATCAACCACTATACAGAAAGGTGTTATATTTGTGTGAGAATTGTGAGTATTATTAACCTTATGTTATTATACTTTGGGTGTAATACTAAAACTATCCTAACTTGGTATCTAAAGTCATAGGAGTGATCTTCGAATTGCGTTAACGAATATTGATGTTCTATAATTTGACATTATTATTATTGGTGTATATGCTTGTGTTTCTGTGATTGTTTCTACAAGACCACTTAAATCAAATTGTATTGTTGCAACATTACTAAGTGGGACAACTCTTGATGCGAACAAAGTTGAGCTACAATGTTTTTATCAAGGTATACATGGAAAGTAGAGGCATGTGCAACTTTTCAACATGTAGTAACCGAGGCAAATTTTAATCCACGCAGCAGAAAAAGTACTCTATCCCTTGTCCGGTATCTTTTTCTTCGTTGCTATTCCTTGTAACAAAACCTTGTTACAGAATAGAGATGATGAATTTATGAAGGCTCGTAGATTAAGGGTCTTTGACACTGACCACATTTAAGTACAAAGGGGACTCTACAACGTCAGATGTTCACTGGCCAACCTATAGAAGATTTCGGTGAACTACCCGAAAAAGAATGCACAATCATGGATGGTTTTGAAACATCTTAAGAACAAGAGCGATTATGGATGTCGGAAAACCACAACTAGCACTCGGGGTTAAAGCATGCACACTATAATAATGTGCATGCAGACATTCACAAACTATGTGGAACCTACACACTTACTAATTGTGGGTCTTGTAGATACTACACTGGATAGTATATATTTTCACTGAATGTAATATTTACAAGACCTTGATTGTGGGTTTTTGGCTAAAGCAGGTTGAAATTTAACAATAATCATTAATTCTAGTTGTCTAGATTTTCGTCCTATTCATCTATATAAATTGTCAGCAATTACAATATAATTAATTTAGACCTTGGGGCGTCTTGCTTCCTTTCTTTAGATTATTATCTCTTTAAAATGCACTTTGAACACAACATTGGCATCATAACAAGAGATCCGACTACTGTTTTACTTTCATTGCTGCCACTATTTCATTCATATAGATGTCATCCCACTAAATTTTTTTTTTTCGCCGCTGCAATGTTTAATTGTGTTCCTCTATTTTGTCATCTTTTGCTTTTGTTTTGACATTGGGCTTACATTTGGTCCAGACTACCTCTGTGGTCATTAATTCAATCACTTGGTCTGAATCCAAAACCTGGGCCCATAAGTGTATTTGGGCTCAGTATAATGAAGCAGGGCCGAGCAATTCCAAATGTTCCAATTGTTGGTACATTGAATCGAGAATCAAATCGATAGAAAATTAGCAAATTAAATTGTTTTTAAAATCATTTGACCCAAATTATGCATATAAAACACTCATTAATTTTATAACCATTTTTCTAAATTTATCTGACTTATAATAATTACACAAATTAAAGTTTAAATTCATCACCAATAAACACATGCATACATAGTTTATTGTTTCAAGACATATAAAAAATAATAGATAAAAAAATATACAATCAGAGTAGATTTATCCATTGTTTTATAAAAAACATGTAATGCTTACTTTAAATAATTAATGTAGGATTATAAAAATATTTCTTTTTAGATATTAAATATCATAACTAAAAGTATATTAAGAAAAATTCTATTTAATTGTTTTTCTTCGTATATTGATTGTTTTGGTTTTTTAATTTATTCTTTCCTTTTCTTTATTCATTCTGTTTTCTTCTCCATACCCTTTTCTAACTTTTTCCTTTTCTTCCTTACAATTCATTATTTCTTTTTTACTTCTCTTTGTTTCCTAATTATCTTCTCCATTATTTTTTTCTCTTCACCTTCCTTAAAAGTGTTTTTCATCATTTCTTATTAGTGGTCACCACACATATCTTTTAGATCTGAGCCTCCTCCCATCAATTTTTAACTTTATTATTAGCCTCCAACTGTAAAATTTGGCATTGAATTCAGTAGCTTTATCAGTGGTTTTATTTTCTCAAATTCACACTGGATTTTGGCAATTAATTTTTTTTAATAGTACACTGGCTGGTTAGTTTGATTTGATTTTAAAAACATTGCAAACAATAATGGATTTAGTTTGGGTTTAAAAAATAATTTTGCATTTATTAATGGGCAAAGAACCGGTCACTTTCAGACTTAAGAAACCCTTGTCTAAGGTTGTATGCTGTCTAAAAAGGATTCTATTAAGATGAACAGTCAACGATACATTATGTGTATTAAATATTAATTTTGTTTAGCCACTGATGTTAATTTAAAGTGCGTACTTTGAAGAAATAAATTATGAAGAGTAAGCTAATGCATAGGGCATGCATAGACTGTAAATGAATCTAATATCAAAGGATAAGTGAACCTTAATTGATAGATTATCATCAATATGCTTATCATCCTTGTAATAAAATCAAAACACATGTATTTTTCAAAAGTTCAATATGTCAATTTTACCTTTGAAACGACATTTGGAAAAATTTAGAAAAAGATGGACCATAGTTATTTGAACAAGATTGAGAAGACGCATGCGTCCAAATTTCAACCACCAGATGTGACAAATATCTAAAAAGTAGCCTCTTAGTGCAGCACAAGAACATACGACGCCTGTGCTGATCAAATTATGTTGATATTGACAAGAGTCGACTAGTGCCACACAGAATAGCGGAGTAGGAAAACGCGTCGAAGACCTACTTGTCTTCCTCATTTCTCGTGTGCAACCTACGACGGGATGAAGATCACCTGACCGTGGCTGCCATATATGTCTGGTTGATTAAAGGGAGAGAATAAAAACAGTGATGCATACATGTTTGAGAAACCTGTTTTGAATTTTGCTGTCTAGTCATTCCCTTTTCCCATTGAGACAAGATTGAAAAGAAGGGGACAAAAAGTAGTCTCCCCACCTTCAGATTTCTTTTTCATTTTTAACTTCGTATCTTTCCACTTATAATTAAATTGATATAATATATAATTAACAATTACTTTTTTTGAGGAAACAACAGTGAAAAAGAAAGATGGAAGAAGCTGCACTTTGAATTAGGGCGCCTGAAAATGGACAGTATTATAATTACATGTCTGTATTTTCTTTATGTGAAGCCGACACATAAGTGGGGAAGGAGAAAGTTTCTCACATTTTTCTTTCTTGAGTGTAATGATCTGCCCACTTTGGAGCACTAACATGAGATAAATTACTAGAAAATATATCACTTTCTATGGGTGAATTTAAAACTATTACTAAAAGTGTGACGCAATTAAAAAATAGTGGTGGGGGTGTTAATTGGAGTTTAAATTGCGCACTAAAAAATAAAGTAACAACAAAACAAAGAGACACAAAATCTTTAAACAATCTACTTACGTCCACAGTTCGAGATCAATTTTGCTGTTTTTGTTGCTATGTTTGTATATTTGTTTTGCGGAAAAAAATAAATGCAAAATGAATCACATTGCTTGTTCCCTTTCTCATCTTCTTATAGGCAGAACATGCACTACTACCCTAACACAATTACGATCATGATCCTTCTTGACTGCATTATTTTCCAACTCATGCACAGATTATTTTCATCACAAATTAAGACAGCACTTTAATGATTTATGAGTTCTTGGAATAACCATGTCCGGTACGCAGCCACATCGAATTGCTTTCAGTCAACCTCAAAATTTACTTAAATATATAGCAGCTCTGGATGAGAAAATTAAAGGGGTATACTGCAGATAAACTTTCAGTTTTTCTTCTTGTTTAATTCTAAAAATAATAAATAAATAAAATCTGAAAATGTTGCGTATAAGCTAAATTGCCTGTGAAAATTTAGCATATCCAAAACTTGACGGGGAAGAATGAAATAAATAAAAATTATGAGAAATGGAAAAAATTATATTAAGAATTTAAAATATTTTGGAATCAACCAAAGATTGGCCTGTATTTTAATAATTTAAAAATAATGAGACAGTACAATGAAATAAGAAAAAATTAAAAAATTAGATAAACATACTATATAAAGAAATAAAATTACTTTTAAATTATTACAAGAGATGCACCTATGTTCTTAATATCACTAGTAAAAGTTGCACATGTTATGTATGTAGAAATTTATTATAAATTATAAAATTTTCGTATTTTGTATTATTAATATTATTTAAAATTAAAAGTATAAAGAATATTAAAATAAAAAATGATAAAAGATCAAAAGAATATGAAAATTTTGAGAGAAAACACAAATAGTAATAATATGTTAAAAGAAAAGAGAAAAATATACACAAATAAAAGAATTCAAAAAAAAAAGATGATTATATAATTTTACTTAATACCATCCGAAAGTTTAATTTCTATAATAATATAGTGCATATATATGTATGTGTGTTTATATATATATATATATATATATTTATTTATTTATTTATTTATTTACTTATTTACACACAAGCGCGCCCACGTACATATATATTTTAAAGTTTATCCTTACAATTTTGGGTCTTATATATAAATAAAATAAGATAGGAATAGAATAAATATAAAAATGAAATGAAATTTACTTAATTTATCTCATTGTTAGTATGTACAAGAAATGGAAAATGAATAAAATTATTATTTAAAATTTCATTCTCATAATTGAAAAATAAAAATAAACATACAAATCCTATACACTTGACAAAATTATCCATAAATGATAGATTTTCATACAACTTTGCATTAAAAATTCAATTGATTCTTATATATTTCAATACTTAAATTGGTTAAAAAAACAAAATCCACCAACCAATCAAGACTTCTACACAAAAAACTAAAATAAAGAATCAATTGTTTATCAATCTAAAAGTATTATCATTTTTTTCATGCAATTTTTTCCAAAGAAGCCAATATAAAATAGTAAATAAAGACGAAAAAATCATGTCATAATTCAAAAAGAAGATAAAAAGAAAAGAAAACTGTAAATAAAATGATAATTGTAGTAGATATGATTTTTTATGTTGGCATAAAATTTTTTGTAAAAGACAAATGTGTGCTTGATCGTATAAATACTCTTTTATAATATAAAAGATAAAGAATGAAATTTGAAAAAAGAAAAAAGTAAAATAAATTAAAATTGAAAGAGGATATTAACCACAAATATATAATAAATTGAAATTTAAGGACACTCAACATCTATGCATATAAGTAAAATAACAATAATTTTTAAAAACCATTCATATGATCCATAAGACGATAAAAAATAAAGAAATTTGAGAAATAGAAAAAATAGAATAAATATAAATTGAGAGAAGTAAATGAAATGAATAAAATTTGTGGGAGTACAGTAAAAAAAGAAAATATAAATAATTGACAGTATTTTAGTAAATATATATTGTATAATTATAGTATAATATAGAAGGACAATTTCGTCAAATAAAAGTTTAAGTTTATTCCCAAAAGATTAGTAATCCATAAATGAATTGTGCTGCAAAGGAATGAGGATTAGCGTTAAGGTTCTTTTAAAAATGACTATTTCCATATAAAAAATTTTACCAACTATATAATTAGAATTAAAGTTAAGAAAACTTATTTCATTTCCAACTCATTCCCACGAACCAATTATGCTCTTTGTGTGAAAAAAGGATTATTCCCATCTCCACCAATCAATAGCACATTCAAGCACCACACTTAATTTCAAGATATAACTGATCAGAGTCGGTCATAATCCACATTGAATCCAACATCTAATCCTGGTTTCTGCCCTCAAATTACGCAGTCCATAACACCGAGTCAAGATGAAATATCGACAGCTTCCAGCTTCCAATAGGATTCAGTCACCTCATGTAAATTCAGGTCTCTAAGATTTCATTTTATTTTTTATCCGTATTAGATCGAAGACATTTATGCAAATGTTTGTCCATTTCAATAATGATGCATAATTAATTTTATTAGGTAATTACTGGATCCAATTAACTCCAATAGATTAATTATAAAGTGGCAATTTTCAAATACCCATATATATATCCACATTATTTTATTAAGGTTCAGGGACTTACAGAAAATAATAATTTTATGTTGATTTTATTATGAGGCATGCATGGGAAAATCACTTCTTTTTTATTAGCATATTCCAAACATGCATTCAATGGTGTTTATTGAATGAATTAATTGTTTTTTTTGAAATGAAATTAGAAATTTTTATGCATATTGTCGATGTTAGGTTTTACAAAATTCATTGAGCATTATTTTTCACATGCTATTCATGTAATATATCTGTACATTGAAAAACAAGGAAATCTATTATGTCTTATATTTTGCTGTTAAGAAGATCATTTACTTTGATTTAATTTGACTGAAAAGATATTTATTTAAAGTTAGTTATTTTTTTATAAATTTATTTATACGCATGTCCTGAAAATGCGCGATTACTAGTAGCAAGCAGTACGGAACTACGAGGGGAATCCAATCCAAAAGGGCTCTGAATTCTGGTAAAAAATTGTCGTCGTTTTCCTTTTCAACGTTGAGTCTCAGGTTTATATGTTTATTTATTTTTTATAGGTTTAAATAAATATTTTTAGTAATTAGATTTTGAGATCAAATGTAGTTAATCTAGATCTCATACTTTATATTTAGTAATAGATTATACTAAACGATTGAGTGTATAACTTTTAGAATAATTACAGATAGTTGTCAATATTAAATTATTATAATAACTTTATTTTATATTTTCATATATAATTTATTTTTTTATATCTTATATTAATAGATTTTAAATATAATTTCAATGTCTATATAATTTTAATCTATATTATTAAAATTATAAAAAGAATATATAATACTTTCATTATTTATTATAATTCCTTATTTTTGTTTTAGATTTTGTGTTATTCATTTTTCCTCTCTATGGAACAATAAAATTATATATATTTGGTATTCATGCATACATAAATTTGTGGTTTGGATAGAATAAAAATTGTAAAATAAAACTGTTAAGCAATATAAAACACAAAGAAAAAATGAAAAAAAAAAATAGTTATGATAACAATTTATATTTTAAAATTGAAAAATTGACGCGTTTAAAATTTTTTATATCGTCGTTAATTGAATCCAATAAAAATTTGATGAAATTAAATTAATATTAGTGGAAGGAATGGGAAGGCGTTCGGACTTCAGCCTGCAAAGGGCAGTTGAATACTTTGACTGGTGGCAACGAGACTCCCCACAACGTAAGGAATATACTCCCCGAAGATTCCTTCCGGTTTACGTGTCCTCTCGCAATAGAAATCATATATATACCTATCCTCCTCACTTCAAATATCATCCAAACACCACACAACCTCATATATTCCAATTCAACATCAAGAATCTTTATTTCTGATCTTGAGTCGCCTTTTTTTCTTTCTCCCGTAGGAGAAACAGGTCAGTGGGTTTATTATACGAACACTCTTTTCTTGGTATTGATTAATAATTGTGTGCTTGCATGGCGTGTATGGAGATATATATGCGTTTATGGGTCTTTTTTGGATTTTGTCTCATACTGCGGCGTCTTTTGTTTGTTTGTCTTCTTCCACGAGAAGATGATGATGTCTGTTTTCCGTTGAGTTTTTATACTAACCGTTCGTTCAGAATGTTCAGATTGTGTTTTTTGTCTTTTTCCATATTGGTTTATTTAAGTTGGTTTATTTAATTCCATGTGTCGTTTATCTTTGATGTTCGACTTTTGTTGAAGACCACAGAGAAGCATACAAAGCATCTGAAAGCAATAAAAAAATGGCAGCTGACGACTTGAAAGTGCTGAACGCCTTGGATGTGGCCAAAACCCAATGGTACCATTTCACCGCAATCATCATCGCTGGGATGGGCTTTTTCACCGACGCCTACGACCTCTTCTGCATATCCCTCGTCACCAAAATGCTCGGCCGCATATACTATCACATCGAGGGCTCTCCCAAGCCCGGCAGCCTGCCGCCGAACATCTCCGCGGCGGTCAACGGCGTCGCCCTCTGCGGAACGCTCGCTGGCCAGCTCTTCTTCGGCTGGCTTGGGGACAAGATGGGCCGGAAGAAGGTGTATGGCGTGACCCTCATGCTCATGTGCATTTGCTCCATCGCCTCGGGTCTTTCTTTCGGAAAGAGCCCCAAAGCCGTTATGGCCACTCTCTGTTTCTTCAGATTCTGGCTAGGCTTCGGAATTGGCGGCGACTACCCACTCTCCGCCACCATCATGTCGGAGTACGCTAATAAGAAGACCCGTGGGGCGTTTATTGCCGCGGTGTTCGCAATGCAAGGGTTTGGGATTCTGGGCGCCGGGATTTTTGCTATGATCCTGTCAGCCGCCTTTAAGGCGATATTTAAGGCACCGGCTTATGAAATTGATCCGATTGCCTCAAACGCCCCGCAAGCGGATTACCTTTGGAGGATTATTCTGATGGTTGGGGCAGTTCCGGCTGTGCTTACCTTCTACTGGCGACTGAAGATGCCGGAAACCGCCCGTTACACCGCCCTGGTGGCCAAGAACGCGCAACGGGCGGCGGCGGACATGTCGAAGGTCTTGCAGGTTGATGTTGAGGCGGAGCAGCAGAAGGTGGAGGAGATTGACCGGAGACACAACGGAGGGTACGGTCTGCTGTCGAAGGAGTTTCTCCGTCGCCACGGATTGCACTTGCTCGGTACTACCAGCACGTGGTTCTTGCTTGACATTGCGTTTTACAGCCAGAATCTGTTCCAGAAAGATATTTTCAGTGCAGTGGGTTGGATCCCTCCGGCCAAAACTATGAACGCAATTGAAGAAGTGTTCACAATAGCCAAGGCACAAACCCTGATTGCCCTGTGCAGCACCGTCCCTGGATACTGGTTTACAGTGGCCCTCATCGATGTTATCGGCAGATTTGCCATTCAGTTGATCGGATTCTTCTTCATGACGGTATTTATGTTCGCTCTGGCAATACCTTACCATCACTGGACCGAACCGGCCAACCATATCGGATTCGTGGTTTTGTATTCACTCACCTTCTTCTTCTCGAATTTCGGGCCAAACGCGACCACATTTGTGGTGCCGGCAGAGATTTTCCCCGCCAGGCTGCGCTCGACCTGCCATGGGATATCGGCGGCGGCTGGAAAGATGGGAGCCATCGTTGGGGCCTTCGGGTTCTTGTACCTGGCGCAGAGCCATGACCCGAAGAAGGTTGACGCTGGTTACCCGCCAGGAATTGGGGTGAAGAATTCGCTGATTGTGCTGGGCGTGGTCAATCTTTTAGGGTTATTGTTCACTTTCTTGGTTCCAGAAGCAAAGGGAAGATCCCTGGAGGATCTGTCAGGAGAAAACGAGAACACAAGTGAGGGAGTTGGCGGCAACAGGATGATACCATGATTATTTTGGCCGCTTTTGGTCTCTCAGTTTTGCCTTTCTTTTTTGTTCTGAAGGATTAGTTTTTGGTTTCTCTGTTTTTGATGTCCAATTTAGGTTAGTTTCATAAATAACAAGATTGTTCCTTGTTTATCAATAAATGACAAGAACATATTAGTATCTGATAGATTACATGTTCCGTCTGTATTTAAATTTGGTCAAACTATTAAAAGTAATTAATCAAAACCTATTAATTAATTTAATCCTCAAAATGCCACCTAACCCTTTGTGCTTGAGGGTATATATGTGGCACTGGACTAAGGCAAGGCCTAGTCTGATACCCGGATTTAGCTGGAATAGGGGAAGAAACCTATCTTCTAAGCTAATTCTGAAATTTCTTGATCCCTTAATTAAAGGGTGAAATCCGTGAACCCTTGATCAGAAAGACGTAGAGAAAGCAGATATAAGGTGAAAAGAATTGCCAAAGATGGTCACGATTATTAAATTTTCGAATTAGCTAAGCCATAATTAACAGAGAAGTTAAAGCCACTTTTTGTTACATTTGTCACGAGTTGTACATGCTTGGTTCTAGACGTTTGTCCTCACGTTACAGAACTATATTTAAAATCATTTATTTTTTATTTCTTGCTAGGGATATATAGATGTCCTAAC
Organism: Avicennia marina; assembly: GCA_019155195.1. Taxonomy (NCBI): domain Eukaryota; kingdom Viridiplantae; phylum Streptophyta; class Magnoliopsida; order Lamiales; family Acanthaceae; genus Avicennia; species Avicennia marina. The sequence continues at coordinate 13,004,056 of CM032753.1, forward strand.
CTAACTCGTGTTCGTTACTTTCTTTGAAAATACACCTTTCTTTCCATCGTCTGCTCATGCGAGTGAGAAAGTGACGATGATTGATTAATCTATAGTGTCACATCCGCCATTTCTGCCATCCTAAACCTCCAATTATTGAATTCATTAAATCCCCTAGATACACGCAATGAACCAACTCCTCCGCAAATTATAGAAATATTTCTGCAGTGCTCAACTACTGTAGTAAGTCTTATATGACCATATTTTCCTGGCTCATGCCTCTATCAGGGAGCCCCTACCCTATAACTCGTGTACAATTTCTTCAATCCTTCGCCCATTTGTGTTTACAGTGTAGGTGGCAAAATGCTTTAGATGACAAATGTACTTAGTGAACTTATATACAATGAAGAAGACCATAAGAGGTGAATGGCTTTTACTGTCCATCAAATAAGCTCTCAGTTGAAAGCCCTGCTTGCTGCTAAAGTTCAGTCTCACCTCTGTTCAGACAGATGGTATTTCATAATTTCAGGTATCTTTCCCATCTTAAATAATCCACTGTGTGTTTCCTCTTCTTGTTTCCGCTTCTTATTTCACTCTATTATTTTATTATTATTATTATTATTATTATTTGGAGGCTGCTAGTCTTTCTTCTTGTTTGAGAAAGTAGAAATCTTAGTTTCAAGTGCCGTAGTGTCTGTGCAAGTATAAATAATGCAAATTTCATTCAGCTGTTGGCAGCCTCTTCGTCGCCTGCTTCTCCTCTCCAACAAGAGTCTTAAGCGGAAGCAACTTCAGTAAGCTAGGATGTCTGATGGCCTCAAGGTCCATTCCGTAGGTTCAGTCGCCTGACTCTCACAATGAACACCATCCAACCCTCTTCTGAAGCCGTATTTAGATGTAAGCATAAAGCATCTTGATTTGCACGAATTAGGGAGATTGCTAGAGTCCTGATTTAAACGCATTATTGTGATGATCAAACTGAAGTGCAGACTGGACAAGCCATCAAGATCAAGAAGTAACATAACTTGTTCACAGACGACAAATGCTAGCTAATATACTTTCAGCATCAAATAGGCATTCGCACATTGCACATTCACCAATCAAATTTCTATTTGTTCACCTAAAGCCTGCAACTCAATTGTCCAATGACTTGATTCAGGCATACGACGAGCGGTGCGCATAAGTTTATATGCAGAATTATGAAAGAATAACCAGGCAATTGAAGCCATAAACCGTGGCAAGTATTCAGCAAAATCTTCATAGCTTTCAGCAGGTTGTTTTCCTCAATCTTAAAAATTACTGTAGATGTGTGTTGATACTGCTAAGGTATTACTATTTCAATAGAAAATTAACAGTCTTCTTTGCAGTAGAATTATATTACGTGAACTTGATCAAATTTGCAAGTTATCCTTCAGATTTGTTGATATGTTAATACAAGATACAATAACTGTGAGAGATAATATACTAAGTTGGTTACACAATTGGGTGAATCAACCATCTACGTATTTTTTTTTATTTTTTTTATTTTTTTTTGAATCAACCATCTACGTATGTAGAGTCTAGCTTAGGTTCAAGTATCCATTAGAGTCGAGAGTTTTTACAAGTTATACAACTCATAAAGCTCTTCACTGTACTTATTATTACTTCTCCATTTTTCAAGTTTTATGACTAGGTGTTAATCTACTCTTTTCTACTAAGTAGATCTGAACTTACGCTTGGTTCACATACCCTTCCGTCAATGCAAATAGTCTAATTTTCACAGAATTTTAAGACACTAATCACAATTTCAAAAACAAGTACATCAGATTTCGCAGCAGCACTCTCTCCTTTTTTTTTTCTCTACATAACTAGTCACTCAACGTACTTTTTCCTCACTTGTCTACTCGGATATACTTTCTAATTTTCCCTAAGTGATCACACAATGTGCTTTCTATATATGTAGACGAGTACCAATAGCTTTTCTCAAAATTTCTGATTCACATGATCAATTAAGATTTCTTTAACTTGACAAATTTAACAACTGTAACTACCTATCAGTCAGTTGTTTTAACAAATTTCGTTGACTTTCTTTCTTGATTCCTTTTAGGGGTGATTTGTCAAAGATTCGTCAGAGGTTCTTTGGCTCCAAGTGATTCTTCTCATCTTAGACGGATAATCTAACCTTCTTTCTAATCAAGGATTGCACTCCATTTTGTAAGATCCTACAATATCTCCAAAATATAGCAAAAAAAACAAATTCAACCTTGTCAAGTATATACGATGACATGGATCCCACATATGCATATGTGTGTATGGCATACAAGTATCAATACACCAATAATTACATCAGAATGAACCTTCTTCTTCTTGTTCAGTTCCATAAATGAATTTTGGCTGTTATCAGCCAGAGCGGCACCAGATGAAGCATTTGGTTACACTTGCCAAGATTGTAAGAGTACATAAAGTAATGTATATACCTACACATGGCGTTTCAAGAATAGAATGTCCTGTGATGACAGTTTTCCTAAAAATCATACTATGAGAAAATCCATGCCAATATTCAAATCCTGCTGTATTTCAATGTTAAGTAATTTTAACTTGAAGCATGAATAGTATAAAAAATCCTTATTTAAATTAGTGAAGTCCTGGAAATCCTTTATTGATAATGAAGAAGTGTTGTACTTCTCTCATGTTTTATTTGGACATTAAACATATTCCATTACATCGCTTCTTGCATATTAAGTTGATGCAGAAGTAAAGCAGGGGACTAGCCTTCTCACTGTCCCCATTAAACCGCTTAAGACTTCTGGGAAGAATTGGGATGAACATGGAGTAAGCAGATATTCATTCCTAAATCAAACTTATTCACCCACACTTACAGGTTCTGCAGTGAGTTTTGACGGTATTGTTTGGATATCCATAAACTGTTGGAACTATCCTTGAAAAAAACAACCCTCACGCAAAAACTTTATATTGAAACTCCTTCTTGTGATGAAATAAGAGAAGATGTGAGCTGGCGTTGTCGACCGCAATTTGGGTCAAAGGGTTCGGTTTTCAGAAAAATAGACAAGTCCTAAGCCATGTTGTTCTCTTTCGAGCCTTGCTTATTTCCTCACATTATACACTTTTGGACATGTTTACCTCCTTGGGCCTTGTTTTGAGCTATGCTTATTTTTCTCTTCTTTTTACCGTCCAAAATCCTCCAAATTTATATGTCAAAACCAAACAAGGTCTTACTTTGATTGTCCAAACGTATTTCTGATTAAATGCCAACCTTTTAATTCTTAAAGATCAAATTAACGTTTTAATCCTTTCTTTAACAGCCTGAACGTTCACCTGCTTCAATGCCAACGTTCACAACCTCAATTTTCAGTTTGGATGCAGCTTGGACAAGCATTCCAATCCTATATATACCAGAGGGGCTATGTCTGCAAATCACGACTAAGAAAGAGAGAGCACTATCTGTTGGCTCTCCCCTTCACAGAAAACTAACCTCCGCATCTGTTCTTTCATTCAGTTGCATTTGCTTTTCTCCGGAAAACAAAACACATCCAACCATATATCTATCTCCGTCGTCGCTGGGTTTGCTAAGTAGTATTTGTTGCATTTTCCTAATTTTACAATATTTTGAACTTTGCGAAATAATTTTTGAATCCAGTATTGATTTAGACATGACTCAAATCACACTATCACCCTTCAGGTTTTCGTAACTCCCGCTGCTGATCCAATTGCCCGCAGTCGCCGCTGCTGCTTTATCCCTGTTGTTGCTGCTGATCCTGCTTTCCTTTTCCACGCCGTGTGACTTGCCTAACATATGCTTCAGCGCTTTCTCATCAACATATAGATACTCCATGATCATACTAGAGATGATGACTGAGCCCAATTTCGTGTTTTAGATGCTCGAGACATACGTTCATATGATAAACAACAACAAAAACAACACAATAATAACAATAATTTGCCTTGAAATGTCAGTATACAATGCACTAGTCATTGAGTTTGAGACAGGCTCTAATCTCAACTTAGAGGGTGTTGGGCTAAGTTTACTTCAAATAGCTTAAAAGATCAAATAGCTTATAACATATTGTTTAAATTTATAAGCTCATACATTTTATTTTTAAAATAATTTCATAAAGTGTTTAGATAAAACATCTTATAGGATTTTTGTTGAAATTTATAATTACAGTTAATTATAATTTTTTGTAATAATGATAAAATTAATTTAAATATTATCAATATAATGTAATAAAAGATATTTATGTCATTTTTAATATATATAATGAAATAACTTATAAGATATTTAAAAATAATTTGAAAAAAACTAACTTATTTTTAAGAAGCTTATAAGTTCCAAACATCTTATTTTAAGAGTTTGTAAGCATTTTTAGTAAAAATTTTACTAAACACTTTTAAAAAACATATAAGCTTCTAAGCATTTTATAAAATATTTTGAAGAGTTTATAAGTTTAGCCAAACACCCTCTTTGGCACTACAGATAATGTGTTAGTGGTCACATTCTATAGGTTGTGTATATTCTTCTTGGTCTTGTAAGCATCTATTTTATGTATCATGTTAGGGTCAAATATGAATTAGAATTTAGAAAAATATTATTGTCCCACATTGAAAAAAACATTGAAAAGTGTAATATGTAAGTGTCGGTGTGACCTATTATTCATACTTTTAAACTTTTGGATTAAAATATAGTAATTAGCTTACCTATACATGATTATAGCAACGTTCAAACTCTCCAATTTGGTTGTTAGAGTTCGATCCTTTTCAAATTGGTTGAGCTTGCCCCAATTCCAAGAAGGTGTTTGTACAAGGATAATGCTTTAGATATGGTTGGGCTTTTCCACGTAGCCCAAAAGGTGTTCTTCCCAATTCAATTGGTTTTTGATCCAAGTCCAACAAAATTATTGACCATAAATAATTCTTTCCATAGGGTACAAGAGGCGTTCTCCTTTGTGTTGGTCTCTATTGAGGTTGTTGTCTATAAATAATGCATTCCATTTGGTTAGATTGGGTTTCGCCACTAAAGTCTTCTTCTTAATTTGATTGGACTCTACCAACCAAAAGTCCCACAAAGTTATGTTCAATTGGATTTCACCACTAAGCTCAACAACTTCTATCAAAGTTTAAAGTTGAGCCCTCTTGCACTTAATTACATGTATTGATATTTCATGTGTTAGGCTGCAGAAAATGCACAAGATGGTTGTATGATAGCATCGACTGTACTAAGTACCGAACTTTCTCTTCCTCATGGTCTGGTCCTACACCCAGTGAGGTCCACCAGATGCGGCAAATTTTTCTGTGTGGCAAAATATCAGAGCTTCAACTAATTACATTTTTTCGACTTTTGTTTTTAAATATAAAAAATGTATTAAAAAAAAACCTATGTGAAATATTAAAAAAATAAAAAAATAATATAGAGTAAAAAAAAAAAGTAGTTTTCAACAATTTTTTTATATTAAAATGCTAAATAAATTAAACATATATGTGCAACATAAATATTTAACATCAATTTTTTTTAATGTGGTTAAAAATTTAAGCAAGTGTGAATTTATTTATTTTATACATTTGAAATTTTTATATTTTATTTTGTTTCTAATTATTTGTAATTTTTATTTTTTTTGATGTCTCAATTAACTTTTAATTTGATGTATTTTTATATCTTAAAAAATATCTAAATGATAATTGGAAATTTTGTCATGTGAAACATTGTTACACATAATAAAAATGTTACACATGACAAAATCTGCTACATCCGATGTACCTCATCAAGTGCAAGATCAAGAAAACTCTTCCTCATTGTTAGCATCTGTCTACCTTTAGCCAAGGATAAAGTCTTTTCTAATATATTATCTCTTTCCATTTGACAATTTTTGAATAATTTAGGTATGTTCTATTTTTGAAGTTTTTCTTTTCCTCATTTCTTTTTTCTTCTTGTTCTTTTTCAGCTTTTTATCTTTTATTTTTTCTTCTTTTAGTAGTTTTTGATTCTTTCTTTTGTGTTCTTTTCTTCTTTATTTCTTAAATAGTGTGGACATGATTGAAATTTTAGAATTTGGATATTCTTGAAAGTTTTAATTTTTCTAGAAATTAAGTGGTTGGGCAATGTTTAGATTTCAAAATTTTACAATTAATTGTTGAAACTCTTAAATTTTTACTGCAAAATGCTCTTAAATTTTTTCGAATTTAGTAGTTGGATATTAACTATTCTTTTTTATTTGTTTTACTTTTAAATATGGAAAGCTAATGAGTCTTTGCAATTATTATTTACCATATAGAATTTTTTTATATTATACATTTACAAAAAAGCTAATGACAACATAGATATATTTCTCATTATGTAATTTTGTGGCTTGCTTTAGTAAGGCATGAGGTGTATCGTTTGTCATACGCCATTCACACAATTATGTTACGAATGAAAACTGAAAAGGGTAGACAGCCAAGAGACTCATTAAGGCAATCAATCCACTCTGACTTCAACTATGGAAAGGAATCCTAATATGTTTTACACTATGATTGTAGCATTTTGAGAAGGAAAAGAAAATGCAAAATAAAGTAAAAGAAAATTAAATAAATTAAAATTTTCATATATTGTTTGGTTTAAAGGATTTTAATGGAAAAATAAAAATTTTAATAAAGAAGAAATAAAATTAACAAAAATTTTAGATTAAAAATTTTGTAGATGAAGAAATTCATTAAAAAATAGAGATTGTGAAATTTTTAGCTGAGAAAATAGGTTAAATTAGTTTTCCTCTTAAAAAGTGAGCAAAATAAATTTCACCTACTTAGAGTATAATTTCCTTTTAGTTTTGCTTTTGATAGGACTTTTTCTTATTAAGCAAAAAATCAAAAAAAATTCTTGCAATATTTCTTTTCTTTTAGGCTTCAAATTCAAAAAACCGTAGGTTATGTTTTCTTTTTTTTTTTTTGAAATTTTGGTATGTACTTTTTTGTGTGTTTTTATTGAAAATTGTATAAAAATAAGAAAAATATAGAAATAAAAATTAAAAATATAATGATTATAGCATGTGTTTGGAAATGGAAAATTTAGTGTCAGTGATTATTTCCTACATACAAGTTAATTAAAGATGTGAACAGCCTTGGTGTTCAAGTTTGTTGTCTAGGTGGGTGTGTGTGGATTAACAGTGTCTTCCTTGATTAAGGGTTCGAACTTTCTACTATTCATTGGGTGTGTGGATTAGTGCTAAAAAATAAAAATAAAAAATTTGTTGCTTATTTTCTGGACGAATGAAGCTCAAAAATAGGTCCAAATTCACTCAATCAGTTCCTGATTCATTCAAGTGAACTGCTAAGAGACAAAACAAAATTTAAACCAATAAAGAGCCACCGAAGATTGCAGGCAGCCTGCCTGTGCGACAGTACGAGTGATAGTTCATTTCAGCCTTCGTCCGCTGACTGGTCACGATGGAATGCTGTAAATTTCAACCACTATGAAGGCACTTGCACTAGTATCAACTAAATAGGGGTTAGTCTCACTTGTTGTAACCAAGTTAGAAGCCAAGTTTAAAATGAGAATTAGAAAGGGGAAGTCCTAGAAGAGTTCGAAAGCATTCTGAGAGTGTTCAAGAGCATTAGAAACCCTCCTAAAAGTGTTGGTCTTTGTAATTCAAATTTTGTATTTACACATTTTCATATGGTGAGAGTAGTTATAATTCTTGTCTCTCTCTCCTTTCATTTCACACAAATTACACAGTCCTTGTTTTATGTCATTTTATGCAACACCTCGTTTCCCTCTTAGCCCCTTGAAGTACTGATTTACAAGCTGCATATTGTTTTTGGCTATCCTCAAGCAGAAGAAGAGTTTTGCGATGAACCATAGTCACTGTTGATGGGATGGTTACCCGAGTTTTGGCTACCCAAGAACCATCTCAAAATTTTGCGATGAATATAGTTTCTCATTCCTATCTAAGACAGTTTCAAAGAAGAAGTCACTGTTCCCTAATTAAGACAAGATCTAAAAGCTGTCTTAGTTGAATGGGATGGTTGATTTGGGCCATCATAGAATCTGGTGATGGTTTTTGTTTTACCATTTCAAACAAGGATGGTTAAAAACCATTCCTATATAAGACAGTTTCTTTTAGCCATCTCAAAATTTGAGATGGTTTTTTTTTTTAATTTTTACCATCTTAATCTAGAATGGATTTGGAACGGTTATATATCATCCCAATCTGCAAAAATCCTTATAATCCTAGCCAGTCATTCATTCTCACAAAAAAACATTCCCTTATACAATATATCACCTTATTCATTCATCAAAGTTTTCTTCCACGTAAGTATGCATCTTATTGAAGTTTTTGTGCAATTTTTTGCTATTTAGCCATGTTGCAATGTATAGTTTGCTTATTTATATAAATGTATATATACCAAAACTTATAATTAAACAATCCCTCCAAATCTGTATATAATTCATTTGTTGTGCAATGGTTAATTAACTAGATTTTTCATAATCACAATTGTTCATAAATGTCATTAAATATATTTTGTGGAATACATTTTTGTATTATATATGTTTATAGATAGATCTTATAATTTGATATTGTACGAATATGTATATATATATATCTGTGTGTGTGCGTGTGTGTGTGAATTGTCCGAAAAAATTACTTGTTGTCCAATGGTAATTTATTGATGATTTCCTTTTTGTAATTTGATGTAGTTTTTCCTGTGTTCATATACATAAAGTTTTTCTAATAACGGTAAATGTGATTTTGTTATTACAAAGTGCTCCATTAGAGGAGGTACATATATGGACAATGTTATGATGATGTGGTGCAAATAGAATGAAAATGTTGAAGGAAATCAAGTTGTGGATGGGTCGTAAAGATCAGCTAAGTAGTTGGGACTTGAGGCCAGAGTTTGAAAATGGTATAAATGAGTTTTTGAATTAGGCTAGCACACAATATGAGTATATGAATGGAAACAAGATCAAAAAATATCCTTGTTCTTGGTGTAAGAATTGCAAGTTCTTGGACCCAAATGAAGGGAAGGTACACCTTTAAAAAAAGAGGTTTTGTTCCAATTACTTCAATTAGAGTAGCCATGGCAAAGCCTCATTTTATGATCAATCGTCACAAAAGACGAGCATTAATTTTGCCAGTTCAAGTTTCAGTGATGCAATCTTGAACTAGAGCAACGAATGATATACAATGTAGCTAGATTTTACAATGGAACTAGGACATAAGGTGTAGGTCCATCAACTTAATCATATATGCACATAATCAATGATTAGTGGGTTGGAACTGCAGGTGGCCTGGATGTTGTTGGATTGAGTGATCAATTTTTTGAGATTCTTGAGGTGGCAAATGAACCTTTGTATAGTAGATGTGAAATTTTCTCTCAACTTTTTGCAATCGCTAGACTAATGAATATTAAGGATAATCACAATATGTCATAGAGTTGCTATGATGATATTTGCAATTTGATTGGTGATATGATCCCGACAAGCCACATGATGCCCGCTAACTTCTATAGCACTAAACATTTGATAAGAGAATTGGATCTTCCTATTTTGAAGATTAGTTATTGCAAAGTTAGGTGTATGTTGTTCTAGAAGGTGATGCAGATCTTAAGAATTGTAAGTTTAGTGAAGAAGTTAGATATAAGCCACGATAGGGTTATTAGTCTCTTGAAAAATAGGTACCACAAGTTCGGTTGCAATATTTACCTATAATCCTGAGACTGCAACAGTTATATGCCTTAAATGCCATAGCTAAGCACATGACATGGCATATGTGTCACTATACTATTGAGAGTTCTTTGTGCCACCTATTAGACACCAAAACATAGAACCACTTCAACAATACATATCTTGATTTCATAGATAAAGCACGTAATGTCTGTTTGGGACGGCTTTGCCCTCGTAGTACATATGGGCATACATGTTTTTGTTCGTCAGTTGTTGTGACTCCATATAACTTTACACTCAAAATATGCATCACAACACCTTACATGTTTTTGTTGTTAGTGACAGCCAGTCCTGTAAATCTAAAAAGGTTGATAGATATGTACATTCAACCACTTGTTAATAAATTATTGTAGTTGTGGCGTGAGGGAGGGTGTGAACACATATGATGCTTATAATGGGAGGTATTCCAGGATGTAAGCAGCTTTCATGTGAACAATTAACAACTCGCCAGCACACTTAGTGCTTGGTGGATGGAGTTGTGTTGGGGTTATAGGTTATCTAATTTAAATAGATTATAGTAGAGTATTTTACCTGTAACATAGTCAAAAGCCCTATTACTTTGACTATCATCGTCAATTTCTATTATAGGACCATCTATATAGGAAAATTTAGAAGAATTTACAAAAAGTTGTGTGGAGAAGAGAGTTGTGCCTAAAAAAGAATGTGGTGTTGAGATATGGCAGCACATATGCCACATCGAGCATGTTGTTGACAATCCTATTAGTCAAGTTTCAGATTTCCAGGTGGAACACAAGTGGACTAAAAGAAGTCTTTTTTGAGACTTGCAACACTAGAGGACCAATCTAATCTAATACAACTTAGATGCCATGCACATAGAAAAAATGTGTTTGATAATATCTTGCATATGGTACTAGACATGAGGGGGAAATCGACAGACAATTTGAATGTTCAAAAGGATCTTGCTATTATCTGCTGCCGGCTAGAACTTGCTATCCCATTAGATACAGTGGATCAAAACCTAAGGCCATTTACACATTAAACTAAGATCAAAGAATTGCTTTGTGTGAGTGATTGGATGGACTGAAGTTTCCTGATAGGTATGCATTAAATCTTGGCCGATGTGTGGATATGTGGAATCTGAAACTACATGGCATGAAGTCCCACAACTACCATGTTTTTATGGAGCGACTGTTACCTATTGCGTTTAGAGAGTTGTTGCCTAATTATGTTTAGAATGCGTTGGCTAAGGTCAGCTTATTGTTTAAATAGCTATGCATGCCTGTGGTAAATGAACAATTACTAAACAGCATGAAAGAGAATGCCATGCTAATCATATGCAACTTTTAAAAAAATTATTTTTGCTTGGTTTCTTCAATTCCATGGAGCATTAGATCATATGCAACTTAAAAAAAATATTTCTTCTAGTTTTCTTTGATTCCATGGAGCATTTGATCATATACTGGCCATTGAAGTATAGGTGGCCTTGTATGGTATTCGATTCCATGGAGCATTTGATTGTACACTTATAAGCACTTGAGAGGTTAATACATGACTCGTGTTATGTTTTTGATAGTTGCTTACATACGACATACTTAGATTACCTTGTCTTCGTGGCAGATTCTTACATAATTTAAAGAAGAAGATGAAGGCATTGATTGTAAAGGCCTACATAGGGGAGGAGATATGTTCAGTCAAACGTGTCCCCTAAATGCACAAGGCTTCCATATAGTACAACCCAGCCAGGTGCAATTTTTACACCTCCATTCTCCATTTTCAACTACATGGACAAACCATCCAAAAAACTAACTCCAAGGTATTTCATGGGTGAGAAGCAGCATGTAGTGGAGATTTATGTATTAATAAACTGTCTTGAAGTAGGGCCACCGTACAGGTGTGACCGCTTATACAAGTTTTGATATCTTTGGTACCTAATGCATTAATGTTTTATGTAAACACACCTTCAATGGCACTCTTTGATTGTGTAGGGTCTTCGTTGAATAGTACGATGATGTAGCAGTTGATATATAGAGTTGTTGCCAACCATTTCCTACCATGGTTTAGAGACTTTGTGAGCTCTGCTCCAAATGAACCATATTGCATGGTTGAATTTAATTATTACAAGGCAACTTGTTTCTTTGTGTTAGTTGATGTGTAGGTATTAGTTGGGAACAATCATATTTCAAGCCCTAGACTCAATAGTTTAACCCAAGGACCTTGTAGCCGTGTGATAGGTATGCATGCATACACCATAAACGTGTTCAAATTTCACACCACATTTTTTGGGCAGGGGTGTCCTACACAGAATTGCAGTGTCTTCGTGCATAGTTCATCTTATGACAATTCAGAGTATGACTTCTACAAAGTGCTCAAAAAAAAACTACAGTTGGATTACACAAATTTGGCAAGTATGATTGCAGTCTTATTCAAATATCGATGGGTTGACTCCGGAAGAGGCCAAAAGGTGGACCAAAGTACCAACTTGTGGATGTCGGCCACATGAAATTATATTAAAAAAATGAATCATCTACATGAATACATTAGATGATAGCTACAACTCAAATCATGAATGAGTAGGCATCCCTCAGTTTGCATGTAGTTTGGCAAAATGATATGTTCGAAATCATGTCACAGTAATATTATGGAATTCTCAAATCATTTGTCTAGCAATATCAAGTGGCCAATGAGCATATAGGAAAGCATTTGGACATTAGTACAACAAACATCATGTGACAAAAGGACGACATTTTATCCAATCATTTACATACACAAAGTTTGATATCAATCTGTCACGTTAAATGATAAAAAATAAAATAACCCGAAATTAATCCTCCATTGTTGGGTCACCGTGATTTTCAGGTGGATCAGATGGAGCAAATGGCCTATTCTTTGGAAAAGGAACTGGAGTATAAAGAGCAACACACCCAGGGCGATGAGGGTTGTGCCATATTCGTGTGGTCCCCACCCTCATGAATGGCTACCATGGTCAGTATAAAGTGATGTAACTGGCCAGCAACATGCATTTAACATATCTCCATACAAGCCATTTGTGCATGCACATCATGTATATCATGCCTCAACTCACCTAACTAGTTTTGGAAAGGTCTAAAGGTGCCCTAAATGCCTAGCTAGGGCTATAGAGGTGGCCCATGTGGAATTGGCTCATACACCATGGCCCCTGGCTCTTCATCTATCTAAGATCAATTCGACTGTAATAGTAACTATGGTGGAAGCATGAAGTAGATTGCAACCTATGGGGGCCAAGCCTCCTCTATGCCCTCTACACGCATGATATCAACTAAACAAAGCTACATAATAAGGTGGATGTGCCACAATGACTTACGTGAGTTACGAACACACCACTGCATGCCCTTTCTAATTAACTCCCCCACATTAAAATAAACTTCCTCCAATATGATATGTGAAATGACTGCACACTCCTTGGAGAAAGTAACATGATGGTTCAAGGGCCTTATACATGCGGCGACAAATTAGTACCATGACTTTCTTAATTTGTCTAACCCAACCATGTAGAAAAATGTGAGGAAATCTACTGACATTTGGGACCTATTCTAATGGGCCACATCTGGGCAAATCGTGGTGCCACAACCTCTAATGCTATGGGGTCCTCTATCAACTATCTAAAATTGGCATTATGGGCATCGTAGGGCATGTGTAGATGTCAACTAATCCTCTAAGTCTTGATGTCTACATGGCACCTGCATACAAATAGAGGATTTGTATCTATGTCCTCAACTATGTTTTGTGTAGAACTCACACACTGTAGACACTACTGCATTATCAGTGAGATATTGTATGAAAATGGCCAAATCCTTCACTTCTATCATTGGTACAATCTAATCACTGTGCATCATAGTGTTGGCAAGTCCATGCTCAAGCACAAGACACCAATGTCTCATAGTCTTCTCGTGTCAGTTATAGACTTCTACACTAACATCTTTGGTTTGGTCATATAACGGCATAGCTCACTTTGCCCTACTCATTATCACAAACCTGCATGCCACATGTAAAAGTGCTCAATCAAGATGTAGAAAGTTTCATCAACTATGGATCTCATTCCACAAAGTTTCATCATCCAACAAATCTAAACATCAAAGTGTGGATTGATTTGTGTACAAAGGTTAACTACTTGTCAGACATGGACCAAGCACATACCACCAAGCTCAAATGAATTCACAACTACACAACAATTCAATTCCAAAAATATAGGATGTTGTATTAACAAGCATGGACCAACAACAGCACAACAAGCCTCAATATGTCGAAAATGGTCGATACAACAATAATCATTGCATTAGAAACGATCCTATCATCACTTTTTAGTTTCACAATTATAAACTTCTTTTACACATTTCATTGAGCACATGACAGGTATATATGTATAACACGCCCAACCTGCCTTCAATTTCCATTGCAAATCCAATCAACTCAACAACATTATCAACATGCACCTCAATACAAAGTTTTTCCATACCAAATTCACTATTTTCATCGACAAACTCTACGCGTCACAACACATAACACAATATGACCAACAAGAGGACTGAGGACTATGGGACAAATGCCAAGATTTTCCTAGCATGAAAGAAAAATTTCATGCCCATTAATTAATGGTTGAGGTGGTTTACCTTTATATCGGTGCACTCAAATTGATTAAATTGACAAGTCGTTGATGTCTACGCGTGTGTTTTCCTTTCTGACTTGGGTGAGAAATGTAAGTGCAGGACATGGATGTATATATTTTTAGCTGCTCGTCGCAACTAAAAATAGTCTTTGTGTGTGTGTGTTGGAAATAATTTATAAGTAACATAAATATAAATATAAAATAATAAATGTGTATGTTTGATATGTATGTTTTTTATACAATATATAGAGACACATATATAGTATACTACAAACTAAGTGTGGGGAAGAAAATTATTACCTTTGGTTTTCAATCATAACTTATTAAAATGTCCTCCCTCCTTTGTTTTTATTTATTTCCACCATTTCTATATTTTTTCTTTTTTTTTTTTGCTTATTTTTTCTTATATCCTCAATTCTCTCTCTCTCTCACACACACATTCTATTATTTTTTAATATAACTATTCCCACTACTATTATTATGATTTTACACTATTATTATTATTATTATTACTACTACTATTATCTTTTTTTCTCATTATTGTCATTACCACAGTTGCAAAACAAATACAAATATAATAACAACAATTATATCATATACAATATCTACATTGCAATATCAAAAAATAAGTCAAACTTCATCATAATAAAATTAATAATATTCTACACTCAAAACAATATATTAATATATAATATTTTACATTACTTACTGCCCAATCATTTTCCTAAACAAATATAATTATATATTATATCAACCACTTATCATTGTTTCACTACAAAACATCATTACACTTTTCTCACAAACTCATCCAATCAAATATGACTGACTCCTAGGGGTAGAATCGAGTCGAGTTGAACTTGAGTAGTAATCTACTTGAGCTCGACTCAAGTTGATTTTTGACGAGCTCGAGCTCAAAATTTTACAGCTCGAGCTCGAGCTCGCTAGGCTTGGAACTTGAGCTTATCGAACCGAGCTCGAGTTGAGTGCTAGGTTATGTTTGACAAAAATCAAAAAAAAAAAATCGAGCTCGAGTATTCATATGAAATACTTAAACTTGACTTGGTGATTATATCGAGTCGAGTCAAGCTTTGACCGAGTCGAGTCGAGCACCTCGGTTGACTATGCCCCTACTCACTCCTATTTTCTCTAAAAACCCCATCACCCCCAAATCTCAAAAAAAAAAACCATTTTTAGGAGTGAATGTGTCATCCAATCACAGCCTAGTTTTCATTTTTAAAATTAAAAATAGTAAAATTTTCACAAAAAAATATAAAATTAATATATATATATATATATATATATTTATATTTGAGTTGATTATTTCTATGATCTTTACATATAAAATATTATATAATGAGAAAATAATGTGATTATATATGTGAGCAATAATTAATTGTTAGGATATAAGTATATATGACTCTATATATCTATGTATAGATACTAGTTTAATTTCAAATAAATGTAATGATTAAGTTTTGAATATTTATGTGTATATGAGAGAAAGAGAGATAGAGAGAGACAGATATATATATATATATATATATAGAGAGAGAGAGAGAGAGAGAGAGTATTGTGTATTCCTAGTCTGTCTTTTATAAAAATAAAAATAAAGAAAAACGCAGCCATATTAACATTAAAAAAAAAAAAATTCAAATCTGAACTCTTGAATGTTGCATGCCTGAATGCATAATTCTTGCATAATGAACTTTATGTCAGTAATTGATAAATTATATTTAACCTAAATATGAAATTAGCACTTCCTGTTGTTCACATCAAAATTGACGCATTTCGTAGGAATAGTTGTGTGTGTGTGTGTGCATATATTTCCATTATACATCTCCAGTAAAAGTTATATATGTGTATACAAATTTATTTATAAATTATAAAATTTTTATTTTAAATAATGAAAATAAAACTATTTAAAATTTAAAATATATAAAATAAGAAAATAAAAAAGATTAAAAAAAAGTTGAAAAAGATAAAATTTGAAAGAAAATACAAATAAGAATATAAATTAAAAGAAAAGAGAGAAATAAATTATATAGTGCAAAAATATTTAAAATAATAAAATGGAAAAGGTCAAAAGAATTTAAATCAGAAAACATTTGAGAGAGAAACATAGAAAATAAAAAGTTAAAAATAATAATAATAATTAAAAAAATAAAATAGAGATAATTATGTAAATACACTTTGTGCAACAAAAAATCTTTATCAACGTAATGACATAATATAGATATAGATAGAGATACATGAATTTGGGAAAATTGAATTTTCTAGAGCTTTTTTATCATTATGTCATCATTCATCGTAATTTTTTATTGCTTAATATTTGAGTTCTGATGTAATCATCGTTTTTTCTGAGAAAATAAAAGGTAATAAGAAGAACAAAGAAATACTGAAATAAGGAATTTTCCTGCATTTCAGAATCTTATGTTGTCATTTGACTATCAAACAATAACAAAATGAATGAATGCCACATTTTTTACAGCTTCCAATGTATTCAAATTTGCCCTGATTTAATTTTTGTAGTTTTCCAAGAGTCATTCAATTCATTGTATATTTTCTGTACAATTACAATTAATTAATTATCCCTAGGATTAAATAACTTCAATTTACAAACCTTTTTCACAGCTCATTCTTACAGTCGTGTGTTTTTGACTAAAAACACATGTGCATACGTGCATAATTAAGAAAATAGAAAAGAAAATTATAAACACACACACACACACACATATATATATATCTCTCGATACTTATCAAAATCTCCTTTACATGGAATATGTATACACAATTTTATATTAATATTACTAATATCATTATATTCAATGTCACAAATAATAGTTGATATTCTACAATTAATTATAAAAATAATTCAATACAAACTCAAATAAATAAATATGAACTATCTTGAGACCTTAATATTTGTTAGTATATATATTTTAGATTAGAAAGTTTGGCAAAGAAACTTAAAAAATAGGAGAGAGAAACAAATAAAAAGTAATATTTTGGTCTATATTTGTTTTTGTTTTTATATGTGCATTTTTAGGTATATTTTTCTTGAAAATTGTATAAAAATAAGCGAGAAATAGGAAGAAAATTTAAAAATTGTAATAATTATAGTATATATTTTTTGGATACAATAATGAAAACAAACATAGTCTCGAGTTTGTTTGGAAGAATTGAATTTTGGAAGTTGTGAATTTGCATTGAAACATAGATTAGCTTCCAACAGACAACGAAAGTCATGAAACAGAATTGTGTTCTTCCTCGAAACCTTTTTACTGGTAATTCCTTATTAATTATTTCTTTCTCTTGTTTGTTTTTTTTATCTTTTGTTCATATTTTTTGTGTGAAATATTGGTACAAAAACAATTAATATATATCTATCTCGCTAACATTTAGTTCATCTTTTAAATAATTATTTTCTTTACTGCTAATTTGTACTATTAATCTTGAATTATGTTTACAAAACATAATAACTACAAATTTCAGTAATATATGAATTTTGCTTTCATTATTTCTTTCATTAATAAAAGCATGCCTAAATCTCACGTGTTATTATACTACTTCATCCAATTATTTTGATTTTAAGGATACGAATATCCCTTCCAGTTATAACTCCAGCAGTGGCACAGAAGCTCAAGGAATAATTTATTTCGTTATTAGCAAAAGATTGATAAAATATGATAATTTAGTACCCTGTTAATCGGATATTGAGAATTCAATTTTAAAATTAAATTATCAAAATCTAATTTTATTTTTGACTTCTTTTTGGAAAAATGTTATTATTTACATGTATACATACACGTGTGTGTATTTTTTTTATTGTGTAATATTTAAAATCGAAATGTCAAATTACAATTTTTTATATCTTTTTTCCAGATTCTAATTAAAATTAAAACGAGATTTCTAGAATCTCATACTAAAACAAGATCCTCGAAATCTAATTTCGAAGCTTAATTGCAAAAATCAGAGATTATGTTTGTTTTAATTTTTAGATGTTTTTTTTTTTCAAAAATTGTGTAAAAATGAGAAAAAGAAATAGATAAAATTTAAAAATATAATTATTGAAATGTGTGTATTTTTTAGGAGTGAAACAAAACAAACATACCCAAATTTACAATACATCCATAAACTTTTCAAAACCATTATATATTTGCTTAATATTTAAATTAAAATATAACTATAACAGTAAAATAAATTAATGTGCTCATTCCTCAATAGGGCATTCCTCCCTCCCCTCTGTGCTTACAACTAGGACTATTAATAAGACAAGCTATTCAATTAGGATGGATAATATTTTAGATTTTAATTAAGTTCGAATTTGAGCTTAATTAATTTTATTAAATTTAATGTCACTACTTAATTCAAATTATAATTTAATTTTAAATTTAAAAAAAAAAGAAAAAGAAAAAGAGGGGGAGCAATTACACCCAGGCTTACTAAATAATTATTAAGTAATTAATGCCCCTCTTTCAGACTCCTCCATATATTTGATTATTTTACTAAATAAATATTAGTAGCCCACACAGTTTACTTTTTTCCAATTCGTCAAATATATATATATAGCCGTTGGCGGATTCGCATACGATATCATTTTCCATCTCCGTTCCAGACAGACAAAGTTTACAAATACATACCACAGGACATCTCTCTTGTTCTGTAACCTGCTGTCGGGAGAGTAATGGGGAGGGCTCCATGCTGCGACAAGGTGGGCCTGAAGAAAGGTCCCTGGACTGCAGAAGAAGACCAGATTCTCATCAACTACGTCACCCAGAACGGCCACGGCAATTGGCGGGCTCTCCCGAAACGGGCTGGTACGTATAATAAATCGTTAAGGGTCTCTCGTCTCTGTCGCTGTTTACAGAAATGGACGTTGACTTGTGGGCTTTTCCGAAACTGCAGGTCTGCTGAGGTGTGGAAAGAGTTGCCGTCTCCGGTGGATGAATTACCTCCGGCCCGATATTAAGAGAGGGAACTTCACCCCGGAAGAGGAGGAGACCATCGTCAGATTGCATGGAGAGCTCGGCAACAAGTATGCGCCTGTCTTCGATTTTCATTATCCCTGTTGTTAAGACAAAGCCCTAATTATCGTGGTTTCCGAATATATTGTCATGGTAGATGGTCTGTGATTGCGGCGAGGCTGCCGGGACGGACGGACAACGAGATCAAGAATGTCTGGAACACCCACTTGAAGAAGAGGGTCAACGAAAACGGAAAGTCCGAATCCGGGACGGAAAGAAACGAGCCGTCCGATTCTGATCGGAAGGTGGAGAAGTGTTGGGAGCCGAATTCTCCGGCGATGCAATCCTCCAGCGATGTCTCGTCGGAGATAGACGAGAGGTTCTGGTCTGAGGTCATTCCAGGGGACGATTTGATCAGTTTTTCCAGCGATTTCTCGTCCGCCAGGATCGATCATTCTCTGGTTTACTTCGCAAACGATTTGATTATGGAAGGTGGCGGTAATTTCTGGTACGACCAGTTTCATGGAACAGAGGATCATCAATTCATGGAATTGCCCGAATTGTTGTGATGAAATTTTGGTAATCGAATGGGTAGTGTTTGGTAATTTCATTTTTCCTTTTCCATTTGGAAGGACGTCAAAGGTGATATTCCTATCTTTGTAATGCAAGACTCAAATCTTTTTTATTCTAAAAATTTCATCTAATTACTGTGATTATGTGATTACATAATTAACTTGATTTGAATTCCGTATTTAATTACTAAAATGCCCATTTTTTTCACTTTACAAATTTTTATGAGTTAAATCTTCTTTCAATTATTTCCCTACATTTTATGCCTACTTTACTTTCATTTTTGTCTTTTAATTTTATTTCGTTTTGAATTTTTTCTTTTTTTATTGATCTTTCTTTATAGTCATATATTTGTTTTTGTTAGTTAATAAAATTACAGATTCAATATAATTTAAAAAATTTTTACAATAAAAATATATCTATATATGTGACCATGATAAATTATGTTTTAAATTCATATGTACACGCACTCAAGTGTGCGTGCTACAAGTTTATAATTAATGCCCTCTATACCATGTTTCTCTTCTGACAATTGGGTATTTATTATCCTCAAATTTTCTTTCTTCGAAATCAATATATCAATATACTTACTACGTACGCAAAAAAAATAATAATAATTTTTCTATCACTTTTTCAACTTTTACAAAATTTTAAGATTTTTATATCAGTTTTTCCCACCATAATTTGCATCTAAACGGAGCCTGTATTGTGTTAAAATACACAGTCCATGTTTGAAATGTTTTCTAAGTTACTGAAAAATGGCAGATGTTTGGAACTAATGATTGTATTGACTTTTACATGTATATTTTTTCTATATTTGTGTAAAATAGTATTGAGAGAGAAAAAATGTAAAATGTGTATTATTTTAAAAAATGAAAATAAACATATATGTTTTTCAAGGGGTGAGACATAAAAGCCTCAATCCCAACATTCTAAAAATAATTATAATGAACATAAAAATGCGAGATGCGTAGCTCAATTTGATATTAGAGAGAAAAGGAAAAATCTAATGAATGAAGTTATGAAGTATAATCACAAAAAAAAATTAAAAAATAAGAAACTACAAACCTAAATGTCTCAACACTTCGCAAATAGAATGCAAATTAAAATTGCCTGATTAATCATAGTTCAGTTTCATTATTATTGACCAATAAAAAAAAATTCAATCGCGGTGTGGAGCTATAAAATATCGTGATCAAGCAATGAAAAAATTAAATCGAGCAAATAAAAAATCTAGAAGTTGCAAAGCTATAATTCTAAATCTATGTTCGTAATATTGAAATAGTTTTTAAACATTTAAATTCTGACAAAACAAACGTACAAAATTTCTTGCTTACTAAACGTAAATTCGAAATCATAAACCATAATTTATTACTTACTAAACTTAAGCCTAAGTCCTAAATCACAATTTGGTACTTACTAACAAAAAAAAAGAATAATTATATCTAATATTAGTATGCTAAAACCCAAGCAACATTAAAATCGTCATTTAAATATACAAATATCAAATTATGAAATTATGGAAAACAATATCTACAAAAATATTTCATCATAAAAACAATCAAAAAAAAAAAAAAAAAAAGACGCATACCCGTGCATTAGCAACTTTAAATGTTCCACCAATTATTTCTCTGTCCCAACGAATCAAACAAGACACAATCGACGGTCTGCCACGTGTCGACGCATAGGAACTAGAAGCAAACATGCCTCCCCAATAACAGGGAATATGATTATTGACCATGGTAGCAATTAATTGGTGACGTAAATGGCCCCTAATCGTGTTATTTTGCTCAATAACAGGATGCCTATGCTAAATTTCACTTTCGTCTATGTGATAACATCTGTCATAGCCGTAGCATATGTGACAATCTGAAATTTATTTTAATTTTTAATATTTTTAACTATAAATTATTTTGTATTTTCTTAAAAAGCAATAGATGAACAAAGCAAATATATGCACTGACAAAAGATTCGAAAATAATTTTTATTAGTGAAGTTAGAAACTAAAACATAATTATATGAAGATGATTAGATTTGTTTGTCTTAAGCATGTCCAAGTTTTCTACAATATTTACTTGTTTGTTCATTTATTATTGCTTTTTAATCTTTTTATCAGGTTTCTTCCATTGAAAAGTTGTATGGTTTAGTGACCCATTTTGTTGTAAATAAACCTGCTCATCTTTCTTGCAGTTCATTTGTATCGAAATTATTTCACATTTTAAATAATTCAAAATTTTAAAATAGTAGTTTTAGGTTAGTTTTGAAAAAATAATATAAATTATCTTAGAAAATGGTACAAGAAATAAAATGTCTATAATTAATTTAATATGTAAAATTCAAATTGTAGTCAATGTCATAATCCGTGACCCCCGACACACATCATCAGGTGTAGCTGTGTGGGGCTCAAAAAATGTTATAATTCCCCAACATCTTATTTTTAAATTTATAAATTATTTCATTTAAAAAAATTGTCACACACTTCTAAAGAATTTATAGACTCTAAAACATCTTATAAAATATATATTTGAAAAATTTATAAGCTCACCTAAATCTCTATAATTGTGTTTATCTCCCACATAAACTATGTTTATTTTTATTTTTGCCACCATAAGATATACAAAATAATTATTATACTATTTAATTTTACTCTCTCTCTTACTTTTATACAATTTTTTAAAAAAATTGCTAGAGACACAAAACAGGCATTTGTCATTGTGAGTTTATAACTATGGGATTTAGCATTATTTTGAGTGTGTGCCAAGGAAGTTTGCTACGTAATTATCACTTGATATAATATATTATTTTCCTGGGGTGGCACCAAATTGCATTACCCCAATTTATGTCTTTATCACTCTCTTTGTGTGATTTACAACATATCAACAAACAAGCACTGCAACCGTATTTCAACAATACATTTAAGATATTTTGAGTGATAGCATTTTAAAATATTATTTTTTTTAATTTCATTTTCCACTATTCTTCCTATCACCTCATCCCTATGTCGTAGATGGGTTAACGTGATTGGATGAGGGTTTTGATCTTTAATTTTCTTTTAAAAAAAAAAAACTAATCTGAGAAGAACTTATTATATTTCAGAGAATATCTAAATTTTCTTTTCAATTTATGTACGCGTTGGTCTGAGTTTTGCTTGTGAATATATGTACTTGTTGTGCATCGGGAAGTCATTTTGACAACTTGATCGTTGATAGCTGGAATAGAGACCTAGTTGTCTTCCAATCTCATGACACAAATTAATGATTCAGAATTGAACTAAGTAAATAGTTGAACGCATTCGGGATGGTAAGGATGCTATGTTGTCGAGTCGATGTGACGAGTACTGATTTATTCTGTGAATAAATATAACATAAAGTCTGGTTAAGGATATATTGTAAAAATATATTTATTTTTTTAATTAAAAAAATTATTGCTTAATGTATAGACTTTTCTTGTAGTTGAATACAAATAGAATTTTAATCTATCTAAATTTTTTATATGGATATTTGTGAATTAATTAAAAGTAAATAAATTAAAGAACATCCTAATTTCATAAATTATTTATGCGGTTATTAATTATTAATTATCTTATATTATATATGCATGGCACGCTTAATTGTTTTTAGTAAGAATAATAATAAATTTGTCGGAGGGTATTACTTCATAACTATATTAAATCAATATAAAATAAATTAACATGTTAAAAATTATTAAAATATGTTTCAATCAAAAAAAATTACAAAAAATATGAAATAAATAGCAATATAAATAATATTACAACAACGAGTTGATTAAAATAAATAAATTATTATCAGAAAAACCATTATAATGAAATAAATTGACAATATGTTATAAACTATTCCAAATGTGCAATTTTGACAATAAGTTTTATTACATATGTGACATTTATTTAATATAAATTAATTTCATTTTAAAATTTAATTGTCTGTTATATAATACAATATAGAACAAAATGACAATTATTAAGATAAGAAATTTGTGAATGTAAAGATATGTTATCTATTAGTTTGAAAACTTATTAATAAATCCATTTGAATATAATATTATAAAATTTTATTTAAAATATAAAAATATATTCATAGTATAAGAAATCAAAGATATGGTGAAAAAAGATAATTTCATGAAAGAACAATATAAATATAAAAATGCATAAACATGCAAAAATGTTATAATAAAAAGTCAGATTCAATATTTAAGTAAATCACTTTAATATATTATAGATATGCTCTAATTAATAATGTATAAAAATATAAAATAAAACAAGATGAAATCAATGTTACGAAATTAAAACAAATTTTAAGAATTGTCATAACAATATTAAAGAGAAATGTTTAATGATAAGTTTATGCCGGTAGATTGTCGACAATTTATATTACTCAATTTTTTAAATATAATTTTGAAAAAAATATGTGGTAGTAAACTGATATGTTCAAGTATAAAAATACATAAATAGGTATACTATATAAAAATAATGATCTACATTATAGCCACTTATTAGAAAGTATTTTTTTAAGAGATAAATTATAGTTTGAAAGAAAAAATACCAAATAAATATTTAATAATTACATATTGAACCTTGAAAGTAAAATATTATAAATTTTCAAATGGAAATTGCTTCCAAAATTTCAAAATGAATGTGCACATGTAGTAATTGTAATAAAAATATGATAGATTTAAATAAGTATTGTGTGCAATACAAAAATTAAAATAAAGGAAAATACATTTTTAATTAAAAAATATTAAGTAAATTTTTTGTGATAAGGTATTATGGAAAACATTAAGAATATAAAAAATCTAAAAATTATCAATGTGTGGATGAATTATTATATTAAAACTTGTGTGTATACAGCATAAAAATAATGATCTATATTACAAATACTTACAAAAAATATATAGAAAATAATATTTAAAAAACTATAATTTGAAAGGAAAATAGCAAATAAATATTAAATAATTAGATAATAAACCTTCCAAGTAAAATGTTATAAATTTTATCAAATTAAAATTGCTTATAGAAAATTCAAAACATATCCATTCATGTAATAATTGTAATACAAATATTATAAATTTAAATAAATAACATGTTCAATATGAAAAATCGAATAATGAACTATGCATATTTGATAAAAATATTAAGTAATTCTTCACGATAATATATTATGAAAAGCATCAAAAACAAATAAAAAGTAAAGATTAGCAACGTATTGATGAAAAATTATTATTTTAAAAATTATATTTTTATATATATAAACCAATACAAACTTGTCTTATATGCAACTTTATCATTTTAATTTAATACATGAATCATGGATAAAAATAATTAAGAAAATTTGAATTCAACTAGATAATTAAGAAAATGCATTATAAATTTGAAGAGCAACTATATATTCTAAAAAGGGTGAGCTTGATTCACTAAAATCTAAAGAAAGAATTTATGTGATAAATCATTACATAATATTATTATGTAAATTATTGGAAGATATAATTTGACAAAATATTGTATAAAATTATGTATACATATTATTTCTTCATTTACAAAATATTTTCTTTTGAACTTGATTAAAAGTGATTTTACCTATATCTAAGAAATGAATTTATATAATAAAGTATTATATAATATTTTTACCGATAATGTGTTAATGCATGATTTCTTAAATTATGGAATATCTTCTTTTTAACTTCAAGTTGCACGGATTAGTCTCAAGTGGTCAAAATAGAAATATCTATTAAATATATTTTCAAAGAATTTAAAATTTTCAAAAATTTGAAAATGTAGAATTCTGATAAAATTAATAATTGAGCTTAGTTAACGCTCTTGCTATTACATAAATGATTAAACAGAAATTTCGAAAACCTATGTTCAGTGTTAATATGAATCAATCAAAATGAACAACATATATATATATATATATATATATATCGAGAGAGAGAGAGAACATTATAAAATCAAACGCAGTTATGTCAGTATTAAGGATTTATTTATTAAGATCAATTTACTAATATAAATATAATCAATTTAAAAGAAAAAAGCTATTTAAAAAGTAAATCAAAAAATAGAAGTATAATTATATAAGAATAATAATAAAGTAATAATTCAAAATTTTATGTTAAATTCTCGTGAAATTTGGGTGAACAAATTAATAAATTATAGACTAATTGATTTCCATTTAATTAGACATGTATACTTAATTTTTAGTAAATATATATATCATTAACGGGGTTATTGTTGAGTTTTGAAAACCCAAATGTACTTTCAAACTAAAATATTATTAAAATCTCAAAAAAAATCTCATTTCTCTCACTTATAAGACAGATATAAAATTATATATATCTTGTCGATAATATAGTAATTTGAGTAAGTCCTATACATATTTAAATAATTGATCTTTTTGAAAAGATAGATATTGATATTATTTATCATATATAAATGCAATAACAAGACTACATAACTTAATATTCAAATAACTATGCTATAAAAGAATTTAAAAAGCTATAACTACTCAACTTGAAGGTAAGAAAATAATTCAGCGTTAAAAAACATACAATTAATGATATTAAAGTAGTTGCTCGTCACTTGCTGTTTAAAACGTATATTTATCATATCATATATATAAAGATTCAAAACAAAACATTAATTGCTAATTTAAAACTAAATTAATGTTATACAATTATTGATAAATAAATAAATTGTATAATTGTTAAAAATAGTATTTACGTCTATGCAGTTATTTTGTACATGAATTAGTATAGAAAATGAATGTATAATAAGGTGAAGCACTTATTACACTTCAACAGTATATTAACATCGTATGGCTCAACCATGAGAAGGTGTTCGGCTAAGCTTACAGTAGCTTTATTCTTAAACCTTGCAAATTCTTTTGCATAAAAATAATAAAATTATTTCATAAATTTTCGTTGAAATTCATGATCATAGTGAATTATATTTTTATGTAGTATTATTTAAAAATAATTATGTCTTTTTTAATACATAAAATGTGTTTAGAATACCTAATTTATTTTTAGAAACTAAACTAAGCTCACCCAAATGGCCCGATGAGGTCCCAAGAAAGCGGGGTAACGTAGCGCACTGCGATCTTTATTAAAACACTTGGAATGACAGGCAAGCGTTCCCTCTCAGCCCTGTGATTCCATGCATGTCGTGGACTCGTGACACGTGCGGCCCTTGCCTTGTTATACGCTATCATTTTCTTTCTGTAATTTGTACCTATAATAAGAAAAAAGAAACTTCCGTAGCCAACGAAGCCCTGCAAAGCCCATACGTGGATCTAAATAACTAGTGAATCATAATAAAAAGAAGCCACTGATTTCAATAAAAAGAAACTTTCCTGCTTGTCGTCAATCATACTAAGGTTTATTATCATAAGAAACGCAATGGAAACGATCTGCATACGCTCAAGGTTTGAAGACGCCATTTCTCTTAAGTAACCACCAACCTTTCATTCAAACGATGCCTTTATCTTCGTTTTATTCCCCGAAAAAGTCGGACCATTCATGCAGAAGTCATCTCTTCCCCTTCCGGAGACGGAACTCCGGCCGCGAAGAACGGCGTCTCCCGCCTAGAGAACTTGACCCTCGCCGCCGCCTTCCTTGATATCTGATAAGCGCTGGCGATCTCGCAGCCCACTCTCCGGCCTGCTTCACCACCGCGCAATTCTGCGGCACCGCCACCACCTGCCCCGCCCGCACTTGCCCATCGAACACCGCCTGCTCCTTGTGGTGCACTATCTGCATCCGCGACTCGCCGCGCGTCCCGTAGAACACGCTGTTGGCGTTCACGCGCCAGTGCGGGGACATTATTGCGTTCTGCAACGTAAATAGTTACGGAGAATCTTATTTAGCAATGATTCTATTAATCATCTCATAATGGTGTCGCTACGCACTACGTTGCTTGCTTACCCTGTAGAGAACTCCTTTGGTGGCGCTGAGCTGGAGGAAGCGGAGGACGGGGAGTGTTAGGCTGTTGACGGTGGAGAGCCGCCCAGAGCGTGCGAAATTGTCTAAGCTTGGCGGTGCAAATGGTCTCCTCAAACGCATTCCCGCGGCCGTAATATTGGTCCCCTTCCCGGCGGCCACATTCCTCTCTTGTTTGAGGCGGCGCGATCACTGAAGGGCCTTCTTAACTGAGACCAAGTGTCCCCTTTCATCTTATTCGCCCCGGAGCTTTCTCGCCGTCTCCTCACTCACCCCAAATATCTCAGCCAACGTCTTAACTTCAATTCCCTGGCAAACATTGCCCAATTCGTGTTGGCCGAGTCCACGTCCCGGCTGTTGCCGTTTGGGGGTTCCGGCCAGGTAGAATGACTGCCGTTCACATCAAACAACAAGCAAAATTGAATCGTGGATTAGTGACTGCTCTTAGTTCCAGTTTTTTTTTCTTTTTTCTGTGATTATTGATTCATACGACCCGTTACTTTACCCTGGGATTTTATCGACCTGGTTGGCATTGCTGGTATCGTTTTGCATGACATCGACGACGAGCTCCTGATCGCCGCCGTTGTGGCACCAGTGACCAGCCACGGCGGGGATGGCGATAATATCGCCCTGGCTGTAGTGTCCAATTTTGTGACGGCGGTCCCTAAACCTCTGGCTTCTTCCCTCCTCGGATAGTTGTTGGGGTGACTCGAAAGTTTCGGGGCATCCCGAAGTCATAACCCCAAAGATTCCCCTGCCTGGATGCAGGAAGGTGTGAATAACCGTACAAAGAGAGTAAAGATTTACTGCAAATGAATCTGTATTGGCTGAACGAGTGAACCTTGAACAATGTAGGCCAGGATAGGGAGATTGTGATAGGCAGGCAACTGGAGCGCTCTGCTTTGGAGTCTGTGGCGGCGGATGGAGGCGCCGGCGCACTGGAATTCCTGGTTGTTGTGATCCCAGAAATCGGTGACTCCGCCTTCAGCTTAGAGGCCATAGGAGGGATCCTAAGCATTGATTCTCCTGAGATGGCACTCGTACTGTTGACCCCGGACGGAGTAGCCAAAGGTTAAGCTGGAAAGAAGAACAAATCCGCTTAGTGCTGGAAGGAGTAGCTTGGTCATGGTTAGACAGCTGACTGGATGTGAATATTTGGGGTTGATTGTGGGGGGAAGAGAGGAGTGGGGGAGGCTGGGTATTTATGAAGGAATGGGGGTTTGCGTTTGACACGTAGGTGGTCATGACCCTGAGAGGCTTGCCATGTTGCTATTTGCATGGCTGCCCGTATCTTCATGGCTTCCGCCAAATATACTGTTTGCAGGCTGGTGGGTTCTGTCTTCTGTGTATGGTAAAAAGAAGGGATTTTCTGTTTGCATTTGAGAGAGAGAAAGAAAATTGTTTGTGAATTAGCATGGCTGGCTTGCAATGGTGTGGGTTGTTGCATAGAATAATAGAGAAACAAAGCAGTGATTGGATAACGGTCTGTGTCTCATTCTCTATATCTAAATCTCATTTTTAAGCCATCTCTCTTGAAAAATTTCTCATTTTTCAAAAATTTGCTCCTCCCATGCCCTACATTCCTATATACTCATATTTACTACAAACTCATTCTTTCTAATACAACACTTACCTATCACACCACTATAATTATTATATTATTTTTTAAATACCATCTATCTATATGAAATAACTCACTTTCTCACTCCATATCTCTAAAAATATTTATGTTGCTTTATCTTATGAACATTTTATCCCTCAGACAGAACACCAACCCCTGACAGCTCAAGTGGCCTAATAATCGGTATTCGAGCTCGAAATGAGTTGCAGCTCGAGCTGCCACGTTCCACGGTGTACCAATACTGGGTATTTGAAAACAAATTGACAGGCTTATGTTCTTAAAATGGATTTTCCATTAACCTTGTAATAGATAAGAAGGGTCTCCCATGCAGAAATTTCAGAATTCTTTTCAAAAACCATATTGCTAATAGCGCCTCAACATAAAATATGGAAGAAAAGCCTTATTTTGTGAGCCTAAATCTTTGGTTTGAGGGAGGGCAGCGTGAGGAGTAGATTTTAAAATTTCAGAACACATGCCGTATGATATTTCAGGTTACAACACTGCATGTATAAATTGGACTAAGTGCCAACCCGAAACTAACAACATCTAGATCATGTACATTCTACCATGACTGCATACTGAAAGCCTTGGTTATATTGCTCGTCCATACATTTTTCAATAAAAGTACAGATCTGAGAAACAGCTAAGAGGCCACTGGAGAGTCTTTTTAAGTTAAATCTTACGATTCGCGGTATTTGGTCAAATCGAAGGTCAACGTCCTCGAGCAGCTGAAAGGTAAAAAACCGTTTAGGATTAGCATCAGGGACAGGTAAGCTTGTGCCTACTGAAAGAGGGAAACAAATGAAACATGGCGGGAGACAGGTTTCTCACCCTCGGTCAGAATCACGATAAACGCCAACCAGAGCTTCAGCTTTGTCATAAAAGTTGTCCTTGAGCGAAATCACGATGCTCTGAAAACCAGATCCGAATTCAGCATCTCGGTCCAACCTTGGTCCTCCGCAAGATTTTGATCGGACAAAACCGGCAACTTTGGCGACATTTAGATTATCTAATGCAGCGTCCACTTCATCCAATATGAAGAATGGTGAAGGCCTGAAACTGTAAATCCCAGGATAAGAGAAAACGTGACGGCATGGAAGATGGGGCAGTGTCTAATCAGTTGAAATCAATAAGAAAGTGATTCCCGCTTAAATGAATGAATAATTCACAGGAATATTAGACAAGGTGTGAAATCCAAGGAGTTCCATATAGAACTACAGAACAGACAACTTTTGGGGACAAATCAAAGAGTATCTGAAGCGCCGGTGACATTAGAATCATCAAAAATTTTTAAAAAAAAAGTACAGGGAGGAAGTTGGATCAAACATTCTACAAATTCAAACAATCATAATAATAAGTTCATTCAAAACTGAAAAGCATGAAACCTTGTGCACACTCAATATACAGAAATAAAGTAGAAAACTTCAAGAAGCATCTCGACAAAAGACCGACTAAACAGAAAATTAACACCTTTAGACTACAGCAAAGAATTCACCTGGGAAAAGCTAAGGTATATTATTTTGCTTTGTGTATACCTGTGGATGGAGAAGAGCAATGCAAGTGCTGCAACAGTCTTCTCACCACCAGATAGTTGGGACATATCCCGATATCGCTTTGTTGGTGGCATGGCACTGTACTTGACGCCATAAAGATATGGTTCATCAGGATTCTCCAAGTTCAGATACGCTGTTCCACCCACCGCATGGGTACTGCTCATCCCACCCACCGAATGCGTACTGCTCTTAGTAAGTTCATTGTATATTTTGTCAATATTACTGGAAATGTGGTTAAAAGCTTCCATAAACAATCCATGCCTGCATTCAACTCTAAAATCAGTGGCATTCACTTAAAGAATCAAATATAAGAACAAAATAATCTTGGGTATTAAAGCAAAACCCGGACCAAATGATAGGTAAGAAGGCATTATCACATGGCTTCATACATATGCACATCTACACAAAGACCACAACATGAAGTCTACAAGGACAGTTTCCAAAAAGAGAGTTTCGCAAGTGTTACCAACCTCAAGAAAATTCCTACACGCAAATTGTGTCTCCCAGACTCTTTTCACCAGTTAAATGCAACACTACAACCTACAGTTTCTTAAGTCTCACCAAATTTGAGAAAATTCCTACATATAAACCATAGGTGTGTTCTCTAGATGATGTTTTCACAGGTTAAAAGTGACACCATAACCTAGCACCATGAGTTTAATTGCACCTCGAGTTCTAATTATACAAGACAACAAGAAGCAAGGTTTCTAAAGATTTGCCACATACCATGTCCACAAGGATAATTTTAGGTTCTGGAAATATTTAAGTTCAATATCTGAGTGAACAGCCACTATCACAAAGAACTGCAGGTGAATCACAATTTGTTACTTCCACAACTAAAAAATGAAGTCTACAAAGACCATTTACTCCCCAAAAGTAATTGAAGAGTTAAGAAACAAAATTCATTATCATTATTGTGATAAGGATCATGCAGGCCGTGGAGGTAAGTACTTATGCATACTCAAAATTGGATCTCTTCAACAATCTGCAAGTTATATTGGAGAATTCATACAATACCTCGTCTGTCTTACTCTGTTGTATTCAGCAGTAACTTTGTTCTGTTCATCCCTGGCAGCCTCCCATTCTCTGGATGCAGCTCTTTCCTTCTCCAACACAGCCTCATATTGATCCAGTGCCTTCAAATTTGGAGCTGTTCTTCCAATTTCAGATATCAAGGCTGAAATTTTCTGTGAGAATTCTGCTTCAATCTTCTCTCTTTCAGATGGTTTTGACTTCTGATGAAGAGATCTACTCAGAGAACTAAAATCAAAAACTGGCCCTGGGGATGAAGATCCAATATCCATAGGGTCAGCAACTGTTGGAATGTCTATATGCTCCAGCTCACACTTCTCCAGTATCTCTTGCTTCCGCAGACCTAGTTGCTCTATTAGAGCCTCCTGTAAATTCCATAACCATCTAAACTTATCAGCTCCTTTTTATCATTTTTAAATTTTGAACACTGAAGCTGTTAAAAGGTGTGTAAGATAAAACAGGGGAGGATGCACAAAAGTTATGCCTCAATGAAATCAAGGAGTAAAACTAACCTTAGACTTAATTTGACGATTATGCTTTGTAATATTTGATGTAGCAGCAGATATCTTTTTTTTCCATGCCTGGATATCCCTTTCACACTCCCCTGCTTTTGATTTCCACTCTGACAATAAGACAAATGGATATCAACAGTTTTTAGGTTGAGCATGAGTTCTTTTGGGCGGCCCAAAGATTACGGTTGATCTCTAACAAGAAGGACTTGAGATCTCAAGACCATATAAGGACACTAGATCAAGTGATCAAAAGAACTAGCAGTATAATAAAAGTGAATGGAGCACAAAGCTTTAATCCATCTGATCCAAAACACCTCAAGCATACAAACCAATTGCCTAACTTCGGTATGACCAAGTAGGTAAAAGAAAATAGTGAGATTGGTTATACAGTTTGACTAGGCTATCTGAGATCTTAATCTTCTCCATTTGATTTAAAAACTTAGTTTTGTCATTTAAGGTCTCAAGCAAATAAGAACAAAAAATATAAAAATCAAAAACCTCAGAGTACCTTGTACTTCTTCCTCTAAATCTTCAACCTCAGAATTAGCCGTCTCCGTTGCTGACTTCAATTCACCCTGCCTTTTCTCAACCTCTTTCAAAGCATTTTTTAAGTTAGTAATTGTTGATTCCAGCTTGGCAATACGTGAACCCACATCTCGTTTCTTTTCATACTCCAACCTAGCAAACATGAAGTGGATGGGATACTTTATTGTACTATATTTCAGAGTTTTATAGAAAAGCTGCCAACAATGCAATGTCATGTGATGTTCCGAACTTTTCAGCTCTGGAGATGCATAATCACACCCATATCACAAGCCTGATTAATTAAAACACTGATAAATTCAGTGTTGTTCCCTCTTTGCCCTCAGTCAATTAGTAAAATTTTTCATTTTCAAACAGAAGAATGCACTATTTAAATCTTAATCTAGGCTACTGCTCAATCATGTGCTACTTCAAAGTAAACACTCATGTCATCTAGTGAAAATGCCTAGTTATAGATAGAGTAGAAGGAGGCCAATCTGAGGGACTAAACCTCTTTTTAATGAGAACAAATTAGCAAGCTGGATGAGATCCAAAATAGAGATTTAAAAATTGTTTTCAATTCTAAACATCGCCGCCCACCCCACCCCCCACAAGAAGAAGAGATACAGATATCAGATATGTAGTTTATATCTTGAAAACATAGGTTTCCAAACAAAACTCTCATTGAATAGGAAAATATTTTAACCTTTTTTCTGTATTGAGTCAAACAGAATTTTTTGCCCAAAAGTTGCTCATTAGTAGGCAGTGAAACAAGGCAAAGGCAGAAATAAAAGAAGGCCTCCACAGAAGAGATTAAAGATCAAATGAAATCAGAATCACTGGTTGGCTTGTGGGCTTACTGTATTTTAAGAATAAGTCAGCATTCAAAAAGAGAACATTTACATTAAAGGTTTGATTATATCTCTTTTGTGAGAGGCAAACTAACTAGATCAGTTCATGAAGGGTTTGGAAAACTGCAAAAAGTTTTGCAATAGAAGATATAACACAGCTGAAAAACAGTGGAAGATCAAGCACAAAGATGAAATAAACTTTCAGAAAACCAAGTGACATGCAAATAAAGCAGCAGCTTAAACTTGCAATAACAAAAGGAACAGATGACCCCCAAGAGCACATACTGGTATTTCAGCTTTGATTGCTGATTATGCAAGTTAAATCTTTCCGCAGCTATCTGCTCAATAGCCTTGAGATGGTTCTCTTCATATTCCCGAATATTTTTTACGCCAACAGACTCGCTGAATTTCTTGTAAATTCGGTCAACAATATCATTGATCCTCTTCTCTAGTGATACAATCTTCGATGCCCTTGTGGTGATAACATTTTCTAACTGCCAAAAACCAAGGAACGTTGAGGTATTCGGTGAACGAGAAATAAGGACACTAAGGACCAAAAAAACACCTTCTGAACTTCAGGTTTGACACGGTCAATTTCATCTTCAATATTGCGCTTCTCCACCTTCAATTTATTCAGTTTGTCCTCAATACTTTTCTGCAAAAGATCTTCCTCTGAGTAACAGTATTATATGACACAGCCTCAAAACCAGCCCCAAAGCAAGACCATGAAATAGGAAACGTGTACAATTTTCATTCAATATAATAAGTACTTCATAAGTTTAGACCAACAACTACAAAAACCACCTAAGCACGGATAAGAAGATGAATAGCAGACATTCCATATAATTGAACAATCGACGACAACATCAAGCCACATGCATACTCACGACTCTTCAATCTTTTGTCTACAAAAGTAACCAAATAGAATTTGAACCTAAATTCAAAACATGGCAAAAGCACAAACGAGATTAAATATCCTGACTTCATAGTCAAGCAGATGTGAGTCATTATCCAAAGTTCAGCATATGGGGCCACTTTTGAAATATCTTCTTCAGGTTCATCCAGTTATCTACTTTATGACAATTTCGGCAGTTACCATACAACCACCGGAAGGCCAGCTGCACTAGATTTATAGTGGATTGATACCATATAAAAAGAATTGTTGATTTAAAAAAGAAAAGCATTTCCAAGTTTCTGAATACAAACTAAACATATTAAGAGAAGGAAAAACCTTCTCAATTTCTGTATACTGAATCTTCTTCTCAAGGCCACTAATTTTGCCAGATGCTTCAGACTCCTTAAGCTGCATTTCTCGAATTGACCCAAGTTTTTCCAAGTCAGACTCCAAGTCCTCTTTTTTCTTCTTAAGCCCTACAAAATGCAACTTTTTAGAAGTAAAGAAATCAAATACACAAAATACATGATGTAAATAGCAAGACCTAGAATTCCACTTCACTGACCTTCAATTTTCTTGTCATCCCATTTATGCGAGCGTGCTTCCATTCCTCCGCTGGTGCCACCAGTCATTGTACCAGATTTGGTCAATAAGGTTCCATCAGT
The DNA here is from genome assembly GCA_019155195.1 of Avicennia marina. Lineage (NCBI taxonomy): Eukaryota > Viridiplantae > Streptophyta > Magnoliopsida > Lamiales > Acanthaceae > Avicennia > Avicennia marina. The sequence goes on from CM032753.1 coordinate 13,039,464, forward strand.
AGTCACAACTGTCACCAAAAAGGAGAAGTTGTATCAGTCAGCATAGCATCTAGAGAAATAAATTAAGTATTATACCTTTGAATCTCTGTCCACTCCAGCTCAGATGCTTAGCTTCATCAAGATCATCGCAGACTAAGGTATTTCCAACAGCAAACAAAATAGCTTTTTCCAACGCAGGGTCAAATCTGGGACTGTCAAGGAAATTGACTTTAAAGCAACATTCCAAAAGAACACATCAACAAAAGGGAATCATTCTTTAACTAATAAAAATTGATACAGAGGGATGAAAAGGTGGGACATAAATGGAGAATCAGCATACCGAGCCTTTCCAAGAAAAAGCTCCAAGAAACATACAAAGATTAAGACTTTCAGCTAATCCAAGCCATAATAACTAATACAGTTATGTATACATTTAGGTACAATGTAGAACTTAAGTGACATCTGTGAGTGATTGACAAATAGCACAGCTATACGTCTTGCAAGCACCTACCGACAACAATAAGGAAATAAAATCAAAAGACATAAAATTAACAAGAAGGAAGAGGTCTCTCACATTAACATTTTTTAAAAGATTTAGGGAACTCTTGTGTTCAACATTTTTTTTTCAGATTTAGGACACCCAAATCAGAGACTATGACATACATTAGATACAAATGCAATCATATAGAAAGATAAAATAGATACTGAGAGAGAAATGGTATAGGAAAAAAAATTAAAAAGATCAAAGAAACCTCACAAATGCAAAATGTCATGTTAGTGTGCTAAAGAAAAGGCATGCAGGATTCACTTAACAAAAATAAGAAATAAAAAAAACAGGTTTTAATGCAAGATTGATTTAACAAAAATAAAAAAATAAAACCAGGTTATAACATCTTGCTTGCTGGTTAACATGATGGATTGAAAAATTAATACGAAAGCTTTAATTGAGGATACTGTATAACATCGAAAACCAGCTTTGCAGTTCCACCCAAGGTGCGCAACTTCTCTATGACTGGCTTCACACGCACTGACAGAACAGGTATAAATGTCTGTGGGGGAAGCCTTTGCTCTTTCAGATACTGTTGGAACACAAACTTACTGGTCAAAAACAACTAAAAACCTTTCTAAACTTTAAGCCACCAACAGCCTAAACAAAACAAGCAAAATTCTTCGGCCCAAAATAGTGAAGCTTGTAAAACCTTCTCTTCATTATAAGCTTTTTATTTTAGGTCAAAAGCTCATTTGAACAAGGAAATATATACAGTATAACAGATTAAAATCCACCAATGCTAGTCAAGATAATATGTGGAACAATGTTTAAAAAATACTCTGTTTACAGAACTTCACGGTCACAACAGAGAAGGCAGTGCATAGAGAATATTCAGAAATCCATTTTAAACTTATCACTAAAAAACAGGAATAATTCCAAAATTCAAACTACACACACATGCACATGTATCAACCTTGATGCATTCCTTTCCAGTATGTTCATCCTCAACTACTACTGCATCCATGAATCGGCCCATAGCAACAGTGACGGCAAGATTATACTTCTTTTGTATTGGCCTACACAGATCAGTCATGCGACCATGAACGCCAGGAAAGAGGCGTTTGAGGGTTTCAACTGCCTGGGACAACCTGGCATCCCTCTCATTTTCATGCCTATCAGCCTTCAACTCCCGTAGCTGATTATCTAAATCACTAATTTTTGCCTTCAACATATCATATTTGCGCCTGAAACAAATATATCTCTAACTGGGTAAACTAATTCAAAATATAAGTAATCAAGACCAACTGACAAGTAAGAGCACTGTTATTAAGCTAAACCTTGAATCTGAAAGCTTATCTTTCATCTCACGTTGTTCCTTCCGCACTTTAGTGAGATCTTCCTTATGCTTCCCAACAGCATCAAGAATTTTCTTGAGTCTAGTTTGCATTTGTTTCTCCTGCGACTCTAGCTCCTGCTTTCGATTTTCTAACTGCTGAATATTTTCTTCCAAATTCTTCTGAGCTTCAATATCAGCATTGTGTTGCCGGTCTAAAACTTCCTTCTCGTCCTTTAGTTTTGCAGTTTTCATCCCAGCCTCCTCTTTACTGCAAAAACAGTGGTATTTAGCATGGTTTGTCTAAAACCATTAGACTAGACAATTATAGAAGTGTTCAGATCTGAAGAATAAAGAAAAACTGTAGAGGCACACATCTGATGATATGTCTCCAATTCACTGTCAACTAACTGAAGCTTTCCACCGGCATCCTGGCTCTTTTCACGCAACTCTTCAAGTTGCTTAGTCACATCCCTCAAGTCATTCTCAAGTCTTTCAACCTCCTCCGCATGTCTCCTTTTTTCTTCTTTTTTCTTAGCCAGCTCTTTGCTTGTAGTTTTTATTTTTGAAGCTATACGAGTTATCTCCTCCTTTAACTTCACAAGCTCAGATTGCTGTAGCATCAGAAAGAGTGAATTTTATAAGTTTTTAGCTGCCTGTGTCACTGACATTAACCACATTATCAATTTGCAACAGAAAGAAGAAAATTGAAACTTAAACAAGGAGATTAATTATGATATACAAAAATCTTGGTTATTATGAGGAAATCTTATTAAAATGCAATTGAGTGGCATGCTACAAGGTAGTGCTTAACCAAAGTTCTCCCATGGTTTTACCAGAAAGTAGCCTGGTTAACTGAATAATCCTAGCTTGGCATCTTGAAAAGCCCCTTGAAGCATTTACAGATTCATTTTCCTTTCAAATGCTGGACTAAATTTTGATAGAGTTCATGAATCATAACAAAGTCCTATTTTACAATATTTTCATTAGGAAACTTCAAAATTTTTACAAATTTCATGATGAACTATGTTATTTAAAAACAAAGCAAAGCTTTTTAAAGCCATTCATCATTCACCTAGGGAAACTAGGATCCACAGCAAAATGATTCACTCAGTATCTTGTCTTAGAAATATGGTCCCATCCAAAATTCAATTTATACATAACACTTCAAACTCAGTATGTATGAAGTAAACCATCAGATATTCTTAGCCTTAACTACCATTGCAAGGGAGTACAAAGAAAAATATGAAATAAATCACAGTAACAGAACTAAATAACATTTAAAAGCACAGTCTCAACAACATATATCATACGTTATCAATTCTATTCTGTTTCTCAGCAATCCTCCTCTGACACTGTTCAACCTCTTTCAAATATCCAGCTTGTTCTTTATTCTTTTTCCTTGCTTCAGCTTCATAATTATCCAGCTCATGCACGATTTCTTTCAGGCTATTGTCTTCAACATCCAGGTCCTCATTAGCTTTTTCAATATCCTTCTGTATGTTCAGCAGTTGCCAAAGATAATGCTCTTGCTTCAAAGATTTCTGCATGGGAATTATCAAAATGAGACAAAGTGCCAGTCTACTCCAAAAGGGAGCTGTTTAGTACTTTATTATCCTCTCGAGGTTAACAAATATAAAGTTCAACAAACGATGGGAGAATTTACTCTTCAATGACAGTAAGACTCTTGAGTTGAAAAGATCAATGATAAAGATCAAAGTGTGTGATTGATAATTAACTCAAACTTCATACACTGAAAAGCTCTATTGCCAGTAAAATGCAAGATTAAAATATTTATATTGAAGTAAAGATGCAAAATTAGAAAAATCAAGGATAATATAAACCAGTTGCTCTTGCAGTTTGAGATGCTTTTCGGCCTCCTCTTTCTGCAGCTTCTTCTGCTTTTTTTCTGCTGAAATGGTCTTCTTTTTCTGATGAGCAAGCACAGCCTTTTCATCAGCTTCGGCTTTTTGAATTTCCAGCTCTTCATACTGTCTCTTGTATTCTTCAGATCCAGATATTTGTTCAAGAAGGGCAGTGAGTTCCTTAGGATTTTTCGAAGCAATAGACTCCACATCTCCCTGAGCAACAAAGAGTTCAATAGTTACAAAAACACAACCAACAACATGATTTGGAATAATTTCTAGAAGTGCCACCCACTGTTTTCATTCCTTTACCAGTCAGCCAAAAGACTAAAGCAATTCTACAATTTACCAGTATGGATCAAGACTATGAGCATGCACATTTGTACATGATCTCTAACCAACTATATTTCTTCAGTAATCAATCTAAGCACATATATGCATAAGTGTGTAGTCATATGTATGTCAGTAGTGCCCGCCTCCCTATCCATTGCAAAAAAAGTATTACAGTAAAAGAAAAAATATATTTCAAATAGATGAGCAAAACTGTTGTACATGTAAACTCAGATACTCAACAACAAATAGCAATTTCATACAAGGAAATCGCTTCCAGTGTTAGAACAAGAACAGTACCACCGTGTTCCAGCGTTTCTGCCTTAGTAACAAACCAAAATGAAACTCAAATTTCAGACTTTAATCACAAAATGCTATAAATTTCCACAGAACCTTGTCTCCACCCGTGCTTTCTCAGTTGACCACACTCTAACAACCAAACATTTTTTAGTTTTTGTAGATGCCACAGTGATATCACAGCTCTCATCATTTCAAATATCATTGCTCTAAAGCTAAATATAAAAAGGGTAGTATTCCTCCAACTACATTCTTCAAATATGTTGACATATTCTTCTCCAATTTTACAACTAGGCATCTCATCCTCAGACCTCAATCTTCTGCACCAATTTTCGTTCGCACTAAACATATACTATTAGCCAGTGAATGAATTCCACAGACTGAATTAGATTAAGCAGGAAGAAGAATGACCTGAAAAACGAGGAAATTTCGCGCTTTAACAAGGATACCAAGCGACCTCAGCTTCGCATTGTACTCATCCCAATTCACGACGCGGTCCCCAATCCTATACTCGCTACCACCTGCAGGCGTAATTGACCGAGTAAATTGAATTTCCGAGCCGTCAGGCAGCTGATACACGAGCATGACGTGTGCCCTACGTCCCCTCTGCTCCTTTTCACGGTCGTCAAACGCGTAAATAAGGTCCCGCAACTGAGCCCCGCGAAGTTGACCAGTCCGGACACCGAGGACAAAGCTTATAGCGTCCATCAGATTAGATTTTCCGGCGCCATTGGGCCCTATTATAGCCGTAAAATCGTAGAAGGGCCCGATAATCTGGTGGCCTTTGTAGGATTTGAAGTTCTCCAGCTCTAGCCGGAGTATTTTACCGGAGGCGGGCCGAGATGGCATTTTGGGGGATTTTGGAGGGAATCAAAACCCTCGTATTTGAAAATTTAGGGGTTTTACTAGTCTGGCTTCCGTAGGAGGGTAATTCAGAAATTCAAGGATTAAATGGTACGGAATTTGATGGAGAAGGGGACTTTGGGAGTGTGAAGTTCATGGAGCGAGATAACGACGAATTTCCATGAGCCAAAGTATTGAGGGTAAACGAGTGGGAAAATATGCAAATATGTTTCGTAAGAACGAATGCGTGCTGAAAGTGTTCGGTCTACGGTTCGGTGCAGTGCTCCGGTGAAAAACTTGCCTACGACTTTTGTGCAACTCGCCTCATCAAAAAAAAAAACGTGTTTCTAACTCGTTCCTGCGAGGCGTCTGCAGTTCCACTTCCCCCATCCCCGGTCTAAACTAAAGTTTCCCATGACTTGGTATGTGAATTATAAAATCAACATATATGACAAAATATATATATATACATATATATCATATACAGTCATCACGTTTTATATATGGGTATGAAAATTAATTTTCATGGTTGTTTCTGGGATATTCTAAAATAATATTCATAATAATTAAATAGTTGAGCTGCCGTAATAAATTTATTTGTACGGATGAATTCAAAATATAAATCATATAGACTTGATTTAAGTTTAATCTTGGTGATTTGGGAATGAAGTGGTGTTATATTTAACTTTACAAGTAAACTTGAATCTATTCGTATGTTACCCACAAAAAAACGAAAAAAGAGTTCCTATGGGTGAGTTCAACTTGAAATCAATTTCAAATGGTCTTTACAATGAATTAATAGACATCATATGCTCATTATGTGCACAAAATTGTTTGTAAATTATATGATTTATTTAAAATTTTCAATCGTCTTCGTTTATCAATATTTATACAATTCAAATACATTGTTAGATAAAAAATTATTTAAATTTACATTCAAATTATTTCCTTATGTATATATGTACACTCACAAATATAACTAACACATAAATATTTAAAATTTAATTATTATGTTTATTTATAATCAAATTATTACTTATATATATATATATGTATGTATATGCCACATGCATTCATATTTAAGTGTATGCGAATATATACTTCAAAAACTAATTGTAGCTATATATATTATCATGTAATAAATCATTATTATATATTTATGTATATATAAATATAAAAAATAAATGAAAGCAAAATTTTCTTCTCCCATTAAAATTTCACAATGAGATGTGACTTTTAAGTTCATTTCTCATCAAATAGCGATCGAACATTACCTACAGGTTTATTATTTATAATTGATATCGTTACACACTTTATATATGCAAAAAAATTAAATAAAATGTAATCTCTTATGTAATAAAATTTTCATAATAATTTAAAACAGATAATATATAGATGTTGAACTTATTATATTAAACATTTAATATAAATAAAAAATTGCTAAATCATAATTTTTATGTATAAATAGAAAATTACACAAAAAATAACATTTTATATTTGTATTATGCGATTTATGTAAGTGTGTGTGAAAAAGAAAAAATAAATTTCGTAGTGTGTGTGAAAAAGAAAAAATAAATTTCGTAATGAATTAACAAAAATAAAAATTTAAAGTCATTAATTCTCAATTCAAACTTGAAAAAAAATTATGGTTGATTAGTATTAGTTAATTAATTAAAAACAGGGACATATTTTCTAAATTATTAAATGACAAAAAAATTATTATAAAGGGTGTAAGTCTAATAATATAGTATATATTAAGTGAAAATATGAGTACAATTGACAAAAATTAAAAGATGAAAGACATTTTCAGAAAATTATTAAAAGAACAAATAAGTCCTTAGCAATAATATAAAAGTATAGATAAAAAAATTATTAAATGTGAAAATAAAGCAAAAATAAACAGAAAGATAAAAGTAAAAATAAAGCTTGAAACAGAACGAAAAATATGAGAGAGAATTATAACACGTTGACACACAAAAGAATTTTTTAAAAAAAAAAGAATGAAAAGTGTTGGTGATTGGGATAATGGCATTTTAATAATGGACATTTAACGTGTGAAAAAAACTAGTTTGTAATTGCTAAATTATTTTTGAGTAGTTTTAGGTGGGATATTTTTTATGATTTTATTATTTCTATATGTTAGGTTATATTTTTACAATGCATTTCTTTCAGTAGAACACTTTTTGTTTTGTTCTTCTATTTAGTAAATTAGTACCAATCGTGTTGACTTAATGAATATTGGTAAAATCCTTGGATAAATCAATTTCGGTTTTATTTGATTGAATTTGTTGCGCACTGCATTGACTCTAATCATTTACTCATATATATTTAGTTAAATCTGAACATTCAGGGCGGCTGTGAATTTATTTATAAATTATGAAAACTATTCCATTTTAATTAATAAAACTAAAATTATTTCAAATTTAAAAATAAAAAGAATATATAAAATAATAAAATAAAAAATATCAGGAAAACTTAAAAAGAGAGAATAAAAAAACATGTAGCAAATGTTAAAAAGGAAAAATTAAAAAGATAAAAAATTAAAATAAGAAAATCATGTGATTTTATATTATGTAAAAATATTTAACATAAAAAATGATGAAAGATTAAAAGAATGTAAAAAATAATAAAATTTGAGAGAACATATAAATATAAATCATAAATTGAATAAGATTATATAAAGAAATGATAGAAAAAATAAAAGTATTTGAGATAAAGGTATTTATGTATTTTTACTTTATTCAATTTAGAACTCTTTTTACTTAATAATATACACGCAAATATAAATTCTTTGTTTCACTATCGTCATTGTTATTTAATTATTACCAATGAAAATATCCGGATATTCGAAAGGTTTTATTGAAAAAAGTGTTTGCGAGTCTTATTCTTTAACATCATGATTGGTACATGAGAATGAAATAGAAATAAAATAGCGATTCCTACTTCATTCTCGTTCCATATGATTAGATATTGGAAAATCATAATTTCATTGGGAACAAGTGTTCTCAGAAATAAGAAAAATCTATCCCCCTTTACCTCTGTTGATTTCTTCATTCCCACATTATTAAGAAAGATTTATATTTTACACCATTAAAATAACTTTATTAAATTTTAAATTTACAAGATTTAAGGCAACAAATATTATGCATTATTAATATATAAATTAAATATATATACATGCGTATTAATAATATACACTATCTTATTTTTATTTACAATATAATTAAGCTATACGCTAAATATGTAAAATATTTATTCATATTTATGCATCTAATAAAAGTATTAAAATAATTTTTAGCAATAATAAATATGTTTTTAAACATAACATATATTGGTATACTCAATAAATAAACCTAACACAATGGAAATAATTATGTGTGTGTACATATACTTATCCGAAATGTTTAGTTCATTAATTGTAAAAGTAGCTAATGTAGTAATATCAATTAAATATTTATTTTTTTATATAATGAATATCTATATAAAGTTAAAAATAAACAAATTTAAAATTAATTATACATGTTCATTCAAGTACTTGCTATGCATGTGAAAATATATTTTTTGTATACAACATAAATACTGTATCACTGTATAAATATTAAATATTTATTATATATCTAAATATATATAGTCATATAAAAAAATATAATAATTAATTATATATTTTCAAATAATGTCATTTTTATTAAAAAATATTTATCTTTACTTCATTATATTTATTTTTAATTATCATTCTTAAATACAAAATAAAAAAATAAAATGACAATTTTATTATATTCCTATATTTAATATCATTCTGTATATCAAACGAGAATATAGTAAATCATCTCATTCATTTTCTAGTTTCTTTTAAATTTTAATTTCATTCAATTTCTACTCTATTCTATTAATACATACCAACCATGGCGTAAAGGTTAAACTGCAAAATTAACTTTGGAGATTTAAAATAAGTTAGTAAAAGTGTGGAACACTTTCTTAGGTTCTCTAAAGGTTTCATATTTATGTTTTTAATGGAAAATCATGCATAGCCTGCACATTGCAAATAAACAATGGAAGGTTCTCACCTTCCTTCACTGTATTTAGAATGACGAGATTTTCATCAGAACATCATCACTAATTAAATACTAAAACAAACCTCACCAATCTTGTACACATTCAAACCTGGCACCAGGCATTCAAACCAGCATCGAGTGCAGAACCCAAAGTAGACTCGCCACTGTGTCAATGGCCTTCCCACAAATAGAGTTCTATTCCGCTATACGAAAGAGTAACTCGCCCTTTTCTTTTGCTTGAGCTATATTCACTTTCTTGAATATAATTATAATTAAAAAAATTATTTTGAGAGATAAAAAAAAAAAAATTAGATTAATTAATTAATAACAATCATGTTTACTAATATTGACTATTTAAGGTGATTAAATTTATTTTTCTATTATAACCTTGTTATAAATATTATTCAATTAATAATATTAAGGTTGTAATAGTAATTTGAATTATACATATACAATTTCTAATTTTTTGATTATTTAATCATGGTTTTCATATGGCATTATTTATACTATAATTTTATAATTTAATGGTGAGTCCTTTTTTAATCAAAAGCTTTAATCAATTAAAGTGAATGTTTAATTAGGTTGGATAAAATTATTTATCCTACATTAAACTTGCCCTTAAAGTAAGTAATGTATCCATTCTCAAAAACCAGCAATTGTGCAAGCACTATATGTGTGAATAAAAATATAAAAAATAATTTATTGACATGATAAAATTTTTATGATAATTGAAGGCATATGATATATAGATATAATTGAATTTATTTTATCTAGACTTTAATGACAATTCAAAAGTTAACACATGATTTTTTATTTAAATACAAATACAGAATTGTACTAAAAACAATATTTTACATTTTTATTATATACTATATCTGAATATGAGTGAAAAAAATAATTAACTTTGGTGTATTGATAATAAAAATAATAATGTAGAAAAAGTTTTAAAATAAAACTAATCGACTCTCAATTCAAATTTGACAAAAAAATATATATAATGAGCTACTCAGTATTTGTTAATTAGTTAAGGGGTGTATTTGTTAAAATATTAAAAAACTAAAAAGTAGTTGCTATAAAGGATGAAAACTTAATATATATAGTATAGGTATTAGTTAAAGACTTGAGGGACGTATTTGTTAAAACATTAAAAGACCAAAAATTAGTTATTTTAAGGGATGAAGTCCTAGTATATAGTATAGGTATCTAAATCTATAGTAATTTAGATGATTAATACGTTAGAATTAGAGAAACCGGACAAGAAAAAGTATCGTTTAAGAGAAAGTTAACATGCAAGAAGAAATTAGATAATTTGATCCAAATAAATTGTTGTTCCTATTAAATATTTATGAATGATTCTACAATTTTAATTTGAATCAATCAAGTCAACCCTTTTTTGTTTTTCAGTTTATAAGAGTGTGTGGGAAGAAAGTTTTGAATCAACAAATACTTTCAAAATTCCTTTATTAAAAATATAGCTAATCAGTCTATACATGCAATGTTAGCTCAAACCCTAATATTGCTAACTCAAATTTGAGTTTAAACTTTATATTTACAAGTTTCATGAATTTAGATCGAATTTTAAATGAATGAATTTTTAATTCATTTTGAAATGACTAAAAAAGTCTTCTTTTAAGTTAAAAGTAAGATATAAAATATTTATATCAACATAGTTATAAATAAAAAATGCACATTGTGTACAGACATCATCATTAAAAAAACATAATATACAAAATATGATAAAAATTATAAATTTAACCCCTACTTTTGTTAAAAACTAAAGCCTAGGTTCAAAATAAATTCATTTGCCCTAATATTGCGATGGTGGTTTGTGTAGATTGTGTGGGAACAAAGAAGGAAAAAGAATGCAAAAGAAGAAGAGATTAGTGAAAAAATAATTGATACGTGGTCTGTTTTTTCATGGGTTTTAACATTAGAATATCATCTCTTCGCATGGAAAGTAAAGCTGCTAAAAAGCCCTTTTTGTCCTTATATCAGGCAGTTAGAATTTGCTAAATTTTAAAATAACATCCTTCATCAAATTGTCAGATTTCAACGGATTTTGTATGCAGAATTTTAAGCTGAACACAATAAATAATTAGATAATACATAGTGAGATGTTAAAATTAAAATCATCATGAACTATTTCGCAAGCAAGTGCAAACACGTATTTTTTTTTGGGTATAAAGACTTTTCAGATATAAGAGAGAATTAGAAAAGGGCTGGAGGACCTTTTCTCTTTTGCTCTGCAAGGGATACACAAAATTTTGGTTAATTTTCTAAAGTTATGTTGATTTATAATTCTCTCGAATTTTTAATATATAAAACACACAAGTATACACAATATAAAGTTCTATTTTCTTTGTATAGCAACTAACGCACACATAGAATGGACTCTGTTAACTTCTTACATGAATCTTTAATTATTTCAAGCACACATGACAGTTAATTATTAATCTTAGGTGATGTTTGGTGCGCATCATGAAATTGAAATCAAATTGGGAATTATTCCTTCTAGATTGGACTTGAATCTTGTATTTCAATACATCTATATACTTTGTATGTGTATCATTACTATAATTCATATTTATATTGTTAATATTTGATATTAGTTCTTTTGATATGGAACATGAAAATGTTGAAAATTTAATTTAAAAAATAAATAGTTTAAAATAAGCCCTATATGTCTAAATTATTTATAAATTCCATATTTATATTAATTATAATATACTATAAACTTGTTAAAATTTTAATATTGAAAAAATATTCAAAACTAAATATGGATAAAAAATTTAAATATAATAAGAGTGATAAATAGAAGTGAAATGTCGTATAAAGAAAAATAAGAAAAGAGATTAAAATATATTATAAAATATAGGAGAAATAAACAAAAAGTTAAAATAAAATAATATTAGTCTAATAGAGCCAAATGAAGGGCACAGAAAAAGCAAAAGAAAAAAGAACAAAATATATTTAAAGAAGGAATAGTAAAAATTTAAAAATTTTAAATAAGGTTATTTTAGTAATTTTACATTTTCTAAGCAAAATTACTCCACAATTTTAATTGTGGAGTATTTATGTGTGTGTGTGTGTCACTTATCTAGATCAGTATTATTTATATAATAGTCAAATTTGGGTTTTGCCTAAAATCAACCAATTTTGGGAAAATTTAAATTTTTTAATATGATTCTTAAAATTTAATTCCCATAATAATAATTCAAATAAGAATTATGGAAATTATTCAAATTCTCAAATGTCAAAACTTCTTACCAAACACTTAGTTTTTAATAATTAAAGTTCATTCCACTTGTCATTGTTAAACCCATCAATAAATAAGGCTTATCGTTCAGTTAACATTTTCATTATTAACAAATATAATAAGAAATATATAATTTCATTTGTGTTTTGTTTATTAATTTAGTTAATCTTTATTAATTAAATTAAAGAATTAAAGACCAACAATACTTCTAATCAATAATCTCTTTACCACCATATATAATTGAAATTGTATTTGGTCTAATTTAATTACAATTAAATTAACTGCACAACAAAACTTTTCAATTCCCATCTAAGCCTTAAAATAATTTATCAACTTGTTTTTATTCTATATTTTGGTGTGCAACTCTTTAGGTTTAGTCTTAATTAATAATAAATATAGTTTGAAATATATAAATAATGCTAGCTTGTGTCTTGTATCGTAATCCAATCAAGTTAAAATGAAAATATAGTTTGAACCCTTCAATCATGAATATTATACAATACAGACATTTTTTTCTTATTTTATCTCGATCGAGCGATAATCATAGAAAGTCGTTGGTTTAATTATATGACCAAATAAATATTACTTCACGATATCAATAATATTTCATCGAAAACCCCTATTCGATTTCCACTATCATAACCATAGATTCTTGTATCATAGAATATTGATACGATAGAATAAACGTTTTACTCACTTAAAATAAGATAAATTTATCACTAATCACACACATGCTTTGATACATATTCGGATAAACAACACGTTTAATTCGTAACTCTATCTTATATCAAAATAGATACAGGTTCTTAATGCTTTAATGACATGTCTATTATATGTACAAAACAACCGTACTGTTTCAAGTCCAAGGCCCGTGTGCATTTAACAAGATCATGCAATAAGATTAAGTCCAATGCCCGCGTACATTTAACAAGATCATGAAATAAGATATTCATAGTAAACAGTGAACTCCACGTATTTGCTTCTCGAGTTAGTATTTGGGTACTCATTCTCTAATACTATATCCATGTACATGTGTTTTAAATATCTCATTTTGAATGGCATAACATTTATTATACAAACACATAATGTAAATATGTAATGCTTGTTTGGAGAATTTATGATTCACAGATTGTTTACTAAGAAATCTTGTACTTATATTTATAACCCCTTATAAATAATTATTTTTAACACAATCATACAAGTACATACACAATTTTACATCATACAAAAATGTACATGCACAATAACATTGTTAGAATATTAATACGAAGAAAATATTTATATTTTACTCATTAGTTCAAATGTTACAATTACAACTAATATTTCTCATATCTTATTGGCAACAAAAATTATGATTATTAGATTGTGACATTAATTTGTATTAGTAAAATTTACACACACTATATATGTGCATGCTTACTAAAGTTATATAATTTTATTAATTATAATAAAGTATCAAAGTATTATATTTTTAATAGTTCAATAATAAAATGAAATTATTTAAAATATACAAAAACTAGAGGTGATAAAAAAGATGAGAAAAGAAAAAACTAAATTTAATTAAAAAATACAAAATAATTTAAAATGATGGTAGTGAATATGAAAAAGAAAAAGCTAAAGGAATTTTAAGTGATTCATTTCTAAAACTAAAATTAGTTACTAAATAATACAAATAGATTCATTAAGAGGACATTTAAGAGAGTTCATTAATATGACAAAAGTTAATTGTTTTATGAAAAATAATCATAATACATGGTATATACATCATTATAGATAATTATTTATAAAGAATATTTCAAGAAAATTATTAAAATTTTTTAGAAATAATAGAATTGAGTGTGTATATATCATCATCATTTATACTATATTATTAAGTTAATAAAATTTTTTAATTACATAATATAAAATTATATAATTACTTATATTTTGAATTTTTTTAATCTTTTTCTTTTTACTCATTCACACTGTATTATTAAATTAATACCAAAATTTTAGTGGTAGGATGTCAAATCATATAATTGTTACCATTTTAATATTTTTTATTATTTTATACTTTATTATTCTATTTTCTTTTTCTTTTGATTGATTATTTTTTTATGTTTATCTTGAATTTTATCTCACACTTTTAAAAATCTTTTGATTATTCTTTATTTTATTAATTTAAATATTTTTATATTTTTAAATTGAATAATTTTAGTTCTATTATTTAAAATATAATAATTTTATAATATATAGACAATTTTTTACTAGTAATTATAATTTTGGGGCCAGACTGCAACGAAACGTATATATTGTACCCTAAACTAAATCCGGAATTTGGAGGGTTTAAGTGAGATGCAGGCCCGAAACCGAATCCAGGAGTCAGTTTGCAATGGTTTCGCCTTCAACCTGGTTCCGCTACATTGCCACCAAGCTCGAGTACTCCGTCTCCCTCACTCGGAAGGTAACCCTCGTTTCTTGTTACCAGTTTCTTTTATTGCAGTCATATCGCGATAGTCAAGTGCGTGCTCTAATTTCTTGCCTTGCTTTTAGGATTTAAGCGGTGTTGCTCTTTTGAAGAGAGGAACACGTGGGATTTTAGAGGTTCGGTTTAGTTCAGATAGAATTGGTCGGGTTCTTTTGAAATATCTAATGATGGAGTTTTTTGTCTTGCTGCTCTGATATATGTTCCGTGGGCATTTCTTTTTGGATGAAATTTTGAATGAATTTATCTAGATGATTGATTTTCTGCAGAATTAGTGTGAAAAAAATAATATCCTTGTGTTAAATTTGTTTTTCCTGATTTTTATGCCACATTTGCAGTTTATTATTCTTGATCTTTTAGCAAGAAAAGAAGCGAGGAAGTATATGATCTGCGAGGATTGTTCTTGCATCTCTTTGAAGGCTGTAGGCCTTACCTTTTGTTAGTTTGCTTCTTTTAGATGCCTTATATTGATGTCCCACCTTTTGTTTTGTTCAGTCTTATGCACGGTACTTTTAATTGTTCATGATTGCTGAATCCTGTGCTAACTTTGGTTTTTGTTTAATCTTCTGATGAATTATTTCTTAGAAAAATTAAAGGTGATAATTTGATTATTTTTACTGTCGTGACAGATCATTAAAGCAGAATGCATAGATGCTAAACTTGATGTTCCCAGTCTCCTAGCTAGTTCCTTTCATTGTCATTTGGTTCTGTCATGGACTAAGTGAATATTTCGTATGAATGCAGACACATGGACGAGGCCCAATCTTGGATGCCGAAAGACTCGACGCCATATTTAAAAATTTTTTTGTAAGCAAGTTGACTTTCTTACATTATAACAAAGGAGAAGAGATGGCCCCAACAATTGGGGTGCAAGGTGGAACTCTTCTTGTTCGGAAAATTCCAGTTGCAGATCCAACGTATGGTGTTGGATAAAAAATTATTCCTTGGCATTCACATCAATGTTATTCTATTTTTTGGTGCTCAAAATGCTTTATCCCTTTTTGTCCTCCAGTAGTTCTCTCATCTTGCTATCCACCTATTTGAGGTTTTGTGAATTCATGCTTGTTTATTTTTAGCTTGGCCCGAGTCTTGTTTCAAATTTCTGTCTTGAACTTGGAATACTAATATAGGCTATGCTTTTCATATTTGAAGTCTTGAACATTGATCCCTTTCTTTCAGTAACATAAGCAGTAAACTGCAAATGCTCTTGAGCTGATAGATGACTTTTTTTCCTTTCTTTTTGGACTGTGTGGTATTATTTATAGCGGAATGCTCACACGACGATTTATGCTATCCTTTCATACTAGGAAATAGTTTCCTATCTGGATCTCTGGATCACACATTTCTGTAAAATGTCCTGTAGTAAATAGATAGGATATTAGAAACTCCATGTGGTTTTCGATAAACACAATCGCCTATTTTCTTACTGTACACATGGAACAACTAATTTGTTTGTATCACTAGTTTTCAGGGTGCTTAATTACAGAGAATATGGTGTAAAGGAATGTAATGATGTCTATTTGTTTTTCTTGACTTATTGACTGATAGGGTTATGGATAAGCATGACAAAAATATCCTTTTGCACAAGGTAAATAGACCAGGTTATCAGTTAAAGATGGAGGAACCATTTGGGTTCTTGCAAATGTTCTGCAAAGCCAAAGCTTTCAAATTTGATTTGATTGGATTTACATGAGGAAAATGATCTTGTTTGTGGATTGTGATCTGGGGATATTCGGAGATCCTAGCAATACATATCCAACAATGAGATCGAAACCTTATTATTATGTTTTATGCCATTAGTATTTCAACCCAGTTAAGCTTTTGCCAACCCACTACGGTCTTACTTTTTAATTGCCTTAATCTACTTGTAATGTGTTAGATTGTTAGTGAATAGATCCAACGCATATTGTATAACTTGCCTTAATTCGTAGTTGAAAGCTAATAACCTCAAGTCTTAACTGCTTATTGTACATATAACACTTGCTCCTAACTATGTCTTGGCGGAAGAATATGTGTGAATACTGGACAAAATATTTCAGCAATAGTAATAATACAAGCAAGCTGAAATTTTGTGACCCAACTCCCTAGAGTCTTGATAAGACTGCATGTTTTAATCATTGCAGTTTTGTGTAAATTTTGTGGAATGGATGTAATAGAATTTTATGGTCGATCTTTGGTTGCTTTCTCATTGTTAGAAAATGAATTTTTAACCTGCCACCATGTTTCATTATTCTTGGAATCTGACCTTGCTTGTTGATTGATTATCTTGATATATAAGAGGAGAGACATCATGTTTTGGCTTCTGAAATACTCTGCATCTGTTATGCTTCTAATTTGGAGAAGTGATTACACATCTGTTTGTGACAGGAAAGTTTATGTTGGAGATGTGGTGGTTTTGAACGACCCTAAGAACCTGGACAAGTATATTGTCCGGAGGTTAGCTGCTATTGAAGGATGTGAGATGGTTTCTACTGATGAAAATGATGAACCATTTGTCCTTGAGAAGGATGAGTGTTGGGTAGTAGCTGACAACGAAAATTTAAAACCTAAGGTAAATGCTGCTTATGCTTGAATGGTTTGCCTCCATATCAGGCCTCCCCAGGCAAGCAGCCCTTTAAATGATTTAGTTAACTCTTTGTTCCTTGCCACATTCTTCTGTTGGATATGTCATATGCAAGAAAATTGACCTAGTTTTATAAAACATGTAGCATGGAGATTATGTTTCTGCAAAGCATAATCCACCCTAATAGAACACCAACACCCCTCCCCTGCCCCCCTGGCCGGTTGGGGAAAATGACAAGCAATTTTAATCTCTCTAACTATTATTGACGTTGTTGTCCTTGATTTAAATCTGTGTAATGTTGCCATATGGTTTGATTTAATATTTTTTTATAAACTACTACTTCTATTTTTATTAAATTGTGATGTTTTCTGGCCCTGGGCATAGCAGGAAGCCTATGATAGTCGAACATTTGGTCCAGTTAATTTGACAGGCATAGTGGGTAGAGTCATATATTGCCTGAGAACTGCCGTGGATCATGGACCTGTAAATAATAGGTTAGTAATTTTTTGTTTATATGGACCCTAGTCCGAGCTATTATATTGCGACCTTGATTTCTACTCGTGGTGTGATTAATGGCAATGCTTGTTTTTTTCAGCCATTTTAGCGCAGCACAGGATTCATCGGTTCTAGCTATGGAACTTGATGTTAATGAGATGTCAAAAACTCATAGAGAATAGATTTGTGGACAAAGTCGGCTCCACTCGCTCAGCTTCCATGCACCCGTTCTCATTCAGTAACCTTCTTGGACATTTCCCTGGTCCTCGGCAAGAAATAAGTTCAAATACCATAAATATTCAAAAAGAGTCTTTACGGATATTTGCATGATGAATGTTCTGATTTGCAAGGTGGGTTGATCTGGGTTGTTGGGGCTCTTATACTGAGCAGTGTTGAATTGTTGAGTTCACAGTTGCTCCAAATTAGTTTCGTCGGAATAAAACTGTGCGCCTGCTTTATTTGTAATTTCATTAATTTCAATTTTTCCTTTGATCATGCTTTATTTCTGAAGTCAGTTCCTGTTATGTTTTGAAAATGCATTTGCCAAATGCCAACGCTTGGTCTCTTGAGCAGGCTGGTTGCATTTCTGGAGCTTGCCCAACTGACATGCCCAAATGCATTATAGGCACTATAATTTATTTATTCAAGTAAATTAGCAACTTAATTTTAAGTTGTGAATTCTTTCTGTTAACTTCTCAAAAGAAAAGAAAAATGTAAAAAGGTTTGCTTTGGGCCCAAGCTACTAGGGGGTCCAACCATCCTCCCGTCTGTATGTGATGCCCAACCCAAGTCCGTGGCAATAAATTAGACGAAAGTAAGTAACTTCTCTCAGAACCCGCTTGTCGGCGGCGCGTGCACAGCCACAGAAAAACCAAGCCGACCCACGTGAAACGCCAAACCGCCATTGAATTGACGAATCTATTTAGCAATTTTAAGCATGTGTCGCTTATCTCGCATCGTCTCCGAAGGCATTCCAGGTAATTGCGTTTTGTTTGCGAATATGGAAAATGTGTTTCCTTGAAGCACTGATTAGCTGTATCCGTAGTTCTGCGAGTCTGCTAGCTGTGCTGCATCTGATAATGCCGATCGGAATATTATCTAATTTTAATTCTGTTCCTGTGCAGAAATATCAAAATACGATGCTACTATCCGATCACAAAGAAGAGACTGAGTTCCTGATGCTGAACATGTCATGGTATGAGCGGTGAGAGTCCCTTAACAAGAGATCAAATCCGGAACTCGAATGAGTAAATGGCGGTAGAAAATTAAAGGAGAGACTAAGAGCTAATAAGGTAAAAAATTCGGTGGGGTATTTAGATCAAATTTCTCAAATTGTTGATCTGATTTCTGTGTGGGTAAACCTCGAGAACTTCAAGGCAATAAATTCTTCTGAGGATTACTTTCCACTACTGCTGTCCATTATCTTCAGAACTCGGGTTGAATCCTGAGAGGGTTGCAGTTAAAGAACGGCAGGATCAGGAACTGACTGGTAACACGCTCGATCTCTAACATCCCACCTCCATTTATTTTAAAGTCTCAATTCTCGAGTCAAATTGGTGTGACATAAACATGGGTAGTAGAACTCTCTAGTAAGCGTGATCATCGTGAGCACTTGTGAAGACGCTGTTCAGAGATGTCATAGAGAATAATTCCTGGCTATCATAGGTTAAAAAAAATTGTCGGCAGAGGCTTCGAAAATATCAGTTTTGTTTGTTTTTAAATTATTCAATTTCTAAATAAAAACACTCAATTATTATTTTTTTATTTTTTTTATTTATATATATTTTTCAAAATAAAAATACTTAAAAATATCCGTCATAATTACAAAATAACAATGCCGATCATGTTCTTTAGAATTTGTATACATCTGGCAACCATCTCGTGTGACGAATTATTGCCTGCTGATGCATATCCGGTGAGGTTTCGGGTTGCGATTCCTCCGATCTTTACTGCACTAAATTCATCACTTCTTTATTATAGACAATCCACATCAGGGACATATTGGCTATGTTTGGAGAGGGGTTTATGCTTGGATGATTTTTGGTGTGAATTGTGTGAATGAGTAATATGATTATAAGGATAGTTTTGATGAAATAAATAATATGGTTTGTGTATTTATATATGTATAAAATATAAAATAATGAATGATTATATTATGCGATTACGTATAAAAATAATATTAGATTTTTAGTGTATAAATATATATATAAATGTGAATGCATGTGATGGAAGAAAAATTAGTCACTTACATATATAAAAAAGATAAATTTAAATAAATTTTTTTGAAGTAATATGTTTGTGGTGTAAATTTGGGCAAATGGTGTTAAATTTAGAATGGGATTCCAAACATGGCCATTATATACATACGCGTATGTATTATTTAATACATGTTCAGGTGGAATATGAGACAACAATCACGTGTTTTGTACGGGTGTTTTTTTTTTTTTGGGTGGGAAGCGGAGGGGGTGGTTTGGGGGGACGAATCAAATGGGAAATAGTGCTCCAATTAGGTTTATTTATTGCATTTTTATATCGTAAAAGACACTAAGAGTACGATGTGCGTTGCTACCTGCGCACATAAAATACTACGGATTCACTAATTGAACTTGGTGCTACGTAGAATTATTTTATGTGGAAATGCCAAACGAGAGGCAACTTGTTTCAAAGATGTTTCTTTAGTAAATATGTATTAATACAGTAAGAGTTGAAAAAACCGTATCCATGATGACATGAAATACTGGGAGATGTAAAATAGTGATTTACTTGGAGGAAAAAGCAGGGGAAGGGTGGTCATGGTATGCTAAGTTCAATGCAAATGAGTTTTATTAATAATGGAGTATTAAGAAAAATGTGGTGTCATATTATAATGCACCAAGTAGCACATTCTCATTTACCTATTTTTTGTATACATGTTAGGAAACAAGTATTCGATACTGAATACTATATTTAGATGCAAATTTTGGATATTTTTCTCTCATCAAAATATATACGCTCAAATATATTACCTAGAAAAATTAACTTTTTTCTCTTTACCTTCTTTGTTATTTTTAAGTCTTTGTGCTAATTGTTCTTTCCATCCAAACTAAGTCGATGTAGCCTTCGGCCGTTAAAGTGGGCCACTTTTGGCATCAACTAGACATTGATGAAAGAGGATGGTAGAAGAATTATCTCAACTTGCGTACCATAAACTCACTATTACTATTCTCTATGTGCCTAATTACAGGTAATTTCGACATTTATTAAACGAGACAAAAAACTTGATTTCAAAAATGCCTTTTGTAATGTTTGTTTTTGTTTTTGAGTGTATTTGGTAATTCAAAGTTGCAAAGATAAATAGGTTAACCTCAGCAGACAAATCAATTGGATACCCTATTTCCAGAAATTGCCGTGAAATCAAGACATTCACTGAATTTCTTGGATGTATAGGAAGAAAATAGGAAGTGAATTGTTATTATTAGAAAACGAGGTTTTACCATATCCGATGATCATAAGGGAAGATGAGAATCTGGTGCTAAATCACTATACACGAGAAACTGTTATATCAATTGAAAATTTTGAATGAACTGTGCAGTTTAGAGTTAAAGTACTCACGAGCTTCCACTCTGGGAAGTTATCATTACATGCTACTCAAATTATGTTAGGACGGACTATTGCTCGTTATGTAGGACTCTTAAAAGTTGCGACTGTTTTTAGGTCTTCCCACCGCAGTGTTTCACTGTCTCATCACATATTAAAAGTGCCATTTTAGTCTCATCTAAGTAATTAATGGGTGAGGTTCGGTAGTCCTGGAACAGCTGTTCCCACAGATGCTGTGGGACTCTCACGTGTAGCTGAGGGAGTCCAACTCTTAGACTACGCGTGTCTCACCCTTAATTGTTGAAAAAATAACTAGGAGTTTGAAATAGAAAAGAATAAAAATTGTGTTATATTGGAAGAAGATAAAAAAAATAATTTGTATAGTATGACTCGTCATTTATAGTTTTAAAACTTTAACTCAACGTGTAGTATCAAATCTACTTTTATACACACACATATATATTTATGTGTAGGCTTAGATGATCTTTTTCAATTTTGTTAGGTTTTGTTCTAAGGTTAATGGGAGTTGTTTATAATTAAGGTTATCAATTTGGTTGGACCCTGTATCGAACTTAAAGGAGTATGAAGTTGAGTTCACTTGCATTCCAACAAGTGAAATCCTATAAAAAGCTCATAGAGTTTTGGATGACACTTCGTTGATTTCATAAAATGTCTAACTTGCGTGAAAGACTCTTGAATTGAGTATGAAAGAGTACTTAATTGATCTCATAAAAAGGTCCACATAATTGATGGGTAAAATTGAAAACACTCTTAGAAAAATTGTCTTGTTAAGGTAGAGCCTAATAGAATCAACACATGAAGACCAAAGACAAAAAGGTCTAAAGGGAACAAGGCTCACATATTTGGAAACTAAATATTGGTATGAAAGCAAAAAACAAACAAGAAGAAGAAGAAGAAAAATCAAAGGCCTGATGTTAAAGAAATTCATACTTGAGAGAGAAAATGTTGAAAAAATAAGTACGTATTTGAAATAGAAGTTGTCTTAAATTGAAAGACAATAGAAATAGAAAAAATAATTTGTATATAAGTGAATGTATGATCTACTACTCGTAACTTTAAAGTGTTTGATCAATGTGTGGTGTCAAATCTAATTATATGCATACTCACATACAAGTCTATGGACAGTTTTCTTCAATTTCGTTGAATTTTGTCTTAAGCTTAATAGATATTGTATACGAATGAGGTTATCAATTTGGTTGGACCATGTATTGAGTTTAAAAGTCCAATAAAAGTATGTAGTTAGGCTCACTTGCAATCTCAACACTAATTAATATGTGTGCGTGTCTAATTAGGTTGTTGGGTAGAAAATAATAATAAAGTATGTTAACTCTCTTTATTTATCGATGTTAAGGCTATGTTTGGAAGTCTATCTTATAACATCGCACGATTTATCAAACTTTCCACTATCAAACATATTATCAACAAAATTTTTCTTTAAATTTAAATTCAAATTTTCTCTCTCTTTTATATATAATCTCATTTTTTTAACTTTTAGACATATTTTCAATTATATCAACATTTATACACACACACACAGTCACAATTTTATATATATTTATACTTTAGAAATTAATTATTATCCATATATACTAATACATAATTCAATCATTATTATATATATTATAAATATATTTTTAAATAAATTAAAATTTTCAAAATATCAAAATTTTACAACTAAACATACTACCTATTCTAACACAACTCCTTTCAAATTTTAAATTTCAACAAAACCCCTCTTCCAAACATAGCCTATTACTCTTCATAATGTAATATATATTATTAAATATACTGTCTAATAAAAATTTTATTTAATTTTAAATTTTAAATATTTTATATATATTTAATTATTTTTTAATTATTATTCTTATTTATAATTAAATCAATATCAATATATCACACATATATTAATATTTATTTTCATTTTTATTTTAAAATCTAACTATTATTTATATATATTATTACATTATTTAATCATTATTATATATTATATATATATATTTAAATAAATTATATAATTTATTTTATTAATTTTTTTTAAATATTCTACTTATCTAAATATATAAGTCTTGACTATCTAACAAAAATCTCTCTTCTAAACATAGCCAGAGGTTATTTTAGTAATTTTAAGTGAATATGTCACACAAATCTAGTGGGTGTAATTAAACAGATAAAGTCGTACTATTAATTCCTTTAATATCATTACACACCCCATCTTTCAACCTTTTACCTGTCTCCATCTCAGCTTACTTACTGTACGCCTCTTTCCATCTCCGCCAGAAAGCCCTAACAGTAACACACCCTAGCATACAGTCTCTGTTTCTCTCTGGTTTCTCTCCTTCCCCAGGATTAACATTTCATCTGTACAAATCACCCGTTTCCCAATTTTTTAGGAGAAACAGATAAATCCAGAACACCCACGTAGTATTGTTGCAGTCTTTGCTCAAAAAAGAACTACCAACAGGCAACGGGCAACAGGCTTCTCTCTATCTTCCATCCATTTATTCCTCAGTCTTCGTCACGAACGTATATGTGTACCTTCTTTGTATAGTTTAACACAAAAGTAGCAATCTCCTGATGATATTGACAAAACCCTGCTTTTCTAGCTTCCATTTTGGTTTTCTGAGTATTATGGTGAGTTTGATAGGTCGTTAGTTTTCATTACATCTGATGAAGATTTTATGAATACCTCCCCAATCAAATCCATCTACAAGCTTACACACAGGTACGAGATTCGCGTACTGATCTTCAACTCTAGGTGCATCACTTCTTGTCCCTTTAGTTCCTTTTCAGCTCTGATTTTGAAACCCTAGAAATCAAGAAGTGATTTAACTATCTAAGCTTAGTTATGCAGGAGGACTACATTTTAGATCAAGGAATAACACGTAAGAAAAGCTCGCTGTAGTTTCCAAAACCCACTAGCGCAAATCAAATTTTCTTTCCGAGAGAAATTAACGGATTTCTTCGGCTGCATAAGTTGTTGTGAAGTTGTGAATTCGCTACTATTTCAGGAAATGGAAAGCTTCAACTCCGAAAATAGTTGCATCAACCCAGGTGGCGCCTCTTCCTCAGCTGGAATCCCGTCATCCTCCTCCACTCTCAGCCGCTACGAGAACCAAAAACGCCGCGACTGGAACACCTTCGGCCAATACCTAAGTAACCACAGCCCGCCGCTGTCCCTCAGCCGCTGCAGCAGCGCAAACGTGCTCGAATTCCTCCGCTACCTCGATCAGTTTGGAAAAACCAAAGTCCACACAGCCTTCTGCCCCTTCTACGGTCACCCCAACCCACCGGCGCCATGCCCCTGCCCGCTCCGCCAGGCTTGGGGCAGCCTCGACTCGCTCATCGGCCGGCTCCGAGCCGCCTACGAGGAAAATGGAGGCAACCCGGAGACGAACCCTTTTGGGACTCGAGCTGTACGGCTTTATCTTCGAGAAGTGCGCGATTTACAGTCAAAGGCTAGGGGGATTAGCTACGAGAAGAAAAAGCGGAAACGCCCGCCGCAACAGTTGACTACGGTGGAGTCGTCAGATCAACCGCCATCGCCAGGTGAAGGTTAATCTTCGTGAACATCATGATCAACCTTCGTTGGAAAAACTTACTACTGTTGACTAATTTCGGAAGCATCTGGCTCGCTAGCTACTTGCAAGATAAAATACCGAGCTCCGTGTTTTTCATCTATCTTTTGTTGCACATGTATTTAGGGTTAGATATTTTTTTTCATTTTCCTTGGGAACACATGATTGGATTGTTGTGGTTGCTTTCGCTCTGGGACTTCTATTAGGGAAGAAAATTGATGACCTGTAGCAGTGTTTGAAAGCAGTGTGGATTATAGCACAGATTCAGTTCTCCTTGAAAAAGTAGTAATAGTTGATGTCCTAAAAGCTGTTACAGCAATTTCCACACTGTGATGACTGAATGATACTTGCCTTTTCCTATCATCAAATTTTCCAGGCTTTGATGATATGATGTACCTTGATTTGCAGCCCGAATTGATTCTGCAAATCTTCTCTTGCTGACTCCTTCCACTTTAAGCGACTTTTACAGATTTGGTACTGCCGGCAGATACATATGGCAATAATATTAATTCATCTACCAGTGTCTTAATTGGGATTGGCAGGTAAAGTATTGACTTTATAGGTTAATTAGTAGCTTAAGTGAGTGCTTAATTATAAAAAGTTTATTCTATTAAGGAGCCAGTGGTATCATTTCTATGAAAGTTGATGTTAATGAGCGGGTGTACTGTTTTGAAGAGAACTTTTTACAAAAGATTATTGTCGGGTGTAGGGAGAAAAAATTTGCAAGCAAAATTTTTATAAGTTTTTTTTCCTCAAACAATACATTTTCCCACAGTTGATAGTGAATGACACTTGTGTATACGGAGATAGGGTGCCATCCAAATGACAGTTTTAAATTCTTGAGAAAAAATAAATAACGATACATATTCATACAGTAAATGATGAATGACACGTGTATACGGAGATGGGGCGTCATCCAACGTGAGCTAGACTTTTCTCCATTTTTGCTCATGCTGTCGTGTTCCATATAGTAATTCGGCGAAAACAAAAGGATGACACAACACCTGAAAAAGTTAATTAATCCCCAAAATAATAATTTATTTATCCTCTAAATTGAGGTAAAATCTGGTTAGATCCAGTCCGAGTATATTTGCTGGAAAACGACAAAACCTCTTGACAATTTTCCACGAGTTCTAGCTAGCTAGCTGTGAACTGTGTATTGTGTGCGTGTGTGTTGTCAACCAAAAAGATTTCCAGAAGAAAAGTGTTTTTTAATTCATGAGGACGAAATTAGCTAATTTGGCCGACAGGAGGCGTATGATTAGCTGTCGTTTTGAATCTGACGTGATTGCTTGTGCTTAATTGAGATTACCAGAAAACCCTTTCGTCTTATGAAGGATATTGTTATGCGTGGCCCTCATGTCATAGCCTGTGTTCAGTTAATCGTAATCATTTTTCATGTTAAAAACTTTTTTTAATTATTCCGTCATTTTGTGGGCATATCATGTATGAAATCATAGTAGTAGATGATTTATTCACTCGAGCTTATCTGAATTCTAGTGATTGACCTGACAACACCAAACCTCGAAAACGTTCATAAACGATCACCTTGACTGTGAATGGTTTTGTTAGTTTATATCCATGTTTGTTTGCAAGATGCCTTCTATATTGTTTGTTAGTTCACGCATGAGGGTTAATTTAAATTGCTTTATGAAAGTTAAATTCAATTCAAATTTATTGAGTGTTCGATATTAATATATGTATATGTTGCAATTTCTCTTCGTTAAATGTTATAGCCCCTTTATTCAATTATTTATGCTGCAGCGATGTCAGTAATTTACTGATATATTACACACGCACACACGTCGGCTATGTTTGGGAGGGGTCTTTTAGTCGAAAATGATGTTTAGTAGAAATTGTACATAAATGAGTTGTATGTTTGATTCTAAAATTTTGATGAGATTGATTGCACGATGTGATATTATATAAAGATAATGATTGATTTATAAAATATAAAATAAATATAAATGTAAGTATACGGTGTGTTGTGTATAAGTATTGATTTAATTATAAATATATATAATGATTAAAGAATAATTAGTTGATTTTATATGTAACAGAGAGAGAAATTATATTTGAATTTGAATGAATAATTTTTTGGGTAATAGTTGGAAGTGTAAAGTTTAATAAGTTGTGAAGGAGTGGGAGTTAAGGTTCCAAACATAGCCATAGTGAATAGGTCATACTGGTCAATTAGTTTTGGATTGAAGAAATAGTGAACAAACAAACTGGAAGAAAGCCTTTTTGTTATATTATATAATTAGTACAATTCCACATCATATTTATAAAAATTATCTTGAGCATGCATAATGAATTAAATATTTTATGCCAAAATAATTAATTGATTTCATACTTGGATTAACATATTTGAGGTTAAAGATTTAAAAACCATTGTTATTTTTAAGTGATAAGTTAAAGAGAGAATGCTAGATGAAGTGAGATGATAAAAAAAACACAAATACTTAACTCAGTTCGGCCAATGCTAAAAAGGCCAAATGAAGTCACGCTCACTTACTCTAATATTACAAAAATTACCTATTTACATATATATGCGAATATAATGAATGTGGATAATTACACACTGGAACTTATACATTAATATTTATACAACGAATTTAGACACTTGAATACCTTGAATTAATTATTCTCAACATTCTCACTCAAATTGAAGATTAAAATTTTGATTAAAAGATTGAACTTGAAAAGTTAGATGAATTATGAGATCCATGATGGAAAGCAGCAATTGATAAACAAACAAAACAAGGTGAAATAAAAATAGGGAAAAACCTGCATGACTAGATATCTGACGGAAACCCATCCGTCTATATAATAAATAGGATACAATGATCAGCTTATAATAAGAATAAAGTTTTGTACGAACCAAACAAGATTCAACCTGTATAACGAGAGGAAACCCAAATGCATGAAACGATGGTAACGTACAGTGAAATCAAAAAGAAATAGGATCAATATACGAAATATTGGTAGCAACTAAAGCAATACAACACAAAATTGAAATTGAACCCCGTTCTATTATCATTTTGAATTTTTAAGTAAAAGTTTAAACAAATAATGCTCTGGAGTGAAACGTTAAAACGAAGGACACAAGCAAGTAATGTGGTTTGGACGTTATGAAAAATATCAACGGGCTAAATAATGTTGTACTCAATTTAATATTACAATAGTCACCTACTTATATCTATTGTTTATATAGGTTAACAGAAAAAAATATACACGTTACTAATTGAGGGCAACGAAATGAATGTAAACGGTAATGTTTCCACAACAAATTTAAATATTTTGATACAACGAACCTCTGAATAAATATTGATAAGGCAAGTACATGGTTTATATAAATGCTCTAGGCAGCAATAAGTCCTATTTTCTCTGTTACAGTAAGTTTCAAATTATTGAATTTTCAATTTAGGCGACATATAATTTTTTTAAGTTATTATTATTAAATTTGGAATGAAATTAACTTAAACGAAGTCATTTGCATAATTTTTTTATTTGTCCAACCAAATAAAGGCCAAGAAAATTTCAAAAGAGATCATCGGCTAGGTATATGTGATATTTTGCTGGTAGATTGTAATAACCAACAATATGTTAGGCTGTGCAAGATCACAACAATAATAACTACGACGATAATACATGAAAAACTACACAAAATTAATTTATCTGCCATTTGTTACATCTTTAGGGTTCCCCCAACATGAATTCAGCATCCAGAAATATTATAGTGTGATCTACTGAATTAGGAATTTCTGGTGCATATAATTAACTACTCAACTCTACCGGTAACAAAATAATTGCTGTTATCTAGGATTATGATTAATTCATATTCATTCACTATGGCTTCACTTAGGTATACCCATTAAATCTACCTTAATTAATTCTTCTGATGAAATGAAATTTCTGGAGTTTCAAATTTGATTAAATTTTTATAATTTTCCTTTAATTTATAGTTAATATTCAATAGACGGGAGTGACTTGAAAAAATGAAAATTTTCCACGTTTACCGTGAAAAGCAACACCAAAGACGCTTGAGATTCAGTGGTGTAACCATGAAAAATAATACAAACCATAAATCTGTATGATGGAGTTATCATTTATTTTTATTTGAGTAATATTGTAACAATTTCAGTGTATTAGTGATGAATCGATAATTGATGTTCTCTAATAATTTTATTTAAAAACATAACATACGAAGAAAAGTGTTATTATCCTTAGTTTCTTTATTTTTTGTTAATTTAAGAAAAAGGATTTATAAATCTGGATATATATATTGCTTTTTGTTGGGTCACAAGTTCCAGCAATCAGGTCTCTACTCTCAATCTCGTTGGATCCTGTGACAATTGGACTGTTGTGCACTTTGGGTCAAGATCTGCTAAACTTGGCAAATATAGAATTTCTTTGGTTGTCTAGAAATTTTTTGGGAGAATTAATTTTAAATTAATATTTTTTAATTTGAAACTAATCTGAAAAGTGATAAAGATGAGATTTGAGTGGAAAATTATGTAGCATTGTAAAATTAGATCTATAAGATGTTCTTCAATTTTTTATACTTATTTAGCAATTCTGCTGCCTTTTCTCACTCGAGTATTCTTTTTTTTTTCCCTAATTATAGGTAAAAATATACATATTTTTTTGTAGTCAATTTATCTATATTTTTTTAAATTAATTAATACGCGGAAATTTTTGGAGATTTGGGTGATACCCTTTCTAGTTAATCCATGGAGTTGAAGATAACTCTTCTTAGATATTAACCTTGGTATATATTTTATTTAGTTTGATTTTTTTCTTAGTTTTTTTGCAAGTCATAAATGCAAATGAAGACACCCCGATTAGTGACAAGTCACATGTGCCCACCAAAAAACTATAAATTCATATGTCTATATATTAGACAACCCAAGTTGAGAAATCAATAAATTACCTTTGTAATTTATTTTTGGGATACTATAAACTTTTTTTTTTGGGTAAAATTATGCCTCTAAAAATGAAGACTGAAACCCTTTTACAATCAATTTTGTACCTCTGCCTTTGTCTTTAATATTCTTTTACTGTTATACAGGATAATATAATAGAATTATCACCCTGGCGACTGATGAACTATTCCTTCGTCCTCAGCTTCTTCATCTGGAAAATTTCAAAATTAACTAATTTAAATATTAGAAACAAACTCCCTCGAATCATCGTGCAAATTCATGTGATAGCTGACATATATGAGAATAATGCAAACTTCTTAATTTGCAAATTACAAATAATCAACGTCCCTAAACTCCCACCTAAGAAAATTCTTTCTGGATATTCAAATCAATAATTACACCAACCAAATCTATATATATATGTGTATAGGTATGCATGCATGAACAAACACACATTCACTAATCACCACAATAGTCCTCACATCTTCACAAATTGCCCTAATTAGCACACAAATACATGCACCAACTATTCACCGATCACATATTTTCAGAGGAAAACTAAGCTATTATTTCCATCTTCAACAAATCTCATATCGTCAAGATTCGAGGGCTCTCCATCAATAGAATAATCGAATATCCCATCGAACAGGAGTCCATAATCATCCTCACATTTGGTCTGGTCCACCAGCTTACTGATCTGATCATGATGAGAAGTAATGGAGGGACCACGAGGCCCAACATTCATGCGATCATCATCATTATCATGAAACAGGTCAGGAAAGTATCCCTCTGCCGGGTCGAGATCGAGCACTGCCGATGAGGAGAGGGAAGTTCTAGGGTTTTGGCCCTGATGATGAATGTTGTTCTGACAGGTATTGGGTAATAAGCAGACATTTTCACTTGTAAACATGGACAGATGAGGAGAAGTGGCTGTGGCTCCACCTTTCGAATCATATAAATTCTGTGGGCTGGACTTGTTCCCATTTTCACCTCTCCACTTGTTGAATACTCTGCACAGTACCCAGTCTTCCTGCAATGATCATTTTACAGCAATTTTAGTTACCCTTATCATAGCATCTTTACGAATACGTAATTGGCTGATATGTATGTGAATGTCTGAAGCGATTTGCAATGTGTGGACTTGACAGAATCTTTCCAGGGTACGTAATTCACACAGCTGGGGGGAAGCTGTCTGAATTCTGACAACGTGATTGATAGCCGACCTTGGGGGGCAGGTGAGGGTTCTCCAGGCGAAACTCATGCATGATCCATCCAGTTTTCATCCCATTTGGTGCCCTATTCTTGTAGAACACCAGAGTCTTCCTCATCCCCACCACAGCCCGGCCGCTCGGGTCCAGCACCGCCCTGTCTTTGCCGGTGGCCTTCCAGTAACCCGTGGTCGTGGCCCTGTTGGTTCGGTACCCCGTCGCGTACTTCCTGTCACGGAAGCTGAAGAAGTACCACTCGTCTGAATTCAGCTTTGCCACTTCTAAAAACTATCAGATTGTCAAATATATGTCTTCCATTGCTAATAAATTAATGTCACTTCAAAACTACACATGATATGATTTGTGAAGCTGTTACTTTATTTCTTTATTCCCATAATTAACTTTTTGCTTGGATGAGAATGAATTGTGTCAAAGTGACAAAAGTTGGGTTGGTGATGAGTCAAGGTATGTTATATGTGTCCATTAGCATTGGAGAAATTCCATGTGAAAAAACACAAGAAGTGTCTCAGGGGCAGACCTCGCCTTTAATCAATTAAGTTTTACATAGATGAGAAAGGAAGATGCTTATATATATGTTAGGAAGTCAATGTCACACTTTTTATCTTCACCTAAAAATTAATGGTTGAGTTAAATAATATTTTATTCACACTCACATCTGAACATATGTATTTCTTTAATTAATTTAAAGAATATGTTCCTTAACCGTCGTGCTCATCATAAATTGAAGGGGCAGGGGATAAAATCAGATCTTCTTGTCAAAGTCATTTAATTTACCACCAAGTTTCTTGACATTTGGTTCCACGAAATTTTCTTGACTAGCTACATAGGAAGATATAGCTGCTGCTGTCCTGAAGAGCATACATTACTAACGAAATTGGTTTGAACTTCTTATTCTTAATTTTCTTAATATATTATGTAACATGTATTTTCAGATAATCAAAAGCACGGATTTCTTCTTTAGGCCATAGATATTCATATAAAAAATCTTATCCAGTTTCTACATAAACTCTTATACAAGAAAAATGCATGGCAAAGCAGAAGACACATCAAAATAGACCCTAATTGATATCCTGAAATAATCTGTCCCTCAAACAAGAAAAAAAAAATGACAAAATTTATTTTTCTTTCAAAAAGAATTAATATTAATGATATATATATGTGTTTGTGTGTGTGAAGTGTAAATATAACCACTGAAGCTAAAATCTAGTCTGTTGTAGCTAGAAACCAAATCATACGCATGCTTGCCTGTATTATTTCTAACGGACATCATTAACAGATGGAGAATTTATGTATATAACAGGAAAGGGATAATTACCAGGGAGCTGCCATGGCTCACAAGTGTGGAGATCAATTTCCACTAGGGTACCTCTAACAGCTTCTTCGTTGGCAATCTTCTTGTACAGATAATGGCCAATCAGCTCTTCATCGCTGGGATAAAACCTAAAACCAGGTGGCAGTGTGCGCCCAACGTCACTTAGACCCATTGATGTGTTGATATATGCCTTAATTAATTGGTCTCTATACACCTAAATCTGTGTGTGTGTGTGTGTGAGAGAGAGAGAAAAAGGGATCAAGCAATTAGCTATCCGTGCGTGTGAAAGAGAACATTGATTCCCTGTCAGGGAGGTGAAGGTTTTTTTAGGCTGAGGGGGGCAAAGCACAAGAATATTAAGAGAATTAATTAAAGTCTTGCGTTCATATATGCAGATGGGATGGCTGACAAGTGACAACTACTTCGGCCTACTTGTGCTAGTTTTTTATTACTTTATTGTAGCCGGAGCTTAAGCTTTGAGTACAAGTTAGTTAATACGTTTGCATTTATGTACATTCTATTGTGGCTACTTTCTTGGGGAGCACAAGTCACAAGAAATCTTTATACGTGGGCATCAAGTGGGAATGCTTAATTAATGTCCTCTGAATTATTAAAGTCCAAAAGCTATCACTGGAAAGGCGATCCAAAACCCTCCTTTTTAGTACATACAAGTGTGTGTGTCCCCCAACTCTATTTTTTTTATTAAGTTTTTTGGGTGGAAGGAGATGGGTGGATGTAAATAGATACAAAATGATACAAGGGAGAATGACGAAAACAAAATTTATTTCCTAAATTTGCTTACAATGAAATGTATCGTATATTTGGTGTAGTTTTTTTGCAATCCATTTTAATTTTTTCCTTCTCAATAAGGTAACTGAGACTTATTAATACTGTCATAATTAAATTTAAAGAACGCTTGGAATTCAGAGGATGCTCACTCGTGTAAATACATTAATTACTTTATTATGTGATCACACGTGCTATAAGATTTAAACAAAATATAAATTAAATATCATACCAATTAATTTATTTATCTAAATAAAAAATAAAGGTGAAGATTCTGAAAATCAAATTAAATGCCACACCATATTGTTGTTGGACTTAGCTAGGTAGCTAGTAATTCTTACAGATCATAATTATTTGTGGTCATCTTGTGCATGTTAAGCCACTTGCAGCACTAAGCTTGGATATGCTACGCCTCGTGGGGTACACTAGTTGTTTTGTCACATCATGATGAAATGTATCACATACTTTAGTATCAACCAACTCGCCCAACGTACAGAGTGCTTGCTAATAATGTGTTGTTTCAGACATTTTGAAACAGTAACTCAAGTTCGGAGACCATTTTTGCAATTCAATTGAAAAAGTCCAAATGTTTAGTTTCATGGAGTAGGTAAAGAGATAGTTGGAAGTAAGTGACATTTAATTATAACTTTTAAATTAAATTGATTTCTACTGTTTATTTCTATAAGGTATTAGTATAAATAGGGGCTTTGTTTATTTGCTACAATCAAGTTTAAAAAGTGGATTGAGAGTGAAGAAAGAAGGAATCCTCCAAGTTAGTCTTGGAGAGAACATATGAGTTCCAATGTTGAGGTGATCCTTCAATAGAGTTTGGAGTAATTTTGTATTGTGGTAATACAAGAGAGTTGTAATCTTATTGAGAAAGGTAAGAAAATTTTTTATTTTAATTTATATTATATTGTTGTATTTTGTATAAAGTGTTATAAGTGACATTTGTTTATTGTAATTTTAGTTTTGTATTTGTTGTGTAATCCTTTCATTTGTACTAAGTACTAAAATCATGTCGCTTAAAATTCTTAACAAGTTGTATCAAAACTGTGATTCTGGTATTTTAGTGTATTAATTTAGGTAGAGGAGACGGTTGATACTATGATTAAGTTGGCTCCAATGTGTTTTGCCATTTGGAGCCTCACATGGAGAATTACATAATAATCAAATATCTTTGGGATCTTGTATTTAGGTGGTCAAACTAAACTTGTAAGTAGACCAGAGGCTGAGTGGAAAAAAATGTATAGAAAGACAGTAGGTCTAATCCGCATGTGAATTGACCAAAGTGTCTTCAACTATGTGTGCAACTAAACACATACCAATGTTCTTTGAAAGAAGTTGGAAAGCATGTATGCAAGTAAACCTAGTTTGAACAAAGGCTCCATTCTTTAGAGAATTGCTCGTGCAAGAAAAGGTCAAGTATGTTTGAACATTTAAATGAGTTTCAATGGTTGATAAATGATTGTACGATTTTAAAACTAGATTCAGATGAAGAGGTTCAAGTCCTGTTATTGTTCAATTCATTATTAGATAGTTAGAAGACACGATAACAATGACAAACTCAGCCTTTAATAGAAAGTTGATCCTTGAAATGGCTAAAGAAGCCTTGTTGAACGAGGAGATGCGAAGGAATGGGTAATATGTTGACTCACAATTTGAGGCGCAAGCCCCAGTATTGGATAAACACAAATTGAGGGGGAGAGGTCTTATTCCTGGACCTAATTTTTGGAGAGGGCGCTCGAGAGAAAGATCCATTGATTGGAATGATGTTGAATTCTTTCATTGTCATAGGAAGTGGCGTATCAAAACCCAATGTTGAGTATTGAAAAGGGAGTTAGCCTAGGAAAAGGAAGACTGGAAGGAACAAGATTCCAGTGAAAAAGAAATTGCAATTACATTCGAAGATGATGTTATAATTGTGCAAGACAAGTCAACATAAGACAATTGGGTAGTAAACTCTAGGTTGCCTTATCACTTGACTCTACGTAAGGAACTATTTTCGAAGTTCATACCATTTAACCATAGGCAAGTTTGAATGGTAGATAATAAAATTGGCAAGGCTCATGATGTAAGAGAAATTACAAAGACAATAACTTTGGGTTGCAAGTTGAAGTTGAAGAATATTAAGTATGCGCTTAACTTAGGGGTGAACATATTATCCACTAGCAAGTTTGATAACAAAGGATACTTGAGTCAATTTTGTAAAAGAGTTTAGAAACTTGTCAAAGGAAATATGTTGGTAGCAAAAGGAAGCGCAATGAATGCCCATTATATTATCAAAGTAAAAGTTAACAAGAGCAAATAGAGCATGAAAGTATTGCCAGGGATTAAGAAAGTAATATTTGGTCAGCTCGAACATGTGTTGCTTAAGAAACAAGATGAAGTTTATTAATGAAAAGTCACATCTTTCAAATGTTTGGTAAGGTGGACATTGTTGGAAAAATGTCTCACATTTGGAGACCATTTTTCAAGTCCACTTGAAGAAATTCAAGTCTAATTAAAAGCCTATAAGTCCTTTCACTTGAAAGTGGTAGGTGACCTTGTTTACAGAGTTGCCTTAGCTTCATGTAGCAAGTGAAGATGTAGGTGATATTTAATTTTAATTGTTATATTAAATTGATATCAAGAATGAGTATAAATAGGGGGCTGGTCATTTGCTATGACCAGACTTAGTGAATAGAGAGCTAAGAAATGAGGAATCCTCCAAGTTAATCTTGGAGGGAAGATATGAGTTTTTGTTAGTGATCCTCAAGTAGGGTTTGGAA
Organism: Avicennia marina; assembly: GCA_019155195.1. Taxonomy (NCBI): domain Eukaryota; kingdom Viridiplantae; phylum Streptophyta; class Magnoliopsida; order Lamiales; family Acanthaceae; genus Avicennia; species Avicennia marina. Next base: position 13,075,626 of record CM032753.1, read on the forward strand.
ATAATTTGTATTGTAGTAATTCTAGAAAGTTGTAAACCTTTTGAAAAAGATAAAAAAGTTTTATTGTAATTTATATTTTGTTGTCTTTTGTACAAAACATTATAAGTGAAATTTGGTTATTGTAATTTTTGTCTTGTATTTATCGTGCAGTCCTTCTATCGGCACACTAAGTATTGTCAACACGATCAAATACGCTGAGCTTTGCGACTGAGATTCTTGGACTGATGTCGAGCACAAATTAATCATGCAATGACAAAAATTCAGTTTCAATAATTCAGATCTACGCACAATTAAGTGGGCCGTTTACAAATGTTTCTGATATAATTTCATTCCACAGAGGATTGGGCGTATGCTTATGTAGCTATTATGTAATTCAAAACAACACAATGACAATTATATTTTAATAATATAGAGAGACAGACAGACTAAAAACAGAAGACTTTACCCGCTCTAGTTGATCATTTTTTCTATTAATAGACCATGGGTTAGAATAAAAAAAAAAATTTCTTTTAAAGTAAATCATAACTATAGCATAATATATTTATGTTGTACATAAAATTCACCATCCTTTTATTATAATATCTAACTATGATAATTATATATCGATTGAAGTATAACGTAAGAATTTCAGAGAGGTATATATATGGGGAAAGGATTGCATGGAGCATCTTTATTTAATTGTAAACATATACCATTACATGCTTGCAATTACGTATATAGTCATGATTATTATTTTAACATATCTATTATTTATACTTCAATTATTTCAGATTTAAAATTTTTTTGTAATACCAAGGTCGACAATTTATTTTGTTACTATACCTATTTTTTTCACAAATTACTACCATATATAGTTTGAAGAATTAAGCCTTTCAGAATTTCTACTGCGTGTGGTTTGAGAGTCAGAGAAATAATAAAGCAAGGATAGATAATTAAGATCAAATTTTATGTCATTACAAGAATTTTTACAAAGAAGAAAGTTGAAAAGGGTTAAACTGGCAACCTGGCAAAGAGCACAAAGTAAATTATCCCATATGGTTGTGTGATCATCTGTATGTATTCTCTCTGTGTTCACATTAATTCAGACCACTGCGCATAGGAGAAGCTCATCAATTCTCAAGCTTCATGATCATCATTTTAATTTGTTTAGACCTGTTTGTGTTTTTGATGGGTTGAGTGTAGTGGAAGCCTAAGGAAGAAGGGCATCTTCAAATTCAAAAAAACACTCTATGGAAACAATTATCTCATCATGGAAAAATGACTCAATTATACCTGAATTTCCTGATCTAATCTGATGAGTTGGAAAGATACGTACTCTACACACACACACACACACACACACACACACACATTGTCCTTGTGCCTATAAAGATCCCTAAATCAATTTGAAGACATAATAATTATAATTGAACTCGTTAGTTATCTTCATTTTTGCACTTGTCGGGGAGTAACAGAAATTAATAGCCTAAGTTGAACTTTTTATAATTAAAAGATTATTTGAACTTTTTATAGACTAAATTAAAAAAAATGATAAATGTTTATCCCCACGACCAATTCTATGTATATCCCAATCTCTAATTGTAGAATAAGTAAGATTGGTCTAATTGCAATTATTGCCAAATATTATGGTTTGAGTTTATTTCATACTATCAAATATAACATATAATATATATCTGTGTGTATATTATATCAAGGATAAGGGTCTCTTTCTTTTCTCCCAATTATATAATTACTAGAAGATATTTATTTTTCATATGTTCTCTAGTCACTCTTCTATCGTAATGCTTGTTTGTTTCATTCTCTTCCTACAATTTTAATTTATTAAATATTTTCCTTTTGATTTATTCCTCAATTTTTTATTTTATTTTACTTTTTCTTTCAATTTTTTCCCTTTTCTTTTACTTTATAAAATGATACAAAAGTCATTTTTAAAAATATTATAATTTTCTTTATATGATTATGCCCACATTCAGTCTACTAATTAAATCATATGTGTGTGTATTAGGGTGATTACGTGTGACGTTGGATAAGGAGTAAAGGCTTTATACACCTTAACAATATCTTGGGGTGTTTTAGCCAATAAATTACATATGTATTTTCTTGTCATCAGTCGATTTATCTCCCCAAGTCATCCCCACAATGAACGGGAAAGTGTCGCATGTCATTCCCCATCATATGTCCTGTCTCCAATTAAATATTCGTAGTTATGAAGTAATTGAATTAATTAGTGGTAAATTATTCGTAGTAATTAATCTGATTTTGTAAGAATTGTCTATTGGTAGTTAATTAAATTAGCGTAAATAATAGGGTGTTATTTCATCATAAATTGGTATTTTGAATGTAAGTACGCATATTCTCATTTTCATTAAACAAAAAACACCAAAGATGCCCTTACCATAACATTATTCAAAAGTTAGCAATTATAGACTAGCTTTTCAATTATTGTTATCAAAAATCTTGCGAAAAATACCACTTGACAATTAATCCTCCATCATTTCCAATTTTTCCAAACTAGTTATGTCGACAGCCCTAATTAAAATATGCAAGATATTTAGGCATGTGGTAGAAATTTAGCTGGGGAACAAAATTGACAGCCTGATTGATTTTGTTCATATGAGAACGAATACATATTCATAATTACGACATAACAGTAAAAATGTCTTGTATGTCTATATTTATTAAATTTCTGATATAGAGTCTAAATATTGTATATATTTTAAGTAAAAAATTGAAAAATTCAGATACGTTGCCAAGTCGTCGAAAGAATTCAAAAGGGTCCCACATTCGACGCGTTCGATGAAATTATAAAATATTAATTGATTGGAATATTTAAAATAGCTGCTACGTGTGTGTATACATATAAAATATTAATTACTTCATTTACCATCCTATGTATTCTCTATAGAGGGTGCCAAATGACAAAGTTTGCTTTCAGCATCTTTTCGTGTTGAATCTCTCATTAATTATTTTAATTAATACGTTATGGTTATGTTTGGAAGTCACCTTTCAATTCTAAAACAATATCTTAAATATTAAACTACTAAATATACTATTCAACAAAAACTTTCATCTAAATTCAAATTCAAATTTTCTCTTTTTTTATATATAATTAATTGATTATATTTCAATCATTGTATTTATTAATAATCAAATCAACATCTATCTATCTATCTATATATATATGTATGTGTATACACCACTCATATACTCACATTTATTTTTATTTATACTCTAAAATTTAATCATTAACTCTATATACTATCATATTATTCAATCATTATTATATATATTATATATATATATATATATCCAAATAAATCATACTATCTATTTTATCAAAATTTTTCTTTCAAACATATTAAGTATCCCAAATTCCTTGTACGAATGCATACATACACGTGTATATGTTATCGTGTAGAATTAGCTTGTCCCACAAGAATGGAAACCTTATCGAGATAAAACTTCTTGATCATAAGCTTTTTGACATTGTGGGAAAAGGCAATAATACCTTTTGATTCTTATCTTGTTACTTTCTGTGGGGTATAATTACATGTAAAAAGGACAGTTTATTTTTTAATAATAATTAAAGTAGATTTTTATTAATTTTTTATGCCATCAATTATATAAAGGAAACAGTGAAAAAAACCGAAAGAAGTTTTAATGTTACAGGATCCATTTTTTAACTCGAAAAGGAAAAAAAAAGTATAATCTAATTACCCATCCAATAATGATATCAAAATGATATTATTAATAGGACACACGAAAAGAAGTCGCAACATGCTATGCCAAGAAACAAAATAGTCATTGTATAATGAAACGTCCAATTACACCTGAACGCAGATGGGTTCATTTGGTTAACCCCCACCAAATTGAATCGAAATTTCGGTAGCAAATTCAATCAAAACTTTGACTCGTCAAATTTGCTTATCCAATATCCGCTAGTAAAGAAAAACCTAGATTGAGATGGACAATTTGGAATGGCTATCGCCTGATATGGCTTTTGGATAGAATTGTTTCAAAATCGTTTCAATGCATACTTTAAAAATTAAAAAAAAAACTATTTTAAAATTTGAGATTACTACAGAACCGTGTCAGCACCATCCCACACTAGGATGGGCACAACAACCCGTTCCAAAATTTGGGATGGTTGGGATGGCTTGAGATGGATATTTCTTTGGATTGAGATAAATACTTCTTTTAAAATTGTCTTAAGGTCATGCCAAAAAAAGTAAAAATTATCCTGAACTCTTACCAAATACTCCCATGCTAAAACCCTTATAAATTTGAGACAGCTTCTTCAAAGGCCATCTTAAGTTTTTCTGATGCCATCACTTGGAATGGTCTATACCCGTCCCAATTCAAAAATTTTCTAGTAGTGATTATTTCACATTATAGGTTTGATTAGATAAGATATTGTCAAACTAAATAAACACTAATTATTTAATATTGTGACTTCATAGAGTGATTTTTATTTTAATGTTATAACACTATTACACATACAAAAATAAAAACCAAAAATAAAATCAAGTGTATGCAATTTGTTTATGCAGTGCAATGCCCATATCTTATGTCTCCATATACTCTCCAAATCAACAAATCTACTTTCAAAGTGAACAAAAGCTCGTCAACTTAAGATCAAGACACTTCCCTACTTAGTCAAGACTCTCTCTTGACTTTAATTTGATACATTCTAACAATTCCCTTGTTAACTATATAGGTGTACATTTGATAAAATCGAATCAAATTGAACTCAATTTTTGGCATACCAAATTTGTGTATAGAATATTAAATCGAAATTTTTAGTTTGGCATTTTGGTATATTGAATTTTAATTTGAAAAATTCAAAAAATAATATAAATAAATAATTTATATTTAAAATTATAAATTTTAATTGTGTAGCTTATAAATAAATATTAAATATTTTTATTTTAATATTTCATTGTTTTAATTTAACTTTTAAAAGAAAGATATATCTATTATAATAAAATATTTTTTAGTTAAAAAATATAAGATAACAATATAAAATTTTTAAAAATTAAATATAGTAAATAGAAAATGAAATAATAGATATATAAAAATTTAAGAGAAAAATAAGTAAAAATATGATAAATATTAAAAATTAAAAACAAAATTCAGTATTCACCTTGATATAGTATATCGAAATCAAATTAAAAATTAAAATTTTAAAAATAGTCATACTGAATACCAAACTAAAATTTGCATACCAAAATTTCAATTTCGATTTTGATTGGTTTACCGAAGCCTAGCCAAACTATCATTTGATCTTAACCTCAAGTTAAAATCAAATACAGGTGGAGATCAAATACAAACTATCATTTGTATCTCTTATAGGGTCTCCTAAAACATCAATACAAGTGTATAATAAGTATGTGTGGGTGTTTCGTACTTTTTAACTGATTAAACTCTCATGGAAGACATATCCTTTTTGCATCTTTACAACATTTATGCTTCTCATTCATCAACAAAATACATAAAAAATAGCTATATATCATCACTAAATATTCAAATAATATTCTCCTACAAATTCTATCCGGCCATCAGGCTAGTAGTGTTGCAGTGTCGGGTCAATAGTTTTCTTCTCCATCGGGATATCTTTTCAAATCAAGTTGATACTTTCCTGCGTTTGGTATCATATCTTTTCGTTATGAATGATTTTTTTTTTTTTTTTTCACTCTGAGAGGTTCTTTTACCACATTTATGGACTTCAATATTGTTGAAAATGGGTTAAGTCAAATCTTAAGAATTTTGTCTAACATTAGATAATTTCTATTTTATCTTGTGCCACTTTAGAGCCAATTCACCACAAATGTCAACATGAAATTTTCGCTTATATTCAATATATTATAGAAATATTTTTGGTCCGTTCAATTTGATATTTTGGTTATCAAATTTTGTAAAAAAGAAAAATAGAAAAACAAAACGAAAATGAGGAATAAATGATAAAAATGGCAATCTTAATAAAAAATAAAAATAAAAATTGACAATATTAAATATAAAATTTTTGTATTCAATTTACTATGATATATCAAATTTAAATACTAAAATTGAATCTAAAATTAACATTTTAAATTCTATTTCAAATCAGTTCAATTGATATGTCAGAATTGTGTAAACATAGATGAACTCATTACTCATTGTAGTTTCGTTTATTATTCCTTTTTTTTGCACTCAACCCTTTGTGCTATATTCTTTAGTGTTCTATTAAATAATAATAACAATAGAGGGACCACATGTGCTAATATCACGTGAGATTATGTGATGGGAAATTGATTAATCCATATGGCGGCAAGGGTCCAATTATTTAGATTGTAACTCGTAACACGCTTTATGGCAAGGATAAAGCGTGTATTCAAAGGGTGAGCGGGGCCTAGCTATTGGCGTAGGCCATAGGCAATTCCCAGCATAAAGTGACAATGACAAACATTATGAGGGCTGGCTTTAACAGAGCGTAATTTTCATTTTTCCTGTAATAGAAGCATACGTGGAGGGAGAGAGAGAGAGAGAGAGAGGCGTATATACACACATATATAAAATATGATGTGTTATGTTAGAATGATTATTATATTTGAAATAAAAATTTTGATGATTTATTTAAATTTATATTTTTAAATATATATAAAATATATAATAGTAATTAAATAATATAATATTATATAGGAATAATAATTATTTTTTTAGAGATTAATATATATGAATGTAAGAATAAGTGTATATATATATATATATATTGATTTGATTATAAATATATGTAATAATTGAAAATTAATTAATTAATTATATATATACAAGGAAAGTAAAATTGAATATAAATTTGAAAAAAAAAATTTTAGTATAAGATGTTTAATTATACGAAGTTGATATATAGAGTAAGGTGAAAAACACCTAACAAATATAGACATAATCTTTTCTAATTACAGAAATAATATAATATCTTATGTATCTACATTCTCTTTAAATTCCAATATTATGAAAGGACACTTCTATTTATTTATTTTTATGTAAATTCTTGAACATTGCTTATATTTGAAAGGGTGTTTCTCTTAGATTACCATATTTGGTATGGTTATATTTAGAAAGAATATTTTAATTAAAGAAATAATATTTTTTATTTAATATTATATATTTATATATATAATAGTAATATAATAATAATTAATTAATATAATTATATAGATAGTGATTAATTTTTAAAGTATAAATATATGTGTGTGTGTGTGTGTGAGTGTGAGTGTGAGTGTATGTGTGTGTGTATATTTATATATAACGATTGAATAATAATTAGATATTTATGCACATAAATAATATAAAGTTAGATGAATTGGATAAAATTTGAAAACACGGAAATAAACGTAGCCATATCTTCCTAAAGTTTTTTAGGCGTGGGCCGTCCTTAAGTACGTAACATATTAATGAATATGTGTGTCTCCATCTCATGTTGAATATTTGGACTACGTTTTTGTCTTTGAATGTCTATTTTTAGGTATTTTTGGATGGTTGTAAGAATTTGAATTTAAAGTTCCCCAAATGTTTAATCACTCATTTCAACAGTTTTATCAACCCATACGCGTGTGTATAATAAAATACATACAGAAACAAAAACCATACGAGTTAAAATAGATTAAATGGTTAACAATAAGTTGGTAAAAAGGTGAAGGGACAAAGTTATTTAGGGTTACGTTTGGTTGTAAAATTTTAAAGAAGATGAAATTTTGACTTTGTTTAAATTTATATATTTATAGATATAATATATTAATGATTGAATAATGTGATAATATTTTAAAATAATAATCACTGTTGAGGTATAATAATATATAAATGTGAGTGTATATTTGTACATATATCAATAATGATTTAATTATTAGTAAATATGACAATTGAATTTTAGATATTTGAATATATATGCAAGAGAAGCAATAATTAAAATTTGAATTTAAATGAAAATTTTATTAGATGGTATATTAGAATTATTTAAATTTTACTGAGTATTAGAACCATCAAATATTGAAACGAACATAACCCAGAAGATTTTAACAATAGGTGTGCCCAACACCACCCTTCGTGAGTTTTTTGTACGAGGAGAGAATGTTGCTTTCATGGGTAATGGGTGGCTACGGAGGGAGGGCAATCACTATGAATATTTCCTTTCGTAGAAACCTAGGGGCATAATAAGTAAAAATGAGTTAGAAATAAAATGAGTACTTTTAATTCTATTTTAAATTATACAATTGATATGATTTTTACATGGAATAGCCATTTCCATTTCCCAAAGGAATCCTGATTGTCAATGATATGTATAGAAATCGTCGTTCCCTTTTAGTACCATGAATGTTAGGAACAAACTTATATTTTTATTTGATGAAATTCTCTTTTTATAATATACTAAAATATATAATTATTAAAATATTTTTAATTATTTATATATTCTTTTTTTACTATGCTCTCAAAATTTTTATTTATTTCATGTACTTCTCTAAATTTATATCTATTTTATATTTTCTGTTTTTCAAAATTTTTTCTTTTTTATCATCTTATGAATTATATAAATAGTATAAACTTTATATGTAAAAATTATTATTATTATTATTTTATTTATATGCATAGACATTGAGTGTTTTCAAATTTTAATGTATTATATTTTTTGATCAATATCCTCACTTAATTTTAATTTATTCTAGTTTTTTCTATTTAAAATTTCATTCTTTACTTTTTATTTTATAAGTAATGTAAAATAATATTTACACAATAAGCACACCTTTACCTTTTATAAAAATTCTGTGCCAACACAAAAAATCATATTTACCAGAGTTATAATTTCATTTCCAATTTTTCCATTGTATTTTTTTTTTTTTGAACAACATGATTTTTTGGTCTTTATTTGCTATTCTATATTAGTTTCATTGCAAAAAAAATTAAAACTCTATACTATGAGAAAAAATAATAATGCTTTTGGATTGGTAAATAAATGATTTTTTTGTGTGTAGAAGTCTTTTTGAATTGATAGATATTATTTTTTTAACCAATTTAAGTGTTGAAAAATATTAATATCGATTAAATTTTTAATGCACAATTGTATAAAATTATTATTTAAGGATAATTTTATCATTATAAGTAAGTTAATAGTAATTATATGTTCATTTTTGTTTGCCAATTATGAAAAAAAAAAAATTTAAATAACAATTGCATTCCTTTCTTATTTCTTATACATACTAAATATTGAGATAACTTACACCATATTCATTCCATTCCTATATTTATTTCATTCTTATCTTATTCTATTCATACATATCAACCATACTCTTGTACTCTTACAACCTACTACGGTAACAATTTGCGTTGCTACGAGAAAACTTCAAAATTGATAGTTTTGTAGGATGGTTAAAATCCATTTCAAATTTGAGAAAACTTTGAAAGAGAAGAAAATTTTAATGTAAATCTATTGTAAAGCCATTTTAAAATTTTGACTAAAAAAGTAAAAAATTAGAGTGAAAAGTCTGTGCCAACGCAGTCTAAACAACAAATATTGTTGATCCTCTCAAGTAATAAATAGCATCTTTTCTATTTATATAAGATATTAATTACACGCACCATAATATAAAATTGTGTGCGGTGTCAATAAATGAACTGCAATGAACAAATATAGAACTTCCCTTCAACCAAACAATTATTTAGGAGTATTGACAAATGTTTTTTAGACATGACCATGAATTCCATCACCCCATTTGTGTTTCTTGTGATGTGTTGTCACTTCTCATCACACAAGATAAATAAACATATAATACAGAACTACCAATTAAAAGAACTGAAGGGCCATTCACAAATTTAAGATACATAGAAAACTGTCTGTCGATTGTTCAATGATATAAGATTAATGTTGGGGCTTTAAATATGTATGTGTCCTTGTCTCCGGATGGCACACAAACACGTATTTACTGGTATAAGAAACTTGGATACAAGTCTTGTGTCAAAAACTAGCATCAAAGAAGCTACTAGGAGGGTGTTTAGCAAACTTTATTTTTTATAATTTATAAGATAATTTATAAGATATTTTTACAGCTTATAAGCTTATAAGTCTTATTTTAAAAATAAGCTATTACATTATTTAGTCAAGTCAACTTATAAGATTTTATAAAAATTTATAATTGTAATTTATTATATTTTTTTGATGTAATAATAATGAAAATAAATTAAATATTATTAATAGAATATAATTTAATGATATTTATATTATTTTTAAAATATAAAATGAAATAACTTATAAGATATTTGAAAATAAGTTAGAAATATTCAACTTATTTTCAAAGAGTTTAGAAGCTTCAAACATCTTATTTTTTTTGGGTTTATAAGGTTTTTTAGAAAAAAAAGTTACCAACCACTCAATAAGAATTTACAAACTTTCAAACATCTTATAAGATGATTTAAAAAACTTATAAACTCATCCAAACACCCTCTAAATCCAATCATTCCTTACATAAACTCTAGAAACACTTGTGAATAAATGACTTGTCTTTAAAAGGATAGATAAATGAAGGTACTTGATTCAAATATAATTGTATACATAAAAATATTTTTTATATTGGTTGAAATAAAACTCAAACTTCAAAAATTTTTGAGCTCAATCCCGAACTTAAAGTTCAAATTCTAAAAAATTAGTTCGAATTGAAATTGAGTATTTATCGACTTCAATGTATATAGTTTTCACTCGACTCAATAACACCCCACTCATCTTTAGCTATCATCTTAAGCATTTGCAAGTACTAACTTAATTCGAGAATAAATGAGAATTCTATGTGATACATACAAGTTAATAACTCAAAAGCAGCATGTGTTTCCACTTAGAAGCAAAGTTCCAACGCAAATCAAGAGCCACAGTCTATCTAATTAAATTGTCGGCCAGTTCATGAAATTTGATAAATCTTTAATTGATATCCACTTTCAATCGACTTGTTATGAGTTTCTACTGCACAATCACCAGCCACATGAAAATTACCGTGTAAGGACTAGCAACTAAGCATCATCATCTTCCTTTATCTTCTTGTTCCGAAGTCACGTTGAGCCGATGCCTATGAGTTGTCGATGCTTTAAGGTTGATTTAGTGCCATATATTAGAACTATGTTTAGATCTAAATTTTGAAGGATAAGATTTTGGCATCAAAATTTAAGAATAGTGTACAAATAAAAGAGAGGGAAAAGAAGGTGTTGTTTTTATGTATACTATATTTGGAAGAAATGATTTGAATAGTGGTAAAATTGGATCCAAAATCCACATATATTGATAAATATTGTTATCACACTAAAATAAAATTTATAATAAATTAATATTGTGGTGAGTATATGTATCGTGCCCACTGTGTTTATCAATGTCATTAAGTTTCTGTTAGTTAACTGCAAGAACTGAGTGAGGATGGAAATATCAAGAGAAAAACAACCATTTAGAAAACAGGAATGCAAATTTAAAGTTTGGAGTATCAGTAAGTAATTGAAGAATATAACCCCTTGTGTTGTGTTGGTTTTATATATAAAGTCAATCGTATTAACTATCAATTTACTTGTGTTGGCTACGGTTTGTTAATATTGAAATCTATAAGATATTTTTTCGAGCTATCTTGTAGCTTTGACTCAATATTGTAGAGGTTTTTCTAGACTAAATCAAGTCAAGAAATTAAGTTTAGAAATTAATAATGTTTACCTGCACTAATCTTATAGTTTTACTCTCGTTATTTTTACAGAATTAATGTTCGCCAATTGTAAGTCTAATGAGTAGATGCGCATGTTTCGCTTCCATTATTCCCCACACAACCACAAATTAATTAATAGATTAACCAAATCTCCTAATTATTATTCAAATATACAATTTTGAATAATTTAAGTAATGACAATTAATAAAAAAAAACTTATATATATATATATATATATTTCTCCAAACACAATTACAAGAAACTGAAATAACTTTAACAACTCATATTAAATTCAATAAAAATCAATACCAAATTTTTCATTATACAAACAAATATGAGAAAAATAGAAAAAGTCTAGGGCACTTAGTTTATAAATTTAGTGTTGCATAGAAGAATGAACATGCCTCAATCCTGGGGTGAATTCTTTTTCTCCGAGCTTTCAATTTTGTTTTTCATGCTCTTAGTGTTTTTAATTTAAAAGCTAGGATAACACTTCTGCAAACTATAAGAGAACGTGTATTTATAGTTGCATAGATTAAAGTTTGCATGTACAAGAGTAGAAAACCGAAAAAGCCCTTAAAATTTTATGCAGGTCACAGCTCAACTATGTCTCATGTTGCGCTTCGCAACCATGAACTTAGCTCCCACAGTTGCGCCACTCTTGCTCGCACCCATGAACCCAAACATGGAAATCACATAAGCTCACTTCTCAAAACTTGTGGCCACGCCAGCCTACCTTGCGGTCGTGCCATCATTCTCCGCACCCGTGACTTCAACTACAATAGATTCTACTCCTTTAATCAATATGTCCCATGACCCTCTCCACACTCATGAGCAAAACCTTTGCAATCACGTGCTCCTTTGCGACAAATTCCAATATATATTGCATTTAACTTTGAACTCACAAACAAGGCTTTCATGGTCATGAGCTTTCCTTCCACGACCGTGATTGAAGACTGGGGACAACTCTAAAATGCGTTGCTCTTCTCGTGTGCACGCAAAACCAACTCTCACAGCCGTGAACTTCTTCCTCATGGCCCCAACATATGCAAATCAAACAAAACACTGTTTTAAGTGTAACCACTACTCAAATTTATCAAATTATTACCAAAATCACATTTAAACACTCTCATTTATCATATTTAACATACTATCGTGCATAAAACAATAATATAACCATTTCAACTCAACATGCATGTAAAAATTACACACAAAATGATACAATTATGCTACAAAATCATGACTAATCATATATACAAAAATTTGTTGACAATTTATGATGCTGTTAATAATGTTTGTTACCTATCTTACAAGGAAATTAAGGGGGCATTTGTGTGTGCTTGTTAAGCTCCTAATAATTATTTAGCAAATTTTTTGATAAAAGAGTGTATAAATTTCAAAAATAAAATATTTAAAATTTATAATTAAAAATAAACTATCTATTTCTAATTTATTTTTAAATATCTTCTAAACTTCATTTTGTATATTAAAAAAGACATAAATATCAATTATATTTAATTCATGATATTTAATTTATTTTTATCCTTATTACCCCAAAAATACTAAACTATAATTAAAAATTTCAATAGAATATTATAAAATAATTTTATTATTTATATCTAAATAGTTTATTACTTCATTTTGTAAAATAATATTTATAAACTTATAAATTTTAAGAACATCTTATAAATTATTAGATCTTATATGGCAAATATGAGAAAATTTAATTAGATATATCCAGTGTAGAAGATCTAACATTGGCAACAATTTTCCAAAAACGTATATGCATGCGTGCATACGTAAACATATTTTGAAATTGCTTCAATCTTATTTTTAACATAAGGTAGATGGAATTTGAATCTCTTCAAGCTTTTTCTTGGTCTGCAAAGCCTTCTTTCATTAGTTGGAGCTACATTAAACGAGAGACACAGAAAGACGGGCAAAATTTTTGGAAGATTGTCTTATAATTTGTAGATTAGAATATAAAATATAATATTGGTTTACAAAATTGAAATATAAAATAAAATGTTTATTTGATTAAGAAAATTCCATTTGCCACTGGGAGCTTCCGATGAGATGGAACCAACGTGCAAATAATGGTATAGAAGATTATGTAGTGCAAATACAACCTAATGCTTCATGCAATGACGGATCGCGTTCTTTATCAATAACCAATATTGCTTTGTCTCGTACGAATACAGAATGTGTCATTGCATGAACCCCCCCGCCCCCCCAAGATTCAGAATAACGCAAATGGTGTTATAAAGGATGCCAGCAAGACTAACCTCATTGGTTGTCTCCACAAACTTTAGTCTCATCGCCGCGTTTAATAGCATTCATCATCATAGACTACAGTACCTTCAGAGAAACTATTTTCCGTAGATTGTGGATTTCACCATTTATCTGAAGCTTACACCTTCGGACACAAAAAAGTATACGCTCAATACATCAAAAAGGTCATTTGATGCTGTTCTTCTGTTACTCTGGTCTTTTCTTTGAAATTTATCGAGTGGCTCTATAGTGGTGGCAGCGGCCACAGGCAAAATTTAGACAAATCTTAAAATGGTTGATTCCAAGCAAGGATGGCAAAGTTGCCCTGGTTTTTATAGCATAGAATTGTGAAGCAAAACGAGAATCCTAAGAAGTGCAGACTTAAAATACCTCATTGATCTCGGTATTCTGGCTTGAGAACCCAGTAGGATCCATTGGGGTTTTTTTCCAATGCCGCTATCTCCTTCAGAAGATTCTTAAACAAAGGCAAGTCTTTGGAAGGTATCCTGTCTTTGAAGTGATCTACTATGCTGGCTGAACTCGTGCTTCCACCTTGTTGCTGAATAAATGTACATATTTGACGAATCACAAGTTCTGGTTGTACCCCTGAGTTGCTTGACGATCTAGAAGGCCCATTTACTGCGGATCGTTCTCCCCTGTTGGAGGATGCACCCAAGGCAAACTGATGCTCTAGCCCATCACCAACAGCTTTTTCTTGGTTTCCTTTAATCCGGGCCAACAGTTCTGCCGAAGATAATGCTTTACCAGAAGATGCCCCAGCAGCAATCCCATTTAGCCTGTTAACATCGCTATTTGGAACTGGTTCTGATGATCTTGAAGTGCTCACCAAGTGAGAATTAACAGTAGAGCCAAATTTCCTTCTCACAGATGATGGTGCACCAGCAGCTCCGGCTTTGCCAGTCCAGGTTGGAATAGTTATACTTTCTCTGCTTCTAAGTACTCGTGACTGTCGCAATGCTTCTGCAGCTCTTTGTGCAACTTTTGAAGCATGCTCCTCAAGTTTCATCTTGTCTTCATCATGAGCATTCACGATTGCATCGTGGTTCACGGCGCTCTAGAAAATCAAGCCCAATCAATGACGACTAAATGTTAAGGATTGTAAAACACAATTCTAGAATGATATTGAAAGAGCTGAACAGTTGGACAAAAATAAACATGACAACAGTAAGTGGGAAGTAATAAAAAAATTACTGGTTCCAAGCATATTGAGAAATGAAAAAACAATCCATACAATTCTGTAAGATTTTTTATGTGGGCCCATCGCCATGTGATTTTCAGGAAAATAATAAACAAACAAAATTGTGACAATAATTGGTTTCTTCTAAACATCAATAGAATTCCTCGTATTTTCCTCTTTGCTCCTTTCCCGGAGAGGAATAAATATCTTCCATGCCCATTGCACGAACAAGTATTTCAAAAAGAAGCATGCACCAACACGGCAACATTAAAGGCTAGAAAGTCATCAAAGTTTCCACAGCATTTAAGTTGCAATTTAACATATGACAGAAGCAAATTAGGAACTCACGTGAATCCCATGGGCATCAAACAGACTCTGCAGAAAGCTTGTTTCTTCATCCACCTTCGGATCAATGTGACCTGTTTTATCTTCACCCAAATTATTACTCATCAAATTGCCTCCTGATTCAGTTGCTGAAACTTCAACACATGATGTGCTAGGTTTCAAAAGTTTTGATTCATCCTGCTTCTCTTGGCAAGCCCCAACAACATTAACTACTTTGGACAACTGGCTGAAAATACTAGATGTTTCAGTAGAGCCATCATGCCCGTCATCATTCAACGTGAAAAGATCCTTCATATCACGGGCTTTGAAAAATCTTCTCTGTTGAGGATTCTTCAATATTTTGTTGGTGAGAAAATGTTTATATATCTGTCTCTGATAAACCTTCTCTTCGATAGTTCCACGGGTAATCAATCTATAAACTGTCACATCCTTTTTCTGACCAATACGCCAAGCACGCTCTCGAGCCTGCCTTAAACCATCAAAGAAATACAGGTTTATTACAAGTATTCAACTAGACAAAAAAGTAAAATTCACTTCAACATATTCAGTTGTGTAAGCCGTGTAATGAATAAAATAAAAACTCGAATTTCTATAGCAACCAAAAAGGGAAAAAAGAAAAACAAAGAAATTTTTTTTGCCCTTCTTCAAAATCCAATAAAAGCATTCCCATTGAATTCATGGGGTAAAAGTACTGAAGGGTGATAGTGCAAACCTCAGAAATTACCCCAAGAAAAATGTACATTGAACCAGTCACAACGCATACCTGCATATCAGTTGATGGATTCCAGTCAGGGTCAAAAATGATCACCCGGTTAGCACCAGTTAAATTTGTCCCAAGGCCACCAACCTTGGTAGTCAAAATGAAAATGAATACATCCTCTAAATTGTTAAACTCGTCTATCAGAGCCATTCTTTGTTTCACAGGAGTCAGACCATCCATTCTTCTGTAATTATAGCCAGCAGCAATCAGAAAATTCTCAATAATATCAAGCATCTGTTGTGTTTGTGTAAAAAGAAGAACTCGGTGTCCCTGTTCCTTCCACACATTAAGCACTTCAGCAACAACTTTCATTTTTCCGCCACGTTTGGGATTACCATAATCTGGATTCCCATGAGAATGCTCTCTCTCGAGCAGATCAGGATGATTACAAATTTTACGCATCACATCAATCCCATAAAGGGAGTTTCTGCTACCATCAAAAATTTCTTCAACCTCAGAGCTAGCAAGAAATGCACGGTACATAGACCGCTGTTCTGGAGTAAGACTGCAGAAGAGGACATGTTCAGTTTTCTTTGGAAGCTGAGTATTAACATCCACCTTCATTCGTCGAAGGAGGTAGGGCATGATCAAGTCACGTAGGACAACAGCACATCTGCATAAATTAGAATTGATATGGAGAACCAAACTTTAATAGAATCTGTGGCAGCTTATATTATAACAATATTTACATCAATTCATCAACTCAGAGTACACCAATTTAACATGCGCTCCGGAAAAAAATCCAGATGCGGCACACCAAGAGTCAATACTCAGATAAATACTTGTTATTCTTTGTTTCTTTTTCAACTTCTTTCCTTTTCAACATTTTTAACAGCCCCTGGCTTCAGTATTAACATTTCTTCTCCAACACATAGATTTCATCTGCTAATTCCTGCAAGTTGTCAATGTTTAAAGCCAAGTTCCATAGTTATTGAACCAAGAAACACCATGAGACACCCACCAAATGAATAAAACTTCATACAGAATTTTGGTGAAAACATACTATTAAGTTAAATGCACCTGTAAGCAGTGGATACTTGCAAAGGAGTTGCGTTGGCATAACCACCAACAGATATTGGGACAGAAAATTCAGCCTCAAATACAGGCAGGACACCCAATTTTCCAGGGAATACAAAATCAAACAAAGACCACAATTCAGACAGCTTGTTCTGAATTGGCGCACCAGTCATAATTATGCGATGAACAGTTTGCAACTGTTTGCAAACTAGAGTGACTTCGGCATTTGGATTTCGAATGCGATGTCCTTCATCCAAAACTGCATATCCCCATTCAATATCAAGCAATTTGTCACCTTGCAGACGAAGTTGCTCATATGTGGTTATTAGCAGTCCAGATTCTGATCTCAAAACACGATTTATCAAAGAATCCCATTTTTTGGAATTTTTAGTGGATGATTTTTCTTCACGATCACTGTCAATAGAATCTTCACTATCATAATCGCTGTCATTTGATCCTGATTGTTTTTTTCTGCTGGATGTATCCTTAAAAGAATCATGTAACAACTCTACACGAAAACCTAAGGACCATATTCTAGCTTCTCTCTTCCACTGTCGCAGCAATGTGACTGGACAAATAATAATGCTCGGTTTGTACATACCACTGAAATGCAATGATCCAAGGAAGGCTAAAATCTGTACAGTTTTACCAAGACCCATCTCATCCCCAATAATTCCACCAGCTCTTTGACAGTGAAGTTCCCATAACCATTGTACGCCAACCTTCTGATAGTCAAAAAGTTTGCTGAATATTGTTTCTGGGATTTTTAATCCCCCCTCAAGTGTCACAAAAGGTGTCTCTTCACCATTCACATCTTCTGCATCTTCAAGGCCATCATCTTCATTACTGGAGGTCTTCCAATCTTCACAAGCTAGAAAGTACAGTTTTCAGAAAATTATTCATTTAATGGGCGAAGGCAGAGAAAAAGAAATCTCTGATGCAAAGAGAACAAGAACAAGAGAACGGTATTTCACATTAATGAAACGAGTACCACCAGAAAATTGCTGCACATCCCACTTCTCCAGCAAAATTTTTGCACTAGAAAAACAATAAATCAAATTAGATTTCTAATTGCCTAGACATACCATCTTCTTCCTGGAGTTTGTCATCGCGAGAAACCAACTTCCTCCACTTCTTCCCAGGTTTAGGCCTTCTCTTCTTCATCTTGGTGTCTTTGCCCTCAGATTGCACTGCAAGGGACCGAGGGATCTTAAAGGGTTTTTTTAGCCTCTGAAAAGGGAGGCTGGGTATGTCAACTCTTGGCACAAATTTAGGATCAAGCATCTTAGTCATGGGACGTGCTTGTGAAGCCTCAGACATTAACTGAACAGCTCTAGCTATGCTTGATGAAGCAAGATCATTATTTCCCACTGCATCCTGACATACAGTGTGCCTATTGGATGGCCCAGGTTCTTCAATACGACGTTCATAGCCTTTAATCTGGTGAAAAGGAGTCAAAATTCCTTTTCGAACCAGCTCGTCCCTTTCCTAGACATGAACAATGAGTTGTTAGATCATTTATATATCTATAATATTGCATACATACACACCAGAATGTCTTTGTATGTATCAACAAGAACAAAAAGAGAATCGCTCACAGTCTCCACAAATCCCGTAGATGCAGCATTTAAAACTGCATCAAAATCATCGTCCTCACCAAAAGAAACTTTTTTAATCCGTTTGTTCTTCTTCTGGGTTGCTTTATCAACTTCTTTCAACTGTCTCTTGGATTTGGGTTCTTCCTTTATGAGATTTCTAATCAACCTATCATTTTGGCTATTCATAGAAGATTCTGAAATTTCATTCTTAAGTTCAGCCCTGGTGTTTATCAGGGTTTTTAAACGTTCAGAAGCAAGAGCATGCTGGAGGGCCAAATCATTTGAAGATGCCTGAAAAACATTTCTTTCCACTTCTTCATTTCCCTCCTCTGTTTTATTGTTGCCATTGGGAATATGATCCTCATCTCTCTTGTAATTCTTGAACTGTTCCACAGCAGATGTAACAGCATCTATTTCAAGTTCAACTGCCTGCAATTTGTTAACCAAGTTCCCATGACCAGAAGAAGATGCTTCGTTACTATATGTTCCATCAAAAGTTTCATCCTCTCTGCCTCCAGCAACTTGAGCACTGTCTCCTGCATCTCTCCTCGCCTATTCAGGTAAAGGCACATCAATTTGCGAACATTCAAACGTAAACACACACACACACACAAAATAAGATCATATGCATAAACTTAGACACATGAAACAGATAGTATGCCTCGATTTTTTGGAAAGATCAAATATCATATTAGTGGTTTTAAAGAAATTTATATATGTAATCAGCTAACTGAAAAAAAATAAAATGTAAGCTAACTTACAAAAATCTTGCTTTCTCAATTTGTGAAGCATGGTAGTAATCAAAAATCAGTTAGCAGGACAATTTAAATTGTTGAAATGTTGTTTCCATGATTTATTGATTTCCAATATAATCGGCCTGTGGCGCCTTGAAACTGGAGTGTGTCATGAACATACAGACAAATTCAATTTTGAAAAAAGAAACACAAATTGACATGTTAATAGAGTGTTACACTGCTACACATTTATCTGCAAACTAATTTTAGAATTTTGAGAGAGCTATTTTTAAGCAATACCGATACAATAAAACGGGCATAACTTTGCAATGATAACACCATCAACAACCATAAAAATGATCAGAGACTTTGTAACGTATGCTATACAGAGCAGCATTGGCAATGTGATCAGCATTCAACTCAGTGGTAGATGGTAAATTAGCAGAAGATAGGGCTTGAAATAAGTAAATAAAACCTTCTCCAATATGTGGCGCTCGATATCTTCCGGATTGGCAGATGTGACACCTAGAGTGTTCAGTAAAGCCCTATCCTCTTCCTCTTCATCCATGGAACTGGATCACTTTCTGGAGTTAAAATTGACCCCTACCACACAAGATTTGCGCATCATCACCCACGCAGAAATGATCTTGTACATTACTCGATATTACAGTCCTGTTGATAATAGTTTACAGGACAATTATCAGTTCCTAAATTTCAATAAACCAAACACACGGCGTTGCTCGATTTAACAAATGATAAATGCTCGAAGGAAACCCACATAATTATAGGAGCCAGGATCGACGAACTGGATCCCCCTCAATTCTCTGCGTTACACCTTTTTTTTCCCTGAATACTGCAAAGAAATGCAACTAATAACTGCAGAAAATATAAAGATTGTAAACGTGTCTATTTCAGGTACAAATTCCTGGATAAAGGAAAAAAACAATGAAACAGAAGGTAATGCTGACCAATCTCACAGCCCAGACTCGAGAACACCTGACTTAAATAGAGATGCAATAGTTTCAAACGTCAACAAATGCAAAAGTATCACAGGATTTTCGTGCGAAAATAATGCGGCGATTACATGTAAGAGGTTTCCTTCTTGACTACGCTAGTTGAAGAGGTTTAGCTTAATGTTTCGAACAATCGATCAGCGCAGAGAACGAAACCATAAATATACAAATCCTTCCGGGGTTTCCCTTATTGGACCAATTTTTGGGCGTTTCTTACGTCTAGCGGTGGGTGATGGCGCACGATTGCTGGCTTGCGCCTCAACACAGCTTATAAGACGTGTGGTACCAGTGGCTCCACCGGTGCGCCGCAAGTAGTTTGGTTTCTAGTTTCGGCCCTAAAGTCATGCGTCAAAAATATAAATTAAATATTTAATTGTTGTTTTTCTTTCTTATTTTATTCATATGTATTTGTTATATCCGTATTTCTACGTTGATATTTAAATTTTCAAATGTTGCTTGTGTTCAAAATTGAATTATGTGTATTTGAACCTCCAAATTAATTATTGACTACATTTTTGTCATTTTATCCAAAATAACACAAACATTTCAATGGCATTTTAAAATTTTCGTATATTTACAAATTTTTTTAAAAAAAATACAAATGAAAACGAGCTTCTCACTGTCGTCTTCTTGCCACCGTTTCTGAACCCACGAATATCCTTAGGAGAATCGCCATCTTTCCTGTACAATGTTCCTCTTACTTCTCCCGCCCTCATCCAGAGTGGTTTGTGGGGGAAAAAAATTTGTAATTTTAATTTAATTTATTAATAGAATTATAATAAAAATATTTTTTTATACTTGTAATAATTGATTAACTAATTTAAAGTTTAGTATAAGTAAATAACGAGTTTAAATTTTTGTATTGATTGAAATGAAAACTTTATACTTTATTTTTTGTAATTAATTGTATTTTTTCATATTTTATGATTTTTTATTGTAAAAAAAATATTAATTTTGTGAAAAGCGCATACTTCATTACAATTAAAATATATAGTTATTTGAAATTAATTCTTTTTATTAGATTTTTTCTATTAATTCTAAATAAAGACATCA
The DNA here is from genome assembly GCA_019155195.1 of Avicennia marina. NCBI lineage: Eukaryota > Viridiplantae > Streptophyta > Magnoliopsida > Lamiales > Acanthaceae > Avicennia > Avicennia marina. The sequence goes on from CM032753.1 coordinate 13,097,311, forward strand.
AATTACTAATTTAGTGAACTAATTTTTAAATTAAACAAACTTATAATTATATATAAAATTGCAATATTCAACATTAAATATAACTAATTTTAATTTATAAGTTACTTCAATAAAAATAATATATATTTTTATTAATTTTTAATTTATTTTAATTAAATTATATATATGTATATAATAGATATAATTATATAAATTATTTAATTAATGCGGAATGGTGTGGGAGTAAATTCTCCAAGCCCCGCTCCATGTAAAAGCAAAGGCTTCCCCGCCCCAAATATGCTATTAACGAAAATATTAATTCATTATTTTTAATAATAGGTTTTGAAAGACTCTTTAGTTTATCATGCTATTACTTTGGGCCTTCTCTCTTGTAAGACAAGTGCTTACGATTACTATTTCGATTACCATTTATAGCAATAATTATAAGTTATTTGAAAAAGGAAAAACACGCACAACCAGCTACAAGATTAAAATAAATTGATTTATAAAAGAAATCTAGACCTTAATTATTATATCACGATTTTGAATAGAATTATTTATTCTACATTTTGCAATTTTATGTTGAATTATCATTAGATAAGTAGTCTTAAGTGATTTAAATTAAATAATATATCATGTAAAATCATTCAAAGAAAACTTAGCTTAGACGTGGAAATTATATGAATAGTGTAATTATATAAAGATTGTGAATTGTATAAATTGTAAATTTTAAAGTATTTTAACTGGACAAATTTTAATGTTAAATTTAGTTAGTGAAAATTTTTCATGCAAAATATGTAGGCTATGTTTGTTTTCATTTTTTTACTCAAAAAATACACATTACAATCATTACACTTTTCTAAATTTTATTTTTATTTCTCTTTTTATTTTCACACACTTTTCAAAATAAATACATTTAAAAAAACAGGGTAAAAAATCAAAATAAATTTAACTGTAACATTTCATAATAACTAGACAATATAATTTATATAGCCATCATATGATGTTTGATTGGTGATATTGACAACGGATGAAAGTGAAATTTACAATTAATCATAAAATTTTAATTTGTTTGAATTTTATTATTTATATAAATATATATTATAATAATAATTAAATTACGTGATGATGTATAAGATGATTAATTTTTATAGTGTGTGTATATATATTAATTTGATTGTAAATTAAATAAATACACACCTATGCTTATATTTATATATTCATATTAACATCACAGACACTAATTATGATGTAATAATTATTATATGTTATGTATATTTATATAAATATAAAATCTGAACAAATTTAAATTGTCACGTTGACCAAAATTTTACTAATTTTCGTTCTCTACAACATCACTGATCAAATATAGGGTGAAAATTTGAAACAAGCATGGCCTTGGATTCTATGATGTAATGTATAAGAGTGCGAGGGTGTGTATACATTTTTATTAATTTGACTTTATACACGTGTAGTGATTAAAATTTTAAATATTGACAAACACACATAAAAAATTTTTGAATTATTGTATGTTTAATTTTTGCGTTTTTTTTTCCGTACGCGCTTGCAGGCACAAAACTAGGAAGCAAACTAAACATTACATTGTATTTGTGAATGATATTTTAACGCGTGTATTTTTTAGATGGATGTTTATGAATAGTTAAAGAGAAGTGAATTATATGATTAATTATTTTTGACATCTGTACTTTGAAGATAAAAATTATTATTAATGTCAAATTATATTCGTATACTAAAATTTTCATGTATACACGACACCATACAAGATCAAATGATGGGTATGTTTGGAATGGTTATGTATCCATGACACCATACAAGATCAAATGATTATATTTGTCCACACAGCGGTCAAGTGAAAGCTGAAACGCCAAGCAGTTATAAATATTAATTAGCAGCGAAAATGGCGGATTAGTTACTGCTCCATTTGGTGGTGTCCGTACGCCGTATCCATATTTTTTCAATGGAGGAATTCCTTTGTATTGTTTTTGTACAAATAACAGCATTTTTATCTCCCAGATCGGTCTTCTCTCTCCGTCGCTCAGAGATATGGCGGTAAACCGATTTTCCTGCCTGTTGCTTTTTCTTTTTTCAGAACCTTCTAATTTCTTGTGATCCAATGAATTTTACTTAGGACCAGGTATAGTTTATACTCGGTTTATGTTTGGTGCGATCGAGTGGATTTGAAACTCTGCATTTCGCAATTCCGCGGGTTATTCAGCAAGTAGTTCGTCTCTGGAGTTTCCAAGTTCAAGGTATTGCTTGGATCAAAGTTGCGTTTGGTTTTGTTCAAATTTTGTGTCTGTTCTTTTATTGCTGTAGTTTCTCCATTTTACAAGATGTGGAAGCAGTGATTTCATGGACACAGTCAGACAATTTTGCTATTGTGCTCGGAAAAATTAAGTTGTGTTCTGAAACTTGATGTAATTTGGCATTTTTAAAAATGTATTGAAATTTATTTACAATCATTTACTTTTAAAAGATTCTTTGAATTATTATACACTCGCCCTCTCAAATATTCCGATTACATGCAAACTTTGTGCTGAAATTGTGGTCAAGGTCGGTGACGGCTCATGAATGGTACCAATTTCAGAGCGAGACTTGGTAGGGAAGCTGCTTGTAAATTGCCTCTTAAGCTGAGGGAAAGAAATTAAGAATCCAGCAGAAAAGTAGTTCCAGAGTTCTCAACCACGAGATCACTTGTTTTCATCAATTGAACAGGAGCCAATGGGCAGTACAAGAGAAGATGCAAAACCGCCTTTGCCTGAGGAAATCTCAAACGTCACAAAACAGAGGGTTGTTGCTGCAAAGCAGTATATTGAAAGGCATTACAAGGAGCAGATGAAAATCCTTCAGGAAAGGAGAGAGCGGTATGGCAAACTGACAGCACAATTGTGTTCTAGTTATGTTGTGACAGTATTTTGTTAATGCAAGGATACTCATAAAGCATCCACATCCGTAGGCAGCAATTCATTCTATACAAGATAAGTGCACATTTGAAATCTAATTAGGACAAAAAGACTCTAGTAGTTGAATAATTGTTAGAAGCTCAGGTTATGGAGCATTCAGTGCTAATGGTTGGCCATGGTGAACACACCAAGCCCGTATAATAACATAGTGATGGCCTTCAAAATTTGCAAAAAGATATTAATTTCAAGGTCGAGTTTGGTGTACATGGCTGGACGATTATTTTCTTTTGTGTTTCCTTGTAACTAATTAGATATAAAAGAAATACAAATTTTTTGGAAATAATGTTTTATTTGTCATACTACGTACTTCACCCCGAAAGTTTGTTTTTATCCTTTACTTGTTTTTCAGCACTAGTGTTTTGGATTTGCATTTTTTCACTGTTAGAAAATCCTACCTTTTTTACTTATCAGTGCAAGCGTCTTCATCCTCTCACATTTGTGTGTGAACAGGCGAAGTTTACTTGAACAGAAGCTAGCTGATGCTGATGCATCAGAGGAAGATCAAACTAACCTATTAAAATTTTTAGAGAAGAAGGAGACTGAATATATGCGCCTTCAGAGGCACAAAATGACTGCCGATGATTTCGAGTTACAGACGATTATTGGTCAAGGTGCTTTTGGGGAGGTAAAGATTACTGACAATATTTAAATATTCAGGTTTATCCAAGTTTACTATGGTGATTTTGTATAAATAGTTTAATAACTTCCTACGTGTATTAGCGCCTCAACTAATTGTCCTCTGTCTTTGAGTGCAAAAGAGAAAAAATAGCAGCTATAGATGTGGTAATGGGAGTATTCTGTTGGAGGTGGGAGAGGTGGTTGGTTGTTAGTGATGCTGTAGTGGTGGTTGAGAGGTGATAGCAGATGGGCATCCTCCTCTTTGCTTTAAATGTATAACTGTATGTTTGGTACTTCAGAATTTTGACCCATTTGTAAAAGGCCAGAATAGACACGACCCAAGAGGTTTGGGAGTGAATGCATAAAACCATAAGTTTGGACATGAGAGAAATGAAGACAATTGATTTCTGGAGGGAAATACATGGACCATAGATATGGCTGCGGACATGGGAATATGTTTCCATTGCTCATCATTCTGGACCAGGTGTTGTCTAAATCGATTTGATGAATCAGATGTACCGGGGCATTTTAACAGTTGATTACCAAAGGAATCAAATAAAAAACCTAATGATTGGTTCTTTAATTTTCAGGTTCGAGTGTGCAGGGATAAGACAACAGGTCAGGTGTATGCAATGAAAAAGCTTAAAAAATCAGAAATGCTTCGCAGAGGCCAGGTAATAAGTCTTCAGATGATTTTGGTGTGGTTTGCTTACTATATCACTGATCCTTTTGTTATGCATTTGTTAGGTTGAACATGTAAAAGCTGAAAGAAATCTACTTGCAGAAATAGACGGCAATTGCATCGTCAAACTTTATTGTTCTTTTCAGGATGAAGAATATCTGTATCTTATCATGGAATATCTTGCGGGTGGAGATGTGATGACTTTATTAATGAGAAAAGATATCTTGACTGAAGATGAGGCCAGATTTTATATAGCGGAGACTGTTTTGGCCATAGAATCTATCCATAAACACAATTATATACACAGGTGGATGGGTGGCTTTAATGAGTAGTTCAATTTACCGGTGCAGTATTTATCATTGAGCTATTTTAGTTTTTCAGATTATCATTCTTAATCTGTGATTTTCTGCAGGGATATTAAACCTGATAACTTACTACTTGATAGATACGGTCACTTAAGACTATCAGATTTCGGACTGTGCAAGCCTTTAGATTGTAGCACTCTAAAAGAAGACTTTTCAGCCAAAGACAACATTAATGGAACTCCACTAAGTGATGAGTGCTCCGCAGCCTCAAAACGCACACAACAAGAGCAACTACAACATTGGCAGAAAAATAGAAGAATGCTCGTAAGTTGGTGAAACACAACTCTTGGTATTGCTTGGTGCTTTACCATATCAAGATGCTATTTTCTGGTACATTTTATTCGCTTGGATAGTTGTACAATGATCAGCATTTTTCAAGTTCAAATGTCTACTATTGGATTTTTTTTTTATCTAGATTAATTACTACTTGGGCCATTGTCCTTGGGGCACTGGAATTGACCTGGATCGCTGTATGATGTGCATCGCTTTTCATTTTGAAATGTAGCCATGATCAACCTTTCAATTTTCAGTATGATTTTAGCTGGATTATGTACTACTCGGGGTCACAGTCCCTGGTTCTATAACTCTTATTTCTTTTTCGGTTGACTGCAGGCTTATTCCACTGTTGGCACACCTGATTACATTGCTCCAGAAGTCCTGTTGAAGAAGGGATATGGAATGGAGTGCGATTGGTTAGTTCATATTTACTTACCAAACTTCTTAGATTCACTTGTGTATATTGGAAGAATCTCATCTTTTCGAACCTCTGTTATATATCAAAGATATCCACCCCCCAATCCTTCTGCTGCCAGCGAGAGTGAGGGTGTGGGGATGTTGCTTTCATTCATCCGGTACTGGAAATTGAGGTTCATCTTTATTTTACAGGTGGTCCGTTGGTGCAATCATGTTTGAAATGCTTGTGGGGTATCCACCCTTTTATTCTGATGAGCCGGTATCAACATGTAGGAAGGTAAGGCAAGGATTGTTATAATGCTGCAGGGAATTTTATCTGTATTATAATTAGTCTAGTATATTTTGACCATTTGCTTTTATGTATGAGCGTTCATGTGGGCTTTATCATGGGTGGGTAATATGGGCTTGGACCATGAGTTTCATTATCCAACCAGTTTTAGGTTCTGCAATATATCTAGGATCCAATTGATACAGATCGGGTTTAGCCAAAATCTAACAATTTTTAAAATAATTTTATAATTTTCTTTTACAACCGGGTAAATTTTGACCACATTTCCAATGATATAAAATGAAATGATTAAGTACTTTGTCTTTTGGTAGTTTGTTTGGTTATGTTTGTCTTTTGTTTTAAGTGTGCGTTTTTAGGTAAGATGACAATTTTTGAGCTGATTTGAAAATTTGTCTCGAACCTAACTTAAAATTGGTAGGTTTTGGATCAAGTTTTTGCTGGTTATAGTCAAAATTTAGTCAAATTCATAAACCTAAAAAGATAAATAGGTCATTTTCGGGTTGATCCGCGAACCTACGAATTTATTTTAAATAATTTAGTAAATATTTATATAAATATAAAAAATTAATTAAATAAAATAAATGGTAAAATTGTAAATATTTAAAACATTAAACCTTATTTTTAATTAAAAATACTAAATTTTTTTTGTTGGTGGGTCAAATTTCGGTGACTCGCAAAATTTACGAGTTGGTTCGAGTCAACAAGTCAAGTATAATATTCAGGTTTCGACTCGACTTATTGCCACTTTTATTTTTAAGTATGCTTTTTTTGAAAATTATGTAAAAATAAGAAAGAGATAGAGAGAAAATTTAAAACATGTAATGATTTTAGCATGTTTTGTAACAGGAAAAACAAAAACAAACATAGCATTTGGTTTTTAGATCCAATTGGGTCTAACATGGATTCAATGAAAGAAATATTGCATTGGCACAATTTAACAGAAAATCAGCTTTATATTACAATTATGAATATATTTTGGGGAAAAAAGGTTATTTCAATCAAATAAAATGAGTGTGTCAATTTCCTTTCTATATTAATCATGTAGTGAACATATGATACATGGAAGCGATTTGAGCAAGTGTCATGGTAGGATAGCTATAATCAACGCATTGAAGTTGATTGATTAGTCAAAATTCAATAAGAAGTGCTTTTACTTAAATCAATTTGAAATTTCTCAAAAGAATTAAAAATCACTCAAATAATTATTAGGAACAAGTAAAATGAACTTAATTGAGAAAACTCAACATATAATATTATTACCTTACAAAATAACATAAAACAATATTTATAGTAAAATAAACCTAGACCGCTAATGGGCCCAAAATATATGTTAAAAAAGTGCAAATACCACTGTCAAAATACAAATTGCATTTTTGAGTCCACATCCTCAAACCCAAACTCCACCATGGTTCGTGGGTTCATTGGGATTGCATTAATATAGAACAAGAATTATGAAGTAAACTTAAACTGATTGCTTGCATGTGCAGATAGTGAATTGGAAATCACATTTGAAATTTCCCGAGGAAGTTCAACTTTCTTTAGAAGCAAAAGATCTGATAAGCAAACTCCTATGTCGAGTCAACCAGAGGCTTGGTTCTAATGGTGCAGATGAAATCAAGGTGCTGGGCTTTGCATTCGATTCGAAGTTCCTTGATCATTTACTTGAGTCAGTGGAAATTTACGTTAATTGTCTGTTTAGGCCCACACTTGGTTTAAAGGAATTGACTGGGACAACATATACAATATGGAAGCTCCTGTTCTTCCAAAAGTCAATGATGAGTTGGACACCCAAAATTTTGAGAAGTTTGAAGAGGTATCTGTGTTGTCAACGAGAGATTCTCTTTTGAACTTTTTGTTGTTTCGTGAAAGAAAAATGTAGCTTATCACAACTATTTTATAATTGCAGTCTGAACATCATGCTCCACCTTCATCAAAATCGGGTCCGCGGAGAAAGGTACTCCTGGTGTTTAAATTTTGAGATGTTCATTCCCGTAAATACGGACGATTTTTCAGTCTTTTGTACTAGGTAATCTAGTATCTTTAGATGATCAATTCAAGCATTGTGGCTGGACTCTATTATGAACGTCGGACCACGTTCTCCGTAGGGAATGTAATAGAACTGTGTTTGGCTGCACTTTTCTACGCGTTACTACGTTTTGCCATTTTTGTTTGGATACTTGATTTAAAAATTGCTCCCTCACTGTTAAGCTTATTTTCTATTTACACAGATGCTTTCATCCACAGACGTCAACTTTGTTGGGTACACGTACAAGAACTTTGAAATTGTTAATGACTACCAAATGTCTGGAATGGGTATATCTCTATCCTCTTCTGTGATCATGCATACCAGTCTTTGATTATGCATCTTGTTGTTTATCCATGAAGCCACGGCAAATGCTTATATTGTTTATTGATACATTCAGTACAAAATCGTTGTACAGTTAAATTTTTGCAATGTAGTTTCAATGTGACAGACGGTCGGACCCCTTCTTTTTGTGGTTTATTTGGCAGCTGAACTAAAAAAGAAAAACGCAAAGGCAAAGAGGCCCACAATTAAGTCCCTGTTTGGTAAGTTAGGAATCTTTCTTCTCAACTATCAGAAAAGCACAGGTCTTTCCGCAAGGATATTCTTGTAGACCCTTGTTTGAATACTGGAAATATAGCCCGGCGTTTATGGTTGTTAGTTGAGACACCTGTATCAAACTTCCTACAAAACGTAGGATTGGAGGGAAGTCTAATGCAATATTTTCGTTAAAGTGAGCTTAACAGTAACAAATTAAACCATCAATGACCATAGCCCATAATGAAGGCAAGGTAAATAACGTATCTGGATGGTGAAGGAAACGAAGGAAAGACTTTGTAATGAAAGGGTGAATAAATTCCATTCTTTCTGTTTCTCTCTTACATCGATTACAAATTTTTTCACTTCTTTTCCCCTAAATCCATCCCAGGCTTAGTAATCAGTAGTAATTTCAATGTCAGGCATAGGTCTAGTGTTGGGTATTCTGGAAAAAGTATTGCTCTTTTTCACACTTCTCAATGACATTAGAGTCGGATTTCGATAATTACTCAAACTTAAATTAGTTCATTTTTTTAGATTTTGAATTCAAATTCAAAATTGAATCAATTGATGAAATTTAGTTGGAATTTTTTTTAAGCTTGATTTTGAATTAATAAGATGCAAAAACATTTTTCAATTTAATGGAATTAAAATTGAATAGGTTGGTTTATTAACACCTTTCAAACTTGCCTGTTAGAATACGAACAATGGTACCAAACCAGTTGAGCTATCTTAGAATTTTTCTGTTTTTGACCTTCTGTTTTTTGTTACGTCATAATTGGCTGTGACTTTTGTGCCCTCGTTTCTGTGTTTGCTGTTGTAACAGAAAACGAATCAGAAAAATCGGGGACGGCCAGCTAATATATCTCTGGTAAGCTTTGTGATATTGTTTCCTTCCCTTCGTAAAAATCTCTGGAACTTGATTAAGTTGGATTAGTTCAGCAAACCTGTCATATTGCCTCGCTTCTCGGTTGCTCCCAATTCCTGCAAATGATGATTCGCCGTGGGGTTGCTGTCTTAGCATGATTGATCATTGATTAATATTGAGTCTGGCACACAAGGCTCGGAAAGTTGCCTAACGACGACCTGTGGGACCCCCAAACACTTGGATAGCAATTGAAGTCCTTCCCATTTTCACTTTAGCTATAGATTCGAAGTGCTTGTTACCATGTTCATTTGGAAGTCTTGTGTTCCCAAATTTAGTTTTGTACAAGTAAACAATAATAGTTGACCCAACGCCCCTGGCCATTATCAATCAAAAAATAAAAATAAAAATCTCTCCTTTATTTTGTGAAGGACCTAAATTAGTTGAAATGTGTTGGTGTCTGCAATATTTTCTGGTATATTCTTTACGTAATAACCATATGAGAATTGGCATTTATGTTCTGTGAAAGAACCAAATATTACTGCAGCTTTGATTGCATTTGTGTTCATAATGGAAGATTCTTATCCACATTGGAAAAGGAGGGTTCTTGAAACATGGGTAACATTCCTCTTCTGTTAAATATTCATTTTAAGGATTGGGATTGGAAAGAATCAAAGGTAAAGTGATATTAGACTAGGACTTGCGGTTGACTATTCAAGAGAAATCAGTCAAATGAACCTCACAGCGAATGTTAAATGGTAGCTAGTCAATGTGACAGCACAAGTGCGAGTAAGTTAGCATAGCCACTCTAATGTGAATGAGTCAGCATATGGTATGAGCTATGTTGCAAGCCTTAACGGGAATTATTAGGAAATGTACGAAATTATATGCTACACTGTAGGAGACTTTACGCGAATTATTGAAAAAAAAAACGATAATTTTGTCTTCCATCAATAAAAAAATAATTTTTTGATTAATTGGTATGTAAGTTTCTTTTCAGATAATTGATTTTTTAGGATTTAGATTTATTTTGATATTGTCATAAAATTAGTGCAATGACATCAAACGATTAACTCAAGTTTACTGCAATGGCCTTTTAAGGAATTCTAAGCCCCTCCTGACCCAACACTTGTGGCTTTTGGCAATGTATCTACGAAATAGCTTTATTCTTACACCACTTGTGGCTTAAATGCAATGAAACTGCCTCAATGGATATCAAGCTAGAGTATGTAGCCCATGTTATTTATTGATCTCTTTTTGAAGAATTTCACTTACAAATTACATAAGCTCACAAAAATCGTACAGCTTAGAAATGGTTTATTTATTTAGTATCACACGAGACCACGAACAAAACGTTATATTGCTTGCCCAATCCGTGAGCTGCCCTCCAATTATTTGGGCTAGGGAGGGCCCGCAGAAAATGCTGTGTCCTTATTTTATTTTTAATTTATTTATTACTATGCACATTACCGCAGCTTTTTGTTCTGTAATTTCGTTTTTATCCCAACAGAACACAATTATATTACAATTATTATATTCTTTTAGTTTATTCTCCATTTTTTACTTTTGGACACTTTTCAAATAACTCACCCAAAAATACATACTAAAAAATACAATCAAACATAGAAATCGCTTCGTCAATCAGTATCACATTCTTATATTTCCGTAATAAGTTACTTATATTTTTAGTTTTAAAAGATTGTAGATTTAAATCACTCGTATTCTTTACACTCAAGTGAAAAAAAAAAATTACACTATTACATTTGTTCCAATTTCTGGAAAAATGTACTATGTTGGGTTGCTATTATTATTATTATTATTATTTATATATTATCAAGTATGAGACGTCTATAGCAACGACTTTTGACAACAAAATTAAATTATAAAAAGGTAACCCTCCTTTCTTTGTATTTTTCTCTCCTTTTTTGGGTTAATTTACCTTTTTTTCATATATATTTCATTTCATTTTTGACCTATTTCTTTGTCTTCTATTTTGTAAATTTTTTACTCCAATTCAAATTTTTAAAAAGTTCATCCTCATGATCATTATCATCTCCACAACAATACTACGTAACATTTGATACACATGCATTTATAAGTGAGTTGTTTTTTATTAGATTATAAATTATTAAAATAAAATACACATATCTTATATTTTAAAATATTCATAGGATAAAAATAAAAAATTAAGTATAATAACAATTTATATTTTAAATTTTAGATGCATACAGACATTGAATGCGTAAAACTCGTAGCTATCGTTGTGGAGCAATACGAGATTAGGAGCAGATCTCACATCTTGCCAACTTCGTATTTTAATTTATTTTCCTGTCATCTTCTATTTCGCACTAATGAGGAATGGTAGAATATTATTCACTCGACGTGATGTGATAAAATACCAATCAAGTTACAATGTTACCATAACACTCAACGAATTTTTTTTACACAAATTTAAATTTAAAATTTTTGTTTAATATATATACATAAATAATAAATTATTTTTCAATAATTATACATATTTGCAATTAAATCAATATTCATACACACACTCACATTTATTTATACATATATATATTAAAAATTAATTATTATCTATATATACTATCACATGTTCTCTTATTGAATAAATGATTTTGTTCATTTTCTTTTTTAGACATACAATTTTATAAATTATGTAAAAATAAAAAAATAAAAAGCATATAAGTGTGTGTTTCATTACAGTAAAAATGTCAACAGACAGACGTAACCAAAGCATCAAACGTGTCAAGTGCAAGGCACGTTGGCATCCTTCGGCTTTTTCATCTATCATTTAAATTAGTGATAAAAGAAGTATTCATTATTTTCAAATATAAATTTTAGATAATTTATAATTAAATAAGAAATTAAAGTAAGATATAAAATAGATTAAAATTAAGAGATTAAATTAAACAAACAACTGACGAATTAAAATTGAGAAAAAAAGATAAAATAAATGAGAATTAAGTGAAAGAGAGTGAAAAAAAATTAAAAAACATTATACATAAAATAAAAAAGTACACAGATTTTGAAATCCCGCCAATTGGTTTGTAGCAATTAAAGGCATCAATAAAGCTTTCGGCCTGAAATAAAACAGTATGCCAACCAACACATATATTTGTGTGTATAAATTCAGACAACTATCAGCCCAAAATCTGGCCCGCCAACTATTTTAATTTTGAAAAATAAAATATATTAAAACGTAACCATCGAGCCTTGGAAGACAAAACTGGATGGCATCAGACACCAATCCTTTGAACTAATCAAACATCCACATTACATAATTAATTAAATAAATGATCAGTGTTTAAAGAAAAACAAGATTATTAAAGGAATGCGTTTCAATGGCTTCGTGCAATACTAATTTATACTATATTATTAAGTATTTAAATTTATTTTAGTTAAATTTACAGGTATGCTTTCGTTTTGTCTATTTCTTTATATATTTTGTATTTGTGTTTTCTCTGGAATTTTCAAACTTTTCAATTGCTGTTAATCTTCTTTATTTTTTATTTTAAATATTATTTGTACCTTTAATTTTACATAATATTATTTTTATTGTATAGAATATAATAATTTTGTAATTTATAAATAATCTTGCATGTGCCGAGTTTACAGGTAATGAATGAATGCCTTTTATGGTAAAACACGATTGTTAATTACTCCAATACCCTTTAATCATGCAACGCTCTTTTTGTCCCCTCTCTTTGGCTCCTCCCATTTGCCTTTCCCCACACGCGCGCACGAAATCCATGTCCTGATTCGTTTTTCGTCTAATCTCTTTCATTTGCTCCCCTTCTCCCTCAGAATTTTCTTGTTTTGTATCCTCCACTTGTGTTATTTTTTGAATTAACGATTAATTTTTGTTAGCAGTAATAATTGTATGCTGGCTCCTCCGGTATTGATATATACGCGCTGGAGATTCGATTAATGGGGGTCGATGATAAGTTCGTCAATAAGGGCTTCGGTTTTGGTTTTGTATTTCTGTCAAGTGTGTAGTTTGAGGGAAGAGGAAATTTCTTGATCGGTAATTATTTTGGATCCGCTGTTGGGAACGCTAATCCGGCGATTATCTGGCATTTTCTGTGGTGATTGGCGGTTGAAATTTGGGAATCAGGTCGATATTGAAGATAACTCTTGGAGTTCTGGGGTAGTTTTGGGATTTTGGAGTTATTTAATTGAAGCGATTGCCATGGATCATATTGTGGGTGGGAAGTTCAAGCTTGGGAGGAAAATTGGGAGTGGTTCCTTCGGTGAACTCTATTTAGGTATTCCTTTTCACGTTACTGCTTTGTTTACTGTAAATTTCCTTTTCGTTATTTTCTGTAGAGTAACTTTTGAGATACTCGTTTATTTCCCTTTTTTTTTAACCTTTTTTTCTATGAAAACTAAATGAATCCGTTCGCTTTATTTATTCTGTAGGTGTCAACATACAAAGTGGAGAAGAAGCAGCTATCAAGCTGGTATGTTAGTTAAGTTAGTTTTATTTTTGTCCCTTTAAATATTGTGTGAATTTTGGAGCAAATATATTGTTTGAATTGATTATTCATAACCCTGATATATTTAGTTACGGTTTATCATTGTTTTTCAGATGCTTGGACCAATGCTTGCATAACCCATTTTGATTGTCATTTTTTTAGCTTATAAACCTGTAGGTAGCCGGAGAGAAATTTTGAAACACCAGGTAAAGTAGAAATCCCAGGAAATTACTAAAATATCTGAACTAAAATAGGCTATTTTCTGCTTGTTAATGTAACATACTAATTGTTAATTTAGCAGATTGTACCCTTCTATGAATACTTCCACGAAATCTTGTAATTATGTAAAGCAGTGTCCAACATTGTGAGCATATCAGTTTTTAAAACATAGAAGATGAGGTTGTGATTGAATGACCCACCCTTCTCCCAAAAGTCGTTTTTCAAAGAAATTTTTTGAAAAGCAAGTAATGTAAGACGTTTTTGGGAAAATATCCTGAGAAAAACTAGGAAAACCCCCTGCCCTGTTTTTCTCCCCCAGAATCCTAACTTTCTACCTATAGAAAAGTCTCTCTCTCTCTCTCTCTCTCTCTCCTTGAAAAGAAAACCTCCTCTTTTCCCCTGCCAAAGAATGCAGCCATTTTTCATCTGCAAATAGACTATTCCCATCATTACAAGGAACAAATGAAGATCCATTTCTCCAATATGTGAGTGGTGGATCTACATAGAGAGAGGTTGAGTTGGCAATGGAATAAATGTGAAAAAGAAAAAAAAAGAGAAAGGAAGAAGGAAAGTAAACATCAGTGGCGGCGAGTGGAGGGGGTGGAGTTAGTTGGTGGTAGAAGAAAAAGAAAATGAAAAGATGGAACAAGAAGAAGGGAGATGCAGGAGGGGAGATGGAAGCTAGAGGGGTGCTGGAGGAGTTGGAGTGGGAGGCTGTGGAATAAAAAATAGCAAAGGGAGCAAAACGGAAAAACAAGAATAAACAAGAAAAAGAGAAGAAAGAAGAACATAAGAAGAAAAGAGGAGGAAAAGAGAGAGAAAGAGGAAAGAATGATAGGATAAAATTTAAAAAAGAAAAGAAAAGAAGAGAGCATATTACCTATATTTTACAAAAAAATTTACAATATTTTCGTACATAAATTGAGAAAAATAAAAGAGAATATTTTAAAATCATTTTTATACATAAAATAAAAGAGAATATTTTTAAATCATATTTATACATACTTTTTTTTATATAATAACAACAGTTACTACTACTAATAATAATGATAATTTTACTCCATTAAAACACATACACAACCAATACTTTCAATATATTAAAACAATACAACACCTCACATCAACACCAAAAAATACATATAATGACCTTTTGCATTACAATTCAATCATTATTTTTATATCATAACATCATCATTATATTTTTTTTACAACTTCTCATCCAATCAGACCAAAATACATACTAATCATCCCCCAAAAAATTTTCTCACTTTTTTCTCTAAAAAAAAATAAAATCTCAAATGAGTATCTCATCCAATCGCAGCCTTAGTAGCCATGTTTCTTACTTTGTTGGGATTGCTGATATTGTGTGTAGCTCCCTTCATCATTATGATGCACTTTTGTTTTTGTATAACTATTTACTACTACTACTAGGATTTCTTTAATTGGTTCAAGTATTTGTATTGAAAAAATGCTAGTTTTCTATAAAAATACAAATTTGAGAACATAAATTTCAAGATTTATTTCTCATTGTTATACATTCCAATAGTTTTTGTTAATTTTTATATTGACTGTATTTGTTGTTCTTTCCCTTGCATCTGTGATTACCAGGAATCTGTTAAGACCAAGCACCCCCAGCTTCACTATGAGTCAAAAATTTATACGCTTCTACAAGGAGGAAGTAAATCTCTCTCTCTCTCTCTCTCTCTCTCTCACACACACACACACACACCCACACACAGAGAGAAAAATAAATGAATAAATATATAATGAAGAGTTTACTTTTGACATCAAATAAGTTAGTGTAATCCTTGAGGCATTCTTAGTGAACATAATCTCACTGAGTTTTATTGAAGGAATTGGGATATAAAAATTTCAAATTCGTTGAGTTTATTTTGATAATTACAAACTATTATGGATTTCATCATAAATAACAATTTTTGGTTTTGTTCAAGCATTATGATACATGTGACGCCTAATTTTGGAGTCATTTGAAACTGTTATCTCAATTATTCCCTCACATCCAGATCCTTCCCAACAATAACAACCTATGATTTAGTACTTAGGATTTCTGATATGGTTGGAATTTTAATGTAGGCCTGGCATGGGGTTGAAAATGTTGTTAT
Source organism: Avicennia marina (assembly GCA_019155195.1). Taxonomy (NCBI): domain Eukaryota; kingdom Viridiplantae; phylum Streptophyta; class Magnoliopsida; order Lamiales; family Acanthaceae; genus Avicennia; species Avicennia marina. Next base: position 13,113,181 of record CM032753.1, read on the forward strand.
CTGAGTGGAATAATTGCTACAAACAGCTTGCATTCCTAATAATAGAAAATCCTGTGCCTTTTCGTCCATCGTTTTTCCCTTATTTGAGGTGATAATGTCACATGAAGGGACTTGCTTGTAAGGGCTTTGTAGAAACCTCTGTCTCAAGCTTAAGTGAAAATGGAGATAATTCTGCATATGAATTAATTTTGCTTGGTTATCGTATAGCGGGCATTCCCAACTTGAAATGGTTTGGAGTAGAGAGTGAATATAATGTTATGGTCATTGACCTTTTGGGACCAAGTCTGGAGGATCTCTTCAACTATTGCAACAGGAAGTTCTCCTTGAAAACTGTATTAATGCTTGCAGATCAATTAGTAAGTGATTGGGATTTTTGTAAGCCTTTTTCTGGAGGTTTTGGTTTTAGCTACCTACTTTAATTGTGATATCTAATTCTATGATTTACTTTTAGATTAATAGAGTTGAATACATGCATTCAAGAGGATTTCTTCACCGCGATATAAAGCCTGATAATTTTTTAATGGGCTTGGGCCGCAAAGCTAATCAGGCATGTCTTTCTATCATTCTTTGGCCTCATACTCTTGTTTAGATTGTATGATACATAACTTTCTTGGTTTTGCTGTCTTTATAGTGCACTTGGAAAGATTCTAATTAGCTTCTTGCTACTCATTTGATAGTTTGTAGACCTTGAAATTATATAAACTAGCGGAAACACGCACTTGATGCATGTGCTAACAAAATAATAATTGAATATGGTTACATGTAAATAAAAGAAAACTGTACTGCTGCTAAAATAGAAAAAAAATAATTTCTTAAATAATTGTATATTGATGATGACTAATGCTGTTAATTAGTTTGCTAATTAAAATTTCCATTTAAATAAGCTTATTCAGGTGTGTAAAAACCAAACATTTTCCACTATACACTCTAAAAAATTAAAAGTGAGCAACTTAGTTTGCAATAAGCACTAATCCTCTTTTGAGGTGTGACGAGATATGATGTAGGGATAATGAAAGTTTAGACAAAGGGATTGTAATTGAGTTAAGGGGAAAAAAAATGGTTCCAGTTTATTGTCTTTTATGAGAGGTGGCTTTGATTATTTGAGTGAGGACATTTTAGGGTTTGTATTAAAAGAATAAATAGGGTTTCAGGCAAAATGTAATACTGGCAATAAGGGCACACTCTATGCATGTGCTCGATAAAAAATATAATTAATAACATTAACATACGTAAACCAAAAGATTCAACAACAAAAACTGAGAGAAATATCACTCAAACTATAACCTGAATGTCGTGTAAACGGTAAATATCTTAGAAATCAGTCTTCCAAAATACAGTATTTGATTATTTGAATGAGGACATTTTAGAGTTTGTATTAAAAGAATAAATAGGGTTTCAGGCAAAATATAATACTGGCAATAAGGGCACACTCTATGCATGTGCTCAATAAAAAATCTAATTAATAACATTAATATACATAAACCAAAAGATTCAACAACAAAAAATGAGAGAAACATCACTCAAACTATAACCTGAATGTCATGTAAAAGGTAAATATCTTACAAATCAGTCTTCCAAAATACAGTATGATCATCGTGTTTATCACCAATATATTGTTCACCTTAATTTGCAATAATAAATTTTCATAAAATTATTAGTAAAAAATTTAAATTAGAAAAGCAATATAAGAATTGACCGTTTCATTCGGAATATGACAACAAACTCAAAATCTGAGAACTTCAAAAAAGAAAAAATCCAAATGAAAGGAAAGAAAATCACAACCTTTGTCTTCATTCTTTTTCATGTTCAATGTTTATCATCCTGCTACAAAATTGAATAGCCTCATTTTCTTCTCTTTCCAAAATAAATAAAAGCACAGATTGTGGTAACTGCAATTTGGGATAAAGAGTGGCGCGTGATGTGAGTGGTGTAGTTGATTTGTGTAACTTTCTAATTAAATTACCATTATGTCCTTAACTTTTCAATTTAATCTCAATTGTATCATGATGCTATAAATGAATTTGAAAGAACATTTAAATAAGTAAAGTTTTAATCCTACTTTTGACCTATCAAAGTAGTTTTTATAGGGGTCTCGTTCATTAGAAAAGAGTATAGATATTATGTAAATTTATTTTCCACTTTATTAATTGCCCTTGAGATCCTTTATGGATCTAATTAAACGTAAGGGTCTTTTTCAATTAGCTTTGATAGTGTTGTACTGATTTTGCTGGTGTACAAAGGACAATACATCAATATATTCTTTTCCCTTCGCTTTAAAAATGTTTTATTGACGGGGCAATTAATCACTTTGCCTCATTGAATTTAAAAAACCTTATATTATCTTCCAAGGTCAAGTATGGAATGATTGATTGTGTTAGTAATGAGAAGAAACTCATGATAATGCCCTCAAAAAGTTAAACTGTATAAATAGTAAATATGTTTTCACAATTTGCATAGGAGGTGATAGTGTTACCTATTTATACTTTATTACAGATCAACTTGGAGAACAGATCACTTCCTCATTACTTAACTATAAGATTGTTGTCTTAATTAACTACTTGTGGCTTTGGATTGATTGGAACATTTGACCTCCAGCTGATTTCAGATAGCAACCCATCAGATTGGGGAATCAAAAGAAGAATAAAGCATCTTAGAGACACTTTATTTTTGCTGATGACTAATTTTTGTTTTTATAATATCTTATGTGATAGTCATTTCCTTCTTTGGTTTTTTTTCCTCTACCCTAATTTGTTTTATCTTGGATGGATTGGGTGAATTTTACTATTCAAGAGTAGAGTCCCCCTCATTTGGATCTTTGTTAGCGGACCAATTCATTGCTCATCCCAGTTGTTGCTCATACCTTATTGTCATGCATCTGATTGATGTATCTGCTTTGGTGGCCATTTATGGTATTTTTGCAGGTTTACATCATTGACTTTGGTCTTGCTAAGAAATATAGGGATCTCCAGACCCATAAGCACATACCATACAGGTACTTTCTCATGTTCTTTTGATTAACTCGAAAATACTTATGATGTCTCATGCATATCTTTAATGCAGGCTAAGGAATGTAATGATCTTTAATTACTTATAAATTGAAAAGGCTTTAATGGCATGTTGGGGAATATCTCAGCCAGTTCAATAGCAGAAGAGAAAAATGGTCTGACCTGAGTCTTCTATTTTTCATTTTTGATTTGACGTGTTGCATTAATGAACTAAACATCTTGAGAAAGTATATATATATACTTTCTATATATATATATATATATATATATTCTTTCTTATATAGCCTTTTGCTCTCCAAATCATGATTTTTGACATGAAATAATTCTGGACTGTTCTCTGAGGCAGTACTGATTGTGAAATTATTGTCAACAATTTATAGTGTTGATGTGGGAAATTGATTTCTGAATTTGTGTGCTGTTTAAACTAAATTCCTTGTGGTTTGGAATAGAATTTTCAATCAATGACGACTGTCTTAAGTTGACAGAAGGATGATATGAAACTGTTAGCTTTACCAAGTCTGCAGTTGTTCAGGCATGTTCTGCTATTGGCTTGCATATTTGGCATGGCAATCCAACATAATTTTGAGGCTCCACATCTGACTAGTTGCTGACAGTGTCGTGATTTTTTTTCTTTAAGTAGTGCTATTAAATGACTTTAATTTTGGGTTCTGTAACTTCCGGAATCCTTGATTGGTTTCATATCATCCCGTAAGAATATGGGATGTTATTATAAATTTGACAATATCTTGCAACTCAAGTTGTGCCATCACTAAATTTGTTGAATATAACTTAAATTTCATTTCAGGGTGTTAGAGTAGAATATTTGATTTTATATTGTTATATAAATGATAGATATGGAATATTTAGTTTCCTAATTTATAGGATTAGAATTGATGTCCAGTTGTATTTTTGAATTTTTTTGGTAAATTATACCCAATATTGTACTATAAATTGAGGTGGAATTTATTCAATGAATTACGGTTCAATTCTTCCAATATTTTTAACATGGTATCAAAGCGGGGTTGAGGTGGAATTTATTCAATGAATTACGGTTCAATTCTTCCAATATTTTTAACATGGTGTCAAAGCGGGTTAGATCCTACTTAAAAAACATTGCAGATGCTGATTGTCATGTGCCATCGCAGCGCCACCCACACTGTGCAGGAACCCTAACGGGTTGGGAACATCTTCTGGACTGAGTTTGGTAAAAGGAAGAAGTTTGGGCCAGACTGTTGTTGGACCTGGTTTTGTTGGGCTACCAATATTCTTATAGGATGGAATAACAGCCTTAGCTGCCCTTAGTTGGGTTGAGTATTCATAGACCTCTGGTTTAATGGTCTCTTCGTTCTTTTTCTCTTGGGTTATTGTTTTATTGATTTTGTTGGGCCTTTAACGCTGGACAACTAAAGAAGGTCTTTTGTCAACTTGATTATTGTCTAGTAATGTTTGTTGCCTTACAACAGTTTGTTATGTGTCGTCGTATGACACCAATCTTCAATTGTTTAAATGTCACCTTATGACATTGTTGCCTGCGCCGCTTTATAACTTCTATCTCTAGTGTTGCCTTACGACATGATTGCCTACGTCACCTTATGTGAGTGCTTTCGCTCTACGAAAATTATTAGATTGTTACCTTACGATAATTCACCTGTTAATTGTAATTGTCCTAGTTGAACAATTGTAAAATTTTCCATGTTTAGCTTGAGGAGGAGTGTTAAAATAGAATATTTGATTTTATATTGTTTCATAAATTATAGATATAGAATATTTAATCTCTTTGTTTATAGGATTAGAATTTATATCAAGTCGTATTTTTTTTGTTTTTGGTACTTTTTGTAAATTGCACACAGTTTTATACTATAAATTGAAGTGGAATTTATTCAATAAATTATGATTCAATTCTTCCAGTCTTCTTGACATAGGGAAAACAAGAATCTTACTGGCACTGCTCGCTATGCAAGTGTCAACACACACCTTGGAGTTGGTGAGTGATGCAGTATGCTATCATTAAGCTGTTCATTGTATCTAAATTATATGTTCTTAGGGGCTAATCTAATATAAACATGCTTGTGATTTGCTTTTGCTGGCAGAACAAAGCCGAAGGGATGATTTGGAATCTCTTGGTTATGTCCTGATGTATTTTTTGAGAGGAAGGTCGGTTGAATGTGTGGTCCCTAAACTTCCTGTTTGTCGGCATTTTCCCTTCTTGGATTTCTATTTGAAAAATATTTTCAAGATTTTCGTGGCTTCTAACTTATTTTACATTTTCTTTTCATTTCAGCCTTCCCTGGCAGGGACTTAAAGCTGGCACCAAAAAGCAAAAATATGACAAGATTAGTGAGAAGAAAATGTTGACGCCTATCGAGGTGCATATCATGTGCCAGTGATTGCATGGTTGATGTTGGCATGGCCCTTATTTGAAATGCACATTTCGCACTGCATAAAATACTAATTTGAACTTTGACCTGAAAGCCCAATACCAAATCTCTTTTTGTGCTCTCTTTATCCAAAGATGAATCTTGGTACTTAATTTATGAGTCGACTTTGGTTACTTCAATAATATTTAATTGATGCACGAAAATTTGTTTGTTTACAAGACCTGAATATTCATGAAACCAAAAAAATGAGATATACAATACATGCTTGCATACTTGCCCTAAGCCTCTGCATTCAAATGACACTGATGCACTGGATTCAATATAATGAAATATTGTTTCCCATGATCCTGAATGCTGAATCTTGTTTTTCTCATATTGACCTAATGTGTCCTTCCTAATTTTTGATTTACTCTAATTCATTTTGTATGATGTGAAACTATTAACAGGTACTATGCAAATCTTATCCATCAGAGTTCATATCATATTTTCACTATTGCCGATCCTTGAGATTTGAGGACAAGCCAGATTATTCTTACTTGAAGAGACTATTCAGAGACTTGTTTATTCGTGAAGGTAATATGCTCGACGTTTTTCTTCTTATCAGAATAATTTGTGTGCTCTTGTTAAGTTCAAGTATCTTGCATTTCAGCTTGCACGTTGCAATATTTATGCAGGTTACCAATTTGACTATGTGTTTGATTGGACTATATTGAAGTATCCACAAGTTGGTTCAAGCTCTAGAGCAAAGGTTAGTGTTTGCATATTTTTATCTTTGCTTTGTTCTTTTGAGTGTAATAAATTTATTAATAGGTGCATTTCCCTCTAGAATCCCAGTGGCAATGCTGTAGCTGGAACCTCTGGTGAAAGGCCAGGAAGAATATCAGGTATTTCTCTTTGAGAAGATACACTGTTGATCTCCTGATATCTCCTATGTTCTGATTTATCAATTTTTAAGGGGCTGGTCCATGTTGTAAAGGCATCATATAAGATTTGAAACTGTAAATGCCCATGTTATTCTTAAAAAGTGCAATAAAAGTTGAACTCTATCTCAATCTATACAAGCTTCTGTATAGCTATGGAATAGTGAATTTGCTTTTATTGGGTTGGGTGGGGATGGGGAGGTGGTGTTGGTTTGCAAGAAAGTAATAGTAGCTACTCGGACAAGTGGAAGTGTTGAATCAAGAACAGACTGTAAATGTGTATTATGGGCGCTTTATTCTGGCTCTACTTGTGAAAGGCCAAGCCGAGGAGGGACTTCTAAAATATTGCAGGCCATACCCATTAACAGATCGCTTGACTCCTGTAAGTTACTAGACCAATATATAGTAGCAGTGGAAAATGACCTCTATATTGATTCTTAGCTATCTAATTGTTACATGGAAGGATCTACAGCCTCCCTAATGCTGCTGACATTCTAAAACCTGAAATCAAATTAGCAGAGTCTTATGAAGAGCTTTTACCAATACATTAGAGAGGTCCAATACGAGCTCAAAATCTTACTTTCTCAAATACAGAAGTAGAGTTCTGAATAGAATATTGACTGGTATAATTTACAATTCTGATGTGTGGAAAAAGTTCATAGCTTGCATGTTTCTTCCAGTTGTATTCTCTTCCAATTTGGTGGCTTTTTTACAGTGGGGCAAGATATTCGAGATAGATTCTCTGGCGCTGTTGAAGCTTTCTCTAGGAGAAATGCTTCAGGTTCTAGTCGGCATCTTGAGCAATCAAGAAACAGGACATTAGAAGATGCTTCCAAGGATGTGGTATTTGTTATTTTCCCATCCTAGTTTTCTTTCATGAGCTATGTCTGTCTAGTGTTTTGGAATCGTAAAAATTTGACTTATGATGTGTAGGTAGGCACTGTGGCTGCATGAATTTTTTTTAAAATATTTTTTCCCTCGCACAGGTCCACTTTTCAAACCATTGGGCATCCTATAAGAGACACTTTGGCTGCATCAAATTAGTTATTCATGCTTTTGCAAGACTTGCTGCTATTTAATATTTTGTTGCTTTCAACATTTAAATGTAAGTTGTTGTTGGAGAGGACAATTTGGTGTTGAATGTTAATTTTATTTTTTTCAGCAACTTGATTCGGAAAGAGACCGTAATTCACGAAACGGTGGATCTTCGAAGAGAGCAGCCATTTTAAGCAGACCAAGCTCATCTGGTGAGGCTACTCATGGCCGCTCAACCAGATTCGTGTCCAGTAATGGCCGTTTATCAACTACTCAACAAATTCAATCGGGTATTGAACCCAAGCCATCATCTCTTTCTCGTGCTGCAGCTGCTAAGGGTGTTCGTGATGACCCTCTTGGAAGCTTCGAGTTCCTCTCAATCAGGAAGTAACTGGAATGGTTTCTGTAAAAAGTTGACGTGAACCCACAAGCATCACCCATTAAGGAAACCCTGCAGATATTTTTCACTATTGTATATGCGAAACGTCTTCACATCAAAATTCACGCTTAATGCTATCCCTCCCTTTCCCTTTTTAAGTTTTTGTGTGGAGTTCTGTTTTAACGCATTGTATGCTCATCAAAGGAATAGGTGGGTTTTATGTGCGGCATTTTTTCTTTTTCTACTGCGGCTGTAATAACATTGTTTACTTACTAACCTTTGCCAAATTATTAAAGCACTGGAGTCTGAATTTTGACAAATCATAGTTAACGGTTGGATATCATGCTCGCCTTTAGCGTTATGGTGCTATAAATTCCGAGTCACTTAATTTAATTTTCACCTTCTATGCGTTCTGAATTGTCCTGGTATGGTTGGTTGCGTATTGACCTCATGCAGGGTTACAAAGGGCTGTAGGAATCTAGTTTCATAAGGAAATTCCTGTCTTTTGTGTTTATGATTATTAGTTTAATCACGTGTTTATTTAACCTCAGCACATGGGTTTGTTCTTACACAAGATCAAAGTTGCCACGAATCCCCGGTGGGAATGGATGGATAGCTTCTAAAGAGATATCAACTCTTGGATTATAAGGCTTGACATTTTATTGATTGTAATCCCAGCGAGTACGGAGCTAGGGCAAGAGCAATTACACTTCTCATCACTGCTCACATTTGTTTTTTAATTACAATAACAACGACTGTAAGAGTGAAGAACTCACATTTACTTCACATTGCAGCAGTGCTCGTTGGAATATGCTATTATGAAATAATAGAAGGATAATGAACATTTTCTTGATATCACAACAGTCAGGGATAAAACTATACACAGTATAATTTAGGATAAATCCAATCTGCAGGGTATTCTAACCAGGGAAGCAAGTATGTGGTACCCCAAGTTGCAGCTCAAGGGTTTCTAAGGGCTTCCAACCTCTTCTCCAATTCATTGATGCTGGAACTACAGGAACATACAACATACGTAACTAAGACTACACTTTTGGAAGTCAAAAATGGATCTCTTTTAACCAAACTAATACACATACAATAAATCATTATATTTTTAAATTTTTTTTCTTATTTTTACACAATATTCGTAAAAAATATATTTAAAAACACGCACTCAAAATCCAAAACAAACATAGCCAATGCACTTCAGGTCCACATCAATAAGGCAACAACAAAAACTGGTTAAATAAGCATATTTTTGAACCAGAGAATGTTACTCCAGAAAATAGAGTGCCAAAATAGAATATCGGAAAGCACAATTCATGGATATCGGCCCAACATAAATTTAAAATAATCAAAAAGTTAATTGTAGAACATGCCACAAAATATACCTGCCAGCATCCTCTGTGTTCTTCCCGGCAATTTTTCCTTTGGGAGCGGCTGACAACTGTCAAAAATGCAAGAAAACCGTTCATTTGCTTCTAAATGAAAATTTCTCAACAGTAACTAAATTTTATGAGCAAAACTAACCTGTGAAGCAATGTCTACGCCAATTTCATCCAGCACCTGGAAGCATTAATTCATAAACTAGTAAATGTACAGAAATATGCATAATGTGCAAGAGAATATCATTTATTAACCAAAATATCTGGCAGCCTTGGGGGAAAAAATTCTCTTTACTCCTACAAAACTAGATAAGTTGCATATTTGATCTAAATTCAGACAATTATTATCCTCAACTTAAGCTGACAAAACTTCTGGTCAGTTGCACAATTTATTCTTAAACTTGTGAAAATTGACTTCACAATGGATACAGGGAGTTAAATCAAAGGCCAAGGGCATCAGAGCCTCAGAATCAGAGCAAAGACTTCTTATGTTGTTGTGCTAAGGTTTCATTTGATTTTTTATAAACTATATTAATCTTTGACGCTTTCTAATGAAAATAACTGATCAAAATCAATTAATACTCACTATAAGACCCAAAGTAGTCAATGCATCAGATTTCTTTTCCGATTCGACATGATTAAATTAGCAGTTAAAATTGAAAACAAAATCTTAAAAATATCTTTTTGAGGAATAAATTATACCTGGTTCGTCAACTCTTGAGTTTCATCTTCAGCCGCATCATCATCCAGAGCATCATCTATGGCATCTGACATCAATTCAGTCTACAATGGCAATGCATGGAAGAAGTTGCACAGAAAAGAATGCAAAAGTTAATTTCACATAGAAGAGTGCAATACAATCTGTTAACATCACAAATGCAAACTTACAGTCATATCTACTTGTGCTGATTGTTTCTGGAATTCCTGAATAACCTTTGCCTGCTTTGCAGGGGCCATTTGCTGCAAGTAAATGCAATTCAGGGTGTCAGAAAAGAGTAACAAATAACACAATCAGTCACATTAGAACGTCTTAAACAACTGGTTTCACATTAGGCCATGAGCCTAGTCTCCATGAATAAGAAATAAATTTTGAATTGCATCTCCCTCCACCAAAGCACTCACAAAAAGCAAAAACTACATACATTTCATGTGTACATGTAAACACATAACATTAGATAAATGATAAATCTATCTTGCAAAAATTTTATGATCTAACCTTATTCATTGCTCCCATAGCTTTGCTTGCACCTTTCATACCAACCGCAACAGAAGTTTGGGCAGACACTGCCTGCAAAAGGACATGTCTTGTTGTGAGCCACATTGAAATGAAGTAGAGCTACTAAATAAACATCTAAGTAGATGAAAAAATCTATCTACTTACCTGGGTATGAGTTGCTATACCTCTGATCTGAGCTCGACTACCTTGTAAGTTAGCTATTTGTTGGCGAAGCCTGACTAATTGACGTGCAAGAATTTTGGTTGCTGCCTGAAATTCCATAGACAACAAAAGGCATGAAGAATAATAGATATTATTCCTTAAGCATCACCAGAGTCCATGGTAAAGTTCATAGGGCATGTAAATTTAAATCTTTCTAGACACCTCATTCCCTGTTTTAGTGGTTTTCTTTATCTCAGCAACAAGCCTTTTTTCCTGCACAATGAACAACCACAATTCTGACTATATGTAAACACACAAGAGATCAGTTAATTAAAAATGCCAAGAAGTTTCACATACCTCTAATTGCAGGGTATGAATTTCCCTCTCTATACCTAAACCAAAATCATAGACCAAGAATAATATACATTAGTGAATCTGGATGAATGGTCGTGCAAGAAAGTTCCAAAGAGAGTAGCAAATTAGTTTTGGAACATATATTAATATTAATTGCTCATTCTAATGTATGCAAAGAACAAAAAGCCCACGTAACATTTTTCAAAGATGATTACTTATTTTATGGCTCCAACAGAAGTTCACATATGAAGTTTCTAATACATTATGTGAAAAGTTAGATCAATCAAAAAGAAAAGCGAGAAGACAATGATTGGAACTTTGCTTACACATCACTTACGAGCATTCTACTATGCGTGCGACTGCAATCTTAAGTTGGATGAAAGCACAAAGTTTAATCACATGTTTTTTATGAACGACAAAAGACCTTGACTAATGTTAATTTCGGTATAAAATAACTAAAATGAAGGATAATTAATCCCATACATCAAATGAGATTAAATAATCTTTCAAAATAATGCCGATGAGCTTTAATCACATCTTTAAAAATAAACATGTCCATAGCGTATTATTTATGATTAATACATGTACAGTAAAGGAAAAGCAACCTACATCTTTTGTGGGGAGAGAAAAAGAAGATGACCAATATTTGGAAAAGGTCTACAATGGGAGAACATAGGACGAGATAAGATAGATGATAATAATGTTCTTGCATATACGTCTATCTGTAGTTACAAGATGAGACTATTAGCTTCCCAGTGAGACCATGTAAATGAGATCCACTTGTCATATTCTGGTCTAGGAAAAACTAAATTTATCACTATTAGGATGGGTAGCTAAGCTTTACCTAGTTTGGACAGTCATAGCCCTAGTTGAACTGCTTGGACAAACTTAGATGAAATTTTACATGAAGCAAATGGTTTTGAATGAAATAACCATATGCTATCTTAAATGAATTTGGGCCTATTTGATGGGTCTTAGGTGATTTGAATAGGCTAAATTAATCTGTCATCACTTGTATGCCTAATTTGCCCATTCTTATTTATAAAATTTCTTTAATCCCAGGAGAACATTTAAAGCCATTGAGTTCAGGTAAAACCTCGTCTATGTATCCATTCATTCAAATGGCCTCCTTGAAAGCCAGTAGTATCACCTTTTGTTATAAATACATCACATGCATGCAAGCAAAAATGATCATCCCAAGATTATCTTCTTCCTTGAGTTAGAGAAAATCTATCTTATGGTGGTAGGAACAATTGGCCAACCACATAAATTATTGTCTTATTTTTATTTTATTTTTGTTTTATTATTTTGTGGGTAATTTGAAGTTAAATCCATACAAAACTATTCCTTATTCAATTAAATCTGTATGGGCGAAATTTTTTTTTATCATGTCACCCTACAATGTTTTCATCTCCATGACCCCCACTATATTCCTAAAGCCTACTGTCTAAGGCTATGTTTGTTTCCAAATTAGAATGGGGGAAGAAAATTGAGGTAATTTGAGTGGAATGAAAATTACGTATAGTTTGTAAAATTTGAGTGACTAGAAAAATATTTTCATATATATTTAATATATAATAATAATTGAATGATGTGATAGTAAATAAGTTTATAGAGTAATAAAAAAACAACTGTGATTAGAAAAATTATAAAAATAGGTGTCGATTTGATTGTGAATAGGTATAATGATTGAAAAATTATTAATTAGCCAGAAAAAATAAGAGAGGAAAAAAAATTAAATTTAAATTTGAATAAAATTTGTATAATAAGGTGTTTGTTTATAAAATTTTTAAGTGGGAATGAATAGTTTGTAAATTGGAAACAAACATAGCCAAAGCGTTTTAGCGGGAAAAGTTATATTCCAAATCCCCGTCTCAACCTAATCTAAAACAACAGGAAAAGTCACCCCGCACAAATCAATAAGCAATGAGAGAAAGAAAAAAAACTCAGCAACAGTAGACAATGAGCAAGTGGCCATGAGAGTTAAAAAATGAAAAATGCGACAAAGAAATACCTCTAGTAGCATTGGATAGTTCTCGCTTGCTCTGCCCCAGCGCCTCTGTAACCAAATATCATGAAATTACACAATATTGTACACAAATCGAAATAAAAATTAATAATCCATCTAGGTTCCAAGTAAACGCCGTGGACAAATAATACGAATTCACACAGTGATAAAGATGGTTCAGTCCAATTTAAATGGCCAAAATCACGAAGCAGATGACTCACGGTTTCTTGAAATAAATATAATTAATACAGAAATCAAGAAAAAGAAAAAGAAAAAGACGAGAGAGAGAGGGAGAGAACAAACCTTTGGCCGTGGGTTTTTTGGAGAAGATGTTCATGTTTTGATCGAATGCAAAGAAACCCTCAAACTAGGTCGAGTTTTCAGGGAATTCGACGAGCTTCTAAAATGACATTTCCAACCGCGCACGAATGCTTTAGACGAAGACGGGGTCGAAGGTTCAAGGAATGTTTTTCTTCGTAGCTCTTTCGCGGTAAGTTCTGATTGACTCGCAAGTCGCCAAGGGCACGCTCCGAAGGGTAGGGTCCGGATAATTGACCCCCTCGACCCGGACCCATTAACAACGGATACGGGCCTTTAGTAAATTGGTAGTTGATGATACAGGCGGATTGCATTATAATTTGACAATTATAGGCGTGGATCAAAGTAGATAAAGATATATTTTGAAAAAAAATTAATTTAGGATATGTTTGTAAATCCACTTTCAATCTCTTATAAAACTTCCCATAATCAAATATATTACTTAATAAAACTTTCGTCAAAATTTAAATTCAAATTTTATCTATATTACACATATATTTAACCAATTATTTTTTAATTATTATATCTAAACTTACATCATACACAAACATACACTCAAAATTATATAAATTTATATTTTAAATACTAATCATTATTTATATATATAATTATATAATCATATAATTATTTCATATTTTATAACGTCAAAATCTTACAGCTACTCATACCATTCTCTCGCCAAATCATTCACCATCAAAACTCAGACCCCCCGTTCTTTTTCATTTCCAAAATGCTGCACAGAAGTCAAAACTTCAATATTGACTGAAAAGGTCCGCATTGCAAGATATAAAATATGAGAAACCCATCTAGAATACAAATATCTGATACGAGTTCAGGGGAATAATGATTTTCAAACAAGTTCACATGACAATATGCAAATCTCTCATACTTCTTCACTTCCACAACTAATTCAAGAGCAGGGAAGCCGACGAATACAGCTTTCAAATTCGTAAACCAAAGTCTCATTAACCTATCATGCAGCAGTCTCTTTCTTAAGTTTTGCAAGCTCCTGCCGGACAACACCAGCTCTCTGCAACAAAAACACACATTCACCTTTCAGCTTTCAGAGAAGTTTAGGCAGTAAAATGGTCGAGAAAACAAAAACTAGTTATACTTCTGGTTTCTAAACTGAGATTATGGCGGCAGCATATACCTTGATCTTTGCCAGCATCAGCTTGAACCGATCAAAGTCATTGAGCGAGGCCCTCCTCTTCTGAACAACTAGCTTCCTACCCCATGAGCTTTTTTCCCATTTTCCCTTGACGTCTGGCCGAAAGTGTTAAAAGAATTTAAATTATCTCTATCAATGAAGTCAAAGTAAAGGTTTCAAAAATTTAGGCACCCACCAGCAGCTTCCATAGCAGCTGTAAGAGTCTTCTTCTTGGGAACTCTTTTGATGTCAATCTTTATGTCTGTCAGAGAAAGCCGCTTGAAGTTCATCTGGCTACGTACCATGTCCGGGGCATCCACAAGAGCCTGGTACAGCATATCAGAAAGTGACACCAAGGACAAATATTCAATTTACCAACCACAGAAAAAATCGCCAAACAATTGAGTGATCATAAAACAGCTCTCACTCCTTGCAAGTCAAATGAATGGCAACACAGATCAAATCAAGCTAATTGATGAAAAAGTTGAAATATTCACTAAATCCAATCTTCTGTTTACGGTGATGAAATCAATCCTATAATGCATAATAATAGAACAAAGGAAGATAAAATATGATCTCATAAAAAGCTAAGCTGATCACCGACACCAACTATATATGAAGCGCTGCGCTAATTTATTATCCTATTCCCAAGGACAAGTATGCGAGAACAAATGAGTAACTACTGTTCAAAATTTTCTTTGTTTCATCCAAAAGTGCTGCACGTACATAGGACTCTAGAATTTGCATCCAGTCCTCAGCAAATTTAGAAAACCGAGAAAAACAAGACGTTAAAAATCAAAGCAAAAGCCTCGCTATCAAAAGTCAGCATCCGGCGCAGATAACTTATAGCTAGATGAGATTTACGCCAGATAGAACGGACCAGTGAATAACACAAACCGCATTCACATTCAAAGCCTAGCCTACAGAGGCAGGGAAATAAGCAGAACGCCTGATCAGAAAGGAAAGTAAAAAATGTCACCAGAGAAGGCAACTAAAAGTAGAAAAATCAACTTTAAAGGCCAAATAACGATACAAATACCCTGTTCTGGTCGATAACGTCAACGATGACGACGAGCTTGCCATAGTCCTTGCCGTAGTTGACGAGGGCGACCCTTCCGATCTCGACGTACCTCTTAAACGGCTGTGCATACAACAAATCAAGAAAAGATTACAATGCAAGTAATTCCAAAAACAGCGTATACGCATTCCGGAGAATATACACATGAAAAGATAAAATGAGTTGCGCGAGAGAAAAACAATCACGGGTACACACCATTTTTGGCCGATTTGTGAGCGTGTGCTGTGTGCGAACTGAGAAGAGCCGTAGGATGACTGAAGAGGGTACTTGCTAGGGTTTGCGTGGTGATAGTTAAATTTGGGCTTTTGGCCCATTTTCGAAGTTAACATTTCTTTTATTGGGCCGAGATATGTTGGCCTCTCCTCCTGTTTGTGAGACTTAGAATATAAACTAGCATTTTGAGTACACTCACTGCCTGCTAAAAAAATGCATATATACAAATAAAATTTGAAATAATAAAAAAAATAATTAAGTATAATTATAATTTAAAATAAAGGAGTGGGAATAATATGCCCACCCCATTAAGTTTCCATATAAATCATGCAACCATATACATCAATATATGCAAATAATATGAAAAACAAAGGCTGTGTTTGGTAGAGGGGTTTTAGTTGGGAATGATGTTTAGAGGGAGTTGTGTTAGAATAATTAACAGGTTTGACTATTAAATTTTGATGGAATAAAAATATTAATTTATTTGATTATATGAATAAAATATATAAGAATGATTGGATGATATGATAATGTATAGGGATAATAATTAATTTATAAAGTATATATAAATATAAATGTGAGTATGTCTGTAATGTATATAGGTATTGATTTGATAGTAAATATGTTTAATGATTAAAGAATAATTAATTAATTATAAATGTAAGAGAAAAAAAATTGAATTTAAATTTAGATAAAAAATTTGATAAATAATAGATTTGAAAGTACTAAGTTTAATAAGGTGCGAGGGAATTAGAAGTTAGGTTCCAAATATACCCAAAAATATGTAGAAAGTTGAAATTAATACATCGTAATTTTCTTTTAATAACTTCATTATACTTAAATTGTTATTGTATTGTAAAAAATATTTTGAAATATGTGATATGTGCAATTTATTTTTATATACAATCTATAATTTATTGATGTAATGAAGTACAAATTATATTAATAGAAAGAGGAAGAAATAAATGAGACAAATGAAAAAAAAAATTATGTGAGCACTATGAAAAAATTCAAATTATTATTTTTATAATTCTGATAATAATATTTATATTTAAGATTTAAAATGATATTAGAAATTTATAAAAATAAAGAGAAAAATGAGTTGTGAGAACTCCACAAAATAGAATTATTTATCCTGTGATCAGCATATGACTGAAATTAGAAACCTTAAGATTTTAGTCATAATCCTGTCTACCTAGTTGCATGTGTTCTATTGGAATTCCCCTTAATTGTGTGTTTATTCTCATTTTTACAACCACAAAACACCGTACTACAATTATTACACTTATTAAATTTTTATCTCTATTTCTTTCTTATTTTTACATAATTTTCAATTAAAATTCACTAAAAAACACACCTTAAAATAAAAATAAACACAATCGGCCGGTGTTTGTTTTCATTCCATGGCTTTTCATTCTTCTCAATGCCCTTGACATAATCATCATCATAAGATAAGGGAACAATGATACCCAATCCACTCAAATCATTCTAAAGAAAACTACATTTTTAAGGTAATGCTTGTTTTAATTTTTAGGTGCATGTGTTTGAGTATATTTTTTTGAAAATGTTGAAAAAATAAAAAAATAATTTAAAATATATAATAATTGAAATATACGTATTCTTATGTTAAAATGAAAACAAACATAGTCTTTGTTTTTTATCAATGTAGTTGTCGATGTTGCAATGGATGAGGAAACAATTGCATATCTTGCTTTTACTATTGTATTGGGAGTTACTTCACGTATTGTTTGATGGGAAACGAATAGTGAACTTGTTTCTATATTCTGTTGCATGTTTTTCATAATTTGATGAGTCAATAAATTTTTCATGTTTTAGAATGCATTGAACCAACCCATTAGTTAACTAATATGAACAAGTAATTGTAGCACATTTTATGTGTGTATAAATTTATTTATAAATTATAAAGTTATAATATTTTAAATAATAGAAATAATTAATTTATTTAGATTAAAATTATAAAAATATTAATATAATAAAACAAAGAATAACCCAAAGAATTTTAAAAAGGAGAAACTTTGAGAAAAAAACATAAGTAAAAATAACAAGTTAAAAGAAAAGTGAAAAAGAAATAAAGAAAAAAGGGATAGAGAAAAGAACTAAAATAAGAATAATTGTGTAATTTGATATTGTGCAATCAAAAAACCTTATTAACTTAATAATATAGTATAGATTAGATCTAATTTTATTTGTTTTTCTTCTGCAAGCACTGTATATGTAAAATAAAGGATAAAAATGAAATAGCAATTTCAAGGTCGTTCTTATTTTTTCGATTAGTATGATTAAATATTGAGAAATTATCATTTTATTGGGAATTAGTATTCCCAAAAAATGTGGGAATGAGTAAATGCATATGTGTGTGTGTCATTATTATAATTGTATAATACATTATTCATAAATGTAGTTAATATAGTAATATCAGTTGAATATTTACCTTTTTCATAGAATGAATATCTAGATAAAGTCAAAAATAAAATTATATAAATATGTATTTTATAATAAACAAATTAAAAATTAATTATACATGTTCTTTCAAGTACCTACTATATATATAAATATATTGTTTTTGTATGCAATATAAATATTTATTATATATCTCAATATATATAGTCATATAACAAAGATATAATAATTAATTAAATATTTTCAAATAATATCCTTTTTATTAAAAATATTTATCTTTAATTCATTATATTTATTTTTAATTATCATTCTTAAATATAAAATAAAATAATAAAAAGATAATTTTATTCTGTTCTTATTCTTAATACCATTTTTGTGCATACCAAGGGAGGATATAATAAATAATCTCATTCATTTCCTAGTTCCATTTTATTTTTAAATTCATTTCATTCCTATCTTATTCCATTCATACATAATGACCTAAGAATTCTTAGAAGACAATGCAATCAACCTTGTATGAAATTATTTACATATTTATTTTCTTAGTTCATCTTGTAAGGGAATCTGGCTATGAAAAGGCACTTTTGAGGTCCTTCTTAAGATATTATGCAGTCTGTGCATGTCTCAAAACTTTCTTCCAAAAAGAATAAGAGTAAAATAAAATAAAACAGCACATTTTTTTGTTTATAAGAATAACTAAATGGAATTAAGCTCTTTGTCCAAATTGAAAATGACTATGCATGGGGTTGAGTGGTGGAAATTAAGAATCATGCATGTTTAAAAGGCTCGTGGCATGCTACCCGCCATCCTAGTGAAAAACCACTTGCCTTCAATCATATATCTCGAACAACATTCATTATTTCCAATTCTCAACCAGAAATTTCGATGGCCCTTCTGGTTTTCTTTCAACTGTTCATCTAGAACCAAACGATTCATTCCCATTCTACGAGCTAAAACTCTTGCCTTAACCCCATTGGCTTCTGGATTCATGTATCTTTCATCTTCTTCTACTTTTTCATATTTCCCATTTCCCACGTATGAGTCCCATACAGAAGAGTCAAGCGAGCATCGGGAGTTGAGATAAAGACTCCATTTTTTGATAGACATCCATTGGAGCCTCTCTCTTGAAATATATCAAGAATCGATGCACAAGAGAAGTAGAGGTGGAGGCTCGTTCAGGCGTTGGTGCGACGTTAAGATTTTTGCTTGTTTCTTGAATTGCGTGATTGAGTTTTGAGTGCATGGGATCGTGGTGATTTTCCCTGCAAAGGGTTATGGTTCTCCTCGGAAATTTTTAGATTCCCAATTTGTGTTCGTTGGATCACCATAAGGAAGAAAGACAGGCATAGCTGAGGATGACGACCAAGGTGAAAGGCCTTCTAAAAGGCCTCAGATACATTTCCCAGATATTTGGTTAGTATTTTTTCATTTCTAGTATGTATGTGTGTATGTGTATGTGTATGTGTCATGGAGACAATTTCTGGTTTACTTGTAAGAAAGGATCCAAATTTTTGATACAGATGAAGAAAAAGAAAAAGAAATGCAGATTGGTTTTCCCACAGATGTAAAGCATGTGGCTCATATAGGATGGGATGGACCAGCTGTTGATGCACCAAGCTGGGTACGTTCTCCTTCCTCACCACCAATTTGTTTTTATTTAATTTTAGAAATTTATGTTCCACAGTTCCTGTTTTTTTCTTTTTGGGTTTAATTAAATTTTATCAAGGCACATGGATATCTCTGGTCATGTGCTGATAATACACACACACCATGCAGATGAAAGAATTCAAATCAGCGCCTTTAGCTCCCTCTGAAGACTCCAGACAGGATAATCCTGAAGTCAATTGGGTATCTGATGGTTAGTTATATTGATTCGATATCTTCTCAATCATATCTAATTAAGCATATATGCAGTCAATGATCAACAAAAGATCTGATCAAAAGAAAATGATGTTGTAGATTCAAAGAGAGTCCAAAAAGCAACAATTTCTTCAGGAAAGGACCACCCTGAAGTGCCTAAACCCTCCCGGCGTCATCCCCCAACAGAGACCAACACAAACGACCCTCATTGTAAGAAAGATTCATCCACAAGATCCAGGCAACCAAGAAGACATCAGTCCAAGGACAAGGACTCATCCAGCCAGCAGCCACTGGAATCAAGTGTGGCGACCGGTTCATCCCCAAGAAACCTCCCTGACATCCCCAGGAAATCGCGCAGGAAGAAGTGCAAGGAGTCAGACGCCAGGGGATCCACGAGATCAAGAGCCAGAGCCAGCAGTTCCAACGGCACATACACCTCTTCATACTCGGATACCAGACCTGATACTGAATCTGTGTTACCGCCACCAGGCTACCAGCAGAGTTCTGCTCCAACATTACAAGATGAAGTGACAGAGTACAGTAACTGAGTAATGAACTTTTTGGGCTTTCTTTTGTTTTTGGTTTTCCCTGCAACTGCACAAAAAGGGAAGGAAAAATTGCAAATTGATGGTGATGCACTAGTATATATATAAACCAACAATGAATTGTGCTTTCTTTGAGAATTAATCTGCTGCCATGCATGCAGAAGATTAACTTCCACAGATATGTAAATACAAGAATTTGGCCTAGAATTCAGAAGACTGATTAGTATATACAGTGATGTGATTGCCATGAATGCAGAACTTGTTCTGGCAGAGGTGCTTGAAGAGTAAGTACAATCTGGACTGCCTTGATCTCATCTTTCTCTGGACATCTTGTTATGCTTATTCTCAAGCAATAACCGTTGTGATCACTATGTTTCAATGCATGCATATCAGGGCTTAGGATATTAGTGTTGATTTCCTGTCCCTTTCAATCCAGAAATAGTTGAGATTCACTAGACGGCGGGATAAACTATTTTAGCAATCATATCACAGGTATCAACTGTAATGAAAAGACTACATGGCTTGCAAATCTTGGATTAAGTTAAACCTATATTTACATAGAGTAATGTGCTAACTATCCCTCTTTTCTACCCACTCAGAGGACTGCCAGCCAACAACAGATTTGTTATTCACAATTCAGAAAGTCATATGCAATTTTTACAGCTCCCAAGTATATTTCATCTCTTTATCTACTGGATTACTTGGTCTACTTTAGGGAAAACGCACAAGACCTGGTAGAATCAAATAATGAAAAACAAAACACCAGTGAATATCAATGCAACAGAAGCTTGTAGCTTTGGGCAAGGATTCTCTAATAAAAGGGCAGTTCTGGGAATATCTGTTGTTCTGCATGCTTTCAGCATCCTCAAGCTACCACTGAACTTGGCTGACCTGAATCCCTGATCAACGCAAAGGTCTAAATTACCCTCAAGCTTCAATTTGTTCCCCAGTTTGGAGACAAAGTCCGGGGAAAATGGAACTCTCCCACTCAAACGGTTGTTCTCCAAATTCAACACGCTCATGAAGTCCAAACCGCCAAGCACCTCAGGCACAAGCCCTTCTAGCCTATTGTTGTCAAGCCCTAAATACCACAAGTTTCTCAAATGTACCCCCATTGATTTGGGTATATTCCCAACGAGTCCCACACCAGACAACCCAATTCCACTAATACCCCCAAGGTTTTCCCATATTCCGGAACCTGCCCGCCAAGAAGGTTCCCACTTAAATACACTTCTTTCAATCTGGGAATCTCAGCCAAGAACAATGGCACCCCAAATTTACCAAAACGATTGTAACTTAAATCCAGAAGCTCCAAACACTTCAAAGCATTCAAGGTTTCGGGTATTCTCCCACAAAATCCATTGCAGCTCAAGTCAAGCTTTAGCAACTCGGTCAAACTTCCAATGGAGTCCGGCAAAATTCCCTGGAACTTGTTTTCACTTAAATCAACAACCTTCAGTTTCCTCAACTTCTTAAAAACACTCATTGGAATCTCACCTTCAAACTTGTTCCTTGAAAGTGTAAGCTGCACAAGATTGACCAACTCGCCAAACCCATTTGAAAACCCACCAGAAACCCTAGTTCCAGTCAAAACCAACTTCCTTAAATTTCTTAAATGACTGATTTTGACGTCCATGGACCCAACTAAAGCAGGGTTTTCAATGAAAACCAGCTCTTCCATGGAAGAAGAGAAGTTGCGAGAAGAATATGGCGAGAAATCCGGAAACGTAACTTCTGTTTCAGTGAAGCATTTGTAGAAGAAGAGTTTCTTCAGGTGGGAGAGCGGGGCAAAGAGCGAAAGGTTGAGTCTAGAGTTGGAATCACAAGGCGGGTTGGTGGAATAGTCCGAAACGCACCCAAAGCTGAGCTCCGTGATGTGCGGTGTGCCCAGCATTAGAGGTTTCGGCTGTTTCATAGAAATAGTCACAAAACGACGCCGTGCGGGCCGGAGGAGCAGAGATCATCGGGGAAAAGAGAGCGACAAGAAATACCAGAGTTGATGGACTCCAGACCTCGGTATATCGATTCTTGCTCTACTGAGTTGAGAGGCGGCTGTGAAACGACGGAAGCGGACACGAAGAGTAAGGCGAGAAAGCGAGTAACCTGCGCAATAAGGATAGTGCAAAGCCAGTCAATGGATGGAATTCTCTTTGGTGCTATGCATATAGACGGGGTAATGGAGACGGAGAGATCTGTGCGCCAAGTACGCATCCAATAGGATATTTGTCTTGCCCTACAAGAAATTCGCTCGTTAATTAGGAATTTGGGTAAGGAAAATAAATTTATTGCTAATTAGAAAGAAAAACAAGAAGGAAAAACGGATTTAAATCTATCCACTTAAGCAACCAAAATTAGAATCAAAATAATTCCTAACGGAATTTGCATCAAATAAATTCATTGCTAATATTTACTAAAAATCACAAAGTTTAGCAACAAAAAATTCTTCTCAAAATGCACATATAATGTACTTTTTGTAAATACTTTTTAAAATATAAATATAATGTTAAAATTCTTTATAAAATTTCTTATTTCTTGTTTTTACATATATTAAAACACTTCTTTTTCAGCATGTCATATAATGTTGATTAGATTAATTGTGATACTCCATTATTAAAAATCTAACTATAACTTCATTTATATTTAATTAATTTGTATTTTTAACTTTTTTTCTAGAGTCTAACTAAGGTATAGTACAAAAATATTTATATTTATGACCAAATTATAGTAAAAAAATATTTTTTTCACATTAACCAAAATAATTGATGAAATATTCACATCACGTTAAAATATAATTTTCCTCGCAAGATTACTTATATATTGTGATGATTATTATTTTTCTTATACTAGTAAATATCAATTGTCAATAAAAAATTTATTTATTATTTTAATGTATTATTAATATTATTGTTAAATTGCTTTTAATGAGCTAATAAAAAAACAATAGGTTAATTTAATTCCAAGTGACTTTCAAATTTTTAAATATTTATTAGAAATAAAATCAAAAATAAAATTCATTATTATTAATTTCATGAATTTAAAATACATAAATTGTTAAACAAAGTAACATGTAGATGTGTGGCTTTCTCCCATACTTTCAAAGATAAGATTTAGTCCTCAAGTTCATAAAATCTCAAATCTAGATACTGCAAGAGAGAAAGAGCAACAAGAAAATTATTTATTTGAAATAATTTATTCTTTATAACAAATTATTCCTTATTAATATGGACGAAAATTTTTATTTATTCTAAATAATTTATTCTTTTCAACAAATTATTCCTTGAATAGAACATTTTGTTGTTAAACTTGCTTGCTAAATTTTGCAAAAAAAAAAAAAAAATTTGTTAAATTTATCAACGAACAAATCACTTAAGAAAAAAATTTATTACTAAATTTCTTACTGATTCAAGTTAGCAACGAAAAGGAATTTCAGCCTTTACTGTACAATGAAAGACGAGAGGGAAGAAGATAGCAAACGGCAAGGGTTGTCTGCGGAGATTCAGTAATACGTTTCCGTTGGAGCGCTGCCACCGACGATAACGGAGTCTGAATGGCCGGCGATGACGTCGTTGGCCTCATCATTGACTTCTGAAGCTGTGGTGTTTAGTGCTGGGTAGGGGAGTAAATACCGAGTGCAGAATGCAGAGTAGACTTGTGCTTTTCAGAGGGGTTTGGTTGCACGAAAAGTGCAGTTTGTGTGTTCTCCTTTTGTGCGAAGGACAGTTGGTGGGCATGACTTTTGCATGCGCTTACGTCAAGGGAAGGATATGGCTGTATGATATTTGTTTTCATTTTTTGCTGTTATCCCAAGTAAATCTGTCTTGTATTTTCGAATGCTCCTCTTTTATTGTTAAGTGTGCAATAAATCTTATTTTCTGACTAAATAATAATACAATATGATGTTAAAAAAATGACAACCAATAAAACCATTTTTATTTCTTTACATATATTCTCTATTTATCAAAATTGAATTAAAATCTCAACACAAGCTTTAATGTTATCCAACCCCATTTTCAAAGTCATCAATACCTATGTTTGGTTTCATTTTTTTTCCTTTTGATAAATACACTCTTCAAATATACTTAACATTCAAAAAATATCTTTTACCCTCATGTTTTTACTATTTGTAAATTTTTACACTGAATACTTGTCTTTCCATAAAAGCCCATCATAAAAGGGAAATCATACGTAGCCAATAAAAATTGCCTACAACAACAACAAACATGGCTGCTTGATGATTCTGGAAAAACGCACAAGGAGTTTAATTTTAGATGTGTCCCTTCTTTCGGCTGGCCTTTGGATAAATACTACAAACGGAAATTATGTGCTTATTCTTGCTTAATTTTCTCAATAGCAATTATTCACTGGCATATAAATTGGTCATGTTTGGTAGGCAATTTTGTTGGGAGAAAAAAATGATGGGGGATTTTATAGAATAATTTTAGTATGTATTTTTAAATGTATTTTTTTAAAATTATATAAAAATAAGAGAGTGAAAGTTTAAAAGTGTGATGATTGTTGTAATATATGTTTTAGTAATAAAATTTTGATTGATGATCATACACATACATTGAGCGTGCTTCTAGTTACTGGTATATATAAATGTGAATATATAAGTGCTTGTGTTTAGTTGTTAAGTGTGTGCAATAATTAAATTTTAAATATTTGAAAGTATATGAAAGAGACAATGATGTAAATATTCTTTCAAATGAAATTTTTATTTAATTATATGTATGATTTGTGTAAATTTTTTGATGAAATGTAAACATATCAAAATTGTGTATAAAACACAGCCCATCATTTTCACGGCTCAACAAAATCTCAAACGAGGCATTGCCTTTAACACCCTTAATTGTTTTTATACATATTTTTAATCTACTTCTTTAATTTTGATTTATTTTATTTACTTGCTAATTTTAATTTATTATATAATTTATAATTTATAATTTTTATTATGTTGTGGTTATACAATGTCAATTATTTCAACAACCCTATTTATATAATTTTTATTTTTGTATCTTTCCGTTCAGTACAATTCTATATCTTCCCTTATATATTTGTTTATCTTCTGATTTACTCTTTCAAATTTTTTTTTGAAAAGTTTCACATACCTTACCCTTCAATTATTTTGTTACAATAAATAAAATTTTATAATTTATAGAAAAAATAGCGCGCAAATTATTGTTTTACACTGTTTATACTATATTATTAAGAGATTTGAGCTCATTTGATTATATGTTATAAATTTTCTAATATTACTCTTAGTACATGTATACCATTACCACTAAAATGATAAAGCACACTCTTATTAATATACCTTTACACATTTTCCATACTATATCTCTATTCTATTACTATTAAATTAAGAATTTCTTGTTATACCTTATGAAATTACACAATTATCTTAATTTTATTTTTTTTATTTTTCTATTATTTTCTTTATCCATTTCGTTTTACTTCTCGTTTCCATATGTATTCTCTCTCAAATTTTTTCTTTTTTAAAATTTTTTATCATTCTTTATTTTCTTATTTGAAATATTACATTCATTTTATTTTATTTAAAATACAATAACTTTTTTAAATAAATACATGTACAAATAGAGTGTGCTATTTTAGGCTTTGCAGTTTAGAGTGTGCAATTTTACTAGATTACAAGAAAATAATTGTTCCAGGAATTCAAACTTAATGAGGACATAATTCCCAACACTACCTACCTATATTAGTAGTTACTACCTATATTTGCATGGGCCGAGTTAAAAGGCCAAACGACGAGTCAGTCCATCACATCCGTCCACGCCTTTAAATCACAGCCGCCCAGAAAATGGAAAATATATCCGAGTGAGCTACGCAGTGTTGCAGCCAACGGCAGCGGCGTAGCCGACACCGACGTGGCGGTAGCCGCCGACACGTCGCCCGACGCACTGTCCTTTTGTCCGATGCACCAACCCTTTTGTTCACTGCCCCGAATTTTCACGCAGGATTGACAGAAGAAAACAATGCTACATATATTCCCGCTACACATCCTCAATGCCTTCATGTGGGACCCGTGCGGTTGAAGTTTTGTTACACCAGAATGGAAATGAAAAGCAGGAACCAAGGAAGGATTGCAGAAGGGTTGTTTAGAGGATTAGCTGTCGTCTAGGTTCCTTGTTCAGGTTAGGGCATTTGTGCTGAGGAATACAGTGGAAGAAAAAACGTTAAGATTAGAGTGATAAGAAATAATTTGAAAAATATGTTTAGGTATATTGGTATTTAAAAGAAAATGTATGTTCTTTTTAGAGTTTAATGACTGGTACAAGAGAGATATTTTTAAATTTTCTGGAAGATATAAGATTTTGAATTTATAGTAGGTGAAGATTGATAAACATAAAATTTGATAGATATTTTTACATTATGTTTGAAACCTAACTTTTAAACCCAAAACACTCTCTCCAATGTTAAATTATCAAATATATTATTTAACAAAATTTTAATTTTAATTTAAGTTCAAAATTTTCATTTCTTATATATATATAACTAATTAATTAATTTTAAATTATTATACTTATTTACAATCAAATCAATACTCATATATATCATACATATATTCATATTTATTTTTATTTATATTTTAAAAACTAATTATTAACTATATATATTGTCACGTCATCAAATCATTATTATATATATATATATTCAAAAAAATTATATTATACATCCCATCAAACTCTTTTTTTTCAAATATATTATTTTCCTAACACAATATCATCTTCAACTAATCTCTCTCCCAAACATAATGTTAGAATGTGTAAAATATAATTTAATTTAGAAGAATTTCATTTTTTGAAAACAACGTGCCATCGAGTCACAATCTGTGTATTCGGCCTTGGTTTTAGTGTGCAGCGTTTCTTTTAAATTTTAGAGATGAAGGAAAAGTCGTTATCAATTATTTTCAAAAGTGTTATAATTCTATTGCATTAGTAAGCATAGTATCCATAAAATAACTATTTCTTTTCTCACGATATAAAATTACTTAAATAGCATTCATTTTTTTCATGATCTTTCATTTTTTCTCCTCTCTTAACTTCCTTTTCATTTTTCCATTTCACTTATAATTTTTTTTAATATTTCTCTATTCCCTTTTATTTTGTACTATTAGTTTAAATGTTCTTTTTTTGTATTTTTTATTCCGCTTCTATCTATTATTATTGTTGCTTTAAAATTTTCTCTTTCCTTGATAATTTTATCATCCTTATTAATTATAAAGTTATTGTCGACACATTTATTAGTAATATCTAAATTATTGTGATGATAGCTATTTTGATACAGTTTTAAATTGATTATGAGATTATAATAAATTTTGTAATGTTCAAATACTTAATAAATGGTTGAATTCAAATGGGACTCACATAAGAACATCCTTAAATATTTGTAAACTTGAAAAGAAATCAAGAAAATGGCCATAGAAGAGTTTGGATCAACATAACCTTATATTGAATGTGGATCAAAGAATTTTAGCTTCTCCAAATTTACTATTGTAGTATTGAAACCTTTGTCGCAACAATAATCCAATCTTATATAAAATCAAATTTGTAACAATTGAACATAAACTTAATTCATAAGGAATTTTCTTGAAATGGACATTTTGAATTCATCGTCGCCCATAAATGGTAGCCTTTTTAGATATAGAAGAACAAGAGTAAAAACTTATTAAAGTCAACTATAAGAGAGCTTAAAAGTTTAAATGACAAACACTTATGTTAAGTGTCTAGTCAAGAAAACAACTCTATTTATATATAAACCTATTAAAAAAGAGTGCTGTTAAGTACGAAGATGTTTAAATACTTAATAAATGATTGAATTCGAATAGGACTAGCTCATAGAAAATTGGTTGTTTAAGGAGAATAATTAGTCAGTATATAAGTTAGTCTAAAAATGATTTTCTTAACCAATATAAATGAGAACAACATTATTCTCCCAATCAGTCCAACCGACACATGCACGTGGTTCCTCATTCTAAACTAATCCGTTTAAACCAGTGGGGCCTGGTTGACTGGCTGACCCTGAACCAGTCGCATAAAGAAGCAGGTTACTCAATACAAATTGGTTTCTTAACTATTTTCTAACTTTTGTGACATCGTCTTGTTCATCTTTGTCTAACCCACACGGGCTGTCCATTCACACGACGATGACGTCTTTGTTGACTCCACCTGCTCTCACTTACGTAGAACACGCCACTGGAACCCAAATCAAAATTTTAGTTTGGCACTTATTCATGTCAATGTTTCTAAAATTGAATTAAGGGAATTAATTGAGTCACTAAATTATCAGTTTGATAAGTTCAATCGTTTTTTAAAAAATATATATAATATTATTTATAAATGTGTAATAGTATTAAAAATAATGTTATAAATTAATTCACATCTATCAATTAATACATCAAATTATAAGTTTTACATATAATACCAAAAAATTAATAATTCAATAAGAATAAAATTATTACAAAAATATAAAAGAAGTTAAATTAAATTCGAAGCAAAACATAAATATTGAAAAATGAGTTTTGGAAAATAAAAAAAACATAGTTAACTGAAAATTTTTAATTTTAAGATATAATGTTTAAAATTTCAATGACTTCATTACAAAAAAAATACATAGATAAAAGTTATAAAATAAGTATAGGTCAAAAAATAGATAGTGAAAATTTTATATAATAATAAATTATTGAGAAGGTAAAAATGAAATTATAAGAAAGTATAATAAAATTTTATTTATTTTGATTAATTTAAAAGGCAATTTTCTATTTTAAAACTTTTTATAAAAAAAAGTAAAAATTAGTTTTTAAATCGATTTACAACGATTCAAAAGACGAGTTATTTTTTAGATGTGATCGAATCGAAGAGCCTGCCAGTTATTGGTCGAACTGGCTAGTCCGGGCCAATTATGAAAAGCTTGCTTCATTTGTGGTATTTTAAAAATTCAGCATTCAACATGATTTTGATTCTTGAGTTCGGTTCACCACACCAAACTAAATACCTAAATTTATTTTTACTTTTAAATATTTATCATACATTCACTTATAGTTCTCTTAAATTATTATATATTTATGAATAAATTTTATTAGTATTTCATTTATGATTTAAAAATTATATTATCTTCTGATATATATTTTTAAAATAGTTTTATTATGATGATATATTTTTTTTCAAATTAAAAATTTAAATTAAAATAATGAAAATATTAAAATAAAATATTTAATATATATTTAGAAGTTATGCAATTAAAATTTATAATTTTAGATATTAATTTATTATTTTTTGTTTTTAAAATTAAACCTCAATTTACTAAAAATATTGAATTGAACGTACCAAAAAAATGCTATAAATTATCAAATTTGAATCTAAATTTTTAGTTCGGTAGTCAATATGCTAGTTAGGTGTACACTAATGATATGTTGTTAAGCTCTAAACACCCTCAAATTGAAGGCCAGATAAAGGTCAATGGGAATACGGTGATTTTCCTATGTAATTATGACGGGATATTATAATTAAAGAGAGTTAAGCGAAGGAAGCAAATTAAGTCAGGCCAGCCCTTAGTCACGTGGGGTTGCATTACCGTCGCTGAGGATCCACGTAAAGGCTTAACCGGTGTTAGTTTCCATGCACCTACTCTACATGGATAGATACCCAACTGCCACGTCGAAACTTATCTGTTCAATCATCATTCTGTGTTCCTCTGCCGTCACTTTTATATCATAGACATGTACCTACACGCTTTGCCCAATCATAAAAAAACGATACAACAGAATAGAAGTGGCATTTTAAGAACAGGACCTTTGGTCCCATTTTTATTGTCCGTCCGCGTCATAAAAAATAATACACGTGATCATAGGATCCCATATTTTAACAGCCACTCGTGATATATCAATTGGGCCTGGCCAGAGCAGATTCGGGCTTCATTACTTTACTCTTACAGGTCCCCATAATTACGATTCCCACTGTCGTCAATTCGCACGTTTCCGTGAACAAGGATAAAGGAGTACGAACTGGCATCACATCCAGCGTTTGAAAGCGGTTAATTTACGCGGGGGTCTCATTAGCCAGATTATCCATTGTCCGGAAACAATTCGGCGAAAACCCTAGCCCGCCGGCGGAAAGGGTGTGATTCTGTGTGTCCAAATGGCGATGGCGGGTCTGTACAGGCGTGTTCTCCCTTCTCCCCCGGCAATTGATTTTGCTTCTTCCGAAGGCAAGGTATTCTCCTTTTTTTTTTTTTCAAAAATTTGTTATTTCTTTTGGTTTTTTCTTCTTCTTTGGGTAGTGCATGAGGTGGGCGAGGGGGAAGAAGTAAGTTCCGTTGCTGCTGATTTTGATACTCTTGCATTTGCTCAATGAACTCTTCCTCTGTATGTTATTTACTAGACTGTGGATTAATGTGTAATTTGATGTTGTGCTGATAATATGCCGTAGCTGCGAATAACCGAAAAAGTGGTTGGTCGGAATTTCAGGGTAACATGAAAGAACCACTAAGTAGTTTAGCACTTAGCTTCTTCCACAACTCTTGCTCTGGGCGAGCAATTTCTAACCTCAGTCTGCTTGAAGTACAAGAGGACCTTTGAGTTCTCTCTGAGCCAAGATAATGTTAATGTTTCTGGAACCCCGTTGGCAGTTCACTCTTACAGAATGACGGCTTTTTGTTATGTATTTTCTGGTGATTGATCCGTTTTTCTCTCTTTTGTGGTCTTGAACTGCAGAAACTTTTCACAGAGGCCATTCACAATGGGACCATGGAAGGATTTTTCAAGTTGATCTCTTATTTCCAGACACAATCTGAGCCTGCATATTGTGGTTTGGCTAGTCTTTCGATGGTCTTGAATGCCCTTGCCATCGACCCTGGTAGAAAATGGAAAGGTAACTAAAATAATCATCCATGCTTTGTGTGCAATTTTTGCCCAAGAGATATTGCAATGTAAAGCTTTGACTATGTTATAATCTGCTTGGATTTCTATTTCCTGATATCTTCTCGTTGATTGCCATGGCAATATCATGGGGATGTCTAATTAATCAATTGTGTTGTTGTTATTTGTTACCTCGCTCCATCGTCCTCCTTGTTTTGTAGCTATTTTATTCCTTTTGTAGTGGTAATATATTGTTGGAGGTTGTCTATGCATTGTAGGTGTTGAAAGTAATTTGGAGATATTGTTGTATTTCACAACTAAGGAGTAGTCCCAATTTTTAGTAGGGGCAATTACAAGAATACCTAAAATAAAAGATAACTTGCCACAAAGCTAACCTTAAAAACTAGTAAACAAAATATTCATTCAATCCTATATTAGGAAACACAATAATATCAAATATCACTAAATATTTCAGAATATTCTCTAACAATAGGATTTAAAGATAGGGATTTAGTATCACCTTGTGATTTGTGAAGCATAAAATGACCCCATGACCATGAACTATTATTAGGAAGAATGTCACAAATCAGACAAAATGAGTTAAATTTCTTCTTGATCGAAATTGCATGTCCTGAAAAATTTTCACCATTTATTGGGAAAATGAAACAGGAGAGTTGAGGCACAGGGAAGCTCTGTTGCATCTTGCATGCTATTAAGTTAATTTATCATTGAAAATATTTAATCAATAAATTAAATTTTAAAATTCACTTCTATGTTCTGCAAAATTAAGTTTTCGTGTTATGAGCTTATTCAATTTCGATTAAAGGGCCTTGGAGGTGGTTTGATGAAAATATGTTGGACTGCTGTGAGCCTTTGGACAAGGTTAAAGATAAAGGTATCTCATTTGGGAAAGTTGTATGCTTGGCACACTGCACTGGAGCTAATGTTAAAGCTTTTCACACAAATCAGAGCACCATAGATGATTTTCGGAAGTATGTCATGGCGTGTTCTTCATCAGATGACTGCCATGTGATTTCATCTTATCACCGAGGAGCTTTTAACCAGGTCAATATCTAACTTCTATTTTGCTCATGCCATTGTTTTATTTAAGTTTCTTTGATGGATATTGTTTTTTCCTTATTGTGAAATAATATTACTGCATTCTGCATATTGCTCTTGGATAAATTCTATTTCCTGTATGTTAACCTTCTCATGTTTCCATCCATCTAGTCATAAAAAAACATGTTATGCGGCTGCCACTAGAGGAAGTTTTCCTGTTGATTTACATCTACATTTTTCTTCTATTTTAAGAATAAAGCTGACATTGTTTCACTGTGCTGTTAGATGATCAATTTTGGACTAAGACAATACTAGTTGTATTGGAATATATTGCACTTTGTGGTTATATGGCTTATTCTCTAAATGGTGAGCTGGTGGTTGGTTAGTTTAGGTTGTTTTGATATATAAATTAAACAAACATGATTTATGTCTGCTATAGCTTCTTGTGGAGCTTCACTTTAGATGTTTTGGATCCATTGTATGTTATACTGATTCTTTAGATGATGTACCCTTCATATTTATGAGTTATGACTGCTTTCTCTTCCCATCCTTCCATTATTAGGTGAAGTCTGGTGTAAATTGATTTAATGACTTTTATAAGATTTATCTATGTCCTACTTTTACATGCCTGGCTTAGACGATTAATTCACTTTTCATAGTTAATATGTAAAACCAAATTTTTAAATTGGGTTTGGATGAGGAAAAAACAGTAGAATCGGTTGGTCTCTTGCAAAACTGTAAAAGTGAATTTTTGCCCTCGAAAAACTGTATAGTATTCGGCCGTGTGATATCAAGAGTGTCTGATTCTCTTCACTGTCTTTCTGCTTAAGTTGTGGGCTATACACTCCTGGCAGCTAAAATTTATATAATGGGCTTTCTGTTTCTCCTTTGACTTATCAATCTTTGAATGTTAGTCTGTTTTTGAATTTTTTTGTTGGATCATAACTACCTTTTAGTTCCCATAGGTTTTGTTGTTTAACTATTTCCATTGCTGATTCACCATTGATTCAAGTACTCATGAATTGAATGATATCGATAGCAGACTGGGACTGGTCATTTTTCACCTATTGGTGGATATCATGCTGAAAGAGATATGGCATTGATTCTAGATGTTGCCAGGTTCAAATATCCTCCTCACTGGGTCCCACTTGGCCTTCTTTGGGAAGCCATGGATACTGTTGATGAATCAACGGGATTACATCGAGGGTATCTGCACTTCATTTCTCTTGCTATTATATTAAATTTGTCTAAGTTTATCTCCATCTTTGTAATCTTGTGTTCATGTTTGATTAAGCAGGCAGAAGTATCGCATTCAAGTCTATAGGCAATGGTTACATGATAAAAAGCATTTCGTTGTATATGGTTTATCTGATTTGGGATGAATGATGCATCATTGACTTATTTTTCGCTTGCATGTTGATAGCATATCCTGGGACTGTAATTCGTCTTGCTGGTTTAAACAACTACCAGAAACTTCTATTAAAATAAGTTGCATTGTTACCTTCACCTCCTTGCCATTATGTAAAGGAGAACAATCAAAATAAAAGTATGCAAAATGCATGCCTGCTATTATTCCCCTGCTGTTTATCATCTCTCTCTCTCCCTCTCTGTGCGTGTGTGAATGGATTTTTGCCATATCTCTTGTATGTAATTTCATTCTTATTTTTTTATCATATTCTTTTGACGCACATGTCATACTCAAGCATTAATTATTTTTTGTTGAAATGGATGCCTATGCGTTTCTTTCTGATTGCATTGATCTTCATGTTTTGCAGGTTCATGCTTGTGTCTAGGCATCAGAGAGCACCAGCTTTGCTTTACACCCTGGTATGATGTGCTTTGCTTTACACCTTGGTATGATGTGCTTTGCTTTACACCCTGGTATGATCCCAAACTGATGTTGCTGCTATCTCGTGTTAGCAAAATAGTGGACAAGCAGCTCGTGGTTTAGACAATATGGAATTTCTTCCATAAAAGATTCATGTTACTTAAAACAATATAGATAAAAGTTGATGCATTTTATTTCCTTCAAATGATTATTGGAATTAGTGTACTTGCTTCAAGGGTTTCAAAACAATCAACTAAATCTATAGTGGTTCATTTTTTTTTTATTTTTTTTATTTTTTGCTTATGATGAAGATTATTCTTAATTATTCCTCTTTGCAAGAACTTTTTGTTGATTAATATACACTGTGTAGCATGGACGAAGAAATTTTCTTTCCAAAATTTCTCCACGAGTATATGTGGCAAAT
Organism: Avicennia marina; assembly: GCA_019155195.1. NCBI lineage: Eukaryota > Viridiplantae > Streptophyta > Magnoliopsida > Lamiales > Acanthaceae > Avicennia > Avicennia marina. Next base: position 13,147,792 of record CM032753.1, read on the forward strand.
AATTTTGTTATCTAGAATTTATCCAAGTTATTTGTGCCTTCTTCATGAAATTATTCTGGAATAGATGGTCCTAGATCAAAACTACTACTGTTATATGGAGGATGTTGGTGTGTAATCAATTAGTTGCTTATTCTTTTTTTCTGTGCATGATCAATTTTCTTATTGATTGTAAATATATTGCACAAAATTTCTGGTCACAAGCAACATTTTTTTCTTGGCTGTTAAATCGAATTCACATTTTACTTTTTGCTAGAGCTGCAAACATGAGAGTTGGATGGCTACAGCAAAATATTTGATGGATGATGTTCCGGTTCTATTAAGTTCAGAAACTATGAAGGATGTGAAGAATGTGCTGTCAACTGTTTTTACATCACTGCCCTCGGATTTTTCAGAGTTCATTAAGTGGGTAGTGGAGGTTCGTAGAAAAGAGGATGATAATGAAGGTTTAAGTGAAGAAGAGAAAGGAAGGCTTACCATCAAGGTAAAACATAAGGAACAGTCATTAAATCCTGCATTCCATATACGTACTCTTATCTCTAATATATAAGTGTTTAAGTTTCCACTTAGTTCGCAAAACAATTCTATTTTTCAGGAGGAGGTGTTGAAACAAGTGCAAGAAACTGGCCTGTACAAACATGTGACTGATATTTTGTCCACAGGGAAACTTGTCTTCCACAGCAGACAAACTTTGGTTCAGCGTGATAGTTTGTCTACTATTGCTGCTAGTATATGCTGCCAAGGAGCTGGGATTTTGGCGAGCAAATATAGTTCATCAGATAGGTTCTGCCGTCGAGAGACATGCATGAGACGATACAGAGCTACCAATGGGTGCAAGCCTGTTGCAGTACTATCTGGCACAGTGGTCAATGGTAATGGAGAGCAGGGGGTTGATATGTTAGTCCCTCAAACTGAGGCTAGTTGCAACAGTTTTGGCTCATGCAACTACTCTAGTATGCACCCAGTTAGCAATGATGTCTTGACAGCGCTATTACTGGCACTGCCCCCACACACATGGTCTGGTATTAAAGACAAAAAGCTTTTGGAGGAAATATCTGGCTTAGTTTCAATTGAGAGTCTTCCTTCATTACTGCAAGAAGAGGTATGAGCATTTATTCCCCTATCTGATCATCCTTTTTCTATACCATAATATTGTTTTATTGTAGGTTATAGTTCACCTTTGATTTACATCATGCATAAGGGCTTCTTTTGAAAGTAGTTTCTCATTTTTTTTTGGATCTGGCAGATTATGCATTTGCGAGATCAACTACTTGTGCTCAAAAGATGCAAAGATAGCAAGGTAGAAGACGATCTAAGTGCTCCCATACTTTGACTATTTTCTTTTTGTTTGTATTTTGCTTCTCGTTATATATGAATTTGTGGATATTCTTATGGGATAAGAAGTCTGCAAAGCACCCCTACCGTTTTCCATGTTATAGGTTTCACATCAAGTAGAAGTAGGTACCTCTCAAGGCACGAATTTCTCACGTGATGAAGCAACGTTCCTCCAGAGATTGAGTTTCTGTTCAAGGCATGCTATAATTTCTTTGTTGCCTTATGGCGGAATCTTCTCTGTGGGCGTCAGCAGACCTAGTAAGAACTATCTACCATCTGCTACATCAAGGGATGGAATCAGATCTATTATTGTCTGCCCAAGAAGCGTATTGCATAGGAGGCCGAGTGTGTACACAAGATATCCAGGTTTCTAATTTAAATGGCTGGACTGGATGAGGGGATGGCCGATTGGTATATTTGTAAATGATGATTTTTTGGCCATCAAATTACTGGCCTGCTTATATGAATCAGTTGACATTCATCACAAATAGAAGTAATGCCCTGAGGAACGGGGAATGTTACTTCATGAATAGCTCGTCTATCTCATTCTATATATTTCACTATTTTTAGGGGTAGAGATTGAACACAGTTTGCGCGACTACTTTGTGAATGGACATCTTTGACCCCTTAGGGTGGTATTTGAGAATCTTTCAGGTGGTGATGGCTGTGAAATGTTTATATGGATGCTGCTTATGAGAATGAAGATAAAAGCGAGGAATTGGGGTGTAGGTTCGATTAATTGCTTCTTGTCTGCGCGAAGTTCTTAGACATTCCTATTATTTTTCATGGCTAACATGTAATACCTCTAATTCCCCCTCTGCCCCAATAAATGTTATTTATTCTCTTGATCGTGTTTCTTACATCGCATACTCCTTACATATCATAGGGGAAAGAAAGCATGCTTCGGGCCAACCTTAGTGAATCGAGTAAGGGCTTCGTGTTATTGAGCTCCCATCGGCAGTGATAAATTTTACTCCAACAAAACAACCATAATACTTAATGCATTAATGTTATTTGTATTATTGGTTACGTGAATCAGAAAAAGATTGCATGCAATTAAGGAATTGATTGATGATGAATGGCGAGTAAGAAGAAATTATGACATCTAACAAGTGTAAAGAGAGAAGAAATTTTTAGCATATTAAATAATACTTGATGATGAATGGCGAGTAAGAAGAAATTATGAGACCTCACAAGTGTAAAGAGAAAAGAAATTTTTAGCATATTAAATAATACTTAAATAATATAATAATTACTTTTAACATTCATTAATAAATATTTTGAAATCTGATTATTCTCGGCTTTGCACCTGTCCTCGGTCCTCACTCCTCACTCAAAGATTATGTGATTAATTGTACTTGTAATATTACCTTGTGCGTGTGCATTGAGGTGAGGGATGTGGGCCAGTGGCCTTCCCATACACTTGAAATAAACCAATCTGAAACAAGACATATCTGGTCTCTTGATGGCCCTGTACGTGGATATGCCGGCTTGCAGCAGCCTCTTTTTCACATTATAGTACACAAGAGCTATTTATTAGATTGAGGAAGGAAAAATCCCGATTCTGCCTGGTGCTTGTGCTTTAATGCAGTAACTCATCAGAAACCAGAGCAAAAACAAATACATGTGATTAGCTTCTTTCCTGGGGTGGGGCAAAGCGGCTGAAGCAAATTTAGAGCAAAATAGATGGTAAGAATTTTCAACTTACTGCCCTCCCATCTGCGTCATCTAGGTCCTTAGCAGTAATCAACCTCATTCCACGTTCATGTACCCACAAAAAATCCGGAATAAATGATGGTCTATTAGGTCATTTGAGTCTGCATATCAAACTCACAACACGGGTGTATTTAAAGTCGCCATAAGAATTCTTGTTCCCCTAATCAACATTGGCGCCTTAAAGACGAACCATGAATCTCGATAAAGTTCAGAATAGAGCATGGCTCTCATTAAAGCCATAAAACTATCAATATTCAACAGACAAGACTTTCAACAATAGGCGCACCAAATCATGCAAAGCATCGTACTTTTTTTTGCAGCGGCACTTTTCGGATTTACCTTTTAAGACGATGTAGCATATATCAAAAAAGGGGCAAATGACAAAATGAGAGAATAATTCAAACTTAATGACCTAAGAATCAGCTGAACTGGAAGAGAAGCAGGGTGGGAAAATAAAAATTCTACACCAGGGGATCTTAAAAGAATCACTATTGCACAACAAAAATGAAATTAAATGCAAGCCTCTACCTGTTTAGTGGCACTGACAATTCCAGTGGCTATTACGTTTCATTTCGTCATTCCTCAGAATAAACTTTATCTTCTCATCTGAAGACAAAATTTTGAACGTCAGGATAATCAGACTAGTATATGTTAATTATCACAGTCACGGATTTGTACCAGTAATACAATGATTCAAAAGCCAAAGAATGTGACAACACCAAGAAGAATGAAAAACCAGCACATCTGGCTTCAGAAGAATTTCCATCAACATCAAGAAAATTGGCTGGAGGTTCCTCCATGTATATTATATCCATTGTAGCCATGGCCAATCCAGCAGCATTCACCATTCAACCAATTTTTCCATCTAAAGCAATGTTATCTAAGTCAGCTTTTGCTGCAGCAACCTGAAAATCTGAAAACAATACAATATAAAATTAACTGAAAAATCCACCAATGAAGATTCAGTCAATTCTTGGAACTCCTTGTATATGAAGGGCCACTTCTTCACAAGGATCGTCTTGTGTTGGAACCTGAATAGCAAATAATTCTTTCCGAATAAAGCAGCATTATCATCAAAATTGAGTGTCGAATCAGCGGCTAGCAACTGCTTATCAGAAGTCTTAGGAGGAGGATTGATCTGTTAAACAATTGGTGGCCAAAGAAAGATGTGATAGGAAGTTTATGCAAGATGATGAGCATTATAATAAAGAAACTATAAAGCAGTTAACGAAAGTTATATTGAGACACTTCTGTTAAAAGGAGAACCACGCAATAACCTCCAACAATGTGCATCACACGTGCAGAAAAGTTCATATAACTTCTTCACTTTGTTCTTTAAGTGTTTCTGTTAGCCACCTAGAAGCATCTTCATCAGTAATTCCAAGGAAAATATCAAAAGGTACATGGGCTCAGGAGACTCAAAATATCCCAAAAGAAACCTCTCTTCAACATAGTAGAGATCAGCATGAAGGAATTGAGAATTCCTTTACAATCAATTCTGCGAGTTCCTCAGCAAGGCCTAACTCCCTTTTTACAACCAATGGTAAGACGCAAGGCAAATAAGTTTACTGCTTATTACAAAGACAAATTCAGCAAGAATATCACTCTCTATCATACTTTACACAACAAAAAATCATCTAAGCTTTGTATGAGATCACAACTTTAATCAGCAAACTACCGTTTATAGGGACTGTGATTGCCGACTTCTAGCTTATATTGCAACAATTAAACTGCATGAACGAATGCAAACGAAGCTTCAACAAGCTCATTTTACATGAAATTGCCCGCACCAGGTTTTTCAGGACCACTAACTTGTTGGCATTCTGGTGTTTATATTTAACACCCTGGTTTGCACGTCATGATTATCACTTTACCACATAGAACTCTTATATCTTGGGTTACTGTAAGATTCATTGGACTAAGAACTACACACTAAAAAATTACACATTACTAAAGTGGGCATAGAGAAACTCACAAACAATTGCATTTTCAATCCATGACAGAACTCTCACCGGCAAGCATGTATGTAATGATTACTTATTTCACAAATCCATCATGCGAGAGCAAAACATCAAACTAGCCACAGACTTATGAGTAAGTATGAAAGCAAATATATTTTCAATCCACAGATATATCCAACCAACAATCCTTGGACCGTGTTTTGAGTTCTTCAAATATATTTGAAAGCAAATTATTTTGAGTAGGCCCTTAAAAATTCTGCCTGCGACCTTTATGGTCAAGCATCAAAAAGCTTCAAGCTGCCACGTCACCAGCACAGTCGAGTGTTCATGAAAACTCTTGATATACTAAGAAAAACATTAGAACCATCTGCAAAATCATGTCAACAGAAAGAAACGTTCCTTCTGCTTTATATACAGAAAATATGATGTAATAAGAAAGAAACTTTATAAACTAATTATTGCAGCAAGTAATTTGTCGCAATACTGAAACTTAGAATAAGTTGAATGAATGAAACTAATTTTGGACAAATGGAAGAAATAACACGTGGATTTATCTAAGGCTACATGATCAGATAGCAAGTCAAGACACAGTCAACGTCTTGGGACACGATATAAATGGCATGGGAGGCTAGACATGGTTCATCAAACAATGCAAGCAAAACAGTACTTGCGATTTCTTTTCTCTGCTAAGCAAGCCAAAATTAAACTAAATAGATTTAGAACTTCAATCAAAAATTAATTTCTGTAGAACAAGCATTAGAACATCATCTTTGGGAATTTACTGGACCAGCATATTTACGATCAAGAGTACTGACAAAGTATATATCATTAACAAGCGACAACTTCTCGCACCTGCAACCATGATATCATCCAATGGATTTAAACGGTGCCTAGGAAATTGTGCTCATAATGCTCCAATATTATCGGTATACAATGTATAATGTGTCCATCATGCCAGATAGATCCTCAACCTGATCCGCCTTTGCAATATGAACAGAATCTCGGAGATCCCTCTTGAATGTTCCAAGCCCACGCCCACCAGCAAGAGCTTGTGACATCACACCGCCGACATTACAATTCACTCACGTGTCTCCCTTTAAGCATCAAATAAAAAATTAAGAAAATACAGCAGTGTTCCGCATGCATTACCTCACTCTTGTTGGGGAATACCTCCCACAATGCCTTCTTGACTTCACCAACAGAACCAACTGCCACGCCTTTTGGAACATTGATTCCATGCTGACACATGAATTCAGCTCCCAGCAATCAATAAAAAAGTTTACACACAAAAAATCGCTAATGCTCACTGAAATTTCAAGGTTGAACTAAAAAGATAAAAATTAATAAACGACAATCAATTTACTCCCCGAAACCTGTACGCCTTAATAAACCGATATAATTCTCATCCAAACATATAAATATCGCCAGACCTTTCAATTAATATGTTGTATAGCAAATAATCGAAGTAGATGACGCTTAAAAGTTAAAACTACAAACAGATTTTCAAGTAGAATGACGGAGAGTACGTGTAGCGTCGACGCACAAAAACAACAAACACCACTGCGTAAAAAATCGAAAAGGAAAGTGCCTTGGCATGTGGCATATTCGTACACGCCACACGGTCCCGCATTATTCGAGAATAACCTGCACGTACATGCATATTTGTGCGCACACCTTGAAACTTAACACTTTTGTGATTGTCTGAGTACCTGATATTCATGGATGTTGAGGCGGAACTGTCGCTGCTGCCGCCATTTTCCGGCTACGTAGAGAAGGCGATCGCCGAGTTTTCCCACCATTTCTTTGGAGAAGACTGAGTGGAGCAAAAGCGCTTTTTAAAATCGTTTCAACCCTGGTCTTCTTCTACTTGTATTGGTTTTACTATTTTGCCCTCCAATCCCATTGTACTCCACCATATATTTTGCTGTTTATTTTATACTTCGTTATTAGCAATTAAATATATAAATAAGGGCACATACTTTCTTTTGATGGGTAAGAAAATTTTGCATTTTAAATGAGTTTTATCAATTATAAGAAAAAAAATTATAAATTATATGTATTAGACGAACAGTTTGGTTTCCGTGAGCGGATCTGAATTTTTTTCCATAATTGAATTCAGAACAAAAAATATTTTTCCTATGAGATTGTAATTATTATGGGATTATTCTATGATAGTACAACATTAACAATCATTTACCTTCTGGTTAAATCCATCGTACAATTCTTTCCCTAAAACTGCTTAATCTTAATGATGATTGTTTTTAAACTAGTGTTATATTAAATTTAAGTTTTATCACAATATTAATATTAGGTGAGTGTAATTTGTTTAGCCAACTATCCTCATTTTAATTGTGATTGGATGCAAATTTTGTTGAGTATAAATATTGCAGTAAAAATTTAAAAATAATGTAAAAGGTAAGAAAAAAAAAATTATTATGTTGATGAGTAATTTATTTTTAAAAATGTGTATTTTAATGGGTTAAATATGTGAAGATTATGACTTAGAAGCTTAGATTATCAGAATATATTAATAGCTCATGAGCAAATTAATATTTCAATAATACATATTAACTCATGATCAAATTTTTATTAATTAAAAAAATATGGATTTGCTTGTCAAATTTGATATTTGTATATATCTTATCTTTAAAAAATAAAGCAACATACGAGCCATTGATTTGGCAAAAAAATGAAAACGCCCATATGAACGTGAAAAGTTCTTTTTGGAACCTTTTCCAATTTAATAAAACAATTAGAACCCATTTGTCTTCAAAAATACACGAACAGAACGTCAATCCGCTCATATAATTATATATATATTTTTTATTTTTTAAAAAAATTAATAATTATATTTATATATTTTCACATCATTCAATTATTATTCTATATTTTATACATATATTTAAAAAAATTATAATTTTTAAAACATCAAAATTATATTATTAAACATATAATTCATTTTAACATGATTCTGTCAAATATACTATCTCACCGAAGCTCCTGTCACAAACATAATGTTAAAATTTAGTCATTATCGTTGTAAGGTTACAACACAGTCAAATCAAACATGCAAAATGTGGGCCTTTACACTCAAATATAACGAATATTGCTCCCAAAAACTCTCTCTCTCTCTCACACACACACACACACAAAAACATACAATCACAATATATGGTTACTTAGATACAAACACATAAAATTGAAAATATTAAATATTCAGGCTCATCACTTTTGCATAATTTATAGAATATTCAACCAAAAAAACACATTATTTATCTTTCAAAAATGATCACAAACAAAGTTGTAAAGGTTAAGGGAATGGGTCCCATTATATTGGACCAAGCCTGACAGAGGATAAGACCAACCCATGTTTTCAAGTCTTGGGGAGACTGGTTTCTTCTGACCTATGGTGCATTTATAGTTTTATACGTGGGATTTGTGCTTTTCTTATGTCTAGGTTCAGAAAAAAAAAAAACAAATGTAGAGAAATTCAATTAATATGCATAATTATGAGATATATCTATTTATCAATGAGTGTGTGTGTGTACACAAATGCTATCATTTTTGTGATTTTTGTTAGTACATTCATGAAGTCGCGGCGTTTCAGAATGGAATGCATGGAATTGTCACGGGCTTTCATAATTTTGTATCCTTAATTAATTTATTATGAATTTTAATGGTACCCCCTTCTCAATTTTATTGTTTCACTTCTTCAGAAATATTACGATTGAAAGGGAAAAGAAAATAAGCTGTATCTCGAATATAAATAAGAGAATTTAATTAGAAGAATAAAAGATGAAATAAAACAATATAAAAAAGGCAATATTGATCTAAAATTTTAAAAAGTAACTAGTAAATCATGAATAGGGTAACATATTCTAATTTTCTCCGCCTAAAAACTTGTTTTTATGCGGTCCAATAATAAACAAATCAACCAATGTAGTCATGCTACACATTTTTAGGGCATACGCTATATAAATACAATTAATTTAAGTATTTTTTTCAATTTTGTTTCTAAAACATTAAAATTGATTTAAAAAATAAAACAAATTTATCCAACCAATACAAAAGCATGTGGTACGTAAGATATAAGCGTATTATACCATGAAAGGTATTAATCTTATTACCTAGATGGAAAACTAGGTGTTGGATATATTGATCTAGTCCTTGATTGGTATATTCCAATGATTAACAATTTCAAGTGAATAAATATTTCCAATTTAATGTGTCTTTTCTCCATTAACCATAGAGATATAGAAATAAACTTTGAAAAGTTGGCATCATATTTGAAACTTGAATATTTTGTGAATAAAATACAAAAAAAAAAAAAAAAGTATTCTAAAAGTTTGCTAATAATTTCTCCCAATCAAACAAGAGTTGTTGAGAACGAAAAAGACATTCAGCTGGGAAGGGTAAATGACTCTTTTCGCCTTCCCGTTTGAGTAATAAGTATCTTGTCATAGTAGAAATAATAAAATTAAATTCTCCGCACAAAATTAAAGTCACCCATGGTATAACAGCGAAAATTGTGAAACCATAATATATTATAACCTAACATTATAGTCCCATAACATTTAAAAGTACCACAAAAGCCAAACCCCAGAAAAAGGTACACCGGACGAACAAAACATCATACCTTTCCATTTTTTTTCATTACATTAAAGATTTAAGTGACCTAGCTTTGATGGGTTTTCGGGCTCTTTTTCTTCTGCTCTCTCCTTTTTCCTCATCTTCTTCTCCTTCAACAGCATCTTCATCTTCCTCATTAAATTGAGACAATATCGAAGGATTCAATTCAACTTCATGCTCAACATCTTTAGGCACATTATCATCAGGAACAACGTTCTTCCTTACTTCGCCTCTCTTCTTGCCCCATCGTGGTCCAAAACCCGAGTAATAATAAAATTCGTATGGATTTGATGACAAGGCTGATGCAGACGTTTTCTTGGGTCTATGGCGACGCTGAGACTCCAGTGCTGTCTTCTCCTTCTCTGACCTCTTGGAATGACTCGAGCTGTAGTTCCTCATCAGGGACAAATGATGCTCGCACAACGAATTTCCTTTCGCCGCTGGTCTTCGGCATTGCCAGCTTCTACCGTCAGTTTTGCAGCACAAAACAACTGGTTGTTCATCTCTCACAGGCACCGGCTGCTCCACCTTATCCGCGGTGGTTCTGCCACCGGAATGTTCCCATTTCCAACCACCATCAAATTCCCTATCGTCCAAAGAATTTTTATCGACAACCCATCAAAGAAGACACCGTATGCCATCACTCGATGGTCGACAAAACAGGCATATAGAAATTTAAGGTAATCTGATAACAATTTATCGATTAATATAGGGGAAAAATTCAAAGACTGGTATCGCGCGAGGCACAAACCCTAAGATTATTCTACGAAATGATAGCGGCTAGAAGAACTTGGAAGCCAAACAAATTGAAGGAACAGTAAGGATTACCTCTGAAGAACAGGAATAGTATCCACTGAGCTCCCATTTCCGACACAGACATCGTTTCCATTGACCTGCATAAAAAATATCGGATGGCGAGAAATGTAAGCATTCCAGCTGTAATAAAGGAAAAAGAACAAAACCAGAAACGAATTCGAATTCTTAAGGGCGGACGCGATATATAAATCGTGGGATTAACGCTGTCTATAGAACCCTAGCGGTGGAGCGAAGAAAACCCTAGAAGAAAAAAAAATAATAATAAATAAAGAAAAAGCCGCACAAATGCAGGGAAGCTCGACAACAAAGAAAAAGGGCGGGAGCAGATCTGCGCCTCGGAGCAGAAGAGAGTTGGTCTAAATAGAAATTAAGGAAACCTGAGATGGGGAAGGAGGAGGCAGAGGCGGTGGCGGAGGGGTTGATGGCGGGGAGAAGCTCATGACGTCCCAGGGTGATTGATTGAGCTGGCAGACATGGGTTTGGACAACGGTCCCGGGTTTCAGAGACGACGTCGCATAGAGGAGAGGAGGACGCTTGGCGTTCTTGCGTATCCTCATGATGCCTGCCACACAGGGTTTTTTCTCTCTTGGGCGAGAAGCCTAAGAGGAGAGGGGAGACGGGGGGCAGTGTCGGGGGGTGGGGTGGGGTGGGGGCCGTTGGGCACGATGAGCCATAGATCCAAGTTTTCCCTATTATTACACACACACACACACACACAAACATACATACATACATGTGTGTGTGTACGTATATTTTCTCTCTCCGCAGATTTATACGTAGACACGAAATGCTGCGTATGTGTATATTTTTTTCTTTTTAAGTATGGATGTTAAACATAAAGTCACTGCCTATACAGAGTTGTAATATGTGTTGGGATGTGTTTACTGTGTAGGGGTTTCATTATTGGCAAAAAATGGTCGGTCCCACATGCAGTTATTTTTTATTTTGAAAAAAGAAATTGTGAGTAATCATGAAAGCATAAATATTTGGGAAATAAAATACAGGCAATACGATTCTACACAAAAATACCATTGAGTCAGGGATAGACACATTTGTGTTGATTGATGCCACGAGAGATGCGACTTGAGTGTCACTGGAGCAAAATAATCCCAAATTGTACTTGGCTTCATGAGATCATTACTAGTTTCTCTGCATTTAATTATTCAATTAAAATCCCAGCAAAAAAATTTTGGGATGGAGTTAGTATTCCTGTCAAATAATGCAAATTTTCACACGTGTATTTTGCTCAAAATGGATCATAAAACATTCGATCTCGAATTTTCAATTAATACGCGTGTCGTAACCACTAAAATATATCACTGCTGTCCCATTTAATGCAAAAAATGAATAGTGAAATTTTTATCATGCGTTATTAATAAATTAAATCAATATATTTATATATTATTCACACACAGACACACCATCCTCTCAACACACTCCAAAATTACTCTAAAATTAAATTCCTGTATGCCCCATGAAATGGTTGGTCCACACGCGATTCTATCATAACAACAATGCTCAACTGTTTACACTATACGAAAATGTGGATGTCCTATTTTAATGCCCATTGAGCCACATTGCCACTCCATTTTAATACATCACAGGAGTAGTAATAGTTGTTTAGCACTAACTGCATGCATAATAGGGATAATTTTTTTCTACATCGAGTAGTGGGATATCAACATATTATATACGTTTTTAGAACATCCTATTATAGAGATGAACTAGTTTAGTTTACTTCATTTTTGATTATTTATGGAACTGCTGTAATAAAACCAAGTTGTCTCTGCATTTTAGGTAATCAATCATGTAAATGAGGGATATAGTGATGGTGGGCTTTAGGCCCCTGTTGGGTGTCGACACCCCAATGGCCGATATGTTTGAACGATTAGGCATAGGCCTGCTGAGGTATGATTTGATGCAAATTTATTTTGGTTTTGATTGTTTCTTTGGACCCACCTGGTTTAAAAATCAAATATAGAAAATACGACTTTCAAATAGACAATATTTTAGAAATGAATTTTCAACACGTGCACACGTCAATATTCAAAGTTTAATCCTAAACTGGATTCGTATTTAAATTACAAAAGTTACATTCACATTTATGGATACCTTAAACACTGATTATTAGTTTTATATAATACCATATTAAACAGCTACTATATATTGTATGCATACTAATTAATACAAGTTAGCATATTCTATGCGTGCAAGATTATTTATAAAAGGTTATTATATTTTAAATAATAAAAATAAAATTTATTTAAATTAAATGAATAAAAATATTTTGAATAATAAAATAATGAATGATCAGAAGAATTTGGAAAAAGAAAAATTTTGTAAAAGAACATAAATAGAAATAATAAATTAAAAGAGAATAGAAAAAAGAGAGAAAAGAATAGGAAAATGAAGAAATTAAAATAGGGATCCTCCTGTAATTTGACATTGTATAAAAAAAAAAAGAAAATTTTATTAACTTAATAATATAGTATAAATATATAAAAATAAACAAATTAAACCATATACAATTATTATATTTCACTACTCTTAACACGCTGACATAAAAATGCATGCTATTTTTTAAATTCAAAAAATATTTTTTTTTTAAAAAAAGCCTTTATGTGTGGGTACTTTTTCAAAATATTTGGCTAAAAATTCAAATGGGAGGGTCCACAATGATTTGTCTTGTAGTGAGAATTTGTAAGTACATTCGTCTCACGCATACGACAAAGAAAGAAAATATTATGTTTGTTAGTTTTTTTTTAACGTGTTTTTTTAAGTGTATTTTTGAAAATATATATATATAAAATAAATAAATAAAAATAAATTTTAAAAATATAATAATTATAATATTTATTTTTAATATAAAAAAATGAAAACAAACGTAGGTATAATCACCTGAAAAGCCGAGTGCAATTCTCTATCACACCATATATGCGTTTCTGATAAGTTGTGGACTCGCGAATTAAAAAGCTATAATCAAGTCACACAATTGGATTCTACCAGAAAAATTATACTTATGTTTATTTTTATTTTTACCGTTCAAAAATATACATTAAAGTAATCAAACTTTTAAATTTTTTTTATCTCTTTTTTATTTTTACATAATTTTAAAATAAAAATACATAAAGACACGTTAAAAAACAAAAACAAATATAGCCTATATTTATGTTTGGTTTCATTATTATTATATTTTTAAATTTTTTTATTCTCTCTTACTTTTATATAATTTTTAAACAATACACATAAAAAAACACCACAAAAGCAAAATCACACATCTATTTAATATTGAAAATTGAATTCCTTATTATTGGGAAAAGCATGGCTATAGCCTACATGTGGATGCAAATTTGCACCCTTCAAATTTCAAAGTGTTTTTTTCCCAAAAATACTATCAAACAAAATAATATTTATTTATTTATTTCTTTATCTTATTTTTAAATTTTCGTATTAAATTTTGAACCAACAAAAATAGTATCCGAACAAAGCCAAAATACTTGGGAGGTGAATAACCATGCGAGTTTATGTTGAAATATATGTATATATCTACATAGACACACACACAATAGCTCATTCTCGTATGCTCTGAAATTGATTAAAATATTTAGGATATTTGGTACAAACTATACAGAGTATTCAATGACTTGAAATCAAATCAACAACTACAGTTCATTTTATCGACTAAATAGCATAAAAGGAATCAATAATTGTTTGCGTGGTAAAGGTAAAGATAGAACATTAGCATAATAAAATTAAGTGAAGAAATATGAGTTGAGGTCAAAGTCACAACGAACTTGTATAATATGCAATGATCAACAAGGTTATTATTATTTTTTTCTTATTTCTGTACTCGTAACTACAAATTGCAGCGATCTCAATAGTTTTATGTCAAATTTAAGTAAATACAAAATTTGACCAAGTCTACATAATTCAGTATGCTATGTTTTGAAACACTAGACAAGCAAAACGTCATAAAATTTTCATCATTTTTTTTTTTCGAATTGAGACCACAATAAAGGGTTTAATTCAAATTTGTGCTTAATTTTTTTTAGGAACAACATCAAGAATTAAATTCTTCTTTAATATATAATATAGATATACAACCATAACTAAGCTCTAGCTCATGTGGAAGATTTTGAAGAGCAGTGTGACGTAGAAATTAGCAACAAGATTAAAGAATGAGGTCGTGAATGAGATTACATCCTTAGTCATTACTATATATATATTATTAAGCAAATAGCATAAATAAGATAGTATCTTATTTGCATTGTACGGATAAAGAAAGAACGTAGAGTAGCAAAATATATTTGACTGGAGATATATATAAAAAAGAAAAAATTGAGCGAAGTCAATGTCACAACGATCTTATATACCATGCAATAATGAATAAAATTATTATTATTTATTTCTGTACTCATCAGTTAATTCAAATTTAATTAAGTATAAAATTTGACCACGTCTACAGAATTAAATTTGTTTGTATTTTGAAATTAATAGTATCATACCATTAATAAATTAAGACAATGTTTCTTGGAAAAAAATGACTTTTACTTACAAAAAATATTTTTCATCTTCAGATTTTTATTGAATATGATTTATAAGTTATTAAAATTTAGGGTATTGTTATTAAATATTCAAAAATCTCAATCAAGCAAAAATCTAGTTTGTCAAGATTGCCCGCATAATCTTTAAATTATCTATTTAGTTATCGATCCAGATTAATCTAAAATTTGACTCAAATATGAGATCATGAGAACACAAACCAGTGTCGCATCAAGCATTTTTTATAAATCTAAATATGCTATCAAGAGTAGAGTATTTTTGGATCATTAATAAATCAACAAGTATTGTATTTAAAAAATCATATTGAAAATGGAGTTAACGGAAAAATAAAATTACCTCGTTACCGTCACTCCCTATGACTTTCAAAGCCATGACAATATAGAAGAATAAATTGTCTCATACAAATACTAACGATTAACAACACTATGACTTTGTTTGATTTGCACTTTTGAGAATAAAAAAATAGCATGCGTTTTTGTGTGAATGTTAAAAAGAGTGTGTATTTTTTTGTTTATCTCTTTGTGTATGCGTGTGTAATATCCTAAATGATTGTATAAGATGATAATATATATGAATAATAATTGATTTTCAGGGTATAATAAATATATATAAATATATGTGTGTGTAGATGAACATAAAAGCAATGATTTTGTTATTGTTATACTTAATAATGGAATTTTTAATATTTGTATTTGTACATACATACATACATACATACATACATATAACAGAGAAAATTATTTTTGAAGTGTTAATATATTTGACAATTGCTTTGCCCATGTGTTTGAGAATATAAAGGATGTATATTGCAAAACAAACAAAGTTTAAATATTTTAATCAAATACTTTGTTAAGGTGGGAAAGACAGGATGCAATATGAATGGATGATGAAAGAAGAAGGAGTATTTTGAGCATGGTGATTACAAGAGTTTTTCAAAAAGAAATGTTAGTTTCCTCCTAGCCAAAGATTAGTTTATAAATTTTAATGTTTGATTTTAGGTGTATTTTTTTGAAATTACAAATTATATAAAATAAGAAGAAAGGAAACAGAGAAGTCAAAAATATAATAGTTAGTGAAATGTGAAGTGCGTATGCTCATTATAATTTGTGGGTTGATCCCAGTCTGCTTAGGAAGTTTATAAAGATGGGATAAAGCTGGCTGACAGATTTAAATTGATTAGAATGGCTTGTCTCAAGCATTATTCATCATTTGATCGTATGTTTTGTCCTGTCACGTGGGAGAAAATTAGAACCCACTTTCCCTGAATGAAGACCACAGCAGTTGTGCGGTACGGCTTAAAATTTATTACATTTTTTGTTTGTGCGACATTGTTGTGTTTCGGAATCGTAGTACCCTTGGTTTCATGGAGACTCCCAAAAGCATTTTATATTATAAAAGGGGTACTGAGCTTAGACTAAACACCTGGCACTTTTTTCACCTTGGCTTGGTTTTATTACTGGTTGATGGTAATTGTGCTTTGCAGTTTGAAGAAGATGACAAGGGCCACCACATGGGACTAAATCACTCCTTTTAAGACTCCAAATGGCACTGTGTTTCCTGTTTAGAAATGGAAACTTTCTGAATTTTTAAATTTTTACCCTATTGTTTCTGTGAGTAAATGATCTAAACTAATGTACATTTGATTGTCATTTGAAGTAGTGACATGCAATGTAATAAATTAACACTCTTCGACATCATCAAGATTTTTTTTATTTTTCTTTTTCATATCCATACATAATATCCAATCGGAAATGAAGATTTCTCATCATTTTCTTCCAACTCATTATAGTATCTCCTAAGGCCATGTTATTTTACGTACAAGATTAAATTAGATAAATTATTTTATCAAGGGTAATTATGTATTCTATTTAAAATGGATAAAAACTCCAGGTAAAAAAATCCAATATAAAATAATTAAAATAATTGATAATGATTTAATCTAACAAAAGTGAAAATAATAGCCTTTATCTCATCAAATGCAAGTGAACACGCCTTAAATTTTAAATTGGATCCGAGATAAACAGAACAACGGATGAAGGCACCTCAGTCCATCACACCGTAAAGAACAAATGAACAAACATTTCGATCTCAAAATTCATATTCAATGTTATCGAACCAGACTCATCAATGTCCTGACGCATTTCGAGTTGGCACAGATTTTCCCATTAAAACCCTGGAACAGTCTACGCCAACACAAAAACTACACCAGACCTTGAGATAATAAAGGCTCCATTGTACCATACAATCAGACAGCAAGATCACCTTTCACCGCATGTTTTCACGACGCCTGACGTAACGGGTTCGGTCATTGTATCTGGGTCTGTCTTGAGCTCTTTGAGGCACCGGTTCAACTCTCCTTTGTCTTTCCGGTGACCTTTGAACAATCTCTCCATTTACTAACAACTCAGCTGGTACACCATCAAAAAGATTAAATACAATTAGAAATCTATATCTCACTGGCCCACATCACAAGAAGAGGGAAATGGACCCAGATTTGCACCCAAACATGGTCTGTTCAATTGTGAACTCTCTCTTTTCAAGCACAATCATTATATGGATTGAGAAAATCAAAAGGGCTATTTTAATAGTTTAAAATTAATTATTTAAACATAACTCAAAATTTAAATGTTCAAAACCAAATCTTGGGGATTGTTGCTACCTGGTTTTCAATAAAAATGTAAACCTCTACACATTATTACATTGGACTGATTAATTATTCAATTGAACGTAATCTATATGATTAGCAGAAAGATAATGCATAGCTGACAGCACCAAAAAAAATAATAATAATAATAGACATGAGAATATAAAAGAAGTAAACAAGAAAGACAGGCATAGCAAATGACACATTGAATCCTTACAAAAGAAAAAAGATAGTTTAATCTAATACTCAAGATGTACCTCCATAGTCCTTATTTTCAGCATCAACATAAGAATCCGGAAGAACAAACAGAACACCAGGTAACCCTACATTCAACAAAAATACAATTTAAAAACCCCAAATAATAATAAATACCAAAGCCCTGATTGACGAATTCCCTTCAAAAAATTTGCACAAACCTTCAAGCTTGTTAGAAGTCTCCTCGTCAATCTCACACCCAAAACCAAAGTACCTATCACATGACACGTTGTATATTCTCTTCTTGGCCTCTTCCTCACTGTCAACAACACAAGCAAAGACCCACAAATACAATCACGCACTTGTACATATGCGAAAGTCATTAAAAAACCAACATTTCCCCATCACTAAATATATATATCAAAAACAAATTAACATGGGATTGGACTTCTACAATAACATGGTTGTATCTTTCCGTATCACAGATAAAAACATAATTTTGTACCATATAATAACAGCGTTACTCTCCAGTAGAGCATGATTGGTACTGCTAAGATGATAAATTAATGCAATTATCCAGCTTCACCATTCATAGCCTAAACAAACCTATTGACGTAATTTCATAAACGAAAGCGAGACCATAAGAATTAACCTTCCGACGACTTCTGCTAGAGTCTGAATATAACAATCAATCATCCGCTGCTTCGTAGCCCCTTCACCCCCCGGCTTATCCATAACTATGAGCCAGTGTTCATAATCACATCCGGGGAAGAGCGGAGCCATCTCCGTGGGCGGGCGGTCGCTGAAGTTCGACCCAGAATTAAGCGGTGAGTAGGCCGAACCAGATCTGTTAACTCGACATCGAACAGGGTTCACACGGGTCAGGTTAGGCGAAATGACGCCGACCGTGTGGGATAGTGCCAGCGTAGCCGAGCGGGTGGCACAAAATCCGGGTCGAGCCAATCCTGGGAGGGGCGGAGGTTTGGAGACAATGGAAGAGAAAAGGCGTTTCGAGTAGAGAAGGGAGGAGGTGGCGCCGGTCGACCGGACGGCTAGAATTGATCGCGCGATTGTGGCGGCCATCTTTTTGGGTAAGCTAAGGAAATGGGCCAAGGGGTTTTGTGAAGAAGGGGTTTTAGATAGAATGACCGGACTGGGAAAGCGCAATTGGGGCTCTGGGTTTATCAAGTGCGTGCAGTGCTGTCGATTCCCTGTTCGTTTTGCCGCACTAGAATGCGACTTCAATAACGCGACTTTTTGTGATTGGAGAACATTGGAGATAAGAGGGAGCTGGGATATTTTATCCGGTGGACAACAGGTGTAGGTGGTGGGTGTACCATTTTCCATTAATCACTCCAAATTTTTTGGAAATTGATATAATTTTAATTGAAACAAGATTAAATTCGGACAAGGTCAAAATCCACTCAATAGATGACACTTACACGTGGCCACATTAAAAATTGACATAGCCCAAAGTCAGTGAGTTCCGACTCAACATTTGTAAATGTAAAATTGAGTCGAAACCCATTAACTCAAAAAAAATGAACAGTTCATATTCAAATTGACGACTAGCATTCAACTTAAGAAATACAATTCGAAGAAATTAATGAACTTGAAATGAAGGTTTGCAAATTGAGTTGAATTTCGATTATCCCAAAAAATAAATAAGTTAGCTCGACGCATTGATCTGTGACCTTGTCCACAGAATATGTACTGAATGCAAAGAAATTATATCTTGGGTGTCATCTTTATCCTCTTTAATTGTCAAAATAGATTCATCTCTGTCCTATCCATCTGCTAAATGATATATTAATTATCAAAATTGTTGACATGTACTTTCTTTTAATTATTGGTCTCTCACCGTTTGACCACTTGCATATTAAAAATTTATTTGATAATCAACCTATTGTACAAAACGGATTCATTTAAATTTAGTTGCCTTTCATTTAGTCTCGTTAAGTCCTTCAATCAGATTAAAGGTTATTCAAACAATTTATTTAATTGTTAAACTGCATGAAATACAATTTTAAATTCAATAAGAAGTTCACAAAAAGCAAAAAAAGAACTTCAAAGATTAAGTGTGACAATGGATAGGTTTGGTAAGGATGAGACACGTTCATGAGTTAGCTTTTGATTTAAACTTGATTTGCTAATTTTACGAATTACTTGAACATAACTTGTTAACTCATCATAAAAATTATTATTTTGATTAAAATAAAATTTAAAATAAATTTTTACACACTATAATTTTTCTTTTTGTTCAAGACTATTACTTCAAAAAGTAACTCTACACACACTCAAAGTTTGAAATTTCTACTTTTTTATCATTTTAAATTTTATTAGATTAAATTTTAACTATATATATATATATATATATCTATATATATAACCAATTAAGCAATTAAAAAATGAAGAAAGAAGAAAGAAGAAAGAAAAGGAATAGGGCAATCTAAATGGAACAGCCAAATTTGTCTTGGTAAGGATGCAGAATATGGACAGTGTTTTAAATTCTGATACTCAAAATAAAAAATTAAGTTTAAATATGTTGAAATAAGGTTTAGTTTAATAACATTTAGGTTAGAATTTTCACAAATTTACTATTATAATAATTAACTTTATTTAATTAGTTTTCTATTTATATAGTTAAGAAGTTAGCAAAATTACAAAATAAAAAAGAGAATAAAATATTTATTTAATTATTTTAAATATATAAGTAAGTTTATAACTCCTTGGGTAACTTAAAATTAACTTACATTCATGGATTTAATCCGATTTTAACTCGTACTTACAAAATTTTAACTTAAACTTATTAATTTTGTATTATTCGATATTTACGGGTGGCGCCACTGTCTCTTTTAAACTTCATAAACTAAACTTTGTTTGAAATCCATTTTTATCCCAATTTTTCAAACCACACACAAAAGCAGGACAGGAGATCTAGGTCCCATATTGCATGAAAAATGAAATTGCATCCACCTTGACACAGATTACCTTTTTTTTTTTTTTTTTTTTAATTTATAAATTTGCTGGTAGGGTGTGCTAAAGCTATGGTTTTCATGTTAGTTACCTTGCATTAGACTCGAGTTAGCCTCATCTGGACAACAGTTTAACTGCAATTCATACCCACTGGCTCCTCCAAATTTTTCCAAGAATCCAACGCAAAGAAGGAGAATTAGTAAAGGAACCTCCTATCATTTATTTCAACTTTCTGAATCCCCAATGGGCAAGAACTTAGTAGCCCAGAGTCCATAGTCAAAGTGTGTAATAACAATACCCACACGGTAATAATTCCGAGATGAGAAAAGTTGGGAGAAAGGGGAGGGGTTTGAGCTTGAAATTTTCGGAACGGTTTGGTCAAAGACCTTGTCGAGCAATTTTCTGTTAATCCAGTTTAATATGACACGTGGAATACCCTAGTTGGTTGGGAGAGGAGGATACAGACTGTTGGGACAGATGGGTTCGAGCCCTAAAATGGTGCATGCACCTTCCTCCACGTTTTTTTTATAATTTGAATGGGAGAATAAGCAAGTTAAATTTGAAAACAGAAATGTTGGGGGAATAATCAAGTTAAATATGAAAACAAGAACAACATAAATATGGGAGTATGAAAACCAGCACAATACTTCACATATTAGTAGAGAGGGATCGTGGCAGCAGGTAAGAGAAGAGGGGTAGGACAAGAAAAGGCGCACGGGTTACCGCTCGGTTCTTTTGACCCCTCGCCGGCGAAGGAATCCCCGACGAGTGCACACACGCACGGCTTGCATGCGTATAGCTAAGCTCTGTTATCGTGGAGGCGTCGTGGATTCTCGTTGCCTCAACTGCTGGAGACGAGAATGCTTCGTTCTCGGCCGCTGGTTCTTTGGTGGCTTTAGGTAAGGGTTTCGTGGGCTCCTTCCTGAGTGTTCGTTCATGTGCCCGTGCAAGATTGTCAATTAACGTCTAGAGAGAGACAGTCAATTGAAGACTTGCATCGTGAATAATAATTGTAATGATAATAATAGAACATCAGGCTTTATCCCAAGGTCGATACACACTTTCTTGTACGGATACCCTGCTTGAAATAGAAATAACTTTGTCCCAAATGTTCGATCCAAAACACCACCTAGCTACAAATAATTTCTGTGCTTGGCTGTCCTGCACAGAGCATGGTAAGAATTTCCTTTAGCAGAACTTTAATATACTTTCAACTTACTATAGCTAGATACGAAGTGGAGTTGTGGCATCCGTAGGTTACATTTCCGAGTGGAGAAGCGGATCTGAGCTGGTTCTTTGTAACTCATATTGGAGGTGCTGTTGCGTAAACACGGGCCGAAAATGGAAGGGAGACCTGCTGCTGGTGGAAGACAACTGAATAACGGGTATCTGGAACTCTATATATCATCTTCTTCACCCGTTCTTCAAGGATAATGTCGCAGATTTTCAGTCTGCAACTGCCATTTCATCACACGGTGGAGTCGGTCTTCATCTTCAGGATTTTCTGATGATGTTCATTTTTGGTCTGTCCCACAATGAAAGAGAAGCGTCTCAGACAAACCAAACCCCTTTCTTTTCTCAGCCAACAGACAGCTAGTGGATCCTCCCATTACCCAAACCCTAAACCCTAAAACCCCCCAAACACACACCCACCCACCGCGCTCTCCCTCTCTCTCATTCAGTGGGCCGGCGAACGAATCCTGCTCCATCCATTTGGATTTCCGTCCCGCGGGATCAATTGACTTCGTCCTCTCGGTCCTTCTCTCTCTTCTCCTCACACTTTTCCCTCCTCCGCCGCCGCACATTAAGCGGCCATCGCCGAGACCCGACCAACACTTTACCTAACCGGCCGTTTTCCATTTTTTTAGATTTTTTTTAATTTTTTTTTCATTTTCATATTTTCCAAAAATAAAATCCACATTTCCGAATTTTTCTACAACATTTCAGATCTATTTTCCATTTTTCATATTTTTTGTATTTTTTAGCTAGTTTCCATCAATTTTACGGTATTCTAGACCTAAAAAAAAAATTCCACTATTTTTTTACTCCTTACCAGATCTGACTTTTGGGTTGCTTGCTTTTGTGGTGCTTGAAACTTGTTGGGATTTTGATGGTGTTTAGTGTTGCGATATTTTTATTAGCTTTGCTACAAAATTTGTTTGCTTTGGTGTTCTAAATAAATTTGGGTTGGTTGGAATATTTTCATCTTATACAATTTACATACGTCACTACTTTTTTAATAATTACATATATTTGCTTAATTAATGATCAATACATTAATTAAATTTGTTATATATATAATTTGTTTAATGCGTATTAAGGATAAAATTATATTTTGATTAACACATATTGTTGTTAAATATTGACATTAATATGAGCAATCATGGTTTTTAAACTGACCAGCCAGTTTGACCGATTCAGCTAAAAATTGGCTGATTTTATGGTCGAGTTCACCACAAATCTAAATATCTCTTTGACCCATCGTAAATCAATCAAACCCAATTAAGAACTAGATTTTTTATGTTTTCATTATAAAAATTAAAAAAATTCCTATTTAAAATTAAATTAAATATAATATTTTTTTTTGTTTTATAAAATTTGTACCTCAAAAAATATTTTTTTATGTATAACTTTCACTTACTATTTTTATTTTTACTGTAATTTATTTAATTATTCTTTTACTCATAATATTCTAATTGAATTGTTGAAAAATTAAATATTGCATCTAACAAATAATTTTGTCACATTTGTTACGTTGTTTTTATTTTATCAAACTAAATTTTCAATATTTATTTTTTGTCTTTGAATTTAATTTAGTTTCTTTTTATTTTTATTAATTTTTTTATTCTGTTGAATTATAAAATTTTAATGTTACATTCAAATTTATCATTGGTGAATATAGACGTCATCAATCAAGGCAAGATATCAGAATCCGACATCCATGGGTAAATTTCAAATACCCGCGACAAGTAGCGTAGCCTAGAAAGAGATAGCAAGTATGGGATTAGACCGTCACTGCAACCCACTAGTTGTGAACCCTATAACACTATATGGCATGCAAAACAAAATCAGCTTCAATCATCTGGACATGTAATCAAGCTGGATGCGTGAAAATAAGAGGGACTGCTCGAAATTTGAAAAAACCAATTAAAGTATCGCCTATCTACACGATAGCATTAGCAGCGCTGGCAATCCTAGGCCAAAGATCAGCACACTCCTTTCCAATGGGGCCAGTGATGGCAGACCCTACACAACCCAACCATCACAAAACATTATTTAGTAAACTTCTTTTTTGGTAAAGGTATAGGTACATTTATGGGGAAAACCAGGAAAAATTTACCTTTCATTTCACCCTTGGGATTCACAATGACCCCAGCATTATCTGCCCATGCAAAAGACAAGAAATAGAAAATTTTATGATTAGGATAAAGAATCCGCATCATTCCAACATTACAATTATCATCCAGTAAATGGTACCAGACCCCAAAATAGGGTTTTCATATTTATAACACTCAGTAAACACTTGATTAACAAAATAGCATCTTTGAGGAGCGAGCAAAGTAATCCAATCTGTCTATAGAGTTGGCAGAAGAGTTATTCCGACAACTAAAGTGGTGAAATACGAAATTTTGGTGCCATCTCCGCCAATTCATCATCTTGGGCGTCACACACATGGCTTCCAACAACGTCACATGCTTATGGTGACCGGCAAGGATGACTGGGATCGATGGCACCATGAGATTATTAATTATTGGAGTTGTGGTAATGTCATGGTGGTATCTTTGAATTCCTATTAAAAATATTTTATTTATCATTGCTATCTAATTCTTGATGAGCCGTTCATTCTTATTCCACCATTTTCAGCTGGCAGAAAGCACTATTCTTATTCCGCCGTTTCATCAATTGGTAGATTATGCTATTTTTAAACTTCTCCACAAAGGTAATATTACACTAATAAAGTGATTATCGGGTGTAATAAGTATATATAACCGACAAAATGTGGAGAGAAATAGTTGGCTCGCATGGTTGGATAGGCTAAAATGAATGGATTAAAAGGTCAACCAACCATCCACAGATTCTCCACCAATACTAGCACGCTTTCGTATATATCATGCTTCAGACCCACATGTTAATTTGATCAAATGAGAATCCTTACCAAACATCTCTAGAATAGAAGCACAAAAGCGGGTAGAATATGATCAGGAAATTATCCAGTATGAAATTTTTTTCAAATGATAGCAATAAAAGCAAAAGGACAAAATCACTCAATCCCACTGATAGTAATCTTCCCCTGTGGTTCGCCAAGGGACCAACAAGCAATCTCATTCCATCCCAACTTTCCCGTTTAAAATTAATAAAAGGCATCTAACAACGTTAGGACGTCAACTTGGCATATATTCATGTTAAAAATCAAATCTTAATATCAGTTTTATCAACGAAAACAAATGAAATTAGGCAACAGGCATATAAATAACAAAGAAGTCAATGAATGAAATCACTCTAGACAACAGCAGCGTTATTTTATTGCCCGAAGCGACAGTAAAAAACCAATAGAACCGGAGAAATCCTAGGGCACAAGTGAAACCGTACCTTCGAAGTACATGAAAACGCCGTCCTTTCTGCGCCATGGCTTGCGCTGTCGGACGATGACGGCTGGCAAGACTTTCTTCCGGAGATCGGGCTTCCCCTTCTTGACAGTGGCCATGACCATATCCCCCACGCAGGCGGAGGGTAGTCTGTTGAGCCGTCCCTTAATCCCCTTCACGGATATGAGGTGGATGTTCTTCGCCCCCGTATTGTCGGCGCAGTTCACCGTAGCCGCCACAGGCAGACCCAGCGACATCCTGAACTTGTTACCCGCCGATCCTCCGCGTCCTATTGCAAACGCTCACAGAACAACAGCATTAATGCATAATAAATTCCATATCAACAGAAAAAGGAGGAAAATAAAACGAATTAGCGTCGGGATGATCGAGATCTAACCTCTCTTCGACATCTTCGCGTTCTGTCTCAGAAAACAAGGCGCTGCGTGCGGCGTCAGAACGTAGGGTTTGAAAGGATTTTGCTAGAGTTAATCAACATCATGGGCTCCGTCACATATGGCCCATGACTGCATGTTTATTATTGGGCCTGGACACTTAAGCCCAAACTTTCTTAAGCTGTTGGAGTTAGAAGGGAGAAAATGAAGTAACAACTCATTCTACAGGCCACCACAATCACCAATGATCATGTCCTTATGCAGGTGAAATTGATCATATCAAATCGTTATGTAAAGATGGCATTGCCCCAAACTTATATGATACATAATTTTTTTTAAATAATCAATTTTCTAAAAACCTGTATTATAGTAAATTAAACAAAACAATAACAGGCATGGGGTCACTCCTTGACGCCACCAGGCCCGCTACATGGGTGTGGTGCAATGCCTTTTTAAAGGCCTCAAAGGGCTTAATCGTCATTTTGCACTTAATACAGACTGCTCTGGAGAATTCAAGTACAGGCATAGCTCTATCCTTGTCTTGAGGTCGAAGAGGTTATTTGCAACTTGAGACATTATCTATTTTAATAAGACTTTTTGATTGTTCAAAATAAAATTACAGAAATATTCTTTAATTTAAATTCTTTTACCTATTTTTTTTTAATCCTTTTCTCGTTTTACAAAAATTACAACAATTACCTTCATTCAATTCTTTTACTTTTTCCATCGTTCTTCTAACTTATTATTCCTATTTTTTATTTCCTCTCAAAGTTTCTCTCTTTTAAAATTCTTTTCGATTTTTTATTTTTTATCTAGAAAAATTTTTATACCTTTTAAAATGATTTTATATCTAATATGTTAAATATAATAATTTCATAATTTATATATAAATTTACACATTTATAGAGTGTGAGATTTTTACTAGTTATTAAGAGTTTAGAAGTAATTTAGTTCTACATAGTGAATTTCTACTCTTACCCTTAATTAATTAGTGAATTTACAAGATTATCCTTAATGAAAAAAAAAACCAACATGTTTGTAGTTTAACATATCATTTCTCATTTATATACTTTATTCTCGCTATACTTCCCTAATATAAAACTATGTAATTACTAAAATATCCTTATTTTTTTATATATTATATTTTCGTTCCACTTACTCAATTACTATTATTTTCTTTCACTTCTCGTACTCAATTACTATTATTTTCTCACTTCTCAATTCTATTTTTTTTTTTTCAGATTGATTTCTTTCTTTTTATTTATTCTATATTTTGCGCTATATATTAAGACTGAGAACTTGGCTTTTAGTACACAATATTAAATTATTACGATGCTTTTATTTGGCTCTCCATATTTTTTAATATGTAATTTTATGTTTTTTTTTTTCATTTTAATATTTCCAAAGATCCACTCTCTTTGTTTTTTATTTAATTTTTTATACCGTTAAATTTAAACTGATTTTATTTTTAATACAAAATGTCACAATTAATTAAATATTTAATTTATAAAAAATTTTACACGTGCCATTAGAACTAGTTGCAAGATCAATATCAAGCATGACTTGCACATTGGTCATTAAACAAAGTTGCAGAAACATGCAACTTAGGAGTAACTGAGAACGGATATTACCAAACCCTTTTCCCGGCTGAATCCAGGCAGCATCGTACCCGCCATTCCTGTGGGCTGTGGACATGTAATTCTCCCCAATCCTCATGGCATAGAAGTGCTCGTTTTGCAGAAGAAGTAGAAGCCATATTGGTAAACACTACACTTTGTGAAAGAAAAGCTTGTGATGTGAGATTTCGATACTGGATACATGAAGAATCGACGTAGCATATTGTTTTTTCCCTGCAATCAGGGGCTGCCATTGAACTTGTCCCAATAGCAACTGTAAAAAGGATATTGCTGCGGAAGTCCTATAACCCATCTGTGAAAGAACATAAAATATTTGTAATTTTTTTAAAGTGCACCTCCTTGTATTTCCAATTTCTAATGTTGTTACTAATTTCGTTTTTCTTTTCAAGCCAATTATAAGAAGAAAAGTATCCACATGAACGTACTAGAAGGCATGGCTCTATCCATCATCCTTCATTGTCATGCTATTGATATTAACACGTGCGGCCTTACGAGTGCAATTTTCTGCTTTTCTTTTGAAGGACTACACCTCTAAAGTGTTCAAACAAATGGCAAGAAAAAAAACACTGGCAGAATAGTCAAAAGCGTAAGGACGGCTAAAATCGATCAGTTACTTGGATTGCAGATGTCCTAGGTCATGCATGTTTAGGATACATTAGGGATATTAGCAATCCTAACTAACCACACGAGGTTTTCTAATAAATATTGGCCGAATCATATATGCCACAGTACATTTTCTGCCATCCATGGCTCACATCTTTACGAGAGCCATATCAAAGAAACCAAAAACGCCCCGACAAGAACCAATTTGGATGAGCCAATTGCAAATATGTACCTTCTCTTTCCCAGTGAAGATGATGTGAGTAAATCGAAAACAGCAGCCATTATGTCATCTTCTTGCATCCCCTAGATCCTACGACACAAAACCTGCTGGTTATGAACAATAATAGCAGTCGTTTGAAAGTAAATGAGTTATTTGTCATATTCTACAGGATATAGACCACAATTTAAGATAAGGAATTGTGGGATTGTCAATATAATCATCACAAAATGTTCAGTGAGAATTACGAAATAAAACTGGGTTTAAATACATGGTGGCTTGCAGATACATGTAAAGAACACGTTCAAGCATACGGGTGAAAGGGAATGTTCCACCATACAGTTATTTATACAGAACAAAAATTCTTGAGCATGAAGTAAGATCATGTCTTGGCAAAATAGGGATGTTTCTACATATTGTTTAACTGAAGTGAAGCTGGAACATCAGTAAGTGTGTTGCTAGAGATGCCATACTTACTCGACCGCTTTATGTTGCGGCAGAAGTTGCTGCCGCATAGACAATGAAACGCCTTGATAGGGTGATCAAGGTCATCAAAATCAATCCCATAGTCCTGTAAGTGCAATGTATAAACTTCCAAGCTAAGAGAATACCGAATCCAAAAGCATATTTCATAATGTGGCCATATTTTACATCTTGATAAATCTATATGATATTATTAAGGGTTTGAGCTTATTTTGGTTACATGACATAAATTTACACATATACCCTTACTTAAAATTCTTTTCTCTATCCTTTTTTTATCTATTTTTAATACATTTTTTTGTTATGTGTTTTCTCCAAAATTTTCTCACTTTTCAATTTCTTTTGATATTCTCCATTTCTTATTTCAAATACATTATTTATATTTTAAATTTTAAATAATATTACTTTTATCATATAAAACATGATAACTTTACAAGTCATAAATAATTTTACTCATGCATAGAATGCGCCAATATTACTAGTTTGTAAGTATGATGTTGTATCCACTTCCTAAATGTGCGGGTATTAAACAAACAAACAAACAAGCATAAGCAAGGTGACATTCTTGGAGTATAAATCAAATTTTGTTTAAAGCTTGAAAATGAAGCTTAATTATTACACACTAATTGATAAGATCATATAGGTCATAAATTTACTGTCAAAATTGGTATATTTCAATAAACGTTTGCTTTCCATTAAATGAACTACTTAACTGAAAAATCATCCATCATTATCTTGAAATAAAATCACGCGATAAAAAGGTAGTAGTTATGCATGTTCAAGACAGTGATGAAGTATAAAAGATAATTTCACGAATTGGAGCAATGTAGCCAGATTATGTCCATTTAAGAAAATTATCCATTTAAAGTATTATACAGAGTATGCCAGCAAAAGAGCTTGATGGGTTCACAAGAAATTGATAAATTTCTTCACTTGACCTTCGCCACAGCACCACTGAATTACTTGTGGACTTGGTGATTTTCAATTGATCATTTCATAGTTGAAGCTTCTTAATCATCTGCACACATTATTATAAAGGATTTATGGTGGTGTGAAACCAATTTCATGCTTATTTATCAAGCCCAAATACAAAATGGCATCCACTAATGATCTGAATTTGCAAAAATGGAACTAGTTGCCAGCTAACACTTGAACGACACCAAATGCAGTTATCCAAACAATCAGAAGTTAACTATGGTTTCAAGTTCCCTTTCACCAATCATGATAGATATTACTGGCAATAATTTCTGATTAATGATGTAGAATTTTCAAGGTATAACTTTTTAGAACTGTGAGACCCAACATTTGGGTATAAATAGTGGCCAACGGTATAAGTGGGCTTACCCAAGTGAGTTCTTCCATGGCCTTCACCTTTCTTGTAGTGAAGAAAGCAAGCTGGAGTTCAGAACAATATCCAATTAAACTTCATGAAAAAGCTTGACCCTGTTTCACATATAAAATGTAGCAAAGTATAATATGGAGAAAAAAAGCACGTAAATTTCATACATGATAATAGTTGTGATCAGGAGTCTCCACTTCCACAGGTATCTCCACTAGGTTTGAATCATAACATCTAGCATGATTGCAGACAAATAAATGAGGATATCAAGAAAAATCATAATTTAAATCAGAACAAAGATCTGAATCTTTGAGCTGGGGATCTTCCTGGATTTTCGTTTTCAAGAGGTTAGGCATTGATTGGGTAGAGACATACGGACAAAAGATTTTAGAATGCAGTACATATATTGGAGCAAATACAACTTCATGGCAACAACATTGTCCAGCACCAGCACTGCAGGTGGCCGCTGAAGCATGAGGTTCAATTAAACAGAGCACACAGAGACAAGCAACTTCTCACATACAACAGACTTTCAGGATGTTTTTAATCTACTCAGTTTCAGACAGGCATCTTCTCACAAACTGACTTTTAGGATGCAGATTATCCAAGCCAGAGATTCTACTCGCTAGATGTATCTAATCAGACATAAAGAGAATAATGACTCCACTATGAACCTCAAGCAAAACAACATTGTAATGCACCAAGAGCACAATTCTTAGTTTCAAATAACCTACCTGTAATTAATAAGCATTAACAGGATGATGACTCCACTTTGAACCTCAAGCAAAACAGCACTGTAATGCACCAAAAGCACAATTCTGAGTTTCAAAAAACCTACCTGTGATTAATAAACCTTGCAACATTTCCGTAATATGTAGCATCTAAACAAAGAGCTTCTTCGTCTTTCAGCACTCCCTTGGCACCCCAACCAGCATCAAGAAGCACTGGATAGGAATATTTCTCCACTTTGGGACTCCGCAAGACACGACCAAAGAGCTCTGCAATGGTTAAAACTTCTCCAACATACTCACAAACAAAGGCACCTTGCGGGAGGTCCTCCAGAGTACGTAAACCCCACCCTTTTCCTTCAGGGGTCATAAACACCTAATGATACTCGAGGAGACAATAGATGAGAGTATTGAATAGCTATTATCAAAAAGCACCAGAATCAACTCTTTACCATAAAGTATAAGGGTTGGGGCTAGGGTAGTGCTGTACTAAATCATAAAAAACAACCTGAAAATTACGTGTTATTCCTCCCTGAACAACTCGATTGCCACACAGTTTATTACATCCACATTTCCACCAACATTCCTTGATGAACTTTCTCACTAGATGCCCTTTGCAAGGTTCAACAATATCCTCACTTTTAGACCTTTCGAGAGGGCAATCCTCACAGAAATTTTGGCCATATTTCTTTGGATCACGATTCGTGGAAATAGAAACTTTAAGAATTTCCTCCTTGACAAGGCCATCTGTTGTGTAGGCAAATTCACCTCCAGTTCTATGTGCACATGCACAGGGTGTACACAATGTCAAACAATCCCCAAAACAAGCTGAGCAACAATCTTTATCTCCAATACGAGCGAGAGACAAATTCACATGTGCATTTTGGAAAACTACATTTTGAGGTATGTAGTGGAAGGATGGTAGGCACTCATTATTTACTTCATTCACCAGCATAATTACTGCTTTTTCTTGTCCCTTGGCTATGTCAACTGCATCATGAAGTGACCTGATCATTTCAGGAGTTACACAGGGCTGCTGAACAACCACCAAGCTCAGATTATTTGTTTCTTCCACAAAATTATCCCTGTTCTTGGTATTATCATTTCTGCATTCATCTCCACCATCCATATTTTTCTGACAGGTTTCAACATCTGTGCTGCTGCAAGATGGAGGAAGCAGCAGCTCTTTGGGCAGAGTTGCATCTGAATCAATCCGAGAATCACCTGATCCATTCAAAGAACTAAAGCACGGGCTCCTAGAACTATGAGCATTTTTCGCAGACTGCATGTTCAACAAATCAATGTTTGGGAGCACATTTATGCCCTCTAGAGAC
The DNA here is from genome assembly GCA_019155195.1 of Avicennia marina. Taxonomy (NCBI): domain Eukaryota; kingdom Viridiplantae; phylum Streptophyta; class Magnoliopsida; order Lamiales; family Acanthaceae; genus Avicennia; species Avicennia marina. Next base: position 13,179,943 of record CM032753.1, read on the forward strand.
TCATTATCAGAATCATATGCTAATGTTAGAAAGCACTGACACATTTCTTTCATAAGATTCATCAGTGAAAAGTTTGGATCCAAAATTTTGTAAGATCTGAGGCATTTTTCCTCCACGGATTTTAGAACTGTTTCAAGACTAGGCATTTCGAAGTCAGGTCCTCCAGGAGCCAAGTTGCAATTCAAGGAAATTTTCACCTCCCCAGAAGGTGAAGAAGCAATCTCTATGTCAGAAGAACATCGACCGCCTGAGATCGCTGCCCGATCTCCACGGTTTCTTGGTTCATTTGGGATGGCTATGCCATCAACTGTTTCTTTTTCATTTACCAATGGTGAAAATGAGGGCTCAAGAATGCCATGTTCTCTAATTGTACCATCCCCATTTGATATATTTCCTCCATTCAATGAATCTGTAAATTATGAACTAGGATTCTGAGATTAAATATTACAATACAAAATCCTGCAACAGTTTCTGTTATAAAGAATAAGACAGCAGGAGATAGTGTTCAGTGCAATCATCAATGTCATAATTATAGTTGATGATAAGATTCTTACAAATGTAACTGGACATCTCAAGCCAGTCAAATCCAGGACCTCGGTGGCATATGTGAATAGCAGATTCAGATGTAACAAATTACAATAGCTACACTCATCAATATGTCATAACTATGCTTGATGATAAGGTTCTTACAGATGCAAACGGAAATCTCAAGTAAGTCTAGGGCATCAAAGGCACATAGAGAAAGAGCAGATTCAGACAAAAAATTATCAATACCTGCACTGAATGCAATAAGACTCCGAACAAAAAGAATAAAACCCAGGAATTGCTGGGCATGATTTGAGAAGTTTTCTGTGATTCAAGTGTTGTCAAAAGAGGCAACCATTTACATGAACAATATACATACAGCTCAAACTAGATCCTCACTCAAGAATATTTAATAACAGTGCAATGTATAAAAGAATGCAGCATCCAGACACAATATTGTCGTTGTTTAGCCAGATGAGGGAAGACATACCTGGATAAATGACAGCAGTAGGAACTGCCAAATATGCCATATCATCAGTGATTGGCTCATCTTTAGGCTTAATTAAAGCATGGCTTGCAGTGCTATTCTGTTTGGGTGACAAAACAATGCGAGGCTCAACCTGTGGCTCTTTAAGACATGCAGCATCAGATTTACCCTCCGGAACAGGCCTCTTTTCCCCAGGTGGTATTTGAGAAGAGACAGATCCCTTTCCTCTGTCTTTGAGCCTCATTGCATGAGAAGGTGATCTAAATTCTGCTACTAGTTGGGCGTTTTGCTGATTTCTTCCATTGCTGGCAGGCTGGAAGGGGTCACATCCCTCTTGAGCAATCAAGGAATTGGGAGAAATAGGTTGCTTTCCTTTATTTTTAACATGTAATTGGCATGTGACAGCCTGAGAAATGGTGCTTTTGCTTTCAGCAAAGGCCTGCGGTGACTCCACCACGCCTTGCAATGCATTTAGCTTTGGAGTACAGGTTTCAGGTAGTTCAATTGGTTCTTCTTTAGGCCTGACAATCGGAATCCTGGGACTGCCACTATTAGGCGCGTTTGAGGAACTTTGACCACTTCGATATCTATGTCGCAACCTTTTCAATGGCCGTTCACGCTCTTCAGTTGCCTGAGCTTCTTCCTCCAAATAGTCCCCTTTCTGTTTAGAAGAATTGCCAATATACAGTGTCACGAGATAGGAGAAATAGGAGCTAAAAGTTATTAGAATAAAAGCATGATTACATGATCACCTACTTCACTGTTCGAAATCTTCTTTGGATGCTTGGCTGCCTGACAGATGACATTAATCAAACTATAAGCACATTTAATGAACTCTGTGCAAAATTGGATGGCTACAGTGAATAAGAAGATTAATTGCAAAAGTACAATTGCATTAAGAGATTGATTTACAAAACACAATTACTGAACAGATCACGTACTTCCCTGTTCACAATCTTCCTCGAATGCTCTTCCGCCTGAGATAATAAGAATCAAAATTTCAGCAATTTGTTTAAGACATCTAAAATTAACAGTGATGAAACACAGAAGCAGAAAACCATCTAAATTGACTGAGAGTTCAAGGGGTAAAGTGAAACTTACGCTACCTCAAATATGAAAAAAGAAAATCAGGGGGCAGGGCATATGAAAACTTGGATAGAAAGATGGGGTAGACATATGAAAACTTGAATAGAAAAGGAGGGAAGCTGGTTTGTTTGTTCCCAACACTTACTTCTGCTTCCTCTCTCTCAAATATTGCATCAGCAAGGGCTCTATAGTTTTCCTCTTCAATGAGCTCCCAGTTTTTATCATACAATTTTAGCAAATTCTTCAATACCGGTTTAACCTTAGCTTCGGAGATCCCAATACTCTTCATAGCACGAAAGGCATTTGCAACTCTCAATTTTGTTTCCTTGTTGCTCATTTCAACAGAATTTTAATGCAAGGACACAGTACCTTCCAATGAACAAATAATTCTTAAAGTTGGTCATCAAACAGAAAATAGTAGCCAAAAAAGAAAAAAGATACACCTGTTGAACTGGTAGGCATAAAATATTATAATAACAGATGCCTTGCAAGGATCATGTACAGTAATATAAAGAAAAAGTAAAGAATAGGAAAGAACAGCTTTTGATGTCAAGTAATCATGACTACTTCAAGCAGCTGGATAAAGCTTATATTGCAAAGAGCAATGCACTTCAAGCTGGTAAAAAAAGCTAGATGAACTCTTCAATTTGTATGACACGTTACTGCCAGCTTTCCGACTACTTCTATTTTGAACAACTTGAGGGAAGTGTTAGAGAACATTTACAAATATTTGAGTTGATTTGATATTCTTATGTTACCTAATATAGGATTAAGTGAATATTTTGTTTACTAGTTTATAGGGTTAGCTTTAAGACAAGTTATCTTTTCTTTTTGGTATTTTTGTAAACTGTATGATAGTCTACAAAGTATGACTAATTGGATCAAGTAAAGTTAACATTATGTCCATTAGTCTCAATCAATGAAATCATTTAAACTAAATCTGCATAATGCAAAACAAGAGAAATAAGTAACCAAATACACAAAATATACAGACAGGGCAAATATTGGAAACTTAGGGATCCACGGGACATGCTTTCTCACCTCTAATTTCAACCCATAAGTAAACGGAGAAAGAAACTATCAATGCATTGTGAAATACAGGGTTTAAAGGACCACCAAAAAAAAGGGTTGAGGTTCTTATATTTTCAGATGCATCTGTAAAACCAAAACAATGGTGATAAATATTCTTAACAATCAAGTAAAAGGAAACTCCCCAGTTGGGATCTCCTACATTCTTCAACCATAAACAGGATTTTGAGTTCAAAGAACCTAGCTAGAAAAAACTCGACAGCCAGCTCCGCCAAAAGAACATAACCAATCTCAGAGGAATTTCAGGTTTCGTTATCAAGCAAGTTTAACAGAACTGCAGAAACTAGTATCAGACTATTAGTTTTTTTTGCATTCCACGTTAAAGAATATTTCGACGGATATTCAAACAAACAGAAAGAAATGTTATAAGTTTCAATTCGTCGTCAAGGCAGATTAAAATATTAACGCTGGATTAATTCGAACAGTGCATTGAAAGAATTACTCCACACATGAAACTCGAAGCCGCTAAACGAGTAGACGATTATCCCCAAAGCAAAAAAAATGGAAAAGAAGGGGAACAATCGTAACAAACCCTAAAAACCCTCATAAATCGAAAAAGAAAATGCAAGAATGTGTTCCCCGTGCATGTATGGAAAACAAAATTCCAAAAGTGCATACAACCTAAACTAAAAAAGTAATTGAAATTTCGATCATGCATTACCAAAACAAGTGAAAACAGAAAAGAGATGCAGTCGACAATCAGACAAACGGATGCAGCAATTCGTAGCTCATTGACGTAAAACGTAATAAAAAAAAAGGTAAAACAAAAACAAAATAATCATACCAGCACTTACAAACGGCACCACGGGCGTCTCCTTGAGAGGGAGATGGGCCTAAAACAGTCACGGCGGCAAGGAAAACACTTCCTTCGGGGTGAGAACGTCAGAGTAGAGCGAGTGAAAATCAGAAACAAGAATCTGGTGCGGAGGAGCGGGACGTGTGTGCTACACGCACCATATGGAGCGTCATGAAACCGAACATGTTGATAGTGATTACCTAATTTACTTTACAGCCATCGCTTCATTCTTTATTCACCTTCGCTTTCTTTTTAAATTTTCTTCGCTTCTGCTTGTGACACGTGTTCTGCTTGTGATAGTAATTTTCTTTTTGCTATCAAAATTATTGACATTATGATGAGTTATTTTTCAAATTCATTTAATAAAATTACATAATTCCCATTACAATCATGCTCAATTTTTTACTAGTATTTTGTTATATGTTTGGATTTCACATCATAAATATTTGAAAAATATAGGATTTTACCCTCATTTTTTCAATTTATTATTATTTTATCACCTACAATCTAAATTACATCAATTTTATCCCGTGTAATGTTGCAATTCGGTCCCAACATCAAGGATAATTTATTTGTGAAACAAAATAAACCTATCTATCTTTTAATATAATTTTTTGTTATGAAATTTTGATGTGTTTGTGCATGTGTATCATGTTTTGTAATTCAATATTTTAGTTCTTGAACGTATGTTTTTAGATGTATTTTTTTAAAAAAATGGGTAAATATAAAAAATATAAAAAAATAAATTTTAAAAAGTATAATGATTGTAGCGTATATTTTTAGGCGTGAAAAATAAAAACAAACATTGCCTTTAGATTTACACTTAAATCGAGGAGTTCAAACTAAGTTAAATTATTTGCCTCTTTTAGGACATTTCAAAAATGGCCATGTTTGGATGGAAAATTGAGATCATTTTCAACTCTTCAAAATATAAAATTACAAATACACTACGTATTTAAATAATATATTTTTATTATCTTTTCCTTTATTTTTATATCATTCTTGAATTTCTACTCAAAATTTTCTTTTTTAAAAATGCATCCAAATTCAACATCTTTATTTTCTAACATAATGTAGTTGATTTAAATTATTGTGTGTATGTGAGTACACATGTGGTTTATAAAATTTTGATGTGTTTGTGCATTTGTGTTATGTTTTGTAACCGAATAAATTCCAATGTATTTTCCGTAAAACTTTTAGATTTACATTTAAATTGAGGAGTTCAAACTTCTGAAAGTTAAATTATTTGCCTCTCCTTTAGGACATTTCAAAAGTGGCTATGTTTGGGTGGAAATTTGAGATAATTTTCAACTCATCAAAATACAAAATTACAAATATACTACATACGAAATAATATTTTTTTTATCTATCTCTCTACTTTTGTATTATTCTAGAATTCTCCACAAAATTTCTCTTTTTAAAAAATTGAATCCAAATTCAGCATCTTTATTTTCAAACATAATATATTTGATTTAAATTATCGTGTGTATGCGAGTACTCGTGTGGTTCAAACACAACATGTTTGATTTAAATTATCTGTGTGTTCAAGTACATGTGTGGTTTATAAAGTTCTTATACACAATAATTAGGCAAAAAAAAAAAAAATTTATATAACAAACTTTTTAGTGATATATTGGATTTGTTCTTGATTGATCTATTACTATAAAGAAAGTGTGAGTTCCCTGGAGAAATTGCCATGGTATTTTTAAGCATTTTCTAGAAATATCATTGATATTAATAAGTGAATTAATCTAATACATAACATTTCTAATTGATTTTACTGTGCTTTCTCCTTCTTATACTAATTAACAACAACTCATAATACAATCAAATGCTAAATTATAGAAGGATTTGAACTACAAACAACTCACTCAACCCAACCCAACCAAATGCTGAATTATGAAAGGATTGCAGTCTAAAAGGAATTTGAGTTCGAAAACTATTTTTGATTTTGATTCCTACCTTTTGAATTCTATTTATTTTTTGATTGGATAAAGTATTGAACTTTTCTTCACTCCGAACATGCATTTCGGATTTCAACACGAGTTTAGGTTTCTTTTTAAGTGATTGTGTATTTTGTCAAAATTTTGAAAAAGAAATATGTTTTCATGAACATCTTTTTAACCCATCAATTACAAGTTAATTTTCAAGTACAACTAAAGAACCGGAGCAATGCGGTTTCATAATTTTTTAATTAAAAAGTGGGCACTCATTTGCAATTAAATGGAGAAGAATTTTATATGTTGGGTACTTTGTACATTTTTATATTGTTCGAAAGCTACTTCATATTATAATTGACACTTTCTATGTTTAGATTGTACTTCTTAAATTTGAAGATTTGGTAATATTATTTCATGTACTCTTTGATTAACTCACTTAGCTATAAACTCACTTAGCTATAAATGTCAATTAATTTGTCTTCTCGAAGTCTCAATTTGAATGTGTATTTTAAAGTATGTTTTTATTTTGAATGAAAGAAGTAGTATAGAATATTGTTCTTCATAAAAACCATTCTTTTTTTTTTTTCATTATATTATTATTGTTTAATATAAATTTCACACATAAATTTCATTTTAGTTTTTTTGTACGTGTGTGCCCAAGCAACTTGGACGTTGAATTGGTGATAAAATAGTATTAGGCTTAAGAAAGGGGGGAAAAAGGGGAGTCGTAACCAAGACAACCCAACCCAACCCATTTTCTTAAATTATTTGGAGGTAAGGTAGGATAAATTAATGAATGAATGTATTCCCTTTAATTATATAATTAATTAAATTTTTTTTAATCTTATACATATTTATAATCATATCAATACACACACCTACTTTTATATGTGTTTATGTATTAAACTAATCATCATTTTTATATAATATAACATTATATAATCATTATTATATATTATATATATATATATTTAAATAAATTAAAATTTAAAATATCAGAATTTTATAATCAATCATATCACTTACTCCAATATGACTCTTACCCAAATTTGCCGTGGTAACTTGCATTTATTTTGTAGTGTATCCAGCCCCCTAAACCCACCACAAAAAATCTTAAGTTATGTTTGTTTTCATTTTTTCATTTAAAAAATTCGTACTAATTATTATATTTTTTAATTTTTAATTTTATTTTTTATTTATATATATATTTTAAAAAATACACTTAAAAACACGCAACAAATAAACAAAACCAACATAACCTTGTCCTTTAATGTATTTTACACTCCGTGATAATGATATAATATTTTTTATTAGAACTTGTCCGTCTTTAATGTGGCCAGTTCGTAAGCTGCACTCAGGGACATGCAATCAAATGATGTGGCAAAATCTCATAAACTTCTACTAATTATTTTTTCGGTTTTTAAATATAACAATATCTTAAATAAAACTTCTGAAATATTAAATAGAATAAAAATAATATAAAGTGAAATATTAAATAGAATAAAAATAATATAAAGTGAAACAACGTAGTTTTCTAACAATTTTATTGTTTATATAAAAACGCTACACAAGTTAAACATAAACTTTTCACAAAAAATATATAGCATCAAAATTTTAATGTGGTTATAATTTAATCATGTATAATTTTATTTACTTTAATAATTGAAAATGTTGTTTATATTTTATTTTGTTTCTAATAAAAATTAAAAAATATAATAATTATGTTGTGTGTTTTGGGCTGGATCATTTGAAAACAAACATAACACTTATCTTCACACAAAATACATTTTTTTTTATGTCATTCACTTCTTAATTTTAATTTATTCTATTTTTTTATTTTTATTCTTTTGTCTATTTTATATCCTATATTATATATTGAGACAAGAGACAAAATTTTGATTGTACGCTGTTAAATAAATATAATATCTTTACTTAAATATTTTATATTTCGATTTTTATCCATTTTATTTTAGTACAACTCTATTTTTTCTTATATTTTTATAGCTTTTAATTTACTCTTTCTATAATTTTTTTTATAATTTTTCATGTGATCTTGGCTTTAAACTAATATTATTTTTATTATAATTTATTACAACTATTAGAATAGTATAATTTATATATAAAATTTGCACACGCAGTGAAACGTCTTATTATTACTTGTTCTATATCAAGATTAAGTACTTTAATTTGGTTGAACATGTTAAATTACTAGTATAGTTTTCTTTATTTTATTTTATTTTTTGTGTTCATCTCAAATTTTCTCTGTTGTTATTTTCTTCTTATCGTATTTTTTTTTCTTATTTTGATATTTATTTAATTTTAAATAATTTTTTTTTATTATTAAAAATTTTGAACTTACACTTTATTATAATCGACACTTTTATAAAAGTTTTTACACACATACAATTATTATCAATATAATTGTTAAGTAAGGAGAACAAGTGAAAGCTATTGTCAACACTGATTTGCTGCCGCAGTTGCAATAGCCACCTTACGTACCGTACCACCATACTCATTTGGAGTTAATGAAATACAATACTAATTTCAAGTGAACGAAGTTATGCATTCGGTATATTGGTATTAAATATTTTAGATCACGATACGTATTATAATATTTAAAAATAATCAATTATTTTTCATTCAATAATGAAATTATGATGCCTATCATGATCTAAAGCATCTATACATTGGAAACGAGACCTTAATTTCATTACCTATCGTTTTAGGTTGAATTTTACTAAGTCTTGTGTGTCAAACTCTTGAAACAATGCATATTATAAATAGTGTTGGACTTTATGTATTCTTTATATTTTGAATGATGTTCAAGAAATTCCCCTCAGTCCGTCTCCAATTTTTAATTATTATTTCAATAAAATTATTTGCGCATATCAGAGTGAATATTATTATTTATAGTAGGAATATTAATAAACTAAATTACTTAAATTTGAGTAGGTTCAAAGTGTTATCGGTAAGACTTTGAACTAGAACATTAATTTTTTGAATGTAATTTCTTTGCTAAAATTAAACTTAACTTTGAATTTTGATCTGTATAAAATTAAATTAATAAGTTATGTTTGAAATCATATTTTCAATCCATTAATATTCAATAAAATATTTATTCAAGTTTAAATTTAAATTATTTTATTTTATATATAATTAACTATTATTTAATTTTTACATTTATTCATAATCATATAAGTACTTATATTTATATAAGATATATATACTTATATTTATTTTATTTTAAAAACTATTTACTATCGTTATATATTATTACAACATCAATTCATTCTCGTATATCAAATTTTATTTATTCAAACAAATTAAAATTTATATTACATTAACGTATTGCAATCAAACACATTTATTGTTCCAGAGTTCACCACAAATTATTTCCAAAAAAAAAACCTTCTCTCCCACGCATAGTGATGGTTAGCCTCCTGTATCGGACTGACATAACAGGCTAAGGTTTAGTCAAGCCTGACAATTAGATCATAGGCCTCATCTTCTGGAGGTTTCAAACAACACATCTGTCCCGCCAGCACACACTTTTCTTCAGCCAGCGCAAATATTTCTCCCAATTCATTAATCCATTTATTAATCACCCATCTTAGTCAGATATAGCATGATTAACGTTGCTTACCTCATCTTCATCAATATATTAAACTCATTTGATTAGCATAATTACTGGTGCAATCTGTAAGCCATTGCCAACTGCGTGCAAGCAACCCACAAATTCTACTCGCGACCGTCATAGTTCTTGATTAGTCAACTGAAAATTCCTGAATCTAGTCTAGAAGCTGCCACCAAGATGTCAGGAGGATCCCCACGAATTCTTCTCCAAGAAACCATAAATGATCTTCACATTCCTCGTGGGTTGGAGGCCTTGAAGATGGGTCCATCTCAATCTCTGATTCTCTCCTGTGTTCTGTGCATATTTTTCACTTTTGGCTCCTCCTCCGACTTCACTAGTTTGGTTTTCAAAGGGTGCGCGGATCAAAACTTCCAAGATTTTAATGGGATTTACGAGCAAACACTCAAAACCCTTCTCGACGCTTTGATGTCCCAATCTTCCTCCGCAAAGTTCTACAAGACCAGCTCTGGGGACGGCTCTTCCGCCATCGATGGGCTCTTCCAGTGCAGAGGGGATCTCTCAAACGACGACTGCAACAGCTGCGTGAAAAATACTCCAGCCATGGCGCAGAAGCTCTGTGGGCAGGCCGTCGCCGTGAGAGTTCAGTTGAATGGGTGTTACTTGAGGTACGAGATTTCCGGGTTCAGGCAGGCGAGTGGGACCGAAGTGCTGTACAAGGTTTGTGGTTCGAATCAGGCGAGTTGGGCCGGGTTTGGGGACAGGCTGGACGTGGCGCTGGGGGAAGTAGTGAAGGGTGTGGGGAGTGGAAACAGTGGGTTTTATGCCGGTGAATATCAGTCGGTGTTTGTGTTGGGCCAGTGTGAAGGTGATTTGGGCAGTGGGGACTGTGTCACCTGTGTGAAAAACGCCATAGAGAAGGTCAAGTCTGTATGTGTTGGCTCAATTTCGGCACAAATATACCTTCAAGAATGTTACATCAGCTACACGTATTACCCTAGCGGTGTTCCCAGCAGCCAGAAACCAATTTCATCATCAGGTAAAATAACGGGGGAACAGAAGTGTTAATCCAACAGCTATGCTTATTATTTAATGCTTATTTTGTGGACATTTAATCTTTTTTTTTTTTGGGTCTTTATTGGTTTTTGTCTTCAAATTAAGTACTTATTTGGAAAGTTTGTAGTCTTGTGGACGCCAAATATAGGTGTAGGAAATTATGCGGCTGGCACAAAATCTCAGGACGTGCCAATATAATCAATTATATTTTGTTGGGTATCAGAATTGTGAAATGTGTCATCAGTGCATTTGTATAAGGTCAATATTTTCAATATGCACGGATGAGTGAATGGCATTGAATAATTGGAGAACCAAATGCATATTATCATAGGTTATGTTGGGAACTTAATTTTCAATTCAACACATTCTTTAAAATTTCATGCTACAAAACATACAGTTTTCTGTAACATTTCTTTAAATTTAAATTCAAATTTTTCTTTTCATACATGTATAACTAACTAATTATTTTTTAATTACTACACCTATTAACAATCAAAACGAATACTTACAAATATCACACATATATTTAGATATTTTTTATTTATATCTTAAAATATAATTATTATATTCATATATTATTATATCATTCAATAATTATATATATTTTGTACATATATTCGAACAAATTACGTTATTCATTTCATCAAATCATTCCTTCCAAACATACTACCTATCTCAACACAACTTCTATTAAATATCATCTCCAACAAAAACCTTCCTTCCATACTTTTCTGTATCTATATGTGTGCCGTATCTCGTGTGGACGTGTTTTCAAGTTTTTTTTTTTTATAATAATAATAATAATTTTGGGCAAGTGATTTTTTGATTGCTTATAGGAAGGACAGAAGAGAGTACACAGAAGAAAGTTGCGATTGTTCTGGGAGGACTAGTGGGCATGGGGTTGATGACGGCTTGTTTGCTATTTACAAGATCCGTTTTCAAGAAAAAGACTCGTACTCATAGGTTTGGGGGTTAGAGGTTAGTGCCACTTGACATTCTTTCTTGGATTTTAACCTTTTTATGTATTTTCACCTTATTCAAGTTTTTGGTCCACACACACACACACACAACACACAGTAGTTTGAGAATCTCTTGCATATGATTTATTGTATAGTTGTTTTTCATCTTGACGGGGAATGTTGCGGTTGTAGAGATTTTAGGGCGGATTAATACTGGATTAATTGAAGTGCAGTGGTGGATAACATTTCATTGGGACGTGTAGCAAGGGAAATTTGCTTTAACTAGTTATAGTTGTAGAGATTTCTTCAAGTTCTTCATTATCTACCATTATCTACCTTTTTGAACTTTTTTTTTTTTTTTTGCTTTGAAACTCAAGAGCACTCTTTATTTCAGGAAGAATGATATTAGGCATTTAATGGTAAATTTGTCCTTTTAACGTAAGTGACATGAATGCATGTCCACAAATTCACATTTGATGGGTGAGTGAATTATTGTCAGTTGTTTTGTGTCAAAGTAGCCAATGAGTTCGCTTTGCACCCTAGAAATTTAAAAGGTGATAGATAACGTGTTTATTTTTTGTTTGGTTTCCTAGGCTATGTTTGGTTTGCAATTTGCAAGTTTCTATCCCTACAAGTTTTCTGAAATCCAAACATACATTGCAATCAAAATTTTGTTTAAATTCAAATTCACACGGTTTTCTCTTCTACACACACACACTCACAAATATTAAATAACTTAGTTATTATATTTGATAGTTCTGACTCAGTACTGTAATATTAAGTCGGGAGGTGATTATAAGAACTTTAAGAGTAATGAACTGAATCAACTATAATTAAATTGAGAATTAAGTGATTAATAGAATAAAGATCATCAAGCTAATCTTTGGAATGCTTTTTTGAAGTATATATTATTGATAGGGTTTGTGTTTCTCAATGTATTCATTATATAGTTTTTGATTGGTTTAATTCATCCATTTATCTAAATTTTTGTCAATTAAAATAATACACATTAAAAATACGTTGATAAATAGAACCTTCTCTGGATATATGACAACTCCTGTTCTATTTTGTCACTTGGCAATGACATTGTACACTTGGAGCGCCATCGTTGCATTACCTTAATCTGAACACTTAAAATTAATCCTTGACATGGTAGGGCTATGTGGTAAGAGTGCAACAGACGCGAAGTCAATCTTACCTTAATAACTATTTTTAAAAGATAATTTTTGTGTCAACGCGGCTCTGGATCATTGGATTATGAAAATTTACTAGCTCATGTATGGTAAGGCTCCCAAGCGAACATTTATTATTGTCGTGCTCGTGTGCTCATCTCGTTAAATCTCTTTTGGTCTTTGTTATGTGCATTTGTTGTGCCTCCCAAACAATAGTTTATACATGTGTACTATTTGTCTTTCATGGCTGGCTATTACAATATAATAATGCTTCAATTAAAAATAGTGCTCGCTTCTCTGTTTTCCTAGTTATGAAAATTTTATTTTACAATCTGTTCTGAAATTCTAGTACAATATACGAATTGCCAAAATGCAAAATATGTCATATTTATATCCGAAAATGGCGATCCATGATATTAAAAATTTGAGGTGACAAAAATGTACATTAACTTGTAAAAATTGAGTAATTTTGGGACACATAAAAAAAAGCTTTAATTTTGACTAGAAATTGTCATGTGGTGACTAGTAAAATTGAGGATTTTTCCATTTTCCAATGAACTTGACAGCATGTTAATAATCTTGAAATAAATTTTGCCACAGCACACCGAATTAAGTGGCAAAAAAGGACAATAAATTTCAAATTTAAGTAATTTGAAGACAATTTTGCTTAAAATTTGGAAGTTACTTTTTTTTTTGCTACGTTAATTAGGTCAAATGAGACGAAATTGACCCCCTCACACACCAGTCACTATGGAGTCATTGTCAATTTTACACAATTTCTGGCTAAAATTAGAGTTTTTTTTTAGGGAGGTAACCTGAAATTATTTCATTTTTGCAAGTTAGTACATATTTTTGCCACCTCATTTTTTATGTCCTGATGGCCATTTTCGAATATGTAGAGGATGTATTTTGCATTTAATCCGTTTCTGACCGCGTTTTCAGTAATTTGGTGATGTTGGCTTCTCATGTATTTCTATGATGAGGGTCTAAAGCAGAGGAGCACGTTGTAATGGCTGGTTCAAGACGATCACTGGGTTTGTTAGATGGTTCATCTGACTTCGTGCTCACTTACAAAGACAAAGAGGGAGGCTGGATGCTTGTCGGAGACGTTCCTTTGGAGTATGTCCTTTTCATTTGCATCTTGAGCGTGGTTTTCTTTACAAAATGCGTTCCATTATGCTGTACCATTTAGAAATCTTACCGACTCAACATCAAAATATAAACGAGGAAAATGCACATTAATGTAATTATGGCTCTATATATTTCTTTTAGTTGTTATATCCGAAAGTATCATGCAATGAGCTTTTTTGCTTACTTTTAGTCTGATTAAAGAATTGGTACTGTAAGTAACTTGTCAACTGCTTCAGTGCTGAATACTTATGATGCTTACTTTCAATATCCGTACAAATTGGATGAGGATGTTCCTGTCTACAGTCAGTCTCATTGAAAGTGTATTTTAATCATCAGGATGTTTCCGAGTTTAGCGAAAAGACTTAGGATTAGAAGGGCAGTTGAGGCTAGTGGACCTGGTATGTAGGACGTAGTCTGTTGCCGACTTGATGCACTGTTGGATATTCTATGTTTAGATGGCCTGTTGTCTATTGCTTTCACAAATTTCTCATGAAAGGAAAAGGGGACAGTTGAAAGGGCCCAGACAGACAATTTCTCAAACATGCACTGAAACAAGCCTCTGGAAGCATGAAGCTCGCGAAAATTAGAGATAATATCAACAGATTTTTGTCGGGCCAACGTCCATCTTGGTGCCCTTTGTTGTCTGCTTACAGTCATTTTTACATCTCAGTAAGCTATTTCAGAGCTTCGCCTCCGGTTCGAGGTGAGTAATAGTGTCTGTACAAAACAGAAGTTTCCGTCATACAGGTAATTATACCAAGAGTTGCCTTTTTATACATCGTAGGTGTGGGAGTTAGTTGTTTGGTGGTGCTGAACCACAAACCGGTAGACTTTCCATGTACATTAAAGTATATCATCATTTTGTATCCAAGGCTGCGGGTACTCCATCATTTAATTTCCCCCTCCTGCTTTGGAATTTTGTAAATGCTGTTGTATTTCATATTGGTTGAGGGACATGTTGATTGTTCTGAGCTTAATCTATCTGTAGATGGTGGCGTCACTCACTCGACACCCTATCTTCCCAATTTAAATTAGTGACTTCTGGTTCAGGTTTTCTCAGCTCAACTAACAAGAACTTACAATGCCATTCGCTGCATCAATGCCTATGCCTCTATTTCTAGTTGCAAGATAGGGAAGCAACATGGATTTGATATTCACAGAAGGCCATTTACAGGTGATGTGCTAAACACTGGTAGGTCTTTGTTCGTAGCATTCCCTCCACCATAGCTGCTGCTTTTTCTTCGGGGCTTTGCCTCTCCAAGCATTGTCAAAACATCTCTCATGGATGGCCTGTCTTTTGGGAGCCTGGCAGTACAAAGAAGAGCAATTCTTAGTACTAAGAGCATCTCCTCTTGAACATGTTTACAGTTCCCTACACTGGGGTCTAGGGCTTCTTCCAAAGGTTTGTTGCCTCTTATCTTCCAGCGAATCCACTCTACAATGTCAATAGACTCTCCAAATTCAGGGTCCAATGGCTTCTTCCCTGTGAGGAGTTCCATAAGAACTACTCCATAGCTGTAGATATCACTCTTCTCGTCAACTTTCAGTGTATAGCCATACTCTGTCAGGGAATGATCAAAGATGTGAATAATAGGCTCATGCATGGCATAACTAAAGGAAAAGGGGAAAGTACAAGTAACTTACCAGGAGCTATGTATCCATAAGATCCTGCAACTATTGAAACTGTCTCATTCTTCTTAAGCACCAGCTTTGCCAATCCAAAATCAGCAATTCGTGCGTCTAGATTTTCATCTAGTAATATGTTGTTTGGCTTCACGTCTCGGTGAATCACAGGTGGATGACAATCATGGTGGAGATAAGCCAGCCCCTGTGCCACCCCAAGTGCTATGTTATACCTTGAAACCCAGTCTACAAGCAGCCTTCCCGCTTGTTTGCCGTGTAAAGCCTCTCCAAGGTTGCCATTCTGCACAAACTCATAGATTATCATTGCATCAGTGTCATTGTGGAGAAGTCCCGCCAGCCTCACAATGTTCCGGTGCCTTAACCTTGCTAATAAATTCACCTCTCCCACAAGGTCTTGACTGCCTCCCATCTCAAGATCAGTTCTTGATCTCCACAGTTT
This sequence comes from Avicennia marina, assembly GCA_019155195.1. Taxonomy (NCBI): domain Eukaryota; kingdom Viridiplantae; phylum Streptophyta; class Magnoliopsida; order Lamiales; family Acanthaceae; genus Avicennia; species Avicennia marina. The sequence goes on from CM032753.1 coordinate 13,195,859, forward strand.
CTTGACCGCAACAGTTGTCCTCAGTCTCTGTATCTCAGCCTTGTAAACTGTCCCTGCTGCCCCCATCCCAATCATGTTGGATTCCTTGATGCACAATAGAATGTCATTACTGTTGAAACCGAGCCTCTGGAATGCCATCAATCTCCAAGGCCACTCCCCGTTGCCTGTTTCAAATCTTTCCTCAAAGCAGTTTCCATCCTTCCATCTCCCGTACAAGGTTTTGGCTCCAACACCTGCTAAGACAAGAGCTAGAAGTGTTGAAATTCCTATTATCCATCCTCCGATGATGTGTTTTGCATGCAGGCCATGCTGTTTGGATGTATAAGCTGCATTGAGAGTGCAAGGAGGAAGCACGCTACCACAGAGATCAGCATTGCCAGCAAGATCATCAGGACTAACAGTTCTGAGGATGCCATTCATAGGGACATGGCCCTCCAGCTTATTATGAGAAACATTGATCGTCTCCAGGGCTGGAGAATTCCCAAAATTTTCAGGGATTCCCCCTGTAAGAGAGTTGTTTGACAGATCCAGCACTGCCAATGTTGGCATCATGGCAAGTGATTTTGGGATCGATCCATTTAACTGGTTGTTTCGAAGATTCAAAGTCACCAGCCTCTCACATGAGGCAATACTTGCAGGAATACTTCCACTGAGACGGTTTGAGGAGAGATCCAGGACAGCAAGTGCAGGACAGTCCTGGAACTGATCAGGGATTCCCTCCCTCAAGTCATTGCCTGACACCATGAAGTTTTGAAGTGTTGGGATGGAGAAAATGGAGGAAGGAAGAGAAGATCGAAGCTGGTTTCTTGATAAATCAATGAAAGAAAGAGAAGTAGAAGCAGACAGGTCATTTGGGATTTCCCCGGTGAGACTGTTATTAGCCACTTCCAGCCTTTGAAGTTTGCCAAGTTTGCCAAGACCAACTGGGATCATGCCAGAAAGATGATTATTATGAATTCTGACACGGACAAGCGATGCACACGTTGACAAATTGGCCGGAACTGGACCAGAGAAGTCATTGTTGAATAGTATGAGCTTGGTAAGGTTTCCTCTACTGCACAAAGTTGTTGGAATTGGACCGGAGAACGAATTTGAAGAGACATCCAGCCACTGAAGTGGAGAATTCAGGCCAAGATCACTTGGCAAAGGACCTGACAGTGAGTTGTTCCAGAGCTCAAGTACCTCCAGCCCAGTCAATCCCCCAGTAGCTGGAGGAACTGAACCTGACAGGTGATTGGACATCAGATTCAATAGCCTCAGGTTCTTAAGTTCAGCTATCTCTGCTGGAATTCCCCCTGACAGCCTGTTATCAGACAAGTCCAGAAACTGCAGAGCAGTCATGCTCCCAATTTCTGGTGGAATTTTTCCTGCAAGATTGTTTTGGTACAGGAAAACTGTACTCAGCTTTCTCAGTTTTCCCAGTTCAGCTGGAATTGAGCCATTAATATTGCCAATGGCCAGGTCCAGATATCTGAGATTGGTTAGATTACCAAACTCTGCAGGAATGCCACCTTCAAATTCATTGTATCCAAGAATTATGGTCTCTAGTGATGCTAATTCACTGAGCTCCACCGGTATCTGCCCCATGAGGTTATTCCCCGAAAGGCCAAGGAATTTCAACCTCGCCAGATTCTTGAAATTTTTAGGAATGGAACCTTCAAAAAAGTTCCCCCTCAGATCCAGGCTCTCTAGCAAAGTGGCATTTCCAAGATCCCAAGGGAGATAACCTGAAAAGTTGTTCCCGGAAGCATTTAGTGCCGTCAATCCTGCTGCCATTCCGAGGCCAATAGGGAATCCATCAATAAAGAAGTTCTGGCTCAGATCAATGCTCTCAAGGGCAGTGAGATTGGACAAAGATTTGGGCAACGGCGATGAGAACTCGTTGCAGCACAAGTTGAGAGACTTCAAACCTGGCAAGCCCTGGATTTCATCAGGCACCTTGCCAGACAGATTCATGTGGGAAAGATCAAGCTTTTCGACGAGGCCATCAGAGTTGCATTCAACTCCACTCCACCTGCAGTGGCCTGAACTGCTCCCATCTGGCAATTTCCAGTCTTTGAGATGATCCAATGGATCAACAAGACTGGCTTTTATCGACAACAGAACCGATACTTCGTTGCTCAATCCACTGCTTCCCACCACCTCAGAGTAAAAGAAAACAGAACACCAGGAAATGAAGAATAGGATCAAGAACAGCTTGTTTTTCAGCTCCATGTTGCTTTTCACGTTTCTTTCTAGTTATCTTTCTTTAGTTTCCCACCATATTTGTGATGGGGCCAGCGGGGTACCTGTGCAGAGTTACGGGCTATGCTGTTATATGGAAGCTGAAGAAAAGAAGATCGAATGATTAATCTGGCCTTGTTATGTGTACATTAGTACAAAATAATTCCTGGGGTGGTTAGCTTTTTGACTTTTTTTGAGAACAGCTCGTGAGATCTTGGGTTCTGCGACAGCTGTTGATACTCAGACAATGACAGGGTAGTCTTGGCTTTTATTGAAATCTAATCCGACATGAAACATGGACAGAATGTGATGTTATAGCAGTTACTTTGATAATATATATGTATTCTTCTTTAAGGGGCAGTCAGACTCGAGTGTGCCAGTGATGAATTCAACCTGCTTTGGTTATTCAGAGGAGCGTGAATAAATTAAACGATTCAAACACTGTGATCTCAAATTTTGAATTTTTTTTTTCTAATTCAATCTTGTTAATTGACTAAAGATTAAACTAGAGTTAAAAGTTTTACAAAATTGAGTTAAAACAAATTTCAAATACTTTTTGTAGGATAGGATCACAACATTATAGATTTCACAAAATTCTACAGTTCCTTCTGCAACCTATTTTCTCCTTTGGAACCTAATCTTTTTCATAAAATTCTCAACATTTGTTTTAAATAGTAGTCTAACTTGCGTTGCTATTTGAAGTTGATTAATTACTTATATTATATTATTATTTAAATAAAAAATTTTAATTACACAAACTAAATTTATATAAATACCTTTATATTAAATACTTTTATTCTTTCTATCATTTTCTTCTCTTTTTTTCATTCAACTTAAAATTTATATTTATAGGCTCTCTCATATTCTATCATTTAAAATTCTTTTAATCTTTCTTCATTTTTTTTATTTTAAATATTTTTACACAACATAAAATAAAATAATTTTCTTACTTTTATTTGCAGTTTTCTTTTCATGTTAACTTTATTATTTGTTTTCTCTTAAATTTACTCCTTTCTTCAAAATATTTTAATATTATTTTGTTTCATTATTTTAAATATTCTCATATTTTATAATAAAAAATAATTTTTTATTAATAAAAATATATATTTTAATTTATAAATAAATTTACACATTTTACTAGCTACCCTTTTTCTGTTGCTATGAATCCTCCACGTATCTATTGCTGACCAAAAGTTTGGAGCTTTATTCTCTATCACGGAATGTTTTGAGATAACAGGTCACTCGAGGGATTCTTGAGATTACAGGTCACTTAAACAGTCAATTAAAGCCATTACTCAATGCTCACTGCTACAGTGCAAGCAATTAAAATCAAAATAAATCGTTGTAAGTTTATCTGATGTGACAGGTGGGATTTCAAACGGAAATGAAAGGTTGATTTATACACTGTTCTTCCCTGTTAAAAGACATGTGATTTGGTTGTCATCCTCATATTTCAGTATATATTATTACTATTCCTTATGAAGCTGTGTAACTCAGTAAGGGAAAAAACATGCTGGGAATAGATTTGCCTGTAGTGAATTCTAAGTCATATATTCTAAGCCAATGTTATTTTATTTTGTTTATCTTTTTTCATAAGAGAATAAACTGGCTAATTTCACATGCAAACATGTGGGTAGAGTTTAAATAACAAGGGTTAGTGGAATGTCACAATGTGGCCAATAGTCTACTTAAAAAGTGGAAGGATGGTGGATGCCATGTGAAACACCTCCTTTGCTGGTTATATCCTCCCATCTTTCCCCATTATTAGACTGTGATGAGAGAGGGGGGGGATTATTACTGATTCCAATCCTTTTTTAATTTTTGTGTCCTTATAAATCTAAAAAGAATAAGATGTGTGTGATGGTTTTTCTGGACCTTTGTTGTACGATATTTCAACCGTAGTACAAAATTGCATTCTCTTTCAATTGATTAGGCATTACATGGCTGTTGAGTTCTCAGCATAATGGGGTGCAAGATTTCACATGGGATTGTGCTAGAACACATGAGGACAACTAGTTTGCAATTATGTACAAGTTTTTTTTAATCATTGATTATTATAAATTATTAGTGATGATAATTATAATAATTGTAATTACTAAAAGGAGAAGAGACGAAGAGGGGAACCAATAATGGTCACTGGCGTGGAAGCACATGCATATGTGGGGCCCTGTGAATGATTTGGTTGGACTGTGGCTCTTGCGACCCACTATGAGATCACAATCTGATTCCAGATCCACAAATTTCGATTTGTTTTGCTCCCACCCTTGAAACAATAAAGTAAAAAATTAAAAATCAATTTAGACAATTAAATAGTATAATTTTCTTAGTTTTATGATAGAATTTGAGGGCAGTTCATCGATATATGGGTCACTGTTACACTTTGGGCTGGTTCTAGGTGGGCCCATTATTGAGCGTTGTTGTAGGTGAAGAGTTGAATTAAGAGGAATTTGATTGCAATTATGCAGTGACCGGAAGTCACGCATGGGCCATGTTTGTTTGGCACTTTTCATCACTTTTCTTCCCAGCAATGTTTGTTCAATCTAAACAATGATTAAATAATATTTATATTAAATTTTTTTACAAAAAATAAAAGAGTTGGATTAATCAGGGTCCCTAAAGAATCAAAGTTTCGAAATCAAGATGTCACTCAATCAAGTCAATTTACGTGTTCAATCAGCCGAGTTCTCCTGATATCGAGCCCATTTATATATTCGATTAATCTATCGGCACCGTTCAAAATAGATTAAAATTTCAAATTTCTCGACTTATATTTGCTAAAAATCCAATGGAACGCCTCCACCCAAACATTAACATCATCAAAAATAGTAACTTCACAATTTAATCCAACACAAAAACTTCAAAATGTCAAGGGAAAATCCCAAAAAACCTTAAAATGGGCAATCAAACAAATCTCAACTGCTTGACATTTCCTTCTAAAATTGGATATATTTAACGGTAGAGGGAAAAAAATTCATGGCTCGTGATGAACGCCCAACTTCATACCTAACCCATGAGGATTCTTAATCAGTCTATTAGCACAAGAATTACAGAAATTTCATACATTGTTGTTTTGAACTTTTATGCATTACAAATATGAATTGAGGGAAGGTTCTTCCACTTGCCAACAATTTTCACACACTAATCCATCTAACAGACTAAACAAATTGCCACAGGCCCATCATCCTCAACACCTAAAAACAGATCAAGGGCTGACCAGGGGCCATCAAATATTGGCTACATGTTACATGTATACAAGCAATCTTCCTAAACAAACATACCCAATCCAAGAATTGCTTCTCAGGATGCATGGCTTGATGCCATGGATGAAGGGAAGGAGGTCTACTGCCCCAAAAAGAATGCGTAGATCTCGTCCCAGTTAGAGACCGTATAAAGAATGTTAGACGTACCATTATGGTTCAAAGTGCCATTTTCTGCAAGTTCTCTCTGTTTGCTTACCAGACCAGAGAACAATGGAATAAAAGAAATGCCAAAATGATTCCCCAGCTTCATTAAGCTGCTGCTTAAGCCGATGACAATGCCAATATCTGCTTCTAACAAGCACAGCAAATCCCCAACCGAACCTCCGATGTAGACTGTGGAGGGCTTAGCTCCATTGCTTTTGCACTTGGTGATGTTGTTAAAAGCTCGAAGCTTGTCCACTGGAGACTCCATCTTCATGATCATATTACCAGTGGAAATAGATTCTTCGTAAACTAAGTCATTCGAATGTATGTTCAAAATAGTCTGTTTCCCTGCAGAACAAAAGAGGAATTACCCACTCAGGCCTAGAATGATTAAAGAAATCATATGATAAGAGTTCGATTATGTTGCCAATCTGAAAACTTTGTTCTTCTTGCCTTCTAATCCATAAATGCCTCAATTAACCACAATTGCAAATTCAAACCGGAGTCACAAGCATACCTGATGAAAAAGCAGACTCAATTAGATCCCCACACCAGCAATACGATAGCACATGAACTTCTGTCGCGGCATTTTTACTTTCCACAACATCCTGAAAGAATTTTTTACAACCATCTTGAAAGGCCAGGCGCTCACCAGCTTTTTTTATTTCTGCTAGATTTAATCCTTTCAATACATTACAATCAATGACCCTTGAGGTAGCCCTCCTCTCAGTATCAGATATTTGCCCCAGTGCTTTGCATAGACCTTCATAATCCCATCCCTCCTCTGCAAGTAGATTCATAGAACAATCAACTTCTTTATTGAACTAATGTTTGAATGTGTTTCTGTATAATTTATCAAACCTTGGACAGATTTATTGATGCCTGCTTCGTTAGGAATGATTCTTTCCATACATTGTTGATACTCTTCCACATACTGGCTGAAAAGATTGTTCCATGTTGTCTGGACGTCATCAAATGGCATTTCACATGGTTGTTGTTCCAAAACATTGGTTGCTGCTACTATTGCAAGCTCTGCTAGAAGCGCAGAGGAATCGACAGCAGTACACGTCAAGTCAAAGTCACAAAATATGAAGAGATTGTCTTTGGAACTGCTGTGGAGTTGTGAAAAGGGAACTATGGTTTGCTGAATAACCGATTGAGACCAGATGAACTCCAATTCCAGTTTCAAGGCTCGATGATACAGTCTCTCTACAACATCTAGTTCTTCACCAGTCAAAGATATGCTTAATTTATCTAGCAACTCTTCAATCCTCGAAGCGGATGCCTAAATTTAGAGCAGTAAAATGGAGCGGTCAGGGAAGTTATAATTTCATGATTTGTTCACTTCAAGATCAAAAATGCCTAGTTTTATTGGTGGGCACATGCCAACATCACTATTATATTACACAATATATATTATAACAGACATACCTCAAATTTTGGAGAGGACAAGCTGTTAAGCCACTTCTTATAGATGTGCTCACTCTCATCAGGATCTAAAAGAGCCACAGTCTCCTTGCTTATAAAGCTGAAGAGCCTCATGCAGGGTGAAATAGCGCTCAGAGTATAAGCAGCTAATTTGGTCTTCTCAAAAGGAGTATCAATTCTGACCGAGAATTTTTCTCCTCCAACTCTCCCTGAGGCTGTTTCCATCAAGAATTCTGTGTATTTGGCTGTGGCATTATCGCAAGCACTCTCTTTAGGTGGCTCAAAACCCCACTCCTGCAACATCGACATATTAAGGCATGAATGGCTGTGAGAACATTAAAATACTTAATGAGAAATACTTTTAATGTCTTTTTAACACATTATTTGAAATTTGAAGGTGTCTTTGACTATATGAACCAATGTAGGAAAACACGACCACAAAAACGAATGATATCAATGTCAAAAGTAAAGCCCAAAATCTGTCATAATCTTCCGTTTGATTTTATCTATGGATTCTTCACTAAATAATTCACCACATATAAGCTTCACATTAGCATCTGTTGGTTTGGCCACACAGTTCAAAATCCTAATCCATCGAATCCATGAAACTTTCTCTCATAAACAAAAATTTAATTAAGGAGCATTTAAAATGTCCTTAACTATATTCTTCCAAATAGATGCTAACCACAACTAGTTGTTGGAAAGACAGACAGACAACACCACTAAACTTATCTTAATAAGCTGCCGTACTTTTCCTTGGCCTGATAAGGTAAGTAAATACACAGACAGAGACACCACTAAAATTATCTTATAAATAACAAGAAGAGGAAGAAATTGTTTGGGCCTTACAGAAATAAGGGCATCTTGGTTCTTCAATCTCTTCAAGACGCGCTTTCTCAACTTGACAATGGCTTCCTTGTCCTCCTCATCATCTGCATATTCTTCTGCTAGTTCATATCTGCAATGAAGCGTGCACCAACATTTAACAACAATAACGACACTAAAGGATATCTGCTTTGGACATAAAGAACCTCCCATCCCAGAAACAACACTTTTCTTTTACATCCAATCACTCACTCCAAAGAAATTTGTCCCTTTGATATTGAACACAAACCAATTCAACTATATATTGTGTTGAGGATAAACCAATAATAATAGCCATTCATCGGACCCTAAGACACAAAAAAAGCCAGTAAATTTGAAGGATGCAATCAAAAGTGGAATCAAAACATACCACATTGACAAGATCCAAATCCACATCCAATACACAAATACAGAGAAAGAAAAGATGTTGAGGCTTACGCCTGAGCAAAAGCCTGGAGAAAGTAGACATCTTGAGAGATGCAACGAAGAAAAGATTGGGGGTCCAAAGTGCCAGATGCCAAGCACACCACATAGGGGCAGTAAAGAGCTAAAGCCCTCTCATTGTTGAACTTGTTCCACAACCTTTTCGCTGTGCCCCCATCATCCGATCCCTCCAGCCCTAACCCGCCCATTTCTTCCTCAAAACCACCGAACCAAACCCAAATCTTCACCTTTTTGATATCAGCCCACCGAAGCAATAAAGAGTTGGTGGCGTCGGGGGATGTGATCGAGAGCTGGTGGGTGAGTAAAATCTTGTTATAATACCAGGAAGAACTCCAGTTCAGCCCTTATAACCTTATTCTTCTCCTTCGGATAACACGTTTGGTTATGTATAAACTAAAATATTAAATACTTAGCTGTAGCATTAGAATATTATAAGGTTGTGGGAGTTCAAAAGTGCAGGAGGACAAATACGCGTAAGCCTAGGAAAAAGCGAAAAAGATGTAGACACACAGAGAGAGACAGAGGGGGGGGGGGGGGGGGGGAGGTGGAACAGGAGGAAGGCCGGCGGTCAACTGGGTTTGGATGGGATTCCCGTGAGACGGTTTGATCCAGTCACGGTGTGTGCTTAACGTTGAAGAAGAGAGTTTGGCTTTGTGAATTGGAAAAGCATAAAGGTCAGCTGAGAACTTTTCATACATTTGGCCGATAATCCGCTAGGACAGTGACAGTCCATCAACGTGCGTACGATTTATTCTCTCAGCTTCCGTTCAAAGTTACGCTCAATTCGACAACTTTGTACGCGCATAAATGAACGGTTCATGTTTATGCTGTTAGACATTGATTAATGTCCTTGAATTTTTGTAATCCTTTCCTTTTTTGCCGTTTGCGTGTTTCTTTTGAACACTGATGGGTTTTCTTGTATCTTACGTTGTCCAGCAAAAGAAATCTATTCCAACAACATCTGAGAAAGATTGTAGGCTTTGTTTGGATGCAAAGTATTAAGATCTTCATCCGTAAAAATACACCGTGTTATCTATTTCGCCACTATTTTTACACCATTTTCAAGTTTCTACACCAATTTTTCTTCCTAACGAAAATTTTACTTATCATATTCTTCTCATCAACTTTATCGTATATTTAATCTATGATTGTGATGCAGTTTTTACAATTTTTTACTCTTATTTCTTTATTTTTTTTTTCAAATTGTTGTAAGACATTTCGGCTGTGATGGATGCAAATTCTCACCATTGTTTCTCCCGTCAAGATCCTACACTTCTAAATATTGTTACTAACAAAATAATTATTTTTCAACTGCTTAATATTCCTCCCAACTACAATTTGCATCCAAAAACGCCGTCGAAATTTCTGATTGTGTTGCATTTGAATTTCCTAATAAGCGGAGAATCATTGTCCACAATCCAGCATATAGCAGGTCCAGCCCATCTTCTGAGCCTAGGACAAAGGCCACAGACAGCCTGCCATGAATCCCTGGAGCGAGGCCAACCCAAATCCAGAGATGGAAGGAAAACCAGTGTGGTGGATCTCAAAATTCCGATATAACGCGGTTTCTATACGAATCCTACACTCGTTAGGCATATCCTCTCGTTCAACCTTGGCAGGATAGCATGGACACAAAATATACCACCCTCACTTAGTTTCTACTTTTCTCGACCCCCTCGTAAAAGGATAAGTCTGTATCTCATTCTGAGGCCCTTCTTTCCTTTTCTTTCTCACAGGTGAGATTTTGCATGCGCCTTTCGACCAATCACCAACCAACTCACCAGGGATGGCCCGCGGATTTCTACCATTATCACATGGAAGGCGGGAATGCATTCCCGTTGTCACAAGTGATAACAGTGCGGCGGGAGTGAGGGTCGTGAGCCGCTGGTTGCTTCCTGATATCAGTTCTATATGGCCGATGTCCGGTGTACGTGAAGCCATAAACCACCACCAATGAACCGCCACTGCTTACTTTGCGGGGTGGTACTGGCTAACAGACGTTGAAAGCGGCGGGATTCCTCACAAACCGAAATTATTATACTTAAAACTAAGATAACATGTCATTGAAGTTTAATCTACTAAGGACCTTTTTTCGAGAGCTAAAAAGGGGACTGCCTTGATTCAGTTCTTTCTGGTAACGTTTTGGACACTGCAACAAGTAAAGAGTTGGTCAGCTGAGTAACCAAATCATAGGCTTTTTTTGGATACAATATGGTCGGGGAGGGAAGTGAGTGAGAAATTTTTAAAATATCGCGCAAGTGAAAAAGGAAAGGATAAGCAGAATTCTTTTTTAATAGGTAATATGCTTGAATTTGAAGTGAATATTCTAATGGGTGAGAAATACCATCAAGCTTGCCTCCAAACTTAGATGCAGGGCATCGCAGTTTTGGACCTTAGGTGGATGGAAACACATCCATCATCTACGTCTTTTTGTTGCTCTAAGCCCAATATTATTCTTACATCAGATGATGGGTAAGAAAGACAGGCCATAAGTTATTTCCCCATCCCACCACCTTATTCTTCAATTTAATAATTCAGACATTGGACAAGACGTGTTTTGACTACAAATGTTGTATACAATTTATTGGCTGTCGTAGTGTTTAAATGGTTCTGAGGTTCCAATGAACTTTGTCCAGTTTTGTTGGCGGCACATCGACTCATGGAAACTTCGTGATCTCACATGCAGTGAGACAGCTTCTCACTACGATACAACCATGTGAACTAATTAAACAGTTTTCTCCAAATCTCATTGTCAAAAAATTTCATGATCCTAAGAGTGGGTGATGCTTAAAGAAAAGGTGTGCCAGAAAGAAGAAGAAAAGCCTCGAGAGAAATATAACATTCTGCATTTGTTGCACAATGCTTTGAAAACTTCGCCAGAAACAAACATGCTGTCTCTTTCCCAGAACAAGAAACCAACTAACCAGCATTATACAGTAACGGGACCACGAATAACAGTCCTCCCATATCTTTTATTCCTCGAAGTGAATCCAAAGGAAAATTGGCGTTCTCATTTTGTTTCGAAGGTTGAACCGTTTGGTTTATTAACCCTACAGATAATCAACAGAACTTAAAATATATCTTCTATCTCCATTCTCCAATTATGCAACGGAAACACAATAGGTCTTGTGATATCTATCATAGGGTGCCGCAGGAAAGCAGGCATAACACACGCACTGCAAATTTCTCAATTGGAATTCAAAAGCGAGGAACTGATGAATGTCAAGACCGGAGACACCTTTGGTGCTAACTGTTGAACCATATTGAGGCCCGCCTCTTCGATACTGTATAAAATACTCAACTGGATATCCCTTCAGCTTGTGAGGCACAATCCCAAGGTCCTCAAACGTTAAAGCTGGGGAAGCATAATTGAATGAAGGTGAGAATGTATATAAGAGAGATGATATTGCAGAGGTCAATGAAAACTACTGTGGCCTTGTATTCTCAGATCTATGATGCATACCATTTGGAGAGACAACTGTATCAGTGGAAAGGGCTTCGATCATATCCAGATTGAATATGGTAGGTGTAGGCATAGGGAAGGGAACTTTCTTAAGCAAAAGCTCTCGAGGTGTTGCAATGGCCTGAAACCAATCATGGCAATAAAATAATGAGATCACTCATTCCTACAACAATACCTTAAATGGTGTAAACATAGATAAAAACCACTTCTCATCAATGGTATGGCTACAGAATATCTTATTAGATTTTAAAGTACATAGGAGAAATTTTTTACTAACAAACATATATTTGCTCCACAGTCCATCCTCATTCCATAACCTAGGTGAGTGTCCATGTACGACTTTATCCTGAAAAACTATATCTTGTGAAGGATTTATTAGATAACATTTCTAATGGAACCAAGGGCACTATATCGAGTCAGGGAAACAGCCACAGAATCACGGCACAAGATGCAGAGATCATGCAACCCAAACCTACACCTCAAGGCTCCATCCTCCCCCACCCCACTCCAAAATAAGAATAAGAATAGAAAATGATTGCAACATAAAAAAATGTGAAAAGAAATGCACAAACATGATGCGAGCTCAATTATCTCATAGGTGAAATGTAAGTTAGAAAAGATTTTGAATGGCACTTGTCAATCTCTGGGATAACCACCAAAACGAGGGAAAAAAATAACACTTGTCAATCTTCACATTTTCTAACATTTTGTAACAGAGGCTCGTAATTTTTTTTTATCTTCCTCAATCACATATTAATTAGATCATTACATTCTTGAGTTACAAGAGATAAATGGCCAGATGCTAACCACAAATATTTTGAGGAAAGTAAAGGAAGAAGGCTATCACATAGCCAGCTCCAGTGAGAGTTAAGTTGGAAACTAGAAATGTCAACAGACATGTACATAAGGTTGTCAGCAAAGGACTTGCCTTAGCAACAGGGAAAGGAACCTTCACATAGTGAGGCCACTCACAAATCATATCATACATAAGTTCTGCCTACAAAACAAAGCAATAATCCATTATTAACATTAGTGGGAGAAATATAACAAATATAAAAAAGAATGAGAGGTTTCGTTGCCTTGAATGAAAGAGGGTCCAAGGATTTACTAATTGATGTATAGTGTAAATCTCTGGTCCACCAAGTTCGTAAACTTTTCCCATGCTGGTCCCATCATCCTTTAAGCAGCAACAATTGCTTGAGCAACGTCAAGAACATATACAGGCTGAATCCTGGAGAGATCCAATAATAAGATATATTTTAATGCTGATCTAGAAAATATGCACTAGCTAATATTTTTTGTGGCATTAAAGTCATACTTGGTTGATCCATCCCCTATGAGAGGGAGAAAGCTGTATTTTTTAGCAAAGTGTGCCCATGGATTTACAATTCGATCCTCAGTGCCAATCATAACAGCAGGTTTCATAACTGTGGACTGAGGATGAATTGACAAATTACTCAATCCAATCAACAGATACAATATGCCAAAACATTAGACTGGGGTGCGCTGCCTTATTGAATGCAATTGCGAAAGAAAACCAGCCGGCTTGGAATTAATCTGTCAATAAATGAAAAGGAAGAGATTTGCAACTTTCAACAGTTCAATACCAGAAGAGTTTGGTTTTGCATAAAAGGGATGCCGGGACAAATTACAGCATAACTTAGATGAAGAGAGTCCATTTCAAAAATAAAAGAACTTCATCAAAGTGATTAGCTGTTTCACAGAAGCACCAAAACTACCTTACCCTCAAACAAATACAAGAGGAATAAATGAGAAAGCTATAATCAAATCCAAGAAGTCAAGGATAAATTCTCCATTTAATCAAAGGCCACATTTCACAGCTTCAAAGCTTCAGTTTTTCTGGTTTCAGTGATATTAATGAGACATATGTAGGCGTGCAGGCAAAAACGCCAAATTACAGCTCAGCCACCAAACAATCTTATAGTTTCACAATTTTTTTTTCTGAAAAGTAAGGGGCAAATGCAAGCACTATTTAATGCATGAGAGATTAAATTTACATTGTTATCTCTATATTTTCCAAGATGCAGCAATAAAACTTCAACAAGAATATACATTACGAACCAGCAGAATACTCATTGTAAAGATTACTGAAAAAGGACCAACTTTAGCTCTGTATGAAGCAGGGAATAGTGTTGTATTTACCTCAGGCAATTCTCGTAGAATAGCTTCTTCAGCAGCAGCTTTAGCTCTAAGCATTTTAGACAGAGATGATGAGGATGCTCCCAAGCATGAAACTTGAATGTATCTCATGACTCCACCATGTTCTTTAGCAATCTGTAAGGGTGCATCTATCACCATATCATATCATTGTAGAGCCATGACTACAAGACACCGAAGGGATTGGCTGATTAAAAGTGCAGATAAGAACTCTGGCATTAGAAGCATTCTCTATGCTTATAGGAAAGCTGTTAAAAATAGCTGTGCAAAAGTGTAAAGCAATTGGTTCAGGTTTGGCATTTATTACTGATTTGTAGGCACACAACAGCGGAGGCATTCTATTCCTAACTGTCAAAAAGTGACAACTGATTGTATAAAAATTACACATGCATCAGAAGGATTGGCACCAACCATACCATCAAAAGTCCAAAAAGAGAAGTTTTTTGTGCATTGAATCAGAAGCAAAAGTGTATTATCAAAATTTAATAGTGACAACATCTTCTAGAATCAGAAAACTCGTACCAAAGGGAATTACCTAGGCCAGTTTTTGCAAGGTGGCAATATCCTGACCCAAGTAACGAAATCAGAAAACATAAAAGTAAATGATATAAACCACAGCAAGCTCTTCAGCCATATGATGGTTCACATCCTCAAAAATATAATTTCTGGTCTCATATTCCCTTCCTGTTTGCAGGGGGGGTATTATAACATCAGGAATAGCAAACCAAAAAAATCTTAAGTTGCTGGATGATAATAGCAACTTACCAATAAGATTAATAACAACATTAGCCTTTGCCATAACAGCCTTGATAGAATTTTTGTCTCTAGGATTATATTTCATGGGAACAATCTGCATTGTTGAAATATTAAAAAACATCATTGGTTTCCACAGTATAAAATGATTATTATACTTCAATATATCAAATAAAAATATTCACACAAGAACTGACCAGGCCCAAATCTCCCATCAATTTAAGGTGGCGATGAAAATCTTCAGATCCTCGGAAAGGAACTAACACTCGAGAACCCATCTTAGCTACGGAAGAATAGAACAAGAAATACGATTGAAAGAAAAAAAACCTTAACTTGTACCTTAAAATGCAGCATGGGTGCATAAACGGCGTACTGAATTTGAGCTGAAATAGATTAGAAAAGATAAGTGGGTAAAGCACCTAGTCGCTGAACTAAATATCGTCCCAGAAAACCGGTAGCTCCAAACACTGTTGCAAAAATGCCTCTGCCACAGAGCAAATTTCGACTTGAAACCAATTTAACAACCCAACAGTGGATAAATATAGATAAAATTTTCAAAATTCAAAGCAAATACCAGACCTCTTAATCTATAACTAAAACCTAAACGTACAAATGTATGTCGCGAAGTGTCCTAATGTAGAAAGTTATACTCTGCTCCAACGCAATTACGCGACAATTAAAAAAGTAACCCATGAATGAAACCTTTATAATTAATATCAGTGCTTCAACATAATTCACCTACCGGATGGTCTGCCACCAGTACCCTTGTGAACCAGATGCCCCACGCCTTCTGTGGCGAGAGTAGAAGCCAGCCTCGGATTCTCGGCTCCATAAACTGAAAAGCCATGATTCCCATTCAACGAAATTGTCAAGAAGTAGTTGTAAGCCTGAGCGAAATCGCATAATTAGGCATAAGAGATTGCGACGAAGCACCTACAATGATCGGAAATCGGGTACACTGATTTGAATGAGGAAATTAATGAGCGCGATTGCTTGAAATGTTGGTGACCCAATCGCGGGCGACCGGCCTGCATCTTCGCTTCTTGGCTGAGTTCAAAATGAGCGAGAGAACGTAGGTTTTATACTCACAGCTATTCAGAGTTCTACACTCGGAGCCAAAGTCGCACGAAGAAAGTGCGACATTTTTTGTCTTTCGTTTTCTTTTGTTTCTTTTCAATTTCATCTTCAAAGTCGCGTTTTTCATCACCGGCTTTCGTTCAATTGATGACGATGGGCAGTTCTCGGTCGGTTTATATTACGATTCTACACCAGTTAAGGCCCAAAGTAGAATTGAAAATTCTGTTTTCTCAAAAAAAAACAAGGTTTAAAGATAAATGCCAAAAATTAAATCTATAATAGCAAAAATAATAAATAATCCATGCACTTCTGACCATTCTCGTGTAACCTACCAATCTACTCTTTCCAAATTTATCAGTCATCCGATCACATGGTTATTATCATGTCACGTGTATTTTGTCCACTTATCCTACGTGTATAATCTCACCAAGCGTATTTATTTATTTTCTTTAAATTGTTACTGTCTGAGTTATCACATATAAAATATACATAATACAATTATGTATATGGAGCAGGACGTATAAAAAAAGTTGTAGACAAAAGACTTCACAAAAAAAAATTAACACTCATATTAAAAAAGGCTGCTGCTTCTGAGGTCGGCCATTGCACCACTCTCGCAACTCCTACGGTCATGCAATGAAGGGATTGCAGACTGTAAGAAGTTCCCATGAGGCCTGAGAGGATGAAGAATAATAACGTCAACAGACTCCCCTTTGATATCAGCCATGGTGGTTCCGTTTCTTGATCACACCAGGATTTCAGGTATGCCGTGTAGATCAAAAATCCGTGATCCCACTTGACCGTGATGAGTACTCCGACACCAGCTTAAGAAACATGGAAGACTCGTCCTCTAATAGTTGAGACGGAGTGTCAAACTCTGCAACCCGACCTGCAAAACATGCACAGAAAATGTCCGGAAAGTCTTTAACCTCTCTTTCCATGAAATTGGGTGGCACAAAGCTCATATTCCAACTTTCCATTACATTAGATGTTATGGAGACAAGGATATATCATTACAGAGTTTGGATACAACATTTTTCATGCTCTCTGGTGTGAACAGAAGAAACTGAGAAGGAATAGAGAGCGCACCATCACTGAGGACCAGAGCGAGGTCACTATCGATGACAGAGGGAATGCGATGAGCAATTGTACAAATAGTGCAATTCTTACCCTCCTCTCTTATTATCTTTTGAATGAGGTTGTCTGTGGCAGAGTCAACCGAGGCTGTTGCCTCATCAAGCACCAAAATTCTTGCCTGTTTAAGCAAAGCCCTGCCAAGAGATACTAGCTGCCGCTGACCCACGCTCCAGTTATCTCCATTTTCAAAGACTAATAACATCAAATACAACAAATAATTCCATGTTAGCCCACATAGTTCACCGATTTATGGTCCCTAGAAATGAAGACTTGGTTTTAGGCTGCAAGGATTGCTGTATGCTAACCTGGTGTGTCTAGTTTCTGCTGTTTCTGGCGAACTATATCACCCAGCTGAGACTTGTCAAGAGCCTGCAACGGTTCAAGTATGACGTGAACTTTGTGCAGTTTTACAAAAGATGCTTAAGAATGACAAAGTCCAACAGGTCTTCTTTTTCATATATAGACTGATGGGTAGAACAAGGTAGACATTGTTCAAGTTTCTTTTAGAGATATAAGCCTCACTTTAGGATAGTTCAAGCAAAGCTATAATTCTCTCATTTTTGTACAGATGGTATAATAATCAGTCATACATTCTTTGTGTCAGAGAAGGAAAAGGAATGTACCTGCCAAATTTTTTCATCAGTATGCTCTTCAAGTGGATCAAGGTTGCCTCTAATAGTTCCTTCAAATAATGTGGGATCTTGAGGTATGATACTCAGCCGGCTTCGGAGGTCATGAAGACCTATGGTGGCGATATCAATGTTGTCTATAATAATTCTGCCACCAGCTGGCTCAATCAACCGAAATAGGGCCTGGATCAAGGTAGATTTGCCACTTCCAGTACGCCCAACGATTCCAATTTTCTTCCCACCAGGAAATGTGCATGATATGCCATGGAGCACAAAAGGAAGACTCTCCTTGTAACGTACCTATAGCGCAAACTTGAGTTCTATTGTTATTTCAACTCTCCTTGTTCTATCAGAATGAAGGACTTTTTAAGTGAACAGAAATGAATCCCCAAACAGCAAACTGAACAATGGCTAAGTACTAAAATTTCGCAATGCATACCTTTAAATCAATTAGTTCAATTTTGCCATTTTCAGGCCATGAGGATGGGGGACGCGCGTCTTCAATAAGTGCCGGAGCTTCACTAGGTATATGGCAGTATTGATGAATCCTTTCTATAGAGATGATTTTGTTCTCAAGCTTGCAGAAGCTGAGTATCCATCGCGATAAACGTGCATTCAAAATGAGGCCATATGTCACCGCCAGGCCTGCCAAACCTATGAAGGAAAGAATACATAGCTACAATTAGCAAGAGGTTTGTCCGTCCATATGATATGAGAGTTTCTATTTTGATTTCAACAACCAAAGATGCAAGAGTTTCTTCTTCAACAGCAATATAGTTCTCAAATTTAATTATTCGCTTCTATAGTTCATGAAAATGGTAAGATCAGCAGACAAGCATTAGACGTTAGAGAAGAATGATGGACTTACTTGGATCTATGGTTCCACGCGGGCAGTTCACGAGTAAGATCATGCAAAAGGCAAATACAAACGTTGAGAGCAACTGCATGCGCAAGCAAAGCCATTCAATGGCTGCAACACTGCAGAAGAGCGGGCGAGCGTGGCAATCAAGAAGATAAAGATTCCTTTTCATGAATCGCTTTTCTTGCCCAAAACCTCTGATTGTGGCCGCTCCAGCAATTGATTCCGAAAAAAGATGAATAACTGGAGATTTCTGAATGCTAACAATGCGAACCAGTTCTCTTGATGAAGCCATATAGTATTTCTTCATTTATATAGAGAGATGTGAAATTCATTTTAGTTCTCAGTGACACTAGATAAAAGTTAACAGAGACTATTGAAACATATTTGAGTAAACATGCGTACAAAATGACGCAGACTGACTCACAGTCCCTGGTTTATGAACTTGCCCTCAATGTTAGTGTATATGTAACGCATAAATAGTTACCCCCCCTTCATAAATTTCAACCAGGTGCCGGTTGGCAGTATGCATTGATGCAAATAAACTTCTCATATTGTTGATATGCACTGAACTTGCACTGATAATTATGACGTAATAGATCGCTTACCTGCATCCACCAACAAGCAATTGCCATTGGAACAACAAGGAACAATATTTGCCAGGTAACTTGAGTCATCACACCAACAATGCCAAGAAGTTGGATAGTTGTTGCAGCAAAGCCACCAAGTCTAGAGGGAATGTCAATATCAACAACACTTTGATCAACTGACACCTGGTAGATCATAAGAAGCCATTACAAAGGTATATCAGAACAGGGGTTATTGAAAACGAAGAAAGGGGGAAATAGGCTAAACAGATATCATTTATCGACTCGTGCGCGGGGGGGCGGGGGAGAGATTGTTCAGGAGAATATATGTAAGTACTCGATTCAGTATGCGGCCTGCTGGAGTGGAGTCGAAAAAAGACTGTGGTGCTCGAAACACGGTTCCTAGCATTTTTAGAAATAACTTCTGTGCAGCTGCAAGACCAAATGTAGCAACAAGAACAGCCCTGACAAACACAAACGAAGAGCTTCCAAAAGCAAGAGCCATATAGACAACAATGAGCACCACATTGTTGGTTCTAGGTTTGTCCCCACTGGTTTGCGGATTTGCCCAAGCCATCCACCAACTACTGGCTATCTGAAGGACCTGAAATAATATTTGTGACAGGACAATACATGGAATCAACAAGCCCTTATAAGCAGCTATCATATATGACCAATACACTTTCAAGCTAACGCTTCCACACTCCCGTTCCTCTTCCTGCACGAGTTGCTTTCCCCTTGGGTATTTGTCTTTCCTTTTTTCCTTAATTCCTTTCTGGTCTGAGGTCGATACACCTTCTTGGACTTCACTAGCCACGCCGGCAATGTTGTTACCGACTGAACTACATTTATTAACCACGAGAATAGAACCATCAAGAGGATCATGTTCGTCTAGATCTTTAGAGGCTTGGTTGCAAAAATTCATAGCTTGAATGGCTTCATGATGAGCCGAGATTAATGTGTTGAAATCTGTCCCTGAGTGCAAAAGTTCGACATATTTTCCATTTTGAACAATGCGACCTTCCTTCAAAACCTATAACAAGACACAAGGATGTAATGGAAATTGGCAAGGACTTTGAATGCACAACACTCAACTAAAACATCATTTGAATAATTTTATCTCTTAGTTTCGATCGGAATATCTTCTGCAGGATTTATGAGAGAAAAAGGACAAATTTTTGTTCATATAAACAAAGAAGTCAACCTGAAAATCTATAAAGAATGCAGACGAAATAACGACAGATGAATTCTCCTTAGGCAGATGAGATGGCAGGTTCAAGGAGCACAATAAACAGATGTTCCAAAAGCTTCGGAGAGTAAGATTACAATAATACATAAAGATTTGATACTAGATACTCCAATTGATAAATATCCAATCACCGGCAGATAAATTCCCATACTTGGACAAATTTACCCAATGAGATTTCATAATTTTGTAATATTTCTCCCTATTCTTTTAAGTTGTTCCATTCAGTCGTCATATTTGGGCATCTCTTGCACTAGTCTAGTCTTCTGTATGTCATGCAGCCATAAAGTATGCAGAAGAACTTCTGCTTACAAATTTAGTCCAATTCATGCTTTAGGACAAAATTATTGAACAACGAGTAAATTAGTGTAAGATCAAATAATTTGAATAAAATTAAATTTTTGTGAGTTATATTTTCTAATTTCAATCCTCTGATTCTTCCTTCGAGAACATTTTGCTTAAAACTTGAATAATTTTTAAAAAAATGGTTTATGCTTGATTTTCTTTAAAGGTTGTTAGATTTTCAATAACGCTGATATTCGAACTTATCACTGCAATTTTAGATCAAATGCTAGACTTAGAAATTTTGACAAAAAAACGTCTTGAATTTGGTGATAAACTCTTTGAATTTGATGAAAAACATGACAAACTTGCTAAATTTGATGAAAAACGCCTTCAATGTTCTTAAAAATTTTAAAGAGAATTTGGATAATTGTCACTACTTCAAGTCTTTAGTTGCTTTAACTCTCTGACTTCTATC
Source organism: Avicennia marina (assembly GCA_019155195.1). NCBI lineage: Eukaryota > Viridiplantae > Streptophyta > Magnoliopsida > Lamiales > Acanthaceae > Avicennia > Avicennia marina. The sequence goes on from CM032753.1 coordinate 13,216,911, forward strand.
ATCCTTTTTCATAAGTTTGGTCTCTATTTATAGTTGGAGAAGAAATAGAGTGGTTGCATCATCTTATTAATGTGGCGTAATCCTATTAGTTGTCACAACTTGTACTCTATTCAACAACTTAATAGATATGTTTAATTTTGTAAAATCCTTATCTTGTTTGCTTCTAACAAGATTACACCATTCATCACCATTTGATTAGTCAATTAAAATATCAATTATTATATTTAGTTAAATTACTAGATAAATAAATAAATTGATTTAATTATTATTTTAATGTCATATTTCTCATGTGGTATTATTTGATTGGACATTAAATTTTTATGTATTTACAAATGCCCTTTAAAACTTATTTATGTAAACTTTATTTTGAATGAATAAATCTCGAATATTTTTCTTCTATTCCCCGCCCACCCCCCTCTCGGGCGCGCTTGTAGCAACCATCACTTAAGCAGCCGCTTCCGGAGTTTGAATTGATCTCAACTTATTCAACGACTTATGGTGTAGATGCTTTTCCCACTACTTCAGTAACATACAAACCCTAGCATGGATAATCTTTCTGAAAAGAAACCACATCCTACTGGAATCCTATCTCCATCTCCCGGCATCTTCCTCTCTATAACTAGGCAAAAGAAACCCCACACCATAACGCAATCTAAACATAGCAGCATACCACGTCCAACCCCGACATCATCGATTGATTGGCAGAGGTATGTTCTCTTATTCTGTTCTTTGTTTGTTCCTTTTGCCTTGCGTTTCCTCTTTTTTGCAAGCTTCTCGTTGTTGCTTCTAGTTCCAAGCACCGCCGGTCACGTCTGTTGAAGTGAAGCTCCAGCCATTGTCGCTCGTACTTCTGGCCACTGCCGTCTCTGTTCCCTATTTGATGCCATACCGTAGCCCCCCTTGACCATAGTTTCCAGCGTCGGCCGTCGGAGTACCACCAGGCTCGGCGAATATTGTGGAAACCTTCAGAATTTGTCCGGCTTTTTCTAGTGGCGCTGGTGCGGCGGCAGGCGTCCCAGATAGCTCAAGGTGGCACCGGCATGATAGGAGTAGTGACGATACTAACCGACGAAGAAGCAGTAGTGGCGGGTTCTAGACTACAGCAACGGCGACGCTGCGCGGTGGCGGGACGTGTGGTGGTGGTTCCTTAGTATGAGCGGCTTCTGCTGGCAGCGGCGGCTTGACAGTGGTGCGCTGACGGTGGAGACTAGACCATTTGGGGTGATGCTGTGATGACGAGGAAGACGGCGCAACAGGGCAGGCTGTGTTTGGATGGGAGATGAGATTAGGGCTGCGTTTGGATGTCGATTTTCAGACTTTGAGCTTAAGGCTGACTTTGGATGCAGCTTTTAGACTTTGAGCTTTGGGCCGTGTTTGGACGCAGATTTTTGGTTTGGGCTTAAGGCTGTTTTTGGATGCAGAATTTTTGGTTTGGGCTTTGGGCTGTTTTAGGATGCAGAATTTTTGGTTTGGGCTTAGGGCTGTGTTTGGATGCAGATTTTTGGTTTGGGATTAAGGCTGTGTTTGGATGTAGACTTTTCCTATTTGTTTGTCAATCCATTTTTGGCCCACAAACACCCGACTTAATCTAGCCCACGTACACCATTTAGGCTTGACTTTTTGACATTTGAGTACTAGACTTTATTTTGCCCACGTATACTAGTTAGATTTGAATTTTTGGGCCTTTAAATGCCAGTTTTTACTTTACCCATAAGTACTGTTTAAACTTGAATTTTAAAGCATTTGAGTATTAGGTTTTACTTTGAATATCGTTTAGGCTTGAATTTTTTGAACTTTTAAGTATCAGACTTTACTTTGTCCACGAATACCATTTAGGTTTAGATTTTTGAACATTTGAATATTAGGCTTAATTTCGTTCAATTTGAATTGAGGCCTAAAGTTTTGTTTTATTAGAGCTTTTACTTTCTTTAAGCTTTGCTGACTTCACTTGGCTCTTAAAAACCTTCCTTTGTTCTTTACATAACTTTTATTTATTCATTTTTTTTCTTTATTTGTCAAAATCTGACATAAGCTTTCTTGCTTTTTTTGGCAGTCGATCATCATGGTGCATTTCAAAAGTAACACATTTTCTTTAGGCATAGAACATTTGATTATTCTTGATGAGGAGGGTCATCCTATAGAGAAGGATACAATTTTGATGGTTTCACCTCCTTTATCAATCGTTTTTTACCTAAGTTAATTATTCTTCATCGAATGGACAATTAGTCTCGGGAGACCCCATTCAACAAGACCTCCAAGGCTTGGATCCTACTGTTAACTCACAATCATCATGCTGTTAAGACAGTAGAATAGAGGCCTACTTAACGGCATTTTTTATTTGTTGGCTTTGTGTTTTTACTCTTCCTATTGAGAACATTGGTTTCATAGATCTGAGTACCTTTTAAATAGCAAGTATCATGGCAATCGAGAGGACGGTGAGCTTGGCCGTACCCATTCTTGCCAGTATTTATTGAGGCTTGGGTAGAGTTGCACATTCTCGAAAGCCTTCACGAGTGTACTCCCCCTTTTCATTTCATTATGCCTATGCATATTCTGGTGAATGTGGGGTCAGGTATTATAACCTATAAGATGCACATCGAAGAATTCATAGATGCGAACTCTTTAGTTAAACTGAGATCATGATCACCAAGCAAATGTATATCTTTTATGTTAATGATGGTAGTTATAATTGGTTTGAAGATGACTATTTTGTCGCTATCCGTTCAGGTTATTTTTCATTGAGGCGAGGTAATCAATTTGCTGTTAAACCTTACAGTCCACATCGATTTAGTCGTCAATTCGAATTCTATTAAAAGATTCTTAAAATTCTTACACGTAACGTTCGTGAGACTTCTCTAGATGAGGGCTTGTATTTTTGAAGGGTCTTTACTTTGTTTGATTCAAGGACTAAAGCATGCTTCCATCGCATTCCAATAGTTGTGAGGAAATTCTATTCCAAAACTTGTAAAGAGTGGTGGGCTAAAGTTCATGGGAATTACTTTGAAAAACATGCCGTAAAGTTGTGCATCACTCCCTCTCAAGATAGTGTCCCTAACGTAAGAAGCTCATCTCCTAATGTCCAAGATCCCCTTTGTGAATCAACAGCCTCAGTTGTCCCTACAAAAAAGAAGCCGTGTTTGTAGATCCTAGACGGTAGTATCGACAACAATAGGGATCGCCACTGGAAAAGAGTTAGGAGAACTCCTTCTCCTTTAAGTCTGAAAGAAGGCAAGCTTTTCAGCTATCTAGAGTCAATTAAGGATCTTGCTTAGAAGATGGTTTGTTACTTTCTCTTTGTTGTATTTTTTTTCTTTTTTAATTTACTAAAATGTTTTTCCCATTATTTTAGGGGGAGAGGTGGGCCTTCAAAAGCGGCAACAGAGGTTCTAGCGACAGTCATAATCTTGTTGCAGAGCCAAATTCACTTGTAACCATAGCACTCGAGAAAATTTGTGTTTCGAAAGAGAGCAAGAAAGCACCTTCTCCTACAATGGCTTCCGTATTTAGAGTAGAAATGTTCCTCCGAAGTCATAAGAAAGAATTCATTTGTTGGCTGTGGATGAGTCTGTGTGAGAGGTTAGTTAGCACCTTACTCGATCTTGTCTCTTCTCTTAAAGATAAGGTTATGCTTGTCCTCATATTCATGAAATGTTTTGACCATGTCGACGTATCCTTATAGAAGAGTTTTTAGAGACGCTATTTTTTAGGGCTACCATTCATGATGAAGCGAGATCCACAATAACTGATATGCCTATTAAAGAGGCCTTTACTAAATAGTTGGAGCATGCAAAGTGTCGACTTTAAGAGGCCTTAAATAGGAAAGTTGAAGTAGTTAGGCAAGTTGAGGTTTTTGAAGCCAAATTGAAGAACATTGAGGGGCAACTCGAGCTTCTGACTAAGCGACAGCAGAAGTTGTTTGCATCCCTTTCGTAGCAGAAAGAATCCTTTAAAGAGGCAGCAGTGAAAGTTGGTGAGTTCTATAGGAAAATTGTTGCCATCGAGTCTACCGAACCTTGAGATGATGTAGCTGCAGAGGCCTTGCGCACTGCTAAGAGGATTTAGTACCTGCCAAAGGTGTATTGAAGAACTTGAATCCTTTCGCTTAACTTTGTTAGGATCATTGCTTAGCTGTTGATATTATTTTTTTTCCAAGCATTTAATTTTGTTAATAAAACGTCTTGTTTCGCCATTGCTTGCTTTCTTTATTTTGTGGATGGATGTGCCCCCAGTAATAACTTTATTATATGTTTCTGTGAAATAAGCCATATGCTGTTTGGGGTTTCATTTCCCATCAAATTGTTGAAATTTTGGAGGCTAATAGCTTGCTAGCATTTTCAAGTTGTCAATTCGGGTTGAGTAAGGTTTGGTGTATGTCAAGATTGACGTGACGCCGCCTTCAAGCTTGTTCTTAATGGTACTTTCTACGAAGTCTTTTAGTTGATCGATAGGGATCAAGCCATTAGAAGAAATTTGGAGCTCTCTGACTGCGAACTTCTTTTGGTCTTCCATTGTTTGTTTAGCTGATGTCTATGCCTCATCATGGACTTCGAGTACCTTTTCTGCTGCTCGGCTGGTTTCAACGTTGTCCATCTTGTCATCAACCTCTAGATTCACGAGTTATGTTCCTGGACATGTTTGGCCAACAGTTCGATGACTTTGGTTAGTACAACAATTTGATCTTTTAGACTTGAAGAATTTGTGGTCATGACTGTTGCTACGTTGGAGATGGATTAGACGTTAGAGCGAGGGCTTAAAGGTCGAGAGCCATCCTTGTTGCCTTCACTTACAAAAAGTAGGTTGTTGACAGCTTCGAAGAGAGGAGTTGATTTGGAGTGTGCTAACCTCTTTACCATGCTCCGAGTGACAGCGCTAGAGCTCTTTGTAATAGTATAGACAGTAGTGGCTTTGGAAGATTTTCCCTTGTTGTTGGCCATGATGACTTGTTTGAAGTTTTGAAACTTGTTTGAAAGGAAGAGATGAGAGGTAGAGAGAGGTTCCACTGGACGTGCTAGAAATCAGTAGGATAAAATTTTTGAAAAACAAGGAAATTGATGCAAGATCAAATTAAATTTTTTTAGGTTCTATTATCTAACTTCAATTATCAAATTCTTTCTTCAAGAATACATTACTTGAAACTTAAACAATATTCAAAGAAACAGCTTATACTTGATCTTCTTTGAAGGTTATTAGATCTTCAGTAATGCTAATCTTCAAGCTTAGCACCATGATATTGGATCAAACGTTGAATTTGGAGACTTTAACGAAGAACGTTTTGAATTTGGAAATGAACTTTTTAATTTGATGAAGAATGTTTTAAATAGTCTTGAGAATTTTTGAGAAAATTTGGAGAGTTTTCACTACTTCAAGTATTTAGCTGCTTCAACTCTTTGACTCCTATCTCCTTTTCTTATAGAATTTGGCCCCTATTTATAGTTAGAGAAGAAATAGAGTGGTTGCATCATTTTAGCTGATATAGCGCAGTCTTATTGACTGTCACAACTTATACCATATACAACAACTTAATAGATAGATTTAATCTTATAGAGTTTTAATCTTATTTGCTTCTAACAAAATTGCGCCATTCGTCACTATTTAATTGGTCGATTAAAATGTCAATTTATTTATTTATTTATTTTAAAAATTATATTTATTTAAATTTTCAAAGAAATAAATAAACAAATAAATTGATCCAATTACTATTTTAAAGTCATATTTCTCACGTGGCACTATTTAATTAGACACTAAATTTTATGTATCTACAAATACTCATTTGAGATTTATTCATAAAAATTTTATGTTGAATGAACGAGTCTCGAATGTTTTCCCCGTATTTCTCCTATTCCCCTTTTCCCGTAGACATGCATGCATGCGACATACGTGAAAAAGTCCAAAATTCAATCGCACTTTTAGACTGGACTAATAAAGCCGGTGGGAAATAAAGACCATACCAGAATCAAGTCAGCGGCTGGCAAAAATTCAACTTGATGAGTGACAAGGATGACGGTTTTTGAAGCTAGCGCCGTCAGTACGTACTCCTGCAGTTACATTAGAATAGTCTAGCCAGACTCAATTTGGTTTATCTGAAAATTGAGAAATGCAAAATATATAAACCTTAAATAACTCCGAGCCAGTCTGAGCATCAACTGCACTAAATGGATCATCCAGTACATAAATGTCCGCATCATGATATAGCGCCCGGGCCAGTTGGACGCGCTGCTTCTGACCACCACTAAGGTTTATGCCTCTATCACCAATAATGGTTTGATCACCGTGCGAGAACAGCTCCAAATCTTTCTTCAGTGCACAAGCATGAATGACACTCTCATATTTTGCCTTGTCCATTGGACTTCCAAAGAGGATATTTTCCTCTATATTTCCTGATTGTATCCAAGCAGACTGAGAGACGTATGCCACAGAACCACAAATCCTGACCTAAAAATATACAGGCACATCAGCAATATGATTCAGCCAGCAAAATCCCTGGAATTAATTATTGCATAGTTCTGGAAGAAAGGGGAAGTAAAATTGACTGAATGCTTGCATTTAAATCCACACATACTTCCCCAGAAATTTTTGGAATCTCTCCTAGTATGCAAGAAAGGAAACTTGATTTCCCAGAACCAACCACACCACAAACTGCCACGCGCATTCCCTTCTCTGCCTTGAATTGTATGCCTGACAGAGTTGGGGTTGGTGAAGATGGATCCCAACGGAATTCTCCATCTTTGATTTCTATGGCCACATCTGAAATATGGCATGGCAAGGCAATGGTTGCATCTTCGGGCAGCTCGTCCTCTTGCAAGAATCCAGTGATTCGATCAAGGGAAACTTTAGTCTGAGCAATCATTGAAACCAGGTCAGGGAAATTTCTAAGTGGATCCTGCAGGATGCGAAAAGTAGCCAAAGCAGAAAGCACGCTGCCGGCTGTCAGCTGACCGCCCGACAAAATGCAAGTGCCAAACGTGACGGCTGAAACAAATATTGGGGAGCTCCAGAAGATAAATGTGATGAAAGCCTGTGAGTAAAGAGCTTTTCTGAGACACTTGAATTCCACGCTGCGCATCTCTTCTAGCTTCACTCTATATCTATCCTCCCAGGCATGCAACTTGAGAATCCTCATATTGCTGAGGCACTCCGAAGTCTTCCTCATCCTATGATCTTTTGCTGCCATTAACTGGTCTTGGTAATCTTCCTGAATCCTAGCCAATGGAACAGTTGCAACAACGGATATGATGGTGGCAACCAGTGTGGCAACAGATGCAATTCCGACATTCTTGTATAAGATTGCTAGAGCAAGGATAATTTGGAGAGGAAGCATCCATATGTCATGTAGATACCAAGAATAGTCCCCCACTCTTTGAACATCAACTGCCATGTAGTTAACAATTTCACCGCTGGTGTGATTTTGCCTAGCTGAGCTTGAAAGTCTGAGTCCCTTCCGATATACCATTGCCGTGAGAGCTGATCTCACGTGCATACCCAAAATGTCAACCCCAAGGTACCATTGCCGGGTTGTTAAGGTCTCTACCAACTTTGCAATGAAGAAAATTCCTGCGAGAATGTAACCCTCGTGTGGGAAAGTATTCTTCCCAACGAGGTAATCCACAAAGTAACTAATCATGTACGGACCTACATATGAAACTAAAGTGCTTAACCCAGCAAATATAGCATTGCGGGCCGCTTCTTTCCAGAAACTCTTGAAAATTGTCTGAGCTAAAGACAGCCCCTTCCGAGGATTCTCTGCCTTCAGCTTCTCCCAATTTGAGTTCAACATCTTATAATTCGTCTTGGAACGATCTTTTGGTGCAAGCAATGGAATATCCTTGAGCTCAAGCGGTTTATTTGCCCCAGTTGAAAGAAGAGGGTTTAACCAGGAAAGAGTGGCCAAACTAAAAAGCCCAGCTTCACTGTAAGGAGTAACCTTGAGACACTCTGCTTCTTCTTCAACCAACGATGGCTCTTGAACATCAGAGTTCCTATGGACTTGTACGCCGGAGGCGCCCCTAAAAGCTATGAAACATAGAAAGGCAAGGGCTGGGGTAACAAGAAGATTCGCCAAAGCATGAGAACTCAAATGCCTCGATCCTTCTATCATAAATCCTCTACTATCAGAATACAGAATACACAAGCCAATTACAGCAGATGCAACCCACCAAATTCTCAGCAACAACGGGAATTTCTCAGCACCCTTGTATTTACAGTAAAGAACACAAAAACTCAGCAGAAACCAAGCTACACTCTGAGCTGCAGGGAACAGAATAATAGTCCAATGTGTCATATCAACCTTCCGTTGTGCAGCCTCCCTTATTAGATGAAGGGCATCATATCCCAACACGAAAACTTGCACGATCAAAACGTAAAAGCAACAAAATGCTGAAGCTTTGTAGCTTTTACCAAGGCTCTGAATTTCTACAGCATCAAGAACTCCTCTATGCCTTATGGCCAAAGAGTTACCGTTGGAGTCCTCGTTCCAAACTCGAATGCGGCCGAAGCAAACTGCAGCCTGCCTAGCAGATACAACGGCCAGAAACACAAGAAGCAGCGACAAGTTGATGCAGATTAAGATTAATTCCAGTATGGGAGTATGGTGGAAATTCTTAAGGAGGTGGTTTAGGGTTTCAGATGCAGTCCTTTTACTATCCAAAAATAGATTGATACCCATAATCACTTTTACAGATATCAGTCTCTCAACCAAGAACAACAGCTGCTAGAGGAGTTCAATAAAAATGTGACAGAGAGTTTAATTTAGAAATGGGCATTTCACCATCGGGAAAGAGAATTTCTGTGCAGTGCTTAAATTACCGACAAGTCTCCCAGAGGGAAGAAAAACCTGCACATGAGAACAAGTCTCTTTTATCATCAAAACCCAACACGAATCTAAATATTACACACAACCGCAGAAAAACCAAAGACGGAGAAAACTCTTTTCCTCCTTTCTCACATATATGTGTTTATCTCTGAAAAAGTACCTCTGATTTTTTGTAATTACCCTGCGTTGTGAGCAAGAATTGTTCTGAAACCAAAATCTGATAGCGGCTTGAGTTGCTGTCCTCTGGAAACCGTTTGGCGAGCCCCTGGGGATTTCCGAGGCAAAGCATTACAACAAAACAGGGATGAGAAAAATACAACGGCTGAGAGCTGACACAAAAAACAAACCCCACAAACCCACCGGCAATTGAAGCTGCTCGCAATGGAATACTTTGAATCCGATTTGATTTGATGTTCAGAGAGAAACAGATCCAACATGACTCTGTACGATCATAATAGTATATGCTGTAGTTCAATCAACTTTCTAATTAGTGAAATACATGATATTACACCACATGCAAGCGAGGAAAAAATCTTGTAGCTAGTTAATATGCATCAACCAATCATTGTCATGTGCAGTGATTAATGTTTTGAATCGGTGTCACCTTTTGTACGGCTGCTGTGAGCCGCCCCGGGAATTCAAGAGATTAGTCCACTGGAGCTTGTCACCTGTTAGTAGCACCAGAATTCTTGCAACGTAGTGCTTTCATTGCATGAGAGTCGAGACAGTGAAGGAGCTTTACTGCAAATCAAAAAGAACCGAGTTTTTTTATATTTTATTTTTTTTAGGGTTTTGGGATAGTAAGGAGGATGATGAAAAGGCAAAGGAGTTTTTTAAGCATTAAAAAGGATAATACAGCCATGGGTAAATGATGTGTTCTTCCACTAATGTTGCATTCTGATGACAAAAAAATGTTGAAAGAAATTCCTTAACGGAAATGTGCATTTATATGAATCCTTAATTGATATAATATAAATGGTTTCTTTTTCTTCAAAAAGCAAAGTCTTTCTAACACTATATTTTTAATTATTTTCTGCCCCAAAATCCCTTTAAGAACTACCAAGTAAATGGGGTTTGCATATATAGTAAGTGATTTAAGACAACCATCATCACAAGCCTTCACAGCCTATCTTTCTGTACAATTAATATGCACTTACGAAGTGGAAAATTAATGAAGTACAATGAACTATTGTATTTACCTACACTGTCTTTAGAGTTTGAATTTGGTCAGTAGAATGTGATTTTACAAATTTAATTTCAATTAAAGCTTAAATTAATATTTTTAAATATAATTAATAATAAATAACTTCTCTTAAGTACGTAGTTTATATATAATTTTATATATAAAATAATTTTATGATTGCACAGGCAACGAGTGTGCAGAAATACTAATTGTAATTAAAGAGATTATCAAGATGAAGAAAATGGATAATGCATTGCACTATGCATGAAGTCAAAATTTTTGTTATAAAAAGGGAAAAAAAAAAGATACAAGAGAAGCAAAGGAAAAGGAGTAAACTAGGAACAACACAACCTAAAAATTGACCAGCATAATATAAAATTAATAGGTTTTAGTTAAGTTCTCGTGGGTTCGTGTCGAAACTAGATCAAACTTTGGAACTGTGAACTTGTTAAGAATGTCTATATTTCGATCCGGCATGTCAATTCATGACTCCATCTATTTGTCATTCTTAAATTGTAATTGCCGATACAATTCAAATTTAACATGAAATTAATATTTTTAGATTGAATTTCACTAATTCCAATTGTATCCAATTAACAGCTTAAAATATTTAAATCTATACTATATATTATTAAATTTTGTAAGATTTTGTAATTACGTGATGTAAAATTAGATAATTAGCTTCATTTTAAAGTATTTTATTTCTTCTATTACATTTTCTCTCTCTTCTCTTTTAATTTATGCTTTCTATCAAATTATTTCATATTTTAAAATATTCTTTCGACATTTTTTAAAAATTTTTATTGCGAATATTTTTATTTTTTTTGTTTTTTAAATAATTTAATTTATATTACTTAAAAGTACTATAATTATATAATTTATAAAAAGATTGCACACACGTTCACAAAATGTGCTACTTTTATTAGTATCACCTAAATTTGTCAACTTGCGATCCGACTCGTTCCACATATGGCAAGTCAACAAATGTGATTATTGCAGCTGCAAAAGTGGACAATGGTTGGCTGTCAAGTCATACATATGCCCATTTGTATATATAAAAGTGTGAAATTTTTGATTGATTCTTATCCCCAAAAAAGGGTGGGACCCCTCGAATTTAAAGCCCATTACTTCGTCTGGTCACATTAGTTGAATAAACTGATTGGTGTTTCTTGTTTGGGTCATTGCCAACTACAACAACGGCTGGGTCGAATTTAAAGGCCATAACATTGTCTGGGCCACATTCGTTGAACAAATTTATGGGTGTTTCTTTGCACCGTCATTGCGAGCGGGAAGGTTGACGAGTCGAATTTAAATTTGAGTCACAGTTTAAGTTTTTTTTACAATTATTTGAATATTATTTATCTTAATTTTTAAAAATTTAAAATTAAATAATAATTTGAATTAAGTAATAAATTGAATTTGAAAATTTTAGTTAAGTTCAAATTCGAGTTCGATTGTCTAGTACAAGTGAGTCCAAATTGAATAACTTGGTCTAATTAATAATTCCAATTGTCGGCGTTGACTTTAGATTGTACAAGTGTTTTAAACACTGGCTCGAATTGGATGATTGAATCAGTCAGACTGTCGGTTGATTAAAAAAAAAAGGATCTGAATAAAACTTTAAAACTCAAAATTATAATAAAATTATGTTTCTTCTTCTTAGCTCAATATTTATGTTTTTTTTTTTTTAGCCTATCTTAAATTTGTTCTCTTTAAAAAGACTCATGAATCAAATGAATATTCTTTTAAAATGTCTAATAATTTTTGACTTAGACACACAATAAATAAATATATATATATATATGATTGCATTAAAATTGTATTATATTCAAATTAAATATTTTAATAAGGTGTAAATCTTTGTATATTTTTACATTTTATTTATGGAATTAATATTTATTAATTTTATTTTTGTGGTATTTTTATTGTATTAATGTAATATATTTAACTATTAATAGTAATTAAAAATGTCTGAAATTAGATTTAAATATTTATTATTTTATATATTTTTAACATATTAATTAATATTTATAATAAAATATTATGTTATTAGTTTGATCATGATTGACCATCGACTAAACAATAACTCTTAAATTAATAATTCTTTAAAAATTTTTGGTTGATTATTATCCACAAAAATGACTCACACTTTTAAAGCCCGTAACGTCGTTGTAGAATGTTAGTTGAACAAATTTGTTGCGTGTTTCTTTATCCAATCATTGTTACAATGAAGTTTAGATTGTGGTATTATTACAGCCATTAAACGTCTTAAATTTGATATTAGATATCAAAATTAAAACTAAAGACTTTGTTTGTTTTCGTGTAGGTAGGTCGAAAAGGACATATTCAATGATTATATTTTTAAAATTTTATATCTTTTTTTATATTTATATAACTATCGAAACGAAAATATTTAAAAACATGCATTAAAATTTTAAAACAAACAAAACTAATATTTCTATATGATATGTCATCCCATGTGTATTTTGAAGTACAAATTTGAGTGGAAAGTGCACAATTTACATCTTATAACACTTCTAGCTTTTCATATATAAGAGGATATGTACAAAATAAGTCAATTGTTGAGAGTTTTGGTGCATCTAATGTGATCACGAAATTACACAAGTAGGGCTTAATACTAATAAAGACCGTCCTCATTCTCGACCTTAACGTCGGCATATAGATAGAGGCTGTAATATAACATCCGAACATCACAATATAAATATTCAAGCAATTTTTCTTCTTTTGTTTTATTAATTTAGTTTTTTGTTGGTTGACAAGTGGCAGCTTGTTTTTCCGATCTTCTACTTTGATCCTTTAAATTAATATTCTGGAGCAGTTGAGCTAGGCCCATAAAATGTGATTTGGGCTTTCATATTTGATGGGCCGCTTAAAGCCCATTCATTCGTTGATCGGTTTCTTCAAGTTAACACCAAATCGTGATGTCATTCAAGTGCTCACTTTTTAGCGTCCATAAAATAATTAGAATTCATGCACGATGTTCAGAGCTTTTTAGTAACTACTTAATCATACAATAACATATATATTTTTCAATTAGATTATTTATTCTGATGGTTTTTATTATTATTATGAGTTGACAACTTGCTCCAAAATTGACCCAATGACTGCTGTAGAATAATATTTAGCAGTGGTGGAACTGGTGGATCCTTGGACCGTGGTTATTGCTGCAACAAGCTGGCGATTTATTGCTTGCTGAGGAGCATGTTAATGAGACACACTCGGATGGGCCGGCCGGAAAGACCACATCGGTTGACTAAGAGAAGTGGATGGCGGATGGTGGCACACATTCGTGGCTGAGCGTGGGGTGTCAATGTAACAATGGTGTCTCTGTTCTGGGCTTCGCATGAGAGCAAGCTGTTGTGGACATCACGTCAGGACGAACTCTTGGATGTGATTCGTCTTGGTAGCTTGCTACCAGAAGAGATGAATACCTGCATACTAACACCATGTGTGATTTTGGAAATTTAAAAAATTTTGGGGAAAAAAATGTTGAGGAAAATCCATTTGATTGTTTCGTTAACCAAAAAAATACAAAGAGTAAAAAGATGTGGAAGAAATTTCGACGCTGGAAGAGAGAACTCATTCTCCTTACCAAGGAAAAACCATTTTTAACTCTCTAGACTCCTCACCTATATTTTTTCATCCATTCTTTATTTCTTATTTTTTAATGTTTTCTTCCCTTGTTAAAAATCCTTCGAACCAAACAAGACGTGACAAGTTTTCTATTCTTTTCTCTAGCATTTTCTTTTCGTCGATAAGTCTTCAAACCAAAAATAATGTAATGGTTTCTTGATGGAGACAGACGAAATGACGCAGCCCGCTGCAGGAGAAAAAGGGCAGTAATCTTATCCTCTATTCTGTTTAAGGATTTTGTTTAAGATATCAGAAAAATCCCTGGTGCGACTTCCTCTGTGAATATGTGTCTCAACTACAGTGCAGGCAAAATTTTCGCAACTGACGTCGGTGGGATATTAGAGGCAACTATATAAGATCAAACTAAGTCAAAGGTTCACGGACCAAATGGTCAAAAGAGACATTCTCAAAAACAAGCAGTATCATTTTCTTGCCAAAAGATGGAGTTAAGAGCGATCACATGGGATCCGGTAAAAGCAGTTTGGCAGGCGCACTGAAAGGAAATCGGGCAAACATAGCTTCAAAGAAATTCCACACATGCTTTTAACTGTATCACGCTATTGTGATGAGATTATACATGCGTGTCAAGCACAACGCGGAGGCAGAACCCATCGTGCATTAGATCAAAAGCTTCATTTATATCTGCAAGAGTCAAATTGTGGGTGATGTACTCATCGACCTTGATTTCCTGTCAAAGAAGGATGAGCATGTTCAATCAGTTCAAAGTATGTGATAAAAAGCGAAAGCTAGAACAAGTGGTCCTCCTGGGGGGAGAAATATCACTTGCCTTCTTCATATACTTGTCCACAAGCCAAGGAACTTGCGAACGGCTCTTGAAACCACCAAATGCGGTACCCTTCCATACACGACCAGTCACCAGCTGAAATGGGCGTGTGGAGATCTCTTGACCAGAGGCAGCAACACCCACAATAACCGATGTTCCCCATCCCTGCAAGTTCATACAGTATTTTAAGTATCCCTGACTATTTAATAACACTAACATCAAGGTGTGGAAAACAAAAACCTAAGTCACCTTATGGCAGCACTCCAAGGCAGCTCTCATTACAGAGACAATCCCAATGCACTCAAAACTATAATCAACACCGCCATCAGTTAAATCCACAATGACCTGCTGGATTGGTTTCTTGTGATCTTTTGGGTTGACAAATTCGGTCACACCAAAATTCTTTGCTGTGTGTCAAAATTTGAATCAAAACAAGGAAAGAAATGTTAATTCATTTGTTACAAGCCTTTTAGCTCATAGGAAAGGATCTAAGAATCACTTAAATCATCACAGCATAGTATTAGCAACTGTACATGCCCAGTAAGAAGACATCAACAATTGGTATGAGTTGGAGCATAGCGGAGATCACATGAGGAATCAGTGGTTGGGCACTAAATTGTAATTGGGTATGGAGGAGGTGGCACGGATACCTATCTCAAACTTTTTACTGTCAATATCTATTCCAATTATTCGTGAAGCACCAGCTGCTTTAGCACCTTCCGCCACCTGAAAGAAATGCACTAATCAATATTTGGTGTATGACCAGATTAAAATTAACATCACCCTGCAGAAAACTTACAGCAAGTCCAACAGTACCAAGGCCAAAAACAGCAACAATGGAACCAGGCTCTACTTTTGCTGTATTCCAAACAGCCCCAAGACCTACAGGCATCAAACTATGAAGTATGAATGATAAGGAGATGATGAAAAAAATTGTTGAAAAGTTGCTCGTGAAATGTTATTGGGAAAGTAAAAAGAAAAAGAAATTTCATGACAAAGTTGCACCATGCCAATTGTACTTTTATTTTTAATGCACATGGATAGAAGTGGTCGAGTAACAAAACAACCGTTAAGTCCTCTATCACGAGAACAATGATAACGGTAAAGCTTAATAGGGAAGATTCCACAAAAACTTCTAGTATTTATCAAGTAACAATAATGCTAGATGACAAACAACAGAACTAATTCAGGGTGCATCAGATGAGGTGAAAGCTGCTTGCCTGTTGGAACACCACAACCAAGCAGACAAACTTTGTCCAGAGGTGCAGCAGGGTCGATCTTTGCAACACTAACATCATGTACAACAGTGTACTGACTGAATGTTGATGTTCCCATAAAATGATAGATGGACTTTCCATTAATTGAAAAACGGCTTTTGCGATCGCTCAACATCACTCCAGCTCCAGTAGCCAATCTTACTTTTCCACAAAGATTAGTCTTTCCAGATTTGCAAAACTTGCATTCCCTGCATTCTGCCTGGTAGCAAGGGATAACACGGTCTCCTGGCTGAACTTCAGTCACACCTTCGCCAACACTTTCAACTATTCTGTGATTTCAATAGAAATGCGTAATGCATTTAGATAAGTCGGCAAGTACAAGACCAGTGGTCCGCAATTCCTTTTGATGCTATAACAGACAACATACCCTGCAGCCTCATGACCAAGGATGCATGGAAAGAGTCCTTCAGGATCCTTCATGAAAGGTAAACTACAGATCAGTAATTGGAGTAAAGTTGCTTAAGCCTTTATTACCAAGTAATAGATAGATTTGCTTTTCTATTTTGCTTTAACTTATTTATTTCCTTTCATTTATAGCCTCTTATATGGAACCACCCTCAATAGTCGTCATCAAAGTCTGCTAAGGTTGAAACATCCCTATTGGCTCATTTTAATACATCTCAATTCATTAAAAAGTCACTTAATTCCCAAACTATCCAGATTTTCCCAATTAGCAGATCTCGAACAGAGGAAACGAGAAGAATGCCATTCTTTGTACAAAATCATCGTAATCCCAAAATTAAAGGCCGCATTTCACTGGCATTCATCGGTATCCGTACATACCTTGCCGCTCCAAGTGTAAGCATCGGTGTGGCAGAGAGCAGTGAATAGGATTTTCACTCTCACCTCGCCTGCTTGAGGCGGCGCCACCTGCACCTCCTCGATCACCAGAGGCTTGTTGGGTTCCCAGGCCACCGCCGCTGATAGCCACCAACAATAATTACTCAGTCAATCAACCCTTCAAATCATACATACAGAACATAAGCACATGGAAAAAAGACTAGTGCTCTATACCTTTGCAAGTAATCACTTGACCTTGAGTAGCCATGAATCAGCGAACGCGGAGAACAATCTTACGCAGTGAAGACGATTCAGAGAGAGGCCAAACTGTGTGGAGACACAATGATTGAATTGTTGTTCGCTGTGTGCAAAACAAGTGGACTGGATTGTGGATTGAAGTTTTTGTTCAGCCCAATAGTGCCCCACTTAAAGAGGCTCATTCGGGCCCAATTTGTACCTTTTTCCATTGTAACGTAATCTAACATGCATATGGCCACATTTCGTTACTTATTTGGATGAGAGTTTAAAATAATATAAATTTTATATGGTATAAGAATTGTGTTTAATTATAAAATTTTTATGTGAATAAAAATTTAAATTTATTTTAATTTAAGTACTTATACACACACACACACACAATATATTTATAATAATATATTATTGATAAGTCCTTTTATATCTGTTAACGATTTGCTTAAAATAGCTTTCATATTTAACTTCTATGTTATATATTTAGCACACAGTCCTTATAATAACCAACTTTTGGTCGTTTGATATTTTATTAAATATAATTCTATTATTTTAATTAATTAATTAATACCAACTAGCTTATTATATTTCTTTTTAGATATGAGTGGAGAAATAAATAAGTTTATTTTTTAATATTTTATTAATTTATTTTTAATTACACAAGCATTAACACATTTTATGTAATAAAATATAAATTGTTAATTTCAATACAAATTCGTTTTTTTTAATTAAAAAAACATGAGGTAAACTTTTTATATTAGATAAAATAAGTTCAACTATATTTGTGTATTATATATATCTTATATTACTATAAAAATTATTATATCAAGAAATTATTTTTTATTTCACTTATGCACACTGCATAATTATTAATAATAATGATTGGATGAATGATAAAGTTTGGAGTTTATAATACATAAATATATGCAAATGTTAATATGTATACATATATAAATATCGATTTGATTATGAAAAATATAATAATTAAATTTTATATAGTCATGTATATATATCTATAACAAATTTAATTTTTAAATTTAAATTTAAATAGAACTTATGAGTTTTAAACTAATTGTGTTGATGAAAATTTAATGAGCTGTAAATTTAACAAAGTTTTAATCCAACAGAGCCCACACCCACGCGCGCGCACACACACACTGCATTATTAAGTACAGTCTTTGTCGAACAAAAGTCAAATAACAGAAATATCCTCATTTGAAAATCTTTTTATTTTTTTAATTATTTTGTTTCTCACTTTTATTTAATTTATTATTTCTCAAATTTTTCCTTTTCAAAATCTTTTACAAATTTTTAATTTATTTTTTATTTTAAATATTTTTATACTTTTAATATAAACATCTTTATTTTTACTAGTTAGAATAAAATGACAACTTTTACAAATATATATATATATATATAGTTGTAATAATAGCATCTCCAGGTATTTGTACGAACTTACAAGTTTTTTATACAAGTATCCCGTAATTTGTTTAATAAAATATTTAAAATTTATAAATTTTTTAAAAATAAATTTACTTTTATCAATTAATTTTTAAATAATTTATAAATTATTTCTTTATATATATTAAAAATATATAAATATTTTAAATTACATTATATTAATAATATTTAATTTATTATTATTATTATTATAATATTTAAAAATTATAATTAACTATCGTTAAAAATTTTTACAAAATTTTATAAAATATATCTATTCAAATATTTTCTTAATTTATTTTAAAAATAAAATATATAAATTTATAAATTTTAAAAATATTTTATAACTTACGTACACTTGTAAACTATTTAAAATTAAGACAACCTCAAAGGCAAGGCATGTATTTTTTTATCGGGTGAAAGTAAAAAAGGAAAGAAAGAAAGAAAGAAAGAAAGCAAGCAAGCATGTGAATCTTATCTAAAACTAGCTCTGAATTCTGGACATCTTCCACTTCTTGTCACGCGTAGAAACAGCAGAAACCTAAAAGTCCAACTCAGTTCACAGTCCAGAGCCAGCCATAAATGAATCATCACTACCTTTCTCTTGAGAAAGGAAAATAAAATTTCATCAAAAGTTAGTATTTTGGCATTAAGCCACCGTAATTTTCCATGGAAGAAGGACCCTCAAACTCATCATCAGGCTCTTCACCAAATCTGAAAATCACAGTTCAAAGCAATCCTTCGGAGTCCCAACTCTCTGAACTTGGCATCAAATCTTGGCCCAAGTAAGCCCTTTTCCCCACACAACCCCTCTCTTCACACACACGCACACGCACAAACACAAGTATGTGTATATGATAACATGTTGCCTGCTGTAATGTTTCCAAGGTGGGGTTGCTCTCCTGGGAAGTACCAGCTCAAATTCGATGCACAAGAAACATGTTACTTGCTGCGAGGGAAAGTGAAAGTGTACCCCAACAAAACACAAGAGGGAGAAGTTGTGGAATTTGGAGCAGGAGATCTTGTGGTTATTCCAAAGGGGATGAGTTGCACCTGGGATGTGTCTGTCGCTGTTGATAAACACTACAAGTTTGATGCATCTTCTCCTTCGCCTTCATGATGGATTCAAATGTTTCAAAAAATCAGTTCTTTCTTTGTGGGATCCTTGACAGTGCCTTAACTCAGATTGCGTTTTCTTGATTTCTGATTAACTTGTTAACCATTGGAATCAATTTTGTAAATGTTAGTAGTTCTAGTAAAGGTTGTCTTCTGGCGATGTTGATGTGTAAGAGGAAAGGATCTCATTTTATTAGCTGTGATATTTGTGATGTGTGCCCAGTCAAATTACACTTATCTTGTTTAGTAGAAAAGTATTTAATGTTCCCTTGACCAAACTGCCACTGCCATACACGTTTTACTTTGCAGGCATTGGTCATTTATTGGATTGAAGAGATGTGTAGAGGCTTCTCGACATTTGAAAAGAGAAGGGGGTTTGTTTGAATGCAAATGATGGTGTTTTTTTTTTTTTTTTTTCTGAAAATTATGTGGAAACAGACAATTAAATTAAAAACATAATATTAAGGTTTTTATTATTTTGAATAAAATGAAATCTAACTTAGCCACAATTTTTTGATGTATCCCCTAACCTGGGTATATATATGTGTGTGTGTATATATTAACAGAAACCTTATCGTTGACCTCTGGTTACGTGTTTTGCGGCCTACTTATGAGGCTCTTCTTCCATTTCCATAATTCATCAATGGTGGGTTCCACTCTGACTTTTGGCACTAAATCTGTTGCGATTTCAAAGGCTTTGTTCGGATGCAATTTTTGGTGGAAATAAAAGGTAATGCGAAAACTTGAAAATTGTGGGAGATTGACAGATAGGAAAAGGGTTATTTTTATGAAGCATTTAATTTTAGTTGGATGAAAAATAATCATATGTTGTCAAAGATTTTTAATTCTTCTTTTGGCACAAGCTGAAATTATACTTTGTTTGGATGTAAATTTGGTACTGAAATTTAAGAATAGCACAAAAATATAAAAGTTAACAAGATTAAAAAAAAAAAAGTATTGTTTTAATAAAAAAATATGTTTGAAATGAAGTATTTTGATGAACGTAAATTTGCCTCCAAATATAACCATACTAAATAAGCCCAAAACATGAAAACAATTCGATCCAAGGTCCTCCATATCAGCTCCTTCCAAAATTTCAAAGCCGACTCAAACATCTCGTCTCCAATTATTTGAATTATTCAGGAGGTATTTCACGAGCAAAGTCTCGGAGAATTTCAAAGGAGCAAGGCTTGAAGAAATTTTCTATGAGGGATTGTCATTACTTTGAGGGATGGTGTGATTGTATTTCATTTGCTTCCAATTAGTGGTTTTTGTTAGGTTGCGTTTGTATTTTCGGTCTGTTTTTGATATTTTACTATGTTCTATTTAGAAATGAACTGATATGTAATAGAATGAAGTGTTACACGGAGTGGATGCGCGTGGTTTTTGTTAGGGATGCAGTTACCATTTAACTCGACAAAAAATCAACTCAAATTCGAACCATTTTGAGATGGGCTTGTGTTTAGACTCAATTCAAATTTTTTGTGAATCAAGTTTGAGTTATATCTGTCTCAAAGCTCATGAATTGTTTATATTTTTAAAATATTTTTTATGTTTTAATGTATCGAATGTTTTATTTATTCAAATATATTCATAATAATTTAATTAGTATGTAATAAATAACATATGACATACAATGGAATGTTTTTACTAATATTATGTAAACAATGTACATAAATAAGGCATATCATTGCATGTTTTACAAATCTTTTATTTTTTATCAATATTATTTAATATAATAACTATACTATATATTTGTACATCTCCATGTCAATTTGTGACTCATTCACAATATACAATCTATAAAATTTGAGCTTCGATGAGTTTTTATTTTTTTTAACTCAAATTCTAGCTCAATGCATTTACACCTCTAGTTTATATTGTTAGTCTGAGCAAGTATGAGACAAAGAAGATGATGTTACCCAGCTAGTTGTGAGGATCTTCGATCCATTTTCAACTATGAAGTCCTTGATTGGAATATCTAAAGCAAACAATTATAATGAAACTATGAATTGTAAACTTACCCTGTCTTCAACATAATGATTATTGAAAAATACATGCCTTTTGATGAGTAATTCTGTATAACAATGTTTTTTTTTAATCCATGTTTTTAGATGTATATTTTTTAAAAATTGTATAAAATATAAGAATGAAAATAGACAAAATTTAAAAATATAATGATCCTCGTACCACAAAGATTGTGACACATGTTTTTAAATTGAAAAAACAGAAACAGACTTTGTCTGCATGTGGCAGGAGTACACATAAAACTGCTATGAAGTTTCGATGGCTGCACTTGAAAGCTTGTGACAATTGACTTCTTGTTAACTTGAACGGTACCTCGTTAAATGGCGTTCTTTAGTGATACTACAGACCTAGCCATGTTTGTTAACAAATATTAGTGTGTTTTTTAAGGCTATGTTTGGGAGAGAAATTTTTGTTAGAATAATGTTTGATAAGAGTTATGTCGACATAAATAATATGTTTGACTATAAGATTTTTATGAGATTAAAATTTTTATTTATTTGAATATATTATTTAAAATATAAAATAATTAGCAAATGGTGTAAATATATAGTGATAATGATTAGTTTTTAAGGTATTAATAAATTAAATATAAGTATATGCGTTATGCATATATATATATGGATATCGATTCAATTGTAAATAGGTCTAATTATTAAATAATAATTAGTTAACTATATATATAATAGATACAGAAATTTGAACTTGAATTTGAATTTAAATTTGTATGAAAATTTTATTAACTAATATATTTGATAACACGAGATTTGAAATGAAGTGTTGAGATCCAAAATTGGGGTTCCAAACATGATTCAAGTGTATGTTATTTCAAATTATATAAAAATAAGAGAAAAAAATCAAATATCTTATGACTGGTGTGTACTTCTTTTCTTTTTTTTGTTAAACTAAATGAAACATGTGTGTTTATGATGTCGTAGAACATTAAGAATAAGACTTGCACATATATACATATATTTGTAATATGTCATTATCGTTCTTTTACATTAAAAGGAACACTTATCTTGTAAAAGGGCGTTTGGCATCAAAATAGAAAAAAGTTTCAGAGAATGACGTTTGTCTGTGCTTTTGAATAAGTTTATGATTACAAAAACGTTTTGGAAACATGCAAGAAGAAGTTTAGGTTGCAATATGGCATGTTCTTGAAAAATGTTATGGTGAAATTTAAGATAAATGAGTTTATGTGAGTAAATAGTAATAAACTATATGTTATTGAGTATAATTTGCACGATTTGGGAGAAATGAGTTTATACGAAAAATTAGTAAAATGGTTGGGTGAGATTTGTGAGAAAAATATATGGATGGTATTTTATAGGGTGTCATGATTGGTGGGTTACTGACAAGTTATGTTTATATTGTTTATGTGATGAGTAAATGAAATAAAATATAATCAATAGATATATTGTGAGGGTGCAAAGTTTTATTAAATTTATTGTAATTAGCTTTGAATTAATTTTTTATATTGTAGTGTAAATGTTGTATTTGTGGTTAATGTATTTGAATTTGTTGTACAACTATAATAACAATAACAGTAGTAATAATAATAATAGAAACACTAATAACAATAACAATAATAATAAACAAACTTCTTTTTATTTGAAAATTATTTATTTTTATCTTAATTTGAAATAAAACTGAATATCACTACAAGAATATAGATTTTTCCTGGGCAAAAGCATAGTGAAAAAGTACAAAGCGCTTTTGCACGCATAGCTTGGCTAACCGAAGTGAAAATATTGACTACACTTTCCAAAACGTAGGTATTGCAATAATGACGGTTTTTCTTTTTTTTGGCTTACACGTTGCACTGTTGTTACTAAACATGTTGATTTAGTACATACTATGGTAAATCTGTAGGCTATATATTCACAATGGTTTTTCCCAAATGTAATTGACAATAGTCTGTATAGCGTTTATACTTTTTTCTAAGCAAAAGCAAAAATGTTAATTATTACTTACATTTTTTAATGCTGCTTTAAGATATTTGCTTATAAATCTGTTGTGTAGGCAATTCAAATTAATTTTTAACAATAATTAAAAAGCTTAGTTAATAATTGCAACTAATGCTAAATAATATATTAGCTACAGTTTGGACTCGTAGTTAATATTAATTTATATTTTATAAAATAACATTGTTAATTGTACAACATTAATCCTTGATCAAAACTTTAATTAAAAATATATGTAATTCATTGATCTAAAATACTGAATACATTCAACAAGAAATAATTCTACAAAATATTCATTATTGACAAAATCATGCATCTAAATATTTAATTTAACATTCTCAGTAACAAATAATGTAAATCACCGTCAACGGAAAAAAAAGTCAACATCTCCACCAAATAAGGTCAAACATCACATGTAATTACAAAGCAAGACGAGACATGGCATGATTTCATGAATTCCTTAGGCTGTAATCAATTTAATGACTCCGATAATTTTTGACATTCATTCACTTACAAAAACAAAAACAATAAAAATTTGATTAAACATCATATAATGTTCACTGTACCAGAAATCATTATAAGAAATCGTTATAATCCTTATCTAATGTATTTTTGCTTACTACAACAAGATATTCAAAAGCATTGTACAAGAGAAAACTATTTTCAGTGTTCAATGACTATCAAATACATCATTTTCATTATTAAAACCATGGAGTTGAAAATTTAATACAAAGGGAAACCAATCAAGAAAAAAAAAATCTTCAAAACCCCTAAATAAATCAGTCAACTAACTAAACCACCAAATTTACTATCATACCAAATTACATATCAAATTACTTACATAGCATTCAACTATCAAATCATTTAATAAAGTTCTTTTAACTCCATTATTTTCCATCACTATGTCTTAAGACTTAAATCAATACAATGTCCACAAATATCTTTAAGTATAATATCAAATTTGTAATTGCCTCACAAACACGGTATCAAATAAAATTGCCTTTGCTTGCCAATGAAATAAAAAAAAAATACTATAATGTTATGAGTAACTCATAATATTTAAACTAAGATATTTTAAATATATGAACAATTACCTAATCACCTTATGAGCTATGATTAGGTGTAGAGTCAATATTATTCTCATATTCCTGATGATCGCTAGATCCAGAGATAATTTACATTAAATTCCATCTAATTAAACTTTTGTTTCTTTCGAATACATAATACAAATTTAAATGTCCAATGCAACTACATGAACATGTGAAACATTGTTAGGACTTGATCTTTCGAGTGAAGTTGATGCAAAACCAACACTAGAAGCATCATATGCTACTTGAAATGTTTCCCTGGCAAAATGATCTAACAAACACACAAAAGCTTCCAATTGCTTTTTAACCTCAATTTGCACTTGAACAGTTAACTTAGCTTGCAACTTAGCTTGTTCCTCAACTCCAATGTGCTCTTTCATAAATTCTCTACTTATGTGCTTAGAACTATAACCAGAAGAATATCCACTAAATTATGTAGGAGTAATTCCTTTATTGATGCACTTCATACATCCATATTCATCAATTCCAAAAATATTTTCAACTAAGTCATCTTTGAATTTCTTGGTTCTCTCAACTTTTACTTATTCCTCTAATTTATCATATTCCATCAAGAAATGAAATCAACAATATATTTAAAAAAATTGATGTGATAAAAAAAATTTATACAAAAATGATTTAAAAATTAAACATAGATGTGCTGTTCCCTAGTCTGTATTTCTTCCTTTTCCTCTTGATCAAGACTTTAACCCTAAATCTAGATTGGTGGGATCAGATATACCACCTTATTTGAGCCTAGAGTGCAAATCAAAATATTAAAATAAATGAAAATATGACTGTACATGACTTTTGCTAATATTTTATAAATTAATACATACCTCCTCTCTAAGCGTTAGAAATGATTTTCTACCTGTCCAGTGCAGATGTTTTTGAATTTTTCTATTGGCAGCATTTTTTTTGATAATTCCTGTAATAAATATAATATATTAAATCATTCAAAGACTAATCAAACTTTATAAATTATGACACTTAAAATATTTATATCACTTTTTAATTGTTAAAAATAATATTTCCAGTTTTCACCCTTTAAGTCTTCCCATTTGTAGGAATAGTAAATAGGAAGAAATGAAGCAGGAGACTAAAAAATAAGCAAAGTAATTATAATTAGAGCAGAACTTCTATTCACTAAATTTAGCAACGGTACAAGAAACCAAACATCCTTCCATTAATTACTACACAGCCACATTCAACCCATATCTTCAAAGTTCAAACAATTGCCCACCATTTTAGAAAAGCGATTTCTATTACCAATATAGACATACTAGGTGCAGTTATTAACTTTAGTTTGCCCATAAAAATATTTAATGAACAAGAAGTAGCAGTCAAACATGGTTAGCCAAAACAGATATCGCCTGCGAAATGAATGCAATATCATTTAGAAGCCTAAAAGGTTACCAGCAAGGATGGTAAAGATTTGTTTGCAGAATCAAACCTTGAAATCAGGGGCATTGTGCAATTCTACAAATGAATAATGACTGGCTAGTTCACTATTTTGCTGACGAAATCTTGTTCAGGTTTTTAAAGCTCAGATAGGGGTAATAAAAAATCTCACAATACATCGAAATATAAGGATTGACACAAATAAATCATAGAATAAAATAGAAAAAGAAATGATTGCACCAACGCATCAAAGATTTAAAGTCCAAGTAGCTCATCAATTAACGTTTTTCCAACATCAAGGATTCCCTAATTCAACGACAAAACCCTTGCTGCTCACAGAAAATAGTCCAAAACACAAAAACCCCTAGTAGCAAAACAACAATCCAAACAAAAAATGAAATCCGTAGGTATCAAGTAAGAAAAATCCTTAATAGCAAAACAACAATCCAAACAATATACAAGAGCTAACTCCAGTTTTCTTTTAATAAAATGAAAAGATACCATAATCAAATGAAAACTTAATTACTTGGAAATAGAGCCGCAAGATCAACGGTTCCAACGCACAAAATAGAAACCCAAGACAGAAAGCGCGGGTAAAGAACGTTGGCAGGAGAAGGCGGAGAAAGTGAGCACAAGTACAAGAGCAACCAGAGAAGACGGAGAAACTAAGTACGCTGGTTGGAGAAAATAGAGAAATCGAGTGCAGGTAAAGGGAGAAACATGGGAAAAGAACGTAAAGAAGAAGACGGGAAAGAACTAGGCCTCTATTTTGTTACTGCACAAAAGCAGTTCAAGTATGTTTCATTTACTTTTTAGTAGTGTTTTTTGGTTTAAGATTTTCACTAACTATTAATTTATTTTCAAATTTTTTATTAGAAAAAAATTATGAATTTATATCATTATTTTGAGTCAAAGTCTAGAGTTTATTGTTATATATTTGAAAACTCAAGTAAATTATTTACTAATAATATATATACACATTAAAATATTTCTATACTATCAAATATATAATTAATTTTCTCACTTATTGTATTTGGTATAATATTTTATTTTTTCACAATATAATTGACTCAAGTTATTCCAAAAAAGAATTAAGATAAGGGAAAGATTAATAAATGGACTTAACATCAATTTTTTCTTCTTCAATTAATATTGTCATTTTTATGAGATTTTAATAGTTTTTACACTTTTACTCTTAAACCGTAGACTTTAAAAAATACTATAGGTTAAAAAAAATTAAGTGTAAGCAATAATATACATTACCTATAATTTTGAAAAAAATTATTGTTTACACTGTTAACAGCAACGTTTTTAAACTCGGATCGGACCGACCGGTTCGATCGGTTTAACCGGGAACCGGCCATTTGTCCGGTTCAAACTCAAATCAGCGGCTTTTATTAATGTAACCGGTCAACGTGGTCAAAATTTTCCTTCCCGATTTCTCTTCTCGTCTGAGTCGTCTCTCTCCGACCTCCGTCTCTCCGTCTCTCCGTCTCTCGGTCTCGGTCTCGCTTCTCTGTCTGACTGTCTCTGAATCTATTCGCAGAGGAGGAAACATTGCACCAAAGCACTTCACACTCGTCTCTCTCAATCTCTCGGCTCTTTGTCTCGATTTTTCTTTCTCGCAGAGACAGAAGACAGAACCGAAGGATTAGGGCTTTCGTAGTTTCGTTCGCTCGTTCTTGCATCGATCATCGTCGGGAGTCTCGGAACCACCGTTTGCTTTTGCTGGCGTTAATTTTCCTAGGTAATTATGTCTCTTTGTTGATTAAATAATGGTCCGCGACTCGCTTCCACCTCCGCCGCCGCTGCTATCGCCTGGGTGCCAGTTAAATTGGCTGGCCGAGTATTTGGTGGTGGCTGAACTGCGGTGGCCGAACAAAGCACACCGGAAAAGTGATCTGGTGCCAATTAAATTGGAACCACCGTAGTTCAGCCACCGCTCGGAACCACCGGAGCCAGACTTTTTTTTTAAAATTGAAGCTTTTTTCGGATTGTGAATTTCTGATTGTTTATTTCTATTTTGAGGCAATGTTTTTAGTTTCAAGTATGTTACTTGATTTTATCCATCTTGCACCGAGAAATGCATTGTTGGAACTGGAGCTAAGGTGCATATACAGTTTACTGATCACAGTTTGATATGCTATACGTTTCATTTTGCAGAGAATGTTCTATAAAGCTTTTCATAGTAGCACAAATTGGATCATCTAAAGAAATGAATCTTATCACCTTGCTTTTCAACGCATTGTGTTGTTAGATTTTTGTAGTTCAATTCTGCTGGTTTCTGGCAATAAAGATTTGCTCGCTCAAGAAGGGTGATGGTATAGTTTTGCCCATCTTATTTCAGGTTCTCCAAACCAGCTCCCATAGAAACATTAGTAATTATGCAAGAAAATCACTCGAACCTTATTTGATAATTTGACATGGAAAAGAGAATTTACAACCTGGAGCTTAATGATAATTTATGCTCATAAAGCAGTTCGATGAAACTGAAAAGTTATAAATGGGTCCTGTAAAGTTTCTATATTCTTAAGAAGTAATATGCTTCTATGTCTTGGGGTTAACAGCTTTAATTTAGGTGTCAGGCCAATTTTCTATATTGTTTCAGTGTGATTGAGTTCATTTGACTTTGAGGTTGTGTTTCAATTATATGGTCCTACACGATGAATACATTTATCAATACGTTGAAGACTCTGAACGTTTTGTTTTAGGAAATTATGTTGCTTATGAACTGAAAATTATTTGACAGACATTTATCAATAAATTATTCTATGTTTAATTTTTAAATGTTTTAATTGATAGTTTTAATTTATACATGTTTTTATTGTCAAATAATAACTTAATATACATATTTTATTTTATAGTCTGATGGAAGGTACAAGCTCTCATTCTACGCCAAATGAGTCTCAATCCATTGGTGATGGAAAAAGACAATCAAGTGGGAGTAATCCTAGACAAAAGAGAGACATAGCATGGAGGTATATCTCTGAGGCAACAAATGCTGAAGGAAGGAAATTTTTTACTTGTGAGTTTTGCTTGTCTATATTCAAAGGTGGAGGTATTAATCGCATGAAGCAACATTTAGCTGGAGAAAAAGGAAATGTTGCGAGCTGTAAGAAAGTTTCACCAGAGGTTCGACATATGATCAAAGAATCTTTGAAAGAAAATAGTGAAAGGGCAAAAGATAGGCGGCGAGGTAATATAGAAATTGATAAATTTGCAGTTGGTGCAAATTTGCATGATGATGGAGATGATGACATTCATGATATTTCACCATCACCAACTCAACATGTATCACTTCAAGGAAAACATCACAAGGTTGGGCAAGCAACATCATCAAACAAAAGAAAAGCAACACTTGGCCTAGAGAGTTTCTTCAAAAGTGGTACTTGTGATCCTTTTCAACCAACTATAAAAGCTTCCTTGCAAAGTAAAGAAAAATGGCATGATACTGACATGGCTATTGCATTATGGTTTTATGATGCATGTATACCTTTGAATGCTTGTAATTCTCCGTATTTTCAAATTGCCATGAGTAAAGTTGCTTCAATAGGTCATGGATACACTGGACCTAGTTATCATGCTTTGCGAGTTGGTCTTTTAAATGATGCTAAAAAACAAGTTGAGCTTATTATTGATTCTTTTAGGAGTAAGTGGAAAGAAACGGGATGTACAATAATGGGTGATGGATGGAGAGATGCTAGACAAAGGCCATTAGTTAATTTCTTGGTTTATTGTGTCACTGGAATCTTATTTATAAAGTCTGTTGATCTATCTGGAATTGAGGCAAATGCTGAAAATTTGTGCAATTTATTTACGGAAATTGTGGAGATAGTTGGCCCAAGTAATGTGGTTCAGGTTATCACGGATAATGCAAGCAATTATAAGGCAGCTGGTGAATTACTTTCTGAAAGGTATCACACTATTTGTTGGTCACCTTGTGCAGCACATTGTATTAATTTGATTATGAAAGACATTTGTGAATTGCCTCATGTCGAAGATTTATCTATTCTTGCTTCTAGAGTGACACGTTTTATTTATAATCACAAATGGCCTCTCAATTGGTTGAGAAAAAGAGAAGGATGGAAAGAAATTATTCGACCTGGAGATACTCGTTTTGCAACTACTTTTATTGCACTAAAAAGTTTATATGATCATAAAAAGGATTTGCAAGCAATGGTAATCTCTCCTGATTTCAAGAAATGTTTGAAAATTGATGTTGCAAGACAAGTTAAGCAAATTGTTTTAAGTGAAACATTTTGGAACAATTCAATTATTGTTGTGGGAATTGGAGCTCCACTTCTACGCTTGTTGCGCATTTGTGATTCTGATGAGAAACCAGCATTGGGTTATGTGTATGAAGGCATGTATAGAGCGAGGAAGCGTATTAAAGAATTGTTTAGGAACAAAAGAAGACTCTATCAGCAATACATTGACATTATTGATGCAAGATGGGATAAAATGTTGAGAAGAAATTTGCATGCCGCTGCATATTTTTTAAACCCAGCTTTTCAGTATGAGAAAGAATCTTTTTGTACAAATTCAGAAGTTGTGAGTGGATTGTTGGACTACATTGATACAAGAGTTGACAGTGGAAAGATTGAAATATATAATGAAATATCTTTATATCGAGATAGATTGAAGAGTTTTGCTAGACCAACTGCATTGAGCATTTGCAAATCAACTCGCCCTGGTAAGTTTTAAAATATAGAATTATATCTTTTTGCACTATAAATGCATTACTTTTAATATTCTTATTTAATTTCTTAATAATTTTATCTTGTTAGATGACTGGTGGAAATTGTTTGGAATTGATGCTCCATATTTACAGAAGTTGGCTATTAGAATGTTAAGTCAGACAGCTTCTTCTTCTGGATGTGAGCGTAATTGGAGTGTCTTTGAACGTATTCACACTCAGAGGAGAAATAGACTAGAGCATCAGAGGTTAAGTGATTTGGTTTATGTGCATTATAACTTGCGTTTGCAAAATAGGTAAATACAAGTTTGTTATTCAGTATGCTTTATTTTAATATGCCTAATTAACAAATTTACTAATTTAGTGTTTCCTTCTTTTTCCTTTTTCTATTTGTTTTAGGGTTAAATATAATAAAAGACATTATGACCCTGTGGATTATGAGTGCATAGATAAAACAGAATTTTGGATTGTAGAAGAAAATCCTCCAGGTGAACTTCAATACGATGATTTAGAAAACATGTTTGAAGAAGAATTACCAAAAACTGGAAAAGAGTCTAGTTCACAGCCATCTACAGGTTTAGTTAAAACTATTTGTCTTTCTTTTTTTCTTTGAGTAATTTTCATTTGTAGTGATTTAATGTTGATTTTTTTATATATATATTAGGAGAGGAAACAGATGCCTTTATGATTGAAGATATTGATATTGAAAATTTTGGTCCTCAATCTACACTTGATGATGATGGTGATGCTGATGGCGATGGCGTTGAAGAAGATGACTGGAATTAAATTCAAATTTAAGATTGATTGTGTATATATTTTTGTAATTTGAATGACATTATTGTTTTAATTTTCTAAATTTTAGTAATTTGAATGACATTGTTGTTTTAATTTTCTATGGATATTTATCGCTATATCATGTGTTTGTCAAATTAGATTGGATGATTCATTTAATGCAGAATGTACTTGTATTATTATTTTTTATTTTGAATTAATTACTTTCTGTATGAAAAATTTATACAAAAATATATTATTGTATATGTTAACAGGTATTCACACAACACTCAGAGAAACATATATATGTGTTTATATATATATATAATTGTATTTATAGTTTGGGTATATATAATTATATTTATAGTCCGGGTCAACCGGTTTTTAAATCGATTGAACCGGTCAGACCAGTGACCCAGTGAACCGATAAGCTATCCGGTTCGATCACCGGTCCGGGTCTGAAAACATTGGTTAACAGTGTAAGTAATAATATATGTTGGCTATATTTTTACTCCTAACCGTAGGATTTTTGAAAAATTAATGCCCACGGGAAGATAAGTGTAAGTAACAATATATAATGCTTACATTATTCCACGCGTGGGGAAAAAGGTTGTAGCCAATGATCAAATTGTAACCCCTAGAAATTAATAACAATAACAACAATAAGAAATGGTACCAATAGTAATAATTATAAAAATGGAAATAATTCTTGAATTATTTTCTTTTTTGATATGTAAAACATAATATTATAAAAAGATATCAAAACTAAGCAATGCAGTAAATATTAGACCATATTCTGCACAAGTTGGCAAGGAAGTTATGAAAATACGAGCGTGAATTAATTATTCATAAGAAAAATAAAAATAAAATTGTATGGATTAACAAATCACCAACATCAAAATGTCATAAACAACACAAACATCTTCCTCAATTAATTACTTGTATGCCAAACAACCCTCTCAAAATAAAGAGAAAAAAAAAAAAAGAAGAAAAACAGTAATAACAATTGAAATTGATTAAAAAAAAAAGTAGAACACTCGCATTGTTGGAGAAATTATTTCCATTTTGAACATTGTTTTCCTTTCGCCTTGCAAAAGTGATGGCGCTTCAGCCGCAGCGATACGGATCGACCCACCCGTCAAGGTTGCAATTGTAGTTCGATACACCGTGCTTGGCACATCCTTCCTCAGCAGCACTCCGTAGTTAATGCAGTGGTAGGTCATGAAGATGAGCCTTTTGGACTCCGATTCCAGCTATAACTTTGGTCGTCATTTTCAAGGCACTCCACCATAGTTCCCTCTGCATTCAGATGTCATCGAAGGCATCATCAACCCCAATAGCATTTTCCAGGCACAAGCCATTATAGAAAGGTGTTGATCAATTGTTTGCACTGATTCTGGTGAAACTCTTCCTTGAAGTTTTGGGATGGGAGGAGATACTAACAAACAAATACTTGAAACTAGATCTCGTTTCAAAGTCTGTTGGGCACAGGTTCATACAGTAGCAAGTAATCAGCGATTGACCATCGAAAAGGCAGCGAATGGGACAACTGCAACAATTTTTATGCTGGGGGAGGAGAAAGCAGACAGGAAAATTAGAGAGGGAGAGGGCCACGGCTAGGTTGAATGTATGAGCCGATAGGTGGAAAATATGTGGTGGCCCTAGGCAAATTCTCGAAGAAATTCCCAAGAATTTCTCATACTGGCAGCAAGAAGTCCAAGTTTTGTCAGATTTCAGGACCAGAACTAAATATTGTAGAGTTAGGCCCATCGTCCAATCGCATGCTAGTGTTTCAATGGCGGTTGGAAATGTGGGCAGCATTAAGGAAGTCTCATGTTAATTAATAGGTCTGTCATCGATATTAATTATATAAAAATATTTAATTTGGTTAACAACTTGTAAATTCTAAAAATAGCAGAACTGAGACAAACGGGTGAAAATAGGTCAAACACGGCCACGTGTTATTGTGTATTACCAAAGATAAGATAAAATTAAAAAAAAGGAAAACTATCCACAACTTATATTTATTTGGACGATATAGTAACTTGTAATTGGTCTGTAGTCGTCACGCGCGTGTTTGGGCACTGCACCTGACACACTTCAACATTACCCGTTAGACAGTCTGCTGGTGGCTCCACCGCCATTAAAACCTCCCCACCATCCTTTCTCTCTCTTTCCTCCCTTTTTCACCACCTGTGCACCCTCTCTCTCTACAGTCTCACCTCAAGATCTTCACTTCTTGTTCTGTTTTTTCTTCTTTCCTCTTGTTCTCTCAAGATCCATTTTCCTACATTGCTCTCTATTTCACTTATCCTCGGTCTCTGCTGCCGGCAATTTTGTTCGAGATCTCTGCCGCACTTCGTGGATCTATGTGTTGTTTGATGAAGTTGCATTGCCGTTTTTGAGCTAGGGTTTGGTCTCTACTGTGGCTTGACTAATTAACTTGACGGTTTAGACATATAGTGGGTGAAAATCGATATGCAAACTTTGAATTTCTGGGGAGAAGTTGATGCAGTTTGTCGGCGGGGAGAGGTTGTCCGAAAACATGGACAGCCCTTGGAAGTGCTCAGCGGCGTCATTGTGGTTTGAGAACAATGTTAGTGAATTGCGTTCTGGAGAGGAAAAATGCTCCTTTTTGTTCTTCTTCATCTGCTCGCCCTGCTTCCTTTTAATTTCGGTATTTCCTTTATCCTTTTTTTTAAGTTTTCTCGAAGATTACTTTTTCACTTGCTTTTTGAGAAAAGGCATGAGAAAGCAACGACGCTCCAGGAAATCAACTCTCGTGTAATTTACATGCTGGAAGGATACATAGGAGTGAATGTTGAAGTTAAATTTGACTACGACTTCCTTTTCATTTTCTGAAAATCGAATTAACTATAGTGAAGAGCGCACTATTCTTGGTTTTGGAATTGTCAAAACATAGTGAATCAGTCCCTTTTAGTACTATGAACTTACGCTTCCACTACTTTGTTTCTCCTGCTTCACGGACGAAGCCATATCTTAATTCAAATATCTATCGACTGACACAGAGGAACTACAGCCAATCATCTCAAAGGCTGATATACTAAACAGAATCATTAAATATGCTATTTGGTTTACTTGTATTAAAAATGCGGATGAGCTGTTGGTAGTAACTGAGGGGAAATGGTTTCTATAGCTTGCGAGTTAAACCTACTTTTTCAACTCTTTGAAGCTTCTTTTGGTAATTCAATTTAACCCAATTGGCCTGCTGAAGAAGGACGTGCGCTAACTGAGAGCTAACTGATTACCATAAACACTCGATACAAACAATAAAGTGCGGAACTTCATGAATTCCAAAACCAAACATGTAATGTGGTCACAGCTACTTCTGTTAGATAAGTTACTTTATGCACGCGTTTTCATGTGAATTTAAATTCTTTCGATGTTCAGGGAATCCCTCAGAGCCGATCTACTTATCTCCATCTCAGTTGCCAACCTTACCATCACTTGCAGGGAAACATTCTGTAGAACATGGTAAATTAGCCAATATTTGTCTATTACAGTGTGCTCCACGAGTATTTCCCGTTGTTTCAATTTTCTGAATCTTGTCAATTGGTGTTTTAAAGTGCTTTTAAGCTTATTTTTTCCTATATATATATATATATTTATTTATTTATTAATTTATTTTGTGCCATCCCCTAAGTAATATTATCAAGCAAATATATGGCAATACCATGTTTCTGTTTGCAGTGACTGTCACATCGACCAGTGCATCCTTTAATCCATTTTTTGCTGTCCGAAGACAACATTTTAAGTATTTATCGACTGCACCATCTCCATCTCCTGCATCCCAAGGTAATGAAGATACTATCGCATTAACTTTTTATTCCGGTGACATCAGAAATTTCCTGATGTAGAATTCTATATTAGCTCCACTTTCTAGTCCTATTGGTAGTACCTCACATAGGCATCACCACCGTGGCCATAGAATCAGAAGTCATGCTGTCTCGCCTTCTCCTTCTGCTACTCCAGGTAATCTTCTAACTGGCAATTCCTTTCCCAAAATACAAAATATGGTTTATGTTAATTGAAATTATGATTCGATATAAATGCATATTATGCACTAATTACGGATGCTTGGTGGATGAAATTGTTGTTCTAAGTTGTTTGCAACAGCCAACCACAAATATATTAGTGATAATTCAAACTAGATATTGATTTAAACTACTTGCTTGCTGGTGTCATTTTCTTTAATAATGATTAAATGTTTTGCCTGCCATGAGAACCAGTCCCTTCGTTTACTTAACTAGACACCTACTGGATTTCTGGTGATCCTGTAAATTCCTAATTTGTTGTTGAGGCCTGGCTTTGACATGCTTGTTGTAGCTTATTTTAATTGTTTTGGTGTATCGAAGAGAGATTTGATTAATGAATCTGACAGGTTGTGGTCAAACTTGCCTCGAACCACTTACTTCAGCTCCATTTGGTTCTCCCTGTGCTTGTGTGTTTCCAATGAGAGTCAGACTCCTCCTGGGGGTATCTGTGTATGCTATATTTCCAGAGGTCTCTGAGTTGGAGATTGAGGTGGCAGAAGGCACATATCTAAAACAAAGTCAAGTGACTATAATTGGTGCCGGTGCTGATGATCAAGATCAGGGAAAGACTGTGGTTGATATTAATTTAGTTCCATTGGAGGAGAAGTTTGATAATACCACTGCAACCCTAACGTATCAAAGATTTATTCATAAGAAAGTGCCTCTGAATAGGACCCTTTTTGGTGATTATGATGTATTGTTCATTGCTTATCCTGGTAAAGTGGAACTTGTTATCTTTGTATTATATTATTCTGTTAATATTTCTCTCTAGATACTAAAGTATGTTATGCAGGGCTTCCTCCTTCACCTCCATCTGGCATCGTGCCTGGCGAGGGTCCTGGTGCAAGCACTGGGAATCAGCAATACCCTATTACTGCTGATTTTGTTGGGAAAAACCCAAAATTGAGCCCTCGAATAATCTTTGTCATTGCTTTGTCGGCCTTTGTACTCTTGGTGGTCTGCTTTTCCGCAATTGCTGTCCTATTAAACTGCAAGAAGGCTGGAATATCATCCAATGCAGTTGGCCCAGTATTCACACCATCTATGAACAAAAGATCTGGTAAGGCTGTAAGCTGTACAGTGGTGTTTGAACTTGTCAGAATGTCGTAGAGACACACCTAAAAAATGATTTTCGGAGACTAATATTGCAACGTAGGATAATTAACATGTTGCCGGGGCGAAATGTTCATTGTTTTGTAGAGCTAAACAATAAAAACTTGGATGTTATGCAAACTATGGTAACCCATGTAGATGGAAAAAGACAATTGGATCTGGATTTCCCACGTAAATGTGCAGTTTGGCCAAGACTATAATTTTCTATCAGTTTTACCCATGGGGGTGATATTTTTAACTGATAGAGGCATGGCTCGGTGTCCAGGATGGTGTCTTTCACCTGGTTACTTTCATGACATGCTGGATCAATTTGCACCATTTTAAAAGGAATTGTTCGATAAATGAACAGCTGTTTGTGTGTCAAAAATAAGCAATTTATAGTGGATGGAACTTTTCTTTCTATATGATATATTTTGGAATAAATTTCTGGTTGACTAACCTTGATTGTTCACCTGCATTAAATGTTGTGTTCGAATTGATGGTCAATACACTTTTTCATGCTGTGTTAAATTTTCATTTAGTGGTCAGAAAATTTATAATTGCTTTGTTTCTTTTCATTATGGCATTTTTTGTTGCAGGAATAGGGTCCACGCTGCCAAGTAGCCCAATTAGCTCAACATCACCCTCTCTTGTTTCTGCCATGCCTGCTTCTGTTCTTTCTGTCAAAACATTTGCCCTTGTAGAGCTTGAGAAAGCTACAGAAAAGTTCAGCCCAAAAAGGGTGTTGGGTGAAGGTGGATTTGGCCGTGTTTATCATGGGATCATGGAAAATGGAACTGAGGTCGCTGTGAAATTACTGACAAGGGACCATCAAAATGGAGACCGTGAGTTCATTGCTGAAGTTGAGATGCTAAGTCGGTTGCATCACCGCAACCTAGTGAAATTAATTGGTATATGCATTGAAGATGGGGTACGGTGCTTGGTCTATGAGCTAGTTCCAAATGGCAGTGTTGAATCTCACTTGCACGGTACACTTCTTATGTTCTTTTATTTCATTGTTATACCTTTGGATTCTTTTGTGTTCATCAGAATGAGAGCGAATAAATGAGAAACTGTTCTTCCTATCAAAGCCTGCCAGATAACTTCAGTAAAATTTGACATGACCTTTTTAGACTCAATCCAATGGTTTTCTGGCTGATGTTGTAGGTGCTGACCAGAGTAAGGGCCCTCTTGATTGGGACATGCGGTTAAAGATTGCTCTTGGTGCAGCAAGAGGATTGGCTTACCTTCATGAAGATTCTAATCCTCGTGTTATTCATCGAGACTTTAAAGCTAGTAATATTTTACTAGAAGATGACTTTACCCCAAAGGTTTCAGATTTTGGTTTGGCACGGGAAGCAACAGAGGGAAGTCGTCACATATCTACTCGAGTCATGGGAACTTTTGGGTATGGTTCTTTTTGCAAGAGGGTTTAATTTAAACTCATTTTGTTGCCCTGGACCTGTCCTCTAATATAACCTGAAGCTGCATGATTTGAAATGTTTGCAAGGACATGATTTGTTAAATGTTACGAGTTTTTATGACTGTAACCTGCACGTTTCAGTTCTCCTTTTTGGTTGGTGGATTGGCAACAAAGATGAGGAAGACTTTTTGCTTGATATGGCTATGTCTACATGTTAAATTGCAGGTATGTTGCTCCTGAATATGCAATGACTGGACATTTGCTTGTCAAAAGTGACGTCTACAGTTATGGGGTTGTGCTGTTAGAGTTGCTCTCAGGTAGGAAACCTGTTGACATGTCCCAATCTCCTGGGCAAGAAAACCTTGTCACCTGGGCACGACCTTTGCTGACCAATCGAGAAGGTTTGGAGCAACTAGTGGATCCTTCCTTAGCTGGGAGCTATGATTTTGATGATATGGCAAAGGTTGCTGCCATTGCTTCCGTATGTGTTCACCCGGAGGTAACACATAGGCCATTTATGGGAGAAGTAGTTCAGGCTCTCAAGCTCATCTACAATGAGGCAGATGAGGCCTGTGGAGATGGTTATAGTCGCAAGGAGTCTTCTGCTCGTGATTCAGACTTCAAGTGTGATTTTGCCCCTTCTGATAGCAGCTGGTGGAACGCTGGTGGGATTACCCCTCGCCTGACATATGGGCAGGCCTCCTCTTTCATAACAATGGAGTATAGTTCGGGGCCTCTTGAAGAGTTGGGAAACAGGCCATGTCTTGTTGAAGGTGGCCTTGCGTTACCAACTAGGCACGGCAACAGATCAGGTCCTTTAAGGACAATCAGGAGTAGCAGACCGTTCCACAGATTACAGGGAAGTATGAGTGAACACAGCGGGCTGCTTGCAAAACGCGCTTGGATTGATCATAGTGCCCACGAATCTTCTTTTTAGTGTGTGTTTTTTAAACATGTACAGTACCAGAGGACTCATTGGTATTTGATAAAGTGGTTTTTTTGGTTGTAGTCTTTAATTTTTGGTGCTTGAAACTGGCGCGGTTTCCTTATTTTAGGCTGCGGAGTGCGGAAGACTGGATGGGGTCAATGGCTTGTAGTTTTGTTTGGTCATAAATTCATTAACATAGAGACTGTAAGTTGAAGTACCCATGTTGTATATGCTAATTAAATTCTAATGGATTTTACTCGATGTTTGCGAGGACATTTTAATTCGCTTAGTTTGATGGCTCGTATAACCCAGAAGTAATTCTTAGCAGATGCTGAGGTTATGTTTGGAATTCAACTTTCCTTTTTAAAACATGTTCTTAAATTTTATCCTATTAAAAATACTATTTGACGATATTTTATGTATATAATAAATTAGTTAAGTTTTAATTATTATATTTATTTATAATTAAATTAATATACATTCACATTTTTTTATTTATATTTTAAAAATTAATCATTAATTTTTATATAATAATTTCATTAAATTATTATTATATATATTTTTAAAAACTATATTATTTAATCAAATGAGACTTAGAAAAAAATACCCTTTCAATGGGTAATTAAAAATAATAATGCAAGAGACGTGAGATACATTTAAGAGCATTTCAAAAAATAGAAATTTAGTTGAATTGAGAATTAAATGAGAAGTTGTTTAGATTAAATAGGAAATTAAGAATTATTAACTAATATGACTACTAAATAATAAAATTAGCACTAAGTAAGTAGATTGCTCTATCAATCTTTACAAATACTTTTTAAATTGATTTTGTGGTACACTGAAATTTTACTGTTTGTTTAAAATTACTTTCAAATATTATTTATGACCTTATAAAAACCAGATTTTAACATGTTGAATTTCTATGAAATTTAAAACATTTTGTTTATTGATAAATTTGAATGTGAGTTTATTTACAAAATGAATTGTGTGAATTTAATGATTCCAGAAATTATAATCATGTGATAGATGTGGAAAAGCTGCTCATGTGTGACACTGTCGGTAATGTGGAAATGAGTTATGACCCTACTAATCGGATAATGAATTGGGACCCACTCAATCGACGTAGAAGTTTTTGGGTCGGCGACGAGTAAAATTAATATGTGACCCTACCAATCAGAAGTATAGATTGTAATACTACCTAATTTGGGTTGAAATACTAAGACTCTTAATGGGCACAACCAATAACTCATACGACCTTCCTTAATAGAGAGTGTGAGTAAAATATTTGATCAATAAAAATAGCAAATAAAGTATATACTTGATGAGTGGGTTGAAAAACTTTAATGAATAGTTTTGAAATGTTGTGATATAATGTGATTTTCTATTATTTGTTTTACAAAAATATTTTATGTAAAATTATTTTTTAACTTACATCTTATGAAAAATAAAAAAGCAAATAAATCCATTTGCTAACTGATTTGTTGCTCACGTTTTTTTCAAATGCCTATCGTGCAGAGGATGCCAATGAGTACATAGTTGTGTGGGGATGGTAGAGTGAGCGGGATGGAGAACTCGATATTGTTTTATTTTCACTTACAACAACTAAGATAATTTTAATGTGATAGTCTAGTTTATTTGTTTCTACAACAAATGGTGTTAGACTTATTGTTTTGGAAATTGATTAATATTTAATGTATTAGTTGCTTTTATATTTGTTAACTTTGGCATGCCGTGGTGTTATTTGTAAGAACTGTCGTGTTATATTCTAAATTTGGAGTATGAAAATTAATTTTTGTTATATATGTAAAAGATGAAAATTTTGTTAAATTGTATAGTATAAAGTTTAATAGCATGATTGGTCTCAACTAATGGAACAAAATGAGAATAGAACGAATTTAAAAATTGAATGAAACGAAGAAAGTAATGAAATATTTTAAAGTATCTCAAGTTTGGTATGCAAAGAGAATAATATTGGAAATTAAAAATGAATGAAATTGCCATTTAATTATTTTATTTTATTTTTATTAATGATAATTAAAAATAAAGAGTATGAATTAAAAATAAATTTTTAATCTTAATAACATTATTTCAAAATATTAAATTAATCATTATATCTTTTGCTATATGATTGCATATGATATTTAATAAATGTCTAATATTAATACAATGACACTATATTACAATGTTTATATTGCGTACAAAGATTGTATAATTATATGGATAGTAGATACTTGAATGGGCATATTTAATTGATATTTACATGTTTATTGTAAAATAAATATTTGTATATATATATTTTTAACCTTATATTGCTATTTATTATATGAAAAGTAAATATTCAATTGATATAATTATATTAACTATCTTTATAAGCAATAATATAAGTGTATATATCCATTATATTATATTAATTTATTAAATATACTAACATATATTTTGTATGAATATATTTGATAATTAATTAAATTAAATTAATATGAATTATGTTAAATTATATATTGTTGTTTATAGGTGTTTTATGTGTGTGGATGCCTAAATATGAGTAATGTGTACTTGTGTAATCTATACATATATTTATATTTATATTTTTACATATGATATTTTTAAAATTTAATTTATTTAATAATTATTATAATATATAATATTTATTGATATATAAAAACATATACATTACAAATATAAAAATTAATTAAATTATTTTAATATTGTAAAATGCAATATTTTATATGGTAACAAATTTAAAACCATACCAATTAGTTGCATCGTATTTTATTAAATTTAGTAGAAAAACATGACAAAAATGGACGAATGATTTTTCTAATAGATTGGGAATATGTAGACTCATAATTTTTGAAGGAATAACTAATCACCAGATTCTTTATGAAATGGTGATTCATAATCTTAATTTATACCAATTATATATTTAGGAATAAAATTAGGAATGCGAATCCCATTTCTCTTTCATTCTATCAAACCAATTTTATTCTAAGAACAAGGTTGATATGCGATACTGAGTTGTGAATGTAATAAATATTATCAATTATATTCTAAATGACATGAATAGTATAATTTTTATAGAAAATAGTCACTGTTAGAAGAATGTCGATTTCCAATAATATAAGAATTATTATTCCCTCTAACACTAGGGGTTTGTGTTCTTCTACTTAATGAATTACCTATTTTATAATACAATTTAATTGTATAATATACAATTACTAAACTACTCTTAATTATTCACATATTCTTTTTTCACTACATTCTTTCAATTTTTCTTTATTTCGTTTACTTTTTCGATTTATATTTACTCTGTATTTTCTATTTCTCAGACTTCATTCTATTTTTTTATTATTTTATAAATTGTATGAATGGTACAAAATATAAAAAATATTACTCTTTACTTGTATACATAGCTATTGCGTGTCCTTAAATTTTATTTTATTATATTTTTTAGTTGATATCATCATTCAATTTTAATTTATTTCATTCTTTATCTTTTATTTTATAAACAATGTAAAATTATATTTATATAAACAAGTACACATTCTATCTATTTTTTTTTAAAATGACACAATTTTTTTGTATTTATTCTATATTCTATATTACCTCCTTTGTAAAATAAAATTAAATTTATATCATGAGAAAAAATGATGATACTTTTGGATTGAAAAACAAGCGATCTTTTGTATGGAAGTTCTTTTCAATTGTTGGATTTTATTTTTTCAATCAATTTAAGTGTTGAAAAATATAAGTATCAATTGAGTTTTTCATGCACAATAGTATGAAAATTTATTATTTAAAAATAATTTTATCATTATGAGTAAATTCATGGTATTCACATGTTCATTTCTATTAGTTAATTATGAGAGCAAAATTTTGAATAACTATTTTATTTCTTGCTTGTACATATTAATAATGAGAAAATTTATACAATTTTTATTCAATTTCTATATTTATTCTATTCATATATTCATTCAATTCTTATCTTATTCTAGTCATACATGACAACTATCTCCTAATAAATTATATAGAGATAGGAACAAAAAACAAATATAGCCAAATGTTCGATAAAAATTCCATTGTTATAGAAAGGGTTTGTATTGAAAATGATGTTTAGTAAGAGTTATGTTGGGATAATTAAAATATTTGGAATGAAAGTTCTAATAAGATGAATAATATGATTTATTTGAATATATGCATAAAATATATAATGATTGAATGACGTAATAGTATATAAAAGAATGATTAGGGCTTAAGGTATAAATATAAATAAATGTGAGTATACGTGTGAGATTCATAAACGTTGATTTGATTGTTAACAGGTATAATGATTGAAAAATAATTAGTTAATTATACGTATAAAAGAGATAAAATTTGAATTTGGATAAAAATTTTGTTAAGGAATATGTTTGGTAGTTTAATATTTGAAATGATACATTGGAATTGAAAGTTATTTACAAACGTGACCCTGAAGAATAAACAGGTTTAGGACATTTAATTACCCAACAGTACCGGCAATTCCCACCGTGACATTGCTTACGGTTAACAAGTTAATCCTAGTTGTCAATCTACCGAAATTACATTATTAGCCTTGTTCTCGAGGCTTTCGACGGCAGGTTTTGTAAAATTTGATTGGGCCGCCTAATTTTCAGATTTGGGCTGTTCTTGATACTGAGCCCACACACTTATTGTTGGGCTTGCCATTACACATGTCTCAAAAAATTGTCGATTGTGTTGGTTGAGTATGAATGCAAAATAACGAAGGGAAAAAATTAAAAATTTAAAATTTAAAAATTATGTAAAAATAAGATAAATAAAAATATAGAAATGATTTGAAATAATGTATTTTAATGAAAAAATTATAAAAAAATTGTTTTCCGAACAAAGCCTTTGGTTATGTTTTGTTTGTCAACTTCATAGTTATCCATGTGAACATGTACGGGTTTTATTTACATTAAGTGTTTAAGATTATAATATATATAATGATTTTGCATGTAAAAATAAAAATAATTAGATATTAAAATTTTTATATTTATCACCATATCTTGAAAACCCCTTCATTCATGCATTTCTTGATTTCTTGAAATTATTATGATAAAAAATTACATCTACCTTGTTTGATTTCATGTGCTCAATAGGAGTACTAATTATGTAAACTTCTCAATTTCTTGAAAAATGGTATTTCTATCAACCTTTCTTGATTTCTTGAAAGCAGTGGAAAATTAAAATCTACCGGTCCTACAAGATTGGTGTTTTACACCTATTTGTCAAATGTTTTATATCATATTTTTGTGTGCGTTTTTCAAAAGTACGTATTTAATTAAGAGGTGAATTATTACAATAAAAGTTCTTAAATAAACTAAACAATTAAGAATGAAAAAGGGTATGCGAAATTAACCCAAGGATGCATTTAATATAAGACTAGTAAGCAATTATATAATTTTAACAATTGTAGTAAAATATAAAATTATTATATTTTTAATAAATTCAACAATAAAATAGAAATACTTAATTATATA
Source organism: Avicennia marina (assembly GCA_019155195.1). Taxonomy (NCBI): domain Eukaryota; kingdom Viridiplantae; phylum Streptophyta; class Magnoliopsida; order Lamiales; family Acanthaceae; genus Avicennia; species Avicennia marina. The sequence goes on from CM032753.1 coordinate 13,261,162, forward strand.
TTTTAAGAATGATAGAAAATATAGAGGTAATAAAAAGGACGAGGAAAGAATAAACTAAATGTTAATAAAAGAAAAAAGAGAGAAAAGAAAACGAAATAATAAAAACGAAGAGGAAAAGGAAAATTGTAAAGGTACTTTAATTTATTTATATTTAAGTGCAAAAGTAGTTATTAAATAATATAAATAACTTTATTAAATGGTAATTAAAAAAAAATTAATAAAGTGACCAAAGTTGGTAATTATAGGGGTAGAGTCACAATATATAGTAATGAAGAGGAAAAAAAATTCAAGATATTTAATTCATTTATATTTAAGACCAAAAGTAATTATTACAAATTATACATAAATTTATTGAGAGGGATGATTTGGAAAATCTAATAAAATGACTAGACTTAATTATAATAGGGATAGAATCATTATATATATAGTATGGATTTGTTGTATAGATTATAGAAAATGAAGAAGATAAGAGCAAATTCATGTAGAAAATAATTATATTTAAAAATTTAAACTAATTTAGACCTGAACATGTATGAACTTTTCTTTGTTTTTTTTTTCTTTTTTATAATATGAATTAACAGATGGCAAAAACCTGACAAAACTGTTTAGATAAATGAGAATTCGATTTATTAATTGCTAATTTATTACAAAATGAATATATATTAAAGGGAGATCAGTCACCTTGGCTGTCAACAAGTGTATTTTAAAAATTAACCTTCGTCAATTTGGTAATTTTAGAATAATTTTTGTTCATTAGTTTTTCTCATTTTATTCATTCTACATATTTTTATTTTATTTTTATTATATTAAGCTAATTTATCCCAATATTTGAATTTATGTAGATGATTTTTTTTTTTATGTATCACATGTCAAAAAATAAATATAGTGATAAATTTATACATGCTATTGACAAATAAAATCAATAATTTTTAGTTTTATATTAATTATAAGGATATTATCTACAGTGTCTATTTTCTTGCCTAGAGTTTTTAAAGAAGCTAAGAAAATCGTGAGCAAGCATATAATTATTATAAAAATCTATACCATGTATCAAACATTTGTTTTCTAAAAGAATCATTATGAGAGATATAAAATTGAATTCTTATAATACCTTTTTACTATTGTTTATGCATTTTTTCTCTGATACTTCTTTTTCTTTTAATTTCATTTTTGTCATCTTTTAAAATTTAATATATTATTAATCTTTAATTAATTTTATTTTTTACATCTATTTATATTATCTATACTATATTATTAAGTTAATAAGATTTTGTGATTACATTATCGGAAAATTAATTACTTATTCTCATTCTAATTTTTTTTTTAATTTCTTCTATCGTTTTCTCTCTTTTCTTTTTTAACTCTCCATTTTAATTTAGGTTTCTCCCAAAATTTTTTCTCATTTCAATTTTTTTTGATATTTCTCTATTTTTATTGTAAATATTTTAATATGTTTAATTTTAAATGATTTTATTTATATTATTTAAAATATAATAATTTATAATTTATAAATAAATTTACACGACTGTACTGCTTTTGTTAGTATATATTAAGAATATAAACTACGTTTTTCTGTTACATAATGTTAAATTATTATAATGTCCTTACTTTTTTTTATATATCTTCTTTCTACTTTATTCTCCTCAAATTTTATTTATTTCACCTTTTTGCTTAATTTTAATTAATTCATTTTTAATATCCTTCATAAGATTTAATTTATTATATTTATATTTTTCTCTTATTTTGTATATTATGCAAAATTTATGTTTAAAAATATTATTAATTTAGTTGTATAATTATACACATGCGTCCCTCTGATTACTAGAACTATATTAAGTCTAAGACATGTATGGTAAATGCCATTTGCGCCTTAAAGTAAAAATAATAAAATATTTCTCACTGACTTGCTTTAAACTTTTCTTGTTTTCCTTTATATTACCTTTTCTTATTTCATATTTTTTACCTAAATTATATTTATTGCATTTCCTTTTGTAGCCTTTTTCCTTGAACTTTTTTCTTTCTGTTATTTTATATAAATTTCTAACTTATTTTAATTTTTTAATAGTTTAGAATTTTATTAAATTTAAGATAGTTGATTTTTATTAAAAGAAAAATTATCAGACAATATATATATATATGATATAATTCAATTATAAAATAAAAACAGGTATTATATAACTTAATATTTATATATTAAAATAAAATTTTACATATATATTTAATAAATTATATTTTAAAATTTTAACAGTAGACGAGTCATTAGTTTCAATTGTCCCTATACAGAATGTAATATTTTGTATATAAAAATGATATAAAGAAAAAAAAACCAGCAGTCGTGGCGGACATTCTGAAAGGTGGGGCGCAATAAACCACCGTCCGCGTCTCTGATGGCGCGTATCTAGGAAGGGCATTAATGGAATTCCCCACATTTAATGGACTTCTCCAGTTTTTCAACTGTCCACTGCAATAAATATGGAGAGACCAAATCCCGAACAGCCTGGGACAGGAGAGACGATACTGCCGTTGGAAGGGAAAACAAAGAAAAATTCAAGAAAAAGGGAAAATACGGTATCCATTTACTGGGGAGAGGAAAACAGGGGTTTAAAGTTTCTATCCTCTTTTTACTTCCCTTTTACCATTTTCCAATAAAGCCTCAACTCTCGTTTGATTTCCCCCTTTAATGTAGTTTTTTTTTTTGTTATCAGTACACGTGAAGGAATTCAAGGAAAAGACGGGTCTTTGTGGTTTTTTTTGTCTTTATTTTTTTGAAGAATTTTAACAGATTAGTGACCTGGGGTTGGATTATTGTTTCCTAAGTAGCAGGATTGCATTGATCTGATATTTGATTCTTATCATCTTGTGGACTGATCCTTGAGTACTGATATGTCATTGAGGCGGAGCTGAGAGCCTGATACGATTGAAGTTATTTCAGGATGGTAATGGGCTGTGTTGATTGCTGCCAATTCGTTTGGTGATTCTTGAAGTGCATGCGGCATGAGGCTTTTGATAAATATTGTTATTTTTCTCGAAAACTTGAATTGATCTGTTGTACATCAGCAGGATTTGCTCCTTTCGGTTCTTTATATTTCTCCAAAAATTTTTTCGTGTATCCGATGATGCGTGTCCCTTTCCCCATTGCCCCTTTGTGCCTCTGTGATTGCTGTCTCCTATGGCTGCATCCGTAGTTTGACAAATCGATAGTTTGAAGTATTGCATTGACGCATTACTTTGAGAGTTTGCACGATGATAGTATAAAGTCAAATTATGGTCAGCGCCAAAAATGAGGTTAGGTAGATGAGTACATGCATTTGATCCCCCAATTGAATATTTGATTCCTTATCTTTTGATGGTTCTCCTCAGTTCATGATGTGGAAAATTTTTATAGCTGTCCTTTCCTCTTCGTATAGACGAAAGTAAATCTACAGCCAACTGAAATCAAAATTAGTATGGTTAGCCGATCACTCATTTAAATAATATGAAGTTGTTTGATCAAATGGACGTACAGAATTGTATCCGTTTGATACAAAAAATGTATTTGTTGCTCGCTTATTTTTAATTTAATGAGCCTGAGACTGGCCTTTTCTCTTATTTGAATGTGGACTTCCATACATTAATTTCTATGTTGGTTTCAAGATGCTGCTTCCCTAAATGCGGTTGATATGGGTAAATTGTGACATTGGAGGCATTCTTTATTGCTATATTAATTTTCATCATTTTGTGTTCATGGCCAATAGCTCAACTTTGTTCCAACTTTTGTAGGCTGCTTCTGTCACTTTAGGATTTGGTTCTCTTGTTTGGGTGGAGGATCCTGATATATCCTGGATAGATGGGGAAGTCGTTGCTGTCAATGGTGAAGACATCAAGGTCCTTTGTAGCTCAGGGAAGACGGTCAGTTTCCTCATCAGAACTTGACAACACCATTTAATTCTTACCTGCTCCAAGCTGTGTTTTCCTTCCAAATAGCTTATACATGAGTTTCATCAGTTTGTATTACCATCTTGCTCATTTAGTTTCAAGATACATGATGTTGAATTGTTGATTGTATTACATCTTGCAAAAACAAGATGAGAAATGTCATGTTTTTTGGATATCCCACCTTGTATGCTTTATATGCTGTGCTAATTATTTATTTATCCCTCTAGTCAAACAAATTCTCTGAGAAAACCATTTCTGCAGGTTGTGGTCAAGTCATCCAACGTCTACGCCAGAGATGCTGAAGCCCCACCTTGTGGGGTGGATGATATGACAAAATTGGCATATTTGCATGAACCTGGAGTTCTACACAATTTAAAAACCAGATATGATATTAATGAGATATATGTCAGTTCCCTTTGTTTCTTCTTCTTATGAAAATTATTCGGCCCTTGGTCATATGGCACCTGTAAAACTTGCTCTATATCACTGAAACCATTCTTCTCACTTTCTTTTAGACATACACTGGAAGTATATTGATTGCTGTTAATCCTTTTCAAAGATTGCCTCATCTTTATGATAGTCATATGATGGCACAATACAAAGGAGCATCCTTTGGTGAGCTGAGTCCGCATCCATTTGCTGTTGCAGATGCTGCATACAGGCATGTGTTACTTTTGGATTGATAACTTCTTGTCCTATCCATATATTTATGTGTTTTTTCTATTAAGAAGGCCAATTTTATGAGCACAGGCTTATGATAAATGAAGAAAAAAGTCAGTCAATTTTGGTTAGTGGTGAGAGTGGGGCAGGTAAAACAGAAAGCACAAAATTGCTCATGCAATATCTTGCTTACATGGGGGGACGATCTGCAGCAGAGGGAAGATCAGTGGAGCAACAGGTTCTTGAGGTAACAATTGCTTCACAGAGTTAGTAGCACCAATAGGAGCAAGTGGTGATTCTGGTGTTGGCTTGTGATTATATGACCCCATGGTTCATTTATCACTTCATACCTTAATGTTCTTTGTTGCAGTCAAATCCTGTTCTGGAGGCATTTGGTAATGCGAAAACCGTGAGAAATAATAATTCAAGGTACAAAAGATTCTATGCATGATCTGGCCCGTACTCTCTGTGTAATTTCGGTGCTTTATATTCTGAAAGGTTTATGTTCTTGTGTCCGTGCAACTAATTCATGCACAATGATAATTGCAGTCGTTTTGGTAAATTTGTCGAGATCCAGTTTGATCAGAGGGGTAGGATCTCTGGGGCTGCCATCAGAACTTACTTGCTTGAAAGATCTCGTGTTTGTCAAGTGTCTGATCCCGAGAGAAATTACCATTGTTTCTATATGCTCTGTGCTGCACCCCAGGAGGTAACTGGATCATCTGATCTGAAAAAGGAATTTTGTTTAGATGATAATTGGGTAGTTTGTTTGCCAAGCGCATTGCATTGTATTAAAATAATAGGTTTACGTGTGCATCATGTTTATCAGTCACCTCTTCTAGTTATGTTGATTATTCATCGTAACATATTCATCAATGTCTTTTTGGACCCTTTCTTTAATTATAAACATGAACTCATTCTGCTTCCTCTGACCTTCCATTCTCAGGATATTAAAAAATACAAGTTGGGAAACCCAAGAATATTTAATTATTTGAACCAGTCGAATTGCTATGCGCTTGATGGGATTGATGATGCCAAAGAATATAAAAAGACGAGGAAGGCAATGGATACTGTGGGAATCAGTTTTGAGGAACAGGTATTAACCAGAGTAGTTTAACATGAAATACCGTTACCTACTCTTGTTAATCCTATTTCTCTCTCTGTTTTAGGATGCAATATTTCGAGTTATTGCTGCGATCCTCCATCTTGGGAACATTGAATTTGTGAAGGGGAAAGAAATTGATTCATCCATGCCAAAAGATGAAAAGTCTCAATTCCATTTAAGAACAGCAGCAGAACTTTTCATGTAATTAGTTTTATTTGGACATGCATTAACTTGCAAGAACAGTTATCACACTTCCCCATACTCTTAATGGAGTGGGATGGGATTATCCTTCTTTTTAAACTTGAGGCAATATTTGTTTGTTACCGGTAGGGTTAAATCACTCTGTATTTTTTGTGTGACAATCTTCGAATAGTGAGGAAGTAAAAGAGAGGCAGAGATAAAAAAATCATTTTTGAAGTGTTGTATTTTTGGTTTGTGTGTTGTTTGAGAGTTAAAAAGATTAAAAAAAGTTGAAAACCTCAGTATTTTGTAGGTGTGATGCACAAGCTTTGGAGGATTGCCTTTGCAAACGTGTAATTGTGACTCGCGATGAAACCATCATCAAAGAGTTGGATCCGGAGGCTGCTGCTTCTAGTAGAGATGCTTTGGCCAAAATTGTCTACTCAAGGTTATTTGACTGGTAAGCATAACCTTTATGTTCGAACAATGTGCACTAATAAGCACTCACTTGTGAAGTAGCTCATTCTGTCTTTTTAAACTTCTCAATTTTGAGTTCAGATTTTGTTGAAATTAATGCTTATTGTTTATTTGTTGTTATTTGCAGGCTTGTGGATAAGATTAATAATTCCATTGGTCAAGATCCTAATTCAAAATGCTTAATTGGGGTTCTGGATATCTATGGATTTGAGAGTTTCAAGACTAACAGGTGCTTAACTGGTATGCTGTGTCTTCGTTGTTGGCTTTACAATTTTATGTCTAGCCTCAATTATATTTCATTTTGCAAATCACTTTATTACTTGGAAGTAACACATATTTCTCACCTGGCTGATTGCCCATCATATTATGCCTAATCCATAATGTGTCTTCCCCTCTCTTTCATGATAACTTGGGTTGAATTGCTGTTTATTGCTGCAATTCTATGTCTCTGTGTTCTGAAATCAAAACCATGAATACCTGCAAGGTAACATATGCCATATTGGAGGCATAGTCTTAGTGGCAATGGGTCAAGGCATATTTAAATGAAGAAAAAACAAACTCAGAGGAAAATAAGATATTTGTGAAAGAAGCAAGAGATGTGTAAAAGTTAGAGAATGAATGGAGAGCAAAGTGAGTGTTCAAAAATGGGATAGATCCATGAGAAATCCCATTTGTTAGATATGGTAACGGGGCATCCAAAGAATTGATGAGCCGTATGAGGTAGGAAACTCTCAAGTACGGTTCTAAGGGAAGGAATTAATCCACCTATTCCGACCGGGGAGAACAGGCCATTCGCCAGGGAGATTCTGAAATTGCAGAGGCTTGGTTTGATCAAGCCGCTGAGTATTGGAAACAGGCTATAGCGCTTACCCCTGGTAATTATATTGAAGCACATAATTGGTTGGGGGGAGAGGGAAAAAGAGATATGTCGTACAAAATTACTGAGACCAAAGACACCAGATAGATCCTTCTAAATTTTTAAGTTAGATTTATCATCAGGTCTTTTGACTTTTGAGATGCGAAATATCACATCGTGATTCTTCATTATGTGGTTAGTGATTGTTTCAGATTATCATCCTAGCTTGGTTGTTGACTTGGAGTATTTTGAGGCTGGTTGCATGAAAAACATTTCTTAAAGCTTTATGTATTGCTCTTCATGTATTTTTTCAGGATTACTTTGTTGCATTACATGTGTTTCTTTGACCAGTGACGTGAATAAGTGCAGCTATTTATACTTAATATATTAAACTTAAATTTAAATGTTAATCTCCACAGTTTTGAACAATTTTGCATAAACTTGACAAATGAGAAGCTTCAGCAGCATTTTAATCAGGTAACTTATCAATTTTCCTCTCTCCTAGGTGATATTTAATGACTTGATATGCATGATTCAGTTTTATGATACTCGTTTACTTATTTGTCAGCACGTTTTCAAAATGGAACAAGAGGAGTATACGAAAGAAGAAATAAATTGGAGCTACATTGAGTTCATTGACAATCAAGATGTTTTAGATCTAATTGAAAAGGTTGTGCTGTCTGTGCTGCAATGATTTCTGTTTTATGCATTGTTTTTCATAGAGCCCTTGCTAACTTCTGCTTTTAAAATTGTTCAGAAGCCAGGTGGCATCATTGCACTTCTCGATGAAGCTTGGTTAGTTTATTATCCTTGAAAAAACACTCCATTAAGGCATTAACTATTCTTTGGCTTGTTTGCTGATAGCCATAATAACATATGATGGTTCTGGCTACGTTATTATTGCTACTAACATTTGGCCCTGTAGCATGTTTCCAAGGTCAACTCACGAAACATTTGCCCAGAAGTTGTACCAGACTTTTAACAACCATAGGCGCTTCAGTAAGCCCAAATTAGCCCAATCTGACTTCACGATAAGCCATTATGCTGGCAATGTAAGTTTTAATTGGTTTATTGGATTCAAAATTTAAATACTAGAAGTTGTGTGAACTCAAAAAGTGAGAATTTAGTTGAATGGTGGATTACAAATAATTTTATGTTGGCAGGTAACTTATCAAACTGATTTGTTTCTGGACAAAAACAAGGATTATGTCATTGCTGAGCATCAGGCACTCTTGAATGCTTCCAAATGTTCCTTCGTTTCAGGCCTGTTTGCAGTATCAAATGAGGAGTCATCCAAACAATCAAAATTTTCTTCTATTGGCTCAAGGTTTAAGGTATGAAATTTCTTGTTTCATATTTTACATTTATGTTTAGCATTTCTATTTGTTACTTTGAGATATAAAATTGTCATGTGATAAATCTTACAGCAACAATTGCAAGCTTTGCTTGATACTCTGAGTTCCACCGAGCCTCACTATATTCGCTGTGTGAAGCCAAATAATCTTCTTAAGCCAGCTATATTTGAGAATCACAATGTTCTGCAACAACTGCGTTGTGGGGTAATTTTATTTTCTTTTTGTTGCTTTTTTGTGTACTTTCAGAGGTTTATCTGACTGCACTTGTTTGATGGTTATACTCATTTTTGTGTGTCTGCCCAGGGTGTTATGGAAGCAATTAGGATAAATTGTGCAGGATATCCTACCAAAAAACCCTTCTATGAATTTGTAGATCGTTTTGGCATCCTTGCTCCAGAAATCTTGGATGGAAGGTATGATGGCTGTTTCTACACTTTCAAGTTTCTCCTTCATAATCTGTATTTGGTCTATTCACTCTGGTTGGATTTATGATAGTACCGATGTGGTTGCTGCTTGCAAGAAACTTTTGGAGAAGGTGGGACTTGAAGGATATCAGGTGATGTGCTTTTTATTTGATGGAAATAATATGTGGTTTAAGCCCCCTTCAATACAAATATCCTATTTTAGGCTTGAGGCTGAACTTGTTAACATTTTTCCATTCCTTTGTTTTTTTTCCTTTTTTTGGTTTTTATAACTTGTTGTACCAAAGAAAATTATTTTGACTGGACATGTGTTTTTTGATGTTGATGCTCCTGTGCATGACAAGGAGGTTTTATTTGTAATCAAACCTGCAGTTCTTCAATATTTTTGCTTGCTTTATGTACTAATAGCTCGAAAGGAACTCATGTTGCCTTAGTACTTGTGTGCAAGTTTAAGTTGCTGAGGCTCTTTTGCTTTCTAGGGTACTGGAGTTCTAGATTAAACTGCTCCATGGCTGTTAGGTAAATATCTCATGATATATTCATAATGTCCTTGACCTTGGTTGATTTTGCTCATTATATTCAATTAATGATGTTGAAAGTAATATTGTGGACTTGCCTTTCTCTTGATGAAAATGAGGTGATGTGTGTTATATGTATTTGGGCCGCTTCTGTCTAGCTTGCTCATGGGACGCAATTATGGAATTTATAGTTAGTTACATGAGTAGATTCTGACCCTGTTTTCTTGTTTTTTCTGTTACTCTATCGTGAACACTTATTGCATAGATTCTTGTTGAAACAGATCCTTCGGACTAAAACTGGAAGACATTGTAAGTTAGATGATTATTAGATTTTTTTTGCATTGTGTGCTGGAAGTTCTTGAATGATACTTTCTTTTTTCTTCCACATTTCTTAAGGAGATCCCAAAGATCTTCGTGTTGACCTCAGCTAATGTCTGACTTCTTTGCGAATATATTGCAGTGTTCCATCAATAAAACTCTCTAGCATTCACTGTTTAGCTATATGATCTATTATTCCATAAGCACTGATGGCTTTTTCATTTGTTCAATATGTTTCTCAACATTGAACAAACCCACCTTGCTTTTCCAGATTGGTAAGACAAAAGTGTTTCTGAGGGCTGGTCAGATGGCAGAGCTGGATGCTCGGAGGGCTGTGGTGTTAGGAAGATCAGCAAGCATTATCCAGAGGAAATTCCGTTCATATATGGCTCAACGAAGTTTCATATTATTGCGTCAGTCGACAATTCTTATTCAATCTGTGTGCAGAGGTAATTGATTTTGTCAGATAGTTCTTACTTCGTTGACAGACTATTCCTTGCCATATTAATCAAGTTGCAGATTGTGAATATTTATATTTTGCGTTGCAGGAGAACTTACTCGGCATGTATATGAAAGCATGCGGAGAGAAGCCTCTTGCCTCCGGATTCAGAGAGATTTGCGGATGTATCTTGCTAGGAAAGCATACAAAGAGCTCTACTCATCAGCTGTTTCAATTCAAAGAGGAATGAGTGTGATGGCTGCTTGTAATGAGCTTCGCTTTAGACGGCAGACAAGAGCAGCTATTGTGATTCAGGTACTGTTGGCTCTCTGAGAAATCATCTGACAAGGTATCTTTTTGACTTCTATTTGACGAATGACTTGAATAACTGCAGAGTCATTGCCGCAAATTCTTAGCTCATTTCGGATATATGAAGCTGAAGAAAGCTGCAATCTGCACACAATGTGCATGGAGGGCAAGAGTTGCTCGTAGAGAATTGCGCAACTTGAAGATGGTCACCTCTTTCTCTCTCTCAATATATACTTGCTTCCCCCCAACTTGTTGATAAAACTATATGCAGTTGCATGTTCCTGTTCTTGTGAAGTCTAAGTTTGTTTGCCATTTAGCATCCCTTATTCGCTCAAAAACACACAAAAAAATAATACAATACTTCAAAAATAAATTCCCCCTTATATATACACACAAAAATTCAAAAATCGATAATTACCTATATTTAAAATCTAATCATCACCTATGCGTAGGCACACGGTCACAGTTATGTATATTTATACTTTGACAACCAATCATTACTTAAAATCTAATCATTACTCCACTATACTATTACATCATCTAATCATTACATAAGATTATATAAATGCAAAACACAGACAAACAAATGAAAACATAAATACATTATTTTTACACTATTCACAGACATTTACACCAAAAGCACACCTCATTTTTATCCTCAAAAATGACTCCTAAACTCTACCCAAACCTTTTCTAGCATGGTGGTAATAATGACTTGGATGATAGGACACACAATTCCCTTGAATAGGTTTAAGTGGTTGGAAACCTATCATTTCAAGTATGGGGGATCGATGCTTTCCATTTTTGTGACCTGCTTCTGAAGATGAGTGACATTTTGACTGAAAACTGTGGATATATACAGTGGAAGTGACACACAAACAGTTCTGGAGTGATGAGGCATTTCTGTTAAGATATACGACATATTTAGTTTGTGATCACTCTTCTAATGTCTGGCTTTGCTATATATCTGATGCCAATGTAGAATTATGAGTTTTTAAACCATCAATTTCTTTAATAGAAGGTTAAAGAGGAATCCTGAAATGGGGATTCTCTCTAGAGAAGATACCTCACTGCAATTGCTTGTGTAGTCTTAAAATTTGTTGGATGCTTATGGTGTACCCCATACGTATTATTTACTTCTTAAAACACAGGCTGCAAGAGAAACTGGTGCTCTTCAAGCTGCCAAGAATAAGTTAGAGAAGCAAGTTGAAGATCTGACTTGGAGATTGCAACTGGAGAAACGAATGAGAGTAAGTTTTATCTTCGTATGCTTCTGTTCCATTTATCCTTTTGCAACTATGAAAGCACTTCGAAGCATTTTGAGGCACAATTTTTTCTGAATTAAGATATGGATTTTATTGGTGCACTCTTTGATTGTACAATTGCAATTAGGTGATAAACAGATCTTTTGTTTGAAAATGTTAGGAACATCTGTGGAAAGTAATGAGCATCCAATGACCCACTATTGGTAGTCATGAAACTAAAGGGAAAGGAAGTTTTACATGTTTTCATCAAATAATAAATGATGATTTGGTGCCATGTGGAAAAATTGAGAACTACCGGAGCAGGTCAATGTGGAACTAAAAAACCCTCAAGTAACAATATTCAAGTAATTTAATCTTTAGCTGAAGCTAAAACTCGAGTTTGTCTTGTGTGATGCATTCTTTGTTGAAAGATAAGTCCATGATGCTTTCTGGGCTAAAGAAAATCTTTTGTCAATGTATACCAGCTGAAATTAGCTTTTGTTTTATTCGGTCGCATTTTAGAGGTTGTAATTCCTGCATTATAATACATGCGAACTGCATTCTTTCGGATGAGTCATGGTCATCGGATCAAGATGCTGGGGGATGAAGTGAATTAATGATAGCAAAGTTCTCTTCACCCTATTATTTGGTGATGGGACGTTCTATTACTAGATCCATCCTATTCTCTTTGTAATTATATACATTTAAGACCACCATTAACTCTTCCTTTTCCTCTAATCCATGCACATGCTTTGTGTTTTCACAGACTGACCTAGAAGAAGCAAAAGCTCAGGAGACCTCAAAATTACAAAATGCCTTACAAGAGCTTCAGCTTCAGTTCAAAGAAACCAAAGGCATGCTACAGAAGGAAAGGGAAGCTACAAAACGGTCAACTGAGCAAACCCCAGTAATACAGGAGGTTCCAGTCATAGACCATGAAGAAAAGGAGAGGCTCAGTGCTGAAAATGAAAAACTCAAGGTAAAACTGGGAGATTTGGGGGCTTGTACTGTTCAAGATTTAATGTGAAATGTGTGGAATTAATTGCATTAAATACTTGTTTCACCATTGCATCTTGTTTTTTGTATTATTACAGGCCTTGGTTAGCTCTCTGGAAATGAAAATGGTGGAAACAGAGAAGAAATATGAAGAGGCCAACAAACTTAGCGAGGAAAGGTTGAAGCAAGCTATGGAGGCAGAATCAATAATTGTGAAATTGAAAACCAGTGTGCATAGGTTAGTTTTCTTAATATCCTTTCAGGTCAGGTTGTCATTTGTCATATATTGTTGCAGGATTATGCTCTTTTACAGAACTATTGTTTTATAGTCATTTTTATTCTTAATTTTGTTGCACAATTATCTTCTTCCATGTGTAGGCTTGAAGAAAAAATTTCTGACATGGAAACAGAGAACAAAATTCTTCGGGAGCAAACCTTGATGGCCACCGCTAATGGAGTGTCAGGACATCCATCGGATTTAGTAACAAAGGTTGATTACTTGTCCAGACAATTTATCCTCTCCTGCATTAATTCCCAATCTATTTCCTTATGACATGTTCAGGTGTTAGAAAATGGACACCATGCTACTGAAGCTATCAGAGCTGATGTACTATTCAATTTCTGAGACAAAACAGTTGAATGACATAGAACATGCCATTAAACAGTCCCAATGCTTTTGGCCATGTTTGTTTTCATTTTTACGACAACAAAACACACGCTATAATCATTACACTTCTAAATTTTCTCTCTTACTGTTACAAAATTCCTAATGTAAGTACATGTAAAAACACATATTAAAATGAAAACAAGCATAACCTTTGTTTCTTTCCTTTTTTAGCTTCGAAATTCAGATTTTCACTGTTGACACTGGCATTGATTTCCTCAGGATTTAGCGCAATCTCCAGCGAAAGGTTATGAAACCCTGGATAACAAACCGAGGAGACCCTCAACTGAACGTCTGCATGTCCGTTTTCTAGAAAATGACTTCTCCTGTGTTTCATTTGTTAACATCCATGATTTATGGAGTGGAAATAATTGTAATTTTTGTTGCAGGAGGATGTTCATGCTCTCATGGAGTGTGTAACAAAATATGTGGGCTTCAGTCAAGCCAAACCTGTTGCAGCTTTCACAATATACAAATGTCTTTTGCACTGGAAATCTTTTGAAGCTGAACGAACTAGTGTGTTTGATCGTATCATTCAGATGATTGGTTATTCTATTGAGGTAATTGAGCAGTTTTTCAGATGTAATCCTTTATTGGAATGGGGGGGTCTTATTACTTGGTCTGGCCTGGATATGTTGCTGAAGTGTTCCTTTAGTAGGCTCTAATGCAATATGCCTTTATGGGGATTTCCCCATTTTAATTGAGGAAGTGCCATGACCTTTGAACTTATTGTTGCCTGTGAATTTTTCATATTTTTGCAGCTTCGTTTTTGAACGTTTATGCTGATTTCTTTTGCTAGCATTTTCCTTTTACTTAGTGTGTTGAAAAGGAATGGTGAAAAGTTGTTGCCTTCTTTAAAATGTCAGGAACATAATCCTGCTCTTGTTTCTCATAGCATCATGTACTATTATCAATGAATTGAAAATAATTAAGCACCAATTAATGCAGGATCAAGATAGCAATGATCATATGTCTTATTGGCTGTCAAATACTTCTACACTGCTGTTTTTACTTCAAAAAAGTCTGAAACCTGCTGGTGCAGCTGGTGCTCCAGTTCATAAACCACAACAATCAACCTCCATATTTGGGAGGATGACAATGGTAATCAAATTTCTTTCATTCTTTACCTTTCAACTGGCATCACCATTGGATGAATGGTATAAATAATACTGTATTCAGGGATTTCGGTCTTCCTCTTCTGTCAACACCGGTGCTGCATCGGCACTTGAAGCAGTGCGCCAAGTTGAGGCCAAATATCCAGCCCTGCTTTTCAAGCAACAGCTCACTGCATATGTAGAGAAAATATTTGGCATTATCCGAGACAACTTGAAGAAGGAGGTGGGATCGCTGCTTGCTTTATGCATTCAGGTATATTTTTAGTATCCATGCTATGCCAATTTCCATCAGATTCTGCCTCTCGTTTCTTATTTTATTTTTGTTGAATCAAGAATATTGTACTTTGTAAGGAGTTTGTTGAGTTGTTGATGCAACTCTCTTGGAACTGACATCTGTTTGAAACTAGATTTTGATATGAGGTGACAATCCATGTTGCTTTCCTGCTGACTATGTCTCACCTTTTCCAAGTGTAAATTCTATATATTCTCATATAAGAAATGCTAATTCAGCTCTCAAAAGGACACGAGAAAGTATGAGGCCATATTTATTTATATGTTTAAGGTTTCAAGTGACAAACTAAAATAAGTAAATATTAATTTAATAAATAATATTTAATTATTTTGTCTGTCTTGTGTACTATTAATCTGTTTTCTGGATGGACAAAATGGTTTCTGTAGATTCTAGCTACTTTTTTGGTTGACAAAATTTGACAAGGGCATGCGTGTAATTTATGAAAGTTTAGGAGATTAGCTGTTATTATACCCAAATTTCAGAAGTGTGATTGTTAGTATTCATCTTCGTTTAATATTTTATTCACTAAAAAAATTTAATAAGAGTTCATGACCTCCTGTGAGGTTTTCACCTTCAACGTCATCTTAATTCATCACCACCATATCTACTCTGCAAATTAAATCTTTTTTATATTGATTTGTGTATGTATGGTAGATATATGTGGGTCTGCGTACAATCTCCACTGTAATGGGTTTGTGTGCACGCATGGATATATGTCTCTGCATATATCAATATATTTATAGATGTTTCACATCGAAATTGTTTGTTACATGTTTATTACCAGAGTAATGTATAATATGTACATAAGCAATTGTATACGGGTTGTGTGCGTGTGAGATAGGGAAAGAAAAGAGATGAAAGATGAATGAGAAAAGGGAGAAAAATTAAACTTTTTACCAAACAGTATTTTGTCTTTACACAAAGTAATTTATAAGAGAGAGGAAGGAGAAAGGTTGTAATTATATAAACCTCAAAAATTGTAGTTGTAATTATCCTTGAAAAATACTTGAACCAAAGGGATTTAAAGCTGAGAAAATTAAAAGAAGAACTAAAGTTGCAGTTTTGGAGTATTTTTCTTTTTTCTCAGTATAAGGAAATCTTCAGGCTGTTTTCCATGATTAGTGGGCTGTTTAAATTATGGGGAGAAATATGGTATGGGATTGTTTATTTAGTTATTTATTTATTTTTTAAGTAGTAATTGTGGTTGTTGCTTGTAGTAATATATACACGCTTAAAAACAACATGACAATTCATAACAATCAGTAACTATTCTTGTTCGAAACTTTCAATTTGTTGGCATTGTGCTCCAAATCCTCCCAATACATTTGACTTAGTTACAGGCTATAATATGAAGTATTTACCAGATGGGCTCTATGCTCCGTTGATTGACATCTGATTTAGTTCCACTTTGTGTAAATTGTTATCGTGTTGTCTGTATAAGTGCTTCTGATCTTTTTTTTACCCTTCTGAAGAGCAATTGCATGAACATTTTCTGGTGAGATTATTATTCCTTCCTCATTATGTTCTCTTATAAAACTCAGGCTCCAAGAACCTCCAAGGGAAGTGCACTAAGATCTGGGCGATCCTTTGGCAGAGACTCTCCAACAAATCATTGGCAGAGCATCATTGATTGCCTCAACTCGCTTCTCAGCACCCTGAAAGACAATTTTGTATGAATTCAATTCTTGCTGCACTTTATATACTGATTTTTAAGGCTTATGGTGCTAACAATTGTTGGGTTTTCAGGTTCCGCCAGTTCTCATTCAGAAGATATTTACTCAAACTTTTTCATATATTAATGTACAACTCTTTAACAGGTGATTAAGGAGTTCTTATTATCAAATCTTGGACATGCTTCGATGCCTCCTTTAGCGTATAAAATCACTAATTTTACCCAAATGTATGGCTTATAGTCTTCTTCTTCGCCGCGAGTGCTGCACATTCAGCAATGGAGAGTATGTCAAGGCTGGGCTGGCTGAGCTAGAGTTATGGTGTTGCCGAGCGAAAGAAGAGGTAATTTCTGTCAACATCATGTTTATTGTCTTCTGCTTTGTGTGCCATACATTCTTGTAATGAATTCTTGCCTTGTTGAAATATTCTCGAACCCCAGTACGCTGGCTCAGCTTGGGACGAACTCAAACACATAAGACAAGCTGTTGGATTCTTGGTCAGTTCATTTCTTTGAAAGTGTTCTTTTTACTGCAAATTTAATCATTTACCTATATAGCAGTCCTGTAGCTCTTTTCAAATCCTGCTTATTGTTTTATTCTTCCTACAGGTTATACATCAGAAGTACAGAATATCATACGATGAGATTACCCATGATTTGTGTCCCGTAAGTAATCCTCAACCTCCACCCACCACCACCAAAAAAAAAAAAAAAACAATAATTTGTTGGAAACCAAAATCATACACGATAGGAATAGATTTAGTTTGATTAGATGAAATTACACCATATCTGTAAGATGAGATATATCTGGCAGAGTATTATCCTATAAAATTGTTTTTATTATTATATTTTTATGTTTTAACTAATAAAGAGGTATCCATTATAATATTTCTGTCGGGAGATATAATATATTTGTGGCCTTTGGGACATTTATCCATAGATATAGACCTAAATAGTCGAACCACATAATTCTTGTCTTATGCTTTATTTTTATTTCTCCACTTACAATTTAATTCTTTCAATTTTTAACATCACAACTAAAATAGACCACAAAATTTTCTGGTGAGAAATCCACACAGGCACTACATGGGGGAAAAAGTTAAGATGATCTTGGAAGTTGCATGTGCTATTTTTTCTTTCTTAGCCTTTCTTTTCTTGGCATGTGATGCTTTGGATGGAGCTTTGTAGTTTGGTGCTTTAACTAGATTCCGGACATAGCGGTTGTGTAGAAATCCTGTTCATCATCTCATTTTGACTTCATCTGTGCCCTCAGATTCTGAGTGTCCAGCAGCTGTACAGAATATGTACTTTATACTGGGATGATAGCTATAACACTAAAAGTGTGTCCCCCGAAGTAAGTATTTTGTTGGCTAAATATTGGTTTCTTCCAAAAGCCTCTCTAGTAAATAGATGTTTCAGGTAATCCTAATTCTTTTTGACCTTTTTATGACAGGTTATATCTAGTATGAGGGTGCTAATGACAGAGGATTCCAATAATGCTGTCAGTAGCTCATTTTTGTTGGATGACAATTCCAGGTACTAGTTTTTAATTTGCACACACACACACACACACACATATTTTGCCGAAGTGCATCCAGACCCTTCTAATTTATCATAGTTATAATTATCCCATCTTGTTTGAGAAATCACGTTTGTATCTATTGCTTATGCTGAATTTTTACAAAGGAGTACAGTGCAGAATTATGTAATTACATTTTTAAATAAATACATTTTAGCATCCTTTTATTTTTTATTTTATATATTAGATTTATTTTTTTAATTTTTATGGTATACACAAATATAAGAATTGTGTTGTTTATATAATAAGTTATTAGATATCATTATATATTTTTTAAGTTTATATAAAATAAATATTTTAGACAGTAATACAAAATATATCAACAAGACCCCTAAAGTAGTGAAAATATTTATAAATATGTTCCTATTGATAGATGCGTTCTTACATATAACTCCGAAGAGCATTCCTGTCAACAAAATATAGTCATATTCAAATTTGGCCAGTTTCTTATTTCCATTCAAGGAAGGACAATTTTGGAAGTTCATATCTTTTGTCAGATGAAACTCTATTTCTTAGATGGATTAAATCTTTGTGAGGTCTGCATATAATTGTAATTATGACTAACTCCAATGGATCTGTTTTCTCTTTTTATTTCTACCTTTCTGCCGTTGTTTGATCCCTAGGCTCATGCTAACTACATCAGTGTTCTTTAGTTGCTAAGCTTCATTTCTGTTCAAGGAAACAAATATATTTTTTAAAAGAGAGAATAATCTGAATATCCCAAGACATTATGGCTATGTTTATTTTCTAATTAAAATGGGGGAGGAAAGTTCGAGTGATTTGAGTGGGGTTGAAAATTATGTTTGATTTGTAAGATTTTAGTGGGTAGGAAAATTATCGTTATATATATATATATTTAATATTTAATAATAATTGAATAATGTGATAGTATATTAGTTTATAAGATAATAAGAAAAATAATGTGAGTAGAAAAATTGTAGGGATAGGTGTTGGATTTTATTGTTAGTAGGTATAATGATTGAAAAATTATTAGTTATGCCTACCTTGTGGTTGTCTAAAATCATATTGTATTGGTTCCCTATAGTCCGGTCTCTTCCATCCTTTTTGTGATGTTATTGTAGATCATAGAAAAGACTAAACTGTTTGCATACGTGAATGCAGCATCCCGTTCTCGACTGTTGAGCTTTCCAACTCAATTGATGCGAAGGATTTTGCAGATGTCAAGCCTGCAGCAGAACTTCTTGAGAATCCCGCCTTCCAATTTTTGCATGGCTGAGGATAGCGAGCCATAACATCTCCTCATTCTTGGGTTTGGGACAGTTAAATCAACATTTCCAACAGGCAAAGCCAGACATCCACTGTAAATTCGTGTTCTTATGTTGATATACTCCTTTTTAACATATAGATCGTTATACGAGTTTCTTTTATTCTTTACACATGATATTTGAGAAGTTCCTTAGCATTAGGGGCAGGGAACTTCATTCAACTGGCAAATGCCTTCTGTTTTGTATTTTTTTTTGCCTGGGCCGAGGTGGCCATATTCTTGCTAGGTTATTAGGGGTTCCAACGCTTGTCTTGCGTCTTGCTGAGGTGGTTTAGGCATGCCACCCTACATTTACATGTAATACACATGTCATTAAGGAATCATGTCTCCGAAATATAAGTATGTTGATTTGTTTTTTATATGTATGTTGCTTTGTTTTTTTATATGAAGATGTTGATCATCATTTTGTTTTTTATTCACAATTTGCAAAGGAAATTGTGTATCAGTAAAAGGATTGTCTAAATCGATGGCATATTGGGCCGCGGTCAACTCATTTGCATGTGTTAATCTCAAATTGTTGATGAATTTGATGCGATTCAAGGTTGATTTCATTGATTAATTTTAAATTGTTCATTAAAATATGAATAAAAAATAAAGAAATATAATTTAACGTAGTTCAGTCATTGACATTCATTAAAGAGATCTTGTATGCTCTAGACTAGTGAAGCAAATACATGTATAAAATGGCAAGAAGAAAGACTTTCATTAATATTGCTATAAAGAGTTTACTAGATTCTTCTTTAGATGATGTTTTCACTTTCTAAATATATATTCATAAGGATCATTCCTTCTTAAATGTAGCTTTCAAACATGTTATGAGAGAGAAATCTTCTTTTCAATAGATGCACTTCCTTTGTCTTCTTTAAGATACACACACACATATTATTTTATATGTTTAAATTTATTCTTTAATATTATTCTTCAGTTGACATCAAAACTTATATGGAGGGACAATATAAGTTGGAAACAAGTGTCGCCAAATTACAAAATATCGTTATATCGTGTTTGCATTTGAGGGCCATCAAAATGAAGGATTTGGCTCAATTTTATCAGCATTCTAATGGTACATACACAGCAATTAAGCAGGCTATTGATATTTCTTTTATCTTCTACTTCTTCATTTTTGAAAAAAGAATTACTACATTGATGACTGTCATGTTTTGGGGAAATTTTTGGATTGATTGATTTCAATAGGATTAGTCTTCAGGACAGGACAAGAAAGTAGTAAAAATATCCTCGTCTTCCAAGTAAATAAGGGTTATATTTATTGTATGTCAATCGGGTTCTTATCATTGACCAAAACGTGTTAGAAATTTAATTTAATAATTCATTTATTTATTCATTCTGTAATTAATAAACACAGACCATTATCTGTATTTCAAAATTCAAATGGACCAGTGTATGAGGAATTTCACATGAATTGTTGATGATTTTTAAGTGTGCACAAGGGTCCTTCATCAGCTAGCCCAAAATTTTCACCATGACTCGGGACCCTTACCATGGGCCAGTTTTCCCACCGTCTCAACTGCTCTAATCTCGGAACATTAAACAGAGTAACAGTTCTCAAGTATTCATCATGTTACGGAATTGTACTGGAGATATTATCAAAGTTTTGTCAAGCCAAGCTTTGATTGGTCTCCATCGTCTGCATTTTAAGATTGAATGTCAACATCAACAATTAATTTTCCATCCTCCATTATAGCTTCCTTCGTTTTGTTTCTAAGCCATGGAACTTAGATTGACGCGTGACATTGGACGGACTGGACGATGTGGGCCACAAGAAATCTTTTTGTACTTGGGCCCACAAATTCAGACATTAAATGTGAACAAGTCTTTTCAGGCATTTAAATAGATCATCGTTATTTAGAGCACAACGATGCTTGTCCCATCAAAAATTCTCGATAAAAAAGGTGTTATTTAGGGTCACCTGTGCTATCAAGAATTCTCGATTGAAAAGGTGCTGACAGGACATGCATTATAGACGCATTATAGACAGCTACAGAATAAACAGAAAATAGATAAGTTGGCAAGTCAAACGTGAGATAATACATGAGTATGGGAGCAGCCCGAGTGGACAGGGACGGGCCAATGAATTTCACCCCATTCAATAAGCTGTAATTGGTCCATTTGCTAGATGTTCTGGTCCTCTTGTATTGAAAATCAACAGCTTCACTCACTCTTAGTCACTCTGGCTGGCTGTTGGATGTTGTATGAAAACTATGGCAACTCTAAAACCCTATAATAAATTCACCCGAATTGCTATCCCTGCCACTCTAAATGATAAGAGGATAATGTTGGTTGGCACTCCCTTGTAAGCACCTATAATATTGAGAGCCTACCCTAACTCATGGTGTTGATTGGAATCAGTCTCATGTGAATTTTAAAAACAAAGGAAATATGGTCCACCAAGAGTGTGTTCGGTCAAATTTACAAAATTTTAAATATCATATAATGTATTTAAAAGCTTAGAAGTTAGTGTAGAATGTTTGGAAAAATATTTTAAAAATGAGTTTACGATGTTAGGAATTTATAAACATTCCTATTTGGAAGTCAAGAAATTTGAACATATATATATATATATATATATATTTGGTTTAAAGTACTAGATTAACACATGTAATTTTGATCAAATTAATTACGAAATTGTGGTTGCAAACATCCTACAAGTTGCATTTCATTTTATTATTAAAATAAGTTCTAAAGTGTTATAAACTCAAAAAAACACTATATCCAAGATATAGAAGCTTGTAAGATGAGTTTAATTAAACTCAAACAAACATCCTGTGAGCTTTCTTTCCATAATTGAATAGTGCGAGTTACCACACAGTGTCTCATTATATATAACAATAAAAAGTAAATCGTTATTTTATGTTGCAACCAATCATCATTCATTCAATATGGAGTACACATATAGGGCAAGAGAGTTTGATAGGGAACAAATCCATTTAGACAAATAAGATTTGCTCGACATTTTCCTTTGAAGTTACATGTATTTTGGGGGTGTCCTCACAGATGAATGCATAAAGTCATTTATTTGGGAACTCGGAAGGAGCAGGAACTCCTCTTGAGAGGATTTTATTCACACTTTTTTATTTTGGGGATCTGGGATGAATAAGTCAAGAGACGAAATAATTACGAATATCTACGAGAAATACTAATCCATTCCATAACGATGTACTGTAAAATAAAATATTTTTATTACTTGATTAACCATCAGAAGAAAGAAACACAATGGGTACGCTAATCAATAAAACAAATCACATTTCCAATATTCTAAATAAAGGTCTTTTTCAAGACAAGTGAATACTAGGGCGATCATCTCATTCCTGCTAATTAATTAGTAGACAAAGTTTCGTCTTCATTCATGAAGATTGAAGAATGGATCGGAGGTGAATGTGACTCTCAATTGAGGGTTGTTATTGCTATTCGGGCACCACCGACAAATTATCGTACTTGTGCATCAATATGTGGTCTTGATATTGTTATTTGATCAAACTATGGACCATAGGATATTGTCAACATGGATATCATCAAGATTCATCTTTATCCATGCATGGGAAGTGGCGGTATTGTGATGGATGGATTGATATGTCGCAATGAAGAAGCAATGGAAGATATGACAACATTTGGAATGTAAATTGAGTTTTGTGTGTTAAAAAATGATTAACCTTCCTTGAGTTTCTTCAGCTCTAAGTTCGTCTGCATCTGCATTAGTTGCAGCAAGCTATGATATCGATACATGTGAGCTTTCTTAATTTTTTATTAAAGCATTTTTTTTTTTTGTAATTAATACAAAGCATGATTGCTTCGCTATAAATAAGTCCCACGTTATTAATATTTTTGGGTTGAAAATTAAAGAAAAATTCTTATTCTTTTCTTCACTACAATGTAACGCACACTTTCAAGTTTCTAGTATACATCAACACAGGCCAATTTAAGTGAGAATAATGTTATTATTTCACAGTGCTTGCACTTTAATATGAATTTAATTCAAATCCATCTTTAAAAAATATCATCCACTTTTAGACGTGACATTATTTGACACACACACACACACACATCACAAGATTAAAGGGCCACAGGATTAATAAGGTCGAAGGTTCTAAGTGGTTCGATGCATCAATAATGTTGACAAAAATATTTGTAAACAAAAAAATTTCATGACGTGGCAGCACCTCAATATTTTTACTGTCTTAATTGGGATAAACTCACCGGATTATCAACCGATCGACTTAATGTTGTAATAAAATAGGAAAATAAATACTTTATATATCCTGCGTGTGTTCGTGTGTATCTGTGTTAATCTAATTTCATCAGATACAACTAATAATGCCTCTAACATGGTATTAGGATCACCAAACCCCATCAAGGTAACATTTCTTGATTAATCAAGATAAGTCGATTTTGCGTATTTGGCTCATTAATCAGCTCATTACTCTTTATCTCATTATAAATTTGATCATTGAAACCTTTTGAATAAATTAATTACATATAATAAAATTAATCAGCAACACCACCTGCATTTCTTTCCACGAAGAAGACTGACAGTGTAGACCTATTAAACAAGCTAAGTATCCAAGCTACAATATATAATCTTATGAGTCTTTTCTTCCCTAGAATACTTTTTCTTTCACGCGCGAATATATAGCAATTATAGATTTCACAACACTTTTTGCATAGTTTAATCACCAAAGTTAATTAAACCCAAACAATATAAATATATATATATATATATATATATGTGTGTGTGTGTGTGTGTGTGTTTGTGTCTACCCGAGACGCTCTTGTTTAGTACAATTGGCCACCGAAAGTATGGAGTTCGGGACTTTGGGGGTCATTTTATATTTAAGATTATTGCCACAACTTAAAGGAAGAAAGCAAGTGCATATAAATATATTATATTATAATTAAAATATACAAGACCATTGAGAATGAATTACATTTCTTCCACAAGTGGTAAATTCACAGCACAGCCTGGCTGGGGAGCATATGAAAAAGCTGGTGAGCTGCAAAAACCTAATATAAACAAACAACACACATCCCTATCAAATCGTGCATGGAATGAATATATATATATATATATATATATATAAAACTCCACTATGTACTTGTCAGAAGATTTCAGTGTTCAGAATTTTGTGATTGAACCTCTATTATTCCAGATTCAACTCTTTTCTATATGATTACAAATGTTGATCAATATAAAAACAATATAGACATTCATATGATCACCAATTCCTGAAATTTCATTAGTTATGACTAACTCCATACGCATATTTGTGTGTGTGTGTGTGCCTTAATTAACAAAGTTTGGATTCCTGCTTTTCTTCTTTTCGGGTTCTTGCATTTCCTTGTTTTAGAACATGGAGTGGGAATGGCCAGAGCTAAAGTTGAAAGGGTAGCGGTAGCAGTCCTAGAGAGCCTTTGTCAAATAATCAAATCAACTTGAAAAGGCTAGACTGAATATGGGTAATGCACGTATACGCTATCTTTTCATGAAAAGAAGAGACCCCATGTACAATATCAACTTATTGGATTACTGTTCGACTGGATGGACTGTTTCTAAAAAATTGATAGACCCTTATCATAATAGTGCTAAAAATGCGAGTTTGAATATAATGCAAGTTACCCAAACATCAATACATTTCTCTTAAGCAATATATTTTAACCATTGTCAATCCACTGTTAACCGTCGTCAAGCGGGTTAACCAAACATCAATATATTGCTGATGTAGTGCTGGCTCGAATAGCATAGTTAAGGTGCTGACCCAAGACCCAAACTACTCACTATTGTTGGCGTGAATAACAGAATTAAGGAGGCTAAGGACTCTCGCGACACAGCCCCCTGTTTCTAGTTCAAGGATCGTCCTATTATTCTTCCTCAATTAAATACCCAAATGGCTAATTCCCAGCGGAATATGCCACGCCACTGGACGGTGATACAAGAGAAAAACAACAGCAATATCTTAAAATTGCTAACTAAAACATACAAAGATTGAAGGTTGAACATATAACCGAAGCATGAAAGAAAAATCAAAAACTCCTAAGAACACATTTTAGAACTTATTTAGAATTCTTTGATTGTGAATACTTACTTTGTACTTGTAGTCTACAGACTGATAAAATAGTAAAATTTTGCTTGATTTTTATTGGAATTCAGGGATTTGAAAGAGAAAAGTGGAATGAGAATCGGGGAAGAAGAACAAGCGGCTTGTTTGCACTTTGCAAAGTGGCTAGGTTTGTTGCCCAATTTCCTCTTTTTTTTTTTTTTTTGGTGTTTTTTTAAGTATCAACAATAGAACGGTCGAAACCGATTCGACCGATTTTATTAGTTTCAGCTGATTCAAACTGGACTAAACGTATGCTAATTTTTTCTTACTAACTGGGTCGGACACATTATTGGTTTCCGATTGAACAGCTTGATCTCGGCTGGTTTTTGAAGACTCTGCGTACATGGAAACCAAGGTTTCCTACACACGCAAATCCCTATTCTTTTCCCCATCATTTTACACCTTTAAAAAAGTACCCCAAGTGCGTGTCTTAGGATTTTGAATATATGCTTGACATAATACATTGGTGCAATATTTTTATGACTTCGTAAGCTTAAGATATTTATCTCTATTTTTTCATTTACATATTAAGAGACAAAACACTTTATATATAATGCACGGAATACAACATCTCAACTACCTACGGTCGTCCTTCCATAGCCTTAAAGTTAATTAGCGCCATCACCATATAGAATTAATCAATCAATTAATAGTTGATGATTAACAGTATACTTTAATCGTCATCATTAGCATAATGATAAAAATCCTAAGAATGCTTTACTTTTCAACGAGTGTCTAGTACAGGGATTATTTTCCTTGAGTTAGATTAATAATTTTAGCAACTACAAAAACATAAGGTTTTTCTCTACGCGAGCAAAAGCGTAGCGAAAAAGTGCAAAGCATAGGTGATAATGTATTGGGGACGCTTTTGCTCGTATAGCTTGATCAATTATGGCGAAAAAATTAACTACGGTACCAAAAGCGTAGGCATTGTAAAAACGACACTTTTTCCTTTTTCTTATCCACACTTTGCACTATAGTTATTAAAAATATTTATTTAATAGTTATAGTCGCAAAACTGTGATCAATCATACACATTCACCATAGTTTTTCCAAAGCATAGACAATAATTTATATAATGCCTACTATTGACTATGGTTTTTTCAAAGTGTAGACAATAATCTATATAGAGCCTATGCTTTTGCCCAAACATAGGCAAAGATTTTACTTATTACCTATAGTTTTTAAAGCCATTTTAAACTTTTTTCTGACTATTTTACTATGTAAGCAATACTAGCTAAGATGTGTTATTAATGTCAAATAATGTATTAGCTACAGTTTAGAGTCGTAGTTAATACTAATTTATAATTGGTAAAATAATCTTATTTATTGTATAATAGTAATTCCTCATGAAAACTTTAATTATTAATATATTTAAATCATTGATTTAAACTATTTAATACATTCAAGAAGAAATAATTCAATAAAATATTCATCATGGACGAAAACGAGCATCCAAACATTTAATATAAATGTCCATGAAATAACATTGAATCACAAAACAGTATGACACAGTATAATTCCATAAAGTGCTCAAGTTATAGTGAATCGAACGCCTCCAATAGCTTTTTGGTTTCATTCACCTACAAAAAAACAATAACAAATACATTAAAACCAAGGAAAAATTATCATCAAGCACCCAATGTCCATTAAATACATCATTCCTTGTAAAGGGCATTGGAGTTGAAAATTTCATACAAAGAGAAACCTAAAGAAACTCAAAGCTGTAAGATAAATTAATCAACTAACTAAACCACCAAATTTGTTGTTATACCAAATTAGATAGTGCCAGTAAATAAATTTCCAAAATCAAATTTATTGACATTATATACAACTATCAAATCATTTCATGAAGTGCTTTTAACGCTATTACGATGTCAAATTTGTAATTGTCTGTACAAACATGATATCAAATAAAATAATCCATTCTTACTATAGAAATCATCAGAAAAATTATAGTAATGTCATGAATAGTTTATAATATTTAAACTAAAATACTAAAAAATATGAGCAATTATATAATGACCTTGTATATTGGGATTAGGTGTATATTCAACATTATTGCAAAGGTCATCGATTTCCACATAGAATTTCAAATCATCTTTTCTTTAATTTTTGTCTATTTTCAAGTGATAAGCACATAACGATGTCACGTGTATTTTATATGTAATAATTGAAGCAACTAAATTATATTATAAATTTAAAGAAAAAAAGTTAATAGTATGGTCACATATATAGGCTAGAAGGACAAATATATGTGACATGATTATTGAGAAAAATTAAAATTAAAGAACAAAAGATTTGTAGTGCCACATGCTTTCTTGAGACTTGAGTTATGGGCTCCTACGATCTATTTAATCCTCCATTCCATCCCTCTCCCATCACTCCTACCTACATTCTTACGACACACAAACTTCACTCAACACCAAAACCCAAGCATCATTCTTCAAACAGTTCTCTTCACTTTTCGAAGCAGCATTTTGATCAGTGACACCAAAATGTTCGGTTTTTCAGATGCCGGCATGCCTTCTCGCCGATGGGTGTGGGTGAACGGCCCTGTCATCGTCGGGGCAGGCCCGTCCGGCCTAGCGGTGGCCGCCGGCCTGAAAGATCAAGGCGTGCCGTTCGTGATCCTGGAAAGAGCAGACTGCATCGCTTCTCTATGGCAAAAGCGGACATACGATCGGTTGAAGCTTCATCTTCCAAAGAAATTCTGCCAGCTTCCCAACTTCCCATTCCCAGAACGCTATCCCGAGTATCCAAACAAGAAACAATTCGTCAAGTACCTGGAATCGTACGCCAGGCACTTTAGCATCGCCCCACACTTCAACGAGTCTGTGGAGTCGGCCAAGTACGACGAAGCGTGCCGTTTTTGGCGGGTCAGGACGGTTTCTACCGTTGGCGCTGAGGTTGAGTATGTCTGCCAGTGGCTGGTGGTGGCGACGGGCGAAAATGCTGAGCGAGTGGTGCCGGACATCGAGGGGTTGAGGGCGTTTAAAGGGGAAGTGATCCAAGGTTGTGATTACAAGTCCGGTGAGGATTTCAAGGGAAAGAGAGTTCTAGTGGTGGGATGTGGGAGCTCGGGAATGGAAGTTTCTCTTGATCTCTGCAACCATGACGCCAAGCCTTCTATGATTGTTCGCAGTTCGGTAAGAATATCTCTAAGCATGTATGCTATATTATTAAAGTTAAAGCCTGTGTCTTTTTTGACGCTGTCAAAATTATTGTTACAAAAATAATCATAGTTTTTTACATTAAAAAAAAAACATGAGGGTAAATTTGCTTAGTAAACTAACATTTACAGGTTTATAATTTTCGTAATTTCTCTGTCTCACACAAAAATTGCAAGAAAAACTATTTTAGTAGCCGTATAATTTTTTTATTAAAATTCAATAATAATTATTTATTTATACTTATTTTATGGTTGTGTTTGTATGTATTCACATACATATAGATGCTTTAGTTTTTTTTTACGCGTACTAAGTGTGCCTTACCGCTAAGCTAATTATATAAATTTTTTCCACTCCTTTGATTGACTGGAGTTGATGAAGTGGGAAAGATTTCGAGTTCTAATGGGATCTTTTGTGGTATGTCACAGGTTCATGTATTGCCCAGAGAGGTATTTGGGAAATCTACCTTTGAGCTGGCTATGTTAATGCTCAAGTGGCTACCGTTATGGCTGGTGGACAAGCTCATTCCGGTCTTGGGATGGCTGGTTTTCGGAAACAATGAGAATTATGGATTGAAAAGGCCGTCTGTCGGGCCATTGGAGCTGAAGAACACCCGAGGAAAGTCCCCTGTTCTGGACATTGGTGCACTTGACAAGATCAAATCAGGGGAAATTCAAGTGGTGCCTGGAATCAAGAGGCTTTCACATAGCGCTGTTGAGTTTTTTGATGGCGAAAAGCTTGAAGTCGATGCGGTTGTTTTGGCGACCGGATACCAAAGCAATGTACCCTGGTGGCTGCAGGTGAGATAGACAATGTTCTTCCATTTAGTGGGACTAGTAGAAGATGTTTTAGGATGTTTCTTGAATGGGAGGCTGATAGTTTTTCTTGATTTTGGTTGTGGACAGGAGACTGAATTCTTCTTCAAGACTGGTTTCCCAAAAGCTCCATTCCCTAACGAATGAAAGGGAAGAGGTGGGCTACATGCTGTGGGGTTCACAAAGAGAGGGCTTGCCGGTGCGTCTGCTGATGCGGCGAAAATATCACAAGACATTGGCAAGGTTTGGAGAGATGATTTGAAGCAGAAAAGGCTAAAAGTCCCTACTCCTAAAAGATGCATTTTAACTTTTTGATCAAAGGGTCATCAAGAGTTTTTTCCACAGCTTCTATGTATTATTTTCTTCTGTCTTATTAGAGGCAGTTGCAGTTAATACAGAACAATGTAGAATACAAAAGAAAAGGCACAGCATGGAGATCAGCCCCCTCCAAGAAGCCCAAAAGTATTTGAAATATTGGGTATTTTGTATACTGATGAGGATAGCAAGCCATGTTTCCATTCTTTTTGTGCCATCAACTTGTAATAGAGTTGTACAGTTGTAACTTGTGTAGTTCAATCAAAGAAGCCTTTTTTCCACATTCATAAACTTGTCGATGATCGTGCCCTGAGTTTAACTATAAAGCTTTTGCTAATCAAAATTTAAATTATTTGCACTCGCATCAAATCATTTTCTCAAAATTGATTAATGACCTACATGTAGTTTACTGCTAAACTCCCGAGTTTTCCAGGAAAAATGGTCTTCTCGAGTTTGCCAGTCAACACAAACAGGCCATCCTTTCACATCTCTCTCTATTTTTTTGATGGTAAATCACAGATCATTTTCTTGTCAGCCAGTCTAGAATTTCAAGTTCTTTTTGTTGAATTAAGATTAAAGAGCTTTAGATGAAATAACCCCGTAAAATTTGGAAACTAGTAGAGCAAGCCAAAATCTTGAGTGAAACATGGTTTTCGCATTATAAAAATTAAAAAAAATTAAAATTCAAATTAAAACTAAAGTCATCAATACTACTACAATTTTCTCTGATTTTTTCCCAAGTAATTGCATTATTACCATCCCACGAGAACAAAAATAGGGGAAAAAAAGATAACTTAAGGGCATGGATAAGATTTGTGGGCATGATAGAAATCTAAAGTTAAATCTTCCCTGTAAAGCATGCTGATAGGTAAAATACTAATAGCAAATCACCCCAGTAAAGTAAGTACAATTACATTGCAGTTAAATTTTCCCTGTAAAGTCTTAAAAAGTGCAAAAAGTGGAGAGATTAGAAGAAAATAATCTCGATACTGAAAGAACCAACCGTGTCTACTGACGCGCAAATCTGATAAACCTGCTTGTATTTTCCAGTTCACTAAAGCATGCCAACTATACCAGGTTTAAAGCCCTCATCTTGTGCTATTAAAGTGTTCAGCATTTCGTATATTAAGCGACGCAGTTTTAATACTATCATTTTTGTTAAATCATACATCCACCAAAGAATTTGCCCATTGATGTGAGGAGTACTGTGTTTTGCTCTAACGTTTGATTAGATAATTAAACATTAAATAGTGCATATTTCTCAAATTTCACTTTCACAATTTTCGACATGGTATTAGAGTTAAGACCAAATAAGAGGTTTTGAGTTTGAATCTCAACCATTGTTCATCTGTGAAAAAGCCTTGCGTGTGGGGTACACAAAAGAGAATATCGGGGTGGCAATAAATGAATGATACATTTTCGATGAGAAAGGCATTCAACAGTCTCAAATTCACCAGAACTCATAGTATTAAAAACTGATCATTTTCACCATTTTCAAGTGTATCTGGAATGTGGAGTTGGTGGTTCTGTTTTCAAGTCAAAGACTGTCCAGAAATAATGTTACTGTCTGTGTAAAAGTAATTGCATGCAAAACAAGAAGTGAAACACAATTGCAAGCTTCATATCTCCAGTGATCCATCAGAGATTCTCCAGGTTTCTTATTAATGCATGGAAAGAAGAAGAAAACTCAACTGTTTGTCCTGGGAAATGATTGCATTTCCTCAGTTCATATGAGCCCTGACTGGAAGAATCCGCTTATTTCCAGTATTCATTCATCATAGCGTTTGGCCTTTTGAAATCTTAAGCAGGAATGAAAGTAGCTATCTAAAGTTTACACCATACATGGATAAATGTAATCAACTGAACACAGTTTCCAAAGCAGGACATGAAGAACAAGCCACATGATTTCATGCAATGAACCAATATTGCTACTGAAATTCCTGTTATGTGGAATGCCCATCTAACGCCAAACTAGAATGCACCTTACCTTTGCATGAGATGTCCTTCTCTAGCTTAGCGCATTACTTTATTTCTTACTGTTGCTGTTGCCTTGTTAATTATTCTTCCGCCATTAGTCGCTCACTCTCTTAAAATATTTTGCAGACGAGTTAGTTGAAGAGGGAGACGTGGTGAATGGTGGAAAATGTCCAAAGCATAAGCTGTGAAGTTAGTTGTCAAGCAAAGCTGTAAACAAAACGTTATTGTGGAAATTTTCGAACATTGTAAGAATGTAATTATTATTTTATTTAGCACTTCCATTGTAACAACGTTAAGCTTCCTAAAAAAGGGAAATTAGGGATATCAGTGTGCTCTAAGTGTTGGCTTTGTTGATGTCTCGAATTTAAGACGTGGCAAACTATCCACTATAAAAATCTGTTTATAGATCCAATAAGAACACCCCATCGGTTTGAACTCCATTTCCTTAATTGGAAAGTACTCAATTCAAATCCTTTTCGTGGGTGTGTCCGTGAGTTTAAAAAAAAACACTTTTTTTTTTCTCCCTAGTTAATGAGATGGACATCTCAATCTCAACACTTTCACAAACCATATCACTTGATCATAACAAAATATCCTAAATTCAACTTAATGTCACACGTTTGAAAAACAACTCAAAGGAACAAATGGTGATTACAAGCAAAAACTCGTGAATAGTTAGTGGAACAAGCACAATAAAGTATATAGCCTAAAAGACTCAGAAAGAGGGCTGGCCTTGAATCTGAGGACGAGTTGAGCCTAATGTTGTCTTTCTCCACCTTCATCCCAGACCCATCCACCGCCACACCCGCCCCAATCCTCACACCTTTCTTCTTCGAATACCAAAACCAGAACCTGAACCTCGGCCTCGCCGCCAAATCCACCCGGAAAACCGCCTTCGACCCCTTCGAAACCGCCTTCAGGGCATCCTCCCACGGCACTCCCCGTCTCTCCACCACCTCCCGCTGGTGGGCCGTGCTCCCCTTCCCCTGGTAGAAGCTGGGCATCGCGTCGTTGGCGACGGCGGCTTGGCCGTAGGAGAATGTGGGATTAACGTCCAAGATGTTCTCCAAGAAAGGTCGAAGAAGAGAGAGGGGTTGACGGCGGCCGCGGCGTTGGAAGCGGTTTCCGACGAGTGGTCGAGTGCGGGAACGTAGAAGTTCTGGATGTGGCAGCGGGGGCCCTTCAGATTGAAGCTGAGGCCGATCCAGAGGGTGAGGGCCATGGTGGGTACATAGCATAAGCAACCTTTTTTGCTGGGGGGAACGTCTACTAAGTCATCGAATTCACTCACGTTGCAATAACGAGGAAGACGATGTAATTCACTCACGTTGCAATAACGAGGAAGACGATGTAATGCATGCGAGAAGATTTGGGGCCGTGTATATATTTTTATACACATACGTATGCTTATACGAGTGAAATGTAATTATATAAATAGATTGATAATGTTTTAAATGTATATATGCTGAATATTATATAATAAGAAGGTACGTTTTAAGTTAACCACTTTTTAGTCGTTAGATATATTAACTGATAGAAAATACACCCTTCTATTCTTTGAATTTATATTTAAATTTTTTTAATATTTAATTTAATTTTATTTTTTTAACTCTTTAGAGTTCTCTCTCTGTCTCATTTTATAAAATAAATTTTGATGCAATTTTTTTTGAATAATTTATTTTATTATCAAAATTTATATTTTATTGTCTACACAAAATAATGTAAATTTTTTAATTATGCACACGCTATTATCTCTTTGTGCGACTTATACTAATTTGTAAAATAAAATAAGAGAGCGATATAGTTTGTATATATTTTTTGAGTTCATATTACTACAACTCCTTTCAAATCAACATGTATGAATTCCCTTTTTCAAATATTATATTTTATATTTAATTAAAAATGATGCATTTTTTAATGGACCTGAACAATAAAATTTTATTATATTTACGACATTGCTTAAAAAATTCTATCTTAAAATTAGTAATATCTAATTGCTGAAATAGATAAGAGAATTGTTTTGGGGGAAAAAGAACAAAGAATTTTATCTTCATAAATTTAATCTTTTTGAGATATCATAAAATTTTGAGTTCTATTAATTTGAGACATGGGAAGTACATATCACTACACTACCTTCTACGCAATGTTATAATTTAATCAATTGCTTCATGTCAAATAGTTATAGTAGAAATAAAAAGCTTTTAGATTAAGTGAGAAAATAATTATAATATTACTCCATTTTTTTACATATAAAACTTACTCATTCTCTTTAAAATTACTTATTGCCTCCAAAAAACTGTTAACAATTCAATTAAAGTTTGGATTCAATTTATCTTTGTGTGACAATCTCTCCTCGTTCTCACTAATAACAATATTAGATCTACTTGCCCGCGATCTATTTATAAAAAAATGACTTTCCAATTGTCAATGAATCTATCAAGTATCAACATATAATATGGTGAGTTATTAAATTATCAATAAAAATAATATATATATATATATATATAAGAATAATTAATATCTGTCTTTACCTTATTTAATTCTTCTAGGAATAAAAATGGAATTTATGCATCCATTATATTTGTGACATTAATTAAGGTTGACATTTTGTAAACTATTGGTCGAAGTGCATTATGTATTTTTTGCTTTCTTATTAGTTGTGCTATTAATTGAGGATGATTATAATATATAATTTTACCCATGCTTCTTCAGAGAGCCTAATTTTCAAATTAATTAATTAGCAAGTGGTACATGTTACCCACTTGTGGTGACGACAGCATCATACTACACAGCTTACGTCATTTCATGGTGCAATCATCTTTAATTATATAACAAAATAATAATACCCAAAGTTTTAACGAGGTGTGTTTTTAAAATCGACCGGACCCAGAACGAGTTAACTGGAAACCGGCCGTCCGGCCGGCCGGTCCGAGTGGCAGGCAGGTTGCTTTTTTTTTTTTTTTTTAACTGTTTTTTTAAAGAAGAAGAGAAAAATGTAAAAAGAGAAGGAAGAAGAAGAAGAGAGGAAAAGAAAAAGGAAAAGAATGAGAAAAAGGAAGGGAAGGGAAAAAAAGAAATAGAGGAGAGATAAAAAAAATGAAAATAAATAACTAGATTGAAAATAAATAAAAAAATAAAGAAAAATAAAAATTTATAAAAGGAAATAACATTATAACATAACAATGGTTTAAATAAGTATTTATTATTTTTTTTCTTTGTACATGATTATGTACTTAATTTATACATAATAAATAAGTTATTAATTAAGATCTAATAAATCAATTATTATATATTTAATTTGTTTGAATTTTAAAAATAATTAATTAATTATATATTTTTTACTTAAATAATAATTATATATTGATTAGAATACAAATTAATTATGCAATTTAAAAATATGTTAACATATTTTTAAATTTTTATATTAAAAGAATATATATATATATATATATATATAACAGATAATATTGATTTATCGATTTCTAAATTCGATTAAACTAATTGAACTAATGAATCAGTATAATATTTAGTTCTATCTCTAGTTAAATTCGGAAAACATTGCATTCCTTTGCTGAATTTATAGATCAGCAATTCAATCCATATCAGTATATCGTAAGTATATCTATCACGATGTTTGTGTTTCCCTCCTAATAACTATACAAATTTTCAAATACAATATTACTAAATATATAATTTAACAAAATTTTATTTAAATTTAAATTTAAAATTTCATTCTCTGATATATAAAACTAACTAATTATTTTTAAATTATTACATATATTTATAATCAAGTCAAACTCTAAATATATGCATACATTCTTTTACATTTATATATATTTATATCGCATAAACTAATCATTAGCTATATATACTATCATATTATTCAATTATTATAATGTATTTTACAAATATGTTTAAATAAATTAAAATTTTTATCCCATCAAAATTCTATAACCAAACATATTACTCATGCTAACATAATTTCTACCAAACACCACCTTCCATCGAAACCCCTCTTCCAAACATATTTTATATATCTAATAAAAATATATTAGAAGTGTTCATAGACTACTCTATCGTATTCCAATTTCATTAAATTCAAAAATGTTTTAAGTCAAATTGAATTTTGAAAACTTCATAAATTCAAGCTTCAGTGTTTGATTCAAATTTAAACTTGAGCTTAAACTTTAAAAAATCGAGTCAATTGGAATTGGAATAGATATCAAATTCTAGTTATTGATGACTCAATTACACCCTTAAAATAGATACATGCATCAATTTTTTTGTTGTGGTTTATGTATAATTGCATAATCTTAATTAATGAAACAACAAAGAGAGTAATTTCAAATATTACCAGGAATGAAATAACTAGATTTTTATAAGTATTAATTTGAAGTTGTAAAAGAGAGGGTTAGTCAAAATACTAATAAAATTACAATTGATCCAAAATATCACCATGCAATGTTTATTTAGAGGGTGTTTGGGTAATATCTTATAAGATATTTAGAAGCTTATAAACTACTCATGAGTGTTTGGTAATTTTTTTTTATCATAGAAGAAAGTTCTAAAAATAAAATGTTTAGAGCTTATAAACTCTTTAAAAATAAGTTAGCTGTTCTCAACTTATTTTAAATATTTTATAAGCTACTTTATTTTATATATTAAAAATAACATAAATATCCTTAAATTACATTTTAGTAATAGTATTTAAGTTATATTCATTATTATTACATCAGACAAATTATAGTCAATTATAATTATTAATTTCAATAAAATCTTATAAGATAATCTTACCAAACTCTTTTTAACTTATCTTTAAAATAAGATTTATGAACTTATAAGTTCTAAAAATATTTTATAAATTATATGATGTTATAAGCTCTTACATATAAGCTTAGCCAAACAACCTTTTATTATATTATCGTATATAGAGAGTGTTTGACTAAACTTATTTTGAAGAGCTTATAAGATATTTTTAAAATTTATAAACTCATATATTTTATTTTAAAAATAAGTTAAAAGGTATTTTATAAGATCATCCTATAAGATTTTATTGAAATTTATAAAATTATAGTTGATTATAATTTTTTTAATGTAATAATAAAAAAAATAACTTAAATACTATTAATACAATATAATTTAAGAATATTTGTATTATTTTTAATATATAAAATAAATCAACTTATAAGATGTTTAAAATAAGATGGGAAAAGTTAATTTACTTTTGAAGAGTTTAAAAGTTTCAAACATTTTATTTTTAAATCTTGTAAATTCTTTTATCAAAGAATTACCAAACATTCATTAAAAGCTTATGAGCTACTAAATATTTTATAAGATGTTCTTAAGAGCTTATAAGCTCACTCAAACATCGTCATATTAACAAGAATTTCACGTTCAAGATATTATATACGTACCGTGATATTAAATATTACAAACAATTTTCACTTTGGCAGATTTAAATTTTAAATGCGATGGTCATTTGTAATGAACAGGAGAGACGTAATTACATAGGACCATTTAAATTTTGATGAGTTTAAAACTGTGACAATGTTTATGTCATAATTGGTGCATGTGTAAATATTTGCGTGTTTATGTCAACGTAAATTGAGTAATTAATGATGCGTGGTGTTTAAATATTGCGATTATACAACTGCACCACATTAAAAAAATAGTACTTAGTGTAAATATTGGTAAATATTTTAGTGTCAAACACATAAACTAATCTACGGAACTTGAATAGTGGGATGAACTTATTTAACTAAATCAACTAAACAATATCAACAAAAAAGCAAACAAAGTAGATTAGCAGTCACAAGCAAGAGTCATAAATAGGCGATAGTAATGCACTAGAATGCCCGTGGTAATCGAATCTACTCATTTTCATCATATTCAATGTATCCAACCTTTATGAATGCAAACATAATCGACCAATTTCTATTCAAGATTTAATTGTAATTTCATATTTCCCCTTCCAAGAACTCCATGAATCGTGTACACCAACTAGGAGTTCAGTATACCTATGCATTCCGTTTCTAAACACATGTAATTAATTATAAAGAAGTCTTTAAATGATTCGTTAAACTCCACATTCAACTTTGTTTGATATGTGTATCCTAATTCTAATGTGCAAAATTAACTTTATCAAGTTTAATTCTACGCATAAAAAAACATTCCAATCACGTTAACATGAATGAAAGCATTAGAAATGGATACACAATTAATTAAAATCAACTATTATGTTTTTTTTTTAAAAAAAAAGAATTTGAAAACTCACTGTAGGACAAAATCTTGCTCTTGGATTCCACTAACAAGAAATTTGTACAAATCGATTACAACTTGAATCAAATGAATTTGATGCGGGCTCTGTTATCTAATTTAGTCATCTGATTCTTCCTCTAAAAATGTGATTTCAACTTGAAGTGTCTTTTAAGGAAATGGCTTGTGCTTGATCTTCCTTGAAACTTGTAAATTTCTTCAATTAATGCTGATCTTCGAGCTTGACGCCCTGATGTCGGATCGAACGTTGAATTTGAAGACCGTTGACGAAGAACGCCTTGAATTTGGGGATGAACTCCTTAAACTTGACGAAGAACACCTTGAATGTTCTTGAACGGCTTGAGAGGATTTTGTGTCTTCTCTTCTTCTCCTTGACTTGTTGTCGTAGGGTTGTGAGGTTTTGACCCCTATTTATAGTTGTAGGAGAGATAATGTGGCCACCTAACCTGCTGACGTGGAGCGTTCTGATTGGCTGGGGTTGTTGGCCCTTTGTTAGACTGCGCCACTTGTCGCCTTCTGATTGGCCATCTTGATCATTTATTGCCTTCTTGCTGGATTGTGCCATTTGTCGCCATTTGATTTGACAATTTGATTGATTAATTATTTATTAAGAAAAGTGTATTTGTTTTAAAATTCTAAAATAAAATTATTTAATTCGTATTTCAATTTCTTTATTCAATTTTATGTGATATTTTATTTATTTATTTATTTATTTTATATGTCTACACTCACAACATGATTTCAGCGCGTTTCATCAATTCCGTAAATTAACAAAGATGTGTTGAAGTATCTCACGCACAAGATTCACGTTTATCACCAATTACAACGTCATGAAATCCTCTAGTTTTCTTCATAGTTTTTCGTCTCCTGTGTTCTTTTTCTGCAAAGTAAAATTGTCTTTCTATATCTTGAAAAGTTTGATAGGTTTGAACTCTTTCGTTTCATATATTTTGCTTTTCTTCAACTCGATATGTGTGCTTGTACTCTTCTTGAGATTCATTTTGGCCACCCAGATCTTTACAGAATTATCTTGATTCTGACAATTTATGTTACAAATTTTTTTTCTATTTGCATTCAACTGAAATCGATCCAAAAATTGACTTGGATCGACAATATTACTCGTTCTCGCAAAAATGATTTATTGCCTCGAAAAACTTTTAACAACTCAATTGAAGCCTGGATTCGAATTGTCTATGTGTAATAATCTTTCCGCGTTCCCACTACTCCAATAATTTTAGATCTGTCCACTGGGATTTGTATAAAAAGAATGACTTGCCAATTGTCAATGCATCTATATCTCTATGTAGTGAGTTATTAAATTATCAATAAAAAATAAAACGTATATACGAGAATGATTAATATTTGTCTTTGCCTTGGTTTTACGATTAAAAAAGGAACTGCTGCTTCCATTTTATTTGTGGCGTTAATGAAGTTTTGACATTTTGTAACCTATTGGTAGGAGGGCAATTTTGTAATTTTCAAATTCTTGATTTTTGTGCTATTAATCGATGATGATCAAATTAATTTACCTAGACTCCTGGGAGCTTATCATTTAAATTAATTAATTAACTAATTAGCAAGTGTTGCAACTGGAGATATGCATACACGCGCATATTACCTACTTGTGGTGACGATAGCATCATACTAATAATCACTTACGTCACGTTGCAATTCTTTTTAATTATGTAATTAAAAAAAAAT
Organism: Avicennia marina; assembly: GCA_019155195.1. Taxonomy (NCBI): domain Eukaryota; kingdom Viridiplantae; phylum Streptophyta; class Magnoliopsida; order Lamiales; family Acanthaceae; genus Avicennia; species Avicennia marina. The sequence continues at coordinate 13,300,924 of CM032753.1, forward strand.
TAGAGACAACTTTATCAATGATCCTCTCACGCTCCATTGCTGAACTTAAGGTTGTAGAATTCATTCGTTATATATCAATAATAAGTATATTCATACGTCAGGTATAAATAGCGTGCTCGCATTAATTATTTTGTTGTGGTTTACAATATAGGTGCTTGGCCCAAATTAATTAATTGAGAAGTTACTATGGATAGTCTAATGAGGGATTCTCTTTTACCGTTGCAAGTAGTGGTGTTAGCAAATCAAATTATTCAATTTGAGATTTGATTAGACTTGAAAGTTTTTTAGTTTAATCAACTCATCGAAAAAATAAATCCAGTTGAATTCTATTAATTATCGAATTTGAATTGTTAATTGAATTTAATTCGTTAACATCCCATTTGCAAATAGAGGTACAGGATTATTTGCGTGACCAAAAAAATTGAAGGACTCATACAATCTAATCACTAATGTAGTGTAGAATAGAAAATTAGAAAGTCAAGTTATCATGAGTTGGAAGTTGGGAATTTAAATAAGAGGGAATTTTAAAAAATGAATTTAATTTTAATTAAATTTACTATTTAATTCCCTTATTTTATTTTTTTATATTTAAATAAAGGGACTTTCATGTAAATACAGTTATGATACCAAATATGGGTTTCTATAAATAATAATAAGTATAGATAGTTATGTCGACAAGAATTTCACATTCAAGATTAAAAAAAACTATACACTGAAGGATGAGACAGGCTTAATATAGTAGTGGTAAAATTGAGGTTTTCAATTTTTAAGATTATAAACAAGTTTGACTTGTGAAAGTGTGGGTATTTATGGATAAATTGTTATGATATAGTAATTATTTGTTGACAACTAATTGTTTAAATCCTTGATTGGTAGTCATAACTTAATTAGTGAGTGATGTAAATTCCTCATTGATATATGATAGCTAATTTCTGTATGTTTTTATTACTAGGAAAATAGAAAATATATCTACTTCGTGTTGTTTTCAATACAAATCGACCTCCTCATTTTCATGAATTATAACAACTAGGATTTTTGCACATCCGTTGTGTAATTTTAAAAATACTTTGTAAATTATATATATATATATATATTATTTTGATTAACATAATGCAATTATAATATATGTTTAAAAATTTGCGTTAAATTTAAGAATAAAATTAGTAACTCATATGAACTATTTTTAATAAATGATATAAAATTACATGAAAAACTTAAAAGGAAAATAGTAAAAAGTTAATAGATGTTAGAGAACAATGAAAGAGAAAAATAAAATTAAATTAAATATAGAAGAATAATACACAAAAAAATTAAATAAATTACAAAAAATGAAAGTTTGAATATAATAGCAAGAAGAAAAAATAACATAAAAAGGTTGGCATAGGATACATAAAAGTTCGAGCGTAATTATGGTAATTACTAATTTAAATCCTTTCTTATTTTCGTGCAAAAACCTATACAGAAATGTATAAACAAACATCCAAAACAACGACGACACGGACTTTGGCGAAATCTCAACAGTGAAACCTCGAAATTCGACCATTTTTGTAATGAAACCTCGACGTGCATTGACTACTGAGACTAGCTACTTGAGTCTTACGTACTTTCTCACCGGAGCCATCCACCACCATCCTCTTCCTCTCGGTATACACTCCGCACCGCTGCTGCTTAACCGTCGTGGACAAGTCCACCGCGAAGGCCACCGTCGAGCCACCAGAGACTTTCCCGAACGCGTCGTGCCAAGACAGCCCACGAGTTGTGACCACCGCCCTCTTGTCGGCCGTCTTCTGGTGGCCCTGGTGGAATGCGGGGACCGTGTGGTTGCCCACCTGGAGGGTCCGGTTGGGGCCATAAAAGAAGGTCAGGTGGACGTCGCCGTAGCGTATGCCGTTGAAGGGCATCACGTTCCGGAGTTCAAGGTCAAAGAAGATGAAAATGTTGAGCCTCGAGGAGTTGGAGAGAGTGGAGTTGTCGAGGGCTGGAATGTGGAAGTCTTCTATGTACAGCCTGGGCTTGTAGATGACCAGACTGGTGATGAAAATGGCTATGAATGTTGAAGATGAGGAAAATTTTGCAGATGCAGAGCATGCAGAGAAAGTCTTTCATGGTGGCAACAGCACGAAAAACCTAACTTTTTGGGATTTGGTTTTGCTGCGGCTTCATCTTGTGGGAGGTGAGGTATAATTTAGGGTCACAAAGTCACACCCCACAGCCAACAATGCACGTGGGACAAGTTGATACTTTAATTTTCACACACACGCATTGACAATGAATAAAGTTTTAAAATTTATAAATGTATTTCATTCAGCATTGCTAATTAATATAAAGAGTTCATAGTTGGCATCCATCACCGTCCAAGCCGCACCTTGGGATGCCTAAAGAAACACCTGGCCCGCAAAGTTCTCAATGCATCAAATATGGTGACATTTTTGTTCCCTTAAGATGGCCTGGGGAAATAATTGTGGTAGGCATTTAACTAATATTTTAATTATTTAATGAACAACAAGCGAATAAACATGTAGATTGCAAATCAACAATACAATAAACACTACGAAGCTAGGCCTGCTAATAATTTTTAATTTGCACAACTTTTACAAGGAAAAAAATAATTATTAAAATATCAACGGTTGATATTAAAGGTTAATGAACCAAATAATTCAAGAACCTAATCAAAATTGAACTCAAGCTTTATTCTTTTTAAATTTGAGTTCGAAGTCTACAAAAATTTAATTGAATCAAGTTCCAATAGTTGTAGACTTCAAGAAAGTATTGAAACTGGACTCCATTAACAGGGAATTCACTTGACACCATATATATATGGTTTGCAAATGGTGTCCCAAAGTTTAGGGACTGGTGGTGAGAGGAGAGTCCAATGACAATCAACTCTAGAACATAGTATCAAATTCTTAGCCTAGTTATGTTTGATTGGAAATTTTGAAGGAAAATAGAAATGATGGAAATTTTATAGAAAATGAAAATTTTGTTTATTTGTAAATTTTTATGAAATGAAAATATTAATTTATTTGAATTCGTATAGTTAGATATATGTATCAAATATATAATAATGCTTTACTAATGTGGTAATATTGATTTGATTGAAAGCAAATGTAAAGAAAATTTTTTATATTTATGTGTATATGTAAGAGAATAATTTAAATATGAATTTATATAAAATTTTGTTAAGTAATGTGATTAGATTGTGTCAATTAATTTAGACGTGATGGAAACCCATCTACATTGTGAACCAAACATGGCCTTAGTTATCTGACCAAAGATTGTCTCTCTTTACAGGAGAAGTAAATAGATTTTTGGGAAAGTCCCATGATGATAAATTCTTAAACCAATGCTTTGGCAATCAATGTAATTAAGTTTCAATTTGCATGATCTTGAGGTGCAAAATCCTACTTCGCTCCATTTGAATCGAGCATCCTTATATACTATTTCAAAATGTGAAAATATCTCACAGTAAACTGGTTTTGTAGTTAAATTGCTGAAATATCCCTCTAATAATTACAACTTCTATAGCACATTTACTCTCCATTTCAAGTTCTGCTATAACTTTTCAGCGGTTAAGTTGTACAGCATGATTTAATCAAGCTAGTTTTCCGATCTGTTCCTTCTCCAAATTCGACATGGCCAATGCAGCGTATATGAACTCACATCCTCTTTGCTCTTCTCACTTAATTACCCATTTTTTTGTTTGATCATAAATTTTAATAATATTTTTTATTAGTATATTCATTATGTATTTGTAGCTGGTCTTCTAGGCTATGTTTGTTTCCAAATTTAACACTATTCGTTACCACTTAAATATCTTGTAAACCAAACAACTTATTATACAAATTTTATTTAAATGCAAATTTAAAATTTTCTCTCTTATTTTTTACAATTAACTAATAATTTTTCAATGATTATACCTATTCACAATCAAAGCAACATTTATCCATATAATTTTTCTACTTACATTCATATTTTATTACTGATTACTTTATTTTATTGTTATTAAGTGTAACGGAGGTGGGACCAAGTGTTGTAATTCCAAGTTATTTTATATCTAATGGTATTGTAATTCTAGTATACTATTTTGAGTTAGATATTGTAATATTAATTCACATGCAGAATGCATGGTGAAAGTAAACACAAAGGGATAGATACATTTATGTAGGTAAGAGCCTTAACTACTTTTACATTTGTGGGGCGCTTACCCAAATTAAAGTAATCTACTATTTCAAGTGATTACAATAAAAAATGACCAAGCAAAAGTCCCTTATCTCCTTTACACTTCACTAAATCAAATATACACTTGATTTCAATAAGTCAGTGCACTCTCACATTCTCTTTAGGTGAAGTGACTAGGCCAAACCCCTTTTGACCCTAACTTTCACGTTGAATAAAGTGTATAATACACAAAAACTCGTTAACACTCACCACAATAATGAAATATGAGTGTTATTCTCACTTTTAGCTCCCAATTCTCTCAAGAGAAAGCACACCCACCCTTTGCTCCAAGAAATCCAAAAAAATTAAATCTATCCAAATCACCAGATAAGATATATGGTCTAGAATCTGTCCCAATTAACAACTAATGCTAAAGTCTCAATTACAGTTTTCATTTTCAGCAGGTTGACCTTTCTTATTTAGCAGATTTTCTCCTAATTTTTAGAACACTCATATCTTCATTTACTTGTGGAGATATGATTGGATCTCTCCTCAGCTTGGACTATTTTTATGGATATTTCCAATTAAATTTGAGCTCCAACAATTTAAGTAAAGGTCAAACTCTTCTATTCCCATAAAAATTGAGATTATTTGATTCCTTAATTTTGAAAATTCTTAGAGAATAATATCTTCAATTTTTTTCAAGTATTTTCAAAATATTCTTTAAATATTTTGTGCCTCATAAGTATTAACTAGTGCCAACAATCTCCTTTTTTGGTATTGTATAGGACAACCCTCTGCGTGAATAAAGAAGTCCAATGAAATCCTTATAATTTGGGCACAAACTGAAGGAAATAAATATTATTAAAACTAAAAATATTGTACTTGACAAAATTGATTTTCCAAATACATAATGGTGCTTTGACATCATTGGAAGCAAAAAGCAAAAGACCTACAAGTCCATAAAACCATCAGAGTAGTGGAATCAACATGGTAAAATATTAGCATCTTTACTGGAGCTAAGATATGGGCTAAGTCAAGATTTTTAAAATGTCATAAAAGAAATCCATAGAAGTCCAAAAGTCTAGAAAGCAAAAAAAAAAAAAAAGAAAATAGTAGTTGATACCAACATAGAAATGGACCATTAGAAAAAGACAAAAGAAAACTAACATACTTAAATATTTCTCCTAAACTCATGCACCACAATCTACAATTCAATGTCTTACTCTCCTTCACTAGTACTTCCCCTGACTATATTCCACCCCCCTCTATGGCATACCATACCAAAGATCATTTAACTAAGAAAATTAAGAAAAAAAAATAAGGGAGTGTCTGGAATTGTAGCATCGAGAAATGAAGCAACCAACATTAGTTGGAGCATCAACATCAAATGGATTAAACTTAAGTATAGCAATATGAATCTTAAGATCTTGCCTTTGAGTCTATAGCTATCTAATTTAAACATCAATCCCTATAAATAGAACTTTAAAGTACAAAATGTTGCCTTTTAGTTTAGTGCGTGCAGTTGCAGTAGAGAGTTTAATAGTTTGTGGAACTCTAGTTCTAATCAGGTCGTTCACCTTACCTTAGAAAATTAGTCTCGAACTGGTAGAAAAATAAGCAATGAGCACCAAATTACACTTTAAACTTTTATCAGCTTCTAGAGTTGGAGTATCGACACAATAATATCGTTTGGAAGTCCAACTTCAAATATAATGGATACAACATTCTAAGATCAAAATATTTCTCAATGAAGATAATCTTCAATAAAGTTATCCACTAAGCAAACAACTAAGGATATAAAGGACTCCTTTTAAAGCCAAACAACAAAAATTCCACAAAGTACTCCCCCTCAACTTCATCTCTCTTCCATTCTTGTTCATCAATTGAGCTTAATTCATTTTCAAAAATTCAACAAATTCTCATTTACAACTCTCCTTAAATATGTACTCCCTTTTTGTAATATATAATATCAAAGATCAACCAAGAAAGAGAAAGGCAAGTGCCGTAGCATTGGGAGAAAGATGGATCGACTGCAATTGTGGTTCCTTTAGTAGTTAAGCCAGAAGGAATTGCAATAGCAACAATTTGTAGTGAGATAATTCTTTTATCAATGCCATGTTTTTGCATCTACAATAAATTTATACATCTGTCCATCTGGATAAAGTCTCAATAAAAAATACTTACCTTGAGTTTTCTATGGCAGGAGTAGAAGTTAAGGCCATCTTTAGAGTTGTACAACCAAGTCAACTGATGTTTGATTATGAGAACACGGGCTATCTTATCAAAATTTGGCTTGAAACTATTCCCTGCAAATTCGCCATCTAAAACTCTAACACTAAGTTGATTCGACTTGGTAAAACTCTTATAAAGTCTCCATCCACATACACTTTATGATATCAAGTGGAATTTTCAACAGTCGTTTCTTTCATCAAATTGCAATAAAATTCCTTCATGAACTTGGGATGGTACTCCTTCACAGAAGTCAAAGTTTCCACGGTATCAACAAACCCCAATTCTTTATATTTGTGACATCTAGGAATTTTTCATCATAAAATTATGACCTTGTAAGCGACTTGACTTTTCTTGATTGGCTCTTGTCAAGAATTGGATATTGTAGACTTTGGTTACTGAAGGACTCTTCGTTTTCTTTTTGGAAGGTTACAAGCTTTTGGTCACCTTCCTCTTACCTTTCTTGTTTCTACTTGTCTTTACCTGATGCAAGGGATCATTAGGTTTTTTTTCTTGAAAAATCAAGCTATTCTTCCTCCTAGGTGTCTTGCAAAATGTCAGCAACTTCAATCTCCAAAATTTCCCCTTCCTCGACATTTTCATGGGTCTCTTCCTAAATGGCTGGATTTTGGGCAATCTAAATCTCAGGTGTAGCTTTCAGCGCCGATATCTCTCTAAGCTATGACTCTAGTAGAACTAGGCTACCTTCTTGAACAATTCATGATGTAGTCAGGGTCCACTCTAGGGATGGTGACAAAAATGCTAAGTTTCTCTTGGTACCCCTGACTGCCTTGATCATGGTTGGCCTTTCTTGCCATTATAATATTTTTTTTTTCCAAAAAACAATACTCATGAATTTTAGTGATACTGACAAAGATAATAACAAATATATATATAGTTTGAGAGAGTTAAGAGTCTTAGGAAAGGAGGATAGTATCTTCAAGAATCTTTGTATAAGGAAAATAGTTGCACAAGATTCAAGAAAATCTCTCTCCATATTTTTCGATTCTTACTTTTTCATTCTACAGATTTTAGGCCTTTTGGGCCAAATCAAGCTAGGTAAGGTCGAACTTATGTTTTGAGACCTCAAAGTTCTTTTAGTCCAAAGCCTTGGTTATAATATTTGCATGTTTTGACTATATTTCAACATGCTCCAACACAATCACTTTTAACTTCTTGAAAGATATAATGCAATTATAGCATGTAAGGTCTCGATAATTCACACATTAAATGCCTCAGATCCTCCTCTGATCATCAATACCTCCAATAATTGCATTCATTGGGTGATATTTCTTAACTCTTGATGATAGTTCTCGGACTGGCTTTTGTGGAACTCTGTCATTATCTCTATTAGACAAGTGACTCATTTATAGGCTGATTGGAATCGAGCACAAACTCCCACACTATAACTAATATTTGGCATGCTTATAGAAAGATAAAGTAGGCTACCTATAATATTTTTGTACAAGTTGGGATTAACTGAAACTCCAGCATCGTCATTTGACAATTTAGTGTGGACAGACATTTGTATTCCAACACCACAAGAGTTTTCCAGCCCAAATCTTTTTACCAATCCCTTAGCATACTTGTTTTAGGATATAAAAGTATCATCATTGTATTGCTTAACCTACAAGTCTAAAAAATAGTTAAGTTCTCTTTTAGCCACAATCATCTCCTCCTTTAATTGGATAATATCTTAAAGGATTTTAAAGATTATATCCATCAAAATTCTCCCTTGTTGCCTAGACCCACGTGTTTTTGCCTCTGGTGGCAAAGTCTTAATGAAAAGAGATATTGGTGGTACTAGAATTCTTTCAAGAACAGTCTCAATGAAGTTAGAATACTCTTTAATGAAGTTGAAAGTGGTGTTGGATTTCTTCCAATTTTACTGAGTATCCTCGCCTTAGCTAATTTACTTCTTCATGATAATATTTTCAACTAAGGAACAAGATACAAATAAGAGAAAGTGGTGAAGGGATATTAGCTAATAGCAAATGCATAGTGATATGGAGGTTTTAGAGTCCATAGGGAAGGAGGAAATAAGATTTCCAAGAATTCTAGGAATTATAGTAAGGTGATTGTATAAGAATTTAGGAAATATCTCTCCAAATTTTTTTGCTTCTTCCCTTTTGGTATTAGGCTACTTAAACTAGACTCTAGGATAGGTGTAAGGACAACTTCCTTCTTAAACCCTTAGAACTATTTTAATATAAAGTTTTGGTCATTGCACCCACGTATTGTGATGATGTTGCAACATCAGTAGCACTGTCATAATACCTATTATCATTTAGCAACATTCTGTATATATTCAATTTCCACCATCTTTCCAAGCATAGTTCATCTTTTCGTTTGAACTCCCACACTGGTTATATTAGTGGGTCCTCTAAATACATGCGTTGCAATTCCAATAGTTTGGGAGAACGCCAGTGCTACAACATCTAATGTGGCCATTTCTATTGATTTTCTTGTTGATAGAGTCCACATACGCCATTCATAGGCTCTAGCATTTCATTAGTATACGAGGTCCTTTTCTTATTGATACACCTCTTATGTCCCTTTCTAATAGTGGCAACTCTTCCAAAAAAGCTTTTGTAATTGATTGAAACAGCACTGTCTCCAATCCTATTACTTGAACCATCTCTATCATAGTTTTGGGTGGTGTTGAAGCACCTTTTCACTGTAGCTTTGATGGTGTAGCAACATAGGTTAGACTTTTTCACTTATACTCTCTTGTATTGTCTTTTGGTTCTTTTGTTGAATTTGGGATCAATATTTCTCCATCTATAAAGTGCTTCAAAAGATAAAGCATTTAATGTAAACATATTAGATTTATGGCAATACGCACATTGAGTTCAACATTGTCAGGTGCCTCTTTGATTTTGCTGCTTCAATGTTGCAACACTAAGTTCAATTACTTGAATAGATGCTGGTACTCCAAGAGTTGTGGTCTGGATTAATGCTGGTATAAATTAGATCTCCAAAATGGTCCTCAGATGGTTTTTCTGTGGTAAAAACATCATCAAGTTTTACCTTTTTTTTGTTTAATTTTTCTAAAGTCTTTTTGTTATCTTTTGATTCTAAGACCACCTCTTGACATTGTTTTGACACCATAGTCATTTCCTTCCTTAACTCCTAATTTTCTTTTTAAAAGGTCTTAACTTCATTTTTTAGGGACATAATTTTGTCATACATCATCTAGTACGTAGACAATTTCTCATGTGTGACTTCTAAGTCAATGTCACTTGCACTATTTGACTATGCCTCTAGAATTATGACATCAGAAATAGCATTTCTAGTTGTTATCCTGACATCATTAAAGGTGATGTGGTTACTTGTCTATTCATCCTATTCAAACATCTCTGAATCATCTTCACTCTAAGTTGTAGCTATTGATTTACCCTGTTTCTTCAAAGTGTTTGCACATGTGGCAAGAATATGTTTGTATCCACTGCATTTGTGACATTGAACACCTTTCTTGCATAAATCATTTTTAAATTCTTTCTTACCAATTTTGTTGCTACCCTCTGCAATAGTTCATTTGGTGGAATTATGATTGTGGTTAGAGAAGCCTCTTCGATCTTTTTTCATAATATTCTCTAATTTCTTGGCCACACTAATAGCCTTATCATTAATTTTGGAATTCTTCTCCTCCATGCTGCTTCGTTCAATTTTAATGCCATCTCCTTTTCTTTCTTATTTAAATCATGTTCATCTCAAGTGTTTGCAACAAGCCCATCTATTCATATAACCTCATCTTCTCTATGTCACAAGCCTTCTCAATGGTCGCCTCCTTGCAGAGAAATATTCTAGGAGAGAACATAATGTCTTGTAGATTGGCTTGGCTTTTGAGTACCTCTTTCCAAGCTAGCACACCTGGTTAGCTGTGTCGTAGAGCTTTCCATTGAATATGACTATCATCTTGTCCTTGCCTTATTTTAAATTGTAAAGTAATCATTTAGAGTTTAGGCATATGGATAGAGCTAGTATCTTCATGATGGTTTGTAAAACATTGCACGCTTCCTTTTCCATTTTCACAAATGGTGATTGATTTAAATTGCTCCTTGTGGACTCTAGTAAAAGTGGTGTTAGTTGCCTTTGCATTTCCCAGGGTTGCCTTCTCCTCTTGGGCCATCCAAGTGCTCAAATCCTTCACAACATCCTTGCCATCAACATTGGTTGTTGGTACTGTCCATCCGTCAGTGGTGGAGCTTTAGGCCTTCTTGTTAAGGAACTTGATAAAACCCGCATCAGAATCTTCTAGTATGGTTGTTAATTCTGTCTAATAGTGAAGGTCATTGATTAAAGCACATTCTTTCGCACTCATGGTCGAACCTCCAATTCCAATATCTCACCTGCTTGTAACCAAGACCAAAAAGGATTATGTGGCTTTGATGCCACTTGTAAGGTAGGTTGAACTACGTGTTGTAATTCCAAGTTATTTTATACACGATGATGTAATTACTGTGGACTATTTTAAACCATATGTTGTAATGTCAATTCACACACATAATTTATAGCAAAAGTAAACACAAAGGGACATGATATATTTATGTAGTTCGGAGCTTCGACTACTCTTACGTATGCGGAGCAATTACCCAAATCAAAGTAATCTACTATCTCAAGTGATTATAATAAAAAAACAACTAAGCCCAAGTCCCTTATCTCCGTTACACTTTACTAAATCAAAACTACACTTGATTTCAATAAGTCAGTACACTCCCACACTCTCTCTTGGTAAAGTAATTGGGCAAAATCCTTTTTGATCCCAACTTATATGTTGCATGAAATGTATAATACACAAGAACTTGTAAACACTCCCCATAATAAGGAAAAAAGTTTGAACCCAACTTATATGTTGAATGAAATGTATAATACACAAGAACTTGTAAACACCCCCCATAATAATGACATAAGCATAAATATGGGTGTTTTTCTCACTTTTAGCTCTCAATTCTCTCAAGAAAAAGCACATTTAGTCTTGCATGACTTCAACTCTTTTTATTCTTCATTTTTGCTCTAAGAAATCTAAGAAGATCAACTGCAGTTCCGTTCGAATCATCAAATAAAATATTTGGTCTAGAATCTATCCTGGTTAGCAACTGATGTTGGAATCCTAACTATAGTGTTCATTTCCAACAGATTGACCTTCTTTGTTTGGTAGATTTTCCCTTGATTTTATAGCACACTCATATCTTCATTTGACTTATAAAGATATGATCAGACCTTTCCTCAATTTAGACGGATTTTATGGATATTCCCAACCAGATTTGGGGTCTAACAACTTAAGTAAAAGTTAAACTCTTCCATTTCAATAAAGTTTGATATTCTTTAACTCCTTAATTTTGAAAACTTTTAGATAATAATATCTTTAATTTGTGTCTAATATTTTCAAAATATTCTTCAACTATTGTGTGTTATATAAGTACCAACTAGTTCCGACATTAAATATTAAATTTCCTAATTTGAAAACAAACATGCCCTATAATTTAGACGTGGCATTGGCATGTATTGCTAAATGGGCCACACGCATAACTTTAAAGAGCAATGACAACTCGCCCCATAGCATAAACCCAAACTTAACGAACGCGAGCTTCGAGCATGAAGATTCGGCTTAGCAAAGGACATTAATCCTAAAAGCTAAAGCTTAAGTAGTGTCTGTTTAAATTTCCACCATAATGATCATAGTTGATTATAATAAGTCTCATCAAAAATATAAAAAAAAATTAATTAATAAAACAATTTTGACACTAGGTAAGTGTAGACACATAAATTTTAGTGTTTAATTAAATTGTGCCATGTAGACAATATTATTTCAAAAATATCAAATAAATAAATGATATTTTAATTAGCCAATCAAATTGTGACAAATGGCGTAATCTTGTTAGAAGAAGACAAGACTACTCTATAAAATTAAACTTATCAATTAAGATTGTTGGATAAGATTCAAATTATGACGGACAATAAGATTGCACTATGTCAGTAAGATGATACAGCTACCTTATTTCTCCTCCAACTATAAATAGGAGTCAAAACTCATAGAAAATAGGACAGGAATAGATAAAGTAAAGCAATTGAAGACTTGAAACTCTTTAAATTCTTTCTGAAATTCTCAAAAGCATTCAAGAAATTTTTCACCAAATTCACTAAGTTCGTCGCATTCTTTATCAAATTTTAAAAAAAAAATCACTAAATTTAAGAAGTTCTTCATCAAATTTAAGAAGTTCATCATGTTTTTCATCAAACTCAAGAAGTTCATCACGTTATTCGTTAAATTCAAGAAATTCATTATCAAATTAAAAACATTTTTCATCAAAAGTCCCGAATTCATCTTCTAATCTAAGTCCGTAGTATTAAGTACAAAGATCAACGTTATTAAGGTCGTAACTACCATCAAAGAAAGATTAAGTACAAGACATTTCTTTGAAAATTGTTCAAATTTCAAATTAATCATTCTCAAAAGAAAGAATAAAAGAACTACCGTTAGAGAATAGAAAATACAAAACTTCAACTTGATCCAAATTTATTTGATATTGCACAAGCTTTATTGTCAAATTTTGTCCCGAGTACGATCTCATCACCCGTGATCTTGAGTTGTTTTTATTTTTTTGCCTGTCAATTGCCAAATATGGAATCCGTTAGGATTTTACATTTTAAGCCAACTTTCCTCGAGGATCAGAACACTCGAGTTTCGACCCAAACGACGTTTTCCCCGATGTAAACATTACGGGAAATTGGTGAAAAGTATAACAGCCAGAAAGGTAACTCGTAGGATCACGAGCTGCCGGTTGGCTAAAACCAAACCCGAAAAGGGATCGTGAAAGTGTTGCCCTGGTTTTTGCTGGATTTCTTGGATTATGGCGCTAATGGTTGGCATTTCTAGCCTATCAAACAGCACAGGCTTCGACCCCCTTTCTCTTTCCCCTCCATTTCTTCGCACCGGAGACGGAATCCCCGCTGTTTCTCGCGTCCCACATCTCATTTCAACTCATAATTCCAGAAGCATCGCTTTGTCCTGCAGAACCGCGTTAAGAAGTGCGGGTTTGGCCAAGATTCGGGCCATGTGCTCCTCTTCATTCGGATCTCGATTGGAAGAGACTGTGAAGAAGACCGTTGGTGAAAACCCAGTTGTGGTTTATTCAAAAACTTGGTGTTCGTAAGTGCTGTTTAAATTAACTTGTCTTTATTTGTTTGTTTATTTATTTTTATTTTTTGTGAGAAGTTGTAATCTATTTGGTCTCCACTCCCCCCTTTCCCGTTGAAATGATGGTTGGGAGTTTGGTTTTCTGTTTGCAAGAGATGTGAAGTGCTTTTTTTTTAAATTAATTTTTGTGGTGTAAAGGTACTCCTCGGAGGTGAAATCTTTGTTTAAGAGGCTTGGCGTGGAGCCACTTGTTATTGAATTGGACAGATTAGGTATGACTTGTGCTCGTGTTCCTTTTCCCTTGTTAAATATTTAAATGTGGGGACTGGGTGCATTCCGAGTGGCTACAATTCTAGGTTCTAAAACTTTGTTTCGACAAAGATACTGGAGGCATGCTCTTGCTGTTCTAAAACTCCAGTGCACTGCATCGAAGTACAATTGCTATTCACATGTCAATGTAAAAGATACTGAGTCAAATAGAATTGTCTTGGAAGTTCTCTCATGATTCGTGTGTCACGGAAGACGAGATGGTCCTCGTATTGATTCCCCCTTTCAAGCTTTTATCTTGCATAAGAGCGATGAACATTCTGGCCAAGATTTTGCTTGCATTTCTCACACACCGTCAGTTATATGTGAGGCCACCCAAGGTTTGCGTCCTGTAGCCGATTTCCTCTTTCTACAGTGTATTCTCGTTTTCCAAACCAAAGAGCTGCGTTTGTGTTTCTATACTTACCTTCTGCTACTTCAGTCTACTGTCACCAAATTGTTGTTTAGAACCTTCAGTCCAAATTCAATGGTTAGTAAGTTACTCATAAGAATTCCCAAAATTGAGTTACCAATCCAGGATCTTGTGCAGGGCCAGCTGTTCATTTTTAAGACACCCTAAATGTTTTCTGTATATTCCAAAATCATCCACTCGCTATAGGGGCTTTTTAGTACTACGGCAATGAGTGATTGTTCCATGTGCTCAATTGTCTGATCTCTTGGAAGAAAATATTAGAAATCCTAATTCAGTGGAACAGTTTTGGGATTAAAGGATGTTATTTGAAGATGGATTTTCGGTTTCTGTTTTGACTCACAATCTTGAAAACCTTCACTCAAATACCCTAAACACAGGTTCCAGTGTGGTTTTTGGGTAATTTCATTGTTGCTATGATTTCAGCATTGTCCTTAAATACATGATGATTGAGAACCGCCATTAAAGAAGTGAAGTGAACTGAAATCATCTGCCTAGTCACCCTATCCCAATAACAAATATACCCTAGGGTCCACGCAAACTCAGGGTTTGAGTTTTTTATTGAAGTTGAGTTCAAACTATCAGTGAATTGCTAATGGTCTATGTTGTGTTAATGAGCGTAAAATGTTCTAAATACTGCAGAGTCTAGCCAAATTTATAACACGGTTTATTTGCTATATAGGTTTCACACAATATGCCAGTCAATAATAAGAACCTTTCTGGGGAAGACGTGCGAGGTTTTTTTTTTTTTTAATTGCTAATTCAAGTTTGGTGTCTGCACTAATAATCACTATTTTGAAATGAAACTCGTCTTGTTTTCAGGTCCTCAGGGACCACAACTGCAGAGGACTTTGAAAAGGCTCACTGGACAGCATACCGTTCCCAATGTGTTTATAGGTAATCAAGTATAAGAACTTCTCAGTGATTCTCTCAGAAATTTTATTTTTATGATGTATTAAACGCCGCTTAAGGTCTACAGGCAACATGATGTTCTGTTTCAGTGCATAAATGCTGACTACTAGCTCTGTTTACTCAAAAGCACTAGAACCTAAGACTGGTGCGAACATTTCGTTGCTTCGATACGATGATAAATTAAACATTATTGTGCATCAATCATGGAACTGGCTTTGGGGACGAGTTGTTAGTGATTAATAGAGATGTAGATTGCTAATGAAAAAGATTTCATATTGTATGATTTCAAAGATTCTAATTTAGCATTGTAATGTTTTTCCTTTTGATTGTCCTTTCTTGTTTAGTCTTCAATAAAGTTCTTCCACGGCTTATATTGACATTTCATGACAGGGGGCAAGCATGTTGGTGGTTGTACAGGTACCTTCCTATGAACACTCGTCCTCCTGATGATACACTTACTATGGCAAAACGTCCCGTCGTCGTCTCCTAGATAATGTTGCGTGACAAGAGTCTTCAATTAGTCGTCATGTGTTTTCTTGGTAAAAGAAAAGAATTTTTCATATCAATGAGGACAATTGTTGGGATAATGATAGCCAGAAAAATGGAACAGGGTTTTCATATTTCGCTGATATGAGGTTCCACAATTGCATTTAAGAATCAAATTATTGCTAGATCAAAAGCCATTTAACAATATTGTTTTCAATTTTCCTTGTGTTTCATGGTGCAGATACTGTCAAGCTGCACAGAAAAGGGGAACTCAAGCCTTTGCTGTCAGAAGCTGGTTCAAAGAAATCAGAAAGCTAGTCTTTGCTTCCATCGGTGGGTTTAGCCATACGGGTGGGAAGGCAAACTTACAATGGGTATTTGGCTACTTGGCGAGCATACCATTTGCTTGAATCAGCATCACGTTTCTAGCCTCTTGCCGTCGGATGGTCGTCCCTTTCCAAAGGGGAGACCATTTTGTCTAAATGCTAGGATTTATGATGCTTTGTCCATCCCATTTCCAATCCAACTCTTCATGCAGACAAAACTGTTCCAAGAATTGAGCCGCAGACCGGAACTTTCCTCTTTGTATTCTCTGTATTTACCTGGTTTTGTCCCCCATCCATCTCCCTTTGGGGGCTAAAATCGTAAATTCAAATACAGCTGTCGCTCCATTCTTGCAGTGTGTCGACCTCAATGTGAAGAAACGTTTCATACTTCTTGCTGGACTGGTTTGCGCTTTGTCTGCTGAAGTACCAAGAATAAAAACTCTGGACACAGCTAATCAGTAGTCAATTTATGTAACTGGAAATATAAAGCATAAGGGGGGTGCTTCATGGGCACTTGCTTAAATTTACATAAAATAAAATTAAAAATAATTATTTAGTTAAGTTTATTTGTAGAAAATATTAGTATATTTAAATATTTATTTAATACTCAAGCCAATAAATGAAAAGAAAAATAAGTAATAAAAATTACAAAAAAAAACGCCTGTTTATTGGTATTTTGGTAGAGTTGAACATGAGGAAATTGCGTGCTAAATGTTAAATTGAAATTTTCCCGTCAATTCGATAATTTATTGAATTTTACAATATTTTGGTATATCAAATTCTAATTTAAAAATTAACAAAAATAATAAAAAAATAAATTTATATTTAAAATTATAAATTTTAATTATATAGATTATATATAAAAATAAATATAAAATATTTTTTTAATATTTCATTGTTTTAATTTAGAATTTTTAAAGGTAAAAATTATATCTATTTTAATAAAATATTATTTAGTCTAAAAAATATAAGATAAAAATATAAATTTTAAAAAAATCAATATAATAATCAGAAAATTAAGTCATAGATCCATAAAAATTTAAGAAAACAATAAGTAAAAATAAAATAAATATTAAAAAAGAAAACAAAATTTGATATTCGTTTCATTAACCTGGATATTGAAATTGAACCGAAAACCAAAATTTTGAACATTGTATCAAATTGATATGTGAAATTTTGAAAATTGTCGCACCAAAAAGTTGGTCACTTTAGGGTTTAGGATTTCTAGTCACTTTACCATTTGTGAGCATTCTTAATCTTACCGTTAAAAGTAAATCACAGCTGGTGACCCAAAGACCTTAGAACGTGCATATTTTGAGAAAGTGAAAAGGGCTGCTGTTCGTTCTCATTCTCATTCGCTGCACAAGCAGAACAGACAGTAGAAGAGTTCCAAAATTAGTCACCTTCTTGGAGGTAAACATGTAATGACAATCGCAAATATTTTCTCAACCTTGTCTATACCAAGAGCTGCGGTTTGTTAACCAAAAAACCTATGATGTGCACGCTGCGGAATATCAGTTTATATACAATAAATAAAATCTGAAATAGATCGTATTTGTTTGGTTGAAACCACAGCTATTTAATCTTTTTTGGTAAATATAATTTGCAGAGAATATTAGTGCTTTCTGACTTGCTTAAACCCAACATGAAATACCGCAGGTTTACAGCTCCAGGAGAGATCTAGGGCAGGGTCCTTTTCTCTCTCACCTCAGGTAAATGAATATGATGAGCCAGAACAGATACAGTAAATGCATGTCCCCTTCTGCAACGAGAATTGAATATGCATGACTGTCCAATATAATTTCTGTCGGGAGTTGATTCATGCTCCTGTGTTTGATTGCGATACATTTTTATTTCCAGTGTCTGTCAGAAGGACATGCAGATGATAAATCACTTTCTTTTCATGAGCCTAATAATCAGGTGGAAGGATGAGGATTTTCCAAAATTTTGTTCTGGCAGATGTAGTGAGAATTGAGATTGTACCTTGGGAACGGTATTCTTTTGTTTCGTGGCATAGAAAGTCATCTTCTAAGGCGAATTGATGGATCTTGGTCAACAGTCAAAAGTTATAAATCTTCTGGTTTCTTTCCGTTTCAAAGACCAGAAGAATTTGGTCCTACGATTGAATGTGCAAGAGCAGAACCTCGTAGACCCTGAATGGGGACAAGATGGCGCAGAGCCATCCACATTAAACGTGAAACTGCCCTTCCAGATTGGCCACTTATGGGGATGTTGACAAAAAACGAGTTGTAGATAATGTGCTTCAGATTTGAAGTATATATATGTACTTCAGATTCATGGCCATGTCTCTTTGTTAGATTGTCTGTGAATAAATATTCTTCTAACTAGCTACGAGGATTATATATTTGTTCGTCGCTGCGGTCTTTCCTTTGCGGACTTACCTGTCATGAAGTTTGTTAGTGGATTTATCTCGTTTCCTGTCACCTACTTATGTACTATGTTTCAAGTATTGAGAGATACAAGTGATAAACATCATCATCGTTCTATTAAGCATTACACACATTCAATAACTCAAATCCATTTATATATCATCCAAGCAGGTGACATAAAATCTCCAATGTTCATATGGTCTATTGGTTTATATGATGCATGGTATCTTCTGCAGTATCTTTTCAACTTGAATTGGTATTAGCTTTCGAATGCCAAAGGGCACTTAATTATGACCACACTACGAATGTGTGGACTGTGGGGGGAAGATTTTACTTTGTATCTTTTGAGATACCATTAATTTAGCATTTATTTCCTTTGGTTGTATCTTGCAATAAATCCAAAATAATGGTCCGTGGTATTGAATTTTGATGGTTATTCTTTGTCTTGTTCGTAAATCATGAAATTCGAGCGCAGGTTAGGAGACATGGACACAACTAAGTAGGGTTTGGACTTTACCACCTCCCATCGGCCATTGGATCTTTTGACACTATAGGCTATGTTTGGAACCTAGCTTCCAAAGCCCTCAAATTTTATTAAACATCACACTTGTACACATATTAATCACTAAATTTTTCATCAAAATTTAAATTTAATTTTAATTTTTTCCTCTGTTACATATATAATTAATTGATTATTATTCAATAATTATATTTATTTACAATCAAACCAATAATTATATATATATATATATATATACTTACACTTATATCTATATATACAATAAAAATTAATTATTCATATTTTCAAATAAATTAATATTTTCATCCCATCAAAAATTTACAATCAAAAATACTACTCATTTAAACACAATTCCCACCAAACAGCCTTCCCAACTAAAACCCCTCTCCCAAACACAGATCTAGCATTATTATTCATTGGGTACCAGTCATGTGTCAAGACTTTGCCTTTATATTCCATTTTTTTTAAGTGACACGACATTATTGTTTTTTTATTTATTCACTTTTAATTTAATTTATTTTTTTTTTTGTCCTTTTTGATTGGTTTCCTGCGCCCTATATTCAGTAAAATGAATAGATTAACAATATCCCATATACAAGTGGCAAAATCGAAGTTGCAAAGTTTCAGAATAGATATTTACTCAATTTTATTGTAATTATCCATTGGTGTTTATTTATTATTGATTTTTTATTGGTGGTTGTATTGATCTAATAATGTAATTTTTCTCCAAAAAAAATCTAATTACTTAAAAAATACTTTGTTAAATCCTCGTATTGTACAAATTTTGAATGCATCGATGTCAATTAAAAGTTTGTGGTTACACTTGTTTTAGATTTTAAGTGTTTATTTTTTAAATATATATATATATTTTTTAGATTTATGTAAAGAGAGAAAGATAAAAAATTAAATATTAAAAATGTAAGAAGCAAAGCGTATGTATTATTTTGAAAAAATGAAAACCAACAAGACCCGTGCTTTTAAGTAAATTTAAAAATGTAATAAGCTATTCCGTGGTCCCACCACGTATTTATTACATATTTCCTTTTACATCTTGTCAAAATCATAACTTACTATGTGCAAATTAAGAGTGCTAATGAATTAAATTATCAGACTCGCTTTTAATTAAGTTCAAAAAGGTTCTCAAATTTAATCAAATTTGAACTGTAACTTTGAAATCAATCTCAACAGTCGACCCCAACTTGAATTTGAGTTTGAATGTTACAGAATAGGATCGATTCAAATTTGAATAATTGTGGAATCGGTGGAGCTGACATAGGTTCAACCAGATCTGTAATAATTATGTGCTTGATTACCTTTCTTTTACTTGTCAAAATAAATGATGGACGAGGGGTGAGAATTTGTACCCCTGCATGGGTAGAGATTGGACAGAAACAGGGTAGTTGAAATTATAATTGTTCATCCAATGAAGGGTCCATTTTCATGGTTTGGATGTGGCTTTCCAAGGATGTGAACAATCATAATTTCCAAAGCAGTAAATCCTTCATCATGTGAGTAGCCATCAGCTATTTTCATGTTTGGGCTATGCAGGAAGGGTGGTACATGGTTTTGATTAATCCCATTTTCAGACATTCAATCCAGGACACGTCCACGTGTCATCAATGAATTCAATCATCATTTTCCTTCAATTCTCTTTTACTTTTAAGCTATGTTTGGATCCAAATTTAGATAGATGAAAATTTGACACAAAAATTTAGAAATAATATAAAAATAAAAAAGATAAATTTTTTTTTTTAATAAATAGTATGTTTTAAAAAAATTATTTAAATTTATTTGTTAAAAATTTAAAAAGGTTTACTTTTGTGGATCAACACACCGTAAAAAATGATTCGGGGGAACTTAATCATTGCACTTGGACAACACCATATTAAAACGTGCAGATTTGTGGCATTAACATAAAACGGTAACCCTGACCTAAAAAAACGGATTCATTAATTATAAAAAGTGACAGATACAACGGTCAGCTGCCCGAATTTGCATTTTTTTTTGTCGTTTTCTGAAAATTTCACTTAAACCCATCATAAATTAAATTTATGTTAGCTAACAAAAGCAAAATATCATTTGTATATTTGCAGCTCTAGGTACATTGGATGATTTTCTCATTGACTTATTAATCTCCTGCTTTACTGTGATGCAAATTTTACTGGGAAGGAAAATTAGCACAAAATTTAAAAATAATGTAAACATAAAAGAAAAAAAAATACAAAAAATGATTACTTTCTCGAATATTATGTTTGGAAGTTTAGATTTTGAAAAGAGCGAAATTTATGCAAAACTTACGTCGGACATAGTATTTTCATTTTATCTTAAAAAAATATTTATAAAAACTCAGTCATTTACTTCAATTTATACGCTCGGCAACCAGCTATATTGATTATTATGGTGATAACAACGATGACAAATAAATGAAATTAAGATAATAATCACTAACAAAATAAGTTGCATCGAATGTAGACAAGTAGCGTAATGAATAACAAAGTTGACATGAACTTTCATCCATATTTATTGCATGTTATGCTTTAGGTTGTGTTACTTTCTCCAATTAATTTCATGGAACCTATATCTACCAGCCCTAACCTAAAATCTATATTCATCCAGGAAAAAAAAAAAAAAGGAAAATATTTGCAACCTAAGGCTCATGTGTTTCTCATTTCAATTTGCATTGTCAACATAACAAATATCAATGGTTGAGGTTTTTCATAAATAAATTTATAATGTTGTAATATGCAAACTCTAAATCATGCTAAAATTTAAAGGTTAGTTCCGACCTTTCAAGTTTGGAAACAAGGACTAAAATTCAAACAAATAAAATGAAGCCAAAAAACCTCTTTATAATGCTAATCATTGAAAAATTAATTGGAGCTATTATAAGACTGCCCACTTTTGTTAATTAATTATTCTCAAGCCACTGTCTTGTAGTATAGTTGGCGTTTATTGTTCCAGCTGTCATTGGTGTGCCTAAAAGACAAGAGGCTTTTCTTATGAACATCAGTGGCCTGTAAACTAGTCAAGGTTTAATATAATGAGTGAATTATTTTAGAGTCTTAGCTTTGTTATTTGGTTGGATCATATATTGGTATAAAGTACAAAACAGCTTACAAATACTTTAGTCCTAACTATTGTGAAAGTTAACAATTTCATTAAAATATAAAATAAAAATTATATTAAGAAAGAAAATAATATGAAAATTGTTACAAGATGCTTATTTAATTCCCTTTTCAAGCAATAATTTTATTGTGTAAGTAAGAAGCAAAAGGCTGAAAGTTTTATGACGAGGTTTTCGAAAACATGCTTGTTTATGTTTACAATTTCGATAAAATTATTAAAAGAATTAATTATGCAATATGAATATTGAAAAATTTGTCTAAGAGTAACTTCATAATCTCAAAATTGATTGAAATCATGTGAGAATTTTCTTCTAGTTAAAAAGAATAATACATAATCAAATCTCAATAATCACAGAGGATAAATTATATATTACACTATAAAATTCACTTGGAATTACTTTGACAACGTTGTACCATTTAATTCTCAAATAGAGAGGGACGTAAAAATCCAACTAGCCAAATGTTAGATCCATAGGTAGAAACGTGTCATCTTCAAATAATAGCAAAGACAAAATAAACAATGACATGTATTTCCACCAATAAATTAGAATTTAACCATGTGGGGCCACATTGAACTTACCCCAAACCATAAGGACCACTCTGCAGACATATCCCAATTTATTTATCATATATATTTTTTTCATTAATTATTGTTTCCGTAATCAGAAAGAGACAAATTGGGTCGAGCCGGCTGTGGGGGAGAAGGGAAGCTCACAAGGGACGAAGTCCTCTTTTTAATATCCGGTATTCCGGCAAATCTCGGGCGACGTTGCTACCGGAATGCTGGATTTCAGTGAGTTCTGCGCTCGCGTTCTACGTAACGTTGCACTGGAGCTCTGCTTAGCTGTTTGAATCTAGAACCACCAGATTCTTGTGTGGAGAAAGAGGGAACAAATTGCTCACTGTTTTGTCTCGCATTGTTGGAGGTTGGCATTGGAAGTTTATTCTCTGGTACAGTGGCGGTTTTTGGCTGTCCTGCGGTGCTTCTTTTTTTGCAACTGCCCTCCGATCTCGCGTTGCGAAGGTAAAGAAAATGAGTGGAGTTCGAATCTACCTTATTTTTTTCGGTCTGCTGCGAGTGCAGCTTTTTCTGTTACGGTTTTTGGATAAAGTCGTGGCTTTTTATATACTCAATTACAATAGAAAAGAAGGATTGTTTCTCGTGCTTAGTGTTGTTGTTGCCTTGTTCTGCTGAAAAATTGGAGTATAAGCTTCCTTTTTGGTTTAGTGTTATCCTGGTACAGCTAATTTGATTTTTTAGGTTCTGATTCTCTGCTTTTTGCTACGTTACATGAGTGTTGAGACGTGTATAACTAGGGGGTTAGATGTGAGTTTAGTAGGAGTTTGATCGAAGTAGAGCAATTCCGGCTTCTGAAATTCTCTGTCAACTTAAGATGTGATTTGTGTTGTAACTCATTTTTGCCGTTTTAATGGGTTTCTTCCAAAACTTGGGGTTTATTCTGGGATTCTGGGGAGCCGTAGCTTATGGATGTGATGTTTGACCGGAACATACACAAAATTTAGTAATGTCTCTTTTGTTTGCCCTCCGTTGTCAAACTCTTTGCAAGTTCTTCTTTCATCCTCTTTCATTTGTTGTGGGTTGAAGGAGTTTGTGCTATGTGGTGGTTGAAATATGCAAAAGCGGCATAAAAATTTCATTCATTTTCAACTCCAAAGCCGCTGATTCCTCTCTAAATACTTTGCCTTGCTAGATCTGAGCTTTGTTTCTTATTCTTTTGTGGCTCATATTTATTCCTGTCTATTATTATGTTGCAGACGTTGCGTAATTATTTCAGAGGATTGTCCTTCACAAGATATACAGATGAATAGTACTTCTCAGGATGGTAAAATTTGTAATTTTGAGAAAACATATCCAGGATGCTTGGGAAGAATGGTGAACCTATTCGAGTTGAACATTGGGGTGTCCGCAAACAGGCTTCTCAGTGATAAACCACATCAGAATGGTGCTCACTCTTTCTAATTTTACATTCTACTAAGTTTTGGAATGCCATTAGATCTTGTGCACATCATTCAACAAGTAATTTCTGTGATGGAACATACTTTTGAGGGTTATTAGTTCTTATGAAGGTAGGTTTTTTTTTTTTTTTTTTGAGATCTTATCTTCTTGTATGTAATCAGTTTTTAGTGTACTTCATAATTCTTTCTGAAAAGGCTTCTGGGCTAAGACACGGCAGATTCATAAATATGGTTTAATGATTTAATTTCTTAGTTACACTATATAACTTTTGGTTGTGGAGATTTCTACGAGATAGGTTCTTTCTTCTTGTACTTTCTCGTCTCTCCTTTCAGTTTCGAGGCATTAAAAATTTTGTTTTTCTGTCATTATATGGAAGTATGTCATAGGCTCAAACTAAGGTTCCTAAGTGACATGGTAGCATATGATTAGCAGGTTCCGCTGTCTTGAGGAGCAGATCAGATGGATCAACGATGAGTCCATCTGCTGATCAAATAGAAGACAAAGAGGTAACGTCTCCAAACTATCAGTATCACCAATTCAGCAATACATTAGAGCATACCCCCATATATTTAGCAGCATTATCTTGGATGCTAATTTTGCTTTTTTCTTGTGTGAGGCTTGCAGGTTGTTGCTGAGTTCAAGAACGCCTTTTCAGATGGAAAGTTAAATGGAACACCTATGAAGATGCTTATTGCAGAAGAGATGTCCAAAGAAGTTGATTCTAGATGCAGTCCGCCTAATTTAGTTGCAAAACTAATGGGGCTTGATGCCCTTCCACAGCAGGAACCAGAGTCAGCTATGGATAGTAGCCTCTTTAAGGGTCATTCTCGATCTCATTCAGAGATAACTATGAGTAACTGGGAGCAACAGAATGGATTCTTTAACTATGTAGATCCAAATGAATACAAAGATGTTTATGAAGTACGGCAGCTATCACAGAAATTTACACACAAGGGGAGATATGAAGAAACTATAAATGAGGAAAAGATGGCTCTTGTTTGTCAGAAGTTTGCTGAGGCAAAATGCCTGTCTATGGTTGAAAAACTCCGTCAATCTAAGCAATTCCATGCAGTAGAAGTTTTGAATTCCGACAAGGACTTGTTTCTCAAATATCTGCAAGAACCAAATTCAGTTCTTTCTCAGCAACGTACTCTTCAGTCCATGCCTAACCATTCAGACACAAAGCGAATCACCGTTCTTAGACCCACAAAAATGGCAGAAGGTAATGCCTTAGCTGGAGCCAGGAACAAAGGAAGAAAACAAATGAAAATGGGTACTTTTATTCATCTGAATGGCGTGGACAAAAGCCATATGGGAAGTTCCCCTCCTACAGCTTGGACGAATTATAAAAATCCCACTCAACCAACTCGAATAGTAGTTCTAAAACCAAGCCTCAGGCATAAGGCTGTGGGTTTCCCCCCATCTCAATCAGCAAGGATACGTGGTGAAGACTGTTTTGGGGATGTTGAAGACAATGAGAATAAGGAATCAAGAGAAGTTGGAAAAGCAATCACACAACATATGCAGGAAAAACTTGGTAGGCACCGGAGACATGAAACATTGCCTTCGTCAATGCTTCCCGATGGCTACGTTGCTGATGAAAATTCATTCCATAAATCAGAAATTGAGGATCAGGCTGGTAATATCAGTGATTCGGAAGTCATGTCACCCGTATCTAGGCACTCTTGGGATAATGTTAATAGGCTTGGTAGTCCATGCCCATCCTTGTCTTTTAGCAGAGCATCTAATTCTCCAGAGTCATCAGTTAGCAGAGAAGCAAAGAAACGTCTGTCTGAGAGATGGGCCATGATGGCATCTAATGGGAGTTGTCGGCAACAAAGACGTGTTTGGAAAAGCTCCAACACATTGGGTGAAATGCTTGCTCTTTCTGAGGCAAAGAAGATATCAATTCCGGGGGAAGAAGACAGTTCTACTGAAGGACTTAAGAATTCAAATTCTTTTTTGGGTAGCGGACAGAAGGCAAATGAAAATGCGGATAGTTCACCAAGCCATCTCATGAGATCAAAATCTATTCCTGTATCTTGTACTCAGTTTGTAACTAGGCACAATGCAGATGTTTCAGTTTCAGATAAGGGTAAACAAGAAGCTCCTAAGGAAGATGTAAAGGCAAGAAGTGTTAAATCATCATTCAAAGGGAAAGTTTCTGGTTTGATTTTCTCAAGGAATAAAAAAACTAATAAAGTCAACTCTGTCACATCCAAAACAGATGAATCGCACTCCACTGTTTGTTTTACTAATAAAGGGCCCCACCTTTCGTCATCTGGCATGCTGGAGCCATCAAATAAAGCATCTTTCTCAAATCTAATTGCCAAGCAGGGCGTGGTATCTCATGAGGTAAATTCATTATAGTGGTGGATGGTTATGTCAAACATTTTATGCACTTGATGCATTCTTTGTATTATATAAGATTTATATTTTCTGTACCAAAATCAGTACTTCTATGGCAGAAGTATGATGGTCAATGTGTCTCTGGGACAGATAATATGAAAAAAATTGTCTTGAGGAGTTCTTTAAAAAATGAAAATGGGGATCTACTAATGAGAAAAAGTTCACAGAATTCCTATCGGATATATATATATGTATGTATGTATGTATATAAACTGTATAATGGATGCTTGTTTTTGTTAATTCCTCTTCTATTTTTAGCATAGTAGAATATTGGGCTTCGTTTATGAAAACTGCTTCCTTTTTTTCTTTTCTTTTTTTGTTGATTGTGTTTTTATACTTTGGTCTTTGCCACTGTAGGGTGTTAAATGCTCAATGTGCTTTCTTTTGTATCTTGAATTTTTTATCGGACATCATTTATTATTATTCTGAACTGGAAAACTGGATACTATATAGTAACGTATTACTTTTGCAGGCGGGATTGTCCATAGCAAAACCTATTGCATCTGGAAATCCTGGTGATAATCAAGACCAGCCAAGTCCAATATCTGTATTAGATCCACCATTTGAAGAGAATGAACACACAGCAAAAGTGTTCTCCCATTTTGTCAAGCCTGACCCTCATGGTAGACTGTGTTCCCTTAAGTTTGCACTTACTTGCATAATATTTATGGATGCATTGTTTAATTATGTGGTTGATTATTTTACGCAACCATTGCTTCAGGTTTTGGGTTCCCACATAATCCAACAAGTTCAAACTTGATTGACAAATCACCACTGATAGGCTCCATTTCTCGCACCATATCTTGGGATGATCTGTGCTTGGACACAGACTCATCATATCCCATAAAGGAACCCTTAGTCACCCAAGGAACTGAAGAAGAAGAACGAGAATGGTTTTTCTTTGTCGAGACATTATTATCTGTGGCTGGTCTCCAAGGTGAGATGCAATCCAGCTCACTTTTGGCCAGATTATATTCACCTGAAAGTCCACTGAATCCATCCTTAAGAGACAAATATATTGACTTGAAAAACTACAATGAGACACTGCACGAGGCCAAGAGAAGGCAAAAGAGATCAATGCAAAAGCTTGTGTTTGATTGCGTAAATGCAGCACTAGCGCACATTGTAGGAGATGGTTCTGACTTTGGGCAGCGACCTGTTGAATGCATCAACCCCAACAATAGCACGTTGGATAATGCATTGAAGCCAACAGTGCTGGATGAGGTGTGGGCCCAAATGATCGCATGGCTTTCTAGCGAGTCAAGGTGTGTTCTGGGTGACTGTGGGGACGACAACAGCCCGGTGGTAGAGATAGTAAGAAAGGAGGTAACAGGCAAGGGGTGGATTGAGAGTTTGAAATTGGAGACGGATAATCTAGGCAGGGAAATTGAAGAAAAGTTGCTCCAAGAGCTAGTGCAGGAGACAGTAGCCGAATTTACAGGTAGAACGTAACGACGTTTTTACATTCTTTCAGCATCTGCAACATGCATCCATGCTTTTCACTATTCTCTTATATTGTATTGTGTCTCCACGACAACTATCCCTAGCCCATCTCTCTTTGTTTGGCCACATACATTCGTGCAACTCTTCTGTATATCATATGCGTTATCTTTCTTCTTTTCCCAACCCCAGAATGGTTTTAGTTTTTTCTTTGAATGAGAAATGTGTTAAGCATGGTGTATTAGGCCTGGCGCAGCCTTTGTCGCTGGTATTTTGGGTTCTTGGAGTTCGTTGTTTTAGTTTAACCTTGCCAGTTGCCCCTTGAAAGAAAATTGTTTCGATGGCAGCCATTGTGAAAATCTTTTACTAAGGGCTAAATAATTTCAACTGTAAATGAAATAGGAAAAAAAAAAAAAAAAAAGGCACAGTAACGACAAATCTTGTGACCCAAAAAGGTAGAATCCCAACGCCAACGTTTTGAAGTGAATTAAATTTGTCAGGTGCAAACCATGGGAAAAAGTTGTTATGGACTGAGTTATTTCTATTACAAGCAGATGGTATGGCAGGTGAAAGTGCGCGTGTAAGAGGGAGAGAGAGGATCGCATGGAACTATAAATTATTGCCTTGGTTGGTTACTCAATTGCGAGTTTCAATTTTCATGCCCTGTGAACGCATTAATTGCTGACCCACCAAATTAATTACAAACATAACTTTAGCGTCACGTGAGCTTATGAAACACAAATCCCTATTCTCATAAATGCGTCCATCGGCATGGGAATCTTCGTTTATTGCCTGGGTCACCAATTATAGCCGTTGGGTGGAATTCGATTCTTTTACAATTGCATCCATCCCGGAGTGCCAGCGGTTTTTATACTTGTTGCATGTGGAAATAATATATATGTAGTATAAATGATTTATTTAAATAAAATATATTTTTTTTTTATGTTATTAGAATCCTTATCAGCATTATAATTGTTTTATTCATTGGAATTGGTCCTTTGTTAAGAATCTTTATCTGGGACTATCTGTTTTTATTAAAGCATCCTCTTAGTTTGCGTAAAATATGTGGAACGAAGAGGTTAAAATAATAAAATAATTCAACTTACCGGCTATTTCGCTTATCTTTATTCATATTAACCGATTTTTTTTTTCCTTCTCTTCTTATTTTTTTCAAATTTCAAGATGCATTTTATCTTTTGGTTATTTTGTGTGTTCTAAATTTATATGTAGCACATACACAACCTAGGAGCTAGTTTTATTAATAACGTAGGATATTAGCCTTAACCTTTTTATTGGTAATTAGCATACATTTGTTGTGTGTGTGTGTAAACTTGTTTATAAATTAGACAACTGTACTTGTCCAAATGCAATAAACAGTAAATCATTTAAAAGTTAATGGTATATTTTAAAAATAAAAGTGATGTATGAAGAGGACGACAAAACAGAAAAAATATTAGAGAAAATGAATGAATAGACAATAAATTATCTAATGTTGTCAGTCGCAATATAAGGAATTATTAAAAAAAATAAAAACGTATTCAAAATTTCAAGAAGACTAAAAGTGAGATGAAACGAACAGAATAAATTGAAAGAAGAGATGGACCAAGAAAGGGTGAATGTTAAAAAAATGAATAGATAATAAATAAAGGAAAAAAAAAAGGATAATTTTAATACTTTAACTTTATCCATACCACAGACGATTATTGCAGTTATTCTATGGTCAAATACTTTATACTAGTGACAAAAGAATGCTAAATCGTGAATGATTTACTTTATGAACAAATAGATGATATTTTAAATACAAAGTTACAAACTTTATATTAATTATTAAATAAAAAGGAAATAACTAAACTTTTGAGAGAGAGAGAGATTACAATTGAAAGGGTGATTTGGAAGAAGAAAATATCGAAAATTAAAATTATGAAAAGAGAATGAAACAAATAAAATTTAATGGAAAAGTGTGAGCATATTGGCATTTTAGAATATTTTAATAATTATATATCATCTAACAAAAATTTAGGTCAAATTTACTAGAATGAGTAATAAAAGACACTGAAGTGTGTGTAATTATATAAATAAATTAATAATATTTTGAAATATTCTCTGTTATCATTTATAAAAACAAAAGAAGATGAAAAAAATAACTTGGGAAAAAAGAAAAAAATGAAATAAATCAAGTTTGGAAGAGGAGATTGAAGAAAATATATAATAATTTGGAATCAACGAAAATAATAGAATAAATGATAATTGGAACAGAATGTAGATAAAATATATAAGAAGTAAGGACATTTTTATTATTTCCTACTGCAACAAAAAAGAAATCCTTAGCAATAATATATAGTTCATATAGTATATAGATATATAATAAATTAAACTTAAAAAAAAAGAATAAAACAAATAAAAATAGAGGCACGAGAATGAAAAAAAAAACATAAAAAAAAATGTAAAAATCTTTGAATATCGTATATTGTGTGCAGCAAAAAACAGTACATTAGTTACTCAGCACATAGCATGTGGAAGCATAGAATATCGATGAGAATTATACGTCAGCATCTCATCTTTAGATGCATCTTCTTGGGCCTTCTACTTCGACTTGATTGGGCTGAAAAAGTCCAAACTCATGTCTGTATGGGCTTCGGCCCAAAATCTCATGAAGCCCGACTCTGACCATTCAATCATCACCTGTAATATCCCCTTTGTATCAAAAAATTGTCAATTCCGCAAGTATTTAATTCGATTCTTCTAGCGCCGGCAGATTTAGGAATTAGGTTAAACGGGAGTATGAGTTCAGAAAGATAGTAATATGTCGACTTCCGGGGATCGTTGGATTTGGTTGTATTGTGATCGGACTCGCTGTTAAGAAATTTCAACTCACTGGCGTTCAATCATCTCGCAGTGGCCTTAACGATTCCGAATTATTTTCAAGGATGTCTAGAGTTCCAAGATTGGTTGATTTATGCATGGCTGCCATTGCGGATGGGCTTCTCCAAGGTAACTGGAAGTCATTCTATTCTAACTGGAAGTCATTCTATTCTATTAGACGCGATATTTATGTCTTCATTGGAGATGGTAATCATAGTTTGCTATCGGCTATAGTGCTGTTCTTGAATAGTTTTTGATGCTCACTCACACACACGCACACTCATATATCTTTAATCTTTGTTGGTGTTGCTCTCTGTTGCAGGGAATGATAATAATGACATTCTTTTGGTTATTTATGAACTTCCGTCCGAATTGTTCGATGGCTTGTTGCCGCATTTGCCTCCATTGTCATTGCAGAAGCTAGAAGAAAATCTGTGAGTTTAGAATTTTCTCCAACAAGAAAGTTATTGAACTACCTGATTATTATGAATTAAAATTCAAATAGAAGAAGCAGCAGAAAAAGATGAAGAAAGGATAATTTCCATGATGTACTAATTCTTTGATCAGTCAATGGCATGGAGAGACTCACGATTTTAGTATTGAAGCTATCTTGGGTTATTCAGTGTCATATTGGATTGACTATGGCCTTTTTTTCTTGATACAGGCCAGTTGACTTCAGGGACGATTTTGAACGTGCTTATGATTACGACGGAGGCTGTCGAAAACGTAGAAGGTTGGCAGAAAAGGTGCTTTTTGATATTACAAAAGTATATTTACATGTATGTGACGGCTAATTTGAGAGATGTTACTTAATGGCTACCATTCCACAGATACAGGATTTTAGATGCAGCATGGCAGGCACTATACAAAGTTCGTTGGCCAGGTTTTGCTCAGCCAAAGCAGGCTGGAAGTTGGTTAAATAAACATGATGAAATGAAGTACGACTCGGTTGATGATTGGCATCAGAAGTATTGGGAGGCACATTTGCAAGAGTATACTCATAGACTGGATAGTTTAAGTGATACAAAGTTTCTTTTAGTTGTCATTAATTACTTTGTTGTGGAGAATATGACCATGCTCTTATTACCAGTTGTGTGGATGCTGTAGCAGAAACAGCTATGCTTCCATCATATGATGGTTCTATTGGTGAAATACAAATTCCAGGTTGGATGGCCATGCTCCCTTTGGTTGTTCTCTATTTATTTGCTGCTCAAGTACCATATGGAATATGTCAATTTTTGAAACTTAAAATATTCCTCTCCTTTGTATCATGTTGTATGCATCCTTTCTCATGCTTTTCAAATGGGTAAATAAAGTGAAGAAAGAAAAAAGTAAGTCAAATCTGTTATGAACCTATTCTAGTTGTGCCTCTCCTTAATTTTTTGTGGTGGAGCACTGTGTCACATTGGTTATCTCCATATGTTGTTTTAATTCTTGTCTATATTTGAAGAAATTGTATCTGAATGAGGAAAACTTACCAAGAGTATTATGCATAAAGAGAAAAGCCTGAAGCAGTCGATATGTGCTTTCTGCAGATGATATACTGGAACACACTGGTTGGAAAAATCACCTGGTTAAGCTGGCAGGCAACTATATGAAATTTTCATACCACTGTCAGCAATTTGGAATTTATGCCAGGTAAAAATACATAGGAAGAATCCGTAAACCTTGTAATGTTTACCTTCTTATTATTTTTAACCACCAAACTGCTGTTCTGAACTCAGGGGCAGCTTTATTTTCCATGTGTTTTTTAATAACAGATTAAAAAAATGTTCCTGTACCTGTAAACATTTATTTTGTTGTTCTGATTGGTGCACATTTTTAGTTTTAGAGTTGATTTTGTTAAAATAATTTTGACATAGTGTTGCTGCATTGGATTTTGCTGAGATACATTTGTTTCTTTTGCAGACAGCTAAGACTTCCAAATGCACTCTGTGTTGCAGAAACTTGTGTAAGTTGTGTATGCCTTTCGTTATGGATCAAATGAGTCCGCACCTGTAGTCTGTAAAGGACCTCCCCCAGTTAGTAACTTTAAAAGTCAATAGTTTCAAAACCTGAACTTACATTTGTAGCTGTCAAGTGTTAGTTTTATGGAGATGATTCTTATCCTGCATTTATTCATCAAGGTAAAAAGCTGAAGAATAGTAATGAAGTACAAATAATTTTTGGATTTGATTCGTTTTATTTTTCTGTATGTCTGTTGCAGGACCTGTTACAGAGCAGTAAGTTGAGAAGCCTGGAACTTCAGTGTATTAAATCCAATGATCATGTAATCATTTTTCTTCTTTATAATTCTTTATTTTTATGTGTGTAATGTTGTGAGCAATTCTCATGACAAAAGAAATGTGAATGAATGTAAAGTAGTCTCTTTTGGACATTATTGTACCTTAAATAAACATAGAATCAGGCAAACAAGGTTCACATGCACTGCATAATCAAATGAACCATTATAGCAAGTGAGGGAGATAGGAAGGTTCCTTTTATTGTGCTTGATCCAGTATGGTTTTAACCTGCTGGATTATGTTGTTATTATTATTATTATTATTATTATTTTAGAGTCCGCTGTTAAGTTTCCGGAACATCTCTTGATATCAGCTTAGGTGATAAGATCCAAAAACAGAATGAATATAAATAAACACGAGTATTTGCATCCATTGAGCTGTTAATGCTGATTCAAGACCTAGTTTTTCTTTCCCTTTTTTCCTTGATATTTTTTTATATTATCTCCCGAAGCCATACACAGGAGTATTGAACCCATAGAGAGACAGCCTTAAGTGAATTGATGATGCTTTGGTAAATTTGTTTTCTGGATTTGTAAAACTGATTGTCCCTCTTATTTAGTAAATGCATTTCTTGTTCTCTTTATTTGCGGAGTAGCTGAAAAGAGACATATAAAACTTTTATGGGAAAAGATTTAGTTTCTTTAAGCTTTTGAATCTGTGACCACCCACAAAAATAGGCAGTTCTAAGCTGGAACAGTCCTTTTTTTTCTCTGCAGAAGGAAAAGTACGTGCTCTTTTTTTTTTTGTTGGTTTCAGATATGTTATTGGAGATTATGTTGGGTGTTTTGTTTTTTGAGAGATTGGGAAAATGTAAGAAGATAAAGGAAAAAAATTACATGAATTGTTTTATAATTAGAAGATTTATGCATAATTTGAATTCAATATTTAACTTGCAAGGAGGAGAAAGTGAGATGATTAAAGATGGTTTGAAGATAAAATTGAAGATTTGGCAAATATGTTCTCTTCCATTTTTCTCGGTTCCTTATTTGAGGCAACCATTGGGAATACATAATATGTAATTGTTATTGATATTCTTTTATTTTGGTTGGTTCTTTTAATTTGCCACACTTAATTTCTCAGGTCGAGGGATTATGTAAACTTCTGAACAAGAATAGTGAGACTCTGAAATCAATTGACTTCATCCATTGCAAGCTTTCACCAACTTTCATCAATGCACTTTGTGATTCACTGCAAATTAAGGGTCTACAAGCAAATACAGTTGAACATTTCTCGATCAAGAGTTCAAGCTTTCTCCAAACCGATTCATCTCCCATACCAGTTGGATTGACATCATTCTTAACATCTGGGAGGTATGTGCTCATAAAAATGGTTACTTTTCAAGGTTCTTAGATCATATAATGATGTAGCTACATTGAATCTTGTTTTTTCCTTTTCTTGCCTCACTTGTGGAAATCAAGGTATGATGGTCTTTACTTCAATGATACAACTGAGGCCAATTTTGCAATTCTTTCTCTGTGCTTACCACTTTGGTCTGGTGGTCTTTTATAGATTGTGAAATGTCTCCTAATATTTTATCCTTAGGAAATTTTATGTTTCTCTTAAATGGTTAATTTGAGGATAACCAAGTGCATCATTTGCTTACTTCTATCTATTGTTGTGTTCATGACATTTTTTCCAGTTGCTATGCTTTATAACACAACCATAGAGCTTGATTTGTATGAGCTTTTGTCATATGAGATTGTTGTTTTGGCATGCGTGTGGTGTGGACCACTTTAGTTTGACTTTACTCTTGAGCATTCACATTTTTGTGGACTACTTCAGGTCAGTTACACAGGTCCCACTAGTGGGAATAATTCAAAAGGGTCATGCTCTTATACAAATTTCACAGGTCCAATCTGTCCTAAAAAACCTATTATTAAAGAAGAAGGTTGTCTTGTGTTATAAGATGGTCTAAGATTGTTTTCCTTAGTCAATGTGGGATAGGACATTGCATTCTCCCGTACCCAATTTATGCATGCTTTTGTACATGCATAGTTTCTCCTTTTGAACACTACATGTTTGTGGACCTCTCTATTTCATTCTCACATGTGTCTCAAAACGGGACATTGAAATGACTTGCTTTGATACTACAAACGTGATTTGATCCAATCTGTCCTAGAAAATTGTTTATTGATGAGCATGGTTATCCCACCATACAAATTAGTCTGAGATTTTCCTAGTTTGATGTGTATGGGGTGTTGCGTTACACTAATGTAACCTGATAGATGATGTGATTCACAAATTAAATTTCTTTTTTAGTATTCGCTTTCTTAGTGAGCAGCGGTCATGTGATTGGACCTTGCAATGAAACCATTGCTTGAGCAGTTGTAGTTTCATGTCTGTATTGAGGATCAGGCTTTCAGTATTTTCTTACTTGATTCAGCATCTTAATATTTAATTTTTATGTAATGCAACAATCTTGGAATCAGATAATACCATTTATTTGGATCTAAACTCATCAATTGTGAACAGGTCCTTGCATTCACTAACCTTATGTGATGACCAACTAGGGCGAAATCTTGCAAGGGTGATTTTTAATTCCCTCCTTGATGCTTCAGCTAGTATATCCTTGCTTGACCTTTCAGAAAACAATGTTAGTTGGGCTTCCACAATTATATTTTATCTAGCTTGACATTTCAACGCTGTGGTAAAACCATATTTGAGATATTGCAGATTTCAGGTTTCCTTTCTCAGTTTCGACCGAGATCATTGAGTTGCACACTCGGAGCAGGCAAGTCATTGCAATCGTTACGAGTGCTGAATTTAAGGTAACTTAATAAGTGTACTCAGAATCTTCGGTACCTCCTGAATTTTTGCTTTTTTTTTTTGCTGCCGTTGCTCCAAACAAGCTGAACCCAAAAAAATTCGAGGTACTTCACGTAACATCTGGATGCAAATGCTGGATAATTGGTTTTCATATGAAATGTTTTTCTAGCAACATGCAATAAGAGTTTGGTTTGAACTTTGCTGTATTATCTGTAGTTTAAATTTTGAAGCATTAAAAATTTTTGTTATCATTTTCAGGTTTTGTGACTTAGTAAGAGATGATGCAGACTGTCTCAAACAAGCTCTGACTCATATGCCTAATCTGGAGAATCTTGATTTAAGTGAAAACTCGATTGAGGATGGAATCAGGTGGGTGCAACTTCTCACTCCTTCCTCCATTTATAGCATGTGATCTAACTCATGCTTAGAGATTTTCTGTAGTCTTTTTATGCACCTTATCTAAGTATATCTATCTTTATCCTTTTAATCACTAGACATGGGAATGGCCCTTTAGGGAACCGATTTATATAAGCTTCACTTATCAAAACAGTGATTTTTCAGGAGTTTGTTCTCTTATTTTACTGAGATCTCTGGCCGGGAATTGCCCTTTGCTGACTTGAAGCTTGAGAATTGTGATCTCACTTGCAACCAAGTAATTGAACTTTTAGGGGTTCTTTCAACTATGAAGAAACCACTTAATATGCTTTCAGTTAAAGGCAATAGACTTGGCAGGTAAAGTTGCACAGAGATCTTATCCAGGACTGCTGATATTACTTTTTAGTTGGTTTACGCATTTCTTCTCTCCAGTAAATTTGGGGCACCATTGGGAAAGTTTTTGTGTACTGGCATTCGTGCTCTTGATGTTGAAGACATTGGACTTGGTCCTTCTGGTTTTATGAAAGCACTTGAGGGAATGTCAAAGGATTTGAAGATTGAATATGTAAATATCAGGTCCACCTGGCTATCACCTCCTTTTAAATTGTTTTGGAAGTCTTTTTTGCTGCCTTTTGTATGCTATGGATCCTGATGACTTGACATTTGTTTTAAAACTTTTTACAGCAATAATCGTGGTGGAATTGAGGCTGCAAAATTCGTGTCAAACCTCATTTCACATGCCCATGATGTTGTTGCAATTCATGCAAGATTTAACCTGATGCCGTCGGAATCTTTATCAGTGATAGCCTCTGGCTTCAAAGCCTCAAAAGGTGGCTGATCGCTACAAAACTTTGCATTTTATTTGTGTGTGTGTGTTTGAAAAATTCATGTACTTAAACTAAGAAACCTGGAAAGTGTAGAAGTCATTATCTCTCATATTCACTCAGATGCTTCCAATCTTGTTTTTGCAGGAAAACTGGAGCATCTGGACTTGGCAGGAAATAGCTTTTGTAATCAACTTGCTGATGCAGCATCTATTTTGGGTGAATTTCAAACACATGGCCAATTTAATCTTTCATTGTTGGCTGCTTCAAATGCACCATATGATGATGACCCTTAGCTGCTTCTGGGTAATTTCTCAACTGAATTAAGGTTCAAAGCCATACATGCATCAAAGTTGCTTCTGTAAAGCAGATAACAAGGAAATTCTGTAAACATGAAAATTACTGATTATTTTCACTTTGGTTAGTTGTATTTAGTTGTGCTTATAGCACTATTTAAACTTCTAAGTGAACACTAGCTGTACAATGTTTGAGAGTGTGAGATGGATAGAATTCTCTTACGATGTTTTGTTGAATTTGATTATTTATCTCATTATTCATTGCCGCACTTTTGTTGTTGATCTACTTTTTGAAGCTTTATTTCTTGGGCAGGCTAAGCTCGAAGGTGTTTATTTCTCTTAGGCAAATTTTTGGAGTGGAATGTGATACTTAATGTTAGAAAAATTAGATTATGACTTAACTATGTATGTATTTTTTCAAAATTAGATTATCTAAAATAGGATTTTGTATAGCATATGATTCAGTATTGGAGTTGGTTTCTACTACATAGTTGGTTTATAGATTGGTATTGTTAGATTTTATCTGTCATCTCACTCTATATATTGAGTGTAGGAGCTTTTCAGTAAATGGAGAAACTCATTTTGTTCTTCTAGTCTCTCTACGTGGTATCATAATGGTAATGGGCCACTGCACAACTACTGTACTCTGGTGGCACACTAATTTGCTAAAGCCACTTTTGAGTTTTTAATTTCTTTATCTACTTCTAATTCATTAAAAAACAATAAAAAAATCTGGCTACCTGGCCGGCAACCTGCCATGTATATTTTGTTTGCTATCTATTGTTACAGAATATTGTGATTTTTGGTTGTCTACAATTCTTGATGTCTTTACTTTTGATTGGCTATCACATATAACTAGTGACTCTTGATATGCTATCAACCTTGATTTATGGATGGTTGTTTGTCTGGCTATGTACACTACTTGATTCTTTGCGATTTTTGCTTCAACTTCAACTGGCTATTTGTTTGTCTCATTTTATTTGGTAATTTAAGTTTAACACTTTAAATAAAAATTTCCATGATTAACTTGAGGGGTATTCCAGTAGAACACTCCAGTAAAATTCCCATGATTGACAAGATGAGAAGTGTTTAAAGAATTAGATTATGACTCAACTACCTAGTCTCATTCTCGATTTAAACTAGAATGATCTAGAATATAATTTTGTGTTGTGCTAAGTTTCTACTGTAAAGTTTTAGTTTGGCTTTGTATCTGTAACCTTACTCTATAAATTGAGTGGAGCCTCAAGTGAATACTTGAAAAACTTATCAAAACCCTAACTAAGCCAGCTGTAAATGTCAACCGATTCATGCCAATTGAACCTAGATAAGAAAGCAAAATGATTACACCCCTTTATGCGTACTCTGTTTTATCCAAAAGGGTTTGGTGGCCTGACTTCATCAGGAAGTCGGTCTTCCTTCTGGTTTCATTTGTGTATATTGCTTAACATGCCTTTAAGAAACTCGCCCTCATCTACCCTTGTCCAACAACCATCATCTTTTAGTCAATATAGACTTGCTTCTTGTTTCTGGGTGAAAATAATTATCCATCTATGTTATGGTTGAAGGGTTCTTGTCAACTCAGTTGCCCGAAAACCCTTCCCCAACTGATGATGATGAACGGAACTCCTAAAATGTGTATGTGTGTGTGAGTGTGTGAGAGAGAGAGAGAGAGAGAGAGACAGAACTCTTGCATCAACAGTCCGATTCTGCCTGTGGCAGTTTATTTAGTAATAAATGCTATCATAGATGCTTTGCCTTTCCTACTCCTCTATGTATGAATTCAGTTGAGAAAGTCTTTTTATAGGCTAGCGATGGTGCCATAGTTTTAAAATCCTTCCTCAAGTCGTTGTAGTAATTGACTTCCAGGCTTTTCAATCATTGCTTTCTCCAAGTCTGGGTCATCTTTTTTGTTTTTAATTTATTTAGATTTGGCTTCATAAAATCCGGAATATTTCTTGTTTCTTGATTCATATTTGTTAATGTCTTAGGGATGAATAATTCTAAAATTGGTTTTTATATTGACTATATTTTGTATTTGCACTTAAAGTGGCTTGTTCCGGTAGAACTTGAATGCAGTTGATTGCTTCACTCAGGTGAACTGTTCTATTTAGGGATTTTAATAAATTAAGTTACTAGATTTCATATTAATTAGACTTGAAAATATTTTTGAATCTATTCAAGTTTAAATTTGAATTTTAAAAAATTTTCCAAGCTCAACTTCACTGTTTAACTTAAACTTTTACTAAATTAAAGTGGATCGAGTTTAAATAATTCTCAAGTTGAATTACTAGTAGACATGAATAGAATATGATGTGAAAAGAATGAATATAAGAATAAAATGAAAAAATATAAATTATCCAATGGTTGGTGTGTATCAAGAATAATAAAAAAGAATTGAAATTGTAATTTCTTGTTGGATTTTATTTTCACGATTGATAATTAGAAATAAATATGAAAACGGAATGAAATTATCTATAATAAAACTTTTTAATGTAATTGTGTGTTAACACTTTAAATTTGTTAAAAAATAAATAAAACGAAAGTACTTCAAGTAAGAGTAGCTCTCAATCAAAAATAATTACATATGTCTTTAAACTGATAGTTATAAAATAAATAATCAATTCAAATACATCATCATGATTTTATTAATTTTTTTTAAAAGGGCAAACTTAAAATAAAGAATAAAAATGAAAGAAATTTTTTATCCATTTCCATTGTTGTGCAAGATAATAAAAAACAATAAGAAATATGACAATTGTGGTATACAAGCATTTTTAATGTCATAGTATTTCAAAAGATAACAGTGATAATAATGTTTACACTATGTGTGTGCGTAATTAGGTAAATAATAGTTCATATCATTTAAAAATAGATAAAGAAAAAACTTAAAATTACACAAAGAGGAATAAATTAAAATAAAGGGAAGTGAAAGAAATAGATAAAAATTTAGACAATAGGCTAATGTGGGGTGTGTGTGTGTTAATAATTAAGAGTGTTTTAGTAATTATATATTATTAAACCAAAGTTCTTTATGTTCTTAATATATAATATAAATATATTGTAAAATGCTGATTTCGTGATTTTGTCATATTTGTGTGTGTGTGTGTGTGTTTTTGCTTATTTCCTGACGTGGTAGGAATACATACACAAACACGTTTGGAAGAATAGGAATCATTGAGCTTGTAGTTTTGGAATTTAGGATTCCATTGGTAATAGTTATTCCCACTAAAAACAATATACCAACCACTTAAATGAAAATAGTGTTGGAAAAACTCATTTTATTTTCAACCTATTCTTATGTACTAGCCATTAGAATATAATATGCATAAATAAAATAAGATACAAATAGAATAATATAGAAATAGAATGCAAATTATATAAATTATCACAACTTATATATACAAGGAACGAGAAAGAAATAGAATTGTTCTTCAAAATTACATTTTGACAATTGGCAAATAGAAATATTGTGAACTTATAATGATAAAAGTCTCTTTAAATAATAAATTTTCATACAATTGTGCATTAAAAAATCAATTAATACTTGACAAAGGTTATGTTTGTTTTGATTTTTAAGTATATTTTTCTTTAAAATTGTGTAAAAGTAAAAATAGAAAAGATAAATTTTTTAAAGTGTAATAATTAAAATATGTGTATTTTTTGAATGTGAGCAAAACAAACACAACCAAAATCCGCCGATTGAAAACACTTGCATACAAAAAATCATTTGTTTATTTCATCAAATGGAAGCATGAATATTACATTTGCTTTTGAATTGATAAACACCGAATAATTAATCAATTCAAAAGAATCGTGATTTATTCCCATGGCATGGAGTATTGGTTTTTTACAAACAAAAATTGATACAAAATAGAAAATAAAAGGAAAAGGCACCTATTGTTGGAGAAGAATATACAAAGAAGTAAGACTGTAAATTATATGATAACTGTGCTAAATATGATTTTTTGGTATTTGCATAAATTTTTTATAAAAGACAAGTGTGTGCTTGGTTGCATAAATTTTTTTTATATTATTTATAAAATAAAAGATAAAGAAATAAATTTAAAATAGAAAAATGTAGAATAAATTAAAATTAAAGAAGGATATTGACCAAAAAATATAATAAATTAAAATTTAAGGACACTCAATATCTATGCATAAAAATAATTAATAATAAATTTTAAACATAAATTTTTTACAATTCATATAATTCATAAGATGATGAAAAAATAAATTCAAAAAAGTAATATAAATTGAGAAAAGTAAATGAAATAAATAAAATTTGAGGGAATATAGTAAAAAAAATAAAATATAAATAATTAAGAGTATTTTAATAATTATATATTGTACAATCATAATATATTATAAAAGAGTAACTTTGTCAAATAAAAATATATGTTTTTTCCTAATAAATTAGTAATATGGTATTAAAAAAGAACGAAGATTTCCACACTATTAGAGCAGTATGCATGAGTGATCTAATGTATGAATTGAATGAATATATAAATAGAATAAAAATAATAATGAAATAAAAATTATATAAGTTATTCAATGACTAGTATATGCAAATAATGAAAAATGAATAGAATTGTTATTCAATATTTCATCCCCATTGCTGGCAAATAAAAAAGAGCACATCAATATGAACTTATTTATAATGACAAAATTCTTTAAATGATAATTTTTCATATAATTGTGCATAAAAAACGAAATTAAAACATATTTTTAACACTTAAATTAGTTAAAAAACAAAATCTACCGATTAAAAAAGGTTTCCATAAAAAATCATGTGTTTTTCAATCCAAAAGTTACATCTTTTTTTCTCATAACATAAAATTTCAATTTTTTTGTAAAGAAGTTGATATAGAATGTTGAATAAAGATCAAAAAGTTGCATCGCCCAAAAAAAAAAAGATGGAAAGAATAGAAGACTGTCAATGAGATGATAAATGTGGTGTATATGGTTTTGTGCAGGTATAGAATTTTTATAAAAGACAAATATGTTATTGATTGTATAAATACTACTTTGCATTATATATAAAATAAGAGATAAAGAATTAAATTTAAAAAAGGATTGGAAAAAATAGAATAAACTATAATTGAGGGAGGACATTGACCAAAAACTTATAATAAATTAAAATTTTAAGGACGCTTAATATCTATACATATAAATAAAACAATAATAATTTTTAGATGGAAATTTTATACCATTGGAAGAGTTCATAAGATGATAAAAAAGAAAGAAATTTAAAAAATAGAAAATATTCAATAAATATAAATTTTGAAGAGCAAATGAAATAAATAAGATTTGAAGAAGTATAGGCGTGGCAACAGATCATATTAAAATATGGATATTACGTGACACTTGTTAATTTGAATCAATCCATTTGCTTTTGCTGGTTAGAAAATCTGACGTAAATTCAACCAAATGCCCAGACAGAAGAAGTCGTTCTATTCCTACAAACGCGATATTCATGTCTCTTGTTAAACGTTAATACTGTTCAAATATTTGTTTTCAATATAAAATTATTATATTATTTAATTTTTTTAATTCAAGCTCATTTGAAATTGCTCAAAATCTTCAACCCTCCACTCTACAGACGTTTTCAATGTAAAATAGACATACAATAAAAATTTAAACTGGACATTTTTTTTTTTTCATTTTATATATACTAATAAATATTTTCATCCATTCACACACCCAAAATTACGCACTAATTTGCATTCATAACCTCGCAATCGAAAAGATGCACTTCAAACTATTAGGTGTCTCATGGGAATGTATATATTAGTAATGGTCGCACACTTTATGTACGAGCATAATTACAAAAATTATATAATTTCACTAATTACAATAAAATATCAAATTGGTATTATTTTTAGATATTCAATAATAAACTAAATATGTTAAAATTTATATTTATATTATTTTTAAAGATAAAAGACCAAAGGTTAAAAGTTATATAAAAGATAATAAAATAAAAAAATCAAGTGTTAATTAAAAAAAGAGAGAAAATTTAAGCGAAAGAAAAGTATTTTAGTCCATTCACAACCATGATCAAATGCAGTTATTATAAAGTCATTAGTCTTAATTAAATGCAATCGTTAAAGAGAAAAAGTTTAAAAGTTAGATAAAAGATAATAAAATAAAAAATTCAAGTGTTAAAAAAATAAGAGATAAAAAGAGAAAAAAAGTAAAAGAAGGTATTTTAGTTCATTTACAGTTATAATCAAACGAATTATTATAAAGTCTTTAGCCTTAATTTAAAAGTATATATGTATATATACCGGTGAATATTCAAAATTCAAACTTTGCTTGTATTTAAAATCAAATTGTAATATGAACACACGTAGACAAATTTATATATTTAAAAATTAATTATGATCCTCATCTAAAACAATAGCACTCAATATATATATATATATATATATATATTCAAACCAAGAAAAAATATTAATTTAGCAATACTTTAATATTTAAATTAATATTTCTCTCTGCAAAACATGCACAAAAAGATAAATCAAAAGTAAACTCTATGATGTTAAGTCCTATAAAATTGCACGCCCTATTTTCACTCGTGCACAAAAACCAGACATGGGCCAAGATTACTGACCTCGGCAAATAATTTTTCTTACAATCGCTCGAGTGTCAAGCCCATTGTATACATTTGTCAAAAAAACATATATTGTTCATTTTAAATTGGTCACAAAAATGGATATGCTTTTGTTTAATAAAGGTTTATGTCTGAGAATATAATTATTATTAGAACTCTAACAAAAAAGTTTATTCCTAGCAACGTATTTGCTAAATTTTCACCCAAATATGTACTTCTACATCCCATACACTATCTTATTGCGATTATTATTATGGAATTAAATATTTTCCTTATTTGTTCGGACTCTTTATTTTCTGATGAAAAATACTACTCAAAAAGCTCAAAACATTACAATCCTATTTTTATTTATTTAGTGAATTTTTATTTATAAAGGTTAAAAAATGGGCAAGCATACAGATTGGGAAAAAAGCGTGATTCAAAAAAGAATCAACGGCGGTAAAATCGCATTCAACGGACACTACACGTAATTTTATCCTTCCCCTCAATCTAGCGGAAACCTCCCTTTCTCTCTCTATCCCTCCCTCCCTTCTCACTTCTCTTCGCACTCTGCCCACTCTCCGCAGATCCGATCCTTAGTGCGCTAGATCGCTCTCGACAATATCTCTCTGGAAAGTCCTATCACTGCCTCAACCATGGAGGAGGCACTGGAATTGGCGCGTGCGAAGGATACCAAGGAGCGGATGGCAGCCGTTGAGCGGCTCCACCAACTCCTCGAAGCTTCGAGAAAGGCACTGTCCCCGGCGGAGGTGACCTCACTCGTCGATGTCTGCTTAGATCTCTTGAAGGACAACAACTTCCGAGTGTCGCAGGGCGCGTTGCAGGCACTCGCCTCGGCGGCGGTTCTCTCTGGAGAGCACTTTAAGCTACATTTCAATGCACTGGTTCCCGCGGTGGTTGAGAGATTGGGTGATGCCAAGCAACCGGTTAGGGATGCTGCTAGAAGAATGCTGCTTACGCTCATGGAGGTATGTTTTGCAGTTTTTGATGCAGAGTGTACTCCGAATGCTAAATTATTTTGTATGTCGCCCCTGTGTCCTGAATGTCGGTATTGTACT
This sequence comes from Avicennia marina, assembly GCA_019155195.1. Lineage (NCBI taxonomy): Eukaryota > Viridiplantae > Streptophyta > Magnoliopsida > Lamiales > Acanthaceae > Avicennia > Avicennia marina. The sequence goes on from CM032753.1 coordinate 13,345,853, forward strand.
GGTGTAAATTATATGGTGGTCTTGGTTTTAAGCTCCTTTTTTTTCGGGTGTGTCATGGGGGGGCTAATTCTTATTTCTATCGTTTTGATTTGCTTTGGTAATGATAATAATGGATTACTTTCTCCACGTGTTTTCTGATTTTGCGAGGGGGCCGTTGGTGTCATATGTTTTGATTTGGTCCCTTGTAACGTGGAATCTATTTTTCACATTGAATTATGTTTTTATCATGTTTTCAATTATTCGCCTCCAAACTGCAGAACTTCTCTACAGTTTGCAAAGTTTCGAATTGCACACCGATTTTGTGTATTAACTAAATACCTGTATAGAAGTTGTCTTTACTACATGTTCACTAATTTAATACGGTTAGATGGAGTCCCTTTCATCAATGGATATCGGGTCTTGCTTTGGGGCAGGATTTAAAAAGTAAATCAAGTCAAGCTTAAATTTATTACTGCAAGATGCTATGTCAAATACTGAACTGAACTGAATTAATTAGTTCAATAGTTACGAACAGTATTTTAAATTGAGCTGTTCCATTGGTCCATTTGGACAGCCAAATAATCCCATTATTATGTGAGAACCTGAATAATCTGTGATTGAACCTGTAGATTGTTTGTCTTTCTCCTAAGTTGCTAAAACTGGGCTTTGGAATGAACTTTGATATGATAAATCGCACTGAACCTTGTGTGAGAGTGGTCTTCTAAGCTTGGCGGCGATGGAGATTTCTAGGTGTTGGGAGTATTTTGGTGGCAGCGGAAAATTTTGTGATTGAGAGAGTCGAAATGAGAGTAGATCTTGGGCTAGGAAGGGGTGATGAATGGATATAGAAAAAGGGTGGCCCTGAAAAGTACGGATGATAATGTATTTTCTTGATAATGGACAGTGGTGTGCGAGAAAGTAGTAATTAATTATTATGATTTATGCTTCTTGAAGAAGGTGGCAGTGTGGGATGGGTAAACGCTGAAGTATTTAACCTCTATTTTGTACGACACGGCAAGAATCTGCGCATATCATGTTCTGTTGGAAGCAATGTGGAGATTGAAAAAATATGTTGTTAAGTATGTTTTATGATTTGTTCTTATTTTTGTTTCTAATATATTAATAAGTCTTTAGATGATGAAGATGGCATCAGCCATTTGATCATGGTTGCCCTGATGGTTGAACTATAACCTCAACCCATTTGGTTTTGGGTTCAAAGGTTGGAGATATTGATTATTCACCAAATTCTTTTACAGTATTCCTTTTTGCTAGCGTGGCAAACTGAGCATCTTTAAGAAAAGATAATTAATAATTAAAATCATATATATTTTTTAAATTTTTGATAAGTTAGAAAAAAATATTGTGTGTAACTGATAGATAAAACATAAAAATGCAAAAAATACTACTTTGGTGTTTGGTGTGTTCCAAAACTGAGACCGCTAATTGAAACAACATCAAATATATGACTTCAATGAAAATGAAAAGTGCATATCGTACCAAAATACTTTGTTTTGGCTTCTTGTGTGTACCGGATATTCAGTTTTGGTAAGGTATTGTCAGTTTACCTATATATGCTCTCCTCAACTTGTTCAATTTAATCACATTGCATAAATGTTGTGTGAACCTAGTCTAGACTTTCCTTTTCCAAAATTATACTTGGAAACAGCATGATAGTCATGCAATATGGACTGTCTTTCCTTCTGAACTGTAATCAACGTCCCTTTGGATCTCTCCAATTTATCAGCTATTCTTGGGGCTTGAAACTATGTCAGTTTTGGTATATCCTACAATGACTATGTTACTCACTTATGCATTTTAGGCTACCCTAGGCTCATCAAAAGCAATGGGAAGAGATGGGAGAGGCTGAAGGTACACTTATTTTTGGGGAAAGTGTACTTTTATGCTCTTCTATCTTTATTGAATCCTCCATCATTTAGCATTAGCAATATTCAATCGCTTTTGAATGTCCACATGAATTTGCAACACCTGTAAAAGTAGTATTACTGTTATCATTTGTGTTCCATACCCTGCACTTCTGCAAATCTGTAGTGTTACCATCACAGTATTACACTCTCTTCAGTGAAGTTTGATTATCCTCCTCCCGAGGGTGCGCAGTTAAATAATTATTTTGAAGGTACTTCATTTGAGGAAAACATTGCGCTTACCATAACTTCTGCTCCATGTACTCCTGTTCTACAATATTTTTCTTAATTACTCTTGATAAAGAAAATTCTATAGGTTTTAAGCATTTCCTAGGTTCGTATGCAGAGTACCATGTAATCCTGAATGTACTAATGACATTTCCTTTATCACCCATTTGAATTTGGATCTTTTATTTGGTGTGGATGTTTGATAAACTTTATAAGAATTTCATCCCATGAATTGAGAATGCTGACTTTTCTGCAGTTATCTTCACCAACAATCATTGTTGAAAGAGCTGGATCTTATGCTTGGACACACAAAAGCTGGAGAGTTCGAGAAGAGTTTGCTAGAACTGTAACATCGGCTATTGGTCTGTTTGCATCCACTGAGCTACCTCTTCAACGGGCCATTCTTCCACCTGTATGTAGACTTTATTAATATCTAGTGGTACCAATTCACGTCTGAGGTGAAGTTAGGTGGAAACAAGATTTGCTGGTTGTAATGATTCCATGTGAGGGTCTCATGTGTTTTCTTCTATAATCTCAGATTTTGCAGATGTTGAATGACCCAAATCCTGGTGTGAGGGAAGCAGCTATATCTTGTATTGAGGTTAGAAAAATCTGTGATGAGATATGCTCTAGCTAACCACCTATGTTGGAATTATGTCTACCCTTAGTAGCACTAGCAGTGCTGCATTTGTTTCTTCCTTCTTTTTGATTACTAACTAAAGAGATTGAAAGTTATCTCAGATAGTAACAATAGGAGTTTGACATATTTAATGGAAAATAATGCTGCTGCAAGAAGACTTCTGGGATTGTGAATAGATAATTTATTTTTTATTAAGGTTGGTGGGACTGATATATATTATCATGGTTATATAAAATACCTTCTTCATTCCATTTCATATTATTTTTATACTTTTGTTGTTTTCCATATTGTATTTTTCGTCTCTTTTTGTTGTATTTTTCTGGTAATGTTGCTATGCCTTTATTGATAATTAACATAGTACCTAGTAGCCAAGAACCAATCTACCTTATTGCTGTTTGACAATCTTTGGTTTTGTTATCTCTTTTAACTCAGGAGATGTATACGCAGGCTGGGCCTCAGTTCCTTGAAGAACTGCATCGACATCATCTCCCTGCACCAATGGTAATCACAAAGCTGTATATTGTGTTGCATGTTTATGCAATTTAAGTACTGATTGAGAAAATAGGGCAGAATGGATTTGTATGAATGAAAGAACTATATATGGCATATGTATATCTAAAATATTCTCATCTTGGTAATGGCTGCAGTTAAAAGATATAAACACCAGATTAGAAAAAATTGAGCCGAAGGTTTGCTCTTCGGATGCTATTGCGAGCAATTACTCATCCAGCGAGAGTAAGCCTACAGTTGTTAATCCAAAGAAAAGCAGTCCCAAGGCCAAAAGTTCAGGGCGCGAGGTTTCTCTCTTTGGAGGTTTGTATAGCTGCTGGATGGTATAGTGTTAGTTTGTTGTATATTACTGTTCTTAGAATATTCCCCAGCTATTTTTCTTTTAGAATTTAATATTTTGCCAATGGCCATATTGAATCGCTGACTTACAGAATCATATAGGTCTTTCGTAGTGCAAATTAGTTACGTGTCTTCAAAATGTTGATGAAATTACCAGTTTAATGTTCAATAACCCAAGAAGGAGAATGATAGTGTTTACTTTTGGCATTACTATCATAGTTTTTTGTCCTTGACTTTGTGCAGCAGAAGGTGACATCACAGAAAAGCCTGTTGAACCAATTAAAGTGTATTCAGAAAAAGAGCTTCTAAGGGAGTATGAGAAGATTGCTTCCACCCTTGCACCAGATAAAGATTGGTCTATCCGTATTTCAGCCATGCAGAGGATTGAGGGCCTTGTCATTGGAGGTTTGTTGAACAATTGTTGCTCAATTTGAGGCTTGGTTGCCAATTCTTTTATGAATATGCATTAATTGAGATGGCCAGCCTGATGATGTATTGTAACAATAATTTTATGTCATATTGGCTGATAGAGCTGTATACTTTATACCATATTAAATGGTGCCATCTTTTTTTATATTGATGTTGTTGTTAGGAAACAAACATAATTATCAGTTTTGGTTCTATCACTCAGGTGCAACTGATTACCCTTCTTTCCGTGGACTTGTTAAGCAACTGGTTGTGCCTTTGAGCTCACAACTATCTGATCGGAGATCTAGCATTGTGAAGCAGGTGTGGCTTGTGATTGCATATCTGCCCTGTAGTAATATTTATACTATAACAAGAAGACTGCGTTGTCTTATTGTGATATGCAATATTTTGAGCTGTTCATCCTGGTGAAGTCTTCTCATTGGTCAACAATGTTTTGTACCATTGGCATTTCTATGTTTTTCACCGAATTTCTCGAAGATTTATTTATCCTAGGTGGTCTCCAGATGCCACTGGCTTATATTGCATGGACTTGACAAATGAGTATATATATGCTTGCTTGTGCTGAAAGATACTTTTCAGATGGCTGATCAACTGTTCTACTCTTTGAAAATTGAGTAGTTGTATTATTTTATCTGCATTTGTCTGTTTGGTTTCTTACTCCTTTTTTGATTTTGGTAGGCATGCCATTTATTATGCTTCTTATCGAAAGAACTTTTGGGAGACTTTGAGACATGTGCTGAGATGTTTATTCCGGTGAGAACGGTTCTTGTTTGTTGTTGCTGGCTTCTGATATAAATGTTCTTGTCCCTCACTTTCTATCTGTAACTTAGGTCCTTTTCAAGCTTGTGGTGATAACAGTGCTTGTAATTGCAGAATCTGCAGACAACTGCATAAAGACGGTAATGCTTTGTTTTTTTTTTTGGTTCTTTTCTTATTTTTTATGTTCCTTGCATCACGTGTGACCAATTTTCATTGTTAGATGTTACGCAATTGCAAAGTTGCCCGTGCACTTCCTCGGATTGTTGACTCTGCAAAGAATGACCGCAGTGCTGTACTCCGTGCGAGGTGTGACTCTCTGGTCTCTTAGGTTCCCCATCTACTGTTCCTCATGCTTTAACAGTAATGCTTCTGTTTACTGGATTAGGTGTTGCGAATATGCCCTTCTAATCCTTGAACACTGGGCCGATGCACCTGAAATTCAACGCTCTGCTGAACTCTATGAAGACCTTATTAGATGTTGTGTGGCAGATGCAATGAGTGAAGTATAGATATTATGCTCCTGACGGCATTCCTTTTCTTATCCTTGCTTCATAGTTGAATTTGTATTGTTTCCAATAGCTGCACGTTATTCTAATTTTCCTCCTTGGGCTGTAGTAGCATCCATGACACCTGACACATTTACCAGGTACGATCCACTGCAAGGACTTGTTATAGAATGTTTGCAAAAACGTGGCCTGATCGTTCAAGACGCTTGTTTTCATCCTTTGATCCTGTTGTTCAAAGGGTACGCACATTTCTGAGCTTTCACCTGCCCTTCTAATACTGTTGAAGCTTGAACTGGAAAAGAATGCTTGTCTAGGTAATAAATGATGAAGATGGAGGAATGCATAGAAGACACGCTTCTCCTTCAATTCGTGAAAGAAGCTCAAACATTCCATTCAGCACTCAGACATCTGCGCCTTCAAATATAGCTGGTTATGGGACTTCTGCTATAGTTGCAATGGATAAAACTGCGAGTTTACCTTCAGGGGCATCTGTTTCTTCTGGACTACTACTGTCACAAGTAAAGCCTGCTGTTAGAGGCACAGAACGTAGTCTGGAAAGTGTGTTGCACTCAAGCAAACAGAAGGTCACTGCTATAGAGAGTATGCTGAGAGGTTTCGATATATCTGAGAAAAGCCGATCCTCCAGTTTGGACCTAGGTATTTACCGTACTTTTCTAGAACCTGCTCTCTCTTAACTCATGTCTATTCTGCTGTTCAGAACCAATTGTCTGGATCTCATTGGGACTTCTTAATTCTGTCACAAGGCATTGTCATTCCCTGGATCTATCTTAGCATCTTGAATTGCTTGTGAATATTTCTCTTGAAAATTATCTGAATGGCTAGCTGTTTATGTGTTGCCCCTAGTGCAGGAGTTGACCCGCCATCATCTCGTGATCCGCCATTTCCCCTTGCTGCTCCAGCTTCAAATAATCTCTCTAGTTCTTTAGTAGAAACGACTGTTGTTTCTAAAGGCAACAATCGCAATGGAGGCTTGGCTATGTCTGATATCATCACACAAATTCAGGCTTCTAAAGAGTCGTCTAAGTTATCTTATCATAACAACACAGGAAGTGAACTGTTGTCAGCCCATTCTTCTTTTTCAGCCAGGAGAATTTCTGAAAAGTCACAAGATAGAAGATTTGCTGAAGAGAATGCTGATTTTAAGGACTCGAGGCGATATATGAACTCCCATGTTGATAGGCAATACTTAGACACACAATACAAAGATGCTAATTACAGGGATTCACAGAACAACCACATACCAAATTTTCAGCGTCCTCTTTTAAGGAAGAATGCAACTGGACGAATGTCTGCTGGTAGGAGAAGGAGCTTTGATGACAGCCAGCTCTCACTGGGAGATTTATCAAGTTATTCTGACAGCCCAGCATCTCTTAGTGATGCTCTAAGCGAGGGACTCAGTTCTAATTCCGACTGGAATGCTCGGGTTGCTGCTTTTAATTATGTGCGTTCTCTGCTACAGCAAGGTCCAAGAGGCATTCAAGAAGTGACGCAGAGTTTTGAGAAGGTCATTAAACTATTTTTCCAGCATTTGGATGATCCCCATCATAAAGTTGCACAGGCAGCCCTTTCAACTCTTGCTGATCTTATTCCAGCTTGCAGAAAACCATTTGAAAGTTACATGGAGAGGATTCTACCCCATGTTTTTTCTCGGCTGATAGACCCGAAGGAATTAGTGAGGCAACCTTGCTCTACTACATTGGATATTCTGGGCAAAACATATGGTACTGATTCGCTGTTGCCTGCTTTGCTCCGTTCGTTGGATGAACAGCGTTCTCCCAAGGCAAAATTGGCTGTTATTGAGTTTGCTATAGGTTCATTTAACAAGCATTCTTCGAATTCTGAAGGTTCTGCCAATGGTGGCATTCTTAAGCTGTGGCTCGCAAAACTGGTGCCGTTGGTCCATGACAAAAATACGAAACTGAAAGAAGCAGCTATAACATGCATAATATCTGTTTATTCTCATTTTGACTCTGCAGCTGTATTGAATTTTATTCTTGGCTTATCCATTGAAGAACAGAACTCCTTGAGACGAGCCCTGAAGCAGTATACTCCTCGCATAGAAGTAGACTTGATGAACTTTTTGCAAGGGAAGAAAGAAAGGCGAGGCAAGCCCTCATACGATCCATTTGATGTGGTTGGAACATCCTCTGAAGAGGGGTATATTGGAACATCAAAGAAGAACCAATTGTTCGGAAGGTACCCTTCTGGTTCTGTTGACAGTGATGACGGTAGGAAATGGAACTCTTCTCAAGATGCGACCTTTATAACAAGTTCTGTTGGTAACATAAAATCAGATGATACTTGGGAGAATTCGCATCATATCATGGAGTCTAACTCCAACCCTGATGTTCCTACATCAAATTACAAAAGTTTGAAATTTGCACATGATAACTCTGCCGATGATGTTGGATCTTGGGCGATGGATAGCCGTGGAAATACTGAGGTTTCTTCAGTGGTGCATTTGGACTTTAATGGGGTAAATGGATCTGATCATATGCAAAAATCTTCAGACTCTGGGATCAACAATGAGCTTTCATCTGACCCGACACTAAATTATCCAAAACTCCCACTCACTACCTTGAAATTGAATTCTGCTACAGAAACTGGACCCAGCATTCCCCAGATACTTCATTTGGTGAGTTTTTAATATACTTGACTTCCTCAATGTTGCTATTAATTGTACCATGCATCCTTCACTCTTCCTAATTCGTCACTGGCATTACTTTCATCGCTCTTAATTATAGCACAGAGGACCTCAAATCTCAAATTTTCATTTCTTATATGTTCTTTGTTTTTCTGCCTACCTTGGGTAGATTTGTAATGGGAATGATGGAAGTCTTGAAAACAAGCGTGGTGCACTGCAGCAGTTGGTTGACATTTCTATGTCCAATGATCAATCTATTTGGAGTAAGGTACGGCATACCATACTTAAGTTGTGCGGCAGCTTCAAATAATTTTTTAGTTTGGTTTCTTTTTGTTCGTTTTTTGGGGTTGGGAGAGAATACCTGAAACAAGTTAAAACTTATAATTTTTGCAGCGTCTTTACTTAACTCCCTCCTCATTGATGAACTCAGTCATCCAATTCATTCACTTTGCGTGTATTTTTGGGTTCATTTAGTATATTTGGGCAAAGATGAAAAGACATCTTGTGTTCCTTTACTAACTATTGGCATATTTCAGTATTTCAATCAGGTATTGACAGCTGTACTTGAAGTGCTGGATGATTCTGATTCATCAATTCGTGAACTGGATTTAACACTGATTGTTGAAATGTTAAAGAATCAGGTCTGTTTTCTATATGGCTGCTCTAAATGTATGTAAACCAAATTTCTCCCTCTAGTACTTTCTTTCCTCTTGATATTTTGTAACTTTTTTCAACAGAAGGATTTCATGGAGGATTCTATTGAGATTGTAATTGAAAAGCTACTTCATGTAACCAAGGACAGCATTCCAAAAGTAAGTAGTCTTTCCTGAACCATTCTCTGCTTCTCCTTACTTTTTTCTGTCTTATGGTTTACTTTCGAATTCAGGTGTCCAATGAATCAGAGCATTGCTTAACTATAGTGTTGAGTCAATACGATCCATTCAGATCTCTTAGTGTAAGTACAATGCATGATTCATTACATGTCTAGATACCAGTTCGATTTGGGGTTTATATTTTACTTTTTAGCTTAGTTTGGAATTTCACATTGCCTTGATATTTCATCCTTGATGCTGCAGGTTATTGTTCCTTTGCTTGTTACTGAAGATGAAAGAACACTTGTCACATGTGTAAACTGTTTGACTAAGGTGAACCTTTTGAGGAATTTGAGTGGTTAAAATAATGACTATTTTCCAATTTTCATCTGAAGTACTTGCAAAATATGGTTGCAGTCTTTTTTCGTCTTTTTGATTTGAGAATGTTTTCACCTTCCATATGCTTTTAGGGGCTTAGGGATGTACGATGATGCTCTGGCACAAATCTCTGCAGCTCTGCACTGCTTTGTCATTGTATTTGGAAAATTCACTGAAGCCGATTGAACCTTTAAGATATTCATTGTGTGAAATCTTGAAGTGATGCTTGAACCTTTTTTTTAGTGCATGCATCATTTTTTTACTTTCTATCATTATTTTGTTTTATCTCAGTGATTTTGACTTTATTTTTTTGTGCTATAGAGAAAACTCTGCGCAAGAATCTTTGAATTCAAGTTTTAGCTGTTCATCATTTTCTAGTTTTATTCATGTGAAACCCCAAGATATTCTGCTGTGTTAGTAAGTTGCATAGCTAATCATGCTTCTTTTTCTGCCTTTCTGCAGCTTGTGGGCAGGCTCTCGCGAGAAGAACTGATGGCACAACTTCCTTCGTTTTTACCCGCTCTGTTTGATGCATTTGGGAATCAGAGTGCAGATGTACGCAAGGTGATGACGATTATTCTTTGTTTGCTTATCAAAAGATTAAACAATAAACTACAGCTTCCAGAAAATCTTGAAAATAAAGTCAATTCGAAGTTTTTCTTCAAAAATGTATTATTAGAGAAATCTACTCTCCTAATAAAATTCTAGTTGCCCACGCATTGTGAGATCAGTTCAGAACTCCCACCTCATTTATATTTATTAGTCACTTGAACATAGAGAACAAGATTTCGTGATAGTAATAGTCAGCCTCCAAGATGTGACTGCAATGGCACGACTCGTTAAGGCATCAAAGCTTTTGCGTTTGTGCTTAATGTTATTAATAATCCCTTAACATTGTGTTCACGTGTATTTTCCATGGGATTGCAGACTGTTGTTTTCTGCCTGGTCGATATTTATATTATGCTCGGGAAAGCGTTTTTGCCCTATTTGGAAGGCCTCAATAGCACTCAATTGAGGTTGGTGACAATATACGCAAACAGGATTTCCCAGGCCAGGACTGGTGCTCCAATTGATTCTACCCAGTGACGCGCTGTTATCAATATCGATGTGTGGTTTGGTGCAACTTATTAATTTTGACAACTTTTTTTAGGTTTTTCTTTTGTGTGCGTGTGTGCACAGTTTGTATATTTGTGTGAAATATGGCATCTCCTAGGGAAGGCTTGGGTTGTTGATCCTGTAATTGTTTATCCCCATTGTGCCCTCATTTGGCTTGGAGAAGTGAGGAAAAAGAGTACTCGGCGTGTGGAACAAACTTTGTGGTATAGCCGTTGGTGCCTATAATGAAATTGTTTTTGCCTCTATGAATGTTTGTTCACTTTGGGTTTGTTCGGTGAACGTACTAAAAAATTGTGTTTCCCATGTTGGTAGACAATGTATGGAACAAAGAACTGAATACTGATGGATTTGAAGTTGCTGAAGGTTGAGAATTAGAACGGAATCTGCTTTTTTATCTTTTGCTTCCAGGAGATCACCCTATGTATTTTACCTATTAAAATTTCCAGTTCTAAGCATATCTTCCAATGATATAATCTTTTCTATTTCTTTATCTCTTTTTTGCTTTCCTAATTTTTATATTATTTTTGAATTTTCCCGTCAATTTTCTACTTATTGACTTTTGAAAGTGTATGTAATTTGTCCTCCCCAATACCTCAAGGAAATTCCTATGGCAAATATTAACCATATTTACATTAAGAAAATGAGTAAATAATGTGATTGGGCAGGCCGGGCCAGCCTTCTCGTGGACCCGGCTATGACATGATATAACCTACCCTTGTTTAGGCCGATGTCTCCTTACATGGCTAGAGTTCTCATCACAGGTCTGATATTTTCGAACACTGCATGTGCAAGAACCTAAACAGATTACATCAGTAAGACGTTTTCTTTACATTTTTTTTTTTTTTAAATTCAAATAATCAATTCAAATTAAAAAAACATTTATGGGGAGAGCTGTCCCGACGCTGGGCCTGGTTATTATGGAGGAGGGTAAATTCCACTATTCTATTAATGAAATGACCGTGTTGCCCCCCCTCTGTGAGCCAGACAGCCATTATTGCGAGGATCAAGAATCCCACAAAATGGACAGCCACCCAAATGGACTGGAATAATAATATTGTGATGAACACGCACACACACAGCATTCCTTGGGTGAGGGTCTTTTTCAGGGGGTTTGTGCGTGCATCCACTTCGCAAATATGCACTGTTTTGGGAGTGCATACATAATGGATTCGGGGATGCAAGCAGCAATATTCCTCGTCAAACCCCCTTTTTCTCTTTCGATGGAAGTCAACCCCTATATATGTTTTCATTATTTTTACTTATTATTATTATATATATATGCATTTGATACCACTCTTAATGCCATCAGATTTTTTTCTTTTATTATTTTCTTGTTCATAGTAATATCAAATAAATAAAAATTAACCACCCTCACCACCATTTAGTAAACTTTCAGGCACAAGTAATAATTAAAATCCACATTTTCATTTGATTTAGACTCAGTACCCGAAAACCTAAAAGCTTCACCTTACTGGAGATATGCTTAGAGCTTTGATTTCCCCCTTTCTTTCCGCTGTATTTGGTATTTTCTAAAATCAGAAACAGTAATAATTTGAGCTTCACTCAATTGAGATTCAGTCTTCAATTCATATACAGATTTAATTAACAACTGATTATAATTAAATCCTACCCATATTCAGCAATAAAAAATATATAAAACCTACACTGCGGAACAGGCGCTTCATACCGAGTCTACTATATTTTGAATTTCAACAGTCCCTGTACGAATTTCACTAAGATGCAGTATAATAATGTCGGGTATGTTTTCTACGTATGTTCAGCATTCGGCACGATCTTCAAATGCACGCACGCACACACTCAAAAGGTTAATTGGCATGCACGTGCAAAGAATATTTTTGCCAAACTATAAGGGACACAAGCAGCTTTAAAAGACTAAACAGAGTTTCTATACTTAGGCAAGGATCGTTGTTGACTGATATCATCTGTGTGACTAAACAAACTAATATGCATTATGATTTTCTCAAATATTAAAAAACAAAAACGCAAAATGATGTTTTGTAGATTTAATCAGCTTGCTTAAATCAATTCACATAATTTATATATGATGGGGGCAGTTTATACCGTTAATTGCTGTTACAGACTTAAACTAATCTAAACAAGCAGTACAAACATCACTTTTGTATTAGGGACGACATGATAGATGATGTAATGATAGTATTAGAAAAACACTCAGAGTAATAATAATTTAAAAGCTACGAGTTGCCAACAGTGTCCTTATTAGAATATCTTAAAGGTTAAACGAAGCTACTAATCCACAGTCAAGACTTTTACTAATTAAGTGTGTGTATACAGCATCACTATCCCAAAATATTAAAGCATGGGATAAGGCACTTATAATCAACCTAACGTGGCTTAGATTCGCCGTACGCATGCTTTTCTTAGCTGGACTCCCACTTGCATTTCAGGTTATCATTTTACAGGGTTGTGGTGAATTTTTCATTTTCCATTTTGGGAATTTTTTTCCTTTCTATTATTTTATTTATTTATTTATTTATTTTGGGGGGGGGGGGGGGGGGGGGGGTGTGTGATGATTTTAACTGTATGATCTGGGTGGTGGCTGGGGGCAAGTACGTTGAATTTATTGAAGTTATCAAAACTCCCTCCCAGATAATAAATACTCCCTAAGTTAGAGGATGTCTCGTACAAGTAAAAATAGGAAATCCACGAGTCAAAACATTTATCATGGTAAAGGGCAAGCAGGAAATATGACAAAGATACATTAACTGCGCGACTTTTTTACATCTATGTATAATCGCAATTTAATGAATATGACGCAATTGACAACAGACAAGTTAGTAGCTTAAGAAAAAAAATTAATTCTTAGAACAGCAAATAATCAACTCAACAGTAATCTAGACGGTGAGATCAAGCTTAACGAAAGATTCTTGTCGGCGGAAATAAATGTACAGATCAACTTGATAATTACTCACAAAAAATGATAGAAGAAGCAGTGAGAACACTAAATTGGCGCCACATGAAAGCTTTTTGGTGTGAGAGTGAAGCATAGAAAAATATGATACCAGTAGTTGATGATAAGTGGATGATTGCTGTGTTGTGATGGAAGGGAGGTGGGGACCCTCTGGATCAACTCGCGTCCTTTTGCCCTTCCCTACAAACATATTCCACAATTTGAGAGGCCTTATCTTCCCTGCACAAAAAGACATTTACCCGCAACCAACAATCATCGACATTAATTCACATAAAATACATTATGCAGAGTTAGAGAGAGGAAAGAGAATTCCAAACATAGTACCTGCCCTCCATCCACACTCTCCTCAAAACTTCCTCTGTTTGGAACTGCATATCATTATTTCAGCACAAGAATAAAAGAGAATAACAGAAGTGTTTTGCAGTCTTCCATACATAGTGTGGAGAACAGTACACAGTGAATTGAAGATTCTCTTTGTTGGGCTGCCTGGCCCTTCAGTATAGGTATTGGCTTTCTTGTACTTTATTTGAGAGTTGAAGAAGATAAACTCTGCGAGATTAATAGTTATCTTCTGCTGAAATTTGAGGCTGATGGACGCGTTTCTTGACGTGAATCTGTGCCTCCAGTGATTTCAACTCCTGCTTTCCCTTTGGAGTGACTAAATCACTGATTTGAAGCTCTAGAAAAGAGAATGAATCACTGTGTTCCGGAATTTGAGATGGAAGACGACTACTCAACTCCCGCGCCTTCTAGATTTTCCAGACCTAAAAAGTCGGCAGCGTAAGCGTTTGATGCTAGCAAATTGTTTTCCCCCTTTCTACATATGTTCAGGCATATTTATTATATCAGATGAGATTTTGCGTTACTCGATTCTAGAGGTGAAGAGGATATCATGGAGTTGCTATGGCAAAACGGACAAGTAGTTGTGCAGAGCCAGAACCAAAGACCACCGAAGAAGAGTGCCGTTGGAGGCGGCGGCGGCGAGGTGGCGATTCAGGTCGAGAGGGAGATCCGATCGAGCGGCGAAGAGCAGCAACATTTATTTATGCAGGAGGATGAGATGGCGTCTTGGCTTCAGTATCCACTAGACGACTCTTCCTTCGACCGAGATTTGTACGTCGATCTCCTATACAGTGCTCCTCCTCCCCCAAATCCTGTCAGCACCATTACGCAGCCGAGAACGGTTGCAGAGATCCGCCCTCCGCCGGCGCCGCCTCGACCTCCTATACCGCCGGCAGTTACCAAGCCGGATAATAGCCCGCGCTTACAAAATTTCGTGCATTTCTCGAGGCTTCCTAGCAAGCCGAGGTCCGAGCCTATCAGCAAGCCGTCGGTGACAATAGCCAGAGAATCGACGGTGGTGGAATCGAATGAGACGCCGGCGGTGGGGCAACGGTCTAGGATTTCTCATAGTGCAGCTGATAGTAGGCCGCTGGTGAACGTGGAGAGCGGCACCGCAACAGCGTGCGGCACTTCGGCGGCGACCGGAGAATTGGCTGCTGGTACACGCGACATCACGGAGACGTCATCGCCCGGCGGCTCCGGAGCCAGTTTCAGCGCCAGCGGGGAGACGCGCAAACCACAGAAGAGGCCTCAGCCGGCGGCGGCGGACCGGAAACGGAAAGGCAGAGAAGCCGACGATAATGAATGTCAGAGTGAGGTAAGGAACGAGCGGTTGTCCTTTTTTGATTATTTATTAATTAAAAAAATAAACAATGCCCAAAAAAACTCCAAAAAAAAAACATTCATTTTCTTTTTCCAAATATGGTATGTCGCGACCGCGAGGGCTGAACCGGGCCGGCTTTGCCATTACACGTGGCCGCAGCTAATGCCTTAAAGGGTACACGCGTTGGTGTCATTCCACGTGGATGGGGGTACGCCACAAGTTTTTCCACGGCATACGGCTGTGCCTGTAAAATGAACGGGGAAATAGAATTGATATCGCGTATAAATGGACGAGGGAGCAGAGACGGGACTGGCTGCTGACCCCTCTTCCTCTGACCTATTCGTATTGTCCGAGGGCCAAGTATGGGGACTGTTGGGTTGTCCCTTGCCCTTGGGACTCTGCGACGACAAATAACAGAGATAGGAACAGCACCCTTGTCGCTTGAAGCCGTGTGATCACCATTGATTGACTTTTTTTTTTACCTTGTTTTAGAGAAAACATATAAATATGAGGAAATAGAATTATGTTAGGGCACCCCACCGGAAGAGAGAGTATATGGCTTAGCACGTGCATGAGGTTTGGTTCACCTTATCCCCTGCTTGAGTGTTGCATCGAGTTAGTCATTGTCTAGTATTAAACAGATAAATCTCTTTGAAACGTCTGGTGTTTCATTTGTCTTCGTTGGTGTAGGACATTGAGTTCGAAGCTGCTGAAGCGAAAAAGCAAGCGCGGCCTTCGGCAAAGAGATCTCGTGCTGCAGAAGTTCACAACCTGTCGGAGAGGGTTAGAACTCAATGAAGTTCTGTGTTTTGGACACCTTACTGTATCATTTGATTATTTGCTCAAATCGCTCCAATGCTGTTACTCGTGCAGAGGCGTAGGGACAGGATAAATGAGAAAATGAGGGCACTGCAAGAACTCATACCTCGCTGCAACAAGGTTTGAAAATTAGGATATTACATTACTCTAGTTCAGTTGTTTGGAACTAATGCTATAGAGTACTTTAAAGATGTAACTTTTCACTGTTCTTTCCTGAATTCAGTCTGACAAAGCTTCCATGTTGGATGAGGCTATTGAATACTTGAAATCACTTCAGCTTCAAGTGCAGGTATATGTCCCTTTCCTACATTTAATATTGTACACTAATAACTTATACGTGCAATTCGATCTTCTTCTTTTTCTTCATGTTGGGTTTATGTATTTTATGAACTAATATCATGTAAATGGTATGTTCTTAAGAGTGAAACTTTGTTTTGCGGCAACATTATGTGTGAGAAATCTAGTTGTCACTCGATGTCCAGAGGCTCACGTTGAGTTTTTTTTTCTTTTTTAAATTGTTAAATATTCTGTCTACTTGTACACGTTCTTAAGTTTGTTACATGCTGGTGGTTTTGTGTGCTTATTATGTGTCTATTTTTGTTATTAGATAAGATTTCTCTTGGACAAATTCATTGCAACTATTACTGCAGATGATGTCGATGGGATGTAGCATGATCCCTATGATGTACCCTGGAATGCAACAATACATGCCTGCAATGGGATTGGGGATGGGCATGGGCATGGGCATGGGCATGGGCATGGATTTGGGGATGACTAGGCCTATGGTTCCGTACCCAGCAATGCTACCAGGCTCAGCAGTGCCAAATTCCGGCGTAGCAGCACATATGGGTCCTCGATTTCCCATGCCTGCATTTCACATGCCACCAGTTCCTGGACCTGAGCCTTCCCGAGTTCAGGGTTCCAACCAGACTGATCCCGTGCTAAACTCAGCGGCTTCTCACAATCCAAACCAACCACGTATCCCGAACTTCGTTGATCCATATCAATCATTTCTTGGACTCCACCAGGCACAAGTACCAATACCACAGGCAAGTTAATCCCTAAGCACCTAGTTAGCATTCAATTTTGTGATTTATTAATCAGGCATCTCTAGTGTGAAAATTTTTTGTCGTCACTGATCCTGTTGCTTGCCAGGAGAAATCATTTTTCTAAGCACTTGTTATTTTGTCAATTATGCCAGTGACGTGGGATATGTCTGGTTTTCCATTTCTTCCGGTGACAAACTATTGTCCAGAGTATTGCTTTTGGATAGGATTTTGTTAAACAATCTTACAGGCTTGTAATAATTGTGCATCTGCTAGATAATTAAACCACCATCTGCTTATAATTGCTACATTTTTTCAGTTAATTGTATTGGCTCTGCCTCAATTTGGTTTTGCAGAATCAAGCAGTGGTGCAGCCCGGTGCCAACAAGCCAAGCACCAGCAAAGATATTGTCAATCCTGATAATCAGCAAGCTGGTAAGAAATTGTTCTAACTGCATCACTTTCTGGGAAGTATAGGGTCAAATGTCCCATTTTTTATATTCCTAATATTGACTGCAATTGTAAATTGAATCTGATCACTCGCATTTGTGAAGCTAAAACATGTTTGAGATGCTAATTTATAACAATAAACACACATTTTCTAACTTCAACTGATAACTAATCAACCTCCTTCTGGATTGCTGCTATTGTGTTGTGAAAGAATATGTATGAATAGCGAAGCTAGGATCTATTACGTTTTGTATGTTTGTTCATCAAGTGGCCCATTGGAGGATATTCCATTTCTTTTGTAATATAAGGTAGTGGGGCGGTTTGAGGATCTTCAGGGCGAGGACCATATACCTGAAAGATTTTTGTGCATTTGCAGGTTGATTTTCAGAAATATCACTAATGGAGGTTTTGCTGTTCCACCCTACTATTTTGTAAAGGGAGAGTGGGGGACAAATAAATTCCAGTCCCTGCAGCCGACACTATTTAACATGTTCTAACGTATAGCTGTTATTTTAGCATCAGATTCCCTTGTTATCCATCTTGGATCGCTCAGCATTAGCTGTTCTATGCTGGGAACTGGGCTGAGGAATATTTGAAAATTAAGTGATCCGACAAATGAAAAAAACTCCTTGGGACCCAACACATTTGAAGAGAGTGGAGAAATTGTCTGAAATTTTATCCTGGCCTTTCCGAGGTCCAGAACCACAAAAAGAACGGGAAGAGAATAGAACAGTGGTAGCTAAACCATCTACGGCCATGGTGTGGCTTTCTTTAGTCTTTACCCTGTAATTTAAATTCCTTGGAATATAAGTGTATGTGTATGCTATGGTCATTTTTCACGAGATTAGAAATAAAGCTTTGGACTGTTGGAATGGTTATATTCTAATCCCATGACTTAAGAATAAATGATTCAGTTGATCTTCCTGGGCTTCTTCAGTTGGCAGGAGATAACTTCAACTTCACAGTGGCAATGCCAGGCCTTGGACCCCTCAGATGTTTTTTCTTCTTTGTGATGTTTGGCTTGGGGAAGTTCAGTGCACTGGTGTATGAGCTTTAATGCAGGACCTCAGGTGTCTAACCAGAACCAAGTTGCTCCCATGAACACTGATTCACCTACAGAATACAAGTCAATAGGAGCAGATCCACCACTTGTTTAAACCCAAGATGCTGCTGCAGTGTCTGGTTTCTTCAGAAAATGCTTATCCTTGAGGAGCCAATGGTAGGTTACATCTGAGATTGAGACAAAGAATTCCCCCTATCTTCTCTGCTCACAAGAATCTACCAATGGATATGTAGATACAATGAGTGATGTGGGAAAATTACCGATTCTCACTTCTACTTTTTCGGATGCAAGGAAAGGAAAAAGTTACTAGTTTTGAGCAACTAAATGCCGTAGAGAAATGAAAAATGAAATGTTTGACCAAGAACAAGTTTATTACAGAAATAAGAACCACAACCGCAGGGAAGGAACCATGGGCATGCATACCTTACATGCTGCCTGAAAGAGGGCAGAGAGCAGCTACAAGAATTCAGTAGAAGGGTCAATTAATCAATATAAAATGAGTTTCTTAGTTCTTATAGATAACAAATTTGTCGTATTACAAGTGGTCTAATTTGTATTTAATTTGCAACCTCCTCACATAATTTACAACTTTCAGGTCCATAGTTTGTTTGAAAAAGAATTGGAACATAAGTCAGAAATTAGGAGAGAGATGAACTTGCTAGAACAGCTAAATTGACGCTTTTTCCACACATAAACAAAGCTTTTAGTTGTGTGATTGGCTCTTTCTATTCTTTTCATAAAATGCCACATCTTTGGGCTTATTTTGGGTCAATCAATAATACGGGCTGGCTTTCACATTGTTGGGTCGTAGCCCATGCCTTAGGTAGGCTCAGTTGGGATTCGAGTGAAAGTTCATTTGAAAGCAATGTGATTGTCACACGCATTGCCGTCATCGTCCATATATTTTGGAGCTCATTGAACTTCACTGACGGGTTTAGTCAACACCCCAATTTTGAATCCTTATCTACGATGGGAAAAGAATGAAAAAAATGAAAGTATATTTGAATCCAAAATGACTCTTTTTGAATCTAGTTAAGTTGGTTTGATTGATGGTATAGGCACATGGAGATAGGAGCCCTTGGAATGAAAATATAATGAAATTTTTTTGACTAAGTTGTTGTACCTCAATCAAGATGAGGCTTCTATTTACAAAAATTTTCACAGGTTTAATAGCCAGTCAGGCCCATTGTTAGCAAAGTAACGTGGCCCATGAAATTCCACACGTATTTTATTAATTATCACACTTTTAGACAATTAACTTGTAATATAATCTTTCATCATTTTGATGGAGCCTAAAACTTCGTTATAATAATAAATGAATGGCATGCGTGTCCTTTATACACATTGCCAAATGTGTGATTAACAATAGAACATACATACAACCACACATCAACTATCAAATGCATGAATAAATGATAAACACTACTATCATGACTAGTTTTTTCTTCAATTTCTTCTCTAGTGTTCTCAATGGAGGACACATAAAAACTGACATGATCTATTATATACATTTACTGTAAATCAATGAAGATATTGAGAAGGGGCAAACATCAAGATTTTTCCTGCTGAATCATTGATTTGAATGAGATTAATTCTCATTGTGGTTTATTATCTTTCTCTTTTTCCCTTCTTTTCTTCATGTTCTGCTTGTCAAGGATCTCAGAAATTAAGGATGTTACTTATCTTGTATTGGTTTTTGAACTTGCAATGGCTTCAAGAATCCATTGGCACACCATCATGTACTTCACATTGGTTCTTAAATATGTGAGAATGTGTTAAACAATTTGAATTTGATAATATATGAATTTAAGTCAATTCAATTTTATATAAATCCAATTTAATAATGAGATTAAACTCAAAAAAATTCAAAATTTAAGTACTCGATAAGAAATAAAAACATTTTTAAATCTAATTAACTTCAAATCAAAGTTGATTTATTCAAACCGACCACAAGCATTTCTGTTGGTCAATGTAAGGCAACAGAATAGTATTGAGGCTTAGTTGAAAAACTTATTTTGTTAGTTGGATTGAAATACTAATAGCCATGACTTGAGGGCTAAAGAGTAATAAAGGCCTTCTATGGAAAAGGGGGAGAGAGAGAGAGAACCGTGTGTTTATGGAGGAGAAAATTGTTGTTATCAATTTGTTATTGTACTTTGTTGCTTGAAACGTTACAAAGGCCACATATTTATACTAGCAATTGGAACAGGAGAGAGAGAGAGAGAGAGAGAGAGAGAGAGCCGTGTGATTATGGAAGAGAAAATTGTTGCTATCAATTTGTTATTTTGCTTTGTTGCTTGAAACGGTACAAAGGCCACATATTTATACTAGCAATTGGAAGTTCTAGCAAACACACCGACATTTACAAAGAAAGCTTTTTCTATTTTAGAACTTCTAGATTTTTCATGTCTGAAATTTCATATTCTATTTTTAGTATTTTCTTGAAAAACACGTTAATTTTAACAAATTATTATGACTTGACATCATTTGTTTTCAAGTTTCTGGAGTAAGATAGACCCCTATTAGTAGACATAACATGACATGCAAATTTCAACATGAAACTTCCAAAGAAAATAAAATAAAAAGTAATAATATATTCAATGCTACAGCTCTGGTACAATCTTAACAACGTAGGATCTGTTGGCTCATAAGCATACAGACCACGTTAACAAAGCCAATATTAGAACACACTTCAAGTAGACACCATAACCAACGCTACAAGGAACGTAAGCAAACTTCATGCAATATAATTTTAAAATCATTATTCTCCTCTCTGCGAGGACGGAGAAACTGATGACGAGCTTCAAGGATGTGGCAGCCCGCCGGCACCACCACCAGGGAGCCCTCCTATAGTTCCGACGCCGCCAGGGAGACCCCCACCCGCTCCAGTTATTCCACCGTTGGGCCCAGTTCCAACGATACCTCCAATGCCGCCAAATGGGGATCCGCCGACGACACCGCCCGTGCCTGGTCCGCCACCAACGCCGCCAAACGGTATCCCGTAGCTTCCAGTGCCTCCGAATGGGGGAAAGTTCTTTTGATCAGTAAGACCCTTGTCCCCGGCCGGCCCAACCCGAGCCGCAGCACCCTGACGGGCCACCATCAGAGCAACAAGAAACAAGAAACCCCACCTCGCCATTTCTTTCTATGCTTCTCGATTAACTGATCCTTCTCTTTTTTCCTCTCAAGTATGGACTTCCAAACCCTAACTCGACACTTTGAAGGAATGTGCTAATTAGCCTCTGCTTTTTAAAGACAGGAGTAGTCAGGGGAGCAGTTGAGAGGAGTGAATGCATGAACATAAATGCACAATTTTTTGTGGGGAGCATTTTGTAGGGTAGTCAATGTAATTAGGACACTTGTATGGAAGGAAGAAAAGCATGCAAGAGATGCAGAAGATGGCTGTTCTGATCTGACGACCAGCTGGAAATGTGAATGTGTGTATTAACTCCATGCACATGACTCTGCTGGAACCCTAATTTATTGCACTCAGTTTTAGGCCAGCAACAGAACATACAAGTCCGTCCACGAGATTGGATACATATATCCGGGGATGAGGTTTAATCAACACCTGATTAGTCTTAATAAGATCTTGGATGATCAAGATATTTAACTGAAACATTTACGAAATAAACTTAAATTCTTTATTTGGGATGTACGTAGTGATCAACAGGCATCCATGAGTGGGGCTTTTCTATGCTTTAAGCTGGTCGTTGTTTCATCCTGGAAACTGGTTTCTTGCAGATCTTCATGGGATGAAACCCGGGATCAGGTAGAATACAAGAGATGAAGTTAATGCAAAAAACCTCTGAAAATACTATTGGCAGGGTTTGGTTGTTGAATTGGGTAGGTTTCGAGGACAATAGAGCTTTCATAGGGTGCGAATATTATGTTTGCATGGTTGTAAAAATTTGATGGAATAAAAATTTAAATCTGTTTGAATTTGAGAGATTTGGATTTGAATTTCAATAAATATCTTGTATTGCAAAAAAATTTTTTATGGGTTGCAACCCATAAAAATCTTGCTCCAAACAATGCCATTGTATGTATATGCATACAGCACAGCCATGCAAACTCTGGCCATCACTCAGCCGCCTAACTGAGTGAATTTCATTTATAGGCAGAAATCAGAATTACTTATACGAGAACATAACAGAAGACAAGAAGGTGATTTGATTTCTTTGGGTTCACCATCCATACATCTGTTAATGATCTTCAAATTGCACTGGGTGGATAGTTGGTGGATGGCTTTTGCAACTCCATTCCTCCTCCATCACATGATCACGAATGAATTTGGTGTGTTGCACCCGTGCATCAAGAGTCTAGTCCCAAACTGGGATATCCACTCCATCCCATCCCTCAATCTGGAAGATCGTAATTAATGAAATCACTGCGAGTAGGTAAGTTCCTTTAATTTTTCCAACTGCAAGAACACAGCTGGCTGTCGGTAATGTAATGGTGTCGGCATGCGAATGCAGAATTACTTTTGCTTATCGAGCCGATGGTAAACCGTTGGGGTGTGTGGTAGGCAGGCTGGTCCATATTAATTGTTCCATTGGCCCATAGTAGATTCCACAGATGGACAACTGGTAAGTGGGAATTTTTTAGAGAAGGTTTCCCTCAAAAGGCCCAAATATCAGTCATATTTTGGGAAATTTACACTCACACCCTTCAACTTCTTGCTCCTATCTTCAAGTGCCCAAACTTTTTTCGTTTTAGGCCGAACATCCATCTTGTCAGTCAATTTGTCGCCTGATCTTTTTTAAGTTTAAAACCAGAGAAACGTCAAAAACACTGAGGCCATGTTTACGTATAAATTTTGGAAGCATAGAGTTTGGCATGAAACTTTAATGACAGTATACAAGTAGTAGAAGAGAGAAAGAGATGATACTTGATGCATTTGGAAGAATTGATTTTGAAGCTAAACAATTTGCATCAAAACTATGATGTTTAATGGAGAAAAGATTCTCAAATTAAAAGAATCGTTATTGCATCGTAAATGAGCCAGCAAGAATTAGATTTGGTCAACTAAAAAATGAAGATTACAAGTTACACTGCATCCAGACAGTTGGCATTAAGTGTGAGTATTCATGAATTATATATAATTAATAATTATAATCCACCATTTAATACTTGCTCCAACCATGTGCTGATAGCAAGTTACTCAACCCAACAAGACCCAATAGATGGAATTAAATCTTCTGTTACCAACACAAACATGTCAGTGGATTAAAAATTCATCCTTAATAGGTACTGAGCAAGCCAAGTTGAAAGGCCTCCACTTAACCTTTTTAATCTCCAAAATTAAATGAAAATTTTCAAAATCCCATTTTAGATATTTGAAGCTTCAGGGCGAAACAAAGGTTGGATGTAGTAACAATAGTGAAGTCCCTGTTCTTATCACCCAGACTGCGACAAAAGGACTGCACCAATCTTTCATATTAGAAATTATCAACTGGAGCAACGACTTCCCATCGTTTTTCCCTCCATGGAAATAAATAATTTGTGGAAGTGAAACAAAAGCTCACTACCTACTATGATAATACAAAAACAGGTATTACATCATCAACAAACTACACACAAACACACTCTATTACTTATTGGAATCAAGTTTGGCACTGGAGGAAGCTGATTGCAGCAAGGAAGATGCAGAAAGGCTTGTATTATTACTCTGCAAATGCAAGCTCTGCATCCCTGATGATGGCCCTCCTCCGTTGGAACTCTTCTTTACCTCTTCACCATTGACTTGTGAGCCTTTCACAAGCACATCTTTCCAATTTTCCTCCCTTTCATGTCTTATTTCCTCGAGCATTGCAGCTATGTCCTTCATGGTAGGCCTGTCGTCAGGTGAGGGTTGTACACAGAGCATTGCAACTCCTAAGGTTTGCATCACTTCTTGAATTTCAGGCTCGGGCCTCAGGCGTAAGCCAGGGTCCAACACTTCATGGCCACCTCTTTGCTGCCTCACCCAATCCACTATGTGAAGCCCTTCTGGAATCGTGGGATCGATTGGCTGTTTACCTGTTAGAACTTCAAGCACCACAACGCCGTAGCTGTACACATCGCTCTTCACTGTGATCTTCATCATGTATCCATACTCTGCATATCAAGGAACGTAAGAAAATGTGGCATGGCCTAATATGGTTGTGCATTTACTAAACAAATGCCAATTGAAGGGAATTTGATTTAAGATGCATGAATTTTGGATCTAACGCTGGATCACGGCAGGAAAGGTGGACTAACCAGGAGCAATATAGCCATAGGAACCAGCAAGAGTGCTGGAGGAGTGAGCAAAATCTTCACCACTGACCAGCTTAGCAAGCCCAAAATCAGCAATGTAAGGCTCAAAATCAGGGCCAATCAAAATGTTGTTGGCCTTGATGTCCCTGTGAACAATGGGGGGAACACAATCGTGGTGCAGATAAGCTAGGCCTTGAGCAGCCCCTAATATAATCCGGTACCTCGTATCCCACTCCAGGCAGCCTCCACTCTTTTCGTGAAGGAGACTCCCTAGGCTTCCATTAGGCATGTAATCATACATGAGCAATCTTGTGTTCTGATTCCAGCAGCAACCCAAGAACTTGACTATATTCTTGTGACGGATTGAACCAAGGGTTTTCACCTCGGTTGAAAAGGAATCACGAATTTCACTACTACCCAACCGATCCTTCTGACAGTTGAAATCTGCCCGTGTAGTTGTTGGCCATAGCTTCTTTACTGCAATGACTTCGCCATTGTCAAGTTCTGCTCGGTAAACAATTCCGGAGCATCCCTTGCCAATGGCATTGTCTTCCACAAGACACCTTAGAATTTGCTCGACTGAAAAGCTGAGCTTCTGAAATGGAGTAAATTTCCAAGACAGTGACTCTCCTTCACCCAATTCAGAATCTGTTTCTTCTTTATTCATTTTTCTTAGCCTTAAAACTGCTAATATGCCAAGAACTGCCAATGCTATTGTCACAACTGTAAGCAATGCAATGGCCATTTTTAGCTTCCATGAACTTCTGCCATGAGCTATTCCCATACCTTGATCAGCGCTCAAGAAACAAGAATCGTGTCCCTGAGTACACAAGCCCTGATTTCCGGCAAGTTCTGTTGCTGATAACTGCCTAAACAACTTATTATCCGGGAGGTAACCCCTGAAATTGTTGTAGGAAACATTCAGTGAAACCAGGTTCACAAGCCCTGAAAGAGACATCAATTCTCCTTCAAGCTCGTTGTGTGAAAGGTCTAGTACAGAGAGTTTGTTCAGAGCAACAATCTGAGGTGTAATTTCCCCTGTCAAGGCATTCCAGCTCAGATTCAAAGCAATTTCAAGAGACCTGATTTCAAAGATCTGCACCGGTATGCTTCCAGAGAGCTGATTCTGGCTTAAATCAAGCAGTTCAAGCCTGGAACAGAGACCAAGGGTTGATGGTATTGGCCCTGAGAAGGAATTGCTGCCAAGTGAAAGCCTGTTAAGAGAGAAGAGTTCACCTAGACTCCCCGGAATTGGGCCATCAAACTGATTCCCAGAAACATCCAACACCTCTAGTTTGCTAAGAGAAGATAGAGAACCCGGCAGATTTCCACTAAGCAGATTCCCTGCCAGGTTCAACATTTGCAGTCCTCCACAATTGCTAATTTCACCAGGAACTAATCCACTGAGATGGTTACTAGAGAGATCAAGAAAACTGAGATTGCTAAGGTAACCAATTTCTTTCGGTATTTGTCCATTGATTTTATTGCCAACCAACCGCAATCTAATAAGGGACTTGCAATTGCCTATCTCCAGCGGAATGGGACCTGATATATCATTAAATATCACGAGAAGCTTGGTCAGATTTGTCAGCTGGAAGATGCCTGGAGGCAAGCTTCCAGTCAGAGAATTGCGCGACAAATCCAATGCCTGGAGGCTTTTGCAACCAGACAATGCTGGCGGGATGCTTCCCTCGAGCTTGTTGTCCCAGGCAAAGAAGACCTGAAGTTTAGCCAAGAGTCCAAGCTCTAATGGAATTGAACCAGAAATCTGATTCCTGTCAACCTGAAACTGTACCAAACTCGTGGCATTGGAGAGAACCGCAGGGATTGAGCCCGAAATATTGTTACTGCTGAGCATCAGCTCTTCCAGATTGGTCAGGTTTCCAAGTGACTCCGGTATCCTTCCCGACAGAGAGTTCAACGAAAGATCAAGAATGACTAAACTTCTGCAGTTCCCAATCTCTTCCGGAAAAGAGCCCACGAAGTTGTTTTGCCACAGCAACAACTTCTCCAGTTTCTGAAGCTTTCCCAGTTCCCGTGGAAGTGAACCCGACAGGCTGTTCTGATACAAATACAAGTCCACAAGCTCCGAGCAGTTTCCAATGTCCCCTGGAATTTCCCCGGAAAGCATTGTAGCATAAAGTGACAGGACCTGAAGCTTCTTCAACTTGCCCAAAGAAGAAGGAATCCCACCAGACGTCTTGGTATCAGCCAGGCCCAAAACCTTCAGATTCTGACAGTTCCCAATCTCATCTGGAATCTTTCCATCCATGTCGTGATTCCCTCCAGCGCGCAGGATTTGTAAAGGCAACAGCATTCCTATCTCAGCAGGAAGGCTTCTGCTCAGCCTGTTGTCAAATATTACCAGGCTTTTCAGGCTGGTGCATCCCCCAAGCTCAGCTGGAATCTTCCCTGTCAACTGATTGGAGTTCAGAGTCAATTCCTCCAGGTTTTTGAGCTTGCCAATGCTTGCTGGAATACCGCCCACAAGACTATTTGAGCTGACATCAATTGTTCTTAATGAACCACATTCTCCAATGTCAAGTGGGATTGTCCCAGTGAGATTAGCCCTGGAAATGGTGAGTCTCTGCAGAAATTTGAGGGAGGAAAGGCTGGAAGGAAAGGGCAGGGCAAGATGAACAGATCGAATGTTTATCTCAGTGACAAAACCATCAGAAGAGCACGTGATGTATGACCATTTACAGGGTCTGGAGTCTTGTGGGTTCCAATCAGAAAAGGCAGGAGAAGGTGGTGAAGTAGAAGACTGAAGCCAAGAAAATAGTACAAGAACCTCAGGGCTGTCAGCTCCACAAAGGGGTGAGTGTGAGAGAATTTTAAGCAAGAATAGGAGGAAATAACAACGGTGGAGGTGGAAGAAATTTGGGGTGGGGTTCAAGAACTGCCTCGGCATCGGCATTAGCAGATTTTGTGGCCTCAAACCCTAGATAGTTGAAGAACTGCTTCTGGGATTTGCATTGGGTCTCTTAAACTCGCTCCCATTCTCCGAAGCAAGAAGCACTGGAGCATTGTTACCAAACTTTGGAGTCAAGCAAGAAAAGCAGAGAAATTTAAAATAATAATAATATATTTGCAACGTTATGTGTGGTGACAAGGAAGACGAGGGTATCATCATTCATCAGTAAAAAATATGAAAAATCAGGCACTCTACCTCCCTCTCAACACCATTTTCTTCCTCGGGATTCTGTGTTCCATGGTTTCTGCGTTATGTGTGTTTCCTTTTTTAAGAGAGACGTAGATTTGAATTGGGAAGCAATGAATAAATTTTAGCAGAAACGCGAAAGTGTAACTGCATTGTTTTCCGCAGTTCCATCAGTTTGCTGAGTGGCTTTGTTTCGATAATGGCGCCGACAACTATGGCCTATTTTGTCATTTAATATTGTCGTAACTTTTTTGCATTTCTCTCCCTTTTTTGTTTTTTTTACCGTTTTAACCATAATTTCAAATAACAGTCAGAACAAAGTCTGATTGACTCATATTGAATGAGCTTACGAAACCACGATGAAATTAAAAAAAAAAAAAGAGCACATTGAGGTTGAGTGAATACTAATTAAGGCTTCATATGGTTTGATTTAAGGTTTTGATTAGGTGATGAGAATGACGAAGGATTTTATTAAAAATAAAATTATGTATATTTAGAATATGTTGAGGTGATATAAATTTTGATCTGTCTAAATTTATTTAACTATATATAATGTACAATAATGACTACATGATATGATATGAAAATAAGAAAATAAATATTGTGTACTATATTTTAGGTGTGAGAGCACTGGAACAACTATTTTTGTTTATTAAAATTTAATGATAAAAATTCCCCTTAACATGTATTTCATTTTTATTCATTTCTCTTAATTTTCATTTTCGTCTTAAAACTTTCATTTATTATATATTTTTTAACAATTCCCTCTATATCAACTTTCATTTATTATTGCTTCTTTCAATTTTATGGTTTCTTATTTTAATTTAAAATTATTTTTAACTTGATTTGTAACGTATTCGTTAACTTTTTTTATTCTTATATATCTTTTAACTCTTCTGCTATTTTAATTTGTTCTCTGACCGTATTTAACTTCTGCTTATCTCCTTTTAAAATAATTTATACATGTTATTAAGTATTTAATTTTTCTCAAATTTTATATAAATTTTTAATCAACCAACATAAATTAAATCACACGAATTAATGGAAAATGTAGTTTACTCATATAATCTTATTTATAAGATGGTTTTTTTGGCAGCACAGGCAATGAATGTGCAGAAATACTAATTAATTATAAATTAAGGGGGGGGGTTACCCAACATAAACACCTTAAGCCCTTTTTTTCCTAAAAGAAAAGGTTAAATTAGCGGAGCTCCACAATTCCAGATTTTAAGGCTGAACCACGTGAGCGGCTAAATTTCATGTTTGCCTACACCCCTTTCACAACGAGACCGGACTCATAGCCTACTAGCCGACCCTTTCTTTATTTCTTTAGAACAAATCGTTTTTATTTTTTTTTTTATTTTTGTTTTTGGTTCATAAAGCGAAGGATTTGTTTAATCCACAGAATGGTACAAATTATTGCACAAGGGTCGTGTAAATAATAACTTTGACTAAAAAGCCCGCAAACAAGGGCTAAAAGGACCATGTAGATAATATATAATATTTATATATACAGTCCTCCCGTCCTTACCCAAACTCCTAGGAGGTGACCTTGGGAACTTCAAGCTATGGAATCTATCCACGTTTTCTTTTGTTTTTCTGAACTAATCAAAGTAAAAAAGAAAGAAAACATATCCCAGAATTAAGGGGCCCGTGAGCTCATCTTCTGAATTCTTGGAACGGACATAACTTGTAGAGAAGTGCTTGATGTGATGAACATCGATCCTCATAAATAAAATGAAAGGTTAATCCTTACCCAACTTGACTGGAAGAAGACCCTTTTTTCGGAGTAGGACATTGCATATTCAATTATGGAGTTAGCTATAACGGAAATGGGATTGTAATCACAGATCACAGACTCGATGTACATGCTGGTAAATGTAGAAAATATATGTGAACCATAATTGCACTTGAGTTAGGAGGTAATATTTGTTGAGGAAATCACGAGCAGCAACCAAGCAGCGATGGCAAATGCAACAACCTGTGGCGTAGCAGAAAGGGAAACTAAATTTGTGTTCGACACTATTCTCAAAGAATTATTCTAACAAGTCAAAAGATCGTCGTAATTAAACAGATCTTAATACCGAACGATTAAGAAAAGTGGAAGGAGCAGAGATATTTTCCCAAAAGAAGAAAGAGGGTTTTGCTTTCTGCTTGGATGTGTCTATCAACCCCAGAGGAATCTGTTTTATAAGAGAGCAAATCAAAATTTTGGTACCAATGAAATCTGAATTTTAAGACATTAAATCCAGAAAGTTATTGGCGATTCACATACATTAATTAAAGAGTACAAAAGGATGATATAATATAACCACAGATCTCATGTTATCGTATATTAAAGAAGAAGAGAGCGCCATGTTTTATACATGCTTTTATATTTCTAAATAATTTCTAATGTCTTCACTACTGTCCATGACAATTATCTACCATAACATTACTTAAGTCTTCACTTTTCCCCTTCTATCCACATAACCACGAAAATAGGTTTAATGCCATCATGTTGAAGCCTGGACTTCCTATCATGAGTGTCTGATGAATTTATGTGAGGGTGCGGGTGCACAAACACTGCATTATTAGTGGCACATTTCTGAATTATGAATTGCACATTTCTTCGTCATAATAAGGTTTCAGAACCCCATTAAAGTGATCGTAAAAGATTATAGAGTAATGGGTTAGATCATCAAAAATAATGGGCGCACAAAGGAACTAGTCATACATAACATAATTCATTCAAGAAAAAAACATCCGCGCACCCAATTCACCATCTACACAACATGATATCAAACACTTAATCTCAAATTTGGACATTGCAAACGATAAATTCAGGTATGCCTTTATATGTATCTAAAACCCGTATAATTTCCATGGAATGATTTAGGTTTTGAGATATTCAATTTAATAAATTCTGTTAGAAATTTATCTCAATATGCATGTATCAAGTTCATCTTCCCACGGTATCTTCATTATATATATGGTTATGTACTATTTTCTTTGTTACCTATCAATTGTTAACATAAGTGGGA
This sequence comes from Avicennia marina, assembly GCA_019155195.1. Classification (NCBI taxonomy): domain Eukaryota; kingdom Viridiplantae; phylum Streptophyta; class Magnoliopsida; order Lamiales; family Acanthaceae; genus Avicennia; species Avicennia marina. The sequence goes on from CM032753.1 coordinate 13,376,553, forward strand.
GATTAGATGAAATCCCAACGCATGTCCAGAGCAGGGCGCTCCAGAAAACCTTTGAAAATCAGCTGTCCTAGAGTCCCAGCTTCACTTGAAGCAGAGGAATTTAATTCAGAAGAAGAACACAAAACGACTCTTGTTGAACGAGAAACGACGCCGTTAGCTTCGCCCACGGCGCATCTCCCTCCTTATCTCCTTACAAGTGAATTAAATCATACCATTCCCCTGCCGACGTCTTTTCGGAGCATAGATATTGATAAATTGTTCCAAAATTAGAGGTATTTGGCATTTCAGTATCATAAAAATGAACGAAAAATTAATAGCATGCACATTGAATTGCATTTTGGTTAATTCTAACCTCCTCAGGACATATACGACAAAAATTATAGTCATCAATGAAGAACACAATATTCATGAGATATAATGAATTAACTAAAAGTTGCACGAATAATTTTTTGAGGTTACTTCCAAGTCATTTTTATTATTTAAAACGACACATTTACTAATACAAGCGAAAATATACTCAAAATCAGAAGCTTTTAGCCTAATAAGGTGAACTTATAAATTCTGTCATCAGCTTACGACTTACAAAAGAATTGCTCTTAAATTAGATATACTCAGGTAAAAACTCAGGGACATTCAACATGAAGGGCCAAATTTTGTGGTGTACAAGCTAAGGAGAAGAATCTGGAATAACGCCATCAACATAACTATGCAGTGCACCAAAACAGTGTTATGCCCCCGAAGAAGGTTTTTGCGTTTTAAGGCCAAACAAGTTTTCAAATAATTTAGGGGCCATTGGAGGGAGGTTCATTGGCCGAGGCACCATAAAATTAACAATCTTTTCATGAACGTGATGCCTGCAATATCATTCAAAGGATTAGTGTACGGCAAGTCGAATGTAAATGTAAATAGGCCCTGAAGATTTTCTCTGTGTCAACTTACCGGATCTTGCGACTCTTTGAAGCACGACGGTCAACTACTTTTCTTTTCTTTGGTTGCAGTCTTTTAATAGCATAGAAAGCTGCTTCTGTTAACAATAAAACACATGCCGGCATTGTTAAGCTATCATTTTTTTTCAGGGTCAGGGAGATGCTTGTGAATAAAACGTGGGAAAGCTATAGATACACTTAAAAAGTGTCACAAGTTGTGAGCTTGGTGCAAACAGACGGGAGAGTATCTGAAATGTTTGAAAAATCCGATGAACACACATCAGAGTGCTCTAACTAAATGAGTACATAATAACGAATGTTTAACACTGGCCACAGCCCAAATCACAACCAAGAAACTAAAGCAGAAAGCATATAATTTGACAACTAGATAATTTCCGACTTTGGCAACTGTATTAAAATATGAAATATTGAAGCAATGGTGCACATGAAGAAGTTCATATTACGTCTTCCTAGCATAGAAATAATATGCTAAACAAAATTCGTACCAGATGATGATGGGTCAATTGTCTCAAAGAACTCTTTCAGTAATTGTTGGTAGAGTTCAGAGTCATCCAGAAGTTCAGGGTCACCATTTGCATGTGTCTCCTGGATGGTATTTTAAGAAGTTTAGACTCATGCATGAGACTAAAGCAACTTAAAGAGCAAACTATGAGAACTTCAACTAGATAAACTAAGTTCATTATCACAAGTTCATCAAAACTTTTTAGAGGCAAGTAACCATTCGCTCTCCCTTGTATTTATTCCAAGTTCAGCAGACAAGTAAGAAGGCCTTCCGCTATCAGAAAAGAGCTTAGTTAGACCCTTCTTTGAGAGATCAGACAAGTGTAGTAGATGAAAGGATCCCTGTTTAACCCCCACCTTCCCACATAAAAGGAAAAAGTGGTCAATGCATTTGCATAGTTGTTAACACTGTCATGTATTTCAAGCTTTTATTATGCTGAAGAGTTTCCACATCAAGCTAATTTCTTCACCGATTTATCAAAAGCATATATCATAGATCAGTATGACAACCAGTCAGTAAGAGATTACTCATTTGTTTCAAATTACAATCTCTTCAGAGCAGTATGCCCTGACAGGAAGAACAGAATATTCAGCAAAGTACCATGATGTTGACAAGCTATGGTAGGTACTCTAAAAATTTATAATCCCTAATGCACTTATAACATGATGTCAATGAATAGGCAACCAGGGAATAAGACATGAAGCATATCAGCAGGCATAAATAAATGCATACCTTTTGCTTGATATTTTCAGCAGAATCTGGGACCTGCCAAAAAGCCAAAACACATAAAAATTATGTGTGTATGTAAATGTGTATATTTATATCCATGTAACAAGTAACACTTGGATCGTTATCAATTGACCTGGGTGTTGATTAGCATTAAAGTTGAAGTGACAGATAAGGACTAAATTCAAACCTACATTTCCAAACACAGCAACAGCTGATCTATTCTGCTGCATCCCCTTAATCATTTTACTTGGATCCCTCATATAGGCAGCCACTTGTTCACTTATACTCTGAAGAAGTGTAATTTGGTCAGTTGCAGATGCTACTAGTTGTCATACTCATCCCATAAGATTATAATGGAAGCCATCGAGGAAAACCTGATTGAAGGCATGCAATTTGTCTTTAATAGCAGCTGCACCAGTTGTGACCTGGGTCTTCCTCTGCCATTTATCAATTGACTTGTTTCTAAAAGAAGCCATTCTACAATATACAAAAATTATCAATTTATGAGATCACAGTTGAAGAACATGATCTTGGCAAAGCCAGGAATTTCACATACAGTGACCAATATACAAGAAAAACAAATTCATCTTTGCATCAAAATTTCCAATAAGGCAGACATGTAACGTGGTAAAAAAATGGGCAAATTTGGAAGCATTTCCAAACTGCTCCAATGAGGAATTATGACAACTTAAGTCCTTTAGGAATACCAAACGAACAAATAGAAATAACTAGAATCATAGATGTAATATTTTTCTCAGAAATTCAAAGTTCTTGGAAGGGAAGAAGGAAAATTTGAACTCAATTCGTGCTTTAAAAAACCATCAAATTTGGTCTTTTGACACGGCTTGCTGGAAACAGAAAATTACAACCACCAATGCAATTTAAATGTAAATCTCCAATATTTAGCGCTTTGCAGATAAATAAAAATAAACTTCAAGCAGAAATCATGTAACAGATTACAGGCTAGATGCCTACTCTCAGACAGTGAATAGTTAAAATTGCCAATTCATATGGCAATTAGTTCACTGGCTAAGATAATGAGCAATTATTGACTTAATATACAGCACACATTTAAATATAGTAATAAACACCTTTCAGGTAATGATAGTACCTTGATTGCATTTCAGAAATCCGTAACCATTCTGCATCAACATCCCCATTTGAGTTACCAGAAGCTTCTAATTGCGTAGAGTCTCCAACAGAATTAGCTTAAGAGGAGAAACACAAATATCATTTGTGTACTAACATTTAATGAAAAAGACATGTAGAGTGATTATCTTTATCATCTATCTGAGGGTGGAATTGACAAGAACAAGCAACAACAGCTATTGTGCTGAAAATTATTCACCAAAGAAAACATCTAGATGATGACTGGGCCATAACTACTTCACAGGCTCTAAGACCAGCCAGTTTTTAACTAAAAGTTGTTCGGACTCCAAAATCAAATCATTTCATATTTCAAAGTATGAAGAATGAAATTGTTAATCAAATTATTGGTGCATTAGAAGTATGTACTTATGTACTTGTCTTGCAACTTGTTGAACTTCTATACAATACATAGGAAGAAAAAATGATATTGAGGACAAAAGACCCAAAAACTAGAAGAAAAATATTGAAGAGGTTACTCATTGCTGACATATATTAAAAGTAATAATGTCCGTTCGAGTCAACAAAACTGTGTGACTTTCAGCGAAAGGGATTGAGACGGGATTAGGAATGTTCACACAACTTGGAGAAAAAACAAGGTAAAAAAGACGTGCACTCTAACATGGATACCTTCTCCAAATTGAGTAACTGAAGGATTGTTTGCTACAAATGCCTGCCAAATTAAGTTCAATAATAGCAGGAAAAGATAGTTAGCAGGCTCAAGTACCCTCATGAGAAAGATTTACTAACTATAGAGAATACAGTTGTAAGGGCATTAAAGTAAAGCTAAATAGATATAAATATTTTCATCACTAATATACCTGCTGTAACTCTAGCATAGCATCCAATGTCTCCTCTGAGGAAGCAATTAAATTGGAATATGCTTCTTTGACCCCACTATCGGTGTTGCAAAATAATGATTTAACTGGTTCCTGCAGACAGCAATTATTTGTTCAGTTATGATGTTTCAATCCACTACATCCTGTTTAATCAATTATTAAAACTGAAAAATTTCCAGATTGAACCTGTGGAAGTCTGTTAGAATTTGCAAATGACTTTTGGAGCAAGAATCTGAATTCAAGTGTCTTGTCCCAGAGAGCCTTATCAAAGGTGGGAGTTGAAGCACGTCAGCATAATATCACAGTAGCATAATGACCACAAACAACAAGACTATTAGCCAACAAGTGAAACAATTATAATAGATAGTCAATTAAGTAAAGGCTCAGATGTTTCTCATCCTGATAGTCAAGAGACAAATTGAGGACGAAAAAAATTCCACCGCCTCTGTTTGAACACACACACACACACACACACAAAAAGATCACCAAGAAATTAACAGAGGAAAACACTAGCATTCAAAAATTAAGCATGTTAATAGAACTAACAATCTAGTGAATGATCACTGGATATTTAACTACAGCATTCAGAGCAGTTCAGAAGTGATATTTATAGAAAAAAATGATCTACATGCAATGAACATATAATGGTTCAGTGACCCTATACCCTTTGATTTTTAACAGCTTGACCTTTCTGCATGTCCTCATCCTTATGGCGCTTTAGATTCCTCCAAATATCTCTGTATTCATATTAAATTAGCATGTGATGCAACAATGTGAGGACAGTGAGAATATTACTACAAAGTGGTTTTTCATGGTTGAGTTAACAGGAAAAATTCATGATAAAACAATGCAGTATTTATGTACAGATGTAAAATGAATTTCCTAATTTGCCTCCACACTGGCTCCCATGAATCAAATTGCCTCTTAACTCTGACCATAACAATTTTCCTTTTGAAAATATTATACCACTATCACCACCAAACATGCAAAAGAGATATAGATATCCTAGAATGTTTTTAGAGGTTGACAAATGAACGCCGAAAGGAAGAGCTAAGTTGAAGCAAAAAGACATAATATCACGTAGCACAAGTGTCAAACAAGAAATCGGATTCTTTGGCGTTTTCTTGATTTGCTGCCTTCCACTCTACATTGATATTCATCTTTAACAAAAATAAAGAGCAATTATTTCATATTCGCAATGCGCAAAGGACAACTGATTCATAGGAGCCTTTCTCAGACTCTCTTACAATTAGTCACAGCAGCAATTACCAAAGTAAGTAATTTATTTTAGAATTACTGCAAAAACTGAACTTGAAAACCACAATTCAAAATTTAATTTATGCTCATGTCAGATTTAGGTTTTTTTTTTTTGGTCCAACCACTAAAGCAAACTAAATGGTCCCATGACCTCACAAATTCACATGCCATATTTCAGAAGCGGTATGTTTCTATTTTCTGTTGACTCTGGCATAAAAAATTACTCCTCCGTCCACTCATCTTCCCTCAACCATAAGACTAATATTGAATTTTGTCCCTTAACTTCCAAAAAACATTTTAACGTTTTCTTATTTAGAATAGAAATAGTTCTTCTCCTATATGTATTTAATGGCTCAGTAAAGCTTATAATTTAATCCTATTGTGAAAAACCTTCATCAGTAGCCCTACACCGAATGAACAGATGCTTAATAGTTATGCAACCTAAAAAGGACCATAGTTTAGTTGTTGTCGAAAAGAAAACTGATTTGAGCAAACATAAAGCAACGTAAAGTAAGGCATTCCAATTACTTACTGCTCCTTGTTTCTAAGTTCTTTATATTCATTCTCCAGTTCTTCCATCTCATCGCCTTTTTGAACATCTATACCACCATGAAGGCCTTCTCGTCTGTCCGTTGCTAAACCTTCCTCCTCGCCCTTGTCATCTTCGTTCTCGTCCTCATCCTCGTCCTTCACGTCCTCATCATCATCATCGTCATCGTCATCACTATCGTCACCATGACCATCATCATCATAATTATCCTCATTCTGGTCATCTTCATCCTCCAGATGAAACTGGCTATCGTGATGGCTATCTAACTAAAAACAAGCAAAGAATAACAGAAAAACGATTCAAAGAAAATTGAATATATATACGTAAAGAGAGAGAGAGAGAGAGTATTAAAAATAAAATCGGATAAATCCAGAAAGGGGTCTAACATGCATAAAAGTGTCTTCCATTTCATCATCAAATCCATCAGAATCACTTTGACTCTCTACCACCTTCCTTGTTTCCTTCTTTCCCATAGCCAAATAAATACCTAAGCAAAACAAAAAAATGCAAAAAAAATAATAATAATAACAATAATAATTTATTGCTGCAATGATAATCGCACAAGTTAACTTGTATAAACAGCACAAAAAAACTACGCAATTTAGTCTCTCAAACCTTACTTGTATAAAGAGAAAATGAGATTTATCTTCCCACGAGAGCTTTGGGTTAGAAAACGGAGGGTTAGGGTTTTAGCTTAATTGAGCTTTGTGGAATAAGGTTTAGGTTTTACCTTCACAATTAGAGTGCCGGCAAGTTGGGTGACTATGGGGTCGTCTTAGGACATGTAGAGTTCCGAGGCAGAGGGGCGGCTGATTTGGACGCAACGGCGGAGCGGCGGTGATGGAGTCGTCAATGCGTTTCTAACCCAAAAATAAAATTGGGTAGTTAACCCAATAAATATTTGTCTGAAGCCCAGCCCTGATCAGCCTAGCCCAAATCCCACTCCTTATTCCATAATTGGGCTTAGTGGATTTTCGTGGCCCACTAATCAACTGTGAATGAAGGATGCCTCTATCTCTCGGGGCAATTGCATCATAAACTGCGGCTAACTGGCTGAGGTCCATGCCCGTACGCAAGCTTGCTGCTAGTCATCTCTGTTTCGAAGCACGAGACAGTACGAAGTAGCTGAGACAGGCCTAAACGCAGGAACATGGCAGCTCACCACTCATCAAGGGATAGGCAAGCAACCTCAGAATGATCCATAATTTTGAATTTACATCTATATCTTTTCACGGCCTCTTAATCCAATCCCTCTCTTATATGTTGACGTTGACTTCTTCTTGAAAAAGCTCGAAATTCCACTCCAACACAAAAACTAGTCCATTAGCTTGGTATTTCTCGGAAAAACTTTATAAAATTATATTAATGCCTCATTTGATTAAGTTCAATTGGACTTGACCAGCTTTAATTTATGTATATACAACTCTAAGTTTGAACAAAAACTTGGTATTGGTATTCGCCAAACTCTAATCCAACTTTGAACTTTTAATTGGAATGCTGTATAAGTTAAATCAAGTAGATTGGTTCATTTATACCCTTATTCTATATTTCATACAATTTTTTAAGAGAACTAAAAGCTTATGGTTAGATTATTCGTGCTCAAACTTATGCTAGGATGGATTGAGAATTCATTTTCCAACAATTGTCAAGATAGTCCCATATATAATTCAAAGAAATGTAAGTTTTACATCGACGATGATTTAGCTTAATGCTGATCCCTTACTTGACTAAGCAATAATGTTATTTTTGACTAAGTGGTTACTCAACACACCGAAACTTAAGGAACCCCTAATGTATATTAAACTCTTCATTGTTAAGAAATTGCATCCGGAAGCTTAATTATGAGCTTCATTTCAGCTTAATTAATCTGTTTATGGGATAAGATCCATAATTTTCCCGAATCACTTTTTGGGCAATTGAACCTAACTAAACTACTTAGTCTTTCTCGGTGTGCCTGAAACTAAGTAAGCCCCTTAGTTGGATTCTGCTTCTTTTATATAAAAATAATAAAAGCTCGAAATTATATTAACTAAACAACGCAATTGTGGTGATGAACAGTTAAATAACGGAGGGCCTTCTTTCTGTGACTCAAGAGCAATGAAGCCAATAAATGCAGAGACAGTCCAAAAAAGAAAATATCTTTTAATGGGCCTTTTCATGAGATTACTTGCTACACTGTGTTGGCCCAATTAAAGGCCCAAAGTGGCAGGAAAGAGACTGGGTTGGGGCTCCGGAGATTCCACGTTTAGATCATGACATGTGTCTCATTATTTAAAATAATCAATTATTTTTTAACAAATAATATGATTATACCATATGCCGATAAAACACTCAATACATTTGCACTAGTTATATAATCTTTTAGGTGAAGAGGGAGAAAAGGGCATTGTTACCCTGAGAAGGGAAAATTTATTGGCTATATTTGAATGCAAAATTTAGGTAATTTTCATCTTATAGCAATACAGCTCTTCAAATACATTATTCATGTCTCTTTGTTCTTCTATTTTCACATTATTTTTAAATTTTCAAACTAACTTTTTTCTGTTAACAAATTGCGTCTGGACAAAGTCATTATCTTTTCCTAATTTATCTATGATTTATTATTAGGGCGGGAAGGGACAGTCCTATGGCCTAAATAATGAGAATAATGTAATATTAGTGAATAAAAACTTTTCCTTTACTACATGTTCCAAGGATTGACATTTCAATGTATTAAGGTTATTGTTGGTTCAAGGGTTTCAACAGGAAGAAGTTAAGGGAAAATTGTGTTGTAATAAATAATATGGTTAGATATAAAATTTTGATTTATTTGAATTTATATATTTATGTATGTATAAAAAATATAATAATAATTAGATATTGTGATGATATATAATGATAATAATTAATGTTTGATATATAAATATATGTAAATACGAGCGTACGTGTATGTGAATATATGTAACGATGGAAATATAAATATTTAATTATATATGTATGACAAGAAAATTTTAAACTTAAATTTAAATAAAAATTTTGTTAAGTATTTTATAGAGTTCCGTAAAGTTTAATTTAATGAAAGGGGACTAAAACAGGAGAAAGAAACATAGCCTAAATATTACAAAATTAATTCATCATCAGAGGTCTGTATCGTCTCTTGACATGTTAACAAAATATCATTCAATACATAACGTCGACTTATTCAAAATCCATTTCATGCAATAAAAACCGAATTTAGCACAAGCACTGGGTGCCTTGGACATTGAAACTGACGCTCCGTAATGGCTATTTCTGAGAATCTACCGCCTACAAGTGGAGGGATAAATCAAGTTTCTGATCATTGTTTCTAACCTCAGCCCCGAGGCCGTCACTTTTTCCCGTCGCCGATGAACCAACCTGAGAATATTCCTCCCCGCCGCTGCCGTATCTTATGCTCCTTTGCCAGTTAACGAAGCTCCGCCGATCCACCTGATTCCCAATCAAGTACGCGCCACGATGAGGCGCGAGTTTGTCGAACCGGGGCGCGCCATTTGATCCAAAGGGCCCCGACGTCTGGAACTGCCGGAGAATGGCTCCGTGGGCGGAGATGTAGGCGCGGGGATTGAGTACGCCGATGGGATAGTTGGGAGAAAACACCAGTGGCGGCGGTGGGAGTGCCGATGAAAAGGTGGTTAGGGCGTGTTCGGAAGCTCTTCTGTTCCTTCTGGCAGCACTTCTCTCCTTCTTGTGAGGGTTCTGATGGCCTCCCAAGGCTTGGGAACTGTAGAACTTCCTTGAACAGTAGAGACAGGGGAAAGACTTAGTTGCGTCTTCCTCATTGGGAATTGGAACCGAGCCATGAGTTGCATTTGCAGCTTCCATTCCTGTAGTTGCAAATGGTTAGAAAATCAAATGGGAAAGTAAAGCTTCTTAAGGGCATATAATGTTTTAACTATACACATATCAAATGCATGAGGAAGAAACATATGTTGGCAAACCTTTGACTAGAGTATCAAGTGAAAGATATACAGAGCTGAGAGCTTTTTGCTTTTTGAGCTGATGAGAAAAGGGTTAGTTGGGGGGTTTGAAGGGAGAGATCAGAAGCAAAGTGTACAAAGGGTTGAAATATGTGAAGAGATGTTTGAGTGTGGAGAGTGTCCCGTTTATAGAGAAAGGGTGCATTGGCATTTGGAAGATGAGGGCGGATTGGCTTATGAAAAGAAGAGATAAAGAGAGAGATGAGTGCGGAAGTAATCTTCCAACAGTTTTCTTGAGTAGTGAGGCAAAGAGAGCGATTGGTGAGAAAGAAGATGGGATGTGAATGTGTTGAAATAATGGGTTGGGAAATGGAATCCATCCTTCTATAGCATTCTGACAGCAATGACCATTAGGTGTTTTTCCCCCATTTGCAGCAGATTTGTCGTGCTTTTCCTTTAAGGCTTTGGTTCGGTTGTTTTTATTTCTTCGTTTAATTTCTAACTGTTGATTAGGTGTACCCCATTTGGCAATAGTTTTGGTGTCATCATCAGTCATCAGAAGTTCCGCCTACCGATTTCAGTGGCTCCCAATGGGTCAGTGAACTGCACCCAATAATATAATTCCAGCACAATCCTAATCAAGAACTGATCATGCCACACTATATGCTCGTGTTTCGATGTGTATGAGATACACCACTAATAAAATAATTTGTAATTATACGAATGTGTGACAATATGTTTCTCTCTCTTCAATTTTTTGGTTCGAGGTTGGGGGATCTTGGGGTGGTGGGTGGGAAGTAAGGCAGTGAGATGAGAGGAGGAGAAATTAAATGATAACAACATAAATGATCTCTTATCAAAAGGATGTATAACAAAGGCTGCATGTTCTGGTCTCCCCAATTCATGCCATCAAAAATGTCTTTCTAGGGACAACTCAATGGCTTGAACGCCAATATTTTAAGAACAACTTATGGCTTGAACATCAATATTTTATGAAATGTTAGATTCAAATTTATTTAGAAACATGTGTAGGTAAATATACTTTAAAAAAAAAAAAAAACTCATTCCATCAAAACGAACATCTTCTCGAGTTTTGTTAAAATTGGTTACTTGCACTTTATTTAAAAGTTTTGTCATCTGATATTTAAAAGATAAGTATATATAATATTATTATCAAATAATTCAATAATGTGATGGACTATAAAATGTAATAATTATTTTTAAAGATATTATATATATAAATGTGTGCATATATAATGTAATGATTTGATGTTAAAAAGATATATTAAATTTTGAATAATTATATATAAATATAAAAAAAATATATATTTTATGTAGGGACGTCTTGCATGTTTATTTCTGGTCCAAATGGGCTCGAAAGATCCTTCAAAGTCTTTCTTTGCATTTTTTTTCACATCTCATCCCCTAAAAACACATATCAAACACAACTCTCAAATAGTATATCTCTTATACATTTATACATATACATCAAATATTCAAAATTTCGTCATTGCATCTCTTAAAATTATTGCCTACTTGCATGGATAATGTCAGGTTAATATATATTTCTATTTGAAGAACTAATCTTTAATCTTATACACAATTACACTATCTAATCAATATATGATTTATATATAAAACAAAAACAAATAGATTAAACATAAAACTTATTATTTTTACATTGTTCATAAAAATTTGCACCAAAACAAACTATTATTCACCAACACAAACACAAAAATACATTGCCTTGGAGATGAAAAATTAGAGAATATCCAAACTGAGTCATAATTAATGCTCATAGAAAAATTTTGTCACTACTCCACCAAAATACCAGCCAACCAAATGGTTGACCTGTCCACACTCAATTATTGCAGATAAATTTGAATCAGAGCCAGATACACCTATTGTATGGTGTCTATAATACAAAGTTTGACCCTCAATGTTAGTGCCCCGACAGGCCACACGGCGGGATAAAACCAACACTATGGAGTACAACTTAATCCATTAAGTGCTGCGACATCTCAAGAGCTGGAAATTTTCAATGTTCCCTTGTTTTTCATTTTTTGGCTAATTCAACGTCGGAAGAAATGGTCAATACCTAGTTCTATCTACTGCACTCGGCGCTTTTCCATCCAAACCCATTACTACACTTTGTACCTTCAGGGTTTTTACAAGAAGCTTTACTACAAGTAAGAACTCTTGATACAATTTCCAGAGCCATGAGTAATTTTAGCCCAGATTTTGATATTGCCTTGCACTCTGCCGAAACTTACAATTTTAAAGTAAAAGTAAAATGGCAAATAAAGACAAAATTTGATATTGACTTATGCAACTCACTCCATGATAGATGCAGCAAAAGCTCCTCCCTAGAGAAGTGGTTTGTGTGGATTAGTTGGATGATAAACAAAATAAGTAAATGATTCTTCGTATGAAAGATGTGCTATCAGCAGTATATTATTCAAGTAATCAAACTATTATCGTTTTAACACCAATAAAGAATACACATTGTGGGAGTGACGAACATCGTCTGCACCTCTACGAACATCCGAAGCATCTCCGAATGGAGAAAATATTTGATGAAGCAGGTTCTGGGTCGGGGTCAACTTTTTTATGTGGAAAATGTTTAAAAAAGGCCTTCACAGCCCCTCTAATCCCATCTTCATTTTCCATGGCCTTTGCAAGTTCAACTGCACGCTCCTTGACCTGCATAAAATCAGCCTAGTTTACATTCAAACCCAAAAAATGCTTCCATATTTGCCAACTTGTTATTTAGTTGACATTCAGAGAGGAGAAAACTCCAAAGAAAGAATCAAAACGAAAGTGTACCACAAGTAATTCTAATTTATCACTTTTTCTTTGTGCAGGAAGCAGGAGATACTGCAAGCTCTTTGAATCTATATAATAACAAAATTTCAAGCATAATACCTCTGGGTCTATCATAAACTCGATTGCATCAACCAACTTTTGACGTGAAAATTCATCGACTGGAATTGGTTGAGGACCTACACCTCTGGCGTGGACTCTTTCTCCCCAAAAAGGTTGGTCACCAAAGAACGGGATGATAGTTGTCGGGCACTTTATTGCCAATAAATAAATAAATAAATCAAAGCAGTCAAGAATTAAATCATGTGAGCAGAAAGCATGACAACACCACTTCATGTATGTTCTTACCGCAGCTCTAAGACCCGCGGCTGTTGTTCCCGCACCCCCATGGTGGACCTGAAAACAAATTGAGAAACCAAAAAAATCACCTCAGGACTCCAACTAGACATGCCAGGTTTTACCAACTCCAATTCACATGCACACAGAGCGTTCCAGGGATCTTTGAAAGCTTTGAATGTGACGCCAAACTAGCAGAACAAAGAGGTACCGCCAGCGAAAACTGCCTAACTATATAAACACAATTACCCATCCCCACTCCCCGAAGAGAACGAATTATAAAGCCATAATTTGTTTTACAACTGCTGCATCACAGAACAATTTATGCACATTACATTTGATAACTGGAAGAACAAGCTTCATCCTTAAGCAAGTCTAAACCGAAAAAAGTGATCAAGGAGTGGATAAATAAGAGGGGTTCGGGCAGCAGAAAAAAACCATCATAGAAGCAGATTAGTAAAATTAAAACATCAGTATGTGATCAAAATTCCCAGTACAAATTCACCAAAAAAACAAACTTATGAAAAGATAGTGATACTTTCACAGTGAAAAGCTGAAAGTCCAGATGCAACAACTAAAAAAACAACTCACCACAGCAGCACATTGTAAGAAAAGCCAGTCGTGAGGGCAGTTATCCAGCAGATATACAAAATCCTTTTCTTTTGCCACTGAGAAGATTAGATCTTGAATGAGCCACATTTCAGTTCAATATGTGAATGAAGAACTTGAGTAATTAGTAGAAAAGATCAATCAAGGAAAGGGAACTCACAATCACCAAGGCCACCCCAGCCGCTGTTAATAATTCCCCGCTGTTTAGTTATTTCTAATGCTTCAACAATTATTTTTGTCATTTTCTCAGGCTCTTGAACAGGCTGAGATAAGGAATAGAAATGAGTAAAATTTGAAAATGAGAACTGTTTTCCAGAAAAAACAGAAACTAAGTTAAAGAAGCTGCCATCACAAGAACCTCGAAGTTATTAATGTAGATACACATTTGAAAGATATGTAAAGAAAAACACCTATCAGCCCAAAGCAACAGGTGAAAGAACAAATGATCACAGAAAAATAAAATACATATATATACATATATACACATTACTCCATCATGATGTGGAGTAGGTTGCAATCAAACCAAAAGGATAACTTCTATAGATCTACTTAACTATGAAACCTAAAAACAAGACCATTCATTTGCAATTTACTAATGATTCTTTCCAACAGTTTTTCTCAAAATAAGTTTTCCATCTGTGAATTTGATTTTCACCATTGCCTCCAACAAACTGAGGCAAGTTTCAATTATCTCTAAAGCCAAGATTTGAAATTCCCTATATCAATTCTGATAAATCACTTAAGGGAACAAGACTCTCTCTCTCTCACTCTCACACACACACACAGAGGGGTGGGATCACTGTTGGAATGTTCAGGGACTTTGGATACTCACGAGACTGCCAAACCCAATATAGATAGGCTTCGGTCCAGCTTTAAGCCAGTTTAAAAGTGACTCTGGTGGCTCATAATTTGTTGCAAGATCAAGGAAGCAAAATCCAACAACATCAACCTTAGGTCCCCAATCTGCAATAAAATATGGCTATAAAGCACAATTAGCAACTATCAACAAAGTCACGCTATTAATGGTGTTGATTATGAAGCAAACAGAACTAACAAGTTATTTATCAAAGATAACTAATTGATACCATGTTTAAATATGAATATGGTGGATTCACTAGGAACCATATTCATCAACAATAAGATCTTTTTCAAGACAAGCAATACCTTTTGGTTTAGGAACAAGGTGTGGACTCCAGATATATCCATGTGGAATATCCGACTCAGAAACTTGTGAACCACTCAAATAAGTGACTGGCCGTAACTTCAGCTTTTTCTTCCTAACATCATTTATCATGTCTCTTATTCCTAGCCAAATCATGGAGTCAACAATCTGATACGATAACTGCAAAATCATTCAAGAAAAGTCTGTTACAAAGGTTGTAAACATAATGATCTTATTTTCTAAACAATGACCCTGTAAGCAATAGAAAGTAAAAGAATTACACAAACACACCCTATATCCAGCTGACTGCTTTACACGAGACAGTGGGTGGGGGAATTCACTTGTTGGCCTGGCAGCAAAAAATTATCATTTAGGAAGGCAAAAAAGCGATTAATGAATGGAAGAAATATGTCAAAAGATCAAACAGATTTAGGTTTCTTCACTCAGCCAAAGAGAATAAAAATGTTTTCCATGGCTCAAAATGATACAGAAAAGACTTACGTCCATGGCATCGTGAAAAATATATGAATCGGTATTTTCAGTGCCTCAGCAATATGTGTATGCCCTGTAGCAGTCTCCAGGTTAGTATATAGAACTACTTATTATCAGCCAACGGATACAGATAAATCTGCACGAAACCTTTAACGCCTAGTTGCAAGTCTAGACCTCCCACAGTTAAGTGTGTCTTCGCATAGATTACAAAGCTGGTTAGATTTTTCAGTGAACTTGATATGCGTTCCTCAACAATTAACAATGTAAGACATGCACTCAAAACATAGAATGCACAAAGAGAGACCCCATATGAACACAGGGTCCAAGAATGCCAAGCAAAATTGAGTATACAAGGTGGGGACACATAGGTTCTATAGACATTGTGTCACACATGCACATATATACACAACATATGGTCACCTACATATGCATGCATTGACTACATTTCCCAATCATTTTAGATCATGAAACTATTGGTGCATGCTATTTATTTTTTAAAAGTTCTCTAGGATTGGAAAGAGGGAACAATTTTCCTGAAGCCACCTCAAACGAATAAGGATAGGAGAGTCTGCAATTCCAACAAAGGCAAACCATGCAAATGCAATATATATTAAATTGCTTAGTACATTAAAGAAGGACAAAGAAAGCGCAACTCTAATTGCCTCTTTTCCAGATTAATATCAACTTAGAATCAGCAATTCTGAGGAAGTTCAATTTTTGTTGGATTGATAGTCTGAAAGGCATTATGTGATCAAAATCAACAACTTGAAGCAGCCTCTCCATATATGGAACACTTCAAGGAAAATTGTGCAGATATACTACCATATAATACAAAATTGGAAGTGCCAAAAAAAAAAAAGAAAATATAAAAGAGAATTGATCAGTCATATAATCTAACCATATGCAGGAGGATTAGCAATAATAGCATCTGCTTTGAAAGGAATCCCAGAGTCAATGTCGGGCTCTTTGCATGCTGGAAGTAGTGAATGTATTATTTCCTTTATTTGATTTCTTTGTATAGGTATTTCTGATGGCCCTGAAGGCAAGAATCCTTTGTTTTTTACCATGTCTGCAGAACAGGAAGTAGAAAATTGTTGTTTCAGTTTGCATCCTTTCAGGTAAAATGAAAGGCTAAACATTTCCTACTTCATGTTAGTCTAGGAAGATGAAAAAGTAACAACCATATTAACCTGTAATAATAATAATTTAAACAATTAATTTTAGGATCTTTTGTTAAATAAACAGGTAGGTTACTAAAACACTAAATATTTAAGTCGATGAAATATTGGAATTTGTCAGGGCAATAACACAAGCACATAAATGTTTCTTTAATAAATAAGCTGGTATTTTGCTTCTGTGATGCATCAGTTATACATGTTTCAAGTTTTCAGGCCAAAAATAGCTTGAGAACATTATGCTCCTTTCACAAAGATCATTAGACAATCTAGACACCGCTCTTTCACTCAATGAAGAGCTGACAAAGCATTCAAAAACATTTATCACACCATAACAAGGTGATAAGAGTAACATAATGACAGGTCATCGGGTAGGTATGGATTCAAAAATTAATGTTTTAACACGTCAAACAGTCTCTAAACAGAAAATAATAAATAAAATCATTTAAACTTCCACAACCACCAAATCTGACGCTTGTTGACCACAAGTCTCATAGTTTCCACACACACAAACCAAAAAAAAATCCACCAAAATGTATAAATCTCAACTTGACAACTCATAAGAACACAAGATTAACTCCAAAACAGCATAGTTATTAAAAACATACATCCAGCAAGAACTTTTGGATCCCCACCAAGAGGATAGAATTCCAACCCTGATGTCAAAACAAACTCTTTGAAATTGGAATGAGTGGCCAATCTAACCCGATGGCCATAATCCTGCACCCAAGCATCCTCATCAACTTCATAAAGAACTCAAAAACAAATTTTCAGCTGTATTAAAGGGGAAAACTCCTTTAAGAGCAAAGGAAGCAATCTTTGAACTTTTGTTTTGCCGATACCTAGTTAATCTGACATCTTTTTAAAGTAATACTATAATTAGTGTTGAACCTAATGAAGTATTGCCTCAAATACCTGTAGTCGCTTTCCAATTGCAACAAATGGCTGCACATCTCCACGAGTTCCAACAATGAGCATTACAATTTGCAACGGAAGTATATTCTGAAGTTCTGTTGCATCAAGGGGCTCTTCATCAACTTCATTATACACATTCTCAAGACCAACTCCAAGAGTTCGAGGTTCAACATCTCCTGGAACTTCAAATTCTACAGTTCCATCATCTTTCATAGTGGTAATTCTGTTCAACAATTTGAGCTGCAGTGTTTTAAATATTTAACAAAGACCCAGGCATGTAGCCATAATTAAATAGTTTCATGTGTCCAAAAAGTATTTCATAATTGGCAATTGATTGAAATAGAAATGATTCATGATATTGAATTATATAGCATCTCCATAAACTGGATTGTAAGATTTTGACCTTGTGAAGAGAAGACTAGCTAACATATTTTGCTTGACACAAAATCCAGATATAAAAGGGGCTCTTCATCAATTTTGTTGGACATATTCTAGCGTGGAACATGCGAACATGTAGTCTAATGCAAGAACAGGGTAAAAAAAGGTTATTCAAGATAATGCCTAACAATACCAGTTATGAATCTAAACTATTTGCCAAAATTAGATGAGGTATTCATCCAGACCAAACATTGGAACTAGTTGATCCATCTCCAAAACAAGCTAATTGAAATAATTCCTCAGCAGTAGATATATTTATAATAAAACCAATTATCCTCGTATTAAACTATTTACATTTCAAGATGCCACAAAGTTATTACAAAGGAATAACCAAAAACCGCGCACGAAAGCCTCAACATCGCCAGCGTTAAAACAAGACTGCAAGACTCCAAAAAGAGTCTTTACCTTCTGTTGTGCAGAAATGCGGTCATCAAAAATCTGCGCAGCCTCTTCAGGAAGAATATTGCCATGTCTTTGACTGTCGGTCTTCGATCTTTCCAATCCTACGGGAAGCTCTAACTTCTCGTTCAAAATTTCTTGTGGTACAGTATTTACTCTAGGAACAATCCCCTTTGCACCCCCTACAACACCGATCACTACCAAATCCATATTAATAAATTCATCCAATTAAACCCATAATATTCATAACATAGCCTAAACACTCATCATCCACTCCTATTCCGCACCCCTATTCCAAAACCCCCAATCCATTAACTCAATTCTCTAAAGAAAAACTCCGGACTCACCAGATGAGTTGCCGCTCCCGCCATTAGAAAGCCGGGCGCGGGCAGGAGAAGCGGCGCCGGTGCCGGTGCCGCTATCCACTGCAGTGGTGGTGACCTCCGGAGCATGTTTCTCGTACTTAACGGACACTTCACCGGAACTCGTAGATGAAACAACTTCACCGGCGTTCTCCATCGGCAGCGGCACCCGCACCTCCGGTGGAGTCCGCCTTTGATCCAGATCTAAAGACACGTCGAGAAGCAAGAACGTAGAGTCCTATGCTGGCATAGGGATAAAATACACCCAGTGCTGAAGTGTAGATGTGCGTAGAGGACGAGAGATATTGGGGAGAAAGGCAAACGGGGCCACGTTGAAAGTAGTGGGAAAAGAAACTGTGCGTCAAAATCTTGTCTGCGCGTCCATGCTGCGGTAATACGCCACGGGTCACCACCTGGTAACCGTAGTAAAACTCTCAGTTCTGTGTTGAATGGGCGCCTTCTGTAACCGTTATTTATTTAAACTGTCAAAATAATAACTTAATTTGCATTGTTTAAATTTTTAAATTACTAATTTATAGATATTTATTAAGCTGCTTTTTGCGTGAAAAATTTTGTTTTAATGATTTTAAAATATATTTTGTGTGTATATATATGTATATATATACTATTAAACAAACTCACACATGCAAAGGATATATAAAGTAAACATCAAAAATTTGTTTAATAATTTAGAAATAACCATCTTACATCTGTGAGGCCTTGTCTAATAAAATCCACTAATAATGTTATACCAATTGTTAGAATATTTAGTCAACACCAATATATATTATATTCGCCTTTCTCAAATTTTTTTTGGCATCAATTTGTTGACATGTTTCTATCATGATTCCCTTAAACAACGAATCTCCTTACCTCTACTTTGCCAAGACTTTCTTTTAGCTTTAACTCCTAGAGTTAATTGGCGAGTCTCCTCCTCCTTAGAAGAGTTCTTCACTGGTACACTCTAGTGAGTGGTTGAAAGTAGACGGAACTTGAAATCCTTTAAGCCTCCGTGATAGCTTTATCCTAAATGATAAGAACAATGCAATCCACTTGAATTCTTTGAATGATGATCAATTGAATATTAATTCTAAGCATTCTGTGGAATTTAGAATCGAGTGAATGAAATCTCTCAATGAAATTCCTCTTGATCTTGCTTTGTTGGCCTCAGAAAGAATCCATCAACTTAGCCTTTAAGTTGGGAAACTAACTCTAACAATTTCAATTGTAAAATCTTCAACTCTCAGTTCTGTGTTGAATGGGCGCCTTCTGTAACCGTTATTTATTTAAACTGTCAAAATAATAACTTATTTGCATTGTTTAAATTTTTAAATTACAAATTTATAGATATTTATTAAGCTGCTTTTTGCGTGAAAAATTTTGTTTTAATGATTTTAAAATATATGTTGTGTGTATATATATGTGTATATATACTATTAAACAAACTCACACATGCAAAGGATATATAAAGTAAACATCAAAAATTTGTTTAATAATTTAGAAATAACCATCTTACATATGTGAGGCCTTGTCTAATAAAATCCACTAATAATGTTATACTAATTGTTAGAATATTTAGTCAACACCAGTATATATTATATTCGCCTTCTTGAAACTTTTTTTGGTATCAATTTGTTGACATGTTTCTATCATGATTCCCTTAAACAACGAATCTCCTTACCTCTACTTTGCCAAGACTTTCTTTTAGCCTTAACTCTTAGAGTTAATTGGCGAGTCTCCTCCTCTTTAGAAGGGTTCTTCACTGGTACACTTTAGTGAGTGGTTGAAAGTAGATGGAACTTGAAATCCTTTAAGCCTCCGTGATAGCTTTATCCTAAATGATAAGAACAATGCAATCCACTTGAATTCTTTGAATGATGATCAATTGAATATTAGTTCTAAGCATTCTGTGGAGTTTAGGATCGAGTGAATGAAATCTCTCAATGAAATTCCTCTTAATCTTGCTTTGTTGGCCTCAGAAAGAATCCATCAACTTAGCCTTTAAGTTGGGAAACTAGCTCCAACAATTTCAGTTGTAAAATCTTCAAAATATCCAAAAATGGGACTTTCCACGTTGTAACATCTAGTTTAACATTTTCGAGATTTTTTCTTCCTAATGTTTTAGTAATCTTCAACAATCTTTCCTTATCATAATATTGTAATAAGGTGAAAATCTTCTGGAGATCAAGCCTGATTTAGTCAAATTTGATTTAAATATGGAAAAGCTAAGTCAACTGTTCAGGCTCTCCATATCTTTTGGATAAAGAAGGTTAACCATATCCAAATCAATTAAATAAAATTCGTTTAGATTATCTTAAATAAACTAAGTTAACAATTGTAAATCACCACTTAGAAGGAATAAAACTTCTAATTGATCTCAGCAAATCTAATAGATACTGTGGTAAATCATGTTGCAACATCCGTTGTAGTACGTTACCAAAAATTCAAAATTTTCTTATGAAAAACATCGACCATATCAAAAATTTAACATCCGTTGCAATAAGTTACCAAAAATTCAAAATTTTCTTATGAAAATAATCAGTCATATCGACACCACATTGGTAAATTGTGCCCGAAATAATAACTCATCAAAGCCCTGTATAGGTGCCACAATGTGGCACTAACATTTTCCCCCTTTATTATTATGGGGTACAACACAAATATTAGAAATGAAATCCAATGTTTGCCAAATGAGAAGTCTAGAATAAAAGTAACAAGATAAGAATTTCATCATAAACTACCAACTTTTATTCATACTAGTCAAAATAGAAAAGTTGTTACACTACATGATATAACGTGTTACAACTCATAGAAGTCTTGTCACATTATTCACTATTCTTGAACTTAATATTAGCAGTAATCAAAAGAAATCCAAAAATACCAAAAGAAATTATGAAGTATTATAGCAATGGGACAACTAGAATATTAGCAAGCAGATAGCATAGTAGCAACTCCTGCTTGACAGAAACTTCTCCTTAAAATGCCTCTGACTCAGAATCAATGTCTCCTAAACTTCTCCTGCTGGCACCTATGGATGATGGATTATCTAGAGGAACATCAACACTAATATTCCTCCTTTTGGCCCTAGAACAACAAATCATAATTAATGGAACATTGTCATGGTCATCTGAATCAAATTTCCTAGAAGAGGGAACAAGAGTGATAAATCCAATCTTAGTGCTAAACAACCCTACTTCAAAGTCATGGAACTAAGGTATTGCAACAAACAGTAGAGAATAATGGAGAACAACAATCTATTCATCAAGTTTGAACTTTTTGTCCAGCGATTGTAAAATTTGTGATTTTAAGTCCTGAGAGAGTTTTACCAGAGCAACTAGGGTAACCTTAATATTTGACGATTGAGAGATAGATTCAAGAGTAGAAGTAGGAAACTCATAATATAGTGTAAAGTCATTAACTCTTTTAGATCTTAAACACCTTTGAAGTGTACCCTATTGAAAGACGGCATAAAACAATCTCATTCATTTGAGTTAACACTCTTTACTTATGTGATAACCTAGTAATCAATCTAGGATTAGGCTAACTACCTATAGTCGTCTTTACTCCAGCATGTTATAGCATTGTCAAAAATCAAACACCCAATATTTATTTACAGACGTTTTTCCAAATAGTAAAGCAAAACCCCAACATCCTTTGGCACAATAGAATAATTGTTTGATTGTAAAAGATTCCAAGTCACTAACTTGAATGACATGTAATATTTTATAGAGAGATGTGCACTAAATCGTCGTTTCCTTAGGCCAATCCATAAACCTATCATCTGTTATAACATTCATAACTTCATCAAGATTTAGTGAAAAGTTAGGTGGATATACACTAGAAAATCCAGGGTTGGCAAGATTAAAAAAATCATTGATCTTTTCAAGGGAGAATTCTACAATTTGACCCCCAACATAGAATCTATAGTGGAACAGAGAGCTTTAGTTAACAATGGTATCATCATGTTCTCTCATTTGCCAAGGATATATGTTCAACATAATTCCACATCTGTCTTGCCTATTTGTTGTAGTACTTAAAAGAGGTTGCACAGTCTATAAAGATCATATTTGGTTCAGGTTTCAATGAGGGCTCTTCCACTTCAGGTTGGCATTCCATTGCCTCCAGCCCTTTTTCGTTCTGAGCTCGATGGTGGTGAATGAGAAAGTGAGGAACTCATAGCCAAATGTTGTGTTAAATGTCTTCTTCTAAAGGAATAAAGGGTTTTCCCCTGAACACATGCTTCTAGAATTTTTGCCTCACTAGGTGATGTATCATCGCCTGCATCAGTGTCAACATTTATTGGAACATTTGAACCTTCGATGGCAGTTCCAACAATTTCTTGAACATCTGTTTTAGTTTTCTAGCACTCAACAGCTATTATTCCTATTTTTTGCTAGCTTATTCTTCTACAGTAACAACATGGGAAGCTTCTAGAGACAATGTGGCCAACGGTGTAGCTTTAACTAGCAGTTCATAAACCGCTATAGCAAGTCTTACAGTTCGCGGTGGTATGGGCTCTCCAACAGTCTTAGCCCTCACATTGTTGCTTGAAGAAGAACTTCACATTTTTTTCTTCAAGTTATGTTTCAAGAATTTGAGAGAGAGAAATAGTTTGAATATGAATTTCAAAAGCACACAGCATACCTCCATATGTATAGCCTTTTGATAACCTTCTACAACAAGCAAAGTTGTATCATAGCCTGACACAAAATCTTGGAAATCATCAAAATAATGAAAGTCTAATTCTTAGGTGATTTGGGCTACGTTAATACATCAAGCAATTATGAAAACTGCAAAATTTTCAAAATCACCTTGTAATTCAAATCTTCCCTTGTTGTGTTAGCTTTAAGTTACCAACTTTTCACCATATAAACATTATCATGCTTGTAAGACATCCAATAGTCAGGACATCATCATGCTTTCAAGAAATCTGATGGTCCAGATTTGGTCATCCTTCATCATCTAGATATCAGCAGAAAACCCAAAAAAATAATAACAGACACATATTTATAAAATATATAAATTTTTTTTGCAATGTTCAAGAATGTAAATTAGCGAGACAGGCATACATCTATGATACTCTATAGTATCTTAAACCTTGGTGCATCAAAAGCCTTTGTGATTATGTCAGCAAATTGATAATTTATTGTAACGTGCAGAACAACTCATTTTTCAACTAAATCTCCAATAAAGTGATGACGAATGTCAATATGTTTCATCCTTGAATGTTGTATGGGGTTTTTGGATTTGTTAATGGTAGTCATGTTGTTACATAAAACCTTCATCACACTTTTCTCAAACACGTAGTCCATAATCACTTGCTTCATCCATAACAGTTGTGAACAGCAACTCCCAATAGCAATATACTCCACCTTAGTAGTTGAAAATGAAACGTAGTTTTGGTTGTTGTTGTACCAGAAAACTAGAGTGCTTCCATGAAAAACAATCTCTCGTAGTACTTTTCCTATCATTAGCATTGTTTACCTAGTCAGCGTCACTGTAGCCCATAACTCAATGTTACAATATTTGTTGTAACATATGCCATAACCAACAGTTCCATTGATATAGTAGGTTATCCACTTTATTTCAAGTAAATGTAACTCCTTAAGTGCTGCCCGGTACAATGCACACATTCCCACACTATGAAAAATATCAGGTTGGTTCGTAGTCAAATATAAAAGTTCTCCTATCATACTTTGATAAAGGCTCAGGTCTACTGGCTTTCCTATCATCCTTAGTTAACTTACCATTTGTGGCAGACGGTATTCTAATATGTCGTAAGTTCTCTAGCCTAAACTTATTCACTAGGTTCCTTGCATTCTTAGACTATGATGTAAATATTCTATCCTTGAATTGCTAAATCTATAGTCTTAGAAAGAACTTGAGTTCGTCCATTATGCTCATCTTGAACTCATTGTCCCTCCCTATCTATGCAGAATACAAAATTATTAAGTAAAGTGTTTGATGTAGAGCTAAAGGCTATGTCATCTACGTAGACTTGAGCTATTATAATGTGTTTCTTGATCCTTTTTAGAAATAAGGTGTTATTTACTCCCTCTCATTGATGGTCAAATTGTTACAAGTATTGTGATAATCTTTTATACGACGCTCAAGGAACCTCCCTTAGCCCATACAATGCTTTTTTCAGCTTGTGGACATGGTTTGGAAGGTGTGGATCTTCAAACCCCTTTAGCTGCTCTACACAGACCTTCTTATTGAGAGAACTATTCAAGAAAGCCCTCCTAACATCCATTTGGTACACCTTGAAGTCCATGTTATAAGCTATTACCAACAGCATTCTTATAGATTCTAATCTTGCAACAAGCGCAAAAGTCTTGTCATAATCAACTCCTTTCACTTAGGTGTATTCTTGGGCCAGAGTTGAGCCTTGTTCTTGAAGATGTTGTCACATTTATCAATCTTGTTCTTGTAAACCTGTTTAATTCCAATTGCATTCACTCTTTTAAGTCTCTCCACCAATTCCGATACATCATTGCGCTAGAATTGTGCCAATTCTTCCTTCATAGCCACTACTTAAAACTCATCATTTAATACCTCATTAATGTTTTTGGGAAGTAAAACACAGATATCTAGCTAACTCACTGTAATTTATTCGTAGAACATTACTCATTCTCCTCCCATTAGCTGTGCTTCCAATCACTATTTCAAGTGGATAGTTATGTTTGACTCTCCTCAACCCTTCAAGTATTTTTAGTTTATCAGTTGAATCTTCGTTGGGGATTGTACCATATGTTGTAACATTTATTGTATTAATTGCATCAGCTACAGTTTTCTGCACCTTTTACTCTTCCTTGTCTGCTTTTGATTCTGGTTTAACATGCTTTAGCTTCCTTTTAGGCTTAGTATCATCCACAATCACATTATAAATTACATCACTGCATATGTATTGAATACTTATATGCTCTGTTTATGGTTGAATACCCTGTGAAAATCCCTTCATCTGACTTAGATGCAAATTTGAAAGGTGATCCCAGTCCTACAGTATGTAACATCTACTTCCAAAGACATAGAAATAACTTAAGGTTAGTTTCCTACCCCTCCATAGCTCATAGGGTGTCTTACCAAGCATCAGCCAGTAGTTGAATCTATTGATGATATAGCATGTCGTGGCTACAGCTTCAAGCCGCCATTTCAAACTCCAATGTTTAGCTTTCAGCATCAGCTTAGCCATGTCATCCACTTTTGCCACTAAAAGTCTGAACTCCATTTGACGTAAGTGATGTTTTTTATCTTCATTCTTTTTTTCTTTTTGGAATTATTTTGAATGTTAAAAATTATTTATAAAAAAATAGTATACAGAAAAAGAATTGACGATAAAGGAATATAACACTTCACTTAGATAAGTAGACACCTTTTGTCATTATTGGCATCTTTGTTTGTCTATATGTTGGATCACATTCTGCCACAACTACCTTACTTTAATGTATACCACAATCATGTCCTGCCAACTTTAGGTGGTTAATCTTTTTGATATCTCTTGACTTCTGTTTATCAATTACTCTTCCAATAGTAACTTTTTTAACTCTAAATGAATATCAAGTAATTTTAGTATCATCTTTGAAGCCTCAATGGTCGTTCCACCACATGTTGGAACATTTGGTGGCTCTTCTATGTTTTTTCTAATATTCTGTCCTCTTAGTTTTGTCACTAGTTTAATTTCTTTTTCAAACTTGTTGACCCATATTCATCTATAAACAATGTTTTAAAAATCAGACGGGACATAAAATCAAATATCATACCGATTTATTTGTTCAACCAATTCGATCGATTCAACTTGATTTAAAAATCGATCAATTAGTATTATTTATTTTATATATATATATAAATATATATATATATTTAATACAAAAATTTAAAAATATGTTAATAATATTTTAAAATTGTATAACTAATTTGTATACTAATCAACGTAGAATCATTATTTGAGTAAAAAACATATAATTAATTAATTTTTTTAAAAGTCAAACAAATTAAATATATAAAATTGATTTATTAGTTCTTAATAACATATTTATTATATATAAATTAAGAATATAATTATATACAAAGACAAAAATAATAATAGATACTTATTTAAATAATTGTTATGGTAAAACGTTTTTTCCTTTTATATATTTTAATTTTAATTTATTTATTTTGTCTTATTTTTTATATTTCAATCTAGTAATTCATTTCTATTTTTTCTATCCCTCTTTTATTCCCTTTTTTTCTTTCCTTCCTTTTTCTCATTTCTTTCCTTTTTCTCTTCTTTTTTTCCTTCCTCCTCTTCTTCTTCTCGACCAAAAAACCAAAAATAAAAAAAAAACAAAAACAAAAAATAAAAAATTTTTCAAACCCATTAAGCAACTGGTTTTTGGTTAACCCCGTCGGGCCGGCTAGGTCGATCCAGGTTTCAAAATATTGTTTATAAAAGATTTGCTTGATAGGGATTTGCTTTCCTTCTATTAAGTGCTTCAACAATTTGTAACACGAGGAAATGCAATGCCTACTAAAATAGCTATAAGTATAAATACAATCTTTTGTCACCTTTTAGCTGGTTTTTTATGTTTCTTTGCTCTAGGTAATGTTGTAACATACATAAACTCAAGTTTATGCCATGTTGAAACATTAGTTGTGGTATGTTCTATTTCATTTGCGAAACACTTTTCTTTACTTCCTACACACCACATATTGCATTCTGTAGTATATTTGATCCCATAATGATCTTCAGGTGTCCTGCCCATGGTTATGATATCCTCTAACTTTACCTTTCTAGTGTTCAATTTGGTTAACACTATAGAAAATTGTTTTGCCTCATGTTGTATCTTTTGATAGGACAACTCTAAATTGTAGCAATCTTCTAACAACTTAGTGTGGGAAGGGTGTGTCTCATCTCTCTTCTTTTACAATGTCTCATTCTCCATCTTCAATTTTTTGTTACTGTTGTAATCAACTAACAACTTTTCAACTAATATCTAATGCATACTCAATGACTCATCATAAGACACCTTTTCATCACCACTGCTATTAAAATTAGAGACATCAGATATGGTTAATTATTTAGGTTCTCTATATCTTTTGAATGAGGAAGATCAATCATATCCAAATTAATTAGATAAACTTCATTCAAGTTATTTTAAATAAATTAAGTCAATAATTTAAAATCACTATTTGGAAAGAATAAATTATTTGATTGATCATAGCAAAATTGGCAGATTTTATTGTAACATACACTATAGCAAGTTACCAAAATATAAAATTTTCTTATGAAGATGATCTATCATGTTAGCAATGCATTGGTTGTTGTGCCAAAGATGATGACAATTCATCAAAGTCCTGCATATGTGATACGATGCGGCACTAATATATACGTTATGTATTAGATGGGACAAACTAAAATAGTAAAAAAAAATAATGAATTGTCATGATTAACTTTATTCCATCTATGTTTGGGAGAAGAGTTTTTGTTGAATATAATTTGATAATAATTTTGTTTAGACGAATAATATGTTTAGAAAGAATGTTTTAATAGAATGAATAGTATAATTTATTCGAATATATGTATAAAATATATAATAATGATTGGATAATATGATAATTTATATGGATAATGATTATATTTTAAGATATAAATAAAAATAAATGTGAATATATATATGATATATATAGGTATTGATTTGATTATAAATACATATAATGATTGAAAAATAATTAATTAATTATATATATAAGAGAGAAAAATTTTAAATTTGAATTTAGATGAAAGTGTTATTAAATGATATATTTAGTAGTTTAAAATTTGAGAGAATATTTTGAAGTTGAAAATTGAGTCCAAACATTTCCCGAGATAATGATAAGATAATAGTTCTTCTTTTTGTATTCCTCACCTCCACTACCTCATCTTTTTTGTGTTTTGGAAGCTTCTAAAATTTCAAAGCAAAAATCTGGCCATGTGCGTTTCAATACACGTCAAAAATTACACAATTTAAATTTAGTACTCAATAAATTTTTTTTTGTTAAAACTTAAGGATTAGTTATGTTAATCTTCACATGAGTTAGCACAATTACCAATTACACTATTTTTTCTTTTAATATTATAAAAATAATGTATCTACACTTAATATGTTTATATTTTTCTCTCTCCCCCTTTTTTAATCAAGTTTTGGATGGAAATCAACGATGTCATCAACAAAATTAATTAATTTTCTCAAAATTACATTTGACTTTATTTCTGAACGTTTTGCACTTTTTTTATTATGAAAAATGACGTCCCTGATAATACATCGAATTTAAAGATTTTTATTTGCAATAAATATAGAATTTTAAACAATCAACTATATATTAGTAACTGACTCAACTTTTTTTCATTTTTAATACAAAACTAGAGTTTAGGTATTATAACAAAAAAAAAAAATCAGTCAAATTTGTTTATTATATAATCAATTTTCATCTAAAACTTTAATATAAAATGAATAGTGTAAATATTTTAAACATAAAGGGAATATTTATGTAACACCGTAGGAAAGAGTGAAATATTAACTCACAAGTGGTGTTGCTGTAATTAGCCCAAAAATTATTCACTCTCTCGCACATATACCAAAATATTCAAAATTCAATTATTATATATATTAATAATCAAACAAATTTTTATATATGTACACACACATTCACATTTGTATATTTATACCATAAAAAAATAATCGTGATGCTCCTATATTATTATATCATTTAATTATATATATATATATATATATGCACGTTTATAGAAATTCAAATTTTCATTCTTATCAATATTTTACCAATTACTACCCTTATATTTTGTTTGGATATCTGTTTGTTTGAAGCCTGGAGGTGAAAATTATATATTTTAGGTGTTAAAATGTGACAACAATGTGGGAAAAAAAAAATTGAACAGGGGAAATTAATTTTAATGAAAAGTATTATTAAGTGTGTGCATATTAATAAAAAAGGGGGATAAAATTAACGTCAAGACAGAGCCATAGGCTATGTCTAGATGCACATTTTTATTAAATTTTTTTAATAAAAATATTTACTTTCAAACACATTACTCCTTAAACTAATTTTTTTATTTCTTAATTTTGTACTGTTGTTAAATATTAATGCAAATTCTAAATCAATGATCAATCCTCTCACCTTAGACACTGACAAACTGAAAAATACACTCATGCGTGCATGGATTTTCTCTCTTTTGTTCTCTAATACAGTTAAATTACATTGGAAAGTCAGTCAACACAAAAGTTTTCTCATGTTTTACATGTTAACGCTGTGTTTGGTGTGGTTATTTCATCAGACCAAACAACATGTAATGAGAAAAATTAAATAAGTTCAATTTCGCACCTATTGGTTGAAGCGAGGAAAGGAAAAAATTAAGAGAATACAGAATTTAAGGTATTTGTTTGTTTTGTAAAAATAAAATGGAAAAGAATGAAAATTAGTAGAGATAATGAATGTTTTGAAAAATGCAGAGAGTTAATTAACTTCTCTCTCTCTCTCTCTCTCTCTCTCTAAATGAATTTCTCTATTTCAAAATACATTTTCATTTATGCTTAATTTCATTGGCATTTGCGTCGTCTAAACAAATAAAATTTATTCTCTTCTCCCCTAAAATTTTCGAACCAAATACAGTGCAAATTAATTTGAACCACTAGCCATAACTTATTTTTTACAATGGTATTTTATAAATCAAACAAGTTTGTCCTAACTCTGGTAAAAAAATCTAAGTGTGAAACAATACCAAGCAAGAATATCATAAATTCTGCTGTTCGCCTTTTGCTGTGATCTTAAAATTTTAAGAATGTAATACTTGAAAAATAAATTTATTGGAGCAAAAAACGCAATCGCATTAACGCCAAACACTTCAAAGTGAGTGGTGTTCCTTCGGAATCATTAATCACCACGTCGCTTCATTAACAAACTTCTTCTGTTCTTTTAATACATTTACTGAATTATCAAGTTTATTAAATTTAATTATAACTCGTTTATTTCATTTTCCATGTAAATAATATGATGACGACGACGACACGGCACGGTTCGTTGGTAAAGACATGTCTCGTCCTTTATTCAAACAATTATATTATATGCGATAATTACTTTTGGTAGCACCTCTCGTAAGTAACCCTTTTCTTCCATTCTCAGAGTAAAAAATAAATTAATAAATAAATAAATAAAACAGATGGTACTATACCATCTGCTTTGTTAAAAAAAATATATAAAATTAATAGAAAAGTTATATATTCTATTTAAATAATTTATTTATGAAATATTATTATTGGGCACGTAATGGGTACACTATAATGCCAGTATTGCTTTCTTATAATTAAAGGGGATCAAATTAACTACCTTTGATCATTTAATAAATCTAAAATATATGTTTTAATAAATTAAATTATAACCACCATCCTCCATTTTTTTTTTATCATAAAAAAATAACTAAAAGGTTTATTGGCAAAGGCACATCAACCATTACATAAGGAAAAGAAATTAACACGTCGAAAAGAACCTTTCATTTATTTATCTTCTAACATATCCTTTAATCCCTTTCTCTTTTACATTTGATAAGTCCCATTTGGATTTTTCTTCGTCTCCTTTTTTCTTCGAATTTTTTTTACATAATTATAGTTTTAAATAATTTAATTTGTATTACCATTTAACATAAATAATTGTAAAATTTTTTCCAAATTTAATTCAAATATTCAATGAAATAATATATAATTATACTACACAAATAAACATAAAATATATTTATTTATATCCTTTGATATCTGAAATAAATATTTTAATTATAAACGTAACCAGTGTAAGCATTGCTATACGTACACATACATATGTGTGTGTGTGTGTAAGGATCAAACCTAAACAACTGAGACAGAGAGAGCGAGACAGAGAGAGAGAATACGATGGAGATGCATAAGTGTGGTCCAATATTCTCATCAACGTCAATGTTCTGGTTCGTCTGGTCAAGTGTCTACTAGTTCAACTGAGTGGCAGCATCCAAGCAGGCACGAGCCTCGCCTTGGGGGCTTGCATAATGGTGCAGGCGCGCTGTCAAATGTCAATTGAGGTGGACAAATTCATCCTCTTAACGGCCCCTGCTCCTGTCTTTTATGGCGCTAATAATTTTTCATTATTTATTTTTTTCTGATTTTTTTCCACAAAATAATCAAAATAAATAAACAAATAATTATTTTAACTCTTATTTTTCTTCTAAAATTTTATCAATTTTATTTATTTATTTATTTCTTTTTATCAAATTGTAAAAAATTTCATTTATAAATTTTTGTTTAATTTTATTTCTTTGAAAATCCTTTCAACCATGATATAAAATTTTAAGTTACTTTTGTTTCTTTTTTTTTATTATTTTTATTTTCAGTCTAAATTTTTAAAACTAAATATTCTTTTAAGGTTGGTTTCTTTTTTTTCTTTTTTTTTTTTAAGACAAAGAAAAATTCTTTTTCAAATAATAACAGCATGTTTGATTTTAAAAATTTAGAATGAAATAAATAATAATGAAAAAAAGAAAAAAATAAAAAATTTAAAAATTTATATAATATTTGATTCAAAAGATTTTAATAAAAAAAGAAATAAAATCTAACAAGAACTTTAATTTTTTTATAATTTGAGTAAAATAATGAATAAATAAATAAAAATAAATTTAGTGGAATTTTTTGAGAGCAAATAAAAGTTAAAATAAATGTTTTTGGTCATTATCCTCGTCTTTTTACAAGAAAAATAATTTTATTTACTAAATTATAATTTTTTAAATTTTTTTTCTATAATTTTTTTAACTAAACAATTAAATTCATTTTCTTTAACATTTTCTTTTCTTTTTTCCCTTTTAAATTCCAATAACCAAATGTACTGTCAATATAAATGGTAAATTTTCGTATTCTTCTTCCAAGGTATCCGTATATCAGAAAGCTCATACAGAGCCTTGTAGCCCTATATTTCGAACCCACTTTCGCCGGATGCTATCTCGTGAATTCCACCTGAGAAAAAGCTTAGCTTGAACGAAGTTAAACCCCTCCCAGCGTCGAAGTGTAAACGCCAAACCGTCTTTAATTTCTCGAACTGTAATTCCGCACCTTCAGTTTCTTGAATTGTTCCTGGAACAGTTTTATTTGTTAATTTTACTACTTTGGTTTAACTTTTTTCTGATCCTTGTGGCTGTACTCATATTCATGTGAGCATCTTTGTAGATTTGCTGATTGCTTGATGTTCTGATAAAGTGAGGATCCTTTCTTGTATTTTAAAGCTTGTAAGCATTTAAAAACGAGAATCAGAAGGGATTTTATTTTTGGGAGAGATTTCTGGGTTCTTGGGTTGTTTAGAAGCGGTTGCGTTTTGGAATGGTACGTTACTTTTTGCGATCCTAATATTTTGAGAATGTTAAGGTTAATCTTGTTTCCGAAGTTCAGGCTCAACTCGTGTAATTTCAGCATTTAACTAAAACTGCAGGGTAGAATCGGTTTAATGAGGCTATGCTTTATGGTGATTTAGCGGCCATATTTTATTGTACTCGTGTGTGCTTTTAGCTGTCAAGTGTAAAATAGGTTCTAGTACTTTGAATGCTGATATGATTTTAGTCATACCATATGGCTTCTGATCTTCTGAGCAAAAAGGATTTGATCTCCAGTCTCTATTTATATCAATGCATTATGGAATCGTGATAATACTTTTTAAGTAGATTTGCGGTGATAAATTAGTTAGGCTCTGTGGACAATACTTAATGTTGCCAGGTTTTGGTTTCCTGTTTGGTTTTTCTATTTGGTATTTTTGTTTTGCTCTTGGTTTTTGCCTATTTTGTCTGCTTTTTTACAAGCCTAGATGTTATGCAAATTTTAGAAGTGTGCGCTTCTGAATTCTAGGAGTGGAATACTTGTGATGACTTGCTGTCCTATATAGTCAACTAAAGATACCATGTTATGTCACTTGCTTAATCAGAACATTGTAAGAATTGGATAACTTTGTAGAAGTTTCTCAAGCTGCCCGTACTGAGAAAATCTCAGACTCGGTGACTTTTAGGGGTTAGTAAAATTAAATGGCTATTATGATTTTGTACTCAAGGGATTTTTCGGTATTTTTTACATTCTGATGGTCTATGAACTGTAATCATTAATGAAGATAAATATTTTTTTGTTAATTTTATATAATAGGATTAAGTTATTTTCAGCGTTAATGCTGACAAACAACATTTATTAAATTTATGTATAGGCTGAACGTGTCTACCATTTTAAAATATAGACATTGATCTTTATTGTTGATTGCCATGATAGGTGGGGGTGGGGAGATTGATTCGTGGAGTGTCAAGCAGCTCTTTAACTTTGTTTCTTCCAAATAGAATTGTTTGGGGAATAGTAATTTTTATCTGGCATACTAATTATAGTAAGTAATGTAATTCTTGGTTCCTCAACGTCAGGATAACTCCTGGGGAGGATTCTTTTAGAGGAGTGCATGAGTGATGGGGAAGTGCAGTTGAATATTCATAAATAGATAGCATCCTTTCTGAAGTGTGAACTCTTGTGACATCTTCTTAGCTTACATTTGCATCTGGTAAGCTGCATGTTTTCTTAGGTTCAATTTACAGTTAAAGTCATAATGATAGGAATTTTATTGGCTTATGGAAAATTGGAAAATTCGATGATCCTGAATTATTCCATCGCCTGCTTCAGAATTTAAAATGAGTCTTGAAATAAATTTTGCATGCTGTCTGTTGGATTGGTACTATGCTGATCAATGAAGTTTGGGTTCATTAATTTGTCTTTAGTCACAGTGTTGCAGCATGCATTTGACGCCTCATCCACTTTGATGTTCGAGTCAATAAACTTGGCTATTTTTTGCAACTGTGATTCCCTTTTGAGATATTTTTCATGAGTATGTGCTGAAAGATTAAATTTCCTTTTTCCAGCATAGCGGCCTTGTTTCCTAGGAGTTTTTTTTTTTTCTCATACTAATGTTTCTTCAGTCTTAGGTTCTGTGATATGTTGGTGTTGTTGCATATCTTTTGCTAATTTAGTGATAAATTTTTTCTTAGTTTATTTGCTTGCATTGTTGTGTATTAAAATCAGCATGCTAATGCATTCCATATTAGTGACATATTACTGTGCACATAGATGGCTAGTAGAAAAAGAGGCATATCAGATGACGCAGACGTGTCTGCTCTGTACAAGGAGTGGGATGAAGCTTTGTGCCCCATATGCATGGATCACCCCCACAATGCTGTGCTTCTACTTTGCAGTTCCCATGACAAGGGATGTCGATCATACATATGTGATACTAGTTATAGGCATTCAAACTGCTTGGATAGATTTAGAAAACTAAAAGAAGAAAATGCAGAAGGTTTGTCTCCCACTCATTTGATGCTAGGACGTAATCATGATTCTGCCTACTTGAATGGGACCGATGATGATTTGACAACTTCGACTTCCATCCTCAGAGAACATGTAAATCATACTATGAATCAAAGTAACTCCGTAGCTTATGTGGATGCGCCTGAAGGATCTGGGGGACACAGAATCCATGAAGCAGATCCCAGTTCTGGAGAACAAGATGGAACATTACAGAGAAGGCTTGATCTTGAGGAACTCAATATGGAGACGTTGGCAGGAGGGTCAAAGCTGAGTTGCCCTCTATGTCGTGGGAGTGTTTTGGGCTGGAAAGTTGTAGATGATGCTAGAAAGTACCTCAACCTGAAGTCTCGAAGCTGCTCTCATGAATCATGCTCATTCTTTGGTAACTACAGGGAACTGCGTAGTCATGCTAGAAGTGTTCATCCAACAGTACGCCCAGGCAATGTTGACCCTACTAGACAGAGAGCCTGGCGTAACCTTGAAGACCAGCAGGAGTACAGCGATATCGTCAGTGCAATCCGGTCTGCTGTGCCTGGTGCAGTTGTAATTGGTGACTACATGATTGAAAATGGAGACAGGGTATTGGGGGAAAGGGATCAAAATCTAGAATCTGGTGAAAATGACCGTTTGTTAAGCATCTTCTTCTTGTTTCAGATGATTGGTTCACTGAACCGCAGAGCTGAGCTAAGAATCGGAAGGTCAAGAGTGTTGCCAAGACCTCATCGTGCTGGCGAGACCTTCTCCAGGCGCCGATATCTGTGGGGGGAAAATCTACTGGGTCTTCAAGACGACAACGATGAAGAGGAGGAAGAGGATGGTGAAGATGACGAACCAGACCTGAATATACCAAGTGATCTTGGGGATAATGGCTCTTCAAATCCAAGAAGGCGCCGGAGACTAACTGGTACTCAGTCAGATGAAGATCAGCAATAGGTTTTGTCAATGGGCATCTGTTAGTGATTGGTGTTGCTCTGCAACCGTAAATTCCATATGGCTTAAAGAAACTTTTGGAAGGTCTTGGCCGACACGTTTCCCATCTTCCGACAACATTAGACGGTCTGTGCGGATTGCTGTTTGGTGAAGAGGACTTCGGCTGGTTTCTGATATCCATCACCCCAATTCCAGAATGACGGAGCCGGCAACACTTCCAGGCGTATTTATTTAGGATTTGTTGCCTTGAGGGGAAATGGATAGAATGACTAATGCCTGTTCAGTTTCAGTGTCTTCAGCTCCAGAATCATGTAAACTTTCCCGTGTATTGTTTTTGGTCTGCATTGGAATGGCATCTCTTTTTGATGCATGGTTTGTGTTTATCCAATGGAGGATCATGAGTGACGAGCCTCCAGGTTTTTGTTCTTTGATGACAGACCTTTTTTGAAATTACAAAGTTACTCCAGTTGTACCATCTGTAGGGCTGAACGTGGGTCTTATTGTAGTGGGCTCCTTGCATGCGGCAAGCCCAATATGAACCAAATGGGCCCCGCTAGAAGCCCAGTAAGTTGACCGGTGGCGTCCTCATCGGCGTCAGCACGTGTGAGGGGTTTAGCTGCATATTATAATAAAATAAAACTAGTAAAGTGGTGTATTCTGCGTATGTATAATTAATTATTTACTTATATAATTTTAATATTTATGATATAATAAAAGGTTTTTGAAAATTATAAAGGCATGACAAAAATGTAAAGAAAGTAAAAGAGATGAAACGGAAAAAATAGAGATAAAAATAGAAAATAACGGAAAAAACACTGTTAAAGAGATGAAAATAATAGAGGAAAAAATTAGAAATAATGAGGTGTGTTATGGTAATTTAACTTTATGCAATAATGGTTGAAGCAAAATGGCAGACTTTATGCATGTGTACAATTCTAAAAAAAATATTTAATTCTGTTAAAAGTTAATTTCCAAAAAATAGTACTTAATTTTTAAATTTCATAAATTTTTTTAATAAAAAGGAAGCACTCTAAGACTGTCACAGTAAGGTTCACGAGCTTAATGCATTAAGTACTAGTTCATTTTGATAGGTAGGATTAAGACTTTAGAAATTATTTTTAAAGGTGAATTAATTACATTATAATTTAAAATTATATTCATTAATATGAATTATTTTACACGAGAATATGAAATAGTCTAATATATTTAAGTTATTTTATCACACTTACTGGATTACATTATCTTATCCAATATTTTGTTAAATAAATTTAGGACCATGTTTTATCCTGGCCTTTTATTACTTAAGGCCCTGTTAACTTTTTTAGATAAAATTCTGATATAAAAGATTATTTTGAATGATTGTATGGATTAATTAATCGTTAACAATTATATTTACTAAAATTGACTATTTAATTTGATTCCATTTATATTTCTATTATAACCTTATTACATATATTATTCAATTAATAATATTAAGATTAAAATAATAATTTGAATTATATAAATGTAACATTTAACCTTTTAATTATTTAATCATTACTTTGATATAAGATTATTTATACTAATTTGATTAGTCTTGATAAATTAATTTATCTAACCTAATCCTTAAAAGTAAACATGGTCTTAAAATAACTTTATTATTTATAAATAATTTTGTATACATATAAAATGTATAACTTTTATTAGTATTAGCTAATTAGCACACTCGACATGTATGTCAAAAATAAATATCCGGTAATTATAAATGGAGTTAATTTAAGAAATTAATTAAAACACCAAAGTCTTCGTGTTATTCTGAATTAATTAATAAATACACGGATAAAGGCCATAAAATAAATTTATATTGTGTCAACCAAAACTTTAAGTCTAGGGGTTAGGCACTTTATAGGTGTATATTAGATTCCTAGTTTTACTGACATTGGACCTGAAAAAAGGCTGACAAAAATAGTCTCGAGTGAGGGGACGTATAACTTGACTAATAGAGTTTTGAAAACTAGTCAAGATTAAGTTGTTTATAAATTATATTTTTATTTTAAATTATAAAATAAAAATACAAAGAATATATAAAATAAGATAATAAAGGAAGATCAAAAAATTGAACAAAAGAGAAAATTTGAGAGAACATTAAAAACTAAAAAGTTAAAAAAGATAAAGTGAAGAATAGAAAATTAAAAAAATCAAGACAAGATAAAGCTAGTTGTGTAAATTTATTTAGTGCGGTATCTTAGGAAATCCATTTTGAATTTTAACTATTTTCATTAAATTCATCAAAACGTGTTGTAATTTTAGATAATAATTTTGAAATAAGTACGCTATCAACGAAACCAA
Organism: Avicennia marina; assembly: GCA_019155195.1. Lineage (NCBI taxonomy): Eukaryota > Viridiplantae > Streptophyta > Magnoliopsida > Lamiales > Acanthaceae > Avicennia > Avicennia marina. The sequence goes on from CM032753.1 coordinate 13,414,794, forward strand.
ACATCTGACCTCTTTTTATATCATATAATTCAACTATTATTTTCTCATTCCATCTCATAAAATCAACGGCTACAAATTCCTTAGCTACATGATCTGTTCATTTTTCCACGGCTGGGCCTGATTCAAATGAACCAGTTGTCAAGAAAGTAATGGGCAATTCAGATTCTGCCACAATGTCCTACCAATACTCGCTTGATGCATCCAAAGAAATTCTTGGGCTATCTTCGGATGCTAATTTTGCAAGATTTTTATTTCATTGGAATACAACTCTCTAAATATATTACTCGTTAAAGTAACATATTTTATGTCCTCCTGTTTTCTACTTTGCACTACTCTTAGTGGAAGAACAAAAGAATGAATAGACAGACTACTCAAGCGAAGTGACAGACATACCAAAATACAAAGGAGAGAGTAAACTATGACAAAGGCAGACGAAATCTCACAAAACTTCCATCCCTGCAGCTTATGTTTAAGATATACAACGTTTGACTCTGAAGAAAGTCCATACTTACTGCTATTTCCAATGGAGATTATGGGTTAGTTCAGTGTGTCACCAAATTTGCGTTGCCCTTTGCCTCAAGTGCAGCAGACATTGATCTAAACCTGCCGGTGATCTCAGTAAATGAGGGCCTGCTGACCAGCATTGTTCCGTAAGTGTCCACTCAGGATCGCTCGGTTCTGGAATTGGAGGGCGAAGAGTGTTCTGGACAATACCTGCTACAGATAAACTTAAGAGTTAATAATTATTGTGTAGAAAATATTTAGGAAAGTTCTCTAGCAACATAACCCTGCTTCAATAGGTGTTCCATTATTTATTTGCATAAAGAAAAATAAAAAATAAAAAATACTTCAAGAATCAATAAGGACTTGCAAAATTCGTCACAAGTCGCATGTCTAGGTCGCAGTGCAACAATATGATATGTCTTACAAATAATTTCTTTAAATTACAACCGTTCCATATTTGAGGGGCTAAAGTCTAACAATAGATTTTCTCCCAATGCATCTTATTGCTTACTCAAACTCATAAATTTATTTCCTTTTATTAAAATTCAGTGGCAATACTTCCGTTTATTCTGTGCTGAGTTCAAAGGCTTTTAATGAGAGGTTCTATAGATAAACATTTTCCAGGAATGGACCAGCTTTTGGACTTGTGCTAAAACTTTATCATGGAAGCCATTAATGAATTCATTCAATTAAGAATGGCATAGCGAGAAAATGAAGATCACATGCTACAGGCTGTTAAACTTGGTCAGACAATTCCCAAGGCCAAAAAATAACCTATACCAACCAAGCATGATAGCTTTTGCAGGACCCACCCTGGAGATAAACTAAACTTCAGCTTTTCACCTTCCCAAGCCAAGGAAACACAGCCAAGCTTCACAATGCTTACCTTCTCAGTCAATTTCACAAACCATCTTGATTCATCAGAAAAGGAAAATTCTCAAGGGCACCAGAACACAAGCCAATTCAGATCACTCTTCTAGACGCAGACAAGTTCCCATTACTTATAAAACCAAGTCCTGCTGCTGTCATTGAACCTTCTTCATTAGGCCACTTCAGAAGCTACCAACTCTAGATTGGTTAAAGTAATGCCATTTCTGTACTAACGCAAACCATGGATCACAATCTATAAAATTCAGCAACCATCAGCCCACACAAATTACTTTCTTATAATTGTCATTCGAGAGTTCCATTCATATATTTAACTGGCATTCCACAATGCAAATACACATCTACATAACAACACACACACATATAAATGTCACCCCCACATTAACAGTAGACAAATATTTCTTAAAAGATTGCCACAATTTTAGTTAGCAATTTCCACTCTTTCATCTGAACTTGTTTTAGGTTCTCCAACAGAGTTACATCTGCAGCCATTACTTTAATATTACTTAAACCAAAGATGCTTTTTGTGCGATAGGTCTATAGCTTACCAATAATTTGCCTCAAAATGCATATTTGCATAAGGTTCCTCTCCTGTCAGAATCTCCCACGACACTACACCGAACGAGAACACGTCAACCTGTTGAAAATTAGATCACTTGTCAGATTGTGTCTAGTGTTGCTGATGGTTGCCTGCAAGAGGAAGACAAAAACCGCAGATAATTACAACTTTTGGTGTTGGACATTTGATGCATGTGTTTAAATTTGTCAAGGTGTAGAATTATAAATACTTATTAAATTTTAAAATACTTCTTCAACTATTTCAAATGTTTTATTGAATTTATGAAATTAAAGAGAAAAAAGGAAAATATAAAGTACAATTATAAAAAAAAACACATAGGAGAGAGAAAGATAATGCTAGATAAGAAGAAAGAGAATAGCAGTCCTTCCTTTAAAAACACAGCACAATTAGTTTCTATAAGCCCTTCACGCCATATTAAATAATGTATACAGTCCTTTACCCATTTCAGATACCCGAACAGTACTTCCATTCGACAATTCTGGCGCCATCCATGGTAGAATCCCTCGAACACCACCAGATACCAGAGTGTTGTTGGGAGTGCGGCGGGCCCGACTACAAACTCTGATTGAACCTTATTGGGCCAGAGGAGAAGCCCAATCAAATTGGGAGCATCACCCATGAACAACGTATGGACACGTATATAAGTGGGCTTGACACCATATATTAACCCAAAACCTTAAGGCTGTGAGTTATGGGTCAAGTATCCACTTTATATACAAGTCACTTTTCTCTTTTTCTACCAATGTGGGATGTAACTTTTTCTAACTCATATTTGTTTCCCAACAATCTCCCCCTCAAATATGAGTTTCTTCCACTTGCTCCCCCTCAATCAGAAATTTTCTTCCACTTGCTCCCCCTTAATCAGAAACTTCTTGAGTATCTCACGGTCTCACCAAGTTGCTCATCAATGCCCTTCAATTCCGTGGGCCTTCCTTCCATGGGGTATGGGCTTCCCATGAGATCTCCGAGCACACTTGCATGCCCATCACTTCCGTGGGCCTTCGATGGGATATGAACCTCCCATGTGATCACAACCGTCTTCATACTCGTCCCAAGCTGAACCATCAGCTCTGATACCACTTGTTGGGAGTGCGGCGGGCCCGACTACAAACTCTGATTGAACCTTATTGGGCCAGAGGAGAAACCCAATCAAATTGAGAGCATCACCCATGAACAACGTATGTTGGGCCTGGAGCGGAGCCCAACAAGATCGGGGAGAACCGTTCATGGGCCTGTACGTGGACACGTATATAAGTGGGCTTGACACCATATATTAACCCAAAACCTTAAGGCTGTGAGTTATGGGTCAAGTATCCACTTTATATACAAGTCACTTTTCTCTTTTTCTACCAATGTGGGATGTAACTTTTTCTAACTCATATTTGTTTCCCAACAAGTGTTGCGTTTAATTTTTGACAGTCCAAAATCTCCAACCTACAAACAATTTCCCAGTCACCAGCAATACTAACTGTGAAAGAAAATATGCAAATACCCACCAAACGCGCTTGCTCTGATGGTCTCCCAGAAAAACAAGCTTTCTTTATTCTCTTGATGGCAACATCCGTCCCCCTCCATTTTCCATGGTATACTGTTCCATAAGTGCCAGATCCCAATTCTCGCAATTCTTCAAGATTAGCATTTTTTATTATCTACATACAAAAACTGAAATGGTAAGGTGGAAAAATGGAAAAAGGACCCAAACCAAAAATTCAGTGGGCAAATTTCACTGAATATAAAAAATCTTTATTTTGGATCATTCAAAGATCTGGTTGAAATTGGAGTTAAAATGGACACGCATTAGCATATGTGAACGAGCAGGTACTGATTTATATGGCAATGCCACGCGTAAGTCATTTTTTATCAGTTAAGCTGTTCATATTGATGCCATCAAGCAAAAATCTATAATATGTCACGATGTAATCCGACTATTCTTACTCTTTTGGCCAACCAAAACCCACTGTAACCCATCTTATCTTGACACTGAATGCGTCTCCACGGATAATAGGAACAAAACTCAATTTGCTCATAAGAAGGACACATTAACTAGAAGTCAAGGCCTGAATCTCTCTTCAAAGGATAAACAAAAACATACCTGCAGACCATATATATCTGCTTCCATTTCAGCTATCATTGCATCACTAAACAATTCATCTTCATGACTGCCAGCATTAACATCCTGCATCAGTCCGAGGCAATCACTTGATATCATCCATATATAAAGATAATTGGAATAGGTTCTCTGAATAACACAAAAGAATAAATATTGCCTCAGAATCCTGTGCTTCTGTTGCACGAAGATAAAATCTGCACATTTGCAGCGACTGGTACATCAGAGACAGAAGTTGACGAAAATTCAGCAGGTGATAAATTATAATTTGCTTTTTGAGCATCAGGCCCAGGCTTTTGTTGACGTTGCTCAATGTGATTAATTGGTTGACCATCTTGCAACTGTTGATGCTCATTAGAATATCTGACCCTGTTATCTGTGTAAATTGACAAGTTGCCATCCAGGAGTGGAATTTCCCTCTTGAATAAAGCGGGGTTTTGTGGAGTGTTGCTCCCGCCAATATTATTAAGGTCTGTAGACCTATCCAAATCCACGTGCTCTCTTAACCTGAGTTCCTGACAACGGAAATCATTCAAGCCCTCAAAAGATAGACTCGGATGGGCCTGAGGTAAAACTAGGCCATTAGGTAGTCCATGAAGGAGATCAGTGTAACACCTATTATTATGAGACTGCTCTTGAGAACCATGAATAAGCCCCGCAACTTCTGGGTTATTGACCAAAGCTGAATAGCTTAGCGGGTCACCCTTTGTGACCCCAGTTAAGATTTTCTCCAAATGATAGTTTTGGGCTCGCTCTAACTCTGAATTATTTAAAAGTTCCAAGTTAACACAAGATAATTCGGGGACCACAGTACTGGAAACTTAAGTGTCTTGTTTTGGTAAGGTCAGACAAATATGCGACAATGGTTCAATGTTAACATTTCCCAATCCCTCTGTCAGCCCGTTCGCAACCACGGTTGACTCATTAATGCAAAAAGACTTGCCAGTGCTTAAAAGACTACTGTTGACATCAGGCTTATGCATCACCTCAAAATTTGAAATAAGTTCATTCTCGTGGGGTTTCGTGTTTGAATTTTGATTTTTCTAATCTTCTTTCGGCAATTGCTTCTTCCCCACACGACTGTTGATATTCTTGTGAATAACCTCAAATTTGCTTAATGTGTCTGAGCCTGAAGGGGAGTTCAGGAATGTTATTGCCCCTGTAACAGGACACAACCCTGCAGTCAATGCTTTAGTTTGAAGCCGAGTATTAATGTAGTCAACATTGTCATGCAATTCCACCAACTTTTCTGGTAGGGCGGCAGATAATCTGCACCAAGATGATTGAGGTCTTCCCATGTCCAATAAAAATGATTGGCATATACCTTCATGAGAAGAGCAAGCAGATATCTTTCCCTGTCCCTGAAGTTTTTATTAAGATTTGTAGTTATTTATACGCTAAAAATAGCCTATTTCAATCAATAAAAATAAGCTAAAGATTGTGATCAATCAGGTGCAGGGGTAGGCACCTCCATTTTTGACCAATCAGGTGTAGGGATAGGTGTCTCCAATCTTGGCTAATCGAGTGTAAGGGTAGGTGCTTCCAAACGTAACCAATCAGGTGCAAGGCTTTCAATTATAAATAGAGGAGGTTTTGGCAAGCTTCTGCATTAGTTCAAATTCAAGAATTGAGTGTGTGTAAAAAGAAGTGTTCCTTACGAGGTTGTTTTTGGCGAGTTTAAGTTACTCCCTTACTTTTATTGTTTGTTTTCTTTCTTTTGTGTATTATACATGCTCAAATATAAAGTGTTACATTTTTAAAAGCTCTTTTTTGTTTTAGAGTCCATTTCTCTTAACAAAATGGTATCAGAGGCGAGGTTCAATCATTTTTTATAATTCAAGGAGTAATGGGAAAATCGACTGGCACCATGATCAAGTTGAATCCCAAGCAACTATGGTATTTGGAAGCCTCGAATGGAGGACCACTTAATCATATGAGATCTGTGGGATCCAGTGCTTAGAAACGCTGTAAAATCCGAAGGTAAGTTTAATGTCGAGTGGGAAAAGGTGCATAGAAAAACGGTAGACCAACTTCGTGCTTGGATTGATCAAAGTGTTTTTAATCATATTTTAAAAGAAACAAGAACTGATGTTTTGTGGAAGAAACTTGAAGCAATGTATGAAAGGAAACATAGTTTAAATAAAGCTTCATTGTTAAAGAAAATTACTCGTCTTCGTTATAAGGAGGGCTTTAATATGTCAGAGCATCTAAATGATTTTCAAGGGTTAATTAATCATTGTACAACCTGTTGGGAAACAAATATGAGTTAAAAAAAGTAGCATCCTACATTGATAGAAGAATAGAAAAGTAAATTGTATATAAGTATATATTTGACCCATAACTCATAGCCTTAAGGTTTTGAGTTAATACATGGTATCAAATTCACTTATATACGTGTCCACGTACAGGCCCGTAGATGGTTCCCCCCCATTTTGTTGGGCTTCGCTTCAGGCCCAATAGATGTTGTCCATAAGTGATGCTCCCAATTTGATTAGGCTTCACCTTTGGCCTAATAAGATCAAATCAGAGTTTGTAGTTGGGCCTGTCACACTCCCAACAAGTGGTATCAGAGCTGATGATTTAGCTTGGGACGAGTATGAAACGGTTCTCAGTGATCACATGGGAGGTTCATATCCCCATAGAAGGCCTAGGGAAGTGATGGATATACAAGTATGCTTGGAGATCCCATGGGAAGCCCATACCCTATGGAAGAAAGGCCTTGATGGGCATGGATGGGCAACTTGGTGAAACCATAAGATACTTAAGAAGTTTCGGATTGAGAGGGAGCAAGTGGAAGAAAGTTTCAAATTCGGATTAACAGGGAACAAGTGGAAGAAAGTTTCTAATTGAAGGGGAGCAAGTAGAAGAAACTCATATTTGATGGGGAGATTGTTGGGAAATAAATATGAGTTAGAAAAAGTAGCATCCCACATTGATAGAAAAAGAGTAAAGTGACTTGTATATAAGTGGACAATTAACTCATAACTTATACCCTTAAAGTTTTAAGTTAATATATGGTGTCAAGCCCACTTATATATGTGTCCATGTACAGGCCTGTGGACAGTTCTCTTCTATTTCGTTGGGCTCTGCTCCAGGCCCAATAGATGTTGTACATGAGTGATGCTTTCAATTTGATTGGGCTTTTCCTTTGACCCAATAAGTTCCAATCAGAGTTTGTAGTTGGACCCATCACACTCCTAACACAACCTTGAAATTAAATTTGGATGATGAGGTTCAAGTTTTATTATTTAGTTCATTGCCCGATAGTTGGGAAACCTTATTCATTACTACTTCTAACTTTACTCTAAATGAAGTTTTGATTTTGGATATGGTGAAACAAGCCCTACTCAATGAAGAAACAAGGAGGAAAGAGTTTGGACAAAAAGTTGAAAGTCAAGCCTTAGTTTTTGAAAAATATGGAAGATGTGAACAAAACCAAAGTCGAGGACTAAATCGAGGAAAAGGACACTCAAGGGGAAAGTTTATTAGTAGAAAAAAAGTTGAATGCTTTTACTGTAAAAGAAAAGGCCACATCAAAAGGGATTGTTGGAATTGGAAATGAGATTTTAACAAAGGAAAGAGTAGTAAAAGAAGCAAGAGAGCATGCTCGAAGAAACAACAGCCACAGCTTCAAATGGAGATGTGATAATTGTAAGATGATAAAAATTTCTTGAATTTTACATTTCAAGATTACTTTTGGATGATTGACTCGGGAGGCTTCCTATCATGTTACTCCATATAAAGAGTTTTTCTCTTCTTACCATCTTGTAGAAATTGGCTTTGTAAAAATGGGTGATAGTGACACCTGTAAAATTCATATTTTTGTTAATGTTTTGATAACTACTGCCTTGGGATGTACTGAATCTGAGGTTAAATTTATTTCTATGAGAAAGTTAGACGATGAAGGGTTCTTCAATCATTTCATTGGTGGAATTTGAAAGTTAACAAAAGGCAATTTAACTATTGCCAAAGGGAGAAAGGTAAATACCATTTACATTATTGATGTAAAAATTGATATTAATGCTTATGCAGTGGTAGAATCATCAGTGGAATCATCAGTGGAGCTGTGGCACAAAAGGTTGGGATATATAAGTGAAAAAGGTATGTCAATTTTGGTTAAAAATAATTATTTGTCAAAATTTAAAAAATTGAATTTCATACCTTGTATCGACTGTATAAAAGAGAAACAATAATGAATTACTTTCCAAAAATGTCCTCCTACAAGGAAAGAAAAACCTCTTGAGCTTGTACATACTAATATTTGTCAAATGAATGAAAGAACATTTGGTGATGCTTTGTATTTTGTGACTTTTATTGATGATTTTTTTAAAAAAGTTTGGTCCTATGCATTAAAATCAAAGGATCAAGTTTTAAAAATTTTCAAAAATTTTCATAAAAGAATTGAACAAGAAATGTGCCTTAAATTAAAACGTGTTCAAGATGATAATAGTGGAGAATATCGAGGACTGTTCGAAAATATTGTAACAGCCATGGGATCAGATTGGAGAATACTATTCCAAAGACCCTGCAGCAAAATGGCATTGCTGAAAGAATGAATCGGACCATTACTGAAAGGATTCGAACTATGCTATCACATGTAAAGCTGTCAAATCCATTTTAGGGGGAGACTATGAGGTCAGCTGTTGATTTGATCAATCTTTCACCTTCAGTTCCTTTGAATGGAGATGTTTCAGACAATGTATGGTCCGATAAGTTTATCAATTTGCAGCATTTAAAAGTTTTTGGGTGTTAAACATTTGTTCATATCCCAAAGGATAAAAGGAATAAACTTGATCTTAAATCAAGAGATTGCATCTTTCTACGATACAGGCATGAAGAATTTGGATATAGATTGTGGGACCCCAATGAAAAGAAAATAATAAGAAATCAGGGTGTTATTTTCTTTGAAAATCCTCCATTCCAGCAAGTTCAATAAAGAGTTGAAGTTCCACAGGAAAATACAGAAGAAAGGCATAAAGCTGAAACGCTCCAACTCCATCTCAGCCTGTAAGGAGATCTGAGTGAGAAAAGAGGCCATCAATAAAGTGCAATCCAACTGAATACCTAATGCTGACAGAAGAAGATGAATCGGAGTCCTTTGAAGAAACAATAGATGATAAAGATAGCAAAGAATGGTGGAAGGCGATGGAAGAAGAAATAAAGTCCATCTATGAAAATCAAACTTATGATTTAATAAGTCTACTTCTAGGAAGAAAGGCACTCAAAAATAAATGTGTATTCAAGTTAAAGACGATTGAAAAGAGTTCTCAACTAAGGTATAAGGTAATGTTAGTAGTTAAAGACTTTGAACAAAAATCTGGCATTGATTTTGATGAAATCTTCTCTCTCGTTGTGAAAATGAATTCTATTCGAGTTGTCCTTGGATTAGTTGCAAGTCTAGACTTGGAAATAGAACAACTTGATGTGAAAATAGCATTCTTAAATGAAGAACTTGAAGAAGAAATTTTTATGAAGCAACCAAAAGGCTTACATGTGAAAGGTAAAGAAAACTTAGTCTGTCGGCTTAAAAAAAGTCTTTATGGACTAAAGCAACTCCAAATGCAGTGGTACAAAAAATTTGACTCCTTCATGGCTAATCACTATTTTAGAAAAATAAGTGGTGATCATTGTGTATACATTAAGAATTTTGATGATGATTTTATCATTCTTTTGTTGTATGTTGATGATATGCTTATTATTGGTCATGATCTAAACAAGATTAACAAGTTGAAAAGGGAGTTGAATAAGTCCTTTGAAATGAAGGACTTGAGACCAGTAAAGAAACTCTTAGGCATGCTTATTTTACGAGATAGACCAAATGGTAAGATTTGACTATCTTAAGAAAATTACATCAAAAAGATGATTAGAAAGTTTATGATGAAAAATGCAAAGCCAGTGACAATTCCACTGGATAGACAATTCAAGTTGAGTTTGAAGCAGTGTCCAAGTAGTGAAGATGAAAAGAAATATATAAGTAAGATACCATATGCTTCAGTTGTTGGAAACTTGATGTATGCAATGGTTTGCACCTAACAAAACTTAGCTTATGCAGTTAGACAAGTAAGCCGTTACATGTTAAATCTCAGAAAGAAACCTTGGAATACTATCAAGTGAATTGTGAGATACCTAAAAGGAACAATCAAACTTGGACGTTACTATACTCAAGGAAGGAATAAGCCTATTCTTGAGAAATATTCTGATGCAGATATGGTAGGTGATGTTGATTCAAGAAAATCTACTTTTGGTTATTTAATAACCTTTGCAGGTGCTGCTGTGTCTTGGCAAAGTAAACTCCAGAAATGTGTTGCACTTTCAAGTACAGAGACAAAATACATTGTACTAATCGAGGCGTACAAAAAATTAATTTGATTGAAGAAGTTCCTTTAAGAGTTAAGATGGAGCCAAGAGAAGTATGTCATCTATTGTGACAGTTAGAGTGCAATCCACTTAAGTAAAAATTCAACATTCCATTCTCAGTCCAAGCATATTGATGTTCGTTATCACTGGATTTGACAAGCCTTTGAAGAAAAGGAAGTAAGTTTACAAAAGATCCACACAGACGATAATGGAGTAGACATGTTAACTAAGGCGTTGTCGAGAGAGAAGACTAACACGTGTAAAGAAGTTGCTGGGTTACAAGAAAGTCTATAAATAACAACAAAGGGGAAGGAATGTTAAGGTTTGTGGCTATTTATACACCAAGAGCTGTCCATTTCAACCAATAAGAATAAGCCAAAGATTGTGACCAATCGGGTGCAGAGCTTTCAACTATAAATAGAGGAGATTTTGGCCAGCTTTTGCATTAGTTTAAGTTCAAGAATTGAGTGTGTGTAAAAAAGAATGTTCCTTATGAGGTTGTTTTTAACAAGTTCAAGTTCTTTCCTTACTTTTGTTGTTTGTTTTCTTTCTTTTATTATTATACACACTCAAATATAAAGTGCCACGTTTTTAAAAGTTCATTTCTATTTTTAGAGTCCATTTCTCCCTACAGTTTTGAACAAGAGAAGGCATGCAGCATTCCATTGTAACAACCAACTGGATCACTAGATGCAGGCAATATTTCCATCAAATTATCAGGTCGAGGAAGAGTATCTTCCAAATTAAATGAACCTTCCATAACTGCAATCCCATCCTGAGAGCATAGCTCAAAGTTGTTATTGTTCTGCTCCGGGCCTTGAGAAGCCAAATTCATCAAATCTACACCCAATTGAGGAGTGCGATGATGAGAAGCAGTGTAGCTGACGGAGTCTTTGGATGGAAGTGGCAAAGCAGTGCTGCTTAGTAGATCTGGACCATCAGTACTACCAAGTGAAGAATTTTTTTTGGACAGCGTTGACTTGGCATTATTAGTATCTTCTTTCTGAACCAAAACAGAAGTCGGTGAAGGGGACTTGATCAACTTCGGGGGTTCATTAAAAAATTCAGTCAAATCATGGCCAGCAGGGGTGTCCTTAATTTCAACAGGATGCATGGGGAATAGAAAGTTTTTTTTTGGGTTGCTTTCTTCAATTGGCATCAATTAGCCCATTTCATCAGTAAGAGATTGCCCATTGTAGTCCTTATGGGGGATAGTATCATTTTCGCCTGTGCCATTTACAGCAGTCACTGCCATGCTATTTACAGCAGCAGCATACTGATAATCAGGGCTGCAATGCTGAACAGAGCGGGCATCAAATCCATACGAAGTTCGAGATTCACTCAGAGGAATCAAAAAAACACGAAGTCGTTGAAAACCCCCAGGCTTGTCAACTCCGTCATATTCATCGACCATATTCTGCAGATCCTCATCGGAAGACATTGATATTTGGGCATCAAGATCCTCCCCTGGAAGCTGGTATTTAATGAAGTAAGGCTGGTTGCACATTCCAGCTGTTTTCTTCACCAATTCCTCCCGTGAAATATTCTTCCAGATAGAACTAATGCGCGCCTCTCCCCGGACATATCTGAGTTTCCCATCACTTGGTCTTGGCAATATTTTACCACCAAAACTGCAAAGAAGCTTTATTTTCTCAGATTTAGAACCACCAGAAGCTCCTAATGCGGAGGAATGTAAAGATCTAGAGGAATCAGATTCATTTAACGCTGGAACATTGGGCAATAAACTGGCCTGGCCATTACAACCATCTGCAGTAGAGTTGCAAATTTGTGTCCATTAGCACCAAAGTCCTTGTAATGCATGCTTTCATTATTCACATGAACCCCATTATCAATTTGCGACATAAATTCACCAGCCGAAGCAAATTCTGTTATACCGGAGCTACATTCAGAATCCATTCTTCTCAAACCAAGAATTTGAGCAAGTTCCTCATAAACCATTTGGCAATCCTGGACATCAGAAGCTCCAACACTCTTCTCATGCTTGGGTGTAACACCATTCACTGGAGTAACAATTCTAGAAGCAGCACACTGCTGAAGAAATTTCATGGAGAACTCCTCTCCAGTCTGAACAGGTACATTGCTGTTCCCATTTTTACCGACTCTCGCACCATTTCCAGATCCAGAGTCCAGTGAATCTTGCTGAGCTGGAAGACTACAGTGGCCAGGTGCCTCACCAATCATGGCTTCAGCAAGATGAGAGGACTTATTTGGCTGCATTGCAATATTTGCTTCAAGCACAAAACCCTGTATTTAGTTTCATTTCTCCATGTCAATCTAGAACAGTGGGAAACATTGTTGTAAGGTGATATGACTGAATTTTCAAGTTTTGTTTACACCCCCTAAAATTTTATACCAACTTCTCAAATACACTCAAAAAATGCACACAGCTCAACCAGCAACTAATCCCTTCCCTAAGCTGACATAATTTTTTCTAAACTGATACCGCACTTGATTACTAGACAGAATACACCAAATATATGGGAATAACAATCTCAACAATATGTACGGCAGGAAAAAAAATCTAAAGGGAACACCCAAAACCAAAGATCAACGATCTCTTGCCCCAACTTTTAGGTTGTTAACCTCTTCTCCAGGCTGCACAATGATCATGTTATGCCCCTCTTGAACCATTCACAATATTGCTTTCTTGTAATTTGTAAGTGGACTGTCAACAACGCACAATAGTTTTCATGTGTGTTACGCTGAAAAAGCAAAGTCAGAGAAGTACCGATTTCATGTTACGTGTATAAAAAGACAGATGGGCATTTACATGTATAAGTAGAGAGATGGATAGAGGAATAACGTCGACCGCAATCCGTCCACCAGGAACTAACATGGCCATCCTCATTAAATTCTCCGACATCCTAGAATGAACCCATTCATCTAATGTGGTCGTTTAACAAGGAATTAAAGTCGGGCCAAATGGAAGATCTTGGGTTCGAGTCTCAATTGCCACTCATTCATAAAAAAATGTGTTATAGGTGCAAAATTTCACACACACAAAATTTCTCTCTTTCTGCCTCCCTTCCTAATTCATTCCGTGTATGATCAGTTTTCATTCAAATGAATGAAAACTAAGACTGCTGGCATTATGTATGGAATTGTCTCATGCAAGCCCAAAATATCGGCTTATTTTGGCCCATTTCTTTTCTATATAAGTTCTCAAACTATGTCAAGTTGTCAACCATTGAACCTAAGAGTCTTGTTCATATGTTCCAACCCACGACACACACTGGCCTTGTCTTAAAAATATATGTCTGGGCACATGCGCAAATAAAAACACTTTATATTAAATATATAAGGCATAAACTGTGGGGTTGTTTCCTATATAATGCAAGGAATACAAAGGATCCTTCTAAGTCGCCAGCTGGCCCAACTGCAACAAGAACAAGTTGACCATTTTTTTTTTAACTGCCCAAATAGTTTAATTCATCTGAATTACATACTCTTTACCGACAATAAGCTTTGTCTAAATTTTCACCTGGAACACATTTTGCTAATTTCTGAGAAGCAGATTACTCATTTTTCTTAACCCCACTCAGTCACATAAGATCAAGGTTTGAACTTTTGACCTTCCACAGAAGTTAAGAGATCTAGTCTAAACCATTGTTCCACACACACTCCCAAATTACTCATTTGGAATTGTTGCTCTTGCATCATCAGCTTATTCTTGGGTACGAGGGATAAACCTTGGAAGAAGCAAAAGCCCCGAGAAGATAGCTAATACTCCAAGGACTCTTGAACTAAGGAATCCCTTAGATATGATGCAAAATGGATTTTGTTCCATCTTTGATCAGAGATTTCTCTATGAAAAATATAAATCGGAGTTTGAAGAACAGGAGGGCGAAAGAGCCCTTGACCCGCAACAGATAGAAGAGGATTTATTCAATCACATAGTTTGGGCTTTTAGAATATGGTGCACACTACGGCCCTACACTGTGTGGTTAAGTGAAGCACCACCAAGGCCAAAACTCTTTTATCCTCTAAGTGGAGATACATTCTCTTATTTAATTCTTAATTAAATGCTAAGATCTGATTAATATACCCCATATGATCACCTTATAAAAACAAATCCTTTTGCTCCTGGATTCTCAAGCTTGCCAACCAGCCCCCACTCATTGCCTAGTTGTCTCACCACCTTCTTAGATTCAGTCCAAGCTTTTCTCATCTTCCCCATTTGCAAGTAGGCCAAATTCTATGCAGGAAATAGCCAGAAGGAACTAATTTCACACATAGATTTCTCATGTGCTGTCCTTCTGGCCAGAAAACATTGTCACACACACACATATTCCCTTTGCCATTTATACAAATTGGAGTCAACTAATAAATCAATAGTAACATGCAGGTGAGCTTGCTTTTGTAATTTTTTTTACACCAAACCAATCAACAGCATCATGTTCACATGTAATTCGAAGAACTCCTCATGTTTTTATACGTAACAGATCTTTCAGCGGCTCTCCAAGAAGGCCAACGAGCCTCTGGAAATAGTGGCGATTCTAGTCCAAACGTGGCAAAATATGGTGTTAAAGGTGAGATCACAGACCTTTCACATTTGATCTATGATCGTTACTTGATTTAATTGTGCATCATTCTCTTGTTTATATTTTCTTCAGATCAGAAAGCTAGGCCAAAAGAAATAGTAGTTTTCAGCACTGATTGTGGGGTTAGGAGAGGGCATCTCCAAAGAGTAGAACATAGTAAACTAAAGTGTAAGGACGTAAGTCTTTTCTAGTTTTTAAGGAGGAAAGACATCTCCAAGGCTTGCTTCTATCATACACTTAACCTTAAGAGATTCAGAAGCTTTCACCGAAGGCAGCATTCTATCCATTCCAAGAAGATGAAAAAAGAAGACGATGTTCGGGAAGCAGGTGTTTCTCACAAGGCAGATTCTGCTGCTCCTGGAGGAAATAAAGTTCTACCTATAACTGATTCAGCTCAGTCGTCCTCAGGAAACCACAACGATCAACGCCCCAATTCAGAAAAGAAAGCGAAGGTCACAAAAGGCGATAAACCAAAGACCATTTCAAGGATGAAGGAATTACTTAAATGGGCTGCAACTGCCAAAACTGAGAAAGGAGGAAAATGTTACAATGGAAGAAAGGTATGCATACCTATTACGTATATACATATTTATATTCTTTCACCCTTTGTAGTTTCTTTACAATATGTTTAAATATCTGGACCTTTATGTGAAGAAGGATAGTATTTAATCCAGGTCTCGTGCTTTAAGAATAGAGCAGCACTAAAGGCCGTACCAGATGATGATCTACTTAGCAATGAGTCTCCAAAAATCAGTTTCAGATGGGATGTGGAGAGTTGTTCCACAACCTCCTCAGTGTATTCGGCGATTTCTGCCATCTCAAAGGCTTTTTCATTCAAACATGACCAAATACTGAGTGTAGTAGATACGCTCAACTCCACCCCTTTACATGTTGGAGATCAGTGTGTCCCTAGAACGGGAAACTGGATCACCACGGATTCTGACTGTAAGGCTCCTCAACCTTTCCATTTATGCACAAAATGCTCACACATATCGTCTCCTAAGTTACTCTTGGTTTTGGGCAGTTGTTGTGCTGGAGTTGTGAAGAATTGAATTCGAGGATGGGCATATGGGGTTGCAGTATGACTGAGTGATCCTCAAGTAGATAGAGCATGGTCGTGGTGCTTGATTGAATCAACTATATGCAGCAAACGTATCAGGAGTTGTGCCTGAATGCAGTTGTCATCTTAAAGGCTGATCAAAATCAGAGAGTTGAAAGTAAATTTATTGGTTCTTGTAATGTGAAGTACATCAGTTTAACAGACGCCCACATGGAAAATTGATCCGTGTTACTTTCAACCAAGACAAGACTTTGTTATCCTGAACAGCGTTTAAGTTACTGCTAGTTCAAGTAGATGGTCATCAAAAATCAGTACTTTTGCAACCTAATGTGGGATACAGACCTCAAATTCTCCTCCAATTAAAAAAAAAAAAAAACCACTATTACAGTGTGCCCTCACCCTTGAACTGAACATACTCCAACACTTGTACAATGCGCGGCCTCTGACCAATTTCCATCGAGCACCCACACGAGTCTTGATGACATTCTATAATGGCCCCATCTAATTTCTAAAAAGCCGATTACTTGGTCTATCTCATTTTTCTCAACTAATATAGAATAGAAACGAAGTATGTTGCTCAATAATGGCCCCTTGGAAGATGCATGGCTGAAACTGAATTGATGTGCCCAATAGCAGTCCAGTATTTAATATGAGGTAGTTGAGCTTTATAACTATGATATATCTAATTCAATATTGAGTCACTCTCATTAGTCATAACTCCAGGACTTGATATTTCTTTCCAAGTTCTAGAATTGTTGCATTACGTATATTCAATTTTGTGCCATGCTTAAGAACATTTCACATGTTCTTAGTATTGGTCGCTCGTCTTCTTTCATTATGGCGTTTAAGGGTGTGTTTGAATTGAAAATTTCAAAAGTTTCAAATTCAAAATAATAAATTAATTTAATATTTTCCAACAACCTGGCATTATTACAAGAATGCTCATTTTCATTTTTACCATTAAAAAAATACACACTAAATTTTTTCTTCTATTTTTACATAATTATCGAGAACAATATATATAGAAATACACATCCCAAAAAAAAAACCAAACATAGCCTACATATTTTGGAGGGAAGAAAAAAGGCTTTAGCAATCTTCTTGATGGCCAAACTTTGTAGAGAAGGGAGAAAAACGAGACTAGCCCATTTTCTGTCAGTCTAAATGGGCCCATTACAGGTGGGGCTTTTGGCCCAATTCAGCCCTTCATCACAGGTAGTTTTAAGATTTTCCCTCGGGTCTTTGTGCTTATAAACAAACTCCAATAGACGTACGGTCAAAAGAACCTTTCCCCTCCTATCTTTCCCTCGCTAGGGTTTTTAGGGTTTTCCAAATCTGTCGAAGTTAAACATGGATAGATACCAAAAGGTGGAGAAGCCGAAGCCTGAATCTCCGGTAAATGAGAATGAGATCCGAATCACTTCACAGGGTTTGGTCCGTAACTACATCAGCTACGCCACCACCCTTCTTCAGGTACCATTTCCTTTAGTATTCCAAATCTTGTTTTGTTCTTATTGTTTGAGTCTCTGTTTTGCTCTTCTATTGTTTAATTGTTTCATGTGTTTTATGGGTGCCGCTTTTAGGTTAATTGAGCTATAAACCATGGTGAAATTGGTTGGTTCTCTTTGTGTTCTGAGATCTTGTTTTTTAACTTTTCCACTCATGTTTTTGTGGCGTTTTTGCCTTTACTTGTTTTCTGTCTTTCACTTACGGGGTTTCTTGATTTTAATTTTGTTTTTGATTATGGTTTATATATATTGTGATATTTTCTTGGGTAGAAATGTTGGTCGTTTTTTTCCTTATCTTACTGCTACAGAAATGGTGATATTGATTGCTCTATACTGTGTTATAGTACTGTTTTGTAGATATTGAACAAATTGTTTCAACTTTTACAGTCTGGGTTCTGAGTTATCACATGCGCATGTACAACGCATTTTGCATTGTCTTGTTTTTGTTAACCTTCCGAAAAAATGAAATATGTTTTGTACTGTTATTTTCCCCGTATTTGTTGTAATTGTCTAGGTATTGGCTTACCTGTTATTACATGAAGTTTTTCTGACAGTTGTAATGACGTCAGGTGGATATTCACTAGCAACAGACTATTCTTGTGTAATTTCTAACCAGACCATTAATTCGTACTGCATTCCTGCATCTTAGATGTTTGGTGCGTGAGGAGTGGGGATCACTAGATCGTTGATTTTTGTGTTTATTATGCTTTTTTTTTCCTTTTGGGTTTTGGGCTGAGTTTAGCGTTTTGGTCCATTTTCTTTTCCATGATAAGATATTGTTGTGTATGTTTACTTTTAAGGGTTGAGCTAGTGTTTATTTTGAAAATTTGATATGCATTTTCCTCTTCTTTTCGGGTTAGTTTTATATGTGTGCATCTGTTTCTATTGAGTTGATGGAGGGTGCTGGATTAATTGGTTTGCATAACAATTCATGAGCAAAAGACTTCAGATAAAGAGTACCAAATTAAGTCTAGCAAGTCATGAACTATAACCGTCTTAAGTGATGCAAGCTAAAACATCTAAAGAGTGTACCAAGCATAATCCATGTTCAGCCCAAAACTGTCTGGCCAATTACTTGAAGCTATTGCCCTCAATATGAATATCCTATGTGTTTCTGTTGGTTTGTCATGTGGACGAAACTTTCCTGGCGGTTGGGTTTCTGGCATGACACTTTACTGGTGCTCTGTTGCAAATCTTTTAAAAAAGAAAAACTATAGACGTGGAAAGTAGATACTCAATTGTGTTGTGGGAGTGCTTTGGCTCCGACCATATATTTTGAGAAGGTTTCTGTTTTATGAATCTCTATCCCATTACTTTATGCATTTGGCACTCTCTTTTCTGTCAGCTGAAACTGCCTGCTAATTTATACTGTACAACTCATTTCTTCCTCAGGAGAGAGGAGTGAGAGAGATTGTTTTAAAAGCAATGGGCCTGGCAATAAGCAAGACTGTGGCTATTGCGGAGATCATAAAGGTTGATATATAAGTTTTTATGCTATTTCTTTTCACAAATGCAATGTGAAGGACTCAATTCTTTTCTTTTGAAATAGAAAAGAGTTCCTTGGCTGCATCAGGACACTGCCATCAGTTCAGTTAGCATCACTGACACTTTTGAACCCATTGAAGAGGGCCTTCAGATGTAAGTTTGAAATCTTTTTACCTTTGCTCTCTTTAATCTCACCTTATGTACAGATCCTTAATGATCTGTCAGTATGCTAATGATGTGAATGCATAGTTATGTATAGATAAAGTGTGCTTCTGTCTCTCTAATATGTTTTTTATGTCTAGTACAGTGTTGAGCAGACTCGCCATGTCTCAATGATTTCAATCACCCTGTCTACTAAAGAGCTTAACAAGAATTCTCCTGGGTAATTTTCTTCTTGATTAAATTTTTAGTAAGCCTCTATCTCAAAAGAGTTGTGAATATGATAGTGTCCTCACTATCTGATGCATAAAAGTTGTTGCAACATGTGTGTGTGTGTGTTTAAAATTAAATGTTTGTTCATTTACTCATCCTAATCTACTTGGAAGTTTATACTTGTTACAGGTATCAAGCTCCATCTAATGTGGATCAAACTAAGCAGCAATTCAATTATCAGCAGCAGCCACAGCAACAGCAACCTCCTAGGCAAGCACGAGCAGTTTACAACACAGGTAATGGAGATAAAACTGAAATTTGAATAGAATGTTCTAACTATTTGCATGGCCAACCAATGATCGAATGCTTGTTTGAGTTTTAGATACATATGGACGAGGAAGGGGCCGTGGCAGGGGGAGGGGGCGAGGTTGGAACAGAGGTGGATATGCTAACTACCAAGGTACTTTATTCCTACTCTAATGTCGTGAACTGTGAAACTATGTAATAGTTAAAACTCTCAATGCGTATGGCTATGATCTGTTTTCCTGCGCTCTCATTACATGGTTCTTTTGGCAGAAAATGGAGGGTATTCAGGTGGCTACTCTGGCGGATATCCTAACTGGGGCAGAGGTGGCGGACGTGGGGGTTGGGGTTATCGTGGTTAGTATTCTTTTTGATCTTGAATAGTACAGTGTCAATGTTCAGAAATAAAATAAATTTGTCAAATATCTTGAATGGCTTGTGTTTAGGCACCCTAATTTAGGCTCAAAACTTGTTTTTCATGTTCTCTTTTAATCAGGCCACTGACTTGGAAACAAAATTTGTATGTTGGTGATGTGGCTGTTTTATTCCTCTGAAGCTCATGATGGATGATTTGTTGCATCATTTTTTTAGAGATGTTCAAATTGTAACCATATGCTGACATTGACTCTTGATGGAGTTCTATTTTGTATACTTGAAATTAATGAGCATATGAACTTGTGGACAGGAGCTGGATATGGAAGAGGCAGAGGCAGCAGTGGCAGAGGCTATGGCCGAGGTCGAGGAAGGATGGGTGGTCGGCCAAGGGGTGGTGGCAACCAAGCATAGTTTGGGAATCTGGCTGTGGTTTGCCTTGGCTTCGGGTGTCACTGTGTTCAAAGTTTGTTTGCAACTCATGAAATTGTGGCTTATTTCATGAGGGGTTGTTTGCTGGCAGCAGCTGATTCGTTTTTCCTGTTTTCTATATGTGGGCAAGCTTTGTTTCAGACGTTGGCTTTTATAAGAAGCCAAGAGCAAACAACCGATTTCTAAATGCTCTATGGTTTTTTGATTAGTTTAATAGGAAAAAGATGGGAAAAAAAATCTGGAGTTGAATGGTTTGATTGTCAATTTTTCGATTCAGGCACATATTTTGTTTCGGATCCTTAATCAAATTTATGGATCTTAAGGAAAATTGTGATAGAATGATAAAGTATAGGACCTCTCCACCTCAGCATTTAAAATAACTGTTTAGTTATGATCGATATTAGTAATCATTTACAGTAGCCTCTGTAGTCTGAGTTTGAGGAAGAAAAGTTTATCCAATGTCTGCATTTATTTTCAAAAATTAATATTTGTAGCTATTAAAAAATATTTTATATTTTACATGTGTAAATGTTTAAATTTCAATCTCTCTGTGTCATATTCATTGTTGTTTTATTTGCACTCAATGATTTTTAAAACTGAATTAATGATTGATCAATAGACTATTTGAGTTGGGGGTATGGTTGGGTTGAGTTTGAATAAATTGTTATTCAAACCTGACTTGACAAACTAAACAGGGGCTTAAGCTGGAGAATTTGAGTCTAATATCTTGTGTTAGAGCTCATTTGAGTTTGACCATAAAAAATTTGACAAAAAAATTGCTCTTATAAAACTTCAAATTTAGAATATTTAGGACGTACAATATTGTGAACCATCACTAGGTTAAATTTTCATTATAACACTAATATAATATAATTATTTATTTGTATGATCCCTTCCAAGGACTAGACCAACAAGTCGAAACAAGCGACAGAACCCGTAGATGGGAGAGCTAAAGCAATCTTCTTGAGGGGGCTACTTTGCTTATTGAGTCAAGAGCCTCGAGTAAATTTGAGATGTGTCAAGCTTACTTAAATACGAGCAAAGTTGACCTTGATTGAATTGCTCGATCAAGTCAAGTCAAATAATTGGGTCCAAACTCACCTCTAATTTGAATTACTTATTCGGTTAATTGAATTATTTTTAAAAATTGTTATTTTAAGTTATTTATTATTATATATAGGAATGCATAACATAAATATTGATGATTAAATTGTTATTTTTGTTTAATATTAAATTGTCATTTATGTTATATTCATTATAATATTTATCCATACTTAAAAATTAGATAGGTGAATTAATTGGCTTACTAATTTGATTTGATTGATTTGTTTTAAAGATCGATTTTTTAAATTATATAATAATATAAATACATGTGGTTAATATAAATATTTAAAGTTTAATCATTATTTTTGTTTAGTATCAAATAGTTATCTCTCTCATGTTCATTATTATATTTATCTTATCTATACTTACTGTTTTCAATATTGGATCAGTGATTGAACCATGAAGAAGGCGTCTATGTATATGAGGGCTGTGGTTCATGTACATATGAGAAAAGATGAAAATGCTCTTATAATTTCATGTAGGATCGCAGGTCAAACTCCTATTGTAGTGTCTCTTGCAGTTGTGATGACTTGTTCCATGGTTGCCTCACTCTCTTTTTCATCTGTGAACCCTGATACGGGCTTGCATCAATCCTCTTTTTCAAATTTCGTTACTACAACACAAAGTGCCGCACTTGTGACCTTGTGATTGCAACCATCACATACATAAATTCTAGAATGCTTCGTAATTCTTTGATATTTGTCGTCATCACATCAAAATTAATCCAATGTAAGCCAATATTGTAGTAAGTATAGATACTGTGTCCATGAATAGGGGTTTTGTATCTATTGATGTATCACGCCTAAGGAATATTGTGAAGTAGGAAGAAATACAATAAATAAAACAAGCACTTGAAAACAACTCACAACTTGAATTGATAAAGTACTAAGAATTGAAGAGTTTAACCTCTTGTGTTGTATTAATTTTCTATGTATGTCAATTTATGTTGATTCTTACTTTAATTGCTTTACTACAAGTTGTTAATCTTATAGTCATTAGAAGACTATCCCAAATTTTCCTAAAACTTTAACTCAAGATGTAATGGGTTTTTCTAAGCATTATCAAGTCAAATAATTAGTTATGTGAATAACAACTTTTTTTCCACATTAATCCTATGTTTTACTCCCATTATTCCTATAATTTTAATTTTCACTATTGTGTATCTAGTGCATAAGTTTTACTTCCTTTTCTTTTAGATAGTCACAAATTAATTAGAAAAGTGACTAACTCTCCTAATTACTATCTCTCCCACAATTGTGAATAACCAAAGTAAAGTCAATCAATTACCAAATCATACACACGTATTCAATCAAATACAAATATAAGAAGCTACATAAATATTTAGCAATCCATAATATTGTTAATAAAAATCATTGTTAAAACATTGAACATCCTAAATAATATAAAAATAATAGTAAAAGTATGAAAAGTTATACTGGTATTTTAGCTTTGTATGGATTATTGAATTCTTCTTAGGACTAGGCATGAATCCTTTCTTCTTCACTTCTCAAAAGTATGTAAATTATGTTTTTAAGTGTTTAGAAAATAAAAATTAGGCTAAGAACCCTTAAACACGTGTGAAGACCAAGTATTTATTGTCTTACGACTTGGGTTGGTGTGTATATGCATAAAAAGACGAAAAAGCCCACTCCTAGCACTTGCGACTTCTACACCTGCGATTGTGACTCTCGCCTGCAAAAATTTCGAAACACTTTGTTCTTCCGTTCTGCTATTGTGACAAGGCTTTCCACACTTGGGACCTTCAACCCGCCCCCATGATCAACAAATACAAAAATTCTAGAATGCATTGCTGTTGAATCTCGTGGTTGCATTACTATGTGCTTATGACTCTCCCTTTTGGGTTACAGTGCTATATTGCAGATATAAAATTGTATTTTAGTGTATAAAATATTCAAAATTAATAATTAACTCTATGTTTACACTTTTTCACATCTAAATTATCATATTTAGTGTATTTTATACATGATAACATATTTTTTCTATTTTAACTCATCTGCATACATAAATTAAACACATAAAGAATACAAATAAATTATAAATTCACATGTTATCATTCTTCTCGCCCTTGCGACTTTGGCGTTCGTGCTCATGGACCTCCTTCGCAACCACAACCTTTAGCAAACGAAATTCCAGCATGCCTCGTAGTTGACTCTCGTAGTTGCATCATTACATTTTGCAGCCGCAACTCTTCTTGTCGCGGTCACAACGCTTCCTTACGTACATGAAATTGCATTTTAGTATAAAAAATATTCAAAATTAATACTTAACTCCACAATTATACTTTTTCATATTCTAATTATTATATTTAGTGTATTTCATACATGAGGACATGCTTTTTTCTATTTTAATTCACATAATATATAATTTAAGTACACAAGGAGTATTAATAAACTATAAATTCACATATTATCACACATTTTTATTTTACACAATTTACAAATTAGTGCAAAAAAAACAAACAAACAAACAAACAAACAAATACCATATTCCGTCATTCTCAATCTTATTGTGTATTTTCTGGTCTAAGTGGACGGAATTCGGACAGAAACAATCAATCTGAATAATTTAATTCGTAATTTTGCACTAATTGGAGACTTGTAATCATTCATAACCTGTGACCTGTCCATTTTTCTTCTCATCTCCACTGCCCAGAACAGCCTCCGAGTTCCACCAGCCACGTCACTGGATTTAGGTGAACGAATGGACGCCTCTCAAGTCTCATGTGATCACAGAACCATCGCTTTACTATTGCTGCTGTCATACTGACATCACTACGTATGAAATAGAAAATGTACGTACATCCTAATTCAAATTATAATATTGTATAAATATATCAAAAAGGTATTACTTATATATGTTATTTTTATAATTTATGACCTTGAGTAAATTAACCTTGATGGCCAAAATTGATTACCATTCCACGTCCACACTTTCTATACAAATAATAAAAAATTATTATATTCATTTTAAATATTTCTTACAAAATATCGTCGTCATCAATAACGATCGAGAAGCATTGCATTATACGTCCTTTAAAAGGTAAAATATACCTAAATATATAAATATGCATAATAAATATAGTAATAATATATATATATATATATATATGAATTAAATATTATTAAGATTAAAGATCAAGTGACAAGAGGGATTAACTCAGTGAAATAAAGAGATTAGAGGTTAATATAGCATAACTAGAAAATGAAGTGGTAGAGAGTAGAGAGTGCCAGCTAAGAAGTTTTAATTAAGGGAGTATTTTAGAAATTTAATTAAAAGCACCCTCCCCAAATTTATAATAATATTGGTATAGATTAGTTGTTAAGATGCATGATGCTTGCACGATAGGCCTTATAATGATCCAGTAGAGGGGTGTATTGTGCATATCTGGATGGATTTATGAGTTGAGTGGGATCTTGTGTTTGGCAAAGGAAACATCTTCCCAGTAATAAGTGTAGGTAATATTGAATACTTTTGTCTTAAAAGTATATTTATGGAAAGAAAGTTGAATTAGAAAAATTAAATTCTTATACATATATATATTTTAATAAGAAGTTATGGTTGCACAAAATAAATTTACATAATTATTCTTATATTAAGTAATTTTATTCTTTTTATCATTTTTTTTCTCTCTTTTAATCTAAATTGCAATCTATATTGATGAGTTATCTCAAAATTTATCATTTTTTAAATTCTTTTAATTTTTTATTATTTTTATTTTAAATATTTTTACACAAAGTAAAATGACACATTTTTCTTATTTTAATTTTAATTTTTATCCTTTTTCTCTTAACTTTTTAATGTATATTTTCTCTTGAATTTTCTATTTTTCTCAAATTTTCTTGAATTTTTTTGGTTACTTTAAATATTCTTAATAATTTTTAATATTTAAATAATTTTATTTTTATTAATTAATATATAATAATTTTATAATTTATGAATATAGATTGAAAATGAGCAAACAGTCGTGATGGTCAATTGAAAATCAAGACTCATGAAGAGTCTCCTATTATGGCCAATGAGAAATTTTCAAAAGAAATTTAAGAATTTGAGAATGTTAACAAGCATGAGATCTCAATTAATTATGTGATGACCAGGAAAAAAGATGGAATCGGTCTGTGATTAATGTTCATGATAAATTAGCTTATGATACAACAATTGCTATTATGAATGAAAATGACGATAGTAAACCAAGGTCAATTGAAGAAATGATGCCAAAATGAAAAGATGCAATTCAAGATGAATTGAATTACTAGCTAAAAAATAAAAAGTATTTTGGACTGGTGATATGCATGACTGAAGATGGACACCCCAAAGAATATAAACGGGTTTTGTGGGCAAGAGGAATAAGAAAAGTGATTGTATGATATGAGGCACATGTTGCATATCATTTTTTTCTTCAAAAATTGGTGTTGGTTGCGATAAGACATCCTACCTTGTGGTGGATACAACTACTTTTCAGCACTTGATTAGTCTAACATTATGTGAAAAGGTTGAAATGAATCTCATGAAGCTTGTTATTATCTATTTGTATTGCTTACTAGGTGTTAACATCTACACAAAAGTCTCTAAAGGACTTAAATTGTCCAAAGGGAATGAACACGATTCTTGGGATCTTCACTCAATTAAATTGCGTAGATCAATTCATGGCTTAAAACAAACTGGATGTATGCAGTAAAATTGCTTTAGTGAGGCTATAAAAGTGATCTGGTAAATCCATGCATTTTTATTAAGAGACCCATTATGACTTAGTAATTATCACTATGTTAACAATTTGAATCATATTGGAACTTCTAAAGAGTTCCATCTAATTCTTGGATAAGGTTTGTGATGCATTATATTCAGGAATTGTATGGTCTGCTTTGGACAGAAGAGTTCCAACTACATTGTTAGAAGATAATGCTACATACATTGATCTACCAAAAATGGATATATCAAAGAAAATGGAATGAAGCATGTCTTGCCAAAATTCTTTTTCACTCATTATTTTCAAAAGGACCCCGAGATTAATGTTAAATAGTTTCATTCAAGCGATAATTTAGCTTATTTATTTACAAAATCATTATAAAATTCTACATTTGAAAAGCTAATTTACATGATTAGAATACGTCGTTTGAAAAATATCAAACCATATGCCAGAAAGAGAGACAGTAATCACAAAGTAATCATTTTTCCTCATCAAGGTCTTCACCCACAGCATTTTCCATACTGAGGTTTTTAACAAGGTGGTGGTGTCACTTAAAACAATGTGCTTTTTTTTTTTTTTCCTTTACTAAGTTTTCATCCGACTTGATTATTTCTAGTAAGATTTTAATGAGACAATTTTTAAAAGATGGGCCATCCAAGGAGATGTGAATATGCTGTAGATATAACGTAGATGTTCATTCCTATTCTCTATATCACTCCATTTATTCCTACATAATCTCTTTGTAACGGCCTTATTACCTTATGATTTACATTATGTAAATTCCACGCAACTCATCTATACGGAATCTTGTACCAACCATACGATATAATTATGTGATTTAGCAGACCTTAAGCCTATACACAGGAAATTAGAAACTTTGAGTAAAAGGATGAATAACAAATGAAATTTTAACACCTACATTCGCCCCTCTTTAACTCTTATTATTGACATTTCATCCATTGTTATAACTACATTTCTAATTATTAGCTACAATTCTAAATATAGACTTGTAATATTAACAACATTATATTCCTACTGCAATAGTTGATTATGTAATATAAAATTGTTAGCTTTAATAGTAATTCTATAACCAAAAATTAAATAATGCTTGTCCATCAGTATGACTCAAGAACTAATAAAAGAGCCTCATAATTGTGCTTCATTGAAATTATTTACCGTGACTTAAAGTGACCGAGGCTAAAACACAATAATCGATTAGCTATTAACCATTGGCTACAAGTATTACAGCCAAAAAGAAGCATCCAACAATTTATTTTTTCAAATTCGAATACAAAAAGCATTTGTATGGTAACATAGAAAGCACATACAGAATCTAGTAGTATTCTTTTTTCAAGTTTGTTCAAACGCATGATCAGTCCCTCCACCATCCATAGTATCTTTTAATTGGAGCAACACCCACAAGGCACAATCTGAATAGTCTACTAATATATTCAGATGATTCAGAAATACAAACTATACATATGTTGTCTCACAAATACAGATTCCAGCAAAAAGGCAAAGCCAAAGAATTTAGGAGAAACAAAGCTCAATGGTGAAGCAATCCATTCAGGCCAAACTATTCAAGCGCACAAACACTAATGGCAATTGAATCCACCGCAGACTGACAGAACTATGATTAGGATCAAGGCAACGATAATGGCAAGAACAATCAGTTTTATCTTCATATTCTGAAACCACATCTTTCTCCTCATCTTGGTTCCTTGTGTCCTAAAATCTTGCGCCTGCAATGAGAAGTCAATATATCAAGAATAAACTTAAGAACACCTAATATTACTGGTACATATGAAAAGACAACATTATAATATCGAAAGAACGCAATAACACAACAATGAATTCCATGAAACAGAGAGAATTAAGGCAAGGCAAAACATTAAGCAACATAGAACCACGCGGTCATACAAATGATGAGCAGATGCAATTAGCTATCTGGGCTATGAGAAAACAATCAAACACCCAAAGCAACTGATGAGTACAAACACAACTAAGGCCAACTATGCAGAGAGAACATTTTAGCACCAGTTAGCTCAACACGTACCCATTAGATATAAATGTTATATATAAATTCTATTTATTTAACTGATAATCTTAAATTATTCCTATTAAATTAAAATTCAAATATCACAAAAATAGAACAGCTGCCACCAATTCAATAGATGTCCAAGAGATTAGCGTTTTATAATTTATCACTAGAGATGACGAAAATAAGTTATAACAACAAATTAACAGACCTGAGAGTGAAGATTCTCAGTTTTATCGACGAGAAGTTCAATTTTCTCTCCACGATCAAGCACCTGAAAGGAGAAAAGGATTTACATAGAATCACACAACGTTGAAAAAAAACACATACAATGTGAGAATATAATAAACAAAATAATAAAAAATAATTTACCTTTTCAATGTTTTCCATCATCACCCCTTTCACTTCTGAAACCTGAGCTTTCACCTTTGTAAACTTACTGATCTCCTCTGGATGATCCACACAATACTGCATTTGCTCCTTTAATTTGGGCCTAAGTTGATGTTATTGTGCCAAACAAAGTTGTTATTTTCATCTATTAAAATTGCAGATCAGGATATAACAAAGAAAAAGGGATCTCAAGAAGAATATTACCCAAATTCTCTATTAAGGCTGCTGGCAACAGCTGTAGCTGCCTTTCCTCCACTATATTTCTTAGTAAATTCATCCTTGATTTGCTCAAGAAATGCAATAGGAAGTTGTCTTCCAACAGATTCAACGGCCACAACACAATATGCTGTTATTCAAAAGCACTGATCATTAGTACACAATAAAAAGGCATTAAGGGAAAAGAAAAAGGAAAAAAATTTAAGGTGGTGCAAAAATCCAGTTTAATGGCTTTATATGAATTATGAAACTAATACTTATGTTGATGGAAAGGTTAACTGCATATTCTCACTCAAGGCAAAATATGTTAATATCTCCATACATGACTTCAAATCAAAAAAGAGAATTCTCATCATACATTCGCTAAGGGAATAAAAGACATTTCGGAAACATGCATCTAGCAACAAAAAGGACAGGATAAGAAATGTGTTTGTAGTATAAAACATCATAATATAATTTCATAACAGTCTGACAATTAAAACCCCGGATGGGTTGCATTACTTTGTGTAGCTCCCGTATTGAAAAGATAAAAAGAAAACACCCCACAAACAAACAACTGAATACGATCCCAGGTAATCATACTATTGCAGAATGTATAAAATAAACAGAAAGCGACAAACATCTCATTAATATATGTATGACCTATATATCTAAAGAACAAAATCCATGAACACTATGACCAGCACCCAACATTTATGAGCATAGCCTGCAGGATGGCCACAAAAATCAAATGAAGATCTTGAACATGGTAAGTTTCAATTTATGAGCATATCATACAGGGTGGCTACAAAAATTAAATGAAGATCTTAAACATGGTAAGTTACATTGATACAACATTTTCTGTGAATTCAAACTTCAAAGAGTGAAATGATCTCTTA
Organism: Avicennia marina; assembly: GCA_019155195.1. NCBI lineage: Eukaryota > Viridiplantae > Streptophyta > Magnoliopsida > Lamiales > Acanthaceae > Avicennia > Avicennia marina. Next base: position 13,444,655 of record CM032753.1, read on the forward strand.
AACTAGATGCCACTGGTCGGTTGTCAGACTTCAAAAACTAGAAACACCACAATGCAACTTTCAGCATTTAACAACTCAGGTCATAACTAGACGAATCAAACGAAGATCTTAAAGTCACATTAATACAACATTTACTGTGAATTCAAAGTAAAGAGTGAAGTGATCTCTTAAACTAGTTGCCAATGATCAGTGTCAGAATCCAAAAGCTAGATACGCCTTAATAAAGTCCTCAGCATTTAACAACACAGATCATAATCAGATGAAATCGAAAAGGTTTATTCCCCAACCAGAAAAATCGAAAAGATGGGGTGTCAGAATTCCAAATGCTTGATTGGGTAAATTTGAAATTTCTCGTTCGTACATAGTACATCCATTACTTTTTGAGTTTTAGTTCACGTAATCATCAAATATACGTTACACCAGGTGAAACGAAATTACATCTTAAAACTTTAAAACCGATCTCTATCAACCACCAATTAATTCAGAATCTAGTCAACAGAAGAAACTCGCAGTCAACTGAGATCTGACCTCGTAACACAACGAAATAAAACCGCATACAGAAAAGAAAGTTCTCCTAGAATCTCAGAAAAAAGATCCTCAAGAACAAAGAGTAAATTCAAAAGAATTCAATATACGAAATAAATCATATGGAAAAGATCACAAACGACGGTGCTCACTAAATCCATCCTCGACTAGATAATTGAAGGTGTGGCCATCGCAGTTGTAGGTGAACTTGTTGTTCGTGGCTGGGAGTTTCTGGAGGCACTGCGCGGCGATTCCGGTGAAATTCCCGGTAAACTCGGTATATTCCGTGAGGATCACAGTCCCGCGGGCGACGAAGCTGTAGATCAACGATTGCTGGCCCATCTTCTACCCCTCTTTCTCCCTCCGATAAACCCTAGGCCTAGCCTCGGCGTGCAGATATATGCTCCGTATGTATGTGAAACCGTAAAATTTAGAGAAAGAGGTGAAAACGACAGAGCGGAAAGAGGGGAAATTGTGGGTTCTTAACGGGGACAGTCTAGTTTACATTTCGAATTCGGTGGAGAAAAGCAAAAGCGTGTAATGAGGGACACGATTTCTTCCTTTTCCAAAGAAGAGAAATTTATACCAAGTTGTCCTTTCGAAAGGAAATTTTTTTTTTTTTTATTAATTTGCTATTCGATTTTTTATTTCGAAACATAAGCTACCCTTTAAAAATGATTGGCTGTGGACTTACAAATCACTCTTTAAAATAATTCATTTTATCACTTTTCTCTCTTATTTTATATTATTTTTAATTTTTTACACTAACTTTAACTTCCTTTCGAAATTCGCATTCAAACAGAGCAGATTTTGATTTATTATTTTAAGTTTAAAATTTCAACTTCGATTCCACTGATTCGAATACGCCTTCATGATTTTCCCTTTTAAGTAAATGTGTTGAATATAAAATCTACCAACCCACATCATTAGAATTTTTTCTCTAAATTAAAATCTATTCTTTGAAACATGATTTTGAATTCTTTATTTGCACGCACGTCATAAATAATGTGTTTCCTTAATTGATTAATTAATTATTCAACACACGCCCTCAGTTAAAGAAAGATAACCCACTTGAGTTCGTGCAATTGTTTGGTGCATTAAAATATAATACGAAGAGTGATTATCAAAAAAATATAAATTGAAAAAAAATTTATTTGGATGTTAATTTTAACAAAGGCAAAAGATATGCTTGTGATTAAATTGAGAGTCTACTTTTGAAAATTGGTTTTGAGAAATAGGGAAAAATTTAATTTTTGAGGGTAAATAGTATGATACTCAATATAATTGAATGATAATGATTTTGTAAATTAGTGTACAAAGTTGTTTGACACAATAAGTTAATATATATATATTTGTAAAAATGACGTAACATAATATTAGAATAAAATATTATTAGAATGATTTGCTTATGAGAATGATGCGATTTATTGATTGAATAAAATATTATTAAATATTTACAAGAATAATTAGATTATATTGATTAAATAAAATATTATAAGCATTTGGGAGATGGAAAGGGATAGCCAAGGGTCAATTTTTATAACTCAATAGCGCCAAATGTAAAAATTGTTTATCTAAATGGTTGCCCATACATGGCCAGTGTTATAAGTGTATAAATATATAGAACAGGTAAATATAAAAGAATGAAAATAGATAAATATATTTTAATAATCAATAATTAGCTTGTGTATATTTTTTATGGAATGAAATTATTGACTATGTTATCTCCTTTAAAAAATAATATATACTTTAATTATTATATATTTTAAATGCATCATCTTTCTTTCTCTTGTTTAAAAAAATACGCAAATAATATCAAAACAAACACATCCATTGAATAACTGTAAACTAGACGGAGCCTACACTATTCAATATTCAAATCGATGTTAGATAAATGTAGGTATCATATCTGATGTAAATTTATATAATTTTATATGTGTTTATAAAAAAATACAAGTACTTGAACAAAGTGTTAAACGTATCAATTTAAAAAATCAAAGATTTTGAGTTTACAAACTAAAAAAATTTATACATAAATTTGCATATAATTAACAATAATTTTTCTGTAACTAGAGATTATATTAATATCATCTTTTTAAATTTTAATATATACATTTTTGTTTTTAAACTTGAGAGTCAGAACCATTAGTCAAACCAGGAGTAACACATGGACCGTCCCGGAGTTGAAACTCCCCCGGACTCCCTCAAGCATTACGCGGGCTAAACGTGATTTACTCTTCCATTTGGAGACAACTGTGATTTCCCCGACAGCAGCGTCAGAGCAGATGTGCTGTCTGGAAAAAAAAAATCAATTAGCTTGCAATCCAAGCCAAGTATTTTTCAGGGCCCTGTGGCGGGTCGTACTTGGGCTGTTAGGGAATATCCACTTCCACACACACGCGCGGGAGTAGCCGTATAGAGTCAAGGAAGAAAGACCGCGGCGGCGGCGAAGGCGAAAAAGAAAAAGTGAAAATGAAGAAGAAAAGGAAGAGACGAAATGGTGAGAGGAATGACGCAGCTCAACAATTCCATTCTGTATTTTCAACTCCTCGCGTTGCATCTGTAGTCCGTTGACATCGTTGCTCTGTTATCCCACCTGCCTCGAGTGAAAGTCCCATGTTTTCCTCAAAATCTCAAGCCTAAATGTCCTCTGGGTCGCTGCAATTTCCGACAGTCAATTTTAGGAGCGACAGTTGAGGTCTCTTTCTGTTTAACCCTTTTTTGGTTGTTTTCTTTCTCGTTGGGGTATTCGATTCTCTGTCGAATGCAGAGTTGTCTTATGTTCGCACATGGCACGCGGATGGTTTATACTTTGGGACTGTGTTTTGGTTTGTGGTTGAATTTACGTGTCTGAATTTCAGCCAACGAATTAATCACCCTGGAGAGTGCACATTGGAATTTACGTTTCTCCTTTAGAACTGAAGTTTGCTCCAGATTCCATCCACCGGAAATCGCCATTTTCATGGACGGGATCTCGCGCAGGTGCATCATTTTGCATGTGCATTACGTACATCCAAATACAGATTATGATATGCAGGCACAAATGATAAAATGACAAACCACGAGAGGGTGGGCAAATCTAATTTAACTTCAGGTCAAGCTGACGCCGAAGACAAGTATTTTTACAACTTCTTAGATGACATCATCTTGCAAATTCTACAGATCAAGTGGTGGCCTAGGACTGGTATATACAAAGATCTCTGAACTGAATGAAATTCCGACACCTAAAGTTTTAAACTTGCCTGATTCTAAATTGCCTATAAATAGAGATTATCTGCGCCATAAACTTCATCAGCATTGAACTTCCCATGTTCTGAGACAGCCTTCGCCTGTGAAGGTTACGTTGTCTGTCGCACAAGACGGATCTAGAAATAATCAGATGGGACTGAGAAGGAAGATGAAAAGCTCCAATTCTCGACCTCAGGATACTCAGATCTATGAGACCTACGCGCTAGCCAACTGCGCCACCACCCCAGTTGCAGAGAAGCTTGTTGGGTCAACCTACTTTAACATTTTTATCAAATTCACTTTTTTGCAATTAGCAAATTTAACGTTGAAAACCAGGTGCACCAGTGTCCACCCTCGATAAAATAATTTCTTATTTTCTTCTGTGTCTGTTCCATCTCGTGCTATTGTTCCCCATCCTTTTCGGTGCTCCGTTTCCATCTTCCTTCTGATCCCTTGTGGATGTTACATTGGAAAAAAAAGTTATTTAATTTTATTTAAAAAATTAAATTTTAAAATAAAAAGTTTGATTTTATTTATTTTTATTGTCAAAATTAAAAATGTCAACTAATTTCATAAAAATAATAAATATGAGAAATGTCATTCATAATTAATATAAAAACTATTGATATATAAAAACAAATAATTTTTTATATTATAATGATCAAACAATTTTTAAATTAACTACATAAAAAATAATATGCAAAATTAATTATTAAATATTATATATAATTAAGTATTAATTTACAATTTATTCTAACAAATAAATTTCTCATATTTTTAGTATGTGCAAAATTATTACAAATTATAATTTTATTGTATTTTAAATAATAAAAAATATAATTTAATATTAAAAGTATAATAATAAAGAAATTTTAAAAGATATTATAAAGAAAGAAAATTTGAGATAAAATATAAATAAAAATGAATTAAAAGATAAGGAAAACAAATATATTAAAAATAATCTAATATAAAATTAATACAATTATATAATTTAATATACAATTTATTTTTTTAAAATTATAAATATAAATAAGAGAGTTTGACACGGCCATCAACAAACTGCTGAATGTTTTTGACTTCAGTATTTGGACGAGTAGGCTCGTATGGTTGTGCTGGAACAGCATTTTCAAGATCTCATTCATCTGGAAGATTTACATCTTTCCATTGAATAGTTTTGGTGGTTATGACATTAGATCTAGTTAGATCTATTTGCAAAAGAAGAGTCTCTCCTCTGGTGGAGGACATCATCTTGATTTTTGAAGCAAAGGCTGAATGCATAACTTTGAAATGTAGACGATAAATAATTGCTATCGGAATAGATCCTTCAAGCATTTTATAATTATGAGTTTGAATTTGAAGAACGAAAGATTTGAGAATGTTTTTGTCCTTCAGGAAAATGGTTAAATTTGAATAATAATCAAAAGAAATAGGATCTCGACATAGGCTAAACTCAATGGTGCTGAGTAAAGAATCAGCGAAATTTGTGAACCTAGTGTCTCGAAGTGTTGAAAAATTGAAGTGTTTAGACCTTCTCTGGTCAATGGTTTGAATCTAACTTGGACAAAACCTAAATAGATGAATTTGAAACTTTTTTGAAAAAACTTTTGAAGTATTTTTTGCGAAAGAAGTGGAATGGTTTCAAAACTCTTAGAAATCTGAATATCCCTTTCCTCAGTTTTGATGACAAAATCATTTTTGAAATTGAAAATGTTTGATTTTTCATAAATCTCATATTTTTTGACTTCTGAAATTTTCTAGATATCAATAGCCTTGTCAAAATTTTCTATATATATATTAAAGTGAAGTTGGTGCAGGGAGGCTTCACATCCCTTACCTCATTTAATGTGCGTGAAAAAAATCCCCTCCATCCTCGCATCGGCCCTCCTCAACTTACTCTATTTGTATTTTTATTGACATTTCTAATCGGAATCATTGAATATGCTTTTATTTTTAACTGTTTGTTTTTTAAATATTATGTGAAGTGATAGTTAAAAAAATTTAAAAAATATAATAATTATAGTTAAAAAAATTTAAAAAATATAATAATTATAATGTATAAAATTTTTATAAAAATAAAAACAAACATATCCCTTCTTTGTTTTATTTTTCCGGCTATATGGCGCTTATTCTGGGGTTTACTTGTCGCTTCAAAAGTCGCTGGGTAAAACTCTTGCTGACTTACGAATGTATATATATTTTTGTTTGAAGTGGTAACGTTGGGCATGCTGAGATTCACGAAGGTTGTTTGTCTATTTCGTATGTGGAATTAGCTGTTTTTGGTATTTTGGTGTTCATGTTTATATGTAGAACTGAGTCGCTCGCGTAAGTCGATATGCATTTTCTGTTTGATGTGTTCCTTAAGAACTTCAGCTTGTGATGGAGCGTTGCTGCTGTCCAAATTTCGCTGTTTAGTTCTTCTTTTGTGGCGTTAATGCTATAAAAGTTTCGGTGTGTATTGCTGAACCACCGGGGTTTTCGTAGTTCTCGAGTAATTAAACTGGGAATAGTTGCAATGCAGCGATTGCGGAAGTGGAATGCCTGTCAATTAATTGAATAAGCAAACAGTCTGATACGAGGAATTTATGTTCTGTTATGCTCAACATGTTCCAAATTGGATAATATTTTTGCGTTATGTTATTATTGATTGGATGTGTTTGGAATTGTGGTGTGCCGCATGACACCTGGGAAAATGTTGGTGTCCTTGAAACCCCTCCTTTTCTTGTGAGTCGAATCATTCTATTAAGCTGCAGGGTTGCCAAATCTCTATTTACTTTTAAGCTGGATATTCGATTTATATCTGCTAAGCTAAGGGTGAAATTGTAATATATTGTCTCAGGCATTATTCCACATTCCAGCTTAAATTGTGACAGTTTTGGAGTTTACGAGCATTTATGCTATGAAATATCTGATTAGTCCATCACATAATCGTCATTCTTTATCATGGATATAAGCCTTTACTGGTTCATTGAATTTATCTCTTAATTGGTGATTATGTAGGTGCCAAGTCGAAAAGATTGGCTAATTGAGCATTTTCCATTATGTGTATGAGCCATAGAATGTGCTGTAAATGGCAGAATTTGTTTCCATTCCACCGAATGCCAAGCTGCAATTTCATGTAAATGTCTTAAAAGAGCAATTCTTGCTAGCCATAACTTTCCATCTTCCAGCCAAAAGGTCTGACTTATTCCATAGCTTCAATTTCCTCAGTATGCATGAGATCTTGGTATTCTCTAGAATTGGTTCTCCATGGCTATGTTTATTTCTGCATTATCTAGTATTAATCACTACTTAAAAATCTTACAAATTAGACATCTTACTATACAAATTTTATTCCAAGTCAAATTCAAATTCAAAATTTTCTCTTTTATCTTTTATAACTAATTAATAAATTTTCAGTCATTATACTTATTTTCAATCAAATCAATATGTATTCCTATAATTTTTCTAATAATATTTATTTTTTTATTACCTTATGAACCTGTACACTATTACATCATTCAATCATTATTACATATTAAATATATATAAAATAATTTTCCTACCTACTCAAATCTTACAAACAAAACATAATTTTCATCCCACTCAAATTATCCAAAATTTCCTCCCCCATTCTAATTAGGAAACAAATATAGCCTATATTTTTTTTCTAAATATTACTATCAGTATTTTTTTTCTTTTTGTTGCAAAATTGTGGGGGTTATTTGATAATTTCCAATTTTACTTTCCTTGGGATCTTGTTGAATTGTTTTGAAATTATAAACCATATCTGTGTGCTTTTGTAGAACTATTGCGCCTTTGTCACATCTTCCATTTGAATTTTGCACATCTTTATTGCAAACCATATGCAACTGGTGCATCTCCATTCTTGAGATAACATGTTGTGCTAAATATTTGGGGTTCTCATTAGTTTCTCCTTGTCTTTAAGCATGGAGGCTTAAGTTTCCTCAGATTAAATCTTTATATTTATGTATTAGGCTTGTGAACTTGTGTTGTGGATGTTGTAATTTAGCGGGTTCTCACAATGGAAGGCCTACAGTTTGGTGTTCGTCAGTTAAGAGACTTGAATGGAAGTCCACAGTAATAGACTCCAATCAGCTGCTGTTTCTTGAGTCCCCTGGGCACTGGCTAATGCTGATAGTGACTGGTTTCTTCTTATGGATCAACTTATTCTTTTAGAAACTTTTACATACATGACCAGAGTAATTCCCTCTCAGAAGTCCCCATATCATACTTCAACAAGGATGGCTGGTGCTAATTTGATCCCTGAAAACACTTCCTCCTAGGGTAGATAAGGAAGTTTAGTAGAGGAAATCTTGCTATGGTTTGACAAATATCTCTATGTATCTGAAGATAGAAGCAAACCTATGCATAAGAAAACTTATGGCATTTCCATCTTTGATATATAGTTTTACCTAGTGCAATGGCAAATGATGATGAGGTTTACTTGCATTTTGTCTGGGATTTTGTGAAAGCCGAGCTTGTGGATTCCTTGTGTGCTGTTGCTGCAGGTACCAGAATAAGACAGCTGTTGGCATCATCTCAGTGGCTCAAAAAAGAGGCAGGCACCTTGTTTATTGTTGATTAGAACTTGTTTCTGTACTTGTAATACCTTCATCATTTTGTTAAAGGAGGGGGAAGCCTTTTTCTCCATCCGTATTCATGGAATAGAGCTTAAACTTTTCTTCACAAATCAGGGTAAAAGGAAAAGGAAGATGCTAAGAATTTTCATTGAGACGATTGAAGAATTTACCATTTACAAGGTTTCTGTAAATCATTGCAAAAATTCTTATTCCATAAGAATGAAATATACTTTGGATGAAGTTTATGTCAAGATGATTGATCTTGTTGTTTTAATAGGATTAATGCCAAGGGTGACATTTTTCCTTTTTCTTTTAGAATTTTTCCTTCTCTCTGGGACATATGACGTATTTTTGTAATTTCTTTTCATGTCATTACATTTTTATTCTTACCCTTCACATTTGATGATTCATGAGTCTTTCCTTCTGGTGGCATTATCCCAACAAACTCTGCCACAAACAGATGACATAAGCAGAAAGTGGATGGCTGCAAGGCATTACTTGTCATGAAGGCTATTTTTGACCTTCCATTATCATGTTGATGTATGTTCTCAATGCCCTTATGAGTTTTGGACTCCTAAGGCCTTGGTTTCATCAAATTTGTCACGCATTTTGCTTTCAATACTTGATTCTGATTTCCTTTCCTTTTCCTTCTATTGGAATCATATTATATATTTCTTTTCTATTTAATTTTTGGACAATCCATTTGGCCCCATAATCCCTTTTGATACTCTTTACCTGATACATGCAAATGTGCATATGAATGCTCGCTAGAACAAGAAGGATAATTTGGACATGCTCTGCCAAATGCTTTATTTTTAATGACAACATATGCGTGCATATTGTATAATGCTCCGAGAAGATCCTGTATACATGAATTGACTGCTAAGGTAGCTCTTATAGATGTAGTTTGTATATTCAGCCTGGAGTAGCAATATTAGAAGATTTGCTGATTGAGTTAGCAGATGGCAATGCAATCATGTATTTGGAGCTTATATCTTTGGATAGTAGCTTGAATAATGGAATGAACAACATTGGTTTGAGCTTGTTCACCCTGTCCACTGGAGCACTTCAGAGATTTGACAATGAGGTCTGACTTTAATGTTTGAGTTTTCTAGTTTTGGGTTGTTGGCCTTTTTTTTCCCTTGCTGTACAGTATGCTTGTGTTGTTATCCTCAGTTGAATATTTGATTCATAATGAAATCATATTCTAGATCCTCATTCTCTCTGGAAAGTGGAAAGACTGTTAACTGCATAAAACGCCTGCATTTTTATGTAGAGAATTATTTTTACAATAGAGTTGTTCCCTTCCTGATAGCGCAAAGTATATACTGTGAAGCATAAAATTTTTTGTTCGGTTGGGATTGGATGTTGCTGCTTGCACATTCCCTTTTGAAAGATTTCCTTATAATTCCTTTTCATTCATGGAACTTCTAGCATAACGAATATTAAATGGATGCCAAGGTGCTCTGATTACTCTGGCATGGTTGTTTTTGTAGATTTAGCCTTTCAGCGTGTCGTGACGGTCTTAGGGATCTCTTTTTACCACGTTGCACTGCACCAATGGTTGCAGTAGGACACAGCAGCAGTGATATCTATGTATGAAGATCAATTTGACCTCCACACATTTTGGACTCTTGGAGTCCAAAGGCAGTGAGATTGAAATTTTTGTTTGGTGGAAGAAGCTTAGTTTCATGCATTCAGGATCAAAATCATCATCATTGCGTTTTGTTTTGATCAACTGCACCACTGTGGTGTCACAATTCCTGCTGTTAGGGGCCTTGACTAGTTGGTATCTCCTATTCGCTTCACTTGTGTTGTCCTCACAAATCCTGCAGTGCCCGTTGCATCCTGGATCTTTTCTACCAAGTCACTTCTATTGAACTTTTAATTTTCACATCAAGCATTACAATTCAGTGGATCGTATGATTTGTTTTGTTCATGTTCCAAAGGTGGAAATGTAGGTTCTGATATAGCTTAATTCCATGAATTTACCTAGTTATCCTTGCATGATTAACATGGAGAATAAAATGCGATTTCAGGGCAAACACATCCTAGTAAAATTAATATTTTGGCACTCATATTGTGAATAAATTATTCGTGATATAGTCAAAGGGCCGGCATTCATGCTCTATCTTTCATCCCCTGTATTCTCGTGCTCACAGTTGATAGAATGGGTTAGCAAATATCCTGTGTCCATTAGGTATCAAGAGAGCACTTTGTATGATTGATACAATTGTTTTGAGACGTTGAAGCTATAGAATTTCCAACAGGCTTTTTATTTGATTGTGTTGGTCAGTTCTTATTCTTGCATCTAAATCTCTGAATTCTTTGGGATCAACGAATGATTAATTAGTTTGTCACGTGTTTATAAGAATTCTTTCTCCTACTTCAAGCTCTCCACTAATGCAGCCTAAGAAGCCTAGTTCTAGAAATTTCAACTTAAAGTTCAACAATTTTTTTTATTGGCGGGAGGTACTACTTCAGTCTCTTCCTTGAGCCGACTGATATGTCCATGTCATTTGTAAGTATAGCTGTTGCTAAAGTCAGTGACACTATCTCATTCTTCTTTTTCTGCCTGGTTGGAAGGTCCTTGGAGCTAATATATTTTCTTTGATTGAAAGGTACAAATGAAACCATCCTGACTGTCGGCTGAGTTTATATCTCATCCTTTCTCCTTCATTATTTTGAAAATGATATGATGGAAACCACCTTGTTTGAAAATTTCGGCCTAAACCAATTTAGACTTTCTTCATGAAACTTTACCCACGACAGATACCTTTCTGAATTTCTGAGTAACTAAAGCCTACACGATTCTTTGGAGGATTTTTATTTTTTAAAATGGCTAGGCATCATTTAGTTCCATTTTGTGAGTATTTCACATTTTCTGTAGTAGAGTCATTTTACCTCTGAGTTTTATGGAAGCTGTCATGTTAACAAACATAGTCCAATTCAGGCAGCCTCAATATTAGTTCCAGAGCATATATAGATGGGTTTTGACAATTTTCTAGCAATCAAGGGGAGGTACATAGGAACTTAAATGACATTTTTCCCAGTCAAAAAGAAGCAAGACAATGGTGAAAATGATGGAATTTCCGAGAGGATCCGAGCAATGGAGATACAAAATTAAGCCTAAAAATGTGATTCCAGTAAGCTACTCACTATTTGCAAGTGAAAGGAACATTCCTTTGACTGAAAAGTTCTATTCAAACTGAGTAAGATATTGCGCAGGATAATGAGGATTTATGGTGTTGATTTGAAAAAGACTATTGCTCATGCATAATATATTCAAGCCACAACGCCATTACTGCTTTACGTTCAGGCTTTTCCATCTTTGCTTTATGGTATTACTATCTTTTGTTATTTTGTTCAATCATTCATTTAAACGTTTTTCTTGATTTCTTGTTCTCTTCCTGTGTCAAATACGGAGGTTTCATCACCAAGTGTCCAAAGAAAAATCCTGGGTTTTGCCTCTTTGAATTATTTAGTCTGGACAAGCAATGGTGGGGAACATGGGAAAACGACGGGCAATAGCTAATAATTATTTTTTAAAATATCACAAGAACAAAAGTACATTTCAGAAGATAATCCTTGTGCCCTACAATCTTTACACGCCATCAATATCTTTTCAAAAGAAACTTCTTCATTTACATTTAATCAATTCTGTGTGTTCCCGTTTTCTATAAAGTGTGAGAGCTCAGGCTTTTGATATTCATGCCTGTTTTACTGGATGAGTTATAGAGGAAAAAGGAAAAGCAAGAGCGAGAGAGCGTGGGTTTGAGGAAATAATGGAATTGCATCATAAAGGAGTCTTGACTATGAAATTACAATGCTAGTTTAATTCCACGCATATTTTAAGTTATCTATTGTTGCTTGACCTCGTTATCTGTGGTGATGGAATACCAATCCCAATTTTTATCTTTAAAGGGTCTTTAAAACCACCGTTAATTGTGGTTAGACTCTGCATTATCTGGCATAGAGCAAGACGCTTGATGCGTGAGTTATTACAATAATAGGAGGAAAATGGCATGATTACGGAGTAGATAAAGAGTCACTGTCACAACAATTCGTCTTTTTGTTTCTGGATCTGTAATTACGTCCTTAGCTTGTTATCATTGTATAATTATTACTGTTTCACCTGAAAAGAGAAAAGAAATTAGTTTCTTTAGCAGGACAGGAGACTCTGATGAATCCCAGCTAATCCTACCAGATTTTGTGTGGGGGCAAAAGTTAACTGTATCCTGGGGGTCCTGCCCCGTTTAATTTTCCAATGCCAGCTGCTTTATTTTGCTTTAGTGAAAGTGGCACTGACGACATTTGGACAAGTAACTATTGATATTGACTGAGAAAGGTATACCGTTAGAAAACCCATAAAAGACATTATTAGCTATTCTTCTTCTTGGATGCTGCGAGTTCTTGTTTATAATGGTGACATGTGCAATGAATACTTTGTGGTGCTAACTTATAGATGTTTAACCTTGAAAAATCTCATAAACTGGTATTCATTAGAAAATTTTCTTATGATGATTTGGCATGCATTCTGTGACTTAGGGAGACATGATCACATGGATGTTCTGTACGGAGTGATTGGATGTTGATGGTAAGAAAGGGTAAGCTTGTATGTAGGACATGAGTAAGATGAGGAACAACGGGAAAAGAATGAAGAACTTCCTGCTTTTGTGGATTCTTCCTATGATGCTCATGCCTTCATTTGATGCCCTCTTTTATCTTTTTGCCCTTTATATATTCGAAATTAAAGTTGGAACAACTAACAGGACGAGAAACATATGGAAAATCTGATTTAAGATGGAAATAATTTAGTCCGCTTCCAAGAATTCTGCTCAGATGATGACTTCTCGAGTGTTGAGTGGGAATATGTTCTTTTCAGTTCACTACTTCCTTCTCTTTTCTTTTTCTAAGTTTTTTATTTTTTAATTTTCTTTACCTAAATTTATAATTTTAAAAGAGGCAGAATACAGTTACAATGAACCAGTGGCCTAAATTTGAGTTTGAACTACAATCTCAAGCTTTATTGAAGAAAAGCTTAAACTTTGCACGAGATTTTAAAAATCCAAATTCGTCTGAAGTTCTATACGTCAACTATATGTCGAACTTATTAAATCTTGTGACTTTGTTTTGTTTATTTGTGTCTTGATTGATTTATTGGGTGATGGTGGATAGGATGAGTTTGTCATATTTGTTCATTCTCATTTTCTCAAATATTGAATACATGCATACATGCATGAAGGGCATGTATAGCGTGCCCAATCCATAAAGATGAAACAAAAGGAAGATCAAAATCATAATTAACGCAGTGTCCGAGTCACTCGTTGTGCCTCCAATAATATATATATATATATGTGTGTGTGTGTGTGCGCGCGCGCCAATGATATTGGTAGTAATAAATGAATGGATGTGAAATTAATACCGATTATCAGCGATATGATCAAATCTAAGTGATTAGGTCTTGTCCTTGTGAAGCCTTGATTAGCGAAATCGCACAAAAGTTTCAATCTATGTAGTTCTATTTTGTGTGTACACATCTTTACTATGTTATTATTTTAATAAAAATATTTAATTACACATTTTACAATTACATAATTGTCTTTATTTTGTATTCTTTTTTGTTTTCTATCATTTTTTTTTCTTGTAATTTCTTCCTTTTAGTGAGGATGTCAATAATTATATTTGGTCTTTTAATTAAATTTCCAAAACTGAGACGGAGTTGATGTCCTTCGCCGGCACAATTTTCAAACTTACATTGAAGTATTTAATGTGGTTTTATTTGTTGTTTGGATGTAAATGCTGGAAGTAAAAAAATTGACATGAAGATTTAAGAATATTATGAAAGTAAAAGTGAGAGAGATTTAAAAAAAAAAAAAAAAAGTCAGTTTGATGTGTACTACGTTTAAAAAAAATGATGCAAATTTACATCCAAAAATGAAGTTGTTCTCTTTTCAACATTTGTACATGTTACAAGAAATTAATGACATCCCAAACCGCCCAATTAACAATAATTCAATTAATTGACTTCACAAGAACTAAAAAAATAAAGAAATATAAAGAAAAGGAGGTGCATTTTTTGTGGGGGTCAAAGACTCCATGTAATTTTATAATAGAGCAAGGCGGAGATAAGAGGCTTGGGCATTGGGTTTTGTGTGGTGATAGAGAAACTACGATGATGCTTTTGCTTTTTCTTTCCTTATTTACAGCGTACATCATTCTTATATTTACATTTTTGTCATTTCTTTTTATATTCCAACTTATTTTCCCAAAATTTCTAGGCAAAAGGAAAAAGACAGCCCGATTTTCCTCCACCTCGTTCGATCTAGGAAACAATGGTCAAATATAATAATAACTGTGATGCATGATCGAGTGTGAAATTAATACAGATTAAAGTCATATGATATATTAAATTATGTGCATGCATATATAAATTATGTGCATGCATATATCGGTTTACATTGTTCAGTGTTTTCAGATTCAGTATATAACTAGCCAAGGACGCGCGCACACTCTACGTGTATGCATTGTAATTTAAATATTTCTGTTCTTAATACGTAAATATTTTAGAATACATTACACACATATATTCTATTCTAAAATTTAAGCAAAAAATACATATTTTATATATGTGTGTACTTGTTTTATTGATGATAGTAAAACGTAAAGCTATATTATATCTTTTTTTTTTTACAATAAAGATAATTTATTAAAAATCAAAGTTATATTAGACAATTATATAAACCGAGAGAGAAAGCCAATTTAGAAAAAATAAATGATAAAAAATGAGAAAAAAATAGTGGGAAAATAAATTAAAAAAAGGAAGATATTATAGAAAATTAATATTGAAAACTAAATGATGGTTACTGTGCACCCTCTGTATTTAATTGTTGATAGATTGTTTTGGATATATTACAAGCCAAAAATTTTCCTTTTCTTTGTCCAATCTTCTAATAAACCAATCTTTTTGTCCTTTTCGGACTTCTCATCCTTTATTTTCTTTCCAATATTTCCTTTTCTTTATAATGCACAAGCTAGGAGTAAATTATGGTGTGATATTATGATCATCATGCCCCCTAGCATTATTATAGTACTTCATGATATTTTTCATGAATACTTATCTTCATGTTGTAACTCAAAAAATAATAAGAAAAGCACTTGGGCCTCCACTTAAGTTCCCCTCCATGCCAAAATGTTTGTTATAATACTGATACTTTGTTCCAACCACACCCTATTTTTGGTATATAGGAAAAATAATTGATATTCTTCGTAGCATCAAAAGAGAAATAGGATATGATTATTAAATTTTGTGGTTTACAGAACACTAATCTCATGAGGGATTAAGTGCGTGACAGAATCTTGGTGATTAAGTCCATAAAATCTGCCACACTTAAAGAAAATGGAGCTAATTAAGATTGGTTTCCTTAAATTAAAGTCAAGTGTGAGGTTGACTGCCATACCCATAATATTCAGGTTTCAAATATACATTTGATAATCATTCACAATCATCCCATTAATTAATTAAACAAGCCTCCCACTTAAATACAAATGGCGGGGATCAGTCAAGATCTGTACATCATCAAGGAACAACCTGGGCCTACTAAATAAATTACACTTTTTTTAAAATTCAATCCAGTTAATGACATTGCACTTTCACATTGTGATGTATGAATGACGATAAAATTATTAAAAGTTTTAAAATTTTAATGTCATACTGTGCTTGATGTTTACATTATCTTTGTTGAATATAGTAACAATGCAATGTGCCGTGATTTATGAATCTTATTCCGTGGGAAATGCCTTTACAAAATTCCTGAAATTATACCTTCAAGTTGAACCATACAGATCTACCAAAAAGAAAAATAAAATAAAATAAAATAAAGTGTGGGGCACCAAAAGTCAATGTCTTCATTTGGCAGCCTTTTCTTTCGTAAATTAATTCACTAAACCAAATAGGGTTTTGCATAGTATACTTCCATGTTAAGTTAAATTTCTCCATTGAGGGTTCTTCCTTCTCTCTTCCTTAACACTTCTCTCTTTGCCATTGCTGTCCTAATCCATCTCTGCTATCACTGTCTGGTTAATGGATATTGATCTCTTGTGGGCTGTTGGGGGGTGCAGGTTTTCCATTTCCAAATTGCATGGCAACAACACTGAAACTCGACTCTTCCTCACCATCATCACCAATTCTTGAAATCTCTATAAAATCCCACCATTTTTATCTTCTGTTTATTGCCCTTCTCTTCATCATTTTTGCGATTGTGAGCTCCTCTTCTGCCGACCCTTCAAGCATGGCCTCAACCACAGCCACTCTTCCCTCTCATGAAACCCGTGTCTCAGGTTCCTCTCCTGAAAAACCTGCTGCAAGAACAATGGCTTTTCGCCCCGGGAAGAGGGGGAATCGTCGATCCAGAGGAAGAGAGTTTGAAGGGAGTAAACATGAAGTTCCCAGCGGACCAAACCCTATTTCCAACAGGTAAAGCAGTCACTGCATTTTGCAGCCTCGTCAAGATCGTTTTAATCTGAAGGGATCGATCACTAGCTAGCTCAGATCGTCGCTGCTGCGGCTGTGGGGCAGAAGAAGAAGAAAATTTTTGCAACGGTTTATGTATGTTTATATAGTTATTTCCTTTAATACTACCTGCCCTCTGTAGAAGTTTGCAGCTGCTTGTTCTCATCTTCATCATTGTTATAATCATCACCTTTTTTCCTTTTTCTTTTTTTTTTTTTTATTGAACTGTTTATTGTGAAGGCTTTTCCCTTTTTCTTTTATAGCTATAAAATTTGTATATAGCTGCAAGAGACCCCACACACACACATATATATATATAAATATATATTTGTATGTGTTGAAATTAATCAGTAGTTATAGTTATATGTTGACATATTGATGAAGATGATGGTGTGTGTGTGTGTATTGCTGCTGTATTATTTCTGAGGAAACGTACTTGGAATCATTCAGTGAAGCTTGGCCTTAATAATTAACAGATTGTGCTTTTTGCCATTGCATATCTATTATAAACTTAGAGATCTTCAAATGTAAAATACCATTGAGTGAATTGTTCTGAAGTACTATGTTTGAACTGATCCCAATGAGAAAACACACAGCCCATTTGTTTGTGTGTGTGTGTGTGTGTGTGTTTTGCCTTTTTTTAGTGGGCATCTGGTTTAGGGTTTTCAGGGCCCTTTAGGGGGGCAATGCGGTCAAAAATGGTGGGTGGCAGACTTTTGTTGCCTCAAATAATTGTTTGAATGGGGGTTTTGGAGTTTGCTTTTGGTCATCTCAAGCCACAGCATCCTCCGTAAAAACTTATTAAAGTTTTCTCTACCTAAACACATTAGTATGTCGATGCCTTATCATTTCATAATCACTACTCAGTGATTTGATTATGCCAATAATATATATATATGCGCCAATCATTGTGAAATTCTTGAATTACATCAACCAAGAAATGATTAAAGCGGATGTGTAGCAGAAAATATTATCATTCTATCATTTTGATCATAATCGTTGCCACTCTTTTATTTGATTTTACTGATATAAATTAGACTCAGATTGGAAGGACTATTGATTCAAAATCACGGAATTATATAGTAAAACGAATGCTAAAATAACACTTAATAGTTGCTTGAATGTTACTGCACTTAGTTCATTGTAAAATCTTCTATAAGATAACGGCTTTATCTAAAAACAATTAGGGCCAAATTAACAGAAAATTAAGATAAACCCTTTTTTTTTAATTCCCTCTTTTTTTTTTCAAAAAAATAAATAATTTTAAGAGCCCTGCAGTAAAGGATTTATGATCCTTCAGTGCAGAATATCTTTTTCTTCATGAAAATAAATCCACACAATAAAGATGAAAATTTTCTGACCCATAAAAATCGATTTGATCTCTCTCTCTCTCTCTCTCTCTCTCTCTCTCTCATGCACTAGTATTACACAATTATTTTCCTTTCATCAGTTCTTTACAAATTTGAAATTAATTTACTGCTTTATGTAGAGGTTCAGTGATACTTATAATTTAATGGATTCTAAAACATTAAGACTATGTTTGGTTCTTGGATATCAAGAGGGAAAGAAAAAGAAAATATAAAGGAAAATCATTTTTTTTGTTTGGATAGAAAATAAAATACAAGGAAAAGGAAAATAAGAGAGAAAAGGCACTATTAAAAGAGAAAATTACTTTTCCTCATAAAAACGGGAGAAAAGACTAGGAAATCACTCTCGACTCACTTGTAAGAAACTTCGGATGCTTGCCTCTGCTCTCTCTCTGACATCTCTCTCGCACATCTCTCGATTCTTTCTTCTACTCTATTGTTATCTTTAACAATTATGTTGTTTCAAGAAAATTTATCAAGTTCTTATAGAACAATTCCATCAACAATCGATCGACAAGCTTTTCCTTCGAATCAAAATTTTGATGTACAAGTTTCTGGTCAAAATCAAAATAGCCAATGGATGAAGAAAACAATTAGAAAATCTATTTATAATCTTCACGGTACCTCAAAATAAAATTATTCAAGGAAATTTATTTAACTTGTTATTCTTCTTGGAAACCAAACAAACCCAAGACTTTGGGTTTCTTTTGATTTCTATTTCCTTTGTCTTTGTATTTTCCTTTTCCTCTTGAAATCCAAGAACCAAACATAGTGTATGTGAAAACACATAGGTCTTGCCGCGTTCTTGTAACAACGGACTGTCCCCTCCGAGATTATGGACTGGGCCTATAAAGCCCAACAAAGCAAAGATCTTGGCCCCAATAAATAGACTACAATAGGCCCAGTTGAAGTGAAAATTTTCACTAATTAATCGAAATTCAGGCATTTCTGCCAAATAACATTATGACTTGGTTTTGCGACTACAAGACTACCTCAATTTTCTATGCGGAAAATAGGAAGAGGACGGCTAAAGCTGCAGATGACATAACTAAGAGCAAGGAATTTCAGACAAGGTTGTGATTGGCAAGGTGGGACATTTAAACGATTTGGTCATCCTGGACATTAGTCTCTTACAGCTTTAGCAACCTCTCTTTTCTCTCTTTTTGCCCTCTTGTCGTCAAGTTTCTGGTGATAGTGCTGATTACAGGGCCATTACTAGTCAGGATGAAGCTGTTTAAGCAATTTCTTGTTGAAGTTCTGATGGCGAGCCTTCTACACCACCAGAATCTGGTGAATTAAATTGAGCATTGTGCAAACGGAGTGAATTATGTGTCTTTAACACAATGGATAATGAAGAGTTTGAATGCTACTTGGCTTTGGAATCATCACTAATTCATACACCCCCACTTTAGTGTTACGTGCAAATTAACTCATTTCAGTTTCTTGAGTATTCCCGAGATGTCAATCAATTGCGTTTTTTCGGAGTTGAATGTTAATTAGCATATAGCCTGAACTTTAGTTCAAGTGGACTTTTTGGGGTTTCTGATTATAAAATTGACTTGATGTTTTAACATTGATTTAAAAGTCTCAGTTCTAAATTTTCGAAATAAATCTCATGTCCACTCTTATCTGTATCCTTCGTATACAATCATAGTATGCAATGCAAAAGTTGCACGTTTGGTTTTCCGAGGGCATGCTTAGGTGGCGTTTGATAAAACGATATTTGAATCGAGAATTGGAATGAAACTTATAATTGTTGTTTGGTTTACTATTATTGGAATCGTCATTTGAAAATTATATAAAAAATTTTTTAAATTTATCAAATCCTATATAATTAATTAAAATATATAAGTTATATTAAATTATAAATATATAATACATACACTATATATAATTAATTAAAGATAATGCCTATGCTTTGTCCAATTAAATGTAAAATTACTAAATTAGCTTTATAAAAAACTTTTGTTTTTCTCCTTTTTTTAATGTATTTTGTTCTTTTTTTTATATTTTTTCCCTCTATCTTCCATTTGGCTTGTTAAATTAATATATATTATATATATATATATATATTTACACCTTAAAAATTAATGATTATCTCTATATATAATTATACCATTCAATTATTATTATAAATTTCATGCATACAATTACTACACAAATTCAGATAAATTTAAGTTTTCGCAAACAAATATAATTTTGATAGGACCCCCCAACAAAATTTCTATCATTGTTATCCCAAAAAATTCTTTAACCAAACATAACCCTTGAAACTGCTGGAAAGTATCCATCCGTCGTGTTTTCGAAAGGTGCCTGTAGTTATTATTATGATTGCCCAAGAACTGAATGCATATCATCATATGTGCTGTTCTTCCATGCATGTTGTTAAGAGTCTGTTCTTTTGTTATTGCATGTCTGTATTATCTATCCTCTTGATTTTTAAAAAAGTACTTAGTTATTCGTTTTGATCAACAGTTGGTACAATGACGCTATTCCTTTTCATGGGCTTGTTCAGAGAACCATCTTGTTTTGTGTGTGTTTGCATATTGTCCCCTTTCTGAGGGTGTAGCTGGCGAAGAAGTAGTATCAAGTGGGCTATTTCTCTACATGCATTTAGAAACGCACGCCATATTAGGCTCAATTTCACCATTTCACTTACAATCAAAAGCACAACTAGAATTTAACACAAAATTCATAGATTTAATTTCAGTATTTGTAAATTGGGGTCAAAATTAAATCAGGTTGAAGGATCTAAAAAATAAACTAATCAAAGTCAGATTAATATTTGTATTAAATGTTTGTATCCTAAATCGACCCATGATCTGATTTAATTGTCACTTGTAGATCCAAGTACAATACAAAATTAACAGATTGGAGTTGATCTTGTCAGTGATACGCTTTCTAACACTAAAATATAATGAATGATATTTGTTATATATATAAAATTTTCATTAATTAATAACACATAGAGGGTTGTTTATATCAATATTCTAGCAATTATTTATATATATAAATCTTGTATAGAATAAAGTTTTGCATTTATCTATTTGATTACATTAAGGGGCCCCTTATTCATAAGGGGATATGATCGTGGATACAAAGACTCTTTGTACATAATCACTAAATTTGTTTATGAGTCACAGACTCTTTTAATGGATATTGGAGAATCGGTACAATTTGCATATCTTGTATTTATATGGTGAGTGTCATACTTTATAATATAAAATATTGAAAATATATGTGTAAATACATTATTAGAGAATGTATATTTAAACGTTAACTCAAGGAATAGAACAAACTTAAAGTTTCTAAGTGGACACCGTATTGGTTTCTCATCCAACATTTCAACTACGATTCAAATGACATTGGAAGCGTTTGTGAGTGGAATGAACACGTGAGTACTTAAAAAATGGGCTTACCACATTAAAAAATCAAGTTGCCAACTAATTAATTTGTCGTGCAAAGTTTTTCATGGCTTGTGCTTTTGGATGTTAGACAACATTATTTTCTCTCCTTAATAACAAGAAAGCCAGAGATCATTGGGAGTCATAGGGTAAGATCGAGTCAAGCACTTGCGCTCATGCTTGAACTTGAGTCCGTTTAATTTAAAAAAAAAAAAACTCATTTTCATGGCTACAAGCATTTGAACTAAAAATCTCATATAAATGATAAGGCGTTCCTACCATCAATCCAACCATCTAATTGTTAACTTACATAATTCTATTGACTTACAAAAAAGTAAATAGGAAAAGAATGCATGAGCAGTTGCGCCCTAGAGCATTGGAACCTACCCTTCAATGTTTTAAAGATGCTAGGTTAAGTACACTTTTACTAACACACAAACACACACACACACACACACACACATTGAGCTCTAATCGAGTTTTGAATGAATTGTTCAACTAAGTTAAATCGAACAACTCTGTTAAATCTGAATGGAGTCGAATAGCTTGGTTAAATCTCACCCCGAATCTCAAAACTAGCTATGCAGAAAGTGGGGAGCTTGAAAGTGCACTGCACAAACAATACATCACCCTCATGCTGGTTTTTACATTTTAGAGTTATGAGGTTATGGTTAGATACATATTCTGATGATCTATTTTCATTCCAATAAAATGCACATCTCCAATATATTTATCCATCAAAATAATTTTTTTTATCTCGTTTTTTCTCTTATTTTAACACTGTTTTTAAATTTTACACCAACTTTTATTTCAATAAAATTCACATCCAAACAAAAAGTTTTGTTTATCTCACTATCACACTCTTTTATTTTTTATGATGAAACTCACGTATATAAAATTCATATATAGAACGATATCATCAGCAAAAAATTGTAAATTTCAACACCCACAAAATAAATTCAATTTCGAATCATATATGAGTGTGTGTGTGTGTGTGAGTTGATGAAGACCAATGCTATGTTTGTACACCAATCCACACAAACTTTCATCCTATGAAATTCACATGTACAAACATGTTATGTATTAAATTATTTATATGTTATTTTTACGCTTTTGTTCAATTTACATATCAATTTTTATTTCTGTTAAAATTTACATCCAAACAGAGTTCATGTTATATTTAAAGAAGTTAGAGTAACGACATGAAAGTTCTCAATATTTATTTAGAAAGCATAGAAATAGATCTCAGTTATTCTTAATTGTGCTACCATATTGCCGTCTATTAAAATAGTAATCAGGTGATTATACGAGTTACAAAATTATTAACATGCAACGCAACTTGCGCACGCATTATGCACGTGTATATAAGGGCTTAATATGTTCATAACATTAACATATTATTATATTATATAAATATTGATAATTATATAATTATATTATATTTTAAATTGAACTATTCAAAAATGTATTTTATTTTATATAATTTTATATATGATTCATCATATTTTAAATATTACATATTTTGGATGTAATAAAATTATAAATTATTAGAAAATTTAAAATGCAATTTTTATATAAATGAGAAGATAATTAAAAAGTAAACTAGATAATGGAATATAGTTAATAAAAATTAATTGGAAAGTGTGGAAGAAAGAATAAATATAAAAATAAATAAAAGAGGGTAATTTAAACTTTTTACTTTAAATTCCAAAATGGCAGTGATTAGAGGGGTCTTAACATATATTATAACGATGATGACATGATGATGATATGTATATGCAAAAAATATTTATACATTATAAAATTATTGTATTCTTAATAATAAAAATATTCAAAATTAAAAGTATAAAACATTAAAATAAGAAAATAAGAAGGATCAAAAGAATATAACAACAAAAATTGAGAGAAAATATGAATAAATGTAATTAATTAAATAGAAAACTGAGAAAAAAAAGATGAAAAATAAAAAAAATTTAAAATAAGGATAGTCATTTAATTTCAAAATTTGCAACCAAACAGCCACATTTGCTTAATAATAATTATAATAATAATAACATTAATAATGAGGAGGAGGAGGAGGAGAACAACTTTCACCAAATTTAACTAAATTATATACCAAATTAGTAAACTCATGTCACTCCACCACACAACTTGAATACAATCAAAACAAAACCTAAAAATAATAATAATAATAATATGATACTATTAATTATCTAAAAAAAGTCATTATGTCTTATGCGTAAATTCTTTATCACATGATTCGCGTAAGATTGGAACAGAGTAGGTCGCGAAATGTGAATAAGATACTTCGACAAATCTAATACTTAGCAAGCAAAAGAAGGGAATAAGAAAAGATATGAAATCATCTATTTATTATTTTATTTTATGTATAGAATTAATAATGAAAAATAAATTTCTTTTAATAAAAATTTATTTCCAAATTATTGAATCCTTTATTATAATTTTTGAATATTTAACATTGATATAACATTATCATATAGTAAAATTCATACAATATAAAAAAATCATATATGTTACATTCATATTACAGACACTTAAACGGCATAAGGAATCAATATTCCTAAATATTAAAATAAATGACACTTAACTTGTTTATTGCAAAGTAAATGTGTATATAATTCTTAATTTATATTGATATCCATTATATAACAACGAAAATACATATATTGATATAATTATATTGATTGATTTTGGAAACAATATTCTAAAACTTATGATAGAATACATCTATAAATATTCATTAAATTTTAATAATTTGTTAAGTATATCAATATATACTACATTTAAAAATATTTATATCATTATGAAAAATTACTTTCATACTTTCATGTGGTGTATATAGAATTATGTTAAATTATATATTATTATTTAAGCATGTGTGTGTGATACATATGTAGTGTAGATAATAAAGCCCTATTTGCTCAACAATAATAATTATAACAATAACTGACAACAATAATAACAACAAAAATAATAATAAAATTGTTTATGGTGTGATTGGTACAAAATAATATCATTAAATGGAAATGAAATGAATTTAGAAATTGAATTAAAATGGAAAGGGAATAGAATACTCTAACAAGTCCCATACTTGATATACACCAAAAAAAAAAAAAAAATGGAGACAAGAAAGAGATGAAATCGTCATTTTGTTTTACATTTATGATTGCTTATTTCAAATAAACATCTCTTAATAAAAATATTATTTTTAAAGATTAAATTCATCATTATATTTTTGAATATTTAATATTAATATAAAAATATCGTATAATAATATTGATATGATATATAAAGATTATGTATTTATGTCTATTATAGATACTTAAGTGGTGTTAATAATTGATAATAGCTACTACATTTTTAAATAAGTGATATTTAAATCGTTTATTGCAAAGTATTATTTATTTAATATTTATTTATAACTTTACATTGAAATTTATTATAAAAAAATAAATATATAAATTGATACCATTTTGTTAACTACGTTTACCAATAATATACTAGGCACTTATTATACATTACATATATAATATAATTATCTGTTAAATATATTAATATATACTATATTTGAAGATATTTATCTCATTATTAAAAATTAATTTAATGCTTTTATGTGATATAGCAGATTACGTGAAATTATATATATTGTTTAGGTATATGCATCATATATGTGTGTTAAAGCATATGTGTGAATAAATATCTATTCAGCTTAATTATGTTCTATTAATATTACAAATAAAATAACTGATTCTCTATATATTGGTAATATAGATGTACATATAATTTAATTTTACGTGTATTTATATAATTTATAAGTATCTACAACTAATACTTTTAACATTTAATTTATTTTATAATATATAATAATCGTAGATAGGCATCTCGTAAATCTCAACTTTTTCTGAAATTCTTGTGCACGAATTGGCAAATCAAAGGTGCCCCAATCCATCTGTTCGAAACTTGAAAAGGGTTAAATTGAATCAAAACAATTTTAGTTGCCTCTTTTACCCCCAACAATATTCCGTTATGTTTGTTTTGTTGTTTTAAGTGTATTTAAAAAAAAAAAATTTGTGTAAAAATAAGAATAAAATAAATTAAAATTTGAAAAATATAATGGTTAAAACGCGTGAATTTTTTTTAAGAATGAATCAAAACAAACATAACCTTGGTTTTCCACAGTCTTGCCCGCACAAATAACTTGCACGAAAACCCCATTTTACCCTGCCGTCTCTTTCTCCAGGTACATGAGCACTTGACCCTCGGGGCGTTTCAAGGCACTTAGAGAGACGAAGACACCGAGACGAGGGAGAAGAATGGGGAAATACGCCAGGAAAGCCAAGATGGCGCTCGAAGTCGCCGCCGTCATGGATGTTTCTCAGTCCTATCTCGGCGTTCGCACGCGCGCCAAAACCCTGGCCCTGCAATCCACCGCTCCACCTCCGTCGAACCGCGATGACTGTTACCTAGAGCTCCGCTCGCGCCGTCTCGAGAGGCCTATTCAGAGGCAGAACTCACGACAAAGCTGCGGTTGGAGAGGTAAACCGGAAATTGGAAGTCGTGAACGGTGTGTCCAGTCGGCCTCAATTGAAGAAGAGAAAGGTTTGGGAACCGAGGCGTCCTTTGGGGAAAATGATTTGGATTCTGAAGCTCGGGAAAGGTACAATCACTTCCGTGATTTTTTGAATATTTATTCTCCACCGCAATTAATTTTCTACGTAAGTTGGTGATTCAGTTTGTTAGTTTTTTTCCTCCTCTCCTTATTTTGTCGAGTATTGTTGGCAGGAAGGGCGATTGTTTTCTTTCTTTTTTGGGTTTTCATGTTCTATAGAGAAAGTAGGATTTGATAAACGACCAGAGTGAAATTCTTTTGATCTATCCTTCTCGGCTCTACTTCCTTTTTGTGCATTTCTCTATTTCGCACGAAGTTCTCTTCGAGGAAACCTTTTTCTCAAAAGTAAGTTCTGCTGATTAAATTTTTTATTTTCCTTTTTTATCCAAGGAAAAATGATTTTGAATCTTTTTCTATCGCCTTTTTCACTTTACACGGAAATGGATGTTCAGCTGTGCGTTCTAGTGTCAGAGAAGTAGTTCTTTCAAATTGTAACTACATTTCCTTCTTGGATCAATCATCTGTGTAGTGAGGTGAGTATTTGTTGGAGTGACTTTTCTCCTTCTCTTGAGTGCCTTTAACTCCAAATGGTTTGCTGTTCTCCATCATCTCAGTTTTCTATATCAGATGTGGAAATCATGTGAAATTGCTTTCACAAAAGGTTAGCGGCGATTGGGACTCAAGGTCCCTTCTTAATGATATGGCAATTTTGGCTTTTGTTCACGGGCAGCCCCACTTGTCACTTGCCTTATATAGTGCATAAAATAAACAAGATGCACGTACGGATTTACCCCACAGTAATTGTGGTTCAACGTTCTTGTTTTCCAATTTGCTGATAAAGGCCTCTATTGCTTGCTTGTACCGTCGTTATGTTGCTGCACATTGCAGAAATATATTACTATTTGTTATTTAACCTGGACCGTGATTCCTGGTTATTAGATTTTTCTTTGGCTAATATCCTCTGGCAGACTAATATGCTGCGATCGGACGGACATTCAAAATCACTTTTTGAGATAAAGTTAGAAAAAAAAATCTGAAATGAGAACACTTTTAAGATTTGATATGTAAATGTTTTATATGTGATTGAAATGTGTGAAAGATAAAGAATAATTATTAGAATGATGTAAAAAATTGTTATTTGTTGAGAGATATATTGATATGGCATGGATATGTATAAATAATAATTGTATGTAAGATAAAGATACAGAAGGACTAAATTTGTGATAACAAATGATAGAGAAAGCGAAAATTTGTGAAAGCGAACGAGAGAAAACGGTGGAAAAAGTTGAAAAAAAAATGAAAGATATTCTCAAAATCATAAATACGTGAAAAGAATAGGCTAAATTTAAGAGAGATGTTTTGAGAAAGGAGATTGGAATGACCATCCAATGGCAAGCATGATTTCTACATTGTTCCTTTGCCTGTGATGTGACCGACAGGTATGATTGTGGCGATGACTTCTTAGATCTCATCTTGATAGCAATGATGGGTCTCTTTCTCGGGGCCTAAGATTGGAAACCGATATATGTGGAAGAGCCGTTCTTGTACCATTGTTGAATATTTATGAATAAGTAATTTTTCATCTGTTTCTTTTTCTCGTGTGAACCTTGCGGTACAGGACGGTGTACAGCATTCATCAGTTCTGCATTTTCTGCAGGGGCACTCGTGAAAGCGCTCCATGCAATACAATTAGGGCTGCCTACACAATGACTACCCCGGGCTCTACTACGAAGGAGACATGTTCAAGTTCTGCTAGCAAAACGGCCTCAAACACCCTTCTTCCAAACGTTCCTTCTGCGTGTGAGTTGGAGGAATTTTTCGCCGGCGAAGAGCAACCGCTGCAGCGCCACTTCGTAGAAAAGTTGTGCTTTAGACTCTCTCTCAATGTCAAAAAATTCATTTCCACCACGATATGTATGAATCATATATCAGTAGTGATTAACCTGTTATATGTCATGCTTTATGCTTACAGGTACAATTTCGACATAGTGAGCGATTTACCTCTCCCAGGACGTTACGAGTGGGTGGCAGTGAGGCCTTGAGTTAAGCAATGTTGTAGAACTATGTTCCCTCTGCAAGATCTGTATGGTGGAACAGACATTTGATAGGAGATGCAACCCTTGGAAACAAGGGCTGGTAGTTTGGTGACCAACAATATTGAAGTACAATTATTACTGAGTGTTGTTGCTTGGTTTCAATAAATTGCTATCCTGTAAATTTGGCAGTCGGCCGTTATGAGATACTTAAAATTATTTTCATGTCGAGTTTCGGCTTCATTTTTGCATTTCCAGTACGGGCGGGACTGTCTCTTGAAATGTTAAATATATTTTAGGAAAATTAATGAGACAAGCTCATCTCTTTATGCAACCAGCAATTAAAAAAATTAAATAAATAATAAAATTAAAAGGAAAAACTTTCAATAACAGCCAGGTGCTATTAAAGAAAGCTCAAACTGGTCAATTGAGTCATCTTCTGATTTTATCAGCAGCTGGATTATAGCAGAAGAATCTCACCCCCTGGGCTCAGGTTCTGACTCTCGTAAGTGTATTTTGTCCCTTTGTCCGAAACTTGATGATAAAGCTGCAGAGTGGGTGAAAATGGAGACAAAACTGGTGGGTCAATTTATTGAAGGTGGATTGAGATACGTGAAGCCAAGAATCTTGTAGAGAAGTAAGCAAAATGAAAAATGTTTGCCCCATCACATGAGACATTGCAGAGGCTGCAGGGATCAGCCTTTATTGCTGTCATGGTACTTGTCCAAATGAGATTGAAGATGGCAATACAGTTTTAAGATTCGATGATAATCTCACCTTTTGTTGTTGTTCCTGTCACTGAATACGTCAACACTGCAAACTATACAGCTCAATTTTCTCTGAAGTTCTTACGAGCAAGAAAGATCCAAATTGAAAAGGTTGCAGGGAACATTATGCAAGAGTCGTTCACGAGATCACATATTAAGAGTAATATCGGAGGACTCAAGATTACGAACAAAATAAAGCTCTTAGAGATAGTTCATGAATGCTACAGTAGAAAGTGGCAGTGAAAGAAACGGAAGCTCTTTTCTCATGTTTAGGCAACAATGACTTCCATTGCCAGATATGATGTCTCGGAACTGAAACAATCAAAGTAGATGGACATAATACAGAGGCAAAAGCTCTCTTCAGGCCAGATAAGATATAGTAAATAAGTTTGTACAGTTGGATATTGAGGTTTCAAGTTTTATATCAGGCCGTGCATTTGTAAAGATGTAACTTAGTTTTTCATAACATGCTTTCAATAACTGACTGGTAATCTGAAAGAGGAGAGAGAATGCTTGTGGTGAATCAGTTCAACATTGCATTCGAGTTCACACAAAGCTGAGAAGCATATAAAAGAAAATTTACTTGTGAACAGGTGCTAATGTGTATTTATAGTAAAGTTATTCCTTTGCATTTCATGATAGAGCATCGTATGACCATAGACAAGTAGTGGAAATATGATAGGACAAGGTATTACTCAACATTAGCAATAAGAGCAGATGCATCCTTTCTTCATTCTAGTTACAGAGTGGTGCGGTTCAAAGGCTTTCACTGATTTTAGTATCACAGGTAAAACTTCTATTGCAAAACTATATAAATTACAGTAGCTAATTACATTTCAAAATTCTATATTGATCAACTTAAACAATCTAACTTCTGGAGTCAAAGAACTAGCATAATAAACGGCATCACAAAAATTTGTTTCCTCATGTTCTACTGTTTAGTTAACAAGTGCAGCCATATGACAAACAGCATATTTGGGATTTGAACAAGAGGGTTACTATTTACCAGGTAGCCGGGATGCATATCTTCAGCTTAGAACATTTCTCCACAGGACTTCCATAAGAATCAAAGTGTTAGTTTCACGTAGCCTCTGTTCCAACGGTTTACCCTTGCAGAGAAAGCTGGGTAATCAAACTAAGGAACAAATCAACACACACTGAAGCTTAAAATAAATTTAGTTCAAGTTAAAGCATAAAACTACTGAAAATGTGAAAAAGGGAAGTCAATCATTACCTCAACCTATATCATGAATTTGAGGATAGTCATGCCACTTTTGTTATGGTGAATTTGAAGGGTCGACAGACATGGCAAATTTAGCTTCAGACATTTCAACTTCACAAGCATTACTTTTTGAGATGGCTCCATTCTCACTTCTCAATTGTTTGAGTTTGGCTAATTTTATAGCATGCAGCTCATATCTGATTATTGGCATGATAAAGAATATGAGTTACATAACACTCACATCTGACATTCTACATGGCAAAATTCAATACCATGACGAATTCAGCGATAAAGGAGGGGATATAGGGAGGAAGAATTAATAATAATGGTGGAATCAAAGCATCTTAGATATTGATAAACCAAATACAGGAACAGTGGGATAAAGCACACTTCATAACACAAGATGGAAGGGCCAGCCTCATAAGGGTGAGTTAAGGGGGTGGATGATACTATAGAGCACCTTTTCCCAGGCTGACTAAATCAAATACTGAATTTCAGAGTTATAAAGCTACTACAATAGCATAATACCAAGAAAAGGGCCAACACAAACACCGGATTTCACAGTAAATGGCCAGGTTTTTCATCAAAACCTTGTCCCCAATCACAAACTTATTCAGATGATCACTCAATATCTGTTTCTCCAAGTGATTTGGCAAACTTCAGTTTTCCTAGATTTAAGACTTCCAGATTATTGCTTCTGGGCACGGCATCCATCAGTAAACACCCAAGAACATAAAATATGGTCATGGAATGCAAGTGGTATTTGTGAAAATTTATAAATGATATGATATAATGAAATTATTGATGCAAAAATTTTGATGGAATAAACTACATTATGATGTCATAATACTAATAAAGTACACTTCCTTAAATTTAGGTCATTAAGAACTAGGAAATTTTGAATTAAAAAACCAAAAGCTCATATCTTAACTGTCTTCAACAGACATTTCAGTAATCAAAGGTACAAAGGGTTGCCAAGATTCTTATCAACGTGTTGATTTTCTATTTAAGGGTCCAACATACTTCATGAATTCAAATGACATCTATGATGAAGAATTTGCTAGGAAAACAAGAGATGTTTCTGCTTAATATCTCCTATTGTCAAATCAATTGCTATCTTAAGCAAATCTTAATTCCACTTCTCAGTTAAATTAAACTGCAAGATTAAATTCATCATGTCTGAATTTTTAACTTCATTCCTTTAGCTAATCTACAAGACACAGCACTAACCTTTTTCCTCAATAGAAACACTTTACCATATTTAATAGTTGTTGAGGGTAAAAAACATCAGGTAGCATCCAGATCACAGAGCACACAGAGAGAGAGCTAGAGAGAGAGAGAGAGAGAGACTCACTCAGCCACATAACTTCTAACAAGTTTAAAATATATTTTCCAAAACCGCCTCTCCTTTAGATAGCGAGGGCATAACTGAAACCGTAGCTGCGCAAGTTCCTGTGAAGGAGATTGGGAATTGTTCAGTGAGAAGAACCAACAATTCCGGCTTTAAGTGTTGTTCAAACCAAAGCAGGAAAAATTTTAACTGTAATCCTTTCTGCCTTAATCAAGCAATACAATGACTGCAAGAGAATCCATTCTCCAAAAGAAAAAAAAGACCTTTCTGACAATTCATTTTGCAAGATCTAAAAATACATTGCACTGCACTTTAAAATTCAAACTGTTATTAGCTTCAACATTGAATTGAGATATTAAAACTTTTAGGTGTAACGATACTCTCATTGAGAAGACTCAGATGAGAAATATGACACATATGGACAAACATATTTTTTTTCATATTTAATTCCTTTGTCATTAAATCAAATGCATGGTGATTCAATGCCTCAACTTTGACCCACCATACATCATCATAATGTGTCAGTTTCACAAACCTTTGAACAGAACATGGGGCCAGTAAGCAGCAGGTTTGAAACGCAACAAAAATGCTTTTTCCAGTCTTCGGATTTACAAGATTTGGATGGAAAGGAGAGGAATTGCTTTAAAAGCATGTACAGCACCCTTTCTCTATAACAAATTCATTAACCTCCTTTCCCACATACCGCCCTCATAATACACAGTTCCCTTCCAAAAAATGTTGTTCAATGCCAAAAAAGAATACACGCTTCTTCAGATTACTTCATCAAGATTTACTGCCAAATGGAACAAGTTTAAACTTAAAAGCGATTGTAGAATAACAACCAGCCACAGGCACCCTACAACCCACTTGAATGTCCCTCGCCCTTTTGTTCTTTTCTAGCAAGGCTTTTGTCTCAATCAAAGATAAGACCATATCAAAATGAACTCAGTATAATCACAACACCACTTCCAAGAATCTGTATTTTAACTTATAATTTGCATTCAGAATGTATTTCACCTCCATTTTCAGGTATCAAGTATCACAAGTTGGAACTTCCAAGCTACACCGAGTTTCTAAAAGAAATAAGTTAGGTCAAAATTTCCCAGCATCCGCACAATTTCCTTTCAACCAAAATTCAACAAAACATCAACTCTATGTTTCCAGTCTACTGTTCGCCTTTAGTTCCAGGCAGAACATCTTGACAAACTGACGAGAAAAATCAGACAGGAGAAAAAAGGTACCTTGACTCTGGAAAGAACAAGCATGGCATGTCTTTCTTGCCAATCAGAGAGATCCTTCCTCACATTCCCGGAATTAGAACCATCAGAACCACTTCCCTCTTCATCTATAAAACCACCAAATCCAACCATTACCACACACGAAAACACGCAGAGCCATAAAATATATCGCACAAAAACAAAATTGCAGTAAGGGCAAATACCAAGAAGAGAGAAGTTCTTGAAGGTTTCGAGAGAGAAGGATCTGACGAATTCAATCAATTTGTCGGTGATTCCATACACCTTCTCCTCTTCTTCTTCTCGTAATTTGTTTTCAGAACCCTTGCTATTATCGGCCGTGGCTGAGGAGGAGGAGGAGGTCGAGGAGGTATTTTTGAGCTTGGAAACACCTCGCCGGATCCATGAATACGCTGCATCCATGTCCGCTGCCCTCTCCACCCTCTTCGCTGCCATTACTACAATCGGAGTTGGGCCTCGTAACTTGGGCCCATCCATACATGGATCGATTTGAGATGGAAATTCCTTTGTTTTTGTTTACGAAAGTGGTTTTTAATACTTAGATTGATGATGCTTTAGTGAAAAAATATAATGATTATAATACTAATTGGGAAGCGTATCGATATATGAAGGAGAAAACAAAAGGGTCAAATTTGAAAAAAAATTGAGAGAGAAGTGAGAGTTCATTTTTAGGAAAAAAATGGGAAAAATTAAACCGTCCAATTTCTCTTTGGATATAAGGAATTACTAGAATCTTTCCTAAACAAATTCTCCAATTAATAGTTTAGTCTATTTGACAAGTAAATGGTAGAAAAATTATGACATCAACAAAAAAAAAACAATGCAAAAATTCAATTTTTGAGTTGAGTGACCAATTTTTTCTAATGAAGGTATCCTTACGCATTTGCCACCCACATAGGAGTGTAAATAAAAGTTGAGGGGAGTTTTATGTGATAATTATGAAATATTGTGAAATGGTAGGTTTTAAATTTATTTTATGAAATTTTATTTATTGTAATAATTTTATTTATTTAGTTTGTATAAAATTGACTTTATTGAAATATTACAATAGAGTGACACATTCACAGTATTGCTCATTGTCATTAATTGATTGTAAATTACAACAATTATTGTATGAACTCATTTCATTCAATACAATACATATATATGAAGTTACAATGAAAACACAATTATATCCAAACCCATAGTCAACCATTTCATCATATATATAATACAATATAAGTACATACATGAGACATAATTATATCCATCAACCAGCAGTTCAATCATTTCATCTAACATAATACTATCCAAATGGTGATCTACGCCATGGAGCATATAGACTATTAAGGTGTCCAAAATAATATATAATTCAGTCATCTAACAACAAATATCAGTTTAGTCATGCAAAATGAGAAATCAAACAAATTCAAATATCAATTTAGTCATTCAAACAAATTTAACCAAAGATAAACATCATCAACCATTAGGTCAGGAGGTCAAGTTCCATCAGTTGGATGCATTCATTCATGCCATTTTCCCATCTTAGTAGCACTAGCTTCTTCATTAGCAACACCATTAGCTCCTCCAACAATAGCACCATCAGCCCACACGTTAGCTTTACCTTCAACACCTTTGTCAACTCTATCATCGGTGTTGTCAATGACAGCATTAACAAGAGTGTCAATGCTATTAAATAATTCTTCATCTTTTTTCATATTCAAACCTAAACTTGCAATACCAACATATACATAGCATTCATTCAACCATATCAATTTATCAAGTTATATATATAAACTTCCAGTCATCTACTATAGTCAAATACACTCAAATATACCTGCAACCTTCAATATTTTGACTAGGAGTTGCAATTACATCATAAGAAGATTCACCTCCCAAACTAGCAACTATATCAATATGTTGCCTGGAATCCTCTACAACAACGTTAGAATGCTCTATAGCTAGTGTTAAATTCACTCTTTGAGCTCTTCCTCTTTTTTTTTAGTCCTTTTGGCACTTATGCTAATGGGACATCCCTATCATCATCATGCACTTCATATGGGAATAACAACTAAAAGCACAATATATATTGCTCATTTAAAGGAAAAGGAAGAAAATGAAATAAACTACCATGCCTTGCCTTTTGTTGGAATTCTTTTGTTTTATTGGCTGTTTTACAGGATTTCTTTGGCAAATCATTTGGTTATATCCAATTGCATGATATATGCTGGGTCTCAAGCTGTTGGACCTTTTATCAACACTTGAACTCTCTCCAATTTCATTAATAACATTCAACTTTTTTATCACATTTTCAGTAATATAGTAGTTCGTAATCAGCCCTTTTCACACCTCTTTTACACTATTGTCATCGACCTAGCTCTTAATCATCAAGAAGTGTTAAAATTGACTTTGACCTTAAACCCCCCAATCTAGCTATTAAAAAACTCAAACATATTATTTGTCATGTGACCATTTTTGATGCTATGGTCAAATGCATGTGTATACATGTAAATAGGAATACTTATCAACCAATCAAAAGCTTGTGGTTTTATGTATCTTATCTTGTCCATGACAAAGTTGAAATCTCGGATATGGTAGAATCTTGTAGCTATTTAGAAATACTTTTTCAACAATGCACTAAGGAAAGATTACTTGAAATTAGCAAATATGTGTGTGCAACATGAGGCATTGTCTCAACCAAACTCTAAACTCACATAGAAGATGAATTACATATGAAAATTTTGAATATTATGTCAAATTTTATGAATACTGAGGAATAATTACAAAACTACAAAAGAAAGCACTTTCTGTTTATTTAGCATAAATGTCTATGGCTTGTCTGCTATAAAACCTTCAAGGAACTCTTTCAAGCAAGAAAAGAAAATGCGTCAACTATCTTTAGGCTTAACCTCAACTACTGAAATAGTTACTAGATAAATGTAATTGTTCCCATCTAACCCCACTGCAGTTAGTAACACACCACCATGCAGTCCTTTCAAGTGACAGCTATCAAATCCAATGAGTGGATTGTTGCCACTCAAATAAAACCTAAACTAATAAAGATCTTTTTTAAACACAGACCGAAAGGAATGCTACTGTTTACAACCTCATTTTTATTCTCATCCAATTGGTATCGAATTTTTATAGCATTATTAAAAGTTTCTTTCTTTCACAATAGAAGTATATTAAGGAAGAAGAGAATATGAAGCTATACGGTTGCCCCCAATGACTTCTTTTACCTTCAATTTTGCCCTATACAACTGCATGTATAGTAGATTAACCCTATACTTGCTCATCTTAGCTCTCAACCCTTTAACATTCATGTCTAGATTATTCCATTTCACATCTACTAACTTATTGAAAATCTATCTTGCTTCAGCTTCCTTTCTCTTGTTAACTCAAATGTTGTTATCTTCAGCAACCATTATTTTTATTTAAAAACAGTATTTACAAGAATTGATGAGACATGAATCTTCCAGGGACATTTAGGAACTACACAACAAACAATGACTTGTGATTTCTATTTTTTCTTTATAATGTCAAACCCCTCTCTCACTACATATTCTTTTAATACACTCATAAACTCATCAACATCAGTAAACACCATCTCCATTTTGAGTGAAATCATTTCAAGGGGATTTTTAGGGATTATAAATCCCTTCCCACTATCTGCTAAAGAAGTATTAGGAAATTCTTCATCTGAAGAGTTTATGGCCTCATATTGGTCATCAGATTGGTAGTTCTCCAACATTGAGTCAATTTATCTTGCTCATCATTCCTAGCATCATTGCAAGCTACAAATACTGTAGACCTGCCACTACTTCATCATCTTGTTCAATATTTTCTTGCTCATCATCATCATCATCATCAATAGCTTCATCATCAGTAGCAATTTCGTCATCTTCATTAGTCTCTTGTTCATCTTCTTTTGACTTGTCACTTTTATCTCTCATTTCATACATGTTTATTGTAACAACATATAATTCTACCTCACGTCTAGTTTGGCACAACCTAAACATCTGTTGTGCATTCTCATCAGTTCTTACAGGTATTCTACCCTCTCTACTACGAATGTCACAATTGAAATGCATATGCTTTGTATTAATATCAAAGACATGGCTTAAAACAAGGACATGAACTTCAATAATCAAATGTGAATATTAATAGCCATCCATTTAGATATTTTTCAATATAAAATTTTATCCCTTGCTATGAACAATAAATTTAAAAGCTAATGTTGCACCTACCAAGTCAAACAAAAACATGGCCAGTAAATAATTAGATGCATTCATACAAAATATAACCTTTCTGTTGCTAGTTTGATTAATGTGATGATGGAAGGTATACACACGTGCAAACTAGACACATAACAACACAAAATTCAAGAAACATGTACACAACATCACCAAAATGAAGAATTACACACTGGTTGTCACAAAGTTTAAGGCTTTTTAGCTATACATACAAACATGGCCATGAACACTTTAAAAATTGAACAAACAAACACACAACAATTAAAACTTCTAGAAACATGTATTCAATATCACAAAATGAAGAACGAATACACTGGTTGTCACAAAATTTGAGACTTTTAAGATACACATACAAACATAGCCATGAACACTTCAAATTTTGAATAAATAAGCACACAACACGAATTTAAGAAACATGTACACAACAGCATAAAAATGATGAAAGAACACATTGGCTGTCACAAAGTCTGGGCCTTTTTAGCTATATATATGCAAACACAACCGTGAATATTTCAAAAATTGAACAAACAAATACACAACAACACAAAATTGAAAAAACAAAGAGACAACATTACAAAAACATAGATACAATAGACTGACAAGTTAAACAAGAAAAAAAAATTAGACTGTAATTGAAAAACATATAAAATCACACACCATTCAAACTAAAAACTTAATCAGAACATAATGCATGTTAAAATCGCCAAAAATTATGTCATAAACCCACAAACCAACCCAAATTACATAATGAGGGTTTTTTTGCACGTTTTTGCGGCATTTTCTACCCAAAGACCCATCCTTTTACACTGGTGTGTAGTATGTTTCAAAAGCACAAAAAACACGACAATTAAACGGTGGAGAACGGTAGCCCAACAGTATGCACAAGAGGGGAGGTGGGAGGTGTGTTTCTTTCATCAGTGTGTTTTCATTTTAGAAAAGTCTCGAATTGTCCTTTTGCAAGAAAAGAGAGTAAATTAATCTCTTGACAATTTTTTTAATTTTGTTTTTTTTATTTTATTTTAGTCATTTGGTGTATGGACAAATCAATCTTTTCATGAAGTTTTGCCAAAGGTTGGTCGAAAAAGTTAACCGACAGGAGGTTTTTGTAATTTTTCATACTTGAGAGGATGTTATTGTATATACTTTAAACCTTCTAGAAAGTCAGTGTAATTGCCCCAAAAAAAAATATGGTATTTTAGTAGACACAAGTCCACGAACTTTCATTTAGAGAAATTTCTTTGAAATTTAAAAGAATGAGATTGAAATGGCTATCCAAACTTATTGTTTTTCTTTAAGAGAAAATAACAAAATGAATATGAAATTGTCCAATTGTCATCAACCAAGAAAATCTACCTTAGCATCCAGTTAAGTTCATAAATTATGGGATTATAGTATATATAATGATTTTATAAGTGTGTTTTATGTTTAGATAATTTGTCAACTCTGATATTGTTCTGTGAGATATCATGCATGATCATACCTAGAGCAATAAATATGTAAGGTGATTAACTGAGGACACTTGAAGTACTATATGCAATAGGGGAAAAGGATTTTCTCTTTCAATTCATTCCATTTGAAAACATAAATCATCTCATGGGTGCATTTAATTTAGATGACATTAGTTGAGTAGTACTCATAAATTGCAATGGAGGAGAGTGATTTGAGACACCCATCTTACAAGGAGAAATAGAGGCGTCAGAAAGGGAGGGGTTTTGTGTTTTCCTTTTTGCTTTTACACTATGTTTGGTTTAAGAATTTTGGGAGGGAAAAGAAAAGAAAATAGTAGAAAAAACAATTTTACTTGTTTGGTTAATATGGAAAATGAGAAAGAAAAAAAAAGTTGAGGGAAAACATAGTTAAAGTAACACTATGCTTGGTTCACAGATTTTGAGAGGGAAAAGAAAAGAAAATTGTAGAAAAAACAATTTTACTTATTTAGTTGATATGAAAAATGAGAAGTAAAAGAAAAATTGAGGAAAAATGTAATTAGAGTAAATGAAAACCATTTTTCTTACAAAATACTGAAAAAAAAATGAGAGTAAAATCATTTTAATCATCTCTCCTTATCCTAAAAACTTCATTATTTCTATTTTTCTCGTCTATTATCAAATTATTTCTCTTAAATAATCAAAAACAATTATAAAATTTGAATTTTTATCTTCTTTTTTATTTTTAATAATTTTCTTTTCTTAATGAAAATCATTTTACCAAACAATTCTTAGGATTTTGAATTTCTTCAATTTTCTTTTCCTTTTCTCTAATATTTTCTTTTCTTTTCTAAAATCTTAAAACCAAACATAGTGTAAAGAAAAGTCATTTTTCTCATAAAATAATGAGGAAAATGAGAGTAAAACTATTTTAACTATATCTCCTTCTCCTCCTTCTCCTAAAAATTTCATTATTTTTATTTTTCTCATCTATCATCAAATTATTTCTTTTAAATAATCAAATTATTTTTCTATTTTTAATCATTTTCTTTTCTTCACGAAAATTATTCTACCAAACAACTCATGGGATTTTGAATTTCTTCAATTTTCTTTTCCTTTTCTCTAATATTTTCTTTTCTTTTCCAAAATCTTAAAGCCAAACATTGCGTTAAAGTGTGTGGCGACGGGAATCATTTGATCATTCTTACATTAATTAAATAGCATGTATAATTATATACATGTAATATCTGTATTGTATAACAAAATAAATTATAATCTAGCAATTCGTTATATATAATATTTTATATTTGAATTACATGAAAAATAATTCTAAAAGATTAAAAATTTGATCAATGCACTAAAATTAAAAGAATAACTTTATAAATAGAGTTTATTGTGAATTAGTAAAATCGACACACTCGATGTGTATGAAAAATTATTTATAAATTATGAAATTATTTTATTTTAAATAATATAAATAATTTTTTAAATTTAAAATATTTAAAATATTTAAAATAAGAAAATGAAAAAGATAAATAAATTGAAAGTCAAAAAATTAAAAAGAAAACACAAATAAAAAAGAGAGAGAGATGAAGAATTCAAAAAACAAAAGAATATATAGTTGTTTTTACATTGAGAAACTTTTACATTGTCAATTATAATTACTCAAATGAACTAACACACACACACACGTATAATATGTAATTATAATTAAATTTTAAGAAAATATTAATTATTGTTTTAACCTAATGAATTGATTGGTTGAGTTTTAAAATTATTTATGTAAATAGTAATGATGTTTTAAAATGATGTTTCAAACTTCCACTGGTGGGAAAAAATAATAATCTGTCAAAATATATCTGTAGGACTTTAAATTTTTATTTTTTTTTTATCTTTTTATCTTTCCAAGTGAGTGAGATTATGTACAAAAATTGGGTTTTCAAACCATTCACCAGTTAAGGCGGTGAAAATTTAAATTAGATTATTATGTACCTAGCAGATGTCTCATACGTTATCCACGTATAAAATTATTAATAAATTATATAAGTTGGTAGAATAAGAGTAATTTAGTTTATCAAAATTATGAGAACCAAACTTAATTATTTTGCGAGACAATAGCTTGATAATATTATGTAGAGTTAACACACACACAAATGCATGCATACATAAATACATACATACATACATACATACATATATATATATATATATATATATTGAAATTTACAATAAAAAGCAATTAAAGAAAAAACCCCACTTAGTTAACACCGAACAAGCATATTTATGATAGGACAAATAAAATGAATTAGTTATTCTAAAAAAAATTAAGCAAACCCTCCTATTTCAAATTTAAAGGTATGTTTGGTTAGTGAAAAAGTATTGGGCTTTAATTTGATTCATTTAATATTTTTAAGATTTCATCTTGTCCGAAATTCTCCCATTCAACTCATAGTGGGAGAATGTGTTAAAAAACAGAATATCTTGAACATAAAATAGCCACAATTATTATTGAAAAATGAAACATAGATAAACCGATTGCTCTTCAGAAAATTAAATAAAAAATTATTAACTAATAAAATTTACACACCTATAATTTGTTTATAAATTATAAAATTATTATACTTTAATTAATTAAATGAAATTATTTTAATATAAAATAAAAGGAATAATTAAAATAATAAATTAAAAGAAATATCTACATAAATTGAAAAAGAGAAAATCTGAGGGAAAATACAAATAAAAACAGTAAGTTAAAAAATAAAAATAAAAAGTAAAATCAGAAAATTATGTGATTTTGTAATGTAAAAAATATTTAAAATAAAAATAATTAAAGACCAAAAGAATTAAAAAAGATAAAAATTGAGAGAATATATTAATACAAATTATAAGTTAGACGAGAATAAAGAAGAAAATTGTGGAAAAAATAAAAGTATTAATATAAAGATAATTAGGTAAATTTATGCGACAAAAAATCCTTATTAATATACTCCCTGCCGCATATATTTTGTCTTATTATTATTAATAATAATGAAAATTATCAGTCGCGCCGATTTAGAAGAACACCCCGAGGAACTAAACCATGACGTCAGCAACGACGGAGCCCCCCACCCTCCGGTCTCTGCCGTCGATCGCCGCCGCCGCCGCCTCACATCGGCGGTCTTACAGCTGCTACAACTGCAACTTCTCCTTCCATATAATCCCGACTCCCTCCACATCCGCCTCTCCCCCCTCCTCTTTCCGCTGCCCTCGATGCCATCACCGCCACCTCATACCCCACCACACCATTTCTCCGCCGCCACCCCCTCCTCCCCCTCCCCCTCCCCCGCCACCTACTCTTCCGCCGCAGAATTCTGATTTTGCTCGTGGTTCTAGTTTTCTTATTTATCAGACCTCCGATGACTCCGACTCCGATGAGGATTACGATTCGGATAATTCCCTTCTATCTCTCACCACTACCAGTTTCTATCCATCCACTCCTGCTTTGAAATCCTTCATTGCTTCGCTTCCGATTAAAATATTTGCCCCAAATTCAACTCCGTCTCTTCAGTCGTGCTCAATTTGCATGGAGGATTTCGAGATCAATCCGGATACTTCTGTGACAATCAACGAATTGCCGTGCGAGCATTACTTTCACAAAGATTGTATTGTTGAATGGCTTCAAAGGAGCAACACATGTCCCTTGTGCCGGTACAAATTGCCTGTTGATCCCAGCCCGGAGGAGAGCATTGCCCCAGGTACAAACCAATTGGAGGTGGAACATGACGCTGTTTTGGCGGTGGATTTAGCTTCAATTGGAGAGCCAACATTGAGTAGTGCTGATGGGGAGGGGACGGATAGTGGGGAGGAGAGTCTTGGCTCAAGTGCTGCAGCTTTAGGCTCTGATAGCACGAATGGTGGGGAAATAAGTGGATTGGATTTTGACGTGATGCATGATGAGGATGGTGATACTTTGATGGTTGATGCGTTACATTGTTAGCAAGTGATGTGTCGGATGTGTACACAATTTTGCTCTTTTGGTATGTAACGTCTCTCGCGTCAGACAATGATAATTCCACTATTTTAGTTAATTCCTTAACTAAAGGGCATTTTGCATGCTAGTGTGGTGTGGTATAATGAATTGTCGATTTACTTGTGTAATTTGGAAGAGTAATTCTAGAGTGCATTTGTTGGATTTATTACTCCTCTAGGTAATCATAGAATGCATCGTGCGTGTGGTTGTTGCTTTGTGATTGATTGATTAATTATCTTAGTTGGCAATCTTAATGGACTCTACATGCTTGTAGCATTGGTGGCAAGTATACTTGATAAAATCTTCTTAATATTTCAATTGTGAAGAGTACTTGAACATACAAAAATTGAAATATTTCCTCTGTTAACTAGGAGGAAAGGATGAATTCGTATCATTCAAGGTTAAGTGAGTTGACTGAATATTATACTTTCTGCCTTTTCAGTTATCGTCTTGTCATTATTAGCAATTTGGCCTTTTGTGGAAAATTCTCCCATTCTTGCAAGTCACACTTATATAAGTTCTGAATATTGTGGATGTTTACATTTGCCACTTGTCATTGTAGCCAGAACTCCTTTAGATTCATATATTAAGCATGTACAGTGCCTCTTCTGTGTGGTACATTCTTAGTGAAATTGTATTGGGCGAAATTTGTTTTTGGACTTAAGTGAAGATTTTCAACTTGGTTGTCATGTTAGTTGTTTTCTTTGCAGAGCTTTGCTCTTGGTGTTCAATGAGAAGTTTCGTGAAGTTCTGGACTGTGAAAAAATAATTTCGTGTTTACTTGTCCAATGTTTAGCTCAATAGTTTTGTGATTGCATGAATTGGACAGTTTCCATCCTCCTGACTCCATACCTCATTTTACACAGAGTTGGTCATAATCAGATATTCTCAGCTTATTGATTGCCTGTTTTCAAGCTTTTGTTAAATATCCGATTATATCTCCTGTGTGCATGGCAGTACCCAGTGTTGATCTTATGTGACTACTTGCCTTGCAGGTCTGAAAGTCTTGGAGTTTTTTCTCCTACTAACCTACCAACATGAACCTTGGACCTCATCCTTCCATGCAGAGTTTTGCCTTTGTTTTGGTTCAACCCTTGCAATTTAAGAAGCAAGGGTGAAGGGCAGGTGGTCCATTATATCATATGGGAAGAGGTTTTCTTGAAAGGAATTGGGACGAAATGAACAAGTTTCAAGAAATATTTGGTGCCTCCTTTCACTCCAACGAGAAAATAGAAAGTTTCATTTGATTTTATCAACCAAGTTAGAGAAAGGGTTTGGGGGAATAGGAAGAAATAAAGGGAATTGTGTACACAACTAAATCTTTGCATCAATGACTGGATCAGAGATTGTAATTGTATATTTATCAAAGCAATAATATGTGAATTGCCAGTATTGTTGGCATTCTTTCCTTGTATCTTTTAGGTGCAAACTTTTGTTTTCAGGTTGAATCAGATGGCAAGCTGAATGATCTGTAATATAACTCTGAGGGGAGACAAGTGAAAGAAAAACTAAAGGAAGACAAAAACATCCTTTGACAGGGGGATGTTAGGACCGGGCTTTTACTTTATTGCTAGTTAAAATGCAAAAACGTATGATGTGTTTTGTTTAGGCGGTTGCTTACACTGTTTCCTTTGAAAAATACTATAAAAACTTTGAAGAAGAGAATTGTGGTATAAATTCTCAGAAAATTACAACCATCACTCTGTATTAATCTTCAGCCTTTGCCTGCTCAAGTGGAACATTTTTTTAACTGGCAATATGATTTTCAGCTGCTCTGGAAAATTTAGAAGGTTGATGTCGCTCCCCTAATGCCTTTTTTGTTTTCTGTTGCTGCAGATATGCTTATAAAGTTGTGAAGGTACTGCATTTATATTGAAATCATGCTCCCAGAGATCTGTATGTTATTTCTGGTTCATCTGTGCTGGTGGAAATGCTATTCTTGGTAGTCATTTGGTCAATATCAGTGAGATTTTGCTCTCGTCCTTGTGGATTTTTAATTTTTTGAGACAATAGTAGAAAGGGAAAAGGATGCTCAGTATTATTGTACTTTGTTTACATATAGGTGCCTCCTTATTCCTCTCACTGGCAGTATATTCCTTCTTTCACTTTAAGCATGCATGCAAAGTTGCAGTGATAATTGTGTGAATTCTCTTTTGATTTGAATCAAGTTGGCCGTATCGGTTCTTTCCATTTTCATTATCTTTATCCCTTTTGGATTCCCCTGTAAAATTTTATTTGTCACAAATTTTGATGTCTTTTTGTTGAATTTGGAAACCTTTTTCAGCTATGTAACATTCTGATATGGAT
This sequence comes from Avicennia marina, assembly GCA_019155195.1. Taxonomy (NCBI): domain Eukaryota; kingdom Viridiplantae; phylum Streptophyta; class Magnoliopsida; order Lamiales; family Acanthaceae; genus Avicennia; species Avicennia marina. The sequence goes on from CM032753.1 coordinate 13,489,505, forward strand.
GATTGTTGATCCATTGCAGCATTTGAAATCTTGGCCATGTATGTTGCAAGCAGGCTGAGAACATTCATGAACTGGTGCGCCTGAGCTGCTGTATTAATGGTTGTGCCATTACCTAGGTGGGTTTGTGAAGAAGAGATTATTTTCTCAAACACATCTATGCAAGTATTTTATGAGGCACGAAATGAAAATACATGAAGTTGACTTAACATCATTGCTAATCTTATAAAGGAGAACAAACAGACGTTTTGTCTTTCCATGAATCATGAATGAGAACCAATGCTGTTAGATGTGGATGCAAGAACCTTGATGTATGCGTTACAGTTCTACTAATATAGTGCATTAGATGATGGATAAGTCTCTTTCATTTCAACTATTGTCTTGGGGGGATATCTGCAAATCATTGTGTGTAATTTGTTCTTCAACTGTTTACATGATATTATGTTAAGTGGCTTTCTTGATCAATTGAGAATCTCAGGGGGCAGAAGCTGTTGGCCCATCACAGTCGTCAATTCCATTGGATGTAGGAACTTAAGAGGGTTTCTGTAGTGGAAGTTTGGAGCTATATTCACTGGCCATGTAAGCCCCTTCTGTTTGCGCGTCCAAGTGATTATTTGTATGGGCTGAGGTGATTGATCTCAGCCTTTTTGTGCCACTATCAGATTTTCTAGCTCTGCCAATGCTCGAAATATCCTCTGCACTGCAAATATTGGCAAATATGAGTACCATGTTTATGGAGAAGGCGGGCTAGCCTGTTGTTCTGACAACTGTGAAGGTCTTAATATTGGTTTTGTTGTTTGACCAGTTGCTCACCTCCAGAGGTCCACAGAGTAATCAAGGCATATAGCTTGGAGATGTTATATGTGTGGAGAAGAAATGGAACGACCCCTCATGGTTTTATTGTAAGTAGAAAAAATTACATGCTTTACTGGTATAAAATATGTGTTAAAATCAAATAATATAGAAGTATATTATATTACACAATTTTAGTATTTATTTATTCTAATTTTTGATTTATCTAGATTAGTACTTTTTATGAAAATTGAGTTCACATGGATTAAATTGAGGATATTGTTATTTTAATTGATGATATTTGATCAAAATAAATTACATCGATTGATTTATTAGTTTAATTTAAATTTTGATATTGCACTATTGTACACAATTTCCATTATGTATTTTTTTTAAAAAATTTTTTATAATCATCGTATAAATATTTTTTGTTTTATTTAACATTATAGTGAAATAAATCAATTAAACTATTTTATTTTTTATTATTTGATATATTGACCTTTTGATTTAAAGCCACACTTATACTTATTGCATGTCTAACTCTAGGACAACATAATATAATTTAATTTATTCAATAATACAAGTTAATAATTTATAACAAAAAACACTTTATATTAAAATAAAATTAACTAAGTTTCATAACAATCTAATATAAAGTTCAAAAATATTCTTTTTAACTCTTTAGATTGGAAAATGGTCTTTTGATTATTGTATCATAGTACTAACTTTCTCTCTCTTTTTTTCAATTTTATTTACCAATATATTTTATTTTTAAATTGATACACTATAAACAAAATTTACTAATTGCTTAAATAAATTTATTAAAATAAAAAAATTATCTTAATATTAGCATAATTTAGATTATACTTTGAAGTTTTGTAATTAAATTGCTTATATTAATTCTCTATTGCTTTGGGTTGATTTTAGGCGTAGTCATTGATATCAATAATAATTATATTGAATTTTAACTTATCATTTCATCACTTTCTTGCGTATAAATATTCAAAATTTTTAATATGATTTTTGTTTGTGCAATACTGAATTTGATTTCATTTTTTTTAATATCATGTCAATTTGGTTATGATTAATATATTTTAAAAATATATTTGTTCTATATAATTTAAATTTTCATAATCTATATGTTAAGAATATTGATTTTGTCATTTATAATTTATTTATTTTAAAATTTCAGCACATTATTGTACAATATTTTATTACTCTTTATTTTATATGATAGTTTATAAAAATATGAGTAACTATAAAATAAATGTAACAATATTCCAAAATTTATCCCATATTAAATAAAATTGATAGTCAAATATTTACTCATTTTAGATATTTTATAAAAAATTATTAAATTTATTTTATTTCTTAAATTTTAACTTATTACATATTTGATAATATTGTTGGTCAAAATATTCACTTGTTTTAAATATTTTGTAACATATATAAAATTTATTTATTTATTCAAGGTTTTATTTAATTATTATAAATTTATTTATATTGCTATTTGTCTTTCTCTCATATTTTAACTTAATTGATATTTATATTTATAATATTTTAACAAATTTTTTTATTTTTTGTTTATTAAATGATATAATCTTGACATTAATATTTTCTAAAGAATTTATTGTTATGTTATCAAAAATATAATTATAAAATAATAACATATTTAATAAAGTTGACAGTCATAAATTTATTTGTTTTAAATATTATATAAACTAGTATTTTTTTAATATGAATATTCATTTCTTATATGTGTAATTTATTTATATTAATTTTTATCACATTATTATAACTCTATTTTTCTTTCTATTTGTTCTCTACAATATTAATTAAATGCAACTAACTATGAAATCAAATGATAAAATGAATCCCCACGTTTCTTTTCTTTGATTATCGAAGTTTCAATCACTTTAGATATTTTATAATATGTAGTTATAACAATAGTGATATTTTCCTATATGAAATTTATATTTTTTTAAATTTTATCTCACTATTGTAACTATTTATTCTATCATTTATAGTTTAATTAAATAATTTAAGTATAATTATAATTTAAATACTGTTATAATTGTTATTTTTTAAATACAATTATACAGTTATAATATTGTTTATTATGAATCCAAATATAAAATATTTTAAAAAATTTAGGATTCTATTAATATTTTAATTTTACTAAATTAATAAATAATTTAAAATTTTATTAGTTTCTACCACTTAGATATATCTATTTTGCATAATTTATAAATAATTAAATAGGTAGTTTAAATATGTTGAGACTTTATTATTCTTTTACTATTAAAGTATGCATCAATTAAAAATTCTACTGGTTTCTTTCAACTAAAAAATTTATATTTTAAATAATTTAAAGATAACTACAAAAAAAGTTTAGATATATTAGGACTCTATTAATTTTCTGCTATTAAAATATAAGTATTTCAAATAGAATTACTTATATAACCTTATTTTCCATAATAAATGTAGAAATTTAATCAATGATATACATATCCTTTTACAATTGGTAAAAACATTTACATATTTTTATGTAGTATAGATAGATAGGTAAGATAGAAAGAAAACAAATAAGGGTTATGTTTGAAACTTAATTTTCAACCATAAAACATCATCTTAAAATTTACATTATCAAATATATCATTTAACAATATTTTCATTCTAATTTAACTTCAAAACTTTCTTCTATTATATATATAACTAGCTAATTATTTTTTTATCATTACTTTTATTAACAATTAAATCAACACCTATATATATTAGATATATATATTCACATTTATTTTTATTTATATTATATAACATAATCATTATTCATATAAACTTTCTCATTATCTAATCATTATTATATATTTTATTCATATATACAAATAAATTATACTGTTCATTTCATTAAAATATTATTTCTAAACTTCATTTCATTAAAATATTATTCCTAAACACACTACAAAATATTATTCCTAAACACCCTACGCATCTTAATATAAATAACCCTTACCAAACAAAAACTCCTCTCCTAAACATAGCCAACGTGACTAACAAAATCACAAGGGGCAAAATACAAAAGAGAGAGCGTCTAATTATAATGATGTTCACACTTTGAATAAAAAGTAATTTACAATATGATGTTTTGTTATTCCGGACTAGGGAAAAAAATTAAAATAAAATTGTGTTTAATATTTATTTTTTGCTAAAATAAAAAGTCTAAACATCTAGTATGAGAGAGCACGCTATTTGTTACTCCAAATCAAAACTAGTTTTGCTACAAATTGGCAAATCGAACAGTTCCTTATCAATTTGCCTTTTCACTTGTAATGCATTACAGGTCGAGTTTTCTGCTATTCAAAAGTGAATTGAAATCGAATGCTCACATCCAACTTGCAAAAATGCCCATCTCTGATCCGTCGCGGCGTTGGAAACTGGGATTGAAAGTTTTTCGCCTTTTTATTATTTGTTTAGAAGAGAAATTATTTAGCCTGCACCATGGGGATGTAGCTCAGATGGTAGAGCGCTCGCTTAGCATGCGAGAGGTACGGGGATCGATGCCCCGCATCTCCATTTTTTGTTCGATTAATTTTTAACATCCAGGTAAGACAGCACGCCATCCCAAGTCCACGTCAGCAGATGGCAGCTCTCCCAGCCTTCTTTGTTTTTTATTTGGGATTTGGGAAGAGCAGGCAGAAAAACAGATTGAGATGCACAGCAAGTAAGGGTCTTCTGCTCTGTCCTCTTATCTGTAAGGCCAACATACAATGCCTCAGAAAAGGAAGCCCCTAGCGGCTTTGTGCCACCAGTTTAGAGGTGTAAGGGGAGGCGCTGGAGCTGGCTTCACAATGAGAGCAATGCCCGGGTCAACAACGATGCCTTGCTCTACGACATTGATCTTGACACGCTTACTGGAGGAGTTAATGGCCTTCTGATCAAGTGAATGCGATGAGCTTGAGCCACGACGGCCCCACTGGAGTTCCCTTTCGCCACACAGTGTTCTTGTGACATTTTTTTTTCTCTGCCAGAGAGGAATGATTCAAATTGTGCGGTCATTTCTGATGTGATGAAAGCTCTGAGTCGTGAATTCCATCGTCTGATCAGAAGTCCCCATCCTGCTGCTAATGTTAAAGAGGGCCTTCTCCCTTTCGAGTTAATTTAGATAGCAAAAATATGTACAGTTACGACCAGTTTCCTTTTACCGCGCCAATTTTAGTTTTAAGGGTGTATAATAAATCCTTGATCCCGTGCCTCATTCTTATGAAGTCTATGCCCCAAAGCATATTGTGCATCCACTAATCCCGTTGACTTAGCTTACATGGCCCTTCAAGATCGGCCAAAATCCCCATATTGTGCGTTGTTTGTTCTATTTTTGCCTTGCGCTCACCACTTAAGAATTCCGTGTCCCCACACCGCCCCTTCCCCTCACCTCGTTCACCCCCTTAAATTCTTCTCTGTGCTTGCCTTCCTATGGAGGATTTGTCAACCTCATTACCAACGGCCAAGCTGCCCAAAAGGGCATCTCCTCCACTGACAATCAACGGCGGCAGCATCTTGATGGATCTGAAAAGGACCCCTTTTTCTCCTACTTCCTTAATCCGGTCGCCGACTTTCCGGACTCAGCGATCCATGGCGTTGGCTTGTTCCTTCACATCCTTGTTCCTCGTCTGCACAATGGTTGTCTTGTTTGGAAATTCTCAAATCCATCAATCCTCAAAGTGGCTCAAGAATATGCCCAACAACAGGCCACAGGTCCCTTCATATTTCCCTGATTTTCTCTTCTACCACAATGCCTCGAATGTCTCCGCTTTGTTTCCTGGGAAAGAGATCGATTTTCTGGCAAAAATGAATGGTTCTGCGCTGCCACCTTTTGGAAGCAATCTGGCGAATTGGAATGCCACCTTGAGTTCAACCGCAAATCCTGGTAATGATCATAAGGAGAAAGGAAACGAAAAGGATAATTCCGGACCAGACACGGTTTTGTCTAAAGAAAAGAAGCAGACAGGTGGCGGCAAATCAATGGTAAAAGCGAAGGCAAAAGGGTGGATGGCAAGGATGAGCAAGTGTGACATGTTTGATGGAAAATGGGTGAAGGACGACTCACCACCTTTATACGAACCTGGTTCTTGCACTCTCATGGATGAATCCTTTAACTGCTATTCGAATGGAAGACCTGACCATGGCTATGAGAATTTAAGATGGCAGCCGAACCATTGCAACATTCCAAGGTGATTCAATTTTCTTAGAAAACTAGTTAATTTAGTTATTTGTAACTGTACTTGAGAATTTTAATGTTCGAAGTTTGCCTGAAATCTTTAAGGCAGATTGGATGGTAAGAAAGTGTTGAAGTCTTTGAGAGGGAAGAAGATAGTTTATGTGGGTGATTCCTTGAGCAGGAACATGTGGGAATCAATGGTTTGTCTGCTGAGGAATTCTGTAAGGGATAAGAGCAGAGTCTTTGAGGCTTCTGGCAGAAATGACTTGAAGAAGGAAGGGGCATACTCCTTCATATTCCTGGTACACACACACCGCTTTGCGTCCCTACACTTACTTGTATACAATCCTTTATATTCAATTGTATGAAGTGTTTCTTGTTTTGCATCTCTGCTTATTCACGTAGGATTATAATTGTTCCTTGGAGTACATTAGATCTGCTTTTCTGGTTCGAGAATGGGAAATGCCATTGAACAATGGCTCAAAGAAGGAGACGCTTAGACTTGACCTTGTTGAGAAGTCATACGATACATTCAAAGATGCTGATGTACTTATCTTCAACACGGGAAACTGGTGGACTCATGAGAAAACATCCGAAGGGTATTTATTGGTTTAATCAAATTATGTGTAACTTCATTATCTTTGCTGAATGAAGAAGTTTGAGTGATAGGCTTTTAAGTGGACATATATCTTGTAGGAAAGGCTATTATCAAGAAGGCGACCATGTTCACGAAAAACTTGATGTCACTGAAGCATTTAACAAAGCAATGGATACATGGGCTAGATGGATAAAAGCCAAAATTGACCCTATGAGGACTGATGTTTTCTTCAGAGGCTATTCATTCTCCCATTTCAGGTAAGGTTAAGCAGGTGCCCTTATCATGATTCAAGATCATCCTGTCTCTTGTGTTCATGCTTTACTTGCCTCATGAATTCCAGTAAGGGAGAGTGGAATTCTGGAGGAAGATGTGATAGCAAAGAGCCAATTGAAGATGAGAAAGACTTGCTGAGCTTAAGTGAACTGAATCCTCCGATACCGCAAATGCTGGACAAGGCAATGCAGAAGGTCAAAAGCGAAGTTGTTTACTTAAATGTTACTAGGATGACAAATTATAGAAGAGATGCACACCCTTCACTTTATAGGAAGCCAAACATGACCGATGAGGAGAAACGTGTATTTCAAATGCACCAAGATTGTAGCCATTGGTGCCTCCCTGGCGTTCCTGATACGTGGAACCAACTGCTATATGCTCAACTCTTCCTCAGACATAAACAAAGAAAATGGGAGCAGCAAGATCATGGGACCAGACCGGTGCGCTTGTAAATTAACTCTGACTTTGATACATGCCCTGCTGACTACTTCTCAGATCATCGTATAATTCTGATGGAGGATTCGGACAGGGGTGAAGCGTACATGGTAGGTGCTGGCGGGAAGAGGCTCTAGAGTTGTTCCTCATTTATCTAAAGGAATCTGAACCTGCTTTCCTTTTTCTCTTTTTCTCCTCAAGTGACAATTCTTCGTGCGATCTTATGAACTCAGGAGTCATGATGTGAATCCTTCTGAGGCTATTGTTTGTGTACAATAACCTAATATGTTTTGTACGTGTGCAGATTACATGTGTACCCTATTTATTTCTTTCTGTTCAGATGGATTTGACTTTGTCATGCATAAGCCTCATCTCGATACACATTAAGGCTTGTGAGTTGGCATTCACCTTTGTTGATCTTGATAACTAGTTCAGATGTGAGCAATGTGACATTAGCAGAACAAGAAGTACATGTTGTATATGTTGGGTGTTGAGTATGAGTTGTAAGAATGTGAAGATAATAAGATATAAGTAAATGGGAGTAGGTTATAAATCTATTATATGAAGGAGTTTTGAGTTAAGATATAATGTCAGATTTTGTTTAACAACATGCAAAGTCAAAAGCTCTGTCCTTCGTCTCTTGATTTATCCAAGGGATGGAACGACAATGGCCTTTAGGTTCTTTTTCAATTAAGAATAGGACTTAGCAACCACTGGCCAATAGGCTACTGATTTGATATTTTGATGTCGCAGGTGGAGAGAGTGTGTGAATCTATTCCTAACTTGGTGTCTAAATTCTACTGTCCATGAATGGTGTTCTTGCATTAGCAAGCTTTACCGGTAGGCCCAGTCCAAACAAGCCCAATATACTTAATATTTGCGAAATATCGTTTTATTGAAATTAAAATATAAATTTCCACAAATTCCTGCTAACTACAATTACAATTTCTTGAAATTAAAACTAGCATGCATAAATAATATCCGTGAAACGTCACACCTCATTGAAGATTTTCGCACAACACAAAATTCTCACAAATTCCCAGCAAAGTATAATTACAATTTCTTGAAATCAAAACTTGCGTACATAAAACCATATGAAATCACACCAAAAACATTGAATACTTCAAATTTCAGAATCAGTTAACCCTCTTGCAATCAGCCCTGACTTCACCCTCGGTTCCTGTCAGGGGGCTGATGTTTCCCATCTTAATCATGGACCGGACAAAAGCATCAAAAAATTCACCCTGGCTATTTGCAAACCGGTTAACAATGTCAACCGTATCAGCTCCACTCGTGGAGAACAATTCCTGGCCTGTCTGAAGAAGTCCTCTGCCGCTCTGAAGGTTTTCAAAGTAGTCGTTGTCAAAATCATCCGGGCTGGACCGATCAAGATTCACCAAGGTGCCACCATTGCCATTCTCGGGACACGCTTGGCGCAGCGTTTCCAGGTAAGCAGGGTCTATGCTGGGGTCTGCCTCTCCAGAACCAGAAAATTCGTAAAGCCTGCTGCTAAAAGTGTTGCATCTGGCACGACCGAATGTGTGAGCACCTGAAGGACACGGGCACGGCAAAATCAGAAGACTTATTTTTGTATACGGAACTTGAAATATCAAAATATTGAATATGATTCGGTGCTTCTTGAGTACTGTTTTATCCGTGTACCTGATAGAGCCACCAAATCAGTGGAGTCGAGGCCCTTGGCACTGAAATTTGAGCTGAGCGCATTGGGGCTGGCCGAATGGCCAGGGATTTTCGTGTTCGCTCCTTGTCTGTTTGCTGTTCTGCTGTCCCTTCTGCCTAGAGGAACTTCATATGGTGGACCCCCTGTCTGATCAAATTCACCAGATTTTGTAAGAAACTGGAAACGTATAATACACTTGAATTCTGTTATAGGTGTTTTCTTAATTTTAAGGAGAAGTTTTCGTACCAGGTTAACCGAAACTTGAGAAGCCAGGGCCAGAATATCTGCACATGAGACCACACCAGGGCACAGGCTCTCCAGGGCTGTTTTTATGTCATCAACGATATCGAATCCTTCGACATTCCGGTTGGGACGTGCATCTTGCTCACTGTCTATGCCGTCAGCATTGTCTAGCAGAATCGAGCCATCGCAGCCCTGAGAGCAGATCAAACGAAAAAAGTGTCGGTCGAAACTGAAATGGGCTTGCCGTTCAAGAACATAGAAAACAAGTCTATATATATATATAAATATCCTGGCTCATAGTGCTGGAGAAGTATCTGCCTGTCGGTGGGAACATATGCATGGCACCTAACGAAACTACTCAAAGCTACTGTCATCTACGAATTACGTACATTGACAAGCCAGACGTGGAAATGAAGGCGTATAAGCTTGACCCCGGCTCGAACATCGCCCCGTTGAGCCTGCTCTACCGCACCACGAACCACGCTCGACACGTTGGCGCACGTGCTAGCGTAGAACGTCCTGCTCAACTGGGCACTGCATCCTCCCAGCACAATGAGGAGCAGGAAAACAGATATTTGTAAGACAGACATGATGGGCTAGTCGCTTGTGTTTTTTTCGTTTCAGTGATAGAAGAGTGCCTGGATTACGTTGATTTATAATGACGTCAGAAGTGGAAGTTGACACGAAGTGGCTGGGGAGAAAACGAGTGTGCATGGAAAGGCTCCGTGTGTACTGATTCAACAATGAAATGATCAAAGTTTATCACTGGAAATTTATAGGCGTTGATTATTCATATTTCACTGGAGCAGCTTATTAATTGCTCTGATGACTTTATCAAAATGAACAGAAAAATAGGCATGCATGCAGACATACAACCGTTGGAAAATTCTGCCTGTCTTTTGGCAATTTAACAAACTAATTGTAGAAACATGGTCCCGATTTGGGTTAGATTCCACCGTATGGCCCAACATGTCTGGTTGGCCCCACCTCCACTCCACACTAATATTCTTAATTTACTTATAAATTATGAAATTATTATATCTTAAATTATAAAAAATATTAAAATGAAAATATAAACAAGATTAAAATAAGAGAAAAGAATAAAAAGAATTTGAGAAGGAAGAAAAGTTGACAAAAATAAGAAATAAGTTGAAATAAAAGAGAAAAATGATGGAAAAATAAAATAAAATTAATGATATAATGAGTTTTACTTGTTTTTCTATCAAATTTTCTCTCTTTTCAAACTCTTTTTTATCTTTCTATTTTTCTCATTTCCAATATTCTTTGTTTTTAATTTTTATATTCGTTATTACTTAAAACACAAAAATTTTACCATTTACATGTTAATTTATACACACAGAGCATGTTATTTTTACTGGAATCATGACATAGCTTTTTTATTCGTAATTATATACGTTAATTATCCTTTTGTCAAAATTTTAGTCTAACTAAAAGGTGTCTTATCACAACTTCTTTCGCCATAATTTGCTTTCCCATTTTTGTTTTTGTTGTAAAAAGGTTTCTTTAAAGTTAAACTTATGACGCTTGTAAATACGTGTAACGAGTTTTTAGTTCATAAGTCAACAAGTCCTTACACCCGCAAATGTAGCAAAGAGTAAGGCACGTGTTAGATATATAACAATAACTCATTTTTAGGCACGTGTTAGATATATAACAATAACTCATTTTTAGGCACGTATTAGATATATAACAATAACTCATTTTTAGTAACACTTCTAAAAGTAGACAAATAGCTTATGTTTGGAAGCCAACTTTTTCAGTTCAAAAATATTTTTTCAAACTTCCCACTACTAAACATATCATTTGATAACATTTTTATCTAAATTTAAATTTAAATTTTCTCTCTTTCAAATATGTAACTAATTAATTATATTTCAATCATTACACCAATTTATAATCAAATCAATATCTATATAACACACACACATATATATACTAATATTTATTTTTATTTATACCCTATAACATAATTATTATTTTTATAAACTATTACATCGTCCGATCATTATTATATATTTTTTATATATATTTAAATAAATTATATTATTTATTACATTAAAATATTACTTCCAAACGTATTATACGTCGTGTCCAACTAAAACCCCTTCCCCAAACATAGCTATATAGTTCTTTTTGTACCATATAGTAAGAACCGTTGCCCCAAAAACAAGTTCGTGGCACGAAGCAGCCAATACCTTACTCCAGCTTGTTCTTGTACCAGAAGACGCCCTTGTCCTGAACACTATCGTCTGCTTCCACGTACAGACATTCCCTTGCTTCCCTCCATAGAGCTCTGTAAATTGGAGTTTCATCAAACTGATAATACAGCCCCAGTATAGGCTTGATCGCTTCGGTTGCCTCCACTGCGTGATAATGTGGTACAGTTGGGAACAGATGGTGCGCCACGTGTGTGTTTGCAATCTTGTGGAAAACCTTGTTGAGCACGCCGTAGTCCCTGTCAACGGTTGCCAAAGCCCCCTTCAGCCATTCCCACTCCGAAGAATCGTAATGCGGCAGTGCTGGATGAGTGTGCTGCAAGTATGTGATCAACACAAGGAAGGCATTCACTATGAGCAATGGCCCCCCATACATGCAAACGAGCCAGCTCAGCCCCTTCGCCAGAGCTACACGGTAAAGTCCGTATAATGCAGCAAGAACGCAAGCATCAGAAATGTAGATCTGAAGTCTCTCTCGATCATTGAATATGGGGCCCTGTGGATCGTAGTGGCAAGCAAAACGACCATAAGCCCTGCCGGAGACATTGAAGACTAAGTACAGAGGCCAACCGAGAGTCAGTGTGATACCAAGTGTCAGAATCCGGCCTGGTGGATTGTTCAGGTATTTGAAGTACCACGGCATCTTGGATTTAGGCTTCGGAACGAAGACTTCGTCACGCTCTAGTGATCCAGTGTTGGTGTGATGTCGGCGGTGGCTGTATTTCCATGAAAAATAAGGGACGAGCAGAGCGGAGTGGAGGATGAGACCAACGGTGTCGTCAACCCAGTGGTAATCACTGAATGCATGGTGACCACACTCGTGGGCTATCACCCAGACTCCTGTGCAGACGCAGCCTTGTGCGATCCAGTACGCGGGCCAGGCAAGGCAGCAGCAGTAAGGGATGAGATGGAAGTACGAACTAGCAACGTAGTAGAAGAGGAAGACGAAGAAAAGGTCGCAAACCACGTAAGAGAAGGATAGACTGAGAGATCTGTTGAAGCAATGGGGTGGGATGGCTTTCTTTATGTCGCCAAGTGTGAAAGGTGGCTTTGAGTGAGGCATCCTTTGAAGGTGATTCATGTGTTGTCCGCCTTCGGTGGTTGGAGCGGACGTGCGGCCTTTGTCGGCGGCCATTCTGTATGACCACCCCATGTTACTTGTGCATGACGTATGGCAATGTTTCTAAAATTGGATCTTTTGGCTATGTTTGTTACCTAGGGTAGGGAAGAAAATTTGGATGATTCGGCTGGAAAAGAAAATTATATTTGGTTTGTAAAATTTGAATGGAGAAGAAAATTATTTATATATATTTTTAATATATAATAATGATAAAATGATGTGATAGTATAAATAGGTTTTTAGGGTTAACAAAAATGAACGTGAATAGAAAATTTATATAAATTGATGTTGATTTGATTGTAAATAAGTATAATGATTGAAAAATTATTAGTTAGTTAAGAGAGAGAGAGAGGAAAAAAATATTTTAAATTTGAATTTAAATAAAATTTATATAATGAAATATTTGATTCGTAAAATTTTTAAGTGGTGATTAATAATTTATAAAATGGAAACAAACACAGCATTTAGAATCCGAAATCTAATTGGCTCGTCAAGTTATTAGTCCATGGAACATTAAGTTACTATTCCAATTAATCGAACCTTTTTGAAAGGATAGACTATTTTAAATTCTATATAATATTATGTATATACATATAATAATGTTAAATATATTTTATAAAATAAATTCAAGTTCATTTATTAATATGTCAATGATTAGTTTTAGATGTGAAATTAAGAATTTAATATTTTAACAAGAGTAAAAAATATTACTAAAATATAAACTAAACTAAATTACATACAATGATATAGAGATAAAAATAATTAAACAAAAAAGTCAAAATAAAAAATTAGTAGCGAATATTATATGTACTAATAAATTTTTAAGAGGTAAAAGTAAGAAATCATAATAAAACAAAAAAATATTTTATTTTTTATTTTAAAAAGGAGTTTTCTGTATTAGTATTTTATAAAAAACATAAAATCGAGTTTTTGACATGTTCACAGTGATTCAATCAGTTGAAGAACTAGTTATACAGTGTAATTGAATGAGAAAGCTGACAAGTTTCCGGTTCAGCTCGAACCAACGGATTAATCCGATTTTAAAAAAACCTTGCATGTGAGGGCAGATTAATCATACTCATAGTCAATTATTAAAGGGGAAAAAAGAAAAACGCTTTATAAAGTCGTTGTTAAGATTCTATAAACTGGTGTATTTACACGCAAATTTATTTATAAATTATAAAATAATTATACTTTAATTATAAGAATAAAATTATTTAATATATTAAAAAACACACAAGAATAGCTAATATAATAAAATAAAAAAATATCAAGAGAATTTTAAAAAAAGGAAAAATTTGAAGAAAACACAAATAAAAAAAGTTAAATTTGAGAGAATATATAAATATAAAATATAAGTTGAATGGATAGAAGAAAATAATTAAAAAATAAAATATTTAATAAAAAATAGTTGTGTAAATATACTTTATGGAACTAATAATCCTTATCCAAATAATACTATCGTATAGATGAGCTGATGGCACAGCAAAAAGAATAAAATATGATGTAAGAACTCCAAGGCCATGTTTGGTTCACAAGTTTGATTAATTTTCATCTTGTTAAGTATAAACAATTCGACATACAACTTAACAAAATTTTTATTTAAATTTAAATTTAAATCATTTTATCTATTAATTATATTATATATACTCAAAATATTTAAAATTTAATTATTAGATGTATTCACAATTAAATCAATACACATTTATTTATACATATATGTTTATATTGTGAAAAATTATTTACATCAAAGCACATTATCTAATCATTGTTACACACCCACACACACACAACTACACAAATTCAAACAAATTAAAATTTTTCTTCCATCAAAATTTTATGATTCAACATAGTGATCCGCCAACACACTTCCCATCATTTTAATCTCCTCCAACCAAACATAACCCAAGGACGCATTGAAGCATCAGCCGGAAAAATTTACTCCATCGACATACCCAAAGCAAACCCAAAATTTTATGCTTTAGAAGCCAAAAAAAAAAACCCTTATTCCAAGAAGATATATATAGATAAGAGACGCATGCAACCCAAGAAAGTTAAACCAGAAAAGCACTACAGCACAGGCCTTCGACATGTAACCAAAACCAAGAAGGAAGAAGAATATACTGATGATAGGAAGGAACAATATATACCTGCAAGTTGCTTGTGGAATAATTCGGAAGCCCTAATGTAAAAGCCCTCTCTCTCTCTCTCTCTCTCTCTGCAGAAAGAGAAGGCTGTAGCTTTTTTCCTATTTATTTATTTTTTGGTTGGTAATAAAAATGTTAGCAGGAATAGTACGTACGTACCTTGTTTATGATTCACTAGATAGGTCCCCTTAATATATAATATTATAATTCAAGCCCCCGAAGCCAACTTGCGTGTGTATGTGACTTATATGTCCCATGTCAGAAAGTTAGGCAATGAAGGAGCTTATTTTCCGGTTCAACCGGTTCTCTAGACGTGCAAGTAGGTGCACTTTGCAATACGTGTCAACTAACAATAATGTCTGCAATTAAATGAACTTATTTTGTAAGTCACGTTAATTTTCTCAGAATTATTCTCAGCGGTTGTGTTCGTAACCCAACATTCAGCCATAAAACAGCATTCAGCCATATTATTTAATAATATTTTTATTTAAATTTAAATTTAATAATTTTTTATTATATATATATAATTAATTAATTATTTTTAAATTGTTATACTTATTTATAATTAAATTAATTTCTATATATATCACATATATACTCACATTTAATTTTATTTATACTCTATAACATAACTATTATCTTTATAAATTATCATGTCATCTAATCATTATTATATATTTCATACATATATTTAAATAAATTATATTATTTATTTCATTAAAATATTTTTTCTAAATATACTATTCATCTAAAGCCAATTTGTACCAAATATCATATTAGATAAAAACCCCTCTCCCAAACATAGCATGTGGCCTTGAGATTTCCAATAATTATATATACTAATAAAAGCCGCACGCGTGCAAATGTGTTTAACAATTTTACAATTATTGTATTTTAAATTATAAAAATAAAATTATCTAAATTAAAAGTACAAAAAATATTCAAAATAATAAAATAAAGAATGGCAAAGAAATAAAAATTTGAAAATAGAAAAAACCTAGAGAAAGCATATATAAAAATAATAAGTTAAAAGAAAATAGAAAAAGAAAAGGGAGAAAGAAAATGAGAGAAAAAATTTTAAAAATTAATATGAGAATATTTTTGTAATTTGACATTATGCAACTAAAAAGATATATCAATTTAATAATATAGTGTAGATAATAAACATCTTTAGATCATGTAGGTTGATTTGTACTCCTTTAATTCTTTGATTTTATGTAAAACACGAAAAATGGTCTGTGGACGTGCATGCGTGAATATTCATAAGCTATGGTGATGGAATCGTGCCCACGGGATTATACATATATTTTTTTCATTTATTTTCATATAATGGTCTCGAAAAGCACAGAATTTCTACCTTCCTAAAATTGGATAATTTAGTTCAATGGCCAGCGAATCTTGACGACGTAAAATGATGAATTTGTTATAATTTCATCTTCACTTACGTCTCCCTTTCCTTCTACGTTTCAAAGACAAGTTGGCTAATGTATTTTCCACATGAAGGATGCAAAAGCCCATCGAGAATTCAACATATATATAGGCACGAACAATATAGACTGCACGTTGTTGCCACATTTGTTCATTTGATTTGTGCTTAAACATTATTTTGCGTGAGGAAGTGACAACTTGAAATGAGATGTCAAAAAATTGATGATTTTGAAAAATAATTATTGTCAATGCAAACATAGTGGATAAATCGATACAAACATTACAAAATATTAAAATTAAAACCATAAATGTAAACTCGTAGTGGTCACATATCGAAATTTTTAATTCATATATTCAACTCGCAATTAGGTGTGCTAAAGAGTCTGAAATTTCGATGTAGATTCAATTTTAGTCAATGCATATCCAAACTGGGTCTTGGTGTCTGTCCGCAGGAGTCGGAGAATTTGCAAAGCTCAGGTGACTTTTATGTCCATGTCTAGTGGGGGGCAATGTTGTCAAAATCGGACCGGTCCGGCAGGTTAAATGGCGAACCAGTCTCCGGTCCGGTAGTGACTTGAAAACCGGTGCTCAAAATTACCAGTAATTTACTCACCTATTTCTTATATTTTTTTTGCTCTCTTGGTAATGTGAATATCTCAAGTCTTAAATGCTGGCTATAAATGCACAATTTAATGCACTCAATAACTTTAAAAACAAATTTCTTGTAGAAAACGTGTCACTGTAAATCCAACTCATATGCCATTTATTTCTCTTTCATCCATTGTTATTGACAAATATTGTATTCTTTACATCTCCAAATTATAAGAGTAATAAAAAATATAGTTTAAAATTTTATTGATACTTAGATTAAGGTGACACAGCCTTTAATAATTGTTTTCAGCTATTTTAAAAATGGAGAAGAATAAGAAAAGTTAAATAAATAAAAGTTGAAAATAAAAAAGTAAATTTATCATAAATTTTTTTTAATAATATCTTATTATGAATTAGATTGAATTTTTTTAATGAATTTTAATTAGGTTAACAATTACATGTTAAATAAATTCATAAAAATAAACTTTGAAAATTAATTTTTTTTCATGTTATGTACATGTAGGGAGAATACGGGTTTACTGATTTTTCAATTCATTACATACGGTTTAGGTAATAGTCCTGTCCTTGCTTTTTTGCACGTGCAATGACGTGCACTTTGCGACGCGTGTCAATAACAATCTCTGCTAAAATAGTTTTACTCCTCCGCCTTGTTATCTGTGCTTCCTCATAATTAGTATTTCTATTTATAAGAGTCGTTTGGCAACAACCACCATATCTATGGCGAGTCACCAAACCTGTGGCTAGACCAGTAGCCTAATTTATTGCCAAACTATCTATAAGTATGTCCGTACACCAAATAATATGCCCAATTAGATGAGCTTTATTGTCCAAGTGGCGTTGAATTTATCAAAAAACATTCTGTGGGGATTTGAGATTGCCAATAATTATATTTATAATTGATAGATATGTTTAGATCATGGAGACTGATTTGCACTCCTTGCTTTGATTTTTTTTTCTTTTTCCTTTTTTTTTTTCCCTTCATTTGGGTATGCAAAACCCAAGAAATTGTCAGTGCCAACTGGTGCTTGCGTGCAGGCATATTCATAAGCAGGTAATGAAGTCTTCTTCCACGGGACCATTCATATGTCCACGTCTATTTAATATCTATTGTCTGATTATCATTTCCATTTCTTCTTTTTGTATAATTTTGTTTCATTTATGTTCATACAACTACCTTCCCAAAAGCGGATTACTTAGTTCAATGGTGAGTGAGCGTCGGCATGCATAAAATGATATTTTGATTCTATCCTAGTTTTATTGTTCACACGACTTCTGTCTTGTTTCTACGTTTCAAAGACAAATGGCTAATGTATTTCGAAGAGATTAACAACATAAAAAGGACGCAAAAGCTTATCTATCGTTGAAATTAGAGACACAAATTTGTTTGAACACTGGTAAAGTGCGCATGCATTGCGCATGGATGAATAATAATTATTTTGTTATTATTTTTAAAATGTATTTTAAAACAATTGAATTGTAAAAATTATGAACATATAAAAAGATATAGTCTTTAAAAATGTAAATGGGAAAAAAATTATTTTTTAGATATTAGTATAACCATCAATTTGTTTAATTTATTTAGATTTTTTATTTCTTAATTAGCATTTATAAAAGTATTTTTTTTTATTGTTATCTCTATACTATTTGTTTGTCTAAGTCATCTTGCGATTAAATTTTAATATGACTAATATTTATTTTGTTTTTGTTATCATCGTAGTCAATATTATACTTTTTTTTTCTTTTTCTTCGTGTCTAAATGTTATATACAAGACTTTTCATTTTTATATACATAGATCCTATTTCAATTGCTAGTGTATACTATATATATACATATATATATATATATATATATTACTTATTACTTTAAACTTGTCAAGTATAGAATATACAATAATATGAAAACATGCAAAAGGATTATATGGTATCGTGTCATGAATATTTATCTTTTTTAGATATAAAATTAAAAATTTTATAATTTCTATTATATACTTAAATTTCTTTTATTATAATTTTTACACAAAATAAAGGATATATTATTTTGATCTAATTTGTTAACTTAGTTAGGTACCACAATTTTACCTTATTTTGATTTTTAGGAAATTAGATTAATGTCAAAAAGTTTTATCTAAATTTCAGTTCACTATATGTATAAGTATATATACTATAATTAGCGGCTCCAAGTTATTCTATGAGTGACTATCTTTCTAGTTCTAATGTACAGTCTTTTTCGCAGTCTTATTGGGCAGATAAATTGGCCGAGTACCAAGCTTTCCAAGAGTTTACCGACCTCATGATCTGACAAGCTCTGAGGGGATACCATTTGGGTGCTTTAACCTAATGTTTACTAAGGACATAGTTTTCCTTGAGTCCAATCTCAGATAGGCTCGACCAGCTCCATCTTAATTCGACTATTGTTTCCTTGTGCACTATTAATTGTTTGGAGCCCAAAGTCTGTTACTTTAGTCCTTGCCCTAGCACCATATACTTCAGTAACTCCCCTTTCAATAGTAACAAAGATTTTTTTAAAAAAAAAAGTTCTTCCTCAAGGGTCCTCATTCTTAGGAGGTTTCCAACTTATAGGCAAACTCCCTTCTTTAGCAACTTTCCAACTCTTCCCATCCCCCTACTTCTGCTTTTCCTCGGGCTACTGCTTCTCCTTGAACTTCTTAGTCCACTCCTCCCCATTTTTAACCCATTACTTCAGTTCAAGCGCCTACGCCTTCTCCTCATGATACTTCTAGCCAGGTCAACCCCCGACATCCATCTCTTCTATCATGAAGGATTCCACGTCCACTCCTCAAGTCATCTATCCCCCTTCCACCAGCAGTGCCCCCTTTATTTATGGGGTGTTTGTGCTAAACAACATACTTTTGGCAAGAGAGTTGATTATTGAAAATAACAACTTGGCATAGGGTTTCTTTCTTGGTGGTTCAACATATCACGACTAAGCCATAACCTCCAATACCTCAGATCTCCAAGCCTTTGCATAATTTGCCCTAACTAAAGCTTGGTATATTCTTCCCTTATAATTCTTAACTTCTTTCTATATATCTTTGTTGTTCACTCCTTTTTCTCTTTCTTCTTTGTTTTTTTAGAATTTTGTCTGGGCTGGTGAACTGCTTCGTCATATTAATTCTAAGGACATACACCATTTTGAGGAAATGGCTGGAAAAAATCTTGTCTCTAAAGTCCAATTTATCCCTTATCCATTCTTATTAAAAGGTGTTTGAAACTAACTACTAGGGACTTTAGGAAAAGGAAAGGGTAGCTATTCCCCGTGCTGTCTATCTAGAAGCAGAGAAAAATGTCTTCAGTTCCAAGTGGTTGCCTTAATGGCTACCTTATTTGCCAAGGTAGCCGTAACTTATTCTATTACCCTGGCTGAGCATCTTAACACTCTTAAGGATCAATGGTTCTTAGACGATTATCGAGACTATCGTCTTAAAGGTTGGAAGCAATTAAAGGAATTTGACCAAAAACTCGTTCATTGTGCAGCTCTATATCACATGCACGGGTTCGAGTCTTGTCTTAATCAGATCTTTGAGATAGGATTGCTTCTAGAACATGTTGACGTAAGCTACTTAAACAAGCTAGTGGGAGCAGACCAAGTCCCTGAAGGTGGATTTCTTGACCCTGACAACAATCCCACTCTCAGCAAAGATGCAGCTACTTCAAGCAACCAAGAAGGTAGGAAAGACGTCAATCCAGGTGGAGATTCTGGGGCAGGTGAAGAGGTGTTAGGCCATATAGTGGGGAGGGGGAGGGTAACCTTGATGTCATACCAACAGAGGCTGGTCTTATGTAATTTATACTTCTTACTTCTTATTATTGAAAAGTTTCTCAATATTTATGTCATATAGCAGTTTTCCCATCTACTGCAGATATTTGCTCATCCCCTCCTAACCTCTCCGACGACCTTCATCTTTTGGTCTAAATTTCCTTTGCAAAGTTTGTTACTGTTTTTGTTGGTGTGCTTTGTTAGGTACTAAAGTGGATTTGATTTGTTACTTTTTCAAAGAAGCAACGTGAACCCTTAATGCTTTTTCAAAACTTCCATTTTCCCCAATTATCTTGATCTTGCAATGGGGCCCCTTTCTAAGCCTACTAAGAGTCCTGAATTTAGGAAGGCCTGCTTCTTGAGCTCTAAGATAGGGTTAGCTTCTAGGTTTATTTTGCGACTGCTGTTAAAGTGTGGTTCCCTCTTCCTGAACTGACCTCTTTTCAGGCTAGAGTCAACTTTTAGGTCATCTTGTAATCTGTTTAATCAAATGAATTTTTTTTTTACTCGATCTAGATTCTACTTAGGATGAAGCTAACTTTAGGTGTAATAGCCACTTAATGTAGCATTTAGAATAATAAAAGCAAGTTATGAAGATTAATGGATTGTCAATGCTATACTAAATGAATATGGCCGCTGAGAGAAAAAAAAAGGAAAGTAAAGAAATCATGCACCCAAATAAACTTTGGATCAACTGATTGAGCAAGAAAAATGGGTCTCAAATATGGTTACTTCATACTTGGATAAGGCTTGGGTGTGGGTGTAATTAGGCTGGTCAAAAGAGAGTGTTAATGAGAAGAACTTGATGAGGGAAATAGTCAAGGAAATCATCACACTATCAATAGAAGATCAACGAGTCAGAAAAAAAAATTCGAAACCCTAAAAAAACTTGAATTTTACCTATCATCAAACAACAGAGAGGTCAGTTGACTACCTTAGATTTCCATCGACCAGCAGAAAGTTTGATGAGAAAAGCAAGAAGTCCTAAAATCCAAAATCAGCTAGTAAAATTAGCCAAACACTACTCTCTTATCTATGCATGTATGAGTTATGAGTGTAAATTTTTGCGCATATATATGAGTGTCAATTTTTACACCTTTGTTAGTTCAAAAACATGTGTAGAAATACAATGTATGCCTATTCACATTGTTAGATAATATAGAATTTTGACATACGACTCAAACATAATCTTCTGTAGAAATGACAATCAAACCATAAGGGGATTTTCAATCTTTCGATGAGAAAAAAAAACTTAGACAATGATGTACGCTGAAGCCTTCATAATGGAAAGAAAATTGCAATTCATAATGGGATAGTTATTGAATAAGTCAACTTTGACTGTGAAGACATCGAAGTTCTGCAATTATGTAAGATATATTCCTTTGCAAGATGCCTTTCTAAAATGCCACATTGCGATTTTATATATTTCGAATCCATTTTGTTTTCATGCCCAAATCTAGTTGATGACGTCTTTCTTCATAATCCTTTTTCAAAAAATTTATTTAATATCTTCATGAAGGATAAATTCGCTGGGTTCTATTCGAAAATGGTATATGGTTCGACCCTGATTGATTTTGGCTTGCTGCAACTCCAGACAATATTTGTTAGGATTATAACATCAAGCTTTTCTCGATCTTCTGAGTAACAGATTTTCCGTAACAATCAGTCATAGATAAGAGTTTAGTATTTCACTATTATGTTATCGACATAGAGGATAAAATTTAGAAAAATTAGATTTTTGAAGTATAGGCAAGATCTGGTGACACTGCACATAGAAAGAAACTCTTGGAAAATAACCAGACACTTGCAAAACAAAAAAGATGGATTGGAAATCAAACTACATGCATTTGATTCTAGTGAAGTTCTGACCTAGAACTTGATATTTGTGATAAGGAATCATTTGTAAGTGAACCATTAAATTGCTTTAGATCAAGGGATATTGAGGAGAAAGGTGTAGAACTATGGAAAAACCGAATCAGCCTTATTGCCGATCTGTCGTAGGACCCTTATTTTAGGAAGGATTGGTTTAAGACCTAAGGATATCCAAATTATGCTGTTAACCAAATCAAAGATCGAGAGAAAACCCTAAAGATGTGGAAGTTTGATTGAACCAAGTACAAATTGTTACTAGAACGATGAAGGAAAGAATTTTAGCACAATATAGAAATTAAGGTTATGTTATTAGAATGTAAAGGTTATAATTTCATGTGAATTTGGAATTGAAATATAGATTATTTTGATTGAATAGAAAACCAAGACACCAAGGCCGGTGAACCCTCCAACCAAGCAAATTAATCATCAAGTAAGTGGATTACCTAAAATTTTTATAACTATTTGCAAAATTATTTCTCTTTGGAAATGCTTATGAATTTCTACAAATATTTCTACTCTTATACTGGGAAATTATTTATCCCAAGTTGAAATTATTTCCTGAACATATTTGAATATGAACAAGTATTCTAATGTACTATACTAAGTTATTATTGAAACATGTTTGGTATGAAAATGTTTTATGTGATTATGCACATTGGAGCATTTGCAAGTGTAGCAAAATTAGTTCTAACCCTCTCAAGATAGACAAAATTTTGAGACTTTTGACTAGGAAAAAAGCTAACTCTCTCAATTGAGTTTATAAATTGAAACAATCACTTAGATTAAATGAGCATTTGGTTGCATGTAACCCTCTCAATAGGGGTAAAAAATGGAGATTCAAATGACCCTATCAATCAGAATTATAGATTGAGACAATCGTTTTGGATAATTGACTATTTTAATTGCACGTGTCCCTTTTTAATTGGAAAATATTAAGGTCCTAATAAGTAAAATTAGAATACGAAAGATCGAATCGATGAACAGCTCACATGACGAAATGTTAGAAATGAAATTTTTACTTGCATACAATATTTATGAAATGTTACTGAGAAATATTTTATGTGCAAAAATTTATTGAAAGGGATTCATGTAAATGTTTTTTATCTGTTCACATCCTTTAAAACATGTAATTCTCTATTGGGTGTTTTTACTCACTAACCCTTTACTTTAAAAACCCCTTTTATAGATGAGAATGAGGAAAACAAGTAAGCACGTAGATGGTAAAGAAATTGCTTGGGAAAATAGTTTTAAGAACTCTCAATAAATTGCAATTTAAACTCTTTAGCTACCATTGATATTTGGGCAATATTGAAAGGATCTTTGTATAAGTTTAAAGTTTATGTAAGATATATGAGATTTTGCAATTCAGTTGATGGCATAGTTCTTTGATGTAATGGGCTTTAGTATTTCAAGACAATAGTCCTGAGGATACTATCATTTTATGTGCTTAAAATTGAGATAAGACATTTAAGTTTACTTGTAACTTGTCCTTGAGGCATGACGTCACTTACCTGAGCTTCCTTCTGCCTGGGGTGAGGCCAACTTTTAGGCACTTGGAGCTTGTTCATCAGGTAAAGCTTCTCCTTATCCAAGTTTGCATCAACTTAGGACATGGCTAACTTCTAAGCTCACTTGGAAACTACTAATCAAGTAGGGCTCCTCCTTACCTAAATTGGCATCTGCTTAGGATGAGGCCAACTATTAGGCCTACCTAAAATTTGACCATAAAGCACAACTTCACTTATCCGACCTACTTTCTACCTAAAGTGGGAAATTTTTTTTTTCAAATTTTCTACATCTCAAGGGCGAAACAAAGGTTTTCCCCTCATGTCTTCTTACTTATAACTTCCTCTAGATAATACTTCTTTGATTTTAAAAGCCCTTCCCACTTAGCTGTGAATTTTCCTACTGGGTGCACGACATGGGCTTTCCTTAAGCTAGTTCTTCTTCTTAAAACACTGCCTCTTTACCTTTGTATTAAATAATGTAGCGATTTTCTGCTTGTGCTTGAGGTTGTGTAAATGCACTATTGCCTTTTTTTCTCCTATCATTTCCAGCTCTTGAACCATTATTTGTTCATTCATTTTGGGGTTATATTCCTTCATCCTATGTGATTCTTCCCCTATTTGATCAAGCTTCCACACCGTATACCAACGTGTTTAGGTTTTCTTGGGTAGCTGTTGTTGGTGTTATTTTGTAGGCCAATAGAATACCTGGCAGCTCATTTGTCCAACTCGTTTAAGCCTTTTCTATTTTTATTTTAAGGGCTTGTATTATGACCTTGTTGATTGCTTCCACCTGTCCATTTTTTTGAAGGTGGGCTATCAAATTGAATTTTTAGCGTATTTTCATTCAACACCTGGCCTTCAACACCAGGCATGCAACTTGGCTCCCTAGAATTACTTTTTATTATCTGATGTCAGTTCATTGGGTAATCCGTACATGTATACAATTTTATTTGAGAGAAATGTTAATATCTCTTCCTTAGATATCCTCGCCAACAGTTCAGGTTCCACCCACTTAGTGAAATAGTCCACTACTATTATTAAAAATTTCTTCTACCCTCAAAAAGGTCGTACTATGTCCATTTTCCATCTAGCAAAAGATATAGGTGTTATCATACTAGCCTTGTGTGTGAGGGTAGCGGTGTACCTTCTATACTTTTGACACTTTTTACAAGTCTACATTAACATTATTATGTCTATCCTCATAGTAAACCAATAGTATCCTACCCTTTATGCCTTCCTTGCCCTCCATTGGACTCCGTGTGGATTTTTTTTTATACATAACTGGCCTTCTAATTTCATGAGGTTAGTCCAAGTATTTGGATGACCCAATTAATGGTCATCATAGAAAATAAACAATATTTATATTGTTTTGTTATGCACAAAACTTATAGTGAAACTACTTTGTTATCAAAAGTATAATCGCAAATTTAAAATTCGGTTTTCCTTCAAATTTACTTATAAAATTAGGGATATATTTACAACTAACTTGAGAAATTAGGGCACATTTTTAATTTCACAAAGTTATTGAACCAAGCATGTGTTATATCACTTATATAAATTGCAATTAAAAGTGCAAAATGAATCAAACCAACTCATAATAGGAAAAAAAAAAAACAACTCATAATAGCAATATTCGATAAACGTTCAACTCAAATGCAAACTATTTTGAGCAACCTCAAGTTCAAGTTCAACTCTAATATATGTTAAGTAGAGTTTGAGTTCAATTTTTATTGTGTAAAAGTCTATGAGCCGCTCATGAGCTTTTTTATTTTTTGAAAAAATATATATTTTTATATATCAAATATTTTATACTTTTAAAAATACTTTATAACTATCAAATTGATATATAATAAATAATGTATAACAAATTAGAATTATATAGAGTAAATGCTTAATTATGTAATAGTAAAAATGGAATATGCAATTAAACTGAATTATTATGTTAAATAATAAGTATTCACATAATTTAATTTATATATGATTAATATTTACAATCTGCAAGGTTAATTAATATCACAATATGTTCTACTTTTCAGAAATTTTTTCAAGATAGTAAATTTCTTTGTAACATATATTTTATATAAAAGTAAATAGTCAATGAAATCCCATTTAACCTCAAGCTTAATTGAATTTGGGTTCAAAAAAATTTAATTTCAATCTTAAATAAGGTTTTCTTTTTGAGTTCAAACTCAAAACACAATTTAATTTCAAATAAGTTGAACTTAATTCTAAAGTTTTTTAACTAACTTTCCTCAAAATCAACTTATTGTACCCGTACTAGCAACTACTCCTTTCGTTTAGTTTTCTTATTTCCTTATCCAACAAGGAAAAGGTATTGCTACTCCAATTTACACGTTCTGTTTAGTATTTTGATGGGGGATTAAAAGAGATTGAAAGAGAAAATTGCATGCTCTCTAGACAAATAGGAGACTGTATCAATGTACATTTTTGCAACAATAAAACTCATATTATAATTATTATACTTTTAAAATTTTATTTTTTTTACATTTTTACAAAATTTTAAATAAAAATATATTTAAAAACATATACTTTAAAATGAAAACAAACATAGCCGACATCTACTCATCATAACCTATACATACCCACATATATATATATATATATTTATATGTACTTATACTCTATTAATTAATAGTTTTGTTTATAAAATATCCTGTTATTCAATTATTATATATTGTATTTTTACAAATTCAAACAAATAAAAAAACTTCAATCCCCTTTAAATTTTACTCATGTTCATCTCGTAACAAAAACGCTAGTATCCTATTATTCAAATTTCAATCATAAAAGACTGGCGAAATCACAGCCCAAGCTGACTGCCACAACTTTCAAATGCTGCCAAGAGTATATTAAACCATTCGCAGCTGGCAAAACAAGGATATTAGCATCTTTTCAAATAAAAGACAGTTGAAAACATTTTGATTTTATAGGTAGTACATACATATAGTCGCAGATTTTTTCACAAGTTCTAAATTAACCAAAACTACAGTCCTTGCAATTTTTAATGAAAGCAATGCAACCAAAATGACGGCCAAAAAGACTTCCCAGAATAAATAGCAACAAGTCGGGAACAATCCCTATTCCGCTATAATGTAGAAATGCATCCGTTTCTATGAAGAGGGGAAAAACAGACAACACATGCGGCCACAACGATATCAAGCTGAGGAAAAAATGCAACAGGTTAGTATCGTAAAGGAAATTCACAACCCTGATTTGCGTAGTTCTTCTGCTCCGTGTGCAAAGTGGCACCTTTCCCCAAAAGTGCAGGACCCTTTAGCAAAATTCTCACAAAGCTTTGTTTTGAAGTTGCTAGCAGGAGTAGAGCCATGGCCGGGCATCCCAGGGTTTTTGGTGGCTGGACCTGAGGCCGTGCTCACATTCAATATGAGTTCTCGAACCATTTGGCTGGCCTGCTTGATCTGGTCAAACGTGCCCTCAAGTTCGATGTTTCTTAAGTTGGGATCGGACTCGTGATCCCTTATGGAAAGCTTAGCTCCAGTCACGCGGCAGATTTGCTTGGAGTTCACACCACCCTTGCCAATGACTGCTCCTGCCAGTGAAACATCAATGCTGATTTTAGCAGTCGCTGAGGCTCCGAAGCCAGCTGCTCCACCAAAATTTGGGGGAGTGGCCTCCATACGACCACCAAATCTTCCTGCCACTTGTCCCATAGCACGAGGATCCTCATATGATGGGACACTTGGCTTACCAAGCTCCCACTCGCCATGGGCAAAATGACATTTGTCCCCGAACTTGCACCCTTCTGCTGTTTTATATTTGTTGCATAATCGGGTTTTGACAACTGGAGAGGGTCCCTCCGGAAAAGAGGGAGAGACTACAGGGTTTCTCGGAGTTGCTGGAAGGGCTGGATTGCTGCCAAGAATCTGAGTGACTGCCTTGATGCCACCAGGGACATTATGCAAGAAGTGGCATCCCTCCCCAAAAGGGCACCCAGAAGTACTGCATACAATGAAATGACATTAAGCAAGAGATTATGCCATCATCAAATTGCAGATTAAAAAAGGCTGACAACATCACAAGATCCATCCATTTCCAACTTGGGGAAGGCAAGGAACCAATCCAGCTACAGCACACTTACCATAGTTGCTCAGCCACTTACTTTCACCGAAGACACCAAATTATACAAAACAAATTCTAAGACCAAGTAATCACAGTTTTAGAAAAATATCAAGCCCCAAATACAATGTTGCGGAACCTATTTTGGCAAATTATGTGGGCAGAATACCAACATCAAAAACACACAAAGAGAGCAGTTTGTTTAAACAAGTACTTCCGGATTAGATATACCATTGGTTCCAACAAAAGGTTGGTGCATAAAAGCTTGTGACCCGTACAAGAATATGTTAGTAGTAATATCTATGGAAGCATAACAGTAGATCAACATAAGACAAACCACTAGAAAGCTCAAGCAACTATGGTGTTCGTTCAAGAAAAAAGGTGATTTGGAACTGACTAAAGCTCACATCTAGCAATGTACTCTAGCTGCGAACATTACAACAATTAAAAAATAAAGAATTAAACAAACCTTGGAAAATACTATCACTTCTATTAAAAACCACTTTTAGTTCCAAAAAAGAAAAACAACGTTTGGTTAACAAATAGAAGTATGCACAAACTGCAAATGATCACCAATAAGTCAGATATGCTTGTTTGCTCCTCTTGAGAAGAAAGCAAGCAATTGCGGTTATGAGTGTAGGGTTTTGCAAATGCTACAAAGAACAGCAAGGGCGTCAATAGTAATAATTAAAGCCAGACAAAAATTTCATATGACAGCTACACTTATCAAATGCCATATTGCTTGAACCTGGATGGGGGGATTTTTCATTTGTAAGCATTGCTTTGACACATCAAGGCTACATGATTCATGAGGTTAAACAACACCCAAGCAAGGCATTATCAAAATCCCACCACCAGAACCCGCAATTCATGAAACTGATTAAATTAACATCAATTTACCAGTATATTTAATGCCTATTTAATGCCACGAGGCTTAAAAGCCACAGTACAACCACATGGGCAAACCAGCATCCCATATTTTATATTATAATCAGACAAAAAACTTTTAGAAGTCAAACTACCATATTAAGTCAGAATACTTTAAAAGTATAATAAAAATGTATTCTTTCTAAATTCATCTGAAGATCTCTAGTTATTCTGTTGAAATTGGTTCCAGTATCATAAACTGGCACCCATAAAATAGAATTTTTGCTTCAGAGAGCGCTGATGAAGATTACATATACACCAGACTTCCACAAAAGAACCCTCCTCCACTAACAAAGAGGAAACAGGATGAGACCAGCACGGCTTCCAAAAGATATCTCTTCTTTGCTACCAATGATGAAACAGGAAGAGACCAGCACTTAGAAATACGTATATCAATGGAATATGAGAAAAGCAGCAAACATGTCGGAACAGGCAAAGGACATTAGAAATCTAGCAGACATAACCAATTGCACAATCTCAAATCCCCTAGACAAAATTAACCAAGCTACATCACCAAGAGAGACCCCTGACTGAGAAATCACTGAGATGGTTGGAATATATTAACCCAAATAGATCAAGCTCAGACAGCCAACGTTAATGCAACAAGTTATTGAGTAAATTAAGTAATTTCTAAAGATAGCACTGAAATTTGCAGCACAAAACCACTGAAATCAAGTTGGTACCAACTAATGGCATCCACTTTGATCTTTTCAATAGCTTATTTTCCAAGCAACTGAATGACTCAAAAGTAATTTCACCACGAGCCTTTCTGTTCAGTAGATGTTACATTGCTTCAAAGAGGAGGTTAATAAAGTCAGACTGTCATTCATCCATTTCCATTCAATAGCCATCATTACCAATGAACCAAGTGTATAACCTGTGCCACAACTTTAGATGCCCAATTCATTGGTCTGAGGAATGCTTTTCCCAGAGGAAACATGAGGAAATCTGGATCCCTCTTCAGAATCATTACCAATGTATAAAAATTACACTTACAATATTGATTTTAGATAGGTTACGATTATAACCTGAAAAACTTTGTGCAAGGCTTCAATTTGCTTCCTATACCAGTTGTAAAGGTCTCCGTTTCTGTTGCAGAAAATTAATAGTCTTATTCAGTTACAAACTACATGAATTATTAATCTCCAGACTTTTATAAACATATTGTCATCACAATTAACCAAAAAAATGTAGATTCCAAAAAAAAAAAAAAAGACATCCATAGTGAATATTCCATAAAGATACCATTCAATGCATTAAAAAAATAGAGGCCCGATGGCACTTAATCTTCTGTGGATGGTGAACACCAGGAGGGAGAGAAGATTTATTCTCATTTGGGATGATGAAGAATATGCTATCTAACAGACCATCACAAAAACAATAAACTTCTCAAAAAATAGTCCTCTAAAACAAACGAATCCAACAAATAAAGTGTAATAAAAGTGTACGCACATGTTATAACAATCCAATTAAAAAATGTAGCATGCTGCTTCTGACTTTGTCCTGCATCGTTTACCACTATGTGTTCATTTTTAATACATCAAATTTTATATTGTAAGCTTACATATTATTTCATTTAGTTATAAGATCCAAATGTTACAAATAAAATCTAGTATACTGTTGCGAGCATAAGATATTACTGAAAAAGATGCAGAGACCTAAATGCAGTATATTGCACAAAAACCAAAATTATCATAAAAAGAAAATAATGCAGGACTTCACAAATAGCATAGGGAAAAGCATAAAGATAAGCAAGGTCACTTCGAGACTGTTTAGCAACAGAAATAAATATAAGGAGCGAAAAATACTTTAAAGTAAACCCAGATTTAACAAGCAGAAAGCACGCATACTGAACATTCAAGCAAAAAAGATGGACCTTGCTTGGATTTCTTGAAGTCGCCATTCCCATTGAGGCCACCCTGTGGAACACCTCTTTTTTTCAAGCCTCCACTCTCCATTTTCAAATTCACTTCTTGAATAAGGAAAAATCAAACCAATAAAAAAGAAGCAACAGATATTTCCAGAGAGAATAAAAACGTGCACCTTGAAATCTACACGAAGAGAAGGTAAATTGAGCTTCTGAAATTGAAACAAAAAATTTGAGAGGGGGATAAAACCCTAGAGAGAGAATGGCGCGGATACAAAAGATGGATTTAAATGTGATTCATAAACACCTTCACGTGCGCGACCACCATATGCACATCGTTACAGTCGTCACAACACCCGCCGTGACTTATGTTGGGCCAGAACTTGGGCTGTTTGTTTGGGTCATGATGTGGGCCTCTATGTCGTTGGAGAAAAGCCTAACCCATATGGTTATATTTGTTTGAGTTCTCGATTTAATAATTTAAGAAAAATCATAAAAATTAAACAAACATTATATTTTGTGTTCATAATATTGTGCATGGAATGAAATTTTCCATTTTAAATAGGTTCACAATTTAAGGACTTAAGTAGCTTTAATTTCATTTTGGACTTGGCAAATGCAAGTAAAATTAGTTCATATCTGTTTTAAATGCACATTTCATGTATGTGCGTATAAAAAATAATTATAATATTATTTTTAAAAATAAAATAATTCAATGTTATATTTGTATTTAAGATGATTTCTGACATGTTCTCCTCTTATTGTTTCACTATTTGAAATGCATAAGCTAAAAGAAATATAGACTAGGAAATGAGTGTATAAAACGCATGAGAATGGAATGCAGCAAGGGATTTGGAGGACGTTGGATTTGCTCGTCTATTTATAGTCTTTAGTTATGGAAGTTATTTTTTAAAAAAGTAAACACTTTACAAATCAAATTAAAACCCACAACTAATTAAATTATAATGGTAAAAAATACATTTGATACACCTACATAATTATATGGCTCAATAAATAATATTCTATATCAATAATTATCATACCAATTAAAGAAAAAACTAAATATATGTCTATATAAAATAAATTGCAATCGGGATAGAAGGCTAAAAGAGTATAACAAATTTAAATTTAAAAAAAAAAAAACTCATTGATCTTGCATATAAGCACGGAAAATTATTTCTTATATATAAATTTTATATTTTTCATACAATTCATAATATGATAAAATAAAGAAACATTTTGAAAAAATAATGGTTAAAATTAAGGGATGCAAATAAAATAAATGAAAATAGAAGGAATTAAGTGAAAATAAAGTATTTAAGGAAAAACACCCAAATAATCAATTTGGCAGACGTAAAATTTTTCGTTGGAAATGTAACAAAAGGAAAGATGTGCTCCTTAAGTTTAGTGCTGATTCAAAGAGAAGATATCGAAATAGAAGTAAAACAAGTTGTCTTTCTATATATATATATTTTTTTTTTCAGGAAGAAAAATAAATTGAAAATTGGCATAAAAATTATTGTCCGAGAGTTTCAAACCTTGGGGTCGAGGATTAACACAATCAAAACTGCAACGAAAGAGGATTAAAAAAGAAAAAAAAATATGTGGATGGGGTAGTTTTAATTAATTTTACCATTAATCCTCTAAAATTTTTTTTTTTTGTTTTAAATTAAAGGGCTAAGGTTATTTTTGGTAATTAAATTCAGTAACCAAAGGCAGTTTTTAAAATTGTGTTGAAGCATTATTAACACAAGTATAGGTCAGTAGTTGGCGCACACTCCACGCGTGTGTATAAAAATTTTAAAATTTAATATTGCATAAATCTAACCACTTGAAGAGTGACAAAATACTAGTGAATTTATTTATATTAAACATATTTTAGATAATGCACTTACACAAAATTAAATAGATACAATAAACTATAAAATGCATGTGTGGTTTCACAGTGTGATTTTTAGTTCTTCAATATTATTATAAAAAGAAACTAAAATAATCACTTATGCTTCTGGTAAGAGAGCATAAATCTTTTACAGAAAATGGATAGCATTCCAATCACCATTCAGGAAAATTGTACTAAACTCAACCCATCTCACATGTTTAAGAATTAAACAAATAATAAATCCTATTCTGACGTTGAATTTGTCTCCACGCAAGAATAGAATAGTTTGAAAATAAGTAGTCGTTTTGCTCGAACAATTTCAGTGTACTTGCAAGAAAAATCAATATTTAAACTCATGAAAAAAATAGTGGCAGGAACTATCGTATCGAAGTACATCTTTATGCATTTGGAGTTGTGTATGTTGAAGTCATCGACCGAAATATTGAAGTCTTGTCGTCCATTCTTATTAAGTAACTCTGGACACAACATCAAATTTTCTGTCCAGTCCACATCAAATATTAATATCAAAACATGTTGTAATATGTAATCACAGAGAATTTGTTTCTGCTAAACAGGGAAGTAAAGGAACAACAACAATTCGAAGGTAATAAATTCCGTACCTTGCCAAGAGTATAGGCCCAAACATAAATTTTTGCAGCATGTGTATATTTTGTCACTGGAGTAAACCAAAACAAAACAAATTAAAATCAAATGAAGAAAATGCAAAAGATAGAAGCGACAAAACTTCAATATGCAAATCTTAGCAGTCAAGCCCATTGAAATAATTCTCCAGCATCATTCTTTCTATAGAAAGGGAGAACTTGATATTTGGAGTAATTATAAAAATAATCTCTTAAGTTTTGTGAATTATAACAAAAATTGATGATGTTAGTATGAAAATACTAATTTTACTCTTAGTAGATATTTAAAATATATAGATTCGCATATATTTAGAGTAATTTATATTTTTGTTAAATAATTTTATACTTTTAAAATTTGTATATATTTTAAACGTTTAATAATAAAGGCATAACTCTAACATTTGCATTCACATAATAAAATATTTTATAATTTATAATTAAACATAAAAAAAATTATTGAGATTTGTTTTATAAGAGCAAAAAAAATTATTTTCTAATTCATAAAAATAAATTTAAATTTCCTAAAAATGAAAAATAAAGATTTATATTTTATAAAAATTCAAAAATTGTTACTTATTCCAAATACATGATAATGTATTTTTTGAAATATATAAAGTATTTAAAAAATAAGTTTTGTAAAAAATATAAAAATAAATATTTATATTTTTAACACATAAACTATAAAAATAAAAAACATACACCTAAAATGATAAAAGAGTCATTTCAAAATTTTTAATTTTTATTTTTCCATTACACTTTAGTCTTTTGAACTATCTGCATCTCGTTCTTTTCATCGATTTTCATAAAACAAAAATTTTAATTTTTTTAATTACGTTTTAATCCTTTCAAATTAAGATATTTCAATCATTTTATTAATTTTTATTAAAATTTGATCAGCATAATCAATAGAAAGGAGATCACTATAATTTATAAAATTTGATCAAAAATATCTGTATTTAATTCAAGCGTTATCAAGAAGTAAAGAAAAATTATGAAAGATGAAGCACAGAAAAAGTTGACAGCAAGTTACTAAGAAGATTAAGTAGTCTTAAAACTCTCTAGATTTGGGAGAAGTTAAATTATTTCAGCAATTTTACCGATTAATCCTTGTCTTTGTTTCACATTAGAAGAACATGTTAAATAAATGGAGTCATTTTTGTAACTACACTTTTGACAACCAAAGATAATTGACGAGGGGTGCACATCTTCGTACGTAGGAGTCGAATGCCATGCAGTGCAGTTTCTCTGGATAACCTTCTTGCGAATCTTGAGACGTGCTGTTTTAATACTCTCCCAAACGGAGCCCAGGCCTGTAGTCAACCCCTCGTTGAAAAATGGATTGTTGGAGGTGGAAAATTATTAGTTGAAAAATCTTTAATCAAGCATCGCTAGATCCCGAGTGGCTCTTTATGCCTTAAGTTCTTTTTAAGCAGTTGCACCATTTTTGATGTATTCCATATATGCTACGAATGACTCTATGATCTTTCTTAATTCCAAATTTCATTTGAAGGGGAATCTTTCCGGAGATTGCAACTAATACTATGTTGTCTTTGCCCCCGATCCCTCCACGTAGATATGGAACACCATAAATCCAATGGAGAGTCGTCACCAATACCTCAGCATGGATATGTAATACCAATAATTTGCCACGTTCATTTTATAAAACCATCAAATTGCAATAGGAAACATGTTCATTGAAACCGGTATAAAGGGACTGACATTAAAGCACAACTTCACGCACAAATCTTAGCCATGAAAGGGCACGCGCACACACATAATTGGGTGAATCGATAAAAGTGTAGATTCATTTATAAATTATTAAATTATTATATTTTAAATAACAGAGGTACCATTATATATATTAAAAGTAGAAACATATTTAAAATAATAAAATAGAGAATCACCAAAAAAATTGAAAAAAAAGAGAAAATTTGAGGGAATATATAAATAAAAAATAAAAATAAATAGGAGAAAGAAATCAATAGAGAAAATAAATGGAATCAAAATAAGGACAATCTTTTAATTTAACAATATGCAATCCAAAAAAGAAATTTAACTACTTAATAATATAGTACGAATATGGATAATCATAAATAGATAATGGAGACAAATTGTTGAGACTTTGAGAAAGTTGTTTCATTCTTCTAGAAGGAAAAATGGGGGGCATTTTAAGAATTGTGTTAAATATATCTCCCTAATTATAAAATAGTATAGATAAAATATATGCGGAAGGATTTTTGATGTACATGGAGAGAGTGACTTCATATAAAGGGTAACTGAAAAAGAAAATTAATTAGTAATTAGAATCAGGAAAATGCTTTCTCAGATTTCGACGTCGTTTACTCACGCCTCCCCCGCCCTCACCGTCACCCCCGCCTTCTCCTTCCGCCCCTCTTTCCGACCCAAATTCCGTTTCTGCGTCTTCTGCCCTTTCATTTCACGGAAGCGCCACTTCTCCACCGTGATTTCGATGGACGGAAGTTCTTCTTCCCCGGCCGCAGCCTCCATCGATTCTATTTCTGAGGATTTAAAGAAACAAACTTTGGACAGTAACAGACACGTTAATAATGCTATGAGTGTAAATAATAATTATCAAAATAGGGTTAGGCTGAAGCTGGAGGAACTGAGGTGGGACCACTCGTTTGTTCGAGAGCTTCCGGGTGATCCCAGAACCGATTTAATTCCACGAGAGGTTTGGTTTCGTTCGATTTATTTGATAATTTCTTGCTCATATTTTGTGCCTTTTGAGTTATTCTTCGCTGAACGTTAGTTTATTGACGACGTTTCCAATTAATAATATACAGAGGCTACCCTGTTGTGGATATATACTATAAACGGAAGAAAAATTCATTTCGTATGTCAAGTTTTGTTGGAATGGATTTTTCTGCAATCCGTATTCTCTAGTCGTTTTATTGACCAAGGACGGGTTTTTTTCAACTTCTGATACGCGTCTTTGATTTTGCTCACTATCGGAAAGTGGAAGAAGTACTAAAATTGTGCATGACAATTAACTTGGTAACAGATGATCAAAAGTGATTTTACCGATATAATTTTGGGAAAGATGCAGTTATTATTTTGGGAGTAATAACTAATCATTGGTATTTTTTCAACTTGTCTGGTACTTTTTAGCTGTGTGTCCGTACCTGTCGCCGCACATTGGTAATGGACACTTTGGTGCGATAACAGGTCCTTATGCAATTATTTTCAGGTCTTGCATTCTTTTTATACAAAAGTATCTCCGTCGGCCGAGGTTGATAATCCCCAACTTGTTGTATGGTCAGATTCAGTTGCAGGGTTACTTGATTTGGATCCAAAAGAGTGAGTTGTTCGATTGTATTCGTGTAGTATTCCTTTCATAAAAATTTAATCTCAGTTCACTTGTTATATAATTAGCATTTTTGTACCTAATATGTTGTGAAACCTCAGATTCGAAAGGTCTGATTTTCCAGAGATATTTGCTGGGGCATTGCCTTTAGTTGGACAGTGAGTTTTGATTTCTGCAACTTTTCCTTTCCTTTTTCTTTCTGGGTTTTTTTGGTCTTTGATCCACATGTAATAACTGTTTCTGCTTGACTTTTATGTAGGATGCCTTATTCTCAGTGTTATGGAGGACACCAGTTTGGAATGTGGGCTGGTCAGTTGGGTGATGGTAGGGCAATTACTCTAGGAGAGGTTCTAAATTCAAAGTCTCAGAGATGGGAATTGCAGCTTAAGGGTGCTGGAAAGACTCCGTACAGTCGGTTTGCTGATGGCCTTGCCGTCTTACGTAGTAGTATCCGAGAATTCCTCTGTAGTGAGGCAATGCATGGTCTAGGGATCCCAACAACACGTGCATTATGTTTAGTAACAACTGGAAAATATGTTACTCGGGACATGTTTTATGAGTATGTCTTTCTAGCCTATTCTTAATGCAGTATTCAGTTGATACTTCATCTTTCAATCAAGGATGTATTAATATTGAGTCAATAATATAGCATGCCATCTGAGCTTTTGAGTTATGTGAATTTTACAACTTAACCATTGTAGGACTTCTGATCCAGCAAACCTTTTCCCTTTTTGCATTTACTCCTTTGCTTCCAATAAAAATTTATGTAAAAAAGCTTTAGCTCAAAATGAAAGTTTCCAATCTTTGAGGGGTATATTCAATGCATTGATTGTAGCTGGTAATGAAATTATAATTTTCAATGTTACCCAACTATGTTTCATATGCTTGCAGTGGCAATCCAAAGGATGAGCCTGGTGCAATTGTTTGCAGAGTTGCTCAATCCTTTCTCCGGTTTGGTTCCTACCAAATACATGTTTCAAGAGGGAAGGATGATATTGGTCTTGTTCGCACTTTGGCCGACTATGCCATTAGGCATCACTTCCCCCATTTAGAGAACCTCAGCAAAAGTGACAGTTTATCGTTCAGCCTTGGTGGAGGAGATGATTCAGTAGTGGATTTAACTTCAAACAAGTATGCCGGTAAATTTTATATTTTGGGAATTGATTGAAACTCATAGTATGTGCCTCATTGGAATTCACCCATTCGATGATCCTTCCGGTTATGTGCCTCAAAGACCTTCACCCATTTCACTGTCTCGTTAGCAGAGTTTGTGTCTTTACAGTTTCTTTATGCTATGTGAAGATGAAATAAGTTTGACTTGCCCCATAAAATATGCGAATCCATTTATGTGCTGATGCCCATTTTTGTGAATTTCTTTCTGAGTTGATGTCCTAATATAGGTGATACATCAAAATCAGAGTAAAAATCATAGAGCAAAATCTTTGTGTGCCATACTTCAAATTTAGCTGTTCCTTTATTATCGAGTAAAATCTTTGAATTTGACGGGGCTATTGGCATCAATCTGTGAATCGACTTTACCCAATATTGTTGAATGTTCACTAGTGTATGATGGTGGTGTCAGATTATCAGGCTAGTGAAAGACAAATAATAATTATAGTCCAGCATGAGAAAGCAGCCGCCTGCTAATGGGCTATGGCATACTGTGCTCAAATGGTTCTTGTTATGTAGAGTCTTAAAGCATGGATGTCAAATGTTGATGAGCTTATGTTTCTCTTAATTATTTTGGTCTTCTATTAAAGGAACTAAGCTCGTTCTGAAATTTCACGATAATAATAATGGCCTTGTTTCTAGGGAAATCAATGATAGATAATGGGTAGGTCTTAAGTGAATTATCTGCCACTTCCTATTTTTCTGCTGCCCTAGCTCTCCTCGTTATCCTTTTTTAAAATTAATTTAAACTGATGCTGCAGATGGTGTGATTTGAAGCAATATATTTTTATCCTATTGGCTGAAAGTTCAGTTTTTGAATCATTTTACTGTTTTGAGTTCCTTTTTTTCCCCCTTTTATAAAAGAATAATTACCAAATTGATTTGTTTATCAATGGCTGCAATGTTGATAACTACCAGCTTGGGTGGTGGAAGTTGTGGAGCATACTGCTTCATTAATCGCAAACTGGCAGGGTGTTGGCTTTACCCATGGGGTGCTGAACACTGATAACATGAGTGTGTTGGGACTCACGATTGATTATGGTCCTTTTGGTTTCTTGGATGCTTTTGATCCCAGTTACACACCAAACACTACTGATCTTCCAGGCAGAAGGTACTGCTTTGCCAATCAACCTGATATTGGCTTATGGAATATTGCGCAATTTGCCACAACTCTTTCTGCTGCACAGTTGATAAATGACAGGGAGGCGAACTATGCCATGGAGAGGTATTCTTAATGGCTTATATCTCTTGTGACTTCATGAGCTTGATAGTCCTTGATACATCTCCTTGTCTTCTTA
Organism: Avicennia marina; assembly: GCA_019155195.1. Classification (NCBI taxonomy): domain Eukaryota; kingdom Viridiplantae; phylum Streptophyta; class Magnoliopsida; order Lamiales; family Acanthaceae; genus Avicennia; species Avicennia marina. The sequence goes on from CM032753.1 coordinate 13,528,646, forward strand.
GATATGGAACGAAGTTTATGGATGAGTATCAAGATATAATGACCAAAAAGCTTGGTCTGTTGAAGTACAATAAGCACTTGATCAGCGAACTCCTTAAAAACCTGGCTGTTGATAAAGTTGACTACACAAATTTCTTTCGTTTGCTTTCAAATGTCAAAGCTGATCCTAACATTCAAGAAGATGAACTGTTGAATCCTTTGAAGGCTGTTCTGTTGCATATTGGCAAGGAGCGCAAAGATGCGTGGACTAGCTGGGTGAAATCTTACATGCAAGAGGTAGGCAATGTATTTTGATTTTCTTCACTAGTAAAATTTTATGTAGCCCAGTATATTGAAAAAAGGTTCGGAGGGCATTAAGTTTCGCTGGATTAAGTTTTTCCATCATGTTTATGGTTTGATTTTCCGCTGAATAAATCAGTTTCCTTGCTGCCACAACTGTGACCTTAAGATCATGAGGATACTTTATTTCACAAAGGCACTGATAATTGCCTTAATATGAAATTGAATTACAGACAGACTATTATGAATTTTATTGACGTGATCTTTGGGAAATGGCAAATACTCCATATCCAGTCCTACCTTAGGGGTTCAGTCGTTTCCCTTTTAATTTCACCCATTATTTTTTGGGGTTTCCCTGACCGGTTAATCAAATCTTTGTTACCTGGCCTCCCTTAATCCTAAATTTAACTGCACATTAGTTCAAATTATAGAGGGTCATTGTTTCTGTCATTAGATTATCAGACACGATAAACTCTTGTTAAACCAACTTCCCAGTTGAGGAAGTGGACAAGGGCAAGGTTTTTTGGATCATGTCCAGGACCACCGGAGTTTATGCCAGTGAAGTTTTTGGTTTCACTTTTTGTGTTTTACAACCTCTAACTGAGGTTATCAGGATTCATTTTATTTGCAACCTATCTTGCAAGTTTGATATAGCAACAGCTTGACAAACTTTACTGGAAGACATCCTCTCTAACAAGACTACTTTTTAGTGGAATCCCTCTCTCGAAGCTTGAAATGTCTCAAAGCTTTTTCATTATCTGCTCACTGTTTTGTTCTCTACTACAGCTCTCTGCTGGTGGTGTCTCTGATGAGGAGAGGAAAAGGTCAATGGACTCGGTAAATCCCAAATACATTCTCAGAAACTATTTATGTCAATCTGCCATTGATGCAGCAGAAGCAGGCGACTTTGGAGAGGTGCGCCGGCTACTAAAGGTTATGGAGCGCCCGTACGATGAGGAACCGGGGATGGAAAAGTACGCCCGTTTGCCCCCTGCTTGGGCATATCGTCCAGGCGTTTGCATGCTTTCTTGTTCTTCTTGAGCATTACACAAACAGGGGTGAGATGAATACCATACGTACATAAAAAGCATGTACGCTGGTTTTGGTTTGTATAAAACTGTAGAAGGTATAGGGGTAGCCTTCCATTATTTAGAATATGTTCTTTCTACTGTTGGGCATAGATATACAGGTGGAAAATGTAATCTTGCCTTTGAAATGCAGCTGGGAACCTATATGTTGCTATTAAATTCAGCATACAAATAATTGAATTACGAATGAGTTCAATTTTTGACCATAAAAAAATATAGTAAGAGAAACCAATGTTCTGCAATGGAATTACAAACGAACTGTGTTCGTCCAACGCGTCGAAAAAATTTTAATCGTTGAACTATTAAGAGTTTTGTTTGATAATTAACTTTTTGACTAATGACTTCAACGTATGTTACGAGCCATCCCCAAAATTGCTCGGTATGTCTAAGTCGACAACAAAATAATCATATATCACTAAAATAATTTATTGAGAGTAGTAAATGTTTTTCTCAATAGATCTTGAACATCTTGTTCTCAAATATTGTCAACAAATCAACATGAAATGTATCTTTTACTAAATAATTTGATGATGAATGTCATGAGATTGGATCTTACAATGACATGAAATCAAATATGTTCAGCCCATACATGAATACAATTAGCCTTTAACTTAACGGGCTCACAGATTGGGTTTTTATACAACTATTGTTCATATTGCCTGTGTCTTTAATTATGACTGAGGGTCATTTTAAGCTTAACTCCAATTAGGAGATAATCCATAATAGTTTTATATTGCTTAAAATTTACTTACCTTAATTTTGATAAAGGGGCCGAACTCACCCCTTTTCATTATTAACAGGAGTATGGAAATTCGTCGCTATAAGCCTATAACAAAATGTTAATGCATACATTAAAAATAAAATAGAACTATAAAAGAATCAATTATCATACTCATACTCATAATTTTCTCTATATTAAAAGAATTTAACAAGAAATCAATTTGAAAATATAAAATAACTTATTTAAAAATAATAATAAAGACGAATCCACCCATAGAAAGAAAGAAAAACCTGCTAACTTGAATTCAACTCCAAATGATTCAATTGATCAATTAAATTTTATTCTCTAGTTGTTATAAAATTAGTACTAGCTACTTGTCGTATCCATATAAAATTTAAAATATAATTTTTCACGTGCACATTCATAACTTAAATTACTATTACTAATTTTTAACTTATAAGTGACATTCATTATATAGAATTTTAATTTAAGCCCCAAGTTAAAAATTCCAGTTTCAAGTTGGGCAACTTAATTTCCTATATAATACCGTTTACGAGCTTTGCAATTAATATATCAATAAATTTGCTCATTTGTGGTTGGGAATCATTAAACTAGCAATTATATACACAATTTAACATATAAAGTATGGAGATGTACTTGACAATTTGTTGGTTCTTCTTATTCGGGACATTTCAATTGCCCAAACGAATGTCCTATGTAGTGACAAAATTGGGAATCAAGCTTCAAGCGAAACACCACAAATTCTCCAAGTCGAATTGTACATGGCGCGAACAAACTTGGATCATCATGATTTACTTTGGTTATATTCAATTATATGACTAGATTAATTTAATAATATATTTTTTATGATTGATAAAAGTTTGACTTGATATAAAATAATTAAAATAATAAATAATTGATCTCATGTAACAAATGTGATTCTTAAAATAATTGTAATAGATTTTAATTTTATCATTGAGAGTCAACATGATATTAAAGTATTATAATTATACAGTTAGGTCTTAATTTGTTTTGTAGTCTTATCTTGTTTGCGCTTCTTCATCATCACCACCATCATTATTGGTAACAGTGCATTGTACGGCTATCATTAATTTTTAGCATCCTACTAATCGAAGCTGCTTTGAGTAATTCCCTTAAAAAGTGAACCAACAATGGTATTTGTTAATGGTCAATTGTTATATATATATATATATATATATGATGAAAAATTGACTAGCCAATTGTGATTCAACTCCTAGCGGACGCCAAATAGAGAAAAAAGAGAGAGAGAGAAATTATGTGGAGATTAGAGAACAAATAAGAAAATCAAATAAAAATATTATAAGATGGAAGGCAAAAAAAACAAAAATTTAAAAATACATTGAAAGAAAAGAAAAATTAAAATAATTTTAAACTGATATAACAAACAGTAAAATTGAATAAAGTAATTATAATAAATTAAAATTGATGAAAGCAAGTGTTCAAAAGAAAGTACAGTAAATGAAAGTTTGAGAAGGATAACGAGGATACACACAAATAAAGAATCGTAATGTAAATAGTAAATGAAAGTTTGAGAAAGATAAGGAGGATACACACATATAAAGAATTGTAATGTAATGAATGAAAGTTAAGGATTGAGAATGTAGAACAAATATGATAAATGAATGCCTTTGAAGAAAATGAAATTAGGAGAAAAAGGATAAAAAGTTAAATAGATGTAAAACTTTGAGAATTAAAGATAGTTATTTTATGATCTTTCGTGCTTAACATATGGTATTAGTAATTAGAAGCACCTTTGATACGTGTGAATAATTATAAAAATACATTAACAATAAATTTAAATATAAGGTATATGTCATTTACAAAATAAGAGAAAAAGGAAATTTTAAAAAATATGAATAGAAAAGATTTAATTTTTAAGATGAATGATTAGAAAAAAGTTAAAATTGAGAAAAGAGAAAGAAATAAACGAAACTTGGAGGGGAGGAAATGAATATGTGTGTGTGTGTGTGTGAAGAAGAAGAAGTATAATATTATAGTAATTTAATATTATATAACAAAAAATGACCCATATCTTTAATATATAGTAAAGATGGAGAATTTGTCAAGAAAAATTGCTAGTTTTCATTTTCAAAACTTTTCTCATTGGAGGTTATTTTTGTCATTTCACATGCTCGGTCTACATTTTTAATGTTGTACGAATTTTAGGGGACGTAATTGTAATTTACAAATAATGAGGAAGTGTGTGTAATTTAGGCAAGTCTCTTCCGGTGCCGAATCATCGACGCATTGGAACGAATCCGTGTCCGCGGTGAAGGTCGGCGGGTGACGTTGGACTCAGCCTTTTGCTACACAGCGCCAGACGGCCGAAGAAACTCAAGCCAGAATGTCCCGTCTCATTCATACTTCTAAACAGATCTAGAAGATATTTGGTAGGGACAAAATAGGCGGAATGACGCTTGATTAAATTTCGTATCTTTGTGTTATCTATCTGATTGACTTACTTTTCTTGTTTCTTGAATTGGATGTGTTATGATAAATTTGCACCTTTGCAAAAACCCATTGTGCTCCGCCGTCGCAAGATGAATATTTACTGGATTAGGGTTTAGGGCTTTGAGATACAAGAAACTAGGATCTTCTGCCCTTATTGTTATCCCTGTTTTGAATCTATTTTCAATTTCTAATATTTTATTTAACTTAAATTCAAAATACCTATAAAATTAATTAATTATTTTTAATAAAAATTAAATCAATACTGTATTTATATACATCCACATTTATATATATATTTGTATTTATAAAACTAATAATTATATTTATATACAATCGTATCATATAATTATTAAAATATATTTAAATAAATTAAAAATTTTAAAATATAAAAATATTTTACAGTAAAATATATTACTCGTTAACACAGCTTCAACAAAACATTATCTAATACTAAAAACCCACTTCCAAACATAACCATTGTTTTCTGAGGCTGAACTTAAGGCCGTGGGGGTGGAACTTCACAGAACGGGGAGGCGATGTCAAATTCCACTGTACTCACCAGGCTATTTTATATCCCATCTTGTCGTCGAGAGATATTGGCTTAGGAGCCAGAAAGTATGTTGAGAATCTTGAATCAAACAATGATTGAGTTGGCACCTTTATATGGTGTTAAAGCTTGAGCCGGACAAAGAGGCGAGACACGGGTTTGGGTTGGCCGGAGAAAGATTGGTGCCATTGGGGTTCTTATATCTTCTGGGATCACATCCCATGGTTTGGCATTTAACAGCAACCCTGATTTGAGCTACTTCAAGCATATTGTGCCACGTGGGGTTGCTGATAAAGAATTCACATATTTGCGCAGAGAGAGGAAGGACAAGTGCTTCCTCCTGAATAAGTAATTCATGGGCAGTTGATTTCATGTTTTAGGGGTGTTTGGTTACACTAATATTATTGGAAATATAGCTAATTTGTACCAGTGAATTCTGAAAAAGAAACTGATGTAGGTGCCTTACACTGAAACTTTTTGATCATTAATTGTGTAATACGTTTTCCTTTCTTAACGAAACAGTGCAATTAAAGAAACAGCCATTGTGAAAGTCTTCCTGTGTATATATTTCTGAAGAAAAATAACTGAGCTGCTGTGAAAAGAAACTCCTCTGTCTATGAGTTCGCACTGATATACCCTCTAAATGAATTAAATGCATCCCAAGATTCTGTGATCTCTTACTTAGAGTTGATCTGAGGTATCTCTGAATATCATTTACATTGATTTAATAATAGAGGAATTTAGAGACATTTGAAATAATCTCTGAAGGTTTTTGAAAGAGAGCATTACTGAGATGGTATGCTGGTTTTTTCATGCCAGGCAACCACAATCGATCAATCTTTTATTTGTGTTGCATATGGTATACTCAACGTGGATCTCAGAAAAATTGTTGCAAGATGTACAAATGCAAATTAAAAAAGGTAAAATTTTGGCACAAAAATTTAAGAACAGGGTAAAAATAGAAGAGATAAAGAGATAAAAAATGTTATTTAAATATTAGCTATGTTTGGAAGAAATGATTTCAAAGTATGCAAATTTTCATCCAAACATAGAAGAGATTCAGATAAATGAGGTATTTAATTAACTATTGATATTCCATATGAGTTTAGAAAGGCAATATACAATTACTGTCCTTCCGCCGGGGAACTGTTTAGCGAGTGGTGAGTCATACCATAGCTGCCTCAACGAATCTCCCCGATTTCCATTTACTTATCAGATTTTCAACAACTTGACACTACAGTATTGTTGCAGCACCTGTATTATTAGCAGAACAGCAGCTAGAGGGAGAGATGACCTGTCAAAGTATAAATTAAATAAAAGCTGCCAACATCGCCAAAATTTTAAGGCAGATAAAAAATAAATAAATAAAGAGTTTGAGCAATAAAGCACGCACGAAGGCTAGCGAATACGAACTTGGAGCCCATCATTTCCCAGGTCCTGTTGTTCTTCTAGAATGAGCTTCGCTGAATCTTTAGCAAGTGATGTGCTCCCACACACGTCAATGGCTTTAAGTGTTGGTATATCTCCAATCCCATTAGGGATCCCCTCTAATTCCATGCACAATCTGATTTTCAGTTGCTCAAGGCATGGAAAGTGGGCTTGTTCTGCTCGCCAGTACTTGAGATTCAACATATCCATCAGAAGGAATTTGAGGCGGGGAAGTCCCCTTCTGTTGGTTCCCACGTATACCCCACAAAGGCATTATCTTTTACTCTGAGCACTTGCAGATTCGGCAAGGAACCCACCAACGTCATGTCTCTCCAAGGAAGTCCGCAACCTCCTAGAGACAGCTTTTTGAGATTCAACGGCAAGGCAAAGCCACAAGGGAAGGAGTCAACATGTTGAATCGGAAAGATATCAAAACTGATACTGAGTTCGTCAAGTTGTAGAAGATGGGCGAGATTGTGAGGCAATATAGCTTCCAGTTGCCACGGGCCTTGACCTCCGTGTATCTTATATTCAATATCCTAAGGTTGGGAATCATTCCGATGGCCTTGTTGGTGAACTTGAAATTTACTACTGTCGCCAGTGTTTGAAGATTCTGAAGAATATCACCATTCATTGGAATGGGCGGCAAGGTCATTCTGTCAATTATAAGATGCCTCAGTTGTGGTAACTTCCAAATTTCAGGTGGTAAGGAGATGCCAAAGATTTTGGACGTATGAAGAATTAAGGTCTGAAGATTCTGAAGCTTGCATATCATCGGAGGAAGGTGATATGTAAATGTACGAAAGTCTCCAAAATCCAAACACTCAGATGAAACATTTGCAATATTGTATCTGGAATTTCCTGACATCTTATTTCTTGCGCATCCAGTACTCTCAATAATTCAAAACCACACCACCTCTCCTTGTCAGAGAAATACCAATCAAACGTGTGGGAGTGCCCAAAGCAAAGAATGGTACGGGCGACTGTGCGGACAACTGTGCTAAAGTCATTTACACTGATCCCACGGGCGGAAGGAGACGAAGAGACAATGACACGGTATGCATTCGCCATATGTTCCGAATGCAATTCATCCCCAAATAAATCCTTCACGTGGAAAAAACATTCATCAAGAGCTTTTTGTCTGCACAAGTCTCTTCAGAGATCATGCATGACACAGGAGTTGAATTGGCCATTGGGCCTCTTTTTAAAGATAAGAATGAGATTTCTGTGGACAAGATCCTCTAGATACTCCTCTGCCACTTGATCTAAAGATTTGGTTTCATCTGATTTAAGGAATCCCTAAGCGATCCATATCCTAGTGAGTTCGGAGATATGGATTTCGTAATCCTCCGGGAAACTACTCATGTACAGAAAGCATGCTTTTAGTGCACGAGGCGAGTGAATATAGCTCAGAGAAAATATTTTTGAGAATTGTTCATCGTTGTTTCTCAAAATAGAACTCACGTTCCTTCCAATATTATTCCAATCATATGGTGTTCTAACATTGGAAAGAAGTCCTGCAATGACCACGATTGCAAGTGGAAGTCCTCCACTGTTTCTAGCAATGAGCTTTCCAACATCCACTAATTCAGGTGGGCAACGTTCTTGTCCAAACACTTTCTTTTGAAGGAGATTCCAACTTTGGTTCTCATTCATGAAATGCATCTGGTGAAGAAAGCCAACATGGCTAGCATAATTAGCCACTTTCTGATTGTCTAGTGGTTAACATGATTCTACTTCTATTGTAATCCTTAGATCATCCCAAACTTTTGTGCTTCAAATATCATCTATCACTATAGGGTACCTTTTTCCTTTTAAAAATTTGTACACATGCTCCCTCATTTCTTCATCATCCGCATTGCACAATTCATCAGTCCTCATTTTTATAGATTTGAAGACGCTTAGAAGAACTTTTCTCACATGATAGTCTTGAGAGCCAAACAAGGAAACTACTTCAGTATGGATGAGACAGTCTAGATCGGGGGCAACATTGCTTGATTGTGTACATCAGTAATGACAAAAGTTTTAGACTAATTTAAACAATGGCTAACGTTCTTTTTTAAATAATTTATCTTTTCCGGATTTGAATTTGTCTTTGACGACAAACTTTTCTCTTTTCAGGGTGAATTGAATTTATTACTAAAGAAGTGCTTGTAACGAATTTCACCTTAAGAGAGCTTTGTGGGAGCACGTTGGGATTGTTATAACCATTTATTTTATCATTCACAGTTTAATTTACTAATTTAAATCCAATTATAAATGTTATCTTTAAATACAATTGTGCAATTATAATTTAGTTTATTATGAATTTAAATTTATAAATACTTTAAAAAATTTAGGACTCTATTAATTTTTTAATTTTACTTAATCTATAAATAATCTAAAATTCTATTGCTACTTTGACATTTCTATTTTACATGACTTTGGAATAATTACATAAGTAGTTTAAATATGTTGGGATTATGTTAATCTTTTACTTCTAAACTATGTATCAATTAAAAATTTTATAAATTTCCTACGACTAAAAGATTTCTATTATAAATAATTTAAAGATAACTATAAAAGTAATTTAGATATATTAGGATTCTATTAATTTTCTACTATTAAAAGATAAATATTTTAAATAGAATTTTGCCTTCTATGATATAACTTTATTTACCATAATAAATAAATTCCATTGCATAACACACGGAAATGATAATACAATGCTTTTATGCAAGTAAAAAGAAATATTTTATTTTTCGTAGTACAAAAAGGGCAAAGATAATTTTGTCAAAGCCCTTTTAATATATTGTTCTAAAACTACCATAAGAATCAATGTCTTCCAACATAAATTGGTTCTCTCTCATTATTTACTGTCACTTCATATTATATACTACACAAATGATTTTAGTCCTTTTAACTTGGCTCAAGTATAACTGGCAAGTTGACTATTTTTGAGGTTCATGAGATCGTCGTGGCACCTTGCCATTTCTACTTTGGCACGAAAATGCAAACTAACAATATAATTACATGTCTTATTTCTTATCAATAACATTACATATCCAGCCCCTATCTATGTAAAACTACTAACTACATTTTCATAAAAAAATTTTGTGTTTTTTTGTCGTATCTTTAAATTATTTAAAGTTGTTCTTTTTATTAGTGCTTAAAAATCAATTTATTCGATATTTTAACTATTATAAAATGCTATAGTAGATTCTAATCTAATAATTCTAACGATAAAAGATTATTATCGTATAATTATTATGTTATCATTCACAAATTTTCCACATTGAAATATTGTAATCTAACATTTTATAACACATTTAAGTTAATCAACAAAAAATAAATAAATCAACATAAATTGTTGCAGAAAGTTCGTTTGTGATGATAGTTTATATTCTATAAGATGTAAGGCATTTATATATACATTTTTTAAAAATAGAATACAAATAAAATTTAAGTAATAATAAAAGTAAATATATAATTAATCTATAGTCATAGTATTTAAAATTGCCAAATTGACGCCTCCACTTTCATGTTGTTATTTAGGTTCATATAATTATTCATATTTTATTATTATTTGTAAGATATTTAAAGCTTTCTTTTTGTTCCTAATCACTCAATTCTTGACATTATTTTTTCCGTAAAATTTTATTTGTTCTTTGACATTGTTTCTTTTCATCCCCCACCAGCTGTCTCTCTCTCATTAATCTTCATAGTTCACAAAAAACCCTTAACATTGTTAATTTTAATATCAGTATATTCATAAACTAAATTTCTAAAATTGATGTGTGTGATAAATAAAGAAGATATATTTTTAAGTATTTATTTAAGTTTTATAATAATAATAAGAATTATAATTTAATATTTGTTGCATTTTAACATCACTGTTAAATACATGTTTTCAAATTTTGAATATAGAAATTTTAGAGTTATCTAATATGAATAGAAAAACTAAGATTATTGAATTATATAGGCTTTTAAGATCTTGATCTCTTAATTTTATTTTATATAACTTCATAAAATTCTTTTTGATTTATTTTTATTTTAAAAGTATCTAAAGCTGCATTTTTATTTTTTGTTTTGTTTTGTATAATCACATTATTCTCATCTTACCTAATATAACGTATTACAATAGATACTAAAAATGATCGAAGAAAATTTGTTTGCGAAGGTAAATATAATCTATAAGATATCAGGCATTTATTTACAAATTTTCTACATTGAAATATAGTAACCTAACATTTTATAACACATTTAAGTTAATTAACTAAAAAATTAAATCAGTATAAATTAGTGAAGAAAATTTGTTTGTGAAGGCAAATAAAATCTATAAGATATCAAGCGTTTATATAGACATCTTTTAGAAATAGATTAAAATTTAAGTAATAATAAAAGTAAAAATATAATTAATTTATAGTCGTACTATTTAAATGTATAGATTTCCTGTACCTCGAGACATCATATATAAAATTTAAATACATTTTCTAAATTAAAGAATAGAACATAGAAATTTAAAAGTCCAGAAAAAAAATAAAAATCTGCCTATTTTTCTGAAAGTTAATTATATTTTCTAAATATCTTACATATATATGTATATTGTATATTCCAATTTAACGTTTTATAACATGTTTAAGGTGATTAACATACACGGTAAATAGGTAATATAACAAATCAACACTTAATAAAGAAGATAATCATGCACTGCAAAAGAAGGTAACTAAATGAGAACATAATTCATGCACCGGAAATGAATCAATATGCCCTAATAATCAAAAAATTAAGGAAAATGTATTTTCTACAAAAAGATATAAAATTATATTTCAAAATATTTTAAAAATATATTTTCCAAATCATAAAATATAAAAATATAATATATAAAATTTAAAATCTAAATTTGAAAAAAGAACATAAAAAAGATTTACATTTCAGGAAATTATAAAACCTAAAGTTTTATTATGTTGACTACATGTACTTTCCAAAATCATATGTTCTAAAATATAAAGGATAATTAAAAATGATTAAAAACAAAATTTTAAATATTTTTTGAGCAAGATATTATGGCTATATATTGCAATTTTTAAAAATGTAATATTTATCAAAAATAAATATTTATATTTTCCAAAAAATATATCTTCTATATACGTCCTATAAATACGTTTTCTAAATTAAAGCATAAAACATATAAATTTGAGTCTAAATTTTCTCCAAAAAATTTTAAAAAAATGATCCATAATTTTCCGAAAAAATATAAAACTAGAAAGTTTATTGTATTTTTTAAATGTACTACATATTCCAATCTAACATTTTTATGACATATTTAACGTAATTAACCCAAAAATAATTCATGCTCCAGAAAACAAAAAGAAAAGTAATACAACAAATCATTCCTCAAAATTAAATATGCTTTTCTAAATTGAAACATAAAACAAATGAATTCAAGTCTAAGTTTTCAGTATTTATTTAAGTTTTATAATAATTAGAATTATGTATTACTCCATTTTTGTTTTATAGTTCGCAGCCATATTTTAACATCACCTTTAAAAAAAAAAATTGTTTAAAATTTGAATATAAAAAATTTAGAGTTATCTAATAGAAACAGGAAACTAAAATAATAGCATTATAGCGTTTTCCTGGTGAAAACAAGCTGATCAACCAAAAATATAAACCCTTTAATTGAAATAAATCAATATGATGAGTTTGCCTCCAAATGCACCCCCCAAACTAGATAAGAAGCTTGGCAGGATCGCTATGTTCAAGGATCGCACGAAACCAAATTCATCAAATCAGGTATCTGTATGTCTGCTGCGCGAAAACCATGAACCAGAATTCAGTCCTACCTTATTCAGTGCTTGTGAAGTGACTGATTCAACGATCAATCCCACAAGAACCGATGGACCGCAAGAATTTTGATGGACAATTTTCAGCATTTGACCTGAGGATCGATTTATGGAGGAACAGGATGTCAGAAACATGGCGACTATGGATTGAAAAGCTGTTATGACGTTGAAAAAATATCACAATTCTTGAGAAAGATGTCTTTCGAGTAGAATCAGAGGCTTAGGTGGATCAAACAAGATGGGAAGCAACACAAATAATCTGGGAAGCCAGATTCATGACTCCTCAAAACTGGGTGACGACAAAACGTTACAAAGGTGTGGTCATTGCTCTTCTCAATTATCTTTTACCATTGCTTTTTCTCTCCATTTTTGAGTTATGTGACGTGTGATCTATACAGTCGAATAACATAGGATCAACTAAAAAACTAATTTAACAACGTGTCAGAGGAGATGAGAACATGTAGAAGAAGACAGCAAACAGACAAACTATATAAAAACTATGTATAAAATTTGTAATCAGTCAAATTGCACTAGCAAATATGCTCCTCCTGAATGCTGTGTCAGAGCCACATTTTGCGTAACGTAGACTTAGTGTTGTACGTAGACCGAATGTTAGCCTTAAATGATAGTCTTTTGGTTAAATACTTTGACAATAAACACATGTTTTGTCAGGCAAAACCAAGAGTACAACTACAAAATCATGCTTAACTATCTACCTTTAGAATAAAAATCCTAACATTATCAATGCTAATCCCAATCTTTTCATTTTCTCCCATCTCCATCTCATTTTTATTCCAACTCCAAAAACCAAAATAAGCGGCACTATGAGGAACAATCAAAACACTGCATTTGTTCTTCTATTTCTGTTCTTTTCTGCACATACACAACACTTCTGCTCGGCATATCCCTCATGGATTAAAGAATGGATTCTTTAGAGGGACTGTATTCAAGAATGCTGCTATTTACTGTAAAGTTTCTTTCCGTGAACAAAGGCAAGTTGAGTGGAGCCACGGTGGAGCCAGAGAATGCAGTGGAAAATGGGCTGAGGAAAAGGCATCCAAGCTGTTCAAATCCTACTCATAACAGAGGAGATCTTCCTTCCCACATAGATTAATGGGAGAGATCAGAAGTATCTCTCTTTCCTAATTTTCCCTTCCTCTGTTTTTCCAGAACTTCTTTTAGTTTAATTTAGTGGGATGAAATTAGCCTCCATCAGTAGCACAGTTCTGTTTACATCACCATTCCGTTTGCTAGTTTTTCCTTTGTCAGCACTGTATAAGAAGAAATTTAAAAAGGCAATGTTGACCATCATCAGCATCTCATTTGCTTCAGCAAATTAAGATGTAATTTGTTAATGAGATTAGACTTTTCCTCTTAATTTCAAGTATGATTAATTGTCCTACTTTTAAAAAAAAATGAAGAAATTGAGCTGTATATAAGTAGGAGTGACCTATATACCCATTTTCTGAAGGTTTGTATTAACATACGGTCTTGCTCACTTGGCCCAATGGACGGTTGTTTTGCAATTGATTGAATTTTGCTACCAAGCCCAACAGATCTAATCAGAACCAGTAGTTGGATTGCACACCCCCAACGCACAGTAGTAGACCCGCAGCTGGAAACGAGTATGTTTGTTTGCACATGATTGTGTCCCAAATGGTGGATTTTAAGAAGAGGTCTAGTGTGATTCTCTAAAAAATCACTAAGGTGAGACACTCATGATGAGACCATGAAACTTGTAATTGAAGGGAGCAAGCCCAAATTTAACTCAAATGTGAAGGATTTTGCACTAGAGGATGAAATCAAGCCCAGCAGGTCCACTCGAAACTAGTAGTTAGGCTTGGATACTCCCAACATTGAGTTCTTGGTGGTTGAAGCCCATGTTCTTTAATCAAAGCCTAGAATCTAATGCTTCCAAATATCATTTATCACTGTTTCACATGCCAAAAGAATCACATTCTCTTCAAAGTTGGGTGTGAATCATAGGGCAGAACCGGAACAAGTTCAGATTCCAGTAAGCTTTTGCAGACGCTCTCCCTACTTTCCTGCCCCAAATCTTATATTCTCCTTGGATGAATATTAACACGGTTGCTCTATTTAAGCCCAGAGGCACTTTGGTTTTAGGCATGAGCTTTGCGGGTACATCACTCAGAAACTATATGCTGTGAAGGTCACATAGTGGTAAAAACATGGAGTTGTTCTGCAACATGGTTATTTGTGGTGCAACGGAAGACGCCGAGGTGGTTGCTATATTTGGAGTCCTACCCGGCGTCATCGTTGCACCACTGACAGCCATAAGTTGCCTCTTCCTTCCGCATCTGCACTGATTATCATCCATCGCCAAGGTATCATTTATGGGTTTGCCTTTTTATACACGGGGAAAAGAAATATGTTTCATATACAAGGGGCCAAACGAACCTTTCATCTTCCATGGTAAGAGGTGAGAATCACGAACTTTGGAATTTTGCCTTGGAAGAAACACGCAATTCATATTTATGAAACGTAGTACAAGATGCTTTTGAATACAGTGGGCGTGAAGTGACTATCACTAAGAGGGTGTTTGCCTAAGTTTATTTTAAATAATTTATCAAATTATATAGTTTATAAGTTATTTTAGAATTTATAAGTTAATAAATTTAATTTTTAAAATAAGTTCACGAAGTGTTATTTTGTTAAAATTTATAATTATAATTAATTATAATTTTTTTAGTGTAATAATTATAAAAATAAATTGAACATTATCAATATAATGTAATATAAGATATTTATGTTATTTTTAATATATATAATGAAGTAGTTTATGAAAATAAGTTGGTTTTGAAAATAAATTGAGAAAAATCAACTTATTTTTAAAGAACTTATACACTGCAAACATTTTATTTTGAGAGTTTATAAGTTCTTTTATTACAAAATTTATCAAATACTTTTGAGAAACTTATAAATTTTCAAACATCTTATAAAATATTTTAAAAAATTAAAGTATGGAACCAAAAACAATATGGGATGGCAACTTAGCCCCCAAATCCCTAATTCCTCATGCCACCATATTTATTTTGAAAAAAAAATATTGTGATCAAAATTAAGGGGGTTCCAAATTAATCCATTAGCAACTAAGAAAGTGTTTGGTAAATTTAAGATGAAAGAGCTTATATAATGATTTTTTTTCAATTTATTTTTAAATATATTATAAGGTACTTTATTGTATATATTAAAAATAATATAAATATCTTCGATTATATTATATTAGTAATATATAATTTATTTTTATCATTCATACACCAAAAAATTATAATTAACTATAATTATAAATTTTAATAAAATCTTATAAGATAATCTTACCAAACACTTTATTAGCTTATTTTTAAAATAAAATTTATAAATTTATAAACTCTAAAAACATTTTAAGTGTAAAATGATCTTAAAAGCTAAAAAAAAAAAAGCTTAGCCAAACAATCTCCAAAGAGGAGAAAAGCACAGGGAAATTCAAATAGAGATTCTACGCCATTTAGCAGTCATGGTTTACGTCCATAGAGTCTTAGCCGAAAAGTCTTAACCAGAAGATTATTGTACAAGTTATTCATTCATTTGAAGGCCCCTCTTTTCTTTTCATCCTCTCTAATATTCCTTCTTTCTTTCTTACTCCTTGCGTTTGCTTGTATATTTCGAACTTGTCCCTCTTCCATCTCTTTGTTGTCTGCACTAGAGCTATTTATGAACTTGAGTCATAGTGCCATACAAGTTCTAATGGTAAGTACATCACTAGCAGTTGGATGGCTATTGAATTACCAATAAACGATGGTCCAATGACGAGGCGTTGTATGAACTTGCTAATAATTATGTATAAACGACTCTTCCCACTTGTTTAAAATACAAGCATCCTGTCAAATCGCGTTGGATAAGCAAGGCTGAGTCCACGTCACTAATCTCCTATTGCTACTAAACAAGATCAATTTAAGCAAAGCTTAAATTTGACTATGCAATTTCCGGCCGAACCTTTGATGCAGTCCTTCTTAAATTCAGGTTTCTGGCCGAGCGAATGCTTAAGACAATACAAATTGGGTCGTTCCTCTCTTGCTAGAATATATTCCATAGCGGGTATCAGAGTAGAATAATAGATTTCAATTAAACTAATTTGGACCTTTCTTTTTTTTTTTTTCTTTTTTTTCAGAATCTTGTAAAATATTTGATCATTCCCTACAAATAAAAAAGTTATTATCCTCAAATAATATATAAATAAATATATATATATATATATATATATATAGTATATCATTTAATGACGCAACCCATTTATGTTTCGATATTTATTGTACAGTTGATAGACTTGCCGACACAAAATATTAAATAAAGATGATGTTGGGGTGTCGCTATTTTCAAGTTTTCATCTTTTCCAATTCAACGACATAATAATATATTATTAGTGTGGAATTCCAATACCATCCTTGAATTCTTGTATCCTGACGTTGAGGAAACTAATTTTTGGCTGTCAAGTTTTATCTTTTCCGATTAGGACGTGGATCAAGAAAAGGTCGTAATTACCCCAAATTTATATGTAGTTTGGCCAAAATCTTACCCTACATATGCGGGGAAGAAGACATTTCTTTTCAATACATGGGAGCTACAAGATTCATCTTACATATTCATGCTAGTGTTAGGGTTCATACACACAGGGAGATAATTACAGTAACGTTAATTTTCTTGGGTTGATAATGTGAAGGGATGACGCGTCTTGGGTTTAGCATTTAATGATATCTCACGAGACTAGCATTTAAAACTAGGTTGATTAAAGGTGATTCAACTAATTAATGAACTATTCAAAATATCTTATAATATATTTAAAAATTTATAAATTTTTAAAAAATATATAAAAAATTTTTGGCTAGAAGAGTTTATAAAATTGTAAATTAAAGTGTTTGAAACTTATAAATTCTTTAAAAATAAGTTAATTTTTTTAAATTTATTTTAAGACATCTTATAAGTTACTTGATATTGTATATGAAAAAAGGCACATACTTTTAATTATATATGTTAATGCTATTTAGTTTATTTTTATTATTATTATACCAAAAAAATTATAATCATCTATAATTATGAATTTTCATAAAATTTTATAAGATAATCCTATTAATGTTTTTTGATTTATTTTTAAAATAAGATATATAAGTTTATAAGTTCTAAAAAAATCTTATAAATTACATAATTTTATATACTTTTAAAAATAAGCTTAGCCAAATATGGATGAACTTATAAACTGCTCAAAATATTTTATAAAGTGTTTGATAGCTTATAATAAGTGTTTGACAATTTTTTTTATAAAATAGCTTATAAGTTTCAAATCGTATTATTTTTTGACTTTAAAAACTTTTTAAACATTAAATTAATTATTGCCGACTTATCTTCATTTTGTATATTAAAAATGACATAAATATTCTCAAATTTCACTTTATTATTAATATTTAGTTTGTTTTTATTATTATTATATTTAAAAAATATAATCAATTATAATTATACATTTCAACAAAATATTATAGAATGATCTTATTATTTTTATATTAGCTTATATATCGTTCAGTGGTTGACTAATATACAGCTTCTGGAGGGATGAGTCTTACTTAAATTTGAAATAAGCGTGTTTTGCTGGACTGCAACAAGGGACTTCGAAGTCGTCAATGGTTATTCTTCGACCATTTCAAAGTCATTCGCCAGTCTCAACGGAATCAATATAATAGTTTAAATTAGTGCATTTATTGACTGCCAGCATGAAAAACTCGCACAAGTCTTCCACCATCTCAATGTGTAACAAGGCCTTGTTTTGTTTACTCTTTGCTCTTAACATTTATGGAAAAAAAATCCTTCGAAATTTCTTAGTTGAGGGAAAATGTTCATTTTTGCAGTTTCTTGCAGGCTATTGTTTACTATGTCGATCGTTATAATGGTACGAATCTCAGCCACCGCCCAGTCATACAGAAACATTTCTCTGGGCTCACCCGTCGTAGCAAGCGATGAAAATTTAACTTTGGCTCTCGTGGTGATTTCGCCTTTGGCTTCCATCAGGTGGCGCCTGGAGGATACTTGCTGGCCATCTGGTTCGACAAAATACCCGAAAAGACCATAGTTTGGTCAGCCAACCGTGACGATCTAGCCCAACGAGGATCAAGAATCCAGCTTCTTGCAGACGGGAGGTTCCAACTTAGTGATCCCAGAGGCACACTGAGCTGGAGTCCTGATGGTTTAGACAGCTCGGGTGGGCTTATGCTGCCAGGCTCGACAGCAGAGAATTGTACTGGCCAGAAATAATTCAACCACCCTTTGGGCGAGTTTTGACTAACCGACACATTATTGCCAGCCCAAGTGCTTAACAAAGATGGCAGATGGATTTCCAGCTTTTCCGAGACAACTTCTCGAGAGGGAGATTCGAGTTCATATTGCAAAGTGATGGAAATCTTGTGCGCTACACCAGAAACTTCCCCATGGACAATGTCGTCTTCGATTACTGATCCTCTGATAGTGTAGGCAGCGGATTCCGGTGGATCTTCAACCAGTCTGGATACGTCTACCACATCAATGAGAATGGAACGATTCTGACTCCTATGTTCTCAAATGGAGCTTCAACTAGCCAATATTACCAGAGAGTGAAGGTGGAGTACGACGGGGTTCTCAGCCATTATCTCTATCCTAAGTCGGCCAATTCAACGGACGGGAGGCGAATGTCGTGGGAGGCTAATGTCATTTTGCCTTCAGATATATGCTTGCATGTAAGCACGAGAGAAGGAGGCGGTCCTTGTGGTTTCAACAGTGTTTGCTCAGTAGGAGATGATCAAAGGCCTAATTGTACCTGCCCCAGAGGTTACTCTCTGGTGGACCCAAATGACAGGTTGGGTGGATGCAAACCGGATTTTGTTCAATCGAGTTGTAATCAGCAATCACAGGAAACTGGTCTTTATACCATGGTTTACATGTTTAATGTAGATTGGCCTCATTTTGATTATGTTACTTTCCAACCGGTCATTCAGGATTGGTGTCGAGAGGCCTTTCTCGGTGATTGGTTTTATGCTGCTGCAAATTATAGAAACGGTTTCTGTTGGTTGAAGAAAAGCTCTTTCAGCAATGGGAGGATTGCTACTAGCTTAGGTGTAAAGGCTCTGGTAAAGATGAGGAAAAACAACACGACGGGGAATCCTTCCGGGACTGGGTCTGGGACAAACATTAGTGAATATAAGCACATCCACAACCGATCCACTCTGATCATCACAGGGTCAGTTTTCTTGGGCAGTTCTGTGTCTTTGAATTTACTCTTGTTATTATCGGGCTTCTTGTATCTTTTCCGAAGGAAATCAAATGTTCAATCACCTACAGTTCAACCAGAAGTGAACATAAGAAGCTTCAGTTATGATGAGCTACAAGAAGCCACCAATGGCTTCTTGGAAGAACTGGGCAGTGGTGCTTGCTCAACAGTATATAAAGTGATTCTTAACGATGAAGAAGGAAAAGTTATTGCAGTAAAGAAGCTGGACAAGTTACCCCGAAAGGCTGAGTTGGAATTTAAAGCTGAAGTAAGCTCTACCAGTAGGACCAACCACAAAAACCTTGTCCAGTTGCTACGATATTGCGATGACGGTCAACACAGGCTTTTGGTGTATGAGTTCATGACTAATATTTCCTCGTTGAAGTTCCTATTTGAAAACCCAAAGCCCAACTGGTACAGAAGGGTTCAGATTGCATTTGCAACTGCTAGAGGCGTACGCTATTTACATGAAGAGTATAGCACCCAAATTATACATTGTGATATAAAACCTTAAAATGTACTTTCAGATGAGTTATGCATAACAAAAATATTCGATTTCGGGTTGGCCAGGCTTGGCCAAGCCTTTGAAACCTGGCCAAACTAAAACTACTATTGGAGTAAGGGGAACTAGCGGATATGCTTTTCTATAATAGTTCAGGAACATGCCCATAACAGTCAAGGCAGATGTTTACAGCTTTGGGATCTTACTACTGGAGCTACTACGTTGCAGAAGGAGTGTTGAAAAAGCAGTAAAAGCTGAGAGTGAGGTAATTCTTGTTGATTGGGCTTATGATTGTTATAAGGGCATTGCATTCTCTAGTGATAGATGATGAGGAGGCGAAGGGTGACATCAAACAGTTTGAGAAATTTGTGATGATAGTTATTTGGTGCATTCAGAAGATCCAGCAATGAGGTCTTACATGGAGAGAGTGGTGCATATGCTTGAAGGATCAGCTGAAGTCCCGAATCCTCCAGTTCCAACATCATTCATTAGTTAGCCTCTATTCGCCTTTATGTAGATGTTGTTCAAACTCTATCACTTTTCTGATGTCGATTCTAACACGATCATGTCCAGCCACAAATAAAATCATCAGTGGATTGGATTCTACTTCGATTTGCAAAGAATAAAATTGTCTTACGTGAAGTTTTGTTCATATAAAATGGCAATGACAGCTTACATGTCAAGCTTACGTAGATGGCCTATAAACATATTTATCTGTCTTTCTATAAATAGAATTACGAGTTGCTCAAAAAAATTTGTAGCAATTTTTGATATCCCTATTATAACCTTAATTAATGGTTCAAAGTAATAAAAATATAGGATATAATTAGATTTTGATTTTTCTTATTGTTATGCAATTAAAATATTATATTGACTTTAATTTTATATTTGACTCTTTTTATTATAATTAAATTTGTAAATGTTTGGAATTTTTTTTAAAAAATTAATTTCATATAAAATTATATTTCGAGATCTCTTTATCCATATATCATATGATATATAGAGGATTTTGTACAAATTTGTATGATTTTCAATTTATCCACCAAATAAACTTACAAACTTACAATAAAAACAAAAGTAATTAATGACTCTATAAATAAACTTTAGTTGAGATAAAGATGCAATTAAAATTACATGCACGATTATGTAAGCCTATATACATAGACTTATAAGACAAATTAATTGAAATTGAGATAAAACTTTTTAACATTCATCTAATTTCTTAAAATCAAAATTAAGGCAGAATTATAGCATTATTTAAAGGTAGCAAGTTAAATAAAAATAATGATTTATTTATTTTATATAGAAATGAACATAAAAGGAATTTTGATATATATAATAAAAATAAAAAAATTTAATTTTATATCTAAAAGAAAGGAAAAATGAATATGAAATGATTCATAAAATTTTTTGTATGTTCTCAAATTACCGAATATTTTATACATAATGAGTCTAAAATAATATGTATTATGCAATAGATACACTAATAATCAAAGCATGGTCTATATGTATAAGAAAAAATAGTAAAAATAAAATTTTCCTAGATAAGATTAATATAGCTAAATATTCATTATGACTACATTATATTTTGAAATTTGGTTATAAATAATGAAATTAAAAAGTAAAAGTAATGAATAAATTTTAAAACTTTAGTATGCTTATTAAACATTGGCCTATTGTTGTAAAAATATGTACATGTTCAATTGTAATACAATTTTTTAATTTTTAGAAATATGATTGATGATTAGAAGAGAAATTTAGTTTCAATAAGTTTACTAATTTAACTTCTGTTTTTCCTACTTATGCTAAAGGATAAAACACTAAAACTTTTATCTTTAATAAAATAATTCAAAACTAGGCATGGTTTTTGTCAACATTTAAATTTTTTTTATATTTTATGAGCTAAAGATATATTTTATAGGGTAAAAAAATCAAGTGGCACGTAAATAATATTATAAGCATGCATACATATGTTTTTTTTTTTCTAATTTAAATTCTGTTGCTTCTTTTTTATTTATGACATATTTTTGTGAAACTAGAAAGTGTGTCAAAATCCTATTTAATCCCTTCTATAAAAATAGAAAAAATTATATCCATTCCATTCATACTTGAAAAGTTAATAATCAGATTCAAATGCATTTTTTCAACAATAAATTTCATTACTATTACACTAGATATATGAAAATTATAGATAAAAACATTAACTTTTTAAAATAATTAAATAAAATAATTGGTGGTTCAGTAGTATAAATTGATAGTCATTAAAGAACTAATAAAAATTTGTAGAGTGTGTGTGTGTCTGTATCAATATATTTAGATACTAGAATAAAATGCACAAAGAAAGTTAAATAGAGATTCTACGTAATTCAGCAGTTAAGACTTAAGGTCATGAAGAATCTAACCTGAACGTCCTAACTAAGAGATTATTGTACAAGTTATTCCTTCATTTGAAGACCTCCCTTTTCTTTTCATCCTCTCTAATATTTCTTCTTTCTTACTCCTTTCATTCACATGGATATTTCAAACCTGTCTCTTCCCATCTCTTCGTTGCCTGCACTTAAGCTGTTTATGGACTTGACTCCTACAAGCTCTAATGGTAATTGTTAATAATTATATGTAAATGACCCTTTCTCACTTGTTTACAATGCTAGCATTTTGCCAGATCGCATTGGACAAGTGAGTCAGAGTCCACGTCACTAATGTCCTATACTATCCTTGACCGATGTGGAGAAAACTAATTTTTGGCTGTTTTGGAGTTAGTCAAACATTTGTAGTCAAGACACGCAACAAGGAAAAGCTATAATCACGCTAAATTTATATGTAGTTCGGCCAAAATCTTAGCCTACATTTGCGGGGAAGAAGACTCAATATATGGGAGCCACAAATATGTTATTAAACCCGGCGGGCCGGCCGGCCGGCCGGTCTGGGTGGCCGTGGGTTTAGAATTTTTTTATTTTTTATAGAAGGAAGAGAAAATTGGAAGAGGAGGAACAAGAAGAGAGGAAAAGAGAAAGGAAATGAATGAGAGAAAGGAAGGGAATGGGAAAGGAAAATAGAGGATAGATAGAAAAAATAGAAATGAATACTTAAATTAAA
Organism: Avicennia marina; assembly: GCA_019155195.1. Taxonomy (NCBI): domain Eukaryota; kingdom Viridiplantae; phylum Streptophyta; class Magnoliopsida; order Lamiales; family Acanthaceae; genus Avicennia; species Avicennia marina. The sequence continues at coordinate 13,551,909 of CM032753.1, forward strand.
ATATAACAAAAAAAAGAATAAAAAAATAAATAAAAATTAAAATATATAAAAGGAAAAAAATATTATATCATAACAATTATTCAAATAAGTATTTATTATTTTTTTGCCTTTGTATTGATTATGTACTTAATTTATATAAAATAAATAAGTTATTGATAATTAATGAGTCAATTATTATATATTTAATTTTTTTGACTTTTAAAAAATAATTAATTAATTATATATTTTTTACTCAAATAATAATTCTACATTGATCAGTATACAAATTAGTTATACAATTTAAAAATATTATTAACATATTTTAAAATTTTTGTATTAAAATAGATATATATAATAAATATTAGTAATTGACCAATTTTTAAATTCGATTAAACCGCCATGATATGTGGTTTTATGTCCGATCTAGTTCAAAAAGCATTGCACAAGATAACAAAAATGGCTTCCTGGCCTCTCTACTTTTCTTCATCTTACATACTCACGCTAGTGTTAGAGGGTTCATATACACAAGGCCAGTGTTTTGGGGGGAGGCCGGGGGGGGGGGGGGGGGTGTTGTAGGTATTGTGTTAAGATAAATGATATGTTTGAAAATAATATTTTAATAAAATGAATAGTATAATTTATTTACATATATGTATAAAATATATAATAATGATTAGATAATGATAATAATTAAGTTATAGGGTATAAATAAAAATAATTTATGTGTATATATATGTGTAGGTTTTGATTTAATTATAAATAAATATAATGATTAAAAAATAATTAATTATTGATATATGCGAGAGAAATAATTTTTAAATTTGAAGTTGGATTAAAATGTTGTTAAATATATGTTTGATAGTGAGAAATTTGAGATGTTGTTTTGTATTTGTAAGTCGGGTTCCAAACAAAACCAAAGAGATAATTACAGTAACATTAATTTTCTAGTGAAAGCGTGATTTTATTTATGTATATATATATATATGTACGCGCGCGCGCGCGCGTGTATATGTCAACATCTAGAGTCTAGGCTTTAATGATATCTCCCAAGCGGAGCTTTTAAAGGTAGCATGAGTAACTTAGACTGTATTTGGATATATTTATAAGTTTTTTAAAATATTTTATAACATATTTTTAATTTTATAAAATTTTTAAAAATTTTTGACAATTTTTTTGTTAAAAGAGCTCATAAAATCCAAAATTAAGAAATTTAGAATGTATAAGCTCTTTAAAAATAAATTTATTTTTTTTAATTTATTTTAAGACATCTTATAAGCTACTTCATATTGTATATAAAGAAAGAAAAATATTTTTAATTATATCATGTTATTGATATTTAACTCATTTTTATCATTATTATACCTAAAAAATTATAATCATTTATAATTATAAAATTTAAAAAAATCTTATAAGATGGTCTTATTAATTTTTTAATTTATTTCTAAAATAAAATATATAAATTTATAATTTCTAAAAACATTTTAGAAACTACATAATCTTTGAAACTTGTAAAAATAAGCTTAGCCAAATATGGGTGAACTTATATGCTCCTTTAAATATTTTATATGTTGTTTGGTAGCTTATAATAAGTGTTTGATAAGTTCCTTTTTTTTCTGTAAAATAACTTATAAATTCTAAATATCTTATTTTTAAAATTTAAAATTTTTTTAAAAATATGTTAATTATTACCAACTGTTCTTCATTTTGTATATTATAAATGGCATTAGTATCCGTAAATCACACTTTATTATTAATATTTAGTTCATTTTTATCATTGTTACATCAAAAAATTATAATCAATTATAATTATAAATTTTAATAAAATATTATTAAATAATCTTATTATTTTTATCTAAAAACTTTATTACCTTATTTTTAAAATAAAATTTATAAGCTTATAAATTTAAAAAATATCATTAATAATCTATTAAAAATTAACTGAGTCTAAAACCGTTTTAATAATTATCCCTACATAAATAATAAGTTGATTATTTATATGAGTAATCAAGGGGGTTGCAATTCACGTTCTAATCCAAAATTAAATTGTTTAAAATTTGAATTTATCTAATCCTTTGTGCGGGAAACTATTATAAAAATTAGTATTGAATTGACGTTCAAACATCTTCTAAATAGTTAACAAAAGTAACGCAATTGGGCTAGTTGTTCGTTTTTCGAAGGAAATCCAATGTCCAATCACCTACACTTGTTCCAAGAGTGAACATAATTAGAAGCCTCGGTTATGATGAGCTACAAGAAGCTACCAACGGGTTCACGGAAGAACTAGGCAGTGGTGCTTGCTCGACAGTGCATAAAGGGATTCTTAAGGATGAATAAGGAAAAGTCATTGGAGTGAAGAAGCTGGACAAGTTACCCCGAGAAGCTAACTTGGAATTTAAAGCTGAAGAAAGATCTATCAGTAGGACCAACCACAAAAACCTTGTCCTGTTGCTAGGATAGAGTGATGAGGGTCGACCCAGGCTTTGGTGTATGAGTTCATGACCAATGGTTCCTTGTCAAAGTTTCTATTTGAAAACCCGAAGCCCAACTGGTACAGAAGGGTTCAGATCGCATTTGCAATTGCTAGAGGCATGAAGAGACTACCACCCAAATTATACACTATGGCAGTAAACTTTAAATGTATTTTTAGACGAGTCATACACAGTAAAAATATCTGATTTCGGGTTGGCCAAGTTCTTGAGTCCTAGATTAAGACCACTACAGGAATAGAAGAAACTAAAGGATGTGTTGCTCCAAAATGGTTCAAAATCATGCTCAAAACGACTAAGGTAGATGTTTACAGCTTTGGGATCTTACTACTAGAACTACTATATTCTGCAGAGGGAGTGTTGAAAAATAAGTTGAAGATGAGAAGAGTGAGGAAATTCTTGCTGATTGGGCTTATGATTGTTATAATGAAGGAGCATTGCATTCTTCGATGACAGGTGATAAGGAGGCGAAGGGCGACATCAAACAATTTGAGAAATACGTGATAATAGCTGTTTGGTGCATTCAAGAAGATCCAGCTATAAGGCCTCACATGAAGAGAATGGTGCATATGCATGAAGGATCAGCTGAAGTCCTTAATCCTCCAGATCCAACATCATTCCTTAGTTAGCCTTTATTTTCCTTTATCCAAATGATGTTCAAACTGTATTTTATTACATCACTTTTCTGATGCTAACTCTGTACATGATCGTGTCCTGCCACATATAAAATCATCTGTTGGATAGATTCTACTTTCGGTTTGCAAAGAATAAAATTGTCTGACGTGAAGTTTTATTCGTATAGAATAGCAGTAGCAGTTTACATGAGAAGCTCACATAGATGGCCTATAGCATGTTTGCCTGTTTGCCTTTCCTACAAATAGAAGTACGAGTTGCTCAAAAAAGTTAGTTGCAATTTTTGATATCCCCATTATAGCCCAAGTTATTGGTTCAAAGTAATAAAAATATAGGATATAATTAGATATTGATAATGCATATTGTTATGCAATAAAAATATTATATTAACCTTTCACATTCAAAATTCTACATTTTATTCTTTTTATTATAAATTTTTAAATGTTTAGAATTTTCAAATAAAAGTAACTTTATATAAAAGTATATTTTGAGATGTTTTTATCCATATATCATATGATATATAGCGGATTTTGTACAAGAATTTTATGATTTTTTAAATTATCCACCAAACAAAGTTATAAACTTACAATAAAAATTAATTAATGACTCAACAAATATAATTCAGTTGAGATAAAGACGCAATTAAAGTGACATGCTTGATTATGTAAGTCTAGATATCTAGACTTTGAAGACAAATTAATTGAAATTGAGATAAAATCCTTTTAACATTCATCCAACTTTTTAAAATCAAAATTATGGTAGAATTATAGCATATCTTAAAGGTTGCAAGTTAAATAAAAATAATGCTTTCTTTATTTGTGTATAAAAATGAACATCAAAGGAATTTCAATATATAAATATATATATATAATAAAAATACAAAATTTTTAATTTTATATCTAAAAGAAAGGAAAAATAAATATGAAATGATTCATAAAATTTTTGTATGTTATCTTATTACTGTATATTTTTATACATAACAAGTCTAAAATAATATGTATTATACATTAGATATACTAATAATCAAAGTATAATATAATCCATATGTAGAAGAAAAAATAGTATAAATAAATTATTCCTAAATAATATGAATATAACTAAATATTCATTATTTTATATTTTAAAATTTAGTTATAAATGTAAAATGAAATTAATAAATAAAAATAATGAATAAAAGTTTTAAAAATTAAGTATGCTCATTAAACATTGACCTATTATTGTAAAAATATAAAAAACTGTAAATGTTCATTTGTAATACATTTTTTAATTTTTAAAAATATGTTTGATGATTAGAAGAGGAATTTAATTTAAATAAGTTTACAAATTTAAATTTTGGTTTTCCTACTTATGCTAAAAGAGAAAACTCTAAAACATTTATATTTAATAAAATAATTTAAAACTAGGCATGTTTTTTTGTCAACATTTAAATTTTTTTATATTTTATGAGCTAAAGATATTTTATATATTGCAAAATATGCATATCTCTAGGGCAAAAAATCAAGTGAAACATAAATAATATTATTAGTATTCTATATATATAAATGAAATTGAATTACAAATTAAGTATATATCATATAATTGCATATAGTTCATCTTACAATATGTATGTATAGAAGACACATACATTGCATATATAAATAACGAGGAAGTATTTTGATTATGAGGTATACATTTCATATTCAATTTATAAGTGTGCATTTGTAATACATAGAGGTTTTCTTCTAATTTAAATTCTGTTACTTCATTTTTATTTAAGACATATTTTTGTGAAAATAGAAAGTGAATCAAAATCCTAGTTAATTCCTTCTATAAAAATTATATCCATTCATAGTTGAAAAGTTAAGAGTCAGATTCGAATGCATTTTTTCACAATAAATTTCATCATTATTATACTAGATACATGAAAATAATAAATAAAAGACAATAAATTTATAAAATAATTAAATAAAGTAATTGGTGGTTCAGTATTATAAATTGATAGTCATTAAAGAACTATTAAAAATTTGTAGTGTGTGTGTGCGTGTGTGTGTCTGTGTATCTATATATTTGTGTGGATTGTAGAAATATGTGTAATTCATTAATATGATTAAAATTAACTAAAGTATTAAAAATTTTAATTAGATATTTTGAATGTACAATAAATTAAAGATCAATTTTTAAACTTTAAATTTTAAAATAATTAAATAAAATTTTCTATATAATGAAAAATGAAATATAATATTTACCTAAAAATAAAATAGATTTTAATTGTAATAAAATTTAAAATTAAATTAAGATAATAATTTGACATATAATTATCTCCAACCACCACTTCAAGATAGCTTTATATCATGAACTAAAGTAGTCAATAAATAAGGACGATATTAAAAATACTTTTATAAATACATCTTTATAGATTAAACAAAGTGATAGCTATACTAATTTCTATAAAAAATTTATTTATTCACATTTTTGCATGATTTATTTTTTAATGACTACATAATTTTTACAATTTAACATTGTTAAAAGTATTTGAAAGAATAAAATTAAAAAAACATTTATCTACACACAACACTGTTTACTTTACTAGTTATTAGAAATATCCCACCATTGCAGCACCAAGAATTAAACCCTATACCTTTGGAACCCAATTTTCTAACTATAAAACAGTTTCTCAAACTTTACACTACCAAATATATCACTCAATAAAATTTTTATTTAAATTCAAATTCAAAATTTCTCTCTATCATATATATAACTAACTAATTATTTTTCAAATATTATACCTTTTTACAATCGAATTAACACTTATATATACATAGACATATATACATATATATATATATATTACATATGCACTTACATTTATTGTTATTTATACACTAAAACTTAATGATTATTCTTATATATTATATTATCCAATTATTATTATATTATATATATATATATATTCAAATAAATCATATTATTCATCTTATTAAAATATTTATTTTAAACACACTGCTCAACCAAACATTAACCCCACTCCCAAACATAAAATTCTCAAACCTTTGATCGTATTTTTTAGGTAATCAAACAAGTCTATCTTTGTTAGGAAGGACCATAAGTCAATCCTCGTTTTGTCCAAAATACAAGTTTAAACAACCGACATTTTCCCATATTTGACTTAAGTGAAGCTATTATACTTTCCAACAAATGGTTTGGCCATCTGTTATCCTAGCATGGGCCATGGCCTAGCCGTCTAATTGGCTAATTCCTCTTTTTCCTCCCTTGGCATGTATTCAAGCCTAAGCAAGCCACCATTTATTTCTTTAAGTTTGTTCTTTTCTTCTCCCACATTATGCATCTAATTGCACTCTAATCCATAAATAGCTTCTATTTAGTGTGTCGTTTTCTTTCCAGATCTTTCTTCCCCAAGAAATGATTGCCTACAAGTGACAATCACTAAAATTTTGCCTAAGTTGATGCGCTATCAGGTTTGTTGTTCTGAATTTCATGACCCGAATAGTGAAAACAAAACGTTAATAATTTTCGTTTTCTTTTTTGAACTGAAATTGTGTGATGAACACCTTTTTGAAATTTATTAACTATTTTTAACTGGCCAAAGTAGCAGCGCTGCTACATGAAAGGGCAAAAATAAAATTAATTTTTATTATATCCCTATTATTTTGTGCTCTGTTTGCATTTCGCCCTGCCTTTCTTGGCTCTCACACGCACTGGCTTGCATCCAAATTATGATTTATGCCCACTTGACGCCCTTCCCTTGAAATCTACAAACCCAATCAAGAGACATCTCTCACTTTTGTCAACCACTGCGCTCTTTATCTTCATTTTGTCTGCTATCGTCTGTGTGCGTGTTCCCCCCGTCTGGTGTAATTATCTGCCTCTTGTTGTTGGCCAATCCTTGATCTTTTTGAATCACTAAAGTATTGTTTCCAACTTTCCTGATCTGGGTTCTCTGGAGCTCCTCCACGAGCGCATTTTTTTCACTGAAAAAATCAATTGTTTTTTAATTTTTATGTTGGCTATCGAAATCTTGAAATTAACTATTAATCTGGATTCTGGGCTTTTGGTGATCTTGAAGCGTTTGTTCATGGTCTTGCAGATTCACTCTCAATGGCTTTTCTGATGGCTTTCTTGGTGAGTATCATTTCATTTCCTTAAACTGAACGGTTTAGTTGTTTTTCATACTGTCATGTATTAATCTGAAGGGAGGATGAAAATCTTCGAATTTTATGGCTATTTGTCGCTCCTGTAGTCTGTGGATCTGGCTTTAATTGGTTTGATTGCTTCAACGTGGTTCTGACCTTGAGAAGGTTAATTCTACTCTGCATGTATTTCTCTGAAATAAATAATTTCGTTCCTAGTCTTATTTAGTTTCTGATTCGAACATTTATTCTTTCTAATTATACTTTGTAATGGGTTCCTGATTTCTCCATTGGCTCTCTTTTCGTCTGCTATGGTGACTGTGATAAGAATGGAACAAAGTGAAAATTGTGTTTCTGTACCTGATATTGGTAGAAGATTGGACTTTGGACCTTCATCGTAAGTGACTAATGTGTGTTATGCACTGTACATAAAATATTTAACCAAAGCAGCTACTGTATTAGGAGGGAAGTATTGTATGTATCAGGGAATCCGCCATTTCAGCTACGACAATAGGGTACTCCATCGCCCTCTTTCCTGTAAAGTAGTTACTACTTGAGCCACTGAAGATGCTTTTTGTTGAATAACTTCATGAACACATATTTTATTTTGTCTACTGCTGTTTTTCCTGATAGGTTTTTCTTTCTCAAGTTTTCGGGAGGTCCTTACTGTGACGTGTTCAGAAGCAAATTCTCCAATAACTGTGCCGTTTCAAATTCTCTGACATCATTTTTCAAGATTCCCTAAACTTCTTTTTAACTATATTTTCTTTGTGTTCAAATGGCATGCTTCATGTGATCCAAAAATAATGAGGGAACGTCTGATGTTTTATACTTCTTGGTGGAAGTTTTAGTTGCCTACTGTTTGCAAGATGAGAACTTTAAGCTCTCTGTTCTATCTCATGGTTTTGTTTGCTAAGCATTTTATTTTATCTATAGCAATTTTTATGAAGTTTTTTCATAATTCTTTGCCCAATTTCTAATATTTATATTTTGCTACAAACTTGAATGAAGTTTGAAGTTCAAAAACTGCATTAAAGTAAAGGTTTACAACTTTGGTGTGTATAATGTTACTTGATACTCTGGTGTGAAGACTTTGTTGGAGCACTTGAGAAGTGTATGCTCATCTTTCTAATAACATTGGTGCTTTATATTTATTATCTACGGAGCTGCCATACAAAACTGTGGTTTTGAATGGAAATGTCATCCTGTTTCATCCTTGAAATTTGGATGCTTATATTCTGCGTCTAGACAAGTAACAATTGATATCTGTGACAATTTTTATGGCGGAAATATTAAGGACTTGTGTGATATCTCTAGGTTTAAGATAATGGGCAGGGGTAGGGCAAGGGGAAAGAAGCTATCTGTGACCAACCAAGACGATGCTGGGAATGGTGAGGAAGAAAGAGTTCCCGCAATGAAGAGAAGGGGAAGACCGCAGAAATCACTTAAAGATGAGAGAGATGAGGATGGAGCTCAGAATATGGAAGACGAGGACAGTGAGGACACAACCGTGCTCCTGAATAAAGACATGAAAAGCAAAACTGCTCAGATTGGGAAAAAACGAGCAAGAAATGGCCAAGTGAAGGAAAAACTCAATCCAGTGAAAGAGGAAAACGATAATGGAACCCAACCTGGCACCGAGGAGTTGAACAAATCTAATGGTTTCCGGCAAAATGGGAACAGGAGGAAGAACAAACCTCGCCGAGCTGCTGAGGCAGTTGTTGAGTGCAACTGAGAAAGAAATCAGCCTATGGAGCAGAACTTCCTCCACAACTGCAGATGCCAACGGAAGTGAGACCTTGTCTTCTCTTCTGTTCTACCATTTATTGCCTCTCATTTTTGGTACATTTTATTTAGGATTCATTTGTTTCTTTTGTCTGGATCTGGTTGATCACACTTGTAATGATCTTCAGTTTGGCATGTTATGTGAGACATCAGCAACTTGTGGCAACAATGATAGTTTTCAGATGACTTCTTAAATTATTTTCTCTGGAAATCTACAGAGGGAGCTGTGGTGTATCCATATCCCTATGTGATTCCGCAGGCATTGATCCTCTCACAAGAATTCTCAAACTATTTGGAGTATCAAATTGATTCTTAATTAGTTTATGTGGTTTGTGCGTTGTCTCGATCAGGGGTTTAGTGGGTGTTTGGATAAACTTATCTTAAATAGCTTATGAGCTAATATAGTTTATAAGATATTTTTGTAACTTATAAGTTTATATATCTTATATTTAATATAAGTTCATTAAGTGTTTGAATAAAATATTTTATAAGATTTTGTTGAAATTTATAATTATAATTAATTATAAAATTTATAACATAATAATAATAAAAATAAATTAAATATTATTAATATAATGTAATAGAAGATATTTATATCATTTTTAATATATGATAAAAAAAAAGTTTATAAGATATTTAAAAATAAGGTAGGAAAAGTAAATTTATTTTTAAGAAATTTATAAGTTCTAAAATCTTATTTTTGGAGAGTTTATAACCTCTTTATTCAAAAATTTATCAAACACTTTTAAGAAATTTATAAGTTTTCAAATATTTTATAAAATATTTTAAAAAGTTTATAAGTTCACACAAACACTTTCTTACTCATGAAATCACAAGCAAAAATTATTTGTTCGTTTCAAGTGAGGTGATTTTGTGGTTTGATTTTTAGGAAAAAAAAAAAAACTTAATTTTCGAGATCCAAAAGTAGTCTTAATGTCAATAAATCATTATTATTACAGGAAATAGTGGGCTCAAGATTGAGAGGGTTGGGCTCAGCGGTGGTTAATACGCTAAGGAAACATCGGCTATATTTTGTTTTTAAATTTTAAAATTTAAAAATATATATCAAATCCTTGCAATATTTAAATTTTATACAATTTTTTTCTCTTACTTTTATACAATTTTTAAAATAAAATATTTAAAAATATACACTAAAATTTAAAAACAACCATAACCATTATAATTTTGAAAATGTAGTATTCATCAGAGTGCGTTTGGTGTAAATGATATCGATACCTGTTTTTATATATGCAAACAGGTTTGATAAACAAAAATATTCCACAATTGTCTTATTATGTTTCATACATCACACTAAATGGATTACATATTCACAGTACAGGACGTTCACTCGAGGTGTCTTGGTAATAAAAAGATACACGTGTAAGACCCAAAATACAACATGGAAGCTTGGGTCCATTTCAAGAAATAACATCGAGAATGATCATTGAATCATCGCTTTAAGAATGGTAAAAGGATACGGGTGTTAAATGCGCCGAGCTCAAGCTCAAAAATTGTTCGAGCATCGTTTCAATTTTGTAAAGTTTAAAATTAAATTTAAATTTAAATTAAATAATAAGATTAAGTTTAAAAAATTTATTTATGTTTCAATTTGAATTTAATTAACTCTAAAATATTGTTGAGTCTATTCAAATTCTCGAATCGAATAATTTACTTTTATTAACAGGGGATAAGTTTAGGGTTTCACGGTTTTGTATTTGACTTATGGGCTTTCTTGATCTTAACTAAAAATTGGGATTTTGCACATACTCAATGTTTATATAAATAACATTTGAATGTAAATTGTTATCGTTGCACAAAATTGTGTTTTATTATACAAATATCTTGAATTATATGGATGAGGCCTTTTTTTTTTTTAATTTTTAATTTATCACTTAAAAAATATAATATAAGAAAATTATGTAATTTATTAATGATAATAAAATGTAAGTTACTATGTTATAAAATATATTAAAATGCATATAATTGAGAGAAAAAAATCAAAACAAAAATTAGATAAGAATAAATAAATTAGATAAGATTTAATTAGAAATGAAAAAAAAGTGAAAATATAAAAAGGGATGAAAAATAAAAAATAAATAAATAAAAAAGATGTACTTTAGTTTTTTTTTTTTTTGTTTCAAGTACCATTGGGTAGTTATTATAGGGGTTAGTAGCTATGATAAATGGTATATAGATTTATCAAAAGGCATTTTAAAAAATATATTAAATTATCAAAAATAGTTATTTTAAGGGTCTTCCCATAACATACAGTATAGATACGTAGTATGGATATTCCTATTATTAAAGGCTATTCTTGGAATATAATTAATTCATTTACACCCTCCAATAAGTAGTCCTGGAATTGGATGACAAACGTTTTGCATTGTGCATTAGGGTTGTAAATTGTAACCCTGATATTTTTTTCGATCCCCTCTCCCAACTTCCATTTGATTTTTGACACTTAACAAACAAATGAAGGTTTGTTCTAAACCTCCCTTAAATATTCTAGTAAAAAATGAACATTCTATGTGTGTAAACTTATTTATAAATTATAAAGTTGTACTTTAAATAATAAAAATAATATTATGCAAAATTTAAAATATAAAAATATTTAAAATAAGAACAAAAGAAATATGAAAATAAATTGAAAGCCAGAGAATTGGAAAGAAACTACAAGTAATGATAAATTAAAAGGAAAATAGAGAAGCAAAAGATAGAAAAGAACAAAAAGAACTCTGATTAAGGGCGAATATATAATTTTGTTTTTATAACTAAAATGGAGTAAGTGTAAGATATTTATATATATATATATATATATATATAAGTGTGTGTGTAAAATGAAGATACGTTGGTGAACTTAATGCCCTGCAATTGGTTAAATACTCAAGGCTTGTTCGGATGTAAATTTTATTGCCGGCAAATTTGTGCAAAAATTTAGAAGCAATATAAAACTGAAGGTGAAAGAGATTGCCATTTTATTGAATAATACATTCAAAAAAATGTACATTTTGATAGGATCAAAATCGTACCAAATTAACATCCAAACATAGCCTCAATCATCCCCAATAATAATAATTAAAATAACCATAATAATAACGACAAGAATAATAAGAGCGCTGGAGCCCCAGAAAAGAAAATCAGGACCAAAGTGCCAAAATGGCTCTGTGCAATTTGGATGCAGGAATTTCGAGTGATTTTAATGAGATGGAAATTATATTTAATTTATAAAATTTGAATTGACAGAAAAATATTATATATTTTTAAAAATTTAATAATAATTAAATGATGTGATAGTATATAAATTTATAAAGTAATAAAAAATGAATATAAATAAAAAAGTTATAAGGGTAAGTATTTATTTGATTATTAGTGAGTATAATAATTTAATATTATTACTTAATAATAAAAAATTAAAAAATTAAAATTAAAATTAAAATTATATTTAAATAAAATTATATGATGAGATATTTAGTTGCAAAAAATTTAGGAACTAACAGCCATCCGATTTGTCAAAATGACGACATATTTGTAAGTTTCTTTCTCCTTGCACGTTTTAGTCAGTCATTGGCGCGAGTACATAAGATTCAAAGAGCGATTGTTCATTGTAATAAGCAAACTTGGCCACAATCAAGAAAAAATGACTAAGGCATCAATGTCAGAATCTCCCCCGATCAGCCTAGATTTCTTAGTTGATCTTGCAAGTCCAAGATTTGAATTTTGTTGGCAATCATCAATTGGATGAAAAAGATGTGATATGAAAAGAATATGAGCTGGCTCACTGAGTTTACAGAAGTATCTGTGCTGTATGTATGCCTTTCTCGACCCTCACGAAACTCACTTGACTTAATAGAATCGTCAAATATTACAAAGTCCGTACATTACTCGATTCTGCTATGGCGCCGGGAATAGCCATTCTTGGAGCAGGCATCTTCGTCAGAACAGAATACATACCAAGACTGTCCGAGATCTCTGATCTCTTCGTTCTCAAAGCCATCTGGAGTCGCACTGAGGTGGAAGCTTCCACCCAATTTCTTCTTGATATGATTTCTTGGAAGAATTAGTAAAACTGAAAAACGATTGGATAATTTTCTGTTATGGGTTTTTCTTCTGTTTTTTGAGCTTGGCTTTTCGTCGAATAAGTTTGTGTAAAAGTCCAAGATACTATTTGCACTGTTCGGAAAAATTGAAGATTGGCTTTTGGAAAGTTTACTTCTTTGTTCCTGTAAGTTTTTGGAAAATTTGAACCATGTGTATGTAGGAGTCGGCAAGAGGAGCAGTTGATGTTGCGAAGAAGTCGTTTCCAGAGGTGGAATGCAAATGGGGCGATGGTGGTCTTGACGAGGTCATCCAAGACGCTTCCATCGTTGCTGTGCTTGTGGTCCTTGCTGCTCAATTTCAGGCATTCTCATCTCCTTCTCTGTCTCTGGATTTTCGTGTTTTGCTGTTATTAGTACTACGTAGACTACAGGTCATGCGAACTTTATAATTCTATGAGATGGTGGTACACAAAGAACTATATCCGAAAATTCGTGTGCTTTTACAAAGAAAAATTGCAAGACTAGATTGATTCGGTTAGTTTAGAGGCTCACTTCAGTGTTTCCAGATTATGTTTCACAAGTCAAAGATTTCTTGCAGGTGGACTTATCGCTGAAGCTGCTCAAGGCTGGAAAGCATGTTCTTCAAGGTAATTGAAAGTACAGTGTGAATGGAAAAAAGAATATTAACGTGAGTTTGCTCTGCGGCTGCACACTTGCATTTGCTGAATCCCGACACTCTTGTCTGCCGTTGAGTGTATGCTTTTGTTAATTCTAGATGTTTTAGTTTTAAAAGTGTCTGTCTTGTTGCTCACGTGTGATGAACTAACACTTTATGTGTCTGTGCATGTTTTACTCATTGCTTGGATGGTTCTGGTTCTGAAGAGAAACCTGCATCAGCTTGTAAGTAAATTAATTAGTTTCATGTAGCATTTCTTTTAGCTGACCTATGGCCCTTCTTCTCAAACTCAGAACCCTAGAACTGCAGCATAAATCTAAGCTGCGAAAGCATAATAATGTGCATTAGTCAGTGGAGAATCGTTTTATAATGAATGATCACCTCTCTCATTTCTGCAGCCATTGATGAAGTGGAAACAGCATTGTCACACTATAATTCTCTTAGCACCTCTGTGCCTTGTAAACCAATCTGGGGCATTGCTGAAAATTACCGTTTTGAACCTGCTTTTGTGGAGGTATAGGATAGTTATGCATTTTGGCTTATTAGATTAATTGATAGCAACAATGGTCTGTCATATAACTATTGTCCACTGACAGAGCACAAAGCTCGTGGCTGATATTGGAGATTTGATAAATTTTCAAATTATTGTGGAAGTTCCAATGAATAGCTCAAATCCTTACTTCTCAAGTTCTTGGAGACACAATTTTACTGTGAGTGCTATGTCCACAAATCTAATCTCCTTTGGCTAATTTTCCAGAAAATCAACTAGTTATTTATTGAAGTATTTGCATAGTGAAAATGGAGCATGCAGTGTCAGTGATTATCCATGATTGACCATTTTTGTGTTCTTTATGTTAATCACACATGCAACCTTCAAGTCTATTGCTGAGAATTTGCTGTTTTGGTAGGGGGGTTACATTCTAGACATGGGAGTTCATTTTGTTGCCGCATTGAGGATGGTGAGCTTGCCTTTCTCTGTATTCATTACAGTATAATATTTTTACTTGTGCGTGGACTTCTAATATAAACATGTGCTTCTAGAAGTGGAGTATTTGATCCTCCTAATGGCAAAGATGTACTCATGGATTGTTAAATAACTCTCTCTCTCTCTCTCTCTCCCTGCTATGGATCTACAAAATATGATTAATATTTCATCAAGAGAGTTATAATGCGATTTTGAACTTATACAAAAACAGCTTGCAGGATGCGAGGTAACTTCAGTCTCAGCCGCAATTTCTCATGTAGATACCACTTTGCCTCCTCCAGATTGTATGTCTTCAGTAATGTAAGTTTCTGAATCCTAGTCTTGGCCTTTATGTGATATTATGTTGATAAAGTTGAGCTTAAAAATGTCCATTTTTCCCTGTGTTTGTTTCTTCCTTTAAGTCAACTAGAGAATGGCTGTTCTGGAGTCTTAGTAACTGTTGTGTCTGCAAAAACGGTCAAGGTATGACCATGAATCTACTTCATCTATAATGTAATATCCGTTTGAACTTTCAAGAAGCATTTATGTGTTCTTCTTTGATCCCTATAGATGCTCTGGCGACTCGTGGGCTTAAAGGGAACGCTACAAATTGATGTCGAGAATAGAGAAGGGAAGTTTGGACACTTGGTAACTTTCATATCCTAATCTCCAAGTCATTATGAAAAACATGAAATGACACTAATGAAAGCTTCACAGGTTACCCTTTTTATGGCTGATGGGCAAACCAAGAGCTGCTTCTACCCCTTCAGTGGTGTGACTGAAGAGCTAAAAACCTTTTTGGGTGATGTTTCACAAGCAATCCTGAAGGTGGGGCAACATTTTGATTCTTCACTATTTATTACTGTTAGTCGGTATTATGTGTACTTAACCACCGGTTTGTCCTTTTTCCGGCTTGGCAGAAAGACTGCAGCTTCCAAGCTGAGCCTCGCATAAGTTTTGTTGAGGGTGCAAGAGATTTTGCTGTCTTGGATGCAATGCTTGAATCTGGGAAGAGACTAGGAGCGCTTGTCCAAGTGAAAAAATTTTAGCTATTAAGTTTTAGGTTTTGAGTGGCATGTATCAATATCATTCCCCTTTGGTGGAATAATGCGTTAAAGGTATATGGGCTGGAGACAGAGGCCCTGAAGTATTAGTCTGGCAATAAAGTTTATTATATGTGACAAAACCTGATAAGATGGGTGTTGAGTCCCAATTGATGGTGATATATATGGTCATATGTTTGTAGTATTTGGTAGTGGTAATGAAGTGGCCGCTGGCCACTATGGCGTGGATACAGGGAAGTCTTCAAATTATGGACCCAAAAGACATGTTTGTCTTTTTATTATTGGTTTGGGAAGATGGAGCTGTATCTTGTCTCCCCATCCACCTTCACTGTATCAAGACATGTTTTATCAATGTATGAGGGCACTTTTGTCATTCAACAAATCTCAATAGTCATCTTGTGGCTGAATCTGAAGCACAAGATAAAATGACGGGTATTATATTCTTCCTTCTATTATATGGCAATGA
This sequence comes from Avicennia marina, assembly GCA_019155195.1. NCBI lineage: Eukaryota > Viridiplantae > Streptophyta > Magnoliopsida > Lamiales > Acanthaceae > Avicennia > Avicennia marina. The sequence continues at coordinate 13,568,126 of CM032753.1, forward strand.
AAGGGGAGATTTTACTACCAATATTTGCTGTGTACAGTCTGCGTCTCAGCCATGAGGTGGGGCATGTGTTACTTGTAAATGAGGCTTAAAGTAACAATTGTTCTTAACCATGTTGTTTGTAGTAATAAATGTCTCTCAAGTCTCAAAGTCGAGTTTCCTAATACGGGTGTCTATAATAGCGTAGCTATCTCCTTCAAATTTGGCAGCAACCAAGCATAAAAAAGCCTCATTCTAAATTAAATTGATGTTTCCATTAATTGTAATAGATAATATCTATACTATATCTCCATTAATTGTAATAGATAATATCTATACTATATATTATGAAGGATATGCATTGTTGCGTATATATTATAATACTAGGATAGAAATACATATAGAACTATTTCCTTCATCACCTTATGGAATTTAGAAAACTACAAAAATATGAGAGAAAGTAAAAAGAGTTATTTTAATTAGTAATATATTTAGAAGGGAGTATTTTGATAGGTGAAAAATCATTCAAAATTTGCATCCAAACATCTACTTTTGTACCAATTAAGATTTTTCCCACTTTACATTTAAACTAATTCCAGAGAGATGGTGTAGTCCACCACTAAATTTTCAAAGCCCTAATCAATCAATGGGCAGATTAAGTTGCATTTACAATATAATTGATTAGATTGAATCAAAGTATGAACTATATATTATTTACAAGATCACAGCAAACTATACAATTGCCGTAGTCTCGTCCGGACTATCGTGTCTCTGGGCCATGCAATAAATTACCCAGAGATCATACCAATTATTAGTAAGTAACAATGATTTCCCATTTACAACTAATTAATTAGTATATACTTGTACATTTATTTGTCCTTCTTGGTAGGTTTAGTTTCGATATCTTGCGTTCTTGAGAACTTTACCCCTTAAAATATTTAATTATTGATATATTACTAATTAAAATAATATTTTTTTTATTTTTCATTTTTTAACACAATTCTTAAATATTGTTCTCTCTCAATGCAAACATAGCCTTGGTTGTTTTAGAGTGATCCTCATTGGTCACTTTATGTTACTGAAATTTAGTGTTTTTTATTTTTCTTCAAATCCACGTCAACCATGCAAAAATAAACAAATAAATGTAATCTTATTGGATGTTGCCAAGTCTGATACAATCAATTTCAAGAGTGTAAAATCCAATTTGAATTGTCTTTTGATTACGCCGCTGTCTCTCTCTATCCTTTGCCCTTTATTAAATCTGTATCGCCGCCCACTCATCGCCCCTCGAATTGGGCGTTTGACCCCATACATCGAACGAGGCCGAATCACTTTCTCTGCTTTGACCATCTTGCAGTTTTTACTTTTGTTAACTGAAGTCGCAATATCGATCTTTTCCGCACAACTAATGGGGCTGCATAAAGTTGCAGCGACTTTGGCTTCGTACTTTACGGAATTGTAATGATGCGGACAGAGGGACGAGAATCTGCAAATATTACGCCAATGCAAGGCGATTGGTTTTCGCTTAGTTTCTAATTTGCGTCTTTTCTGTTTTTAATTTCTGCCCGTTTTCGACCATTTCCTGTAAGAAGTTCTTCCAGATTCTCGAAAGGGTTTTCAGGCGGACGTAAAAGTTAATTTGGCATGGCTGTGCTGGAAGATATAAGAGTTGATATCAGGTCTGCTATTTTTTATTTTATTTTGTTATTCTCTTTATCGAATTTTCCACCTTTCTTTGTCGGACGTGCTGTTGAATCTTTGAGGATTCGGATAATTTTGGTATGCCGGAAGAAATTGAACTTTCTGTAAATTTTAACAAGCTTATATGATTATGCTTGGCCTTACTTCCTTCGGGTACGGCCGTTAATGGTCGCATCTTGGTAAGAGAGATGGCGCCTTTTTTGATTGCCCCAAACATTTCGAGAATTTTTAATTACTTGATTTTGTTTGGAGATTCCCAAGGCATTATGATGAGTCAATCTGCTTAGCATCGTGCATTATATGGATTTACATTTTGTGGTTCTGCTGTAGAAGGTTTTGGCGTTTGATTGAATTAATTGCTGGAAGTTTTGGTGTCGAGTCTCTCATAGTATTTCCCACGACTTTGGTTGATCATTTGCAAATTTTTTGGGCTTCTGGTCTTTCTTTATTGACTCTGATACACTGTGCAACAGTTCGGATATTGAAGTTGATGATGACACAGAGGAGAAAGATGTGAGTGATGAAGAGATTGAAGCTGATGAATTGGAGAAGCGAATGTGGAAGGACCGCGTGAAGCTCAAGAGGATCAAGGAAAGGCAGAAGCTTGCTATAAAGCAAGCGGTGGGGAAGCAGAAGGCTAAGTCCACCTCGGATCAAGCATGTCGGAAGAAGATGGCGCGGGCCCAGGATGGGATTTTGAAGTATATGTGGAAGCTCATGGAAGTCTGCAAGGCTCGTGGGTTTGTGTATGGTATTATTCCTGAGAAGGGCAAGCCAGTTGGTGGTGCATCTGATAATTTAAGGGCCTGGTGGAAAGAAAAGGTAAAGTTTGACAAAAATGGCCCAGCAGCTATCGCTAAGTATGAGGTTGAACGCCTTTCCAAGGGAGACGGAGATGGTAATCACAAGAGCAATCCACAAAGAGCCCTTCAAAACTTACAAGATGCTACATTGGGATCGCTTCTGTCCTCCTTGATGCAACACTGCAATCCACCTCAGCGCAAGTATCCACTCGAGAAAGGCATCCCACCACCTTGGTGGCCGTCAGGGAATGAGGAATGGTGGACAAGGTTGGGTTTACCCAAGGGTCAGACTTTTCCATATAAGAAGCCTCATGATCTGAAAAAGATGTGGAAAGTTGGGGTGCTAACTGCTGTTATAAAGCACATGTCTCCTGATATTGCAAAGATCAGGAAACTAATTAGGCAGTCAAAGTGTTTGCAGGATAAGATGACTGCTAAAGAAAGCTCGATATGGTTGGGTGTTTTGAGCAGGGAGGAAGCCTTTGTCGGGCAACCAAGCAGTGATAATGGTTCATCTAGCATTAGTGAAGCGCCTTCAAAATCTTGTGGAGGTAAGAAGAGACCTACTGTTGAGAGTGATAGTGATTATGATGTTGATGGCATTGATAATTGCCTGGGTTCTGTTTCATCTAAAGATGATAGGACAAAACAATCTTCCGATGCAGTAGCTCTTGAGCCTCCTGTGTGTGCTACGTCAAAACCAGTGAAGGGCAAAAGGCCTGCAAGCGATGGCCAAAGTAAAAGGAAACGCCAAAAATCAGACCCTGTTAACCAACTGGAGCTAATATCTCTCAACGAGCATCCGCATGAAGACCCTGTAGATTTGCTGATGGATGCAAATCATGAAAATGAACAGATTGCTGGATACTTGATGAATGACAGCCAGCCAGGAACAGACAGCATAGCCACGAGGCCCGATGACAATGCTCATGCACAACCTGGCTTAGTAGAAACTAATTCTGACCTTCTCTGCTCCATTCCTTCTTCAAATGCTACTCCAACTCCCATTAGGAGCGATTCCCTGGATAATGAACACTTGCGCTGTACAGTATCTCAAAGCGCTGATGTGGTAACCCATGGTTCCCATATGATTCAAGCTCCTCTAGATCCTCAGTTGCACAGTAGGCCCCAGCTTTCTAGATTGCAGGGAAAAGCTCCAAACCCTGCTTTGAATCACGGACATCAAGGCCCTGAGTTACATCATCAAGCCCAAAATACTGTATGGCAGCCTAGACCTCAAGATTCAACTCTCTCTCAGCCTCAGGCGTCTCAAAATCTTGACCTCCATCATGGATCAACTTGTCACAGTTATAATCCAATAAGTGTTACTGGTTCAAGTCATCAAGGACAGCAATGTGAGGCTGCATTCAGTGAGATGCAGTATAGACGAGAGAAGTCTGGACTTGATTCACCGGTGTTACCCAGAAATGAAAATGGTATTGTCCAAGGAGGTTTCCCACAATTTGTGAAGGATGCATTTGCTCCCGAGGAAGATAGGCCTGACGACACCCGGTTTCCATCTCCTCTCAATAGTTTGCCACCTGATTTACCAGGATACAATCCGTTTAGCCTTAACTTTGATGGCACTAGTTCATTAGATACTGCAGACTTTGACCTTTTTATTGATGATAATGCAGTTGATGAAAATGACTTCGCTGAACTGATGAAGTACTTTGCCTCGTAAGCTTTTTTCGGCGCTGGTCCAGGGTATTTGTGAACCCCATGATTTATAATTGTAATTATTGTTTGCTTTAGAACTTATAAATGCTCCTTCAAGTATATATCGATGTGTGCTCTCTGTTACAGATTTTGTGGGAGGAGCCAGACGTTCTCCAGTTAGCTAATAATCTTTCTAATGCAAGTTAGAAACTTCACTTGTTAATATCTTCTTTTTCCTAGTCTATTAAGCTGCATGCTTAATGAGCTTGAGAAAAATTATATTTTTATCGAAATAAATACTCAAGTTTGCTCAAGGCTCGGCAACTGTTACTCTTATAAGCGTATAATAAAGGTTTAACTTTAGATGTTACAACTCCTTGTATGGCCGGCTTCCGTGCTACATGAATTTGAGCATGTGTGCCGTGCAACAGTTCGACGGGCCTGAGGTTAATTTAGCCAACTGCCACTGCTGTACAGAGCTTCATGTGGTATGCATCTGATGATTGATCACCTGCTCTTGATTAAGAAGAATCATACTGTATTCATGGTAGAATCTGCCACACTAGCAATGATTGATCACTTAATAAATTTTTTACATGTGGTCCTGTAAATTATTGCCATTTAAGTGTTCTGAATTGGTATGTTGAGTAATTTTAGGTGCATTGGCATGGCGTGTTGTTGGGTTCTAACAATGCCTGTCATCTGTTCTCCCCTTTCTATGTTTAAATTTCATCTTTCTGCACCTACGTTCCCTAACAATATAATTTCGTATTATCCGTATTTAATAATAAATTCTTGAGCAGTGTACGACTAGAACTCCCCATTATCCATATTTGATCAGTTTCTGAGTGGCACAGAAAACCCTATAAATGAATGCCACCCAACTTCTCTAGTATACATTTAGCTTTTCTTTAGCCACTCCACTTATTTATAAGAAAAGTGAACCTCAGAAAGGATAAAATTTTATTTCATTTGTGAAATTTGAAATGATAAAAGAAAGAAAAGAATTGACCAGAATAAATGGAATAAATAAAAATTGAAGGAGTAGGGTGAAAAGAAAATATATGAAAAATTTAAGTCTCTATTTAGATTGATGAAATTGGATTTGACGAAAGAATTTAGAAAAATAATTTCAAATGACTATAATATAAGAAGAATTTTAAATTTACTTTACTTATTAAAATTATAGTTCAAAATAAAATTTTAAGAATTTAACATATTTTGTCATTTAAATAAATATACTGAATTCATATTTCATTTAAATAAATATAATGAATTCATTATTAGCATAGTCGAATCAAATTCTTCTATCCAAATGGATGCTAAATCATGTTTAAAATTACGTATTATGCAATGAGAAAAGTTCAAGAAAATGTCCAGCTTCGTTCCTGCACATGGCGTGTGCCTCAAATTCCTTTCTTCTAGTCGCTAGCTCTAAAATAAACTGTTATAAATATGATATTTGTGTTTAATGAATAAAGTGATAATTCAAATGAAATATTTAAAGCTTATAAACTTGTATGCTGTCCAACTAATCTTGAAAGACAGATATAATAATATTATATAATTTTTTTATTTATATGTCATATAATTTTTTACTCATTATTACTAACACCGAGTTGGGTTCAAGAATTTTGAAGCGAAAGAAGAAAACAATGATAAAAATGTAATTTTAATTGTTTAGTTAATAAGAAATGAAAATGCCTAGAAAGAGAAAATGAAAAAGAAAATATAGTTTAAATGAAGAAAATTTATTTCTCAGTCAAAAAGTGAGAAATTTGAGAGAAAAGCTAATTTTGTCATCTTTCATTTTCCAAAGCATTCATCTTCCTATTTCTCTCAAAAAAAAAATGTCATACTATTTTTTAAACAATAAAAAACTTTATCTTATTTATTTTATTTTAGTTGTTAATATGTCATATTCCTCGTTGAAATCACTCAACGGGACAATGTACGGGAATTTGAATTTTTTGAATTTTCTTCTTCTTCTTCTTTTTTTTTTTTTTTTATCATTCTCTTAGAAAAATTCTTATACCAAACACAATGTTAAAAACCACAACAACTACTCATATTTATGAAACTTAAAAATAGTACATTAATTTGTTGAATATTATCTCGTCATGTTCAAGATGTTGTATTTTGAAGAAAGATACATGGGAGGGAAATTGACATTACTGATTGGAATATGCCAATAAAATCCTTACAGCCAGTTATATGCTCCACAACGGCTAAATTATCTGCAACCAAAATCTCCGTACCATCTAAAATGAATATGTCAAAGATTTCGACCGAGCAGCACATGTTGTAAAGGATGTGACATCACATGACAAACCAGAGTTGTCCTATTAAAGCAGCAAGATAAAGGTGAAGAGGGAATATGTATCCTGTTACTTACCCCATTAACCACTCAAACAACACTTCCAGTAATAATTTTTATTTGTAAATGTACGTAAGATTTATAAATTTCAAGCCAGTTTATGGACAATCACAATCCCCTTTCCTAAATTTTTTTATTACATGAACATGAACAAGCTTTTTAAGCCACAGATGATCAAAACTAAATAGAAATTACAGGCAGGTTTTAAACGAGGGGAGGGAAACCAAGACGAGATGAAATCACTTATTATCAGTACACAGATTTATTTACCTCTGCACAGAACCTTACACCTTAGTACTTTATCAAGAACATAGAAACCAGGCATTACCATGATCTTGACTCGGCTGGGACCCTGAGATCTTTGCCTTTCGGTGAAAATATCCTCCATGTAGTTGGGTTCGAAAAGCATGTTTTCGTTAACTCTTAGAATACCCAAAGGCTGATTGAATGAAAACGCGAGCAAATGAAGCAACCAGATGCACTTGGCAGCTACAAAAAACGCTTGAAGGAGCTGCTCAGGCCATGCCCTTGTCCATCCTATAACTGTAATAAGGCCACTCATCTTCTGATCACAGAACTTGCTGAATTCTTCGCTGTAGTACTTAGTTCCTTTTCTCAACACTTCACTCCAACTTAGGTTTCTCAAAGCAACATATGATTGGAATCGAGCTAGGCGGTCTTGTTCAGGGTCCAGGTGCTTTGGGGCGCCATTCTTTTGAAACACACAGTTCTCAAAGTCCTGGTAGAGTGATTGGTTTATGACCGCTTCCAAATGGTATAGAACTGCTTTGGAGTACTTTGAATTGAGGGAAAGCTTGTGTGGCTGAAGCAGCAAGTTCAAGTTGTCACCAAGCGTATGGTCAGTTTCTTCAATTTGCTCCACTAGTGTCTTGCAGAATTTCTTCACTGATAATCTTGCTTCTGATACTATCTTCAAGAAACCCTCAACCATCACTTCGTCACTCACAGGCATTGGATTCCCCGCATTCCCATCAACTGATTTTCCTCTTTTTTGAAGATTTGCGAGCTTGTCAGCAGGCTGATTAATCTTCACTTGGGCAGCTTGTCCCAAGGCCCTTTTCAGTTCCTCACAGTACGTCTCCAAATACTCCAGCTTCTGGCTAAGCTCCCCCACCGATGACTTCATTTCTGCAACCTCACTCAATGCTGCATCTCTGCTCTCATTTGCTTCCTTTAGCGCTTGCTTCAGCGTTTCAACAGATACCATCCCCAAGTCCTTAAGCATTTGGGATGCTTCCACTTGTGGACGAACCAGTGAACTTTCATTTCTGTTCTTCTTCTTAAGCCGATGAAACAGCCATGAAAAGCCCAGGCCCTTGTTTCTTGGTTGTGAATGAAGAGACGAGTGTGAATCTGTCAATGGCACAACAATGTTAGACTTCCTCCTTGTGAGGCCATCTGACTCACTACTCGTCATGGCCGGCTTGCATCTGTTGCAAGATGACTTGGATTTAAGCTCTCCCATGCTATATCTCCTAGACTTGGCGTAATCACGTCCTGACGATGCTCTAAGCAGATTGATGTCGAAGGCACAAGAACCTGACATCGGATATTGGTCATCTGCAGGACATATGTGCCCCTCCAAGCTCGTGAATTCAGATGCCAACCCTTTCCTTGAAGAAGCATTCATGGTTCTGTAATTGAATGAACCGGTTTCATCAATCAATCCTCCGTCCAGGGTGTCTTCTCCCCAACTCTCTCCGTAGTTTCGATTGTCCAGGAGAGTTTGCTGGTACCCCGGTAGTGGTTCATCATCATAAGTCTGTTAGGACTCCGGATTGTCAACGAGCATCCCCAGAAATTGAAGAACAAGTGCAGCTAAAAAAATAAAGCAAAATGGCCTAACTGCCTGAACTTTGAAATTAGTGGAAAAGGGAACAAACCATCCCGTTCGTTGGATCCAGAAAGAATATGTAATCTAGGGAAATGTAACAAGCTATCCCAGTAGATGAAATCCCTAAAATGTTCATTAAAACAGTATTTTGAACATAGAGCTCTTATTTACTTGCATTTAATCAAGCACTTGTCCGATAAACGTAGTGTCCAGCTACATAACTGGTAACTCCAACAAATCATGCGTTCTGAAACCCCAAGACGAGAAACCAGAAAAGAATAATTATGAAACAGTATGAAAGGAATACTTACGGGGGTGAAAACAGGGTAATCTTGGGCTGACAAGCTGGAGGTATGGCGAGAAACAGGGGATGCAGATCGGCATCTCAGGTTGGCGGGGCTGTTCCGTTGCACAAGAGCAGCATGAAGAGCCCTGAGCTCGACCGCCTTGGCGATGGCCGCTTGAACATCATGCCTGCAAATCTCATTCCCGCTGCCACGTCCACTGTTCGCTGTCCCACTGTGTTCTTGACATATATTCTCCATGAACAGATCAAAATACAGAGCGGACAGTACGAGAAAAAGGATATATACTTCAGCCCAGAAGCAGTGTAAAGAAGAAGTAATAGCACTATGCTATATACATGTGGGAGCACCTAAGAATTCATTCACAGGGGCGATAGCAACAAAAGGGATGGAGCCCTTTGAGAATCCAACGGCTGGATTTTGTTTTGTATTGGCAAGTAGAACATATGATATCCAGGGAAGAATTATGGAGAGCCGGTGAAAAATTAGACAGAGGGAAGGAATGGATTTTGTCATCTCTATAACACATGTATGTTTTTGTCTTTCTTTTCCATGACGTACTAAGAGCATGTGAACGGAAACGACAGTGTTCTCTTTGGTACTTGCATTACCAAATTGCCCTTCTTGTTCTTTTATTGATCCTTTCTTTGATTAAGTTTGAATATCAATTTTAACTTGACTACCGTTTAAATTCAGCTCGACTCTTTTTATCTTTGCATATCAAATTTAACCTTGAGTTTAAATCGTACAGTAAGATTGAGTTCAAAAAAATATTGAAAGTTGGAATTCAAACTCAATTAAATTTTTAAAATCCAATTGAACTCAAATATATTAGTTTATTCTCACTCACAATCCATCTATCCTTTCATCATTTGATATTAATTTTGTTGTTCATGCACATTACCCACCATTATTCATAAGTGCATTTGGTTGACTGTATTATTGACCCATTGCCTCAATGCATGTTGCAATTGTTCCGCCATGCATCTTGAAATACATATAAAATAGAAATTCAAATGAATTATCCTCCGCAAAGATCTACTTCGATGCTTTTGTTTTGCCTACTGGTATTGAATACCATCATGGTTTGGTCAAGACATTCTAATAAGACGTGACAAAAAATAGGACTGATCTTTTGCATAATTCTGTCTCTAACAAGGCAACAAGATGCAGTACTCATCTTTTCCTTGTGCAATCAGAATGGAATCAATCCTCACTGTTGCATTGGCAGAATGGTTGTAGTTTTATCAAGATGATGGTTATACTTTGTAAGTGACGTTACAATAAAAAATGGATTGGTTGTACTTTAAAGCCCGTGAGTCCAATTGTACCATTTTCTTGTAGACATATGTAAATGGCTAATAATTGTCTTTAACTATTTACTTTTTAAGTGAAAAATATTCTTAAGCCCAACTCTTACGAGGAACTCTAAATTTTTTCTTCCTTGTTTTTACTCATACATGGTTGTGGTATATGTCTCATAAATATATAATTGTCCTGCATATATACAAATATCACCTAGTATAAACTAATATTATATATATATATATATATATATAACAACTATGTATTAATAAAAACAGCTGGAGTACATAAGAATTTTTAAACGTAAGATTTCATGACTCTTCAAGTGGAAATAATGAATAGTATTGATAAGGACACACTGAGGGTAATTTGGTCCATCGGAAAAGTCCAATTCCTTGTGGATTTTCATTTTATTCCCTTTCCTGCCTACATGCATTTTTTAGTGTCCATTTTTCAGGACGCCTAATCGAAAAACGTGAGGAGTTGATAGAGACTAACATTTACCTTATCAACTTATGATTCTGTATTGGGTGCTGGGGTTCTATTATTTAATTAGTCTCTGTATATATACTCATGTCATATGGAATTCCAGGTAGGATTATGGAATGTATAAAATGTAATCAAATGGTTTGGTGGCTGCCCATATCTACTCTCTTGCCAAAGCACTATTTTTTTAAAAAAAAAAAATCTAACCCACTTATTTCTTAATTAACCCCTCCCTCTTTAAGCAACCAAAGCTTTCAACCTCCACATCCAGAAACGAGTTTACCCTTGAACTAATTATTGTTTAACACAGTAGTATTGTACATTTATACATGTTGTGACTCATGTTAGTCAAAAGATGAATAGAATTAATTAAAGTTAAATTTTATAGTAAAGTAATTAGTACAATTAGTTTCAGATTTTTTGTGACGTTACTTATATTATAATCGTCTTTTTCTCAGCAGGACACATATATGGACTGATTTTTAACACTTAATTGACATTCCATACGGCACCTTCAATTCCTTTACATTAAAGCTTTCTTTGGAATCATGGTTCACTAGAATTCAGCCAATTTCTACGACTTTTGCATACGTTGCCAAAATATTGTAATAATTAACGAGAAATTATTTTTGAAGCACTAGCATATAATGGCATTGACAAGTGCCCTCCTACCCCGGGTTCATAGTGATGGGGAACAATTAAGCAAAAGGGTGGTGGTTTAATATAGACTATATATAATTGCATCCAATAATTTTTTGTGCCGAACAAATTATTGCTCGGTATAGCCTACCTGGCAATTCCACAAGTGCCCTCAATTATTAAATTAACCTAAGTAAATTACAATGAGTAGCAGTTTCTCTTGTTTTATTCTGAATCAGAAGATGCTTTTTCCTTCGAGTTTTGGTTTTCACCGTTCTGAATGTGCGTGCGCGCGTGCTATAATGAGATGAGGACAGGGGCCATATATTCCAAGAATTTTGTTTTTAGTAAAAGAAGATTTGATGTGAATAATAATAATTGTTTGTTTGTTGTTTTCTTAGAAAAGAAAAGTGAGAGACCGTAACAATGTCCTCATCAATTTCACTCACTTCTTACCACATTCGCAGTAGAAGATGTAAAAAAAATTTTACGAAGTTCAGTTTTGAAGATTCCTTTTAATCAATTTTCCAAACACTGCTCACAGATTGTGCATTCCATTTGATCTTCTACAACAGTGTGGCATTTCTTCCTAGTTACTCATATTTGAGCCAATACATAAATGGCCAGCGTTGTCCCTTTGATTGTCTGGAAACAACATAAGTGCAAAAACAACTCGTTGCATTGGGCACCCCTCCAATGGATTTTGCTGCATGAGAAGGACAATATTTACACACAACAAAGACCTTATCTATCATTGGTCAAATCATGCTATGGGTTGAAACTACAAGCTATGCAACAACTGTAAACGAAAAAGATGTGTTCCAGAGATTTTGCATTTAATGCATTATATATCAAGCCTTTGTGCAGGTGCTTTAACAAAATAATATGCAGGCGCAGACACGCCACGGTATGAACACTTAATGTGTAACGCGTCTAAGTGTAGTATCTATAAAATTTATTAAACAAGAAAAAAAAAAGGAGGAGAAGAAGAAGAAGAAGAGGGTTCCTCTACTGGAAATTTGCTTTCCAACTTGTTCTATCTTCATTGTTCCACCTTTGTAAGACGTAAATTTCCATTGCCCTGTGTCAATACCACTAGATTTTCATGACCAACATGCGGATTCAATTCAACCCCTCGTGGACTTCCTTTGTATCTCAATTTTCACATCCATCCGACGAACAACCCGTTTTTCTTCCTTTCCTTGGTTTACTGCAACCTAAAAATGCAATCAAGATTTTTTTTTAGTATATCTATTGCACTCAATTCTTTCAATTATTTTATTATTTAATTTTTCTTGGTAACATTTTTTTGCCTTCATTTCAAGTAGTGTCAGTTGTGATTGTCTTACGATTTCATCAATTGTTCATTCATTGTGTGCATCATTTATTGATCGATTTACATGCTAAGATATGAAATAAAATTTTAAACATGGCTTGAGAGGCATTTTGATTAGCAAGATTTCACCCAAAGGGTTATGGATAAAGAGAGTGCTCAGCACGGTCTACTTGTGAAGTAAGTGTCAAATAAGAAAAGAGTATAATAAAACATCACAAAAAGCATAGAGTAGATATAAATCAAGTGTATCCTACTTGAGAATTTTAAACAATGTCATGTCCCTATCTTAGAGAAACAAATGAAGAAACTTGATGATAAGAATAAAACATGTATTTTTGTCCTGTATAACCAACAATCCGAAGGGTTTTAATTGTATGACTTTATTGAAAAGAAAATCATAATTAGCTGAAATGTTGGCACTTTGTGTAAATTGACACTTACGAGTCACAAATGAAAAAGTGAAAAATGTTGTTGGAAAATTGTGACAAAATTAGAAGGAGTGGACTTCAAATATTTTTTTTATATTTTAAAAGTCCAAGGATCTTGTTAAATATAGAAAATAGACTTTATCCATTGTCATATTTATAAATGTCTAAATTAGAGGTGAAGAAGTTGAAAGTTGACCAAAGATCAATTACAAGAGCATATTATTTCCAGATCATGTAATGATGTGCTACTAAAAAGTGCTACTAAAATTAGAAGATATGTATCTTACATTTAAAAAAAGTTAACACTAAAATTGCAGTACCATAATGGCCTAATAAAGCGATTTGGAGAGGAATTTACTTTTGAAATATTTTTCCAAAGTTAGAAGATATTTTGGCCATGATATATATCAAATGAATTTTGTCATAATTTCACCACCATCAACTCCCAAATTAAGTTCAAAAGTAGAGTCGAGTTCAAAATATTTCACAACATTGATTGATAGTAATAATGCCATTGGACCATGAGATACAAGGATTTGGAAAGAAATCCTTGAACTCAATCAAAATCAAATTTATCTGTCTTTTTGAAGACTTTGAAACCAATTAATTTTGGAAAAACAATGAAGAGTTGAGAACAGATATGGACGAAGAGATTTGATTTATAAAAAAAATAGAATGATGTGTAGAAGTTGATCACACTACTAATTCGATGTAAACCTATAGGTGTAAAGTAGGTTAATAAATTGAAGAGTAATACAAAAGGAGAAGTTCAAAGATACAAGGCTAGGTTTATTGTCAAATAATACAAACAAAGAATTGAAACGATTACGACGAAGTGTTTGTCCTAATTTCTTGACTAGAAACTATGAGGTTTTGGATAACGTTAGTGTCAATGAGGTGAAAAATTCATTAAAAGATAAGTCTGGTTTTTTGAATGAATTTTTTGATAAAGACGTGTACATTAAAAACATAAAAGTTATATTTTCGAGGACAATAACAATGATGTATTTAAATTAAAAAAGGTACTTTATTGATTGAAACAAGTGTAGTAGCATTCAATAGTCGCATTGACTTATGCTTTTAAAAGAATAGATTTAAAAAGTAGCTCATGATCATGCTCTATATATCAACATAAATAAAAATGTTGATGTACTAATCATTTGATATCTTGATGTTTATAATTTAGTCTTTATAGGTCACAATTCTAAGATATTTGATGTTTTTAAAAAATACAACTAATGACCTTGATATGACTAACATTGAGAGGATGTCATACCATTCTAAAAATGAGGCAAAACAATAAAATGACAATATTTTTATCTCACCAAAGAATTATGCTAAAGAAATCCCAAATGGAATACTACAAGGCCATTGGCACTCTTGTTAAAGTTGTGATGAAGATCTCAAAGCTTGTTAATGGAGACCGAGTCAGTCCCACTTCATTCAAAAATCTGGTTGAAAGACTAAGTTATTTGACATGTGTGAAAATTGACAATTTTTATATAGTTAACCTTGTTAGTAGGTACATAAAAACTCTAACTAATTACCACCTCCAAGTTGTGTTGGGAATACTTGGTGCATCAATTGAACAATTGAGTATGATATGGTTTACCGTGTATTCAATTTAAAAGGGTTATACTGACGTGATTGAGCTAAAGATCTTGGTCATAGAAATAGTATAATTGGATGATGTTTTGTTTAAGAGAGACGACATTCACTTCGGGGTGCGAAAAAACAATCTATTGTGAATTTATTAACAAGTGAAGTCAAGTATACTGCAACAATAATAATTGTTTGACATATCATAGTTGAAAAGTTTATCCAATGTACTTTATCTAGATATGAAAGATTAGGCAATTCATATCTGTTACTCTAGTCCATAATTATATGTTCTACGACCACAGCAAATACATAGATACATATTTTCACTTTGTAGAAGAATTATTGTCAAGAAAAAATTTGAAATGAAGTATGTAAAAAACAAGGAGCAAGTTACAAAATTTTCACAAAACTTATAAAGAAAGAACTTGCATCATTAACTTGAGATGAGAAAACCAAGTTTAAGAAGCTACATTGTAGGTAATTAATTAATCTTGTACTAAAAATAAAATAATCTTGTACTGAAAACTGTTTTTCTTTTTAGAATGTATAAGAAGAATATGCAGGAATTAAATTTGTCTAGATAAATGAAGTTGACAATGCACCCATACAATGTGTATATATGTTCAAAAAAGACATACAGGAGGAATGTATAAAAGTAAATCATATAAATAAGAGAATCTCATCTGCGTCCGAAAGAAAAAAAGAAGTATAAAATGACAGTCCAAGAAGAATGAGTTCTTCGAAAGTGTAAATCAATTTGAGAATATAGATACTTGGGTGTTTACTCTCCACTTTTTCTTCTTCATATTTTTCGAATCTTTCTAGTAATGCCCACAACAAGACAGTGGTAGGATATGGTATGGTTATCTACTCTCACGGCACTGTGAAACTTGCCATTTCTGATGTTCCAGTAGCATACCATCAAACTAAACTTGCAATAGTAATGGTCAGTGATGTTCCAGAAACTGTTCCCCAGTTTCTTATTTGTTAGGTCTATTAGTACATGAATTCATCGCAGGGAGAAATTGGTGAGCCCAATTCATAATATTTTAAAATTGTATAATAATTTCTCCAAGTTTTTAATTGTTAAATGCTACTTTACATGTCGCAGTAACGCTTCAAAATCTGGTTCAGAGCCATGGCATTAATTTTTCGCGTATGTTAAGGAAGTACTTTAAAACATCAGATCAGCATATTGTGCTGTTATTCCATACTCGCGTTGACCGTAGCATGTAGGTTCACATTCACCGAAGTCGAGACGCTTTTGGGTTACAACATTCTCTGCGTTCCAATACAGTTGATCGAGCAAATTCGGATTTGTTTTTATTCTGCTCTATGGTTGATACTTGTTGAACGCCCTAGACATTATTGGTTGCATCGATTATATGTCCTCATCTGTTTCCAGGTTCAATCAGATATTGTGGAAATACATTACTGTTGTGGATCCATCTTGACCTCATCAATTGGCATTTGGGCATGTCCTATTATTACTGATTTTCATTTGCAAACATTCTGGAGAAGTAGTATGTTTAAGTTTATAAACAAAAGTAATATTCCCAATCTCCCATAAGTCTTTCTATATAAAAAAATTTACATTCTTGAACATTTGCAATTTCTAAAAATTCTAGAACCCCCTCGCAAGATCACCACCAAGTTCGAAGTGAAGCATATACATTGCTCTCCATCTCTGGTTGTAAGTACATCTAACTTGAATTTTTGACTCTTTCCTTTCGAAAAAGAACTTGTAACATTTCCACTGCTGTCAATATACTAAGCATGTTTATTGAAGGGAAGAGTAGAGATTAGTCCAATTATATGACCGATCTGGCTTACTTGAAAATGCCATGTTGGATTCCATTATTTAACGCTGTGAATTGGATTTTTCTTTTTCCAAATTGATCATTATTTCTTTCATTCTTTGCTTTCAAGATTTGTCTGATCAAAAAAGCTATTTATGGAAGTTGGTAAAGCACCCATTCTATGTCAGTTGATTTTAATATCAGCTCCACAGTGTAGGAAAACATAAGGAATGATTCATTATTCAGGCGAGTCTCCCGTTGGATTGACTTTAGTTGGGGTTTATTTGCAGATATATGTTGTTGGATCATCATTCTGTAATGATCTTTATCTTTTAGATTTGGAGCCACACCAGCAAAACATATATTTATCATTGTCCAAACATATTGCTGCATGTGCAGCTCATTCCTAAATGTAACCCCATTTTCGCAGGATCAAAGGTTTATGTGTCTTTTCTTTTTTCTTATCCATTTTGCTGTTTTTAATTATCCCATGTTGAAATGGTCGCATTAGTTTAAATAGCCTGCCATCTCATTAAGAAACTTCTCCCTTTGGTGCATGCAAACTTGCCACACATGTAGCTTGGTTAGTGGTCGGTTGGGTCTGAGTTTTCTACAACAACATGCCATGTTTGAATATTAGGAACAATTTCGCGGATTAGACTCTTATTATTCTGTTGAAAAATAACTTGAAAAATTCGTCTTAGTAGATGACACGAAGTTATTAGCCTTAACTAGCTTCGCATGGATTAGGAGATTAATTATATACTTGACTCAAATACATTGAGTGATTAATCTCTTAAAATATGACGTGATTTTTTTTACAGGACAAAGTGTAATTGGTTATTTTTTAAAATTATACTATATGTCTTAAGATTAAACATCCAGTGTACAATATATTTTTCAAAATTTGTATTGAATGCATAATCCCCAATACATGATTAGGTTGGTAAACCTTTAATATAATATAGCGTCCATGGCTATGTTTGTTACCCCCATTTCAATCTTTCATTATCGCATCAAATTTTATATAATCAAATATATTATTTAATAAAAATTTTATAAAAATTTAAATTTAAAATTTTTCTCTTTTATTTAAATATTTATTTATTTATTTATAATTAAATTAGTCTTCACGTACATTTCTATTTATATATTTTAAAATTAATTATTATATTTATATATTATCATTTCGACCGTTATAATCTATTTTGTATATATATTTAAATAAATTAAAATTTTACTGTCAAAAGTAATTCCACCAGACATTATCCCAACATAACCACTCACTCGAACATCAAAAACATAGCTTACGAGTGGTTCTTGTGCTCATTTTCACATGGCAAAGCCAAAATGGTAGGGGCATTGAGCAGACAATTTGCTTCGACGCAAGCCTAATTTCAGTTATTACCACAAAAATTGCGCCCAAGCAAAAGTTCAATGACCATCTTGTCAAGAATTGAAACTGATGTGATGAGCCAATAGATAACTGGCTCATTGCACTGCCTTTCAAGGATTTGGCAATCTTGTTCATCTATTTGATGTTGATGTCACTGTTAAGGGGCTGGTAGACAAGAAATATATAGGCAAAATCTTGACGATCTCAGTATAGGCACATCCCATGCCTACACATAGGCACAGAATTAATACCAATATTTTTTGTTTTTGTTTTCGGTGTTCCCCATTAATCTCATGAGGGTTTCGTCTCCCGTAGGACATCTCGTCATATCAAACTATTGGTAAAGACTATATTTTAAGAATATGAAAAATGGAGATAGATGGATGGGGAGAGATTTTTATTTCTTATTGGTCATTCTTTCCGGATAAAATTCTTGAACGTGACTTTTATAAAATAAGAAAATTATACAAGTTACGTATGCGTTGAATCAAATGAAATTTTATGGAATTAGTTTCCAGTTGCAATCCTTTTATTCCTTTTTTTTTTTTTTTTCTCTACTTAAAAGATTTAGAAGCTTGTTGATGTCTTCTTTGAAGCCCGCTTAGCTTCTTAAAAATGTTAATTCCTGGATTTAACACTGTGATTTCAAACACTAAAATCTAAGAGATTTTAAGAAAAACAACTTGATTATTAATAAAATTTGGAATTTGAGTTACTTCTAATTGACAATTAAACTTTCATCCCTCCCAAAACTTAATTGACCTTTGAAAAACATTAATACATTGGCCAGCAGCACTACACTCACGAACCAAATGTTGGGTTAGATAAATTTTCATGAAAAACGTTTTTTAATTTAAATACGAATCCTATGGATTTTCTTAGAAAAAGAGGACACAATTTCATGTCCTCTTTGATTTCTTTCTTTTCAAGATTTATTGTGTCCTAAAAGCTGTGGAGTCCACCCAAATTGAAGTGAAAGGAAAGACAATCTCACTTGACAATACGGCATAGTTTGATTAGATATTATTTTTTATTACCAAAACTCTCATTTTTTTTTTTTTAATAATTTGAGATGATATAATATTAACTATCAAATAATGATATTTAACACTTGTCCTAATTTAATTAATTAAAAATATTTATATTAAAATATCAAATATTTTTATTTAATTTTTAAAAATTATATTTGCTTAAATTTCTTAAATGCTTAATCGATATTTAATATGAAATTCCATACGTAGTCGTTTGATTAAACACAAAATTTTGCTTGCCTACACACTCACAGTGTCCCTTGCGTTAATCTATTTTGTTTTTGATTTTTTATATTATTATTGTCGTTCGTTAGTTTATTAATCTCTGCCTAAACAATACAGCAGGATTTGTGAAATAATGAATAGCTGCACATTTTTCAGCAGTAAACATCTATTGTTTTGGGCTCTCATTTTCAGCCGTGCTTTCTCATCTTTTTAGGTAGTTAAATACGCCAGCACAAAATTGGGCGTTCATTATTTTGTCGAAAGCTAATGTCATGCTTCTGTTTAGAGCATTTGGCTCTAATCAAAATTCCTACAATCAGCATAAAACATTTTAAATATTCTTCATTGTTTTTTTTTTTTTTCCTAATTTTGTGCTGGCGTTTGCTTCGCTATTTTTCTCCAATATATTGAGGTAATAATTAATTCAGATTGTATATGCATCGAAGTGAAAATATTAAGTTGAAATTTCGGTGTAAACACGCACACATATATGTAAATATAATAAGAGAAAATAAATTTTAAATTATATTATTTTTATTTGTGTTTTTAGGTGTGTAAAAAGCAAAAATTGAAGCCAGACAAAGGCCACTGCGTAATTAGACTTAAAATCTAAGATCTCTTATTTATCCTATATTATTTAGTATGAGGTCATTACCGGAACAACAATATGTCATTTTAACAAAATTTTTAAAGTGTCTCTAATAATTGTTAGATTTCTTAAAATGCCCCCTAATAATAAATTTAAAACTATACCATTTATTATAGCCAAACTACAGTAATTACTTTTTACTTTTTAAAGTAAAAAACTAAGATGTCTCTTTTTATTTATTTTTAAATTTTTCTCCCTCTTTTATATCTTTTTTGTTATGTCCTTTTCAAATAAATTTTATTTAATTTATTTTTTCGTATTTGATTTTTTGAATTTATCTATTTTCTCTCAATTTAAATGTATTTTAAAACACAATAATTTATATTTGATTGTTATTGATAAAATTATACAATTTTATTATATTTAAAAGAAAAGAAAATTATTAACGGTAAATTATAAAATAAAATATAAATATATATAACATAAAATATTTATGTAATAAAAATACCATTTTATATATGTACATGATAAATAACGTTTTAAATTTTACTTACACACATATTGGCTATGTTTTGGAATTCATTTTCAATATCTAATATATCATCAAATATCGTATTACCAAACATAATCTAAACAAAATTTTTATTTATATTCAAATTCAAAAATTTTTTCTTTAATTAATTAATTATTATTCCATCATTATACTTATTTTTAATCAAATCAATACATATATATACACAAATATACTTATATTTATATATATATTTATACCTTATAAATTAATTATTATTCTTATAAATTATTACATCATCTAATTATTATTATATATTTTATAAATATGTTTAAATAAATAAAAAAGTTTAAACATAAAAATTACACTATTAAATATATTATTTATTCTAATAAAATTCGCATCAAATATTACCTTCCACGAGAACCCTACCTCCTAACGTTGCAATGAGCTTGCATAAATTATTAATTACTTATTAAAATTTAGGGTTTTAATAAAATGTCATTTCGAGATGTATTAATTACTTGCTTTTCTTTCACTTTCAGTTGCATCACATCAATCCGTGGCTGCGGAAATTTCCCTGTCCAGGCAAAATCTTGTTCTGAATCTTGATGATAACAATGTTTGAAAGGGAACGATGAGTGTAAATTCTGAATTCTGGAAAAGTCCATTAATTGATCCTGGCATCCTATCGTGTCATACATAGACACGCAAAGAAATTTGCACGACATAAAATTGTATTATTAAGAAAATTTTAATTGTACAATAGGAATTATACAATTATTTTCATTATAACTTTTTATCATTTTTTAACTTTTTATTTTTTATAAATTTTTCCTCTCAAATGTTCCCTCTTTTTAAATTTTTTGATACCTATTTATTTTTTATTTAAAATATTTTTTACACTTTTAATTTTAAAATAATTTTATTTTACCATACAAAATATAATAATTTTATAACTTACAAAAGGATTTACTGAATATGCGGTTTTTAGTACGTTATGCACATTCTACATAAGATAACATGTTTACTTGATATATTTTTTAATATTTGAATCACAACTCATGTGAGAAAAATAAAATTGAGGGTTGAGACAGCAGAATTGATCACATCACAACTACCAAATTTAAGTGCACCGTAATTATTCAACTGCCTTTTTTCTTAAACATTTTATTTGGATGATGATGATTATTTTTAGTAAAAAGGGACTTAATAATGATTAATAATCATATATTTCTTTCAATAATTAATAAACTTAAAAAATATAAATCTGCTATCTTTAGTTTTCAAATTTCCTTCCTTTTCATCCTATTAAAAATATACACACTCAATATATAATCTCTTATAGAGTTACTCCTTTTTCTTTTATTTTTACAGTTTTTTTAGATTTTTACACCGGAAAAATACATTTTTCCCTCCCCTTTCAAAGAGCTTTCTAAACACGAGAAACTTATTAGTATAATATAAACACACACGTATATGTCAAGGTGAGAGAAATATTTATTTACCTCTAATATGTTGCTCAATATCATAACCAAACATGATATCTCAAGCAGTTGCGATGTGTAGGGATTCCCATTACATCCATATTTTGAAGCATGCTGCTGTTAACTCTGTAATTATTTTAGCTCCAGTATTACGACTTAATTAGCTTTTCACAACAATTTGCTAATGACAAGCTTCAAGCAAAATCTTTTCCTGATCTTGTGATGTCAATCCACAATTGTTATAAAGATTAGTGTTAGTAGACCTTAATGTTTATATTTGCACTATAAAACAAATGAGAACCCACACATGCTAACTCCATTACATTATCCAACATTAAATAATTCTTAATTACCGCCGCCCCACTAATTTTATAACTAATTAATTGCCGATTGTGTCAGCATTTGCTTTTTACCATTAAAAAATAATAGGTGGTTTCCTTTTGTTCTTGAGAATAATAAGTTAGTTTGGGGAACTTACTACCTTAAAGAAAAAAGAAGGTGATCTTGTTCTTGATGGGGAGGGGGGGGGGGGTGGGTTTTTGAGTTGCATCCAAGGTTCCCTTAACTCGCAATCCCTGTTCAAAATTTGCTTTTTCATAGTTTCTGTAATTTGTTTATCTTGAATATTTGGGGACTTCAATTCCATTTAGAATGATCTCTCACATATTTGCTAATTAATATCATGTGATGACAATTCCTGCTGATTGTCAAAAAGTACATATACAAAAAAATATATAAAAACACCATTTGTGTGATGCAATTGATGTGGGAGTACAGTGTCTGAAAATTACAGGAAGTGATTTGCATTTTTCCCAATTATCCCTCACAGGAAGCAATGCCTGTTTCCAGTTTCTCATTCAAATAAAAAAGGCATGGACAAGTTTCTGCGTGCCAATGCATAAATAAAAGGGATTCATTTGTTGGTCATGTTTGGCACTTTACACACAAAATGGATCAAATCTGCATGGCATTATAGGACAGTGAGGCCCCTCAAAATGGAGAAATCTACTCAAAATTCTCACTTATGTTGGACCACTTTATGAATTATGCATTTTACTCAATTTTTTAAGATTATGGAAAATCATGAAACCTGCAATCTCTACCTGAATTTAAGCCTGCCCCATTGGTCCCGTTGGAGCGCTAATTATAACTTTAAGAAAGCTAATGAAACCATTAGTGCTGTGGAAGCCATGTAAGAAGGTTAGAGATTATGCTTTCAGAGACAAATTTACTTTTTCCGATTGGGAAGTAATTATTATCTTTCACTGTTTGTTTGTTGCAGAACTCTCCCGAGAAATTTTTCCTTTTATTTCTTGACTGAATTTGTGGGTCAGTTATCAACTGATCTGTACCATGACAGTTTGTCCTGTAAAAGCTTCACGAGGTGCAAATTACCAACCCCACTACTGGCTTTTTCAACTTTTGGGTGATTTACGGCAGCCTCAAGTCAGGTGTTGAGGCCTACCCTGACAGTGGTGACCCAATTGACGAATTAAATAAGGTAAGGCTTCTGCAACCGCCTGCCTTGTGATTTGTCGGCTTGTTCAAAAGTCAAAACAAATCAATTCCTAAACTGTAACTGCTGCAACTACCATCACAAAGCCATGCATACTGTGACTTCTTTGAAAGTTGCTTTTCAAAGATTAAAAATAAATACTAGTGAACTTTTACATGAGTATCTGGTAAAAGGGGTAAATTGCAAGTTATTTGCTTTGTGTATTTTATATATTGAATACCGTAAAAAAAATTTTGAAGTATTTATACGTGTGTTTTTGGATGTAAAACAAGTTCCCTACACGGGCTATACATTTATCTCAGCCCGAATGACAAGATTTCCATTCGTTTATTGCACTCCAGTTCTACAGCCTACATATTTTGAATTGTTGATGAGATTCTCGAACAAGACCATGAAAATTTTGTTGTCTTCAAATTACTTATCAGGTGCCGGGTTTCGCTTCTCTTGTTTTTCTATGATTGTATGCACACTGCTAATTAAAAAACGTTAAATATAGACAGCCCATCTCTGTCAAACTGGGAGACAAGATACACGTAGAATTTTTCCAATAAAATGTCGAAAATTTCCAAAATAGATTGTAGATGATCACACCTACCTTTAATTTTGATCATGTCCACCTGTCTTCTGTTATTTTGTACATTTTGGGAAATGCTTTAGTTAATTTCCTTCGATGGGCTGAAATAAAATATTTTAAATACCCTCAAATAACAAAGATTGAGTCCCAGGCTGGCGTTGATTAATTATATATATGGCACAGTAATTTCTGGTTGGAGTTCCTGATTAGACAACTAAGCTTATTTAATATATCTTTTCTTTGGACCCATTTTTTGCAATTATGAATTTGTGCTAAGACACTGTTATACCAAATTAGTGTAATTATTCACCAAGCAGTCAAATCAAAAAAGCATTCAGTCTTAAAGGGACATCACCTGACTCCTGATCAGAAAATTTTAGTGACATGAAAAGATGAAGACGGGTAGGTTAGCCAAGGTATCTATTTGCAATAGGCTTAGGCTGATTAATTTATTTTGAAATCATCAAATATAATTGATTTAGCCTTAGTCTATGAGTAAAGCTGGGTGGCTAAATTTTAATTTTTTCATTGGTGTCCCTGGTCTTTGATGTGGGGTAAATCTTCGGGCAAGATCTAACAAGAAGAAAAGTTTTTTTGTTTTAGTCAAAATGATCGATGGTAAAATATTCAAAATTCCTTTAGAACAAATAATTGAGTTTGAAAAAGATTATGCGCTAACAACCATACAGTTATGTGTTAAGAAAAATATTTATAGCTCAATTTATTAAAGGCAGTAGAGTAGTATTTTATCTTACTATACATGTCCACGTGTGTGTCCGAGAAACGCGCAAAAGTATTTTTTATTGATACAACAAGAATTATCATTGTTGACATTGGGACTTTGCATTATTAGCATATTGCATGGCACAATAAAACGTGGAAGCACAAATAAGAGTCCAAAATTTTGTGGAGATCTATTTTTCTTGAGAGATTATTGAAGACGCATAAAAATCTTTTTGTTATTGAGATTGCATTAAATATTGATATTTGCAGATGTCCAAATCTGGGAATTAGCACGTGACAGTCACGTCCACTTGCGACATACACGCTAATTTGAATGAAAATTTCCACATGGCAAAACTTTTGAAAATAAAAAATCTAAATTTTATAAAAGTATTATATAAAATAATATGAATAATAAATTTATTTGTTTCGTTATATATTTTCACATTTTAATATAAATATTTTGATAGTTTTAATAATAATATGAGCGAGGCCAGATGTAGGGGTAATTGAAACTTCAACGTGTATGAATAATTCTTGTGTGTTGTTATTTAGTTCTTTATTATTTATTTTGTGTGTTGGTGAATGTGCTACAACATGCAACATACTTGATATCTATTATAATCCAACCCAACTCTTATGATCTAAATATATGCATAATAATTAGGGTTAGGCACAAATTACCATTTGAAATTTTATGGTTGATATTATATCCTTTTTTTTTTTTTTCATTTTGGTAGTAATGAATACCATACTTTTCCCCCCCAAAATCTAAAGATTATATTTATTTTAATTTTTAGATGTATTTTTATTAAAAATTATGTAAAAAGAAGGAAGATATAGAAAGAAAAGTTGAAAAATATAATGGCTGTTGTATTTGTTTGTGAATGCAAAATAGGTAAACAAACATAGATAAAATTGCTTCCATGGTAGGGCCTAGCAAAGATTTTACAGCATATCCCTGTAAAAATTTTCCATATAAATGTGGCTGTGCGGAAATACAAAACCCCGCCCCTCATACATTGTTTCCCCATCACAAGCATTAATTTCCGTCCTCCGCTCCACTTGCTGTTTCTTCAATGAACATGTCACGATTAAGGTGAAAGAAGGGAAACGAAAAAAAAAGGATAAAATCCGCGCACATTAAGGACTCGAAAGCACACACTCGTACACACACACACACACATATATATGGCATATAGACAGTGTTAATTAAGGATGAGTGTTTCTGTGCGTGTGATGTGTATGTAGGAATTAAGGTTGAGAATAGCACTATCAAATTAATAATACGAAATGCAGGATGGTAGCAGAAACCAGGGAGCTACGCCTCCCTGCGCAGCGTGCAAGCTTCTGCGGAGGAGGTGCGCCCATGATTGCATCTTTGCTCCTTATTTTCCGGCGGACCAGCCACAAAAGTTCGCCTGTGTCCATAAGGTCTTTGGTGCTAGCAATGTCAACAAGATGCTCCAGGTTACATTTCTTGATCATCAATTAGAAGTTTTATATGTATGTAATTAGGAACTGTTAGTTCGTTGAACACTTAATCTTCGGAAATACTTTTGGAAGAGACTTAAAAATGTTGTCAGTATTTACGAAGCCCTGCAGTGAAGAGGAATTAGAAGCCATTTTGGACCCCAAAGCCAATCTCTTCCCCTTTCGTTCCTGATCTAGGCGTGTGCTAGATTAAACCAAAGCTCAAGTGAAAATTTGCAACTTGCAGGAATTGCCTGAGCATAAAAGAGGCGACGCTGTGAGCTCCATGGTGTACGAAGCCAATGCAAGGGTGAGGGATCCAGTGTATGGTTGTGTGGGAGCCATCTCATCTTTACAGCAGCATGTTGATGTGCTGCAGAGTCAGCTTGCACTTGCGCGTGCTGAGGCGGTCCACATGCATGTGCACCAATTCTCATCATTGAATAACTCGTGGGAGAATGCCTCTTCCTCGACCGGGAATGCACAATCTCATCAGGCCAGGTCCCCTTTTAGCGAGGACATGGTGGAGGATCAGCCAGATATGGATGACTCCTTGTGGCGCTGAAGTCATATCTTACGAATAGTACCATTATTATTGGCCTTTTCCTACTTTTTCTTTTTATGGGTCTAGCTCTCTTTTCTTGTTTTCTTACATACGTCTTTATAGCACATCTCACCTGACCAAGAGATGATCACCATCAGGAATGGACCATTATTGTCAGTGCCAAAGCCTATAACTATTGAGTTATAATTAGTATGTATAGCTATGCAGTTGGGAGTCGACTATATTTAAACAATGGCCTCTCTTCAGTTTCGTGTTTAGTCATGCGGTTCACATAATTGTTAGAAGAGCTTTATGATTGGACCCCGATAATTCCATCACATCAAACAATTGCCCGAGCTCTTCGACGCAATTAAGATACTGTCTGTGCAATATCCAATGTTCAAATGATATGGATCTAAATCTGCTGTGCTGTAAATATGTGGAATCTGCAATCCATGAGTATGAACGATTAGGGCTGTACTTGCACATGCCCGAAGCATGCTTCATTCATACAGCCTGTGAGGAGGTGAGGGATTATTTTTGGTTTGATAAAAATAAGAGGGATAAAATTTGAAAAATATAATAGATATTTTTGAGAAAAAAATGAGAATGAACATATGCAACTTTGCATCCAAAACCTTAATAATTCAGCAACTAGCACCAACGGCACTCCACTGAATTAAGACGACAGTACTATACTATCACCACAAGCAGTCTGCATAATTATTTCGATCTTTGAAAACATATTTTTAACATATGATAGGCAAAACAATAAAACCCGAGATCCCCCAGACATCAAACTACACCGTCAAGATTTTGTGTTTCTATCATTTGAAGCCAAAAATTGAGTACTCTGCCGTGGTTGTGTTGTTTGCGTGACTATTCACATGCATAGGCATTAGACAATCGGCTGCTTTAAGTGCCTGCACCGAATGCATTCTCGGAATACAATTACTCAGCAACAAGTAAAGCATATTTAGCACTTATTTTGGCACCAATGTATTCCTGAGTGCCCTGACTGCACATCAATCTGTGAGGGTATGCAACGATTACCATCTCTTAATTTTAAAGAGAAGACTGCCAAAATCCAAAAGAGCTTCAGAATTTAAAATGGGTAATCAATAACTATTATATTATCAAGAAGGAGCAGAATGCTATGCATATGAAAAACCTGCCAATAAAAATGCAGTAACTGGTTAGTTCAGTTGATGAATTTCAGCCAACCTGGAACAGAAAAAACAGTCAAAAGACTTAAGAAACTGCTAACAATCAATGGTTTATTGCTTCTTAATAAGCAACCAACCTTGTGGTGAAACAGATCGTGCAATTAAACAAACTTTTGTTTCACAATAAATAGTTCCTTGGCAATTCAGCAAATTCGAAGAAAATAATGCTATAAATTGAACAAAAACTGAAAATGGCACACGATGGTGTGGAAATGTAGTTTTTTTAATTAATCATTCGATAGAGATTGGACTTCACATTCAATTTTCTCTTCAATTAGTACAAATCCCAAATTGCATTCCATCATAGCCTCTTGCCCGTTTCATTACCGAGCGTAAAAATCTAGTTACGAACCACTAGACAAACTTTAAGCCCTCTCGCCTCTAATCCTCCTAGCCAATTGGATATCTTTGGGCATAATAGTAACTCTCTTGGCATGAATGGCACATAGATTTGTATCCTCAAACAAACCCACTAAATAAGCCTCAGCTGCCTCCTGAAGCGCCGCCACGGCGGAGCTCTGGAACCGGAGATCCGTCTTGAAATCCTGAGCAATCTCCCTCACCAGCCTTTGAAATGGTAGCTTCCTGATCAGCAGCTCAGTGCTCTTCTGGTACTTGCGGATCTCCCGAAGCGCCACCGTCCCGGGGCGGAAGCGGTGGGGCTTTTTAACTCCGCCGGTGGCCGGTGCCGATTTCCTGGCAGCCTTTGTTGCAAGCTGCTTCCGAGGCGCCTTTCCGCCGGTCGATTTTCTTGCTGTCTGCTTCGTACGCGCCATTAATTGGAGTATATCGATGCTTAATTACGAAGCGTATGACAGAATTACTCGTAGTTTGCGAAGAACAGGGTTGAAATTTATGGGTTTAGGAAAATCTGAAGGGCGGGAGGAATGAAAATTTTGGGCGGATTTGAAATTTACTTTGGAATGGAAAGGGGAGACTCATGCGCCGTTGGATTTTAATTGAAATCAAGGGCAAAGATTGATACGATCCGAGTGACTTGTGACTAGCCAATAATTTGACAGGAATGCACCATTGCCTGGATGAACTCTGGACCGTTGATTGTGTGTGTAACATGTGGTTTAGATTACCACAAGCAGTTAAACATTTCAATGGATTCCAACATAAAATCCCAAAAATAGCCCGCTGAGGGTGCGAGCCACACAACTAGGATTCATCGGCCCAGTTTCTAAATTTTTGGGTTCGATCTGTTTAAAAAATTATCTTTCATATCTGAGAATTTTAGAGAAATACCATTTGGTTTCAGTTTTGTGAACAAAACAATGTCGGATCAATGTTTGTAATGCACCACACAATACGGAAATAGTAACAAAAATAAAGAGTAAGACCTACAATATATTCACACAATTTGCGGTCATTACTCGTGTATCTAGGGGCTCACTTAGATTAAAAATATTTTATTATTACAAAATAAAATAACCCTTCACAATAAAAATTTACTATTTTATACTCAATTCACAACTAGTTGATATAATAAACACGTGCATCACTTGTTTTGTACATTGACTTAACTCTTCTTACAACTCAATATTCTATTATGATATCTTTTCTTTCCAAGTGATTGACATAATTACGATAATAAAAAAAAATAAGCGACCGTGGCGATAACAATATAATATAAGCTTATCATTTTTTATCTCGAAGACTCGCTCTTTTATTGAAGCTTACCCATACTTACACTACATGGCCCTATTTAGAGTCGCAACCCTCCCTAACATGTTGGTTGAAAATCTTCCAAGAACTCCGCTAACAAATCTGAGCAACTGAGTAGTTAACAAGATGTTGCAGCATTACTTAGTCAGAACTCACAAAGTTGTGGGACTTCTTCAGTTCTTTGGATTAGCATGATCATGGCTAGCTATCTTAAACGAAATCTTTGGCGATGGACCACATCTTGCTTCTTAAATCAAGATAAAATTCATCAAATACATAAATTCTTAAGAATCCTTAATGCACATGGAGACCAGGAATTTTGCAATCTATGGACAAAAGCAGTACAAATAAATGTTGTTTCACATTATTGTCAACTAATCACGTGTCAAACTTAATCAATTTCTTTTATTTTAGTCTCAACAGGAATCTCCCCTGTAAAAGAGTAGAACCCCTTGCGAAGCCCTCTCACAATGGATCTTGTAGATGTAGCACCCGGTGGTGGATATTAGAATAGACCCCCACAACGCCAATGTCAACTCCATCGTAGTCCTGGAACTGTATGTTTGCAAGATTTCACTAGTCAGGATGGTGAGCTTGCATTCACCATGGAAGAAGCAGTGTCCCCGAATATCTAAGCTACGACAAAGTTCGAACACCCCACATTAAAAGGGAAAATTATTTTTCTATACTCTCTAATTATGGCCTATTTGGGTTCTAATGATACAACTTGTGTCCTAATTAAATAAGACATTAACTTTTGATTTTTTATTTTTTATTTTTCATTTTAGAAGACTTTGACACCGAAAAATGATTACGATGCCATTAAACGTCATGTGTGTCACATGATGCTTTTAATTAAATGATTATCAATTATTGTTGATGTAGAGTAACATTGAGGCACGTGAAGGCTATGTTTGGATGCCTAGTGAAGGGTGTCGTGGATTCAAAGTGAGGAAGCCCATATGTTTGGCAGTCCCTGCTAAATAAGAGAGTTTGAAAACTCATACTGTTTGATCATTTGAAAGATTAAAATCTTGGCAATTAATTAGCCTCATGTACTGGAGCATCAGATAGATGCCCCTGTAATTGGAAATGTAAAAAAATAAGCTAAGTTGCCCAAAATTTCTCACTTAATTAAGTAAGAAAGAGTTAGATGCGAGTGAGAGAGTTTTGCAAATAGTTCCTTGAAATATTTCTACAGCAGTACAAAGGATTGTACACTTAATGCAAATGCAAGAACTTTTAATCTCATGACATGTTTCATGTCAATTTTTAGTGTTATTAATGAGACAATGCTCTCAGAGTTCACCAAATTATTGCCTAACAACTCATTTAAGAGTGGTGCAATCCCTTTTGTCCCTAAAGTTAACCTTTCCATAATAAAAATTAAATTAACAGAAAAAATAATGTATGATTTTCTAGAATTTGGTTGCATTAATCTATCCCAATGCAAATTTTAATAGAGATCATACTGCTATTATGAATGACATAAACATTACCCCCTCACAACAGACAACCTCACATCACGGAACTGTCTTGACCAATTATCATGCATATATAAGAACAAGATTTTCACAAGAACACTATTCTAGGACATGACCAAAACAGCATTTGGAATTCTAGAAGTTCATAGGTATATGTTTAATTTCTGTTAGCTAATTGCTAACAAATCAGTATTCAATTTAAAGTTCTCACCTATTTCTTCTGTCCTTTGTGGCTCAATTTCCTGCAAGATAAGATCATTTCAGGAATCTGATATTCATGCTTCAAACCCCATTTATAGATGCAGAACATGTAAATATAGAATTTCAGCATTGGGACTTCACAAAATATGTGTAACTAGATGTCCCGTTTCTTCACTATACCTATTCTGTAACTGTAAAAGGGAACTAAATCAATATAGCCTGCGGCTCCTGCTTACAACAGACTGCTCTAAATAGTAGTCTTGAAATTTAATGAGGTGCCGGCATTTGTTTCAACTACATGTAATATATATATAGTTATATGTGCATCAGTGTACATAGAAGACATTCCGGAATTGGAAATCCCTCCATACCCTACAAATAAACAAGCAACCAATATGAGAAACAAGGCTTTAATTTTTTGTGTGTCGTGGTTGTTTCACCTTTCCATTCAAATTTGTTGTTGTGCTCCAGAAAGGGTTGTCATCAAAGTCTATTTTTCTCATAATAAACTTTGAGAAAAGAAGCAAAGCAGTCCTATTTCAGCTTTAGCCATGCAAAATGACATAATAAAGGACATATTTAAGGCTCTTGAAAGATACACTTACTAAAGCCATCTTTTAGGCACAGTTATTTCCTCGGATTTTGCAGGGGGTCGCCTCCTGGTTCTATTTTCCCAGCCGGAATTATGCCTTGGTTTAATTGCAGGAACCGAATTAGGTGTCTGATTTGGTGACCTTTCTTTCAAAGGACTTGTAGCACAGGTTTTCTGCTGCTGCTCTATAAATTTAAGGCTCTTAAACTGGCCACATTTCTGACCTCCCTTTGAAGCCTTCTTGTAAATCTGGACAGAGTTTTCTTGACTTTTAAATGATTGAGAACGTATTTGGTCCCTAGGAGGGCTATCTGAATCAGAAGGACTAGTTGTACTGTCCATGTCATAGACAACGTTATCTATCATGAGAGGAACTTGTTTCACATTTGAACTTGCAGCTAGGGATGAGGGCCTCTGAGCTCTTGTTAGGTTCATCACCTGCATGCTCATAAGACACAATATAAAAGAATAGACCGAATTCACCAGTGCCACATTTGTATTCATCAAATCTAATTGCACACCCAGATGATAAAAATTTAACCTACTATTCATCTTTCAAATCTTTACTTAAGAGTAAGCTTCATTAAGAGGAAACACGTCTATTTCCCTTGATAACATCTACTGCCATATTATTACTGCATTATTTGACGTCAAGTATTTATTCACCTAAGTGCAATTTCAATAAAAAATATGCCCTCAAAGTCGTCAATTATATGACAAATTGAGTCTTAATATAAAGCAACTTTGATCAACCACTATATGGCAGCAAGCTATTAGGTGAAATATCTGGTGAAATGACTTTCCACTCGATATGTTTGTAAAGCATTAGTGAAACTATTCCTACCTTGTGTTCCAGAATCATCATGTCCTTCCGCAGTTTGTTGATCATCGTATTCTTCTTGCGGATGATATCTTTCAATTCTGCAATCCTCTGATAGGTACAGCAAAGTACTGATAACTGATAGAAAATATGTGTGTCATATTATATATTGCATTCCAAACAATGAAAAAATATTACCTTTGAACCATAAGTTTCAGATGACTGAATGAAACCAGACAACTGGTAAGTGGTGGCATCCTTTTGTTCACATTCCTTCTGCAGACCACAGGCATTATGTTCAATGGCTCTAGTTTCCAACTGCAAGAAACATAAAATATAGCATAGCCAAAATTGTGAGGGTTAGCATTAACCCATGATCCATTCCTCTGAAGTAACATAGCAGCGAATAAATATAAACATTCTGATAGTGTGATAAGTGCTAAATTTGGAATATTTCTGAGCAATGATGAGCCTAATATGTCTCTATTCTACTGTGAA
Source organism: Avicennia marina (assembly GCA_019155195.1). Classification (NCBI taxonomy): domain Eukaryota; kingdom Viridiplantae; phylum Streptophyta; class Magnoliopsida; order Lamiales; family Acanthaceae; genus Avicennia; species Avicennia marina. Next base: position 13,600,958 of record CM032753.1, read on the forward strand.
TTGTCCAATAGTCAGCAAAAGATTCCTTAAAAATCATTCATGTCAAGAACCATAACCTTCACTCTAGTATCCTATCAAACTAAAACGCAGCCCTCAAATAGTTGTAGTGCAACACCAAGCTCAAACCTTTAGCTGCTCATCTATTATGTTCTTTGATTCTCATTACTCCCCCTGAAAATTGATCTTAGGCCCTAAAATGGCATGAATTTTTAATTCATGGATATAGGTAGTGAAAAGGACAACCTATTTATAGCAAAGGAGAAACACTACCAACAATCTATCAATAACTAAAGTGTTGAACCATAAAAGCAACACAGAGGACTAACAGTTCCCTAGCTTTAATTAGAAAACACGATTTCAGTTTTCCATTTTTGGCTATTCCTTTTGGTTTCAGTATCTAAAGGTACTCCAAAGAGAAGTCAGGTGAAACTATTCCAGCAGAGCAAACCTGATTGTCAATGGAAGAGGTGACACTTGGAGGCCAATCTGACCAGTCAGACACGCGGTGCTCCTCTGGTTCAACCACATTGGGAGCTGGCATTTTATATTTGAACACCTCATCTCCTCTTGATCCTTTTGCAAAAGAACTTTCCTAGAGCACAAAAACGCCATTCAGCACTTGCATACAAAGTAAGTTTTCTTGAGAAAATCATGTTATTCTTATATTAGAGAACAACTCTTGAATTCATATAATACCAAAGCATGATTTTGTGGTAGGTTATGACGTTGGCATGGCTGACAACCACAGTCCATCCTTCTCAAGACAGAAACATCACCAGCAGTCAAAACTTCGGGCTGATCATTGAAATAATTCATCTGCTGGCGTAAACCGTCCAGCTTCTGTTGCATGCTTTGGAGCACTTGGTCCTGGGAAACAATTTATGCAAGAATGAATAGTATTACATTGCACATAGCAATCTACAGGACGTTTCAAAATTATTTGTCCGATGATAGTTACACGAAGCTCATATACTTGAAAGCATAAGAAATAATGTAACTGATTCACTGAATCAATCCATTAATTAATATAAATGATCCTAGCATCATCAATAAATCAAGATACAGAACCTTGAATCAAAATTTTGAACAGATTGACTGATTAAGGCGCAAACGATCACTTAATTAACAACACTCCATTTATTGATAAACTCAAAATGCGTAAAAAAATCAATGCGTGCCAAAAATTTAAATTAAATTTGGGGAAAAAAAACTCTTACCCTAAACTCAACAGATTTTTGCAGCTTAAAAATCTGTTTATTTTTCTTCGAACCAATAGCTGCCGCCGCAACAACAGCGACAACCAAAACCCGCTGAATTGGAGTAAACAGCTCCCAAGCCCTCGCCTCTTCAGCGCTGAATGCTCCGTTTCTGACAATTGTTTTAGCGGAGGTGGCTTCCTCGGCTCCGACAAACCGGCCCAGGAGAGACACCCAAGCCAGCTGTCTTTTGGCCCTCAGCGGCTTGCTCCGTTGGGTAAAGCAGCTGAAAAGGCGGCGTGGGGAAGGCGAAACCGAGGGAGTTGATGAAGTTAGCGAGACCAGCGCAGGGGGGAAAGCGAATTCGAAGGCGGACTTCTGGTCGTCTAATTCTTCCATGACTGATGCCACCACTCTGAAATTGATAAAGAAAATGTAGAAAATCTCTTTCCTTCTTGTCTGTTTGCCTGGAAAAGCTGGGGAATTTGGAAATTTGTTTCAAGTTTATGCGTTGAGAGGAAAGTTGGAGCAGAGCCTAGCTAGCCGTTGGGATTTCCTTTCCTTTTATATTTCAAGTATTTTAACATTTCCCAAAAAAACAAATAAGGAATTTTGGTCGAAAATTTAGTTATGAAAATTTTTATTTGGCCCATAATTGTTTGGTCGATTTGTCAGCCTCCATTCTTTTATTTTGTTACTATACACTTGTCATTGTATTATTTTACACTACTTGATACAAAGACAAAAGAGCTAAAAACAAGAGAATTATATCAAAAAAAAAAGGGTTAATGTAAGTATAAAAATGTGAAAACAACTTACATCTAAAAATTAATAAAATCTTGTAAAAACTGTCATATTCAATTGATACTCTTTTGTAAAGTTAAGTATTTATATTTCTTTTGATCCGAGTTTGCTCTAGAAAAGAAAAGGACAAATTTTGTAAAGGAAATGGGAAACCCTACAACTCGAGTTTTCAATTTTAAATATGAAATGTTTGTTTTTAATTGTATAATAATCGTAATTGTTAGTAAGATTAGTAATTTTGACATGCTCTAATTGTGCTTAAATTTATATAATATAAAATCAATAAATAGTTATTTAATTTATTTTATATGTAGTATGCCTTAGTTTGTCTTTATACATATGCAAAAAATATTATAATTAGAAAAGAAACAAAAAATAAAAATAAAAAAAAAACAAAAAAAAAAATTCTTGTTTTTATTAAATTGAAGAGGAGTCCATGTATATATTTACTTGGCATTAACTATAACTTTGTAAGAGCCAAATTCTTAATATAAGATATAGATAGATTAAATTATATAACATAAAATCAAAATAAATATTTTGTTTTGTTTTATTTGTTTTACATATTTTTTTATTTAAATATTTATTTTATACTTTGTCAAATATATTATAACCATAAAAGGAAGTAAATGAAAAAGAAAAAATATGATGACAAATGATTATCTTTGTCATTATTAAATTGAAGAGTAACATATGTAAAGATTTACTTAGTGTAACCATGTAGGAGCTAAAGTCTTAATATACAGTATAGAGACATATTCATTTTGAGTGGTAACGTGGGATAGCTTATCCAACTTAATCAAATATTTACTTTAATTGATTAAAAATCTTAACTAAACAAATCTATGCAATAAAATTATAGAATTATAGGACAAATAATTATATATAAGAACTGTAATAAATAATTAATGTATTAGAAATTATTGATATATTATTCAAATTACTATTTTAACTTTATATTATTAGTTGAACAATTTTTATATTAAGATTATAATAAAAAATAAATATATTACTTTAAATAGTCATATTTATTTAAATATAATTATTAATAATTAATTAACTTATATAAATTATTTTATTTTTTAAAATAAGTTTTTAAATTTTAATCTTATCTAAAAAGGTAAATATGCCTGAAGAAAGTATAGATAGATAGGCGAGCAGACAGTAGACTTTGCAGCCCATTTTTTCCTCTGTACGAGAGAGAGCGGATATGGAGGCCCAATTAATGGAACCCATCAATCAGAAAGGCATGCTTAGTGTCAACGCGCTTTTCTTCTAAAGTCGCGTTTTTGGTTTTCTTCCCTATACATGATTAATGGCGTCATATAAATAATAGCGTAAATGTTAACTTAATGGGCATGCAAATACTTAATCGTTCTGAGAAATTAAACCCCTTCTTCATATTTGAAAAAAATTAATTTATACAATTATTACACATAAAATAAGAAGATTTAATGAGACAACAATAACCCATAAATTTAATAAATATTTCTACCTGACACTCCTTCATAACAGAGAAATTTCTATCATCATTATTATCATTAAAAATTAAAAAATGCTTATCTTTAAATCTCCAAATATTGCAGAAATTTGATCGACAAATAAATTTCTACAAATATCTAAGATACATCTATCAGTAAAACAAAATAATTTCAACTATACATACAAAAAAAAAAAACTAGAATGATTAAAATAAAAAAGACATGAAATTTTTGGGTAGACATGTTATATACTCATTCTTCAACTTGTGTAGACTTTCAATGTTAGACATGGAACTCATATGCAAATTCTTCAATTTTTTTAACTAATATGAATAAATAAAATATTTGAGATTTTATGTGTTTTGTAAACAACATGACTCATTACGTTCTTTTGTCACTTTCAAAACATTGCTTAATATTATCTCGATTTTTTTTAAAATTTTTTCATTGCATTTATTAATTACATTTGCTATTTTTTTTGGTAATGCAAGACATTTGAATTTATAATTTTTTGTTTGATAACCTATATAAATTCAACGAAAACTCATTAAAGTATCATATATTACATACACCTTCAAAATAATTAACATGTTTACCATGTAAATTAATTTTATGTAATTTAAAATAAAGTAACACATTTAACAAATAAAATAATTTAAAATTTGGTATAATACATCATTTTGGTCTTTTTATAACACACATATAAAAATATACTTAGATTAATAATGCCGTGCACAGCATATATTGCATTTTAGTACCAATGTAAAAGAAAGACCTCTCTTCTCTATTTAATGGGCATATATAAATATAATTAATGTATTGAAAACGTGATAAAGAAAACTGATTTTAATAGATATAAAGCTTAGTTCTGAGAGAGAAGTTATTTTTTACCCAAATCACGTTTTTCAGAGATAGATGGCCATTATCAATATTAATAGATCACACCTACAGCACTCAACACACTGAGACGTGTGCCCTCGTGCGTATAAATATCATAGCATGATTTTTAGTTAGGCCAAACATGATAGTTGGCGACCAATTTCTTTGATTAATATTCGGTTATTTTGGGTGATTACTTGCTTAGTTGCTCTAGTCATTTCTCGAATAGTAGGGTTGGCTGACTAAGAATTTGATGCAATCATAGACAGTCGAAGTATTGCATTGGCTTTTTAAGTCACACGAATTGGTTGATTATTGATTATTGATGATATTCGTTTAAGTTTAATCTATATATATATATATATATATATATGTAGATTATTACTGCTGCTACCATTATTATTATTGTTGAAGAATGGAAAGAAGTGGTTATAAATAAAATCAGTAAATACGATATTTTGATAAATTTATAAAATGATGAAAAAAACAATTACTCTAATATTTTTATTGATAATAAATAGTATAAATATTCGGATTAAAGTGCACTGAATATTTAGTGAATAATATATATATATATATATATATATATATTTATTTAGAACAAAAAAGTGCTCACAGTTCAACGTGTTACCTCAGTTTTCCACTTATATTCATTACCGAGGGTACGTTTGCTACGGTGTTTCACACATTTCCTTTTCTCCACCATTAATGTTCGATGTATCTATTTATTTTTTTCATTTTTTTCTTTTGCTATATAATATATCTATCAATTCATTGATTGGTATTGATCACAAGATGCCACGCCCGTGACCATTTCAATTTAAGAGCCGATGCATGTTGGAGTGGGCTCGGAGATCAGATGATGCATCGCATGTAAATATACTAAATATTTTATTATGTGACACAATGTAATTACGTGTCTGAATGTTACGAGTGGCTGAGACTTGAGACCATACCACCATCAAATAAATGCAGTGGCCCATGATAAAGAGTGTATCGTACGACCTGTCGAGTCAAAGTGCTATTCCAATGGTCGATTCAATTGCTACAGAACTTGAAGTTCGAAAAATATTTAAAACTTGAGATCGATCTTAATTAGACTTAAAAACATTCCAATCTAATCAAACTAGAAATAAACAACTTTAACACGCCTATTCGTATCATATTGTATCATTTATCTATACTATTAAGAAAGTGCGAGACACTTGTATCAACTGCTTTTGGTCTCAATATTAATTTACTGAAATACTCTCACCCAATTTACTATAGAAGCCATATTTGTACCATATTGGTAGTTATAAATTGGGTTAAGCCAACAACTTTAAATATCAAGATTCAATAACAGGATCTAGGGTTATAGGAGCAACGGAAGGATCACTCACAATGGCATGGAGATCCTCGTCAGTGCCTCCAAGATAAGATCTGAGGAACGCAACCACAATCCCTCCAACGCTTTTCCTCATAAGATCTCTGGAGCCTTTTCCGCTCTTACATATGTAACTCAAGTAATTTGCGATCCAATCATCCAGCATGTCGCAGTGACCATAATCCTTGGTAAGAAAATAAGCGGCAGGCGGTTTGCTCTCATTGAAGAACTCAGAGTGGTTGACGCCATCTGGGGCGAAAGGAGGTATCAGGCCAAGTGGTTGGTTGCCGTAGCCTGTGCCGACAACCGCCACGGGAATAGACATTTTGAAACACTGGGGGATGTATTCCAGGATCTTGGGCGCTGATCGGCACGACGCGGAGGTGCCCGCCACCGGATCGATGCCTATTAGTGCCTTGAACTTGGAGGGTACTGTTGGTTTGTCGTCCCTCGCTGTTGCTTTCTTCTCGTGGCGGCGTTTTTTGTCAGTTCTGCCCAACGCCAAGGCGAATGCGGTCTTGCCACCCCTGCTGTGGCCTGCAAGGGCCAGATTTTCCATGTCTGGGCTGACTTCGTCGGGGAGCGTGTCGGGGAGGCCTGTCGATAGCCACTCCGTCACTTGGGCTGCTCGCTTCACTTCCTCACGGATGGAAATGCATATGAGTCCATAGAACTGCACAGGAAAACAACACAACATAGTTTGAGAACATGTGTTTATTATGCAAGGAGGTAGGTACGTGCATAGACGCCTACGTGTGTCTACCTTAGGAGCAACAACTATGTAGCCATGGGAGGCTATGTGTTGAAGGAGGTTGGTGTACCAAGTGTTGGCAAGCAGGAAGCCGTGGCAGAAGAGCAGCACAGGATAAGTGCCCTCTGTGACAGGTGCAACGATGAACAGTCCCACTGGTGGGTTTGAGGCGTCTGAAGTTTTCACAGTGAAGGTGGTCACTTTATACTTCCCGGCTTCAAAGACATCACCCGGTGCAGCCACGGCAATTTTGGCTTCCAACACTGCCATTTCTGTATTCCTAGCTTGTGTGTGTGTTAACTGTATGATGTTGCCCTTGCTCCTCTTTTTAAGGGGACAGGTGTGAGTTGCACCCCCTTTGAGTTCAATCAATGGTAGGTAAAAACTTACTCATTCTGTAATGTCATTTTAATCGGGTCTGACGAAGTGTTTGAGTTACTGCGAGTGTGATCGGTAGATGCTTTATCTTTGATCGAGACAAAGTTTCATCTATTATTCTCTTCCGAAAAAACAAAAACAAAAAAAAATGGTAGTCACTTTTTTTAAAAAAATTTGACTTATAATTTTTCCTCTTATGCGCTTATATTAATTTTATTTTATAAAATTCATCAAGTCATTCAATTATACATGCATCAACAGCAAACGTTTTATTTGTTTCAGTAAGATACCGCATCAATAGCAAAAGAGATGCATAATAAGCTTTCACATCACTGGTGCATACATTTGCATGGAATGCATACATTTGTATGGAGTGAAAAAGACTAGCAAGAATAAAAATTAAAATTACCGAATTATTGATACTATAATAATTATTTAATATTAATTGCTATTCCTTTTAAGTGTTATATAATTTCTTATTGTCAACGTAGAAAAAGAAATCTCCTTAAAAATATTTTATTTGATAAGATTGAAGTTACATGCAAAGTATATATTAATTTTATTATAATGTTATGGTTATAATTGTGTATTTTATGCTCTTTCAACTTTCCATGTCATTGCGTCTGTTTTAATTTTATAGTTTTATTTCATAAAATTTGTGTGATGTTTGCTTATTTTTTATTTGGTACATGTTGCCTGCTTCAAACGATTGATTTGATGAAAATCATTAGAATTTCTATTGATTCTGTTTCATTTGATTGACAGTTTATAATTTAAATGATAACTTTCATTGACATCATTCCATTTTTGTGGGATGTTGTGAATTTGAGATGATTTGATGATAATCATTAAAACTTAATCGGAGAAATGATGTTTGCATGCATTTGACTAAATGAAATTGTATTGTGAGACTCCTAAGAAAGAGCATGCATGTGACATGTTCTAAATTGGTGAATTGTATTGCTTTTTGATCTCTTCTAATATTATCATCTATTTACTGTACATTTATGATGCACTGTGTGGTGGAAATGGAATTATAATAATGTTGCTTATTCACATTTGATCATATCTTTTTTTTTTTTACTTTTTATTTGGTTAGCATGAATAAGTGTCTATGGTGTGGTGGAAATTATTAGTCTTTTTTTAAGAATTAAGCATACTTCATAATATATGAACAAGGGCCTTATACATTTATTAATGGTAGTATTCAACTGATACTGGATTATTTTGCTAATCTTTATAATATATGAATAAGGGCCTTATATATTTATTAATGGCAGTATTCAACTGATACTGAATTGTCTTGCTAATGGTTCTAGCATGCAAAGTTTTATCATTGTGTATCTTTTTAACATATGAAAAGATTAGCATTTTAATTAAGTTTAAGATACTTTTTTGCTACATTTTTTTGCCAAGGTTGGGACTGTGTTCAACTATATATTATGTTTCTACTAAAAGTTAGATATCCACGTATTATTTTGATTCTATTAAGCTCAATCTTATTTTTTAGATATGCAGTTGGCATTCTTTTAATTTTTGGCTTTAGGATATGAACGTGGCAAATAGATTGATCTTATTTTTCAAATATAGTTTGCATTCTTCTAATTTATCATCACTATTTAGCTAACCATTATAAAAGAGAAACCGTACATGCATACGATATCCATGATACCCATTTTCGGCAAAAGCAATGGAACAGATGTTTCATTATGTAGCAAACATAAATATTACAAATATCTTAATTATTATACTTGGTGGTCTATAAAGTAATATTATAGATAGATAATAAAAGTTAAAATAGACAAGCTATTGTTTGTTCACCAAAAATTATTGAGGAGGACAAAATCATTACTAAACTTCAATTTTCAAATTAAGTTGCCTTATTGTCATATTATCCCAATCAACTCCCAACTCAAATTGGCATAGAATTAATCGTAACCATTTCAATGATGTAGTACAACATACAAAAAGCATATTAATAATAATAGTAAAACAATTGAGACCTGACATATTTTGTGGCCTCCAACTTACGAAGTACAAAATCTGCTGCAACTTGCAAATAATGTAGGCCAATTTCTTCCCAAAATGTTGCTTTCACGGATGAAGAAAGGCGTGTCTAAGAAAATGATGGGACACTTCATGTAAGATGGGTTTGGGACCATGAAAGAAACATCTGGGGGCGACTGCACGTGCATCTAACTGGCAAATTTGTTGGTACTCGGCAATATGTATATCCTTGACATGGAATGCATTTAAAACACAAATGGGACCTTAAGATTGTAAATTATAGTTCTTGTTTCTTGATTGTTGCATGAAGGGTCGTCAAAAATTGTTTTATTTTATTTAGGTATTTCGGGAAAAAGTATTAATACATAATTAAGATGTTAATTCACAATTATGTAAAGTTACAAACAAACAACCAATTAACAAGTAAAAAATTACCGTAGAAATCGAGCTCGGACTCATTCCGTTCGAGTTCTGAAAATTTTTAACCGAGTTATGCGGGCTCAATTTGGCTCGATAATAACCCTTCTCTATCTAAATTTTCTATTAAATTTCCTCCCCACCGAAGTTTGCATCCAACAAACATAACATATCTTCACTTTTTTTTTTGCAACAAGACAATACCAATAAAACTTGCAAAGCATTGAAACCTATTCATTTTCCCACGCCTAAAGGAAATACCCATTTGAGATAAACATTTGAAGTAGCCATTGGCAGTCCATGTAACAGAAATGACCACCTGCAAAAGATGAAACAATAACAGAAATAACACACAAATGCCAATACAAAGATAAGGGAAGCAGATAATTGTTTGTTTGAAAAGGTGTTGAGAAAGTATTACTAATTCATGTAACTCCATAAAAAGAATTAGCTTGCCATATGCACGAGGGTGGCTTTAAGTTTTGCAAATTGTCTATAGAATAAAAAAACCTGACATTGAGAATTTTTATTTGATAATTTATTTTATAGTTGACACTTTAAAAGTATCTATTTATTCATAAACTAATTGGGTGTAGATTCCATGGCTTTTCAGATCATTAAACTATAGTAAACCATTACGTTATCATGGGAGATACGTTCATAAACACCACCTTTTCACAATGTCCTTATAGTGCTGTTATACAGGACTGTTTTGAAAATATATAATAAAAGGTTAAAGTTAATAATGAAGGCCTATATCTGTATTAATTTATAAGTGGGATAGAGTAATTTAATATTAAAAAAAAAGTAAAACCCGAAATAAAATATGACTGCTCATGAAATCTTTTGCCCCGTTTATAACTGTTACTCTATTCCAAATACACACACACACACACACACACACACATATAGCTGTTATGTATTTTGTTTAGGGCGATATAAATACTATTGGGAAAAATATGGGGAAATAAGAGAGAGGATTTGATACGTGAGGGAAGGTACAAACTGGATTTGTTCCAATAGGAACAAAAGTTACCGATGGATGATATTTGCTTGAGTTTGGGTGGGTTGGGAGAAGGACCCACAGCAGCTGTCTGCAGGGTCCTCGGTTCATGTTACGTCAATTTTAACTGGCTCGATCTGCGACACGAGAAAAACAACTTTGCAACACGCCAGCGGCCTTTATCGCCTGTAGCATAAATGCGTGCGTTTACCTCAAATTTCCAACCATCACGCCGTCCCAGAATTTGTGATTTCTTGTATTAGTTGGTTTATTTATTTATTCTTATGTTAAATTTTGATTTAAAAACTGTTAGTTTCATTTTACATTTATATTATGTTATTAAATCAATATGATTTTTTTATGCCAAATAGTCAAATTGCACAACTATTCAACAAAATTTTGGAAAACCTCTTATTTGAATTTCATATTACTTATCAAATTTCACATTGATAAATATATTACTTAACAAAATTTTTATCGAAATTTAAATTTTCCATATTTGCTTATATAACTAATTAATTATTATTCAATTATTATATATTTGTAATCAAATCAATATTTAAGTATACACTCGTACACTCACAATTATATACACTAATAAAATTTACACAATTTATGTATGTATGAATTTATTTATAAATTATAAAATTATTTTATTTTATTAATAAAAATAAATTTATTTAATATTATTATGAGGAATTTTTAAAATAAAAAATATCAAAATAATTTAAAAAAAGAGAAAAGATGAGAGAAAACACAAACAAAAAATAAAAATAAAAATATGAAAATAATATGATTTTACATTTTACAAAGATATATATAGATATATATATATAGATATATGTAATAGAAGATTGAAAGAATTTGAAATTAATAAAATATGAAAGAACATATAAATATAAATTAAAATTTTGACAAAAGAGAAATGAAAATGATAGAAAGAATACGAATATTTAAAGGTAATTGTGTAAATTCAATTTATGTAATTAAGAATTCATACTAAAATAATAATATAGTATAAACACACCCGCGCGCACACACACACTTTAAATGTGCAATTGGTATTTCTCCTATGGACAAATGAGAGAGGTATATACTCATAGCTTAAAGATTATTCGAGAGATTCTAAATTTTGAGGCACTCACTTAGATGTGTTAATGCATATCTTGTTTGTACGATGTCTAGAGAGCTCGAATATCTTGAACTAACGATTCCGATTTCACAACCCTATACTCGCATTCCCTTTGTAGGCCACAATGGTATTTAATTGGATCACTGTACCTCAATAGCACATAAACATCATCCGGCTTTGTTATCAGCCATACTCTTTGCCATCATGAATTTGGGTAATCATCCAAGCTCGATGGAATAGGTGGTTTGCATCCTTGTGTATGATGATGTTTTGATTCTCTTCTATCTTATATAAATTGTGGCTTGGAATTTAAAGGAGTCCGGTGCATTTATCTCAAGGCCATCTTTAGAACAAATTGTAAGAAAGTTTAGTCAATGCACTTGGCCATGACGATACAGGCTCCACACCTTCGATGGAGCATCTCACCTATCGCTTGTTCACTAGGTTGTAAAACTCAGAAATGTGTGATGTGATCAATCATTGCTAGTATCCAATGCATATCAATCTCACGTGAACATAAAGGTGCATAGCGAACATGACTACACAATGCACACCGAACCTTTGACGTGACTAAAGGTAGCACATAAAGACATGGTGTGCATTAAAATGCCATCCACTACTATCTCATTAGAATTTAAAATTCATAAATATTTGGCATGAATACACCACCCTTAATTTAAGACCAATGTGTATATTCATTTAACTTTATCATGCCTATCCCTAGACACTTGATCCTTCATCAATGATAGATATAAAGACCATAGAATTGCGCCACAACATAAGCTAACATGGCCCTGTCCTTTGTGGGTATACATGTATTGCTATCCCTTGTGTGCCACATACCGTATTGAAATGCCACTCACTACTCATTAAGTTACAAATCCTTCAATACTTAACAGTTTGAATACACTACTTTCAATTTAAGACAACTATTTACGTTCATTCGACTTTGCTAGGCCTCTCTGTGGATACTCGTTGGTTTGTGCGCAACAATTGTAAAGGCCATTGAGTGCGTAATTATTGTATCACGTCACAAACTCAGACGACCCAACAGCAAAATAAAGGCTTATTTGCTTTAGACACTACATTGCAACTTAGATGACCTATCTTCCATGGCCATAAATGTATTGAAATTTGCACGCAAATGCTGCCACCTTTACTGTTATAAATACATGTCTCTATTGTGTAATCCTGTCCTAAATTGAGTCTCTCGAAGCATCCAAAATGCATTACATTGTCAGTGATAACTTACAATCAATGCGGTGAACTTTGCACCTTTATGAACATCACTAATCAGGGGTGTTCACAAGTTGGAAAACCGTCCAAAGTGAAAAAAACTAAAATTTTGATGTATATTGAATATTAAATCAAAATTTTATTTTAGTATCCAGTATGACAATTTTTAGAATATTGATTTTTGATTGATTTTAGTATTTAAGTATGGTATACCGTGTCAAATAGAATACCAAATTTTATTTTTATTTTTTAATATTTATTATATCTTTACTCATTTTCTCTCAATTTCTTTATATTTATGATTTCATATTTTGATTTTTATATATAATTTTTTAAAAATTTTACTTTATTACATTATATTTTCTAAAACAAAATTATTTTATTATAATAGATATATTTTTTATCTTTGGCAAAATCTAAATTACACAATGAAATATTAAAATAACATATTTAAGATTTGTTTATAAAATATATAATTAAAATTTATAATTTTAAATATAAAGTTATTTAGTTTTATTATTTAAAAAAATTTTAAATTAAAATTCGACGTACCTAAACACCTAATTGATTATAAAAAAAGTAAATTGAACCAAAAATTTTAATTTAGTATTTAGTACCTAATTTTTCCGTACCAATATTTCAATTATATTGAAAATTTAGTTCACTTCAATTTGATTTTACCGTCTCAACACCTCTGTAACTAATATAGTCTAGATCTTAATCAAAGATACCCGCTTGAATACCTAACTAGAATGGAGCAAGAATGGTAATATTGACTATATGAGAAACATAAACTTTTTTGAGAACTCGAGATTCATTGCCCCAATTGAAGGCCATTTCTATGTCACAATCCACACATGCAGATAATAGCAAATGACCTACTTATTGCCTTATGTAGTACTTAGAGAAGCCTATGAGTTCTAGGGGATTAGCCTACTTTTCAAGTCTGCACACACAGGAGCATTGCTTGCAATTGCGAAAAGTAGTCCCTCCACCACACCACGAATTGTAGCACATTTTGTCTCGTTTCACACATGACCCTCACGACAGCAAGGAAGTGGTTTGTAGCCACACGACTATATTTTATATTAAGAGTTTGGCTCTTACGTGGTTATAGTTACACTAAGTAAATTTATACATGTACTTGTCTTCAACTTAATAACGACAAGGTTAATTTTTGTTATGCATACTACAAATAAAATAAATTAAATAAGTATTCATTAATTTTATATTATATAAATTTAAGCACAGTTAGAGTGTGTCAAAATTTACTAATCTTACTAACAATTACTATTATTATTCAATTAAAAACAAACATGACATATTTAAAATTGAAAACTCGAGTTTTAGTGTTTCATGTTTCCTTCTTTACAAAATTTATCCTTTTCTTTTCTAGAACTAACTTGGATCAGAGGAAATATAAATACTTAACTTTACAAAAGAGTATCAATTGAAAATGACAGCTTTTATAAGATTTTATTTATTTTTAGATGTAAGTTGTTTTCACATTTTTACACTTAAGGTTAACCTGTTATTTTTTTGATAAAATTCTCTTGTTTTTAGCTCTTTTGTCTTTGTATCATGTGGTATAAAAAAAATACAATGACAAGAGCCTAATAACAAATAAAAGAATGGAAGTTCAAAAATGGACATTTTCATCACTAAATTTTCAACCAAAATTCCTTAAATGTCAAAATACATGAAATATAAAAGGGAAGGAAATTCCCAACGGCTGGCTATGCTCCGCTCCACCTTTCCTCTCAAACGCATAAATTTAAAACAAATTCTCCAGATTTTCCAGGCAAACAGGCAAAAAGGAAAGAGATTTTCTACATATTCTTTATCAAAAGCAGAGTTGTACAATTTTATTCAGTCATCTGAAACTTATGGTTCAAAGGTTAATATTTTTTCATTGTTCAGAATGCAATATATCATATGATATATATATATATATATATATGTAAATATAATGCAATATATTATATGATATGCATATATATTTATATATGTATTGCGTTGTTGATCAGTATCTGCTGTTCCTATCGGAGGATTGCAGAATTGGAAGATATCATCTGCAGGAAGAATACGATGATCAACAAACTGTGGAAGGGCTTGATGATTCTGGAACGCAAGGTAGGAATATTGAGAAGAAGGCCATTTCACTAAATATTTTGGCTGATGGCTCACTGCCATATAATGACTGATCAAAGTTGCTTTATATTTACAATTAAAGACTCTATTTGTTGTATAATTGACAACTTCGAGAGAATACTTTTTATTGAGATGACACTCAGACGAATATATATTTGCTGTCAAATAATGCTGTAATAAGATGGCTGCAGATATTATCAAGGGACATGTTTTCTCATAATGAAACGTACTCTAAGTGAAGATTTCAAGGGCGAATAGCAGGTTAAATTTTTATCATCTGGGGTGCAATTAGATTAGGATGAGTATAAATCTGGCACTGGCGAATTTGGTCCATTCTTTTATATCGTGTCTTATGAGCATGCAAGTGATGAATCTAGCAAGAGCTCGTAGGCCCTCATCCCTAGGGTTGTTGACAGATCAAGCTATTTATCTCGATTCGATCAAAGTTTGAGTTGAGTTGTCGATTTTGAGTTCAAACAAAATCATTCAACTCAAGTTTCTTAGGTTCGAAAGGGTGAGTATTGAGCCTGAGTCGATGCTCGAGCTCGAGTCTCTCTTTTGTTATTATTATTATTTTTATTCATTGTGTGAATTTATTAAATAAATAAAATTTTAAAAAAAATACACAAAATATAAGTGATTGACTTAATAGTATTGCAACCAATAGACACATTTTCATTATGAAAATGTTAACGGTTTTAATTCAATGGCAACCAATTTTTGTAGGCTTGAGTTCGAGCTCAGATTTGATACTCGTCCATTGGAGCCTAGCGAGTTCGAATTGGATGATTTTACTCGAATTCATTAAAAATCATTTCAAATGAAGCTTGACTAAGCTCAATTCTACCCCACTCATCCCTAGCTGCAAGTTCAAATGTGCCACAGCTTCCTCCCATGACAGATAACCTTGTTTATGACAAGGACTGTACAACTAATCCTGATTCCGATAGTCCTCCCAGTGACCAAATATGTTCTCAATCCTTTAGAAGTCAAAAACCTCTGTCCAGATTCACAAGAAAACTTCAAAGGGAGGTCAGAATGTGGCCAGTTTAAGAGCTCTAAATTATAGAGCAGCAGCAGCAAAACCTGTGGCACAAGTCCTTCAATGAAAGATCACTGAATCAGACACCTAATTTTGCTCCTGAAATTAGACCAGGGCATAATTCTGGCTGGGAAAATAGAACCAGGAGGTGACCCCCTGCAAAATCCAGGGAAATAACTACATCCAAAAGATGGCTTTTGTAAGTATTTCTTTCAAGAGCCTAAAATATGTTCTTCATGATTTCATTTTGCAAGGCTCAAGCTGAAATAGGGCTGAGTTGTATCTTTTCTTAAAGTTTATTGTGAGAAAAATGGACTTTGATGACCACCCTTATTGGTTGCTTGGTTATTTGAGGGTTATGGGGGGTTTCCAATTTCGGGATGTCTTCTATGTACACTGATGCAAATATAATATTATATATATATATATATATATATATATTTAGACTGCTATTTAGAGCAATATGTTGTAAGCAAGAGCCGCAGGCTACATTAATTTAGTCCCCTTTTACAGTTTCATAATAGGTATAGTCAAGAAACAGTACATCTAGTTATACACATTATGTGTGGTACTAATACTGTAGTTCTATATTTTCACAGAGGACGAAAGAAATAGGTGAGAACTTTAAATTGGATATTGATTTGTTAGCACTTAGCCAACAGAAATTAAACATATTGCACATACCTATGAATTCCAAGAATTCCAATTGTTGTTTTGGTCATGTCCTAGAATAATGGGATTTTGGTGTTCCTGTGAAAATCTTGTTCTACATATGCATGATAATTGGTCAAGAAAGTTGTCTGTTGTGAGGCGATATGGTTCATGCCATTCTTGACTCGCAGTATGATCTATAAAATTTGTATTTGGATGAATAATGCAATATACCCCACTAATAATTGACATGAAACATGTTATGAAATTAAACATTTTTACATTTACCCCAAGCGAATAATCCCATAAACTGGCATAGAGATTTTTAAATAAACTATTTGCAAAACCTTATATAACTCACGCTTACTATTTGTTACTTAATCAAGTGATGAAAACTTTGGTCAACTTCTTATTTTGTTATAGTTTCTATTAAAAGGGGATCTATCTGATGCTCCAGTATGTGAGTCTAATTAAGTGCTTAGATTTTAATCTCTTTATTAACGATTAAGTATACTTGAGCATGTTATAATTGACCAGAGACCAAAAAAAAAAAAAAAAAAAAAGTGTTGCATTATATGATGATGGGATGCTAATTATAATAATAATAATGTTGATGTCAAGTAATTATATAATTAATTAAAGGAAAATCTCTACTCCTGCCACGTGCGTATATTAGTAAAAATATTGAAAATAAAAATGTGGAGCCATTGACGGATCACGATTTATGTTCTTACCATGGAAAATTTTCAGAGTAAGAAATGGACTTGCTAAGAAATAAGATGTTTTGGTAAATTTAAAAAATGATAAAAAAAAAAAAACAATTACTCTAATATTTTTAGTATAAGTATTCGGATTATAGTACACTGAATATTTAGTGAATAAATTTATTTATTTATTTAGAAAAAAAGTGGTCACACTTATAAAATACAAATTCCCGTGGCTTTGAAAACCGGTCTCCTCTTCTGAAAATAGCCTTTTTCGTTTAATTCTGTTTCCTCATTCCTCAAACAAAATATGAATTTAATTTCTAAGAAGTTAAATGCAATTCGCAGATATTTCATTGCTCTTTTTAGAGTTTAATTTAACTGAAATTATAAATTAATGGATTTAACCGAAGTGCAAATGAAGTCAAAGTTCCCCAACGGGCAAAACTTTGTAGGAACCAAATGTGAAAGGGAGCGCGCTTTATTTAGTTATTGAATAAATCCGTACTAACTAAATTATTGGTTTTTGCAGTGTTCATGTTTGTGTGTATTTTGAAAAAATTGCAATACGTGTCACAAAATTTGGAAATTAGAAAATAAGATGCTTTTCTTATCGCCACCAACTCAATCATTGACATTTGGCTGTTTGTGTCCCAGGGGATGCATTGTTATCTTGAGGAACTTGTGAGAGAGAAAATTATTAACGTCAGTTACACTATGTTTGGTTTTAAGATTTTAGAAAAGAAAAGAAAATATTAGAGAAAAAGAAAAAAAAATTGAAGAAATTTAAACTCTCATGAGTTGTTTGCTAGAATGATTTTTATGAAGAAAAGAAAATAATTCAAAATATAAAAAAGAAGATAAAAATTCAAATTTTATAATTGTTTTTGATTATTTAAGAGAAATAATTTAATGATAGATGAGAAAAATAGAAATAAAGAAGTTTTTAGGAGAATAAGAAATGTTTAAAATAGTTTTACTCTCATTTTCTTCACTATTTTATGAGAAAAATGATTTTTCTTTATTCTAATATTTTTCTTCAACTTTTCTTTTCCTTCTCATTTTCCATATCTACCAAACAAGTAAAATTGTGTTTTCTACCATTTTCTTTTCTATTCCCTTCCAAAATTCTTGAACCAAACATAGTGTTACTGTTTTGCCTGGGACAGAAAATATGACTCCTTTCCACCGTAATTTTCATGACCTAAATAATTCAAAATAAGCAGCTTCCTGGGTTGCTAAATTAATAATGTTAACAATCAAATTTAAACCACAAGTAAATAATTAAAGACCTTAACATTAAAACATACATAAGTGCAGAGGCTTCTTTCTTTATTCATAACATATGATCATAACAATAAAACATAACCACAACATTCAGGAGCACAATCACATCAATTTTTTCACCGCTTGACATAAATAAAAGGATCTACGAACGTCCTATTAACCTTAAAATTGGTTTGTAATTTTTCCTCCTGTGTGCTTATATTAATTTTATTTTTTTAAAAAAACTCATCAATTTATTAAATTATATATGCATCAACTACCCCCATTTTATTTATTTCAACAATATATTGCATCAGTACTAAAAATAACCTTTTACGTTACACTATAATTATTATTTTAAAAATCATATCCAAAAATTTAAGATTTACCAAATCTTTAGTAAAGTGGTGGATTTTGAGAAAACCCAAACTTGATTTCCAGATAATCAATTTAAAATATATAAATTATATTATTTCAATAAATATGTAATACTTACATCATACATCAGTGCTTATGCTTTGCTTGATTAGATGTAAAATTATTAAATTAGCCCTATTAAAAAAAAACTTTCTGTTGTTCTCCTTTTTTAATGTATTTTGTTCTTTTTTATATTTTTTCCTCTATCTTCCATTTGGTTTATTAAATTGCTCTTCTTTTTTTTTTTTTGAACTTTTTTCATTTCTCTTTTATCACTTGATATATTTTATTCTCTCTTTTTATTTTATTTTATCACTTGTTTGACTTTGTTTTATCTCTACTATTGATATTTTTAAAGAATTTTCATCCAAATTATTTATATACTATTAAATTAAACTTTAGAGCTTTAAACTAACTAATTTTTCTTTTTTCTTATTTATCTTTTAATGTATACTATTTATTTTTCTTTGATATTGTCTATTCTTTAAAATTTTATTTTTATTTTTATTTTATAATATTATTTCATTTTGAAAATTTTATTTTTATTATTTAAAATATAATAATTTTATAACATATTATAGTTAAAAATATTAAATTTATAAATAATTCACATATGCAATGTTTATTTTTTAATTTATATAAATCAAGATTAAAATTACAAATATTTTATATTTTATTCCAAAAAAAAGTTGTTTTTAACCAAATAAATGTATTTGAATAAATAATTTCATTCTAAATTTGAGGCGACCGATTTAAAATTAAAATTTGATTTCACTATGAGAATCAAACGCTACCTTAGCTTGGTAGATCTTGGTCACGAGATCAATGCACCCAGAGCACAATATAAGGGCACGTGTCCTTTTTCATCACTAGGGCATTTTGGCTCTTTTTGTTTTAATTTTTTCACTTCTTCTCTCTCTCTCTCTCTCTCTATTTTCATTTTTTATGCATATTTTTTAAAATTAAATCTATTATTATTATTTAGAGTATATTTTTCAACTTTAATTTTATAATATATTATTATAAATTAAATTATAAAAGGATATATATGTGTGTGTGCAAATTTCTTTCATAAAATTTTAAATAATTCCCTTAATGCAATGGGAATAAATTACAAAATGATAAAATAGATAAGCATAAACTGTAGATATTAATAAATTTAATTTTTGTATGTTCTACATTATTTTTTATATTTCTATTTGATAATTGTCAAATATATATGAAACTACAATAGAGCACAAATATAAAAAAAAAAAAAAAGATAAATGTCAAATGTATTTAATTTTTTTATAAATTCAATAAATATGCTTTGAAAAAGAGAAAAATGTAAAAAAAAAAGAAGAAAAAATTAAAAGACCAAAAAAAAATGAAAAGATAAATAGGGGATGAAAACCTTTTGTTGGAAGACATGTGTTGACCTCTGGTTGTGCGGGAGGCAGTACTCCGCATGACTGGGAACAACTATACCCTTTCACGTGTCATAATGTACAAAACACAAAGCACTACTACCTAACAAAATGGGAAACATAAAAAATTAATTTAAAGTTACAGTTTTGGATTTTATGTGAAAACTATATAATATATACATATATTTAAAATTCTAAGCTGAACAAGATATTTTATTCATTACTAACGCTATATTCATGAGAAATATTTTGTTTGATTTAAGTTTTGGTCAAAAAAATCATTTTAACTTGAATTAATACTTTATTTTATTTTTATAAATTAAATTTTACCAAATATTAAATGAAGTATTGATTTTTAAAATACATAAAAAAATCAACTTAAATGAAATGTAAATTACACATGAAAATTATTTTCACAAAAAACCGTATTTAAGCATGTTTACATATGAACACTCATGAAACTTTTATCTAAATATTCATAATTATTTTTGTAAATATTGAATTTTTTAAAAAAATAATATTACATAATTAAAAATATTCATGAGTATCAATGGGTAGATATAGGGGGTGAGTATCCATGGGTGTTAATGGGTTAGGACAAAACTTATACCCATAGTTTTAATTTTAATG
This sequence comes from Avicennia marina, assembly GCA_019155195.1. Lineage (NCBI taxonomy): Eukaryota > Viridiplantae > Streptophyta > Magnoliopsida > Lamiales > Acanthaceae > Avicennia > Avicennia marina. The sequence goes on from CM032753.1 coordinate 13,621,875, forward strand.
GATTTGGATATGAGTCTAAATATTGTATGTCATATTAAGTATGAGCTTAAATTTGAATATTATTTTATGAGTATAGGTAGGGCAATACTCTATTTATTGAAATTTTTTTAAACTTATAGGTAAAACTTTGGTATTATCTATGTGTCTAATATTTTATTGGGTAGGATATAGTATGTGTATTATATTAAAGACATTTATGGGCATAAGTATCTAAAAGTATTTTATATATAGATATTTAAAGACATGGATATGGATAGAGAAGAACCCTATCTATTGATAGGCCTGGACATATGATCTTTCTCGATGTCGAGCCCATTAACGGTACGTGTACCTTTGATATCCATCAGCTCATTGGCGACCCTAAACCTTAATTGGGGGTTTGATAATGTATATTATATTTGATACTTTAAAAGTATCTTTTTGTTTATAAACTAATTGGGGGTAGATTCCATGGCTTCAAGATGATTAAACTATGGTAAACCATTACGTTATCATGGATGATATGTTCATAAACACCACCTTTTCATAATGTCCTTATTGTGATTTTGTACCTGATTTTAAAAATATATAATAAAAGGTTAAACTTAAATATGAAGGCCTATTTCTATATTGTGGGATAGAGTAATTTAATATTACAAAAAGTAAAACCCGAAATAAAATATGACAGCTGATGAAATCTTTTACCCCGTTTATAACTGTAACTCTATAGTCTATTCCATTAATACATATGGGTAAATTTTGTACATGTGTGCAAATTTTTTTATAAATGATACAAATATTATATTTTAATTATAAACATTAAATTATTTAATATTAAAAAGTATAAAGAATATTTAGAATAATAAAATAAAAAATATCAAGAAAACCTGAAAAAAAAAAAGAAAATTTGAGAGAAAAAAACAAATAAAAAAGTTAAAAGGAAAAAATTAAAATAAGAAAATTACATAATTTTACATTGAGCAAAAATATTTAAAATAAAAAATAATGAAAGATCAAAAGAATTTAAAAATATCAAAATTTGAGAGAGCATGTAAATATAAATTGTAAATTAGATGAAAAGAAAGAAGATAATGATAGAAAGAAAAAAGTAATTAACATAAGGGTGGTTGGGTGAATTCACTTGTGGAACCAAAAATCCTTATTGAAATAAGAATATAGTATAGATATAGTTGTTATGTATTTTGTTTACGATTATATAAATACTACTAGGAAAAATATGGGCAATGTTTGGTAGCCATCTTGCATCTTTTTCTATTTCATCAACTTCATACAATTACACATTTTACACCATAAATTCTTCAATCATTATATCTATTCATAATCAAATCACTACACACACGCGCATACTTATTATCAGATTTATATATTTATATTTTAAAAAATAATCATTATCTCTATATATTATTATAATATTCAATCATTATTATATATTTTATAGATATATACATTCAAATTAAAACTTTCGTTTCAAACATAATACTCATTTTATGGCAACCCATGAAATATCATCTCCCAACGAACCTCCCCACCAAACATGGAGAAATAAGAGAGAGGATACGACGTAAGTGACTGTTGGAACTGGATTTGTTCCTATAGGAACAAAAGTTAGTGATGATACTTGCTTGAAATGATATGAATTTGGGTGGGTCAGGCGAAGGCCGCACAGCAGCTGTCTGCATGGTGCTTTCGAACTAATAGGTTGTTGGATGTTACTTCAATTTTAGCTGCAAGATATGTTCAATTGGGACGCGAGAAAAACAACCGACGCCGACGCCGACGGCGGCCTTCGTTGCCTATAGTATAAATACATACTTTCATCTCTATTTTCTAATCATCACAGATTTCTTGTATTAGTTGGTTTATTTGTTTACTCTAATGTTAAATTTTGATTAAAACAAAGTGTTTGTTTGATTTTAAATTTGTACTACATTGTTAAATTCATTTGAATTTTTGATTGCAAAAAGTCAAATTACGTTACTATTCAACAAAATTTTGGAAAAACCCCTCCTCAAATTTCATGCAATTTATCAAAATTTACATTACGTAACATACCACTCAATAAATTTCTTTTCGAAATTCAAATTCAAAATTTTCCATCTCTACATATATAACTCATTAATTGTTATTCCTCATTTAACCTATTTATAATTAAATCAATACTTATATATACGCACATGTACTTACAATTATTTATACTAGTAAAATTAGTATATTCTAGCTACGCATGTGCGAGTTTGTTTATGAATTATAAAATTATTTTATTTTATTAATAAAAATAAATTTATTTAGTATTAAAAATTATAAAGAATCTTTAAAATAATAAAATAAAGAAATAACAAAATAATTTGAAAAAAGAGAAATTTGAGAGAAAAAAACAAATAAAAAAGTCAAATGAAAAATAAAAATTAAAATAAAAAACTTAAATGATTTTACATTGTGCAAAGATATATATATATATATATATATATAGAAAAATGAAATAATTTAAAAATAATAAAATGTGAAAGAACATATAAATATAAATTAAAAGTTTGACAAAAGAGAGATAAAAATAATAAAAAGAATAAAAGTATTTAATATAAAGGTAGTTGTATAAAATCAGTTTTTGCAACTAAGGATCTTTATTAAAATCATAATATAGTATAGACATACATACTCTAAAAACTAATTATTATCTTTATATACTATTAGATTATTTATTTATTATTATATATTTTATACACACATATATAAAACAAATTTAGGGTTTTTTTTTTACTGTATATCCTACTTGTTAAAAAAATTTAAACATTTGTCCTACATGGACACACTTTTGTAAAGAATCCTATTTTGGCAATCTCAAATTGTGAATTTGATATGAAAAATGGAAATTATCTCATTTTTGTGAATTAGGATTGTGGAGATGCCATTTTGCAAACTCAACTCACAAATTTGGTACGAAAAATTGTAAAATCGCACCAAATCTGCGACCCAGCTCCCTAAATTAAAGTTGATTTTGTGAACTAAAATTGTGGAACCGATTAAATATAAAATTAATGGGTTAGCATGGCTTCGTTTTGACACGGATTCACTTTGCTACTTGGAGGCATGGAGCCATCAATTGCGTCATAAGATGCCGGTTTCCCCACCACATTGTTCATTATGGACTTTACTTTGGATTACACTAGATTGCATAGATGTTACTCATGTCTGCAACTCTGGAGTTGGTCTTATTCTTGGAGACAAATGACACAGATAGGCACTCATAGCCTAAAGATTGTTCGGGAGATTCTAGACTTTGAGACAAGTACCCATGTATGTTAATGTGTATCTTGTTTGTATGATGTCCAGAGAGCACGAAGATCTTGCAGTAGTGATTCCAACTCATCAACCTTGGACTCCCACTATCTCTGTAAGTCATAGTGGTATTCAATTGGGTCACTATATGTCAGTGGCACATAAATATCATCCTGCTTCGTTATTGGCCATACTTCTTGCCATCATGAATTTGGGTAATTAGCCATGCTTGGTAGGATTGGTGGTTTGCATCCTCGTGTATGATGATGCTTTGCTCCCTTTCTACCTTATACTAAGTTGTAGCTTCGTATTTATTGGAATTGGGTGCATTAATCTCAAGGGCATCCTCAAAACAAATTGCAGGAAAGTTTAGTCAATGCACTCGACCATGACGGTATAGCATCATCATAAGGGCCACACTGGCCTCTGTGTCCCACACCTTTGATGGAACATCTCGCTAACCTCCTGTTCACTAGATTGTAAAACCCAAAAAATACGTGGCCGATTATTGCTATGTATCCAATATATATCTGTCTCATATGAACATAGACGTACATGGCAAATATGACTACAAAATGCATACAAAACCTTCGACGTGATTAAACTTAGCACACTGGGACAGGGGCCTCAGCTTCACAGTGCGCACTAAAATGCCACCTACCACAATCTCATTGAATTTCAAAATTCATAAATATTTGACACAATTGAATACGCCACCCTTAATTTAAGACAATCGTTTATATTCATTTAGCTTTGTCATGGTTATCTCTGGACACTCGATCGTCCATGCATGATACGTATAAAGATCACTGAGTAGCGCAATTATTGTTCCACATCATAAGCTCACATGGCTTTTTCCACAGTGGCCATACATGTATTGCTACCACCTCTGTGTCACATATAGTGTCAAAATCCCACCCACTGCTGTCTCATTAACTTAAGAAATCCATAAATACTTGACAAACTGAACATGCCACTTTCAATTTAAGACAATTGGGTACAATCATTTAACTTTGTCTCGCATATTTGTGGACGATTAGCTGTGAAGACTATTGAGTGTGTAATTATTGTATCGTGTCACAAACCCGGCCAATTCTAGGACAGTTTAAAGACTTATTTGAATTAGACACTTCACTGCAACTTGGCCAACCCTGTCTTCCATGGCCATAAATGTATTGAAATCCACGCGTGAATGTGAATGCTACCACTTCTATTATTAATGGTAAAAACTCTCCATAAATTCAAATAAATTATATAATTCATTCTATCAAAGTTTTTCTTACAAATTTACAACTCATCCCATTATAATTTCTACCAAATATCATCCCAACAAGCTCCTCTTCCAAACATAGCGCAAGCGTTGGAGCAAAGTATTGCAGGGCATGTGGCAGTAGCTTTCTACCTGTGAAGATGACCCGATTTGGCTACCGGGGCTGCCCTTCTAGGTTCAGATTTTACAGCAAAATGGAGTTCTGTAAAAATGTCATCTGTTTCTTGTCTGGTTCCTGAAGTTGTACTAGGACAGATGAGAGGATAGAGATCACCCGCTAGAATAGTAAACGGTCAGGACCAAAGCAAAATTCTAGAGCCGACATGGATAGAGAATCCAGGAATGAGATAAGCTGGGCTGCTAGTGTCTTAACACCCAAAGGGACCCAAAGAAAGGTCACAACAGAGTATCTAATGCAATCAAATAGGCAAATGGCACACTCTGCACTCTCGATTGGATTGGCCCCAAATATTGAATACTGTGGAGCAAATCACAAAACACCAGCTCACTAGAAATAGGGGAAGATTTCCAATTGGCTAAGAGTAGTATATGTAAAGAGGGTTTTCCACGAATGGAATGTGGGAGCTTGTTTGGTAATGGGCATTGGCCAACAAGCAGCAGCACGTGCAAAAGGAATCACATAATTTTGGAGGTAATGTGGATTTAGGAAAATGGTTGTCAGTCACCAAAAGATTGATCATCATGCAGTAAACGGGTGTAATTGGATGACACCTATCTCTACGTGTTGTCAATTAATTCGCTTTAATAAAATGTCTTATCAGTCCTTATTTACGAAAAACTCTTCCAAGAAATTTTGGTCTATAATTTTTCTCCATTTTTACTTTATATTATTTAAAAATCATCTATTCATTAAATTATATACACACTTATTACCAATATTATATTTTAACAATATATCACATCGGTACCATAACACATGAAAGAGAGCTACCCATACAACGAAGCAACTTATAAGAGAATCAATTTATTTTTAAATAATTTATAAATTCTAAATATTTTATTTTAAAAATTTATAAATTTTCTTATTAAAACTTTTACCAAATATATTCTACGAGTTTATAAACTTTCAAACATTTTACAAGTCGTGAAAAGCTTATAAGCTTGTCCAAACAACTTTTGAATAAACAACATGTTGCACGTACTGAAACTGATAGCACATTTTTTTGGAACTAAAAAATTTAAACAAAAAAAAAGGTTTGATATGAGCTGAAGGTATATCTGTCAATACTAAAATAACCAAACTCAGTAGTAATGTCTAATATGTACAACAACAATAAAAATATGCATTTTTGTCCCATGAATAATAAAAATATAAACAACTGATCCAAGCACCCAAAAGGTGTTAAACTTCACTAAAAAGTATTCTTTGAAGAATAAAAAATAGCGTGCACTTCTGAGCAGATGTTTATGAAAACAGTAGACGAAGTCTGCACATAATTCGTGTTTGTATGTATATAAGTCATGATCTGATTTTAGTTAGAAGTAAGGCTATGTTTGTTTTCATGTTTTTCGAGAAAAATTATACTCAAAGCACATGCCTAAAAACAGAAACAACCATATTAAATTTTTAGTGTGAGTATATGTATATAAGATAAAAAATATTATTTTTAAAATATGGTCCGTAACGTCTGCATTTTTTAAGCAGAGGTCCAACAATGCATCCAAACATAACCTCGGGCATTTCATTCGAGGGCACCTTCTGTCTCACAATGTCCACGCGCTACCACTTGCGCATGTAACTATTAAGTCATTAACAACCAAATTTACAACCCGTCTAAATCCTAATCTGCCTTGGCAACCAATGACGAGTGGCAACTGCTCTAATTGACGCCCATTCTAACGCCCTACCCTTGTTTTATGCATACACACGTACATAATAAAAAATTATTTTTGAATGATAAAAACAATTAAGAGAACATTTAAAAAAATTAAACGCCATGACACGGGTTTTAGAACTCCGTTAATGAGACGTTACATCGAATGTTACCCGGTGACGGTGACGGTGACGATAGCAGTGATGGCGGCTGATTCAACTTCTTCAGAAACTCCCATATATCAATTCCACCTCCTTCCACCTCCGTCTCGTCACGCAGCAGCTAAAATGGCCGCCGCAGAACCTCCATTACCAAATTCCACCTCAACCCACGAAAGAACTCGTGCTTTTTAATCTCGGATGCGTCCCTCTGGTACCCCAGCCGATGGGTCAGGTCCTTTTCCAGCAGCTTCCGTATCAAGTGCGTCAAGGCATTGGGTTTTCCGACGAACTCCGGCTCGGCCAGCAGTATTTTTCGTAAGGTCTCCCTCCGATTCTTCCCCTTAAACGGCGTCGTCCCGTACAGCATTTCGTAGGAAAGCACTCTGAGAGCCCACCAATCGACGGCAAATTCATGGCAGTCACGTCGTATAACCTTCGGCGCCACGTACTCGTCGGTCCCCACTAAAGAATTCGAGCGCTGGTTGTTTGAAAAGTCGTTAGGGTTCCTTCTGCTGACGGGCACGCGCGCGCTTGCTTTTCGCTTTCGTCAACCCCGTTTTGTTAAAGTGTTGCTTAGTTCTTTTCAGCGTAATTAAGCGCGTGATTTTTTTGTGTTTCCGACGATGATGCCTCGCCGCATTCCTCGTGATCAGAGTTGAAGTCGACATTACCGGATTTTCTCGGGACCAAGAAACATGAAAGGTCGAAGTTCGTGAGTGTCACGTGGCCTGATTGTTGAAGGAGAATATTTTCGGGCTTGAGGTCCCCGAAAGCAATGCCTTGGCCGTGGAGGTGTTCGATGGAGCAGATGATCTCAGCCTAATAGAACCGAATGACGGCGGGGGAGAAAGCTCGGTCGTTCTGGCGGTACCCGTGAACATTGAGATCGCCGCCGGGGCAGAAGGGAGTGGCCCAGCAGATGAAATCTTGATCTTCCGAGGAGCCAATGAGATGGGGCACGAAGGGGTGGCCAGAGATGGAGAGGCGGGTGAGGACAGAGACTTCATGGCTGGCGCGGCGTTGCGATTCGCGGTGCAGGGAGGACTTCTGGACCACCTTGAGGGCAAAGGGTTGGTGATGCGAAGGGTGGTGGACGAGGAAGGAAAGTTCCCACTGCACTTTTGCTCTGTACTTTGGTGGCTCGCAGGTGGCGCATCTCCAGCTCCGGCGGTGTTTTCGTGCCATCCATCATGTAATAATTCTGGAGTAGAGAAACAAGGCAGAATTTCTGGTGTGGGATTATTTTTTTAAAGTTAGCGTTCATATAATAAAAATGCAACAACAATAAAAATGGAAATTGATTATATTATTATTAAATTTTTGTGGCACAAAATTAAATTATGCAACTATTTTTATTTGAAATTCCTTTTAATTTTTATCCTTCTCTTTCTTACTTTTCTTTTCTTTTATTATTTTTATTTATGTTCTCTCACAAAATTTTCTTTTTTAACTCTTTTTGAACTTTCATTATTTTCTTATTTTTAATATGATTACACTTTTAGTTTAACTACTTTTCATTTTATTGTTTAAATAAAAAAAATTCATAATTAATATATAAATTTGCACACACAAAAAATTACAACTTGTATTAATTGAAACTTAAAATATATGGAATCGCTTCTAAAATTAAATTTAAATGAATAATATAAAATAAGGTTTAACTGCACAACCAAATCAGGCTGCAATTGTTTATATATATAGCTATCTCGACCACAGACATGTGTTACAGGTGGTGACAGAATCATCAAAGAATGATAGACACAAAATAAAATGTGCATAATATTCAATGTACATAGTTAAGGTGGGTAAATCCAGAGGCGAAACTTTTTCTACTGTTAAGCATTTTTGAAACTGCTTTATATATACTGTTACATTACGACTCAAACTCCATTAGTTTTTCAAAATATTTGTTCCAAGATTAAAACTAAAGCAGTGAACTGCTGTTGGTGCTCCTATAGTCTAGAATCAGATGGACATGTTTTTGTTGATTGTTTTTTCATGTGTGAAGTTTGGTCCACAATCCATCTCCTTGGTACTTTCTGTAAAATTTCTATATTCAATTGTAAGAATAGTTTGACTGTCTTGTGCTGTCACAGGATCGACTTCTTGTTGAACAGATAACCATTATTATTTAACTCGTTTGAAATTGTAGAAATAGATAGAGCTGAAAATTGCAGTGGAGCTGCCGTGACGACGGTTGCAACAAAGTACATTATTTTGTGGAGTAAATCAACCACAAATGCAAGTACACTCACACCGAAAGTAATAATAATGTAAAATATGGAACATGAATCTTTGATAATGCGGTTCGGAGATTCACTCCCACGTCGTCTTCAGACACAAAGTCAATATCATTTTACTAATTCAATCAAAGAATAGTGAAAAATAAGATGAATAACGCTTACATCTTTTGTACAAACCTAATACATTCTTTTAAGGCGACTAATCAATTAATGGTACCAAAACATTCTTGTTTTATGTTTAACTAACTACTCTTAGGTCTAACTCTCCCTTACATGATTAGTTTGAATTATCACTATGTTGTTCATTTACTTCAACTCTTACAAGAATAAGAATATTATTCAAGAAAGTTTGTACTCTCATAGTCAGTGTTTGGAGGCTTCTTTAGCTGTTCTTCACGTCTAGGGATAACCATCTATTTAGAGTTAACATACGGAAGTTCAAAAGTCCATTCAAAGTCTTGTGCATAATCATTGACTCTTACAAAAGTCATCTAGTTCATAAACTTCTAGTATTGTTGCAATATGGGTCACAACAGTACAGTGTAATTTATGGATAAATATGACTTTTCAATACATATTTTTTAAGTGTTTGAGCCAATCAAGTTTCTTCACTTCATATCTACTTTAGATCTTCAAATCTATGAATTTTGCTTCTTTATCCAACCAACAAACCTTATCAAATAGTTGGACTCCAAACATTATCAAACAAATCCATCTAACTCATCATCCTCCATTAAAAGTCCAAGTTTGTTTAGATACGAATAATTGTTGAACTCTTCTTAAAAGAATTTGTGTTAAACGAAATTCTTCCAAGACCTTTTTCCAAATTTCTTCAAACTCCTTAAGTCTTCAAAATGTTCAACAATATTCTTGTACAAATTCAATTCAAATTCAACTTTCTAAAAGTTTGAATATCACAAAATACATCATAATCTCTTGGTCAATTTAAAACTCCATCACAATGGCCATCATCTCAATAATAATGATGTTGCTCAATATATGTACCAATAATAACTTTATAGTTAACGAGAGCAAGAGAAGTAGTTGAAATAGGTGAACATGCAAAGGAATTCCTTCAGCAGCATTGGGACTTCCACAACTGGAGAAAAATTGACAAGGCACCTACATGTAGCAAAAGGGTTCCTCAAGAGGTAAATTTTCTTAAAATTAATGCATGCATTGGTTTACTTGTCAGAAATCATCTAGGACATGTGGAGGCAACCATAGTAGAAAGAATTCCATAAAAATGTCTAAATGCAGAACATGTAGAGAGGGTTGTGTTTTTAAGAGCTTTGCAGTTTGCAAGGGATTTTGGCTTCACACATTTTTTGGTGGAGTGTGATGATGCTTTGAATATTGTTCGAAAGATCAATAGTGCGGAGGAAGATACGTGTTGGGAATATCATCCATGGTGTTCGAAGAGTTTACCTTTGTTAAATTTCACATGTTGGTAGTTCAAATAATGTTCTGGCTCATTTGTTAGCAAAATCGACCCTGTCTATTGCGGGGAGTCGTGTCTGGTTTGTTAACTTCTTCAAGCAAATCTTGGATGCTACTCTTGCTGATATGTTTTCGAATAAATTTGTCATCATGAAGCCGTGATTAATATGTTTTTTCAAAGGAGGCAAAAAAGATTCACCCTTGTTCTTCAATGTTTGTGGAAAGTACACACCTTCACTAAGTTCATGGCCGAAACTCTTCCACGTCAAAAAAAATCTTAGTTTTAGTAATATTTCAATTTATGAATATGAGAAATAGGAAATCTAGCAAAAAGAGGGAGAATTCATCATTAATAAACACATAATGTTGAAACCATAAAGGAAGAACACCTCGAAACAGCTTTAGTTCATCTCCCATTTTTAAGGAAAATTGCAAACGAAAAAGGAGTAGATAACCATTTTTGCACGTTAAAGACAACAGAAGTAGAAGATGGAACCTATGTTTTGGGAGTTGGATGAAAATTTATTTGTTTTGACCAAATTAAATCTTTTGCCCCTTGATCTTAGTCATATTGCCTGGAAACTTGAAATTCCTGTGGTTCTTATGGTTAAGTTTTTTATCATAGACAAGCAAAAGAGATTCAAAGGATGTCTGGGTGAGTTTGAAAATTTATAAAATCTATATAAGCATTTAGTAATTTTTTTTAATAAAGTAGCTTAAAGTTTTAAAAATAAGATGTTTCCAATTTATGAACTCTTTAAAAGTAAGTTGGGTATTTTTAACGTATTGACGTGATCCAAGGACCCGACGAAATTTATTTTAGTATTATTAATTTTAGTTTATTTGTTAATGGATTTTATTAATAAATTGGAACATATGAACTTTTAGGTTAGAGATTGATAGTATTTAATATATATAGCAGTTTGTTATTCAGTTGAAACAGAACATATAACAGAGTTTTTAATCAATTCAGGTTTCCTTTCAATTTTCTGAAATTAAGCCTTTTAATTTTTCGTGAATTCCTATCTCAAATCGAGTCATTCCAAAGTGGTCCGTGTGATTCGTAACGTATCAATCAGTATTCGGTGTGCTGATTGTGGTTGTTTTCATCGAGTTCTATCCAATCCTACCACGATGGGTTGATATTCTTCTCTCGGTTCACGTCCCTGGGATTTTCGGATTTGGGTTTGATTACACCATCGTTATTCTGTTGTTTCGACGTGACTTTGATCGCGTCAGTTTGGTATCAAAGTGAGCTTGTGTTGAATTCTAATTCGATACACGATCTAGAGTTTCAAAAAAAAAATAAAAAAACAAAAAAACAAAAAAAAATCGTCACCGCCACGAACGGCCGAAAGTCGCAGCCGCGATTCCGCCGCCGCCACAGTCGATTCACGGCCACAACTACCACCAACCGCACCGCCACCACGAGCCCATCCCGTCCCACCTTGATCCACCGCCGGAGGAGCCGAGATTTCAATTTCAAGAAATTGAAAGGAAACCTGAATTGATTAAAAACTCTGTCTACATGTTCTGTTTCAACTAAATAACAAACTACTATTTATATTAAATACTATCAGCCTCTAACCTAAAAGCCCATATGACCCAATTTATCTATAAAGTCCATTAACAAATAAACTAAAATTAATAAATACTAAAATAAATTTCGTCGGGTCCTTGGATCGCGTCACGTATTTTCAAACATATTATAAACTAATTCATTTTATATATTAAACATAATATAAATATCTTTAAATTGCGTTTTATTAACAGTATTTAAGTTATTTTCATTATTTTTATATCAACAAAGCATAATAGATTATGATCATAAATTTTAATAAAATTTTATATAAAATGATCTCATCAAATATTTTAAACTTATTTTTAAAATAAAAATTGTGAACTTATGATTAAGCTATATAATCTTATAAAGTATTCGGAAATAAACATAGCCAAACACCCTCTAACACAAAAATGAGGAAAAGGTACAAACATTAGCGTACAGAGAAACAAAACCACATTTTCTGTACATGAGGGGACTACAATGAATCGGTGGAAGCCATTAAGAGATGAAGACTCCTATATTTGTGTAGTTATTTGGAGGTTTTTTTTTTTTTTTTAATAATTTAACAATTTGGAGAGTTAGTTTAAGGAATTCATAGTTACTACGAGGTTCTCATGCATTCAAATATGGTATAAATATACTATGACTATACGTAGTTGTACTTCAACTCAAATATACATCACATTCGTATCTATGTTTAAATAAAAAAATATACATTATAAGTCTATATTTATACTTCATTATTAAGAATTTGAGACAAATTTGATTGCATACTATAAATTTACAATACTATCTTTAACTAATAAATTTACTCCATTGCCTTTAATCAAATAAACCAAATATACTAAAAAATAATTACTAATATACTATTATTTCTTTATATTTATTTTCACTTTTCTTTTCGAATTTTCATTTATTTCGTAATCTTCCCTCAATCTTAATGTATTATAGTGTGTTTTTTGCAACCTTTTCTTCTAATTCAAATTTATTCTAATTTTCTTTTTCTTAAACTTATTTTTTTATATATATATTTTCAATAATATAAAATTTATATTTAAAAAATATTATTAATTAGTTTATACAACAATGCACAAACATAAAATGTGCCAATTTAACTAGTACTAATTATTGAAAACAATTTGAATCAATTAGCTAAATAGATTGTGAAAACGATAAATACAGGAGAACCCAAAGGATGGGTTATTGTAATATTGATAATTTTATCACATGGCCTTTCCATAATCCTAGGGAAATCTCAATGCCCAAAGATGGAATTTATGACTATGTTGGGATGTAAATTATTTAACTTTTTCATCATACTTAAAAATTTATATTTTCAAGCATACCATTCATTAAAATATATTTTTTTAACTTTTTCCTCTCTTTATAATATTGCTAAATTTTCTCAGCAAGTTTCCTACAAAATTTGCATTCGAACATAGCCTTTGGGTCCTTGTTGGAATGTTGTTATCTTGCTAGCACTCTCCAATTTCATATCGATCATTATGTTATTACAAACGGTCTCTAAAAACCCTTCCTTAAAGATCCGACTTTCTTTATATCTCATTGTGTCGACGGAGAGGTAACTTTAAGGCAAGAGATTAACACTGAGACAGTCATTCATTATTAACACAAGGTAAGAATCACTGAAAGACAAATCATTACGTGAAATCACTAAATAGCCCTCAATTAATAATTAGCACTGTTCAATTCTTTGTGGTTGTATGCGTTAATGAATAGCTCAAATACTAATTTTAACTCAATAACTATTTAAATTTTACCTGTATCAATTTCATAAAATCCGAACTCAATCTGAAACTTAACTACTGGAATGAGTTTTAAAAAGTTGTCAAAATTCAAGTTCTAACTTGATTAGGACCAAAAACACTTTGAATTCTAATTGAATTCGGATCTGAGTACTTTGCATTCACGCCCCTCTCTACTGGAAAATATTTATTTTCTTTGACACAGTAATCTCTACCTTCCCAAGCTTTTAGAAACGGGTTGTTGTCTGCCATCATTGTTCAGGGGAAAATTGAAACTTCACAACTAATTTAGAAAGTAAAGGGCAAGAAAATATAGATTGGGCTTATGTATATATGGATAAGAGATAAATGTTGGGAAGAGAGAGAGGAGAGGCTACGTGAGTTAGTCATAAACATAGGATAAGCGAGACAAGAAAGATATTAGACATCGAGATAATTAATAAACAAAATCTCCGGAAGTTAGCAACCAATGTAACGTTTTGCACTCTAATGGTGTCTGATCAGCCATGATTCTCCTGGTGAAAACCACTCTTTATCCACACTTCGTATAATATGGGCTAATTAAAAATTTAGGCGAGTCAGATCCTTGCCAATTAGTTACTTTCATTTTCAAATGTGCACTAGAATTTACTTTCGAGATTTAGATTTAGAATCTGAAAATAAGTACCTAATGGAAGGCAAAGACTGTCAAAATTTCTATTGCAATTGCACTATTAATTACATACGCGTCGCTAAATTACGAAGACATGCTGAAAATTATAGTGAATCGCAATATTTATTGTGATTAATTGATCACGATATACGAATTATTAAAGTATCACTGCTTGGCGAGCCAAAAATTTTGAGTTGTTAATGAGGTGGTATCCGTAATGCTGTCGTCACTCATCAACGTCCTTATTAAGCAAATCCATAATCCATTTGTATTGGTTTGACGCGGACAAAATATTTATATAATTATTGTAAAATTGCAATTTTAAAATTTATGGTCGCTGTACCGTTTTTCATTAGTCAATGATAGCATTTTTGGTTAATAATGAACTTGCATGATTATGTAAGTTACCAACAAATGTATTGATTCTTGCCACGTACAAAATTTTCAACTTATACTTCGCAATTCTTATTCATTAGTAACATTTTTTTGTTGTTGGGGTGTTAATGTCCCCTTTGATCGTAGCAATCTATGCATTTTCATTACATGTGACATTCAACAAGTGGGTACATAATTTTTTCCATCATGAAGTTAAAGCCTACAGTGCGAGTGTGCAAGATTAGTCAGAATTTTATTAAAATATGTCATAGCCAGGTGTTTAACCTTGCGAAAGTAATTTTGCTGTTTACTTGTTGAAACAATCCATTTTCAATGTATGGCGTTTTGGTAAATTGTTCAAAACATTGTGCTTTAATTGTACAAACCAATGAATAGTGCAAGAATTAAAAAAGTGTGCACGGTTTCGATGCTTTGTTTCAAATTTTAATGTGTCTTTTTTTAAAAAAATTATATAAAAATTAGAAAAGAATGAGGAAAAATTTTAAAAATATAGCAATTAGGTGTGTATATTTTCAAGTGGAAAAATGAAACCAAACATGGCTAGTATTTGTTTTCGGTAAGTTTTGAATATATAAATTATAATAAAGAATTATATAATATTATACAAAATAATGATAAATTTATAAAATATGAATATATCTAAATGAGAATATTCCGTAAAATATATATCATAATTAGCTTTTCAAAGAAAATATCATTATCAAATAATTAGTACAAATAAACTTCCAAATATTGTAATAACAAATTTGCTGTCACAAATGGTTTCCTTTGTAATCACACAAACTGCCTAATCATGCAAATTTGTGAGAAGACAATTATACGATGGAAAAAGAAAATTGACAATAAAAACTTTAGAATAGTACAAAAGGGAGAGAGGAGAAAAACATATTTTGTTAAGTACTACTACATTTAACAACGTATATCGAAGAAAAATTGCCAAAAATAGCCACTTAAATTGTGCAGATTCAATATGTTCATATATGCTTAAAAAATATATACAAATTTATTCACAATAAATTTTGATCAAATTTTATCACGCGTTGTTGAAGTTCAATAACACAATGAATTGGTACATGACCACGAGATTTTAGGTTCACATTTTATCTTCTACTAAATTTCAACTTGATTTGGGTGAATTAGTAGATTGATTCATTCGTGAATCCCAATTAAGCACGAAAGAGAAAGTAAATTACCGAGTTTTTAACCATCATAATATTTCGATCAAATATATGTCGGCAAGTATTGTAATTTAAAAACCCAAATACTAATATTTCATATACATATATATAAACACACATTAGATATCACGACTATAGATGCTAAAATTTTCTAAATGCATAGCTAAATGAAAAGAGAGATCCCAACTAATTACACAACCTATATTCAGTATTATTTAGAATAAATAAAAACATTAAATTACCTTAAAAAATCTAGTGGGCTTTAAAATTCGATTTTTCAATAATAATAATAATCGTAGTATACATTATACCATACTAAATAAGACCTTATTATGCAAAATTTGAAAGATGATTAACTAAATATTCGAAAAATCATGCAATTATTTGAAACCATATTTTAATTTATATTCTTTATTTTGATAAACACATCTTAGTTAAATAATAACTCTACGGATTAATCAAGCACCCGAAACCCACACAGTAAAATATAATCCTATATATTCGATTCATTTGAAGATATTTTTCCTCAAACCTTGAGGAGTTTCGCAGCTCTAACCACTGGATTTTCCCTCGCAATCCCCTCTCGTCCAGCGGCCTTATAATCGAAGCTGCAATCGTGCCGATCTGAGTATCTGTGCTCCGAACAGAACACGCTTCCACATCTGCACCGAAAGCCCATCAGCCCGATTCTCTTCCGGCAACCCGACCCAGAACACCGCGTCACTTCCCTCCGTCTCTTCAAGCCTCCCCGCTTCTCCGCGGTAGACACCAGATCGGTCTTCTCCGGCGAACCAGCAGAGCTCGTTCTCGAGTCACACGCCACAGAAAGCTTTGGATCTGATATCTCCGGCGACCTCGCGGCCGGAACCTGCGGTGGAGGTGCGGGAAACGTCTGCGGCTGGTTGCATATGGGTAAGTTTTCTGGGACCTTGAGTTCGGTTTCTTCTTTTTCTCTCTTCTGCGCCATACTTCCGGTGTTGAATGATTTCGCTGAAGAGAAAAGAGAACGAAAGGGAAACGGAAAAGAGGAACCTGGGAGTATGCGTTCGCGATTTGAACATAAATACGGGGTTGGTGCAGACTGCAGAACTGGAATAATATGGGGAGTTGCGTTGCATATGTACAATGACTGAAATACCCTTCTGACACATTTTTTTTGGGTGAAGGTGGAAATGCGGCTCTAGATAAGCCCTGACGTGGTTGTGCATGGGCCGAGATTCAAATAAGGGTGGTTTCGTCTTTTAGCAAGAAGATTATTATTTTGGATCGACATTATTTCAGCCGAATATTGTTTTCGGCTGTGTTCGGCTCCAAGTTACCTTTTATTCATTCTCCTTTAAAAATTTTACAAATCAAATATTTTATCTTATAAATTTTATTCAAATTTAAATTTCTCTCTTTCTCACCTTTTATAACTATCAAATTATTTTTTAATTATTATACCTATTCACAATCATATTCAACATATATTTCTATAATTTTCTTATTCATATTTATTTTTATATTATCATATAAAAATATCTACAATCACATTATTTAATCATTATTATATTAAATATAAATAAAAATAATTTATATTCTCACTCAAATATTATAAGCTAAATATAATTTTCAACTTTGTTCATATCACTTAACTTTTTCTATCACCCTAATTTGGAAACAAACATAACCTTAGTTTTCTATATGCAGACCCCAAGATTGACTACAGCAGTGCATATGATAAATTAAATACAGATCCCAAGATTGACAAGAGTACACCTGTATCTCTACGAGCTATTCAATTCAATTCAATTCAATCAAATAACTTAATCAAAACTTGAGATCGAGCTTTCAATAACTTGACTTGCTTCTACAAACCGAACTCAAGCTAACAATTTTTGATTTTTGAACTTGAAGGCTCATCAAGCTACTTAGCTTGATGAGGAGTAGAAACGTCGTTTCATTAATTTTGATAGTTTAATCAAACTTATCCCTCAATTACTTCACTTATATTTATACATAATTTTAGCTAAGTTTGACTCAAACTTAAGCTTAACAAAAAATTACAAGTTCCATAGTGCTCGAAATCAAACTCAATGAAGAATTATGAGCTCTAAAAAGAAAATTACAAGTTCCATTCAGTGTTTCGAGCTCGAACTCAACAAAGAATTACAAGTTATAAAAAGTAGTTGGATAACGTCTCTAAATACAGCATAGGACCGCTTACAAAATAATAATGGCGAAAACCATTTTTTTAATTATTATTTCAAAATTTTATGCACTGGTTATAAAAAAAAAACACATTCGATTTGTACATGTTTAATTATATGAATAAGTAATTGAATAATATTTCATATTATATATAAAATAAGACAAATTTTACAAATATAATAAATCAAAAACGAAACAAACTCGCTACTTATACATATAAATAAATATTAATATTTTTGAATAAAAATATACTAAAAGAAAGAAAGAGGTGTTTTAAAAAAATAAAATTAATTAAATTGGACAAAAATAAATGGAATGTATAAAAACTAAAAAAGAGTAGTGAAAAGGGAGTATGTAAATAATTAAAGGCAATTGAATAATTATACATTATGCAATTTTTTCTATTCTTAATGCCATTAAGGTCGTATATTTTATTTGTGTCTAAATTTATTTATAAATTATAAATTATTATATTTTATAAAATTGAAATAAATTATTTAAAAACGAAAGTATAAAAAAATTTAAAATGAGAGAATAAATCACAACCAAAATTATTTAAAAAGAGAAAATTTGAAAAATGAAACACAAACAAAGATAATATGTTAAATGGAAACAAAGAAAACATTATCAAAAAGATCAAAGAATTAAACATAAGAATAGGTGGATAGTTCTCACATTGTTTAAATCAATAAGTCTTATATTCAAAAGATTGAAGGAGTTTTTGGAAAAAGAGAGCAATTTTGAGAGAAGACATATAAAACCAATATGTTGTAAAAATAAAAAGGGAAAAGAGGAATGGATAGGGAAAAATACAAGAATTTAAAATAAGAGAAATTTGAGGAACAAGACAAAGAAAACCAATAAGTTACAAGAAATAGAGAATAGAAAATGATAGAAAATAAAAAACTTAAAAGACACAATGTAACTTAAAAATAGAATAAATTAATATTAAGCAGTGAATGAAATAAATAAAATTTAAAGGGTAAAAGGAAAAAAAATTAACATGCAAAAGTGAGTTATGAAAATTAATGACTCCGATTAGTATTGAAAAATGGGTTCATTACCTAATTCTTTGTTCCATGTCATATTACTTATTCATAAATGAGTTCATTACCAGATTCTTGTGGGGGGATCAGTGGCGTTGCTTCTTTTCCCAATTTGTTTCTATTACAGTGTGCAGAAACACGAAAAAAAGAACCAATATATTTTGAAACATTATGCAAAACCCAGTAATAGCACAAAAATAATACCCTAAACGATCCCTGAGAGCAGACATTATTATTAGGCAAATAAGCACAATTTACAAGCTACAATGCTTCATGGATTTTGTATCCTCACTATCCAGGAACATATGCCTACTCAGACATGAAATACCATAAAGAAGCCAATATGAAGTAGATGACACAGGCAAACCCAGTCCCAATGTTTTACCACCAAACTGGAACATAAGAAGTCTCAGGAAACTGCACTTAACAAACAATTTCTGGTCTTCAGCCTGCAGATATTGTAACCGCCATGCCATGAAAGTATTACAGAATATCCAAAACAAACCTCGAAATCAGACGTGTCATCATTCAACATATAGACATTCCGTCGGTCTTCTCTAGATCTTGTTGACCTTTTCTGCCTTCACGACTGGGTTGGCTTTGGCAATAGCAACACGAGCTGCAGTGCAGTAAACGAAGGGGCAGTCATGTCTCTCAGAATAGCGATGTGATCCGCAGAAAAGGTTACCACATCGGCATTTAAACCCAGTTAAGCCAACCCGTTTCTTGCAGCTGCTGCATCAATTAGGGCCCTCCTTTGCCTTAGGCTCAACAGCATCCGCAGAGCTTGAAGGGTTCAATGATTCCGCAGAAACTGCTTTCACTTCTGTCGCATTAGTTTTCCCATTTGCAGTCTCTGCAACGGTAGGTTCCCTCTCACCGCCACTCGACGATCCATTAACAATGTTCTCAATGGATGATGCAGCAAGTTTAGCTTGTTCTTGTTTCGACATAAGATTCTTGTAACACTTGGAGCACATATTCACGTTCGCAGCACTCCCAAAGAAGCCACAGTTGTTAACACACAAATTAGGACCTTCTGGTGGAGATTGGCATCCCGTTTCAAAGTGTTCCATTTAGTACATTTGGCTGAGCCGAAACAAACAAAACTAAAGATACCGTAACTTTATATATTCACTTATGCTATCTTGCTACGGATAAAGAAGGAAAGCAAAATATGAAGAATGCAGAATAAGCATAACGACTATTTTCTGCTTCCATCAATCATGGACACGAATTTTAGTCAACAACCAATGGCAACAGGTTACATGCCTTTTGCAAATCAAATGCAAACCTGAAAGACATTAAAAACGCAAAAGCCATACACGGAAGGAAGCGTTGTTCACAAATTCAAACAGAAATTTTGAAAGGGCTACAAGAGTCAGTAAACAATCATCACATGGCTGCATTATCACAGCACCTCATAAATACAAAACCGAGCAAACAATTGTACAGAGATATAACCAACACCAATCTTCTTAAGAAAAAACGACAAGTTCACAAACTTATTTGAAAAAATGGGGGAAAAGTTTCATGATCAGAATAAAAAGAAAAACTCAACATGGTATAAGATCTCAAGATAACCATGTGCAAGGAAACAACGGTAAATCAATGAAAATAAGAATAAAAAAATAGAAACCTTCATCCTGCACATTCATATACGATACTAATTAACAAAACCACATATCAAATAATCCGCAGGTGACAGATCAACACACGAAATAAAATAACATATCGACTTAGAAAAAGATCGGAAAGAAATGATAGAACGAGAAGAGCAAGAAACTAACCGACGAAATTTACAAGATTAGAAACTATAGTGTTCTTCGCAATTTCCTCCAGGGGCCCCTGGATTTGTTGTGTAACCAATTCGATAAAAATGTTCGAAATTTAGTTCTTTTCGGGTCTTTTGTTTCCCTTGTTTTCTGATTTTGAATGCGACAGAGAAGAAGTATTTTATTCTGTTGGCACTATCGCTTCTCCTCCAAACGAAGTCTTCTCTCGTTTGGCGAAGCCATGGGCGATCTCTATTTGGACGAACCTTTCGTTGTTCTCAGCTTTCTGGTTTTGCCCTTCGATTATATGTTTTTCCGTTTTTCACCTGCGTTGGGTACAGACTAAAACAATGGGCAATTTATGCAATCTATGGGTTACTTCCGATTGTGGCTTAAAATTCAAGCAACAAATTCAGATTGGCATAGCTGACGTAAACCAAAATTAGCTTGTCGAGAACATCGATAAAATTTTAAATATAGTTCATTATATGTATGTATAAAAAATAAGAAACAACATAACTCATATTTACTTGAGAATGATGGAAAAAATATATAAAGAACGGAGAAAAAGGTAGATAATAAATATAAATTGGTTATTTTTAGTCTTTAAAACACTGAAGGCTAAATGATGGTTATCATCATCATCATTACTAGAGAACAATTGTTTTTTCTTTCTTTCTTTCAAAATGTCGATTTTAATGAAGAAATTGAAACATCTGAAACAAATATTCCTCCATGTTCGGTTATATTTCACAATTTTTGGGCCCATTGTCTTCTGATCTGTGATTGTGATTCTCCTCAAAAGCGTTTACAGATGACTGTACGTCTTAAAATTTTCCTCAGAACTTCATCCAACTAAATGACTGATAAGTGAGGGCTCATTTGTGTGCATAATAACAAGTTACTGTGAAGGTGGAGAGACGTAAGTTTCAATAAGTCCACTTTGATCATATGTCCTTCAACGCCCCTGAATTCACTAGGAAAATAAATTATTTTCAACGTATTTGCCTGCGTTGTGTATCCTCTAACATGGCATATTTGCAAAATATGCCACAATACCATTGTGATCTCTCAGGGCAGAGATGATCAGAAAAGGTAGAGGGGTACATTTTTCTCTGAGAAGGTAAGAGGCATAAATGAACCATTTTAAAACTAACTCTCCTCTTTGCAGAAGATCTGCAGGTGGCCGACTCAGTTGCTTTTAGCTTGGGATTTCCTTCACTCTATTCGTATCCTGCGCAGAGATCTTAAGGTACGTCTCTCCGTTAAATCACGGGTAAATATGTAAGCAGAAATGAGATTAGACTAGGCAGAAGAAATGCCTGTATGTTACGCACATGGCACTCGGAGACTTGGGTGTGTCTGATAAGAGACTGGCGGGTGACCTTGGGTTTGAAAAACTGCAAACAGAGATGATCTTGCTTCATCAGCAATGACCTTCCTCCCTCTCTTTCTCTCCGCGTCAGTTTGTGATTGCCTTTCTGCTTTCTTCATTATCTCTTCAACGAACGCAATCCGTGAAAGCCGCCTGTTTGATGTCATCCTAACAATCACCAATTTCTGATGAAAAACAGGATATGGTTGACCTTGTTAACAAAATAAACAGATCCACATATCTCCTCTCCCTACAGCTTATCCTTCGTCCCTGTGAGTGGGTGGTACTTCTACATGAAGTCCACAAACAGTTTTCCCTCTTACGGTATCTGGATTAAGCACTCTTGTGTGATTGACACTGCAGCAAGAGACTCATCGAAAGCATGCTAAGGAAAAGCCCAGAACACTGACGTAAGTTTAGTGGGAATGAGTAAATAATTATGCAAGCTAGGAAAATATAACATGATCTGATCTGACGCCTTGTTATGAAACATTTTAGGCCGCAGAGCTCTTAAGACATCCACATTTGCAACCATATCTTGCTCAGTACAATAACTTGTCTACAGTCTTCCTTCCAGTGAAGTCTGAAACCAATTCAAACTGCAAAGCATCAAACCGAGACAGCACACTTAACCAGAAAGCAAGGATAAATGGAGCAGATGATATTCCAAAAGTAGTGTAAAAGGCAAACATGGTTCCTGGAAGTTCACTGTAAAGCAGTTCACCTGTCTCATCTAGAGAAACTGCAATCTGGTTACTCTGAGACAAGTTGGAGAAGCCAACGTAGCAGAACTAAAATGCTGGTGGTTTCTTGTAATTTGTTAGTTTTAGCAGCGTTTGTGGTTTTGCTTGAAATTAAATTAACATAAGTATTCAAGATTTTGCACTATTTTGCTGTTAGGATGCAGAAAACAAGAGAAGACTGAGAAATTTTTAACTGGACCTTGCTGAGTATATTAACATTAAACGTGTGTAAATATATGAAGTATATTGAGTGATTGTTCTGATAATACATTAGTTCATGCTTTCATCAAATACGACGTCTAGTTTTAGAATAAATTGAGTGAATCAATGTTCTAGACATACATAAGGCCATTTCAGAGTTTGCTCACATTCTTGATCTCAACGCCACATTGTTTGACATAGATAACAGGATCCAGAGTTGCAGGAGCAGTTTTGGATCATTGACAATGGCATTGAGATCCTCCTCATCACCTCTCAGATAAGATTTGAGAAACGCAACCAAAATCCCTCCAACGCTTCTCCTCATAAGATCCCTGGAACCTGTCCCGCTCTAAGCAAATATAACTTATGTATTCCGCGATCCAATCGTCCAGCATGTCACAATGGCCATAGTACCTGGCAAGGAAATAGGCAGCAGGAGGTTTGCTCTCACTGAAGAACTCAGAGTGATTGACGCCATCCGGGGCGAAGGGAGGAAGCGGACAAAGCGGTTGGTCCCCGTAGCCCATGCCGACCACCGCCACGGGGGCGGACATGTTGAAACATCGAGGAATGTACTCGAAGATCTAGGGCTGTGTCCCACTCGACGGGGCAGTGCCCGCCAACATGGAGGGTACTGCCGGGTTGTCATCCCTCATTAATGATTTCTTCTTGTGGGGTTTTTGGTCCATTCTTCCTAATGCAAGGCGAATGCAGTCTTGCCGCCCCTACTGTGACCTGTAAGAGCGAGATTCTCCATGTCATGGTTTACTCCGTTTGGGAGATTGTTGGAAAAATGGTTCACATTTGGTACCCATTTGAAAGAATATTTTACAGCCCATTTGAGAAGTCCAAGTCCATTTGAAAGTCTATAAACTCATTTACTTATAGAGTAGGTATGTGGGTAGATAGAATCAAGTGTTGATTAATTATAGCCATTAGATTGAATTTATCTTCACCGTCCATTTTGATATAGAATGGTCATAAATAGGGAGTTGTTCATTTACTAAAACCAAACTTAAGAAAAAAGCTAAAAGAATAAGTTGAGATAAAAAAAAAGCCTAGACTAGAAATTTGAAAGTAAAGAAGTTTGAGTATAATCCTCTAAAATATATTCTCAGAGAGAATTTGTGTTTATTAGTTATTTAGAAGAATTGTAATCCTCTTAAAAAGAGTAAGTCCTTTCTTGTAGTTTGTGTTATATAATTTTAATTTGTATAATTTTTATTGTAGTAAAAGTTTGGTTATTATAATTTGTTTTGAATTATTATAATCCTTTCATTCATAGTAAGTACCAAGATTTTGCTGTCACAAAATTTCTCAACAAGTGGTATTAAAAGTTAGGTTCTACTACATTAGTATGTCAGTCTAGATGGAAAAGACTACTGACACTATAATTAAGCCAATTCCCATTAACTATGCCATTTGAAAATCCCAAATGGAGGATCACTTGATCATACAAGATTTATGAGATCCAATTCTTGAAGATGTTGCCAAACTCGAAGGTAAGTTTGAAATTGAGCAGAAGAAAATGCATAAGAAGACAGTAAGTCTAATCTAAATGTGGATTGATCAAAACGTTTTCAATCATATGTGTAAAGAAATGCGTGTTGATGTTCTATGAAAAAAGTTAGAGACCATATATGAAAGAAAACATAGTCTGAACAAAGCCTCCTTTCACAAAAGAATTACTTGTCTCCAATATACTGAAGGGTCTAACATGGCCAAACATCTAAATTATTTTTAAGGATTGATAAATGATTGCACCATCTTAAAACTAAATTTAAATGATAAAGTCGAATCCTTATTATTATTCAATTTATTATCAAATAGTTGGGAGACTATGTTTGTAATAATGATTAATTCAATCCCTAATGGAGTTTAAACCCTTGTAATGGCCAAGGAAGCTTTGTTGAATGAGGAGATGAGGAGGGAGAAACTAGGGCAATATGTTGAGTCACAAGCTTTAGTATCAGAGAAATAAGAATTGGTGGGAGATGTTTCGACTGGGGGCTTAAGCACAGAAGAAGTACCTCAAGAGGAAGACTAATCAACTAGAGAAAAGTAGAATGCTTCCATTGTCAAAGGAAATGGCGTATTAAAAGCCAATGTCGAGCGCTAAAAAGAGAATTGGCCTAGGAAAAAGAAAACTTGAAGAAGCAAAATTCCAGTGAAAGAAAAACTGCAACCACAACGTTTGAAGATGATGTTATCGTTGTGCAAGATGAATCGATAGATGAGTTAACACAAGATTGTACCTGGGTTGTAGACTTTGGGGTGGCCGACCACATGACTTTTTACAAAGAATTATTTTCGAAGTACAAGCTAGTTGATAGTAGACAAATTCGAATGGGAGATAGTAGAACTTGCAAAGTTCATAGCATGAGAGAGGTTATAATAACAACAGCTTTTAGGCTGCAGTTGGAGTTGAAGAACGTCA
This sequence comes from Avicennia marina, assembly GCA_019155195.1. NCBI lineage: Eukaryota > Viridiplantae > Streptophyta > Magnoliopsida > Lamiales > Acanthaceae > Avicennia > Avicennia marina. The sequence goes on from CM032753.1 coordinate 13,647,423, forward strand.
AGTATGTACTTGACCTAGAGATTAACATTCTGTTAGCCAGGGAGTTTGACGAAGAAAGATATTGAAGTCACTTCTCCAAAGGTGTTTGGAAGCTTGTTAAAGGTTATCTTGTAGTAGCAAAAGGTAACAAAATAAATATTCATTATGTTACAAAGGTTAGCATACACAAGAAAAGGGATGCACCACTAAGTTCGAAGAAAGTAAGGTTTAATCAATTTGAAAGTCCATAGCCCATCTACTTGTAGGTGGTAGGTGAATGAATTTTGTTAATACAGTTGTCTAGATTTATAGAGTAGATGTGTGGATAGACGTAGGTAGGTGTTGATTAATTATGACCATTATATTGAATTTATCCCTAATGTCCAATTCTATATAGAATGTCTATGAATAAGGAGTTTGGTCATTTGTTATAACCTAATTTGAGAAGAAAGCTAGAATAGTAAGTTGTGAGAAAAGAGAGTTTAGACTCCAGAAGTGGAAAGGTTTAACTGTAATCTTGTAAAAAAAACTCTTAGAAGGAGATTGCATTTATTAGTTATCCAGGAGAATTGTAGTACTCTTGAGAAGGGTTAGTATTTTCTTATAATTTGTGTTGTATAATTGTATTTTGAATAAATTCTGTTGTGGTAGTAAAAGTTTGGTTATTAAAATTTGTCTTGAATTACTCTAACCCTTCCGTCTAAGTACACAATTTCCCAACACACACCTGGGAGGCCGGTCACTAGCCATTCCGTCACTTTGGCTGCATTCTTGACTTCCGCAGGGATAGGGAAGGAGGTGATTATGAGTCCATAGAACTGCACAATGGAACAAAAACCAAGTGGCCGGCTATGTTGACAAAAACAAGTAAATTCAAAACACAACATATGACTGCAGCAGAAGGATTGGAGGTTACCTTAGGAGCGACAACTATGTAGCCATGGGAAGCTATGTGATGCAGGAGAATTGAGTACCAAGTGTTGGCGAGCATAAAACCATGGCAGAAGAGCAACACAGGATATGTGCCCTCTGCGACTGGTGCAACAACAAATAAGTCTGCAGGTGGTTTTGAGGCATGCGAAGTTCTCAGGGTCATGGGGTCATTTCATAATATCCTGTTTGGAAAACATCATCGTGATGGCATGATGCGGACACAGGTAATTTATGTTCCAGTAGTGCCATTTTGTGTGCAGATCAGGTGTTGCCATTGCTCTTTTTTCATTATTTAGAGAGCTGATGGCCAGAGAGAGAGAGAGAGAGAAAGAGAGAGCGACAATTGTCGTTTTGGCGGGCAACCAGGCGGGCAACCAGGATAACAAGTTTTGCGAGGAATGTTGTATTTGTTTGACTGATGGACAACCCTGGCACTTCATGCTCGTTATTAGCTCAATAAATATTAGCCTTCGGAGTTGCTTTTCAGCCGGGTATACTTATAAAAATATTGTAAAAATAATAAATTGTATATTTGACTTATTTGTTTTTATGCATATGTCAAATTATGTACGCATACCTTAATTTTTCATATAAATGTGCATATACCATAATTAATAATTATATGATAGGATTTTATATAGTAATAATTACTAATCTAAGGGTGTATATGTATGTGACAGTGCGTTTGTCATTGTGTGCTTATGTGAATTAATGAGCGTGAATTTTATTTTAAATTCATGTAACAATTAAAATTTTCAATACTGACATATAATATATATTTATATAGAAGAGAGTGCAAATAAATTTTAACGAGTTACATTTAGTGTGAACCTGACTACACAAACTACATGAAACAACAGGTAGAATCTCTACCTCCCAAACGTCGCCGTCTTGGGAATTCCGTTGGTGTGACTGAAGTAATATTGGACAAAAAAGGGACGTCGTAGCTGTGTGTGCAATTTCTTATTAAGGTAAATAATATTTTTATAATAAGTATTAAAATAAAATAAAGTATTCATATGTATGTACATTGCTTTCATGTATGTACAGAAATTAAGAGAAATTCAAAAAATGTGGAGCTGAGTGATATATAAAATATCACCATCATAAGTTGTTTGATTAAACATTTGCTAAAAATGTTCACATTGCTTGGCGTGGAGGACAATGCCAAACCTATAGTTGACAATACCAAACGTTTGGGAAGTTACGTTGTTGCAGTGATATTCATGAAATAATAGGAAGTATGAATAAATGGGTTTGTCGGAGAACACGTAAAAATGTGAAGGACGCGTTCATAATATATTGAAAAAAATCAGAGGAAGAACAACCACGCAACTCATGAAATTATGGATATTAGTTTCTTCCGTTCTTTTGATATGCTTTAAAAATGTCTCAGCTCTAAGTTCTCACATGAAACGGATCAAAATCTGACGCGTGGCTCAATTCAATTGCGATTTCTTATACATTACGAAAATGACGTTGGCTTCGTTTTATTTTATGCTCTTTTCACCCCTTCAAACATTTTAACTACAAAATTTTTATTTAAATTAAAATTTAAAAAAAAATTATTTCTTATATATATAATTAATTAATTATTTTTAATGATTATATTTATTCATATTTAAGTGAACACATATGAGTCCCACACACGCGAGTTACTTGGACAATCAAGAGCATGCTTCACACTCACAAACGTGGGTCTCATGTATGAGAGAGCTCTTAGTCCAAGAGTGCCCATGTACCACCCCACATATATTTATGTATGTATGTCAATATATATTCTATAAATTTATATATTATTTTATTAATTAATCCTTATCACATATTATATACATATAAAAATACTCAAATCAATCAATTTCAAAATTTTTCTTCATGTAACGTCTGACTATTAAACATAAATTTCATATTCATCAAAATTTTCCTTGTTTTCAACTCCACTCAAATTAACAACAGAAGCGCCTCCTTCGAGATGAAGGCGCTGAGGCCATATTGAACATTCCATTGAAAAGATTCCGTAGTGAAGACTGTTTAGTACGGCATTATACGGCGAATGGCTTTTTTATTGTCCGGTCTGTCGACCTTTTAGGAAAACAGATGTTGGAAAAGGAACAGAGCTGAATGCAGCAGCACGAATGAGGAGTCTTGGAGCTTTATGTGGAAAATTCAATTGCCTCCAATGGTTCAGTTCTTTCTCTGGCATTATGGTAATGGGATACTACCCACAGTTGAAATTCTTAAGAGACGGAGGGGTGCCGTTGTGGACGGTTGTAAACTTTGTGATTATAAAGTGAAAGATATCAAGCATAGATGTTTGGAATGCCATTGTGCTAGGCAAAGATGAAATGGGAGTCCACTGCATTCCAGTGGATGAAGCACCTGAACAAAGTTCTAGAAGATTGTCAATTCCCATTGTAGGTAGCAACTCTTTGGGCTATATATAGAAGTTCAGGAGCTGCAGGTTAAAGGGGAACCCAATCGCCCATATTTCTGACCCTTTCCTGGCGGAATGTTTTGTAGCTCGCGAGGCTATCCAATATGCAGTCTCTCGAGGCTAGAAACAAGTGACAATGGAAGGAGATTCACTGTCCCTTATAGCAATATTAAAGTCAGGAACGGCGGATTTAGCCATGGGAGCAACTATTGTTGAAGATGTTCTCTATTTAGCCAAATATTTCAATGCTATAGAGTTCTAGCACGTTAGAAGAGAGTTCAACCAAGAAGCTCACGAATTAGCTACGGCTGCTGAACGCGATGTTTAGTTCATTTGCATTGTTCTGGACATTGGGCAGTGAAGTCATTCCTCTCTGTAAAAAAATTTTTTCAGTCCGAACCAGACGGGCTAGCTCAACCAATGTAACTAGGAACCGACCACTTGTCTGGCGCTGATGATGAAGACCCGGTTATATACAAATAATTGGGGGCTGGTCAGAATTAAAAAAAAAAAAAGAAAAAAACGAAGACGCGGTCAAGCGAATCTGCAGAACAAGTAGGGCTTGATCTTCTTTTGCTCCGCTGCAACTGTGCGAAGCTGCGAGCGTCTGTGTTTGGTTGCAAATTAAAAAAATACCAGAATATATATATATATTGAAGGTGCAACATTGCAGAATTGTTTGGACTTTGGATTTAATCACTAGTTGCAGACTTGCAGAGGCTATGTTTGGTTGCACACTATAAAAAACAGAATATATATATTGAAAGTGGAGGATTGTAGATTGGTTTGGACTTTGGAATTAGTCATGGGTTGCAGACTTGCAGAGGCTATGTTTGGTTGCAAACTGCAAAAATAACAACAACAGAATATATATATTGAAATTGTAGAACGTACTTTTGTTGTTACTTTTTATTTTTTAATCAATTACTTTTTGTATAAAAGATTTATGTAAAAACATAACGTTGTATACGTGAATAGCGCACGCAGACACACATATAAACCAGGTCAACTGGTTATTAAAATCTAATTAGACTTGGTCGAACCTATGATTTAATGAATCAATAAGTTATCTGATTCAATGATCGGTTTAGATCTAAAAACATTGTCTGTATATAGAGGGATGAATGCACTTACGGTGTGTAGGTGGGCAATAGGCAGATAAGGGTTTAGGGTTTGCAATTAACAGCGTGATGCCATTTGATGTGTTAAGAAATTATTAGAGTGAGAGGAAGAAAAAAAAAATCATAAGAATTTTTTTATGAGTAATAAAATAGTGAAGATTTTGTTTGGGGTATCTTTGGGAAACATGTAAGTGCTATTATTTTGGTTTAAACTTTTTGTTTTGTTATCTTTAGAAAATTTTTAGAGAAGTTTCTCTATTGTACTTTTATTTATTGAGTAGTAGAATAATTTCAAAGCCTATCCCATGAATGTAACCTATTAAAGGGTGAATCACGTTAAAATTACTTTGTTATTATTTATTACTCGTATTTATTTATTATTTATTATTTATTTACTTTTTGCTCGATGGTCATTGGCTTTTTTACTCAATACTCTATGGCTAACTTAGTTAATGGATTGTGGCTCTTTTGCCTGACGAATTGTGACTTTTATCTAATAGATTATAACTCTTTTGCCTGATAGATTGTAACTTATCTTTCTTCGATGTTTCCACTATACAGTTGTTATTGACAAATATCTTAGGTTTTTTAGGGTTTTGCTTTGTTAGAATATTAGGTGACAATTCTAAATATTGATATTTGTTATTAGCAAAGAACCCGATAACTGGTATATAAACCCTGATATCTAATTAAGAGTCATGGAAGCAAAAGAATGAGCAAATAATCAATTTGAACAAATTACCACATATGGAGAAGTCTAATAAAGGGCTAACTAAATGTGATGAGAATGCATTTTTTAGTATTTTGTGCTGCTAAACTAGAGAGCAAGTTAGATGAGGAATAGAAATTTGAGTATAGCAAGTGTGTGTTTTTGTTCAACAATTTGTCTAGCATAATGTTTATAACCACATGTGTAATGATACTCATGCATGGATCTTGTGAAACAAGTTGGAGGAGCTATATGCCACCAAAACTGGTAACAACAAATTGGGTTATTTGACAAAATTTTTCCAAATGAAGTACCATGCGAGTACATTGATGACAAATCACTTAAATGATTTGTAAGGAGTTGTGGAGTAGTTGTTGAGGATGAGCATAAAATTTAACAATGAGGTGCGCATTTTGTCGATGCTAGCCTCCTTAGCAAAGTTAAGAGAGACTCTAAAGATTTTGGCTCACAAATTCTGCATCGAATGGTGTGGTGAGTATGAAATTTGTTACAAGTATAGTCTTGAATGAAGAGATAAGAAAAATATCACAAAATACTTCTTTATTACAGCTTGATGTCTTAGTTGCAAACTTTTAGAATAGATGTCAGTCTAGAGGTCTATAATTAAAGGGTAGGAGCAGAAGAAAGTCAAACAAATATACTAAAGTTTAATGCCATTATTGCAAGAAAAAGGGTTATTGACAGGGATTTTGTCAAGAATTCAAAAATGATTAGAAGAAAAACAGAGACAAAAAAAGTTGAGGATAACAATGATGACGAATAGATAAGTGTTGTTGTTGGATTCAACTTTCTCTATGATGATGTTGTTGTCAATCTTGCTACCCAAGAAATTAATTGAGTGATTAACAATAGTACTATCATTCACATGACATCTCGAAAGGAATTCTTCTCTTCCTATATATCTAGAGATTTGAATGTAATGAGGATGGGAAATGGAAATTTTTCAAAAGTTGTGGGTATGAGAGATGTGGGTTTGAAGATAGACAATAATACACAGTTAGTTCTGAAAGATGTCAAACATATTCCATATTTACGCCTGAATTTGATTTACACATACAAAATTGGATGAAGAAAGTTTCTGTAACACCTTCTTTAATTGTCAATGAAAACTCATTAAAAGATCAACGGTGATGATCTTAGAGAAAATGTACATAAAGTTGTACCTTGTGCAAGCAAAACTTTCTTAAGATGCAATGAATGCAATAGAGAGTAACGATATCATTGAGTTGTGATACAGACGGTTGCGTCATGCGAATGAGAAGACCATGACCTATTTGGTGATAAACCTCTAATTGATTGTTCCAACAATAGTATTAAGTATTCAGCGACGAGACCAAATATTGATATTTGTTACCAACGATGCGCCAAACATTTTGTACATAGGTGATTAATGTATCAGGTATGGTAAATTGTCAAAAGGAACATTGAACGAATGATTATAATTCTTGATTGTTGTTTTAGCACATAATCAATTATTAGTTAAGACCATAATAACCAAAAGATTTTTCAAATTTCTAAGATGAGACATCCTCCTGTGATTCCACACACACACACACACACACACACACACACATATATATATATACATGTGTGTACATATATACGTGTTAGAATTGTTATGTGATGAAATTCTTCTTTTCATTGTCATAACAATTTTATTTTTAATTTCAAATATTTTTAAAAGATGATTAAAAAAATAAAACCGTCGAAACCGCACTATATTTAACAATCTGAAGCATGAACTCCTGTCTTGAAACAAACACTGGGCATGTTTGTTCTTTATTCATAAATATAAGTTGGTAGGAAAATTTTAGTAATTTAACTGGATAAAAAATTATATTTGGTATTAAGATTTAGGCGGTTAGAAAAATTATATATATATATATATTTAATATATAATAATAATTGAATGATGTAATATTACATATGTTTATATGTATAAAAAAATAAATATGAGTAAGAAAATTTTTGAAATAGGTGTTGGTTAATTTGATTGTAGACATGTATGATAATTGAAAAATAATTAGTTAGTTATAAAATATATGAGAGGAAAAAATTTTAATTTGAATTTGACTAAATTTATATTGTAAAATTTTTGAGTGAAGGTGGATTAACCAAATAAAGCCAATGTATTTGGTAGTTTTGAATTAAAAAAATTGCACCAAACTGTACCACTATATACATAAGAATATAAATAAATTAAGTATATTAAATAAATATGATTAATTATTAATTTTCGATTAAAATTTTAGATATTTTAATTTAACATTTAGCTATAAAATACAGACACAGACACGGACAAGGACACACACACACACACACACACACACACATATATATATTGAAGGTAAAATTTAAAATATGAACTAAATCTTAGCAAAATAATCATTAAACTATAAAAGCATAGGTACAAATTACATAAAATTTATTTTTGGACTTATATGTATTTATTGATTTATCAATAATAGTTTGTTTATTCATAAGAATAGAAGGATCAAGGTCCTTCATGACCTCAGGTGTCAACATAAACTATCAATATGCGTAGACTGCACATTAGATTTGCATCCCTATTTTATAATCATGTTTTACTGGTCTTATTTTCTTCTACTTAAAATCATTTTTCTCATTTCTCTTGCATTTTTATTGGGGCGATGCATATTTCATTGAAATTTGATCTCTCATGATGCCTCATTTATTTAGCAAAATGAGATGTGGATAATATTATTGAAGATAACAGAATTTTACTTCGCAGCAACTACTATGTTTGGATGGTGATGTTATTCAATTTATTGTTTTTTTGTGTTGAATGCATTAAATTTCAATTTATTAAGATTGAGTTGATATAAATAGTTGTTATTAAGTATTATTAAGAGTACTTATCAATGGTACTCTTGGGACATTAGAATTCCTTACATAATATATGTTAATTTCAGGCAAATTTAAAAAGCATGATTCCATATTTTATATTTAAATCGAACTTATTTGTAAACTTTTAAATCACTCTTCACCGTACCAAAAAGTTCGACAATGCACCTAGTTAAATTTTGGTTTTTAATACAGTAATTTTAATTTTCTATTAAGCCAAAACCACAGAAAACAATTTGATTTGAAAATTATAGGGAAAAATGAAAACTACACCATGATCACCCTTTTTAATAACATAAAAATAATGAAAATTTTGAACCACAACCCCTTGCGGCATATCATCTATGTGCTGTAGGATATTGGTCTGTTGAAAAGTTGCCAAATTATTTCATTCTCCAACGCTATCAATGGTGCTTCTCTTAAGTGAATGAATGATTAATCTTACGTGACTCGCACCAAGGGTTTCTGGTTGACTGTTTTTGCCTGGCATCTTAATTCTTTTGATTTCTCAATTTTTTTCCATTGCTAATTAAGTTGATAATCCCCCAGTTATATATTTGCTGTGACCAATTAATAATCTCCAAACAACATTTAAAAATTATTACAGAATAATATTTTACCAAAGTATGGACTATGGACTTTATACTAGGTTCAAACTATTGGCCCTGCCCTCCACCAAAAATGTAGGCAGCATTCAAATTCCTACCCTAAAATTGTAGCCTTACAAGCCAATGAAATCCGCCCTGCTTCTGTTTGGTTTTTCTGTCACCCTATTTTATTAATATAAAATCGTCAGTGTCAATTATATAAAGTATAAACATATTATTATTGCACATTAACGAAAATCTGGAGACAGGAGAATCATTCGGGAAAGGAGAGGGACAAATGGGCTATGTTTGGTTCAATTATTGTGGGTAAAAAAATTTGGTGATTTGATTGGGTAAGATAATTATATTTGATGTTATTTTGTTAAAGGTGCAGGAAATTTGAATTATATATATATATATATATATTTAATATATAGTAATGATTGAATTATATGATATTAAGTAGGTGGTTTATAGAAAAATTATTAGATGAGTGTTGATTACAATTATTAAAAAATAATTAATTAATTATAAAAAATTTAAAAAAAAATGAGAAATTTAAATTTGAATACAGGGTTGAGGGCGGCGGGAGGCAGTTCGATTGTGGGGATTTGCAGATCAGAATTTCTGTGTTTTATTTCATTTGCTATATTCTCCAGCGGCTTGAGTAGAAAGGAAAAACGGAACGGCTTGAATTCCTCCAGCAGCTTGAGCAGAAAGGCAAAAACGGAACGGCTTGGATTCCTCAACTTGGCGGCTCGGCGTCAGTAAATGTTCCCGCCATTTCAGCCATTCAATCCACGTAGACAATAAACGTGGCAATTTTTTATTGGACAAGACGGGGAAGACGGGGAATTCAGGCGCCTCCCCCCCACTGGACCGCGCAAGTCCCACCCGTTATCCGGAGTGCCACAAATTTACCCTTCCATTATTTTACATTTCGACAGTCACCACCAAACAACGATAAGACATGCAAATGATGGAAACCAAGTCACTTGGCAACGCTGAAAAGGACATGCCACTTGTTAGAAATCATTAATAAAGAAAGCCTCGTCAACACCCACCATTAACGTAAGACAAGTAATAAGTGGGGGGGATAAAAAGCGAAACTAGGTAAAAGCACACAAACGGCTAAGCGTTTTATTTTCTCGGGTTACATTCGGAAGGGAGGGGAGTTTTGGTGATGAACGATTTGATGTTTGAAGATGGTGTTGAACTGAATTATGGTTCTGTTTGGGAGAGGGGTTTTTGTTAAATGTGATGTTCGGTAGGAATTATGTTGGGATGAGTAATATATTTGAAATAAAAGTTTTAATAAAATAAATAGTATAATTTATTTGAATATGTGTATAAAATATATAATAATGATTGAATGATATGATAATTTATAAGGATAGTTATTGTATTTTAGGGTATAAATAAAAATAAATGTGAGTATATATGTGTGATATATATAGGGATTGATTTGATTGTAAATAGGTGTAATGATTAAAAAATAATTTTTGAAATTAAAAGTTAAGTTCCGAACACAACCTATATGTTTAGAAGGGAAATTGGAAAGGATCAGTAAGTATTATTTATTTTAATTTATTTATTTATAAATTTATAAAAATATATAATAATAATAATTAGATGATGTGATAATATATAGAGATAATAATTAGTTATAAGTATGAATATATATAAATGTGAGTGTTTATTTGTATATGTATAGATATTAATAATTGATTTGATGTGAAAAAGGTTAATAATTAAAATTATAAATTTAAATAAAAATTTTATAATGTAAAAACAAACATAGCCTCGACGCTTCTTGGACCGTTCTCGATTCCCGCTCAAACAATGTCCTTCTCGCTACGCTAAAAGCCAGTTTTGTGCCATAATGGAAACCCCCAACAGCCCCATTGAGTCTGAATCGATACTTTATCTCTCTTGTTAATGGTATCCTTCGTCAGTTGATGACTGCAAGAAGTTTCTTTTAGTTGTCTGTGGCAATCTTATGTAAGCAAATATGGTTCTGGCCATACCATCTACACAGAGAAGAGAAAGGCGGGTTCAAGAATTTATCTTTGAATTTGATTCCAAGATTTTGCGATTTCAATTGGACTTTTTGGGTTTTGGAGCAGATGGATCAAATGGATTCCCAAGTTTTAGCTGCCCTTGCTCTTACAGTTCTTGGTGGTTTGAGTACCTCTGTTGGTGAGTGACTTTTGAGCTTTATGCATTTATTGATCAAGAATATATGCGAATATGTTTTGAAATTTAGTTATTATGCTATTAAGATTGGTTATGGAAATTTGTGGATAACCATGGCTGGTTGTGGATGACAAGGTTCTTGGTTATGCTATGTGCTTTGCACTTTCCTTGTTTCTTGATTTGGATTTTAGACTCCGATATCTTGGTGTATTCTGTGTTATTCATCTGAATGAACAATTTTTTCTACTGATACCTGAAGGTTTCAATAATTTTGACTTATGAAAACATTTGAACCTATCTTCATGGTCTGTGGGTGTATACTTGAACAGGAGCACTTTTATCATTAATCAGGCTACAAATTTGAGGTTGATTGGGCTTTTACAGGTGATGAAAATAATGTCGGTGTCGTTTATTATTTAATCTTTCTGGGTGTCAGTGACATTGATCTCGACGATATGTAAATGGAATCATCAACGGGTTCAGAAGCTGCTGATTTTTGGGCTATTTTGTATAGGCGTATATCAGTTAAAAGATAGCCAATAGACTTCTGAGCATAGTGTTGTACACGTAATAGATTATCTTCCTGAAACAGGGTTTTGCTGCAGGGCTTTTGCTGAGCATGTCTTTCCTAAATTTAGCTCACAATGCCATGAGCTCCGTTGGCTTTTTAAGGGGAAATCTCTGGGTGAGGCCTTCCACCTCTCTAGCTGCATGACTTCCATATGTGAGTACATTCTTTCTAAAATGCTGATTTAGTTGGCTTTGCAGTTTTTTGCAGGTGTAATTTTCTTTGCTGTTGTTGCTAATTTTTTCTCTGAACCAACATTAGAATCCATTGCAGATGTGGAGCAAAAGGGTTAGGTTCTATGCAATGTGTTTTTCCCCTAGGGGGTTGAATTTGATCTTGCAAGTGGAAAGGATTATTTTTCAGAAATGTTTGATGAAAACGCATTTTGTGCCTCAAAACAGAAAAAAGGGGTGAAGGAAGCAAGGATATCATGGAAAAACATTGAAGGCAAGTTCATTTTGGCGGGATCATGGCAGCTACAGGTCAGCTAATTTTACATTCTTTTACATACCTCTACGTGATTGATGAAACCAAATTAGTTGCAAACTTCTGTGTGAAGTCAATTTAATATTCAACTGGGATGTTTTACAATTGATGTGGCTGTTTTCTGCGTAATCATGAGTTGCATTTGTGGTTTTTACATGTTGATAAATAAGTTTCACAAGTCCTTGTCCAATTTTCAGGTGGCTGCATGTTGAAAACAGAATATTAGTGAAATTTCCTATCTCGAGCTCCTAGTATTTGGATTTAGATAGCATTTCTCAATACTAATTTCCTGGCCGTATTTTTTAAACTTGTAGTCAGTCTATAATGCTTGAAATATAACTTTAATGTGGGCAACATTTTCTGTATGCATGAATTTCCCTACAGTTCTACCAAATTGCAGCAATGATTTCACCTGTCTGTTTAGCAACCTGTTGTGTGCCTCTTAAGAAATCTAGCCATAGGAATTTTCTCTTCCTGGTCTATATGTCTTAGTCTGTACTGGATGAAGTCTCATGAGAATAATTTTACCATATTCCTTTTATCTTATTTTTTGGATTTTGTTTCCTAGCTTAATGTATATTTTCTCTTTGAATGGGCAATCTTTCCATACTAAATGTTCAGTACTTAAATATTTTCCATAGATTGCAATTGTTCAACAGCCAACTTTTGTTAGTTGTGTTGGGCAGATGCTTTTATTGATGCCGCTTTGCTTCCATAAACTATCTGAATCAATCTTGGAACTTTACTGTGAATTTTGTGCATGGAATATGACGGTGCCCCGCACCCCACACCCGCCCCCCCCCCCCCCCCCCGATTTAGCATTTACACGCGGTTGCAGAAACTTTCGAACAAGCTCCTTTTACCACTCAACGTATATAGAAGTAACTTTCAGTTTTCATCGTTGTTTACAAAGAAAATTTCTGAAACCCAAAAATCATATTTTAAACTTAATTTTCTCCTGTATTTGTTGTTGCCAGAAGAAAAAAGTTTTTGCCATTATGAATTCAATGACAAAAATCTTGAATTATTTATCTTATAATTTCTGAACTAGAAACTGCGTTTTTCACCTTATCTGTTCCTGTTGTTTAGTTCATGCTAGTGAATGAAATGTTTGAGTGTTTAAAAATTTCCCTCTTTCCTAATGCTAATATTCCACGAAAGTTTGGAAATCTAATGAGATTAGCAAGTTTAGCTATTCTGCTTGTAAATTATATTGCATATTTAATTATTTTCACCTTTCCAGTGTTTCATAAAAATGTTGTAACCCATTTTAGGACCACTGAAAATTCACCCACTTGAAGCTGTTATAATTTGCTAAAAAATAGGTTTTTTCAGGCATAAGTTTGCTCAATATTTCTGAGGGAATGGCGGTGTTCCTTGGATCAATGAAGGTGAGAATCTCTTTCATGATTCCCCGTGCATGTTCATAGATGCATCCTGTGCTGAGTTTATTGTCTAATGTTTTGATTTACAGCCAACCTGATCCCCAAGCTCTAGATGTAGGATGATTAATTTGACTTTGCCACAGTTGATCGTATTGACGCCCAACTTTGCTACGGCACTGAACTAGAGGTTAATAATTTGGTCTTGGACATGCCTCAAATAATACCAATTGCATTGTTTATTTTAGGTTGTTAGTCTGAGCTGGAGATGTGTTTTTAAGGTTGCATGTTCTATGGATATGTACTTAGGTTCTCCATTTGATTCACTCTGGATGTAATCTGGCATCCTCTATCAGCTGCAGCGTATAGCCATAATTACTGGATGAAAAAAAAAATATATATATATATATATATATATATATATCTTGAAACTATATGTATAAGTATCTAATTTTCTTGAGATAACAATGGAAATACTTCATTTTCACTTTGTTCTCAGTTTTATTACCTGCAAGATATTATTATTTAGTTTTTATTGTTCTTTGGGTTTCATTAGATCTCAATGCTGTTTGTTGATCTTGCTCAGGATCTACAAGTAGGTCTGAACTTGGCACTAGCTATCGCCCTACACAACATCCCAGACGTATTAGTTTTTTGTTGTTCAACACCCGGTTCTCTTGAGTGCTGATGCTTCAATGCAAATGGTGTGGGTTTCACCGTATTTCAAAAGAAGCCATTCTTGTCTTGAATCCAGACATCTTTTAAGAAAATGAGACTGAGGCCATGTTTACTTTGAATAATTATGTTAGATAAATTATTTTATCAACTTAATTACACATTCTTTATAAAAGTTTTTAACAAATGTCAAGTCCAATATAAAATAACTAAAATGAATGATAATTAATTCCATACATTATATGTGATAAAATTATCCTTCGAAATAATGTTAAAGGGCCTTAATCCCATCCTTGAAGGTGAGGGAAGCCTGAATATTCTGGCATATGGTGCAAAATGGAATAGCGTGTAATGTTCTCGAGGTTTCTCTTTATGAGCCACTTAGCTGTGATGGCTTCACTGTGTTGGTTTATTTAGGATTTGATTTTCCATGAATACTAATATAATGTGTCCACTAACTCTGTACCCAGTTACTCTCACAATGAAGCGTATGTGTGTTTCTCAGACCATCAGCCATGTTACCTCAAAGCTTTCTGTTCACTTGTTTATCTACAATATGTTGTATATGGGCGTTTAAACTACTGCAACAATTGGGATACCTACTTCCACCATCAGTTTAATACTACGCATGTATTATAGGCTCTTGTTCAAACTCCATCTTCTGAAGTGAAACTTTTGTTTTTCTTAGTCCGACAGCTGCATTTTGTCTATGACCTGAATTGCTTCCCGACAGAATTCAATGTCAAGCTAAGCTTGCTTTACTTCCTTTTCTCTTGACTCTTCAAAATATAATAATTTTGCAGGGCATTGCTGTTGCAGTTCCTGTTTATTTAGCCACAGAAAGGTGCAAATTCTCCATGAAACCATTTGGTCAACTTTGAAAATTATCACCTGAAAGAATGAATGGTGCCCCCATCAGCATGTTCAACTTAATAAAATTTTGTAATTCAACCTAGCTTGTGAAAGTTTACCATGTATCTGGTGTGCTTGCATTTCTGCCTCAGCAAATCGGAAGCTTTCAAGTTGGCTGACCTTTCTGGTTTTGCTCAGCCCATTGGTGTAATTACTGTGGGTTCGTTCCTTCAGATTTCATCAATATATAAATATATATGAAATATAATTCTAAGTTTGAGCTGAAACGTTGTTTGCTATAATTAATAATTGCAGCCTACCTATTTCGTAGCGGTCTAAGTCCTGAAATTCTGGAGGGCCTCCTAGGATCAGGTATACTTGTTTCCCGCGGTCCAACCAATGAGTTTGACTCAATTTTGACTTGAATTCGAAATATTCAATTTTAATTTATTAATTTTAGTGTCAAATTTAAGTGTTTTTGTAAATTTCATCCCATTTTATACTTGTTGGCCCATAAACATTGTGCCTGCGAGGTGATTATTTGTAATCAAGCTTCACAAATCATCTTCTCCTAGTTCTTCTCATCAACTCTTCTTAACCAATGTTTCTAACTACTTCCAACTTATTTTTGTTAGTTTCCATATATACCAACACACTGATTCAAAACCAATAGATTAAAATGCTTGCTCTTGACTTAAGCTTCTGTTTCTTATTAATTACACTAACACAATAATCCGAAATCAATAAAATGAAGGGCATGTGTGACACAAAAGATAAAGACTCAAAGAGCAAATCCCCATGTTGCTCTAATTTATTTTAAATCAATTTAACACAACACAAAGTTGCTACAAATTAAATATTGATTTGTTCAGGAAAATAGTGAAAAATGCATTTTTGCCCCTACTTGGCCATTTTGGGATTAAAAACTTTAATTGATTCGTTGAACAAAAATATTAACTTTTAAATAATTCACGTTAACACAACATTTTTCGGATAATCACTGATTTGGTGACTGATGTCTTGTGGACTAATTTTTTTTTTTTTTTTTAAAATAAATGTTCGTAGTTTGTTGTTGGCACATGAATTAAAATTCCAAAATCCAAAATGATCCCAATTAAATGATAAAAAAACAATTTTCTCTGAAAAATATTAATCACTCCTCCAGTTCAATTGTATCTCTGGCAATTATAATTATTGACAGTACGTAATTAAAAATCCAATGTACTCCACCATAAATATATCAACTGAGACAATACGCGTAAATAACATACAGTAAATGGATCAGAAGTTAATATTATTTTAAGTTTGAGTCATTGTTCATTGGCTGGTTGGTGAGGCGAGATATCAATTCTCTTTAAGTGCCATAAATTTGATGACGCCGTGAGATATTTGGAAGTGGATCACATTCACATGATCCCACCAAACACAATTAAATCAAACTAAAATTCATCTACTGCCACATTAAGACTGTGTCTCACTTTTACCATAGTAAACCCTAAAAATTACTTCGACGATGGTTATGGTGCATGGGACCATGCATGCATATCACTGTAGTATCAACACTGCTTTCTTTTATACGACTTTGTGCGCGCGCGCGCGCGCGTGCGTGCGTGCATGAAAATATGCATATGATAGAAAATGAATGAAACCCGAGCATATAAACTAATGTTGTTTATTCATACATGAAACAGAAAATGTTATTTTTATAATACATATTAAATTCAATATATCACTATATGTGAAATCCCAACAAATATATTCGTTTACTTATTTTGATGGGTTTTATGTCCATCAAAAAATATATATAAATTGAATATATTATTTAACAAAATTTTATTTAAATTTAAATTCAAAATATTACCATTTTTAAATATGTACCAGTTCAAATGTTTGAAATTCAATAATTATGAATGTTAACAATCAAATAAATATGTATACATATATATATATATATATATTTACATCTATATATACTTATATTATAACAATTAATTATTATCCTAATATATTATTATGTTATTTAATTATAACTTTTACATATAAATATATAAATTTAAATAACAATTAATTATTATCCTAATATATTATTATGTTATTTAATTATAACTTTTACATATAAATATATAAATTTAAATGTCATAATTAAATGTAATTTTCATATCAAACAAACTTTTCATTTTATTTTGATCCCCAATAAAGTATCTACACGTGTGTATGTTTTTACATGTAGTCGGCTCTTTGATCGATTCAGACAATGTATTTGACATGACATCTCATCAGTTCTTTGACTGACCAAAACGCTGTTCTCCGAGCTACCACACGAAAAGGTTTTGTGGGTTGCAATTATTTTGCTGCCTCTCACTTTGTATTCTACATTTTCATTTCTAGATAATTCAATTTTCTATTAGAGCAATAATTCTCGTTTTCCTAATTTAATTTCGTTCATCTATAGTACAATAAGCTCCACTTTTTGTTATAATCAACTTTGTCATTTAAATAATTTTTTTAAAATATCCATCTTACGAATACTATATATATTTTTTAATAACTACTTTTAATCTTAGATACAAATAATTAATTTTTTTTCTTTTGCTTCTTCACTACTAGTATTTTAAATTCTCTCTCTCTCATTAATTTTTAGTTTCTTCTTGCTTCATCTTTCTTATTACCTCGATTTTTTTGCTTCTATCTTTTTAAAAAGTATACGATTAAATAATTTTATTTTATTATCCAAGAAAAAAATAAAAATTTTAAAATATTTAATATTATTTTGAAGCATGCACACACGTAAATTGTGTAAGTGCTATTAGTTTATATATTAACCCTCCATTCCTCGTAATAACTGCTGTTCGGTTTTTTGAAGCTTTACCAACTACATCCCTGTTATCTTAATTAATTAATTAATATTGACGAGCTCATTACATTTCTTTTTAAATTTGAATAGAGAGCTAATTACTTGAATTTTTCAATCTTCCATTAATTCAGATTTCATTATCAACACGCCAAAGGTAATTATCTTTATCTCACACATTCACACATTAAGTATAATAAAAATATAAAATGTTCTTTTTAGTAAAATTTTGTTTTTGTATTTAAATAAAAAACTATGATGTACATTTTAAAGTTCAGATAAAATAAGTTCAATCATATTTCTATAATATATACAAATATCTTAAATGTCCATAAAAATTTAATTATATTAATAAATTAATTTTTTATTCAAATTTTGCACCTACATAATATGAGCACAGTCGCATTAGTAAGTAACCGTGTGGAAAGCAGAAAGGTCGACCATTAAAAGAACACATGGGGAGTACGGACACGGATATTTAATCAGATATTTACACAGAGGTGTAGCACTTGCTGAGGTTCACTTTGGACATCATGCAGAATCTACAAGTACATACAAATAAAAATATAGGCATGATATTACTACTACAATTTTATTTTCAGAGAATCAAACATGTACTAAGATCAATGTCCACATTGTGCTTAAAGGGAATTTTTATTGGAAACCAATTTCCTTTCTAGAAGATTTAAATACATTTCTAAGTCATTGCAGAAAGAGAGGCATTTAAATATTGACAAACAAAATATTAATGAAGGAAACTGTATAAAATTAAAATTATCTTTTAAGTTTTTATCCGTCATGCCCTGCCAATAATCAATTAACTGGTTGTTTAGTACCAAACTGCAGCAAATAATAATTAAAAAAACACGTAACCATGGTTTGAATTTCCAACCCAAAACCCAAAACTCAAAACCAGAAACCTCATATATTCACAGCCCC
The DNA here is from genome assembly GCA_019155195.1 of Avicennia marina. Lineage (NCBI taxonomy): Eukaryota > Viridiplantae > Streptophyta > Magnoliopsida > Lamiales > Acanthaceae > Avicennia > Avicennia marina. The sequence continues at coordinate 13,666,021 of CM032753.1, forward strand.
CATTTATTACGTGAACTAAATGAGGTCCTTGAAAGGGTTTTTTGAACGAAGGGAAAGCATTTGTTCTCCAGCAAGAAAATTAATGTTCATAAAATTAAACATCGTCTGATTCCCATATTTCATAACTTATTGTGGACAGTATTAAAGACGAAATAATAAGTCCCAAAGTGGAAAAAAACGGCTCTTAATTTCATATATACACATAGATTAGTATACATAAACATAGAAATAAAAAAAAAATAAAAACAAGCATTTCATAAACTGCATTAGGGTGAATCATTGGGTCCAAATTAAGTGCTAATGCCAACAATGAAAGAAAAATGGCCGGCACCTCGGATGCCAATTTTCTTTTTCACCCGTCTAAATCAGTTAATTCAAACCACATTGTACGTTCCACAATCCCCAGGCCACCCACCTGATTAAACAGTCCACTACTGAGATGACTCATTATCCTGCTCAATCTCAGAACCAGGCTCTTCCTCCTCAAAGCAGTCAACTCCATACGCCCCATGTCCGTCATTCCCAAAGGCCCTGACGTGGTCCTTGAGCGATCTCTTGTGCTTGAAATCCGATCCACAGATGCAGTACCAGAGTTTCCCGCAGTTCTTCTCATGGGTTCTCCAATCACCCCGCACGGCAAAAGCCTTCCCGCATTTCCTGCACATGAACGGCTTGATCCCGTGCTTCCTTTTGTAGTGAGTTTGGAGGGTTCTGAAATCTTTCAGGGGTTTGGCTCTCGGGTGGTCTATGTTGTTCCTGCAACCTGTTGCACAGCAGTAGCATGGCAGCCTCAGCATTGCCGTTGGTTGAGTGCCCCGCAGAGATTCCGGCCCTTTTCTGTACTGAGATCCGTGCCCCCACATGTGCATCTGTGTGGCAAAATTAAAAGCAGTACTCAAAATCCCAGACGGGGGCACGAGGAAGTTTCCCCTTCAAGAAGCCTGAATATAATGCTAAGCATGGCATTGTTATAGAGAGGACCATTTTAGGCCTAACATCGCTGACCATACACTTGGGTTTTACAGATAAAAATCCTGAAAGCTTAATGAGTTCCGTTTTTCCGCTGATGCTATTTTATGCTTATTATTTTTGGGGTTTTTATAAAATCAGTGCGAAAAGCCTGGATCTTGATATTATATGAAGCAGAAAGCAAACAACTGCTGGGAGTTTCCAGGTCTCCCGAAGCGGCTCTACTATTTTAAGGTCTAGTGACGGATTGAGCATCCTACTTATCCTGACTTTAAATGAAAATAATCTGCAGCCAGGAAAAACTGGTAAATATTCAGTTTGAAACAGCTGCCAATCTTAATAACGCAAACTTCAAGAAACAAAGGCGTAATTGTTGTGACGTTCAACGAAAAAAAGTGGGCTAACTGACCAGGTTATATCAGTTGGACAAAGCAGATCTGTGAAGATCCCCAAAAAATCAATAAAGAGAAAAGCAGATTACGTAAAAGCAAAATTAGGGATAAATTATTAGTAATAACTTTTGAGATAAAGCTCTAAGGCGTTAAAACCCTAGTCCCTAAGGACCCATACAATCATTCAACCAAGCAATCCAGAAAGACAAAATTGAAAGTAAAAGTTTGAAACTACACCAGAAAAGATGTGGGCGAAACAAAGAGACACATTGGTTTACTCTTTTTCTGCAAAATCAAAAGGAAGAAAAACAAACGTGTAAAGAGAGTAGAGGTGAAATGATAAGGAAAATGCGGAGCTTTTAGTTTTGTCGTATGGACTTTTTCTTGCTGGAAACAAATCAAAATCGGACACATATACCTGCATGTTGTTGTATCTATTGAACGTCTTGAAGCAAAGAGGGCATGAAAACTGAGTAGGGCCAATCAGAATCTGGGCTGGAGTTGGGATCCAGTACTGGCCCTTGTTGAGTGGGGCCGTGGCATACCCATCGTCAGCAACTGTAACTTCTCCCTTGTGACTGAAATCCACGGTGGAGGAGGAGAGTCTCGAAATCAGCTCGGAATCGGAAAAATTACTACAAGGAGTCGAAAGCCCTAAATCCAGAGTTACTGTCACAGTTTCATCTTCTTCTTTTTCTTCTTCGATGCTTTTCATGTTCATATCCACCTCCATAGCACTACCAAATGACGATTCCTGATCTGCAGACTGCCGCCTGGGGGGGTACAAACTGAGGAGTGGGAGAGCCTCTATTTGTGGTGGAGAGAGGGGTGAAGGAGACTGATACTGCGTGAAAAACAAAGAAGTGCTGTGGACTTGGCTGGGGGAACAGACGTCGAAGTTATATGGAAGTGGTGTTGCGGAAGAAGAATTAGTTGAGTGGTTGAGGAGAGGGTTCATGGGGTTGAGATTCTTGAACCAACCATTATTGAGGTCATTGGTGTAGGGATCTGCCATGATGAGGCCGCCTGGAGACGATGCAGAGGTGATTGAAGAGAGAAAATTGACCAGAGAGGATCATAACAAGAAAACCATGCGGCCAGAGTTTAAGGGAGCTGAGAGAATAAAGGGTAGATGAAAAGACTTGAAGCTGATAAATAACATTGCAAGGAGGGGCAAGAGAAAGTAAAGTTCACCGCGGGGGTTCACAAATCAGGGCTCAAAATTTATTGAACTTTAAAATATTTTTGAGGTCAATTCAAAATTTATGAAAATATATTTGAGATCAATCTCGCTACTTACTGAATATTAAGCTTTAGTTTCATTTCTAAAAAATTGAATTCAACGAAATTTGAGTAACCATTGAGTTAGAGTTGCTACTCCAAGACGATTCTTTATCGTCCTTAATATCCATTGAATTAAAAAGGAGAGGCAAAGTTTTTTTTTATATCATTCTTAAAATTAATCAAGATTAAACCAATTGTACGGTAACTTCTTGTGAAATTTCAAATCAAGAAAGAAAATAGGGACCAAGAAAAAGGCAGGAAAATTAGGGTTGATTTGTGTCACCCCAGTGTAAACATGACTTTCGACCAAGAGAAGATAGAACTAAAGAGGAGTAATTAATTGTAATTAATTGCGTGTAATTGGGGGTTTCCTGGGAAACAGAGAGTGAGAAAGGAAGGAGGCAAACGCATTGATAGGCGAGTAGTGGTCGGCTTGGCATTACCAGTACGAAGACTACAGGTCAGAGAGGACTGTCCCTACCCGTATATCATCACTTCCCAGTCACTTTTCACACCTTCTTCAGTATAATTTCCTTTGCATGCACATCAAACTTTTGTTCAATCCTTCGTACGCTCTCTGCCGTTCCGAGTGTGTGCATGCGCGAATGGCTTGGCAGTTGGCTGCTTCTTTTTCTTTGTACAATCAGATGAGGCCCCCATTGGAACACACATTAATTCCTGAGGAATGCCGTAGTGTAGTAACCATCATATGCTATGTAGTTACAGGCATTGCTTCCACCAACCACCCTGCTTCGGATACACATATAGTCTAGTGATGCACGTGAAAATGGAAAATAATACTAAGTGTTGACGATGATGAAATGTACTGTGCATATTGGGACCCAGAAGGCTCAAAATATTAAACAAGGGTGGAATTACCTGGCTTTCTTTGATTTAAGATTTTGATGGGATGAGAACGCAGGAAATTCTAATTAGTTAGGGATAAAAATTAATTTTAGTCATTAAATTTTGATGGAATAAAAATTTTAATTTATTTGAATTTGTATAATTAAATATATATATATATATAGATCATATAATAGTATATAAATATAAGAATTAGTTTTAGGGTGCCTATATAAAAATGTGAGTGTACGTGTTTATATAATAGTCGATTTGATTGTAAATTGATGTGATCAGAGGGGGGCAGCGGAAGAATAAAAAAATCAATTGAACCCAAATTGAATTTTAAAAATATGAACCGTGCATCAAAGTACTTGACCCAACGTATTGAAACAAAAATTGAACCCAAAATTAGATAAACGACGTGATAAGAATGTCACAATTGATACGCCGAGATCAATTGATACGTGACAACTTACACAAGAATCACCCTTATTGAATTGATTTGAATATTCTCATCTTTAGAGAAAATTGAGTGATACTATAACTCTCAAATTTAATTATCAAATTCTCCTTATTCAACTGAACAAAAACACTATTTATATTAAATTCTATTAGACCCTAATTTAAAAAGTCCACATGACCCAAATTATTAATAAAACCCATTATAAGATAAAAATAAAAAATAATAAATGTCAAAATAAAATTAGACAAATCCCTAGATTGTGTCATATCCTTCTTTTTGTGGGCGAATTGTCTTTAATTCGAGCTTGTATCCTACTGAATCAAACATTAATCTTTGGGAGCTTCTCAACTCTTTATCATTCTCTTTAAACTTCAACTTCATCTTCCCTTAAGTCTAACACAGCAATATCAGTAGAGAACCATATAGAGGAATATGAAAAAGCACTGATGACTTTATCTAGATACACATATGAAAAAGCACTGATGTCCACATTGAAAGCAATTAAAACACAACCAAGACCGACTTTCAATATACGAATCCAATACCTTAAATGTTTTGTTGTACTCCTTCTCATTTGGTTTATATTTCTTAGCATAATAGTACTTTGAAGGTATATGTCTATTTCTTGTCATCTCGTGTAGGATTGTTCCTACTTATAGTTCAGGATTCCATTTGATCTAAACAATTGTGTATTTTATTCACAACTCTAAGCATTTTTTGGATTTCGCCAAACATTAGTTTTTTTAAAATATGCGTGATTAAACATCCTATAGAAATAAGTACAAATAGATTTCTCTTTCTTTAATATATTTTCTCACTCTTGTTTTCTTTTCCTCTGTTTTTTCAATTTTTCCAATTTTCTTCTCGCGATTTTGTATATATATATATTTTTGCTCTCTCCTTATTTTTCCTCAATCTTTTTTTTTCACATTTTTCCACTGTTTTTTTCCTGTCCTTTTTATATTTATTTTTTACTCTCTTTTTTTGTGATTTTCCTTTTTTTTTCAAATTCTTCTTTTTTTTTTTTGAATTCTGTTTTTTTTAATTTTTTTCTCAATTCGGATCGGGTATCAAATTAAAATTTGTTACAACTAGTTTTGATACCAACTGACGTAATCAAAGGGGAGATAGCAGAAGAATAAAAATTAATTGAACTCAAATTGAATTCCAAGAACGCGAACCGTGCATTAGAGTGCCCGGCTCAACATATTGAAACTAAAATTAAACTCAAAATTGGATAATCGGTGTTATAAGTCAGCTAAAATCGATATGTCTAGATCAATTAATACATCTCAACTCACACAAGGAGAATCAATTTGAAGATTCTCATCTCCAAAGAAAATTGAGTGATTTTATAACTCTCAAATTCAATTATCAAGCTCTCCCTATTCAACTAAACAAAAATATTATTTATACTAAATCCTATCGGACCCTAACCTAAAAGGCTCATGTGGTCCAAATTATTAATAAAACCCATTATAAGATGAAAATAAAAACATTAAATGTTAAAATAAAATTCGACGGATACCTAAATTGTGTCATAAATAGACGTAAAAAATGAGTTTTGAGTATTTGCGTGTGTATCTATAAGATAATAATTTGAATAAAATCTTGTGAGATTGTATATATGTTTGGACTAAGTACATTTTCATGAGATGAGAATGAAAGTAAATTAAGAAACAAATATATTTGATATGTTTTTGGCTATGCTTGTTTTTAGTTTTTTGTGTATGTTCTTAGATATTTTTTTGTCTCGAAAATTGTATAAAAATAAAAGAAAGATAGAAATAAATTTAAAATGTATAATAATTGTAGTTTCTATTATTTTGAAAGTTGGTGAGAAATATTATTACATGGAAAAGATGTGTGACAACTCAATCTTTTTTTGGGTGCAAATCTTGTTGAGGTATAAAGTTGGTGCAAGAATTAAGAATAGTACAAAAGTAGAAGAAATGAGAGAAAAAAAAAAGTATTTTAACAAGTAGTAAATTTAAAAGTGTGTTTCAATGGAATAAAAATCTAAAAGTGGCATCCAAATTTTGGCTGCAGAAGATGTGCAAATTATTTCCTCTTCAATTCCGGAAACAGTGTTAATCATTCTTTGTTGTTCAATATTCTTCATATTCCAAACACAAAACATCTGTTATTTAATTAAATTATAGGAGAGGCAGTTGTAATAATATTCTTTTATCATTATATTCAAATGACAGTAGTTTATAAGCTTTATTCATGTCAGGTTAAATTTTTAGGGGGGAAAGGAAAAAACAATATTATTTTCCTCATTAAGGTCGGAGGATCACACATAATGTTAAGAGTTTCTCTAATTTTTTGCATTGATTTTTAATTTCAAGCCACGTAGCATACAAAATTAGCAGACTCAAATTTAACTTTTACCCTTTTCTTTCTATCTTTTTTCTTTGGGAAATGCTAAAAAACTTCAAGACCAAATCTACCTACCAGTTACCAAAGTTAGCAACTTTTTCACGCCACGATTAAATACAATACTAAACATTTTGTCAAAAGTTGGGAGACAGCCTTAAATTAATCAAACAAAGGGTGATGGGGATTCCTTAAAAAATTAATAAAAAAATGATAATCATGGGGATTGACACCAAAGTTTGCAGCTATTCGTCTGTAGATTTTGGGGTTTTCACATTCGAGATATAAGCAGGATTAATTGTGTGGAAGACATTCAATGCATTGTTTCTTTGCATGTTTATCTTATCAAGACAGAAACAACATAGTAATAATATTTGAAATATCGTGCTTCCGTAAGGGCGATATGTTATACATTAATTCTTTTTTCAACTAGGAATTGCATAAATAATATTGGCTATGCTTTGATTTCTTTTGAATTGTATATTTTTAGGTATATTTTTTTTTAAAGTTGAGAAAAAAAAGAGAAATTAAAAATGTAATGAATCAAATGCATGTATATTTTGGGAAATGGGCATGTTCGTCCAGAACAGTGTTCTGAGAGTGTTCTTCCTTTTTTCTTGATAATTTGCTTATTTATAATTAGTTGAATTTTTTATTATAAAATTTTGCTTTTATTATTTTAACTAATATTTTAGTTTTAAAACAAGTTTCAATCTAGTGTTGCTTACCAAGTTTCTTCCTTATGCATTAAAGTGTATTGTCTCAACTAATGTATAAAAGCTTAAATTTTTTTTACTTTAATGGTAAGATTAATATACTAAAATATACTAAAATATTCAATAAGATTGTATGTTTGACTTCTACTCATATGTGTGGATATTAATTAACTATAATTAAATTAAAATAAAATATGATTGTAATGTACTCTTATAATATTTAATATTTATTGTAATTTGTTTTAATGTGTTTGTGCATTCGTTAAGTTATAAAACAATTGAAGAATATTTAAAATTATTATAAAAATTAAATGGTAATTAAATTAACTATTATTAACAATACATTGAGAAAAAACAGAAATTTAAAAAAAAAGGAAAAACAAGCACATTCTGCCGCACCCGAAAACGTGTGCAGCAACCCAAACAGTTCTTTGGAGAATTAAAGTTTGATCATGTAATAAAAAATTCATATTCGTACAATAATAATAACTACAATTAGTGGTTTTTTTTAATTACGAATATGTAGTTGCAGAAAATATTTATTTATAATCGCTTGGTATTACCAATGTGAGATTTTCTGCCATTTTGTGGACAGGAATATGTTTGTTGTTCCTAATATTCCGACCCTTCTTGTCCGAAGATTTACCAACATTGTTGTCTACCCATGATTCCTCCTCACACATTTCTATACACCAGATTTTATTTTTCATTTCACTATAGGGTTTTAATTTTTATAATTTCCATTTCCCTTTGTGGTCGACACTATTCCATGATGATGATTATTTTATTGTTTGGTGAGTATAACCATGCAAATTATATTTAATATGTATGCATAAATATGTCTATGTATATAAAGGGTGATTTTGTGTGTGTGTGTGTGTGTGTGTGTTTTTTTTTTTTTCTTTTATTTAATTTGTCTTCTACCTGACACCTACTTTTTTCTTTTTTCTTTTTGTCTGTATGCTTATATTCCCGATCATCAGCCATGCAGTGCAAGATCTCTGCTAAGAACCAAAATCACTCTCTCTACCACAAAACCGTTGGGAACGTTTGGGGTATAACTTAATGACTGAATGAAGATTATCTAATCCTTGAAGTAGTTGTATTAATGAAACAAGTTATTCAGTTTAAGTTCCATTGGATTCTAAAACATATTGAAATTAATTTTTTTTTTGAATCTGACCTCGCTCGCTGCTTGATTTAGCTCAAGATTTATAAAAATTTGAGAGAAATTAGGTTTGAATAGAATTTGAGGTCAAGTTGATAATCGTCATTAATTTAATTACACTCCTAACTTGAATTGAGGGTGCGTTTGTAGTCATAAGAATAAATAAAACATATATATATATATATATATATATAAATATTTGGATTATTTATATGTGAAATTTTAGCTGTTCTTTGTATTTTAATGCTTATTTTTCTTTATAAAAATCATTAGCGGACGTTTACAATTGTCATGGCGTCGTCAGCCGATTCACTAAACAATTAATTATTAAAGAGAAGAGGATTTTCCACTAAGTAAACTGATCACTAGATGTATCATTGAAGATCAGTATGAAACGGGGTTCACATTTTCTTCTAGGTTAAATGATGGAACTCCGCGTGAATTGGATGCTTGTTTACGCTTTATGCTGTAGCATCAAATGTAAAATACGTAAAGTTAAGAAAAACGAACACAATAATTATTAACACAATTCAAAGAAATCTTTTGATGTTTGTAGGGCTCCAACACAGGAAAACTCATCACTGACTCGATTGCAGTGACCCACCCACTAAGTCAACATTTCCTCGACTTCAACCTTGGAAGCACTCACGCAATCTCTCCCTTTAATGTATTTAATCAGTCGCCTCAACAGGACCTAACTTTAGGTTGAATTCTACAAGGCTTAAACTCACAAACGACTTCCTAACAAGATCACTCAACTCAATATAAAAAGAGTATGTGTATGTTGGTGGTGGTGGGGAAAACAACCCAGGGGATGACCTTAGTCTCAAAGTCTCGATCTCCGAAACCATATAGGTGTCAATGACTGATGTAGTTCTTGAGTTTTGGAGGCCAGCACCATTTCAACCCTTCTTTCTGAACGAGATTTTTTTAATTTCATTCGCAGAAATTACTATAGGTAAGGAATGCAAGAGAGTTATGAAATCTTAATCAGATGCTCCAAATCCCAGTTGGTGCTATACATTCTGGATCTCTTGAAATCATGGGAATAAATCTTAAAACTGTAGAAACGAAGATTACATGATATTTCTTTCATAACTTCCATATTACAAAAACATTTTTCATAATTATTTTACCACATTATACCAACACATCAACACTTAAGCTAACATCTTCGCTTAACCTACGTGCTTTAAACTTCCTTTAATCAAACAAGCATCTCTATGGTGGTTTTACTATTGAGTCCTTATTCATTAATTTGAGAAGTGTCTTCTTGTGATTTCAATTTGTCTTTGTTGTCCCTACAAGCGTTTCTGTTGGGCTTACAATGCAGGTGGAAAATCCTAGCCCTGATTTTGTAATCCTCTTATATGGGTCCCCTTTGCATACTTCCGGGGCATTAATGTACTTAGATGGGCCGTTAAGGTTTTCTCAGCGATGCAATTGATACCACATGGGCGGTTATATACTTTGATGGGCCCATATAACCCTCACATACTAGTAATCTTGACGCAAAGTATTTTTTTTTTATAAAATACGATGTTTTATTTGCTATAAAAAATTATTAAGAATAAAATAATTTTAAAGACAATAAAAATGAAAAAATAGTGAATTGAAAGATATAAAAATATAAGAAAAATATTATATTAAAAGAGAATAAATAAAGATAGAAATATAGAAGGTGTTTAAATAAAAACATTACATGAAGTTAACTTTGCACAAATAAAATCATGCTTGTAACTTTAATATAATAATAGAAATAAATAAATTTGAATGAAAGAAACAAGAGAATAAATTTTAATTAGTAAGTAAATCAAATAAATGAAAATTAAGAATAGAGTGAAGAGGATTAAATGTATTCAAGTAATTAGGAATTGTACAACAAAAAATTCTTATTTGCTTAAAGTATAGTTTAGATTTAGATTAAACTATATAAAATATTTAAAATAAAGAAATATAAAATCAGTATAATTGAAATTTGAGCAAAAATTAAGTTAAAAGAAAATTGAAAAATAAAAATTTTAAAACAAAAGTAATTGCATAATTTTATTTTGTGTAACTAAAAATCTTATTTTCATAATAGTATAGTAATATATCATGGCTCTACCACTTTAAAAATTAGCTTTTGTTATTTTAATCGGTTTCCTAAAACACCCTCTTAATTAAATATTTATATTTTTTAATAACTAATTTTGATATTATATATAATTGAATTGAAATTCCTTTTTTTTTCTCCTCTCCTTTGTTATTATTTGAAAGTATTTGGTAATGTTTGTTTTGATTTTTTGGTGTGTAATTTTTAATGTATTTTTTTAAAAAAAGTGTGTTTTTCGGGTGAAAAAAATTGAAAATAAGCATAGCCTTTCTTTCTCCTTTAACTAACATTAATTTTTCTTTCCTCATCTATTTACTACCTCTATTTTTTCCTTCCTATCTTTTTTTTTTTTAAATATATATATAATATTAAATAATTTTATTTTGTTATTGAACTACTAAAAAAATAATAATGCTATATATTATTACAATATTTGAAATTACATACATTTTTTTAATATATTGACATGTATGTAAGTCAAGTCATCCGAGTTGTTCAGATGGGAAACTTTTGGCCCTGTGTGGGAACATGGAAATTTCCAGGCAAGAGTCGTGGGACTCTACACTCCCATTGGGACACGATTCTCCCATCCTCTGGGTTGTCCGTCTTTACTTTTGATACTTTTGAATGATTTTTCATGTTGGCTTTGAAAACAAAAATTGTCATTTAGCGTGCTTTTAAAATGTAATGAAATTTAGAGTTATATTAATGTGCAAATTGAAGAAAAATGTGTTGAGTCGATAGATTGGACGAAACAATTCCAAAAACCAAAACTAATCATAGAAATCTAATTTATAAGAAAAAAGGAATTATTCTAACTTAAAAAGTTAAATAAGTTTTAAATATTAAATCAACATTTAACAATCCTTCTATAAGAACTTCTTTGTAAGTAATTTTACAATTTACAAAGCACCGTCCAAACAGAATTCTTCTAATAAAATAAATAAATGGCACACCGAACCGTCCGCCGTTCGACCAGCCTTCGCCTTTCGCCCGAGGTAACGGCGAGTACTGCGTCCCGCTCCATTTCCCTCGCGAAGTTCCGGGAGGCCGGTGGCGGAGGGCGGGGAAATCCTCGGGTTTCAAGGTTAGTGTGAAAATGGTGGGTGGTTTTTTAATATAGATTCTGTTTTATTCGTCAATAATGTAGTTATGTGAGTTCAGTTTCTCTGGATCTGGCACAAGTCGGGGCTGTAGGACTGTCCCTGTTCTCGATTGTCTCTAATAGTGTTGAAAAAATATTTTGGCTTGTTCGCATTTGAGTTGTTAGGGACGCATTTATATTTGGGTCACTGATGGCTTATTGCTTCTTGAGACCTCCGCTGTGGAAGAGCCTCGAACGTTTCTGGACGGGTGGAGAATAAGGTCTTATGCGGGTGGTGAATGTTGTGGGGTAGATCTGAACGCAATTTTACTTGCGTTTCAACTTGACGTACATTTTGTGACTGTACTGTGTGTCCAAGTGTGGAGATATAGTCATTACTGTGTGCGATGCTTCTTGTTTCGCGAGATAAATTGTTTTGGACTAGGGCTCGTTTTCCAAATACTGATTTGTAGTGTAACTCTTTTTTTCTTCAAGAATTAGATGTGGTACCACGTGGTCTGCGTGTGATCTAGGCTTCCAGCCCCTTGGTAGGTTTATATGGGAGACTTCCTAGCGAGTTCTCTGTCTCTTTATGAAAAGAATGGCCCAATGCTAAGAGGTGTTCTGTTTGGGATGCGACAGCGTTTACTATCTTGTGAATGCACGGTGCGAGCGAGTTGTTAAATTACTTTATGTTCCCTGGGGTGTATGTTTCGGGGAATGGGTTTTGAATTCGTTTCTTTTGTGCTTTGTTGGGTCCCGTATTACGTTTGAGACTTGAAATAACTGTTAACGGTTCAGCAGACAAATGGTCAAACTTACCGGGTTTTTTTTTTTTTTTTTTTTTTTTGTGTAATGGTCTGACATCCAACTTTATGTACCTTCAGGATTGTTGTATAAAATTACTATGGTTGATAAGCACCAACACCCATCCGTTGCTCTGAAGGTAGCTAGCCAGCTACATCTTACCCCCAGCTTCTACCAGGATGTGCAATCTTGCTATGGCGGCTTCCAACAGCCTTCATTGGGTCAGAAGAGATTTGCATATGGAAATTATACAAACGCAGGATTACTGTATCCTATGACTTGCCGAACCACTCAAGATCATCATTGATTTCTGCAAATGCTTCACACGTATTTGTTCAGGCTCCCTCAGAGAAAGGCTTTGCCAGCTTTGCCATTGACTTTCTCATGGGTGGAGTTTCTGCTGCTGTGTCAAAAACTGCCGCTGCCCCTATTGAGCGAGTGAAGCTTTTGATCCAAAATCAAGATGAAATGATTAGATCTGGCAGACTCTCACAACCATACAAGGGAATTGGAGACTGTTTTGCAAGAACAGTTCGGGATGAAGGAATTGTATCATTGTGGAGAGGAAACACTGCAAATGTCATTCGTTATTTCCCAACCCAGGTTCACTTGCACTCCTATCTGCGGGATGCAACGACGACCCTTTCCATATGGTCTTCACGTCTGACTAAACATTGTTGAATGTTGGCAGGCCTTGAACTTTGCATTCAAGGACTACTTCAAGAGACTCTTTAACTTCAAGAAAGACCGTGATGGCTATTGGAAGTGGTTTGCTGGAAATCTTGCATCTGGTGGTGCTGCAGGTGCTTCCTCCCTGCTCTTTGTCTACTCCTTGTATTATGCTCGTACACGTCTGGCAAATGATGCAAAAGCTGCCAAGAAGGGCGGTGAGAGGCAATTCAATGGTTTGATTGATGTTTACAGAAAGACACTGAAATCCGATGGTGTTGCCGGCCTTTATCGTGGATTCAACATCTCATGTGTTGGTATAATTGTCTACCGAGGTTTATACTTTGGCATGTATGATTCTTTGAAGCCGGTGATACTAATTGGATCCTTGCAGGTTAGTACATTTCCGTGCTTATTGTATTTATTTTTAATATTGACTTGGAATTTCACTTACTGGATATGAGGATACGATGTGTAGTTGTTAATTTAGTTTCCATTGTCATCCAGTTTTCAAAATGCAATATCATAATTTAGGGGTCAAAGTTTGAACTGCCATCGTTTTGCTGATTGGTATTCAGGCTTGGGTTCTTAGATTTTCAGAGTTCCTCCCTGGATTGCATAGACTAACATATGCCTGTCTATGATTACAGGATAGTTTCTTTGCCAGTTTTGCCCTTGGTTGGCTCATCACGAATGGTGCAGGCCTTGCCTCTTACCCAATTGACACAGTTCGTAGAAGAATGATGATGACATCCGGTGAAGCTGTCAAGTACAAGAGCTCTATGGATGCATTTGCTCAAATTCTTAAGAACGAGGGGCCCAAATCTTTGTTCAAGGGTGCTGGTGCCAACATCCTTCGTGCCATAGCTGGTGCTGGTGTGCTTGCTGGTTATGACAAGCTTCAGTTGATCGTTTTTGGAAAGAAGTACGGTTCTGGTGGGGCTTAAGTAATACCACCTTCCATTACCGTAGGCAAACAGATGGTGATGAAATATCCTATTGTAGTTAGTCTGAGAATTCTTTCAACGTGAAGTTTCACGCATTTTGAACAAGTTAAATATCTAGGCTGGGTCTGAACCTTAACATTATTTCCCTTTGAGGGGTGTTTCTGTTCCGGGAAGAAGATTATGTTGCCGTCGTTTAATTTTTATACCTGAATTTGAACTCCCTTTGCCTGCTTGAAAGAATTGTATGCTCTTATTCCGTTTGCAGTGGATTATAAAATTATTCAAATTTGCTTTTTAATGGATCTTTTGCAGCTGACCTAATTCCCATTAGAAGCACTATTTGAGCCCCTTTGTGCATAGACTATGCTTGGGAAAGGAATTTGCGTTGGGAATAATATTTGATAAATGTCACGTTGAAATGAACAATATATTTTGATTTATTTAAATATATAAATAAAATATATAAGAATTATTTAATAATGTAATAGTATATAGAGATAGTAATTAATTTTTAAGATATAAATGATATAAATATGAGTGTATATAATATATATAGATATTGAATTAATCGTAAACATGTATAATAATTCAAGAGTAATTAGTTAATTATATATTTTAAAGATAAAAATTTTATATTTGAATTTAGAAAAAACATTTGTTGATATGATGTTTGGTAGTATCAAGTTTGATAACAAATGAGTAATTGAAAATATAACTTTAAATATAGTGATAAATGTTTTCTTGCTTTTCACATAACCATTGTTTTGTTTAATACTTAAACAATGCACACTTTTTTATTATTATATTTTTGTAAAAAGATATATCTAAAAACACGTACGTGTGGTTGCAAATTTACAGGATACGTGGAACAGAAGACGTTATAAGCATTAAAAATGGAAATTCTTAAAATTTGACGAAATATCTTGTGAGTTGAACTGAATCTTTGAGATTATTTATTCAATTTAAATGTATATAATATTTCAAATGTATAAATATCATTACACACGTCATGTACAAAAATGTATGAGATATTTCAAACGTGTATAATGTCATTGGCCAACTGCATTCTTGCTAGATTAACGAAGTCAAAAATGACTCGTCTTCGCCTGGAGGTCCCACCAACCTTTATACTCGCAAACCCCAAACTCAGTTGATTTCATCTCAAAAGGAAAAGAAAAAGGCAAGCGCAAACACACACACACACACACACACTCTCTCTCTCTCTCTGTTCCAATCCCAAAAGGAACAGATCTATGAAACATTCCAATATTACTTCGAGTATGTACTCTGCAGGAACGGGAACACAATCCACGAATTTGTACTCTCAGATAATGGCGACTGTAACAACTATGGTCCATGGTAGTGGAGTATGTGAATTTTGGTTATTCAGACGTTGCTCGGTAACTTTCCGATGCGATGCCAGAGATGGATGTTGTCCCACGGAATGCGAGTGCATATGTCCAAGCTCAATGTGGCAAAGAAGCATTGGCTTTTATTTGAGGTGCGGGAAACGAGAGTTTAGCCTAATGACGTACCCACGGCTAGCAGCTTCTCTACCCGTGCACAATTTGGAGCATTTGGTGTTGGAATTGGGGACTCATGATACATTGAGAAACATAATATCACCCTGAGTGTTGTTCTTGGAACAACTTTGGTTGACATGTATGCTGAGCGTGGTAAAATTACCAAGGCCCTTCAGGTTTTCAATGATACATACTCCTGGCAGAAAGGGTGGCTTAGGCTTAGCATGCCTCGTCATGCTTTGGAGAGATGATTAATGCTGGTCTAATGGCAGATGAATTTTAAACCTTGGGGGTTTGGTCAAAAGAGGGCAGCAAGATATTTCTCAAATGAGCTCCGTGTTTAACGTTCTCCCTCATAATTTAGCACTATTCTTGCACGGTTGGTCTTCTTGGTAGGGCTGGTCTTCTGAAGAAGGCCATAGAACTCCAAAGCATGCCCATGTAAGCAGATGCTGTGGTCTGAAGAGCCGTTTCTTTTGCCAGTAGAATCCACGAAAACATTCAGTTGGGGGGAAAGCCACCATGAAAGTTCTCGAGTAGGATCCAGGCGACACTGGAATATATGCTTTGTCTGCAAACATTAAGCAAATAGGCGGTCCATAGCCGTGGAGGTGAGGAAAACGTGAGGGAGAAATGAGTGGAGAAGGCCGCTGATTGCAGCTCCGTTGAAGTTGATGGAAATCTTTGAATTCGTAGTCAAGAGATGAGTTTCATACCCAGTCAATCCAGATATATGAATGGCCGGTTCATTAGTGAAAAACAACGGAGCTTGGAGCATGTTCATCCCATCTGAAGCATGCGTTCCTGTTTTGGTTATATAGTTGTTAGCTGGTCCATCCGAATACCCCAAGTGAGACTACTGATAATTTTCTTCAGGTAGGTATGCCTTCTGCGCGTGGATTGGATTTAAAAAGAAAAAAGAAAAAAAAAATTCAACAGAGTTAGACATTCAACAAAGGCTCTTCTAATCATGCTTAAATTATATCTGACCTCTCTGTTCGACAAACACGAAAAGAAAATAAAATCTAGGCGTAAAACATCTCTGAATTTCTTAAGAAAAGAGAATTTCAAGACATAAGACTGTTACCCCCTACAGAATTATGATTCATGACAGGAAAAAATGAAGTGCAAAATATAACAAAAGAGCAGCCAAAAATTGTTTGGTCGCTGTGTCACCCAATAACAAGTTCACTGGACTCTTCTTACCAAGCAAAAACACGATAAACTTAATAGACTCCCTTCAGTCAACTTGTAAGAGCCAGCAGAAATACACCTGGACTGAACTCTCCTGTTAAATCAACTTGGATGGGGGTAACATGCATTAGTAGAGATACTCGTCATCCAAGGACAGATACAGATACGTCAAGAACCAGAACGTGGAGGTAAAATATTAGGTTCCACTAAATTCAATTCCTGGATTTCTTCTTGGATTTTGATGAACTCTTTGACTGCGCCGTGCTTGTATTCTGAGTGTTTCCTTTAGAGTTAGCTACTTGGTTTGATTTTGAGTTGGCGTTGCTATCAGCTTCTTTAACAACTGCACCCTGAGAACCCCTGATTTGAGCCACTCTCTTGTCCTTCCTCTTTGGTCTATAACTAGATCTTTCCCTCTTAGGCAGCCACCTTTCTGGATCTGGTGGAGGACCTGGATTGGCAGGGTCAAAGCCTTTTGGATACTTAGGCTTTCTCTTCCTTTTCTTCTTTGCTTTCTCCTTATTCTTTGGCTCGTATGCTTCAGCAATACTCACACCAGGACCATTCTCAATGTGCTTTGCACCAGAAGTTTTCTCTAGACTCTCTATGTCTATTCCCTTTAGACCAGGTAGCGGTTTCAACTTCTTCTCATAAGATTCAGCCTTTTCAAGGTCTGTATGAGCAGCAGTCTGAATAAGCCCTACTAAAGCCTCAGTGCTTCCATGGTTTTTTATAAGCTCCTCATAGAGATGAGCTGCCTCATCCTTCTTTCCATGCCTAAGCTTGAATGCAGCGGCCTCTTGCATGATAACATCAAGCTTATCGTCTTCAGTCATTGCACTAGACCACCACTGTATTGCAGAATCCAACACAGCATCAGCACCATCAATATCTACAGCACGTTCTTTGAGTGACACAAGGGTGGCAACAGTCGCGGGCTTGTGTTGAATATCTGGAATTTTTAGCAGAGACTCAGCTGCTATTTGAGCATGGCCTGCAGCAGCAGCAACCTGAGCCCTTGCGAGCAGGATGACCTTAGACTTCTCAGGAAACTTATTTGCAAACAGCCATAGAATTTCCTCCGCTTTATTAGCTTTATTCTCTCTTACATGCACTGCAGCTTGAAGAAGCACTGGCAGGACACTATTTGGAAACATATCCAGAAGTGCGGAGGCAAGTTGTCTGGCCTGCAATTCCTTTCTCAATTAGCTATATATTCAACAAGAACTAGGAGATCCAAGGATTGAGTATATTCTCAATGCTAAAGAGTAACATAACATGATATATGAAAAAATGGGCAGAGTCACCAAATGTATTACCTGATCCACCTTATTAGAATGAAGAAGCAGTAATAGGCGGTTAACATATATGGCTTCCCTCTGCTTTTGTGAGAGCTTTAGGTCAAGACCCCGTGCGAGCTGGAAGGTGTGAGGTCCTTCACCTTTCTCTATCAGTTTATCAAGTTTTCTTAAACCATCGGACACATCCTTGGGACCCTTGAATGCAATGAGGTTGCTTATTGACACTGCAAGTGATGATTCATCAGCCAGATTTTTCTTGATAACGTTGGAATATGATTCAAAAGCTTCTCGATTGTTTCCAAGGATCTGAAGAAAATTGACAAACTGATTGTTTCATTCTCCAAAGAAGCTTGAAAGCCAGTAAACCAGGAGTAAGTATCATTGTTTTACCTGTTGAACATATGCTAACTGTACAGCTATAGGGGCCAATTCAATTTCTACATCATCATCAGCTAAATTTTCTTCCATCAGTGTCTCCTGACCAATTCTGCCAAAATAATGTCAGCTTGAAGAACAAGTCGCAACAGATAATTTCATGCGCATGTGCCAAGGAAGGGGGTGGGGGTGGGGGCAATGACCAAACAATTCTCTACTTCATACATAGGTTACTTGCTCATTAAACATTTTCCAGTTCAAAACAGTTATCTGAGACACAAATAACTGCATATGTTTACCGTATAAATCAGGATCCAAGAAAGACCAAACAATGAATCAATGATGGAAGCAATAGCCTGATTTGAAAATTGATAAAAAAAAGTTTCCTACAGTGAATATCACCTTCGAGCTGACAACAGAAGTTGCTCTGCATCTTTAAGCAGATTTCTTTCTATAAGTGAGCAAGCAACATTATATGCAAGTTCAAAACTGCTGGTTGGTTTAACTCTAAGAGAATCCATTATCCCCTGCACTTCAGAAGCTTTCCCAGCAGAAACCAAGCCAGCAACAAGATTTATTTCTAAAGAATCTATCTTGGACTTCTGAAGTTTTTTATAAATATCAACACAATCATCCATTTTTCCTAAACGGAATAAAATCTGCGATTGTAACAACATATTTGCAGAGTTTCCTTCTTGCCCTTTCAAAGACTCCAAAGCTTCATCCAACCTATTTTGCCGATACAAGCAGTATGCCTATTCAGAAACAGAAGAAGACATAAATCCACAGGCATAGGCTTTAATCTGTGCCCATAAAAAAGGAACCTAAAAAAATAACCAGTCAGATAAATTTGGTAAGTTTTTAAATTCTTTTCTGGTCAAATAGTGAATAGGGTTCAACAGTTAATGGGATAAAGAAAATGACAGGATGGATGATAACAATTAATAAATAGATAGAGCCTGTCCCTACATTAAATTCCTCATAGGCGCTGAACATCCAAACTTATTTATTTTTGTAGAAAAACCAAATATGTTTTAAGAGAATGATGCAACTCTCTAACAGCAATACTTGCATGTATGGATATGACTGCAAAAGCTTCAGAACAGCTTCAATTATTGCACAAGGTAAGGTAGCATACTCTTTCTCTCAAACTACCTCTCTCTTCAAACAATTTATTCAATTTAATATGTCACCCATTTAGGAAATAGCTATCACAAAATTTCAGTTCTTCCAGTAAAGGGAACGAGGACAGCAGCATAAAATAATAGTACAATAACACTACATCTTAATCATCTAAATTCCAAAAGGCTGTCTATCTTTTACAAGGAGTTCTAGTAAAGTTAACCAAGACACCATATATTTTGACCTCGCAGACATAAATGAAACATAAAGCAATAACTCCCATCACAATCGCCTTCTAGTCTGATCAAATCTTAGACGAAAACAAGTCCATGTACCTCATACGCTCAATTCCCACAAGCCATTCAGTTGCACTAAATCCAAACTTACATTAATTCCCAAAAAGTAGGGAATTCGATGGTTATATCAGCTTACCTTCCCCAAAAACCGTAACATAGCAAAGCATGTGCATTGTGAATAAAGGGAGACAAATATAAAGGGATTTTAAGGCATTTTATTTCATTTTACGCAGCTAGCTTCATGCATATAAAATAAAGGGAGATAAAAAGGTAAACTGAGATCCCATTGTCTCTGAATCGTTTTGCTTATCTTAAACACAGAAAAATCAGGACAGAGATTGCAAAGCTGATGCACGGCAAGCGCACAAAAGTGAAGCTTTCAACATCTAAATCCCAAATTCATCGCCCAAAGAGATTTCAAAATGATAAAACATTGAAAACACGAGGTACAACATCATGTTCTTGCATCGCTTGTAGCTCGCATTGCACCAAAAATCACAAGAGGAATTTAAGAAAAAAATTGGATAAATTTATCGAACTAATAAACCAAACCGTACGTTGAAGAAACTGAAGTCAACCGAAGATTTCTTCGAAAGGTCTCGAATTGCTGATAAAGCTTCTTCGATGTTATCATTCTTAATCAAAGCCACAACTTTGCATCTAATCGCGTCCTCGTCTCCCGGCGCAATCGAAAGAACTTGAACCCAGAAAAAAAAAAAAAAAAACAGTAATTATTGAGAAGAGGAAACCAACTCTCGTAGCCGGATGAGTGTGCGGACAAGAGCGCGCAACTAGCTATTAAACCTACATACCTTGATCTGAGACTTTAACGGCTAGATCAAATTCGGACCGTTGTATGTGGCGATTGAGGGACGTGAATAGATCTTCAAGCGCCACCGGTGGGGCGGCACCGGCCGCCGGCTTCGATTTCTTCGGAGCCATTATTCGCTTTTGGTATCTGTAATCGTAATTCAGTCTGCTCCCCGCACTTTGAGAAACAAAGGGGTGGGCCTTGGGAATTTCTATGTCTCCTTATAACGGGCCTGGGTTAGCCCAAAATGAATTCCTCTCCAGCCCAACGTGAAAATGGTTTTCATATTTCATTCTTGAAAAATCCCACACATTGGGAAAAAATCATAGGCTATATTTATTTTTAAATTTTGGTATGTATTTTTAAAATATTTTTATCTTGACATTGTGTAAAAATAAGATGTATAAGGATAAAATTTAAAAAATACAATGATTATACTTTTAGGAGCCAAAAGTTGAAAACAAACGTAGGCATAATATTTTAAAATTATGTAGAATCTAAAAACCGCTTAATTTTCTGAAATGAAAATTTATATTTGTAAAATCTTCATGTGACGTAAAAGAAATTGGGTTCATTCAAAGATACAGTTGGTGCATTTGCGCTAAGTATTTAAATTGCAATAAGTATCACAATGTTGTATTGTAACCTGGCACCGAAATAATCCGTAGGTTGGAAGCAATCTATCTGTTTCATGTATTTAATTTTTTTTTTTAATTCCAGAAAATGTGAATGAGATATAACGGTTGGGACCAATATTTTTCCGTCTATTTTTTACTGAACTCGTCCATCCGTAAGGACCGTAACTGCTGGCTACCAATTCCGTGATAGCATCTTTATTGGGTGAAGAATATGTGAGGCAGGAACGAAGCCGATACCATTTGATGTCTCCGACTAGACTTTTATTCCCCTATTGACTTCAATAATCTTCAAATTTCTACACATAAAGTTAGATGGGAGAAATGTAATTTGGAGTGAATGCTGAGAACTTGGAAATCCTTTTATTGAAGTCAACTGGCTCTTGTAGTCATTTGACCAAATGGGAGTTGTTTAAAGAGCGCAGGATCGACGACAAAAACCTTGGGACCGGCCGGTGGGACATGTCTGGAGTAGCCATTGATGCTCTAGGTGCTGCAATGCTTGTCACATTATTCATACTGGACTTAGTGGCGCATCTTTCTTGGTCCAATCGTTTCCCCTTTCCAGATTCCAATTTCCAAACAACGCCATCAACCAGGATTGCCAAGGTCGCCTAGGTGCAATCAGATTAGCACTAGAGGTTCATGTTGGAATTTTAGATGCATAATATTGGTGTAGACACATAAAATTTTATGTCTAATCAAATCAGGGTACATAAAAAATATGGTACAAAATATTAATTAAACAATTTCTATTTATATTTTTGAGAATTTAAATGAACTTAATTCTTAAAATAAATAAATTGAAAATTGATATTCTTGTTAGAAGTTTAAGAGAGGAAGACTTTACAAGATTAAACCTATCAATTAAATTCTTAAATGTACTCCAAGTTGTGGTAACTAATAAGATCACGTAGCCACTTTATCTCTCTTTCATTTATAAACAGGGGCTAAACTCCAAGTGAGAGAAGACAGAGTTGAAACGATAAAACTCTTTCCAAATTATCTGGGATTCCTCTTCGTCAAATTTAAGGAGTTCCTCACCAAGTTCAAGTTGTTTTTCATCAAATTTAAAGCGTTCTTCGTCAAAAGTCTTCAAATTCAATATTTGATCCAAAATTACGACACTATGCCTGGAGATCAACTTTATTAAAGATCTAACAACTTTTGAAGAAGATTAACTACAAGCCTCTTTCTTGAATATTGTTCAAATTTCAAGCAAATGTTTTTTGAAAGAAGAATCAGAAGATTAAAGTTAAAGAATAAGACTCACAAAAATCAGTTTGATCCTAACCATTAATTTTGAATCAATTCCAACAGTTCATTCTTCTCGTCGGATTGCTCGGGCATCCGCATTACTGGCTCCTCGTAACTTCATATATCCTGGCTATAATATGCCCTTTTCTTTGCTGCAAGTCCTGGCCAACATCCACTATTTGACGGGCAAGATGAAGACTTAGATGCATGACCCGGCCCTCATGGTCCTCTCTTGTTGATTGAATGACAAGTTATATGCTTCCGTGCATTAATAATCTCAACCAGATGCAAGCAGAAGCAATTTTGTATCTTGGCCAATCTTTATTCTGAACTAATTAGATCGCTCCATATTGAGACAAGTAGATAGTCTCAATTCACTGATTATGGTTTTTGTTTTCTATTTGGTTGGATCTCTAAGTCTAATCAAATACTGCATTGGGTTTAAGCATCTAACGGAAAACCAGGGCAGAAGCCCTTATTAGTAGGAGCTTCGGGTACTAGAATCTGCATATAAGCCCTATGTCTATAGGTCAATATCTACACCGTTTCATCACTTTAATCTTCACCACCTTCAGAGCACTTAAAACATCCAAAATACACCTACAAACAGTTACCACTCCCTTCACCGAAGAAGCATTACCATAACTCACAACCACGACATCCTAAGTACGTAGATTGTAGAGCATTAAAATTGTTCATACAACTCGCCATTCCAACCACCAAAGCATGCAGTACTATTATAGCTTTTCACCCGTCAGTCCGCCACCATTGTAATGTTGTAAACCACTGCAAACTGGCAACTGGAGTAAATGAAGTTTAGCTCCCAAAAATAAAAGAAAAATCACAAACAGTATATTTTAGTTTAGTTTGGCAAAAGAAGTTGTACCATAGCTAAATGATACAAACCCCAACTAGAGGATTTGTAGTCTATTACCTCACCGGGTTCCTACCGTAACTGTAGCGGAGAGAAACATAGTTTTATATTCATTTGATTGTCATCTCTCGCCTCACTTTCCCTGGAATAAGTAAATAAATCAAAATTTTATAATAATTAAGAAAAAGCACGAGAAATCTATTCATGACGTGTAAACTTGTACTCGTGAAAGACTCACAATTATTTTTATCGAATGCAGGGTATCTCGATATGTGGTTGGATAAATATTACTTTTATTTAATTGTCCTCGGACAAGAATTCATTAACATGCAAACTTTTCATAATTATTGGACAGCCATGTGCCTTAATTCTAATTGTGCATAATTAATAAGATGACTGGAGTGATGATTTATTAAAATCTTCTGTTTGTCATCTAAAAAATATATACCATACATGTATTTGGCAATCGTCTAATTGGTAATTAAGTGTGAACTTACTTGGTGGGTAATGTTATATTTGAAATTGGAGTTTCAACTAAATTTTTATATTTTCTTACATCAAAATTCTCTTGCCAAAAGAGGGACTAGACAAGGTAAAAGTGAAGGTGATGATGCTTGATTACAACTAGGCCAACCACCAGAATATTCTTCGATTGCATATTATAGAATTACAAGATTATTGTCCCTTATTTGTGCAACAAAATTTTTGAAAATTGTGAATGAATTTGTCAGCATGTAGAAGAATTTTTTTGAAACTTGAAAGACTGGTGTAAGACTGGTTGAACTTCCCAATGAACTTAAATATTTAGTTATCAAAAAGTTGTTAAAATAAATAGTTCCCATTCTACTGCCCTTTTTTGTTCTCTCTCTTGATGAAAGTTACTCTTGTGCTTCAATCTCGCTTGCTAGTAGCTATTACAAACTATAGTTATATCATATTTAGTCAATAAAACTACATCCTTGACGGGTATTAATATGGCTGCTGCTAGGAGATCAGGAAACTACGAGCCCAGCCTTTGGGATGATGACTATTTGCAATCCATAACAAGTGTTTATGCTGTAAGTACTTCTCTAATTACATAAAGAATTATTAATACTCTTTAATATTTCTTTATAAGGATCCAAGTGGATTTTATTAATAATGAAGGGAAAAGCATGCCTGGAACGGGCCGAGAGGCTCAAGGAAGAAGTGAAGCTCTTATTAGTGGAGAAGACGAGGCACCCACGTCTGGATCAACTTCAGCTTGTGGATGATCTGGAAAGACTTGGAATATCTTATCACTTCACTGCTTATATAGATGGAATTCTGGAGAGGGTTTACAGAGAAAATATTGAAGACGAGGATCAGCAGAAGTTGCACGCCACAGCTCTAAGATTTAGACTACTCAGGCGATATGGATATTTTGTCCCTCAAGGTACGGACGCACTGAACCATTCTCGTTCTTGCATGCATTTATTATGTTGACGTACCAGAGTGAGTTTGTTTATGGCGTAGATGCTTTCTTTTATGACAACAGAGGCTTTCACTAGTTTTATGGACGAGGCAGGGAACTTCAAGAACTGCCTTCGCAACGACGTAAAAGGACTTTTAAGTTTATATAAAGCTTCACATCTATCCATGGAGGATGAAAGTGCATTGGATTGTAAACGGGCTTTTGCCTGCGGCCATCTGAAGGAAAATCTCAAACATTTGGTGAACAACAATAGTAATAATTATGATGAGATTCTAGCTAAAGAAATAGTCCAGTCTCTGGAGCTTCCCTTGCACCGGAGAATGCAGAGGCTGGAGGCCAGGAGGTTCATAGAAATTTACGAAAAGAGACATGACATGGTGCCTGTCTTGCTCCAGTTTGCAAAACTGGACTTCAACATAGTCCAGGCAGTGTACCACGATGAAGTGAAGCAGTTGTCCAGGTATATACGAGATCAAGATATCTGTCATGACAGCTTTGATGAAATACGAATTTGACAATTTTGGTTTTGATGCAGGTGGTATACTAATAGTCAACTTGCAGAGAAGTTGAGTTTTGCCAGGGACAGATTGGTGGAAAGCTTCTTATGGACAATAGGGTTCACCTTCGAGCCTAGGTTTAGATACTGCAGGATAATGTCTGCGAAACTGGTCATATTGATAACAATAATCGATGACATGTATGATGTCTATGGTACCCTGGACGAGCTCCAGCTCTTTACACACGCAGTTAAAAGGTTAGAAACAGGCTCATAATATTAATCAAAATTTCATCACTAACCACACGCGCACAACTAGAAAAGCAAGATTCCTGGTTTGCTTATTTGCTTGTAGATGGGACATCAATGAACTGGACCAACTACCGGATTATATGAGGATTTGTTGTCTTGCACTCTTTAATGCAATGAACGAACTGGCTTACGACGTCCTTAAAATTCAGGGTTTCAATGGCATTTCATACTTGAAAAGAATGGTAATCAATGTCTCCTTAACTTATCTAGATCCCCCCAAGATTACTTACCAGTTCATCTATATTAATCCATTAATGGAGGTAATTTCAATTTGTGATTTAGTGGGCAGAGCTTTGTGAGGCTTACTCGGTGGAAGCAAGGTGGATTTCAGCTGGACATACTCCAAGCCTGAAGGAGTTTCTTGACAATGCCTTGATATCAATTACAGGGCCACTTTCATTAGGCCATCTCTACTTTTGCATCACAAATCCGATTGAAGAGGATGCCCTAGAGGGTTTAATGCAATTACCAGATCTGATCCGCTTCGCATCCTTAATCGCGCGTATGACTGATGATTTGGGAACTTCACCTGTATGTGATCAACTGAACCCTGCCCAAATGATTTTATTTCTACATATATATCATTGAAAAAGAACTGTTCAAAATTCAGACAATTTGGTTCATGATTTCTTTCTGTTAATAAAATATACACGTGTTCTCCAGGATGAAATGAAGAAAGGGGATGTTGCAAAATCCATCCAGTGTTACATGCACGAGACTGGTTGTTCAGAAGAAGAAGCTTGTGACTATATCAAAGACCTAATAGGTGTGATGTGGGAGAAAGTAAACAAAGAGGCACTGAGTAGGAAGATATACTCCAAGGATTTCATTGAAGCAATCAAGAGTTATGTTCAGATTCATCAGTGCATGTACCTGTATGGAGATGGCCATGGTGTTCCTCGCGAGTCAAAGGACCATATATTGTCATTGATCGTTAATCCCATTCGAGTTTAATTTCCATGAAGATGCTCAAAAGAGTAATTAATTATGAATTGTTAATTTATGCTCCAAAGAATAAAACAAGGGGTCATTTGATATGAAAAGGGCAGAGTTATTGGATTCAAGCTTCCACCTTGCAGGGCCTAGTGATTCTGTTGTAATAGTTTATATTATTAATTTAATGGAATGTGATATTGTCGCCCTTCAAACTCGAGACCATGATATGATAGTATTTACGAACAACCTTAGCGAATACTAAAGCTAATATTTATCAAAGCAAACTAATCCAATAACATTAAATGGCCATTATTTAAAGAAATAATGCAACATCCATGATAACATTCGAACTCTGATACACAATAGAAAGAAAGAACCTAGTTATTACATCCAAAATATTTTTAATAAATAATATCAATTAAACTAAAACTAGAGTAAAGAACTACATGATTGTTCTTGTTCTACCATTCACAGTCTATTGTTATTCACTTTCTTTGCAAAATATTAACTAATGGTGGTGAGCAGCAGCTCGCTTAGTAAAGGATAACACCTACTTTTTTTCTTTTTTCAAATGGATGTGAACAAGAAAATAATAGTTTACAAAATACAATTGCACAAAAATTCATACATGTTCTTGTAGAAATAATTAGTAATCAAAGGAATACATTCACGTAATGATAGTAGGAGACAATTCATGATGACTTTTTCCATTTCGTCTTTCTCATAATCCACATGTTCTTATTTTTGAACTAACTCATAATCCTGCATACTACATGTGTTCTTTTCACTAATTAAAATCATAGTTTATACTTTTAATTAAGTAGAGTCAGGTTGTATTTGGTTATGCTGTTGCAATCCCAAGGCTTCAACCTACCTAAGAGATATCCCAATCAATTGTAATCTAATTAGTAAGGCTATGTATCAATTTCACTACTGTCCATCCTAACATTTATCCTGATTAGATGAATACTAATCTATTACCTTTTTGGTAGGATTAAAACTCATTCCTTGCACTTTCGACGGCATCACATGAGTAGTTATTCATAATTATCATGTATATTCGATTCCAAAGGTTCAGTTTAAATTATTTCATTCATTCACAACTCACATCCTATCATTCATTCACAACTCACATCCTAGTTTTCAAAAATTATAATTTCAGCTTTATAGCAAACATCACGCTAAATTCATGCCTTTTCAAATAGGAAAACATATAAAAATTTGTTTTAAATGTGTGATAGAAAATTCAGTTGTAGCAACAGAACAATTTATAAAACTGGCAAGTGATAACTATTTACCTATTTCTTAGCTTTGCTAGATACCAATTTCCTGAGCTATCCCCTTTTGATTTTTAAATCACACACACACACACACACACTTCCAATTCAACATTTGATTTGATGAATAACCTACGCCTTTCAATGCTTAAGGTGCATCCTACATGTTTATCTTTACTTGAATTTTTTTAATTACTTTTCTTCATATCCCATTGTACCTTGTACAATGGGTCTATGCCTAATTTGGTTTCAGAATTGAAAAAATTTAGCTCAATTTACCTAAACATGCAATCTATCCAGTGTTTGCGGTCAGACCTCGCAACCACAAGACCTAGGCTTGTGATCGCAGGGTCTCAGTCTGCGCTCGCGATGGCCAACCATGGTGTATTCTAGTTTTCCGCGCCTGATTCTGTGATTGTGAGACAGCATCTCTATCATGAAGTCTCATTCCACAATCACGCCAGGTGATTGCACAGCAGTCACTAAGGCCTTGTGATCCCCATGCGTGAGTGCACTATCGTGCCAAACCACGACGCAATGTAGAATTCATGTAGAGGTACCGTTTGGCTCATTTTTCATGCAATACCATATTCTAATCCCTAAAACTTAAATATGCACTTATTCTTAAGATCTATAGGCATGATTTTATGCATTATATTTATGGAAACCATAACCTAGGCTATTTAGAATTTTTGAAAGATTCAAGACACATTTCAATTAATCACACGACATGCCAATACTTGCTTTCTATAATTTCTACACACCATCATACCTCCTATAATCAATTTCTATGCATTAAATACGTGTAAACCCTTAGAAGTTCACATTTTTCATGTGCCCAAGCATGAAAATTATAGATCATATATGATTGCATGATAACAAAGGATTTGGCGTAGAGGTTACCTTGTGTTTAGGTGTTTGGAAGTCAAGAAAATCATCCTAATTTTTTGCATGGCCATTAGCTCTCCTCTGGGTTCAAGACTAGGGTTTCAACCCTTTTAAGTTCCTATGTTTTTAGGGCCTTAAAACTAAATACACAATTTTCAAATTTTTTGGGCATTTTTACCGAATTTTGGAGGTCTTAAATCAGTGTTTTAAATATGTCATGTGTATTTTATTAGGCAAAATTTCATTACCCTATGTAATGACTCAACCAAATCACTTACTATAATTTCCTACTTTTTTCTACACGAAAATTCAACCAAAAATAATAGGAAAATTTTAATTACTATTGCAAGGTATAATATGTAAAAATAAATGAGTAATTCTAATACCTAAAATTTTTGGGATATTATAACGTTTGGCTTCTTATCCCACAGCACCATCAACAATCCTAGATACGTCAATAAATACATCATCCTTCATTGCCACAATCCAACATTTCTGAAGCTATCAAATTTGCTCACATTGAATTTTGCAATTGAATTGGATTCCATTACGATTTATTGCTTACTTGTATTCATCCTTTAATTGCTAATTAGTTCTGACACTAGATGTTGTGTATAGGATCACACGTAATTAAAATAAAAATTAAACAAGAACACATAAGACACAAAAATTTAATAGGGTTTAGCAACAAAGGCCTACGTACTTGGGAGTGGTGGTGGCAGTGGCGGCTATGAAATTTTATTTAGAAGTGTTGTAGTTACAAGTAACAAGAGTAAGTAAACATATGTGTAATCAAACCCTCAAACCTAGCCCATTAAAAAAAGCCATCGCATGCTCTGCAATCCGGTTTGCAATTGTGGAGATGCCTCTCGCAGTCGTGAACTCATTCCTCGCAACCGTGAACCTTGGCAACGATGTTTATTTAAAACTTGCTCTTGAAATGTTGCATCCATGAACTCTGGTCTTGTAGTTGTGAAGCCCTGACTCGCGACCGTAGCCCTTACCCATACTACATTTTGTTTCTTTGTTTCTCTGCTACCTATACTCGCAACACCCTGCTTTATGATCTCAGAATAACTCCTCACGGCCATGATCAGGACTGTGATAAACACTGCCTTTGCTCACAATCCGTCCTGTAATCGCATCTTTCCTTCTCGCAATTGCGAGCCCTACTTGCTAAAAGTTAAAAATCATGAGCTACTCCTACAACAAAATCAAGGTAAATTTAATGCAAAATTTGTCTTGTACATACCTACTAATAGCATTCTCAGTAAATGAAAAATATAGGGTGGAAAAAACATAAACTAACTTTCAAAAATTAAGCAACCTCAGGACATTCCCCACCCCCCCCCCCCCAAAAAAAAAAAAAAACCCTAATTATTGCTGGAAACTATCACGTGTCTAGCACATGACCAATTAAATTGGAAATTTTCCAATTTTTAGCAACTTTAACGGTGTGGAATTAACCCACAGCGACATGGTGCACGCTTGGACAAAATTTGCCATATCAGACTAACTCAAGATGGCAATACAAGATAGTAACTTTCAAATACTAAGCAATTTCTAGACACCAATTAAGGTGGCACATGATAGGGCGGCGTTATTCTATTTTTATATCAAATATAGTTAGACAATATAATAATTTTGAATTTTTTTATATTAGGGTCCCTATCCTAAAATAACTAAAAATTTAAAATATACTATCTTTTTTTTGCTACCTTAATTAGGTCTGATGTGGCAAATTTTACCCAATCATGCACTACGTCAATTTGGGATTAATTCCACATTTTCAAATTCACCAAAAAATGGAAAAATCTTCAATTTAATTGATCATGTGCTAGACACGTAATAGTTTTCAGCTAAAATTAGGGTTCTGGACAATGTCCTTAAATTAATTAATTTTTTAAAGTTAGTTCACATTTTTATCACCCTAAATTTTCATGGTTCGAGAATGCCATTTTCGAGTATTTGGAAGGCAAATTTTGCATCAATGTGTGCTTAGGATAATGCTGTTTTCAGAAAGGGAGAGGAAAAAGTTATGAGGATAATACTTGTAATTGAGAATTTTTATGCAATGTTTTATACATTAATTTAATTGTTACAATCTTAATCCATGAATCAATTTTAGACGAGGCAACAATTAGGGTGTTCACACGCGAGAGACACGTGACAACTTCAGGGGACAGATAGGATTTTTTTTTTCAAACAGTGTCCTAAAATTGCGCCGTTATTAAGGTTAGAATACATGTTTTCCACATCAAAATTTCCCTATTTGGGAATGTCATTTTTGAGTATAGAGGGAAAATTTTACATTTTGGCCTTTGCTAATGCAATTTGGAATTACTTTTCACGTTGTTAATGTGCACGCAGACGTGGAAATCGTCGTAAATTTACTGTACTACCACAAGAATATGTATAAAAATTTGTCCTTATTTAATTCGGAGAAGTTGCAAAGACTGCATCACGCCAATGGAGTGTGTAGTTTGCAATTCACTCCGATCTTATTTGTTATTTAGAATGAAATAATAGTGATAGACGTGTAATTACATTTTTAAAAATCAGACCGTTTCTGTGTGGAAGGGGAATGACTTTCGATTGTAGCTTGGGCAAATCTGTAATTACAGATGTAATCCTAAAATGCAGTTTTTTTACGTTCTTTTTTGGAGAGAAATATATGGATTGATGTTCATTTGATTGACATCTCTTACATCACTTGTTTCAAATTATAGATGTAGTGGACATAAATATAGTTTTATATTCATTTGATTGGCATCTCTTACCGAACTTGGTTCAGATAATATATCTTTGATTGGCATCTCTCGTACCACAGTTTCCCCAAAAAATTTAAATAAAAGATAGCAGAATCAAATTTTATAAGTAAGAAAAATCGCGAGAGATCGAATGATGCATGCAGAGGAAAAAATCCTCGTGAAACACGCCCACAATTATTTTTGTTTGAATTTCGAGATGCATTTTGAAAAATAGCAGTTCTACGCCAAAATCTCCTATCAAAAGTGGGGTCAGACAGGATGAAAGTGAGGAGGACAGTGTCTGATTAAAACAAGCAGAAAAAATAATAAGAATAATAACAACAATGATAATTGTAGTAGGAAAAGAAAAGAGAAATCGCAGCCAACCATTTGGAAAACATATCCAAGTCATCTTAGTCAATAAAACAACATGTATCTTTGATAATTAAACTCTAGCCATGGCTTTGTTTCGAACGTGTTTGAAACATGTAAGCTTTGTTCTTGCTTGTCCGAAAGCAATTCTGTGGTCTGCGAAGGGATGTCGTCACCGCATCTCGCAGGATATTACTATATTGGGAAATAAATATGAGTTAGAAAAAGTGTCATCTCACATTGGTAAAAAAAGAGAAAAGTGACTTATATATAAAGTGGATACTTGACCCATAACTCACAGCTTTAAGGTTTTTAGTTAATACATTGTGTCAAGCCCACTTATATACATACTCACACACAAGCCCGTGAATGGTTTTCTTTGATTTTGTTGGGCTCCACTCCAGGCCCAACATACGTTGTTCATGGGTGATGCTCCCAATTTGATTGGGCTTCTCCTCTAGCCCAATAAAGTTCAATCAGAATTTATAATTGGGCTCGCCGCACTCCCAATGAGTGGTATCAGAGCTGATGGTTCAACTTGGGACGAGTATGAAGACAGTTCTCGATGATCGCATGGGAGGTTCATATCCCATTGAAGGCCTACGGAAGTGATGGGCATGCAAGTGTGCTCGAAGATCTCATGGGAAGCCTATACTCCATGGAAGGAAGGCCCACGGAATCGATGGGTATTGATGAGCAACTTGGTGAGACTTCTGATTGAGAGGGGAACAAGTGAAAGAAAATTTCTGATTGAGGGGGGAGCAAGTGGAAGAAAATTTCTGATTAAGGGGGAGCAAGTGGAAGAAACTCATATTTAAGGAAGAGATTGTTGAGAAACAAATATGAGTTAGAAAAAGTGGCATCCCACATTGGTAGAAAAAAAGAAAAGTGACCTGTATATAAAGTGAATACTTAACTCATAACTCACAGCCTTAAGGTTTTGGGTTAATACATGGTGTCAAGCCCACTTATATACAGACCCACGCACAAGCCCGTGAACGGTTTTCCCTGATTTTCTTGGGCTCCGCTTCAGGCTCAACATACGTTGTTCATGAGTGATACTCCCAATTTGATTGACTTCTCCTCTGACCCAATAAAGTTCAATCAAAGTTTGTAATTGGGCTCGCCGCACTCCCAACATACTACTTCCTTTTGTTTGGATCATAATCACGTTAACGGTAAATTTCGATATGTTTCAACGCCGAGTGCTCCTTTAAGGTTCCAAAACACCTTCAAGCATAAGCAAAACAAGTATACAGGCTTACATCCGAGAACCGTCGTCCTCAAGGCTGGCATCAACTCTGATCCTAATGGTCCAAAAACCTATTATCCGGCCTACCAAGTATCATCCCCCGAGCTTGTGGGATGATATTTTACTTCTGTAGACAATCAGGTTGTTGATTATTGACTCCATTTCTTCAGACAATTTTAATTTCGAGTAGATCTAAACCAGTTAATGCTGTGAGTCCCTCTGCTACATATGTGCCCACTGTCTTTCAGTTCTTTCAGGTGCAAGAAACTTACGCTGAAGCTGTTGAAACATTAAAGGAACAGGCAAGGAGCGTAGCGGTGGCTAAGTAAACTAAACCAAATGATAAGATGGTATTGATCGACGCGGTTGAGCGCTTGGGAGTGGCATTATCACTTTTAGCGAGAGATCGAAGAGCAGATTGAACATATCTTCAAATCTCATGCAGAAAATGAAAATGCAGATCATTTCACCACTGCGCTGTGTTTTCGCTTGTTCAGCCAACATGGCTACTATGCTTCTTCTAGTATGTTTTGTTTGATGGGTAAAGCTTTTTCAAAATTTTTCTTCTTGTCCCACTTAGGAAAAACAAAACTCCTTTCAACACCTCATATTAAACTGCCTAGTCTTAGGCCTGTGATGATAAGGAAAAGTACATAGGCTCGCGTGAGTAGATTTGAGCTAGACCGATTGGAATGGGAGGATTTAAAAGTGTATACCAAATTTACACTTTCGGTGCTTTGTTTAATTTTTTAATGGCCTGACATCATTTAATTTTTCTAACGCCCAAAACAAGTTTTTGTTAGAAAAATAACGAAATCTCTAGTTTTAGATTTTTATATGTGAATAAATATGTAGAGTTAGGGTGTCTTCTAGAATATAAATAAACTATTTAGATATTTTGTGAGATTTATCTAGGGAGAGATATTCTAGTCGAGTAGTTTAGAAGATCATTTCTAATTATTGAATTAAATTAATCATAATCATCCATTTGATAGGATGGCTAGTATAAATGAAGGTCATATCATTCATATACATCAATCAAGAAATTAGAAATTAGAGTGAGAGAAGTAAGAGTGATGGTAAAATCAAAGTAGTGAGCAAAAAGTGTGAATAGTGTGTCCTATTTTAAAATTTTTTCCAACAATTTAATAAAAATTTCTTGTTCTATCCACAACTCTTCTAAATTATCCTACGTATGACATTAGAGCAAGCAATTAAGGACCAAGTACCACGTCTTATTTTAGAAATAATTGGCTAGGGACCAAGTTAGGTGAAGGTGTTGCCAATGTACAGTCTAAGACTGTGAAGCTAATTGTCAGGGACAAAGCTTCCTTGGTTGATTGAGAGCATCACCAAGACACTATGATGAATATGCAATCTCAATAAGTGGTATTCTAAATCTTATCTATTGAGAGCATCACCAAGACACTATGATAAATATGCAATCTCAATAAGTGGTATTCTAAATCTTATCGGTTATAATTATAACGCATAGAGTATTTGTATGCAATTTTACTTACTCCAACAAGATTTATGGGAAATTGTTGGTGGTAGTGAGACTACACTGGTAATGGATGAAAAATACCTTTTAAAAGTCAAAAGTGACAGAGTGATGTAAAGTCTTATCTGTGGCAATAGAGACTGGTTTGCTGAAATGCATCAAGCACGTCAAAACACCTAAGGAGGTATGGAATACACTTGTTGGACTATTCGTACGAACGAACAATGACAAGTTGCAACTGCTCAAAAATAAGTTGTTGTGAATCTTGTAGCATAATTTATCAGTAAGTGATGGAATGAGGAGGATCATTATCCATAGGTTACGACCCAAGTTTAATGGACTTATCATGGCAACCTATAAGTGGAAGAACTGACTTTAAACAAATTAAAAAATATATTGGCCAATCCAGAGGATTACACAAAAAAAGTAAAATATCTAAAGTAAAAAGGAAGAAGTAAGGGTTTTTTTCCCAGAAAAGAAATCAAAAAGGCTGCAAAACCCTAGGCTGGTAGAAATAAGATCAATGATCAGGAAAGCCAACCAGACAGTAGCTGACATCAAGGGAAAGATGACAAAATTCAAAAGAAAAAGATGTCAATGCAAAAAAGAAATGCTTGATGCTATAATTTTGGAAAGAAAGGCCACCACGCTTGAGACAGTATAATATAGTAGAAGGAATTGTTGCTACTTCAAAATAGCTGAAGATTGAAAGCAAGGAATGGGATGCCTAAGCATCCTTTGCCATGGACTGATCAGTAAAAGAGTTTGCAATTATTATGATTTGCATTAAATTAGTAAATTACAATATCGATTGGATGGTAGACTCCAAATGCTCTAATTATATGATAGGTGATAAAGAAAAATTCTTAGCCATGATGGAGTACAAAGGAGAATGAGTTGTGGTTACTACCAACAACTCAAAATTTTCAATCACACGAGTTGGTGATGCAATGGTAGTACCTCGTTACAACTCCCAATAAGTACAAATTCAAAATGTTTACCATATATACCACGCATGGAGAAGAACCTACGATCAGTGTAGCAACTGACTACCTCAGTTATGTGGTGTTTAGACCAAATGATGTTAAGGCGTATAAGACTTTAAAGTCAACAAATCTGCCAGTGACGGAATGGTGAAAACTAGAATGTTTTTACGAGATGTCAGCACAAAAGGCATATGCTGACAAGATCTAAACAATGAAACTACTAATTTGTGTAATGAATGCTTTGGGCACAAGTTGAGAGTAAGGATGAAGAAATAGATGCTTAAAAATCTTCCTCAATTGAGACTTGAGGCAATACTATTTGTATAGATTGTCAATCTAGAGGAGCACATCAACTATCATATGAGGAATCCAATTTAGATCAAGAGAGCCACTCGAGTTAATACACTCAGATGTCTTCGATCCTGTAAAACAAGCATCCCTTAGTGGCTTTTGATACATCATAATGTTTATCAATGATTTCTCTTAGTACACGTAGTTGGACTTTATAAAGGAAAAACTAGAGACCTTAGTTGAATTTATTGAGTTTAGAGAAAAAGTTCAAAGAGAAGTTGGCAAAAGAATTTGACGCTAACACATAGACAATAGAGGTGAATATACCTCACAAGATTTTTCAAGATATTTAGAAATATGCAAGATATAGCGCCAATTGTCCTGCCTAAATACTTAACAACAAAATAAAGTAGTGAGAAGGAAATATAAACATTTTGTTGAGATATGCAAGAGTATGTTGCATGCAAAAAATGTACCACCTCAAGTTTAGGTAGAATGCATGAAAACTATAACGTGGAAGACCAATCAAATGCCACAAGTCATGCTTGGATTCATCTCACCTTTGAAAAATTTTGAAGAAAAAACCCACTGTAATTTACTTTTGAGTATGTGGATGCATTTGCTATAACTTTGTACCTGACCATTTATGAAGCAAGATTGATAAAAAAAAAGGTACTAGATACATATTTATAGGTTATAATAATCAAAGAAAAGGTTGGAGATGTTGTGATCCTATGATAGGAAAGTGTTATACATCACAAAATGTTGTGTTCAACAAAATTTCATTGTGGTAGTTAGCCCAAGCAACCATTTTAGTAGACTCAAATGAAATTGAGAAAGAAGTTAAAGAAAGAATCGATCAAGAGGTAATTGAGACAAAGGAAAAACTAGAAAAGGCCACCAAAGAAGAGATTGGTGAAGGAGAAGGAAAGTCCATATAAAAAATCAAAATGTCCTTGCCGTACTAAGGTGTACTATAAACAACTACCAAGTTAATATGAAGAAACTAAAGGCAATGATAAAGCAATAGATGAATCTTAAGTGTATTTACAAAGATCAACAAGACAAAGTAAGCCAAAGCCTTAGTTTGCTAATACATCAATTGTTGAAGATAGAGGAATAAAGAAGCCCACAACATCATTTGAAGAAGTATGATTGAAGAAATAATGGCTTAATGCTACGGAAGAATAAATTACTGTCTTGAAGCAAAACACAACTTGGGATTTGGTGCCAAAGCCTAAAAATGTTGAACCTATGTCTTGCAAGTGGGTGTATGAAGTAAAAACTCAACCAGATAAATCTTTTAAAAGATAGAAGGCATGAGCTAGATTATGATGAAACATTTAGTCCAAAGGCTAAGATCACCTCGGTATGTGTATAGCACTTACAGCTAGTACAAGTTGGAAGCTCTGGCAAATGAATATAGAGAATGCTTTCATGCATGATGAACTAAATCAAGAGATCTATATGGAGTAACCTTAAGGATTTGAGAGCAAATAACATTAAGGCTAATTATAACCAATACCAAGTCCTGTTGATTCTAACAGGTGGAATCAAATTCTAATTCTAGTACACTAGCGTTGATTGAAATGGAACAATTTAGCTCCTTTGCTAGCACTATGATTGAATCGATGCCTATCAACTACACAATTTGGAAGCCACATATGAAAGGTCACCTTATTATCAATTATTAGTGCAATAAGGTCCTAAGCGATAAAGTAAGGTTGGAAGGCAAATCCTATGCCAAACGAGACGAGATGCATATGAAATCAAGAAGACAAATTCAAGCATGGATCAACAAGCATCTTCAATCATATTTTGAAGGAAACTCAAGTTGACATCCTTTCGATGAAATTTAGAGCAATGTATGAGCTTGAACATATCTTTAACAATGTCTCTGGTTTACAAAAGATCACTTGACTTCACTATAAGGAAGGGTTGAATATGTCAGAGCATTGAAATGAATGTCAAAATTTAGATAATCAATATGTAACTTTAAAATTAAATGGGGGGATGAAGTGCAAGGATTATTGTTGATCAATTGTTTACCAAACAATTGAAAAACATTCTCTGTCTACATGGTGTTTTAACATTTGAGTTGGTCAAGGAAACCGTTCTCAATTAGAAACAAGATGCAAGGATTTAGGGTAAGATTCTAGAACACAAGTTCTAATGATAAAAAAGCATAAATTAAGGGAAAGAAGCTGGAGTGAATGGCCAAACAATTGTGCAGGGCTATGCATGAGGTAAATCAAAGAAGAGAAAAGATGTTAAATGCTTCCACTATAAGAAAAAATGTCACTTCTAGAAGAAAGAGCAAGCCAAGGAAGAGGATGATTATGAAAGAAAAGACTATAAAAAAAAGCGGACAATGAAAATACATGTGGCTATGTGAAGTGTTAAAGTGGAGATCTATCTTAACCATTAGATCTTTTAAATTTCTACGGTGCATTTTTAAAGTAGAATAATATAAATAGAGGAGTTTTGTGAAGAAATTCACATCCAAGGGAAAGAAAAGAAAAGGACATAGTAGAAATAGAGAGAGTTGAAAGGAGATTCATTGCCTTTTGAGTGAGGAAATTTTTTGTGATTCCCTTACCAAAAATAATTAGCTTTGTTGAGTGATCCTTAGACAATGTCAAAGAGTGTTTGTATAGCCCCACAAATTATAACATGTTAAAATTTTAAGATAATGTGAAGAGAGGCAATTAAGCACACAAGGAATTACATAGTTTAGTTATTTAGGTCTACATCCACAAACAAATATCCCTAAAGTCCTCTCTCTCATAGATGTATTGAAATAACCACTTAATTATGGATGAGGTACAACGCCTTAAATTAAAAACATATCAATAGAATCATATTATATTAGATACTCTCTAATGAACTAGGAAAAAAACCAATATTTGTACAAAATAGGACTAAACCTGCATTAGCAATTTTGGAAACGATGGAACTCGTATAAACAAACAAAACAAAACAACATAAAATCTATACCAACAAAATAGAATGGAACCTTTATCAACAAAATAGGACAAAACTTAAGCTGAACAAGACTAAAACAACAAAATTAGAATGAAACCTAAACTAAACCTAATAAGAAATAAATCACCCACTAGGTTGAAACATGCTCTAATACCATATTGGAATTTTTTTAAAAAAAAAAAAAGGTAAAGAGAGACAAATAAGCAAAATAGAAGGATTACATGGTTCTACTTGTTAAACTATATCCATAAACAAATACCCTAAAAGCATCAATAAGATATTATTCTTTCTCATAGATGCATTGTAATAACTACCTATTTATAAATGAAACATAACGTCTTACATTAAAAATAAAACAATCGAATTATATCATATTAAATATGTTTAAACATATAAATATGATTAGGATTTAGTCTAATCAAATCAAATCTATTCCTTTCAAGTTTGATTTGGTTTTCAACACGGCGGAAGTCTTGGACTATATATAAGATAACATTGAAATTTGATGTTCATTTCCATTTTTTTCCCTTCATTTTAAACAAATTATGACGTCTTTTTGTGTACGCACACACATGCATATGTATAACAAACGTGTGAGTTAAGTATCTAACATGATAAAGAATTTCTTGAAATAGGCATTTTCTATAAATTTAAGCATGATTGCGACACATTCAAGAAAACCCTTGCCAATGACTTTAAGGATTTGTTGAGCTTGCATGAAGCAACCTGTGTCGGGTATCAGGCAGAAGACATCTTAAAGGGAGCCAATGTCTTGGCAACCTATTATCTGCAGGATGCCATGCCACAGTTTAAACTCTTTTCTTCAAGAAAAAGTGACACGAGCTCTAAGGCAGCCCGTTCATTGCAGTGTTCCTAGAGAGGAAGCCCGTTATTACATCTCATTTTACGACAATGAAGAGTCAAAGAACGAATTACTTCTAAAGCTGCGAAATCAACCTGTTGCAGAATTTGTACAAAAGGGAGCTCAATCAACTCATAAGGTAAGTTACAAATTAATCATTTGAATCAACTGAATCATGCAATATAGACTCATGTTTTCATTGTTACGGTTGGTGGAAGGGCTTGGACCTTGAATCAGAACTTCCATACATAAGAGACTAGGCAGTAGAACTCAAATTTTGGGCCAATGCATTCAATTTTGAAACTCGCACTCTTTTTTGCGATTGGCTGTTGCTAAGAACCTCATATTCATGGGAGTCATGAATGATACAAGTGATAGTCATGGTACTTCTTAAAATGTTCTTGGAGATCATGCATCAAAGGTATGCACTACTTTAACATTATAACTAGTATTTCTTACAGTCTTTGAATGTTTTATTTTTAAAAAATCTACTGTAGATAAAATTATACAAATAAAATATATTTTTATTAATTAATGCAGGTATATGTTTGGTTTACAATTTATGTCAAATTAAAAATTTAAAAATTAAAACCCACACAAACAATTTTTTAATGTGAAGAATAGTCAAATGGAGGTTAGAAGAGAAATACATTAGGAAAAAAAAAGGAATAAAAATGAATTATATGATAAATAAATCAAAAGTTAAAACATATATTACTGTCTTTTTCATAGGTTAAATCTTTTTTATTTAAGTTCTCTATTTTTTTTCATTGAATTGTAGGAGTGGGTATTTTAAAAAGTTATTAAATGACTGACAACAGTTACATTGACCCATTTAGTCATAGTAAATAGTATAAGTTGTTATGATGAAGCATCATCATCATCATAATCTTTATCTAGTATTGTAATTATGGATCAGCCACAAGAATAACTATCTTTGGTTAGTTTATTAGATTTTCTAAAGTGTCCCCTTAATAAATCTATCTACTTTTTATTTGGGCTAAATAACTACTTTCTGATACTTAGACTAGAAAAATATTATACCTCTCTTTTGTTTATGTTTTATTTTTTTACCTGTCTCCTCTCTTTTCACATTTCCCCTTTTTTATAATTTTCAATTACATTATATTTATTTTGTTTTTTCTTATTTAATTCTTTTTCTCTTTCTTTGACAAAATTCAATTTTCTTCTCTTAAACTTTTATTTCTTTATCTTGTTTATATAAATTTTAATGCAATTTAAAACATAATAATGTATATTTTATTATCATTAATAAACTTTATTATACTTAAAAATAGACTATTTTCATTAGATGATAAATAATAAAATAAGATAAGCATGCATATAATTCAACATATTGATATAAAGAAAACACGACTTTATATGTATACTTGATAAATTACACTTAAAATTTTATATACAAACATATCAACTGTACGCGTACTTCTAATTTGTATATCATGGTAATAACCCCTAGAGTAAATATTTTCGTTCTTTTTAATATACTCCAAGAATACCCTTTTAGTGAATCTATTTATACTACTTAATGACCACGTTTGGTCTTAATTATAGATAAACTAAAATATCTTTAAGTTTTTTTTTGTTTTTTAGCTTTTCCCTTTTTCACTATCATTTAAATTTTCTCTCTATCTCTCCTCTCTAAATTAACCTTCTTTAAATGTTATATACACCCAAATGAAGTGTACACGTACTCCTAATTTGTATATTATGGCAGTATCCCCTAGAGTAACTAATTTTGGTCATTTTAATTTACTCCAAGATTACCCTTTTACTGAATCTGTTTATTATTTAACCACCTTTCGTCTTAACTATAGATAAACTAAAATATCTTTGGTCTTTTTTTTTTTTTCTTTTTTTCTCTTCCACTATCATTTTGAACTCTCTCTCTCTCGTCTTAACTATAGATAAACTAAAATATCTTTGGCATTTTTTTTTTCTTTTTTCTCTTTCCACTATCATTTTAAACTCTCTCTCTCTCTCTCTCTCTCTCTCTCTAAATTAACATTTAGTTTATTCTTCAGCCGTCTATTATATTAACATCTAAGTTTTTTTCTATATATCTATACTATTAATAATCCAAGTACAATAAAATACCTCTAGTTACATTTAGTGAATAGATATTCTTCATCAACACTCTCAACTACCCACGTTTATTTAACCTCCTACATTTCAACACCCCGTTCATGTAAACTTTTCACATTTTTCAACTGAATTTAGTCTTGATTTTTTAAATATACAAGCATTCACTTGCAAATTTTTATGGTATTTTATAACTTATTTATGTTATATATATATAATGAGCAATTTCTGGCAGATGATATATCATAATATAAAATACATATATAAAAAAATTTAAATTTTTACATAACATAAATAGAGAATATAAAAATATACTCACAATAAAATATATTTTAAATTTTATATGCACAGATATCAAATGTGCATCTACCGCTAGTTATACATTTTGCTCATTTTTGTGTTTGGTTGTAACATTTTTTAAGAATCATTTGGGTAATGATAATTCGTCAAGCATAGGAAACATATCTTTGTAATTTCAGAAGATGTTAGAGATAATGAATGTAAATCTCCTTATCATTAATGATTTTGGTTTGTAAAATAAAAAGGTTTTCATTCACTTTTTTCATATATTTAATGATTTTGGTTTATAAAAAAAAAGGGTTTTCATCAACTTTTTTCATATATATGGATCCTGAAGCTAGCTAGCTAGCAGGGATAGTGTATTGCACAAAGAACGAAAGCATCTTTTCATAACGAACGAAGTTAAGATTCACTTAATTTATTGTTTTTCTAGGAGGGATGTTGAAGAAATTGATCGACTTCCCGATTATACGCAGATTGTTTACAAAGTCATTTTGAGCACATTCGAGGAGTGTGATCATGAATTGTCCAAACAAGGAAGATGCTATGGAGTTTCTTATACCCAAGATGCTGTAAGAAATAAGTTGCAACCTTTACACGAACTCATAAACATTATTTAATTTGCAAGTGTCATTGTAGATCGAACACATACATGCACCTAACTCAAGACAATACATGAATCATTTGTTTTGAAAATTGACTTGCTTTTGTGGTCATTTGTAGACGAAAGAACTTGCTAGGAGTTATCTCAACAAGGCAAAGTGGAACGTGGGACGTGAAACGCCTACGTTTCAGGACAACATTCAAACGCATTTTATGATAGCGGATGCTTTCCAGCGTTGTCGACATGCTTGATGGGCATGGAATCTGCCTCAGAGGAGGCTTTTGAATGGCTCATAAGGGCGCCTAGCGGAGGCCTTCGCCATTTATGGCCGATACGTGAATGATATAGCCTCCTATGAAGTATGCTTCATCCTTTCCCAACCAACAGATCACACACAAACACACAAATGTATACATTTTGTTTATGGAGAAGTATGTACAGAGTTGTAATTTAATTTACCTTAATCTGAAGCGTGATCACGAGGCAGGAAAGTTTCCAAATACGACAATTGCTCGCTACATGGAAGAGCATTCTGCGTCAAAAGAGGAAGCTATGGCTATATTTGGTGAACTTGCTGAGGATGCTCTGATGACCGTGAACAGGGAATGGATTTCTACAAACTCGAGTGTGTCAAGGGAAATTCTGAAGCCGGTGCTTAACTGGGCACGAGTTTCGTTTGCCACTTACAGGCAAGGTTTGGTTGGCATTACCTATCCCAGCAACAGGGTTGAAGCAAGACATTGCTGCTCTCTTTGTCCAACCCATAAAAATTAATTAATCATGACTGCATTAAAGTGGTCAGATAATAAGGAAGAATGACAGGTTTGAGAACCAGTAATTGTAAGTTCATGTTGCAACCAGTGAACCATGTATATAAATCCTGAACATGCTAGCTATTGATGTTCTGTATGCATATGGACATCGAGAGAAGACACGAAAACCATCTCCACGAAATTCATATTATATCATCAACACATGAATAGGTTTTCAAACGTGATACATGTTGCATGACTTTAAATCAGTTCAATGTCATCTTAAGCTACAGTAGTCATAGAGGTTTTTATTGTCCCCAAAAGAAAAAGGAAATGGACAAAAGCCGAAAGTAACTACTAATTAAACCAACACATCTATAATAGATGGTTTGACCATATACGTATATAAATATATATATATATGTATATATATATGTATATGTATTATCATGAACATTCGCATAAACACGAGGTAATTAAGTATGCAGACATTTAATCACCAATTTGGGTGGATCAGTGGAGAATAGCAAGCTAGGTTGCGTATTGTGGAGGATAATCAACCTGCAGATCTGGGGACATATCTTACTCGGGATAACAGTAAACATAAAGCATCAAAAAGTTGAAACTTGTAGCAGGCACTACACCCTCCTAATTCACCCTTTTTGCTCGTGTCCTAATTGATTCGTAATTACTCTTTTAAAAAAACCCGATTCAACCCCAGGCATTCGGATCCTTCGTTTTGATCAGAGAAAATGATATGTAGGTATATATAGATATAGATATATAAATGTATTGCCATGTTGATGAACTGTTCAATCTTTCGAACACTCAATGTCTCTTAGCAAATCTAGCTTAAACCAGACGTCA
The DNA here is from genome assembly GCA_019155195.1 of Avicennia marina. NCBI lineage: Eukaryota > Viridiplantae > Streptophyta > Magnoliopsida > Lamiales > Acanthaceae > Avicennia > Avicennia marina. The sequence goes on from CM032753.1 coordinate 13,710,212, forward strand.
CTTCGCAGTTCATGTCTGCAGATTCGTGCATATACTTTGTTTAATACACAAGCAATTTAAATGTAACTAATATTCAATATATATCAATCCCATGCAGCGTGTTTAATGATGGTTGTTCAAATGGGCCCCTTGTCGTAGAAATTCAAGCTAAGGAGAATGACTAATGCTTACGTAATGTTTTTGAGGACACGTACAGTATGTTTAGTAAATCAAATCGTCTATGCCATTCTCTCTCTCTCTCTCTCTCTCTCTCTCTCTCTCTATCCTTCTTATCTCAATATTTTAACGAATATAAGATCAGTAACTGCTTCTACACTTGTCAAATAATATATAAAACAATACAATGACAATTACATAATAAGATAAAGTTATGTTGTACTTTGAGTAACAATGTACTATAAATTATTTAATTTAATTTAATTTAATGTTCAATTTAATTAATTAAAACCTATTATTAAATAAAAATTCAGTACAAAATCATAAAATTTGTAGGATATATAATTCTACATGACAGCTAAGATTAAATAATGAAAGTGTTAGAATTTTACTTATATTATTTGAATGACTGAATTACTTTCACACTAAAGTTATAATGAAAAAATAAATACAATCATTTCAAATAATTAAATTTAGTAGACATAATTATTAAAAATTACTTAATCTATATAAACTTTTTTATCATTTAAAATAGTACTTTAGATTATAATTCCATCTAAAACAGTGACGATGTCCTAAATGAATTGAGTGAAAAAAGGCACAAAAGATTTCATCTGTCTGTCCAAAAATTATTTTGATTTTACGTCCACTTGTAATTCCACCTAAATACCACGACATAAGAGGAATTTTCGTTTTGGTAGTCTAAAATAATTAAAAAGTGTGTGTTTAAATCCTTTTATTTTACTTTGGTATATATACTTACATAAATATGAGTGTATATATATATGTATATATGCATGTGCATGTGTGTACAGGTACATTATTTTTTTAATATAAGAATGAAAATGCCAAATTTTATGGATTCATGAAGGTTTGGAGTTGATTAACTTGTCAAATTAATTAAGTGTCAACCTAGGTTGTCATATATTACGTGAAGTTTATAGCTATAAATTTTATTCGTAAACGTAACGTGTGAATATATATTATATGAAATATATCATAAGATACAATTTAAATTTGTAATTTAGTGTTGTTTCGGATACCGTAGAGCGGACTTCGATTGGACCTCAAACTATTAACTAATCATCTATAAATAATATTTTTTCTAACCACAGACTTCGAGTAAATTATATATGTTGTCTGATGCAAGTGAATTTAAATTCACACATTTTCCACACTCAGATATGTGTCCTTTCAACTTCTTCTCCACCTCTTTTTCTCTTTCACCGATATTTCTTGCAATACGATAACACATCATATTCAATGGAATTTGTCCAATGGGATGAATCATCTTTTTGATTCTATCGACCCTTCCATTCATTTCATCCATTCATTTGCAAATATACATGCAAGTGCACTAAATAATGCCTGTGGTAAAAAAAATAAAACATGTGTATGTATGTGTATATATATATATATATAATATACAATAATAAAATAAATATAAATTAATTAATTATTATTGAATTTTTAAAAAACGAAAATCATACTACTGTAAAAAATAAAACAACAGGTAGTTTTTCCAGCAATTTTTGTGTTAGGAGAGAAGTTTTGAAAAAAAAATCTGTAAATGGTTTTGAAAAAAAAAATCTGTAAATGATCATTTCTTAATCTAGTTTACAAATTAGCACTCATACTTTTTATTTTATATTATAAAAGAGTTATTTTTGTAACAACACTATTCACTCATGCTTTGTCTTGCAATTATTCACCATCTAAAAATACATACTCAATTATAATAAATTTTTTTATTTATTTTTTTCTATTACTTTTATATAATTTTTAAAATAAAAATATTTAAAAAAACACATACCATATTTACAAAACAAACAAAATCGTGGTATAAATATACTGTACCATTTGTAATTAGGGGCTCAAACTTCTCCCTGCTTTCTTCTCTGCTCCATTTGAGAAATTCTAATCATGGTTTTCCATTATTACTGCATTCCCTTTTGCTTTATTTTCTTACCCGAGACCTAAAAAGTGCCCACCTCGTGGCCAGTTCCCAATCAAGCATTTTATGAGTTGGACGATTTCTAACCCTAAAATTGGACAAATATGCAATAACCATGATGTGATTGCATCATTCATTTAGTTATCTTGAGATACACGTGTGCTTTCACGACAGATTTAGAGAGAGAGAGAGAGAGAGAGAGAGAGATGATGTGTATTGGAAGCAAAAATCCTGGCTTGGTAACAAAACAAATTCACGGTATCTGTCATTGTGTACAAAATGCATAATTTAATGATCCCCTTGCAAATGAAGAATCTGAGAATAATTTGTTATTAATTACAAAAACAGGAGTCAAAAGGACGAAGAAAACCCCACCTCTCTCTGTCCAAACCGTTGTGTATACTCATCACCAACACCCTTGCCAATTATAAGTGACTACTGCCATACTGAACATATTCCTCACTTAGACATTTATTGTACAAGAAATAGTACTTGAATAAGCGTGTACGAATTTCCACTAAATCCCCTCTGTCCTATGTCCTATTTCCGTATGAGTGTTACCCTGTATTCTTTTGCAACGTCTGACAATTAGATAAACACATGTCTAACATGTATTAGTAAAAATACGAAGACGGAGATAATAGAGAATTTGATATGGAGCAAATCACTCATCAAATTTTTTCTATCTCACCTAGTAGGTAGTACAGCTTCTTTAGACCATATGAGCCATCATATTTAATACTATCAATGGCTATGTTTGATTCTTAATTTTCCTGGGTTTTCACTCTATCATAATTTATGTAATTCAAACATATTTCAATGAAATGTTTATTCAAGTTTAAATCAAAATTATTTTCTTTATTATATTTGTATTTTTTCAAATATTTAAAATTTATTTATTATTCTTGTTAACAATCAAATCAATACTTATATATATATATATATTAAACATATACTCATATTTATTATTCTATGAACAATAAATACTTATATATGTATATATTCATACATTAAAAGACAAATCGTTATTTATATATACTGTTATATCCTCAAATAATTATTATATAAAATATAAATATAAAAATTCAAATTTTTATTCGTCAAAATTTTACAAACAAACATTATTTTCGTTACCAACAAAATCCCGTCAATTTTTTTGTCCAACAAAATGATCACCAACTAAACATAACCAATAGGATTATCTATCTAACTTAGTCAATTATTAAATTTTACAATTAATAGCACCCCCCCCCCACCCCACACACCTCCCAATCCCTCTTTCTAAGCAACAAATTTAAAACCCCACAGCCACCATCATCATGCTTTATGATCATCATTTTCCCCTTGTGTGTTGAATCCTGAGCGTCCATACCTCTCTCCATTTCTCCCGTTCTCCCTTGTCTCTCTATATATCTGACATCACTCCGCCACACCGAAACAGTTGGGGGATTCAAGAATACAGCAGAAAGACATGATGAGGAAACGCGAGCCCTGTGCCGGCCAGGCCACGAACAGCAGCTCCATTGACGGGCCGAAGCTGCGGAAGGGGCTATGGTCCCCCGAAGAAGACGAGAAGCTGATGAACTACATGGTGACAAATGGGCAGGGTTGCTGGAGCGACGTCGCCAGAAACGCCGGCCTCCAGCGCTGTGGGAAGAGCTGCCGTCTCAGGTGGATCAACTACTTGAGGCCCGACCTGAAGCGCGGCGCCTTTTCGCCGCAGGAAGAAGACCTCATTATCCACCTTCATTCTCTTCTTGGCAACAGGTTAGTGCCCTTGATCGAGTTCCAATTAGTAAATCACGTAAATCTGGTCGAATCTGAGCTTCCAAACACAACTTATGCGTGGTCTGTGTCTATAGGGTTTGTGATGTCTGATCAGTGAAGGTTTGTGAAAGTTTCAAAATATGTGAATTCTCATATGTTATTAAGGAAAAAGATTAATTAACCATGCGTAGGCTTACACTCTTTAACCCTCTATTTTTTAATTAGATTAATTTAGTATGTTTAAGAAATTAAAAGCAGGTATATTTTGTTGCAGTGACCTGTAAGTTGTAATTTCAAATGTTTATACATATACATACATTAAAAGATAGAAAGGCACATAATCACGCAGTTAGCTAAAACCTCGCATTACTTCCCCTCTTTCATCTCTATCACTCTCTCTGTCCCCTTAATATGTAACTCTCAAGTGTATTCTTTTTATAGTACGTAACAGTACATAGATACATGAACAGAGACAAAAAAAAAATTGGGACACAAATATTGATCTAGTGTTACTGTAATGTTGCACCATCAAGATAAATTATATAATTACATTTGTAATTTTTATACAATTATTTGATGCTTAAGTTAAAAGCAAAATATCACATGATCATTAAATTTTCCCACCTGCCCTAAAGTGGGTAACACATTATGCAGTAGTTAGTGCACTTCAATTAATTTAACAAACCATTTTCAATTCAAAAAATATTTAAAAAATGACGATATATCATTGCTCTTTAATTATTTAATATCACTGATCAACCACATAATATGAATGTGTATATATGTATATATAGTGAATAGTGTAGGAATTTTTTCTTAGGTAATAAAAACCTTGAAAACTACTGCACATAGATATTCATGTGATGTTATGATGGCTCATTTGTTTTGTCAATCAAGTAATCAGCTCTGTGATTTACGCACCTCGATTCTTTGTTTAACACGATGTCCTTTTCATCTACAGGTGGTCTCAAATTGCAGCACGTCTGCCTGGACGAACTGATAACGAAATCAAGAATTTTTGGAACTCTACAATCAAGAAAAGGCTCAAGAATTCATCTTCCTCCACAAGGTCGCCGAACGCGAGTACTGATTCATTGCTGGATCAGCCCATATACGATCATCATCATGGCATGGGAGATCATGAGGGTCTTGTCATGAGTAACAACATGCAAGAACACAACGGCAACATCATGATGGGCATGTTCATGGACTCATCATCATCTTCCCCTAATTCAGCTAATTATCTGTCCACATCATTGTCAACCATGCATCCCATGGCTCCTCCAATTACTTCCATGATTGATCATCCCTTCCCTACCACCCTTGACCACAACCGTAATTACATCACCAGCCAGGGTTTTGACTCCTGCGTTGCTCAAGCCAAGATAGGTGACACAAGTGTGTACGATGACCAGAACAATGGGGTATTTGGTGGTGGCGATCATCACATTTTAGGCATGGAAGGGTATCTCTTGGACAACATTCAACCTTTAGAGAATAAGAACATAGTCACTCAGAAAACCTCGAAAATCGAAAACTTAGTCGAAACTAGGAGTAATAGTAGCAACAATATTGTCTGTAGTATGAATAACCTAGTCGATTACCAAAGTAATAACACCAATATTAATAACATAAAAGTGGAAAATGACGAAGGCTTCGGGGGTTATTGGGGGGGAGAAGAACTTAGAGTGGGGGAATGGGATTTGGAGGAATTGATGAGAGATGATCCTTTCTTTCCTTTTCTTGACTTCCAAGTTGGATAACCCTTCAACCTTCCTATCAAATATATCTTTCTTTTTTGCTTTATCCTCTTTCTCGTAAATCCCATGATTTTTTTTTTTCTTGAAATTGACTCTCGTCCAAAAAAATGTTATCTTTAAGAGACGACAATACCCTTTGGTGCCGTCGTCAGGCGGTTAAAATGTGGTCTAGTGATTTTTCAGTTATATTCGAGAGGTTGTTGTAAAAGTAATAATCGTCATATATGGTTGATAAGATAGATGTGAATAGATATGTCGGCAAAACAGTACTAGAGATTAGTTAGATCTAGAAATGGTGTCATTGCCAAGTGGTAAATAAAGCCTTAAATAGTGGGCTTATAGCATGTAATTATGATCCAAATTTGATGATTATGGAGTTGAATTTTCTCTTCTTTACTCTATCCACGTATATTACATGGATTGGGAACATCTGCATGATAATATACGCATTCCAAGAAAAAAGGGAAGAGAGTGATTCTTTTTAACTATTTTAGTTTATTCTATAAGAAAAAAGGTCAAGACTAGTAGCACACTTTGTTATTGTGATTTGATGAATTCGTTGGTAGCCATCATCTCTATGGGGAATGGGCATGGAGTGACGAGGGAGATGATTTTTCCTTGTAATGGGGTTTAAGCACTTAGGTGATACGTCCACTGGGATGGATTTAAAATCACCAGAGAAAGAGTAGAAAGCCAGCATGCTCTCTTATTGTAGATTTGGACTTGCTAATTGTAACATTAATTAGTTAACCTAAATGGTGGGGTCCGTAGGATGATAATTACTCTCACAGTCTCACTTTTGGATTCCAATTTCCAAAGATGGCAACATGGGTCATTTTCTATGGAGTTATCAGTGTTTGGTGCAAAGACTACATGAAAAGTAATGAGACATGAAATTCTTGAAGAGCTCGCTGTAGCTCCAGCCTCTCTTGTTCATTTTCTTCGTTGTTGGGTATTTGGAAGGCAACGCCAATAGAGTTGTTGGTGATTCTTCTGTTCCAAAGATATAGAGGCTTTTAGTGGGGAATCAAAACCGCCTCTTTTAAAATATAATTATGACCTATAATGAATCAAATGTAATATATACATATACGTGATTCACAAAAAAAAAAAAAAAAAAAATTAATAACTTAATGCAATAGTAGTAGAGGAATAGTAAGATAAAAAAAAATTATTTCTTCGAAAGTGCTACAACTGTTGCCATATTTTATTTTAATTAATCTGTGTGCCTGGGTTTTCATAACATTGTGTGTGAGTGTGAGAGAGTTCATCAGAAAGGAAGACAAAAGTGTGTGGGGTGAAGGTTTGGAAGTGCGTGCTTTGCGGAATCATTCCACCTGAAGAATATAGGTCATGCCATTACAAACATATGTCACATTACTTTATGGAATATGATTCCATTTGTGCAAGTCTTTCGCGTATTTGAGAAAGATGTTAGACCCTTCGAGGATTACGTAAATTTTGCATGTGAATGAAGTCACAACTCACCCATGTCAACATGTTTATCTAGATACTATATATTACCACTCTACCTGTGTAATAACTTACTTTATAGTCGTGTTAATATATTTTCTAATATCCCCTTCTTAGTAAATTTATTTATACTATTTAATAGCTACTTTTGATTTTAAATATGAATATATTATTTTAATTTTTTCTCTTTTTTAATTAACGTTTAGTTTCTTCTATTCTCACCTTTCTTGTTACCTCTAATTATTTCTTTCTATCATTTTTAAATGTATAGATAATCAAGTAATTTTATTTTATTGTTGAACTACTAAAAGTGTAATATTTTATAATTTATTATAATTAATGAAATTATATCTCTTTTATAAGTATACGCACATAGTGCGCAAGTTTTACCACTGCCATGTAATTGTTATAGTTTCAAATAAAAGAAAATTTTTGTTGTGCGGTTCTTGTATATCTAGCCCATGATCCAAATTAACCACTTTAATTTTTGTAATGTACACGGTTGAGTTCGATCAAGTCAATGATAAAAATTTAACTTATAAGCAAGTCTATAACAATTTGTACTGTGACAATCGTTATATATATTTTAAAATCTTTTAGCTCTAGTTGGTTTGTTGACTTGTTAGTTCTAGATAAACAAATTTCTTGATTGTCAAATTCTAATTGTGTACATTGATTTAAATTAGAAGTGAAGTTGAACCATTTTACTCGAGAATTTATTAAAGTAATATCTGATTTTTTTTCAAAAAAATAATAGCAATATTAAAATATAATTAAGAGTAATTTACATCTCTATTACATGCAATCAATCAACCTCAACATAACCATAAAATTTAAATTAAAAAAAGGGTACTTTTTTTGTCATTGCAAAAAGTAGAAACTAATTTCCATAAAATAAATCAACTTTGTTTTCAAATACATGTAAAAGTTCAACAAAGCACTATGCTTGTTTTCAAATTTTTGTGTGTATTTTTCGGTGTTTTGTTTCAAAAAATTGTATAAAAATAAAAAAGAAAAAGAGATAAAATTTAAAAAGTATAACAATTGAGTGTGAGTTTTTAAGTTTCAAGATTTTAAAACAAAAATTAGCCCTCATTTTACTTAACTTTTGTAACCACGACAACTTTGAGCTGCATGCTTTGTGGTTGTTGATTATTGTTGTTTTTGTTATTTATTTGTTACTTTGTCAGGCCAAATGCATGTTTATAGTGTTCTTCTTGAAAAATTTTTTAAGCTGGACATTAATTTTCTGTAGAAATTAAACTGTTCAGAAAAACGATAATAGGTTTAAAATGCATTATGAGTCCGAGAAATGTGGTTAAATTTCATAGCAGTATTCAATTTGATCCTCTTTATGCAAGTAATATGTTATTGGAAATATACACAATTAAGAGTCGTATCTGAGAGAGAGAGAGAGAGACAGAGAATGGGTAAGTGACAAGTTTATACTTTGAGTTTTTCAATTTTTATCACATTGAAAAAGAAGTGCATAAAAAAATGGTAAAAGAAAGACTAATTAATCAACTGGCTACTAAGTTTGCAAGTCAACTAAGAAGTGATTTAATTTTGTAATCCTTATATGCGACCTAATATTAGTAGATGGTAAAAGAAAATCAAACTGCTACTAAAATTTATAATTTTAGTAAAATTGAGAATTTTGAGAGGATCCAATTGAATTTTGCAAGTTGGACAATAAAGACAATGATGGTAAATTATTATTATCATTATTTGTTGTTGTTATTATTATTATTAAACTAGTTATAGTTTAGCTCAACACATTACAGTAATTACTCCTTGCTAATGTTTTTTTTTTTTAACATTCACCCACATATTTCACTCACACACGCTCCCAACAAGATTCAAACCCAACATCTCAAGGTTGAAATCTTAATTATCAAACTGCTACTAAAATTTATAATTTTAGTAAAAGTGAGAATTTTGAGAGGATAGAATTGGATTTTGCAAGTTGGACAATAAAGTGCCCAACAATAATAGTTTAGCCCAACGCATTACAATAATTACTCCTAGCTATTTTTTTTTTTTGTTTTTTTACACTCACGCACCCATCTCACTCACACACACGCTCCCAATAAGATTCGAATCCAATACCCTAAAGTTGAAATCTTGGCTAATGTTGGTACTATATTGTAGATGTAATAAATATCCGTTTGACATGCATTATTGTATTCAAGAATCAAATAATTATGAGTCCCTTGGACAGTCTATAAAAAAAAAATATTTCTCCTAATTGAACATCTACACACCTCATGCATATTAATTTCAACGCGCATTATCTTTGTTGCAGCCTAATAATCACACCCACATCTTATTTAAGAGTCCAAACCAAGTTAGGCAAAAGGCTGTTACAATACATGCAACACGATTTATGCTTGAGATCCAGTGGAGCCCAACAAAAAATTTGGTTTCTTCTATGGTCCGCCCTGGTGTTTGTGTGCTGTGCCCCTTGGGAGTTATTTGTGGGAATTGAGAATTGATACCAATTCCATTGGTAAGTGGGCATATGTTACTAAACCAATTTATATTATGGGCTAATTTTCTTTCTTAATGACTAATTTTTTAAACTCAAATCGTTTGTCGTATCATAAGGGTCTTACGTGTATGATTTCCGTAAAGGACCAGTGTATGATTTGAAGGGCGGATATATAAAACTTGAAGTAAGGTTTCATAGGCAAGGATAGCAGATCCAAAAGGATTGCCAGGAATTTTCCTGAACCAACTTCTTTTTATTAATATAATCTCATATTCTTTGGTTGTGCGTGTCGGATACTTGGCTCGGATACCCTCAAAAGCAAACCAAACGTCCAGCCTTTCAATGTCGGATACTTTCACAGACACACACGCCTCCACACAAGTAAATTGACTCGATAAAAGGGGTTAAATCTCCGCCGCTGATAAAAATGGCGGCTTTGGCACTCACCTCCTCCCTCAATCTCCGATTCCGCCCCCTCTCCGCTGCAAAATCCCGGCCCCCCGCCACCCCCAAACCCTCCCGCCTCACTTCAAAAATTAGATCTTCCCTCAAGAATGGCATTAGCAGTTCAAACAACCAGCTTGGCGAAGATCAGATTCAATTATCGAGCCGGAAACCCTCATTCTTGCTTCCCGCCCCCAGACGCGTACCGTTAGCAGTGGCATCGGCTTCGGCGGCCTCCTCGCCGGCTCCTGCGCAGCTGCCGTGGCAGGGGGCCGCTATCAAGCCACTCGTAGCTTCCATCGCGACGGGAGTTATTCTGTGGTTTGTTCCCGCCCCCAACGGGGTCTCGCGCATCGCGTGGCAATTGCTATCGATTTTCTTGGCCACCATAGTGGGAATTATCACTCAACCACTGCCTCTGGGGGCCGTCGCTCTGATGGGTCTTGGCGCGTGTGTTTTGACGAAAACGCTTACATTTGCAGCGGCGTTCTCCGCTTTTGGAGATCCCATTCCGTGGCTGATTGCTTTGGCATTCTTCTTTGCGCGAGGTTTTATTAAGACTGGGTTGGGAAACAGAATTGCTTATCACTTTGTTTCTTTATTCGGGAGTTCCTCTTTAGGACTGGGATACAGTTTGGTTTTCAGCGAAGCCCTTTTGGCCCCCGCAATTCCCTCCGTTTCTGCAAGAGCTGGTGGGATCTTTTTGCCGTTGGTGAAGTCGCTTTGCGTGGCTTGTGGGAGTAACGCAGGTGATGGGACTGAGAACAAATTGGGTTCCTGGCTGATGCTGACCTGTTTCCAAACATCTGTGATTTCATCTTCTATGTTTCTGACGGCAATGGCTGCAAATCCTTTGGCCGCTAACTTAACTGCCAGCACTATAAATGTGCCCATTGGGTGGATGGATTGGGCTAAGGCCGCAATTGTGCCAGGATTGCTGTCATTAGTTGTGGTGCCATTGCTGTTGTATGTAATCTATCCACCAACTGTGAAGAGTAGCCCTGATGCCCCTAAACTGGCTAAGGAGAATTTGGAGAAGATGGGACCTATGTCAAAGAATGAAATCATCATGGCTGGGACTCTGCTTCTCACGGTATGCAAACTCACAGCCCTCACCTTATCTATGCTACTTATTGCTGCGTAAATTGTTTGCGATGTTCAATTCATAGATCTTTGATGTTAGCTTATAAATTATACGCACAGTAATAAATTCTGTGTATCTTTGAGACGTCAAGTGAATCTTCAAATTTCAGACTGTTTACTCAGTTAAGGGTGACAGACTGCATGAACGAACATCTGGAGATTTTCTCATAGTGATAGTTTGGAAATGAGTAAACTCGCTTTTTTAAGTCTGATTCTTCTCCATTGCATTAACATGTGCCTTTGCTTAATTAATCTAATACTTTCCTAACACTGCAAACTGGATTACATCAGGTAGGGCTGTGGATTTTCGGAAGTGTCCTGAATATTGATGCAGTTACTGCAGCAATTCTTGGATTATCTGTCCTGCTTGTGACTGGGGTTGTCACGTGGAAGGAATGTCTAGCTGAAGCAGTTGCTTGGGACACACTTACGTGGTTTGCGGCACTCATTGCAATGGCTGGGTATCTGAACAAATATGGCCTTATTGCCTGGTTCAGCCAGACTGTTGTTAAGGTGTGTTTACTTTCACATTCTATGCATGCTTTATGCAGATACCCCATGTCAATATATCATGAATCCACAATTTGTCAGGTAGCATATCTTTGATTTACTTGTGCTACTGTTTCAAAATGTAATATCATTGCCCATGTCAGTAGTGGAAAATTCAGAAGCTGGTTCTTTATGGGTATAAGCGAAACTTCATATTACCATAAGGTTGTACTATCCTCATTTTGCTGACTCCCCCCAGCCATTGTTTATGAAAATTGTTAAAGAGCTTAGGACGGAACAGATGTTGTGTTGGTTATCACTGTAATAGTGCGATATATGGCTTTACCTTACCAATCTATCCATTATCTTGTCAGGTGTTCTTTCTAAACGTATCCTTTACTAGTTTGGTATTCATTGCCTAGTGTCTTGTACCATTTGTTTGCCTTTTCTACTACTTATGGCTAGTTATGGAGTTTGACCAAATAGTAACTCTTTCACAATAATGTTTGACTGATTTTATTTGCTTTTGGTGCAGTTCGTTGGTGGATTGGGTCTTACATGGCAGCTGTCTTTCGGCATTCTTGTTCTTCTCTACTTCTATTCACACTATTTCTTTGCTAGTGGAGCTGCTCACATTGGTGCCATGTTTACAGCATTCTTATCAGTTGCCAGTGCTTTGGGTACTCCATCTTACCTTGGTGCCATTGTCCTTTCGTTCCTCTCCAATCTTATGGGCGGCATTACTCATTATGGGATAGGATCAGCACCCGTCTTCTACGGTGCTGGTTACGTTCCACTCGCCAAATGGTGGGGCTACGGGTTCTTGATCTCCATCGTTAATCTTGTGATATGGCTAGGAGTTGGAGGGGTCTGGTGGAAAGCCATTGGCTTGTGGTAGATCGGTTCATACAATTTTCAGTCTATTTATTGATATTGGTTCCTCGTTGCATTTTGTGGAAGGCCTTGTTTTGGAAGTCTTATTATAGAACCAAGATTTTGGTAGCTTCGGCTGTTACAGGCGTAGTTACAACTTACAAGACTCGATGACGTATACGCATGAGGCTGCTTACTGCTGAAGCATTGGATTTTGGTGGTACAAATTTTGAATTTGAAACAGCACATTCAAAGGCTTCCTCGAATGGTGTCCTTTTTGCTTCATAACTCTGTTTTGAGTGAAAAATAAAATAAAATTAACGTAGCTACAAATTTTTCAAAATCTCTCGTAGAGGTTGTTGGATAGGTCAAGGGAAAGGGGGGTTTTCACTTCCTGTCTACTGCAACTGTACTTTGCCTAACCATAGGTAGCTAAATTAATAAGAATTCGCCTTCCCATCGTTCTTGAACATGCTGCTAATTCTTCACTCCTAATGTTGATATTTTGATGTGATCATATTAATCTTCTTTTTTCTTGCTTTGTTTATTTATGCTTTGACAAAATCAAATCACATATTTCAATAATTACACCTTTAAATTTATCTAATTCGCTCTTTTCTAACACAATCTTAAATGTACTTAGCACCACACAGAAAGAAAACGAAAACAAAGTTAGTTAATAATATTTAATAGATTTCAATCAAGAAGTCATAATTGAAGGGTTTAAAATATTGCATAAAAAGATTTCGTACCCCCATCTTATGTAATTTGTAGGGATCAAACACAAAGCTGAAACACGCATACTTCCTAAAGTCATCAGCAAAAAATGTCTTGGCTTAGCTCTTAAAATTCAGAACCAAAAATACTTTGGAAGCATCAGGTCATACATTCAAGTGCACTGTGTTTGTTTCATTTAATTAAATTATTGTTATCTATTGTCTATTACTATTTAAAATGCAAGAAGAGTTTAGCAGAACTGTTTCTGTCTGGTCTTCGTAATTTATTTGCTAATTTATCCAGCCCTAAATTTTTCCATACATGTGGATAAAAAATAATGAAGATTAAATATTACAATTACCTTAAAAAGAAGGTAATCGGGTGTATGATTGGTGAAGGGATGAAAACGAACCATAAATGTTACAAAAAAAAGAAATACCGTTGAGGAATACACATGAGTACGGACAATAAATGAGACAAAAAATGTCAGTAAAGGGCTTGTTCATTTAGGATGGTTAGGCTCGATTAATTTATTTATTTATACTAATCAAGCACGAAATAAAAACTCGTAGGACTTGTTTATTTTGTAATTACGTGGTATATTTTTAAATATTTTTATTTCGAGAATGGTGTAAAAATAAGAGAGAGAAAGAAATAAAAAATTTTGTAATAATTGAGTGTGTGTTTTTAAAGGATGAATAATCTAAAAAAAACAAAGACGATAATAAAATATGAATTCGGAACTAAATGATCAAAGGCTTAAATAATGTGATAAAGCAATCCTAATTAGTTGACCTATTCGATATTTTATTAAAAAAATATTTTTATTTTTTAATATGATTATCACTAATAATTTTTTTGTAACATTTAGAGTTTTGTAATATTAATAAGTACAAAAAAAAGTAAATATAATTTACAATAATATAATTTTGTTAAATCAATAACAAATGAAATTATATAGTAAATATTACTATACTAATTTGTGAAGAGGTATAAATAATGAATAAGAGATATATAATTTTTAAAAAAATTGAAATAAGGGTATTTTAAAAAAACAAAAATAATCACATTAAACAATCTAATTTAGTAAACACAATATTTCATTATCTTATAATTAATTGTTCATTCAAAATAATCCTTAAATTTTTAATTTTATCAAATAAAGTGAATAGGCGCTTACTTTTATCTTTTCACCTACTATAGATATGGTTCACCTTCAATTTTTATTTTTTGTTCATTTCTTTTTGTTGTTTTAGTCAAAATTATTGCAGTTAGATGAAAATTGAATTATGTTGAAATTTATGGTTTACATTTTATAGTTAAGCCAATGATATTGATTCTACAGTATATAGCGTTGGCATGAGCTATTAATATATTTGTTTAGATCTTGCAGTCTTGAGTTAAAAGAAAATTATCTCAACGATCAATAAAAATCATAAAATGCCACTATCTAATATATAATATAATATAATATATATATATATATATATATATTATTTTTGCATATGCATTGTGTATGCGCAATCACTGGTTATTATTGTAGCTGTTGTTGGATTAGTAAATTGATTATTAATTGTTATCCTGGTATGACCAAACTACTTGTAAATTTTTATTAAATTAATTCACGTTCTATAAATTGCAAGTTGCAAGCCTGTTTTGGATATCTTCGCTAAACAACAAAACAGAATAGAATCTCCCGAATCATTGACGCTATAACGATTGTCCAAAATCCGGCGGCTAGTTTTGCGATTTTCCGTCTCCCCTCGATTTCGAAATCTCAAAACAAAAACAAAAGACATCGGCACTGTGTAAAAACGCACCAGACGACCCCCAAACAGTCAATCAATCATCCGCAAACCTACCCATCCTCCCCCACCGGCACCTCCGCCGCGTCGCATTCTTTCGGTCGCGTCGGAATCGAGATTTCCATCCCCGTCTCATCTCTACCTGCCACGATGCCCACCTCCGCCGCATCAACTCATTCCAGCGGTCCGCAGGACTTGATCGGACGGCTGGACTCCACCCATACGCCGGACGAGGATAAGCTGAAAGCATTGAGAGACTTGAAGAATCAAATAATCGGAAATCGCACGAAAAAGCTAGCCTTCTTGAAGCTCGGCGCTGTGCCCTCCGTCGTAGCTATTCTCTCTTCGTCTGTCGCTTCCGCTCAAGGCGTTGGAGGCAGTCGCGAGTTCCATGAGTCTGTTTTGATTCAATCCGCCGCTGCTATCGGCAGCTTTGCATGTGGATTGGATGCTGGAGTTAAGGCTGTTTTGGATTCGGGGGCTTTTCCCCTTTTGTTGAGTCTTCTTTCCCATCTCAATGAGAAGGTATGCTTGCTTTCTTGATTCTTTCTAGAAAATGGGGCCAAGTTTTCTTTTCATCTGGCAAAGGTATAATTTTTCGATGTGTGTTTATAATACTGAAATAGCATTCTGGTGTAGTTTTGGAATTTGAGTCAATTATTTGTTGATTGTGGTCGGTTTTCCTTTGTTCCATTCTTTCCTTTTGAGGAACTGGAAAAGCGGTAGCTATGGAAGCTTAGAAGTTTTCCGATTAATAAGTAAAGATGTGGCTTTTAATGTGTGTTTCGAGTGACAAACAAAGCTTTAGCCTTGCGGAATTGGGTTCATTATGTTACTTTATTCGATTTTCTGACTTCATTTTGTCATTTTCATGGGAATGATAGTTGTACTACGTTGATCTGTGGTTTGTGCAACCTTTTCATTGTTTGTTTCTTTTTTTATGTCGTGTATTAATCCCCGTTGGTTTTAATTGACCAATAACACATTTTGAAGCTACCACAAAGGCTTCGTGTAGTATTTATCAAATGTTGAAAGCTATACTTTTTTTCAATTCATAACACCATAGGCAATATTCATGGAATAATATTGCTAATGCCAGGAATCTGCTGCAGGTTGTTGATGCCGGTGCCCGTTCTCTTAAAATGATTTATCAGTCAAAAACGGCTCCAAAATATGATTTTCTTCAAGAGAAAAACATGGAATTCCTCCTTTCGCTACTTAACAGCGAGAATGAGAATGTTACTGGTCTTGGTGCAAGTATTATCACGCACTCGTGCCGGACAACCATGGATCAGCAGGCACTGAGTGAAGCTGGAGTTGTAAAAAGGCTTGTTGGTCTTCTCGGAGGAGGTTCTCTAATTCGGAGGGATGCTAGCTTAGAATCTCTAGCTGCTGTCATCAAGGATAATCCAAAAGTTGCTTCAAAGTTCGTAGGGCCAGAAAATGGAAGGGAATTAATTGTTTTGATTGAACTAATGAAAGATAAGTATCCTCGGACAAGATTATTAGCCTGTATGTGCTTGATCAACATAAGAAATACATCTATATCTAATCTACAAGACTCGGAAATTAAGAAGGAATTGGTTTTGATATTATTTGAGCTTCTCGATGATCCTGATCAAGTTGGAGATGAAGCTCCATTTGTCCTGTCTAATTTGATTTCTGGAAAGGAGGATATGCAAAAACTAGCATTTGATGCAAATGTTGTTGATAAGCTATGTGAGAACCTGGCGAAAGCTTCATTCAAGGCCAGACGTTTGCGAGGGGTATTTTTAACATTGGCTGATCTTTGCTCAAAGCTGGAATGCTGCAGGAATAGGGTCCTTCATTTAAAGGTTAGTTGTTTGAATATGAACTGTTCTCATCTCTCGATATTTCCTACTGTAATTTTTTTTTGTTGGACGCATTGCTCTACCTGTTCTGTTTTATTCTGTTCTTTCACTAACATGTTTCTTTAGACTTTATCAATTCACAAGTCAATCAAAATTACAGGCCTTACTTCAAAGTAAAGCAAGAAAAGGGTTCATATGCTGGGCTTATACATATTGTTTCACTGTTTTGACACTGATTGCTATTGGTGGTAGTTGATCCTTAATTCAGCCATTTTGTTGCTCAATTCATTGAATGTGAATTGCCGTTTTTGGTTATAATATGCCAGCAGCCTGATTTTATTTATGGGATTGCATTTATTTACTTAGGGAAATTGGAAAGTACACCTTAACTAACAAAAAACTAACAAAAATAGAATACAAACTAGGTGCCATGTTTATCTTTATAAAGAACAGGCATATCTGTCTTTTGAAACGTTGTCAGTTCAGTGCCTCCTTATCTCCTCTTGCACTGAAAAATATATATTTCTGCATGGTTAAACTTTTGAGATAAAAATTCAGTTGTTAGTTTATTCTGATACCAGTGCTGATATTTTATATGTTAATCTATCGCCTATGGATTGTGATGAACATGATAGTTTATTGCTAATCTTGCAAGATCTTTTCTTTCATCCAAATTTTTATATTTTTCTGTACCCTGCCAACCCTTGTGTGTTTCTCATGATGCTTGCCTTTTCATACTTGCCTAAGCATACATTTATTGGTCCCCTCTGTGCAGTGTTCTTTTACGATGTGTTAAATCCTAGCGGACAGGCCTGCGGTTGTCTGTTTTTATCAAGTGTTGAAACTTGAATACGGGTTGGGGGGAGGAAAATTTGTTCTTCTCTTGATAATTCAAGTAGCTTATTCACTGGCTAGTTTAGTGAATATACCAGTTAATGGTTTGAATCATTTATTTGCTGCTGTCAAAAAATCTGATGGTGCTTGTAGTAAAATGCTATAATTGAAATCAAGGTTTATCGCTAAAAAACCTAGTTTTGCATTTAGGTCTTGAATTTTGTAACAGACGCGTTTGCTCATGATACTGCTGAAGTACGTGCTGCTGCTTGCATTTTCTTGAAGAATGCTTCTCGTTCTGTCAAGGTTTGCTGCCTGCATTGTGGCATTTATTTTCCTCAGTCTCATTTCTACCTGTTGGTCTTTGCTAACATGATCCTATTCAGAGTTTGAGTGCAGGTCAGTTTATGAATGAAACTGTCACCTGTCCCTTGGTTCAGCTTTTGCATGACTCCTGTACTTCTGTCCAGGTATGTTTTGTTCCTCTCTCATTTTACATTCCTGATTTGCATTGAATTGCTTGTGTGTTCTTAAATTAATTAATAAATTACCAGAATGGTTCCTTGCTTCCTCACTTTATTCAGATTGCTGCTCTGCGGGCAATCAGTAACATAGTCGTCAATTTCATGGCACATAAATCTATGTTCATGCAATGTGGATGTGTGAAACACCTGGTTCAGCTCTCAAAGTCCATGGAATCTGACATTAGAGTCAATGCTGTATGGGCATTAAAGAATCTCACTTTCCTTGTGAACAACAAATGTAAAGAAGAGGTTCTGTTGGAATTATCCACATCCACATTAGCAAGCCTCATTAGTGGTAATTCACTTCTAATTATGTAACAGGGATGTTTGTGTTTAATACTCTATTCACCATCTGCTATTGATCGCTCGTGCCAGACCCTGACTCTTCCGTCCAAGAGCAAGCTTTGGCTTTTGTTCGCAACCTTGTAGATGGTACTGTGAACTCTATAGAGTATGTGTTTGGGGATGATGGTCTGCTCCTGCATGCTATTGGCAAGCAATTGTGCAACAGTACGAAAGCTGAAGTTCTAATTCAAGTGAGAATTTCCCCTTCTATTAACCATAACAATTTTTTTAAACCAACAGACGATGACTATTTGCCCTGCACAAGAAATAGGGATGCAAAATTCCAAAGCTAAAAGGAAGTTCTTTTGCTCAATCTTTGTTTTCTTGTTTTCGTGAATGCTAAAGTAGTTGCTGATGTTGTATGTTTCACTATTTTATAAATAATGGAAATTTAAGATTGTATAATTTGTGTTTGAGCTCTTTCTCTTAAAATTATGAATCATGAAGCCAATATTTCCTCTCACAGGGTATGTACGCCCTCAGTAATGTGGCCTCTGGGAATGAGCACCATAAGGAAGCGGTGATGAATCAACTTTTCCCACAGGCAGGCAATGACACAGAAGCAATTTTGGTCAAGTTTTTACAAAGTAACAACAGCCAATTGCGGACAGCTGCTGTTTGGGCTATTGTGAATCTTACTTTTCCAAGCAGTCCAGGTGCAAGTAGTAGGGTCGCTGAACTACGGAATGCCGGCGTAGTCTCTCAACTAAAGAATATGGCTAACGACCCTTGTTTAGATGTAGAGGTGAGTACCAAAGATTGTGATTTGATGGTAATTGAACTTGCTTGTTAGCTCATTTATTTTCTTCTTCTTTTCCAGCTCCGAACAGGAACAGCTCTTCGACAGCTAAGGATGTATGATAATGGTTCAAAGTGAGCGGATGACATCGTATGCGAAATTTGCCATTATGGAATTTTGATACCAGATGTTGCACAGCATTTACCCTGTTATGTAACATATATTGCTTCCTCAGAGGCCCATGAGAAAATGGGATGCCTCCATCAAGGTGTGGGGTCCATTTGCTCTGTGCAGCTGCCTTGATGAAAGTTTTATCCGAGCATTTCCTGATTTTCTCGGATAATCGAGGGATGTAATTTTCAACTGTCAAGGCAACAGGAAGCCAATTGCTTAAAATGTCAATAGTTCTGGAAACTACTGAGTTCGCCTCATATATTGGTGCCTAAAGTTTTTGTCTTCTGTAGCGTTGAAGATAGCTTTTCTACTTGACAAGTTTAGTTAACCCTGCTTCTGCTTCTGCTTCTGCTTCTGCTTCTTTGGTTGCTTTATGATTGATTTCTGATATTTTGAATTCACAGCATTGTGGGGGAGCTGGGCCGCTGAATTGGAGCTCCCGCTCAGCAGGTCCCCATTATACCTTCCCTTCATTTTGATTTTAGATTTCGACATTTTTCTAATCACTGGAAATCCTGTATAATTTTGCTGGCGCTTTCTTTCTTTTTACTTGCGCTGCCCGGTTGCACGAGGCTTTGGGAGCTGGGGAGGTGACTGGGTTCCATTTTGTACAGGGAGGAGACACGTGTATTTCTATGTAGAGCAGGATCGTTGAAAATGCTTGGATGTTTTGGGAGTGGGATTTAGTTGGGAAATTACGTGTGGTGGGAGTTAGCATTGAGATGAATAACATAGAAGAATAGAAGTGTAATTTATTTGAATTTATATTTTTATATAAAATATTTAATAATAATAATTAAATAATTTGATTATAATATTGAGATAATAATTAATTTTTATAATATAAATATACATAAATGTAAGTGTATTAGTGTATATAGGTATTAATTTATTTCTTAAAATGTCTTTTATTTTTTCTTTTAATAACATTCAAAATATTGAGCTGGAAATTTATTTCACAGGCTTTAATGATTTCTGCTTTATAGCAGTCTGTACTTATATGTTAAGTCCAAATACTTAATTTTGGTTGCACTGGTATATTACTAGAATCATTCATTTAAATATTTTATAATTTTTTCATATTTTTATAATGTTTTAATATAATTCTATGCTTTTTTTTTCATATTTATGTATCATTCAATGAACTCTTCATATATATGTATATATATTATTTTTAAAAAATATAAATATAAAAATATATTTTTATTATAATTATCACAATAAATAAATTTTAGAGTTATAAAATTTTCATGCACATTCATCTTAACTGGTGTAGTTATTTTTGAAAATCATGTAAAACGTCCACCAAGCAACACGCGCGTGCGCGCGCGCGTCTGCGGAGAGAGAGAGAGAGAGTTATCACTTCGCCGTTCAACCTTTAAAATATTATTTAGGTCTTTATTTATTCATTTATATATTAAACTCTTTCTCTCTTTACTTATTTTTCTATGAAAGAAAAAGATGAATGGACTGGGCCCTGTTTGGGAAGCCCACAGAGGAAAGGAGTGGGACCATTGCCTAGACACGCGTCGGTTGTCTGAGGACGCGTCATGCGACCTCTTTGAATTTCATTATTCTTTTTTCTATGCGTGTTGACTGACAAACTCCTCACCCGTCACGCAAACACTTCAGTTTTCATTTTACATTTTCCCTTTTTATTAAATATTTTTTAAAATTAAACTATATCTAAATAACTAGCCATTTTAATATAATTCCTAAAATATTCCTATTAATTAATCTATACTTATTCTATTTATTAAGGCAAAACTATTAAACTCTATACATTAACAATCTTTTGTTGCTTAAAGTTCAAATACTAAAACTGCTTCTCTTTTATGTATTTTTTTTCCCGTTACTTATAATTCTCTATTTTTTTATTATTTCCAAATAAATCTTATTTAATTTATTTTCATTTAATTCTTTCTCAAAAGCATATCTTTTTTCTCTTTCTCATTTCGAATATTTTTTAAATGTATTTTAGAACACAATAATTTATATTTTATCATCGTTAGTTTATTATATTTAAGGTAAATTATAACATAAAATACAAATGTATATAATCCAATAATAAAAATAAAATTTTATGTGTGCATGTATTCAATTAAATTTTATATTTGATATACACGAAATCTTGAATGAACATGAATCACTAAGAATAAATAAATTATCATATTTGAAGAGTCATATTGAATTTACTATCAAAGTACCATGTGGCAGAAATGCAAATAATCAAATATAAATATCATTTTTCAACCAAAATGCAAATTATTTTAAGTAACTTATGTTTAAATGCGTGTTGTCTATTTCAATATGATGTAAAACTAAGTTTATATGTTTTGTTGAAATTAAATATATATATATATATAATATTTTCCTGTAAATTTTTGCAGTTTTTACAATTTTTCAAGAAAATATTATATTATGCTTTTACCTTCTAATTCCACGTTGTTTTATTTAATAATAATTAATAATATTATAAAAAATCTATCGGTACACTTGTATTATGTGTGTGTATAATATTTAGCGTCAATTAAAGGTAAAATTGTAATTTTACATACCTCGATATTTGGACAAAGTATGCATGTGATCATTTTTTTCTTCAAATCACTTATTAAATTCTCTTAAAATCATGAAAAGTTAAAAGTTGGCAAGCTCGATAGATAAATTAAAAGACAAAATTACCCAATAACCTACTTCTATAGAACAAGAATTACAGATTTTTCGTTAATTAAACACTAAATTCAAACTACGCATGCACATTAAGTAAATACCATTATTTTGATTGTTTCACTGACAAATGACGCAAAACGTGTGTGACGCCGAATGAAAGCGGGCCCACATAGGGGCACGCATTCTAGGTGCTTCTATAGGTGATGGAACTCGACTCAGCACTCGCACCCCCAGATTATGATTAACACAGATACACTGTTGTAGCTCGCTGGATCACTCCTCCAAATTTTGCAATCTCGCTGTTTCTGCATCGAAGCGCATATTGACTCTAAAATTATCTCTCGGGAAATTGTCTGGCCACCCAAGATTCTAGGGTTTTGTTTTGAATGTATCGCTTTAACTGGTATTCCTTTTTCCTTGATTTTTAAGTAATTCTGCTATATTTCTGATTGTTGATTCCTCTTTCTGCATTAATTCTACATTACATGTACGTCTTGACGTAGATGAGTAAGAATTTTGTGTTTAATCAGGCTTACGATCTGGTTTTTCAATCTTGTTACGTTTTATCATTTTGATGTGTTTTTGTTCTTGTTTCTGGTGTTTTATTTCTGTGAGCGAATTTCTTGATTTCTTATTATTTTTATTTTTTTTCTGACTTGACAGGTCAAGTTTTTTTGGTTTAATTTTGATGGTGGTCTAATTTGTTTATTGTGTTCTAACGCGATGGCGCAATTTCCTCCAATAAGTTCAAAAAAGAAAAAACACTAAAAGTAAAAGAAAGAAAAGATGTTCGATTTGGCGGATATCCTTGTTGGAAATGATGAAATCGATAAAAGAAGTAATAAAATAAAAGAGGGAACGAAAGGTCACGAGGCGGATTTTGGTGCATTGTGTAAACTCAAAATTAAGGTTAAAGAAGAATTGAATGTTTATCTTGTCTCCTCTAAATGAATAATGATAATTTACTTAAGTAATTCCTATTATTAAGTGAATAGAGCTGTGTCAAGGCGTATCAAAGACACAAAACAAAAGTCAAGTTCAACTAGTTAGTGTCTGAATCAAGTAATTGCTTGGTCAGGGAGCACGTACAAATCCATAGATTTAATGCCTTGAGCAACGACTTCTAAATTGAGCAAAGGGTATTAAAAGTCAGAAGTACTGGGAAGCACATGTAATGTTATATTCCTTTGAAGGAAAATTCATACTCTAAAATCTAAATGCTGCTGATGCTCCAAGATGTCATGTTTGGTTGAACATGTCATGTGATTATGGATCTGTCTTTTGCAACACATACCATTAATGCATATACGAGAATGGGACTACTGATGAGTTTATGGTACGTGAACATGATTGATCAATATGTAGATACTGGGACATCGACAATTGTCCTCTTGTTCCATGCATTATCCATGTTCTGATGTTTTGTGGCTCCCTTTGATGATCTTGGAGACATATTGTATATGCCATTCTTTTCTGAATAACCTTAGTAGATTTAGTTGTCCATGATTAGACTAATTCAAAATATCAATTGAATTTCCCCTCTTCTGAAATTGACTTTCATTTTCCTCCTGGATGTGCCATTCTGATTCTGAATTGTGTTTCCATAAGAAAAGAGGTCAAAAGATGAGAGAACCATAAAAAATTTGCATAGCATAAAAATCTAGAGAAAAATTTCTTTAGAAGTAATTCAATTTTACTAAGGATACCTCTATCTAATATATATACTGCAAAAGAACAGCAACCAAAAAAAATTTAAAAGAAAGAGAAAAACAAAAAAAGATCATCATGTCAACTTTTTTAGTTAGACTGCCCAAAAAACTAAGAGAATGTACAAACAAAGAAAGGCACGGCGTTGGTGCTCACACTAAATTCTCCAGCTTGAAGTCAAGGGAAAAAGTTCAAAAAGAAAGAACATAACCAAACTAGAGTTATCACCAAAATTTCAAAAAATAAAATAAAAATGGAGTTCCGTGTGAAATTTCATGAGACATAAAAAGAGAGAACGAAATCGAAAAGTAGAAAATGAAGTTGTAGTACCTGTCTCTGGAAAACAAGCCGATTATCACTGAAACTTGATTGACATGTCAACAACCATACAATCCCCAATGTTGACCAGGCCAGACTTCTCTTTGACTGGGAACGGGTCGAAATCTTCTATTTTTTTTTTTTTTTGACACAATTGATAATTTTAATTTCATGACCCAGCTTCAGTTTAGAACATTTTGTTAAATTTTAAGGGGGTATAATTCAGATTCAAAGTGAAAAGGCGAGTTGAGAATAGAAGCACAATAAAGTTCTAAAGCAACATTGAAATCAGAAACACATTATTCCTATAAGTGTTGGCATGCATTTGGTTCATTTATGAAGTTATTAAGTTATGGCTTTACCGAGGGATTTCTGGGTTGAAGCTTTTGATGTGTCTCTGTGGATCTTATATGTTGATCTGGCAAAATTTAAGCTGTTTCTTCATTTGTTGTTTACTTCTGCTTACTAGGCCTTTTGTTGTGTGAAGATTTTATAGGGACACGGGCTAAGGTTTTTGGAGAAATTGTGGGAGCATGCAATCCCAGTCTAAAAGTGCCAATCAAGGAGAAGCCAATCTTAATGATATATCAAATTCCACTGTATGTCTTGAACCATGGTGGAAAAATACTGGATATAACTCCTTTTCCCATGCAATGATGCGGGGAAATGCATCAGAGACGTCTTCTCTTGAACAATCTGTGGATGGCCAATCACAGTCTGAGGGTGGAATAAATGAGGAAGATGACGATACTGTCAAACAATCGCCAAGTACCATACCTCTCCGGACAGGTATTGTTTCTGTAAGCTAGCCACTCGTCCCAAATGAAACATTTTATTTCTCAGGATTTGAACTGGGTTTCTTGTACACATCTGGTCATTATGTCCCCGACTAATGTATCAATTAATGTAATTATTGTTGCCAGAAAGTTGCTTTTCAGATGGAGCCCTATCCTATGTCTTTATCACCTTAAGCCTTGCATCTGTGTTTGTGCAAAACAGCATACTTTTGTGCTGAAAAGCTGTGACATCTCTAATACTGGTCATAATCCAGTGCCTTATCTTTTCTATTGTCTGTGAACAATCTTAAGAAATCCGCTGTTCATGAGTCTGGTTTGTTTTAAAATAAATAGAATTTTTGGGGTTGGGGGAGCGCAGGTGTTAGCGTTATCCATGTTCACTGCTTAATTATGCCTTTCCTAAGATGACATGTTCTGGATTGCCTCTCTTGTAACAATCGCCTCTCTTGTAACAATCCATATTCATAAGGAAAAGTGAGATTACTAGAATAAATTCTCAATTTCGGTTCAGAAAAGTAAATTGTTTCTCACTTTTTATTTTGGAATGTCCAAACTAGGTGGTTTTTGGGGATTATTTTTTTCTTGTTTACCTGTCGAATAATTTGCCTTGGAGACCTTATATTTGATATTTCACGGAAGATTTGGTCCTACTCCTTATGGAAACTAAATACCATTCCTGCAACAAATTCGTGCATATGTATGTGTGTGTGTGTATATATGCTTGTCAGTGTGAGTGTAATGCCTTGATTTTCTTGATGCAATCTAAAAAATGAATTCATACTAATGTTCCGTAATCTAAAGCCTTAGCCCTGATGTGTGTAAGCATACTAGCATTGTTGGGGAGCCTCTTGTCTCTACTTCTGAAGCAACTGTCCCTCATGCTTGATAGATGACATGCTTGTTGCCTTAGTGCTAAAATTAGATTTTATTGGTGACAAACTGGTGGACTCCTTGTTAAATAATTACATTCAAGCATTGAATTTCTTCATCTTCTTCCATATAAATGCTAATACCAGTGATATCCTTGTCAGGGTCTGATAGAAATTATGGGGAAGATACGAATCTCCAGCAAGTTCGAGCTGCCTTACAACCTAGATCTGATGGGAACCTTACGCAACCATCACAGCTCGAACTTGTTGGGCACTCAATTGTAAGAAACATAAAATATTATATTTCTCAGCTGCTGGGGTCTTGAATTATTACAGTAATATTGAAGTTAGTGTTGGAACATTGAATTTTATTTATCTTGTTCTTCTTAATCATTTTCAGGCCTGTGCTTCGAATCCTTATGATCCATATTATGGAGGGATGGTGGCAGCTTATGGCCAGCCTGTGGTATGCGCATAAGTTAGAAATTATTTTACCTTATGCGTTGTTCCTTTTGTTTTTCTGGTTTTTTTTACTTTAAATCTGATTGTCAAATAAGCCAATTCCTGTGTAGAGAAGGGTGTGTATTGCAAATTGTGATGAGATTATGCCAGTTATGTCAACTATTTAAAAACAAATTTATGCTGGGAGGGCTAGAGTAGCCTTACAAAACCTGCCATTGCTAATTACTTCTATTATCCATGCATGTGCTCAAGAATCATTGACCATGCTATTCCTCTGGGTTCAACTGTACGGAAAGCTCATTTAGGCTATTTACAATGGCCAACGTTGTAGATTTCCATTGACTGGGCTCTGTATGTACTTAATTCAGTTTTTTATTTCTAAGAACAAGTGAAGATATTCTATTTTTGTTATTCTGCGCCAACTTCATGCTGATCAAAGTCGAGATCTTTTTTTTCATGATTTTACATTTGGGGGTACTGGAATTCTTCTATTCCATTGGCATTATTACAAGACCTGTTCTCGTATGATTGAAACCAATCTGATTTTCCAAATATTTTTTTCCCTTTTTGGATCAAGGTTCCTCATTTATATGATATGCATCATGTGAGGATGCCACTGCCCCTGGAGGTGGCGCAGGAGCCTGTTTATGTGAATGCCAAACAATACCATGGTATCCTGCGGAGGCGGCAGTCTCGTGCTAAAGCAGAGCTTGAGAAGAAGTTAATAAAATCTCGGAAGGTTGTTTTTTCTGTTTCTTGAAATTTGTTTCTGGTTGGATCTATCTTTTGAGGACATCTTAAATGATGAATGCGAGTGATATGTTCTGAATTTGTTTGAGTTATTCTTGTACTATCCTTTTGGTCCCTTTGGTTTGTAATGTTTTCTTTGATAATTTGCAGCCGTATCTCCATGAGTCTCGACACCAACATGCTATGAGAAGGGAAAGGGGTTCTGGTGGGCGCTTTGCAAAGAAATCTGATGCAGATGCTTCTTCTAAGGGAACGGGTTCCAGCTCAGCTGTGTCATCACAATTTTTTAATTCATCAGGTTCAGAACCCATGCTCTCCAAATCTAGTGGAGCAGTGCCTGAGGCTCAAGATTTGTTCAATTCAGATGTCAGCAATTTTAGAAAGCAAACCAACTTGCAGGAGCCTGCACAGCAATCCCATTCTGGAAAGATGGGGGAAGAACCTGCTTCAGGTCAGCAATGGGGATATTCATCTAACCGTGCGCTTGCTATGCAGTGAACTCAGACAAGACTGCCTGTGCGGTGGACTCTGTGGGGAGAGGAACTTATGGTGCTGGTTACTTGTTTAAATCTTGGCTTTTCTGAGATGGGCGGCAATTCATTCTTGGCTGTCTTTATAGTTTGTGAAGGAGAGGATGTGTTGGAATCGTTTCTGTTATGTACAGAATGTCATCTAGGATTAGCGGAGTACTGAGCAAGGCTGAAATTTGAGGAGAGTTTCACTACTACAAAATGCCTTTTAGGATTAGAGCCCTTGTCAAGTCCTTAGTACTAGTATTAATTTTTATTACTATTACAATTTTTGGCTGCGTTGTTTGCGTTTCATGCGGAGTTAAAAGGTCGAAGTTTTATGCCGATTATGAAAAAACCCAAAAATCATTGTTGAGAGATCTTGGTGGCGATTTGCAGAGCCCAGAATATCTATTGTTCTTTATTAATTGATGGCGACGACCCCCATTATTGGTTTTCGGATTACTGAAGTTTCGTGTTGCTGCCACTTCGGATGCTCTTCCTCATCTGTCTGGGCAAAAACTGGAATAAATCCTCAGGTTGTTGCCTCTGTGGGACGATTTCCAAGATCAAATAACAGCATTCTCACTGCGTGAGAGTGAGAGTGTACACCCTCATTCCCACTCGGGCCATGAAAAAATTGCCTCTCAACGAGCATTTCTCGTTAGCAAGCTTCTTAGCAAATGACTTGCACCGTTGTGAATATCTGATGGCTAACAATTTGAAATGAGAAGTGTGATTTTTTGGTGAGATTTGTCTCTGTTCTATAACCTTTTTCTGGTCATTCTTTAGTTCTTGACCAGTCTATTGTTTCTTCTAGCTGTCTGTCTCTTTCAATTGATCAATATGTTGACAAGAAACAGTAAGTAAATAAGCACGTTGGGGCCCTAGGAGCCAACTAGTATGCCAATGCACGGATGATGCTTTATTTGGATACATAACTCAGTTGATCATTAGTCCTCAGTTGGAACTGGAACATTCACACTCAGTCTGATTGTCAAGAGAAGGTCAGAGAGCCATACAAGGGTGGTTCTGCTAGTGAGTCTGACGAATCAGATGTAAGGGAGGCGGTGGCAGTAAGATGCTCAAGGGGAAGGTTTGCTAGTATGGGTGCAATTGGCATGTCATGCTCATCTTATGAAACAGTGCATCTGCGCCTTTGCAATTCAAGAATACGACCTTGACTGAAATTTCTTGATGATGAACCAACCTAGTCCCACGAAGTAGATTGATTGGAATGGGACCTGAAATCAAAGGAGTGTCCACATCCAACACTCCCAAGAAGGTATTCACGCAACTACTTCTAGATGAATTTATTAAATGCAACACGACTCATCCAAATGCGTCGAATTAGATATAGGTGGGTAGGCAAAGCCAACTACTCCTAGGATTCTGCCTCCAGCAACAATGGACGTAATTGTCCACTGAAAATGATCTATTATACATCTTTTTCTTCCGGTGAAGTTTGAGAAGTTAGGTGTGCAATTCATTAGCTGCTAAATGATAGCAAATCATCAGACCTGTTACTTGGTTGATGTGATTGTCAATTTGTTAGCCATAAACTTGAATAAGGTGTGAATGCTGAACATTCCGGACAAGCTTCTTTCACCGTCTCTTACATATAAATGGTAAAAATACTTCGGTTTTCGGAAAATCAAAATTTGGCTAGTTTTCCCATATTC
Source organism: Avicennia marina (assembly GCA_019155195.1). NCBI lineage: Eukaryota > Viridiplantae > Streptophyta > Magnoliopsida > Lamiales > Acanthaceae > Avicennia > Avicennia marina. The sequence goes on from CM032753.1 coordinate 13,739,496, forward strand.
TGAAAAACACTCATGCTAATGAATGCAGTGAGAAAACCTATCTCCCTCTCTCTTATGTGCTCTGTCAATAAATGAAGAGAAACATAGATGATCCGATAATTATATTTAATTCACCGTTTTTTGTAGTATACCTTAAATCAGGGCTTCAATTATTTTCTTTGTTTTCCCTAACATCAATTCATTGCATCTTAAACATTGGCTGGTGACTTAGTGAGGCTACTTTTGTGTTTAATAGTCCGAAAGTCTTTAGCTGTTGGAAAAATGGTTATACAGTTGGGTGTTGATAAATCAAACTATTTAATAGAGTCTGAATGGGTTGAAAATCTTTTTGAACCTTATTAATTTTGAATTTTTTTACCTCAATTTCATTGTTTGATTCAAACGTGTACTTATATGAATCTCTACAAAATTAAATTAGATTAAATTCAAACAGTCGTCGAGTTTGAATTACTCCTTGCAAATCGACTCATTAACATGTTGTGAAACTTAAAATGGTTATAAATTGTCTTGAAATTGTGGAATTATGGCATTTGGTGAATAGCTGCGGCTTAGAGAAGTCTTGTCATAGTATATTTTTCAGGTGTGATATCTCTTACTGAAAAATCAAATTTATGATCAATTTAATTTCCACGAACTGAATAATTTTGCCAAGCAGCCTGAGTAAAAAACTAGACAGTGTTTTACGGTGCATCTGAGGAAAGTGTGCATGATAAATCAGTGAGTCAATGTTAATAAATGTACGACTTTGTCATTGTCTACTTGTGAAAAACATGAATGTCACGCTCCATCATTCCATGGCGTAGGAACTTAGCTCACGAAAAATATTCTTAAAATACTGTACAATTTTTGACTTGACAGAGGTTCATGATTGTTCTGGTGGTTGAAGACAATCGAGGGATAATTTTGTAAGAAGAAAAAGGAAAATTTTTAACCTTAATTTGAGGAGTATATCTGATTTTATGGGTTCCGAATCAAACCCAATCTTAAACAAATACTACTTTTTATAGCATATAATAAAACAGATTTAAACAACAGTGAGAAAAGCAATTTCCAAGGAAGGCCTTGGCCTGTGTTTGTTTTCATTTGTTCTTATTTCTAAGTGAATATCTCTTTTCTTATTTTTAATAGTTTTTAATGTTTAAATCTTGAATTTAAATTATATATCTATACTTTATATTATTGCTAAAACCATTTTATGGTATTTTAGTGATTTTTTAAAAATGCACTTCATAACTAATTATCTATACTATGTATTGTGGCTTTATCTTCCGTAAAACTAATTTTTGGTCATTTTAATAAATTCCTCTTAATAAATTTATTTATTATATTTAATAACCACCTTTGGTCTTAAATATAAAAATGAATTAAAAAACATTTATTTTTTCCTTTTTCCTCTTTATTATTATTATTATTATTATTTTAATTTCTTTCTCTCTTTTTTAATCAATATTTAAATTCTTCGTTCCTTACATTTGTATCACCTCAATTTGTTTCTTTCTATCTGTTTCAATATGTACAATTTCATACTTTTATTTTTTTATTAAACTACTAAAAAATAATAATTTTATATTTTATTACAATTAATGAAATTATATAATTCTTAATAAATGTTAGAATGTACAAATTTTACTAGTATATAAATAATGCTAATCAAGTATAATTTGCTCTGTACAATAAATTTCACTCCCCCTAATCATATATGATATAGCATTAAGAAAATTTTATTCCATTTAACTAGACATAATAGCACATAAACGTAAAAGAGAAAACAATTATTAACTAACCGTAAAGTGACATCAATAGTAATTTTATTTAAAATAAACCAATGTATATATTATGCTTATCTCTATCTATCTTTTTGTAAATATACATCTCAAATTTATGTATTATGTTCAAAGCCAACAAAAATGACATCATAAAAATGATGCCCCTTTTCTTTTGTCCCCCAAAGTAGGTTGAACTGCAAAAATGAATGATTGGGAAAGCTTCCTAATCGTATGGCCGGACGCCCTCTTAATTTAAACTCAAACTTTAAGGATGTGTTTGTTTACAATTTTTAAACCACAAAATACATCTTTTAATTATTATATTTCTAAATTTTATATTTTTACCCAATCTTTGAAAAACAGACGAACGCACAATAAAAAAACCTTAAACAAATGTAACATAATTTTTTCAAAATTTCCCTGAGATGTGGCATCTCCCTTAATGGCAGCCCAGCCGTCTGTCCGACCATGCTACATCAGTGAGCTTTATTTTCAAAAAACAAGGAAAAAAATATTAGAAAATTCAAGCTCAGCCATAAAGTTAGTGGACAGATTATATTAAATGAAGAGCAGGACTTCCAGAAGCAAGGGCAAAAGGACGGGGGAAACGAGGTCGCTCTCTCTTATTATTGCATGTAGAGTAGGAGTACATGTCTAACTACAAATGTGGATACAAAATATAATTCAAGAAAAAGATAATTAGAACTAGAGAGAGAGAGAGAGAGAGAGGGGAGAGGACGAGAGAGAGGGGAGAGGGATGGGGAGCTTCAGGAGAGAGAAAAGTCTCTGCAACAGAGCTTTTTGACTCTCCCTTCTCATGGCGGATTCACAACTTCAATACGTCTTCCCGTCACATCCAGTGTTCATATTTTTTCATGGTTGAACAAGATTGCTTTTGACCGCATTCCGTATAATCATTTACAAAAATCCCAAGAATAAAACAATATACACAAGGTGACTTTTTTTTTTAATTATTGTTTCATCGTCATGTTTCTGCTTTCCCTTTATTGTTTGAATAATCAATACATTTGTGTTTTTTTATTTTAATGCGTATTTCTCGTTTCACCCAATGGGAAAAAATTGGGTGAATTTTTTCATTGTTCCCGGAGATTTTTGTTGCCAAGATTTATAATAATTGCTTTCCATCGCAAAAAGATGGTTTTTTCCAGAAATTTTGGGATTTCATTTGTTGGATCTTCTTCAAATTTGATAACAGCGTTATGTTGCTTGGATGTGATTTCTTTTCTTGTATTTTAGGGCTACAAGAATCAATCTTTTGACAGCTGTTTTCTGAAAGATTTGTTTTTGAACTCTAAAAAAACCATCTCAGGGGTATACTTTACGGAAGGTTAATCTTCTCTTGAATCATGGGGAATTGCTGTGTGACCCCTTCTGGTTCTTCAGCGAATAAGAAGAAAAAGAAAAACAAACCAAATCCATTTTCAATTGACTATGGTGCAAATCATGGATCTGGGGGTGCAAACAAGCTTGTTGTATTGAAGGATCCAACTGGCCACAACATTAGTGAAAGATATGACCTTGGGCGCGAGCTCGGTAGAGGTGAATTTGGGGTTACCTACTTGTGCACTGACGTGGAAAGTGGAGAGAAATATGCCTGCAAGTCAATATCAAAGAAGAAGCTGAGGACTGCCGTTGATATTGAGGATGTGAGGAGAGAGGTTAAGATCATGAAGCATATGCCTAAGCACCCTAATATTGTGAGCTTGAAGGACACTTATGAAGATGATAGTGCAGTGCATATTGTAATGGAACTGTGCGAAGGTGGTGAACTGTTTGACCGGATTGTGGCTAGAGGACATTACACGGAGAGAGCAGCAGCCTTTCTCATGAGGACCATCATGGAAATTGTTCAGGTGAAAATTTGTGAACCAAACAGGGGTTTTTACTAGTAATTTTGCCAAAGCTACAGTTTATTCATTTTCTTTTAACTTCTTGCTGTCATTTATGGAATTCATTTTTCTGCTTATGATTCAGAACTTGGTCATTCAAGTACATGTCTGTCGATTATAGTGAACTGCATTATTTGTACTATTCGAAGGTTGCCCGCATACCCAATGGATTATCGTATGAATTGTTCCTTGTTGAAAACCCAACCATTTCAGATAAGAATCCTTTTTGTACCTGTTTGCCCATTATGATTTCATTAACAAGAATTCATCAACAAATGTAATGGTGTATTGTACTTTTGACTGTTATCTGTAGCTGTTCTGCTTTTTCTTGGACATGTGCAGATTTCTGCATTAGATATAAGGTGTTTAGAATCGATTGCTCTGATTAAGTTCTATATTTTCTTCTTCCCCTGATGTTTCTGTATGTGGAGGGCCATCTTCTACTTTATATTTTTCGTACAAGCCAGCGTGCTTGTAAATCCAGCTTACACATATCTTTATGCTGCTTTATTATGTTGCAGGCATGCCACCAGCATGGAGTTATGCATCGCGATCTCAAACCTGAAAATTTTCTTTTTGCAAACAAGAAAGAAACATCTCCCCTAAAAGCAATTGACTTTGGGCTGTCGGTTTTCTTCAAACCTGGTAAGGGATATCCTCATGTTACAGTTTTTTCACATTGGGGCCTGCCCGTTAATCTGTGTATTTGGATTGACTCTGATCTTATTATCTTTAGGTGAACAGTTCAACGAGATTGTTGGAAGCCCATACTACATGGCTCCAGAGGTTCTAAAACGCAACTATGGACCAGAAATTGATGTTTGGAGTGCTGGAGTCATCCTTTACATTCTGCTCTGTGGTGTTCCTCCCTTCTGGGCAGGTTGGTTACATCTACTCAAGTAGGTGCTTGTTTGTTTGACTAAAGCTTAGGCAGAAAGTGCTTTGTGGGCTTCGTAGAGAATTGTTTCAAAGTTAACATTGACAAGTGCCTCGAAATTTCTGATACTTTATTGTAGAGTATTATGGTGCCGTATAAATTGGACATTTTCATACATATTATTTAATGCCAGCTTAAATGTATCATTGTTGTGTTTTCTACTTTGCTTTGGCAAAAGAGTAATCATGTCAACCAGAATCCTTTTTTTGATACAAGAAATTCAATGTTAAACTCCTTTTTCTTCTTAACGAAGAGGGTCATACAAAAACAAATTTAAATTAGATTAATTACCTACTTGAAATCCTCCCCTGCAAATAAGGGGTTTAGTAGAATTTTGAAGGACACCAATCTGTACAATATGATGGAGTGTTGGGAAGAACCCTCTAGTGGGAATGAGAAAAGTGGAAACTATAAGCTCCCACATCATGGGAGGAGCCAAACTCCACATGAATCATGTACATGTATTTGATTTGTCTGGCATTCAAACTTTATAGTAAGATCAAATATTGAGTACTAGAATGCAATGCAAAACTGTGTGCCATCTTGATTGTACGCATGTCATTTAATTGGTAAAATTGTCATAAGGAATTATTAGAGTTAAGATGGAGTGAAGTCCATCAATAATTGCCTCACTTGTTTCAGTTTCAGTTGGGTTATGGCTTGCAGTTTGCTTGTGCATTTATCAGAGATTTACTCATGTAGAGACAGCCTTTTACAACTATACGTATATACAATTTATAGTCCTGTTAGTTTCCATCTGTCATCTGTGACTCATAAGTGGTGTTATTATTGGTGGAGAATTGAGACATTATATGTTAATTTGACTCAAAACATTTGGGATTTGATTGGGAAAATTCATGACTACGCATCATTTAGCTCCACCTGTTCCTTAGAGGGAGTTGTTACTCGTAGCTAAGTTGAATCTAAGTAATAGATGTGAATTATTGGATCATTTAACCATAAAAAAATACGGACTGACTTGGTTGGATGCACAGTCTGGCTCCACCTGCTTGGATCATACTGAGGATGGGTTCATGCATAATATAGCTCCACCCTTGCATAAAAGTCTGCACATATCCAAGTCTTATCTACTCATTCTTTACTTCTACCTGAGATCCTAATGCTTATGCTGATTGTGCAGAAACCGAGCAAGGAGTGGCTCAAGCAATCATTCGATCTCTAATTGATTTTAAGCGAGATCCTTGGCCTAAAGTTTCAGACAACGCAAAAGATCTTGTAAAGAAAATGCTTGAATCAGATCCTAGTCAGCGCCTGACAGCTCAACAAGTCCTGGGTACTCCTAGCTTACATCAGATCTAATTGTGTCTCAAACTTCTTTATTTGTTCTTAATGGATGGGAGCAATAGAACTAATTATTCATTTTTTTGGATTGTACTCTGTTAAATACAGAGCATCCTTGGTTACAAAATGCAAAGAAGGCACCAAATGTCTCACTGGGTGAGACTGTGAAAGCCAGGCTCAAACAATTCTCTGTGATGAATAAGCTCAAGAAAAGGGCTTTAAGGGTACTTTACCTGCTTCATACTTGCTTCACTGTAATAAGAAATCCCTGCCACCCCCACCCCAACGCACACTAGCAAGAAGGGTCAAGATAAAGAAGCTAACGAACACATCTTGTCACTTGTTTGATGTTGGGTTCCAACATGCAGGTTGTGGCTGAGCACTTGTCTGTGGAGGAAGTGGCTGGAATCAAGGAAGCATTTGAAATGATGGACACTGGAAAGAGGGGTAAAGTTAGCCTTGAAGAATTTATGATTGGTCTACACAAGCTTGGTCATCAGATACCTGATGAAGATGGCAAGATTCTAATGGAAGCTGTAAGGATTATTTTTCTCCTCCATATTTGATTTATGACAATTTGGGTACACAAGTTTGAAGTTGAAAAGACTTCCTGTGGATTATGGAATGCCCTTATATTGAAGAACATGAGTGATCTTTTTCTCTTCTGGATTCGGAAAATGCAATTTCTAGTTTTACCCTAGAAGTATCCCATGATCTTAAAGCAAACCTTTCACTGCCACAAAAAGTCATTAATCTGCTATCCACCATTACTGCTGCCGGTTTTGCATCCCCTACCTGTCCTTCAACCATGCTGTTTGATCACTGTGAACCCTCTGCCCTTATGTCCCTGCTCCTTCTGCCCTTATCCCAGTCACCATCGCCATCGGTTTGCTTGAGGAACCCCAGAGGTGGACGAGCAACAACCAAATATAGTTACAAAGTATTTAGATGAAATGATAGAATATAGTTAGGAACTAATCAAACTATCTACCCGTAGTGAGCACTGTTTGATATTTACCTTTTGGTTTCCAGGCTGATGTTGATGGAGATGGAACATTGAATTATGGGGAATTCCTTGCCGTTTCTGTACATTTCAGAAAGATGGCCAATGACGAGCACCTACACAAAGCTTTTACCTTTTTTGATCACAATCAGAGTGGATATATAGAGATGGAGGAGCTCCGTCATGCTTTGAGTGATGAAGATGATGTGAACAGCGAGGAAGTTATCAATGCTATCATGCATGATGTCGACACGGACAAGGTCAGTTAATCCAAATATCTTTTTTTTCCCCCTTGTGTGTGGGCGTGTATGTAAGTTTTTTCCTGTTCGCGACTCCATTTTTGTATCTTATCTATGCATGTGTTGTTCTTCATTAGGGTGAAGTATCTAGCAATTTGGGACCATTTCTTTGATACTTGTTTTCCTTTTTTCCCCCTCCACACCCTTTTAAAATTATTACTAGCAAATGATTGAATGGAATGTATTTGTCTACTAAGTAAAATGAGAATGGGAACAAAAAATGCGTGTTTGGTTGTACTCTCAAGAGAGTATGTAATGTAGCATTGCCTTACAGTTCAGTCTCGAAAAAAAAAATTCACATTTGAAATTTGGACCCTGATTAGAACCTTGTGGGGATTCAATAACATATGTATGCCCTAAGATCATCTCATGAGTAATCCCACTCAGCATGCTTCTTGTAAAGCTCTAATGCTCAACACTATGCCCTCAAACCATTTGTCCTTTGAATCTAGTCTTTGTCTTTGGGCATTGAGAAGAAAATGTGATGATCCGTGTACAAATAAATGCTCAGAGGCCAGTCGTCAGAAAAGAAGACCTCAGACAGACAGACTTGGAAGTCTGTGCATTAGTAAACCGAAGCACCAATGCCCAAGTCATACAATTGTCAACTAATTAATTTATAGTAATATTTTTTGGTTAAATCCTGAACTATATTTTCTTCATTCTTGCACATTTGCAGGATGGGCGGATAAGTTATGAAGAATTTGCTGCTATGATGAAGGCTGGAACAGATTGGAGAAAGGTGTCCAGGCAATATTCGCGCGAGAGATTCAATAGTCTTAGTTTGAAGTTAATGAGGGAAGGCTCTCTACAGTTAGCTAACAAAGGTAGATGAAAGAACCACTGGAAACGTGTTTGGGGAGGGAAAGGTGCTAAAAGGGACCTTCCCTAATTCTTTTCCCCCTCTGTTGTTATATTTAGTTTTTGGTCAGTCAATTTTAATTCCAGGCAAGCAATGTTCTGCTTGAATGACTATGTTTAGGCTGATTTGCCTGTCTCTTTAGTGGATAGATGTATGAAATATTTAACTGTGGTGATGTTACTGATCAGGTTTCTTGTTCATGTATCATGTATAGTTCAGTTATTGATGAATATATATCACTTGTCATCTAGAGACAAATGTTGTGATGTATTTATTTTTCTAAATATGCTGATTTTATTTTAATGTATTTACTTAAGCTTCTAGCAAGTTAAAAAAATAATGCATTGACGACATTTTGATTGCTACACTTAATGATATTAATCTGATGATTGATAACCGTCTGGTTTTATTGAGTGAATATTAAAAAACATATATTTATATATCCCAGGAAAAAAATAATGATTAATGCATTAAATTTTAACGTTTTCATTGGTACTCTTGTTGATATGTCTGATAATATTAATGATACGACGAATGCGGTATATAATATTCATTGATATCTGTTTGTTTTATTTGAAATCTAGATTACAACAAACTGTCCATGACGTATCATGATGTAGTTATTCAATTTTTTCTATATAATAATTCCGAGGAGTCAACCCTAATCACCATATCTTTATATATATATATAGATCTATATCTATATATATGACTAATGTCCTTCACTATTTTTCCATAAGGTTCCAACCAACTTGGGGAGATAAGCGATCAGCAATTCAGGAGAATATCGTTGCAACAATCCCATAAAGGAGACAAAAACCCTACAACTAATGAGGATAACCCCACAAATAACGAGGAAAAAAATAATTGATTAATGCATAACTTTGAAGTTTTGATTGGTGCTCTTGATGATATGTTTGATAATAATAACCATACGATGAATATAAATATTGGTTTTCATTTCATAATTGTTTGTTTTATTGAGTGAATAATAAAAAAATATAAGTATTTTCTATTAGATGAGAATAATTGACTATACAAATAAACAAAAAAATTTCTGTCGTAGAAATCTTCAAATGTCAATTATTGTTATAATCATTTTTTGTTCCTACAATTTAGTCATGTGATACATAAATGAAAATCTATATAAAAGATAGGGTTTCTATGTTCCTTATAGTTAGGTTAATTAGACCATTTACAAATTCTTAACCAGACTCTAAAAAAGAAGTGTGTGAACTACTTATTAACTTTATTTATTTTCACCATCGGCAGCTATGATATTGATGAAATCACATGTTAATATATTTTGCACAAAAATACTATTTCTTATTGAATAAATATTCTCGCAAGAAATCTTGACACAAAAAATTTGTAATTCAATGAATTTTATTCTTATGATATCTACATATATAGAGAATAATATTTTTATTTTATAAACTCAAACGAGCCCCTAAACTCACAATTTGGAGGATAGAGAATTTGGAGGCGGGTACAGGGCATTTATACTGGGTGCCCCATGCAATGGATGACGATAGATTTATTAAATCCTACAATTGTAATTAATTCTTTATAGTTCTCCACCAAAATATTTGAATATTTAAATCAAATTTTAAAAATTCTATGAATATCTACTATAAAATATTTCTAATTTAGAAATATCTATCTAGAGATATCTACTGGTAAGATCTCATTAACTTTTTAATCCTCCAATAACATAGCAAATGACATCCTAAATTTCAATCCACTCAACCACATATTTATGAATGTAGGGATGATACTCTATTAGTTCTACACTCAGCCAAATCAAAATGAAACGGTAATAAAAATAGCAGCAAGAAATGATGGCCTATATGCAAAAGAACATCACGATTATGAGCATAAATTAATGTGATAGCAACAGTGGTACACATGCATCAATACAGATGATTAGGTTTATCACTTTGACTAACACTTTTCTATTCCTACATAAAAGTATGAGTTCATAAAAAAGTTTCTTATAATTTTTAAACTTTCTAATTTACCCCTAACTAAAAGTATAAAAGTATTAAAAACATAGAACATAGTTGGAATTTTGTAACATGTAGCATTCAATTAGTACCTATTCATATGCAAAATTCTTAGTTGTTTGTTTTTTTAACACAACTTTTTAAGTATTTTACATTTTAAAATAAAACCAATTTTGAACAAAAGTAGACTTCAAGATCTTTTAAACCATATCTCATATAACATATATTAGACTTTATATGAGAGAGTTATGATAAATTAAAAGTTATTTGTTATTCAAATTATGAATTTATAATCAAATAAAAAAGTTAATTGATGTGCAAAATAAATTTTAATATGTTAATATGAATTCAATAATAAATTTTTAAAGAAAATAACTTCGTATAAAATAAAATATACGAAAGGTCTATATACATGCATGTGACATATAAGTACTTTTTAAGAGAAAATTATGATTATTTAAAATTTGAATTTATAATAAAATAAAAACTAAATTGATTAGTAAATGAGTTAATAGTACTAAAATTATATGTAAAGTGTTAAAATAATAGACAAAATCTACGAGGTACTTCATTATATCAATTTATATATTTATATAATAAATTCAAATTTTGTTCTTTCAATATCATATTTCAATATAACAACTAATATTTAATATCATTAAAAATTAAATATATTATTATTTTTGCCTACAAAGTGTTCTTTTACTTGTTCTTGCATAACTTTTCAATTATGTTTAATTTTGAAATAAAATCGGTTCCATATAAAAGTAGATTTTTAGATCATTTTAACTATAATAAAAAACTATTAAATACTTCAATATATTGATATATTTATACGTTATATATGTGAAAAAGGTATAAAGAATGATGAAGGGTTTTTTTTTCAATTTCTTTGGTGTATAGAATAAGTGTATTTAATAATATAATATGACAAAAAAAATAAATCATAATTTAAATTTAATTATTTTTATATGATTTTTTAAATAATATAATAAACTTTCATATATCATTTTTTTTTATAATTATAAGAAAGATGAATTTATGATAACATTAAAAATAAACTTTAATTGGTATTTCTATATACCTTAATTTGTATAACATTAAAAATAAACCAATTAACATGATGATGGGAATTCAACAATAAACTGCCACCAAATATAATTTTACTTAATGATGTCAATTCAAATTTCATTTTATTCTTTAATATTATATTTTAAATGCTACATCATACTTGCATATTTCATTATTTATTATCATGCATGCAACAAAACGAATTTGTAACAAAAAAAATTTCCTTAATTGACAGGACTATGCATCTATGTTGATGGTAATTCAGCAATTATACATGTATTATTCAAATTTTTAAGATTTTTGTTTTATGTTTATATGTACCTTCACCAATATTTGTGTGAGTTATTCAAGCATGTGAAAAGGTGTTGTCTTAATTAAAATTATATATAGAGTATATCATAAAGAAGATTGTTAGATAGTTTAATCAATCAATTTAAATGTTTATATGTACATATCAAAAGTATAAGTTATAAAATAAAATGTATCATAAATCTTGTTATTGCCGTTTATAGTCATACTTAATAATATAAAATAATAAAAAATTCTTGTATTTTCAATTTGGTTATTTTTACCACCTTAAACAATATTGTGCTTCTATATTTCACTTCTACTTTGATTCCATTATCTTTGATCAATTTCAAATTTTAAATAATTTCCATATAAAAATTGGTCATGCTATAATTTATTAAATAAACAAACTATTGTAATATATTTCAAAGCCTGTAAGTTAAATTCAGATAATGATTTATATATTATGTATAAAAAAGAATCTGCAAGGAATTTATTTATACTATACAAATTAAAGTAATTTGATACTTATAAAATAAGAACAAATCGATAGATTGTTATATTGTTGACTTCACTATATATATATCCTAAATAATCATATGTTTTACACTTAACGAGTTTTAATATTGCATATATTAAATATAATATATATTAGCAATTAGGGCACACATCACATATGTATGAAAATTAAATGTACATAAATAAATTCTTTAGAATAAGATAATATTATGCTATATATAACTTTACATTATTTTCAAAATTTTAGTCATGAAATTAAAATGAAATTGAGAAAAAAATATGGTGAATTAAGTCTTCAAAAAATCGAGAAAGAAGACCTAATTAAACAACTTATAAAATGTTGTAATAAAATATCAATAATTATAAGCAAAAATGCAAATATTAGGTCAAGATTATCTTTTTGATAAAAATTTATACCATTATAGATCATTAATATAATAAGTTTCAGTTGATGCTATATATTATATTTTCTTTCAATTTAGTTACAATCACTATTATTAAAGACAAGAACATCTGGAAAATATTTAGAAATTTATGAGATTAGTTAATGAATAATATAGAATCAAAAATATGGTAGTGAAATTATAATTTAATTTTTAATATTTAAATATAATTAAAATATTAAATAACTATTAAGCACCAATCTCTTTGATATTCAAAGAACGCTGCATTATTTCAAAATATTTATAACTATATTTCAACATTATTCAAAAGTTTATAATTGAAAGCATAGAATAATAATAACTCTCAATAAGTAAGAAATTTATCCAATTTTCATTATTTTTATAATAATTCTAGCAATGCAAGGGAGATAAATTTATGAGAGTATGCATTAATTATTATCTATAAAATGCTGAAATTTAGACATTTGTATTGCAATGACTACATATTTAATAAACAATTTCAATTTGACAATAGTTATGACATTTAACTTGCAAATGCTTGTTATCTACTTATTTAATATTAATTTTTTAGTTTTTGTTTCAAACAATAGATTATTTCTTTAAGAAATAGACTTTCTATTTTGATATTTTAAATAAATATCCATAATATAGATTATTATTTTTATGTGGCACAATTATTTAATTATTTTTATATTTCAATGCATTAGTTTATCTCATATTTTATCACAAATTATATTTTCAAAATTGGTATGTAATTATATTATAAATTATCATCAACCCAACCATATAAACTTATCATGACATATCATGCTTTAATTTAATATTTATGAACAAAATTTTTGGTTTTGTTTAAATTTTGTAACATTGATTTCATTATGTAACATTTTATATTTTTTTATACATTACTAATTATTGCATAGCAAAAATATTAAATTTGACTATTTCTTACAATATTTTTTCAGTATATCTATGTATTTTCATATTTAATCATTCTTCCACAGAATTATCTTTATTTAAATATATCATTTATTTCTAAAGATATAAATTTACTTTTATATTTTAAATGTATTTTAATAATATTATATTTTTATTGATCTATTAATATGTTTTCAAACAAAGTGCGTATATATGCTTACAATGTAAATCAAATTTTACATCATAATAATTTTTGTCCAATCTATAATATTATTTTATATGTAATCAAACTTTAAAATAAATTTAACTTGTATCAAATAAATGTCACATATTAATAAAATTTATTGTCTAATTTTGTACATTTAAAATAGTTTTTAATGTACTGTTTATATCATAACTATCTTTGTTTTTTTGTTATAACTTATTTATTTATTTGAAACTTTTGCTCATTGTGTTAATATTATTTATATTGCTACTGATTTTATTTTTTATAATTTAATGTGACTAAGATTTTTTTATTATTTTTAACACATTAATTTATTTTATATTTATTAATTAAGTGATATAGTTGTGAGTTAGTATCCTCTAACAAATTTTTGTTATTTAATTAAAAAAAATTAAGCACTTCATATACAAATGGATAACTAATAATTATAATAACTAACAAGTAGTTTTGATAATTTAGGATTCTATTAATTTTTTAATTTTAATTAATTTATATAAATTACAATCGAAGAACTCTAGACAATTTAGAATTCTATCATTATTTAAATACTTAAATTTTTATATTTCAAATTGAATTTCATTGTTATCCAACTGACCTTATTTTTCCTCCATATAAATATTTAATTATGGATAAAAATATAATTTAACAATATGTCAAAAACACTAAGAGGAATACATATTTTTATATAATACACACACACAGAGACAGTAGATAAAAAAGGAAGAAGAACAGTAATAAACGCAAATGGAGAAAAATGGAGACAAAAAACCGCAAAGGAATAATTGAATTTTTGTTTCTTTTTATACTTATTCTTCTTGAGATTTTATAAATACTTCATATACTAAAATTAAGAAGTTTCAATTGGTCAAATCATATGAAAGAAAGATATTATAATTTATAGCCCGGTTTGAATTTGAAATAAATATACCCTAATATGTGGATCTGTTCAATAATTATAATATTTAAGGTCAGTGACTGTTTAACTTTGATGAATCTACACGGTATACTAAAGTTTTGGGTTAAATGGTTACACTAAATAAATTCATATATACATTCTCTTTAAACTAAATAATAACAAAGTTATCCTTTTTGTTAATAATATTTTCTTTTTATTTGAATTTCTAATTATAATAGTTTTGCTACATAATTATAAAATAAATATCTAAATAAACTAATATATACTATAGATAAAATAAATTAACAGAATATTTTTAATTTTATATCCCATTAATTTAAGAGCACACAAGAGTGTGTCCAAGTTACTAATTTATATTAACTACAGTGTCTAGATGACGTTCACTTTAAAATATTAATGTTTGCTTTAAAAGATTAGGTTGGATTGATAATTATATATAAACTAATATCATGTTCACTTTAAAAGGGTAAAAAAAGTTGATTAATTAGAAATCCGTACTAAAATATATAAGAAATAATCTTATTCAACTGCGTATGGGCTCTTATCTTATCCAGTAAAGTCAAGATAAAGTCAATGCGGAAAGATAATTATAAACATGATAAAATCAAACTAATGAAAATCAGTAAATTAATTGGTTTAATCATGTCCATCGCTAAAAGAAACGAGACTGAAAGCTACCAAACTCAGAAAATAAGTGCTATAATATTGAAAAAAAATCAAAATAACCACTGAAAAAATTAAAAATCACTACAACTAATACCTGATCCTCAAAACTTTCTCCTCTTGGGGTTATGATCAGAAGCACTTGTCCCCGCCGATGGGTCCTTACTTTTTACAAAAGAATCCCCACTTAAGGTACCGCTTGATGAGTTCCCAGAATTTGAATAGGTTTGCCGAGGGCTTCCTATATCCCAAGTAAAAAACTCCTGAAACTCTTGTTGCTTAACCCATGCTTGTTGCTCGTTGAGAAACTGATTAGCACCAGAAGTGCTCTGTGAGGGCATCTCATAGTGAAATGTTGGATGAAGATCACCGAAGGTCAAGGGAACTTGATGAGGATAGGCACTGAGGAATGTAGGTGCATGAAAATCTCGGAAACAGTAGATTAATTCATCAGTCTCGGGGTAGTGCATTGCAGCTTCATTATGCATCAAGGCTGCAGCAACATTATTGTCGTCGTTGTTGACAACCGGTGGAAGGACTGGGGGGACGTTATCAGGGATTTCAGCTGCTGCAGGATTGTCATGGTGGGCAACAGAAGGTTGTTCAGTGTTGTCTGCAGGCTCAACAACGGGAACGTCCTCTGGCACTTGATTCACCGGATCATCGACCCTTTGTCGAATTCTATCAAGCCTTGCAGGTTTCTCGTAAATCCGACACAAAACAAAGTCATCCAACTGCAAGCATAACAATAATGATAAAATTATTTAATCCAACAGATTAATACAATGTAAGAAAAACAAAAGGTTGTTTAGCTAGGGTATACCTTCATGTCAATTTCATCCTTTTTTTTTCTGTCTCCTCCTTTCCTCGTGTTTCTGGCGTCCTCATGATCCCTTCTGTTTCTGATAGGAATTTGAGTTGGATCTGCTCTAAATTCGTGCATGATCCAGTTAGTTTTCTCTCCTCTTGGTGGCTTTCCTTGGTAAAAAACCAATGCCTTCCTGAACCCAATGTTTCTACCCTCAAAGGTGATAGACCTATCAGCCCCAGTAGCCTTCCAGTAACCGGTGCCTGCCGAGCGATTAGGACGGCTTCCCTTCGGATACTTCCGATCTCTCGGCGTGAAGAAATACCACTCTCTGTCCCCCAGTGCGGGGTGTTCCTCTACGCCAACCCAGAAAAAGAAAAAAAGCGTACGCGCGTGCATATCATAAAAACAGATAATAAAAAGAAAAAAGAGGGAATTCGAAAGAGACGGGAGTGAAGAAAACCTGCCAGCGTCTGAGGAGTTTTCTGGTAAAGTTTGACTTCATGTATGTCAGCGATAGGGATTGGCTTACCGTTGATTTTCTTAACCAGGTACTCCCGAATTAGCTCTTCCTCTGTCGGCATGAAACGATATCCTGGAGGATAGTGATTGGCTGGCCGAGCTTCTTCGGCAGCGGGATTTTCCTCGTTGTTATTTGCCGGGTTTTCGTCAGGATTCTCCTGCCGATCGCTTACCTCAGGCTGAGGTTCCATGGTTGGAACGTGAAGATAGTAACCCGCATTTTTTATTTTAGAATTGTCAAATATATATGTATATATATATAGATATAGATAGATAGGTATATATATATAGATATAGATAGATAGGTATATATATATATATATGTTGATTAGGGATAATTATATAGATATAGAAGTTGATTAGGATGACTCTTCAAACTTATTATAATATAGATAAATTATGAACAGAATTTGTTGTGATCTAAATTTCAAATTCTTTGTATTAGATAGACATAAAGTATTGTGGGCTTTAGAGGTGATTGGGCGTTGACTGTCTGCGTCCCAGGACCGTCGGGCTACACAGCATCCTAGCTCGTCAAATT
The DNA here is from genome assembly GCA_019155195.1 of Avicennia marina. Classification (NCBI taxonomy): domain Eukaryota; kingdom Viridiplantae; phylum Streptophyta; class Magnoliopsida; order Lamiales; family Acanthaceae; genus Avicennia; species Avicennia marina. Next base: position 13,756,454 of record CM032753.1, read on the forward strand.
CTTGCTCCACCGAGGTTACACCGAAAATCTGTTCGCGATCCCAGTCAGTAAACCCTATTCCCATATTTACATTTGTTTTATGTAATCGAGATACGAGAGGCCAATCTCGATGGTTTCCTGTTAGATTTTCACGTTCGATGTATATTTTTATTTTTATTTAATTTAATTAATTTTTTTTAGATATATCATGTGAGGCCAGATTAGTTTGTAAAGAAGACAGTAACAAATTAGAAGAAGAGGGAATGCAGTGAAGGGACACTAATAGAAGAGATTCTTGGACAAGTTCTAAAAATTGTTTCCTCTCCTTGAATTTACCTTTGAGGATCACTTTAATAGCACTGCAGTCAGTCTTCCTTGCCATATATATTTATATGTCAACTGCTTCACCTTCTTTAACTATTCTAGCAATAAACAAGTTTCCCTTTTCCTGCGGGACAAATTTGAACTTGCTTGCATTAGTTACTTGGTTGAAAATCGTGTTTGAGTTTTTTGAGTCTCGTAAATTGAAATATTTGCTTAATTTTCAGACTTATTCAGAGATAAGGCATAAAAAGGAAAATCAATAGGCATGGTTTCCTCTGTAGATACATTTACGCGCGCACATGTGTGTCATTATATTACTCTCATAAGTAGAAATATAGTTTAAAACTTGAGGCTTAGACTTGCACCTGTTCTTACCTTTTACGGTTCTGGAAACTACAAGTTTTAAGCATTACCATTCTCGTTTCCAAATGTTTTGTGGCGCTGAAGATCGGAACAATGTGCAGATGATCCCAAGAAGACACAGCACTTACTTGCATTTGATGGAGCCGAGGAGAGATTCCACTTGATGAAGGCAAGTCTACTAGAAGAAGGACCCTTTGATGCAGTAGTTGTGGGCTGTGAAGGTGTTTTTCATACCGCATCTCCTGTTTACGATGAAGCCATGGATCCACAGGTTCTTTTCCCTTTCCCATCTTTAATTCATTTGTAACCTGGAGACAGATCAAAATGGCTCATACAATAGTGATATATAGAAATAAGCTGCTGACAGGCTATGGCCACAAACCAGTACTGGTGAAAAGATGTCGAATTAAGTATTGCATTTACACCTTTAACTTTTAGCTTTCAATCCAGATGACATTCATATTTACCAAGTATTTGTTACTCAATTCAGCTTTCACTTCCCTTAGGCAGAATTGATTGATCCCGCACTGAAGGGACTCTCAATGTTCTTGCGCCATGTGCAAAAACACAATCTGTTAAGAGGGTTGTCTTGACATCTTCTGCAGCTGCACTTGTATGTAATGGTAAACCTCGAACGCCTGAGGTGGTTGTTGATGAGACATGGTGGTCTGATCCAGAGTTTTGCAAACAAATACAGTTCATATTCTATTCTTCTTCCATCTAGTAGAAATATGCCACTAAACGACCATATTTCCTGAAAGTCATTCAATTTGTTTTTCTTCTTGACTGTTTTTGTGCGTTGCTTCTATACCAGCTATGGTCTGACCTTTCCAAGACATTGGCCGAGGATTCTGCCTGGCAGTTTGTTGAAAGGAAAGGGCATAGACATGGTCTCCATTAACCCTGCAATGGTGATTGGTCCTCTGTTACAGCCAACACTTAACATGAGTTCTACTACAATTTCGAGCTTGATCAATGGCAAGTTCCTTGAAGAAAGTGCTTGGATTAGTCCCACTGATTTCTAAACCAGCACCATTTCTACTATTGATTCACCTGATAATTATGCAGATCAACTAAAGAAGTTCTACTCTTAACTTGTAGTGAACTTGTATGCTTAAGCCGCCTAATAAAGAGGAATAGATCAAGATTTGTTCCATTAAGCAATATTTTGGTTATAACTGAGATAAATTTTATGTTATTATTCTCAATTGACATCGGTGAATATGCAGGTGCTGAACCATGCGCAAATTCTACTTTTGGATGGATTAATGTCAAGGATGTTTTGCATGCACATATTCTAGCATTTGAGCATCCTTCAGCCAGTGGAAGATATTGTTTGGTGGAGAGGTTGCACACATCTGAACTTGTGAAAATATTGCACAAACTGTATCCTAGTCTTCAATTTCCTGAAAAGTAAGTCCTTATAGTTTGTGACTGAATTTGTTGTTTCACATTGAACATTCATTTACCAATAATAAGGCCGTCTGATTATTAGCTGACACTTAATTCATACCTTGGGGAATGTCGCCTTCAAGTATGAAGATGACAAGCCATTCGTGCCCACATACCAGGTCTCCAAAGAAAAAGCAAGATCTCTAGGTGTTGAGTTCACTCCTCTTCAAGAAGGAATGAAGGCAACGGTTGAGAGCTTGAAAGAGAAGAACTTTGCACTCAAATCAGATAATAGGACCCCGTTAGGGTAATTGGTGTTCCCTGGTTGCTGACCTCTGCCCTGCTCTCCCTGCATGAAGTAAAAAACTTGAATTCGAATTTGATGCAGTTTTCTGGTTTACAGGTGAACTTCAATGGCTTAATTGTCGCAGAAATGCTTTGATAATAACTGAGAATGCATTCAAAGCCCAACATGAAAAGGGTTTGAAGCCCTGTTCAGTAAGGTTAAAAAAAGGGTATTCATAATTGATAGTTAATTCTTGATCAGTTATTAATGATTGATATATCTCATCATACAAATAAAGTTGCAACCATACTTACTGTTTAGTACTTTGTACAAAATCTGTAATAGTACCACTAGTAATGGTGTGTTTGATACAGAAAATGATAAAATTTAGGTTATGTTAGGCACACATTCGACTAATTTTTATTGCAAACTAATGTGGAATATATGACAACCGAAGTTCTATTTGAGAAAACATGCACTTGGCTCTCTTCCCATTCCATCAACCATTTGATAGTGCAACTTTGATCACTTTCTAAAGCTTTAGCTGGCTCAGGGAATTCTTGGACTACTATAGAGACAATCTACTCCATTTTGCCTTACCAATGCTGATGAGTTTCCAATGTCCTGTAGGGGTGTGCATATTGACGCCACATGAGTGACTTTCTTCTTCCATCCGACAATAGCCCCTGCCTCAGCATGCAGCCTTTCTCGCGCTTTTCCTTTAAGAGAGCACGAAGCATTCTCTTCTTCTTTTGCAAGTCGTTTTTCCAGAGAAATACTTGGCAAATCCCTCTTCCTCGTTTTTCTTTCCTTGTCTTCTTCTATACTCAGCTGTTCTACAAATTTGCACACTGTCTCATCAACATGCTGGTTTTCCTTCAAGTGATAAATTAATGCATGCCTTACCTTTTGGAGTTGTTTCCCCGGAGAAGCTGGATTTTGCATTATCTGCCTCAGTTTTAGCTCTCCTCTGGACTTTCCAAGCTTTACAGATGGTTGAAGTCCTGCTTCTTTGGCCTTGATTTCATAAACAACAGCTTTCTCTTTCCACTCTTCCACCTTTAGTAAAGAAGACGTACAGATGATGCAAATAACTTGCACTAAATCAATGAGAACAATCGGAACTACCTATAAGAAACTAAACTAGAAGTCCTCACAGGATGTTTAAGGGATTGAATCTCATTGTCTGAATCGTGGGTTCGTTTTCTCCAGAAATCACGGGATGCCTCAAGCTCTTCGATTTCTCCATGCACACGACCTAGCATTTCTTGCATTTGGGACCACTGCTCTGTGTCGGCTCTCACTTGCTCTAGGATCCTCCGAAAAATACCCTTGCAACATCCCGAGCATCTGCTGCCCTCATGCAAGTTTGGTTCCCGCTGGCCAAGATAAATTTCTTCAGCACTTATTACATGTAAAAGTCTTCATTAACACAGCACCTTGTTGATATCATGCAAACTTTGTGATTGCATGACAAAGTCCATAATTGAGGAAGTAATAAAGTTGGATCAGTACTATACTCATTTGAAAGTGACAACTTGAAAACAAGTGACAGTAAAAGGAGCCTGTGACATTGCCTGATACTAAGTTCTGGTTGAAGAACTACATAAAATGGGCACACAATTCCAATGGCATCAGAAACATGGCCGGCGGCTGTACTAGACTGGCCTTTGACAATTCTTCCATTTTCTTTCTCAGCTCGTTCAACTGCACATTAATTGTCATTCACAGCCCACAAGAAAATTCTTTAGGAACACGTCTGACGGAAAGACAACGAAGAACAAAAGAAACTGCATTATGTCCTGTTATAGAACGGAACGTACAATCATTCAGCGCAACAACCGCTGTGCTAAACAACATTTTTTTAACTGGCTTACTAGAGTGGAAACACAGCCATGTTTTTCAACTTCATGACTAATATTGGAAGACAAGTTTGATTCGGCCAGTCCTTGCAACTTATTCGGACAACTCTCATCTGGTAATAATCCACCGATCTTCTCCAGTGGACGCCGCCAAAGGCATGCTTTTGGTTTCTCATCAGAAGTATTGCACTTTAGAACTTCATCATCTTTAATTCCTGAGCTCTTGTGTAATTCTTCCAACTTCTTAGACAAATTCTCCGTCTCCTTTTCCAACGCCGCATTCACGCTCTTCCCTTCAGCAATCTTCTCTCTTTACTACAAAAATATAAGAATAATCTTGAAAACATAATATTTTTGTCATGAACCGAAACGCAATCCTAAATCTCTCACAAATTGCTTTAGTTTGATCAGTCTAGCTTGCTTCCGTTCAGAACATCATTGCAATGCAGGAGATTCATATGAAACAAGACAAGACCAAGTCAGAGGTAACTAACATGGACAAGTGTCTGAACAGCTGATCGGAGAGTCCTCTCCATCTCAACTCTTCTCCTCTCCAACTTCTTCAAAGCAAAATCACTTTCCTCTCTCTAGAAACTGCATTCGGCCGTCAGTACCTCTGCCTGAAACATCCACTTCTTCTTTTGCCCATTGGCCCTCCATCAGCACCACACTATCCACGACCTTCTTCTTCCTCCTCTCTCTCTTCTACGCACAGCTAAAGTTTTTGGGTTGCAGTTGGAAAAAACGACACGTGGGTGCAAGTCACCATTTTCTTCATCAAACAGGGTTTTGAAATTTTCTCTGGAAGACAGGTGGCGTCGGTTTATAAGCAGAGACGGACTGCTGCGGTGGTGTTGGGTCGTGGACTTGGGTTGTTTGCAGCTGGTCCTCCGGCTGTGGAGGATATTTGGGCCGGGCGGCGGGGGCGGGTTTGGATGCCATGTTATTGACGTGCTCTCGGCTGTAATACGTTTGTTCCTCCGACGAGGGAGGATTTGATGAAATTTGAATGAATTGTATAATATAAGCCCTTTGTCTCTTCGTGAAATGGCTAAAAAACCTTTTGTGTAGTCAAATTAGCGACACTAGTAGTACTTTTACAAATTGCGCTTAGACTTTTCAACGTGATTTTCAGCACACGCTTTATGGATTTCCGACAAAAAAACGCGCTACCAACATTAACAGTATAAAACGCAGGCCACAGACATGTACGGATAGAGTTGGGGTGGCAGTAGCACAAAGTGAAGACAGTGACGCGAACAAGTCAAGTTTCAGTCGAAATCCAGAGTCACTTAAATTTAACTCAAATTTAATTTTGCATAAGGCAAACTCAACTTCAAACCTTAATAAATTAACAAAATTGAGTTTGAAAAATTTTTAAAGTTTGAAGCTAATTGAATTCGAACCAAATAGTTTGATTTACAAATAACCTTATTTGTGATTATTTGTGAAGGTAATTGATAAATTGAGCAAGAATCCAATAGTTCAGACACTCCTGACTCGAAATTGTTCACCACATCTTAGTAAACATAGCCTACAAAATCAATTTTCATGGAAACTGACACGAAATGTAGGAAAAATTAGAAAAATAATCATGGAAATAGAAAAGCTATCATTTAAAACCATCTTCAAAACTATATATGAACGCTTTTAGTTAAATAGAAATTTCAATCCACCGCCAGAGACTTCCTCTATGAGAAATGAAGAAATGAAGATAAGCAGGCATTTCAGAATTCGGACAACTTACTCACAAGCACGTGGATATGTGATGGCGTTTTGTCTTTTGAATGCACAATTTTGCATGACTTGGAGGGTGTTTTGCCAAGCTTTTTTTTTTTTTTTTTTAATATATAAGATCACGTATCTTATAAAATACTTGTAAGTTCATAAATTTTATTTTAAAAATAAATTAATAAAGTATTTGATAAGATCAGCTTATAAAACTTTATCAAAATTTAGTTAATTATAATTTTTTATTGTATTAATCATAAAAATAAATTATATATTATTAATATAATTTAATTAAAGATATTTATATCATTTTTAATATATACAATAAAATAACTTATAAGATTTATAAAAATAAATTGAAAAAGTCAACTTATTTTTAAGGAGCTTATAAATTCTAAACATCTTTTATTTTGAAAACTTATAAACTCTTTTGTTTTAAAATTTATCAAACACTCTTGATAAGAGCAATACCAAGAAAACATTTTCTATTATTACTCTATTTTCCTCTCTGCACTTCTCTTCTGATTATTCTTTTATTTTCAAATTTCTAGGGATTCATTTGAAGTCATGGCTCTGGTGAGTGTGCTTCTTTGTTTTTTCTTTTGCAAATTATTTATAGTTTGTTATAATATATGTGGCAGATATCTCTTAGTATTAGCAAAACATGAAAACTTAATTTGTTGCACTGCAAATGTGACACACACACTTAGTTATTGGGCTTCATCAGAGAACGCATTGATGATGTTCTTCTATTAGGTGGTTCATAGATATTCCTAAGCTTTGATTGAAGTATCAATAACGTTTTCTCCAAAAGATGTTTATTTTTTATTTTAGTATCTGCAAATGAAGCTTAATATTTAATCCTACTTTTATTTTCAATGTTGTCGTCGACCTGTAATTGTGCCCCTTCCAGAAAAGCAATATGCATATAGATTCTTATGTGTATATTATGCGTGTTGACATGTTGATAGAAATCTCAATTTTTTAAGTACACATAAAGAGTCTGTCCGTACGCTAATTTATATTATTTTCCATTGAATAATGTTCCTAACCACATGCAGGACTGTATTACTTATATGAAAAGTTTAAAGCATGTTGATGAAATGATTTTTTTCAGTTTAAGAGATAAATAAATTATGGAAGTTCGTTCAATTTTTTGAAATTTTGATGAATATATTGTAAAATAAATAGAATTTGATTATGATCTCAAAGGTTTTTGAAATCTAAATTTCGGCATTTTTGTGATAGTGAGTACAATGTAACACAATTTTAGAATTAGTATTATCATTTTTATATAGGAAATATTACTTATTGACATATCAATGTCTATTTTAATCATAATAAATATTAAATATATACTCAAACTTCTAAACTGTTTCAACATGTATGTAAAGAAACGGATCAAAATTCCCAAAATTGACTCTAAACATGAGCTTTGGTTAAACTAAATGAAATTCAAGCCCGAGATCATGAGCTACAATTATACTTTGTTGAGTCGTGTTAAAGAGTTTTATACTGGTTAACTTGTGCCTGAGCATATTAGACGAGCTAAAGCTATACAATTAGACATTTTAAGGTTATGAAGTCCAAAAAATTAGATTGTTGAACTTGAGTTCAACTCTTTTGCACTTCAAGAATTTAATATGTGCAAAGTTTGTGTTTGGATAGAAAATACAACTCAATCGAAATATGTGAGTACATTTTTTCATTTTACTCACCAATTACACCCTGCCAAATAAACATGCTTGGAAGAGTCAGACATGTACTTTCAATTTATCATAACAAAAGAATAAATAAATAAACAATATATTTAATTATAATTTAATAAATGCAACGCATTATGGAAGAAATACATCATTATAATTACCACAACTTTTCAAAACGCACATAAAATTTAATGGGATAAAGCATAGTTAAATTACCCCAACAAAATTACTAATTAAGAAAGGCAATCTCTTCTTTGGTTATCGATAAAATTTCACTGAGACAGTCTTCCCTTTAATCCTGCAATAAGGTTAAAACTGATTTGAATATATTTGAGCCTAAAAAATTATAATAGAGGGACACCTTTAAATCCTTCCCATAATTACGTTTCACAACCCGATGGCGGATTTTTGATATTATATTATTTTACTACGTATTTTAATACGTAGAAATAAAAGAGGGAAAGTAGAAAGGCCTCAAAATCTCACAAACACGACTTCAGAAACTCAAAATAGTAGATCACATATGTTTATTTACATTTAAGAAAAAACTCACAAACAAATTTATCAACAAAGTCTAATACTTAAGAAACAATGCTTAAGAAAAGTAGTGGTTATGCTCGTGCCATCTCTTTTGAATTTGCCTGCTGAAAACAGCAAAAACCATGAGTGCAAGTCGTCAAAAAACCACAAGTGGAATGGTAAACAATCCTAGCAGATCGACGTAGGAAAATCATATGTAGAATGAGACGAATTACAGCACACAATTTAAATTGTCCTCGCAGCCTTTTTCCAAGTTTTTACTTGCACAAAGTATTGATTGTTAGATGGCAATATTTTTCAATTTTAAGTTATCCAATGAGTTGACATGCAAATCCGTTTATTTATTTAAAATAATTTAATAAATATTTTTAACTATTTTTTATTTTATAATCTTCTTAAGTTATTAATTATATAAATTGAAAACTTATAAAATAAAGTTACTTGCTCAAATAGTAAATATGTCAAAACTCAAACATAAATATTATGTTAAATTGAATTCCATGCCTACATTCTCAAACTCAATTTTTTATTTTTTGTTAGAATTCAGAGTGCCATCCATACTCTACACCCTCACGCAAACAGGTGTGATAGCTCTATTTAGATTGTCTTATTCCTTTTCCTTCTTCTTTCCTTTTTTTATTTGCATGATTTTATATATTTTGCAGAAGTTTAATCTAGTAAAATTTAAAATAACAAGAAAGTAAAAAAATTCAAATGCATCTAAAATTACTTTTTGAATAATAGTATTGAAATTAGAAAAAAATTACAATGTTTAAAAACTATTTCTAACTTTACTTTGGTTAAAATAATTTTTTTTGTCACAAATTAGTGGATTATGTTCAAGTCAAGAAATCTAAATCGAAAAATAAACGTGTCAAATTTGGATATGTGGGTTTGCAAGTAATGCTCATATATCAATTACACCCACCAACCCGGCCCATTGTCTAGTTGAGTTTTTTTATATGATTGAATGTTTCTATAAAATATATCAAAGCAACTAATACATAAATTCTTATATTGCAAAATACGAGTCTTATTGCATTGCACCAGAAAATAAAGTAAAGCATATACTATTACATCATTGATCTTATTCATTTTTTATAACTATAACTACACTCATTCACTTCCTACACTTTACTAACGCCACATTTATTCATCCTCATTGGTAGTCTCTATAAAAGAAAGTTCGAAAACATAAGCGACTTGGAATATCAACGTGATAAAATCATTTACAAATACAAATACTCATTTGGAAATTTGTATGAAGTAAACAAGAAATAATTAAAACATGTACTATATCACATATTGGTTTCACATGTATTTTCTATTGGCATGCCCAAGGATTCAAACTGTTCATATACCATATTCATTAATCAAAACTTTAATCTTTTACTGCAACTAAGGTGCATTACATAAAATCTTGCAATTGTCTTGATTTATGAACTCAATCACAAAAGTCAAGTATCTCAACCTAAAATCCCAATTGAATGGGTCACTTAACTCAATCTTTTACCTTAATTGAAAAGGCCATATATCTCACTTATAACCCAATAAGTGGATAGAACTAGTTGTTACACTACCGTTTGGTCTTCATGGGCATCATATTGCTGCAAATAATATTGTTGAGTTGCAATTTTATACAAGAATTGGCATTAGTTCACATCTAAAATATTTTTAAAATAAAGTATTTGAATAAAAAGATATCAATTTATATAAATCATATAGGAAAATATTCCAAAGAATATTACGAAATAAATTTCAAAAAAAATAAAAAAATTTCAAGAAAAATACCTCATTTAAAAGGCAGTTACGAAAGACTTGCAGATAAACCATTTACTTGATATTAGTTCTACGACACAATTTGTTCACCGGTTAATGACTTTTGATTTCCTATTTAATCAGAATGATTTCCTGTTTAATTTGAGGTGAACCATAAATTCTATTCTTGCATATTATTTGATGTAACCCATATGGTTGGTATCAACTTTCTTTCAGATTTTAATTTACTTATTGAAAATGGTTTTTTCCATTTGGGATTCATTTGATTGGTATTCCCTATATTCAATTAGTTTAGGTATTAAATATACAAAAATAACTCTCTGTTTTTCAACTAGGTCTATACTTGTGAAAACATCCCTTGCGAGTGGGAAAAATGGCTCCACAACCTCATGACAAATTGAAGTGCATTCTACCCCAACATTGCACTTGGACTCACAACCACGAATAGCACACCAACAACCATATCGTTGGTTGCAGTGCATACTATTTCTTACAGTACTTAGTACTTAGCTTTTGTAATCGTAGAGGGTCACATTGTGACCGTAAAAAAGGCCATGAGACCGCAGCAACTACTGCCATAGTACATTCTACCTGACACCACTACCTATTTTATGCCCACAGATGCGTGTACGCAACTGTGAGGCCACACCTCCTGATCCTAAGGGCGACGCGAAGCGGTGCTAGCCTACCCATAAGGCACTATTTGGTCCAAATTTCATCCTCTATATGATTTTAATCACTTTACTAGATGATTACACATGTTTTACGGGTTTTTGGGTTCTTTTCATGAACTATAGGCATAAAATTCTAAATTTACAAATTATCCAAAGATTCTGAAAGAAACATAGGAATCTACTCATTTCGCCTACACCATGCTTTTCACCCAAAATTTTTATATGTAGCCCATACTAATACAAGTTCTTTCACATATTAACAAATTGGCCCACATGTCGCCTACAAAATCCATGCTTCATGTATTCAAAATGTGTGAATGTAATTCCTATGACCATGCATTGAATCTATAGAATGGGGAATAGAAATTTACTTCTAAGTTTCTCATGTTTGGTACTGAAAAATTCATTCTCTCCTGTAATTCTTATGACCATGCATTGAATCTATAGAGTGGGGACTAGAAATTTACTTCTAAGTTTCTCATGTTTAGTATTGAAAAATTCATCCTCTCTCTCTCTCTCTCTCTTCTGAATGGCCGCTCGGTTCTCTTAGGTTGGGAGAATGATTTTATTTCTTTGTAACCTATTTATACTAGGGTTACAGGAGTTTAAGAAATATTAGACATCTTTATTTCTGGCATGGGATAACTCCAAATTTCTACAAGATTTTTCTAGCCCCAATTTTCTTATTTCAACCCTTTGTGGATATGGAAAATGTCGTCTTATTAGTCTACTAAATTGGGAAGATTTGGGCTTTGTTTGGTTCCTAATTACACATTATTTATTGTTATTTAAAAATATTAAAAATCAAATATTTTACCTTACAAATTTTATTCAAATTCAAATTTCTCCATCTCTTATTTTTTGTAACTAACTAATTATTTCCAATCATTATACATATTTACAATCAAATCAACACTTGTCCCCATAATTTTCTTATTCACATTTATTTTTTATTGCTCTATAAACCTATATACTATCATATCATTCAATTATTATTACATATTAAATATACATAGAAATAATTTTTTTATCCATCCAAATCTTTCAAACCAAACATAATTTTCATCCTCACTCAAATTACTCAAAATTTCCTCCTCCACCCTAATTTGGAAACAAACATAGCCTTGAGTTATACAAATATGTGCATGTCTCTTTCCATACTCAATTATAATCACCTTAATATTTTTAGAAAATTAAATAAATAAATCATCTACCAAAATTTTTGCTAATAATAACAGTATTATTATTATTACCCAAAAATTTTGGGTATTACAAAATCTATCATAAACTAAATATGAGCGTATTTTAAACTTTTCAAATATATCTATTATTCATAATTATTTTTATTCATGATCATTTTAATAGAGTTTACAATCCTAAAATTATAACTCAGCTTATCAAATATATCTTAGTGTAATGGGCTTTAAAATTTTTGTCAAGTCATTCTTTATTTTTAAAATATTTTATTAATTAAATTATAAAAAATATTACTAACTTAATTGATGCTATTATTTAAAATATTTGAAAAGTAACTCTTCGTAGAAAAGTAATAAAGAAAAATACAATAAAAATTGATCACTATGTTTGTTTCCAATTTTTTATCTCAAAAATACACATTACAATTATTATACTTTTTAAATTTTATCTCTATCTCTTTTTTACTTTTACACACTTTACAAAAAAAAATACACCTACTACTTATACGAGTTATTTTAAACTTTTTGAATATACCTATTACTTATATGAGTTACTCAATTCCTAATCATTCATATGTACAACAAAACTTACTATGTTGTATGCTCTCATTATTTATTTTTGTCTAATATTATCTTTCTTATTTTTTACTCTTTCATTTATTTTTTTTTACCTTTTTTGATAGATTTTCTTAATTAATTTTCGCTCACACCTTTCAATTAAATTGTTGTGCCAAAGTTTAATTTTCACAATATTTGTATATTTTTAAGCTTTTTGATTGAAAAATGAATTGACGCGTGTTTAAAGAAATAAAAATCCGTATTGACTATAACTTAAATTTTCTATGCATAACTTTTTCACATAAAAATCAGGAAATATTCCAATAAATTGCAATTAAAAATAATACATCACAAAAACAATAAATGCAAAAAAACAAATATGGTGATTGTTATTTCATTGGATGAAAATAAAAAATTTAAAATCATAAAAAATAAATTATTTAAATCTTACTATATAAGTTCAAGTTTTAAATAAATTTATTTCTAATAAATATCAGTCTTTAAATCTTTTAAGAATTACGATCTATCTATTCATATTTAATAAAATTAATTTCAATAGAAATTCTAAATTTAAAAATTATACATACTAGAATTTAAAAAAAAATGAAAATGAAACTATATAAGTTCAATTTTTAACAGAATTTATCTTTAATATGAATCATTTAATTTTTCAAAAACTACAATCTATCAATGCATATATAACAAAACTAATTTTGACAGAAATTTCAAATCTGCAAAATTTTTAATTTTTAAAAAGTTAAAATCATTGGATTTGTCAATAAAATTAAATTCTTTATTTAATAATTTTTAAAATTCTATACGACATATTATTTGATTAAGATAATTTTTTAAAAATACTAATATGTATTAATAAACGTAAACGTATTTCAAAATCAAAACACTTTGAAAGAAATAAGGGACAACAAAAAAACAATTAAGTTACAGTTTGATATGCTTGATAGAGGAAAATATTAGTTTCACATATAGTAGCATGAGAGGCAAATATGCAAATTTCTAAGCTAAATTAATAAAAAATAAAAAAATAGAAAACATTACAATGAATTGTAATTAAAAACAAACATCATAGAGACAAAAAAAAATGCAGAAAAAATAAATAAATTGATTGTTATTTAGTTGAATGAAAATATATAATTATAAAAATTCACGCACAATAAAATTTTTTATAAAAATACAACAAAATATATAGTTTATAAGTTCAATTTTTAAATAAATTTGTTTCTAAAATGAAAAGTTAATATGAATCATTTAATTTTTTTTCATAGCTATGATCTATCATGCATATAAAATAAAAATAATTTCAACAAAATCTTAAATTTACAAAATTTACAATTTAAAAAATTCATACATACTAAATATTTTAAAATAAATGAAAACCTAACTATCTAAGTTCAACTTTTGAATAAATTTATTTTTAATATACAAATCTAATATGAGTCTAATTCGTTAAAAAGTCTAATTAAGAAAATTATTGAACCTTCTCCTGCTAGAAATTACAAGAAATGGATTTGATTGGCCAATTTGTTCTTTCTTATGATCCGTAGGGTCAACATGCCTCACAGTGGCCTTCCCCTTTGCTATTCTTTGTTTTAATTTTCTTTTTATGTGCAATGCTATTATACTAATAAAATTTAACAGAAGCTGGAAACGTACAGAAATGTGCTTTATTTAATCATAAATCACCATATTTTATTTTGCTGTTTATTAGTTTGTTAGTCTAAAATCTTGATGCTGTCCTACCAGGCACGCGGACTTCTTAAAATACAAACAAAAAACAATAGCGGTTTCTTCTTATTCCTTGTTAAATAAAATTCACTGACATTTTTAATTCCAATATTTTTTTTTATTTTTAAAAGGCACCTTTACTTTTTATTTGTTATTATTACAATACAAGCGCGATGTTAAAAGTCATAGAGTGTTAAGAGGAATTGAAATTCTAGAAATGGTTTGGACCTAATCGTATTCACTTTTTATTTCCTATGAATTTAGTGTGTGTGTGTGTGTGTGTGTGTGTGGAGAAAAAATAAAAATAAAAATGCATAATCATTGTCTTCTAACCCAGACTGTAACGTCATGTAACAGAATCAGAACTAGGGTTCACTTTTCATTTAAAAAAAAAAAAAAATAGCTAATCCAAGCATATAGTTTTATATAGGCAAAAACGAAACACTTGCTTTAAACTTTATACTTTTTTAACTTTTTCACTCTTTCTAACTTTTAAACAAATGTCAATAAATATCACTCTTCATTTTCATTTGATAGTTTGGGACAATGGGACTGGGAATTGAGTTGGCTTCTTCATCTGTAATGATCTTGCTTTGATTTCTGCTAACATTGAAAAGCTGGTTAAAATGGTCTTGCAAAGTAAAAAGCTTACATCATATCAATTATAAGAAGTCCAGTTCAGCATTTTTGGATTGCATGTTGTTTTTGCCTTAGAGAAATTCGAATTTTAATCTCTGCCTAATCTCGTGTCCTTGTGCCACTTGTCAGTCAGAACCATGAACATGTCATCATCCGTTAATTTAGACGTGTTCCAAAGATTTGGCGCCAAGTGTGGAAACAGTTCAATCTGTCAAACAAAATTGGTGGTTCAAAACTCTAAAGCCCACCTTTTTTATCTTAATGAAAGAGGATTCTAAGGAGTTTATGAAATTATATATATATATTTTATAAAAATACATAAAATATCTTAGAATTTTATGAAAGCCCCTAAACATCTTATAAAAATATTAACACCCTTTTCAATCATAGATAATATAATGATAGAAAATTTGGAAGTGAAAACATTCATGGTCTAGTCAACAATTGACGTGGTTTAATCATCTTTTAATTTGGAGGAACCAAGTTCTGCCCTACTGAAAGAATCTTGCATGACACTTGTCTGACATGTACAATTATTTCCAACCTGTGATAAAAATAAACTCTATTCATATATTTCGGGGTCTCCAATAATAATTCAAAATAAATACAAAAAATGAATTCCCACAAAAACTTACACCGAAAAAAAATGTAACTGTTCGTCGTCTCCCAGTCCTCACAAATAAAACAAAACACACTTTCATTCTTCACACGGTCCTCGTTGCATATTTTCCAAATGTCTCTTTCCCAAAACTAAATGAGAAAAAGAGTTAGCCAAGACATTCCTGGATTTTGCCCGAACTTGGTTTCAGACACATGGTGTTTGTATTAGCAAAAAGCAGAGATTCCCGGGACCCCTCATGAGCTTAATCATTGACAACTTTGCTGACTTTCAAATTCTGAAGCAGAAACAACTGCAGTAATAAGAGAGTACAAAAACATGATTTTCAATGAAGACATTTGTTGTAAGAAGCCTATTGATTTGGTGATCTTCCCCTAACAGATGGGTGGGGATGCGCAAGAATCAGATTACTGCTTTTACTGCACTGATAGGTGGGGATGTGCATGAATCAGATCACTGCTTTTTCTTCACTTCAATGTTTTGTATTCATCGTAAAGTATTTACTTTTTGAGTTTTACTGACTTAGCAGTAGCCATATTATTGATGCAACCCTACAATTGCTCAAGTCTTTTTAAATTTTGAATTTCAATTAGCTTTTCAAAAGGTCATTACCATTAGATAAAATCTTAGAATATGGATGGACATAAAATTGGATGGGCTGAAAAAAATGTGTATTTTTTGTGTGAAAGTTTATGAGTATTGTAAAAGTAAAGACTGTGCATATTTGATTTAACTGTTTTTGCGGTTTTTTTTTTGTGCATAATAAAGTAATATATTATAATTGAATGATAAGATATTGTAGGGAGGGTATAATTAGCTTTTACATATAGATACAGAGACATGTGAACATGAGTTTATATACGTAGATAATGGTTTGATTTTAAATTGAGATAATGGTTTAAAAATCGTAGAAAAAATTGAATTTTTGTGTGTGTATCAATATATAAAAGAAAGAGATAAGAAAAAATGAAATTTTTAAATGTTAATATGTTTAAGTGGTGTGTCTTTAATTAAATTAAAGATGAAAATAAAATTAAGAGGTGAAAATGATGAATTTTAAATTTGCAGCATTAAAAAGGGTTTGGGGATAATGACATCTAGTTTAAATTAAAGTATTTTTTATGTAGTTTGGGAATATTTTCACTTATAAGTCGTATACTTAATGTGTCAACTGTATTATTGCAAATTCAAAGCCACTTGGTTCAATTAAAAACTTTCCACATGCAACTCGATAGAAGTATTAATAAACTAATTTATTCGATTCAAATTTGATTAGATTTGAAAATATTCTAAGGTCTATTCAAACTTGAATTTGAAATTTCGAAAAAAACTTGAACTCAATTTGCCGTTTAATTCAAGTTTGAGTTTGAGTTCAAACTCTATAAAATTTAATTGTGTGAAGTTTAAGTAGTTATCAAACTAAAATTACTATTCTGAACTCATTATCACACTTTTATAACCCATTGAAATATAGATAAATCCTAATTAGAACACGTTCGTGCAAATTTCATGCAGCAAGTGTTACGTTTATTTGTGTGCCCATTGAATAAGTATCCTAATGGTATTCCAAATGTTCACAAACAAACCCATCTTCAACCTGTGATTTTCTTTAAACAGCCCATCAATTTAAAACAAGTCAACTACTTCGAGGAGTTCTATGTTCATTGTCAGTTTTCCTTGTAAATAATAATTTTTGTGGTATTAAAAATTAATAAATAAATAAGATGTGGAGACCAATTTTGAGTGACAAGTGTCTGTCCCCTTGAATTCCTGCAGAATTTATCAATTAACTTCACAAATAATCACAGATAAGGTCATTAGTAAATCAAATTATTTGATTCGAATTTAAGTAGGTTCAAACTTCAAAAAATTTTCAACTCATTTTCGTTAATTTATTCAAGTTTAAGCTTGAGTTTGTCTTGTACAAAATTAAATTGAGTTTAAGAGATTATTCACTTCGATTTGCCATCGAAATTTGACTTGTTCGCATCTCTTTCTTCACTTTTTGCCACCTCAACTCTATCAGTACAGCTCTGTAACCTGGGTTTTATACTGTTAATGTGAGTCGCGCATTTTTTTGTCGGAAATACATAATTGTTTCTGCTGAAAATCACGTTGAAAAGCCTAAGCAGGACAACAATCGTCCCATATCTCACTACACAGAGGGCGTTTTAGGCATTTCACGAAGAGACTAAGGGCCTATATATTTGTCAACCGTTATATTCAGTTTTCATGAAAACCCCCTCGACGGAGGAAGCAGCCGCAAGCATGTCAATAACATGGCATCCAACCCCGCCTCCTCCGCCCGGCACCAAAATCCTCCACAGCCGCAGGAGCCGCCGCAAAAAAACCAAGTCCTCGACCCAACTCCACCGCAGCGGTTCTTTTCCGCTGATCAACAGGGAAAATCTCAAAAACCTGTTTGATCAAGAAAATGATGACTTGCACCCCCGCGTAGCTTTTTCCAACTGCAATCCAAAAACTTTAGCTGTTCATAGAAGAGAAATAGAGGAGGGAGAAGAAGATCGTGGAGAGTGTGGTGCTGGTGGAGGGGCCAATGGGCACGAGGAAAAGAAGTGGATGTTTCAAGCAGAGGTACTGAGGGCCGAATGTAGTTTCTTGAGAGAGGAAAGGGAGTTTGCCTTGAAGAAGTTGGAGAGGAGAAGAGTAGAGATGGAAAGGACTCTCCGATCAGCTGTTCAGACGCTTGTCTCTGTTAGTTACCTTTGACTGGGTCCTGTCTTGTTTCATACGAATCTCCTGTGTTACCGTTTGGTCTCTCTAACTCAATAAACAAAAAAATATAAAAGTACTCATCGTTGCAATGATTTTCTGAAGGGAAGCCAGCTAGAATGATCAAACGAAAACAATTTGTGAGAGATTTAAGATTGTATTTCGGTTCATGACAGCAATATTATGTTTTCAAGATTATTCTTATATTTTTGTAGGAAAGAAAGAAGATTGCTGAAGGGAAGAGCGTGAATGCGACGTTGGAAAATGAGATGAAGGATTTGTCTAAGAAGTTGGAGAAATTACACAAGAGCTCAAGAATTAAAGATGATGAAATTCTAAAGAGCAGTACTTTCGATGAGAAACCAAAAGCATGCCTTTTGCGGCGTCCACCAGAGATCATCAGTGGATTATTACCAGATGAGAGTTGTCTGAATGAGTTGCAAGGACTGGCCGAATCAAACTTGTCCCCCAATATAAGTCATGAAGTTGAAAAACCAGGCTGTGTTTCCACTCTCGTAAGCCTGTTCCAAAACAATGTTGTTCAGCACATCAGTTGTTGCGCTGAATGATTGTCCGTTCCGTTCTATAATCAAGACATAATGCATTATCTTTTGTTCTTTCAGTCAGAAAGACGTGTTCCTAAAAAACTTTCTTGTGGGCTGTGAATGAAAATTAATGTGCAGGTGGACGAGCTGAGAAAGAAAATGGAAGAATTGTCAAAGGGCATGTTGGACAGAGTACTGGAGGAAGAGTATGGCCCCAGGCAGTCGAGTGCAGCTGCCAGCTCTGTTTCTGATGCCATTGGAATTGAGTGCGCCAATATGTCTAGTTCTTCAGCCAGAACTTTGTATCAGGTAATATGTCAGACTCTTACTGTCACTTTTTTTCAAGTTGTCATTTTCAAATGAGTATAGTACTGTTCCAACTTTATTTGTTTTTCAATTATTGTTTTTGTCATACTATCACAAAGTTTGCCTCTAATATTCACACAGGCTAAAGAGACTTCTTTGAGTTTTAAGTAATGCAGTGAATCGGCGATGAACTGTGTTGGAGTGAAATCTGGATTCATCATTACCTTGCAACTTTATGAATGACAACAAGGTGTCGTGTTTATGAATACTTTTAAAGGTAATAAGTGCTGAAGAAAGTTATGTTGGCCAGCAGGTACCAAACACGCATGAGGGCAGCAGATGCTCGGGACATTGCAGGGGCATTTTTCGGAGGATCCTAGAGCAAGTGAGAGCCGACACAGAGCAGTGGTCCCAAATGCAAGAAATGCTGGGGCGTGTGCGTGGAGAAATGGAAGAGCTTGAGGCATCCCGTGATTTCTGGAGAAAACGAGCCCACGATTCAGATCATGAGATGCAATCCCTTAAACATGCTGTAAGGACTTCTAGTTTAGTTTCTTAATGGTAGTTCGGATTGTTTTCATTGATTTTGTGCAACTTATTTGCATCATGTGTACGTCTTCTTTACCGCAGGTGGAAGAGTGGAAAGAGAAAGCTCTTGTTTATGAAATCAATGCCAAAGAAGCAGGACTCCAACTGTCTGTAGAGCTTGGAAAGTCTAGGGGAGAGCTAAAACTGAGGCCAGACAGGGAGATCCAGCTGAATCCAGGTTCTCCTGGGAAACAACCCCAAAAGGTAAGGCTTGCATTAATTTATCACTTGAAGGAAAACCAGTATGTTGATAAGACTGTGTGTAAATTTGAAGAACAGCTAAGCATAGAAGAAGACAAGGAAAGAGAAACAAGGACGAGGGACTTGCCAAGTATTTCTCTGGAAAAACAACTTGCAAAGAAGAAGAGAACGCTTCGTGCTCTCTTAAAGGAAAAACGCGAGAAAGGCTGCACGCGGAGGGAGGGGCTGTTGTCGGATGGAAGAAAAAAGTCATACTCAACCAGCATTGGTGCTGTGGCCTCAATCTGCACTCCCTTACAGGACATTGGAAACTCATCAGCACTTGTAAGGCAAAATGGAGTAGATTGTCTCTATCATAGTCCTAGAATTTACGGAGCCAGAGAAAGCTTTAGAAAGTGATCAAAGTTGCACTGGCAACTGGTTGATGGAATGGGAAGAGAGCCAAATGCATGTTTTCACAAAATAGGACTTAGGTTGTCATGTATTCCATATTGGTAACCAATAAAAATTAGTCCAACGTGTGCTAAACCTAACATTAATTCTATCATTTTCCGTATCACACACACCATTATTGGTAGTAGTACTATTACAGATTTTGTACAAAGAACTAAACAGTAAATATGCTTTCAAGGTGCGGTGGCCAGTGTAAGGTTGCTATTGCTATTATTGTTATTCAATTTTTTTAGGGGAACTTTGTTTATATGATGATATATTTCAATCATTAATAACCGATCAAGAACTAACTATCAATACTGAATAACTATAGTTCAATTAAATATGTACCTCCTTTGTCATCTTACTGAAGAGGGCTTCAAACCCGTTCTTTGTTGGGCTTTGAATTCATTCTCAGTTGACATTGAAGCTTTTCTGCGACAATTAAGCCATTGGAGTTCACTTGGAAACCAGAAAACTGCATCAAATTCAAATTCAACTTTATTGAACAACAATCACTCTAACGGGGTCCAATTATCTGATTTGGGTGCCAAGAACTTTTTCTCTTTCAAGCTCTCAACTGTTTCCTTCATTCCATCTTCAAGAGGAGTGAACTCAACACCTAGAGATCTTGCCTTTTCTTGGAGACCTTGTATGTGGGCATGAATGGCTTGTCATCTCCAGTCCTGCAGACAACATTGCCCAAGGTATGAACTAAGTATCAGCTAATAATCAGACGGTCTTATTATTGATAAATCAAAGCTCAATGTGAAACAAGAAGTTCAGTAACGAACAACAAGGACTTACTTCTCAGGAAGTTGAAGACTAGGATACAGTTTACGCAAAATTTTCACAAGTTTAGACAAGTGTGCAACCCTCTCCACGAAACAATATCTTCCACTGTCTGAAGGATTCTCAAATGCTAGAATATGTGCATGTGCAACATCCTTGACATTAATCCATCCAAAATTAGGATTCGCGTATGTTTCAGCACCTGAATATTCACCGATGAGAATAGAGAATAACAGCATAAAGTTTCTAATATCGCAGTTATAACCAAAATGTTGCTTAATGGGACAAATATTTATCTATTCCTCTTTATTTGGCCATTTCAGCGTACAAGTTAAAAGTAGAACTTCTTTAGCTGTATCTACATAATTATCAAGTGAAGCATAGTAGAAATGGTGCTTTGCTCTTCAAGGAACTTACCATCAATCAAGTTCAAAATTGTAGCAGAACTCATGTTAAGTGTTGGCTGTAACAGAGGACCAATCACCGTTGCAGGGTCAACGGAGACCATGTCTATGCCCTTTTCTTTCACAAACTTCCAGGCAGCATCCTCCGCCAATGTTTTGGAAAGGTCATACCATAGCTGGTATAAGCAACACAATAGTCAAGAAGAAAAACAAAATTAAAAACCTCCATGAAAGATGGCCTTTTGTACCAAATTTCTCCATATTTCTAGTAGATAGAAGAGGAGTAGAACATGGACCTGCATTTGTTTGCAAAACTCTGGATCAGACCACCATGTCTCATCAACGACCATCTCAGGCTTTTGAGGTTTACCATTGCATACGACTGCGGCTGCAGAAGATGTCCAGACAACCCTCTTAACAGATGCTGTTTTTGCGCACGACCCAAGAACATTGAGAGTCCCCTTAAGAGCAGGATCAATCAATTCTACCTAAGGGAAGTGAAAGCTGAATTGAGTAACAAATACTTGGTAAATATGATAAGCCAGCTGGATCAAAAGCTGAAAGTGAGAGGAGAAATTGCAATACTTAATTCAACAACTTTTCACCAGTACTAGTTTGTGGTCATAGCCTGTCAGCAGCTTATTTCCGTATATCACTATTGTATGAGCCATTATGAAGAAGGGAAAGGTGCAAGAACCTGTGGAACCATGACATCATTATAAACAAGATACGCCATATGAGAGACATCATATACAGCCCTCAACTACTGCATCAAAGGATCCTTCTAGTAGATTTGCCTTCATCGGGAGGAGTCTCTCCTTGGCTCCATCAGGTGCAAGTAAGTGCTGTGTCTTCTTTGGATCATCGCCACACTGTTCCAGATCTTCAGTGCCACATAACATTCGGAAACTGGAATGGTGTTGGGAAACAAATATGAGTTAGAAAAAGTGGCATCCCACGTAGAAAAAGAGAAAAGTGACTTGTATAATAAGTGGATACTTGACCCATAACTCACAGCCTTAAGGTTTTGGGTTAATACATGGTGTCAAGCCCACTTATATATGTGTCCACGTACAGGCTCGTGAACGGTTCTCCCCGATTTCGTTGGGCTCTGTTCCAGGCCCAACATACGTTGTTCATGGGTGATGCTCCCAATTTGATTGGGCTTCTCCTCTGGCCCAATAAGGTTCAATCAGAGTTTGTTGTCGGGCCCGCCGCGCTCCCAACAAATGGCAATGCTTAAAACATGTAGTCGCAAGCACCGCAGGAGGTAAGAACAGGTGAACGCTTAAACCTCAAGGTTTGAACTATATCTCTACTTATGAGAGGAATACAATGACACACGCACCCAAATATATCAATTAACGAGACTAAAAAAACTCAAACAAGATTTTCAAATAAGTAAGTAACTAATGCAAGCAAGTTATAATATGTGGTGCAGGAAAAGGGAAACTTGTTTATTGCTAGAATAGTAAAAGGAGGTGAAGCTGTTGAATATATGTGTGTGTGTGTGTGTGTGGCAAAGAAGACTGAGTGCAGTGCTATTAAAGTTATCATCAAAGGTATATCAAGGAGTGCAAATAATTTTTAGAAGTTGTCCAAGAATCTCTCCTATTAGCGTCCCTTCACTGCATTCCCTCTTCTTCTAATTTGTCCCTATCAATAGTTGACAGTTGGATGCGCCGTCTTCTTTTTGAGTTAATCTACCATCGACCAAATTAGGGCCTTGAACGATATATCTAAAAAAATTAAATAAAAAGATGTATCAAACATGAAAATCTAACTGGAAACCATCGAGATTTGACTCTCATATCTAGAATAAATGACGTAGAACAACGTAAACATAAAGAGAGAAATCGCCGGTGGGAATAGGGTTTGGCTGGAACAGCGAACAGCGTCATTAACTGTGTAACCTCGGTGGAGCAACAACTTGACAAGCCAGGATGCTATGTAGCCCAACGCTCCGGGGACGCAGACAGTCTTCATCGCAACGCTCAATCAGTTCCTAAAACCCACAACACTTTATGTCTATCTGATACAAAGAATTTGAAATTCAAATTACAACAAACTCTGTCCATAACTTATCCTCTATTCGATTTTTTCTGTAGTCATCCCCAATCAACATATATATCTATACCTATATATATATACACACACAGACACACACATATATATAACTACTATTTTAATTCATAAAAGTTTCCAACCATGGAAGCGGTAAGCGATCAGCGAGAGAATCCCGTGGCCACGGACGAAAACCGGGAAAACCCTACTAATATTCCGGCAAATAATGAGAAAAATCCTTCTGCCGAAGAAGCTCGGCCAGCCAATCCCTATCCTCCAGGGTATCGTTTCATGCCGACAGAGGAAGAGCTAATTCGGGAGTACCTGGTTAAGAAAATCAACGATGAGCCAATCCCTATCGCTGACATACATGAAGTCAAACTTTACCAGAAAACTCCTCAGAAGTTGGCAGGTTTTCTTCACTCCTGCCTTGTTGAATTTCCCTCTTTTTTTTTTAAATCTGTTTTTATGATAACCACTTTTTATGAATTTCCCTCTCTGCGTTGGCGTAGAGGAACACCCTGCACTGGGGGACGGAGAGTGGTATTTCTTCACGCCGAGGGATCGCAAGTATCCAAGGGGAAGCCGTCCAAATCGATCGGCAGGCACCGGCTACTGGAAGGCTACTGGGGCTGACAGGTCAATTACTTTTGAGGGTAGAAACATTGGGTTCAGGAAGGCATTGGTTTTCTACCAAGGAAAGCCACCAAGAGGAGAGAAAACTAGCTGGATCATGCATGAATTCAGAGTGGATCCAACTCAAATTCCCATCAGAAACAGAAGGGATCATGAAGACGCCAGAAACACAAGGAATGAAGGCAACAGAAACAAAAAGGATGAAATTGACATGAAGGTACCCTAGCTGCACAACCTTTTGTTTTTCTTACATTGTATTAATCTGTTAGATTAACTTTTATCGTTGCAGTTGGATGACTTTGTTTTGTGTCGGATTTACGAGAAACCTGCAAGACTTGATAGAATTCGACGAAGGGACGATGATCCGGTGAATGAAGTGCCCGAGGACGTTCCAGTTGTTGAGCCTGCAGATGACACTGAAGAACCTTCTATTGCCCACCATGACAATCCTGCAGCAGTTGAAATCCCTGATACCGTCCTCACAGCCCTTCCGCCGATTGACGGCTACAGCAACAATTATCTTGCTGCAGCCTCGATGCATGATGAAGCTGCAATGCACGACCACGAGACTGATCAACTAATCGACAGTTTCCTAGATTTTCCTGTACCTACTTTCCTCGGTGCCTATCCTCATCAAGTTCACATGACCTTCGGTGATCTTCAGCCAACTTTTCATTATGGGGTGCCATCACAGAGGACTTTGGGTGCTGAGTTTCTCAACAAGCAACAAGAAAGAGTTAAGCATGAAGAGTTTCAGGATTTTTCTTCTTGGGATATAGGAAGCCCTCAGCAAAACTATTTAAATTTTGGGAACTCATCAACCAGTACCTTAAGTGATGATTCTTTTGTAAAAATTGAGGACTCGTCAGCTGGGACAAGTGCTCCTGATCATAACCAGTTGATGCTCAAGAGGAGAAGATTTTGAGGATCAGATGTTAGCAGTAGGGATTCCTTTTTTCAGTGGTTATTTTGATATTAACAAAAAAGAAGGATAACTTTATTATTATTTAGTTTAAAGAGAATGCAAATGTGAATTTGTTTAGTGTAACCATTTAGACCAAAATCTTAGTACATAGTACAGATTTATCAAAGTCAAAGAGTCACTTACCTTAAATATTGTAATTAATGATAAGACACACGTGTAAGTGTAATATTTATTTCAATTTCAAACGGGGCTAGAAATTAAAATATCATTCTTAATTTTAATATATGAAATATTTATAAAAACTCAAGAAGAATAAGAATAAAAAGAAATAAAAAGTCAATTATTCCATTGCAGTTTTTTGTCTCCATTTTTCTCCATTTGCGTTAATTACAGTTCTACTTCCCTTTTTCATATTTTCAAAATCAGTAATTTGAAGATAAAATATTTTACCAATTAACTTGTCTTGTTTCTTATATATTATTATTGTTGTGTGTGTGTGTGTGTGTGTGTAAAGTTAAATGTTAAATACATAGCTCTTTTAGTGTTAAAGTTAAGATTTTGAAGAGGCGAAAAGGAAAATGTTAAAAAGGAAATAATTTTCATTATTTGATTGAAAAAAGCAAATCTTAAAGAAAATAATATAAAAAAAAGGGAAAAATTCATTAAAAATTGTGGCAAATTAATTGTAGCCTTGTTCTTATATGTTTTCTATTTTTTTAAAACAATCAATGAATTACAATTTTTCATTTTTCATTTTATTTATTAAATTTTTAATATTTTTCTTTGTGCCTCAAAATAATTGGGGAAAACAAGTTATAAGATTTTGAATTCATTTAAATTTTTTTAATTACTCTATCCTTTTATTTTCCTTACTAAAATCCTCGAATCAATGATGTTATTAGTGTGAATTGGGCTGGATTCTGTGGGTGATAATAGGGTCTGATTGACAATTCACTTACAAGAAGTCTATGTAACGGGTTAATTTATTTGATTAGAATTTAAAATACTTTGAATTTAATCAATTTTGAACCCAAACTTTCAATTTTATTTTTTCTAATTTCAAACATGCTACTTGATTTAAACTCAAGCTTGAGTTGCAATGTTACAAAACTAAATTCAATCAAATTCAAATAGCTTTCTAGTTTAAATTACGACTTGCATTCAATTTTGATGGATCAAATTGTACATGGTCAGGTCCTACTCCAATGATCCAACCCAAGTATAGTTGTCTAGACATCGTAAAAATGGATCCTGAGGCCCGAGTCAATTTCGAAGGTTCGGATCTTCTTATGCTACGTTTGGATTCAGGTATTTGCGGGCGATATTGAATGGAACATTCTTTTCCATTATTAAAATTCCGAAAGTTGAGTCTTTATATCACCAAACCTCAAACATCATTTCGACAGTTTTTAATGTCCCTATACTTCAAATGACTGGAGAAAACGAACACCATTGACAATGTCCCTTAAAAGAGCACATGGTTAATGCCCACAAATGACGCCCAAGAGCCAAATTGGACTCCCTTAATTTTTTAATTTGCTCTAAAGTAGCCCACAGAATCGTACCCAAAACTGTCAATCTTTATTTGCAGTGTGCATTGTCATGGGACCACTTGTATTGCAATGGCAAATCCTTACATTTGCTGTCATTTTCCCAAGCATCAAAAGTTCCTTTTTTTTTTCCCCTTCTTTGTTCGTGTTTATTTTCCTCAGCCCTTTGTTTGAAAAAGAAACTGAAGGCCTTTGCTTGGATTGTCCCCCGTGCGTGGGCTTTGTCCCAATTCCTTTCCATACTAAACAAACAAGGCCTAAACGGACTGCTGCTGCTCACATCTCATATCAAACCGTTTCTTGGAAATAACAACAGTAAATGCATAAAGCCGATTGGAGTGTCCTTCAAATACACTCATTCATTGGAGGCTCGGATGCACCTGCACACAGCATAAAATTTCCGCATCCCTAATTCCACCTACCTAAGCGGTGTTAGTTGAAAAGGACGACGACTTCACCACTCCAACTTCCAACGAGGAGAAGAAACTGGGCCGCGCCAACCTCGATTTACATAGATACTCCCTGTGCTGCGGAGGTTTTGAGGGGCATAGAGATCTAGCGCCGCCACCTGCAGCACCAGGATGCCGATCTCCACCACTTTCAGTGTCACTCCGTCACCACCTCGCGCTCTTTTTCTCCGCCACCAACCCGACTCTTTTTTGTCGCCTCCATGTATCTCCCTGGCCCCCCAAAAATCCACAATCTTGTCGCTCTCTTTAAATCATATTCACCACCGCTCTTTATTGGTAGCTTTCTCGACCAATGCTGCCGCCACAAACAGCGAAATTAAGCCTGCGTATTCGAGTGGCGGCGGAGGAGGAGACGGAGGCAACAGCGGCGGCGGCGGCGGCGGCGATGGAGGCGGAGACAGTAACGACGGAAATGAAGGGAACGACGATAAGAACAAGAGGAAGAACAAAGAAGAAGCTTTGATCGCGTTGACGGAGGCTGGGAGGAGTCTCGAGAGCTTGCCTAAGGATTTGAAAGCTGCAATTGAAGACGGCAGAATACCTGGATCAATTGTTTTGAGGTATTTTGATCTTGAAAAATCGGGATTTCTTTCCTGGCTTATGAATTTCGGAGGTTTCAAGGAGAGGTTGTTGGCCGATGATCTCTTCTTGGCTAAAGTTGCCATGGAATGCGGAGTTGGAATTTTCACTAAGGTACCTCAAGTGGAAGAAAATTGATGATTTGCCTTGCTCTGGTCATGCATCGTTTTTGTTTCTTCTGTATTTTTTTTTCTATTTGGGTTTTGCTGGTGTTTTTCATTTTTAATTGATTGATGAGTTGTTTATATTTCTCCTCTTGTACTGAAATTAAGCACGTGGATTCGGTTTGGTTGATTTTTCTTATTTGTATGGCTGATGTTTTCTCTCTGATGAAATTTAAGCATGCAACTTCATTTTTTCTCCTTCCATTCTTGTCCTATATGCTGGTTTTACAATTTAATTTTGGCTGGCCTAATCATTGTAATTTATTTTATTCTTCCAGACTGCTGCAGAATATGAGCGTCGCAGGGAGAACTTCTTCAAGGAGCTGGAAATCGTTTTTGCTGATGTGGTGTGGTAGCTTTTTCATGGCTCAATTTGAAATTTATGTTGTGTTTGCTTGCTACTTTGGATTTTTTTTTTTTTTTTCTTGTCTCTGTTAATAAATGGTTCATTAGCAAATTCATTCCCTCAACGTCATTACAAATAAGTTATGAAGCTACTTTTAGTGTGGATATTTTTGGAATCTGTTGATCCATTGGATGTATTCAAATGGACGAGGCAGGTCATAACTTTGAAAAAAGAACAATATTGTTAGGTATATATCAATTTACTCCTGCTACTTTTTATGGATTGCCTCCCTTTATCCAATGCCCTGGATGAGAATCTGGTTTCCTGATTATTTTCAACTTTTTACTGCCATGCTTTCTTTTAAAGTAGTATTCTTCAGTCGTGCCCTTATATCTTCAGTTTTTAAAGTAG
This sequence comes from Avicennia marina, assembly GCA_019155195.1. Lineage (NCBI taxonomy): Eukaryota > Viridiplantae > Streptophyta > Magnoliopsida > Lamiales > Acanthaceae > Avicennia > Avicennia marina. Next base: position 13,784,991 of record CM032753.1, read on the forward strand.
TATTCTTCAGTCGTGCCCTTATATCTTCAGTTTATCATGTGCCTAGGTGATGGCCATATTAGCAGATTTTATGCTTGTCTACCTTCCTGCTCCTACTGTTTCTCTACGACGACCTCCTGCACTTAATGCTGGACGTCTTGCCAAATTCTTTTACAGTTGTCCGGACAATGCTTTTCAGGTTAGTTTCTTAAATATTAGTTGATAAATTATTACATGCAATATGAACTGAGTGATAACATCGTGATTTAAATCTCATATATAGGTTGCTTTGGCTGGAACCTCATTTTCATTGTTACAGAGGATAGGCTGCATAGTGGTAAGAAGGTCTATCTCAAATTCTTTTCAAAGAGAAATTTTAAACTGGAAGCTCCAGGTTCCATCTCATATATCATTACTTTTTTGACAGCGCAATGGAGCAAAACTGTTTGCCGTTGGCACTACTTCATCACTGGTAAATTTTCATTATAGTGAAAACTTTGAGCCTTTGGGCTTATGATAGATTATCCTTCTGTTTCCTATGTTTCTGTCCCCCACCCCTGGGAAAATATATGGCTCGTTGTCTTCTATAACATCATTGAGTACATGTTTTACTCTTCTGTTCTGAGTTTATCTAAATAATTTCTGCTAAGTCTTATGATAGAAGTTCATCTGTTTGCCAATCTGCAAATCTTATATGGATGTTTATGTTTATAAAAAATGACTAGGACTATGACTCTTTGATTTCTAGGTTGGTACTGTTGTGACAAATGCATTAATAAATGCTCGTAAGGCTGTTGACCACTCTACCGCTGATGAGGTGGAGAATGTCCCCATACTGTCAACAAGTGTTGGTTATGGTGTCTATATGGCTGTATCCAGCAATCTTCGGTATGTGAATTGTAGTGTATATATATATATATATATATATATATATATATATACTATATCACTAAGAGTTTGGGGCAAATTTGGTTATACATTCTAAATTTATTACATTACCCTAATCAAAAGTGTCCAAGCACGCTCATATGTAATCATTGTTGTACCTTTACTTTTTTCTATACTATATATCATTAAAGTAAGAATTTTTTGTTTCATAATGTGAAATTAAAAATTTACTCATCTTAATTTTTTGTTTTACTATCCTTTTTTTCTTCACTGTTTTAACTTCTTATTTTTATACTAATTCTCTTTCAAATTTTCTCTTTTTCCAATTTCTTTTTTATCATTCATTATTTTTTATATTAAATATTTTTGTACCTTTAATTTTAAATAATTGTATTTCTATTGTTTAAGTAGAATAAATTTATAATTTTTAAATGAACTTGCACACATAGAGTGCAATTTTACTAGTGTGTGGGTGTGTGTTCATAAGGACTATATGGAATTAGTGATTTCTTGTTTTACCAAATCTAATGAAACTTGAAATTGTTTCTAATTGTCACTCATAGATAATCCCAGAGTGTGCAATTATCCGTTATCTGTGTAAAATTTTTAACAAAAATATTCCAATTATTGAGTTAAAATTAAAAAAAGAACTAAGTCCTTTAACATGGTATATCTGTTGATATTGTTGGACTTTGTTCTTTTTCCCAACAGATACCAGGTATTGGCTGGTGTAATTGAACAACGGATACTAGAGCCCCTACTTCATCAACACAAGTTATTTTTGAGTGCTATTTGCTTTGCCGTGAGAACAGGCAACACATACTTGGGTTCATTATTGTGAGTCTTACTTTTCATAGCACACTTGGTTCATTAATCTTCTCTATACCGATCAATTATAAATAGTGAAACTCTTTTCTATGAATCATTCCACAGGTGGGTTGATTATGCTCGGTTTATAGGGATCCAGAAGGCTCAAGATCTTGAATCTTAGGTAGTTAGATCATGGCTCTAAGCGGACACTAGTTTGTCTTTTGGTTGACACTTGGTGCTAGAGTAGTTTACAGGAGACTTGAAGTGCAAGGGAAAAATGCTGTTGATGAGGTTTCTTGGAACGGGTGTCATACTGTGGTTTGAGATTGAGATTATGAATGAAGACACAGTTAATACTCTTCTATATATTTTGTTTTATTTAAATTGAGATTGTGATTGAAGACATGATTAATACTCTCTATGTACTTGTTCTGTTCAAATTTCTGTAAGTTATTTTATTTTGGTTGAATTTCATCTTTCTCCCTTTAAACTGCATATTTTACTCCAAATTTCTTGATCCTGGTGTGCCACGTTGAAATCCAAGTTAGCGAGCTGAAGTAGCAGAGGGATATGCACTGTCTCAATTCATCTTATTTCATCGGATCTTGGGTGTGATAGGAACATTGGTCCAAGCAGGATCCAAAGTATTGGTTCACAGAGTCTCATCCTCTTGTACAACTGTGAACCATCTTGATGCTAGTTGCAGCATTCTGCAATCAATGCAATGGAAGTTCTAATGATCTTGGTTTATACTTTAGGCTTTAGGATTTAGGACAATAAGTGGCGAATACTCTGGTTTCCGCCACAAATGCTCTCGCCTTCCATTCCTGGTTATGAAGCTAAATACCAGGCTAGTGTAGTCCCTTCGTGTTGTCATGAAGGTTTGTCTTGCTCTTTGAATCTACTCTCTGTTTCATCTCTGAAATCTTTTAAAATTCTATCCTTGCAAAGCATTTTTAAACATGCACAAGTCTTAACCCTATGTTGCATCCTTTCCACCCGAGGAACCTAAATCTGAATGCTGTGGTATACAAGTTGTCTATATGCCACTCTTGACCATCAATAAGAATGAATGTAGTTGTTCTCCACAATCTGTGTGCAGGATGTGCGAAGTGAAAGAATGTAGTTCGGGGTCCAGTCCAAAACTAATTGCTGGATGAAAATTTTCATTTTTAACCCCTTCACGTAGAAAATTACGTCTCTACTCTTTATTTTTCAGAAAAAAATAATAATAATGAACGCATTCTTAAAAGAAAACTACCTAATCAAACTCACCATGGATCCAGCTATTTAGAAACTCTCAACTTTCCTAATAAACTTGTATTGAACCCGTGAGAGTGTCAACAAGTTGAAGTATTCAAATTCGTTGGCTATTAGCTACATTTAACTTTTAAAGTTCAAGTAAAATTTGAGTTCAATTCAAGTAATTAGATTAAACTAGAAGAAAGTGGGAGTGTCAACAAGTTGAGGTATTTAAACTCAATGATTATTAGCTACATTTAATTTTCAAAGTTCAAGTTAAACTTTAAGAAAAAAATCGAGTTTGATTAACACTTATGCATTTAATTTAGAGTAAAATATCTTGATTTATTAATAACTCAATTTTGGACTAGAGTTATTTCAGATATTTAATGCGTTTCTCTAACATCCACAATTTCCCTTGATGAATCTTTTAATTATTTTATGAAAAAGGACAATAACAATAACCACCATGTGCCTTTTAAATATTATATATAAATGTGACTAGCAAAGTTGGAAAACAAGTATTGTACAGTACAAGTTATTCCAAAGAAATTTAATGTCTAATCACTTAACAAAATCGTCCATAACTAAATTATGAAAAATGAAACTAATTTGAACATTTCTAAGCCCCTCACGCAATTTAATTAAGTCAATAATTCATTTTCAATGCACTCTCTAAATTTAATTTTTGCCCTGTTTCCAAGCAAACCAACCACGTCACAGCACTCACATCTATCCAACTGCAAAAATTACAAAAATAAATAAGTTACGTATTGGTTTTTGTCAGCCACGACCATGCAAACAAAGTTTACAAAAATTGATAATTATAAAAAAACCTTGGAAATATTTTTATTTAATTTAATTTATATCTAATCTAAAAATAAAATAATTTGTTACAAAATAAAAATAAAAAAATAGAAACAAATTGAGATAAAAAGAAATATTGTTTTTATTGAGTCAAAATTGGATAAATATATAAACGCGCAATTTTACTATTCTAACACCATATCTTTAATTATTAGTACTAATAAAATTGACACACAATATGTGTGTAAAATAATAAAAAATTTATATTTTAAATAATAGAAATAATATTATTTAAATTTTTTAAAATATAAATATAAATAAAGATGAAAAGGAATTGAAAGAAAATAGTTTAAAAAGAAAATATAAATAAAGATAAATTAAGAAGAAAAAAATTTAAGGGATAAAAAAGATAAAGAATTAAATATAAAGATAAATGTATAATTTTATATTATATAATTAAAAAGAATAAATATGTAAATAAGATCAAATTCTTAATAATATAGTGTAACACAAGATGATGTAGATAAATAATGATGATGCAAAAATGATAATAATAACATGAAAATAGGGGGAAAATATATTTCGTTATAATAGCACCGTAAATAATTTTAAGAAGAATGGAGTATAAATATGTAAGAGTAGTAATAATAATTACAATAATAATAATAAACGACGACGTCGTACCTGTAATCGCTTGGCCGCCGGCGAATAGACTTTAATTTTGGAGACGAAATCAGCGGAATGATTCCCTGTGAAGGCGCACGGCGGCATTCGGCGCGGCCACGCCCGCCCGTAGCTGCTAATAGTTACATTACTCGTCGGCGTTTTCTCTACTGCCTGAAAGAAGAAGACGTGCGGCGCTTCGCAGGGATCAGGGGAGGGGAGGCGCGTGTTGAACATGTAAAACGGCGGCCCCGGTCCCGGCAGCCACTGTCTGAAAGTCTCTATGGGGTACTGCAGAAGGCTCCGAGGCATAATCTTCTCGTAGATGTGCGCGGAATATCCCCAGGAGATGGAGAAAGTCCAGTTGCGCTTCCGGTAATAGCAGACGGTCTGCTGCAGCATCCGCGACTGGTCGGCCCTCGCCGCCTCCATTAGGTGGCGCGCCGACTGGTAACGGTCCATGGAGGGGAAGATTGGATCCACCATGTCGAAGTGGTGAAGGGATATGAGAGGAAATCTGGGGTGCGACGACAATAGACCTGATATGTCACCGCGCAGGTCAATCTGCAACACGGCTGGTTAATTAATTAATTGATTGATAATGTTAATTATGCTTATCGGCATTTGTTGTATCTGCTAATTAATTCTAACAGCAATGTTAAGCAGTTCTATAACGAAAATAGATAAAGATTTTTTTAAGAAAAATGTTAATATAAATTGCATATGTCACGTGGAAGAAATTCCAAAACAATTAGTAAACAAATAAAATTCGATAGGAGGGACATTATGATGACTTGCTATTCAATTTGCGTAACCATTTGCTTCAAGATGGATAATTCGAAGAATTGAGCAATTCCATTTCTTTTGCAAGGGCTGGTTTATTTGATCAACTTGATGTGTTGATGCAAAAGAATTTTTAATCTTCATAAATGCTAGTAATGAATTGTCACTTTTCTATAGCCCAAGTCCAGGGTGATAGCTGATAAGCTGTCCATAATTCTATTTTATTATTTCTGTGAGTTCCCTACTTGAAATTGAATAGTATAGAAATGCATCCATTTTCTCTACGTTCAAATGAAAAAAGAGATCTGAAAGAGTGTTTAATGTTCAAGGATTTGAAACATGACAAATTATAATCATTCATGTTTTATAAATCATGACACGTCTTAATATTTCATTTGAACTAGATGCATCTTAATTTTGCATGCTGAATATGTGTAAATCGGACATGGACCAAGAACCTGGTGGAATCCTTCGTGGACTGTCAGGCGGACGCCAAGATCGGCGGCACAAGACATGACAGTCTGATCAGCTGCGATCAGATGGTTGTATTTTATCAAACAGTTGTCCATATCTTCCGCCAGGGCTTTAGCCAAAGGGTAGCTGAGAACGAATCCAGCCCCGCCGAATCCCTGGCTGAACGAGAACAAATAATTCGACAACACAAACTCCGAACGCGCCCCAATGTAATAATACTTGGTGTGATCGTAGTTCGCCAGAAGCTTCACGAGGTTTTCCAGGAAAAAGATCGAGTCATCGTCGCCCATAACCAACCACCTCAGATCTTCATGGTCCTCCCTGAAGACCTCCGCAATCCCATGCGCAATCCGTTGGGGGGTGACCTCGGATTTGTTGAGTATTGTCGTCAGATCAGTGGACACTCTGTAAGGAGGAGAATCTGGAGACCAAGGGAGGAGGACTTCCGACGGGGCCGTGTCCAGGAACAGGAGTCCCCTCGTGACGTTTGGCTTCCACCATGATTCTATGTATGCTTTCCTCTCGCGCCAAGCTTTTTCTGACCCGACTATGCCGAATACGAGGTGGCTGAGGAGAGTGGGAGAGTCCGTCGTCGTCGAGGAGTCTGATGAAGAATCAGTAGTGTCGTTGCCTGTGGATATTGACTGCCAAGACGTCAATGCGGGCTTCGGAGACTCCGTGGGGGAGTCTGAGGAACCAGTGGTGTTGTCTGAAGAATCGACGTTGATGGCCGTAGAGTTTGGCGCCTGTAAAGAATATACAGCAGGTTTCAGCACCGGCGAAACGATGTCGGAAGAGGGACAATTTGGGTAACGATTCGAGAGGAAAAGGAAGGTGAAGTAGAAGGCTACGGCTAAAATCAGAAGGGCTCTGCATAGCCCACCAGAAATCTCCATTTTCTGAGATCAATGTTAGCTATTTTTGGGGAGTTTTTGGAACAGATCAAGTCTAACCAAGTTGAAGAAGTTTATGAATGCATTTGTTCTTTCTATTCTAGGACTGTATCAGATCTATACTTGTGTCTCATTTTGAATTTAATTTAACGTGCAAATGCCAAGTGTGTGATGAATAAGTTGGTGGTGTGATGTGATGTGAACCACATCTTGTAATTATATGAAAATAGTCATCGTGCATGAAGTTAAAATTAGGTTTTGATTTGTAACCACTTGAGTTGCAGAAGCGTTCTTTCCGAAAACCTGGCGGGTTAGAAGCTAATTGATCCTCCGTTGATGACAGAATCTGGGAGGATAATTGCTTTCTCTACTTGTTTCCCATTTTTCCCATGTAGATTGATGGTTGGATTTGTTACGTTATTAATATATATTAATTTTCATTACTCTCATAATTTGATGATTGCTACATAATTGATTACACCGTGACAAACTCATAAGTTGTGATCGAGGCGTAGGCCCTTTTACATTAGTTTCTAAATCCGAGCACTAAGGTTGTTTAGCCCTCTGGAGGCCGCAGTCTCAAGTTTATTGATTAGGAATCATGCTTAATTAATTGTGTCGTGACTAATTGAGTATTGGCATCACATCATCTAATTACACAGTATCAGTATAATATCGTTTGCAAAGATCCAACAATTAATGACTTCTAGCCAACTACAATTATATAAAGCCATCCCTTCAATAATATTTTGTTAATTTAATTATTGCAGCATCAATTCTCCTCTCTCTCTCTCTCTCTCTGTGTATGCATGTACACACATAAACTCCTCGTGATTTCATTCATTCTCCCAATATCTTTTGTCAAACATCTTTATCAAGTATTTGTACAAATTTTCACATATTCTGATGGGCAATTTAGTCTTGAGGATATGTCATTAAGGGGCGGGGAAATGAATTTATTACATAATAACTAAAAAACATAAACCATTACAACAAAAATGGGAAGGGAAGCTTGAATCCATCCCCACACTTTCATTACAAATGAATCTTTATTTTTTGTCCTCTCTATACACCGAGCATAAATAATTTATCATTAATCTTTTAATCATCCTCATGGAGATTAAACTTGAATGGGCTTAACAATCAAAGACAATACACGCTCCATGTACAGACTCACGAGGAACAACATGGCCATCTCCATTCCGGCACGTACATTGATGAATCCGGGCATAAATCTTGGTTGCTTCGATGATGTCCCTAGAGTAATTAAATCTTGTTCCTGATCAGTGCCCCTTTCTTAACTTTCTTCTACATCACACCTATTGGGTCTTTGACATAGGCACGAGCTTCTTCTGAGTAACCCGTCTCCTGCATGGTAACGCTAGATGGATTTTTGCAGCATCCCCTTGCTTCATTTCGTATTGGACGACATATGTATATATAATTAACACTAGACTTTAAGAGTGTAAAATAAATACAATTAACCATTTATTATTGTAATAAAATTTTAATAGATATTTGTAATAAATAATATACAAATGTCAAATTGAATTTATTCAAACTTCAACAAAACATAAAAAGATTTTTTTTAAATACAAATACAAAAATTACACTGTTATATAAATTATATTTTTATCTTATAATACACATTTGAATGTGTAGGGCAACAAGAAATAATCTTGATATTTGATGATTAAAAATGAATTAGTATGATATTAGAAAAATAAAAGTCGTTGATTTTCAATTCAAATTTGAAAAGAAAATATGGTGAGTTTGGTTAATTAATGAAGACAATAAGAATATAGTTGGTAATATGTTAAATTATAAAAGGTGGTTATTATAAGAATAGATTAGTTGAAAAAGGGTATTTTAGGTGTGCCTTTAGAAGACCATTAGGAATTTGGCAATAATATAATAGTATAAATTAAGAATTGTTGGATTGCAGGTCCAAATTGCAACCCACTTCGAAAAGCTTATTTAAAGATGACGCATCAATGTGTCTAAATACATTCATAAGTATATAACACGAACGTATTGAGTAAATGAATTCATGTTTTTATTCAAACTGTTAGATTAATTTTTAATTGAATCAGTAAAAATAAGGGTGGAGTTCCATTATTGTAACCATCCCAAGAAACATTTTCTAGAGAGAGAAGTTAAGAAAAGTTCTAATGTTTTGAGAATTGCTTCAGAGAAGTCCAAATCCTGCTGAAAATTTGAGCAATTGTTGTTTTTGTATAATTTGTAGAAGCGCACATTTGATATAGTGAAATTTAAACCTATATATATATATATATATATATTTGTGTCTTTCTTTCAGTTTGCACAGTATTTTCGACTGTATTAGGTTCGGGGTCATATTGATCCCTCTTTCGTAGTCCACTCTTTCTTCTATTTCTATAAATTTCACATGCATAGGAGAGAAATAGTACGAGATAAAATAATTTCTATATCAAATGTTCTTTGTATCTTAAACTAACCAACCAATTAAATCAATTCTAGACTTATGTAATTCTTTAACTCACAAAATATTTAAATAAGATATTATGATTAATACATTTCATATGTGTATATAATTTACATAATTAGTAAGTTAAATACATGAGAGTTTTTATTATGAAAAATATTTTGTTATTAATAATCTTTTTCTCCAATCCATTTCAAATTTTGAGTTCCACTTTTTATTTCACTCCTAAAATTAGGAACGTGTTTATTAAAGACATTATTAGAAGAAAGGTTTACTAACTTAAATGTAAACTAATTTAATTTATTCATGCTAAATAAACGATAAGAGGACATTCGTCAAAAATAAATACGAGGGGCATTTTGTTAGCATTTATAATTATTCAATTTGATCGATGAATATATTTCTTACATTATATATTAATTTTTTTATATTATATTCTATATATCTTATCTATAAATACTAGAAATAAATTTCATATTTGCCATATTGGATTTTTATTCATGTAAGGATTCCTATTTACCCATATTTTTGTATTTTTTTTATACTAATTATATAGAAGTGTGTGTGCGTGTGCGTTTCAAAATACTTTTTGAACGCTTTTAAATACTCATATGCAGTCATATTTTCGTATATAATTTTGTATTGGAAACATTATATAGGGGGCTTTTGTTCAAAGCCAGCCTCAGTAAATATAAGACATAATTTCCAAGACCAGAGATAGGTTTTTGTAAGCAAGACAAGACTCCAAGAGGTGGAGCCATGATTTACCCCATGACACATTTCAGTTACTCCAGCACACTAGATTATTAGTTTGTCCAAACTGAAGGAAATATTCATGTGACGAAGGATCATGAGGGCCATCAGAGGACTGACTTCCTCAGATTCCAGTGAAGATCATCCTGGATGCCACGCAGGAAATCATGAGTTGGATCCACCAGACATACCGTGGGAACGGGCCAAGGTGCCACGCTGCATACCAGAGCATCCCCAGGGGCCAACTGTTTCCTCCCCTTCCCATCAAATGATACCCATGCCTGGCTTCTACTGTTGAAGGGCACTGCCACTCTGAGAGTGACATTCTCAGGCAGCATCAGAGGTCGGAACGACAGAGAGTGTGGACAGATTGGCGTAAAAAGGATTCCAGGAACCTGCGGGCAATTGCATTGACATGAGAAGAAGTTGGCGAGAAGCAAGGCTGATAGGTACCACAGAACATACCTGAGGATGAACCATTGATCCTCCGGCCGCCAGAGAATATGCGGTGCTGCCAGATGCTGTTGACAATATAAGACCATCCCCATGCACGCGGGTGACAAAGGAGTTGTCGCAATAGCATTCCAGATTTGTGAGGAATGATGAGATTCCACGGTCTATTGTCACCTCGTTCAGGACAAGCATTGGACCTTCGATGTCGGTTTCAGTTTCAGCTGCATCTCGGATGATGTGGCATTGCAACCGATGCCTTAGGGTGACACTAAAAGGGTTGTGAAGAATAGAATTAAGACACTCAGGGTAGCGCACGCTGCCTGTGTGCATGTGTTAAAAGATAAACCAAGGGGAAAGATAGTGGCTTTTCTATACTATATTAGATGTGACATGCTCGACTCTAATTATGCAAGAAAATATTAGAGAACTATTCAGTAAGATTTGAAGGATACTAAATGGGGTCATGAAACCCAGAGAACCGACAGAGAATGACACAATAGGTGGAACTGGCCCTTTGAACATCGATGCAGCCTGCAGAGATGAAAAATTGTTTTAGTCAAGGACGTAGCCAAAAGCAATAAACCTAAAAATATGATGGTTATCATAACATCAGCCACCAAAGTCATCCTTCTTTACAACTTGGGGCTTGTATAGAAGCCAATAAACTTCGTACTTTTCTACATTTCTGGGAATAAAAGAAACCTTGAAAAATTGATACCCATCAGCAACATCATAAAAATGCTAACAGAAAGCAGATAACTCCATGCTAGTAAAAATTAAACACTCTCTCCTGCAATATGCATGAATTATACAACATTCTGTCTAGTCATGTATATATTTTCCTAACAGAGGCCTCTAAAACAATATGGTATACGTGTCAAAGGTCTAAAACTGCATAGTTTCTTCAACAGTTCACAGACAGAACATGAGGCATTGGATAATGATGTTCTAGCATTTGACAAAGGCATAAAGCAGTAGCTAGAGGAAAGCATGAGATTGCTGACTGAAGATTCACGTAGCATAACCACAGCCTCCGCATAATTTAGCAGATTCTTGAGGCATTGTTGTTGTCAAGAACCAGCAGAATTTAAACACTATGTTGGGATTTCCAGCTCAGGTGTTTTAGAAACACCAAGAGTGAATTAAAGTTTATTTCCTCCACTTCAAAAATCATCTCCAGAACTTCTAAAACTAAAATACTCAAACACACATTCTTCTCCTTCACAGATACACACACACACACACACATACCTATATTTAAAACTTAATAATTACTTTTATTCAAATTCAAATTATTAATTACATATGTATATAAACGCATGCACACACGTATATTCAAAATTTAATCATTTCTTATCTTAAAACATTATTATAGTTCACGTCATAATATTATTTATAACTATATATGTGTGTGCATGTTTTTACAAAATAATCTTATTAATTGAATATGATTTGATATCTAGAATATGTAATATATATTGTCTTTCCTAGCAACTTTAAATCTATCAATCCCAAACATATTTGCCTTCATTTTCATCCAAAAATATTATAGTAAATAAAACAAACCAAACAACAATCCCAATATCATCTTGGAAGCACCCAAAATAATCACCCGAAGTAAGGGCTCCAAGCATAGCCTAAATATAAAGAGCAGACATTAGTTAAGCTTATTCATAAATTTCTTTGTCTAAAAGACCCCCATCTTTGTCCTAGGATGTATTACAGAGGCAATGCAATATAATGGTGCAACATTGAGAAAAAAAATTCAAGATTCTTGGAGAAACACCAAAGAGGGAACATACCCAAAGGACAGTTCCATCCCCACCAAGAGTCACTACAAGGTTAACCTTTGCTTGCATTAGCAGCATATCCTTGTCTGAGAATGAACATGGGTCTATATGAGCTTGAGCACTAATAATTAAAGAGTTTAATAAGCTCATGGCTCGCAAAGAACATGTACATGCAGCCGTTCTAGTTTCCTAATGTTATAGTACAGAGATGAAAATTTGTATAGAGCAGTGTGTTGATTCACATATTAACTAAATTAAAGAAGCAATAACAAGCCATTAGTGAACAGAAAGACAACAGACAGGACAAAAATTATTGTCTAAAAGATGAAAACAAAGTATCCGTTCAACCATTTATTAAAAATATCCAGAAATATGTAGCACGCAAAAAAATATCTGGTCAAGATAGCAATGAAAATAGTGTCCAAGTTTGCAAATACTTATCACACTGCATCATTCACAGTTCTTCATACGCAATGACTACCTGAACCCGCCTTACCCATCACTCTTGAGGCTTGCTATTACAGTTCACAATCAAGGGCTAGAAGATATAGACAAAAATCTTTACTCACCCCATTGTTAGTGATGCATCAAAAGTAAGGCAAAGCAATCTATTTTCCAAGGTAAGTAATGATTTGCATGATTAATGGAGTATGTGATGATTGAGAACTGTAGTCTCGTTATTTATTTGGGAAAAAAGTGCTTCCCACAATATCAATGTAGGATTTACAATAACCAACATATATTTTAGGGCATCAATCCCATTTTTAGAGAAACTAAAGTGTTTTCCGACAATATGAGCATAGGTCTTCCAATTCCCAGCCACAAATTGAATGTCCATGTTAAAATAGGAATGACCCTTTGACTACTGCTACCTCTGTCAACATGTAGCCTATGCTAACCTTTAAGAAGCAGACAAGAAGTGTTGAAAACTTCATACAATATCTAGTGAAAACCACAATTGTATCTGATTTTAACACTATATAGCGGTAGTTTTGAAAGAAGTCAACATGTAGCATATACTAACAGTTAAGAAGTGTTGAAATTGTATCTGATTTTAACACTATGTAGTGGCTTTAATACTCCCATAATAACTTGGGTATAAGGAAAGAAGCCATTCAAGGAAACTATATCTAGAGATGCCACTACTGTTAGTGCATATGGAAAAGCCACTGTACTAAGTCCATAAATGAAGAGTTAAACATCATTTAACCTTTATAATCTATTATGATTATTATTATTATTATATGTATATCAAGAATATAAGCCAGATTTGGTTGCACAATATATAATTACTAAGATACCATTAATTCTTCATGAATTTTCTTTTCCATCTAATCCCTTAATTTTTCAATTATTTCATTCATTCACTCAATTCTAGTTTATTATATTTTTTTTCAATCTCTTCTGCTAATTTTAATCATTCTATTTTTCCAACTTTTTCTCTCTCTTATTTTATAAATGATATAAAATTTGTATTTGGAAAAATAACATTTATGTATTTATATAATTATGCACATGCATTAAGTGTGTCATTTTTCACTATTATTTAAAAGGGAAATGCAGCTTACCATCTAGCCAGGTTTGTACAAAGCCATAGTATGATGATGCTGCCAAAAGCTCCGCCTTGACTCGTGGCTCCACAAATATATTTAACTTTGTGTGCTCTTTCAACCATCTATAAAGGACAAAAGGAAACATGATTTTAAACATGTTTCAGGACTTGCAGGTGATAACATAGTAAAAGCATCTTGTCAAAGACAATTGACAAGGAGAAAAAGGAAAACAATAAATAGAGATAACTGTAGATGTGACATGAAGTAAGCTTTCACATCTTTAAAAGTTCAGAAAGGAAACTGACTCTCAAACTTTTAACCAAAAAATTTATTCATGACTACGAAGTTAGATCTGAATTGAAACCAACTGAAGAAATTTACAAATTTAGTGTCAAGTGAGACTCCTTTGAAAATAATTTCATATGACAAAGGTCCCCAAGTCCCTGAAACATGTGATACCAAAGAAGAATCATATGATGAGCATAGCAAAAATTTATCAAAGAAAAAAGTACTGCAGGCAAAAGATTGCTAGAACAAAAAACTTAGATATCATCAGCAAAGAGCATTAGTTGGTAAAACTTTCATCAAAATATTGCAAATCAGAAATGTCCTGAAGAATCATGATTTTTGCTTTGTCAAGTTATTACTTTTATTTTATCATGTTTCGAGATAATTATTGAATGGCAGATCTTGCTTAAAAGGATAGTATATTATATAAGCTATGCATTTACATATTTCCTAACTCCTAAGCTCATCAATGAATTTCAGATACCAAAGGAATTTCAAACAACTCAACCATTGTCACATTTTCTTTCACCTTGATAGTATAGATCAGCACATAATTATTGAAAAAAGGAAACACTATGTGAACCACTAAACATGGGAAGTGATTTACTTTACTAGATTTTCAGACATCCTACCTGACCATTTCAAGACAGAGACTTTGGACAGGAGTTGAATTTGGCTTGTTCAATACAAGCACAGTGTGTGGAGGAGATTCCCACTTCAGAGAAATCTGAAACACCAAAAACAAATGGCTATGTTTGGTTTCTTTTTTCCCCAAAAAAATCATATACTTCAATCATTTCACTTTTTAAACTCTCTCTCTTTCTTTTTCTTATTTTTTACACAATTTTCGAGAAAAATACACCTAAAAACACACACTAATAGACCGAAACAAGCGTGTTTAAGATACAAAATTTTGAGAAATGGAACACACAACAATTAGTTGAGGAATCAAAATAAAGTGACATGAGACAATTGTCACACCTGCTTGCTGCTGTGTGCTGCAGTTATATTACCCCTTGCAAAATCGACAATTTCACGTTTGTGGCAATCGCCTTTTTCACCCTTGCAATACGAGGTTAGCTTAAATGATGCCTACCCCCACAGACAAATATATAATCTTATTGAATACCCGGCCATTGTAAATCAAAGATGTGCCCACACAAGTTATGAAACTAGAGAAAATTATTTCAAAAACAAACAATTAAAAAAATTAATATAGCCCAGAAAAGGCACACTTAAATATACTCTTTTGATCTGAACAAAAAATAAAATGGAGCTGCATAAAACTATGAGAGGACCCAGTATTTTAGCACAAAAACTGTTAATTACTTAATCAACTTTGTTTAAATATCACCTAACCATTCACGACTTGAGAATAGAGGATATAAATTTCAATCAGGATCTCAACCCATTCTCTCTTGTTTATGAAGAACTCTGACATGATACATGCTTGGTAGGCTCAATTATGCAAACTTAAAAGAACTGAACCTTAGGATGCAATGGCACACCTTCATCACCATTGTCTTTGGGACCGCAGAGGATTCAGAATCAGGTTTACAATCTTGAAGAACCTCATGAGCACATATATCATCTTTTCCACTGCATAACTCAGATTGCACTCTAGTTGCATCTGACAATACTGCTTGGTCTTGCGACTCTTGGCTTCTCTCAACATTTAACTCGCTGCGATGCCCTCCTGATGGAAGTATTCCACAAATGAATGCTCAGATTTCATAACCAGCATTTATTGCATACAATGGCATAAAGTGCAAGAAGGAAAAAGCACAAAAATATCATGGGAAGTGAAGAATAAAAGAATAAATCAATTCAAAGCTTTAAGCTTCTTGGATACATGCATTTAAGGTGAAACTGAAATTTGTCAAGAAACCATATCTTTGGCAAGTTGAAGCATGCTAAATTTTAAGAAAAAAGTGAAGAGATAAAATAAACAACGCAATAATTACATGGCTTGATCATTACATCCAAGGACAAATGTCCAGACGGCCAAAACATGTTACTCTCCCTTAAAATTATATTACAAGAGCCACCTATATATAACCGAATCTAATAATGGAAAAAATCAATATAATAATATCATAATAAATGTACTCAATCTTACTTACAGGCATGATATTTTATCTAATCAAATCAAATTATAATATTAAATCTAATTTCATTTCAAAAAAATAAAGATTATTATCTCTTTATTATGTATGGATGATAATTTGATGCACAACTTGCAGTGTGGAATGGAAGTTGTGGAGCCTTAGTCCACACTATCATTTAGGTTGTGAACTCATAAAATAGCACTTGTTCTGGCTAGTCACTGGACACCAATCCCTGCTTTCAGTTGGTTGGCACATGGGCCCATTAAATGAAATCACTCGTATTTGCTGTAGCTAACCTTCTCTGTATCCTTGGTTTGTACCTCTAACTCGAACAGAGGACCAGAATAATAAGATTGACGTATGCATAAAAAAGATTGAGTGCATGTTAAAGTTTAAAAGTTCTTCAATCTTCCAAGCAATATTTTGGAAAAAAATAAATTGAAAGAAGTAAGATGACAGCAGACAACTCAAATGAATAATTAGGTGACTAATGGATATCTGCAGGTGAAAATCCACATATTATAAACAATGCTGATGATCAGAGTTTCTTGAAAAAGGGACAGAATCGAGAGGAAGACATGTGTATTGAGAACTTGGTGAAAAACAATGAGGCAAACAATAGATCCACCAGTAGATAAGAAACATGTTTTGTTGATCAAAACATCAAACAGAAGAGCAAAGGAACATTTTCATTTGAATGAAATGAGAGAGAAAATCTAATAACACTTACTCATTTTAATCAGGAGCTTTTATAAGAATAATTATTTAATGCTTCAGATCTCTCCTGAGTAATGTACGAAAGGAGATGAGCATCAAATGTGAAAAATACATTTCTGAATTCTTGCTGCAGATTTCAACTGTCAAGGAAACATGGATAAATGGCAAGAAAACATTTAAGTTTCCTCATATTATCAGAAGAACAAGGATCCTGCAAAGCTACAGAATAATACCTAGTTTTCAAATTATGCAGGAAAAAAAGTTACAAATATTTGGCAGCATTTTATTAAAATTGCAAAAGTTGAGTAGATTTACTAACATTGGCTAATTGCACAACAGGGAGCTATTCTTAGATTTCATGAGCAGGTTTTCTACACTTGAAAAGAAGCCTCAACTGAAATTGGCTCATAATGCAGATTTAGGTAATAATTGGTGAAAATCAAATAATTAAGCAGAGCATGTGCACAATATATAGAATCTCACATTAGATGAGTTCATTAAAACTGGAAATTAACCTTTCCGCTCCAACTGCAAATTGTGCGCCCTCTCAATTTCATATTTACGCTTCCACTCAGCAGCTTCAGCTTCAGCAGAAGCCTTGTCTTCGGTGACCCTTCTTAATGCCTTTGCAACAGCTGAAAACACATTTAACAATTTAGCGACAGTTTTTGCAGAATACTCAGTACAGATGTTAATTCTTAAGATGGGGGTCTTATAAAGACAGACTTCTCAGAGCCTCAGAAAATTCAACAAGATGATCATCAACTCCCTGGAGCGCAGGCTGTTGAATAATTTCCTGGACTGCTTTTTCAGATTGTAATAGAGAGAATGAGTCGATTAAATCATTCTCCATGGGTGGGACCCTAGCATTTCCCTGTTAAGAAGTCATGTATTAGTCTTCAGAATAACGCCCCTTTTATCTCTTTTTTTTTTATTTGCTCTTCGCTATTAAGATAGGGTTAAGTTTATAAATTTGTGGAAGAAACTGTGCAGCAAACAAATACCAAATCTATAATTTTTCATTCGATTAAAGATGTCAGAACAGAATTAATGATCATAGGGACAGAATTAATGATCATTCCCCAAGATTCCGCAATAACTGTTAAATGCCCCCTCCCTACTTGGCTTTTGGTGTCTCGCATCCCAGCTGTCTGTAATGTAGTAACTGCATCATATTTGTCCACTTCTTGTGCGTTAGTTTTCGTATCATTTTTGTCAATCCGAGAAAGAAGTGCCAGAATATCAAAGGCATAAACTTACTCCTTGTTCCTAGCAACATAATTTACTTGAAAAAAAATTAAAAGAGACCACGATGGTGATTTTCTGTCGATTTATAGATTTGATCATATTAAAGAATATCATTATTCATGTGAACAAGAAAACGAACTATTTACAGTAACCACGTTCCCGCTGCGAAGGGCAGTTGAAAAGAAGACACGTTGAACAGAGTCAATTATTTCTTACATATACATTAATTAAATTTGAGAATATGAGATAACTATGCAGTAACGCCTCGGCCTATCACATTAACTACGTTTCAATACAAATACCAGTCGAAAGATTCTAATTCAAATGATAAGGATATAATCCATTTAACAATATTTTTTTGAATTTAAATGAGAAGCAAAAACGGCAACAATAAACAAAAATTTAAGAAAGCCGTCTTCCACGAATGGAATAGTTAAAATAACTACCAGAGATTCCAACAACAAAGAAACTCAAGAAACCAAAAACAATAAATCATTAGTAAAATAAAGGAGCATACAATGGTGGAGTTTGAACTGCTTGGAGACACGGGCCTCTCTTTCTTATACATATGTCCCTCTGTGTGCGTGTACACGAAGCGAGCGACAGGGAAAGGGGTGTAGAGCTTATCAAGAATTTGCTAAGAGAAAGGAGCGGCAAAAACACAGAGAGCGATTTTGCTGCGAAGTTGAAAATAGACATATTTCCGCGTGTATGCATATATACATATATATAGAACAAGATTAATGACTATTCATGGGAATTGAGCTGAAGGTGTCGAAAATGGCAGGAAGCGGCTCGACGGGAGGGGAAGGTAAGTGGGCCCGACCCGGAAAAGATGCGTGGGCTCATGGAGGACTGGAGGAACAGACATGGGATTGAGACACAACTAGGAAGAGCGGAGACAGAGATTTTGACCCGCCGTCTAGGATTTGTAGTCTGGTTGTCACTTTTATGCGGACTTAAAAGCTAAATCGCATTTCCCTGAGCTGCTACGTCTCTCGAAAATTCTAGATTGTATCGATTATAGTCGTTGTTATATAATACGACTTTTACAAGAATATGCTTCAATACATGTGTAAAATATACAGAAGGACATTGTGGGCCGCAGTCGTTTGTTTTGTGAAACTATAGGCTTAGTTTGGCTTATCTTTGTAGAAAAAGGAAAAAATTGTGCGCTTAACCAGAAAACAATTGTATTATGATTTACTTTTACCCAATAATTATAAAATGGCGTTCAATGTTGACAAGGATTTGTTCATTTTTGAGATCCAAATCTCATGAAACTTTTCTAAGTCCCAAGTCACCTGTAGCAGTGGAATTTTGTTTCCAAACATATCCAATCTCATTCCGTAAAATTCCAACGGGGTTGACATAAAAGGAGAACAAGAACCCAGTTCTTTTATGGGGCGACATCCTATCAAATAACCCTTCAGGGTGCCATATTCCCTTCACACTACAGGAAGTGCACTTTGGCGATGTTTGAGATGAGATTTTGTTTGGGAGATGATATTTAGTAAGAATTGTGTTAAGAATTATAGTATATTTAGAAAAAAAAATTGATTTGATAAATAATATGATTTATTTAAATTTATATTTTTAAATATGTATAAAATATATAATAATGATTGAATGATGAGACAGTATAAAGTGATAATGATTATTTTTTAAATTATAAGTATATATGAAGGTGAGACAGAGTATTTAAATATGTAGGTATTGATTTAATTGTGAACAAATATAATGATTTAAACATAATTAGTTATATATGTAAATAAAGAAAATTTTGACTTTAAATTTGAAAGAAGACTTTATAATGTAAAATGTTTAATGATATGGAATTTGATAAGATGAAGACAGATTGAGAAATTAGTAACAAACATAGCCTTTAGTTTTATCTAATATCTCGCCTCTTACACGAGCAAGATTATTATAATTATGCCATTTTGTACATCAACATTTGTTAAAAGAGACATGATGTGATCCTGAATCAATTAAGAGTATTTACAAACTTAGGATATGATTTTCTATTGTGTTTGGTATTTTTGGAGGAGGAGTCAAAAGCGGGTTCAAATCTTGAATAAAATGGATTTTGATAATTGGAATGAGCCAAATGATGGATTTATTGCTTTAATTTGGAATGGCCAAGAAGGCTTAAGAGAAGCCGAAGTAGCGATCCAATCCCAATTGGAACAATCTAGGATGACTGGATTGACCTAAAGGTACATTTTGAAGGTTTGGGATTTATTTTACGATCTACAGGAATAAGATTGATCGCTCAAGAACGAAATTATAAAATCAAAATGCAAGAATTGTGATTTGAATGACAAAATTAATACTAAGATTGATATGAGAAAACTAATATTGATCGCACTTATTGTCAGATTAATCGTGAAGAGAAAGAACTGAAACTTGTGAATTGCAATTTTAATTTTTGACTGTTGTAGCCACATTTTCAAGGGCATATAAGTCATTTCATACTTGTATTTTTGATTTGAGCTTGTTGCACTATATATACTCTTTCCTTACGTTTTGTAACGATATTTGAACCATGTATTCTTAATAATGGATGTTAAATGAAGAAGCTTTTCTTCTTTTTTCTACTTGTGTATTTGTCTATGTTGAGGGATTTCAACTCCCAAACTCAAATTACAAATTGAGTTATTCGACTTGATTATAATGGTTTGTGATCAGCATTTTTACGATGTAAGTGTTTGAATTTCTTTAATTGTATCAATTCTACTTCACTGTAAGAGTTTGTTTTATATGATATATGTTCTTATTCCAGTATTTTGGTGTTTTGTTTCAATCTTGTTGTTTTTCCTTTTTATTTTTTCTTGTTTTATTTTCCTATCATGTTCTCCATTATCCCAACCATTTTCGATTTTTTACTTCTACTCAATTCACATCATTTAGTTTCTCCCAAGTTGTCTCGATCATCCCGAGTCCAAAATTGAAGTCACAATCCATTCTCTAACTCATCTCAATAGTCAAAATCCACTTTTATTTAAGATTTGAATTTACTTTTGAAGCCAAATTTTATATATTCTCCTTCCAAAAATACAAAAGCACAATGCAATATCTTACCCTATGTTTGTAATACGTCCAATTGATCCAAAATCACATCAAAATGTGTGTAAAATAGAGATTCATTAGTACTCAAAAGCAAATTAACATGAATAAGAACTAGAGAGTAAAATCATACTCACTTGTATAATTGTATATATGAATAAATGGTATTTTTTAGTTACAAATTTTATATCATTTATGAAAAGAAGAGCGAAAATTTAATAAAAAGATTTAAAAAAATCAAAATAAGAAGTCAAAATTAAAAGAAAGCCTAATAAATTAAAAATGGGAAACATTTAATGTGTGTGCATTTAAATAGAGTAAATATTTATATTATTCATAAAATGATGAGAGAGAGAGAGAGAGAAATTTTGTGACCAATATATTGTGAGAAAAGTAAATTTTGTCATGTTAAATATGTCAATGTGACAAATATATATTTTCTCAAACTTAATTCATTAAAAAGTAATGAAATTCCATTTCCTAACATAAATTTGTTCCAAAAACTAACCATTTTCCTCACAATTGATCATTGTTAAACGTGATAAAATAAAATTTACGACAATAAACCAAAAACAATCAACTTTTCTGCTTTAATGAATATTTTCCATAACAAATTCTATCTTTTTTCCTTTCTTTTTTGTATATTTACGTATATGAGGAAATTTTCATCACAATACCGGTAATGCCTGAAAAACTTAACAAAATAAAACATCATGTTTTCTTCTCTATCCAGAAAGCGTGTGTTTAAAAGAAAGAAAGAAAAGAAATTAATACTCCACTGAATAACACATCTTTTTAGAGAAAATATCACAAAAAGAAAATTTTTTGAATAAGAAAATAAAAAAAAAATACTTAAATAAAATAACTAGAAGATAACTTATTTGTTTCTAATAATAACCAATTACAAAATTTTATTTACAATCTTGAATATAAATTAATAAACAAATAAATTTTAAAATAAAGCACACCATTTCTTTTTATATTATATATTTAAAATTAAAATTAAATTTTTTATTAATTAATTTATTCAGATAACTTTTGAATTCTTTTAAATAAATTTAAATGAATCTGATTTACAATACACATGCAAACTTTTATGAGTTAAAAGGAATTCATTTAATATAATTCAAAAAAATTCATACCTATAATTTATTATTTATGCTTTCTTGCCCTTTTTGGTCTTTCTTCGTTCTTCACTATTTTGTCGTCTTCTTTTCTTAATCTAGTAGCCCTTGCCTGCTGCGCTGGAGTACATAACCAAAGCATGGCCGAACAACAACAGCAAGCAACCAAACAACTAGCGTAGGAAGAACATATGATCGGAGAAGGTACAGAGCAAGGGGGGAAAATATTTCTTTTTTCTTTTTCTTTTTCTTTTTCCTGTACTTCCCTCAACAGTGTTCTTACGTGATATTTATAGGGATGAAACTGTGGAATGGGGGAATTAAATGTGAACATACGTTGTGAAGGTTTTGGAACGTTTTGGAAATCAATGTTCAGATCTTTCAACGTTGGGAAGGAAACTAGCGTTTCAGTGCTTACGTTAACAAGAAAACTTTAATAACCAGAAGACCTTGTTTGGATTGACAATGAGACTAAAATCTGGGTTGGACTAAAATAAGAAAATAAACAAGGCCCCGAAAAAATGTAATGCACGGCTTGGGTCTCTGTCTATTATTTTCACTGTGGGTCGTAAGGAAAACATTTTGAAATACAAAATTTATCCAACATATCTACCACATAATTCAAAAGGTTTTTAGGCAAAACAAGGGTTTTTAAATTGAAAAAGGTAAATACATCTGGATTTGTTTTGTCTCAACATTGTGTGTTAAAATTAATTTACAGAATTATTAGTGGAATTATGCTTTGTAAACTAATAATTCTTGTTGTAAGATAGAGTTTTATTAGTCATATTGCTGACTCTCCTCCCTAAACAATTTGCTGTTCAACGCTGTTTTGCTCATTTTTGCTGTGAGTCTGCCTAGTCTTTCATGTACTCTAAAGATTAGGCCAAATATTAAAGAAACGGCTCCACTCCACTCTCATGTAATTGAATTAATCAGATTTATGTTGCCTTATATACACCATTCATAAAAGTATATAAATTGATTGAGAATTTAAAACTTTACAAATATATTAACAGTTTAAGTTCTCTTATATGAGTGCTTCAAAATTAATATCAACTTCATTATTACTTATATAAACCTACTTTGTAGAATTTTTAATTATATAGGTTGGGTTTATATCGTTATTAACATTTTGTTAGTTTAAGTCTTATTTTTTTTATAGTTTAAAAAATTATTCTTTTTATAGGTTGATTGGCTAAATTTAACACTTTTGTATAGTCAATGAAAATTATTCTATATTTCAAATATTTATGCTTTATAATATAATATCTATCTCGATATATTTCAATAACAACAATTATCACTTCACAAGTGATATCTCAATGTTGAACAAAAAATTATCCTCAAAATCTACCAATTTCACAGTTATACATTCTAAGTGGATTTAATAATTATTTATTTGGTTGATTACATCCATCAAATAATTATTTAATCACTAGTGAATTTTATTTAATAATTTTTATTTGATTTCCAGAACGTTCCAACTTTCACACCCTATATCCAGATTTAGTACCATCGTTCTGCAATTTCATTTCTATAAACAGTGTTGATGGAAGTACAAGAAATAAAGAAAAGAGGGAAAATTTCCTCCCTTGCTCTGTTCCTTCTTTGATCATTTTTTCCTCTTCGTTATCATTGAAAAGCATCAAATAACGGGATAAAATTCCATCTTTATTTAAATTATTCACCTTCAGCTGGATTTGAAAATAAATATATCTATTAATTTGGGAAGAAAGCCTGTTTAACTCTTGTTCGAACACATCTCTGCCAGTAGTTTGGTTGCTTGCTGTTGTTGGTCAGCCCTTGCTTTGGTCATATTACCCCCAACACTCTTCTTTTCTTGGCATATTCGAAAAAACTCAATAAAGAATCCCATGTGAGGGAAGACCAAGAATGACGTGGGATTGTTCGGAAGCTAATTAGTGAACGAGACAAATCCAACCACCTCTGTAAAGGGCTAAAAGCTCCACATTCTGTGGAGGTCCGCCTGCCGAATAATTGGGACTCTCGAGAGTTTCTGTTCTCTCGCTTTGTACATTTTGGTTTATTTTGTACGCTTATGTGCGACTGTAGTTTCGCATTTTTATTTTTAATTAGTTTGGTGGGAAAAGTGGAACCTAATTTTATGTTTTTTGTACATGTGAGTTATTTCATTGAGATAAATTTTCCTTTTATTTTCAATTTTTTGAGGAAAAAGCTAGGTGGATTTGAGATAGGCTGGAGGAACTATTCTTGCCTATATCGTTAAAAGAGGAGTAAATTAAAATTAAGGAAAGTAAGAGCAATAAAGGGAAATTGAGGTAGAATAGTAAAATAAAAATATATATAAAAAAATAAAAAAAAGTACATTTGATAATTTCACATTTTGTATCAAAAATTAGCCTTTATCATTAATAATATAATCTATACTCTTTATTTTATCTCTTTTATCCCTTTTTCTTTCTCATTTTTACTAACTAATTACTTTTATTTATATTTTACTATCAAACTTTCTCTCATCTCAATTTTTTCCTAATTCTTTTTGTTACTTTTTCTACTTTTAAGTTATATTTATACTATATTATTTAAAAAATTAAATTTTTAAAGTGTACAATAAGAAATTACACAGTTATCTTTATTTTTATTCTTTATTTTCCACCTTTTTTAACTTATTATTTTTATTTGTGTCTCTTTCAATTTTTTTTTCTCTTTTCAAATACTTTTGATTTTTTATTTTTATTTAAAAATATTTAACTTTTTAAATAATTTTATATCTTTTATTTAAAATACAATAACTTTATAATATATATTTACGTGTGTGACTTTTACTAGTATAAATAAATTAACAATCAACAAGAGCAAACTCTTATTCTCGTGGAGTCAAAAGAGGATAGAATAAATGTATGCATGTATGTATGTATATGTACATGCATAACATTTGTATATTTCAATTTTAATTGTCTTAAAGAAAAAGGCATTCTTTTGTGCTTTTTTTTTTTTTTTTTTTTATGAGTTGGGAAAATTCTGATGTGCTTGTTTCCAAATTCTTTTTGGGATAACCACCAAAGAAGGCAACAAATTCTCCCTTGTTTTAGTGGACATGCATAGAGATTGTCGCAATGTCTCGATCCAACGCATGCGAATAACAATAGTTTGAAATAAAGTAATTATTTCCAAACTTGAGAAAGAAAATTTCAAAAAGTAAATGCTATGTTTGGAACTTATCTTTCAATCTTCTTACATCTTATTTAGCACACTTATAAGCATACTATTCAATAATTTTTTTTAAATTTATAATTAATTAATTATTTTTTAATTATTAGACCTTATGCATTTAAATTAATATTTATATTTATACATACATACGCTCGTATTAATATATATTTATATTTTAAAAATTAATAATTATCACTATATATTATTATTTCATTTAATTGTTATAATATATTATATATATATTTAAAAAAATTAAAAATTTTAATATTAAAATTTCAAGATCAAACAAGTTACTCGTTATATTACCAAACATGATTTCACGTCAGAACCCCTTCCAATCATAACCAAAGAGGAAATGGGAGTAAATGGTCAGTGTCATCACTCACTAAGGCAATTAGGGTACGTAAATGAATTAAAGTGGGTGGTTGGCAATGAGTTTTCTTTTTCTTCTTCATAATTTCTATCAACGCTCTACGAAATTCAATTCAATTATGATAATTTAAAATTTCTGTTCAAATTCAAATTAAAGAACAAGACTGGATTTACAAAATTTAAAGTTTTAATTCAAATTTATTACACAAAACATCTTTTTATTTTAATTAAATTCGAATCAAGTAATTTAATTTATCAACTTCTTCAAATACAAATTTATTTTCTTTCTCAATGGGGATAAAATTATATGTAGGGAGTATTAAGACCAAAATAGTTATTAAATAGTATAGGTAGATTTATAAAGAGGTGCATTTTTGAAAGCATATTAAAATAATAAAATTTAGTTATTATGGGGGTTAAGTCATAATTTATACTAATTCTATATTACATCATTAGAGTGTTTAATTTAGCTGAACATTATAAATGTACAACATTACTCTAATAAATTAGTAAATCTACATCATTACTTTTGATAAAAAAATCTAACATTCTACAATATAATTCATAATATGCCATTTTTTTTCTTTTCCTACCATACATCTATGCTTATATTATTATGAAAAATAAATGATTTTAGTTTAATATTGTAAAATTACACAAATATTTTTAATTATTTCTTATTTTGCCACCTTCCTTTCTATTTTCTTTTATTTTATTATTTTTTATTTAGATGTCTCTCAAAATTTTTTTCTCTTTTAAAACTCATTTTATCTTCTTTTTTTTTTGTTATTTTAAACATTCTTTGTAGTTTTAATTTTTATTTATAATATATTATTGTGGAAATAAAGCTTTTCTGTTACACATTATAAAATTACAAAACTATCATCGATTTAATTTAATTCTTATTTAAATGTATTTTTCTCTTTTCCTTTAAATTATTAATTTTATTTGTTTTTCACTTAAATTTGATCTCTGTTTAAATTTTTTATTTCTTTTTTTTTCATATTTTAAATACTAACTTTTTTTAATTTTAATATTTTTATTATTTCAAATATAATAATTTTATAATTTATAAATTAATTTTTACAAGTATAGAGCATGTTATTTTTACTAGTGCAGTAAATATAGCATAGATTAGTAATATTGAACTGTGAAAAATAAAATAAATAATGTGCAATAAAAGCTAGTTTAATTTTATCCCGCGGAGGAATTTGTTTTTGGGCCCATGGCCGTAATGAGTTAGGGTTTAAAATATCCTCGGGCAGCCCAATCCAACTACTAAAATGGGCTGTTGGGCCCACCCGAAACTTGTCTACATTATTGAGCGTTCCATATAGCGTCCTTCTCAGTCCTCGATTCCTAACGGCACGCTCCTACAATGGACAACGTCTGCGCAGCCTCCTCTGCTCCAACACCACCCACCACCACCATCGGCGGTTGCCCCATTGGTACCGCTGTCGGAGTGACCTCAGTTAATAAGGGCCATTTGCCGGAACCCGAGCCAGACAATGCCAACGGAATCAAGGAAGAGCATGAAGCCGCTGCTTCCGAAGAGCTTTCCTCCGATGACACCTCAATCTATGGAACGCCGCTAGGTACGGACACTGACCAGACATATCCTGTCGATCCCCAGGATTCACCAAAAATCGCCCTAGAAACAGATGGAGACGACGACGACGAAGAAGATGCAGAAGAGCCCATTCCGAAGAAGCAGAAACATCTCTCCGACTTGCCCAAAACTGGACCCACCGAACCTGGAATGACCGAATTGCCCTCTCCTGCCGACACATCCCAGAACGGAAAGCCGCCCGCAGCGAAGTCAGGCAAGAAATCGAAGAAGAAGAGCAAGGATGTGTGGACTACCACGTCCAGGAAGGGAAAGAAAAAGACTAAGCACGCCTCCAACGGCAATCATAATTCCAAGAATGCAATAAATGGCTATGCCGATGATAAAGCATTCATTACCCCAATTGCCAGATTTCCGGACAAAAACGATGATAGCCCGGACTTAAGGATCTGCCTCTCAAAGGCGTACAAGGCGGAGAAGGTCGAATTGAGCGAGGATAGATTAAGCGCAGGCAGCACTAAGGGTTATAGAATGGTGAGAGCAACTCGGGGAGTCAATGAGGGTGCTTGGTATTTCGAGATTAAAGTTATGCACTTGGGTGAGACGGGGCATACAAGGTTGGGGTGGTCAACTGATAAAGGGGACTTGCAAGCGCCCGTAGGATACGATGGGAACAGTTTTGGGTACAGGGATATTGACGGGACTAAAGTGCACAAGGCATTGAGGGAAAGGTATGGGCAGGAAGGGTACAAAGAAGGTGATGTTATCGGGTTTTACATTTATTTGCCGGACGGAGGCTCTTATGCTCCTAATCCTCCTCGCCTGGTTTGGTACAAGGGGCAGCGGTATGCTTCTATTCCGGATCCCAAGGAGGATCCTCCGAAAGTGGTGCCTGGTGAGTGCTCTGTGTTCCCCCCTGAACTGTGGTAATAATATATGTTAATTTCCTTTGTTATATGTCTTTTCTTGATGAGTATTGTTGAAGTTGTAATTTTAAAATACAAATTCAAATATTTAGTTTATTAACAGTACACTTAATTTTATTTTTGTATCTTACAAGCTTTGTCTAATATTCGCTTATACTTGATTATGCATGTCTCTGACTTTGTGTTAATTGTTTAAACATAAGAACTTTGGATAATGGGAAATGGGTCGCATTATGTAATTGTGTTTTTTAAAACTCAAATGGTGATTATTTCTACTGTTTGTGGGGGGAAATCGGTCGGCTTAGCTAATAACCAGAAAACTAAGACAGATATTCTTCCATTTTTTTATTTTTCTTATAAATCAGAGTTTGTTGTAAACATATAATTATTGTTGTGTCCTAACATTTTACAACACGCCAAGGAAGATCCTTTAAAAGTCGTGCCTGGTGAGTACTATTCGACCCCCCGCCCCCCCCCCCCCCCCAACTGTTGTAATGTATCTTAATTTTCCATTTTGAGATATCTTATCTTGATGAGTATTGCTGGAGGTGTAATGTTTATATACAAATTCAAGTGTTTGGTTTGTTGGGGTTGAATTTTATTTTGCTTTTTGTAAACTTTGGGTAATATGCGCTTGTTTATGCATCTGTCACTGTGTTAATAATTTTAAATACAAGAACTTTGGATAATGGGAAATGGGTTGCATTATGTAATTGCATCTGGAATTTGATTTCTGATATGGTGATTAGTTCCACTGTTGTGTTGTTTATGCGTTTGCATTGGGTAATCAATTTGCTTAACCAATAACCAGAAAATGGTGGAAGCCATTCTAGGGTTTTTTATTTTTCTTATAAATCTCAGTTTGTTCTAAACATGCAATTGTCAATGCGCCTTAACATTTCATTTACACAATATGCTAAGGAGGATCCTCCAAAAGTTTTGCCTAGTGAATACTTTATTTCTTTTCTTTTCCGATTATTATATTGTATCTTAATTTTCCATTCTGATATATCTTGTCTTGAGGAGTATTGCTGGAGACGTAATGTTTATGGAAATATTCAAATGTTTGGTTTATTGACAGTAAACTTAATTTGCTTCTTATAAGCTTTGTGTAACGTTCACACTCTGTGTTTATTGGTTTAAATACAATAGCTTTGGGTAACAGGAAGTGGGTGGCATTATGTAATTGTGTCTGACTTTTGAATGCTGATATGGTGATTAGATCCATTGTTTGTGTTGTTTATGCACTTTCATGGGGTAAATCCGTTTGCTTAACAAATCACCAGAGAACTGCGAAAGCTATTCTTGAAATTTTGTTTTTCTTATAAATCTCAGTTTGTTATAAACATATGATGGTCAATGTGTCGTAACTTTTCATTTATATAATTTTAATTGAACGGAATGGTTTTTCTAATAGTAATTTTTCCTGGGTAAAATAATTACTAAAATCCACAGCTTAAAGCTGGCTCTGATTCTGTTGTGTCTGTGCCAATGTGTATATATACGAATCCTGACCAAGCAGCTGTCTATTAGAGTTAGCTGTTATTGACTTTCACAGCATGCTGTTTCAGGCTTAAATATGTTTGAGATCCATGGCTAGGTATGACATTTTTAATGTGCTTATATGATCAATATATTTCACATCGGTTTGAAAATGTAGCCGAGGTACTTGATATTTGACTCAAGATCGATTGATAAAATCTCAAATTTGCTCAGTTTGTTAAAAATAATAAATCAGCCTTGGAATATTTTTTCTTTCAGTAAAGTATGAAGTAAAGTATGTAGCCATGTTGAAGACCGAGTTGATTAACCATGCTACTAAACTTAAAACACAATCTTGAATTTTTATAAAAATGTAAACAAGCTTGACTGTTAATGGCTGACTACCTGCATAATAGAGATCCAAGGATTTTTAGCAGAATATGGCAGAAGCCCATTCAAGAATTTGAAAAGTCATTTAGGGAAGCTTTGGATATTTTATTCGATGTAGTAGTATAAGCATCTTTCTCTCCCTTATTATGTTTCATTCTTCTGGAATTTGAGGAAAGAATTTTCCCAACAAGTAGTAGGTATATATTCAATATAGGTTGCACATATATATGTATATTAGAATTTATTTCTAGTGTTCATATTAACCATTAAACTTTTCTCTCTCTTTGAAGATTAGTTTTGGACATGTTATACTAGTACCGGGAAACCTATTGATTGCATGGTTGTAAAATGTTGCTTGTGGTTTGCAGGAAGTGAGATTTCATTTTTCAAAAATGGAATTTTTCAGGGAGTTGCTTTCACAGATCTTTACGGTGGTTGGTACTACCCTGCTGCTTCAATGTACACTCTTCCAAACCAACCGAATTGTGTTGTAAAATTCAATTTCGGGCCAGATTTTGAGAAATTTCCTGATGACTTTGGTGGGCGTCCTGTCCCAAGACCAATGATCGAAGTTGCATATCAAGGTTGTGATGATAGAGTTGAGAATGGTGTGTCAAGTGAGAAGAGACAGTAGCTAATAAATTTGTTATCACATTTATCTATCACATAGGAACCACGATGTTGATTTAGATTTTCTTCATTGTAATTTCGGTTGCTACTGTTAACTCATCAGACACATTAACAGTCTCTTAGTTGTAAGCTCAACTTCACACCATGGCTTCCCTTTTGCCTTTCCCGTTGAGGGTGGTGGATTGAAGGAGGGAGCTGTAGATTGGCTGAGTTAAAAATTATGTGTCGTTTAACCCTCAAGTTACTGGGAGAAGAAGGTTTTGTTGAGTTTAGATTTGGTTTTTAGGTAGAACACTGATTGATTGACTACGCATACATTCAAAATGATGTTCAGTTACTGAAAATGTTTAATCCCTCTTGTAGTCCATATGATTCATTGCTGTAATTTCCGGGCATTAAACATTTTTGTGAATTATTTCCCCTCTTTCTCGATGATGTTTTAGTTCCAGTCTTTCCTTACTCTTTACTTTCTCTGGATGCTTGCCATTGGGTTGGGGATGGGCAGAAAAGTACTGTTCTCTCCACTTTTGTTCTTGTTCTTTCAATTTATTTCATTTTATTATTGTCTTCTTAACTCACACAAGCTAGAGAGAACCTTTTTTTTTGGCCATACTAGTGGATGAAGGTGCACAGATCTTAAACAAATGATTTTATCTTGAACTGAGAAAGTTGGTATCAGCACCATTCTCTGAGTTGGGGCATAAGAAACTCAGAGGGAGGAGATACAGAACTTGATGAGTATGCATATGACTGATTATTGATAATAATCACTGTAGCACCTTCTTTCGCTTCCATTGTAAATATTTGATTTTGCCTCTTTTATCGCCATAAAGGATGAAAGGGGAAGGGGTACTTCTCTTGATAGAACTTTCTTTCTGATGACAGGTAGTCCATGGAATATCACCAGAATGTGCCCTATGTTCAAAGGGGTAAAAGTGTACAACGGTAAAATTGTGAAAGCCGCTGAAATGGTTGATTAAGCTTGAGAATATACCCAGGTTGGTAATGTTTCAGTTATAAGAAGCTACTTCTCCATATGTCCTACTCTGTTTTATCTCATTCCACTAGTGTTCTCTAGAGATGGAGCACTGGTAAACCTTTGTTTGACTGTGAGGACAATGTGCTCTTCTTAAAGCCCTGTTGTAAAGTTGTCTATAGTCTAGTAGCATTATGATTATAGTGTCCTATATTTTAGAATCGATGTGTTTTTGGTGAATGTGGCATTCCCTATTTGGTATATGTGAATTCTACTCTCATAAGTAATGGTTGCAAAACTTCCTTCACGAGATTTAATGAAAATGGCAAGTTTTAAACTCTCTTGAGGTTTTATCCAAATGTACAAAAACCTCCCCGTGGACAAAAACATCCCTGTGGTTTGTCCACATATGAACAAATCTCCCAAAAATTTGTTTGGTTGAAACTACTCATGAGATTTAATAATTTTTTTTAATCTAAAAAAAGAATTTTCAATGTGAAAAAAATTGGTTATTCCATATAAAGCCTTTTTTTTTTGGACCTCATTGCACATTTGAAATATCATCTTATGTTCTATGTTTTAAAACAATTAAAAATGTAAAAAGACACTGTTCAATATTTATGCAAGAAAAACGAAGGAAAATTTCATTACAACATTTACACAAGTTTTCGAATGAAATGTTCGTCTCCAATCTTCCTGCACCCATAAGCTACATTTTCAACTTAATTTTTGTCTATTACTATTTATAGTTCAACTTGAAACTTTTATGCTTAATGGCTATTGTTAGCCCCTTATGATGTCAAGTGTCCTTGGCACTACATGCTTGTTTGTCTACAAGAGTCTGCATAATTAAGCTTGGAGCAAGTAGGCTAGACATGACATCAAGTGCCATGCAACTTGGAGTAGCACTGAAGTAAAGCGTAAGTGTGGGTTTCGTGTTATGGTTGAATGTGCTCAACCCATGTTATGGTTGAATGTGCTCAACCTATGGAGCAAAGTATGGACTGATGCAACTTGATCCTAATTGGTGAATGTCCCATGAGATAGTTGATTAGTGCATGGTAGCATTGTATGAGTGATGAGGCACAAGACAGGTGCATGAGTGCATTGTATAGTGTTGACTAAAGCAAGCGGATAGAGTTGGCTAAGTGTCGTGGATATTGCTCTATTAATGGCTGGGGTATAGCTCTGTCTATGGGAATGGGTATATTCTACCCATGCTCATAAAATATTAGAGTGAATTACATCTATACCTTCTGAGATTTGGTCAAATAACATTTAGCTTAGGTATATTCTGCCCATGCCCATAAAATATTAGGGTGAATTATATCTACACTATCTGAGATTTGGTCAAATAAAATTTAGCTTCCTCTACTTCACAAAACTACTAAAATTCTTATCAAGAATTGAAACATCTTATAGAGGGTTGCTAGAGTGGGCAAGAAGACCTTAAACGTTTTCTTGCATGAGAAAAATAAAAAAATGAAATGAAAAATCGGAATATGATATTACAAAAATTCTCTTGCTTGTTTACCCAAAAAAAAAGTAGAAAAGAAGCAAGGGTATTTTCATCTGTTAATTCAGTCAAACTGGTTGGTCGATGGGCATTTTCATTACTTAGTCCAAAAATTCCGCCGAAACATTAGAAAGGAGTTCTTGTTGTAATGGTGTTGAATTCTTGAGGAAGATTTAGGTAGATTTACAAATTAGAGAGGATGGGATGTTATTTAACCAAACTTCAAAGGTGTAAGCTCAGGGCTATACCTAATTTATAGTATATTATGCAAGTCTATGACCATATCTACTAAAAATTCTTGTGCGGATATGGATAAGATTTATATCTATTGATACTGATAAGTATCTATATTTACCTGTTGATACTCGTGGGTATTTTAAAGGACGTAATGTTAAAATTTTTTTAAATCCAATATTTACGAAGATGCCCATGGACATTTAGACTAAATCTTTGTGTGTGTGTTTGTGTTTACATGTTTAAAATTTTTAAATAATTTTATTTTGTTTATGTAATTTATGCTTTATTTAATTTGATTTTTGTTATGTATTTTAAATTTTAAATTTTATATAATATTTGATTTTTAAGAGTAAAATAAAATGTTAATTTAAGTTAATATGAATTTTTATGGGTAAAAAATTAAATTGAAGAAATTATATCTCATAAATATAATGTTAGTGTTGAGTAAAATATTGTGTTCAAGTTAACATGTTTGTATAAAGTTAATTTTAAAACTAGATTTCAAAATTCTAGTTTTAAAATTTTCATTTATTCCTTTTCATTTTCTATAATTATATTCAATAAATTTTTTGAATAAAAGTTCAATAAAATTGTAGAAGATATCTTGAAATTGAATTTCCAAATTTAATTTCTAAACTAGATGTCAGCGATTTTGTTTTAAAATTGCGTTTCTAAAATTTATTTTAAAAAAGAATTAAGAAACAATGAAATATGATAATAAAGTTGACTTTACTAAAGTGAGATTTGGCAATTTGAACTAATTAACATCATATAAATATAGTGTTGATATTAATTGAAATAAAGATTAAAGAAAAAAGAACACTTCTATTACTCGAAAGTTTTGATTACGACTTGATCGCTTGGTGATTTACACGTGAACTATCCAAGGCTATTTATACTAGTTCATCTCCTTAGCGAATAGTAAGGATTGTTTTGATCCAATGGTACACAATGACAATTTAGAACGTTACCACTACTCTAGAATTATTTAGTCCGAAGCACTAAATGTTCGGAAAAGATTTTTGCCAACCTCCAAGCCCGTAGTTTGCAGAAGTGAACCCTTCGAGTGCTTGCAGTTAGTGGAGTGTGACAGTGTGCTTGGGGCAGTCTTGTGGGTGGCCTTTTGCCAAACGTCAAGATCTGTCAGGCCAAAGTTTTCTAATTGTATAGCTTTTTATCTTGCTGGTTTCTGCACTAACATGGCAGATGATGGTAATGTGTGATTTTGTGAGTTGATTGCATGCTAAGCCGTGGTACCTTCTGTTGATTTGAGGAAATAAAGCTAGGTTACGTAATTTTACCTATAAATGTATGTTCCCTTATCTTCAGCTGTGTGCTACTGCATGTGTTCACGTCGCATTGTGAAATTCGTGGGACTTGTGTATTGTGACTTGCAACGGAGTGAGGCACTCTTAAGGCACCATGGGCAATGTGAAGGAAGGGTGACCAGTTTAGATGACCAAATCAAGCCACGCAGGGCAGAAATTTTGGGCCAACATTTCCACGTTGTGGTAGCAACCATAATAGTGGGGACCAAGAGAGAGAGAGAGAAGAGAATAATTCGAATGTACGTCTAGATCGAAGCTTTGTTACACAGCCCTGTTTCGGTTTGGACATTTATAGCTTTTTTTTTTCCCCTGAAAAAGGTGTTTTTATAAGTTCAAGATATTCCACTACTGCTGTAAATGGTTTAGGTGTAAAATGGGCCATCTTGAAAGTACTAACTTTAAATTTGTTAAAGATGGATATACATGTATTTAGACCAAATTTTTACAGGGGTTCCATAATTATATCCTAACATGAACACCATCTCTCTTTTATGCAAAACTGAAAATGTTGTTCTGACTTGTGAAATTTGCTTTGGAACTGATAAGTAGGTTAAGCTTATTACAGTCAAGAGTTTGAAATGAATCTTACTTCCCTCTAGTGCCAAGACTTGTGTTGTTGAATTTTATTATTATTTTTTTTTTTCCCTTTAGTTCTATATATTGTGTGTGTGTGTGGAAATTCGTTCTCAATGTGTAATTTATTTATAATGTAGATTATAATACCATGGTTTAAACTGGGTTATGCATGGAGGAGTTTGTCAAATCGTCTTAACCAAAATGAAACCGAAGAGCCAATACATATCAATAACTGACTCAAAATTTTGATCAGTTTAGGTATTTGCTTGAATTTAATATTAAAGTTTGCATGATGAACGCAATTTTTTTTTGTTTTTTCAAGTAACATAAATATGTATCTCTTTTGCCCCAGAGATTCAATGGAAATTCTTTCCATGCGCTTGGAGCGAATAACATTTGACCATATCTTACTAAGATGGTGTTTTACTAGCTTATTTATAACAATTTGTAAGATTATGTAATTTACAAAATATTTTTAGAACATGTATGTTCGAATATCTTCTTTTAAAAATAAATTAATTAAGTATTGGAATAAAAATAATAAGTTAATTTTATATAGTTTTGTTGAAATTTACAATTATATTCGATTATAATTTTTTGATGTAATAATAATAAAAATAAATTAAATATCATTAATACAATATATTTTAACGATATTTATGCCATTTTAATATGTAAAATGAAATAGTTTATAAAATATTTAAAAATAAATTAAGAATAATCAATTTAAAATATGCTTCCATCACTTACCTTAGGATTGTTGCATAGAAATACAACTTATAAGTGATAGAATTACCAAGAAGTGACGGATGATGAACTAGAAGACATCAACATGAAGTGGGTGTTTGAGAGTTTATAAGTTTTAAAAAATAAAATATTTAAAACTTACAAAAATTTTTAAAAATATTTGGAAATTTTAATTTAATTGTAAATATTTTTTAAGTTTATTTTATATGATAAAAATGACATAAATAATATTAAATTACATTTTATTGACAATAATTAGTTCAAATTTATTGCCATTGTAATAAAAAATTATAATAAATTACAATTATAAATTTTTTTAAAGTAATTATAAGATGATTTTATTATTTCTATTCAAATATTTTATTGACTTATTTTTAAAATAAGATATATAAGTTTATAAGTTTTAAAAACATTTTATATCTATTAAAGAATGCCCTCTAAGAAAATACTCAACCTTTGAGCTTTTTTTGTTGAACGGAGGGATTTATATGCTCGTTGGGTCTTGGGATTCTTGGAGATAATAATATATAACAGAGTTAAAATCTAATATGATTAAAACTTTTGAATAACTTATAATCAACAAAATAATATCAATCAAAATATGAGTGTGTACGCACGTATAAAAGTTGGATATGAGCTAGTGAAATTGGGACTATCCATGGTGTCTTTAATGGATGAGGCAATATTTTCATTTTTAACCTAATAAAACACATATTTTAATTATTATATATATTTTCAATTTTTTTCTTTTTCTTTCATACAATTTTTGAAGAAAATACACACACAAAAAATACGACATATGCTCAAAACATGAACAATATAGCTTGTGGATTTCTAGAAACCTCATTGCATGTGAACATTATTTTTGTGGTGATGAAATTGCTTATCCTATGATCAGTTATATTGAAGTCATAGATTGCCTTTTTAACTCATCCAAAGATGTGACATTACTCACTTGTTGTGGGATTATTGATAATTAAATGAATAATAAGAAATCAACAAAACAAAAAAAATATTGCTTACATGCAATGAGATTTTTAAAGGAAGGTTTTGTCCTATTGTTAATAACCAAAGGTACAAAAGCGTAATTTCATCTCTGAATTCTATGTTCAATAATAAACGCGTGCTTTCAATATTATCAAATTGATTGAATTTTTAGTATACTGATATTTCAACATTCTAAATTTATATATGGAATACTAAATTATAAATTGTATATTCTATAAAGAAATATTAAACATTTTTGTTTCAATATTTCATTATTTTAATTTAGATTTCTTAACAATAAAAAATATATCATCATAATAAAATATTTCTATTTGACAAATATAAGATAAAAATATAAAATTTTTGAAAATTAAACACAATAACTAAAAAAATTAAGTCATAGATGTATAACAACGTAAGAGAAAAATAGGTGAAAATATGATAATATTAAAAGTAAATTTCATTATTGAGTTCATCTGATAGATCGAACTAAATAAACCAAACCTGAATATCAATTTTTAAAAAAAAAAATTATTGAATTCCGAACAAAAATTTTGACTATATATTTAGTACAAGTTGAAATTTTGAATTCTATAAATTTAAATGCAATACCTCAGTGTTGCCACCATTCCTTCATTCCTTTTTAGCAGTAGCATGATAATTTTCACCTTCAATTTGAACCTTTTCTAATGCATTTCTTGGTAGGCAGTTAAGATAAATCAACTTGAGTAAATGCTTTTCTTTCCCAAATCTTGCATTGCTGCTTTTGGAGGCTTTTTAAGGATAACAATTATTGAAGAAGTCTAGCAAGCTGAATCAAGCGACTGTAGTTGTCTTGGTCTTCTTGTCTTGCTTTTGAAGACTAGAACAACTGTATTTACATAAAACAATTTTTCTTGAACTTTTTCAAAAATAGTTATACTAGAAATTATTTAAAAGCAATAATTCAAGAGTTGGAGAGACAAAGAATTTTTTGAATTGATTTATCTAAATTTCCTACTAAAAGATATTTTAAGGCAAAGAGAATAAGGCTACACCTAAAAGGGAAGAAAGGAAAAACTGCAATTTACATGTAATGCATGTGGGAGTATAGAAGCCCATATGAAAATAGCTTGTTCATCATAAATTTCATAACATTTTCAAAAAATTTCCTTTCTTATGAGCTTATTTTTTGTGACGTTGAAATCTTATTACTCATTCAATTGTCAACAATAGCCAGCAATGCCACGTCTTTGAAAGAGTTAAACAATGCAGTGGTCCTTGAGCATAATGTAATCAGTCATATAATGAGGAGTTCCAAACACCACATGAATGCTGCTTATATGCAATGAAATTATGATTTGAGCAATACATTTATTTATTTGACTAGTGCATCCAATTGGGTCATATCCATTGTAACAACCAAACTTCTGAATCCTTCAAATAAATTCTTAATAAAGCGGACTGCACACAGGGTGGCTTCAGTATTTCTTGAAAATGGCAGGCAACGATGTGATAGAGAAGGATATCCTGAGAGAAATAGCATCGAAGAAATGGTTGAATAAAAATCACACACTTAATGTTGGAGGATTCTATCACGATTCATGACCATCGCGCCATAATTAATTAAGGATTATATTATGGCTAAGTCTGCCTAATTGTGGGCATTAACAACCATACATCAACGGTACTAACAATTTGCTGGTTCCATCGTTCCCTTGTCCTATGTTTGGTTTTAAGATTTTAGAAAGGAGAAGAAAATATTAGAGAAAAGGAAAAGAAAATTTGGCAGAATGATTTTTATGGAGAAAAGTAAATGATTAGAAAAATAAAAAATAGAATAAAAACTCAATTTTTATAATTTTTTTAGATTATTTAGGAAAAATAATTTAATGATAGATAAGAAAAATAGAAATACTAAAAGTTTCAAGAGAAAAAAAGATAATGAAGATGATTTTCCTTCACTCTGAACAAATTTTTCATCAACTTTTCTTTTCCTTATCATATATTTTATAAATAAAAAAATTTAAATTGTTTTCTCTACCATTTTCGTTTCGTTTCTCTACTAAAATCCTTGAACCAAACATAGTGTCGATGGTTAGGTGAGAATTTCACAGCAAGCTCATAATCCAATTCATTCTTGAGTGGAACCTTCTTAGTCTCAAAGTCCCTAGCTATAGGCAGGAAATCATATTATGAATTCACTGAAAAAAAAAAAAAAATCCTGCCTGTCAAGTTTCTCAACTGAATGTTGAACAGTACTTGACAGGGCAAGAGTGAGCCGTCTCCCCACAAGTATCTTACAAACATATCAAGATTCAAATTATATATCACAGGATCATCAGGAAATGCAACAAGAATCTGACTATCAGGTCACTTTATTGAGTTGAAAAAAGAACAAACGAATTTCGCACCCATAAGAGTGAAATCACACCCTTATGTAGTGGCACTCTTTGAGCACCCTTCACCTGACATAGATCTAGCACCAAATGTAGACGAAATAATCAATGTTTGTCAATACACCAACATAGAACTCGATAGAATTGAGAGTAGATGTACCTGCCTAGTCTGCATCTAGCTGGGGATTGGAGAGTTTAGACCTTCTTGAGAAGACAGAGAATGGAGGCTGTGGTGCCTCGTAGAAGGAAAGGATGGCTTTCTCTTAAATGAAGGCCGCTTTTTGAAGCGGTGCAATGCTCTCTCAGCATAAATTGACTGGAAAAACTGTGCTGTTCTCTCCTTAACCTTGAGGACAAGAAGAAAGAGGAGCCTGTAGCACACTATAAGAGCATATACAGCCAATAAATCCCACCATTTTGAATGATCTAGAGATATTCCAAACATCTTCTTTATGACATCCTCTCCCTTTATTTTTGGATCACCTGGAACTAGAGGATCAAATACTATTCCAATCATATCATTCTTGTATGATCCCTGCATCCAGAGTAAGATGATCACTGACATAAGTTCATGAACAATGTTACCAGCAGATCGTGCTAAACTACTGGAGGAACTGTATTTCAAAAGTGAACACCTATTATTATCATAGCACTGACAGGGTTTATTGATATAAACATGAATGTGCGATTAATGATATATCAATTAACGCGTGATCGGCTTCAAGAAGATTAAAAATCATGAACTTACTCTGAGAAATCAATAGGTCTGCTGTGACTTAAAATTCTTTGAAAACAAATACAGCAGGCAGAAGTTTTAAGCTAATGGTAGAGTATATGATAATTATCTTTGATTGAAAAAAATGGTAAAACAATATAAAAGTGTCAATAATTCTATTCACTATCTGGCAGCTGACTTGTGGGAATTGTTGCAGATGTTTATTCTTCATTTGGCACCTTAAAAATTTTTGCGCTCACTATCTTATATCAATGCATCAAATGTTGTCCAGTTGAATATAAGCATGTCATATCTTCCATGGCAGTATCATTGAAAAATCAGCAACCTTATTCTTACCCTGCATACACTCCTTTACTATCAACCATTGTAGGATTTCATGGTCTACGTAATCATGCCAATTATCATAGATTGATTCATAAGTACAGGGAGAAACATAAAGATTGATGGTGCATTCACATTGTAGAGTCATTTTTTAAGTTATTTCTTGGATACAGAAGGGGTTTATTCTTCCTTATAACTATAGCGACTTTTGCGAGAATGGGCTAAAAGACCTGAATCATTTTTGGTTGAGAATAAAAATTGATTCCTTACCATAATTACAAAATCACTAAATGAAAAATATATATTTTCTTTGCACTGGTTTTTCTAAGTTCGTTGTACCTAAATGTCTGTGTTATTCAGTTAGTTTTTTTTTTTTAAATAATATCATTTCTTATTTATCATATGTATTCACCTACATAGGTGCTTATTGTAATATCACATCAGGAAGGAATCATATGTTATTTAGCCTTTTGGGTATTTGTTCGTGAACGTAGGTCTAATGGCCGAACAATGTATTCATGTGCTTTATTGTTTCTCTTGTCAATTTTTATAAATTTATCATGGTATCAAATTTATTTTCCTGACTATCACATATAATCTATTATCTTTACTTCTATTTGTCATCTCACTAGTTGCCTAAAATTCTAGCTATCTTTACTTCTACCTGTGCATCATGTATATAATATGTAATTTTTTTCAATTATCTACTAACACGAGTAACCATAATTTCTGACTAATTGGCTACACTTCTAGCTCTCTACTGGTTAACCAATAATCATGATTTCTGACTATCCACACTTCTAGTTATTTACTTTGCTCGAGGGTTGTCTATCTCTCAACTTGGTAATTCAAATTAAACATTCTAGTAACATTATCATTTAGAATCAAAATTGATTCTTTATTATAATTAAAAGATCATCATAATATATTAATGTATTATATTTTGGTTAGGTTTATTGTACCTAGATAACTCTATTGTTAGTATGAATTTAGGTGATATCATCTCTTATTTCTCATATGTATCACCTACATAAAAAGGCACTCATTGTGCAAGAGAGAATAATATGTTGTAAGGCTATGTTTGTTTGCAAATTATAGATCCCAAAAACACACATTTAATTATTATACTTTTTAAATTTTAACTCTTATTTTTACATAATTTTTGATATAAAAATATCTAAAAACACACGCCAAAAATTGAAAACAAATTAGGTATTTATTTGTCATGTATGCCTAATGGCCAAGCCACATTATATTCATGTGATTGTTTCTCTCTTTACTTTCTTCACTTTCTTTTTTAAAAATTTAACAGAGGATATATAATTGATTTGGGTTGGGGGTAGGGATACAGTAATGATTACTCTTCCAATATTGTACTTTGTGTAAACCTAAGTGGGGTAAAACCAAAATGGTGAAGCCTAAGTATAGTTGTATATATTAAACTAGAACAGGCAAGTTTTTGGGTATACTATTTACAAGGCATGATTTTGGATATCGCCAATTTCACTGCACATGTTAAAACAACTCCAGACTGCTTGCATAAGCAAGATGAAAATAAATTTGTAAGCGACATTTGAATGTGTGCCCAAACCTCAGTGATTGATCTTACAGTGCTACTTTTACTAATTAGATCCTTTTTTCGTCCATAGAAAAAAGTCACCTACTTTGTTACCATTATCTATTCTACATTATGGAAAAATCATTGATCGAAGACCTATGGCTGGATACGTTATAAATCATGAGTTAGAGAAGCAGAGAAAATACCCTCTCTTTTTGTTACAACGTCAGGATAAACCTCGTCAACTACAACTGCTGTAATTGACAACAATCAGCACAATGAAATCTTCAGCTCAATCATTGATTGTTATGCTCAGAGCTACAAAATATAACTATTTCCTGATATTGCATCTGTATGGCACCATGGTGCAATGGAATTAACTATTCAACCCAGCGATGGCAATATTTCTCCTATGACACTCTTGAGTGTTAAAATAAGCCTGGGAAGAAATTCTATAAACTAGGCTCAGTCTTTGTTTTTATTGCCCTATTGATTCTCTGTGAGGATTGGAGAGCTAAGACCTTCCTGTGAAGGAAGTGACTGGGCACTACGGCTCCTGGAAGCAAGAGATGGTAACCTTTGCAAGGAAGGTCGCCTCTTAAGGTGACAAAGTTCTCTTGGCATAAAATGAACGGGCAAGAGACATGGCTCTGTTCACCTTTAACTTGAGAATGAAGAATATAATTCTGTAACGTACAATGATGAGGACACAGAATCCTACCACTTGGAATGAGATAACAACACTCCCCACATATTTTTTAAGACGCGCACCAGATATTTTTGGGTTACCTCAACAGAGGATCAAAGGTGAGTCCAAGCATATCACTCTCGTATGCTTCATGCATACTTACTGTGTCTGCAGTCATTTAATTTTGCACAACGTGACCTTCACCATTTCAAATTATGCAAGTTAATTTCATTCCATATTCTTTGAAAACATCGATTTCAAGCTGCCCACAACCATTTTAATCACTCCCCTTGTGTACTATAAATCATAAGGAAAGATAGCGCCCCTAAAAAATGCAGCATAATCCATCTTATCCTGAAACAGGATGAATAAATAATAGGTAGTGAAAATTTTTGCAGTTGTGGAAATACCTGCAGTGCCCATGCACCATATCCAATGAATGAAATTGGATAGCGCCAAACTGGCTTGGGAAGATCTGGCAGCAACCGGAAGAAGCCCGAAGTCATCATCATGATCCCCTAAAGACATTCAAAGTCATGGTAAGCAAAGGGAAATATGAGAAGAGACATACAGACCCTTAAAGCTTTTAGATGGCGTTACTTACAAGAACTCCAGCACCAGATATGATCCCCATCAAGAAGTTAGGGACCAATGAAGCTACAATCATCATCACACTCTCTACCATAGCAATGCATCCAAATATGTTGAGACAGAAGAAGACGTAACGAAGAAATCCTGCCCGAAACACCATATAATATGTAATTGTCCCAGTAATCACCGAGACTGCGACCAAGAATGGAAAGGATGACAGGAAGTTTGACAGTATGAACACAGCGACACCGTAATAACCATTGAGCCTTTCCCGAGAAAAGACCTGTTTGTCAAGAAAATTAAGGGAAAAAAAACACCATGACTGCAGTGTTTGCTTCTAAAAGCTTTTTAGGCACTTCAGTTAAATTATTCACCTTCATTTCCTCAATGAAGGATGGAAATCCTCCAATGGACATGAAAGTCATGAAGCCTGTAACAAATCCACCACATGCTCCCCTAGCGTAGATTGCAGTGTAGCCAGTACCAACATCGTAGAATAGGGTTCCAACACATATTGCAACAATGATATATATGACTATTCGAGACCAGTAATACCCAACATCTCTGGACATATTCAAGAATGATCTTTGTGTCAACGCTGAAAGCTGCTTCCACCACCTTGCTTGGCTTCCTTTAATTGTTTCAATTTCAAGTCCTTGCTGCAATTTGGGAGCTTATTAATCTATCCATTCCATGCAAGTATATGTTGCTTCACAAAAAGGTCATGAATGATTACAACAATTAGTTTTAGTCTATATTCTGTGCTTTGGGCAGTAGAGAAGAAACTAAGTTAAATTTATACAAGATTTGCTTGTTACTGAAATATTTTGCTCGAGAAGATAGAGTACTGATGCAGCTTGTGAGAAATAAGAGTTGAAAGGCCTACTGCATTAAAGATGTAGAGTATGAAAACCATAAATTTAAGAACCACCCTGGACATAAATATAAGTGGTATTTTACACTGCCGTCTTGTCCTAGTCTTTGGAGGAATCTGAAATCGTTAAAAATATGATTTGAACGGTGGAAAAACGCGCATTGGATGGTAATATCTTTTCCTGTATATAATAAGTCAGCAAGGCCAATTTTGAATTTACTTACAAAGGTGGAGATTTCTCGAATTTT
Organism: Avicennia marina; assembly: GCA_019155195.1. Classification (NCBI taxonomy): domain Eukaryota; kingdom Viridiplantae; phylum Streptophyta; class Magnoliopsida; order Lamiales; family Acanthaceae; genus Avicennia; species Avicennia marina. Next base: position 13,829,426 of record CM032753.1, read on the forward strand.
ATCTCTTGCCTTCCTTGCATACTCTGAGCACTTGTATTTCTCTACAAGTACTGCTTTGATATTAGCTGTTGCCACATTCATCAGAGGATCTGATGTTATGTGTGTTTCCTGTCATTAAGAAGGTAAGAGAAGAGCCTTTTCAGTTGTATATTCCAACAGGAAAATTAAATTTGAGATGCCTTGCAAGCACAATAGCTAACACATGCAACAAAAGAAATGACTGTGAAAGATGCTCTAGTGTTGGGTTGTGGAAAACCTGTCTGGCCTGTGGCCTGATATTAAATGTTATACATGGTTGGCTTTCTAAGCATCATGACGGTTTATCTCCAAATCTCTCTAAAGTGAGTCACCAATGCAATTACATATGGCTTTGTTTTGATATATTTCATGGAGGTAATATTTCTACACAATCCAACTAATAAAAACAATTTCCAATTGTTTTGAGCTGGCAAATCTTCGTTCTTACTGCATGGTGTTTATAATAGCCAACTCAATGTTAAAAGAAATGACAGCAAATGCAGGTACCAAATCTGATATCAGATGCATACCCGGAGTCTTTGCGAACCTTTGAGTGTAGCCGTCACGATGTCAAAGTCTGAGTTAATACAGCGGAGGAAATGATCAGATGGATTTCTCCTGCTTGGACAGGGAAATCCTGCTTCGGCAAAGAACTGCCAACGAAAATGGCAAACCGCTCAGATTATATGAAATACCAAATGGCAGTATTTGTAATTACAATAGTCACACATGCTTCAACAAATCAGCCTTATGAGTTTATATTGAGCAAAAGTAGAAGCTCAAGGTAACAGCAATACAATAAACAAAACCTTTATTGCCATCTTTGCTTCTCCAAAATAAACCGTTTCACCCCCAGATAGTAAGAAAAGATCATCAAACAAAGCAAAAACTTCACTGCTAGGTTGATGTATAGAGGAAATCACAGTTCTTCCATCCCGGGCAAGGTTCTTAATAGCTTGGATCACAAAAAAGGATGCTGCACTGTCAAGTCCGGTAGTAGGCTCATCAAGAAACAGTACGCGAGGTCGTACTAGAATTTCAAGTGCAATGCTCAATCTTTTCTTCTCCCCACCACTTATGCCTCTTGACTGCCAATTTCCTATCTGCCGATCAGCACAATCTTGAAGCCCAACTTCCATGATAGTTCCCTCGATAATGTCTTTTACCTCTTCTTTACTCCTGGAAGTTGGAAGCCTCAAATGAGCGGAGTAAGTTAAAGTTTCTCTGACTGTAAGAGTCCCCAATAAGACATCTTCTTGCGTTACATAAGCCTGAAACAGTTAACACACCAAACATAACATATAGAGTAAGTTGAGACAGAAAAGAAATACTTGGGACAACAGAATGAGCCAAAGACTCATAAGAATGTTTCATCACTAAAATTTTAGTAGTTGCGCCTACATGAAGTTTGACGTCTCAATCATCGTAACTTGGTCTAGTCCAGTCTCCCCCATTAAACGTCATATGACTGAGTATGGCACCATTTAGTGGACGTGTAAAAATTCTTCTCAAAGGAAAGAATTTGCTAATATAACTAGAGCAGTTTATGTGAATGCTTTATAATCACTTGAAAAAAAATTTCAGGTTCAGAAATCACCGTAGTTCGTTGAGGCCTTGTTTATTGTCAGTAAAAGCGACACTTCTCACTTAAGAGTCTTCACATACAGAGTGCCTGATTTTACAATATAATATACTCTAGGTTAAGATGATGACAAAACTTTCATCTTGTTGGCGAGAAAAATAATAATCTTCTCACTAAAAAGGCGTTAAAGCTTCTAGTGGAGTACATTTTCTTGTGAACTCGCCCAGAAAGTTAGTAATTCACTACTTTACAATCTTCTCAATTCAGAATCATTAGGTGAAAAGTTGAAGTATGTTAAAGGTTCACAATTAGATTCCAAAATTATGTGCACTGAAGTACTTACAACAACACCATAGTCCATCCTGTGCTTCTTCCCGTTAAGAAGAATATCTCCTGTCATCACCACATTTCTTGATAATCTACCTGTTACAAAGTTCAAACTATTAGAGATCAATGAAAGACGAAAATTTTCTACATAAAGAGAAACAGAAAGAGAAATGGATGGCCCAGATTATCGACGGGGCGGATCTGTAAGCAGAGGAAACAAGATTTCACGAATAGCTATGGATCGTCCACTAGAGCACTGCATGCAGTAGAGCTAGCGTTGAAAATTCAACTTTTCATTATTTATTGAACTGTCCCGATCGAAGTTCCCTCGACCAATTAATTAAAGCATCATCTTTTCTTCCTGCAAACTTTCAAGTTTCAACTGTTTTCACTCGAGGATCACTGGGCCCAGAATTTGGTTTCACTTTCAAAAGGGGGGTTGGATTGTGGTTTTTGTTATTTCTGTTTGGTTAATAAGGAAAGAACTTATTTTTTGTTGCTACAATGGCCGTTCAATTCCTTTCCAGAACAAACATGTCAAGATCCAATCGTCCTTTGGAAAAGTGCCTTTCCTCGCCATTGGGGGGGCCATGCATGTCTTCACGGACAACATCATGAGTGCGAAGAGAGTATTTAAATCGATAGCGTAGTTCTTCCTACAGCCTGACAAGTGTATTTAAACCTCTTTAATGCCAACAGTACCAGAGACGTTGTAGGCAGTGTTTGGTTGGAGATTTAAATGGGACAAAAATACCGGGAATTCTGTTGCGTGTGAAAATTATTTGTAAAATTTTGAAGGGATTGAAATTTTGATTTGTTTGAATTTGTGTAGTTGTATATTTAAAAAATATTATAACAATTGAATAATGATAACGTAGTAGACATAATTATTAATTTTCTAGATATGTAAATATTTATAAATATGAGTAATATGTGTGTATTATTTAAGTATTGATTATATTGTAAATAAAATACTAATTGATTTTTGAATCTTTGTGTCTGTATAGCATATAAGAGAGGAATACTTTATATTTAAAATTTAAATTAAAGTTTTATAGAAACATATGTAGAATTGTAGAAATTGATTTTGGAGGAATTGAAACCCTTGCAAATTGCATGCCAAACATGGCCCTACTATTTTCATGTCTAATACACGACAGTCAATTTGTAACAGGCTCTCCTGGGAAAAATGCCATCGTACAGAGTAACGAAAAGTAATTACAACTAAAGACAATGTGTAAGCATTAAAGATTTGGTATTTGAGAGCGAGATGAGAAAGAAAAGGACCTGCTAAGGAGTCAAGAAGGGTGGATTTGCCAGATCCAGAAGGGCCCATAACAGCCATGATCCTTCCCGGTTCAGCATGCCCATTTAGCCTATTAAGCAACTTCCTGATTGGCCCCTGCCCAAAATTTGGCAGCACCACCGTCAGGTCCTGCCACACCAAGTATGCTTCGCCGCCTGCAGGCGGCAGCCACCTCTCTATATCACCAACAAAGCCATCAGTACCGCTGGAGTCCGCCACACCACCAGAGCCGCTGCCACTACCGCTAGTACCCGCCATACCACTACTACTAGAGCCTCCAACCGCCATACGACCACTAGAGCTGCTCCTCCATCCACCACTGGCACCGCCCTCCACGCCGCCGGCCACCTCTATTTCCATCACAGTGAATAACCAAAACTGTATACGGATATCTAGCACAAAGGAATGCACCCTCAATGAAAGATAACTGTGTATATCCACCAAACGACTAGCTTTTGTCTCTTTTGTTCTTCTATCTCTTCCTAAGTTGACATGGGGTTTTGCCAAGATTTGATGATATATATTAATGAGGAATATGGGGGTGGTTGTGTGGAGTTAAATAGAAGTACCTGATGTTCTTAAAAAGCGGGCTAGGGTGGTGCACGGCTGGTCTCCTGTGCAATAGAAGCTCTCTGTGCTAGAACAATCAATGCATGGGGTCCAAAGTCCAAACCAAAAGGGTATTGACCGTTGGATCATCATTCTATGTTACGGAAGTTTCATTTCATGGGCAATTGTAATATTACATTTACCTACAAATTCAACTACTGCTGCCACAATTTATGATTATACAACAAACTGGTTAAAGTTCGTCGTCGGAAAAATGTAATAATTAGTAATCACTTCAATATAGTTAAACAGACCGACTAATATTTCTGCTGTGTAGAATCATGAGTTAGCCATTTATATTCAAGAAAACTGATAAATCCTACTTTGCAAGGTGTGGAAGTGAAGATGAGAACTTTATGGATCGAATGATTCAACGTCACAAGTTATTAATTACATTCTTCTGGAGTGACAACAAGCTACTTTGTCATTATGACTCTAGCAAGTATATGTTTACCTCAGAAAGTGCCCATAAGATTTAGATTAGACTTAGATGTACGTCGACTATTATTTATGTTTCACGCCATAAAGTCAATTGAGTTGACGTAAAATGTACAAATTTGGATGAAATCACTTCTTTGTTTTTCTTACTTATATAAAAGATAGTATGATGAAACTTTGATCATTGAGCATGCGATGGTTATGTTGTTTTCAACTTTAAATGTGTGGTTTTAGGCCTTTAAAAAAATGTAAAAATAAAAGAGAAAAAAATTTAAAAAGTTTAATAATTGTAATTTTAGAAGTAGTATTTTTGACCGTATACATTTTTAACGTGATGAAAATTTTTCAAAATAAGCATCCAAACATAGTCTTAAAGTGTACCTGTGGGGTAGGCACAACAACTACTTGGGGTTTTTTATGATTTTTTCTTAAAAAACTCACCGGATTCGGACATGGCCCATTTCACCTGCCTACCTCAGTCGACTTTCGGACTCCACGTTTGCATTTTGTTAATCTCGCTCACCACATTTAAGTATCTCCAAAACCGGATGAAATAACCATCTTATGAAAAAAACAAAAGAGAAAATAGTAACGGCAAAAGCCACCGCGAAGAAAAAACTGGGGACATGTTGCATGCATGGGAGAATCGTAACGATTTACCAAAGAAGGATGGCGGAGCGGCCGACGAAGGTGGTGTCCGACCACTTGGCGGGGGACACGCTGTGCTCCGAGTGTGGGCTTGTGTTGCAGGCTTACCCAGTTGTCGAGACAACCACCCGGTTCGGGTGGCTGACGGTGGACTCTCCATCGTGATTCCGAAACCAAATGGATCGTGGGGTGACCACTTTTCTTCGTCCTCGGGGCGGTGGAAAACCGGCGATCCGACCTGGACAGGACACTCATGCAGCCTGCAGGCATTCCAGAGTCCAGACCACGAACACTATGGCTGATGGGTTTGTGAAATTATTCTCTAATTAGTTATGGCCTTTGGGGTAGTTTGCAGAATTCATATGCATGTTATCTATTGTTTGTGAAAATTTTGATTGTGGAGAGGGGAAAATTAGGAAGCTTCGAGAACCGAATATAGTGTTTGAAATGAGACACGGATTCTTCAGTAACAGGAGCTTGTTTTGTCTCTTAAGTCCCTCTTCATCCGCACATAAAATGACTATATAGTGTTTACAGCGTGTCATGTTTTTGGCCTAGAAGATATTGCATGCAGTTTGGCTATTAGATATATGCGGTATTAATTATCTTCATTGCTCACCTCTTGAAATGCTCCGCCTTTTTAGTCACAACAAGGTACGTAGCACACTTCATAAAAGTAATGAGTGTGTTCTGTAGTTGCCTCATAGAAAATCCTCTGTATTAGAAAATTTGGGTATCAGAACAGTGATTCATTTGATCAGACCATCTCAATTTCGAGACATATCAGGCTATCCTTTACAAAATTTGAAGGTTGATTGTGGGCTGGCATAGTTTGTCTCTAAGTCTGGGCATACCTGGGCTCAAAGCCAAATTCAAAAGTTTGGTAAACTCATTTAGAAAATAGTGGAAGGAACTTCCACTCATGATGTCTCTTACTGATCTGTCTTTTTCTTCCTCTCACAGAACTTCCTCCACTAAAAAGTTGATTTCCTTCATGAAATAAATCTTTTGCGTGAAGAAAAGGTCCCTAACCGATTTTCTATTCCTTGATTCACATTCCAAGTATATAAAATCAACACATTCCATTGCCAAACTAGTTAAAATTTTGGTTTCTCCACCTAAATCACTGGTAAAAGAATATGTTCAATCCACTCATTTCGATCAACATCTTCTTCCATCCACTGAGCGAGAACAGTTAGTCTTACTAGAAATACCAGATCACCTTCCAAAATTTGGCTTTCAGCAAGGTATACTCATTTCCATTTTCAAGCCATAAGATTTGCACTCACATTCCATGGTTGAAAAGGTCTCCCTATTTCTTCTAGAATTGCTTATATTGATTCTAGTTTTCCTGAGTACCAGCATGCCTGTATCGGTATATTGAAACGACCCTAAATGCTAGCACTATACTTATAACCATGTACTCCAATTTTAATATGCCTATTGCTGACCCCATGCTACTTATTATTTTAAAGCTCCAAGTGCAAGTTGCTGGAGCTGATCCCAAAGGAACCATATATGGACCAATACTCCATCACTAGATGGTGTATTGAATCTAAAATCATTTTTGGGATTTCACACTCCCTCATAAAATAGAAGATGTTCTCTATATCCAAGTCAACTCAAATCAAATTTCATGTTGTACTTATGTCCCTAGACTTTCATCCAGGTAAGCTAATACCATAGGTCTGGATGACAAATCATGAAATTACACCAAAATTCCCAGCAAAATGATCTGGTACAGTGTACAGATCCCAATTTTTCAAAACAACAAGATGATAGTGTAAAGATCCAGTTCAAGAAAAAGGAAAATAGCCATCCATCATATTTTGCAACACAGTTTGCTACAACTCAAGCGTCCTCTGAACAAGAATTACATCAGGCATTGGAGAAAAAAGACCCTACAATTAGACTTGGAGAACCCAATGGAAACTTTGACTATTATATCAAATTTACACATTCGTTTCCCACTCCTTGGCCAATTACCTATTCAAGATGGGATGATGATGATGATGAAACTTGGGAGAAAAAAGGTCTAGATGATGGAAGCCTAACCCAGCAGGAGAAAAATGTAAAAGACCTACCAATCCAGCCTTATTATCAAGAGACTTTGTAAGCTTTGGAAAAGGATTTCCTTCTCTCTCCATGTTCCATGTTCCTAACAATGTTGAATTTCCCCCATTAAAGACTATAAAAAATAATTGTTGTACATAACTTGGAAGGTCAATCACCTAACAATAAAAAATGCTGATGGATCAACCCCTCAGGTTACAAAAGCGAAAGTTGTTTTAAATTGGCACTTTGAAAATGACTTGGCCCAAAATGCAACTCTTAAAAGAATTGAAGAAAAGATAAATTCTCAAAAAACTATGTTTATTGATCCAATCACGCCTATCAGAAAGCATATAGATCAGCTGCACTACGAAATAACCACCTCGATCAAAAATTCCATACCTTTCCATTCCCAAGAAAGAGAATTCCAAAATCTAAAAGTCTAAATGAAATCTTTAGAAGTTGGATTAGTAGAAAGAGCAACCAAAAGGATGGTATATGCTCAGTCGAAAACACAAGATCTTAGGGTTTAGTAGTATGATTTCATTTGGACTTATTACTAAACCTCAAAATCTTGTGTTTCCGACTGAGCATACACCATCCTTGTGGCTGCTCTTTTTACTATTCCACGACTTGTATTTATTGGAAATGTCAAATCCTATAAACAAATGTTTAAAGATTCTTCCTCTCATTTCCCCCTTGAGGAGTATGCAAAGAAAACAAACTAAAGACCTTTATAACTTTCTCAGCCATTCAATTCAAAACCCAGTTCCTCAAACCTCTTACCCCAAGGATAATCAAAACACAAGAAAACCACATTTCATCTTTATTGAAAAAATATGCAGAACATAATCCAATCCCTTGTCCCAAAAACATGCCTCTTGAAGTAATTATACAAGTATGTCTTGTTGAGCCTTGGCATTATGCTAATTCAAAAGCTTTTACTAAAGATCTACTCATTATCTTCATTAACTAACTACTAGAAACTAAATTCAAATAATAAGAGCCAAATTAATGTTTGGAGAAGAACAAACTCTTCCTCAACAAACATATACCAAGTAAGCATCATCAATGGAATCTAAGTAATAGTTCACCTTTGATGATATACCCAGAAAAAATGGAGAGATCAGATCCATGAAATGGCTTCTTGATGTGTGACAAAACAACAAAAGCCCAACTCTACTATCTCATTTGTCATCCAAGCTTTTACAACCAAAATGATAGGAACCTTAAAAGAATGTTGATACCAGCTTAGTTCTTACAAATAGATTCAGATTACTCAAGTCCCAAATATTCCATTGTTCATAGGGATCATCTACATAAAATTTATTGGAGATCTTGAGCAAAATGTGAATATTACTTGTGAAGAGTTCTTCCAAATGAAATATTGCTCCTTCAAGACGTATGATTTGGAAAAGCATTACCAATAGCTACTAAAAGATTTTATGTGATCAGAGGAATGCACAACTCTAATTTAAAGCAAACATATCTCAACTGTATACTCAAACATTTGGGTAAGGAAATACTTAGAGTATAGAAGCAAAGGGTAGAACATTGAAAAGGTGTCTCCCTTTGAATACTCCACCAAGAAGAGCTCACCTCCCTGGATAAGATATGCAACAATTGGAAATTTCTCAAAGAATTTATGTAGATGAGGAAAAAGATAGGGAAGGTCTTCCAAGGGCCTGACTTGCTAATCAAATGTCATGAGAATGACGCAAAGTGTATCTGTTCCTAGAAGAAAAGACACCACATTAAGAGGCTCTGCTAAACCAATAGGCATAGTGAAAATTTCTAGAAAAAGAGGGGGAGATTTTTCAAAAAATAAAAAAAGACCTTAAGGGAAAAAAACAAATGTTTCATATGTGGAAAGAGAGGACATTGAAGCCTCTCAGATTAATTTAGTTGAAAATGATTTGGAGTTTGTCTTTTTCAAAACTGAGGAAGCCACACTTAATGTCATATTTGAAATAAATTACCAAGAAGAAACAACTTCTGAAGATGAATTCTTCAACTCAGAAGATGAAAGGAGGTTAGTTGATTGTTTTCTAATCCAAGTGATTGGCCTTGCTCTATAAGAACTTATGATTCCTATTCAAATATTAATAGAAAAGTATGATAAGCCTATTATACTTGAAGAGTTATTTGATATAGTAACTACCCACTCAATACTGCATTTGGATATTTTACCAAGTAAGTTTTGGATCCCTCATCAAAGGACAGTTCAGGTTGGAAACAATGAACATTTCACTACTAAAATAATCAATAGACCGGTTTGGCTTAAAATATTCCCTGAATTGATTATTTTTCACCAATTTATTGGGTCTTTTCTTCTAAGAAAGGATATCCATATCGGATTGGATATTATCTAGCAACTTTGGAAAAAGAGGGTCATCCCTTTTCTTAATGGCCTCAAATATAAGTCTTTTTTCTTGCCATGTGTACAAACCCATTTAATACACATGACCGAGCCATCACCTTACATACAAGAAATCCTGACAAGAGATTGGTGTGTTGAATCCTATATAGACTTTTTTGAAAAATGTCCACACCCTCTTTGGAAAAACTCAAAGTTTTTCATTACACCTTCTTTCAAAAAGAATTAGGATACCAACCTAACTAAAGCCAGTCATTCAGGAGTGAATCTAGAAAATTATAGCCTAGCAATCTAAGAATTGTCACTGTTGCAACAACAAGGCCTAGTTGAATCCACAAGCCCCTAGTGGGCATGCCAAGCTTTTTATATTAACAAAAGGGTAAAATCAAGCCAAGGGAAAAGCTGAGGATGGTTGTCCATTATAAACCTTTCAATGATTTTTTAAGTAATGATAAGTTTACTTTTTCAAATAGGAAGACTATTTTTTCTAATTTCACAAATGCTAAAGTATCCTCCAAGTTTGACCTAAAAGCTGGATTTTGGTAGCTAGGTATCATTCTACTTTCAAAAAAAATTCTTGCGGTTGTCATTGAAAAATTTCAATTTCACTTAATTAGAGCCCACTTCATTGTGGAAATGGACATGAAGGCCTTTCCAAAAATGCTCACCTTTAAACAAAAGCATATTCCCAATGCCCAATTGTTTGAGATAGCCAGAATGGTTTTCAAACTTCTCTTTCATGATCTAACATGTCAAAGGATCTTCCAATATCCTTCTTAATCTTATTTCTAGGCTAAAATTGTCTTACATCAATCCTTTGCATATACTTGTGATATGCATGTTTCAACCCTCATCCTCGTCTAGTTCCTTTGCCTTTATATTTTTTGAAAACTTTCCCCAAAAATTGCTAATTGCATCTAAGACAGAACTGTTCATTCTATGGCAAAGAATCTTATGCTTAAATATCAATCCCTAAACATAAGAAAAAGTGGTTTCCTAAGTCTTTGGCGATTTGGGTTTTCACCCTGATTATCCATTCTTACATCCCCTCCAATTTCCAAAATCCATAAATAACCCTTTTTCCATAGGAACTCTTGTGTGTGTTGTACTGTATGATGGACTTATATACCATTGTCACTAATTTTTATGTCTCAAGTGTATAAGAATTAATTTCAAAAATCTCATTTGGTTGGCATATAGACATGGAGCAAGTTGAAAGCATAAGGGCGTTCCTAGGATGGTTTTACCCACTTTCTTATTGGGGCCAACCATTTTCAATCATGGCAATAAAGCATTTCAACATGAGGATCTCACGAGACAATGTTAATGCAATAATTTTCTTCAAGCGAAGGGGATACTTTCTAAAAAAGAACAAGTATGATAATTTTACCACTATAAAGGAATATGCTATTCTGCCCTATAATCTTTCAAAAATGTGGAAAAAATATCCTCTTGAATTCAAAGAAAACTTGGTGAAGGAAATTCCTATGTTCCACCCAAATTTGGCCTATTATGAAAGATGATGCTTCATGGGAACAATTTCTTCTTGAATACTCTAAAATGGTCAAGAAAGATCTGGATGAATATTTCTCAAAGAGATATAATTATGTTGAGAAATCTCTCAAATGTACACACAAAAATATGATAAGATATCTACAGAAGAAAGCTCCTCTTGAAGGTAATACTTGGAAAAGTTTCTCTTATGGAAGGACCACTCAGAGCAAAATACTCGAAAGCCACATACACAAAAGGCCAGTAGTAGACTCACCAAAAGGGGATAGGTGATTGACAAAAAAGGACGTACAAATAGTGTTAAATTCTCACAGAAACAAGGTATAAATACTAAAGTCAGCAACCCTTGTAATTCAATATTCTAAAATTACTAAGACCCATACCAATTATCTCAAGATTGGTGAAAAAGGGTTGGATTACCATCCAACCCCTATAACTCAAATGAGCTTACTCTAGAAGTGCACGCCATAAAAATAGTCTTTTGTCACATTGACTGTTACTTTATCTCATGTTAAATGTTTCTTTATGTTTAGTGTTGTGTCATAAGTATACTTTGTAATAATAGATTCTTCCTAAAAGAATCTTTATCTGCCACGTGTCTTCTTTTTATTTGTGGCATGAATTTCATTTTATCTTTTCCTCATGTACATAAGGGGATAGCTTGGATCCTTGTTGATCAGAGTGTAATCTTGAATATTTCCCTGGTTTTCATCCTCTCCGTGACTTTCTAAATCATTCCCCTGAAGCTATTTCTTGAATCAATTTCACCAAACACCTAGATATTAAATGAATATGCTTCGCAATTGCTTCATAGAGAATTCTTTACATCAAAAATTTGGGTACCGCAACAATGATCTATTAGATTACACTATCTTAATCTCAAGACAAAAGAGGTTGCCCTCAACAAAATTTGAGGGTTGATCATGGACTGACAGAGTTTGTCTCTAAGCCTGGTATCAAAAACGAAGGATGCCGCCATTGGTCCATCCAACTTCACAATTCCAGGTGCTGGCATTTGAGGGTATGAATTTAAGCAGGTCGGCGTGATTTAAAGTACTCAACCTTCCTTATTACATGATACCGAGCAAATGAGATGTGTATTGAGTTAGAAGATCAAAAACATCTTCTGAGGGTGAGACCAAGATATGCTATTTTGGATGCTTTGCCTTTAAATTGCTAGCGCTGACCAGAGGACAAGCATTTGATGCTATAAATGTTAGTCAACGTCATTCTTATTATACCATGACACATGTGAAGCGCACGCTTTTTGTCACGCATGCCATACATGCAATTTATTTTTTAAGAAACAAAAACAAAAAAAACACCCACCATTTTGACTTCCTATATTATTCTTTTTTTTTTTCCTTTTTCAATTATTGATCTGATTATTTCTTTACTTCCTCCTGTTCCTTTTTTATGATAAATTTTCTTTTAATTATTCTCCATTGTTTTATCCATTTCTAAGTGAGCTTTTTGCTTTGTTTCTCTCTCTTTTTTGGTCTTTCGATAAGTTTCCTTTTGGTCTGTTTTCTGTTTCAATGTGAGATTATTTAGAGTTTTATCTTTTATCGTTTTCCACCTAGTAAATATTTGTTACTTTTTCTTTTTTCCTTCTAGTACATTTGTTTTATTTATTTTCTTTTTCCTTCCAGTAAATTTCTTGATTTTGTTCCAATTTTTTCTTATTTTATTTAATATATCTACAGTTAAAATGCATGGAATTTTATAGCGGAAAAGTGAACCTTAATGGTAGTAATTGCTTCTTAATTATTATTGTCATGATTCTTTGAAAATCGATGCTATCAAAATACATAAGACTTTTTTGTATATTTTAGTTTTTTTGAAGATATATCATGAATCAGTGTACTTTGTTTATTATTTTTTTAAAATGTTTATAACTGTAGACCAATCACTAATATGTTATTTGTGTCTTCTTATAAACTTAGTAGTTAAAAAATATATGTATATGTTAATATTTACAAAATTTCTTTTTGGTTAATATGTTATAAAACATAATTATTAATTATATATTTTTAAAAAAATTAAATATATTATGTATTCAGGAAAATATATTATAATACCCTTATTGGAATACATCATGAATTAATATTTTTAAAAATTTTTAAATTTAAAATTTTATTTTATAAATTAATATGTATTTTTATTTTCACAGAATATATTCGAAATAAATAATAAATTTAGAATTCTATATTTTTAAAAAATTAAAAATCTTTGATTTTTTTGTTTTTAGATAATTTTAAATCTTAAATTTATTTTTATGGGTTTGACAATAGTTTTTCTATGCTCTTTTGAGAATAAAGTTTTAAAAATTATTTTTATATATTAGAAAATATTTCATCATATTTATAAATTTTTATCTATTTTCTACTTTGAGAAAAATATGATTTTAAAATTTTATTCTTTATATATTATCGAGGAAATATTTAGAGATATTTTAATTATTTTAGTTTATATGTTAGCAAATTAAAATACTTATTTTACTATTTAATATATAATTTAAGTTGTAAGATATTTCAAATTTCTTTCATGGAGGACATTATGAATTAATCCTTTATAAATTTTATTAAATATATATTTTTATTTTATAAATTACACAATCCGTAAAATATATATTTTTCAGGTAACATAGTTGAATTTTGGGGATAACATCATTATTTTTTGGTGGTTCAGTCACCGACAAGATTGGATTTAATTGCTAGCCAGAAACATACTTGAGCGAGAGATCTATAGTTTTGCAAAACGCAGGAGAGTTTGTGTAATTAGTCTTAACTTGGAGAAGATCCTTTAATATTTTTTTTAACTAAAAGAAGTTTGCATGGCTTCACTTCAATCACGACCAAGGGCAAGCCACCATGGAAGTACGTGTTTTCAGGTCACCAGTGAATGAGTAATATGCATAGGCTGGTCTATATGGAGTCTTTTTCCTGTAAATGCCGCTTAAGAAGCAGTGCCAAAAATAAGAAGATCTGGGTAGGCGTTTTTTTGTTCTCTCGTTGCGGTTTTTTGTTTTCCCAGTTTTCGAAAATTTTACTCGTTCCCCGTGGATGTGAATGAAGCACCCTGCCTTAATCTCATGGCTATTTAAGCCTGTGATGAGTAAGCTCCATTGTTCCTTACAATAATAGAGCAATATGTCATTCATTTTAAGATTCTTTTCAGACAATTTTGATTCTTCATCATCGATTTATTGCAGGAGAATCCCTATATCCCCATTGCAGAAGCAAAAATCTACATAATCACTAGTTGACAAGAAACTTTACTACAAGAGTGAGGAGGCTACATCTTTCATCAAATGAATATTGTCATGTAGTGTGGAGTATAAAGTTCTTGAATAATAAGAAAATTCATACAAGTGAAATAAATTTGGATCAAACTGAAATATTATAGGTTTTATTCCTCTGATTCTTCCTTCAAGAACAATGTTTTGAATATTTGAACTATTTCAAAAGAAAGGAGTTGTGTTTGATTTTCCTCGATAGTTGTTAAATCTTCAGTAACGTTAATCTTCGGCTTTAGCACCAAGATTTTGGATCAAATGTTGAATTTAGAGGCTTTTGATGAAGAACATTTTGAATTTAATAATAAACTCCTTGAATTTGATTAAAAATATTTGAACTTAGTAACGAACTCTTTAAATTTGATTAAGAACCCCTTGAATGCTCTTGGGAATCTGAAAGAGAATTTAAAGAGAGTTTTTACTGCTTCAAGTTTTCAACTATTTCCACTCTTCGACTTCTGTCCTCTACCTTCTTCTACTGTGGGGTTTGACTCTTATTTTTAATTGGAGAAAAGATAGAGTGACTGCATCATTCTGATAACGTGGCTCAATCTTATTGGATATCACAACTTAATGCCTATCCAAGTATTTAATTGATGTGCTCACTCTTGCACAGTGTTCATCCATCCTACTTCTAATAGGATATCATCAATTGACATTATTTGATTGATCAATTAAAATATCAATTTTTTACTTATTTATTTTAGGAAATACTTATTTAATTGGATACTAGATTTTAATGTATCTACAATTATATCTTCTAGACTTATTCATAAGAAAAAATTGTTAATTTTTGAATGAATAAGTCTCGCTTTTCTTCTTTATTTCTTTTCTCTTTTCTTTTTTTCCCTTCTCTTTTCTGTTTTTGTTCTTATGTTTTTGGGCTGGCACTGAAACCAAGTAGTCCAAGTTTCTGGACAATTCATAGTAAAGGGCTAAGTTATTTAGAAGGCTCACAGTTACATCTTGCCAAGAGTTTGAGATTGGGAGTCCTCTGTCCCTCCGTCCTTTGTGTCCCATTGAGTATGTTGTAAGTCCATCCCACGCAAATCTCCAGGTGGGTAGCTATCAACGAAGAGCCACTGTCCACCAAAATTATATTCCCAAACTTAAACTCCACTAGTTTTCCACCGCCTATAAATAGGAGAGACTATACCTCATTATCACTACACTCGAACGTTGCAGCAAGGATTGCTCCAAAACATCATTATCGCAACAACGTCATTCGCAACAATGTCATTTACACCATGCATATTGTTTAGACTCAAATTTTTGAGCCTTTGAACACCAAATTTGATTTTTGCCTATGCGTCCCGTTTAGACTTGAACTTTTAAACTTTTGAGTACCATACTTAATTTTGTCTGCGCGTACCGTTTAGGCTTAAATTTTGAACTTTTGAGTACTAGGCTTAATTTTACCCTTGTACTGCTTAGATTTAAATTTTTAGATTTTTGAATACTAAGCATAATTTTGTTCACATGTACCGTTCAAGTTTGAACTCTTAAGTTTTTGAATACCAGATTTAATTTTGCCTAGGAATATTGTTTAGGTTTAAACTTTTAAGCATTTGAGTAGCGGCTTAATTTAAGGCAGAGCCTACTAAGACATATGTAGAAACCAACTTCAAGGTGTCAGATGCTAGAGGCCAATTACAAGAGCCATTATTGAATCTAAATCCATTTTCAAGCCAATGGAAACAACTTTAAGTTGGAGCCGAAGACAATCTCAAGAAAATGACTTTGAGATGGAACCATTGAAGAGCCTATATAGGTAGCTTCCACATGGAGCCAATGAGGAGTCTCTGGACTGGCTTGAGATAGTTGGTAAGAAGTCAAGAAGGGGCCAACTTCAAGATAGGGCTAATATGGAGGACTACCTCAAAGTTGGAGTTAACATGAAGGGCTAACTGCAAGTTAGTATCGATAAGGAGTCTATGAAAGTCAACTTTGAATGGGATCGGTAAGGAGTCTCTGGGGATGATCCCTAGAGATCACTTTGAGATGGAGAATCGCCGTGGAATTTATGGAGATTTACTTCAAGCACTTTTCTAATTGCTGAAGGTGTTGTTCGCCAAGAACATAGCTGAGAAGCCTGCTTAGGGGTTTTACAACAACTAAGCGAAGTAAAGAGTCACTCTTAAGGAGCTTGAAATCAAGAGATTAAGAAAGTTAAGCTAATTCAGTATTCTAAGTCAGCATTGAAGGGTGTTGAGGAGCAGCTTGTTGCTTTAAAAAAGAAGTCCATGACCTTCAGCAGAGCGAGTTGTCCTGGTCTCTTACATAACAAAAGGGGTTTCTTCAACAAGTCGATGCGGAAGTCAATAAGATCAAATAGGAGGTTACTATCATAGAGTCAACTGAACCTCTGGATGGTGCTTTTGCTAAGACCTTGCATACTTATGAAGAGGATTTAGTAATGGTTAGGAACGAACTAGAGAACTTGAATCCTTTCGCTTAGCCTTGATAGGATTGTTTGGCATCTGAGATGTTGACATTATTCTTTTGTCAAACATTTGGTTTTATCAATAAAACATGCCCATTTTCTCTTTTATTCCATTACTACTTGCTTCCTTTATTTTGTTGTTGTATATGTCCCCAGCAATGGCCATTTTATGCAATGAATTAGAACATAACCTATTACAAACTTGTGGCTGAATTTAGAGAATATCTAAGTTGCCTCTATACCTAAGAATGAGATCAAATCATAATGTAGTTCAAACACTTTGATTTATAAAAAGTAAAGCCATTCACAATTTATACTCTTGTGAGTTAGGAGTAACTTACAGTTTAGGCTTATATATTAAGGAACATCTTGATTTCAATTTAGTTAGACAATTTATACTCACATTAAGAAGCCTTTGAATTTAAATAGTTGTAGATAGTTTCAACTTATGTCTAAAAGTTTTTGAATTTGGAATTCGTAGACAGTTTTAACTCGTGTCAATGAGTTTTTGAATTTAAAATTTTGTAGATAATTTCAACTCATGTCAATGAGCTTTCGAATTTGAACAATTGTAGATAATTTCAACTCATGTTAAGAAGTTTTTAAATTTGAATTTTTGTAGGCAGTTTTGACTCAAGTCAAAGAGCCTTTGAATTTGAATTTTTGTAAACAATTTCAACTCATGCCATAGAGTCTTTAAATTAGAATATTTGTAGATAATTTCAATGTCAAGGAGCTTTTGAATTTAAATTTTTGTAAACAGTTTCAACTCGTGTTAAGGAGCCTTTAAATTTGAATTTTTTTTCTTTTTTTTTTTTTGAATGCTCCAAGGATCCTCATTTCTTTTTTATAAAATTTGATACCTTAAAGATGTCTTTCTTAGCTCTTTAATGCCCCGAATTTACTTTTTGGCATTTCTGCCTCCTAAACGAGCCAAGCCTTTGAAGATTGTCAATCGCATCAACTTCTTTTCAATTGTCAAAGGTGACAGGGGCATTTGCATATTCTTCTTTAAGCGTAATTTTCTCTTGGTGAGTGAGCTTCATAACTTTGTCTTTAAAAAAGAAGCACTCGTGGATCGATTGCCCAACTAGACGATGATATTTACAGTACTTAGGATTGTCAATCTTTCTAGCTTCTTTAGGTCACTTCAATTCAAGAAGTTTAATGAGATTTGCTTCGAATAGATCATCAAATATCTTTGAGACATCTAAGTCGAGAAAAAGGTAGGTTTTAGCTTGCATTTCTTCCAAAGATTACTTTCTCAACCTCTGAGGAGTTCCCTTTTCTTGTCTTTTCTTCATGCTTGGACAGATCTAGTGCATAATGCCATGGATTCCTTATTTGATATTTCTATAGAAAACTTGCCCCTTTTGTACCTTTCATATTAGAACTCTTGGACAAGTAGACCGACTTGTAGTCATGCTCAACTCTATATCATGAGCACATGTAGCTAGCTCTTCAAAAGTTTTAGGTTAAATTTCTTGAACGATGCATTGTAACCCTTAGTGCATGCCTTGTATGCATATCCTTATGCTTGAAGCCTCAAAAAGCTGGTCCTTGTAGTTCATGCTTAAGTTCCTCCAACGATTGATGTAATTGATGACTGGCTCATCTTTCTATTGGCAGATATTTGTAAGCTCAATCATGCTGATGGTCCTTCCCTTGATCCTTTACTTCCAGGTCATCAGCCCAATACAGAATATTCACTCAGCGCTCCTTTTGGGTTCTTCAAATTTATGTTCATGTATGATATCCTCTTGAATTTCATGCATAAACATGTTAATTGCTTCCCTAACTCTCTTTACACATGCCCCAGTCATTGGCCCAACTGAAACCTCCAAAAAATCCTCATAATGTTGATTTATATGTTGGTATACCTTGTTAAGCATGCTAGGTACAAGATAATTAAGATTTGAGTATATCAAAGAACTCTATGGAGGAGACCCTAATTTCAGCCAAGCCTAAGCACTAACTAAAAAATGTATTCATGACAAATACGTTAGACAGGAAGGTTATTTGTTCTATAAAATAAATTACGCATTCCACGGTGTTCATTGTGAGAGTTGCTAATTAGAAAGACTCATTGTAGAGGGTTAATGGGACACTTCAGTGTCACCAAAACAGTATTAATTTTACAAGAGCACTTATATTAGTCGAAACTGAAAGGAAATGTGGAACGAGTCGTGGAAAAATGCATATGGTGTAAAGAAGTTAAGTCCCATAGCATGGTATGTATCGTCCTCTACCTATCCCTTGTACTCTTTGAATAATATTTCTATAAATTTTGTCTTAGGTCTACCTAGGTTTAGGAATGACATAGATGCTATCTTTGTTGTCATCAATAGATTTTTCAAAATGGCTCACTTTATTGCATGTCATAAAACTAATGGCGCTTCGCACATAGCTGACTTATTCTTTAGAGAGGTGGTTCGTTTATATAGTGTGCCTAGGACTATAGTGTCTGATCGTGATGTTAAATTTTTAAGCTACTTCTTGGAAAACGATATGGGCTAAGTTGGGGACTAAACTAAAATTTTCTACAACATGCCATCTTCAAACTGATAGGCAAATTGAGGTTGTTAATAAAATACTCACTACATTATTACATGCTATTATTAGGAAAAAATTAAAGAGTTAGGAAGAAAATTTGCCATATGTCAAACAAAATATTGAGAAAAAGAACCAACAGTACTTGCAGCAAGCAGTAAGCAAACAAGGGAAGAAAGAAGGTAGTGTTTGAACCCAGAAACTGAGTGTGGATTCATATGAGGAAGAAGAGGTTTCCTGAGTAGATAAAGTCTAAATTGATGCCTCGAGGAGATGGGCCACTCACCACCAAATTAATTCCTCCTCCTTCACACAATTCTCCTTCATTAGATGGAACTTCCACTAATGGTGGAATGTTATCTTCATTATCATGTTCCTCATCAGTCACAATATCTCCGACCTCTATCAGCAACATAATTCTCTTGTTAGGACACGTCCATGTCATTCCCCTCCTCTTGAGAAGGAATTATCCTTAATTCAGTATCTTATTTATCTCCTATATCAAACAAACTCAAATAAAAACATTGAAAGTTGCGTTAATTCCATATTTACTTGGGAGCTCTAATATGACTTCTTATACATTAAAACTACAAGAGATCTCTCAACATTCAATGCTAGTCTCACATCCCTCACAGAAGCTAACATACACTCTTTCTTTACCTTTCCTCTCTCCTTTCTTTTTTATTCTTTTTCTCTCAATCCCTTTTTTCTTTTCTTCTTCCTTTCTAGCTCTAACTTAAATTGTTTTTACATGTACGACCGATCCTCATATACTTGCTTTGAAATCAATGGAACTAATGTGACCTTCTTGCCATGAAACATAAAGGAGTATCAAATGGTTAGCCTATTGTATATCATCTGCCGATCAAACTGCCAAGGCCTACCAAATAGGAGATGATAAGCCTACATGACCACATGTCACTTGATCCTTATACGTACTTATCTTAAATATCACTAAAATTTGTTTCGTTATCTTAACTTCTCCACTATTATTAAACCATTGTAATTTTTATGGCCTGGGATGATCCTTAGTAGGCAAGGCTAACCTCTCAACCAATGTCGTACTAGCCACATTCGTACAACTCCCTCCATCCACTATCAAGTTACACGTCTTTTCATTAATCAAGTATCAAGTATGGAAAATACTCTCCCTTTGTGCCTCATCTATCTCTCCTTCACTTGAGTACTCAATACTCTCATCACCACCAAATTAATTCCTCCTCCTTCACACAATTCTCCTTCGTCAATTGGAACTTTTTCTAATGATGGCATGTCATCTTCACTATCATATTCCTCATGAGTTACAATATTTCCAGCCTCTGTTAGTAGCATGGTTTTCTTGTTGGAACACTGCGTAGCAATATGCCCCCTATCCTGACACTTAAAGTACAAAATATCTCTATTTTGTGTGTCAAATGAACTAGAAAGGATAGGAGTTGTTACCTTAGGTGTTTCCAATTTAGGTGCAACCTAGCCTTCATGGCGCTCATCATGGGTACCTTGTCCTCCTTTCTAAGAAATGGTCAGTCAGATGTGTTAGGTTGGAATGTAAACACATGCCTCCTCTTCAACTGCTCCTCTACCTTAATTGCTTTTTGCATCATCTCTTCTAACTTCACTACATTAGATATATCCCGGTGCAATCCACTTAGAAAATGTGTAATGGTAGCCTCCCATCTTCCACAACATCTACTCAGATCATGACCATTTCAAACTCTTTATAATAATCATTCATACTCCGATTACCCTGTGTCAACATTTGCAATGGCTGATAAAGATCTCAGTGGTAATGACTAAGCACAAATCTCTTCCTCATGGTTACTTTCAACTCTGTCCATATACAAATCGGTCCCTCTCCAACTCTCCTCCTACTAGTGCACAACTGATCACATCATATAATAGCATAGTCTGTAAACTTTACTACTGCTAACTTAACCTTTTGACGCTCTGAGTAGTGGTGGCAATCAAAAATTGAATCACCCCTAAAAAGGTGGTAGTTGCAACTTCGCCCCCTTAGCACACGAAACAGAGATATTTTGTGCTGTAAGTGTTAGGATAAGGGGCACATTACTACCTAATATCCCAATAAGAAAACCATGCTGCTGACAGAGGCTAGAGATATTATGACTGATAAAGAACATGATAGTGAAGATGACATGCCACTATTAGAGGAAGTTCCATCTGATGAAGGAGAATTGTGTGAAGGTGGTGGAATTAATTTAGTGGTGATGAAAGTATTGAGTACTCAAGCAAAGAAGAAGATAGATGAGACACAAAGGGAAAATATTTTCTATGCTCGGTGCTTGATTAATAAAAAGACGTGCGGCTTGATAGTGAATGGAGGGAGTTGTACGAACGTGGCTAGCACAACATTGGTTTAGAGGTTAGCCTTGCCTACGAAAGATCATCCTAAGTCATATAAGCTGCAATGGCTTAACAACACTAGAGAAGTTAAGGTGACGAAACAAATGTTGGTAAGCTTTAAGATAGGTACGTATGAGGACCAAGTGATATGTGATGTAGTACCCATGCAAGCTTATCATATCTTGCTTAGCAGGCCTTGACAGTTTGATCGACAGGCGACATACAATGGGCTAATTAACTAATACTCCTTTATGTTCCATGGTAAGAAAATTCGCCTTGTGCTATAAAAGCAGTTAAGGAAATCGTGTTCCAATTGCTTCCAACTGTCGATGGACCCAAGTTCGAGATCAGTGTACCAGTTGAAGCCATTTTCTTTCAGTGATCGAACAAACCGCCTATCAAGTTGATCATTATAATTGCTAACATCACTGCATGTTTCAATGAAATGGGTAACATACTGTTTTGGGTTCTTTTTGCCATCAAATTGTCGGAATTTAGCTTTATTGATAGCTTATTGGCATCTTCAGGCTGTCAATCCTTACAGAGTAAGGCTTGGAGTATGTCAATATTAACTTAGGGCCTTTATCAAACTTACTTTTGATAATCCTTTCAATGAAATCTTTCAACTAATCAATAGGAATCAAATCATCAAAAGAAATTTGAAACTTCTCGACTACAGGCTTTTTCTGGCCATTAGGCGGCTGCTTAGTGGATGTCTTAGTCTCGTCTTGGACTACGGGTGCTTTCTCCACAACCCTATTAGCATCGGCAATGTCGAATTTGTTTATCAACTTAGAAATCCTCAATTCTTGCTCTTGGACACGCTTAGTAAGCCTTTCTATGACGATAGTCAATGCAGCAATTGCTCATCTAAATTTAAGGCATTGGTCGTTATTATAACTTGTTTGAGCTTGACAGAGGAAAAGATGAGAGGTAGAGAAGTCCCACTGAGCGTGCCAAAAATCTGTTGAACAAAATTCTTAAATAACAAGAAAATTCGTGCAAGTGGAATAAATGTGGATCAAACTAAATTTTTGTAATTTCTATTCTCTCACTCAAATCCTCTAATTCTTCTTTCAAAAACAATATTTTGAATATTTGAACAATTTTCAAGAAAAGGGTTTGTATTTGATCTTCTTTGAGGGTTGTTAAATCTTCAATAATGTTGATATTCGAGTTTAACACCACAACTTTAGATCAAATGTTGAATTTAGAAACTTGTGATGAAGAACGTCTTGAATTTAGTAACGAATTCCTTAAATTTAACGAAGAATGCCTTGAACTTCGTGACAAACTCCTAGAATTTGATGAAAAATACCTTCAATGTTCTTGAAAATCCCATAAAGAATTTGGAAAGAGCTTTCATTACTTCAAATCTTCAAGTGCTTCCACTCTCTAACTTCTGTCATCCACCTTCTTCTATTATGGGATTTAACTCCTATTTATAGTTAAAGAAAAAATTACAATAACTACATTATTTTGCTAAAGTGTCACAGTCTTATTAGTTGTCACAACTTGATGCCTATCTAAGTATTTAACCGATATGCTCAATCTTATTTTACAGTCTTCATCCTTCTTGCTTCTAACAAAATTTCTCTCATTGACATTATTAAGTTAGTCAATTAAAATATCAATTTTTTACTTATTTATTTTAAAATTTACTTATTTAATTGGAGAAGAGATTTTAATGTCTACACTGTGATTTCAATCCCCGGCAGTTGCAGATATCTCACTTCCTCCCAGAGCAGTTAGCGAATTATTCACAGTACACAATTCGTATTTTCGTCAACTACAGTAGCAGGCTGATTGGCAAGGAAAGATGACGTTAGATTGCTTTGCATCCCATGAGTTTGGATTACAATTCTGTTGATACTGCTGCATGTTTCATTGCCCTTCTAACAAACTGCTTCATCTTTTACTAAACACGATGCTAGGAATGGATGCTAACATTTCCATATGCCAAGATGATCCCCTTATTTTTCAGTTTCTGCATTTTTGGGCACTCTCAACTTCAATATCAATAGTGTTCCTACGAGTCAACCAACGAAGCTG
This sequence comes from Avicennia marina, assembly GCA_019155195.1. Classification (NCBI taxonomy): domain Eukaryota; kingdom Viridiplantae; phylum Streptophyta; class Magnoliopsida; order Lamiales; family Acanthaceae; genus Avicennia; species Avicennia marina. Next base: position 13,853,002 of record CM032753.1, read on the forward strand.
CCGCATATAAACCACAAAGGAACACATTAGGGAGCTAACTCAAGTAGATTCAATATGGTGTGCGAAGTATAAACTCGTTTGCTGACATTTTGTACAGTAGTGAACTAAACCAACACCCAAATACTGTAAAATTGAAAAATAAAGTTCCCGACACCTAAGTGAATAAAAATAACCTATGAGATTGAAGCGTCCGTTAATTATTTCACACTTCTCCGATGGCCAATGGAGGTGATTTTGATATCACCTCCCTACTTATGAGTCTTAAATTGTAGTCTGGGCTGATAGCTTTAGCACTTCTTTCATTTTGAGAATCGGTATCCCAGAAAACACTAGGTAAAAATCTTAGTTTCCCCACTCTCATTCATGGTCAAAGTGAAGCACCACAAAAATTCAACTTCCATGGCATGCAACCTTGTCCTGTTACTTCTAGACTGCAATAATGATCCATTTCAGTAACAAGGCAACGTCATCCTACAAATACATTAACAGATTGTGCCTGCAGAACACAAAAAGTATTTAGATGTGGAGGAAATTAGACCCTGCCATATTTTCAATCTAAAAATGGTGCTTCACATCAACCAAAGTAAAAATTACAAACATGATAAAACTTTTGACAAGGAAACAGGTAACCATGGGGAAAGACTTACACACTGTTTAAGGCACATTCAAATGTAGAAATTTTAACTTCCATTGGTATTTGATGATTTCTTCTTTTTCCTTTTGTGCTTAGGTTTCACAGCATCCTTTAATGACTCGGTTTTGCAGGTCTGTTCTCCAGCTCCTGCCGTCTCCTGTGATACAGGTGCTTGATCAGCTTCCCCAGGAGATTGATCCATTTTACTAAACTCTGTCTTTACATGTGGTAATACATCCATCTTCTTGGGGGTGGCCTCAGCTGCACAACATATAACTATTTGTTTTTCTTATCTGAACCATAATCATCCAACGAGAGTGGATCCAGGTACAAGTTTCTAGTTTGAAGTGCCAAAAAAACAAAACCGTTGTATACTTCATGTGAGACCATGCTAGTGGTAATTGATAAATTAGTTGCACAAGTGACACATCGTGTAACAGCAGTGGTTTCCTTTTTCCTTTAACCTATAATTATTAATGGCATGTGGTGCACTAAGGTACAAAAGATTCCTAGTGCCATGGCACACAGCATGGCATGCACCTTATTAAAGCAAGCCCAAAATTATATAAATAAATAAAACACATTTATACAACAAATAATTTCCACAATAATAAAAATACAAACAAATCTTACAAAAATAAATAATAAATACAAATATTTTTAACTTCTACTTTGAAGCAAACACTTAAATAAGATATTAGCCTCAGTTTATAAAAAAAGAAAGTTAAAAAATGTAATAAAAAAAATCCTAAATGAATTTTAATAGCATTGATTTTCGAAAAATTGAAACCACAAACATAAGGAAAAAAAATACTATCCAATAGATTTTCGACTTTCATAAAGCTTTATATATTTTTGACAATAGTGATAATAAATAAAACAAATAAGAAAATCGTCAAAACCAAAGAAACTTAATAAGAGAAAATAGGGAAAAAAAGAAAACCCTAAAGAGTATTTTACCTAGATTTAGAGAAAATAGTGGAGAACAATAAGAAAGGAACTTACAAATAAATAAATAAAAAAGAAAATGAAGAAATGAACCTACCAATAATTGAAATGAAAGAAAGTTAGAGGACATCGCAACGCAGACAAATACAACTTGTGCCAAGGCAAAAAGCACCTAGGGCACGTGCCTTATCAAAGTCCAATTCCATACCATAAGAATGGTGTTGGACTTGCATGTTAGTGCGCAATAAGCCATAGTAGGAGTCATAAATAAATTTGTTTTCACCTAAATAAAAGCATGCTTATTTCAAAATAGCCATTAAGTTGTAATAGAATATGTCATCCCTATGAAGTAGAGCTTTTACTAGTTTCTCATGTTGGTCAGCACTGACCACCTGAACAGGAGTAAAAAAGCAATGTCAACCAAAGCTAAGGACAAAATGATTAAAATTATTGTCTGCACTTGCAGATAACAGAAATTTAAAGATATAGCAGAGAAAGCAGGAGATGTTCATTAATATAAAGTTCGCCAAGCTCATTTTAAAACTGTACCACAGCACAAAAAATGCTTGAAAATCCAATGGCAGTTTATCATCCTAAAATCATTATTCATATTAAATCTAGGAATGTATTGTGTTAGATACAATATATTTTTCAGATCAAACATATCGCAGTTTTTCCATTTTAATTATAATATGCATCAGCCCATGAGCATAACACAAGGTCACAGGGAGAGTATTCCTCCTGAACAATTTTTGGGGGTCAGCAACTTCCATTTTATCTCTTATGTTGCCTATAACTGCTTTGAAAAATGCTATTTCACTTACCAAGTGGATCAAATTCATGATTTGACATAAAAGGGTGCAGAAATTCTGAGATAATGCAGATCTCTATAAGGAAACTAGAATAGCACGCCTTAACTAGTTTCTATGTCACAGAATTAACAATAAGAAAGTCAATAAATCTCACTAAAATTCATCTAGAAAGGGGACATATCTTTGAGAAGCAAATGTACCAATGTGGCGCTCTAACAAAGACCACAACACATAACTATAACATATTACCTTGGGAAGCCACAGACGCCTTCAATTCATCAGTGTTAACACCCTTGGAATATGGATGCCTGCAAAGGAAATATGACACCAAGAATAAAGAAACAGTCCTACAATCAATTATACAAGCATCATATTGCAAAAACAGCAACAATACTGAGCAAATTATGTGCTCTAGTACAAAAGAAGAATATCTACGGGTAAATGCACTCCAGTTCATGTGATGTTAAAAGTGTAAATCTGCATATAATTGTGTATATATATGCCACATGCACAAAAACACACACAATAGGCTGCACTCATACAATCCATTTTAATACCGAGGGAAATTTCAGGCAACTAAGGGAATGTGCATTTGATAAACTAATAAAAAGTCTGAAAACAGTTTGGTGCAAAGCTCTACCAACTAGATGGTCCACCAACGAATGTTATAGGTTTCTCATCCTCCAAATTGCTTCCATCTTTAGATGAATGAAATTCAATTTTCACGTCATTCTGATTTATATTGCTATCCTCTATCCCCAGTTTGGGCTTCTGCTTTTCCTGTGATGTATTTTTGGCTTCCTTCCAAGCAGCTTCTCTCACAACAGAATCAGGATGCCTTTTGATCTTTCTCAAAGCTCTTCCTGAGTCATACAACTCAACCTGCAGAAAACGGATGACAAATCTCAAGCAAAAGTAAATATCTCTAGAGCAATTACAATCTCTTCATACAATGCAATCCCTTTGTGCAATGTACATGATTCTTGACATGGCTTTAACCCAGACTGTTTTTCCTTGACTCTTCCAAAAGACAAGTGAGAAAAAACGCAAAAAATTTAGTTCATAGGCCAATTACAGTGGGAAGGGCGGAAGGGCGCAAAATACCAATAAGTAAAGAAAGTTCAAACAGCTATGCAGAAGTACTAACAGCTTTCTTTATTTTGCCCGTTATATCAGCAGCCTTCAAAGATGCAATCCTCAAGCATTGCATAATAACACTCTGTATGACACCTACTCCTCCAGCTTTTTGAATAGCACAGATATCACCATTTGTATTCAGGGTAGCAGTCAACCTTCCTCCCATAACACCCTCTTCAAAGTGTGATGGGTCAATAATCTAGCAGCATATGTAACAAGCAGAAGTAATGTATCAGAAAATGCAGCACAATGAAGACAAACAAAAGAAGTCCAATGTAAATAGTACTTATCTATGGTGTTCTTACCACAGTGCCCTCATCACCAATAAATGCAAAGGTTACAGCTATTGGGAGGTGGTGTACAATCAACGGGAGCGGTTCCCTCACCTGTCATAAGGCCAAAGTAAAAAACCTAAGCTCCAGAAATGTCATTCAGCCAGTGTAAATTAGACAACCCAGAACCCCACCTTATTTGTAAGATACAGTAATTTTTTCAATTATCAAGAATGCATCAAGAATACTTTCAGCCTTAAAGAACCTAAAACACATATAATGCATACTGCCTTGCATGATGAAAAAATCATCTACAATAAGAGAAGAACTAACTTCTGGTGAATGTACTATAACTTCCTGACCATCTTCTCCTCCCAATGAGCACTCCGGCCTTCTGAATGTCAAAAGAGCAGCCAAAGCAGCAATATTGGCAGCATCAACAAGATTTCTGTTCCCGATGAAAATAGAGATGCCAATCAGATAGCATAGGATAGCTAGAAGAGGCAAATAAATGGTGAATATTTTTTTATTTCAGCATTCATAATATTAGCGAAATATATAAATAATTTATACAAATTTTATACACATGCATGACTCACCCTCCATTGTCTAGAATGTGAATATCAATACGAATAGACCACACCCATTTCCCTGCAACAACACAAAGTGATTCCGTGTCCACTGCCCTGCTTTCCCTGTTTCACACTTCTCATGATTCAATGTAAAACACTTGAATGTTATGCTATTCTATGCAAGAAGCAGATTGAATCAAAAGACTAGATTAAAATTAAGTCCCATCACAATTAATCTGCATTTCACCTAGGCAGAAAATTTTCAAGCTCCACTTGTTTGAACTAGCAACGCATCAAACTGCTAAGGGAAAAAGAAAAAGCCAAACTGCATAAACAAATTGGTGCTATATTATACATTACCTCAACCCACGATCAACTATGCGTCCCAACTCCACAGCAAATTCCCCAGGACGACCTACTTCAAATGACGGATCAGCCATTGGAGAGAACTCAGTAAAAATTGCAAGAGTTCCTTCATTAGGGCGGTCCCGATAAGGTTGCACCAATTGAGAAGTCACAAACCCCATCACACAAGTTTGACCCAGCTGCACCTCTGATGACCCATCTTCTCTGTACACATAACATTATTTCAAGCCCCGTAACAAGATTCATATATACCCATTAGAGTATCCAAAAAATAAAAGAAATTTTCAAAATCATAAAAAGTTCGTAAATTGTCTTTTAAATCTGAAATTATAGGGGATAGCATAGCTGAGACTACGAAAAGCCAAAAATTAAGCAAAATTTTGGGAACAATGACAAAGATTGCATGCTCTTTGTCCTCCATAATTCCATTTTGTGTGTGGTAGAAGGAACACTACATGCTCCCCACTATACCAACATTTTGTAAAGCATCCATCAAATTTCTTTTCAGAAATAGTTAAAATCACCTCCATAATTTCCTGTGTTATCTACAACCATTCTTAAATCTTATAAGCATAGAATGGAAATTAGCAATATGATTATTCAACACTCAGCAAGCAGCAACAAAAAATAGAAGTCGGTGCAAATGACACAAAGTTTCTGTTACCATCTCTTTCTTTCAATGCTCCTTTAATGCTCAAGACTGAAATGCAACAGGCATCAGAATCCCAATGGCAGCGTAAATTATTCCATACAGAGACAAATTATTTTTAAAAAAAATTATTCAGATATCGTCCCATAGCTAAGCATAAGTGTCAACACAGCGAACAATACCAAGCACAGGAATTGTCATAACTAGTAAAACTGCAATACATGGCGAGTGCTCCCAGCAAAAGCTAGTTTCCCAGAGTTAAGGGGCAACGCCGACAAAAGGCAGAACAATACTGAAGCATGTTTATTTTTTTGCCGTAGCAGAGTTATCGAACGCAAGCATGCAAATTTCTTGCATGATAGATAGTTAACACCAACCCAGTGTATGAAATTAATTATCTTCAAAACAAAGAAAAAGAAGCGGTAAAACAACAATCTTGAACCCCCAAAAGATTACAGAATGGCTCACATAGGAAAGAATTAACCGCCCAAAAAATTGTAGATGACAAATATTTTGAATGGCGTCGAAAATGCTTACCTACCAAATTGGATTGTCACGTTTCGGTAATCAAAAGGCCCACGGCCATCGATTCTAAGGTCGGAAAGCAGCGTTGTCTCGATGAACTTCTTGTCATTCACTGTCATCCGCCACGAATTAGCCAATCTCGGCTCCATTTATGTAGCATCTACTTCTGCAAAAAACAATAAAACGGCGTTCTTGAAGTGGCCAACAAATAATCATCAGGAACATATGTAAATACCTTCCCAAGCAAAAACCCACTCCGCAATGCCCTAAAACTCGTAATTACGGTCCTAGGGAGTACCTGGGTAGCGAGCCTGTCGCTAAGAAAAGCACAAGGAGAAAGGAGGGAAACAAGAGGGTTGCTGGTACCCAGTTAGGGCGTTAGGGTTTTTGATTGATCATCGTCTGAGCGGGCTCTCACGGGTCAGCCCATTGGGTTCTTTACAGACGTCTGCCTCAAAGCCTCATTTGGTACAGTTATAAACAGTGCGAGTTAATTGAACGGCTGGACTCGACCTCAATTCGAGCTCAATTATGACCAAGTCTGAAATCAGCAAAATTCCTGTTGCCTAGGTGTCGATCGGAAATATACTTCAATTTATTTTTAACAATCAAAAATATATTTATTATTATTGAAATGTACGCAAATTTTTAATATGAAGAATTTGGACATAATGGGTCTATAGTTGGATCAAGAATTACATATTGACAAATAATAACTATTCCATTTCTTTCAAAACTATCGTCTTACATCCTAACCTACTTGTAAAATTGTGTTATTTAAACTATGCATATTTTTATACTTTTTAAATTTTTTTTGATATTTTTATAACATTTTACACAGTATTAAACAAAAATTGTAGATTCCAATGCGATGCCCATCTTCATATTGGTGAAATATTCTACCAAGATTCCTCACACGACTAGGAATGTTAGTCAACCGAGTTGCTCAACTCGACTCGATTGAGTAATTCAGTCAAAACTTGACTCGAGTTCAACTCGAATTGATATAGTTATTAAGTCAAATTCGAGTATTTCATAAAGATATTTGAACTCGATCGAGTAGCTCGAGTTCGATTCTTTATTTTTATTTTTATTTTTTTGCCAAACATAACTTATACTCTGCAATACACTTAACTCGAGCTCAAACTCGGTTTGACTCGGGCTCGACTCGATAAATTTGAACCTCAAATCTAGCGAGCTCGAGTTCAAGTTGTAAAGCTTTATTCGAATTCATCAAAAATTACCACTCGAGTTCGATTCGACTCAATTCCATTTCTACACATGACAATCACATGTCCTTTAAAATTCGTTAACTTAAATTATCGCGTGATCGTTACACGATGAATCTTAGCAAAATATTTAATTAAGGATGATCAAAATTGGATATCAAGCTAAAATATGTAATTTTCATGTAATATAGGTGATGAAATGTCGAAAAATAATAAAAAAGAAAAAAGAAAACATACATAATTCGGGTGACACAAATAATAACCAATAGTTGAATTTGAATAGTAACTTCAAGTTGACAATTATTCTAATTCAAGTGAAATTAAATTTATAATGTCCGAAGAAAAAATTAGAACTCAAAATTTATATCGATTAAACTTGGAATATTTTCTAACTAAATAGAAATTTAAATTTCAAACGTCATAATGATCATTAAGAGAACTAATTTTAATGGCGACCCAAACTTCTACCTAACTTCTTTAAATACATGTTGAATATTGACCAAGCAAAGTGTGTTCTTTCTTCCATTTATAATATGAAAGCCCTTATTTACAAGTCGTGAATGATCAAAAACAACTATTACAGTATCCACATCGGCAGACCAAAGCCCAAATAATGTTTGCATTCTTGTATCAAGTAAAATTACAAATAAAATGCAATATAAAATTAAATTATTTCAGTCAATGAAATTATTTTAAACATATAATTTATCCATAATTGGCTCTTCTTGATTTTGTTTAATCAAACTACACATCCCTGGTCAAGAAACAACAATATAAAGCTGCAACTAGGAATTAACATTCCATTATCAATCAAAAAATGAAACAATTTGCAATAAGTGTCCAAAAAGTCAAATTCATCACCCCATTGCGTGCCCCATGCAACTATATTCATATAATATTGTTAAGCGTGAGATTTTAGAGTATTATTGTTGGCAGGCCATGTTTAATTATTAAAACAATTTTAATTTTTCTCATTTTTCTTGATTTATTAATGTTATATTTTGATTTCATTTGTATATTTCTTTATATTTATCTTACAAAATTTATAGTGTAATATATTCTTTATATAATTTTATTTTCATCATTAATTTTATAGAAATTAATGATTTTATATTTTATTAGTAACCTTAATCTTTTATTACCATTTTATGCCATTTACTTCTCCATTCCCTATCAACATAATTTTATAATCATTACAACATTACTTTCTTTTACCTTTTCATTTCTCTCCTCTTACTTGATTTAGTCATGTTCTATTTGTTTTTTTTTTTAAATTTCATTTCTCATTCATTCCTTTACACCCCTTTTACAATTTTTGTAACATAATTTTAATTTTTGTATAATATTATTTTTTAATAAAACTACCAAAAATAATGATTTTATATTTTATTATAGTAATATTATTCTATTTTTCATCTTGTATAAGTTATTTTCTCCAATTATCTATTAATATAATTTAATTTTCATTACAACAATATGTAATATAGTTCAAAATATATATATATATATATAATGAAAATAAAACTAAATCTGATGACATTGTATACTTTGAGATTTTACATGCATGGACGAATCGTTGAAATATAACAACTCATCGTCATATCATCATCATCGTCATCATCGAAATAATAATAATAATAATAATATGGGATCTTTTGAATCCAGATGCTATTGTTAGTAGAAGATTCTATCGCCCCACATGGTTGTGGGTGCACCCCAGATTCCATGGATCCACACTCCACAAGAAATTAAAAGCGCCAGTCAGTTTATCATTCCATTGGGACCCTATCGTTTTTCTTTCTTCATTAAAGAAATTTTAAAAATTAATGGCGCTTACAGGGCTCGGTAATAATCTAGCCATTCATTCATCCAAAGTTCGAGATATTAGCTGGCTATCTTATGTGCACACTATTCCTCCGAACTAACTCATTTTTTTACAAAGAAAATCTAGAAAGAAGCTCTTTAATCATGGGAACTTTCTCATCATGTTTGTTTCAAGATTTTAATCCCTTGACACCTCATCAAAAATTTTATGTAATTCAATCATATTATCCAACTAAATTTCTCTTTAAATTTCAAATTGAAATCATTAATTTCATTATATATACTCAAGTATAAAATATTCAATCTTTATAATTATTTATAATCAAATCAATATTTATATATACACACACTCTCGCATTCATTATATATATATATTTACGCCATAAAAGTTAATTATTATCTATTATACTATTACAACATCTAGTTATTTTTATATTTTTATATAATACAAAAATTCAAATAAATTAAAATTTCAGTTATTTCCATCTTTCACTGGAACCATCAACCAAACATATCCACCATAACGAAGAACGTATGTGCATTGAATTTTAATTAATGGTAAAAATCAAGCATAAAAGAAATGGAAAATATTGTGGAATGAAAGGTTATGAAAATTAATGGGAAATATCAAACATAAATAAAATGGAAATTATTGTGGAAAGGAAGGTGAATAAAATCAACCATCTCAGATAATCCAAGCCAATCCCCTTCTTTCTTTTCTTGAAAAAACAAACCTCGAGCACTTGATTGATATGACATGAAAAGAAAACCCACAGCTCGGGTCATATCAACTTTACACAAAAGGAAGTCAGTGATAATCCTCACTCATCCCATAGTTGCCATTACTTGCGAAGTAATTCAAAGACAGACGTCACAAGAAAACAGGAATTTTGTTTGTTTTGACATGTATTTTTAAATATTTTTATTTTTAAAAATTATAAAAAACTATAATAAAAAATATAATAATTAAATAAATATTTTTAAGATTTATAATTTGAAAACAAGCCACTAATTCGCTTTCTAATAAAATACAGAGAACCACAGACTAATGGAATCAGTCACCTATGCGACCCGTTACTTCATTGTTCCGTCACTTTGATTTATGGAATTTCCTCTCCAGTGGGGTCATGAAAAAAGTGAATCTAATTCTTTGATATCTGTCTGTGCTGGTTACATTTTCTATCATACGGACTTGACCTCAACCAAGGGGGAAGCTCTTGCCCCAGTTTACCCTTCCTCGTTCATTAACCCCAAAGCAGATAATTAATGGTGGCCACAAAGGGTCATCAGTATTAGGTGGGAAAAAGGTACCTCCTAAAAAGTATGAAATCCCATGCCATCTGACATCTGTAATTGATCAATTGGCTTTGTTAGTCAATAATTAATTGTAATATTAAAAATTCAGTTTGACAGCAGTTAAGCAGCCCCCTCCAGTCTCAACAACTTCACCATCAATATTACCATGAGAGTTGACAAAAAGGGCATCAGATGATTTTCAGAACAAGCTGTTGTAATCCCCAGAACCTGCACCAGCAATTAACTGTCCTAACCATGGACAAGGAGCACCTCAGCCTCACGCGCGAACACATAAACCTCTCCATTTAATATGTCAGATCTCTTTACCCTTGCAAGGGGTCAGCAGCAGATTTTTGTTTGAGTGCAGTCGTGTACTTGTGTCCTTTTTCCAGTTTTGTAGTGTAGTCTTTTCTGCTATGGCCCAAATTGGACGCAAGGAACTGCACGGAATCAAAGCTTGTCCATTATTTTATTTCTGCACTTTATTCAGGAGGAGTTTAAGCAGCAAACCCATGCCCACCATCTCTCCCATATTCTGTCTCTGTGTGGTCTTGTCTTTAACATGTAATTTTGCTTCTGATAGTGATTCTTGCTATACGCATCAGTATGTGAGACGCTGTAATCAGAAATTTGAGCAGAAAAACAATAGATTCTGGGAATTCAACGAGCAATCCAGCACTTGGGTTGAGGTGGAACTGCCTTATGACCTGGTTTCTTGCATCAATGATAACTGCACGGTGGTGGACTCAATCCGAGAATCAAAACAGAAGGGTGATGACCACCATAAAGAAGGAAAAGCGGATGTTTTTGCACAAAGGGACATCTCAGAAAGGAAGGCCGATGATGCAGGAGGACAGCAGAACAGTTCTCATGCATATCTGCCTGTGAGGAAGAGAATTTCTTTGACAAGAATGTCTGAAACATCCATTTGGATCACCGGCGCAAGCGGGTCATTATATGAGAGGTTCTGGAATGGACTGCAGTGGGTGATTGCACCCCATGATATACCTCTATCTGCAGGGTATGCAGTTTCAGTGTTTATTGTCAATCAGACAATTCTTGCTCTATCTGAATCAGGGCTATTGTATCAGGTAAGGTTCTCTAAAGGGGTATTCATCTTCTTATTCTTTCTTGTATTTGTTATTGCTTTTTCGGATGAATTGATGATTAAGGGTTGTATTGGGGGTGTTCAGTGATTAGAAGTCAAAGTGTGATTTTAGCTTCTATTGTATAAAGACATGAAAAGATTTATTTGCTTCAGACAGAATCTTAATCTGATAAGAGGAAGTTTAGGATCTCATATGGTTCAACGATGTTATTAAGCCCTCCCCCAAATTCGAAGAACGCTGAATAGAGAGAGGAGTCAACTCAAGGAATTGCTTGTCTGCTGAATTGTTCTACTGTTGAATGCGAATGGACTAATTCAACTGATGGTGGATTAACTGTGTGCAAATCAATTTAGATGCAATTGACTGAAGATTCACAGCCAATCTGGGTCGAATTCCTGCCGGAATTTGATAAGGGCACAACTAAAGAAACAGTTCAAAGTTCTGCAGTTCAGCTTTCTTCTGGGCTTCTCTCAAATGACAGGGAGTGAGTAAAGTAAAATTCGTTTTCTTCTACTTTCATTTACCCACAGAAAAAGAACAATATTAAGGCCATATAAATCCCTGCTAATCATACCTTAATATTTCTGTATAATACTCAGGAGATTGTATTTCTGCACCAAGAATGGGCTACTGTTGGAACTTCGGGAAGTTGATCCTCCAAGGTGAGGCTGATAGTGCTACAAAGGCCATCCACAAATCTGATAACAATTTAAAGTATAGACACAATTCATTGGGCCATCTAAGCATCGCCTTTTTACTTGTGTGGCTAGGTGGGCAAATCATGGACGGCCGCCTGCGGCAATTCTTGCAGGAGTAACAGAGGCTGCTGTAATCAAACCAGGGCTTCTCTTTACTGTCAGGTGAGCAAGTACTTTATCTGCCAAGGCAGAATTTTCGTCCGTAACGATTTGATTGATCTATTGGGAGTAATATAATGTGCCTTTTTCTCTCAATTTGGAGTTCACATTATGTCACAGTGCTGCAGGAGATCTTTATGAGTATGATCAGATGGCAAAGCCTCTGTGGAAGAAGCATATACATCAAGAAGCATTGACAAATGATGCTTCACTGGCATCGTTCAGGCCATGCAGTTTACGTGGACTAGTTGGAACTCACTCGGTGTCTCTCTTCCTCTTGAGTAAGGTAATATCTGGACAATTATGTATTTCTCATACTCAGAAGATCTTAAACATAGCACTGTCTTATGGTATGAAAAGGAAAAATATTTTCCAGCAAGCACACACTTCACCAAGATTTTTCTTTCGCCCAAATCACTGAACCAAGGTGGCCTTTTCTCTGTTGTTTTTCAAATGTTTATCCAGTTAGGAGCAAACTTTCATCTTCACTCTTTCTGCTTCAGCTTCTACAATAGCACAGTTGCTCAAGTTACCTTGTGTGCAATTTCATATGACGCAGGGAGGCCAGTTGATTGAAAGGCGGCTCAACCAAAGGAAGTGGAAATGGGTGCTTCATGGAAATCCCAAAGGCCATCCATTGACCTCCATCACCTGCATTTGTCGAGATGAACTCAATGAGAATCCAAACTTACTGTTTGTTACAACGGCAGCTGGATTCGTTTTTGAGTATCACATTCAAAAGCTCCCAGGTTTAGACATTTTTCCATTGTTAAGGTCTTTCATGTCTCATCATCCATGCATTTCAATCAGCTTCAAGGTTTCATCCCTTCACAATTCACATGCAAACTTGGGCTAAGCTTCCTAATTCCTTGTCTTTTTTCTAAGGCAGGTGGTTCTCAAGATCACCCTGTTGAGGAGAACTGGCTGAATCATGAACACCCACCGCATTCAAAAGTTGCCAGAGGTGTTCCAGGGCTGCAATTGCAAGTGGGGAGAATTATCTTTGCCTTGGATGATGGTAGGCTTGGAGAGCTTCACTTATCTGGGCTTGGCGGAGAAAACTTAGGGCCTAATGCACCTGTAAGCACCAGGAGAAAATCTTTGCACAAGTATGTTTGGTCAGTTTTAGATGCCCCTGAAACTGAAGGATGGAATGCTGAGTACTGCACCGAAGAACGTGGACCATCAAATTGTATCTTAGGCACAAAAGATGAAGCCAGTGAAGTATCAACTTCAAGGTGGAGAAAGGACAGCAGAACACAGCAGAATTACTTGTCAATTGCCGCTGCAGATGGCAGTTCATCTGTTTCAGTTGAAGAGCATTACAGTATCCCAGACAAGTCGATCAATAAACTGCTCCGCCTCAGACTAATGCAGGAAGGAAAATCATTCTTCCTCATAACAGACAACGGTTTGACATTTGAGTACTTGAACACTGAGAATGCATGGTTCTGGTTGAAGCATGAGCATTCAATGGGAATGGAAGGCGCTCTTGGAAACTACAATGGCAGCTTGTTTATGGTTGATCAGCATGGGAGTGTGCTTATCAGAGAGAGAAGCAGCATTGATATAGGATGGATCAATTGTAGTGCCATGAGGAAAGGTAGGCAGGTGGTCAGTGGTCCACCTTGGGATGGTATACCAGGACAAGCACCAAGAGCTAAACCAGAAGATGCAATTTTCTTTGTGAGCAGAAGCGGGAGGCTCTTACAGTTCACAGTAAGTAGATAACAGTGAATCAAGTAAGCTAAATCATGCAAGAAACTGGTGGGCTTCTCATATGCGATTTGATAAATGTGTTTTCACTTTAAACAATTGTGCAGGTAGCACTGAGGAAGTTCAAGTGGAAAGACTGCAGAAATCCTCCAGGCATGAAAATTGCAAGCATAGTGGATCAAGAAAGGTTCAGGGAAAACGTGGTGTTTGTTGTTGGGAAGAACGGTCGGTTATACCAATACAACAAGGTTACAGAACTGTGGCACGGACACTACCAATCCCAACACTTGGTTCTATCAAGATCGCCCGGAACTGCCATGAGGCCATCTCTGGAATCACTCAGGGGCTCTCTTTTCATGCTGTCGGAGGATGGTGGGCTAGTGGAATACCGGTGGAGTTCTACGGATGGATGGAACTGGATAGAGCATGGATCGCCCAATACCAATGTGACCCTGGCTGGGGCACCTGGACCTTGCTTTGGAGGAAATGAACTGTTTTTAATAGGTTCGGATGGACGTGTGTACCTAAGGTACTTGGAGCAAGGGGAGTGGAAATGGAGGGATTGTGGATTTCCTTACAGTGTTGACAAGAACGAGAAAGATGGAAATGATGAAATTTGCATCGACCAAGAATCAGCAGCTAGCTTTGAGCGTATTGAAGGAAATCCCAGGGACATTGATGAAAATTGTGACTCCGAGGTTAGTGCCCATCTGCACGTCGAGCGTGCGTGCCAGCTAGCTTTGCACGTATTCTGAATTTTCTGATCATGAAGATTACTTTGTGAGCAGGTATCGTCTACACGACCAATTCCATTTTCTGAAGATTCGGTCATATTTGAGTTGCAAGACGGCCGGGTAAGTTGTTGGATTAATACCCTTTTTTTTTTTTTTTTATGGTTTTCAAGCTAGCTACTCGAATGCAGTAAATTGATTGCGCTTAATGTTCAATAGAATGAAATGTTATGGCAAATAATATCTCAGTGATTTAATTGCAGTTGGCAGAAATGAGACGAATGGAGAACGAGAATTGGGTATGGTCACGCACAATCGGAACGCCAACAAGCCCATGCATGGCCAACTTGTGGACATCGTTGGCATTGTGATAGCTAACGTACGTAGAAAGAAACACAGCGTAGAACAGGCAATTTAGATAAAAACAACCAATAATTTAAAGCATAGGACTTTTATCATTTTGAATATTCAGAACCACTGGGCATGTACAGTACTAAGAATACATAAATACATCAAATCTTTTTCATATTTCTCTCTTCACAAGATTGTATTATTCTGATAAACGAGGATTTCCGCTGGTAGATTACTATTTTCAACTACTGGAAAAGACCTAAGTCACAGCTGGGCATCCTGGGTAATAATAAAATAAAAACTTTAAAAAAATAAGCACCGGGTCAGGATTCCATGCATGGTTCTGGTCCAAGAATAAAGGTCTGCAAATAGTTTCACTAGAGTGTTAGACCACAGACGAACAGCAACACAATTGAAAAGCATCATCATCGCAGAGCCTTGTATATATCAAAACATGTAACGGATGGAAAGAAAGTACATATTCTAATAAAAAACCATACATATTGTTAACAATTTGCTAGATTCACAACTGCATAATCCTAAATCAAAACCACAAAAACCCTCACCCCAAACCCATCAGAATCTTCTCCTTGGACTCCTAGAGCGATGACTGCGAGGTGATCTGTAGAAAAATTCATGAAATGGACAAATTCAAGACATGAAACAGCATCAATGCAATGAAACTAGATAAGAAGATGTACATAGCCTATAGCTTGTCCCTGTACACCATCCGTATTACCAATTAGAGGTTACTGTTCTAATGAAGGCATTTCTTAGTAGCCTTCCATGGAGAATAATGCTGTCCATAAAATATGATACATCACATTGCCATAATTTCATAAAGATATAAGATCTATACATTCATCAGCACATAGATTATACAAATGCATATGGATGCAGCCTGTAGAGTTGTTTATTAAGGATTCTGCATGATCAGCTGTTTATGTTCTCAATCTGATATTGATTTGCCATGTTTGTTCAATAGCATATGTGACCTGTCAGATATCCATGTTTTCAATCCCCAAATTACTTGGGGCATACCCAAGAAATTCCAGTGTTCATTTTGACAATCTTTTAAGATTCTGTTTTGCAGGGTTAACCCCAACAAAAACATGGTGCTTTAACTCTACCAGAATATGTACTTTCAAAGTTCAGTAGTCATGTTTATTGACAGAAAAATATGCAGGACGATATGTAAATTCATGAGTACCTTCATTCCCTAGTTCTACAACGACCTTAAATTCAAGTTTGAACATTTGCCAGGACATACTAATAACATCATTAAAAAAATGCAATTTTTTGAGAATGCTCACCTCCTCCTCATGTTCCTTCTTCTGAATGGACCTTTGCTGAATGCCCAGTCAACATTTGTGGTCTGGGTGAGCAGTTCAGAACCGTCCATTTCATTTATAGCTCTTTGTGCCTCATCAAACTTCTCATATTCAATTAGAGCATAGCCCTAGAAGGCAACACAACATATTTAGCAGGCAGAAGATGAATATCTGAGAGCAAGTAACAGACAACATGCTGCAAAGAAACATCTCAAGAAAACGAGAGAAACAAAGCCCAAAAGAATAAAGGAGAACTCAGGTCTTAGTTAGTAAAACATTACTCTCTACCTTCCTCTTCCCACGAATGCAATTAGGAAACAGTTTCCATGTTCAGAGCATTTCCCTCACTACCACTCCTAGATATTGTGATTACATCAGAAACAGAAGCATGCCAATTTGAAAAGTTCAAGAAATTGATAAAGTGTGAGAATAAAATGAAGTAAATGCCCCAAATCTTCTTCATACACATGAAGTAATGTAGAATGAAGCAAATGCAAGACCCAAATGGGAAACATAAAATTAGGATTGGCAAAATTTTTTACTAAATATGCAAAGGAGCATATATATCAAAGAGTTTGAGCAATGACCTTAACATAAGAAAATTTGGCTTTTCATTCGTCATTTATTTAATCAATTTAGTGCCCTAAGAGGGTACTTACTGAACAGAAAACAAAATAAAAAGAAAAAAAAGTAGCATCATCATAGTAACCATTCTACGTACCTTGACAAATCCTGTTCGACGGTCAAGATTCAAGTGTAAATTCTTTATCTCTCCAAATTCACCAAATGCATTTTGTAGATCATCCTCTTGCGCCTCTTCATGAACTCCAGTAACTAGAATAATCCATCCTTCAATAGCTACACCATTGCAGTAACAATTAGAAACTCCAGTAATATTCAGTATCCAGCTGCAATTTCTCTAAACCGGACAACAATACACCATATAATCCAAAATGCATCCACAATTTTTATTTGGTGTTTAGAAGATGACTGTGTGAAACACCAGAATGAATTTTCAAAATACAATAATACAGCAAGAATTTCTCCCATCAGAAAACTCAGTAACAACTGTCATTGTTCTCATTCTCAAGCAATTTAATTTTCTCTACACTACTACATTCTTGATTGCTAATAATAAAATGTGTCCCAGAAAAAATCACAGAGCTTTTCATTTTTTCAGAACAACTACAATTCCTTATACCTGAACAGGGGTTAGAAACACAAATGCAGAACAGAACCAGAACAATTAACGACCAATTCTATAAACATCAATTTTTTTCAAATAATTTTTATGCTCTTTATTATCATGGAGTACTAATAAGCAATAATCAGATACTTGTTCCATGAATTTAAGGTAGTATAGTAAAACCCTGGAAAATAGCTTATGAAAGACTAAATTCAGAACCTGATGTATAAAAAATTGATGAGTTGATGTCGTTATTATCAAAACCTTAAAACTCATCCAAACTAATAAAAAAAAGAGGAGGAAAGGCAACATGAGGAAATAGTTGCTCAAATTACCCCATTCTCCACTCTTGACCATTTTCCAGAATTAATTAATCCGAGATATGCGTATAAAATTACGAAATGCAAGTACAATCAATGCATTATTCAGGGTCAACATTTCTTCATCTTTCTTTATCCAACTAAAGCTTTAGCGCATTATGAATACATGAAACCAAGTGATTAGGATTTAAAAAAACAGTAAAACAAAAATTTAAATGACCAATGGTTAGGGTTTAGACACTGACATCGTTCTGGGCCGGGGCCACCTTGGGAGTCGAGGGAGTCAAAGCGTGCAGACATGCGAACATTGCGGTCGGCTTCAGCAGCTGCCTCGTCACGGAACCCGCGGCCCTTAGTCTTCTTTGGAGCCGATGACGAGCCACCGCCAGTGATGGCGGACTTCAGCCGAGGAATAGTAATTCGATTCGGCGAGCCATCACCGACGTCCTCATCCATGAGATCATCGTCCTCCGGCTCGAAGTCTACCGCCTCCGCTTCCGCATTCGCCATTGACGCCTATCTGTTAGACCTCTGCAATTTTCCTTAGGGATTTAGGGTAAGGGTTTCGAGGAAGGTCGAAACTTGGCCGCCGTGAAATAGAAAATTCTCATCTTATTGTTAGGCTATGTTTGGATCCAAATTTGGATCATCTAAATCATTTATTTTTATTTTTTTTTATGTCTTTTTCTTTTATTTTTTAACACTAATCTTAATTTTTCGTGTCAAATTTTTATCATTCAAACATTATTTTTATTTTAATTAATATTAACATTATAATTGTTTGATATTCATTAATTCGAATTGTCATTATTATAAGTAAATATCTAAGTAAACTTTAAAATAATATTTTATTATATATCATTATCTTTTATTTAAATGTAAATTTTGAAAATTGATTTCAAATCAAAATTTCAAAAATTCACATTCAACCTAAATTTTAAAAATCGAATTTTAAAAATATCTATTTATTTTTTGTTTTATTTAATTTTTAATTATTTTTATTGAATATGTATATATGAATAAGAAAAATTAAAAAGAATTAAATTTTGAAATAAAAATTTAAATATCTTATTTTATTAAAATATATGAAATGAAAATTAAAAATAAAATATTTTATTCAAGATTAATATTTTATCATTGTTTATAATTAATACTTTATTTATAAAAGATGTTTTATTTAATTTAATTATTTCTAATAAAAGTTCAGAATAAATGAAATCTCTATTTTATTATACTTTTAAAAAATTATTTTTTTTGAATATTAAATAACATGGAAATTTTATAATCACGTAAAAAAATAAAAATATAATTTAACAACTGGAAAAACTATATTTTTGTTAAACCAAATATGAATATATATATATATATATATATATTTCTGGTAAAAACTATAAATATATTTACAATTGAACCAAATTAAAAAAATTTTAAAATTTTCTCCATTTAATGATATGATAAAAGTTTCAAATGATACAAATGTTTTAATCAAAATTTGTATTTTATTTCATTTTACAAATCATTATAAATAATTTAAATAAAATAGTTATTCAAAAATTAATATTTTTATTATTCAAAAGTAATTTTTATTTATTAAAATGTTTTTTTGTCAAATATTTTTATTCAATTCAACTATTATTATATATAAAGTTAGTATTAAATAAAAGACGTGTAACAAAATTAGAAAACACTATTTAAACATTTTTAATATTTTATTATTATAAATTTAGTTTTTAAATGTTATTTCAACAAGGAAAATAAAAAGTATGTGAAAAAATTTTGAAAGATTATTCTCTGTAACACTGAATAAAAACTTCAAATCAATAGGGCAAACAATATTTTTAGGGCTAGATTTTATATTTGATTATAAAACCAGATTTTACATTTGTATAATATAGAACTAATAGAATAAAAGATATTAATTGTGAAATGAATAATTTTTAAAAAATATTTTTTCTAATTTAAATAATATACTATTCAAGAATAAAAAAAATTAACTTAGAATTTTAAAATCCGGTTAAAACATTAATCATTTATGTTTTATTGAATTTAGTTGATAAATTATTTACGTTGTAATATATATTTAAGTTAGTCCACCATAAAACTTGTTTAATCAATGCCATCTTCTTTATTAAATAAAAATATGCCAACCAAATAATTTAACAATTCGTTTCATAAAATACACGCACATTAGTTTTCAAGAAATTCGTCAAATAAATGTCAGACCACCTTATTTTCCATTCAAGTTGGAAAAATCCATAATCTTAGGCATAAAGCAATATGGTTTGGGTCTGGCATGATCAATACTGGGCCTCTAAAGCAGCATCTTTATAACTTGACAACTAGTTATTGTTGAGTTCTTATTTAAGCTCAAAAAGTAGCAAACTTAGGTTTGAAAAATATTTTAAAATCAAACTCAACTTCCATAAAATTTAAAATATTGTCTAAACTAATCTAAGTTGAGGAGTTTAATCCACCGTGTGTGGAGTAGTGTAACCCTTTAGAAGATTGGAAGACATTGTTAAAACTGTTCCGTGATGAGAAAAACTGTAATTACAACAATTTTTGTCCCTTAAATTAATTAGTTAAGTGCACATTTATCTGGCATCTATACCATATTATCTTTTCATTAAGGCTTTTTTATTGCTCAAAATTAAATTACATAAATACCCTTTATTATAAGTCCTTTTACTTTTTTTTTAAAAATCTTTTTTGCTTCTTTTTTCCACTATCTAATTACATGGATTTATATTTGACACTGAAAGTTTCTCTCTCACCAAAATTTTTAATCTTTCTTTATGTTGCTATTTTTCTACTTTTAACTTACACTGTACACATTAGTTTCCAATACTCCCTCGTTTGGTCTCTGTCCCTCTATCCTGTCCCGTAAATAAAGTTGTGACACGTGTATAATTTTATCACTTTGAATCAATCGTTTAATAGCTCAAGCCGAATGGTTTCCTAGCTCCCATATGAGCTGCTAACTCTAAAAGTTACCATATGCCCAAGTTCATGAGTCATGATCAAAAATAATTTTCCAGAAAAGAACAAAAGCTTGCTTCAAGAATGACGAAAATGGGAGAAGCTGATCCAGGAAGATTGTTCTGATGGCACCAGTGTCCACAACAGGCACTGGGCCGAAACAGAAGACCTGACCCGTCGCATTTCTAAATCAAACAAAGAAAATCGACAAACTCGACCGCGGAAGCATATGACAACTTTCGAAAGGGGAAAATTGTGTGCATGCACTATAGATTCTCCTGCTGCTCCTCATCGAACACATAGCTCAGCTGCTTGCTAATGTGACAGTACTAGTGCGTGGATAGATTGCATGTTGTCAATGAGCATCAATTTGGTATTATTTTGGAATGTTCGTGGCATGGCGACATCATATCTTTGGGAAGACTCTTCACTAAAGGTTCTTGGGCTTGACGGAAAGTCGAGATGATTAACTTTGAAAAGAATAATCCAAGTTGAGTCGCATTGGTGATGAAGCTTGATACTGGTGCATATCAGTTCATAATTTTACTCCATTCAGGTACAAACAAGAATTAAAACAGAATCAAGGTCTTGCTAGGAAATGTTTGTATAAATTCATATTTTTTTTAATGCTCATTCAAACCCAGAAAGTTTCATTATCCCTTGCTTCTTTAAAGTTTAATAAACATCTAAGACTCTTCGATTCTCCTAAAAGACCGCGCATCAGCATTGTTCAAGGGCATATCTGCGTCTGTGAACGTAGCTCTTACAGGCTGCTCACCGTTTTTGTATAATTCTATAATTCAATTTAGAATTTTACCATGGAGTATGCAGCAAAACCAAAGTCTGAAATGCCATAGCATAGGCCATTAAGAACAAAAACTATGCATTCATTGGCCGAGATCCGGCAACAAACTATAACATAAAAAATTAAGTCAACCTCAGTCTTGGATACAGATTCCACTCAACATAATATGATATGAGTCAGTTATCGTCTTAAACCCCTCCTTTGTCCTCTTCTCTTTCTTCTTTCCCCCCTTTGCGCCGGAGTCGATATTAATGGTTGCACTGTTACTCGCAACACTAGAACCAGAAGCCGGTTTCTTGACCGTAACTCTCTTCCAAATCCTACTTAGGAGTCCTCCCCTCGCCACTGCATCAACAACGATTTTCTTTGCACCTCACACTTCCTTCAACCTTTTTTCAATCAGTCCATGATCTTTTATAACAGCTCTAATCTCAAGATTCTCGCCAGAATCTAAATAAAAAATATAAGGCACTTCAATAGAATCCTCTGCCGCTCAAGACCCAGACTTTCATCAGAATCTTTGGCATCGGACTCGTAAGAGAGAACCATATTCAACTTGATGGGCTTCACCCAATTTTGTCATTTTTGCAATGAGCTTTTGTTTTTTCTTGAAAATTGTTTGGGTCCAGAGCTTGTGGTACATGGTGAGTTTTAGAGTTGGCGGCTGATATGTGAGCCGGAAAACTATTTGGCTTGAGCCATTAAACGGTTGATTCAAAGTGATGAAATTTTACACGTGTCACTGTGACATTTATGAGACACGGGAATAAGCGGCAAACAAGGGACAGAGGATTCCCTGCACCCAACTCAGGTCACATCAACCAAAGGCAGAATGCATGGAACACGAAACAATTTGGGCTATGTTTGTTTGGTAATTAAGACGGAGAAGAAAATTTGAGTGACTCACGTGTATGTTTAGTTTGTAAGATTTTAATAGATTTATATATATATATATTTAATATTTGATAATATATAAGTTTATAGGATAATAAAAAATAAATATAAGTAAAAAATTATATAAACAGTTGTTGATTTAATTCTTAGAAGGTATAATGATTCAAAATTATTAGTTAGTTATAAAAGATAAAAGAGAGAAAATTTTAAATTTAAATTTGAATAAATTTTGTATAAAAAGATATTTAATTTATAAAATTTATAAGTTGTAATAAATGGTGTAGAATTTGAAAACAAACATAACCTTGGTCTTTTTATTAGAACAAATAACAAAATTTTAGTGATTTAAGTGATAAGAAAATTTATGTTTCATGTATATTTAGATGAATAAAAAAATTATTTATATATATTTAATATATAATAATAACTATATGATATGATATTGTATATATTTTTATGCCATATTTGAGTTTGTTTTTGGTAAACGACAAGTTTTTCAAAAAAAAAAAAAAAAGATAATTCTTAAATTTGTCTGCACATGTGATTATAACAAAAGGTGGCAATGAACAGGTGACTGTAGGCACCTTCACGTGAGTAAGTGCAAATAGAGTAGAAATTGGGGTTGGATTGGTGTGAGCGTGGGTAATATTTTTCTATTCGCTTTTTAAATTGGAGGGGGTGAGGAACATCTCCCTGGTCCGTAACCCGTTTCCGACCTCAATCCTCACATTAGTTTAGTGTGTGTATATATATTTATATTATTCTAATTTATACTACATTTTAAGGAAATAAATTGCATGTTATGAAATTATATAACTATTATGCTATATTAGTAAAAATTGCACGTCTTATGTGTGTGCAACATTATTTTTAAATTATAATATTGTTATATTATAAATAATAAAAAAGTTTAAAATTTTAAAAGTATAAAGATTAATAATAAAATAAAGAAATATCAAAGTATTTGAAAAAGGAAAATTTTGAGATAAAATACGAATAAACATAATAGGTTAAAAGGAAATACATAGAAAGAAAATAAAATAAAGAAATTATATAATTTTATATTATGTCAAAATATTATTAACTAAAATAAGACAATAGAGAAAGCGGAAAAGAATATAAAAATAAAAAATTTTTGAGTGACAATGTGAATACAAATTGTAAGTTAGAAAAAAAGAGAGAAAGAAAATGATACAAATAATAAAATAATTTGACAAAGGGGTAGTTTTGAAAATTCAATTTATACAACTACAAATCCTTATTGAAATAAACATATAGTATAAATTATTTTTATTTTTAAAATTCTCTTTATCTGTTTTCTTTTGATTTATTTTACTTATATTTTCTCTCAATATTTCTTTCTTTTCAAAATATTTTAATATTTCTTAATTTTGTATTTTAAATATATTTATACTTTTAACTCTAAATAATTTTATTTTATTATTTAAAACACAATAACTTTATAATTTATATAACTTTGCGCACACAAAGAATATGCAAATTTTATTAGTTGGACTAATTAACAATTAGTATTTAATTACATATAATGTTAAGTGATTAATTTTGTATATAATTCAATATTTTATTGATTTGAAAATTAATCAATTTAAACAACTATAATACAAAAAAAGTTGTTTGCTTGTATGTTTTAATTATGTTTATAATGACTATGAAAGGTGATTCACAAATTTATTATTTTTGTAGAATTAGTTGTTATTTCAAATTTTTATTAATTTACGTTTAAATAACCAGATCATTATTTTGTCTTTTTAGAATATAACTTTTAGAACAAAATTAATTATATGGTTTTTTATCCATAGGGCACTAATAAGGGATCGGGATGGGAAACGAGTGAGGGGAGCTAGAACAAGAGATGGGATGAGAGCGAAGAAAAACACACAATGACGGGGTGGGGAGCCAAGAAAGTGATCGTGTCTCGTTGCCATCCTCAACTGTCACGTGTTGTTTTTTTGTAAAATTATACAATTCAAGACAATTTTATTCTCAACATGTCAATTTTTTAAACTAGCAATTTAATTGTCGTTCTTGTAAATAATTGCCTTGAAAATACGATCCGTATATAATTAATTGACTAAAATTACATTTTGCTCTAAATGTGACTAATAAATAGGCATTAATAGTGATTTTAGTTGCAATAAGTTGTAATTTTGCTCTTGGACTTTGTTGCACATGCTATGTTTGTTTCCGAATTAGATTGATGAAATTTATGGGAATTAAAATTATTTTTAATTTGTAAATTTTATATTAGTAATATATATATATATATATTAACATGTAATATATGCTTAGTTTGATTGTCAACAGATATAATAATTAAAGATTGTAAGTTAATTATGAAAAATAATAAAAGAAAAATTTTAAATTTAAATTAGAATAAAATTTATATAATGTAATATTTAATTTATATAATTTTTAAATGGTGATGAACAAAAATAAATTTGAAAATGAAACAAGGTATTTTATATTGTTGCGGAAGGGCTCGGTTATATTTAAATGTAGCCTGATCTCAATACATGCTATGTTTCATTTTCATTGTATTTTTTCTTAAAATTCAGAACATAAAGTCCAAATTTTAGGAAGAAATAAGAATTTCGTCGAAATCCATTCCTGAAATCCTGTTCCACGCTTAAGACTTCACCAATCGACATCTTGAAGTCAAAACATCCTAATACCTTTGGAAATTATGGATCAAACGTCGTCTTTTCATAGCCTTATGCATCATAAGCTGGAGACCCTTGTCATTTAAACAGTGTATACTGTTTCTGTGGGCAGATTTGATTTTGACAGGAAGGCCAATTAAGCATGCTTCGGTCCCACTCGCATAACAACAACACTCCGCATTTGATTAAAAACGCGATAACCCAATAATCGCACAAAACGCATGAACAATGGTCGCCGGAGGTGGTCGGGCAGCCGTCTCCGGCTGTCTTTTGTTTGGAAGAGTGAGATATTTTTACCAGAGAAGACAGGGGAGTGGGCGGATCGTGAAAAGCCTGCAAATCCAATTTGGAGAATTAACAAAAATAAAAATATCCCAAAATGGGATTCACGAGCGTGCTGAGAGAAGAGGAATAAAAATGCCGGATCTATTGTCCCAATGGATAAAGACAGCCCCAGCAAAGCAAAAGAAAAGTTCTCACTCTCCCAGGGCACCAGGCAGAGGGTTCCGGGGTTCCAAGTTGCTGAGAACCACCAAATTCAGTTGCCTTTCACCACTGTCTCCACCACCTCTCGCCGCCTTCTCCATCCCCAATATCGACCACCCTCCCGCAAAAATGAGAACCCTCGTCCCTCTCTCAGCTTCCGATGTAGAGAGAGAAAGGAGAACCAAATGACGCTCCCAAGAAGTTTTAAAGAAAAGGGAACTAAATTAAAAAACACATGATATATCGCTTTTCTATTCTTCCCTTGCATGTCTCTACTGTCCACTTAATGTTTTTCCAATCTTTCATAAAGTATATCCGTAATGATTACCGAAACATAAGTACCAACTCATTATTTCCTTTCATAACGTTGGTTAAATATTGGTTGGAGACTTTTTTTATATCCTATTTAGTATCTAAAATAAAACCGCTCCTTCAATTATCACTCTTGTTTTCTCTCTCTGAAAAAGTTTTTGGTCCTTTGCAAACAACTTAAAACCCTATCCCTTCCCCTTCTCTCTCATATCTTCTGTGATGGGAAAGGAGAGTTGTAACAGCGGTGGAGTCTTCTTGGTTTATTCTTCTTGTCAATAGCTCTCAGAAAGAGTACATAGGGTGCTTAAGAGAAGGAAGAAAAACCATTTCCATGGATGCGTACGCAGCCACAAAAACAGTGATGTCGAGGATCCAAAGTATGGACCCGGAAAATTCTTCGAAAATCTTGTGTTACATACTAATGCAAGAACGAGGGGACAAGGAGATGATAAGGCTAGCCATGGTGCCTGAGACTCTTCTGTTTTCTTACATCAACCAAGTAAAGGGCAATTTGGGGCTCCTTCAAGGTGGCGCTTCTTCAACACCTTCAACACCTCTCTCGGATCCCATTAGTCCAAACAACCCTTTTCCTCGAACTTCATCAAGAGTTTTGATACCCAATAACGAGTTCCATCTGAGCAACCCCTCTTCGCCGGCCGCCACCTTTCCAAGAGGTAACCCCAGACCCATTTCTTATGCTGCTGTGCTCAACGGTTCTAGTGCTGGTGCCAGCAATAATAATACCAAAGGTTCAGGGTCAACAAGTTTGCATTTTTATGGCAGTGGTGAGTTCTTGAGTGGTGGTGGTGGTGATGGGATGCAAGATAAAGTTCAGGATCGGTTATCATTTGTCGATGACTCAATGAAGGATCCAATAATCAGTCCAAGTGGGAGGAGCGACGCTCTACTTTTTCCTTATGGTGTGGACTGGAACAGCATTCCCTCACCTCAACGCCATCCATTTCACAGGAGGAGTTGTTCAGTCGATGATGCTGCATTTCTATCTAATCTTGAGGAAGGGAGTGCTGGCAGTGGATTTGGATGGGGACCTTGCATGTATTTTAGGAGAGGATTTTGCAAGAATGGCAGTTCTTGCAAGTTCATCCACGTTGATTTTGGGTCTGGTGAGACATTTGGGTTGGGCTCTCCAAGCAAGGCTGCTTCAGGGTTTGATGAGCTCTTGAGAATGAAGGCCCTTCGACAACAGAAGTTAGCACTCATGGCTTCCGGAGGTCATCTTCCTCTTCCTTACAATGAGTGCATGAACTTTCTGACAGGCAATCAGAGGTAACTCTATTGGGAATTGGCATTCTGTAATATTTTTCTAAATATATATTTTGTTTTTAGAATCCGTGACCTTTAGTTTATCTAAGTATGTGCATTTTCTTTCCATTGATTATGTCATTAGCTTCTTGTGTCTTCTTGCTCGTGCACTATTATGTGTACATTATGGAAGGAGGCTTTGTGCTGATTTTTGCTTTTATTTGATGTTTCCTCAACAGTCATCTGCTTTTGATTATCCTGGTTTTAGCATTTTCATTTTTTGCTGATGTTTCCGTTCCTATTTTGCTCTTTAATTTAGCATGCACTCTATTTTTTTCAGAGGGTGTATATTGTCTTCCAATTAAACGATAGCAACTGTGAAATTAGTGCACCTTGTAGTTCAAAACAATTTTGAATCAACGGATTTTGCCAGGTACACTGATGTATGAAGTCAATTGTGGCTATTGTTTCAAATTCTCGGTGTTTTGGGTTGGAACTATATCTTTTTGAATGCGGTGCATTTGTTAGATCGGCTGGTGCTGCATTGATGATAGGTAGTGAATTCCATGAATTTAATTGGTGTGGTCCTAACAGGAATGACTTTTCATCAATGGGATTAAGTCCTGGTGCAACTTCGAGCTCGCAACAAATTTACTTGACATTTCCTGCTGACAGTACATTCAAGGAAGAGGATGTTTCCAATTACTTTAGGTGAGTGTGTACTGAAAATTTGATACTTGAAATTGCTGTTAACTGTTGGCGCTGACTGTGCTTCTATTCCTGGTTTGAAGTAAGTTTGGGCCAGTGCAAGATGTAAGGATTCCATATCAGCAGAAGAGAATGTTTGGCTTTGTTACGTTTGTCTACCCGGAGACTGTGAAACTCATCTTGGCTAAGGGGAACCCTCATTTTGTCTGTGACTCTCGTGTGCTTGTGAAACCCTACAAAGAGAAAGGAAAAGTCTCCGACAAGTACTATTTTTCTCTTGATATAGTGACTGTTGTGATCTTGTCAAAATTTCTCCTGCTAATAGTGTTCCTTTGTTTATCGAATCATGGGTAGGAAACAACTGCAGCTACAACATCAATACTTGGAGAGGGGGAAGTATCCTGCTTCTTTTAGCCCTTCCGGAATTGATCCTAGTGAACTCTTAGATCTCCCTGTTGGTAAGCATTGATGGTGGCTGTCTATTTACTAACAAATGAATAAGTGTATGAGTTTAAGCTCCTTTTGTTTTTGCTGCAGGACCTAGAATGTTGCTCAATGCACAAGAGACAATGCCCAGAAGAAAATTGGAACAGGAGTTGAAGTTACAGCATGCCATTGAACTTCAGGGTCGAAGGATAATGAATTTACGACTCATGGACCAGAAAAATCAACAGCTTAATAACCGTTTCTTGCCAATCCAGCCAGCTGGTGTCCCAGTATCATCTCAAAGACAGTCTCAGTTGCTAATGAGTCAAAGCATTATTGGTTCTTCTGATTCGACTGACCAAGTTATTTTGCAAGGTTAGCTTATAATAAACAGACAAATTATCAGTATGTGCTTATTTTTTCTTTTCTTTAATAAATACCATGAGGAGAATGGACTATTATATCATCCTAACTGAGTTTTTCATGGAAGCCTTTTAGTGTATTTCATCTTTTGCTGCAGAGTTTGATGATGGCCAAGAAGCATCAAAATCCCCTACTACTGTGGTCGATGACGAGCAGTTTTCCTTGGAAGAAATTGAATCTTCCACTAACAAAAACACCATCAATGCCTCCAAGCACCAGCATGTAAAGAATGCTGACACTTATCTTCCTGAAAGGTACTAAAAGTTTTCTCCAAGTTTGTATTAGGCTATGCTTAAGAATATCCGTGTGAGATTTTAGAACTTCTTTAATATGAATCTTTTGGTTCTTAGAATTTCTATTGTTTTCAAATTTTCTGCCTCCCGAATTTGAGTTTTGCGTCTTTGACATGGCACTAGTTTGGAGGACACCCTACCTGATAGCCTGTTTGCTTCTCCTACAAAATTAACCGCGGAACATAAATCTGTTCTTTCCCATGCTTCAGCTTCAGCTGACGATATTATACCTACAACCAATACATTCTCTAACGATACCACTGCACTACTGAGCAGTTCTTCCCTTTGTGTGAGCTCTCTGCATTACCCTCAATGACAAGGTATAACCCTGCTTTTACAAGCTACTTCACCACTTGAGAATTTTGATTTCAAAATGTTAATGATTACTTGCTGCTTTTCTTCTGTGCAAGAAGCCATTGAAATGTAGGTATTTTATCATAGCAAATCATGGTTAGCAAGCAGGGATTGGCTTATCGTGGTAAGAAGACATTAGCTCGAAAACATTTATTTTAAGCATCATTCCTTGTTCTTTAGATCCCCCTTTTTGATGCTCCCTTCTTGTTTGGGCCATGCAGAAAGTTTGAATATTTCTAGCTGTACAGCAAAACCATAGCAGCAACAGAAAGGATCTGCAAGAAAGATCTCCTCAGATTATCATCGTCATGAACACCATACCTGTTACGGCAATACATTACATATTGTATGGATGAAGGACGGATGAATTAATTAATGGAGTGGGGTTTCTCTTTGTTTAAATTATGTACCCTCTCAGCAGTGTATGCCTGGACCACAAATTGCAATCGCATATATAACAAAGGCTAGTAGTAACTCTTTACTGCCAAAAATGAAAATTTTATATTTCATCTCTCCTTTTTTGTACCTTCTTTTCATATCAGAGAAAGAGAAGTTAAAATAAATAAATAAATGAAGCTGTGATAATCTAGTGAAGGGAAACATCTTGGTGAGCACAAGTTGCAGCCCACTAGGGTCAAGGGAGATGATGCAGAAGTTTTAACTGATAGGTTGATGCAGAAACCAAATGTGGCAAGAAATGGATGGATGGTATAGATGGGATGAAGTGGAAGATTAAAGCTGGATTTCCTGCCACTCTTTTTTAACCTCTTCCTGCTCTTGATGCTGTTCAGCCTTTGCATCATCACTTGAATCACTGCATAAAAGAAAGCCACATTAAAAAGAGGTCAGGTGACTTAAATTAAAATGAAAGGAAGAAGACGAGAAAAGAACAGAGGGCGTTCTTTCATGCTATCATCACAAAACACTACTTTAGGGGAAGTCTATTGCCTCATCTTGTGATTTCTTGAAGGTGGGGGGAGGGCCACACCGTCACATGGGAGACTGACACCAGTTGAATGGTCTGCTGAGCCTATCAGTCTCTACCTAAATGAACTTCTATCACTCTCTCGTGACCTTTGCCTGGCCCCCTTTGAATCTTTATGTTTGGTCTATTTGTGTTTTGATGGGTTCTTGTTGCCTTTTTGTTTTTGTTTTTCATTTTTTTATTCAACAATTAAATAATTATAAATGGTTGTAGTACGTGTGCCTCAGTTTTGCCACCGTGCTTTCAAATTCTGCATTATATCATTTGTAGCATTTTTTTAATGATTTTTATTATTTATTTATTTATTACTTATTGCTATTATTTTTATTATGGACTTTGAGTTGTTCCATATTTTTTATTGGGTGTAAAATTATAATGACTTGTAATTACTTTAGAATGTAATTGATGTGCAAAATAAAACAAATCAAACATGTACATAGATACCTTTCATTTGTTTAATATATATTTCGTATTTGTTCCAAATTAAAATATAAACGATTTACGGAATGATATCCCCACCTTTTTAAATTAGATTAATATATCTATGATCATTAAATAAATTTTAGAATCAGATTCTTTTTTTTTTATATTCTACCGAATTTCCTCAACAAACTAAAATGATAAAAAAAAAAAAAAAATTCCCCTCAAAGCACAAAAAGTGCGACAGGAACACATTATTCCTTGGGCCTTATAACAGATGATTATAAAATATTGTCACATTGATATGGGTCAATTTAAAACCCATATTTCAAGTCACGGAAATTATTTTGGCGTCTTAGTTCTCGTACTAAAGATTTTGTGCAAAGCTCTAATAATTATGGGTCGTATAATTACGCTTTAATATTGATAGTTAAAGTAAGCAAGTCATTTGCCACATCACAAGACACCTCAGCAGGTTTAATCCACAGTAGAGGATCTGAGAAGTCAACGGTATTACAGATTAACAAGTCTTAGGTCTCTTGTTTTCTTGCCTTGATGATTATGGGAATTCCAAGTCCGAATCACTTTCTACAAAATTTTCTCTTTAATATGTTTATTATGTGTTTCTATTTTATTTTTTTGTTTATTATAATTAAAATGTTATAAATAATTTGTTTTTCTCTTTTCTAATATATTTTTTATTCAATTCTTGACACCGTACGTTGTTCAACTTAATACATGAAGATAAGTTAAACTTGAGTAACTTGCTTTACTTCAATTTGATTTGATTAAAATATTATAAGATTTGAGTTTGAATTTGAACCCACAAATTCTCCAAAAAAATTAAAAAAAAAAAAAGTAAAAAACGGGTGCACATGCACGAACGCGCATACACTCGTTAAAGCAATGAGAGACCAATCCATAATCTCTTTAAGGTCTTGACGTGTTCCCATCAAATCAACTATTTTTTTATACGATGTTTCAAGTTTTAATTATAAGAAACATATAAGGAATGGAAAATGCAAAACACAATAATAGAACCTAGACAATTTGAAAAAGATGCAGCACCACTGAATTAAACTCATTCCTAAAAGCTTGATTTAATAAAACTATATATTTATATATATTTGAGTAGGTTAATGAGCATAGAGCTTAGTCAAGCAACTCAGTTAGTTCTCATTCCTATAACATGCATGGAACTCTGTAACAAGTGTATTGGAACTTTGTCGAAGAGAAAACCATGATGAATCCAATAATAAGAAAACAAAATAGAGTATCATTATTTTTTGTCATCAAATGTAAAAGAGAAGCTGAGATAACTGCCTAAGAAGCAGAAGCACCGTCATGAAGAGCCACTAAAGAGGCATAAATGCCATCTGTCTTGTTGATCAAAGTTTCATGCTTTCCTTTCTCTGCGATTGCTCCATCTTTTATGACTGCAATCAAATCCGCATTCTTGATTGTGGACAGCCTATGAGCCACCACTAAGGTGGTCCTGTCCACCACCGCCCGGTCCAACGCATCTTGAACCACTTTCTCAGATTCGGCATCAAGCGCGCTGGTGGCTTCATCAAGTAGCAAGACCTTCGGAGCCTTCACTATGGCTCGTGCAATTGCCACCCGTTGCTTCTGTCCACCTGATAGTTGGACCCCCCTTTCGCCAACAACCGTGTCATACCCCTGCATAGTTCCAAATTCGCATGCATTTCACATAGTTTGCTAATATTAGCAATGAAAAACAACACTCTCAAATATGATTCAATGCTGATAAAATGCTGGTCTATGATGAGATGCAACAGTGGTGAGAGTGGGGGTGTTAAACAGAGCAAACACCTTTTGCAAACCACCGATAAATCTGTTTGCATTAGCCAACTCTGCAGCAGCTGAAATTTCTGCCTCCGTGGCATTGCCTTCCTTTCCATATGCAATGTTGGCCCGGATGGTGTCATTGAACAACACGGGTTCCTGGCTTACCAGTCCCATCTGCTGCCTTAACCACTTGAGATTCAGCTTTCGGATTTTAAGGCCGTCTAGTGTGATCTGGCCTGAATCTGGATCATAAAATCTTTGCAATAAGGAAATGATAGTTGACTTCCCACTGCCACTTTCACCAACGACTGCAACTGTCTGATAAAACAAACCAGGCAATGTTAGTAGTTGTCTTGGTGTGTTTGATAAACGTTTCTTAATTGAACCAGATTCTTGTTTGAGACAGGGAAAATAGATTGCAAAACTTGTTTACCTTGCCTGCGTGAATTGCCAAGCACAAATCCTTCAAAACCCCAACATCAGGTCTACTAGGATAACTGAAACTGACGTGATGGAACTCGATATCGCCCTTTACGTTTTCCAGTGTCATTCCTGAGTTGTCTGCAGAATCTATTCCAGGTCTGTGGTCAAGAAGTGCTAAAATAGATGCTGCACTAGCCTGGGCTTTACCGGAGTCTGGTGCAAGGGCCCCCGACTGGGATATTCCCACGGCGGTCATGCTGAGGCCAAGGAAAACCTGCCATTTTTGGAACTAAAGTCACTTGCCACAAACAGGCAAATTGGTTACCATCAGCATGTTATTTTATAGAAGCTTACTCGAAAGACTTCACCAAAGGTTATCCTTCCAGCATCAACTAGTCGAGCTCCAGCGTAGAAACTTACTGCATAAACTGAATATAGGAAGAATAGGGACATCCCAAAACCTGCCCCGCTGAGTAATCCCTGTTTGATTCCTACTCTTGCTGGACCTTGACATTTTTCTTGGTGCAGTTCCAGCACCTTCTCTTCTGCCGAAAAGGAAGCAACTGTTCTGATACTTCCAACAGCATCACTCGCAACTTTTATTGCATCTTCATACTGTTTCTGCAAGAGCCATAGTTTGATTGATTCAGCAAATTTATATTGAAAAGAACAGCTCGAAACATTACAGTGTAGCAAACCTTTGAATCTGTACTAAAGCCAGCTACGAATTTCATGTTAAAGTATCCATTTAGTCCAATGAGAGGCAGCATGAAGAGGACTATAAGGGACAATTCCCAGCTTGCTGCAAAACCAATGATCAAACCTGCAATGGCTGTTGCCACATTCTGTACGAGTAATGCAAGTGATTCTCCAACTAGATTTCTCACAGATTTCACGTCTACAGAAAGCCTGGAGCCAACAGAGCTGCTTGAGTTCTCACTTCTGTCAAACCAACTTACTTCCATATGAACCACTTTCTCGAAGCACATTAGGCGTATCCGTTTGATCAACTTACATCCCGCCACAGCAAAGAAGTATGTTCTCAGTGGGGTAGCCAAGAGGGATGCCACACCGAGAACAACAAACATACATGCCCAAAAATTGGAATCCTTGCGAAGCTCATGAGCTGGCTCGTATAAAATTTTGATAATGCTGGAAAATAGGAGCCCGAAAAGGGGTAGAATTGCACCATTGACAACGGCAGCTAAAGAACCAAGGATTAGCTCTGGAATCTCTGGTTTATTCAGGCATGCCAACCGGTAAAGTGATATTTTTTTCTCCTTCCCTAACTTTGATGAAGCCACAGTTTGTGGTTCTCTCAGTGCTGTCTCCAGCACATTGACCGAGTTTAGAGCACTCTTCGGCATGGACAATGAATGGCGGCTACTGTTTCCTGCCTCAGATGATCCCCCGCTTATAGACCGTGGGAATGAGATCCGCTGGCTCCACTGCCTTCCAGAATCAGCATTAATCTCTCCACCTTTATCATTGCCAGAATTTTGTGCAGCCTCTTTGTTGAACTCTTGCAAAAGTAAGAGCTGACTGTACGTGCCTTCCGGATTATGTAGTAGTTCAGAATGTGAACCTGGTCATTAAAATCATAAATTCCGATTCAGACACTTTGAAGAATGACCTAAAAAGCGTCATAGAGACACATCGCTGCACCTTTTTCTACAATCTTCCCTTGGTGAATAACAGCGATGGCATCTGCATTCTTCACGGTGCTGAGCCGATGAGCGACAATGATTGTTGTTCTGCTCATCATGACCCTTTCCAGTGCCTCTTGCACAGTCCTCTCAGATTCCGCATCCAGAGCACTTGTAGCTTCATCAAGTAGTAGAATCCTAGGATCTTTTAGAATTGCTCTAGCTAAAGCTATCCTCTGCTTTTGCCCTCCTGACAGCTGTGTTCCATTCACACCTACGATTGTGTCCAGGCCCTGGAAACATGCATGGAACTTGAATGTGTAACAGGGAGCTTCTCTTGTTAAATATCAACCAATTGCTAATCAGTACTTATATGGATCAAATCCAGAATCTGACCTGAGGCAGCTTATCTATGAAATTTGCAGCATTGGCATGTTCTGCAGCAGCTCTAATTTCTTCAAGGGATGCACAGTCCTTCCCGTAAGCGATGTTGTCTTTGATGCTTGAAGCGAACAGGACTGGTTCCTGGCTTACCAGACCGATCTTTCCTCTAATCCACCTGAGCTGAAATTCTTTGATATTAATTCCATCAATCAAAACTTCACCTCCTTGTGGATCATAGAACCTCTCAACGAGGTTGATCACAGTTGATTTTCCACTTCCACTCTCACCAACTAATGCTAATGTTGTTCCACTAGGTATCGCGAGAGAGAATCCATGAAATATTCTCTCATCTGCCCTGGATGGGTAACTAAAGTACACATCTCTCAGTTCCACGTCTCCATTAACATCTTTGAGCACAAGTCCATCTGTACTATAAGGATCTATATCGGGTTTTCGGTATATTGTCTGGAACATTTTAAAAGCAGCAACTTGACCAGCTCCGAACGCACTCAAGCACGGAGATATCTGCCCAAAAGAACTGCAAGAAAGTGCAAGAACATAAACGAAAACATGGAGGTTAGCCAGATTGTTTTGATAGACAGACGAGAGGCGGGATAGGAATAGCAACTTACAAGGATCCCATCAGAACAGACATCACAATGTTCAAGAACGCTCCTCCCGTGTATCCTTTGGTTATAATCAGTTTGGCCCCATACCATATGGCCAATGCATAACTGCAGAACAGAATTAACATGAAAACACCAGAACCTAATCCAACTGCCAAGCCCTCATGCACACCAGCTTTATATGCTTTATACAGAAAATTATCGTATTTAGCCACAGCTTGTCTCTCTCCAGTAAATGATGCAACCTGCAACGGAAACCAACTTGCCGTTAAGGGAAAAGAATAGGCCTAAATGAAGAAATTCCATTGTTCTTTCTGAATCTTCATTACAGTTCTGATTGAGCCAATTGTTTGATCAACCACAACAGCAGCCTCTGAATAAGCTGCTTGTCCCCTTGATGTCAACCTTGCCATAAGGACAGTCATCAAAGCAGCAGAGATGACAAGAAGAGGGATTGCAGAAATCAGGACCAGTGTGAGAAGCCATCCCCTGATGAAAGCTATCACAAATCCTCCAACGAATGATGCTGAAAGCTTTAGAAACTTTCCTACCTGTGGGTGTTTATGGTCAATAACAGAATCAAAAGCATGCATCAAAATGAGGGATTTTCGGACTCTTTAGCAGCACAAGTTTACCTTCTCACCCATAGCATCTTGAATTATGTCAGTTTCAGTAGACAGCCTCTCAACAATTTCTCCAGTGTTAGTCTCTTTATCAAAATATCCAATGTCTTGCCTTAAAATAGCTTTCAGGTATAGATTTCTGATTCTAACAGCCTGCCTTTCACCAGTGATCATCCAGCATGCCACCTCTGCCAATAAGAAAATGAAGATTTCTCAATTTTCACTAATCACTACAATTGTCTGATTGGATTATGAGTATGCAAAGAGGCTTCAAAACTTACCAAAGGACGCTGCAATACCAGTCCCCAAGGCAAGATATACAAACTTTAGGGATACCTGAAGATAGTCTCATATATTAGCACGCATGCTGTTGCACAAATTGAGTAACTATACCGACGACAGAGATGTAAAAACATAGAACGAGGGCCACAAGGATTTCAATGGTAATTTGTAGTTATATGAAACATACCATACCTTTGACACTTCATTAACAACTCTATTATTATCCATATTCTGTCCGAAAGAGTCGGCTAGTTCTCCAAATAAAAGAGTCATAAGAGGCAAGGACAGTCCGCTTCCGATAGATGTGATTACACCAACGGCTATTAGTACGTAATCCACGAGGCTTGCAAAGGAGAACAGCCTATAGTAAGGAACTTTGTTGACAGATTTAGTCTGCCAGTGGCTGCTATCTGGGGTTTCTTGACACCTGGCCTTGTCTATGGTTTCTGATGTTTCGTGTTGCTTGCTTCTGTCTCCATCAAAATGTTTAATCTCGGCCATCGCTTGTTGGCGCTACTCTTTCTCCAACTTCTGATCCTGGTTGTCTTGATAAAAAGGAAACAACCAAAACAAATATCAGGAGCCTATCTCCGATCCTGACACGGGATTATGCTTTAACATCTGAAACTCAATAGAGGACAATCTCTCAATTGTGAAGTTATAATGACTACCAAGTGAACACTGACATACTGAGCAAGAAATTAGCCCGCGAATACAGAACAAAAGAACATCTTTCCTATGTTGTCACTGGCTGTTCAGTAGTTCATCAGTGTCATCTGACAGGCTATTAGCATATACCTGCTTCACTTCTGATCAGTTGCCCACAGTTTCCTGAAAGTAATCAAAGATGGTCAACAGGAATACGATAAAGTCAGAAATAGGTGACGAAAGAAACTTGTATCAAAATTGGCTCGACCCTAGTTGCTTTTCTTGTACAAACGAAGGTTGATTTTTTAGACAAAGCAAGCAACAAACCGATTTCTAGAAACCTGAACCTGGACAACATGGGTCATTTTCTAGCATGAGGAAATTAATAGAGTTTAAGGTACCAATGACATCGTTGTTGAAGCTGACAACATAGATTAAATAAAAGGTTTAACTGTCTTCCTGTTCATCTGAGTGCATTAAGCACCGCATCTGTTAAATAAACCCTTTGTTTCTTTTCTGCACAACGCAGTACTCTCTCTCTCTCCGAAGAATTCCAATAATTCTGAAGATTTGTCTAAAATACCCTATGATACCTCACTAAGAGCACCATGAAAATTAAAGGACAAACAAGTCACCTGCAATAAGAATTTAGAGAGGAGGGAAGGCCAAAGACGGGTGTTTTGCAGGGTTGAGGTAATATGATAAGTTGAAACTTTGCATCAGATGTTGTCATAACATGATTATCCTTGACAGTGAGAGGTGGTCCTATGAAATCTTTATACAAGCATGCAGACAAGTAGTTTGGACTGTAGTTGGTAAAGAAATTACCTAAAAATCAAGTTAACAGCTCCCTCTGACTTCCACTCCGTGCACTTTTCTCTTGATCACAAATCCCTGATACCAAATCACTATCATAGTTGCAACTAAACCAATAGTACTTAAATATCTCCTATAGGTAATAATGAAAGGTGTACAACGTAAATAAAGCACTGACAACAGCAAGATTTTCAATCTATATGCCCTTTCCACATAAAAAAGTCCCTATGTGTAAGGCTGCAAGAGAGCAACGTCAGTCAGTTTAAGTGCTTGAAAATGAAGTTAACCTATATTCTGATGTTCATTTCATTCTTAAATATGCCAAAGTATGAAATTTCCATGAAGAAGGCTCAGAGTACTTTTCTTGGATTCTTTCACCAAGTGCACTTGAAACATGAAACCTTTTGGCCATCACTCTTTGCATAGAACTGTCCAAGCAGTAAAATTGAAAATCTGGGCAGCCCTCTAAACCTCGTTCTTACGAAGAGACTTGAGAAACTGAGAATAATTCTAAGAAGATCTATCATTTCTTGAAGCTGCTTGGTTCTTGTTCCATTGCTGGGATTAGTACAGTTTTTCTTTCTCAAGGTTCACTGCTCAAGGACATGGATATGCAGATTCCCAAGCTTCCACCAATTTCCTCACCTCTCCCTTTCGTATTTTTTGTTTAGTGAAAGGGGCATTGCTCAAGGCAATCATGTTGGAGAAAAGGGTTCTTTCACATCAGCTAAGATTTCAATGCCAGAATAAATAATTAGTAGCAAAATGCCAAGAACACTAGACCAGATTCCACTCCTCTGGTTGTCTTTTTCATATGCTTGCAGTAGAATTCTGTATGGAAGGTTCTATCTTAGCTTTACTCTCTTGTCCATTTAACAAGAACCCGATTCCTTGTAGCCTTTAGTGTTTTTATACGAAACATGCCTGAGAATATATGACCAGACCGACCACTAAATCATTCTTGAAAGGGCACTAACTGTTACCTCTTTGTGTTACATGGGATTGAAGGAGTTGTATTATTATCAGAAAGCTTGACTGATGGAAAAATCTCCTAGTAATTAACA
Source organism: Avicennia marina (assembly GCA_019155195.1). Classification (NCBI taxonomy): domain Eukaryota; kingdom Viridiplantae; phylum Streptophyta; class Magnoliopsida; order Lamiales; family Acanthaceae; genus Avicennia; species Avicennia marina. The sequence continues at coordinate 13,892,217 of CM032753.1, forward strand.
AAACAAGAACTGAGACAAAAATTAAAAATGAAAAAAAAAGTTATTGTAGGACTAATTAATCGTTAATGTGAAAATTTTCTCTTTCTAAACTTAGCCTTCAGTCCATATTACAGTTTTCCCGGTTATCATCTGCTTAGCTACAGTTAAACTCTTTATTTCACTAGTAAAGTGCAAGTGTGTGTTGCGTGTATATAAACTAATTTACAATGAAAATTTTGTAAGTATATGCAGAGGCTGTATTTATGCCAACTGACCCTTCAGCCAGCAATCTCGTGCTTCTATTGCCCCTCTAGCTGTTGCTCAATGCTATTGTCAAGTGTCACAATATCATCATCCAATGCTTCAGCCTTATGACCTGTCTGTGAATAGTTGAAGAAACCGTTCAATTTTAGTCCTTTTACCCCTATAACGTATTATTGTAGTGACTTCTTTTGGGAAAATATTTACATCACTAGACAGAATGTTATCTATTGTCTACTATCATTTTTTTTTATGTCGGTGATGGTTACCAATTTTTCGAGGGTTGTTTTATTCTCAGAAACATACAAAAATTAATATGAAGTCTGTAAAAAGTTTTTCTCCCAAATTAAAGGCGATAAAATTTCTGTTAGTCCAATATTTCTTATTCATCACCTCTTGACAGAATGCTTATTTTCTTCCGTACAATCCCAAGAGACTGCAAAGGGCTGACGTAGATGGTCGATTTTATGATAGGCAACATATATTTGATCGAGGATTGTTGCCTTCAGCTCCTTCGTTGACTCAAACGATTGTTCTCCTCTGCAGTCTGCGTCGATGTTCAAAGGGCCAGCTCCACTCATTTTGTGTCCCTCAAATCTTATTTAATGGTTTTTCTTATTATGCTTGTTCTTTTTTTTTTTTATGCCGATTCTACTGCATAATTAGATTCAAGCATGTCGATCAAATATATTCTAGAAGAGCTACTGTCTTTCCCTCGGTTTATTTTTAACGGACACTGAGAGTGAGCGCTACAAGGCATCGGTTGCTATGCCGCATCATCCGAGGTGCAGCTGAAAGTGAATCCATGCCAACCAACAATGAAGGCCCTGCGCTTGTCCTGGACGAGGTGACAATGAACCCCGGAATCTCATCATTCCCCCTCACCAATCTGGAATGCTGTTCCGACATTGTAATTGCCCGCGGCTTCCTGGAATCCATTTTTTGCCAATCTGTCCACGCTCTGTGTCTTTCCGACCTCTGATGCTGCCTGAGAATGTCACTGTCAGTGGGGCAGTGCCCTTCAACAGCAGAAGCCATGCATGGGAAGGGGAGGAAGTAGGTGGCCCCCGGGGATGCTCTGGTGTGCCGCATGGCTCCTTGGCCTGTTCCCACAGCATGTCCGGTTGATTCGACCCATGATTTCCTGCGTACCATCCAGGACGATCTAATAATAATAATAATAAAATTTTAAATAATTACTTAAAAGTGTTACAACTGTATGCTGACATTGCTGCAGTCGTAAACATGTTGACATGATGATAACATGAATTGGTCGCAAAACAGTGATAGAGCAACTTTCACGAACAGAACAAACATCATCAGTCGAATAATATGACACAACAGAGGATAATGAGTCGAGTGTTAAAATCTGAACTTAAATGAAAGCATAATTTAGAGTAATGCAATTCCACATTACGTTCCACCTCGGACCTCAGCTAGAAAAAGGCACTGCTGCCATAAAATAAATACCTTAGAGTAATCCTTTTTCTTCTCAATCACTATTTTCTTGTGAGGTTCCGAATCAGATCCCTCTAATCGTCACCTGGAGGCTTATTCAAGTCCATTGGGAGCTTCTTTTTCACCAAAGTCTCTGTAAACTGCTACATGCTCCTCATATACACATAAACTATCTGTTGCCTGCTGCATGGCCGAGTAACCGGCCTCAAGCAGCATATCTCTCCTAGTGTTCATAGGGTTTTTCTTTGCTTCTTCCTTCTCTGAGAAATTACCCTCAGTTTGGGCCTCGAAGTCAGTTCTCTTGTGCAACATTAAGAGTTTTTGCGACAACTGATGCATGGTATCAAGGAAGGTCGAGAAATCAGTGAAAACAAGACTAACGAACGAACTAGTACGAGCTCCAACAAGATCTATAATTCTTGAAAGCAGCTTTTTAAATGGAATGGATTTCAAATTAATCAGAGTGAATCCACTGTATTTGTTTGTATGGCAATGCATACTCCTATTTAAATTATGATTTAGTAATTATGATGCTTTGAAAATTCATCTTATGTTGTAGTCCTTTAAAATTTTCTTTTTGAATTCTCAAATTTTTAATTCAAATGGGACCTTGGTACTTTTATGTGAGACATGCTTTATAAGAAATGATCTGTTTGAATACAAAGCCATCACATTCTTGAATGGGCAATGGTTATCAGCTTTTTGTATTTTTTGGAATTGAAGGAGTTATATTGTTATCAGAAAGCGTGATTGATGATGCAGAGGAAGAAATGGCTGGAAACCATTGACAGAAATCAAGGGATACATGCTGGAGAGGAAGCCTGAATTGATTCAAAAATGAAAAAATTGGTGGATGTGATATTATTTAGTCGTGTCACGGTTCAATTCAATTTTCAAAAAATAGTTATTTGAAAAACCCATTATTTAAGTTGGTCTTAACCTTTTTCACATCTCATCAATTTTCTTTTGTCAAAATTCATGCTCACGCTCACATTGGTGTAATGTGGCTTCATTTTGTACTAACTCATTCGTACTAATACAGTCTTTTTAATTAGTTTTCTTTGAACTTTTATATACGTAAACCTATTTTCTATCAAGCATCCAGAATCTTGTTTCTAATACTATTTTTCTATGAGTTTAATTTAATTCCTAAAAAATGGAATCTACCTATGCTTAAGTTGGTTGTCGAACACATTTTTCCTTATTAACATGAGATATTGTTGGATATGGCTCCATATTCAAATTAGGGCTTATGTTAAAACAACTATCATGTAACTCATTATGAAGTTACTATACATATAGACCCATCAACACACAAATTCATAGTTTAACTCACACAATCGTGGAATGTGGATTCATACATAATTTTGTTATAATTTTGAGATATTTACAATTATTATTTTTTATTTATGATAAAATTACAAATATCCATCTCATTTTGAATAAATTATCATTTTCTTTCTGATTCTTGAAAAACATTACGAGGGGCATGCAAGGGATTGCAAAATATCATAATTACCCTTAGATTTTTTTGATGGAAAAAATTAGAATTTAGAAAAAAAATTGATTATGAGATAAAAGAAAAAGTATTAACAACGAAGAAAGTTGTATAATTGATTTGGGAAACATAGGCTATGTTAGTTTCCCTCTCTTAATATCCACGTAATGCATCAAAATATTACCACTATGTTTGGAACACTATATTTTAACTCTCAACACTCTGTCAAACTTTACTACTAAATATATAATATCACAAAATTCTCATTCAAATTCAAATTTTTTCTTTTCTTACATATATAACTAATTAATTATTTTTCAATTATTAAACATATTTACAATCAAATCAATATTTATATCAATATACACATTCACTCACATATATATATATATATTTATATTAATATCATATAAATAAATTATTATCTCTGCGTACTATTATATTATCTAATTATCATTATTTATTTTATACATTTATAAATAAATAAATTCAAATAAATAATGTTATTCATCACATCAAATTTTTCTTCTAAACATATACTCATCATAACATATCTCTTACCAAACATCATTCATCATCATCGAAAGACCATTTCCAAACACAACCATAAAGTCTACGAAAATCAAAATAGATGAGAGTCATTTATTGCCGTGAACACCACCAATAATAGTCAAAAATCGAAAAATTAGGGTGTAATGATTTGCAAGAAGAAACCATTAATATATAAAAAAATTACTAATAATGGAAAGAGATGTGGTAAAATTGACTTAATGAAAATAAAAGTCACGAAAATTAGATTAGATAGTAGTCATTTTTGGTGGCGAACACTGTTCACAATAGTTAAAAATTAAAAAATTAAGATTTCAATAGTTTTTTAAGAAGAAGCCATTGAGATTTTACTTAGAGAAAAAAAGAGAATTTCGATGAAATTGACATAGGGGATATAAAACCCATCAAATCCAACTAAATAGAGATTGTTACTAGAAGCAAACAACACGGGCAATAAACAAATCAAAAAAATAATTACTGTAATATTTTTGATATGTTTTAATAAGATTCTTAAACACACATATAAACATATAATGTTACAAGTAGACCTTTCTAGCAATGAATAAATGGATATTTTTGGCAATGTTGCTCCCCTTCTCTCATAACTCTATTAATAGACCACATTTATAATATTTTTCATAAATTAGGAGATAATAGTAATTTTTCAAAAATAGAGAAATATTTGTAATTTTGTCACATGTCAAATACGACAATAACCACTAGGATGGATATTTCGTATCTAAAAACTAGCAGTTCATTCTATTAGTCATTTAGAATATCTAATTAACTCAACTTTTTTTCATGAATTATTTATGTCAACGGATTGATTCGATTTAAAATTTGAGATAAGGGGTGTAAACTAAAAAAAAAATTTATAATTAGTTATTAATGGAGTCGAAGTTATCACATTTTGACGAGTCGATATTAATTTATGCCGAATTGCCTCATATATAGTTATTCGAACCACATTTTCTAAATTAGTACTTAAATATAATAATTTAACCACTAAAATTGGAAAAAATAAGAACTTTAAACCAAATATTATCTTAGGTATCCCCAAAAATATATTAATCACCATTATGTGAAAAATTTCATTTTCAAAGCTTCCCCTTTCAATCAATATCGCAGTTTCCTTAGTCATCTTTTCCTCAATTGCAATTAAGCTCTCTATTGTTGTTATTTTCTGTGCGTTGTTTTTGTTAGGTTTACAGTCAATACTAGGGACTGTATTGTATTTTTGATTTTGTTTCTAAATAAGGAAAAATGTGCAAAAAAAAAGTGTATTTGATTTTGTATTGGCGGTTGTGAAATTTGTTTCCTTGTTTCTAGTTATTGAATTTTTTATGTTAGTACCATATGACGTTTATTACTTTAATTAGAGGGGTTAATTTATTATAGATATCACATCACATTTAGTTGGTTATGATAAAATCTATTATTCAAATCACATCATACCTATTTAACGTTTATTGTATATAATTTAATTTTTAATTTTGAGAAAACATAGATAAAAAAAACCAATTTAAATTTAATAGAGAAATGTACCTTGAAAATAACTTAAAAATCCATGGACCCTAAATAAATTAATTAAGAAATATGAAAAGAAAATAAAAAACCGATTTCGTACAGCCATCGGAATGTCTTCCGTTGATTTTTTTCTTTAACTTCAAGAAACTACCTTCGAGAAAATTTAAAAATTTTAAAACGATTAATTTCCTCCAAATATACAAAAAATAAATCTGTAATTAAAAAAAATAAAATTCAGCTGTTTCCGAACTCTTCTTCGATCTCAAGACAATAGAAATCAATCCCCTTTTCGTCCCTTCCTATTTGGCCCTGATTCTAGAACAATCCGACGGCAACCGTCCTTCGTTCATCGCCAGCCGTGGGATTAGGTGACTTATGCTGCCGGCCTCGTTGATTCCGGAGCACCGCCGGCCTGTTATAACGGTCTGATTTTCTGTTCGCATTTCTCTCATCGCATCACATCAAAGGCGACAACATCGCTTTCACCGGCTTTTCAGATCGAATGGATCCGAATTTCGGATTCGGTTCTCCGTCATTGGGCGCTTCGAAGCCCGCCGCGGGCCCCTCCCGCCCTCCGCGGATGGCCAAGCTCCGGAAACCCTTGACGGGCCACCGTCCCAATCGGTTCCGATCCGTATCTCAACTGGGTGTTGGGCCTGGTCCGGGAGATTCGGGGCTGGAGTCTTCCCGCGTTGATCCAGGTCTTACCACTGCTAAACCTGCTTTTGAACCGAGTCAACAAAATGTAGGTCGTGGTTTTGTGTTTGGTTCCAATAATAGTAGTCATACGGTTAGTAGTAGCAGTAAGAGTAATTCATTTAGCGAGACACTTGTGAATAGCAATGCGGAGACCAGTAAAGTCGGGGATGAGATGAGTAGATTGAAAATTGAGACCGAAAAGGCTTTTTCAATTGGTATGGATGGGAAGAATGGCAGTAGTGGTAATAGTAGTTATATTGCCGTGAATGGTAATATAGATTTGACTGGTAAAGATCACGGCTTGCGAGGTGTAGATAAAAGTGTGGTTTCTGAATTACCGGATGAGATGGGAAGGTTGTATATTGACCGTGAACATTTTGGTAAATTCTATGGTAGGAACATGGAAGAACTTCCAAATAAGATGAAGAATTTGAATATGGAGGATGATAAGCATGATGCCACAAAGATTTTTGGTTTTAAGGGAAGTGACAGCAACTCATTAGGTGGGAGCATGGATCCTCTGCTTCCAAACAAAATGAAAAATTTGAACATTAAAGATTCTTTGGACGCTTTCGTGAATGAGAAAGTTGCTGATGTTGATTTTGCAGACAAGAATAAATTCATGTTTAGAGACAGTGGAAATGCCAATGAGCTAGTTGACTCGGACACAGAGAATGCGGCTGGAAAAAGTTATAATCACTTTAAAACTAAATCTAGCTTGCATTTTGGTGCAGAATCCACGCATGACATGAGTTATGGGAGTTCGCACAACATCTTTAGATCATCTAATCCGGGGTTTACTTTTCAGGCTGGATTAGAGAGTAAGAGTAATGGTACTCATGGGAATTCAGAAAATGAGAGTAATTCAACATCATTTCCTATATTTGCATCTAGCAGCATGCATCCGAAACCAGTTGGGAGGGTCCCTGAGATACCACCTGCGTATCAAGCTGACAAGAAACTTGAGTTTAGTTTCGCTAGAAAATTGGATAGTATGGCACCACAACATGTGGAGTTCAAGACACCAGATCCAAAAGAGCTTGCGTTATTTGGCCTGAACAGAAAAGTTGACACAAAGAGGGAATTGGCTAAAGATGGTGGATTAAAGAAAAACAAGGGGAAGTGGAAGAAATCCACTCGGGTTCCATTAAAGTTCCCGCAAGAATTTGTCTTTCATGAAAATTTACAAGAAAATGCAGAATCTTCTGAACAATGTTCGCCCATGGACCTTTCTCCTTATGAGGAAACACTAGCAAATAATAGTTTTTCAAGAGAGACCTCTGTGGCATCGGAAGAGTCTTTTCATCTTGATGAAATTAATTCTTCAAGTGAAGCATACCCAAATGTTTCAAGTGACATTGCTGATGAAGTTCTAGTTTCTGCAACGGAAGGCTTGCATATAAATGAATGTGATGTAAAGGGAGATGAAGGGCTAGAGAAAGAATCTATATGTTGTGGAGATGAAGGTGAAGAGAAAGAATCTATATATTGTGTGAATGGAAGTATAAGGGCTGAGAGTCCTGAAGATGGTGCTGTTTCGGGGGCTGAGACTGAAAGCTTCAAGTCTGCCACTGATGAGTTAGATTACAGCATTGACTCCTTTGTTACTGCAGCAGAGACTGAAGGAAGTTCCTGCTATAAAAGTGAGAGACAAGACAGTGCTGGAGGGACTCAGTTTAAATATGGTACAAGTTTAACAGATAGGTTGCAGAGTGGCTTCACCTTCAGTGCCTCTTCATCTTCTTGCAGGGAGGCTTCAGCATCAACATGCATCGAGAAGAAGAAAAATCGAATCAAACTTTGTCGTGATTCAAATCGTACCAATCCAAGTGTCCTAGTGTCACATGAATCATCACACATGCCCTCATTTCAATCTTCTGGATTTTTATTGTCATCACCTGAGCAGAGTCAGAGAGGTTTCTCTGCTGTGTTAAGTCCAAAAACAGATAAGACTGAACAAGTTAAAGAAGTTGGGACTAAGCAAGAATCTGCTACAGCTGCTAGCCTTGCAGCTCAGGAATCCTGTGAAAAATGGCGGTTGAGGTGTGGATTCGTTCACCTTTGTTTAAGATTCGTGGAATCACTTTTCGGGTGTAATATTCCTATTTCATTTCCTATGTAATGGCAGTTTGGTTTTGTTTTATAGCCGGCAAAAAATTATCGTATTTATTGATCTGCAATCCTGCTTCTGATATTATTTCGTCAGGGGGAATCAAGCCTATGCAAAGGGGGATTTTGCCAGAGCTGAAGAATGTTACACTCAGGGAGTGAGCTGTATTTCCCAAAATGAGGCATCTAGAAGCTGCCTTAGGGCTCTAATGTTGTGCTATAGCAATCGTGCAGCAACACGAATGTCAGTTGGAAGACTAAGAGAAGCGTTAGAAGACTGTACAAGAGCTTCTGAGTTAGACCCCAAATTCTTTAAGGTGCAAGTTAGAGCTGCGAGGTAAGGCATTTTCTTAATTCTTCTGGTCGCCAAACAATAGTTCTGCATTGTGCCCTGCTTCTTTGTGAAGTAAGCATGTGGTTATCTCTTTTTACCCATGCGGTTTTCTGGAGTATTTTTGTTTAGCTTTGTTTTATTGGTTTCCCTTTCAACAGTAAAAGTTATGCCTCATATGGCAAAACTAGTAGCCTGGAATTATTTAGCTTTGGGACCAAAACAACCCCTGCTTCCTCTTCTAAAAATGGAAGAGCGTTGTGGTACCATGTTGAAACGTTGGTAATTAGGATATTGTTCCTGTCATGTTACATTTTTGCTGCCCTTTCTTGCTTGACAAATCATTGTTTGGCTAACTTTAGTGCATCAATAAGATAGTAGACCAAAGGATGTAAGTTGTGAACTTTAGCTATGTAGACTTGTTTTGCCTTGTAAATAATAGCCTTGTAAATAATAGCGAAGGAGAGATTGGCTAAAGTCATAAATATAATTTCATATAATTTCCCTTTACTTTTTTCAAGCTTTCACTCTGTGGGTAGAATTATTTTGTTGAATAGCTTTTGATGTTCTGCCATCATCAATGTTGTGAATTGTTTCTCAATTATTTGTTGTATCAACTATAAGCAGTCCAAAGCTGTTGAAACACGACTTTGAACACAAGGACGGAATGCTTTAATTTAGGGAGTTAGAAGCCTTCTAGTTTCAACTATATTATTGAACAAATTAATTGCTAGAAGAGACTGTTGGCTTGCTCTTCAACATCATGAATCATTCATAGTTGGCTCATTCTTTGTATTGATGATAAATTACTTCTTTCTTGTGACTTTTTTTTAAATATATTATTCAGCTGTTACCTTTCCCTTGGGGAAATAGAGGATGCAACTTTGCATTTTACGAAATGTTTGCAAGTAGGGCCTGATGTCTGTGCGGACAGGAAGCTTTTGATAGAAGCTTCTGAGGGCCTCGAGAAGACAAAGGTATTCCTTTAGTTATGGAACTTTAGTTAGAACTCTCTCTCTCTCGAACACTCTCATATGTTTACTAAATTGCTTATGAATTAACTTAATAAACTGAAGTAAATGCATTACCTACCTGTCGATTCCTTGACTGTTTCTGTCACTATTAAGCTGGATATAATGTATTTATACTTTGAATGAAACTGTGGCAGCTGATATATGTGAGACTTGAGACTTCAATTTTCTCTTAAAAGTAAATAGTGAATATGGGATCCAAGACAATATGAAACTAATGAATAGGATCGAGACTGAAGTGTGTTATAGATGATTGGGTATATCCCATGACAGCTTTAGGCAATTTCTTTGTTAATATGTTAAACAATACCTGACTTGCAGCTATGGCTATGTTTGGGAGGGGGGTTTTGTTCGGTGATAATGTTTGATGAGAGTTATGTTGGTACGAGTAGTATGTATGGAAAGAAGGTTTTGATGTGGTGAATAGTATGATTTATTTGAATTTATGTATTTATATATGTATATAATATATAATAATGATTAGATGATGTGATTATCTATATGGATAATGATTAATTTTTAAAATATAATTGATTGTGAATAGATTTAATGAGTGAAAAATAACTTGTTAGTTGTATATATAAGGGAAAGAAAATTGAATTTGAATTTAAAATAAAATTTTGTGTTGTAAGATGTTTGATTGTATGAAGTTTGATGACATGGAGAAAGATGAAAAAGTGGGTCACAAACATATCCTAAATGTCTAAAGATTTCTCTGATATGTTTTATTCAGTGGAGAATATTCAGCAGAATGGTGGTTGAACTACTTGTAGAAATTTTCTGGGTAATAATATTATTTCTCTTTACCATTAGTTGATCAACCCATCAATCTCTTTTTCCAATTTTTGCTGAATTCAATGAAGTAAGTTTACAGGCCTGATTATATTCCATCCTAAGTTTTTGTTAGTGAAGTTTGAGAAACTTTTAGTGGATTCTCTTTCTTTCTTAATTCCTAGTCAGTTGTATTTTTGAAGGTTTCATATAGGATATATGTAACATTGTGGTATACCCGGGTAAATGTGAGTCTTACTAATGTTCTGGCTGTGTTTGTTTCCAAATTAAGGCGGGAGAGGAAAATTTGGGTGATTTGAATGGAAATGAAAATTATGTTTTATTTGTAAAATTTGTTGGGTAAGAAAATTATTTTTATATATAGGTTTGAATGATGTGATAGTATATAGGTTTGTACAGTAATAAAAAACGAATGTAAGAAAATTAGCGGGATATGTATTGATTTGATTGTGAATAGTTATAATGATTGAAAAATAATGAGATAGTTATAAAGGTAAGAGAGGGAGAAATTTGAATTTGATTTGAATAAAATGTGTAAAGTAAAATGTTCGGTTTATAATATTTTTATGTGAGAATGAATAGTGTGTAATTTGGAACCTAACATAGCTTTTGTTTTTTCAGAAGTCGTGTTACTGATGCTCCAGTGGTGGTTGAGAATGTGCAGTATCTTTTTCCCAAAATTATTGACTGGGTGTTTGCTTTTTTCCTGCGAACTGTAAAATGATAGTTACATCTAAGAAATAAAAAATGACTTTTTTTTTTGGTTTAATTGGCCTTCAGAAAGTTGCAGAATACATGAAGCAAGCTGCAGAACTTTTGGGACGAAGAACATCAAGTGACATAGAATATGCCATTTTTGTGATTTCTGAAGGATTGAGGATAAGCTCTTATTCTGAAAAATTGCTTCAGATGAAAGTGGATGCTCTTCTTATGGTATGGATACTATTAAGAGATAATTCAACATAACTTTTCAGTGGTGTATAACTTCTCGGTTTTGTACTTTGCCTTTTGTTATGTTATTGATATGCCAATCCCCTAAATATTTTACTCTTTTCTTTATAACAGCTTAATCAATATGATGAATTAATTCAGTTTTGTGAGCAAAATCTTGGCTTGGTGGAGTCAAACTTTCTGATATCTGGTGTTGATTGCCGCTCAGTGGAGTTTCATGGTTCTGACTTGAAGAGGGCTCCTTCCTTTAAGGTCTGGTGCTGGTCACTGATACTTAAGTCCTACTTCCACTTGGGAAGACTTGAGGAAGCCCTTGCTTTCTTGAAGAAGCAAGAGGAATCGTTGTCACTTGTGGAATGGTAATTGTGTATAAAACACTACAGGTTACTTTTTTCCAGTCAGAGTATTATATTAGTCTGGTGGCTTATACTTTGTCTTGTGAATTTGACACTTCAGCAGGGAAAGCAGGACCTCTGAGTCCATGATTCCATTGATTGCCACTATACACGAATTGCTGCATCACAAGGTGAATCTGTTTGTGTTTTCTCTTGAATAAGCATGTTTTTAGAATTGGGCTTGTCTTGCATTTAAAGAGATGAATACAGTGGAGGTGGATAATTGGAATTTAAATCTCATCATTTTAGTATAAATGCAGTCAGAAATCTGAGTATATGTAAATAATATGACTGTTGTGCACACTTATGACTGTTGTGTCATTCATTTTTTACAATGCATTTGATTAATTTAGTGCTAAAAAAGAGAGATATAAGGTTGCAAATAATATATTAAAAAAATTGCAGAGTCAGCATGCTAATGAGAAATTTGCTAGTGGTTCTATGGTAGTTGAGGTTGCAGGCCTGGAGTCTCCTGGTATCTACATAGAGCACGTACATGATATACCCTGGTTGTCTTTGTTACTCTGTTAGAGATACCAGTACTTAACCCATCTATGCACTGACTACGCATCAGTTTGGTTGTGAGAGACTAGATATTCATACATCTCAATTATTAAATATATACAACATGCCAATCTCGTGCAGTAAAGTTATCTTGATTTAACTTTTGGTTGCTCAAAAGTTTTTCTTTGTCACGTGGCCATGTTACTTAATCTAGATTGTAAAAAGTATAGGTGAATATAAATTGGTATCCCAATTGTGCCTTCTTCATTGACTAGGGACCAGAGTGATATTTGGTCATATATGGGGCAGAAATTAATACAACAAAAACTATGGCTAACTCATTTGCGTAGTCCAGCCAGCAGCTCTTGTGATTTTCCTTGTTTTATGCACATCGGTAGGAAAGAAAATCATAAATTGCCAACACTTTAACCTACTATGCCTGTTGACCCCATTTTACTAGGATTATGGAGATAACTTTCACATAGAAATCTCCATAATTTTGAACAGAAAATCTAGCTCATACTTTTGTTTGTGAGAAACTGTGCCCTTTATGTTTTACAATAGATGCATAATATTCTTTGCTCATTATAACTTGTTGAAAATATTGATTGAGAGTCTTCTTTACTTGTAAGTTGTAACCATGGAAAATCCTCTTTTTTCTTCTTCCCTGTCATCCTTGTTTGAAGATGAATAAATCAGTTCTGCTTCTTGATAACAGTTAAACTGTTGTTATTTAGGCTGCGGGGAATGAATCATACAAATCAGGAAAATTTGCAGAAGCTGTAGAACATTATACAGCTGCTATATCATGTTCCGTTGAATCACATCCTTTTACAGCAATATGTTTCTGTAACCGTGCTGCTGCATATCGGGCTATGGGCCAAATTATAGACGCCATTGCAGATTGCTGCCTTGCCATTGCCCTTGATGGAAATTATCATAAGGTTTGCCTATTAGACATTAGCCAGTGCAGATTGTTCTGTCATTTGTGAAATCTACTTGATTTCCACTACGTGACGAGGAAATGGAATTGAGTACATACTTCCTTTTTATATTTTTAGATGCCTACTTTATTATATATAGGAAAGTATCTATATTGACTTGAATTACAGTCCACAATTGTTATGCTGAAGTTGGAAATTTCTAAAAAGGTTTATGTCAGATTTGTCCATTACATGAGAATTTTATCAAATGCTGTTGAAGTACATAACTCTTCCAGTTAACAATCTGGGGGCTGGAGGTATTCTGGCACTTATTGCAAATCAAAATCTCGGTAAACTTTTATCACCAAGGAACTTATTACTTCAGGGGCAGTAATATGTTTTACATTATGCTGTCATTGAAATGGAATTGTTCAGGAATTAATTTTGATTTTCAAGCTAACTGCAGTTAACATGTGCTTTGCGGATGTTTCTGATTTCTTTAGTAGGTTTACTTGAACCTTTTTGATTGGCTGCCTTAATACATGTGTAGGCCATCTCTCGACGAGCATCACTCTATGAGGTGATTAGAGATTACGGGCAAGCAGTTGCAGATCTTCAGAAACTTGTATCTCTTCTCACTAAAGACGTAGAAAAGAAGACTAGTCAATCTGGAGCAAATGATAAAGTGGATTCTGTAAATGAGCTTAGACAAGCTCGGCTCAAACTTTTAGAAATGGAAGAAGCTGCCAGAAATGAGACCCCTCTGAATGTTTATCTCATTCTGTAAGTTCTTGAATGTATGCCAGTCATTTAGTCACATGCTTTGTCTATCAAGGGTCATGACTACTTGCTATATTGTAAGTTACTTTGCCAAATTCGCAATGTTAGCTAACCATTCCAATTTGAACAACAACAAAGAACGAATTAACTCTTCTCATTTCTACAGAAAATTTGTTGATTTCATATCTAATCAAGTGAAAAATATATCTAAAGACTGTTGTGGAGATTGTAAGATTAATGCCCTCTGAAACTTGAAGGAAACTTAGATATTTATATTACAATTCAGTTTGGAGGATGAGATTCCTGTGAAGCTTTCTTTGGATAGAAATGTCATTTTGGCGAAACTTTTGTTTATTTTTGTTTTTGTTGAGTATCAGATTTTGATCACTACCATGCACTAATTTGACTGGACTCATTCTAGCCAAATGTCTAGATCAAACACTGGTTTAACTACATTGATATGGTATAATTTTATATGATATCATTCTTTATTTATCACATGCAATCACTTATATAAATAAGTGGTCTTTTTAGTCTCGAATTAAAAGAGAATAACATCTGACTTGGCCCTTTGGACATTTGTCCATGGATATAGGACTAGTGGCTGAACCACATTGCATATTTGTGCTTAATTTTTTTTCTTCACTCTTTTTAAATTTTACGTTGTATGACTTCACTCTCTTTAAATTTTACTTGGTATCTCTTTAAATTTTACATGGTATGAGAGCAAATTGATCCTGTTTCAGTTCTACTATATGTTGAGAATCAAAGATTGATCCATTACCAAAACTACAAGATCGTTACCATATGTACTAATTTGTTTAGGTTCTTTGTACCTAAATGCTTATATTAAATATTAGGTACATTGATTTGGTATGATTTTATATAACATTATTCCTTATTTATTACATGTAATCACCCATATAAATAGGTGGTTCGTTCTTGTACTGTCAAATTAATAGTTTAGCCCTTTCGGCAATTGTGTGCAGATGTATGCCCTATGGTTACATTTTGGTGCATAAAAGTTCCTCTCTTCGCTCTTCTTTAATTCAAGAGTTTTCAACTTTCAAAATAAAACACATTTTTTAATCATTACATTTAAATTTTCTCTCTCTTTCGAACTTTTACATGATTCTCACGATTCTCGAGGAACTTGTACTTAGAAATGAAAACAAATGCAGCCTTTGTTCTCCTACTTGTAATGGGACTTTAACATAGGATTTACCATTTCGGCATTCTGAATCTGTTGTATTGGACCTTGGCCTATCTGTATCTTTCATGTTCAATTACACTATCTCCCTTTTCCCTTTTTATACGGATAAACATAAGAGATTGCCTGCTATTGAACTTCATAAACCTTCGAAAACCAAATAATGCTTTTACTTGGCACATTCATCTTCTAGCTGAACTATGATCATTGCTATGTGTACCAGAGGATCTGCTGGGACTTTCAGGGATCTGCCCTATTGATAAGTGAAAGTTCAGTTTATTTTCTAAGAAAATAAAGTATTTATTGGACAACTAAGAATAGTAAATTGGTGTTTGTATCATTGTATGAAGAATCTAAGTATCTTGCCAAGGGTAGTGACAGACTGCTTCTTGCACGCCAGGGGAGTTGAATCATCTGCTGCTGCATCTGAAATCAAGAAGGCATACAGAAAAGCTGCATTAAAGTATCACCCAGACAAGGTTTTGATCTTTTGTGTGTGTGTGTGCATGTGTTTGATCCGATTTTCTAAAATGAGAAGAGCCAAACTAAAATATATTTTCATTGATGTAGGCTGGCCAAATTTTTGCTAGAAATGAAAATCCAGATGATGGTATGTGGAAGGAAATAGCAGAAGAGGTCCATAAAGATGCAGACAGGCTGTTCAAAATGATTGGAGAGGCATATGCTGTGCTTTCAGACCCAACCAGGGTATTGTTTCATTTCAAACTTACCAACCACTGCCCACTGGTAGTTTTTCCATTGTGCACATGATTAACGTAATGGTTCTGCAGTTTACAGAAGAATCTCTTTTAATTGGGTTGATCACAAATAGCTAAAAATTTGGGGTATGTTATGGCTGATAATTATGTGCAAATGGGTAATCATCCTCAATAGTGGCTTGGAATAGGTTGCCGTGCCTTTTTTATTTATTCTGGCATAAAGAAGTGATTTTTGCTTTATTTCAATTATTCAACTAGCATATTAATTACTTAGATAAGTCACTCTTGGGTGGATCCCCAAAAATGCCTGCAGAAATTTTTGTAGCTCTTTTTCGTTCTGGGTAATGACAACATCTGCTGTTTATATATCTAGTAGGTAAACCTTTATCTCTCCCCTTATTTGTTTCTCATAGAATGTGCTGAACCTTATCCTTTTTCAAGTTTTTTTTTTTTTTCCAAAAAAACAACAATAAAAATAACAATGCAACTGTATAAAGCTCTTTGGTGTCACTCTAGTGTTTGTAGTACTTGAATGCAATGTCAATATTATGATTTGCTTGGCCAAATGCTTTCCACTTGCAGCGCTCGCAGTATGATCTGGAAGAAGAGATGCGAAATGCACCAAATAGGGGAATGGGTAGTAATACGTCAAGAACGTATTCAGATTTTCATAATTATTCGTATGAGAGTAACAGTAGGAGACATTGGCAAGATGTTCGGAGATCATTTAGAAACCAGTACAATCGGTTTTAATGATTACTTTTTTCTGGAAAGAATGCACATATTGTAGCGGGGATCAAGGAAGGCAGACATTGGACTAAATGACTCGACCAGCTTCACAATGGAGAGCTGATAGATTAGTGATCCTGGCTTCCGGTTTGTAGTCCAAGCGTGCAATGTCCCAGAAGATTACATGAACTGGCTTCTGCCAGATGCAGAGATGTGCATGTAGCAATCTTATGCATCTCCCAGATGGAGAATAGAAGAATGTTTTTTGTTTTCACCCTGGCTGATAGAGTAATCCTGTTTGGTGTTCGCAAATTTTGGCCTGGATCGATGTGCCAGCATTGCAACAGATTTTAGCTTGTACAAGTGTGGAAGCAATTTTATCAGAAGGGGGGGCGGGCGCGCAAGACAGATCATGTGTTTCATTCTATTCATTCTACTGAGAGAGGTTGTATTGACTGTGGTATTTTGCACTTACAAAATTGTGGGGTTGTACATAAGCTATGAGGTTTTTAAATTGATTGGAAAATTTGAACTAAAAGTTTATTTATTTACTTGTGGTTATGTATGTTGTTGGAGGGACGGTACAAGATACGCATGGATGCCCTTCAGAATGTATGTTACCCTATTTTGGCGGTGTTCAGTTTGGAATGAACGTATAATCATGAATCAACTATTATTATATTATCAGTTAATAATCCGACTCTATTCTCGTTTTGGTTGAACAGATTCGGGATTTTATTATTTGATTCCTGTACTTGGGGATATCCATTGTGCTAAAGACGACCTGGGTATCTTGAGTAATTCGATAATTGGATTTAATAATGTTTTTAGTATGCCAAATGCTACCACATACATATCATATTCAATTTTATGGAATTGTTTCATTTTAAAAGAGAGAAACAATGTCGCATCAAGGGTGGTTTTTTGGGTTTCGTACTGTCATTGATACTTGACCGTTTTAAAATACGGCAGTATAGAAAAAGCACTTGAAACCTCACGCATAACCGGGCTGCATCTTGAATGGTGCAAAATATATGGTTGTGGGTTATGAGATATGACTCATATATAGCGTCAGGAGTAACCCAAATGATACAAAATATTCAGTGTAATGACAACTTTTAGTTTCATTTATTTCTTTGTCTTGTAAACTTATCCAATTTTTATGCTCTTTAGTTTTTAGAAAATCTACAAATTATATAGAGCGTTGATCTGGCTATCCGAAAAAAATATAAGTATGTTGATGGGCTGCTTTTTCCTTCTTTTTCTCCACATAAAAGGGCCGGGAAAAGAAAGAAAGAAGAAAGAAATTCCTGACTTCTGAAGAAAAACTCATGAACTTATAACATTTAGTACAATAATTTGATAAAATAAACGTTTAAAAATAATCTTCATCATTTAATTGGTAGAGAAATAGCAAGGAAAAGAAATTATCATGAAACTGGGAAAAAAATGCCATTTTCCCATCAGAACTTAGGAGATAAACTTATTTGGTATGCCTCCTTTTTCAACACCTTCCAACTTCTTTATCAATTTATCATTTTCCCCAGATAACCAAAAATGTAATGATTTTGAATTTCTTTGGATTGATTCAATCAGTAAAAAAGTATTTCAACCATGAACACAAAATAAAAAAGAAAAAGACCAAAAAGGATATACATGGAAATCAATTAACTAGGTTGAAAATTAATTTTGTTGCTTATCGACTCAGAAAACCAAACGAAATTCACACCATGCCTTTTTTTTTTTTTACAATTCTGGTTAAGTCCCCAAAGGATCCGAAAACCTAACCAAATTCCAACACTTAACCGACATAGGAAAACAAGTGTCCTGATTGCTCAAGTACGTGTTTGATTGATTAGCCTTTCCCACTGACCCCTCTCTCTGTATATACACATATGCATATATATATGCCAGTATATATGTACCAACATCAACGGTCTCTTCACACCAACTTATATAATTCTCTGAGGGAAGCCCTACAGAATCCGAATTTCTTGATCATCCGAACTGCAGTTTTCTTTCTTCGGTGTATTAGTTCTGAGGACAATGGGGAAGGCAGGAAGATACGGTGATGGCCCACTTCACCATCGATCAGTTTACAGGAAGAGATCATCGCCATGCATGCACCACCCAAGAAAACAGATCACCTCTCCTAACCGTATGTTCTTGATTAATTACTTAATTATTGCTATTCCGTTTCTTTATGATCTAAGGCAATTCATTGATCAAGAAACGCGTGTGCAAGAACGGTTTTCCTCCCCTTTCTTTTAATCATAGGGATTTTAAATAGTGGAACTTAGCGTAATTAGAGGGAACTAATATTGTTGTTAAGTTGTTGCGCAATGTATAATTACTTGTATTAATATTCAGGGGTTTGGGTGCCTGCAATTCCGTCATGGGAGAAGGAATTCTGCCGAAAAATAGGGTTATTCAGATGGGAAGAGTTCTTGGAAGCAAAGAAGGTGACTGAATTCACAGACAACAAAATCTTCCAGTGGAACGATTCGGCTGCTGAGGAGGCATTCCACAGTGCCAAGAACCGGTTCTTTGCCCAGATTACTGGCTGCCAGCTTCCTAATTCCCAGCAATCCGTGGACAGTCCAAACCCTGATTTGTACATTGATGACATTAACTGGGAGGCTGATGATGATGATGCAACTCCTGAGCTGGCCCTGGATGGATTAATGGAAGCAAAAGAAGACAAAGATGATGATGAGTATGTGGCAGATCACTACGATATTCCCATTGAGAACATAAAGCCCACAGGATGGGATATTGATGTCGAAGAATTATCCAGAGGCAAAGTCTTGACAGGGCTCATAGTGGGCTCGTGAATTCAGTTGATCAATCAATCTGCAGGAATCTGACGGGACAAATTAGGGTTCTTAAACTAATTAATATGTGTATTACTTTTTCTGACGTAGTTTTTCTTCTGTGTCGTCACCATCTTTTTGGTCACACAAACCAAACAGCCCCATGTATTCTTCGAGCTAGTAACAGCTATATTTGTTTTTATTTTTGAATATGTTTTTTTTGAAAATTATGAAAACACGTGTTCGTTGCTTGATTGTTGGAGCAATTACATGAAACATCTTTTTAACAGTTTAATTTTTTAGATGAGATGATTATTTAATATGTATCAAATTTAGGACACATAGTTCCAAGTTTCAAAAAAGTGTTACATGTGAAAAGCTTAACAAAGTAATACTATTTTCACTTGTATTGAGGATGTGACGAGTCTAATTATAAGTTTTGATTTAATCTTGTTGGATTAGGCGTAAAAGTCCAACCAAATTGGGAGGAGTTCAATAAAATCAAGAAAAACTGTTCATAAACCTACGTATAAGTACGTATATAAGTGAGTTTGATATTATTCATTAACTTAAAATTTTAAAATTGTCGTTTCAAGTTTTATTTATATACAAGCCACAGATATTTTTTTTTAGTCACCAATGTAGGACAATTGATATTTCTTCTAACTCATACGTGTTTCCTACAACTTGAGAGGTATGTTGGTGATCCACTAATACATCTCTCAAACAACTTAGACATACGACCAGATAAGATAGCCATTCAACAATTACACATGAAATAGTTTTATTTTATTTTGTAATACCCTCATCATTTAAATAATAATTTCAATTCGACTTGACGATGGGTTGGGAGCAACAATTGAGAAGATGGATTGAAATTGAAGTGTTAATAACAAGACAAACAGATCACGAGGAAACATGTTACTTGTCCAACATGCACGATGCGGTTTTCGTCTTCAACTTGGAACGTGGGGCTTCATCTCTCGCACACTTTTCGATTGATGGATTTTCAAAATAAATATTTGCCCTTAGTTTCAAATTTAAATTAAGAGATCATACTACTATTGCATCAAATAGGTATTGTTCATTCTATTTGTTTTTTCTGGGTTGTTTCGTTATTGGTAACAAATGAATAAAATAATATAGTAATGAGTATTATAAATAATATAATGTTTTCATTAATTGACCATTTTCTAAAAAAAAATTAGCTATGTTTGTTTTTATTTTCTAGTGTGTATTTTTATTGAAAATCGAATAAAAATAAGAAAAAGATAAAAAAAATTAAAATATGTAATAATTATAGTGTATGTTTATGAAGCCAAAAAGGGAAACAAATATAGCTGATTGTCTTTTTCCTAAAAATATTTGGAGCATTTCTAATCCTTTTATATATTGGGGAAAAATTATTTTAAGGCTCTGTTTCGAACAATATTATCGACAGAAAAAATAAAATAGAATAGAATAAAACTTGCATCATTCAAATATTTATTACTACTCGTTTAATATTTAAAACCCAATCGTTATCTCAAACTTAAACTGAATTATTGCGCACACACATACATGTCGATGTACACTCACACAAATGTTAAACAAAAAGAATATTTTTTATTATGATAAAAACCTGTAAATAATTTAATAATAGATACTTCATAAATATTAAATTTATTTTACCTAATTTCAGTAATAATAATACAAAAATTTATATCTAAATATTTTATATTTAAATAGAATTCAAAATTTATAATAGTTTTATTTTGATATATCTTTTTTTAATTGATTTTGCATATCTATATTTGTGTGCAAGTGGGTGAAAAAACCTCAAAAAGGAAATAGAAAGACATAAAAATCAATGAATAAAAAATGTAATTGCTTGATGGAAGCAAATTATTTTTTGAACTTACATTATATTCATTAATTAAATAGAAAAGAAAATTTTAAAAATTGTGATGGCAAAAAATAGTTATTAAGGACAATTCATAAAGAAATTAAATGATCAAAACATATTTACATACAATTTTTTGTAAATTTAATCACAAAACATGACAAATAGCTTATAAATAGAAATACAATACAAAAATTATAATGATTTTATGTTGATATATTTTTTATATGTAGTGTATGCAAGAAAAATCTTAAGAAAAAAGAAATTACAATATATAAAATCAATGTATAAAAAAGAAGTAAATTTATTAGATGGAATTGAATTATTTTTTTAACCGAGTTCATTACTACGATGGATTATATTTGCTAATACACTATTTTCAATTTAAATGTTGAGAAAAGATTATTTCAAATTCATTCATTAAGATAAAAATGATTTGAAAGGGTAAAAAATAGCTGCTACACACATATTTGAAAACTCTTAAAATAATTAAAAATTTGTTACCATTATAATATAATATATATATATATATATTATTTTCAAAAAAAACTATGGTTATGTTTGTTTAGTTTTTAAGTGCTTGTTTTGAAGTGAGTTTTATTCAAAAAATTATGTAAAAGTGAAAGAAGAAAAAAAAAATTTAGAAAAGATAATAATTATAGTGTTCATTTTATTTTGAGGGTAAAAAACGTAAGGAGACCTAACCTATGTAATCAAAATTTGACATATAAAGTAATATTTATCATTCAGAACATTCTAAAATAAGTAAACTAAACGTCAATTTTTTTAGTTTTTACAAAATGCACAAAAATACATGTTACTTCCAATCACAACCTAAATTTCCGATCCAATAATTGTCTACTTTCCCTAGGCGCACATATCCTCCCGCAATTAGTCATTTATGCGTTGTCCTGTGTTCTCTCTCTCTCTCTCTCTCTCTGCTCAGACATCGTTCCGAGCAGACGGCACCGTTTCGACCTCAGTGCTCTGCTCTCCTGCCCTTCCATGAGGTCCTCGATGCTTCCATTCCGGTATGACTGATCGTCAGGTCCTTATCTGATTTTCATTTTATTCTGCCTCTGCTATTTGTAAAAATTTGTTGTTGTGTTTAATAATGCGTGCGCAATGAAATTGCGTGGAAACATTGACTTCCAGTGAGCATAAAAAAGGAACTAAGAAATGTAGAACTAAAGACAATGCACCTGCAGTTGTTCGGAAGTGAAAACAATTTTATGTTTTTTCATTCTTCCGCTCTTAACGTTAGTTACTTGAATGCGAGATATAAAACGTGAGAAGAAAATATATATCTGGGGAAATTGCATGAAAGAGGTTCACGCGGATTCTATTATCGAATTTCAATTCTCTCTCCTGTCTTGCTTCTTGCTGCTTCTTTCGTTGCTACTCTGTTTCCGTGCTCTTTTTTTCCTTTTTTGTCTTTTTTTTTTTTGAATTCAACAAGATTATCCCTGCAACTGGCCATCAAAGGGTAATTTATGGCTAAGAATAATAGTAGGCTGGAAATTTTGGAGCAACAGCTGCTGGAAGTTGTGGAGAACTCGCAGAGAACGGAAGCAAAATCAGAGCAACAAAAGGTGGATACAATGAACGAAATGAAGAGTTTACTCCATTCTCAAATGGAAGAATTCCTAAAACCTGACAAATGCCAAGGGTAAGGAGCAGGCGAGTTCTTGATCTTCTCCAGTACCATCTATTCTAAGCAACAAGAGACTGGGTGGATCAGTGATGCCCCGGGTAAGGATGAATGAGCGAGCATATGATTAGCCACAAGTTTCGTAGTCCAGTGGGTCATCCTTCAAAAGAAGTTAGAATTCCCTAAATTTGATGGGTCCAATCCGAAGAGTTGGATTCGCAAGCGCAATAAGTATTTCTTACTTAATCTCTTGACTGATTTCGAAAAAATCACATTGGCTGCAATTAACATGGAAGAGAGGGCAAGTTCATGGCACCAGGGTTACGTGGAAAGGAAGAAGAATATGTCTTGGGCAACATTTACCGAAATGTTGGGATAGGTTTGTGGAAGCTAGGCGAAGAAGTAGGTTTGCGGATTTGGAAAGGGAAGCATCATTGGAGAGTTTAATAAGTTGAAACAGGTTGGTTCGGTGAGAGCAGCAAGAACAATTTGATAGTTAAAATCCTTTATGGATGAGGGCACCATGCCAGATTACAGCAGTAGTTTGGAAAACTCGACATGTTCCTATAAAAGCTCAGCCTAAGTAAGTGAGAAGGTTCCTCGAGGTAAGAAGTTGAGCCCAGAAGAGATTGAGGTAAGGAGAAAAAAAGGACTATTTTTTAATTATGATAAGGTATACCATTTTGAGCACAAATGTGAAAAAAATTGGTTTTTTAGAAGGAGAAGTGGGAATGGGACTAAGGTAATCCAAGGAAATGATGCAGCGATGGAAGGATAGGACATCTTTGAAACTCTATACATGCACTTGCAAGAATGAACGTAACAGATAATATAGAGGTACTGAGACAAGTGAAGAATGGAATTACTTCTATTCTGGTGGATATGAGAAGCACACATAGTTTCCTAGACCCTGCGAATGCCAAAAGAATGGGATATGAATTGGAGTATACCGACCTTTTATTAGTAATAGTGATAGATGGTAATAAACTGGAGTGTTATATCAAATGCTTTGGATTCTAGTGGATGATGGGTGGCCAAAGTTTTTCCACAGACATGAGGATGTTAAAGTTAGAAGGGTGTGATATGGTATTGGGTTTTGACATAACGAGGAGATATGGTTTAGTTACTTTTGACCTTTAGAACCGACATGTATGAACAACGGCCTTGACGTGGTGCTGCAAGGAGTAGAAAGCGAGGTGGTATTGAAGGATATAACAGTAATTAAGTTTCTAAAGATCACGAAGAGACAATTGTGTGAAAACATTTGTCAAACTGTCTTGATATGTGGAGCTGACCGGAGTACCTCCAAGGACGAATTATGTCACCGCAATTTTGTTCAAGACCAGAGGATTGAAAAGTTAATAATAGCTTATGTAGGAGGTTTTTTTTTTGGCCTTACGAGATGCTTCTTTATAGGAATCATGATTATAGTATCGAAATTAAACCAAGTGCACAAACTATCAAATAACACCCTTCTAGGTATTCCTACATTCAGAGCAATGATATTGAGATTGCTTCAAGAAATGATGGTTGCAAGCATAATCCAACCTAGCAACAACTCATACACTTCCCCTGTTTACTAGTCAAGAAAAAAGCAACAGTCGGAGAATTTGTGTTGATTATAGGACGCAAACTCTATCATAGTGAAGGATGGTTGTTCTATTCCAATAATTGATGACTTTTTAGATGAATTCAAAAGTGCCACAGTGTTTTTTTAAGATAGATTTAAGAGTTGAATATCAAATTTGAGTAAAAGGAGGAGATATGCACAAAACTGCCTTTGGGACAGTCATTGGCCATCACGAGTTTAAGGTTATGCTATTTAGCCTCACGAATACACTTGTCACTTTCCAAACTTTCATGAACCATGTGTTTAAGGAATACTTGAAAAGCTTTACTTTGATGTTTTTCGATGACATTTTCATCTATAATAATAATATCAAAGAGCATGAGATACAATTGAATATGATCTTTGATAAATTCATTGAGCATAAGTTATACACTAAGAGGACTAAGGGCACCTTCGCTCAAACACAGGGAGAATATCTGGGACGTGTAATATCGTCCCTCCCAAAATTTATTGCATCCAAAATTGGCTAAAGCCTAGGTCAATGAAGGAGTAGAGGGGATTTTAGGACTAATTGGATATTACTAGAAATTTGTTACATAGTACGAGCTATTACCTAAGCCGTTGACTGATGTGTCAAGGAAATGACAATTATATTAGGATGTACTGTCTAATTTTGCTTTTCAAACTCTTAAACAAACTATGATGAGCACACCATGCTAGCCTTACCATATTTTACCCTAAAGCTTTTGTTGTGGAAACTGATGCTTTTTAGGGTGGAATTAGTGTAGTTCTAATGCAAGATGGTCAATTGCTTATCTTAGCAAACCAATGGGCCCAAAAAGTTTAGGATTTGCCCACCTTCAAGAAGGAATTTCTAGTTGTGACTTCTACTAAAATAAAGACACTACTTGCTAAGGTTAAATTCATAAACAGAACAGATCAACAATTTATTTGAGTAAAAGATAACCAGTCAACTTCAACAAAAGTATTTGAATAAATTGATGGGATTTAGCTATAAATTAGAGTATAAAAGAGGCCCTGTAGTAGACGCTCCATGTCAAATGGAAAGGGCAAATGACCTGATGGGACATAAGAAAAGTAAGGGTGCATGGCTATCATTGCTTTGCGGCCCGCTAGTCTTGCAAAATTACATGACTCATGTATTGGGATGCAATCGCTATATTAGCTTGCGTGGTGAATCCTTATGATCCCATCGTATTGTGATTGGGTGTTAAAGTACATGGAAATGGAATGGCTGTATTGGGGAAGCCAAACTGACCTTAGAGAAAAAAGAAATAAGAAATGTGAAAAAGAGATAATGTGCTTCTAGTTGTCCATAAATGAAATAACAATTTTATAAGTTACGTTATTTCAAAGACCTGAATGCGAGATAAAAAAAAGAATTCGAGTTGATAGGAGAATATATACCAGTGGGATCTGTATGAAAGAGATCGTGCAAATTCTGTTGTAAAGCTTCAGATTTCTCTCCTTTCTAGATTTTTTAGTTGCTTCTTTCTTCTAATAGTCTGTTTCTACTCTCTTAATAATTAAAATTCATTAATTGAATTATTAGATGCAAGCGTGCACGCACATATACATAGATACATATACACACACATATATATATATGTATATATATAGGTGAACACAATAAAGAGTTATAAATAATTTGATGATAAGTACTACACAAACATTAAATTCATGTTACCTAACTTCAACAATAAAACAAAAATTAATATCATAATATTTTATATTTAAATACAATTTAAAAATTCTAATAATTTTATTTTGATAAGTTTTTTATATATCATGCAACCATATATGGGTGAAAGTGTGTGAAAAAACATAAAAAAATAAATTATTTTTTGAATTTATATTATATTCATTAATTAAAATAAAAAGCAAATTAGAAAAATAATTGAGATGACTAAAGATAATTATTAAGGACAATTTGAAACAACATTAAATGATCAAAATGTAGTTACTGTCATGTTTTTAAGCTTTATAATATAGCATAAGAGCTAGCTTAGAAATAGAAATAAGATTTAGAAATAATGATGATTTTATTCTGATAGATATATATATTCTTATATTTAGTGTATGCGTATATACGTGAGAGTATGTGAGAAAACTCTCTAAAATAATGATAGCATATAAAAATCAATGCATACAAAAGAAGAAAAGTTATCTGATAGAGACAAATTATTTTTAAATCTCAACTCACTTATCACAATAAATTATATTTGTTTGATACATTGTTGTTTGAGTAAAGATTAACTTGTATTTATTAATTAAGATAAAATATTTATATAAAAACTTTAAAAAGGACAAAAAGTAATTACAACTGACATATTTAAAAAACATTAAATAATCAGAAGTTTGACGTATAAAGTAATGTTTATCCCTTAAATCATTCTAAAACAAATAAACTAAATATCATTTTTAAAATTTTTTTAAATTAGTTATAAAAAACAAAAAAATGCAACTTTGTTTGGATGCAAATTATGGTAGTCTAAAAATTTGGCGCATAAACTTAATAATATTGGAAAACTAATAAAAATATTAAAAAGTTATTTCATCAAGGGATATGCTTAAAAGTTTGGATTTACATGAAAAAAAATGAAAGAAACTTTGCCTCCAAACATTTAACCTGTCATTGGATGGGCATTTATGTTTCATTTTTTTGATTTACTCCACTTAACCAAGTCTCCAAGAAGGTTTTAGAGATTTTCCTTCTTCCTTTTTTTTTTTTTTTTTCATTTAACTGAGTTTTTCTTTTCCAATTTTCAATTCATTTTCTCTCTCGTTAACGTTTTTTTCATGCCTTAGTTTCCCTCTCCTTATCTAACCGCCTCTCTTCTGTATGTTGCGATAATCGATTTCTCATTTTCTATTGTATTTTTTGATTTTTGTTAGTGTTAAAGTAACCTTCAAATTCAGAGTTTCATTTAGAGCTCCATTGTTATGAGTTTATTTTGAAGCCAAATGTGTGATTCAATTTAACCTAAAAAATGGCCATTTTCGACTGTCGAATTTGGCACCAGCATTTGAGTGATGATTGAGCACTTTTCCGTTTCATAAATGCTAGATGTGAAAGCAAGAAAAGGAAAAAAAAGGAAGTGAAAAGGAGAGAGGGAAAGGAGAAGAGGGAGAGAAAGATAGAAGAAAGCTAGGAGAGATATATGCTGGTGGTGGTGCGATAGTGCTGTTGGCGGCATCCGCCGTACAATAGTGCTGTTGGTGGCTCCCGCCGTGAGTCGGTAGGAGGGAACTGTTTGGGACCGCCTGCACCGTGGGAGAGGAACAACTTTGCTAGTAATGTGAGGAACGGAATGGAAGGAAGAAAGGGGAAAGGGGACCATAAAAGGGAAGAAAAGAAAATAAATAAATAAATAAATAAATAAATAAAGTCAATTTTGAATATTCATATTGTTATTATTATTAATATATAATAACATTAAGAAACATTATTAAGACAATAGTAGTGATGAGGTTAATAATGCTTGATTATTATTAATATTAATAATATGTAGATCAATACTATTATTGATTAATTAAAACAACGATAATTAAAATGACAACTTTGATGAAATTATTAATAATATTGACATTAGTAAAAGTATTAATAAAATTATTGAAAAAATAATATTACCTATTTACATAATTTTAAATATAAATATAATGACAACATTTCTATTTTTAATTTAATTACAAAATAACACTAACAATACATTTAATTCATTATAATGTATTTATTTTTATAAAAATATTATATATATATACACATATACATCACATAAACTGATCTTTATACAAATAACTATTTATCACATCCTTATAATTATTATTTTTATCTCTCAAACATCATCCATATACAATTATCTATTTCTATATCTAATCTCTTCAAAAGTATATTTTTCTACTTTTTCTTTCTCTTTTTCAGGGAAAAAAATTTCTTTGGAACCAGCCTTGTAACGTTGCTCCCGAAGACAACCTAAATTTCTGGCCCCATGATTGTCCACTTTCTCCTTCCCACATTCGCTTCCATAATTAGTCATTTTTGCATTTTCTCGTCTCTCTCTCTCTCCCTCTGCTCTTTTCCCTTTTTTTTTTTTTTGGCCAATATATATTTCTTAAAATTTTTCATGTCTTCGGTTGTCGTGTCGCTTTCGTTGTCCTCCGACGTCGTTTTGAGCAGACGGCACCGTTTGACCCCAATGCCTCGCTCTCCTGCCCTTCCATGAGGTCCTCGATGCTCCCGTTCTCAGTATGACCGATCGTCAGGTCCTTTTTCGTTTTATTTTGCCTACGCTGTTTGTGAAAATTTGTTGCGTTTAATAATGTGCGCGCCATGAAATTTTATGGAAATATTGAGTTCGAGTTGGTGGAGTTGGGGTTTAACGTTTTTCTGGAGGTTTGAGTTGCCATGGAAACCACTCTTTGCTAGGGTTTTGATGTATATTATGCTTGTTTGCATTCCGATAGGAAAATTCGAAAATTGAAAAGAAAATTAAGATAATCAGAAAATGTGTTTTGCGGCATATTTGTCTAGTATGTTTCGAGCATTTTGTAACACGGAGGTTTTGTATTACAAATCTGTCCGCTTCCGTTGAAACTGACTTTTACTTGCATTCGTGGCGATCAATTCTTGCCTTCTTTGGTTTGTTTGCTTACTTTTTCGTTTTTTTACAGTTTATAATTTGCGGCTTGTTACCATTTAGTAATAAACAGATAATGAGGAAAAAGGAAAAACTAAAAGCTTGGCTAGTCAAAGAGAGGCGCTTGAAAGGTTTGATCATTCTGTTAAATTTATAATAGAGCCCTAAACCTCAACTTCGGAAGGTGAAACTATTGAATTTTGGTGAGCAGAGTTCAGGTTGACAAAATATGTAGCTCAGGTAGAGGCTTCTAGTGCATATCTTAAGAAATTTTTTCTGGTTTAAGAAACTAGGGCTTTGTTCAGATGCAAATTATGTTGGCGAAAATTTTGGCATGAAAATTTACAAATAGTTTAAAAGTAAAAGAGATAAAGAAATAAAAAAAGTTATTTTGTTGTATAGTACGTTTGGAAGAATAGATTTTGATGGATGCGAATTTGCATCCCAACATTGCCTAGAATTTATTTCTTTATTACAATTTTTCTCAGTTCAAGATTTTGAAGCTTACACAATTATGAATGTTGAATTGCACAATGGGGTTAAATTGGTGCTCCAGTATTGAGAATATGTAATTCCTTCTATCTCAGGTGGTGCTTTTTGGATCATTTACAGAAGATGAAATCAGATCCATGCAATGCCAACCACGAAAGAATGATGTAGAAATCACATTTGGTACTTTGGATTCAGAAACTTTAAGATCTGTGGGCATTTGCAGTACTGGAGTGTCAGATCTTTATTCACTTAAAGGATCTGAGCTATTGAAGCCAGCTAGTAAACCAGATGTTTTTAGGCATCCTAGCATTACTGAAACAACATCAGTCTCAGAAGTTTCTTTTGCGGAGGGAAATGGATACATCAGTAAAGCAGACTCTGGAGACAATGATATAAAAGAACTAAAGCCAGACTGCACAGAACAATCTTCATCTGTAATTTCTGGCAGCACATGTAAATTTTCAGAAAACTTGACTTTAGAGCAACCTGGCATCCATGGTGTGAGTGAATTGTCTTCTACCTTAGAAGATGTTTTGGATGATTCCTCAAATGGCATTCAGTGGGTGGAGTCCAACAATAGCATCTGCAAAGAATCAAATGGGAAAAATGTTGTTCCTAGGAATTTTTTACCTCGAGGTTTAATCAACATGGGGAACCTGTGCTTTCTGAATGCGACTCTCCAGGCTCTACTATCTTGTTCTCCCTTTTTTGAACTTTTGCACGAGCTAAAAAATCGCAATATACCAGAGGTTGCATTTGGAATCAATGTATGATAAGAAAGTTATCTGGTATAAGGTTGACTCATGACTGTTGCATTTCTTTTTGCCCATTGTAGATTGGTTTCCCAACATTGCGCGCATTTGTTGAATTCATCTCTGACTTTGACGTGCTCACTGACTCACTTTGCAAAAGGGATGAGAAAACTGTTCTAGAAACTGGAAGGCCACTTCAACCTATCATGTTTGAATCTGTATTGAAGAGTTTCACTCCAGATATTCTTGGTAACTTATCAGGCAGGCCTAGGTGCGTGCATGCAACCTCTATTTTCTGTTTGATCTTAATCTTTGTTGTCAATTTATTTAGTCACTTGATTTGCATTTTTTTGTCTACCATTCTAGTGAAATTTGGAACCCTTAAGAAAAAATTCTATTTTCCTGCGTCTGATTAAAACCCTGTTAGGGGAACAATGGAGTCCTGTACTCCTGTCAATGCAATTGTTAGAGAGGAATTGGACCCCATTTTGATGGATGTAACTGGCATGGCAGTCGGTCCCAACAGAAGTCAGTTGAATCTCCTTAAGTTTTACCTATGTGCTAGGAACAGGATGCTGCAGCATAACCTAAATTTATAGAAGGTTGCCGGGACAATATTAAAATTGCTAAATTTTCTAATAAGCTAAATTTTTGTTTGGACTAATCATAGTTTAATGATTGTCTATGCTGTTGTAGAAGATTAAACTATAGTTATATTTTTAATTGGTGAAGCTTCGATACTTGTTACAGAGCTGAATAATTCTAAATGTACATTCTGAGTCTCAACTCCTCCATTTGGAACTATCATTGCATGTTTTGACTTTTTACCACTTGCATTGTTCATGGAAGTGAAATCGAAATTTTAAATATTTCCGTTTTTCATTAGATGTATACTGGGCATTTGATTCATTGTCTATTTTAAACATGCATTATTAGGTTGTTTATCCTTGGGCATTTATGATGTGAATATGGCCTTTATATGCTATTTTGCCTATATGTTTGTTGACGAGTTTAAATTCTGTAATAATTTCTTTTGATTGTGGAGACTCTGCATGGCTTTCAGGCAAGAAGATGCACAGGAGTTCCTAAGTTTTGTCATGCATCAGATGCATGATGAATTGCTTAAACTTGATGGTAAAGTTTTAAATGTAAATGGAAAAACCACATCCTTGGTCTCCTCAACTGATGATGAAAATGAAGATGGCAACTGGGAGACTGTTGGTCCAAGGAACAAATCTGCTATTACAAGAACTCAGAGTTTCACACCATCAACGTTGAGTGCCATTTTTGGAGGTCAATTAAGAAGTGTTGTAAAAGCAAGAGGTGAGTCACAGACTTCGGAGATACCTAGTATGATCATGAGAAAGTGCTAATCCCCATTTATGAAGCATAGCTCTAGGAAATGAAGCAATAACTCATCCTGACTGGTTTAACTATTTGCTGGCTCGGTGATATATCATCTCATGACTTCTTGTCTTGTTTTAAGCAGGTAATAAGGCCTCAGCGACAATACAGCCATTTCTATTGCTCCACCTTAATATTTGCCCTGAGCCTATCCATACAATAGAAGATGCCCTTCAATTGTTTTCTGCACCAGAAACACTTGAAGGTTACCGAACATCAGCAGCTGGAAAGGTACATAATGCGTTCAATGTTCCCTTTCTCTTTTCTTTTATCACCTTGGATAATGTAGGCTTTCCAGGAGTTCAATACAGGATCTTCTTTTCTTGTTTCTCTTCATCTTTTGTATTTTGACCCAGGTTTTTTTGCTCTTGAATCATCATTTTTATCAAACTTTTGGCATCCAAACGTTGCATGCCATATAGACAAACGAAATTGTTGCAATAAATCATTACTCGAAGATAAAAAACTGCTTGTGGTATCCCTTATGATTGTCATGGAAACGGCTAATGTTTATAATGAGAAAGCGGCGCACCATTCAAAGAGATCATTCAAATTTTATTATTATAATAATTGCAGGCTGAGGTGGTCACTGCCAGCAAGTCTGTTAAGATTCTGGAGCTTTCTGAGATAATGGTTTTACACTTGATGCGTTTTAGCTATGAAAGCCAAAAAAGTACCAAATTGCACAAAGCTGTGCATTTTCCCCTGGAGCTTGTTATAGGCCATGAATTCCTTGCCTTTCCATCCTCTGAGGTGAACCTTGCTCCTCTTCATTTTTATATTCTTTATTTAATGACTTTTCTATTACCTTAGTTTTCTCAACTGTTTCATCATTTTGTCTTTATAATATTGTAGCCTGCTATGTTGTGTTGCCCTTTTTCCCCCAAGGAGGTCTGTTGATTTCCATTCTTTTCTTGGTTATATGCCGCAAAATGATGATAAATGCTTATGCTTTCTGCAAGATGGGAAGTTGGATAGAGCCTCCTCGGACATTGATTCCTCTTATTTGTAGAACTTGTCGTTCTTTTCATTGAGAGTATCCCATAACTCTGTCAGGGGAAGTTCCATTAAGATAATAATATCCATAGCTACTGAAATTAAGGTATAATTAGTTTCTTCTTAATAGTCATTTTCGTCAACTGATTGATATAGGGTAGAAGGTATGAACTTGTCGCTACAATCACACACCATGGAAGGGATCCTTGGAAGGGCCACTACACTGCCGATGCACGCCATCCAAATGGCAAGTGGCTGCGATGTGATGATGCCTCTGTTACACCCATTCCTGAAAGCGAGGTGCTACACGACCAGGCATATGTTCTCTTCTACAAACAACTGTAGCATGAATGCCTTCATAATTGTGCCACGCATTCTTATACATCCTGGCGTACTGATTGACAATAGATAGATAGTCTCGGACTAGGTACCAGCCTCGGACGATTGAGAAGTATATCCTTCATCAGAAATGAGTTGGTTGCTTTCTGGTGGATGGTGAATGCAGTGCAATGAGCAAAGCCATAGTGAAAATATATCACCTTTGTGGGTGCAAAATTTAAGTAAAGATCTGAAAAGAAAAAATAAAATAAAATTCGGCATTTGGGTGGGATGGCTGTATGTTGCTCCATTGATTGATGTGTATTCTTGAATACTGTAAAGAGTGTCTTTGAATCGTGGTTTCATGGCCCATTTACTATGTAAAATTTATCTGATTCAGCAACCAACGAGAGCTGGACATTGAATTGCCTTATGCTCTAAGTCTGACTACAATAACTAGCATTTTTTCTTCACTTCATGTCTCTTTGCTCTAAGTTTGTGCCTAATTTACAATATTACCTTAAATTAATAAAGCACTTTCCTTTCAAATATAATTACTAACATATCATGTCTTGTTTTCTATACTGTATATTTATAGTTATATTATTATAAAAGTGAAATTTCTTAATTGCTTATTGTAAAATGGCAATATTATTTTTAATTATTTTATTTTTCTGTCTTTTCCTTTTTCTTTTTTTTTAACCTATTATTTGTTATGAGTTTTTCTCTCAAATTTTCTCTTTATTTTAAAATTTTTTATCTTTAATTTTTCTTATTTTTAATATTCTTTATATTTTAAACTTTAATAAATTTATTATTTAAGATACAATAATTTTATAAATTATAAATGATGTTTCATATGTGCTATGTTTTCTAATGCGTATAATTATTTAAAAAATTAAATCATTTTTAGTTATAATTAAATATAACATTATTATATATTTAAGAATCTAAACAATGAAATAAAGTTATTTGTAAAATAAAAGTGTATTAGCACAAAAGGGAGAGAAATTTAGAGCTGGGAGTAGATATTAATTGAAAGAGAAATGTGAATGATAAAATTGAAAAATAAATTAGTTTACTAATTTAACTAGGTGGCATAGCAATATCGTATCATTTGGATATAGCGTCCATCTATATTTTTATTGGGAAAGTATGTAACGTTTTATTATCTTGTTTAAAACTCTCTTTAATAAATATAATTATAAAAATTTCATATTTTTAATGTAAAAGAATGCGTCCATCCATATTCTTATTGGGAAAGTATGCAACATTTTATTATATTGTTTAAAACTCTCTTTAATAAATTTAATTATAAAAATTTCATATTTTTAATGTAAAAGAATGCGTAGAGAATTTATGGTTAAAATTATGTCATCTCTTTCACTAAAAAAATTTATACTACTAGTAATAAAGGTATGCTCGACGTGTGCACAAATTTTTCTATAAATTAAATATTTTATTTATTGCAATACACTATGATAAGAATAAAATTAGTTTAAAAATAAAAGTTGAGTTGAAAAATATTAGAAATTATAAGAGAAACATTATAAGATTATATTAGATAAGAATGAAGAAGCAAAACTAAAAAAATATTTAAATAAGAGCTTTATAGTAATTTAATTTTGTGCTATCAAAATCATGTCTTTAGCCTAAGTATATAACATTAATAGATACAAGTGTAGGAAATATTTAAAATAGAAAAATAATGGAAGATCAAAAGACTATAATGAGAGGAAATTTAAGAGAAAATGCTAATAAAAATAAGTTAAAAGAAAATAGAGAAATAAAAAAATAGAAATAATTCAAAATAAAGTTAGTTGTATTATTCCACGTTGTACAATCAAAAAGCTTTGGTTAGGTTTATTTTGTTTCATACTTAAAAAAATACACATATTTCAAAAATTATATTTTTTTAAACTTTATCTCTTTTTTCTTCGTACTTTTACATAGTTTTTGAAAAAAATATACTTAAAAACACATAAAAAAAAAAAACTATGTAAAGTATACCTGATTTACTATGTAAAATATACCTGATTCAGCAGCCAACGAGAGCACGACATTGAATTGGCTTATGCTGTAAATTTGACTATCGTAACTAGCATCTTTTTTTTATAACTTCATGTCTCTATGCTATATTGATAAAGTTTGTGCCTCAGATTTTACATTATGAATTTTTAATATTATCTTTAATTAATAAATTTACACCAATTTCCTTTCACTTTTAAATATAATTACTAACATCTCATTACTTTTTTCTATTCTATATATTTATAGTTATATTATTATGAAAGTGAAATTTCTTAGTTGCACATTGTAAAATTGCACAATTATTTTTAATTTTCTTTCACTTTTTTCCTTTTCTTTTAACATATTATTTTGCATTGTTTTTCTCTCAATTTTCTCTCTCTCATTTTTTAAAAATTTTTTTATCTTTAATTTTTTTGTCATTTGTTCTTTACATTTTAAATTTTAATAAAATTCATTATTATAAATTATAAATTATAAATAATGTTGCATATGCATAGAGTATATACTATGTTTACTCATGTGCATAATTATTTAAAAATTATATCATTTTTCGTTATAATTACATATAATATTATCATAGATTTTCGAATCTAAATAATAAAATAAAGTTTATTGTAAAATAAAAGTGTAATAGCACAAAAGGGAAAGAACTTTAGAGTTGGGAGTAAACATTAATTTAGAGAAAAAAGTGAAATATAAAATTGGAAAAAATTAGTTTTTAAAATTAATAAGGTGGTATAGCAATATATATATATATATATATATAGCACCTATCTATATTTTTATTTAGAACATATGTTACATTTTCAATATATTTTTTAAAACTCTCTTTAATAAATTTAATTATAACAATTTCATATTTTTAATGTAAAAGAATAAAATAGGGAATTGATTGGTGAAATTAAGCCGTCTCCCTCATTACAAAAAGTTATACTACTAATTGTAAAGGTGAACTCGATGTATGTACAAATTTTTCTATCAATTATAATATTTTAGTTATTGCAATACACTATGATAAAAATAAAACAAATTTGAAGAGTTGAAAAATATTTGAAATTACTAGAGAAACATTATAAGATTATTTTAGATGAGAACAAAGAAGGAAAACTATACAAAAATATTAAAATAAGGGCTCTATATGTAATTTAATCTTCTGCAATCAATTTTGCGTCTTTAGCTAAGTATATAGTATTAAATAGATTAAAAGTGTAGAAAATATTTAAAATAGAAAAATAGAGAAAGATCTAAAGACTTTACAGAGAGAAATTTTGAAAGAAAATACTAATAAAAATAATAAGTTAAATAAAAATAGAAAAATAATAAATAGAAAAAATTTAAAATAAAGTTAGTTGTATTCTTCCGTGTTGTACGGCCAAAAAGCTTTATTTCCTGTAGTATAAATAATTAAAGATGTACTAACTACTGTTTGTCATTTAATAAATTTTCTAAGATATCATTAATAAATTTAAATATGTTCTTGACCTGAGGCGTGGCATTGATGATGGATTTAAAAGGTAATGTTCTCTAATAATGGATTAAGAAACAGAATGGTCTGAGGCAAGACGATAATAATTGAATCAGATCGAGTTTTTAACCGTGTGTAAGCAAATTCTTGGACAAGTGAATACCTGATGCTTGTAGTAAAGATATATGATTATACTGGATACTTATGCCAAATCACGAAATCCAGGAAGGATACCTTCAATCCAGTTGCTTTTGCTGCTCTTTCTTCTTTAGCACAATCAGCGACTTGTGCTACACAATCACATACTGCATTTCTTGAGTTTTTGATGTCTTCTAAAATTATGAGAATATTTTATTCAAGTTTCCGGGTTTAAAAAAAGGCAGAACAATTACGAATTACGAATTCACATGTCCTAGTATCATTGAAATCAAACTTCAATAATACACACAACAAAAGAAAACCATTTGAAGTGTTCGAAAAATTTTGCCAGAAAGAAAAGAGATGGTGTGGGTGAAGTAAATGTCTGAACCGTAACAGTACAATATTCATTAATAAATGGAAACACAGACATCCCGATGGTAGAAAAGAGAACAGCAGAAAGTAAAAGACATGAACAAATTGAACATACCTGGCACGCCCATTATGCAAGCACTCACGAACTTCTACCCCATCGCCTTTGGAGCCTTGTCCATTTAACACAGAAATACACATAAATCTTGTTCCACATGTCTTCTAGAAACCCAAAATAGGCCTCCCTCCATGACTTCTTCAACACCAATATGCTGCACACCGCCGAAAATCCCGTGGCATATCCCAACGACAGGAATACATAGAGCCATTCCACCTTGAATCTATCACCTTCACTGTCCTTTTGGTTCCGTGGTCTTCGGACTTGGTCATGATCATTGCTGCAATTACGTGTTAAAGGAGGGCCACACAGATCATTCCCTACGAAGCATGATTGATTGAAGCCCTGGAGTTGGGTGCTTTCGGGTACCCTTCCTGTTAAGTTATTGCAAGACAAGTTTAGATGATTTAAAAAAGACAAAACCGCAAAGCTTTGGGGCATTCTGCCAGAAAGAGAGTTTCTTGAGAGATCAAGAGATTCCAATTGCTTCATGTCTCCAATGTTGTCCGGTATTGATCCTGTCAAGTGATTTCCCGACAAGTTGAGAAACCTCAGTTCTCGTAGACGTGTCATCCCCTTTGGAATTTCTCCAACGAAACTGTTATTCGAGAGGTCAATAATGGTAACCAAGGAAATAATGGTGCCATAATAGAATATTCTTCCTTTGGTGCAGAGAGATGCACCCCCCGTGAAGTAATAACGATAAAAATAATCTTCCAAGCTTCTTTTCGTCGCCATTGCAGTGAAATGGTCAACGCACTTAGGTATGGACCCCGAGAATTTATTGTTGGAGAGATCCAAGATTTGGAGAGCATTTAGGTGGCATATATTCAAGGGAATTTCACCGCTCAATTTGTTTGAGCGCAAAATGAGAATCCTCAAGTCGACTAGCCTGGATCCCATCCATGTAGGAATGTTCCCATCAAGATCGTTATCAGAGAGGTCGATCTTCTCCAATTCTGTGCAGTTCATTAACGAAGAAGGTATTTGGCCAGAGAATTTGTTCCCATCCAGACTTAAAGACCCCAAACTTGGAAGTCCGATGGAGTTCGGGATGCTACCAGACAATTTATTATGGCCTAAATCCAACCCTTCCAGCGATGGCCATTTCATCAAGCAATCTGGTAATCCTCCACTCAACTGATTTCGAGTTAAATGAAGGATTTCTGTTCCATATGTTGCATTTGCCACATCGCAGAAAAATACAGACGTGCCTCCCACGAATGAGTTATCAGAGAGATCTAATAAAAGAGCATTTGCTATTCGAGGCAATGAACCAGTAAAGTTGTTGGAACTCAAGGATATTATTCGACCATGATGCAGGACTACGGGGCTAATAATATCCGGAACCTCCCCATGAAGATTGTTAAGAGAGAGATTAAAAGACTCAATCTCCCAAATCCAGCTAGGAACAGTACCGGAAATCCCAGTATTAGACAAATCAAGATCGTAAATGTTCTTCTGTGTCTTAAGCCATGTGGGAATCTGAGTGCCGGCTCCTAAATTCCACGACCCCAATCTCAAAACCTCAAGTTGGAAGGGTGGAACCCAATTTGGGTTCACCTTTGAAGTCAAGTGATTTCTAGAGGCTACAAAATATTTTAATTTTGTGAGATTGGAAAAGTGGCTTTCAGTTACAAACCCTACGAGTTTGTTATCAGTAATATGAAGACCTCTCAAATTGAAAAGTTGCCCAAGACTCTTAGGAACATTTCCGGTTAAGTTGTTTAAAAATAGCACTAAATATTCCAAGGACGACAACTTACCGAGTGTAGCTGGAATTGCACCACAAAGTTGATTCCCCGCTAACCATAGGTGTTCCAAATTTGACATATTTCCAAATGAATCGGGTATTTCTCCTTCCAACTGATTCCAACCTAAGCGCAACTCTTGCATGTTGCGCAAGTTGCCAATTTCTCTTGGTATATTTCCAGAAAGCTCATTTGAAGACAAATTGAAGGTGTTGAGAGAGCTTAGATTTCCTATGTCTTTGGAAATTGTATTGTGTAAAGAGTTCCCAAAGAAATCAACAAACTGTAGGTCTTTGCAAAAGTAGAGCCAATCTGGAATGGAGGAATTGAAATAGTTACGAGAGAAATCAATGTGTTGGAGTTTGGTGGTGTTGCTAATACTTGGAATTGGACCTTCAAAACCACAGTTCCCTAGATCAAGAAAAATAAGGCTGCTGAGTTGAAATATCCAACTCGGGACTAAAGACTGAAATTTGTTATTGGATAGATCAAGGATGGTTAGAGAAGTAATATTAACTATACTTATGGGATCTATAAAATCAAGACTGCAAGATTGGAAATGTAACTCCACCAAATGGGGAAGTCTGTTGATCACTTGTCCCCAGTCGGCAGCTTTGCTGAGGTTCATGTGATTCAAGTTGAGGTGCTCCAGCTGACAAAGGCTTGACAACCATTCAAGGTTGTCAACATTGAGCCCTGGACCATACGACGATTCCAGACTTAGTGTGAATATTTGAAAGATTTCCAATGGTATGAGGAATGGTTCCATGAAATCCAGCACAAGATAAATTCAAATACTTCAGGCTTGCCAATGACCCAATGAAGGAAGGAATTGTTTCTCCAAAGAAATTATTGCTACTCAGGTCAAGATATTTGAGATGTTTTAGGTTGAGCAAGGAAGAATCTAATCTGCCACTCAAACCGTAACCTCGAAGACGGAGTTGATGAACATGGCCAGTCAAATTGTTGCAAACCACGCCTTTCCACTTGCAACAACTAACTTCACCATTCCAAGAAGAAAAGAGATTGGAAGGATTGTCCAACAAAGATTGCTTCAAACTCAAAAGGGCTCGTTTTTCAATCCCTACACAGGCAATGGTGCTGTTTCCAGCACATGAATAGTAGCTTAATTTGAAGAAAATAAAGAGGAAAAAGAAAGGTGCACTGAATAGCTTCGGGCCACTCATGATCTACAAAGCCCCTTGGGATTGGAACAAATGTTTTGTTGGTATAATAGGAAAGATCAACTGATCGAGCCCTGCTCTCGCTTGGTTTTCTATATCGTTAGTTTTTTCAACTTTTAAAGCGATTTCCAAGTCACTAGTCGTCTTTTGTCTCCTATAATGATCAAAGAATAGACATCTGCGAAATCTTCAAAACGAATTGCTTTATTTGTCATTTTGTCAAGCGTTTCCACAAGTGAATGCAAAAGAATCCAGTTAAAAGAAAGTACGTTTTTATTTTGAACACCAATTATCTCACATTATTTGCAAACCTTAGGTTATG
This sequence comes from Avicennia marina, assembly GCA_019155195.1. Lineage (NCBI taxonomy): Eukaryota > Viridiplantae > Streptophyta > Magnoliopsida > Lamiales > Acanthaceae > Avicennia > Avicennia marina. The sequence continues at coordinate 13,932,579 of CM032753.1, forward strand.
CTTGGAACCCAACTTTCAATCATAGAATAACATATCAAATTTTACACTACCAAATAAATTATTCAACAACATTTTCATCTAAATTTATATTCAAAATTTACTTATTTCGCATGTATAACTAACTAATTATTTTTCAATCATTATACTTATTTTCAACTAAATCAATTCATATATATATATATATTTATTTATTTATTTTTATTTTTATTTTTGATCTATAATATAATCATTATCCTTATAAATATTGTCACATCATTCAATCATTATTATATAATTTATACATATATTCAAATAAATTATACTATTTATTTTATTAAATGATTCTTTCCAAACATACTATTCATTTTAACATTACTCCTACCAAATAACACATCAAACAAAAACCCCTCTCCCAAACATAGCCTTAGAAGTAAAATAAATGGTTAACTGCGGGTGTCTTTCGTTTGTGTTACTATAATTATCCGTCTCTTTATATTGATATTATATAAATCACACTTTGAAGTTGCAGTGCTTATTAAACCTGAATATCAATTTTAAATTTTTATTTTTATCATATTTTTAGATTTAGATCACAACTGTATATCAAATATTACTTAATTCACACACTTGTACGTGGAGTATATGCACTCGACGTATATAAGCAATATCAAATATGATGCTAGTCAAGGCCACACACTTTATGGCTGAGCATAATTCTTAAGAAATTTTATATTTTTATTTATTACAATACAATAAAAAAATAAATATAATTTTAATAATAAAAATAATATCATAAAAAATAAAATTACTTTATAAAGATATAAAAAAGAATAGAAAGAAAGAAGATTAAATAATAGAGGAAAGAAATTAAAGCAAATGTAGTTGAGAGAGAGGAGATAACAATGGAACAATGAAGAGAAGAAGACTAGCCTAGAAATTTAATTATTGTCAACCAAAATTAGTTAGTTTGAGTCACAAAAGAAACTATTTAGTTTGAATTTGTTGTGATGTTTAGAAATTTAATGGGGGTGATATTTTAATTTTGAAAAAGATAAGAGGACAAATATCTTATATCTGAAAATATGCTTATGGATATATAAAAGGATTACTAGGAATAGTTTTATTAATTAGTAGGAATTACATTTGTAACTAACACTAGAATAAATTAACTACTTGTGTATGTAAGAGAAAGATTAGATGCGATATTTGTATTGTGATGGCATGCTCTTGCTATATTTGTTTTCAAATTATGGATTCTAAAATTACACATACAATTATTACATTTTTTAAATTTGATCTCTTATTTTTTCTTTTTCTTTTACACAATTTTTAAAATAAAAAGATTTAAAGACACGTATCAAAATTTTAAAACAAACAAAGCCGATACATTTTTGGGAATGCAAGCGAAGGAAAAATGTCATATGAATTACACCTGTTGTTGCATGTGAACTTTCTTAAAAACTGTCTTGTCTTATCTGCTTTAGTAACTTTAATAAGCAGTTTCCCAATCGCTGCTCACGTCTCTCAGAGTTAGAAAGGGTAGAAGAATGGAAGTTTGAAATCAAAAAGATGACCATGACCGAGGACCCTAAGGTCATGTTTGTTCTTGCCTGTATTTTTTTATGTATTTTTTTGAAAAATACATAAAAATATGAAAGAGAAAGAAATAAAATTTAAAATATAAAATAATTTTAATATATGTTTTTGAGTAGATACGAAGCAAAACAAACATTGCCTAAGCTTTATTGGTCATTTGTGAAGAAATGGAAGATGACCAAGACCGAGGACCCTAGGTTTTATTGGTAATTTTGTCGTTGGAAACACGACGTATAAACTTTATACCCAATCAGCTGCTTTGCTGAGGTTCACATAATTCGTGTTGAGGTGCTCCATTTGATAAAGGCTTGACAAGCATTCAAGGTTGTCAATACTGATAAGTCCTGAATTGTAAAGTGAACCCTCCAAACTTAAAGCGTGTAGATGTGAAAGATTTTCAATGGTATGAGGAATTGTTTCGTGAAATTCATAATCTGACAAATTCAAATACTCAAGGTTAGTAAATGACCTAGTGAAAGAAGGAATTGTCTCTCTAGAGAAATTATTGGCGTCGAGTCAAGATAGCTGAGATATTTTAGCTTGAGCAAGGAAGAAGCCAATCTGCCAATTAAGTCATAACTTTCAAGATGGGGTTGATAAACATGGCCTGTCAAGTTGTTGCAAGCCACACCTTTCCACTTGCAACAACTGGATTCACCATTCCAGGAAGAAAGCAGATTGGAGGGATCTTCTAAAGATTGCTTCAAACTCAGAAGGACTTGTTTTTCATTCTTTATCTTTTTTCAAACACATGAATAATAGCTTAATTTTAAAAAAACAAGTAGGCACTGAGTAGCGAAAAGCCACTCATCATATGCAAAGCTTGGAATTGAAATATTAAATGTTTCTTTAGTACAACAGGATAGATTAGTTGAGCTGTGGGAATATATACGTGCAGATGATCGTTCTGTGAATTTGTTATATAACATCTGCTTCTGTAACATTAAATGCAATTTTCTACTAACATTAAATGCAAACTACTCGTTAAAGAAAAAGGAACATGCAAAGTTGCAAACTACTTGTTAAGTAGAAAGATACACAACTTTGGAATTTTATATGCGATTTCCACAAGTCAATGCAAAAGGGATTGGAACGAATGTTTTGTTGGTATAATAAGAAAGATCAACTAATCGAGGCCTGCTCTTGCTTGGTTTTCTATATCGTTAGGTTTTTCAACTTGTTAAAACGATTTCCAAGTCACTAGTTGTTTTTTATCTTCTATAACGATCAAAGAATAGATATCTGCGAAATTTTCGAAAGAAGACGAATTCCTTTATTTGTTATTTTGTCAAGCGTTTCCACAAGTCAATGAAAAAGAATCTAGTTAAAAGAAAATGTGTTTTTCTTTCGAACACCAATTATCTGTTGGGAGTGTGGTGGGCCCGATTACAAATTCCGATTGAACCTTATTGGGCCAGAGGAGAAGCCCAATCAAATTGAGAACATCACCCATGAACAATGTATGTTGGGCGTGGAGCGGAGTCCAACGAAATTGGGGAGAACCGTTCACGAGCCTGTACGTGAGCACGTGTATAAATGGGCTTGACACCATATATTAACCAAAAACCTTAAGGCTGTGAGTTATGGGTCAAGTATCCACTTTATATACAAGTCACTTTTTCTCTTTTTCTACCAATATGGGATTCCACTTTTTTTTTAACTCATATTTGTTTCCCAACAATCTCCCCCTCAAATATGAGTTTCTTCCACTTGCTCCCCCTCAATCAGAAATTTTCTTCCACTTACTCTCCCTTTAATCAGAAACTTCTTGAGTATCTCACGGTCTTACCAAGTTGCTCATCAATGCCCTTCAATTCCGTGGGCCTTCCTTCCGTGGAGTATGGGCTTCCCATGAGATCTCCGAGCACACTTGCATGCCCATCACTTCCGTGGGCCTTCGATGGGATATGAACCTCCCATGTGATCACAATCGTCTTCAGACTTGTCTCAAGCTGAACCATCAACTCTGATACCACTTGTTGGGAGTGTGGTGTGCCCGATTACAAATTCTGATTGAACTTTATTGGGTCAGAGGAGAAAGCCAATCAAATTGGGAACATCACCCATGAACAACGTATGTTGAGCCTGGAGCGGAGCCCAACGAAATTGGAGAGAACCGTTCACGGGCCTGTACGTGAGCACGTATATAAGTGGGCTTGACACCATGTATTAACCCAAAACCTTAAGGCTGTGAGTTATGGGTCAAGTATCCACTTTATATACAAGTCACTTTTTCTACCAATGTGGGATTCCACTTTTTTTTAACTCATATTTGTTTCCCAACATTATCTGACATTATTTGCAAACCTTAGGTTATGCTTGGAACCCAACTTTCAATCATAGAATAACATATCAAATTTCACACTACCAAACAAATTATTCAACAACATTTTTATTTATATTCAAATTCAAAATTTACTTATTTCGTATATATAACTAACTAATAATTTTTTAATCATTATACCTATTTACAATTAAATAAATTTATATATATATATATATATTTATATTTATTTTTATTTATGACCTATAATATAATTATTATTCTCATAAATATTATTACATCATTCAATCATTATTATTTAATTTATACATACATTCAAATAATCTGTATTTGAATATAATCTGTATTTTTTTATGTATTTTTTTTTGAAAAGTACATAAAAGTATGAAAAAGAAAGAAATAAAATTTAAAATATGTAATAATTTTAGTATATGTTTTTGAGTAGATACGAGGCAAAACAAACATTGCCTAAGCTTTATTGGTCATTTGTGAAGAAATGGAAGATGACCAAGACCGACGACCCTAGGTTTTATTGGTAATTGTGTCGTTGGAAACACGACGTATAAACTTTAGCCGACCATTTTGATAAATCTCATGTCGATTGATTGACCTTGACTTTGCATTCTTGATTGGTATGCTTCAAAGAAGTAGACGTTACAACTTTTAAACTTAATTAATTGGCAGTCAATTGCCAAGAAAAACCTGGTTTGGAAAAGTATGCGAACCCAGCCAGCTATTCTTCGGATGATTTCACATTACGACTATGACAAGCTGTCTTAGCTCCACAGTATGTAACTCACTATCACTCCTTCAAATTATCCTTCACGATAACATACAGCATAAATCATTTTTACATATTGCACTAATTAAGTAGAATTAACAATTTTAAATGGAATTGAAGTGCCTGATTCTAAAGAAGGGACATTGCTTTGGAATTTGATCACACAACAGAGCGTAGAAAGGAAATCAGAAATTTTCAAAAGAAGATGATAGTGGACGATGGCTTTATTGGTCATTTTGTCACACCAATCAAGACTGCAAGATTGGAAACTTAACTCCACCAAATTAGGAGGTCTATTGATCACCTGCACCCAATCGACTGCTTTGCTGAGGTTCACATAATTCATGTTGAGGTGCTCCAATGGACAGAGGCCTGACAAGTGACAACCATTCAAAGGTTGTCCGTCCATCCATACTGATAACTCCTTAATTGTGAAGTGAACCCTCCAAATGTATGTATGAAAGATTTTCAATGGCATGAGGAATTGTTCTGTGAAATTCAGAATCTGATAAGAAAGCGGGTTTACGTGGCCATCAATGCTTTTGAACCCATTCCAATGCGGTGGGCCGGATCCATTTAACCGGGACCAATCAATCAAATGTTTGGATAATTGGGGTGAGACTCAAGAAAGGGAGGGTGTGCCATTAAAGGAGTCTGCAAAGCTGGCGCGTTAGAGCACGAATTTATTATTTCCCTTTCTCTTTACAAGAAAAATATTAAGTAAAAAGTAATAATGCTATAGATAGTGTGGGAACGTCATTTATCTTTCTCCGTAGATAGAAAGTTTAATATCAAAATTAAAAAATAGTAAAAAATTAGAAGAAAAAATAAAATAAAAATTATTATTTTAATAATTACCATATTTAGAAGAATTAATTTTATAGATGGAAAAATTGCAACCAAACATAGCCTCTTTTTTATTAATTGATTAAATGTTTAAGTATACCATAAAAGCATGCATATTTTAAATAGCACATTAATTTTGGAACAAAAAATTTTTTAAGGTTCTCAATCACATATTTTATTTAATAACTAGAAAAAAATTTTTTTTTTGAGATCCTCCATTTTCAAGAATGGCATAATTTTAATCTATCAAAATTTTTTATATAATTTATATGATATTTTAAAAATGATAGATATTTATTATTTTGATAAGATTTTTGTTAGGTTTTGCTATTATTTTTATAAAATTATATTTATTTTTGTTATTTTAATTAGAAATTTAAAATATATTTTAATTGTATCATTTAACTGGGTGAGCTACATCTGTATCATAGATATACATATGAATTAAAATTTTGAAAGTTCTTAATTTTTTTTACCTAAAATTTCATAAAATATAAAATAATAGTATACATCAAAATTAAAATTTAATGTATTGTATATATGTATAAGTGTAACAATTACTATACAATAAAATAATACTAAAGATGCATAATTGTATTAATTTATAATATTTATAGATTATTTATTATTTTATGCATGTACAATATTATGAATATTTCAAATTTTAAATGAAAGTTTTTTAAATTTTCTTTCTAAAACACACATAAAAATTAAAATCTCACATGTTATTTATTTATAAATGAAATTATTATACACTAATATGTTAATGAAAAATGCACAATTGTATTAATTTGCAACACCTAAATTCCATTTAGAATCTATACATATTTTAATACACTTTCTTACATTTTTAAACTAAACTAAAATTTTGAATATTTTCAAAACTTTATAAAGAATTTTATATTTTACAATTTTAAATTTTGTTTATTCAGTTTTAAGTAGAATTAAACTGTTTTAAATGAAACTGAAGAGCCTGGTTCAAAAAGTGTGCGTACACACAAGCTAGCCGTTACGTTCAAGAAAACAGCTAACTGACACCGTTAGATGGAACCAAGGGTGATACGAGAAAATTAAAAACCCCTCGCATCAACCGCACTGCACCAAACCAAACGGTTAGCAGTAATTTAGAACATAAACCACAATTTTAAAATTTTAACAAAATCACACCGCAAAATGCGGTTTGATGTTAATTTTGGATTCAAAAAATTGCACCAAAATCACACTGTTCTATGTATACAATATGAATAAAATTAAATATTTATGTTAAATAAAATATAGTTGAATATTGATTTTTATTTAGAACTTTGGATTTTTTAAATTAATACAATTATCTTTTAAACAAAAAATATTTTTGCATACAATGTAGACACCTCAAATTCTATCAAATTATGTGATTAAATTATCATCACCTTAAGTTGAAAACCATAAAAAATAAATATATATTGAAGGTAAATCTTAGAATATGAGTTAAACTTTTTAAAAATTTTATTAGATTATAAAATTATTGAAAAAAAGTACAAAAATATTAAAAATTAAAACGTTGTTGGAAATGCCATTTCCACAATTTATACACAGTAAAAAATATATATATATATTTTTAATTGATAATATTTCATATGTTTTATCAAACAATTATTGAATGCTAACTTAATGATTCTTTTACTTTCTATATATTTTAACATTTGCACTTAATCTATGTTTATATATGATTCTTAATTCTTAGAACACCCCATCAAAACAAGAATTATTCTTCAAACAAAGAGATTTACTCTCCCATCATTATTTAATTTAAACTGATTACATGTATATGTACAACGATTGCTTCATTATCATTTTATTATATTAATCATTGAAAAGTATAATATTAATATAATTATCTATCAAAGCTTGGATATCAATGCAAAACATTAATATTAATAGAGTGTATGTGAGGTTTGCATCTCTATTTATACTTATTTTTCTTAGCTTTCTTAGTTTCCTCATTATTCTTATATGATTCTTGTTCTTTTGCAAAATTAGTAATGTGTATGCCCGCTACATTTTGGTTTTCTATAATATATTGTAGTAAATAAGGAAGAGACAATATTTTTGCTGATAATAAAACTCTATTTTGTAGCAATCGTTATTTTTGTATTACATTGTTATTTGATTTATACCTTTGTGGGATGCATTTAATTTTTTATTATTGAGATTAAGTTGGTATTTTTAACATAAAAAATGTGTATGAATGGTACCTTTAATATATTTAAACTTTTTACATATTATAAGTTAATTAATATTAAAATAGAATTTATTTATAAACCGCAAAACTGCACACAAAATCATTCAAAACTGAGCTTCGATTTTGATTTTTAAAATCAAATTTTTGGATTTTTGTGAGAAAAAATTACATATGGTTTAAAATTTATCACGAAAAGCCTTTGGAAACCCTTTCTAATCTTGAACTATCACCTAACAGGCCCAAGATACAAAATCTTTTCCCTTCCCGACCTGTTTATCGAATATTTGAACCCAACTTGGGACCGTTTATGTGCCGATGTTCTGGATCATTAAAACCCCGTTTCCCTTGGCTTAGATGAAGTGCTGCATGTTTTATGTTTAAGTTTTGTGAGTTATTTTAAGATCAGCCCATTTAGTATGGCCCATTGGACTTTACCAAGTTGGCCTATAATTTGTGCCCAATTTGGGACGTCTTTGCCATAGCCATTAGCAACCGCCTCCGTGTTGTGTGCCGGGGCGTAGCCGACTGCTCTCCTTTTCGCACATCGAGTCTCCTCGGTAGCGACCCAAAACTTATATTCTTGTCACTGTCCCGTCTATTTGGGGGGAAAAAGGAACGAACCCAAAATAGAGTATTGATTCAACTAATGGATAAAAAAGGCATGCTGGGTAATAACGACATGGATGATGTCCGCTGGCTCTGCTCTTTAACCGAGTCTGAACTTGTACGCCTGGTTTTTATGTGACAATTCTTTTTTTTGCCGCCAGAATTTTCGTCTGTGAATTTATGTGAGTGTAAGTGATGTTTTCTAATCTTCAGGATTTGTTGATGGGCTTGAAGAATATGGTGAACATGCGTGCCAAGAACATTGGCCACGAAGCTTTGGCGAAGAAATTCGACTTGAAAATGCTTCGAGCCCTCAGTATGTTGTTAATTTTCTGTTACGTATTTCTTTTGTTTGTTAAGCGTGGAATGTTCAATTTATGATCTTTTGGTCCAAGAGGGGAAAAAGGATTTGGGCATTGTTCAATGCCTTCAGTTTTTGAAGCGTAAATTGTTTAGCAGTGTGTTTAATAACCATTGTTAAACTGCTAGTGCTATAATAACATCGTTTAATTTTGGCTGCATTAGATAGGAATAAACTTCGATTTTATGTTTTCATGCTATAGATTCTTTCTCTGGACTGAAATCGAAATACGTTATAGAGGATATTCTACTTTGAAACTCCTGATAAATGAAAGTAATTATTTGAGGAGTGTAATTCATTGATCTCACTAACTAAATGTTGACCGCCATTTATTAAGCTTTTTCTGATTCTTTGGCCCAAGTACTTTTGAGTTATGATGTTACTGGGAATAATGATATAATTTTTGGCAACTGAGTAAGCGTTTGCTTTCTGAACTAAACAGCTGCTGCCCTCGTCAAGAAATCGGCCAGAATTAGACCCAAATCACCAATTTTACAATATATACAGAATAAAATAACTAATTCAGTAAAAATTTTTAGGCCTTCATAGACACGAACAAGTCCTTCACATTTAAGTGAGTATGGCGATTTCATATCTGCAAGAAATCACAGTTTATCTGTTTGAAATTTTCATTGATGTGATGGCTTTATAATTCCAATTAAATATAGAGTATATTGAGGTTTCTGTACTTGGAACTACTGGTAAATTTCTTTGATATGTAACTGCACAAAATTTTAAAAGGGTGAATCATTCTTGGGTTTAAATGATGAACTAAGGCACTTTTTCACATAAATTATGTGTACGATTTATTTACAGAATGCCAAGTAGAACCAAAAGCAGGAGAAAATTCGTCATCTGAAAAGGTCCTGGCTGCAATTTTAGATTTGAAACTCATTGCTTAATGATTGGCATCCATGAATTTTGGTTCACAGTTTGTTTCTGATAAGCATTTACTCATTTTATTTTATGTTCTTTCTGGGTCCAGAAGTACTTTCCCTTTCTTCAGGTCACAAACACATTTTTATTCTGTTTTTAGATAGATATTGTTCAGTTATTTATTTTTTTGTTTCTATGTTTCAGTATTTGTTAATTATATATTGAAAATGTATCTTATATTCTGCATGCTAACAGGTTTCCTCTTTATGGAACATTTGAAAGGGCAGCTAAAGGATGTACCAGCGACTTCAGACTTTGATTGTAACTTATTGAAACAAAATCTATGTGATAGTTTTGGCAATATGACCATTGAGGATTTATATCCGTATATCTGTTCTGATCAGAAGAAGAGAATAGCAGACACGTAAGTTCTGTATTTTGCTTTACATGTATGTCGTGTAGAACAATGTTTACTATATGATGTGATGGGTTTCTCAATAAATCTGTGTTTGATGACGCAATTTAAGAGATGTGTTTAGCTTTGTGGAGCTTAATCACTTGGCTGAGGAAGAGTAGGGTTATCTGGTTATGGATATTCAAGATATCGATCTATATGGTTGTCCAGAGTGTTGAAAATTCCCGAGCCTCTCATTAAAGTTTCTTCCTTGCTTTCGAGTGTTAATGCTGTATATTACCTTCAGAAAATAATATCCTCAAACACAATCTTCTCTTTTATTGGTGACGATGGTGTGACATTTTTTATTTACAATTTTTGATAATGTTCTATATTCTTGTTGAGTTTGTTGCAAACATGTAAATCATTTGAACAAAGCCGAATTTTATGGTCTATCTCTTACCACTCCAAATTTGTCTTTGGGACTACTGTTGGGGGAATGAGCATTGTTGGAATTAGGATATTCTTAGAGTAGAACTTTTGTCTACTCTTAGATTTGAAGTTAAAATAGTGAGATTGAAAGCTGCCAGCTTGGTTCCAGTGAAATCCTGTGAACTTGCACTTTGATGATATCCATTGAAGTAGTATAATTTTTTCTTTATTTTCAAGGTCTTTGCATTCAATTTCTTGACTGGTTATTTTTGCTGCCCACATATCACAGGAACTCTCTTTTATTAAAATATAGATAATTCTGTTTCTGTAATAGATTTTTTCAGGACACGCCTCGCTCCCAAAAGCAGAAGACCGCTGGAAGCTCAGGCATCGATTAGAATTTTGATTTATATCTAGTTTCTCACCCTCAGCACCATTAAGAGCCTGTTGTGGTTTCTTTCTCTAATTTGTATATTTAACTATCATCATGACTCATGAGATCATATGTTTGGCCAGAGAGGCCTCCACTTGACTGAGTGGGTATCAATTTTTGTTTGCTTGTTTTACTGTTTATGAGAGAGAGAAAGCAGAATGTAGAGCGTTGTGTTGTACCAAAAAGAAGCAGGAATCTTTGTAGCAATATTTTGTTTGAGATTTTATTGGGAGAAGAAAACTATCGGGATTTGATTAAGGATGACAATTATGTTTAGTTGTAAAATTTTGATGGGATGGAGATTTTGATTTATTTGAATTTGTCTAGCTATATTTATACATGAATATATATAAAATATAATATGATCAAATGTTATAATAATATACATAGAAATAACAATTTGTTTCATGCTATCATATATATATATATATAAGTATTAATTTGAATATAAATATATATATAATGATTGAATTTTGAATATATGTGTGTGTGTTTGTGTGTATTTAAAATAATTAGTATACATGTATATGAGAAAGTAAACAATTAGGATTTGAAATGTAAATGAAAATTTTGTTAGGTTATAAATTTGGAGTAAATTTTGACGAGATTAAAATGAGTGGAAATTTTGAAACAATGGCTAAGTGATCTCTCTCAACCTGTTTATGTCATGCCTTATTCTTCTCCTGTTGCTTTAGTACAATATATAATCAATTATCTAACCTCAAATGAATGAAGATGTGAGACGGGCCATTACAGTTAAAATAGTCCTTGCCACTGCGTGGTTCTGAAGTTGGCATTTTGTAAGCAGAACTTTCATTTAGTTGGCTGTCAGAAAGACGCAGAAGTAAAGCGTAAGTGTCTTAGTTGAGTTATTTAGCCTGGTGGTTTAAAGTCTCACCCCAATGTACGGTTTCACTGCAACCCAATAGACATGATTTCTGGGACTGATCCAACTGTACATTGACAAAATGCATTGTCTGTCTATGAATTAGGTTGTGCTAGTTTAAATCTTTCACATCAAATGGCGGGAATAAAATTATGCCATCCCTAAGTGGGTATGAATTTTTGGGACTAATGATGGAGTGAACTTGATGATAACATGTATTTTGACATATTAACTACTTCCACCACCTCTAAAGGTGGGATGGACAGTATGAGTTGGATCCTCGAACTTGCTCCCAACAGTTTCCAGGGATCTGCCCCCTTCTTCCACCTGATGTATTTTCGTGTGTGGTCTTAATCCATAATATTTTAATATGGCTCCATCCAATTTTGTTGGGGTGGGGCCCAACAAGCCCTGGCTCCTCCTCTTTGTGCATGCATATGCTGCAAGAAACAGGCAAGGGAATTGGTCAAAAGGAAGTCAACCAGGAAGGATTGAGTTGAGAAGAGGAACAAAAGTGGCCTTAAAGGTTCATAAACAATTATCATATACACAATTCGGAGAGCCCACATTCTTCATCCCCTTTAAGGCAGCCTCTGGCCCATTATAAGCTGTCTTCACTTGGGTGCAATGCATCTGCCTCATTCTCCACTCTATGGCACATATTTCATTATTTTATTTTTTTTACAAATTCAAGACAAACCCTTTTCAAATCATTCACATAATGAATTGGCAACATCCATGAGATTTAGCGTGTGTGAGTCATATTGTAGGTACCACTTGCTTCTGTTGACATAAATTTGCACAGTGCCATTTGTTAGGAAATATCTGTTGTTCCTCCAATCCCTTCTCTTCAAAAGGCTGAAGAGATAAATATAGTGAATATGATTGAAAGTGTAAATTCCATTGAATAATGACCTGATCGCTGGGGATAATACAATAATTATTGTGGCATGTGTAAGGTAGAAGAAATGAGTGGTTTAAAGACAGTGGGCATGAGGGAATGTCTCAAGAATTTAAAAACTAGCAATAAATATTTATTTTTAAATTCCATTCTTGTTCTCATCATCTGAATAGTTTTTAAATCTTCTTCCAGTTCAAGCTTCATTTGGCTCCATGTCAATCACTTAAGGGTGTATTTAGAGTTGAAATATAATTGAAACAAACTCTCCTTAGCACTATTGTTGTATACTTCAAAGAAGAGAGGCCAACAGGGCATTTGAGTAAACTTAGTTTTAAAAATTTATAAGATTATGAAGAAATGTATTTGCAACTTACAAGCATGTAAATCATATTTTAAAATAAGTTAACAAAATGTTTGGATAAAAGTAACAATATCACCTTAAAAGTTTTTTTTTTTTTGTTTGAAATTCATAATTATTAGTAACAGGTGCACAATCAATGCATGTGCAAATTAATTTATAAAATATATTTTATTATATTTTAAATAATAAAAATAAAATTAATTATAATTAAAAGTATAAAATATATAAAATAAGAACAAAAAAGATAAAGAATAATAAAATAAAAAATTGAAAGAAAATACAAATAAAAATAATAAGTTAAAAGAAAAGAGAGCAATAAAGATATAGAAAAATAAAGAATTTATATTAGGTATAATTGTATAATTTTATATTTTGCAAAAATATTTTAAATAAAAAAGAAGAAATGTCAAAAGAATTTAAAAGGAGAAAATTTGAGAGAGAGAGAGCACAAAAAATAAAAAGTTGAAAAAAGAAGAGAGAGAAAAATAGAAAAACAAAATAAAATAAAATAAGAATAGGCGTGTACAGTAACTATGTGCAAACAAAAAATCTTTGTTAACATAATAATATAATATAGATAGATGGTTATAATTTTTCTAATGTTATAGGAAAAAAAAGTCTAAATACCATTAATATAATATAATTATAAATATTTATATAATTTTTACGAAATAAAATTACTTACAAGATGAGTCAATTTATTTTTAAAGAGTTCATAAGTTTTAAATTCTTTTTTTGAAATTTTTAAGCTATTTTATCAAAAAAAAAAATTACCTAAATGTTGAAGACCTCATGAAGTTCACCAAAGACCTTCTAAATAAAAGGTTAACAGCAGTTGAGAAAATGAAATCCAATAATTGTAATCTTTATTTACAATAAACTTAAATTATTATTTTTTTTCTTTTTAGAAATTTTGGGCACCATAATTGATGTGTTAGTTCAATTAAAATTTAAATTCCAAATCTATCCATCCTTCCATAAGTTGCAGCTAATGGCATAGTTGCAGATGGCCCTACCCCTTTCAAGATGTTTAGAATTGTCTATTTTGTGAATGCCGCAGAAGAAAGCAGGACAGGACAAGATAAGACATCCACTCAAGAAAACGACCCAAAAAATTTGAAAAGAAAAACAGAACAAGTTCCTTCACATAGCAACAAAGAGATGGCAATAATTGAGAAACTTGCTATCAAAAACTCAATCAAAAAACACAAGATAAGATAAAGGTCTATTTATTCCATTGGGATCACAAAGAAGTGTGAAATATAGGTACCTAGTTGGCTGCTGTCTGTCATATTAGTGGCAATTTATCTGGTAACCCATTTAATAATGCATCTACTTATAATTAAATTCGAGATTTAAGTAGATATTACTATAATGTTTTGCAACCAAGAAGCATGGAGTCTTGTATTCGGTCTTAATCAGTAGATTATACACTTAAACTATGAAGAATTGGTTAAGTTCCAAACATGGGTATGAAAATAAAATAAAATGGAGTGCACTTCTTTCTGACTTGTGCTTCTCCTTTTGCCATGTCTGGCCTCGAGTGGTACAAATTTAATTGAGACAAAAAGAGGGAAAAACTGGAAATCTGGGACTCTCTATCTGCTGCTGGGCAATTGAGGATTACAGCCAAAATTGAGATATAATGGAGCAAACTGAGCAGAATTCTGTCCAGGGTTTGTTCCAGTCTGAAGCTTTGATGCTTCAATTGTCCGTGCTCTCTGCAACATTGAACATCCTAAACCAATAAACATTTTTGCAAATCCTAAGGAAATTGAGAAAGCTGGGCTATTCCGTTGCTTGTTTTACATGGAAAACACACAAGAAAAAAACTATCCGGATCCTAGTTGTGCTTGTGTGATTGTTACAGAACTTCACCTGGATTGTCTCCGAGGCATCTGTCTCCGAGTTGAAGTCGTAAAACGTGCTTGCTGCCGCGAGCTTCATCGATAGAAACTGAAGGGAAAACATAGCATAGTTCTGTCAGGTTTTGTGCATTTATTTCAGAAAGAGATCTGTAGGTTGGTATAAGATGTTTCATGGAATCACTCACCTCAACTTGATTTTGCAAGGACTGAACATAATTGATGATCTCATCCAACATTACTGCCATTCCCATGGTCTGTTCAAGTGGATAAGCATTCATCAAGTGTTGATCAAACCAAATCTGAAAACTACTTGAGAAAAAAATATTAGGAAAATGAAAAATTTATGGTCACCTTGTAGCATCCTGGAATAATGTCTTGTAAGCATCTTAACTTCTCATTGATTTTTTCTCTTCTGACCTGGCATAGGATACCAATGATTATAAGTATAATTTATACAATCCTAGTGTTTTTCCCCAGATTTTTCAGTAGAGTAGAGGAAGAGTCATAAAAAACACTTCAATTTTAATGTTTGAGTGAGAATAATGAATTTGAACTTACCCTTTCGGCTAAGCTATGACTATCAGTGGCTTGGCCTCTCTTGGCTCTAACATGAACAACTTCCCTTGGCTTCTCATCCTCTACGTCACCCTTCACTTTCTTTCCTCTTCCTGAACTCTGTAATCATAACAAAAACAAATAAATACGAAGATCACATATAAAAATAGATCATTTTAGGAATTCAAGAATTCAACCAGAAGCTTACTTTTTTCCTCCTAGTCCCATTATCTGAAGCTTGGAGTGATGAACTTGCAGGACTATTTCCCGGGGCGCTGATTCCAATTGCTTTCCTCTTCTTGTCTGCACGATCACTATCGTTGGAGACGATGCGATCAGTGAGAGGAGGCACCAGAGAGTGATTATCGTGGATAAGTAATCCAGAGAAACTGTTTTCTGAGTTTCCAGGGGATTCAGGTAAGCGAGGAGGAAGATTGTCCGTGGGATATCCCACCAAACTATGGATGTTCAAGCCAGAGGGCTGTGGATGACACGGATTTATCGCTGAATCCTGGTTTATGAATTCAATATTTGGATCACTTTGTGCTAGGGAGAAAGGCTGCCTAAAGTATTCCAGGCCTTTTAGGAAGTGATCAGCCATCTCAATTTAGAGAAAGATTGGTCTTAGCTGTTGGCTTCTTAGGGTGAGTCAAAGCTTCTTCTTCATAACAACAATGGGTTGTGACTTGTGACTGCTATATATATATATATATATATATATATATATATACGCATGAGGCAAGATCACAAGTTTTTGAGCACTGAGATGGTTTTTAGCTGTACTTTTCCTGTTTTTTTTTGGAAAAAGATGGATGCATTATCATATGTCACGTGGCACTTTGGGCTTCTATGGCTGTGTTTCATGGTGGGCCGATGTTTTCAGAAAACGTATCCAGAAAATGGGGTTATCTTGTTGCCTGGATGGTGGCGTGCCAACAACCCCATTGAAGGATTCAAGACTAGCTGACAATGGCTTAACTGTGTCGTTCTAGACAGCAAAAAATGGGAAAACAATAAGAAGCACCTTCCAATGGCTTCAAATTCGTAAGCCATGGAGGACCTTGATTATCAGAGAAATAATTAGCAAACTTGAAAAATTCTTGCCTATTTTTGCTAATTATCTTATCTAAAACAATTAGGAGATTATGCATCTAATGTTTCAAATCTTGATATCTGTCACGTTATTTAACAATAATATCATCCCCTTTTTACTCTCTTTCGGTGAAGTATACTTTCTTCAGATTCATTATACTCTTAAATTAACTAGAAATAACTACATGTTTTGCAGGTATACGCCATTTATTGTTGTATTTATAGTTGCATAATTTTATCATTTATTTATTATCATATATAATGTAGAAAAAATTGAGGCTCGTGGACCTATTTCTAAAACTAATAATTAATGTATAATTTAATGACTTTTTATATATTATTTTTAATAACAGGCGATCATACAAGTCAAATAATAATTTTTTGTATTAAAATGAACCTATTTTTTATATTCAAATTTAACAGTTATGAACTTTTAATTTTTATTTTTGTAGAATACTTATTTATTAAATATAGAAAAATATATTTATTTTACTGTTTTTATATTGCAAATAATATTAATGCTTTACTTCCAAAAAT
The DNA here is from genome assembly GCA_019155195.1 of Avicennia marina. Lineage (NCBI taxonomy): Eukaryota > Viridiplantae > Streptophyta > Magnoliopsida > Lamiales > Acanthaceae > Avicennia > Avicennia marina. The sequence goes on from CM032753.1 coordinate 13,949,588, forward strand.
AGCTTAACTAAAAATATAGGGACTAATCTTACATTAGGACTTAGTCATATTACAATTTTTTTAATAATAAATTAATTTTTATAGTTTCTTCTAATTAAGTAAAAATAATAAAGGAATCCTCATTTAAATTTTAATATGTAAAAATAAACTTTGATTAATAAAAAAAAAAAAAGTTATTTGATCAGATATTTCATCTCAAAGACACATAGTGAAGTTAAGGTAACAAAAAATAAAGTTTATTTAAATTTTGCATCATATAATATAAATGACAATAATAAACTATATTTATTCTGAAAATAATTATTCATAAGTGAATGAATTGAGATATTTTCAGAAATTAACATTTCTTGGATTCCAAACTTCATTGGTGTTTTCAAATTCACATTTAAAAAATAATGACCAAAAACTAATCAAATACAAAGAATATTCCATATTAAGTAAATAATGAATTAATCAAAGATAATTTGTTGACGTTCATTTCGTCAGAAATTTAATATAAAGTTTTAGATTGTTTCTTTAATATGATCCCCATAGCTCTATACTTCTATTTTTAATGTAATTATTTACCAATATCTCTTATTGAATGACCTCATATTAAATATTTATTAATTATTTCTATTAAAATTTCTCACAGTTATATTATTCATATTAATTCCAATTGTTATATGTAGATTCTTACCATTTTCATTAACAAGAATATTGTCAATAGTGTTCATAACTTTTTTATTTCATCATCAATATAACATATCATAGCAATGCTTGTTTTCGAAAACAAAATGGTTTTCAGGACATGAATAAGCAGTTATACATGATTTTAAAAAGGATGCCACGCTTAATCTCCAATCTGTGTGCTCAAGTAGAAGTGAAGCAATTATTGTTACCATGTGTGGGCAAGAGCGGTGTATCAAGAAAAAGAGAAGGAATTCTTTTTCGTGGACCAAAGAGGAGGGACCAAAGTTTTAGCTGTATGCATTGCATAATATTTATTTGCATTAAATTTTAGATATGTTGAGATACAACTTACTTGAGGCCAAACTGACATAAGCACCATGCAATATGGAAGAGCCTTGCAACTCTATGCTATGAATTTAATGAAGAATTTTAGAAAGACAATCGCAATTGATAAGCTTCTGCTGATTTACAAGTCAATTCGAGGTTGAAATTGAATTGCTTGATTTAAAATTTTCACAAGAATTAGAGCAACACTCACAATTTTGGAAAAAAAAAACAAGAGAGAATTGATTACTTTAAAATTCTTATAATGATATAATGACAAAGAAAACAATTTATGTAGGTCCTTACCACGCTTAAAAAGGCCTATTACTTCGAACTCAATACGCCATGTTGATCCATCACATTCCTTTGGTCACTGATTATTTCATTTCAAGTTGGACTCTAATTCTTTTTCCATGTTCTTCACAAATACTATTATTCCCAGGCCTCCTTGAACCTCTTGACTCGAATTCATACAGCTGGACCGTCTGAATTCGACCTAATTCATCTTACTTCCACGTCATGATGGCTAGTTATGAATTTACTTCGAAAGTTAACGATTATCCAAGATATTTAGTGGGCAAATTGTGTCTTGGGGATACATGCTTAAATTTTTAAATTTATTTGTGCAATTACTCATTGATGGTTTCAATTCTTCTTGGGAATGATATTATCAATTATTAGCGACTGTAAGTCGTTGCAAGTTGTTTTGAGAATTATTCTTTTTTTTTTTTTTAAATAATAGACAATAACTCACATATGCACTCCCAAAAATTTGAACTCATGATAATAAATATGAGCAATGAAGATTCACCCGATGGGATGTTCCTAAAGGACCGTGAATTTTTCCTTCATGGTCTCAAATATTTTGCTTTCCATATTTAAATTCTATTGTGTATGAGAACTAAAAGCTTTCATTATCAAAATGTTATACGTTTATGGAGGTTTCAATTTTAGTAGCTTTAAATACTATTAAATTGTATTAGAGTGTCGTTGCCATATTAATGCAAGAGGTCAGATGCGATATATATGCCGTTAAGTTCTTTTCTAGGTCCATGTATATGTAAAATGTATTATACGATGGTCTCATAGAAAATGACTTAAAAAGAATTGTGGTTAGATTTAGTATTCGTGAATTTGATTGATTTAATTTTTGTAAAGTTTAATTGGAGCACATTCACATGATCTAAAAAGGAAAAGAAGAAATTAAAAATAAAATAAGACATGTCACGATATTATATTCCAGGAGATGAAAATTTGTCTGGGGAGATGGCTAAACTCATAAGTCATTTTTCTTCGATTAACGGTTAAGCTAACCCTTAACCATTAATGGAAGCAACATGGGATTTACCGAGGTATGGATCACACATATCTTTAAAAATATCACTTAAGGTTATATTCATTTTCAATGATAAGATTAAGAATCATTAGAATTATTTTGTACCATTAATTTATCTCATGTGTTATGTAAAATTAATTATCTATTATTTTAATTATTTTATATTGAACTTATGTTTCGTCAAGGACTTTACTTTATTATAAAGAATATATAATTAAATTTGATAAAATAATCTATTCAACGTGATCACTTAAAGTGAGCACAGTCTAAGTGAACATTGTTAATGGGTGTAATTATGAATTTGGACTAACCCTACAAACTTCATGAGAATTAAGATAAAATGTGTGAAACAACAATATTAACTCACGATTACAGGTTAATTGCTGCAGGATTAACAATCAGTTGTCCTCTCATGATTATGCACATGAATATGTATTTATTTCATCAGACACAACACTAAGATTATATTTAGTTCTAAAATTTTGAGTGGAAAAGAAAATACTACAAAATAAAGAAACGAAAATGTGAGAAATGTAAAATTTCATGTGTTATTTAATTATATGATTTTCATAAGGAAAACCAAAACATAAAAATAAAAGAAAAATAAGGTAAAAGCATAAATTTTATAATCTTTTGGTTGTTTAAGAAAAATAATATAAAAATGAATGAGAAAACTAAAAATATTGAATGCCTTGGAGAATATAAGTGAGAGCTAAAATAACTTTCCGCTTATTAGTATAACCAATTTTGAAAGAAAGAAGAATTTCATTTATTTAACCTACATTTTATTCAATATTGTCCCTTGACATTTTTCTTAATAACCAAACAAGTGAAATTATTTCCCTATATTTTATTTTCATTTCCACTCATAATTCCTTGAACCAAATATAGTGACATAGTGTGCCTGCAATGAGAGACCACTGATTCTTGATCCTTGTGGCCTTTAGAGCATTATCTTGACTAAAAAGTCTGCCCCTAATCCTCCTTATCATTGAGAGGATATCCTAAGCTCGTCGAGTAGCAGCTCATCTTTACTAATTGGAGGCTCCTTAAATAAGGTTTTATGGGTAGAAACAATCTGTACCCCATGACTCATAATCTAGTACTAATTGTGAAGAGAGTGTCCATGAGATATCTCATTTCCATCCGCAAGGTGAAGAGATATGACAATATGATTTAAAGTGGAGCATTAACCCTTTAATGAGAGCTAGATTTCGCAATGGATGAGTCACACATACCTTTATAGACATTATCTAAGTGACCACCATTAACGACTACAATCATGGATCCGAGCAACCCGTATTAACTTCATGAAAATTAAGATTAAGTGAGTGGAAGGGCGGTATTAACTCATGATTTTGCATTAATTGCAGCAGGGATCAACAATCAGTTGTCCTCAATTGATTATGCCTCAGTTCATTATGCTTTAGAATAAATGTGTACCTCTTCTCAACTTGACTCTCGTTTCGTCACACGTAGGGACAACTGATTGGTGAAACCTGCAGCATTTAAAGCATAATCTTGACCAAAAATAGGCAGTCCCATCTCTCGTGCAGCCGAACTAATATTCTCATCTGCGCTCTACTTCTCCTACCTCTCCCCTTCTGTGCACTTCATGAAATTCGATAATCATGATCCCATCTCTAGGCTGTTCAAACAGGTGTTTTTTTTTTTTTTTCTTCTACTTACCAATTTTAGGTTTTTCAGCGTCCACTCCGTTGTTCCGTCTGCAATATTTAATCCAGTTTTATTAGCCACCAGTTCTTTCTTTTTTCCCCCACCCCTCGTCTTTCTTCCCAATGCAAGTTCTCTTGTGGGAATTCATCAATTTCCATGTTTGGAATCATATTCCCCCTTCTTAACATCTGCATTCCCAGAAATTTCATTCTTATCCATATGTCTGCCAACTCTAAATTCAAGTTGAAGTTTTAATTGAAAGGAAATTTTGAACTCGTTTGGTTTAGTAACACTCAGGGTAATAATAATAATGCATGCATATGCACAATACTTTTTTTTTTTTTTTTACATGCATATGTAAATATTTAAAATTTAATTATTATTTTTATTCCAAATCAGATCATTATACAATCACACACGCATTTATATATATTTAGGCCTAAAATTTAAATTATTACATTGTTTGATCATTATATCATATACAGATAAACACACAAAAGTAAAAAAAAAAAAAAGAAATCAAATGTACGTGTTTAATATTTTTATACTACAAATAACACTCATTGAAAGAATGCACTATTTTTAACTCCATAAAAATATACGAAAACAAAGTGACTAAAACAACACTGATGTTGCGATTCAAACTACATTAAGGGTGAGTGTGAATGGGTTATGGTTCCTAACAGACTTATACACAATTGTTAGATTGCAGTAATCTTATACACATAATTAGTATATTACAGTAATCTGGTAATTATTAGATTATAATAATCTTGTAATCTAATCTATTGAATGGGATACGTGTATATATTTTTTTGGTACTGATTTTTCATGATTCAGTTGTGTTTTGGCCTTCTCACTAACGTGTTACCTTTTAATTTGTATTTTTATTTAAATAATTTTTGTATATTCCAAACGTATTCAAAGTAGCATAATGTCAAAGTAGCAATACATAATCTGCACGGATCAGTCATTTTCAACGACTTTTTTTCATTTATCGATATGAAGGCATTTAAGTCACGCATACTTTAATATACTTTTGAACGACGGATAAAAATGAAATAGGAAAAGACAAATAAAGAAGAATTAATTTAAGGTGAATAAGACCAAAAATTCAACAACTAACAAAATCCATGAAGACATATAAATAAATTGACAAGCACACATTATGCTCGCCTTGAAGAATTTTTATAGTTTATCTCATCAAAATATATACACTTTAAATATACTACTCGTCGAAATAGTTTTTTTCGCTCTTTTATTTTTACACCATCACATCTAAAACATGCATTAGCACACGTTATGCTGGCCCATCAAGAATTTTTATAATTTATCTCATCAAAATATATTCATTTTAAATATTCTACTCATCAAAATAGTTTCCTTTCCTTTTCTCTTTTGCTTTTTCATTATCACATCTACAATGCACATATTTCTCCCCCGTTAAAAAATGGCATACAGAAATAGCCGCAAAGAGAAGATGGACAACATCAAAATTTGAAAATGGACAAGAATGTGGAGAAATTAAGGGGAAAAAATACAATTTTGAACTGAAAAAGAGCAAAAATTCAACAGACTACGAAAAATCCAAGATGAGAAATGACCAACACTGGCAGGATTACAAGCATGGTGATGTATCACCAATGCGCTATTGAAAATTTTTAATTATGTATTAGTTTATTATATTTTACTTTGTTTTTAATGAATGGGATTTTGTATGCAAAGTGAATGCCATCCACAGTTTAAAAAAAATACTCTTTTGTTCAAAAGAACATATCATTTATACAGAAGCAGCTATATTTGGGTGCAATTATATATAGGGGATGAAAAAATTGTGTTTTAAATATGAAAATTTAGAAATAGTGTAAAAATAAAGAGAGAGAGACAGAGAAAAAAAGTTATTTTGATGAATAATATGATGTGTATTTTGATTCGATTAAAATTGTAAAAAAAAAAAGAATATAAACAACATAGTGAATACATCTTTTTAGATTACATATAGAAGAAGCAAGAGCATTCTATTGAGAATTGCAAAATTTAGAAGAATCATGCGCTTCAATTGAAATTTATAGACAAAATTATCTTTCCATTTAATTTAGAGTTTTTTCAAAATAAAATTTTAGAAAATATCCTTGTATTTTTTCCTTCAAATTATTTGAAAATTTGAAACAATATTGAAATTAAAAGCGAGAGAGATAATATGGATAGAATGACAGCACCTGATTTAGAGGAATTGTCAATAAAAGAGATGCCCATGGCCACTACCACCTAGGAAGAACAAGAACTCGGAGAGAGAGAGAACAAAGAAATATTAAAAGAGAGAAGGCGGATAAAACCAAGTGAAGATGCTACGAGTTGAAAGAAATGCCGTATATTAATAGGGAATGGAAGAGTCGGTGGACGAAAGCGTGTTTTTCAAATGACTTAAAAAAACACACACACACTAAGGAAATTGTAAAAGTTAAAATGAGATCCAAAATCTTGTGCTAAATTGAAATATATTTATGTGTTATTTATTTTATATATATGTGGGCACTCAATATTTTACAAGCAGAAAAAATCCAAATAAGAGTATTACATACCTTTTCATTATGCCCAAAATCTACTCTACCGCTTGAGGATGGGAATTATTTTTAAAGCCTATAGAAAAATTGAAAGGCTACATGTATCACTATTAACTATTTATGGCTTGTGGAATGATTGAGTTTGATAAATTATTTAATTTAAATTAATCAAATTAAATATTTATTTTAAATAATAAAAACTCATGATAAAGTTTAAATTCGTTATTAATTTGTCAAAGTATTGAATAAATAATCAAACTTAATAAGTAGGATAAAATAATCTAAATATTAGTTTATTTAATATACTCATGATTAAATTATTTTATATTTTAATCAATATTATTGAGCATGCCCTAAATATCAATACTAATCTATTATTATGACCAGGCAGTTGTTATTATTATGACATATTATCGTCGTTCTCAATGTTATTTAGACTATTATGAAGCATATAAGTTTGTTTTAATTATAAAATTGCCTTTAGTTTAACTTATTTTTATTTTCTCGATCATTTCTTTTACTATTTTCTCTTAATTTATTTCATGTTTTTCAACTTCTTTTGATTTTTTCTTATTTTAAAATGTTTATATTTTCAATTTAAATGATTTTTATATCATTTTAAATTTAACAACTTTAGAAATAATGCTGTAGATACAAAAATTATGCAGCTTTCCCTAATTGTTATTATCGTTGTCGTCTATAGTATTTATTAAGCTGAGGGTTCTCGAAAAATCGCTTCGTGATCCAAAGAAAGTGGCTAATTTGTAAACCAGCCTTGATGTTGGGATACAAATTACACCGTGGTGTGCGTGTGAATGGGCTATGCTTTCTAACACACACACAATTATTGGATTACAGTAGGCTTATACGTATAATTATTAAATTTCAGCAATCTTATATGCATAATTATTAGATTACAATAATCGTGCAATCTTATCTCTAGAATGGGATCCATAATTTTTGGTGCTGAATTTTCAGTGTTTCGTTGCATGTTGACCTTCTATCCTAACATGTGACCTCTTAATTTGTCGTTTTCTCCATCACTATATTTGGTTCTTGAAATTTAGAGAAAAAAATTGAGAAAAATAATTTTAATTATTTGATTAAGAAAAAAATCTTATAAAAAAATTAATGTTTTAAAATTTTCACTAATTCTATTTCTTTTATTATTTCTCTAACACTATTTTAACTCTTATTCTTCCTCCAAAAGTTTTATTTATTGAATTTCTTTTATTTATTTCTTTATTATTTTTTCTAAAATTATAAAAAAAATTTAATTTTGAGTTTTTGTTCGATTTGTCTCTTTTTTCTTAATTTTTTTCGTTTTAAAATTCTTTCAATCATATACTATATAATATTTTGAAGTTTTTTCGCTTTCTTTTACTTTTTCAAACTTTTTTCTTTTCACCCTAGATACTTAAAATCCAGCATACTCTAAATAATTTTTATATATTTCAAAAAGTATTCAAGCAGCACATCTGTCTCTAAAGAAGTTAGGATTTGTGACAAATTGCACTGACGTATCTGTCACGGTCATTGACCCTTTGATCCTTTATCATGTGCAGATATGTAGGCATTTAAACACTCAAACATACATTAAAAAAAGGAACAAATATAAAATTATGTTTATTTTAAATTATTAAATTAGATAAATTATTTTATTAAATTTAATTATATATTTTTATGATGAATTAAAATTTTTAATAAAAAAAATTTATATAAAAAATTAAAATAATATATAATTAATTTTTCATATCAAATGTAATAAATTAATTATTTAAAATAGTTTTAATAAGCCTCCCGTGAACATGGCCTGGAAGGGTTAATAGGCCCAAATTTTAACTTAGAGGTATTCACAGTCCAATAAATCAATCGAATCAAATTAAAATCAAAATTTCTGTTACATACTAAATATCAAATCAAAATTTTAAGTCGATATTTGGTATGATAATTTTTAAAATTTCAATTTTTGATTCGATTTTGATAGTTATGTTTGGTATACCGTATCGAATTAAATATCGAATTTTATATTTATTTTTTAATATTTATCGTGTTTTTATTTATTATTTTCTTAAAATTCTTTTATTTGTGATTTAATATTCTAATTTTCATATTTAATTTTTTAAAAAATTATACTATTATCTTGTAATTTTCACCAAAAAATATTTTATTATAATTGATATATATATTTAATTCAAAAAATCTAAACTAAATAATAAAATATGAAAAGAAAAATATTTAATATTTATTTATAAGCTATATAATTAAAATTATTTATTTTAAAAAAAAGTTAAATTAAAATTCAGTATAATAAAATACCGAACCGAATTTAACAAAAAAATTTGATAAATTACCAAATTGAATTGAAATTTTTGATTTGGTGTACAATTTTAACGTATCAAAATTTTGATTTTGATATATCGAAAATTCAATTCAATAAAATCGAATGCACACCCTACCTTTAACAACCAACAAAACCAAGAAAGAGAGATATAAATAAATTAGCAACTACACATTATGTTTGTCTCTCATTTTTTGTAGCTTTCATCTTGTAAAAATATTTACACTTAACTTTCTCTCTCTCTCTTTTTATTTTTATAATATTCTTAATTTTTCACACTTAATTCACACATTTTTCTCCCTCATAGAAACAGGAATCCAAACATAGCAAATTGTATTATTTTAATTATCTATTCGTTTATTTTTTTTTATTTGGTTTTATGAACGAAGTTTTCGATGTAATCTTAATGCCATGGTTAATCAAAAAATTTTATAGATTCAAAAGTACAAATTATTTATAAAGAAGTTGCTATTTCATGAAAAAGAAAATGGCTTGTTTGGATGCAATTTATATAGAGGATGAGAAATGCGTATTTTAGGTGTGAAAATTTAAAAATATTTTTAAAGTAAAAGAGATGAAGAGAAGAAAAAAGTTGTTTTTGATGAATACATGTCCATATTTTGATGAGTAAATTGGTTAAAAAATAAAATACAAATGTAGTGAGTACATCATTACACGTTATTCATAGAAATAGGAGCAATATATCGAGAATAATTGCAAAGTGTACAAGAATCATTCACTTTGATTAAAATTATTGACATAATAATTTTTAACCATTCAATTGAGACGTTTTCAAAATAAAATTTTGAAAAATATCCTTGTATGTTTTTGTCTTTAAATTATTTGAAAATTTGAAACACTACTAAAATTAAGAGCAAGAGAGATAATAAAAACATAGACATCGGTACCCGATTTAAAGGTGTTGTCAACACCACAACCATCTAGCGTGAACAAGAATTAAAGATAGCGTGCTCACGACTTTGTGTGGTGGTGAGAGAGAGAGAGAGAGAGAGAGAGAGAGAGAGTGTGTGTGTGTGTGTGTGTGAAAATATTAAAAGAGACCGGGAGAGACAATAATGAAACTGAAGGTTATGTTTGGAACTTGTCTTTCAACTTCAATTCTTCCGATCAAATTTCACGCTACAAAATATATAATTTAATAATATTTTTATTCAAATTAAAATTCAAAATTTCGTTTTCTCATACACATATATATATATATATAATTAACTAATTATTTTTCAATCATTATACCCATTCACAATTAAATCAATACTTATATATATCACATATAAACTAATATTTATTTTTATTTATATCATATAATACAATCATTATTCATATAAACTATCACATCATTTAAATATTATTATATATTATATATATAAATTTAAATAAATTATACTATTTATTCTATTAAAATTATTAAAAAAATCACAAGGCACTTTTTAGGGGAGAGTTCGATGATGAACATACTTCAATAATTTTAGGATATGCTTGATAGTCAACGCTCAATTTCGCCCCAGCAGAATTGTATGACAAATATATCAGTTCTTGGATGACAACATCATGGTTCTTATCAAAATTCCCCACCAATCAACCAAAACCGAAGGAATGCTTGTCAATTAAGACGACGGAACAGAACAACGAGACGTTCCGATATAAGCATTATATCACGACATTGTGGGTCAACGCAAGCATGATATGTGGCTCAAAATGAAATCCATGTTTCAAATTGTTACTATAGCAACACGTGAAAGCACAACAATATGGGTCATTATTCATCTCAGATATATAAACAGAGAACATCACTGTTAGAGAAAGATGAATTAGTGGACGAATGCCAGACAAAAGAACTTATAGTTCAAATCCAGTTTGGCCACCGATCAATCACATAAAATTACGCCTGTCATGTGATTGCTCGCTCCACTTATATCATTGATCCATCACATGGCGATTGGATTTGGATTGGTCAGATCCGATTTGAGCGAGAAGATTTTCTACAAAATAAATGGGGTGAAGAATAGCTTCCTCTTTCCATAACTGGAAACACAAAATCTTTCAGCACATAGAATATAGACATATTGAAACACAAGACTGTTGAGCTTAGATCAATAGACATTCATAACGATAAACATACAGAGATTAGGTCATGAAAAAGAGCTAAGAGTTCCGACAGTGGTTCGCTAAGAAACTCTACATCAGATAGGATCAATCTACATACTAACAAGTAAATAAGACGAAGAAGATGATGAAACACAAGGCGAGCCGGCAACAATTTCACCTCCTTGATCTCCAAGCCGACACTGAGAAAAGAGGCCGATCTTGCCAGCAAATCACCACACAGCCATTCTCCTCTTTGATCTTGTAACCATCACAGTTATAACTCTGAAGGAATCTCTTTGCCTGCAACATAGCGTAGTAGCTCAGTCGGACGTTTGCAAAACCAGCCAATTCGAATCTCATTTTCCACTTTTCAAGCTTTTCGTGTCTTTCTTTCCTCTCTGCTCCCTCGCAAGCTATAATGTTCTTGGTCTCCTCACCCAGTAGCATCTTCTCCATCTTCAATCTCTCCAAGGATGCTCTTGGCAAAGCTGACTCCAAACAATCAAACAACGCCGCATAGAAGTACAAGGACTCGGACAGCCTCTCCATTAAATTCTGGCCGTTATGGTCAGAATCTTGCTCTGTAACGACCATGATCTTGGGAGACAGATCCTGTAAAGCACTAAGAAAACCATCAATAGGTGGTGAGTGAAATGAAGATAGCGGCGATGAAGAGGCCGAGTCGTTACTTGGACTATAACCATTAAACATATCCTTATCATGCAATTCCCTCAATGTACTTTGGTTCATTTGTGCAACCCTCTGCAAGGGAACACCAAATCCATTCATAGGCGTCGACGGAGACTTTTTCCTGAGATCACTATCTGGAGCTAAAAGCGTATGCAACTGCACAACGGAACTAATTGCTAGAGCCTCCCCTGTTTTGACACGCAATTTTTCAATATCGAGATTTTCTAACTTGCTCACAACAGGGTTGAACTGAAATGGTAGATCCAATTTTTCTGCTTCTTCAGTCAATATGTGAGACATTTGTTCCAACACCTCCTTTTGTTGATGAACACCCGTAATCCTCAAATGCGGTGGACCTTCAGGCCGGGCACTCAGGTCGCGGATGAGGGCACACCACTGTGCAGGCTCAGCTGCATTTAAGTCAATAACATGAACCACCTTTTCTCCTTCCATTGATTCGACAATCGCTTGGTTGCTGATCACAAAGGCCACCTTCACAAATGGCAAATACTCATAAAACATTTTCCTCACAAGGATTTCTTCTGCAACAGAAGAACTTCTGGTGGAATGAAAGGCCTTATAAACTCCGGCCCAGTTTCTGAGGATCCTGTCAGCAAGAGACTCGGAAAAATACGAGGCAATTCGCTGCATAGTATCGCCATCAGGCGAGGCAAGACGGGAAATGTGATCTAGGGCTATATTTGCATTCTCAAAACTGCCTGAGGCCACGTGATTTGCACAAGTGACTAACAGGTGGATTAAATACAAACCCCTCTCTTCAGGTTTTAGCTCCTTGAGCAATGGATGTGGTGACATCAAACCGGGCGATAATGACATCATAGGAAACATTTGGAAAGGTGATGAAGTAACAGAAGATGATCCCTCTTCTTGAAACATTTGTGGAAACAAAAAATTACAAATGGATATCAGAAAGAGTTTTTTCGCCCTCGATTTAACAACAGGTGCAAATCAACTACAAATTAAGGAAACATCCCCTTGCCCCAGAGCACTCAATCAAGAAACCCTAGAGCACGAAAGAGAAGGCACAGACTGATGAAGAACGTGAAAAGAATTTCAATAACTCGCTAACCAGGACAAGATTTCCAAATACCCAACCAAAAATCCACAAAAACCCCCAAACAAATTCCCACAACCAGCAAAGAGCCAAAGACCCCTCAAGATGTTCTCTATATCTTCTTGTAGAGATAAACGGAGGAAGAAGGGAGCGAGAGGGGGAGAAAGAGCGGTAGGCTTAATTGAAGGGTGAGAATTCCAAGATTAGTCAGTGACGTTATGGACAATAGGTGGGAGATGACTTCTTGTCGCCAGCGGTTCCTAGTTGTCCTTTTGCCCGTTGGAGGAACATGGAATTTGTGTGACCAAGTGCCCAATTTGTACTTCACTTTTTGCTCTCCACAAGAAGTTAAAACCCTCCCTTGTCTTCAAATTTGTTCTCATTCTTTGTCATATGGCACCCCCTGTCCTTATCTCCTCATATGGGGAAGAAAACAGGTGTCTTCCGTGAAATTGACAAGTTTTGTTTCTCAAGGCAGAATTGCTTGGGAATTGGAAATTCCTCACAGTTTTTGGCTCAAATGCGGTAGATTTAAACATGGTTGGTTCCGTGATTTCTATAATTTCTTGTCTTATCTCCATTACTAATGTGCTTCATGCTTGTTAAGGAATTTCCACCCCACGTTCCTTAAAGTTTAGCTCTCTCTTGATTTTAGCCTTTAGAGCCTGAGAAACGACGTTTGAGGATGAAAATGACGAGAGTTTTGTTGCGCTGAATATTATATGCCGCGGTAAATTTTTAATGGCACGAAACTTTTGATTTCTTTAAATTTATAATAATGATTGAATTATATAATAATATATAAATATAATATTTAGTTTTTAGCATATAAGTATATAAAAATAAGTTTGTGTATGTATACATAGGTGTAATTCTAAATATTTATCAATATATGTAAAAGAAAATTTTTTGAATTCAGAATATAAAAGAATAATATGCTTGGATTTAAGGTGTGTATCGCAATCTTGTTTTCCATCGTAATTAAGGTTTGGATCATAACCCATTTCAAATAATTTTTCTGGTCTTGGAAGACCCTTCTTTGTGAAAGTAAAAATGGGTGCCTCTTGCCAAATAAAGTAAAAATTCCTACAAATTCATACGCTAAAAATGAAAATAAAAAGTAAAACAGCAAGTTATGTTTGGCTAATTATTTTGATAGAGTGAAAATAAAAGTTATTTTGGTTAAAAATGTAGATGGATGATGAAAATTTTGATTCGTTTAATATATGTACGTGTGTGTGCATACAATAGTATATAAGGGTTATTTTTAAGGTATAACATATATAAATATGAGTGTGTATATATAGATATTGATTAAACAATGTATAAATATAATAATTGAATTTTGAATATTTATGTGTATATATAAAAGGGAATAATTGAATATGAAATTTAAATAAAAATTTTGTTGGTTTATACATTGTATAAATTTTGATGGGAAGAAGGTATATGAAAATGAAGAACAAACATAGTTCGACCATTTGATGCTATATATATGGGAAAAAAAGATTAAAAATAAAAAAGATTAAACTGATAAAAAAAAAAAATGAGCAAATCTTTTCTCTGAGGCTAGAAATTCATTTTCTATATGGATATTGAGTTCTAGAATATACCTTGAATGATACCTAATTCTTGTAAAGATAAAAAGCATCCTTTGACGTTCAAATCACTTTAGCCCTTCTAAGTTACTATTTTAGAATCAAATATTCTTGTGTCTACTTGCTTTGGCAGGATCGTCACGAAACTAACCCTCTCTAGAAAAATGTGTCTGTAGAATTTGGAATGACTTTTTGTTGCATGATTTGTCATGGCATAAGGTGGATCGGGAATCAAATGATGCCTAAAGTCTTTGATATTATTCAGCCTTCACTAAGCTCCAAATATGCACTAACAAAGCCAAACAATGTGCCAGCAGTTTTTGTTCCCTAATGGGTCTAGTTGTGGGAATTGCGAGAAATTCTTCCACATACTTCCAAACACTGCTTTTGTTCTCATCTGCAGCGACAAGGACCTTCAAATGGGCATTATTGTCACCTTTGTTGAAGAAGAAGACATGGTGGTTAAGAAACCATCCAAAAACAAACATTGCTAAATCACAGTTCTAAGATTTGGTGGCCATATGAAAATCTTGATGGGTTAGCTCCATTTCCACCAACTTTGAAAACATGGGTGGGGTTGGGGGTGGTGGGGGAAGGTAAAAGCCACAATGAAAGTAATTTACTATGTCTTGACATTGAAGTTTCTACCAATAATTTCCATTTTTCTGTCTACCACCTGAAAGAAGTAATATGAACACAATAATGTTGTTACGTAAAAAGTGAAATACCACCATAAATAATTTACCGACATGGTTGATATACATGAATTGGTTGACAACAGAACGAACATTGTTACTTTTATTTCAAATCACATGATGTATAAATATATACATATATATATATATATAATTTTTACACAAAAATAGTCATTTCCATAAAAATTCCTATTCCCAAAAATCAGTTTAATGGTTCTAATCATTCACATTGGTTTATGTATTCTTACATTGTTTGAAATGAACTTGTATTTCTTTTTGTAATACCCCAAAATTTTTAATATTAGTGACAATCAATAATAGTTTACTTTTTGGTGGAAGGTTGAGAAATTAATTTTCAGCTATTTTTATTATTTATTTTTGTGTAGAAATATGGTAATTAGAATCTATAAATATGGAATGAGATATGCATCTGCTATAGCAACCAAATCTTGTCAAGTATTTTAAATATTATGGAAGGAGTTAGATATTATGGAAGGAGTTTATCATACTTAAGAGACCTAAAAATAGGAAAAACTAAGCCACAAATTTCCTGGAAAATTCTGCAAAAAATTTTGAAAATCATATGTGGGAGTTTGGTATGTCTAAAACTCTAAGAATTTGATCCTTTTCAAATATCCGATAAAAACCTAATATAAATTAGATTAAAAGGTGAGGAAAAATCAATCTCCTAACCTAAAAAGCCAGCAATCATCTAGGTTGAGGGTAGGGAGAGAGAAAGAGGTTTCTCGACGCCAAAGGCATGTGACAAAGGTAAATTCCTATCCAAAACTAATGATTTACATGCATACATTTAGGAAATTACATCCTACATGTTATAGGTGCATAAAACATAAGAGTTATTTAAGCTACACATATAGTAATTCATGTATATGTTTCAGAACTCATGAGCTATGCGTAGGGAATTAATAAAAATTATGTGTAGAAAAAGTAAGTAAATTTGTGAAATGCATTATAAAATTGTTCGAAAACTTGAGAACATTATTAGTTAGAATTACCATAACTAGGATTTGTGGAATTACACCTAAAAACCTTGGGAGTATCGGTAGTAATACATTTTGATAATTGGATATGCATAGGACGACAAAAATCAACGAAACTACGCCCTACGTGAGGCTTGGTACTACACTGTGGTCGTGATCCATGATCTCGCACTTGTAGGGTGTATGTCCGCAATTGAAAAAAGGTTGGCGGGGAGGAAATCTGACCCGTCGTGGTATGTTGTGGGCACAAGCTTCCTCCTCACATGCACAACACAAGCCTTTGTGGTTATGAGGCTTAACCACAACAAGAGGCAGAATGTCCCACTTGACCATGATGATAGGAAAAATGTCTTGCAGTCACTCCTGCAGTCATGGGTTAGCCTTCTACTGTCACAGCTTGATTGTTCACAGTCGCGAGAGTTAAGGGCGGCACTGAACAAAATGCATTACAGTTCATTTTGAGGGCGGAGAGCCATTTTTCATGGTCAAAAGGCTTGTTCTCACAAGTGCCGAATCCAGAAAGTGAACATGATGTTATTTTTACGTAATTAAGACCCAATTTTCCATTTTTGATGTTGAAACAAGCTTAATTAGTAGCTTGAACTTGACAAGATATATGGAATGTTAATCGAATAAAACTTGGATAGAAAATTCATTCAATTAATGACCAAAAATTCAAAGAGAACAATAATGTGGGGCATAAAATACACATACAAAGGTATTTAATAGGATAGGAATCTAATTGAATTGGATATTATATGAAAGATTATTCAATTGAATGTGAAATCGAGGAATTGGTACACAGTGAATTCCTTGATCAACAAGAATTGGAGCCAAATAAGTGAATACACCCTTCTAGCATTTATAACTACTTTCAAAATTGTATTTATGTTACAACTAAAATTTTCACTATATGTTTAAAATTATTTTTGAATATTATTCCTATTTAATAAAAGCATGATTTTGATATATGATTTTTTGCGAATCTTAAAATATTTGTTATTTTTCTTGAAAACTTGGACTTGAGTTTGTTTACAAAATGAATTACATGAAAACGATTATTCTAAAAACCTGAACATATGATAAATGTAAAAAGCCTTTAATATAATACTGACGGTAATGGGGAACGAATTTCACCGTACCAATCAGGTAATAGATTGAAACTTACCTAATTTGAGTAGAAGTCTTGGGATCAGCAACTGGCAAAGTTGACACGTAACTCTACCAATTAGGAGTATAAATTGAGATACCGCCCCAATTAGAATTGAAGTATTGGAGCTCACAACGAGCACAACTAATATTTCATGTAATTCTCCTTAGTTGAAATATAGATTAAAATTCTAATTAGTGAAAATAGTATATGAAGTATATATTCCATAAGCAGGCCAGTGAACAAGGACATGTACATTATGTGAATGATGAGATGATTCAGAAAAATGGAGAAATGTTGCGTACTTATAACTATTTAAATGTGCTTTGTAATATCTATTTTGAAAATATGTTTAATGCAAATTTTCATTACTCTGCTCACATCCCATGAAAAACAAAAAAATAGGAGGTATCATTGATTAGTGACTTGTTGCTCATGATTTCGAAACATTATTCTTACAGAGAAAGCTCGTGAGTATGAACCCCAACTCACGAACTCCTTTGGGGACAGTAGAGATAACAAGATGGCGGCTTTGATTCTATTTTATTTTCTTGATAGTGAATAAAACATTTCTGACCTAGTAATTAGGTCTATTTTATGCTAGGACGAATGATACATTATTCCTTTTGCATATTAAATAATACTTCATAGATTAGTTGCTTGATATACGTTGATTTTAATATTCATTTGAAATTATTTACGTTATAATCCAAATTTGAAACATGACATTTTTTTTAGAATATTACTTATTATAATCAATTTATACTATATATTAAGAACACAAGGACTTTAGCTGCACAGTACAAATCCTAAAATATCTTTAATTATTTATGTATTTTCTTTTCACTCTAATTCAATTTTTATTTATTTTATTTATTTTCCTCAATTTTAATTTATTTCTTTTATCTTATTTTAAGGTTTTTTTTATCTATTTTGAAATGATACAAAATATTATTTGTATAGTTATGCACACATTGAGCGTGCCCTTCATCAGTAATATATTTTTCAGTCACAATTATTGTCACTTTTATTGTTTTTTCTTTCATTGTCTTCTATGACGACACTAATGGGTAAAAATAACTCTTTCGTCTTAATTCTTTAAAAGATGATGATGGTTTTTGAATTAGTTATTTATTTTCCAACAGTCAATTAATTTAACCACGTACGTAACTATTTATACGTTTTCTGATGCGTTTGTCTTTATTTATAGATGTGGTTTTAGGTGCAATTTGTTTTTTGAAAATTGTATAAAAATAAGAAAAAAATTTAAGAAATGTAATAATTATTATGTGTTTTGATATGAAAAAAATATAAACAAACATCCAACCAAATTAAGTTTTAAAAAATTTATATGATATCAAATGAGTTTCAAATAATGTTTTAAAAACCAACTCAAATCAGACGGTTGAATCGGTCTAATTGCCAATTAGTCAAAAAGACAATCTGGTTAGGACTTGAAAATCGAAAATGCAAAAAAATTGAATAAAATCAAATAAAATCATGGTTAAATTGCTAAACTAAGTGAATTAGTTACGGTTCATGAAAATTGAACAATTCAAATTGATAAATAAATAAATTTTTAAATCTTAATTTTTTCTCTTGTTAATTCTATTTTTACTTTTTATTGTAATTTATTCTCAATTTTTTCTCCTTTATACAAAAAATTTTATGTATTAGACACATTATTTTTCAAAATGTCATACTTTTTTTACTTAGACATATATTGAATATATAGGACTTTATTAAAATTCTACTATATCTTGATTAAATACTTTGATAAGATATAAATTTGATGTATATTTTTAAATTTTTATTTTTTGGATTAGTGTTAATTTATTTTAATTTTGTAGCATTTTTATTATACTAGTGCAATATATTTAGCTATTATAACTATAAAAAAATACTTAAAATTAAAATTCAATTAATTTTCTTAATATTTATTATTTTATGTATCTTTAGCATATTAATTAATATTAAAATATAAATATATTATTGACTTGACCGCAATTGAACCAATAATTAAAACAATAACCCTTAAACCGGTACATTTTCTAGTTTGAAGATTAGTCCAATTTTTAAAATATTGGTTTCAAATATAAAATTATATAAAAAATTATCATGTATGAATAACTTTGTCACTATAAATAATTTCAGTCGATTTTCAGTTTGATTTCTATCCATCGACGATGAATGGAATCAAGAAAGGAAAAATAATTTCATCTATTTCTGAGTTTTTATAATCATAGAATAATTTATACGATCTTTATTCCATTACTATTTTCTTTAAATTCCTATATTTATCCTTTTTCTACGAGAGAAACACGCTTGTGATGATACGATCATTCCAAAGTCATTTGAATTTACAGAGCAATACTAGAGTGACAGCGCTTGCATCCAGATTTCCTGCATGGAAAAGTCCTCGTCATAAGTAAACTGCCTGTGAGTTATTCACGCATACGGCTGGTGACCCATTCATATGAAAAGCAGTATACCCTTTTTGCTTCGGGGATGTCATTTGGTATGATTGACGTCTAAAGATCAACTTAGAGGGTGTATAAGAAAAGCTTATTTTGAAGACCTCGTATAATTTTTAACATGTTTTCACAGTTTCATATCTTATTTAAAAAATAAATTAAGAATTATTTAGTAAAATTATCTTATAAGATTTTATTAAAATTTATAATTATAATTTATTATATTTTTTTAATGTAAAAATAATAAAAATAATTTAAACACTATTAATACCATATAATTTAAAAATATTTATATCAATTTTAATATATAAAATGAAATAATTTATAAGATATTTGAAATAACATGAGAAAAACTAATTTATTTTTAAAAAATTTATAAGATATGTAGAACTTATAAACTCTTTTATCAAAAAAAGAAAAATAAGCTTCTAAATATTTTTTAAAATATTTTGAAGGGCTTATAAGTTTACCCAAACACCCTTTTAAATTTACATAAACTTACAAGTAGATCAAAATATCTTACAAAAAATTTTGAGAGTTAAGAGGCTCTTAAAAAGTATTTGGTACTTTTTTTTTTTTTTACTAAAAGACTTTATAAACTCAAAAAATAAAATGTTTAAAATTTAAAAAGTTCTTAAAAATAAATTAACTTTTTTTAATTTATTTTGTGACATCTTATAAGATACTTTATTTTGTATATAAAAAATAATATATGTATTAATAATAATAATAATAATAATATTTAGTTCATTTTTATCATTATTATAATAAAAAAATATAATAATCTATAATTATATTTTTTAATAAAATCTTATAAAATGATCATATTATTTTTATCCAAATATTTTATAGTCTATTTTTAAAATGCTAATTACAAGCGTACAAGCTCTTAAAACATTTTATAAATAATATAATTTTATAAGTTGTTAAAAACAGTCTTAGCCAATAACCCTCTTAATGCGGTCTAAAAGTCAATTTAAATGAAACCTTACTTATCAGAACGACGAGTTGTGACCATCAAACACTCTGTAAACACTCTGTAAACCAAGTTGAGCAAGACTGCCAGAGCGTGGATAAATGGGACAAAAGAAAGGATTGCAGCGCCAACCTCTTCTGCTCACCATCTGAGATTCCTATGCTGTGATTCACCATTGATCGGGATCAGTTTCCGTGGACGCCTGGGCAATCAGCCCAAGCCATGACTGTGAAAGCAAAATAATAAAACTCAAAGGCAGATCTTTGCCCTCAGGTTGTTCCAATTTACTTCAAACAGGGCAATATTCTTGCTTGAAGAGTCCACTGATAAAATGATCCGAAAGCATGTGCTAGCACATGGAAGTCACAGCTTATTGAGATAATCCTTGAAAGGAGAACACGGTGCATGGTGCTTCTGTTGGCTTGGTGGAAATTTGTTCCAAATGACAAAAATTTCGCCGTATTTCAATTTAGAATGTAGTTATATAGGAACGTTTAAACATAAACAAAAGCCAGTTTATTACCAAAAACCCTGCCCGCCTTAGTTGAATTGAGTGTTCACAGTACTTTTTGTAATTCTGTTGACAGATGACATCGTGTAATGGGTACAGGTCCCTGGAAATGTTAAGAATCTTAACCAGTGAGACCATATTGGAAATGATTAGATCCCATGATGAATAGAATCTATATTAATCAGAACCAAAAAAGAAAAAAGAACATTGATCCAATGTTGTGCAAGATTTTCAGCAGTCTTAATTTGTTCCCTTCATAATCTGTACTCAGAACGTAGTGGCCGTTAGAGGAATGTGAAAAGTGGCCGTAAGAATGCACAGAGACAGAAAGAAACTTCTATTTCATCTATTGGAACAAGCAGACAAGGGAACCCTGGTTTTCCAAGCGTTCAAATGAATTGAAGAAGGGCTCCAAAATCCCAGAAGATTCATGAGCCTCCGGTTGAAGAAGAAGGTAAAACGTCAGACATTGAAGAAACATATTGTTGGCAAACAAATATGAGTTAGAAAAAGTGGCATCCCACATTGGTAGAAAAAGAGAAAAGTGACTTGTATATAAAGTGGATAATTGACCCATAACTCACAGCCTTAAGGTTTTGGGTTAATACATGGTGTCAAGCCCACTTATATACGTGTCACGTACAGGCCCGTGAACGGTTCTCCCCGATTTCGTTGGGCTCCGCTCCAGGCCCAACATACGTTGTTCATGGGTGATGCTCCCAATTTGATTGGGCTTCTCCTCCGGCCCAATAAGGTTCAATCAGAGTTTGTTGTCGGGCCCACCACACTCCCAACACATATGAGCAGTTTAAAGAAGTAAAGTGGATAGAGCGGTGTGAAGATGTCATGATAGATGAGGCAAAGACTCTGAAACGTCTTCAAAAACTGCAGTCTAGCTACCGGTGCAGATTCCAAAGGAAAAGGCAGGTTTGAGTTTTAGCAACCACATCTCTATTGATTAGGCATTGCCGAAAAGTGATCCTTCATTGCTACCATATCAGGTGCTTTCCAAAATTCGTAATTACTTGCAGCTTATCGGTAGAAGGACATTGACCAAATTGTTGCGCAAGAGTCTCTTAGGGCAGTGAGTATGCGCTTTCACCCCAATATATGTGTTTTTACGTACTGCCTCTGACTTACCATTTCCTTCAAGAAGTAGCTGTTCGCATGCTTGCATATGTTTGTGGAATGGGAGGAGTGTTAGACTGTGTAAATTGTTTTCAGTTAGGGGATAAGCAACAGGAATAGATTTAAATGAAGGATGAGAAAGACACCTATTGTTTTACAAACCTTATTTTTGGAAAAATGGTTCAATATAAATTTTTGCTTTGGCAGGGATGACCACAAGATTGTGGAATTATGTATCCATTTTTTCAAACTTAAACAGGAGCAACAGGTCGCTGGTGTGGGACCATCTCACACCAATGTTTGGGTTTCTGGACATCAAACGCCAGCATTTACGCGTAGGGATCTTGATGTTGGTAAGTTTGAAGCTTGGAAACAGAGAAAAAGAGCTGAAGTTGATGCATCTCCTGTGCAGCATTCGTATCATAGGCCTTCAAGTGATGGAACATGGTCACTGGATCCGAACAATTCAGGGATTCTAGGACCACCACCATCTGACGCCAGACACAGAGTTGAGTAACATGAGACATTACCGGATGCAACAGGCCAGCTTTCCTGCAAGCTAGGCTTTCTCGTCTGGTGTCAAGTTGTTTCTCGGAATGTTTGTGAAAGGCTAAGGACTACCCAACCCAACTGTTGCGGCTCTATGCAGTGGCTTTAGTTGGTCCAGGATTTTTATTCGGACGATTTTAGACCACGAGCAAGCCAATTTTTCTCCATGCTTTTTAGCGTTATAGATGATCTGAATCTGCTAAAAATACCAGATTGCAACTTCTGGAAGAGGCTAACGCAATTCCGGAGATCGCCCGATTTTGGTGGGCTGACATGAAGAGAAAAATACTTGGCAATCCTCTAGGATTGTTCCTTTTAGCTTTTGCTTTTGTCACGTATTAATTTAGTTACAAATTTCTTTGTGGACATAATTTACAGCTGAAAAGATGCGATGGTCGTTTGCAACGACAGCATAGATATTTTTTGTATGTGTATTGGCTTTATAAAGTGTAAATTATGCAATTTTTCCCAATTGGCTACGAAAATCTAGAAATGCAATAGTGTAATTTGCATTTATTTTGTATAGTTGTGGGTTATTTTTGGTGCATGTCCTTGTTGTATCAAGTTATACTTCTAATAGTTCATGTGCTGGCCTTAGGACATATTGGTGGTCTTGATGTGGCATCAGTATGTCACAGTGATCATTGGAGCGCTCTGTGTGTGTGTGTGAGTGTGGGAGAGGAAGGTTTTCTAGCTCTCTTGATCTGTTGACTGTTTAATTGAAGCATTTATTTGTAGTTGAGTAGTTGAGGCCTTTTGAACAGATTCAGGCTATTTTGTCGTGCAGGATGATTATATATTGCAGTTGAAAAAAAAAAAAAAAGTAAGATTGAAGGTAGAGAGATTTTGTATGCTGATAAAATTCAAATCTTGGTGATACCAAAGTTTTTTGTTCATAGTGACATGCCCTCTAACATTAATAAAAAATAAAGAATACTAGAAAAATATTTGTTTGTATATGTATTTTTTATATTAATTAATAAAATATTAATTTTTATATCAGTATTGTGACAAGTTTTTGTATGTAAATTTTAATTGACATAAATTATTACATGTGCCCAGGTGTTTATAAATATGGATATAAGGCTTTCTTGGTATTCAATCATTAAAACTTGTTTGTAAATTACAGATATTGTAAAAGTCATCCGAAAGTCAGTACGACTCGCACACTTTGTATTTGTATTGTGAGTATTATACTATTCAGTATGAAATATAAAAAATGCATATATATAGATGCACTATTAGAGAATGAAACATTTGGACAATGACTTACAAAACGAAACAAACACAAGGAATTCACTCGTAACTGTCAATATCATGCCTTGCAATCGTGTTAATTATGAGTGAATCTTAAACTTGAAATGATATGGTTATCTTGTGAACGTAACAGTTGATGTGTTATTAAAACATTAAGAACCAATATCCATCCTAACAAGGGATAAGGTCATGAGCTAAACATGTAGTTGATTTGTTTCCTTATAAGTGAATAAGGCATTTGTCTTAAACAATTAGTGTTCTATGAGATAGAAGCTCTTGGTTAAAATAATGTGTGATCAGAAATAAGTTTCTGATAAGAATATTTGTCTCATAAATAAATACTAATTGGTTATATGAGTGAATTTGACTAAATCAATAATTCTCCTTTGGTTAAAATAAAATAAGATAAAAAGTCTATACGGTATATTAATTACAGTCGAAAAAGTTCATATTAATTCAAATCACTTCATCTTAGTTGAACTACAATATGGTCCGTAAGCTAAATGTTAGCTATGTTTGTTACTGATTAAAAATAAACTTAAAGAATAACACACATAAGATTGGAATGTGTGTTAAATTAGTAGATTGCATAATATATTTAGTTGCAATTGGATTGAACTAAATAAATTAACATGGTATTTGTTAGTGATGAGATCATTAATTAGAAATATAATAAAATTTTAATTTAATTAATGAAATTAATTAAATTAAATTAATTGGATACAAATAAACTTTAATTATTAATGAGATTAATAATTAAAGAAAATATGAATTAGTTTATTAACGTGATTAATAAATAAGAATTCATGAACTATTTAATGAAAAAAAGTCTATGTAGAAACGTCCATGGAGCCTATACACTAAACTTTAATATCTAAATTATAAATAAGAGTTTTGAAGAATTCAAAACATTCATACAAGATACAAAAATTTGTGCACTCCAAGCAAAAACAGTGAAGATGACCCTAACCACCCTCTTATGTCTCTCTTTTGTTAAAAAGTCTTTTTAATCTAAAAATATTTGCGAGCTTTGTAGAAAGAGTTTTGTTAAGTGTAAGAAGAACTTACAAGCATTCTAATTATGTAGACAATTTCGATGTCAAAATTCAAGGACCAAGACTCAAAAATCATGTACGATAAGGTTGGAAACATTATAAAGGTGTAGCTTTTATGCCTACGCTTGTTCAATTAATATTTCACGTAACAAAAACGGTTGGGGTTCGTTACTTTATGTTCAGCTGTGTGTATATTATTATTTTATGTAATAAAATTTTAATTTTTACAACCAACCTCCAACCGAATCCAACATTTGTGATCTCACAGGCCACAGCTCGAAGCCTTTGGGGACTGGGCAAGACATGTTTTGAGCGGACAAAGGATTCTTCTTTGTAACGCATGATAAAGCTTGTTGAAATGTGTTTTCTCTCGCATGGCGGTTTGAATATATTGTAATACACTGATTCGTTCATTTAGTTCTTTTTGCCCATACGATAGGCGCAGTTCCCTTGTTTAATTTGCAGAATCTCTCGTTTGTTTGAATTATTATCCCTGTTAAGGCATCCCTGCCATTGCTGCGCGTATTTGATGGCAATAGCACTGAACTGCAAGTGTTTCTTTCACTTTCTGGTGAAGTTTACTGTGTATTTGAAGTTATTTTAGTACTCTTACAGCAGAGAATACGAAGTAGCATTTTATCTAAGCAATACCCGAAGTACTTGAAACGGTATTTATTTTGGGGATTGTAAGATTCATTACTGAAGAACATACGCCAGAGCCTAAAGAAAGAAGGGGAACTTGGTGTTTTCTATCGGAAGTAATTGTTTAATAAAATAGAACCTATGGAGACGTCGAGGATCAAGGCACTGAATTTTGAAATTTTGTTTCCTTGGACCTAGGTTGAGGCTGGTCTCTTGGTATGTGAAGCATGCATGTGCATACCATTTTGACAAATAAATTTATAATTTTTTTGTGTAATGGCCTCACATAAGAGATGAAGACAAGGGCTTTTGAAAAAAAAGCAAGATACAGACAAAACGAAAACTTTTGTTGTCTGGCTTGCGGTTCATAAAAGATGATGTGGTTGAATGCCTTTTATTGCTTTATCCGTAGCCTAATATTTTCCACCTCAAGCTTTTTGAACACATTCCATGGTGTGTGTTAATTAGGGATGTAGTTTTTCTAGTAGACTTTAATCTTCTGTTTATTTAGTTTGCACTTTGGCAACTCATACTTTGTTACACTTGCGGGCTAAGCTCTTTTGTTTCTACCTATTATAGGTTTTGTTTGTTTTTATTATTGTAGCTAAAATTAGTGCGTTTTAAGTGTAAAAATACACAAGTAAAATAGAGAGAGAGAGAGAGAGAGAGAGAGAGAGAGAGGCATCAAATATTATCAGTGACAGAATTAATCTGCTTTTCTTGCGCGTGTTCTTAATTTGCAAAATTATCATAGCCGAATTCTCTTTTTTGCAAGGATAAAGACATAAAAAAGACATTGATTATCATTCATATTTTTTGACAAAGCTATACAAAAAAATTGTTATATTGATGAATGGATCTCTTTTCTACATGATTTGATGAGTTTGTCATTGACAAATCAATTGTAACCTGTTTGTCAGGTAAGGAAGCACCACAAGTCCTAATTTCTCACGTGGGCTTAACTTCGCATTTAACCGAAGAGCTGTAGGTAGAATAGAATTTATAGAAATATGGTAGGAATGTAATGGCATAAACCCAAAAAAAAAAACTAAAATGATTTATAAAACGATTTACTAGGAAAGAATAAAAAAAGAGAGGAAGAAAATTGGTCATCCAGTTGTTTTGGAGCTTTAATTCTATAGTGCAGATGTCGTTCATTCTTAGCCACCGGTCAACGTCGGTGGACGTCTTATCCGCCAGGCTCGATGCCCAATGTTGGACTCACGTCGTGCTGTGAGCCTGTGATTGGTCTCCCGCGCTCTTATAAAAATTTGTACGAATTCCATTGGGTGGGGGTTATCCAGTGAAGCTGGGCAGTTGGGTTGGGGCTGCTTCTTCATACTTACAGAACAGCACTCCCTTAATTCCTTCCAGGATTTGATTTGTAATAACTATTTTTACCTTATGTCATAAGGCTTGGTTATACTGTAAAAATTGCACAATCCTATGTTTTCTGGCTTTGTATGTATGAAGTGTTCTTTAATGGACTTTTTGTGGCCGAAACTTCACATATAATCTGGTTATTCTTCTTGCCTGCAACTCAGACACAGACGAAGAACATGCCATACAAAAATGCATTCTGGGATTTATTGCAAGCGGGATTGTATCGAGCTACTCTGAGCTTTCCTGCTTTTAGCAATTGGGTGTATCTAATTGACCAACTTCTATTAATCCCAACCCAAGCTCGCTATCAATTAACAGAAAAGATAAACCAAAAGGGAAAGAAGAGATAAAATAGAAGAGAATGAGAGAATAGGGATAGAAGAGACAAGAAGGCGAGAAATGGATGTTCTAGCATGGGTGAGAGTGGGCTTCCCTGTTAGAGGTGCTGTTCGTCGTGTTTAACTGATGGACCATGACATGCTTAAGTTTATAGAGACTCTTGTACGTGCTAAAATTTATATTCATGCATACCAAAATGAATGGACGCATGCTCTTATGCAGGTGCTGTTTACTGACCTTACGAGGCTGTGAGGTTCAAGGTAAAGTTTCTATTCACCTCTGAAATCTTTTAAGTTCTGGTTTTGGGTGGATGCGTTGAATTCTTCTTCACACATCGGTTTATGCTCTTGTGTTGCTCTTCTTTGTAACTAACAATCGAATCTGCCTGAGCCTAAATATTATCTTTTCCTGTAGCAACTTCTCAGAATAATTTGGGAATCTGCCTTCCTATAAGAATGACATGTGCTCCGCCAGTTGGACTTTGAGACTGATTCTTTCAGAGGATGTTTGATTTTAGGGATTTTGAGTGGAAAGAAAAATGGTAGGGAGAGAAAAAGAAAAATAAAAGAAATTTAAAATTTTATATTATATTTGGTTTGTAAGGTTTCAATGGAAAGAAAAAAATTAAGAAAAAAGAAATAAAATCAGACAAAAACTTAAAAATGAATTTTTTTAAAAATTTAAGAAAAATAATAAAGAAATAAATAAAAGAAACTAAAATCATTTCTCTTAACATTTTCTTTTCTTCTCCTCTCCAAATTCCAACAACCAAACATAGTGTTAATAATTTTTTCTAGTGTTGAGTGGTTTTTCCACAAATTTCCGATAAGGTTGCCCTATATTCTTCACTTGATTTTTGCTTCTTGATGGTAGAGTATGTGTTTGCTCAGCTTGGGTTTTGAGGTGAGAAATACGGAAGCATTGGACAGAGGGCGGTGAGGAGTACTGCTGATTTGGGTATGGAAGCTGAATACACACTGCTGGAAATGTTATTAGGCTCTGCTTATTCTAGTTTGCCATTGTAGAAAAGGATTTTCTTGTATTTGATACAATGAAAACATAGCCTGGCCTCAAAAATACACAGTGAGAGGCATATAAAATATACAAAAATGTAAAGAATTACCTACTATACAGTATGGTAAAAATACCTGGTAAAATTAACGTCCAAAATCTACTAATACAGGTAAGGGATATAAAACTAAACAGGACAAAATATTCTAATTATTCTAACAATCGATTTCATCATTGCTCTCGAACTGGAGCACATATATCAAATGGCACTTAACTTGCCACCTAATTCTTTGAAATGTTTGACACCCAATGCCTTTGGTCATGTTTGTTTTTATTTTTGAGCACGTGCTTTTAGATATTTTTTTTGTAAATTGTGTAAAAATAAAGAAGATATAAAGAAAAAATTTAAAAAGTATAATGATTATAATATATGTTTTATGATAATAAAAATGAAAACAAACATAACATTTGTGAACAATTTGCCACTTTCTTTGATGAAGGAGTATAGTAAGAAGCCACTTTGCCACTCGTGATGCGCCATGAATAAAATGACAATCAACTTCATTTGCTTCATCATCTATGAAAATAGGTATATCAACAATGTGAATAGCTATTTAATTATCACAATACATAAAAAGTAGTTTGTTGTATGTGTATTCCAATTCTCCTATAAAGTTTTTTACCCTGAGCATCTTTCTCGCTATGTGGGTTAAGTTTTATATTTTACGATGTGTTTGATCGAATTATAGTTGTTTACTTTCTATTGCACTATGTTGTAAAGTTTCCTCCAACAAATATACAATAGTTTAAAATAGATCTTTTATCATCCTTAACTCATGTATAATCAGCATCAAAATAGACATCTATATTTAAATGGCGATATTTCTTAAATAATAATCATTTGCCAAATGATTCCTTAATGTATAACAAAATCATGAGTGCAACATCCTAGTGAACTAATCAAGGTCCATTTGTAAACTAGCTTACTAATCCCACATTAAATAAGATACTAGGTCTTGTTATAGTCAAATAGATCAATTTTCCAATCAATGGCCTTTATTTCCAAGATATTCGCTAGTGTTGTTCCAGAATCCCAAATCAACATCCAAAAGAGTATTAACGGATTTTGGACCAAGTAGGCTAATTTCATTAAGTGTATTTTGGTTGAGAGAGTGATACTAGTTTATTGTGGCCAAGTTCAATGCCCATAAAATATTTTGGATACTCCAAGCCCTTTGTGATAAATCTTCAAACTCATTTATGTCACTATCAAACATAAGTATGTTATCAACATTGATAATTGAAATGACAATTTTGTGCTTGCCATATCGGATAAATATTGAGTGATTAGTCTTACACTATTGAAAGTCAAAATTACCCATCACCCCACTAAATAATGAAACCATGCTCGAGGGCTCTATTTTAAGCTAAAGATCACCTTTCATAATTTACACACTTTATGTATGCCCTCTCTTTAGGCAATATGACCTGGAGGTTGCTCCAAAACCCTAGTTTTTTTAAGGTCACTTTAGAGAAAGGCAATCTTAAGATCTAATTATACATGTGTCAATCCTAATTTTCTACTAATATGAATAACATATATATATATATATATAGTAGTAGAATATTTGGTATTAACTACTACGGAACATTTCCATCTTTTAAGTCACCTGCTCTACATAATAGTAGAACATTTGGTATTAACTACTCCGGAACATTTCTATCTTTTAAGTCACCTCAATCTCATTCGAGATGTTATACACTAAATTATAGTTTAGCTTCCAAATACATGGTGGGAGGCGTATACATCATACCAAAGGTGTAGATATTTGGCTATCAAAATAAGCTATAAATTATACCTACACGAGTGTATGAAACTAAACACTAAAAATATTTTAATAGACATCAAGAATGTTGTAACAACCTATTCAAGTGTAGCTCACATGAAGACTGATATGTAGAAAAAAAATTCTGGTGGACTTTCTGTTAGAATATCTGTTATGTTTGACATGAAAATCAGACTGAGCAGTGATCAGATGGGGAGTGAAGCCTATTAGCTTCACTTTCTTCATGATGATCATAGGATGGTTCCTCGTATATTTTGGGACATCTTAAGGGGTTTGTCCTGTGAATCATATGTAATGATATGCTTTCTGGGAGAAGTTATAACTATTTACATTTTTTAATCGTACATGTCCCCGACTCGCACACCCACGTTGAAGAAGGCTTAGATAGCTATGACTAAGAAGAATTGGACAATAAATTACGGGTGCATTTGGAGAATTTAATCTTTATTTTTTCATTGAAATGCCAGATTAAATATATTGAACTAAACTGCTCAAATTCCAAAAATATTTTCATTGTTACATGGAAGTAGAGGAAATTATACAGTGGAGCTGAAGGATGTAATTAGGAGAATAACATATTGCGGACGCAGAGCAGGACAGAAGTAGTAGTATTAGAAAATTAAAATTTATTGATGTATTTCTATATTTAAGTTTAAAAAATTAATCATAATAGCAGGAGTTAACACTGTTTCATCTGGTACAATCTAAAAATTCAAGTCCATCTGGTTAAATAAATATCAATTTCATTTTTCAAAGATTATTTTTGGAAACAGACTAGAAAAAAGGAAGAAAAAATTGAAGTCTCTCTCTCTGGCTCACACACACACAAACACGGTCAACTGGGAAATGCTCTCCACTGGTCTTGGGTGGAGCAGATAACTTTCGAAGAAGCAGGTTCAATCCCTAACCTTTTCTTTGTTCACATATATTCTACCTGAGATAAGAACTTCCGCTAGACCCGCGCCAAACTCAATTGTTGTTCACTTTCTTGAACCCCAACTTCCGCCAAATATTTTCCTTGCGTGTTCCAACGTCAAGACTCGGAATTTGGTTATGGAGGCGTCGTTTGCAGCATCGGTGCTCCAAGAACGATTGCCTAGATTTGTCGACTAGTTGGGTAATCTCCGGGGGATCTTGTGCCAATATCCTTAAATCGTGTGATGTGTGTTTTGGGGATTGAATTCTGGTGTTTACGGAGCCCGTTTAAAATTTAAAAACAGCAAAATTATATTGAGCCGAGACGCGAGACTATATAAGAGATACGTGTTTGGTTTAATTACGATTGATCATTTGCTTTTTATGGATTTGTTGAATTTTCCTGATCGGTTCTTACAACACTTCTTTGAAAGCGTGTATATAAGCTTCAGGCTGATTTTTGGAGGAGGAATTATTGAGTCAAGGCCTTCTTACTTTGAGATTTTTCGTTGGGATTTGGAGAACACATTTGTCTGTCTTGCTGTTTTTGTTTTGGCTGCAATATAGTTTTCTTCAAGATAGAAAAACAAGAACAATAGATAATGCAGCTAACAAAGAGTAATAAAAGTCAAGAGTTCGCTAGATTAGCATGATCTTCATCTTCTTTATAGCGTTCAAGATACCGTAAGTAGTAGATAAAGAGCCCATACTTTTAGACTTAAAACAAAAACTTATATCCTTGGAACGAGAGTCCATAGGAATACTTTGATGAAGACTGACAAAGAAACAAATCTTTGGCATAGTTGGGGTTTCTGCAAAATCTGGACTTCTATCATGTATTTCCCTTGTTGGAAGTATGGAGAATATACCAACGTTTGATCGTTACTCAAGTCTTTCTTCCATTTTGATTAATTGGATATTCAGTTCATATCTTAATCCCCGCGTTTATTTTTCTGTACTAAAAGGCATGAATTTTATGCAGCTGAGGGCGAATTTTAATCTGTTTCTTCTGTTACCGTCTACCTAGAGAGACTAATATCATATCCCGCTTGTCTCTAAGAAGAGCCTAAGTGTTAGACATCATCAACACAACTTCTCTATGCTTCCTTACTCTAACTCTGGCCTTCCTTTTTCTCACACATGTCTTCAACGCTCCTCATTTTCGCCATCGTCATAAGAATCCATGCCCACAATCATACTTTCTTATTGGAAACCTTGTTGGCTTCCTCTGTAATCGCCATCGCTTCCATGACTGGGTAGCCGATTTGCTCTCCAGCTCTCCCTCACTTACCATCCAAGTCAATGGTTTTCTAGGCCTCTCTCATGGAATTTGCACAGCTGACCCTGCCAACCTTGAGCATCTCCTGCGGTCCAACTTCTCTAACTATGTTAAAGGTAGCCGTTTCCAGTCTGTCTTCTCTGAGCTCCTTGGAAATGGCATATTCAATGTGGATGGTCAACTCTGGTTCACCCAACGCAAGATTTCTAGCCATGAGTTCAACACGAAATCCCTGAAACATTTCATCTCAGATACCGTCCAATCTCAACTTTCAACCCGCTTGATTCCATACTTAACTTCTGCCTGCAACAATCAGGAAGTGGTTGACCTACAAGACGTTCTGCGTAGGTTCGGATTTAATAATATATGTAAAGTTGCTTTTGGCGTTGATCCAACATGGCATTTGGACTCCAAGAATGATGAACATACCTCCTCGAGCTCTTTGTTCGTGCATGCGTTTGATTATGCCGTGGTAAACAGCTCTGACAGGTTAATGCATCCCTTACCAGTGGTGTGGAGGATCAAAAGGCTACTCAACATTGGAAGTGAGAAAAAGTACAAGGAAGCTATAAGAATTATCAATGACTATGCTCTAGGCATCATTCAATCCAAAGAGCAAAGCTGTCAAAACAAAGATGAAATGGAGGGTACTCAAGATTTGCTATCAAGGTTTATGTATTCATCCTCAGACCTTGATTTTCATCACAAAGATGAGAAGAGAAGGTTCTTGAGAGATATAGTGATCAGCTTCATACTCGCAGGTAGTGTCTCCAATCTCCAATTTTTTCTAGAGATTTTCAACATCAGAATTCTTGTTACGTCAGTTTGAAACTTGACTGCAGGTAAAGATTCAACCTCAACAGCCCTGACTTGGTTTTTCTGGTTGATTGCTGGTCATCCTCGGTGTGAGCACTTGATATACAATGAACTGTCGGCAACATCTCCAGATGAATATCCTGGAATTTTCAGCTATGACAAGCTTAAGGAATTCAATTACCTGCATGCAACCTTATCTGAATCACTACGGCTGTTCCCACCAGTACCAATAAATTCAAGATTAACCATATCCGACAGCAGATTAACCGACGATACTTATGTGGGTAAAGGTTGGTTTGCTGACTACTCAGCTTATGCAATGGGGAGAATGGAGAGGGTGTGGGGGGCTGACTGTAGAGAGTTTAGGCCAGAGAGATGGTTAGATGAAAACGGTGTTTTTCAACCCAGTGCTCAGTTTAAGTTTCCGGTGTTCCATTCCGGTCCCCGGATGTGTCTGGGCAGGGAAATGGCTTATGTCCAAATGAAGTCTATTGCTGCAGCAATAATGTGTGAGTTTGAGGTGGTTGCTGTTGATGGAGGTGGATTGCCGGGGAGGCTTGCCAGTCCACCCTACGCCCTATCCCTTCTTCTCAAGATGAAGGGGGGGCTGCCTGTAAGGCTAAAAAAGAGGTGACATCCTAAGAAAATTTTACCTCATATCAAGTTTGGTCAAATCCTATACAAATGCATGTGTTGGTTAAGTAATCCAGTTATGAGAAGGCGATGTTATTGCTCTTGGATATAAGATTCTTGGAGTGTTGATAAATTTATACAAAGTTCTTATTTTCAGTTCCACTGAAATATGGGCTCTAATTTTACTTGGATGACTTGGTTTGGTTCTTCGGCTTAAAAATAACGTGAGTTGGATGTTATGGAGTTCGCCTCCCTACATATGAAAATATTAAAAATTAATTTGGAATATCGAAACACCCATGGAAAGGGAATAAAATGATTCTCTAACTTTTTCCTTCCTATGTTTCACCATTATTATTTGTTTATTTCATTGTCTTAATTTCTTTTGTATTTTCAGTAATCCCAGTAAGTGAATGTTTTAAGTTAAATTTTTTCCAGAAATAGCACAACCCAAAATTTAAAAGCGCAAGAAAGAGAGGGATTTCGAATCACGTGCCAAGCAAAAATAATAACTAGCAACAGTAGTGCATCCAAAGTAATACCTATTGGAATGATTTCGTTTTAGCCTCAAGTTGCATGAATTGGTCAAAATATAAATATCTGCTAAATATATTTTGAAAGAATTTAAAATTTTCGAAATTTTGAGATATAGAATATTGATAAAAACTAAAAAATGGGGTCCCCCGCTGCCATAATATATTATACATGAATGATTTAATAGAAAATTTAAAAACTATATTGTTATAAATAAGTATGTTTAGTGTGTGCAATTAAGAGTGATATATATAGAACACTATAAAATCAGATACAATTATATAAGTATTAAGGACTTATATATTTGGATTAATTTACTTAAAAATAATTAAAAATATTTATTTTAAATATAAGCAATTTAAATATAAAAGCTAGTGGAAAAGGTAAATTAAAAATATAAAAGCAATGATATAAGACTAAAATAATAATTTAAGATTTTATGTTAAATCTCATTAAACTAAGATGAACAAATTATAAACTAATTGATTTGCATTTAATATACAATATTCTTTATCCATTATTAGCTTTAGTTAAAGGTGATTTTTCTTTATGCTATAGTAGTGATATAAAAATTTAGATTTAAAGGTATATACTAAATAATATGGAAAGTAATTTTAATTAAATTATAAGATTAAAATATTATATAAAACTCCTTAAATATATGAATCACAAATTCAGAATACAAAGATTATAAAAATTATTTAAAATGATATAACAAAATTTGTGTACAATAGTAATCCATAAAGATTCAAAAAGTAATTATATATGTATATGCACGTATAATTAATTTTAATTAAATATCATTAATAAGGTCATTATTTTCTAAACATGGATTTGGAAACACACATATACTCTTTCAAATAAAAAAATTATTAAACTCTAAAAAGTCCCACTTTCCTCACTTCTAAAGTAAATTTAAAATAATTTTTTGGTATAAATCAAAATTTAAATAAATTTTTAATTACTCTCTTAACTTAACTAAATATCTTTGAGATGGAGTATAAAAACATATAACTCCTTTTTATTAATAAAAATTCAGTCATGTAAATGAAAATTTAATTGGCCTTTTCTTTATTCATAAATGAGGTATTTGTCTTAATTTTTATATTTTATATTATGTTAGTGATTTGTATTGTGATGATTCAATGTTGATTTATTTTTCTTGCATCCCCCATTATACGCTTGAAAAATAATTCATTAAAGATGAACTGATAATTTGAAGCAGCCATTATTGCTGGTCAATATTTGAGAGGTTTTATTTATGGCCAAAAAATGACGCTTTTATCAAATGATAAAATTAGGACTGCGATTAAGGTACTTTAAATTTTGAATTCAAATGCTGAACAAAAAGGAGTATCCATACTTTGGAGGTAGATTTTTTTGGGAGTGAAAATTAGTGTGTTTTAAATATAAAAACATCAGAACAACTTAAAAGTTAAGGAGAACGTGACAAAAGAATCATCTTGGCTTTGGATGAAATGATTGCTGTGGTGGGATGACATCAAGGGGCTGCTGAAAACCCGTTGGCCGTTGCATGCCCCCTTTGCCGATTAAACTGTTAGAACATAATCAAATGTTCCCTATCCAATTATTTCTTTTGGGCACAAGTTGCAATACTCTCTCTCTCTCTCACACACACACACACACACAGAGTTGACATCTGCGGAGATGGACCAAAGCGATAGTGACCAACACTTTTTTAGAAAGAAAAAAAAAAAAAAAAGAGGAGGAAAGAATTAAGCACGAGTCAAAAATCACGACCCTTTGATCCTCTCATCAAATGGTCCTAAACTCCTTTTTCTTTCTTATGTTGTAACATACATATATTAGAATCATGCGTTTATCAGCAACCACTGCCTCAAAAACTGAAATTCCAGCAACTGTCCTAAGCCCACTTAAATAATTTCTTCATGTTTTAGACCATATTTTTCATTATAACTCGCGTTGTCCCCAAAAATATTCTCCTCCTTTCCCTCTTGCTCGTGTCAACTAACCCTGCAGCGTTCATCCTGCCTTTCATGTAATTGTTTTAGCACCTATCTCAGTCGAATCGTGACATCGATGAAGACAATTACTGTTTTTCATATTGATTTCGTTGGCTTTGTTCTATTATAATAATGGAGCAATATCATTAAAAAGCAGTTCTGTGTTTGATTTGATGCTT
Source organism: Avicennia marina (assembly GCA_019155195.1). Classification (NCBI taxonomy): domain Eukaryota; kingdom Viridiplantae; phylum Streptophyta; class Magnoliopsida; order Lamiales; family Acanthaceae; genus Avicennia; species Avicennia marina. The sequence continues at coordinate 13,986,330 of CM032753.1, forward strand.
TCAGTCTAAACCGCCTCAAGCAGAGTTGGAAAGAAGGGACGGCCCACGTGTTTGACTGTTAAGCCCTCCAAAAGCAGGACGATTGATGGCTCCCAAAAGATCAGTTCAGTTGATCCAAAGAGGGAAAATACACTCTTAAATAAACATTCAGAACATGTTCATTTGGGATTATTTTGAAAAATTATGTAATGATTAATTATCTTTCGTTTATTTTATACTAAATTTGACATTAATTATTAAATACTTTTATTCATAATACTGAATATCTAATTAGAATTAATAAAATAATTTACCTAACTTAATTTATCATTACTGATAAATCTGGCACCTATATGAAGTATTCCCCAAGTCCCATTTAAACAAATTTAAGACCTTTCATTGCAATCCAGGGCTATGTCTGTTTGAAAAGTTTGCACTGATCAAAATATACATGAATCCATTAAAATATATCAAATCTAAAAATATTGTTTAATAAAATTTTCATTTAATACTGGTGAAAAAATTTTAACACGTTTCAATGTATGTGAGGAGATTTTTATAACTTACAAAATTTTATTTATTGAGTAGATTGAAAGATATGGGACTTACAAAGATTTTATTTATTTCTCTTCAAATCCTCTAAGATTTTTAAGAACATTTAAAGTATTTTTCATGAAATTTAAGAAGTTCGTTATTGAGGTCAAAGGTTTTTCATCAAAAATCTCTAAATTCAACGTTTTATCTAAAATTGTAGTACTAAATCTGAATATCCGCACTATTAAAAATCTAACAATCATCGAAGAAAATCAAGAACAAATCTTTTCTTAGAAGATTATTTAAATTTCAAACAAACATTTTTGAAAGAAAAATAAGATTAAAGTTGAAGAACAAAACTCACAAAAATTCAGTTTAATATAAATTTATTCAATTTTGTATAAATTTTCTTATTATTCAAGTATTTTGTCCTACAATAATTATTATACTTTTTAAATTTTTTATTTTATTTTTACTTTCACATAATTGTCAAATAAAAAATAAAAAAAATGCTAAAACAGACATAACCTATGTTTTCCTTAACCATCATTAAGATTTCATTTATTCTTCCCGTCACACGCTTCTTACACACGTGCATGTATGTTCTCATTGCATTCATGTTTGTTTGTTGCTTTTTCGGGCCATCCCAGTGGAAAGTCTAAAACTTGTACAAACGACGCCAAATTGTTGAAAAAGAATAACAACACGTTGAAGTTTTTTATTCATCCGTTGATGATAAGATTGAATCAATCAGCCATCGCTTGCAGTGTAAACAATAAACAATCTGAAGAATTTATTTACTTTGTTCACGTCAATAAGTAAGCTTCAAGATGATGCGTCAAATTTGGGTTTGTTAACTTTGGAAAATTTTATGAACTGGAAAAAGGCCCATTGATTTGGATGGAGTATTTAGCAGTTAATACAGAGACCAGCAAACAAATGGAGACAAGTGACATTGAATGCGAGGTAATCAGAAACATAATAATCAAAAATAAACAGGAAAGATGTGCAAATCAACACAAAAAGATTGCAAAATCGACAACCAGATAGATAATACTAATGGTCCGGGAAGAAGAAAATTCATTTCCGCAACCGGCAATTAACCCCCCCCCCCTCCCTCTATCTTTCTCCTATTTCGATATACAACGACTTCACATCTCATGTAGCCAATGAAGATTCGCTTTCGTTCTCTTGCTGGGATTTCTTGATTTGTCCGCCAAGTTGTTAAGAGTAAGGGATGAAGTGTTGAAGGGTCAATAGAGGTGCAATCGGAGAAAGGGTGGGTCAGAAATTCGAAATCAAATCGGAAACCCAGAGAAAAATTAAAGCGGAAGAATCATGGAAGAAGGTATGAATTCTGACTCTATTATTTGGTTCGAGTTCGTGTTGTGGTGTGGTGGCCGGTTTGATGCGCTTGGATTGATGCTGGGGTGATTTTTTTGGGGGATTCTGGAATTTTAAGGTTTGATTTCTGTAGTGGTATTTCGGCATCTTTGCTGTGCGAACTTTCAAGATTATTTTTCCAAACTGCGTTTTACTTACGCTTCAATTTCATTTTACGGGGACTTTCAGTTTTTCCAGTCTGATGATGCTACTGAAAATGATCTTCAGGGGTTGTTTGTGAATGAAAATACTGCTGCGTTTGTGAGAGAAAGAGACATATTTGAATATTTAGGTTATGTGATTCTACTTTTGCTCCGCCGGAGGAACCTGCTCTTGCATTGTCATTTTCCGGAATGTTGAGAAATTTATCATTAGGGGTCATGTGATTTGCATTGCTTTCAGATTATTCAGATGCTAATATGATGATAATTTGAATTATTAGCATCTGAGGAAGAATGGTGAACAACATTTGAAGTGAGCATCAAGCAATCCAGATATTAAATGAATATGCATTGGATTCAAGCTATTGGGCAATAACTCTCATGAACCCAATTCCATGGACTCTTTCACACCCATGAATATTCATAAATCCTGTCTTCTTCGCAACGTACTCATATTTCCCATTGTATGAGATTTTGTTTATTTGCCACTGGTTGAAAAGCTAGTACTGTGCCTGCATATGAGAGATTCCGTTGCCTTGTGTCTCTCTCCAGTAAGCATTTCATTCCTAAGGATCAGTAGTGAAGAGGTTAGCATTTCAGCTTTCCTTTTCCTGCCTGAAGAGTGGTATTATGGGTGAAAAGACAAAATTGTACAAGAACTGTAGAATTCATTGGGTCATGGGGTGTTGAAATTTAAAAATAAATGTGTTTTCTATTCTTGATAGTTGTGCCACACATATTGAATGTAACCAGAATCATCTTTATAATTTCCAATGTTTCATAACTATCGTTAGGTAATGTCTTTGCTTTTCAGTGAAATAGCATGCTGAACTTGTTTTTCATTATATAAGAACAAGTAATAGACCTTTTGATCCAGTCAACAAAGTTTTTGACAAGTGTTTGAAATGAGAATCTTGAATTATTAATTTCCAAAAATTTTGTGACTGTTTAAAAGGTGTCGATCCATCTTCACAGCTTGCTTATTTTTAAGATGGCATATTTGTGGTTCCCAGCAACTGTTGTCAGAATTATTTTCTCATGCTCCCTTTTAGCTGATCCTTTTGGCGCTGTTGCTTGCTGTTCTTAATGATTCAGAGTCACGTGAGATGCATTCTGATGATGATAAAGCCATGCTAGAGAAGAGCAAGAAAAGGATTGTCAAGACACATGCTCAGGTTCAAGAGTTGGAGAAATTTTATAATGGTAGCTAACTTGTCCTGTTATATCGTACCTCTCAGTTTATTTGTCACCCTTTTGACAAAATTTTCAAATAAATACTTGTTGCTGTTTTTTTCCCAGAACACAATTATCCTACAGAATCAATGAAAATGCAACTTGCGGAGTCAATAGGTTTGACAGAGAAGCAAGTTTCTGGGTGGTTTTGTCACCGAAGGTTGAAGGACAAGAGGTCAATGAATGGGGAAAACTACGCCACTGGAAGGCTAGATAGGTCAAGTGGAATCATACAAGATCGCGGAAGTGGGCATAGGCAAGATTCTTGTGGTAGCTCAAAACAGGGAGATGATAGGAATTTTGATTCCAGAGAAGCCGAAAGTGGAAGGTTTACTCCTAAAGAATTTTCTGCTACAGACCTCACATATGAGCATGGCAGTCACTATGCTGAAAACTACAATCACATGAATGATCCATCTTCAGGAAGCAGTTCTTCGTTACGAAATATATCCAACCATCATAATGGGGATTCTTTTGATGCACCAACTTCAATTTACTTGGTACCAAAATTTCCACCAGATGTGAAGGGTATGAAAACTAGGTCTGGCCCATCAGGTTATTTAAAAGTGAAGGGTAAAGTTGAGAATCCTGCCATAACAGCAGTCAGGAGGCAGCTGGGAGAGCATTATAGGGAGGATGGTCCACTTCTTGTTGTTGAATTTGATCCACTTCCGCCCAATGCATTTGAGTCCTCGATGCAGGATGCAGTTGAAGGTGAGTCAGAGTAGCTGTATTTTGACTGTTAACGTATTTTGCAAATTTGGTGCATTTTGATGGTCCTTGGACTGTCTTCTTGATGTTATTTGTGACTTCGATGCATGATGCCAGTGTTATTTTAATAGTTTTTTGCTCCATTGCAATGTCAGATGCAGAATACAATCATTAGAGACTTTAGGTGTGTCATTACCTATCAGACTGCATTTCTAACAATTTCATCCTTATGAATTGATACCTTAGATCTTATGCAAGAGTTTTGCATGATTCCAATTAGGAGTTTTGGGGCTTGATAATCTCTTCTCCATTCTGACCCTTCATTTTTTCTCTAATGAGAATTGTTTTCAGAAACTTACCATACTGAAGAAGCTGTTCTGCCTGTCTCTGCTACAAAGATTTGCCAGAATCCCAAGTTTGGCAAGGTGATTTGATACTTTTCTATTGATGCCTTTTGTTTTCTAGCTCATGGTTTCTTGAATTGAATGATGAAACATCTAGCCATGTATTGTAAGTGCTTGCTTCTGTTAATGGTGAATATCTGCAAAATTTATATCTAAAAGTTTGTAATATAGACTCTAAAATCACTTAGAAGCCCTAAACGAGGCACTTACCCTACCGTTGCTAAGATGCATGATGGCCAAAAACAAGGTTACAATTTTATCGGCTCAATTATCTAGCATCAGCATGCATGCAGTGGCATTTTATGATGTTTTTTCAACTGATTTCTATTTGACTTTTATGTTTGAATTTTCATGAGGGGATATAGAGGGTCAAGTGTTGTGCAGTTTATATTATGAAGAATGAATTTCTTACCCCCTCCCAGGAGGTCAAGATTCAGGATTCTATTGTGTCTTGTAGTATCATTGCCTTTTGTTTTATGGCTCATGGTTTCTTGAATTAAATGATGAAACATCTAGCCATGTATTGTAAGTGCTTACTTCTTTGAACGGTGAAGATCTGCAAAATTTATATCTAAAAGTTTGTAATATAGACTCAAAAATCACTTAGAAGCCCTAAACGAGGCACTTAGCCTACCGTTGCTAAGATGCATGATGGCCAAAAACAAGGTTACAATTTTATCGGTTCAATTATCTAGCATCAGCATGCGTGCAGTGGCATTTTATGGCGTATTTTCAACTGATTTCTATTTGACTTTTATGTTTGAACTTTATAGAGGTGCAAGTGTTGTGTAGTTTATGGTATGAGGAATGAATTTCTTACTGCCCCCCAGGAGGTCAAGATTCAGGATTCTATTGAGTCTTGTAGTTGGTTTTTTGGTCATTGAACTTCTGCAGGTTGGTGTAATTGTCGCAGAAGTCCTTGTTGACCTGGATAATTTTTTACTTCTTGTACTTTTCCTCTTAATTTGAAGTGCATCTATTCCCAAATTTCCCACTGTACGGTAGTAATTAAATGACCTTCTCGTGGAAGTAGTTAGGGTGTAAATGGACCCAATCCATACCCATAACATATTACCCATATCCGGGCCCATACCCAATTCAAAATCAATTGCCCATACGTATACCCATTAAAATTAATAGTATGTGTATGGGTTAGATCCATACCCATTTATACCTATGGGTATTTATACCCAATATTTACCTATTGTAGTCATGGGTATATTGAATAAAGTGTGATTATTTTTTTGAAATCTAATATAAATAAATAATAATAGCTCTTTGAACTTAATATTTATGTGACATGCTTTATATTTTTTAAAATATTTTAATTTAATTTAATTTAATTTTTGTTATGTATTTCTAAAAATTGTTGTTTAATTTTTTTTTGATAAATTTTTCCCAGAAGTAAAATAAAATATTAATTTAATTTAATATGAATTTTGTAAAACAAGAAAATAAAATGATTTCAATGTATGACAAAATATTAGTAATGAATCAAATATATTGCTCAATTCAATTATTTTATTATATATTTGAATAAATGATTTTAAAATAAATTTTAAAAATTTTGTATTACAATTGAGCTTTTGAAATTTGTTGAAGTGATAGAATTTAGAAAAAAACATTATTCTAAAGTTGAATCCATAAAATAAATTTATTCATATCTATACCCATACCCAATGGATAATATCCAATAAGTCTAATGTTGATTGGGTAGAGTAGGGTAGGGTATGAGTATTTTGGGCAGGAGAATGTATGGATGAGTGTTATAAGAATGCGTATTTATGGATATGGGTATGGGTATGGATAGGGTAATACCCTATCTGTTGACACCCCTAGACCCTTTTGCTGGAATGCTTGCTTGAATCTAGCTACTCCCATGAAACTGATTTTGCACTCTATACGGTATGGCTACAAACCGAAGAAGTCGGAAGTAGTTCATCGCCAGTGGGAGCTTGTTGATAGTGAGGAAGCCATAATCTATCTATCGGATTGCCTATTTGTCAAGAGAGACTCTCGTCCTACTGCTTCCTTTTCATTGCCTTAATGGCACACATATTCTAGTTGGCAGGGCTCGGTTTCTCTTTGGGGGCATTTGCTAATTAAATCAATGGTATGGCACTTTAAAGAAGGACCTTGGTCGGATTCATTCGTGAAAGCTGTTCTGGGGTATTTCTATTACTATTGGATGTTGTGCAGTAGTGTCTTGAGCTTATATAGAATCCTTCCTCACAGAAGAAATTTGGGACTGGCCGTTTCCTTCTTAAGATATTTGAATATTTCTGATTTGGAGTTTTACGGTATTTGAATATTTGTTTAGGAGTTTACTTTGAGAGTTTTAGGTGCTGGAGGAGATGGTAGCGAAGTTCCATTTTAGTTGATGCAATGGAATTTCAAACTCAAACCAACAATTTGCTGAAGTCAAAACCGGGGAACTGTCTTAAGAAAGTAAAGTGCCCTTCTTGCCTCCTGATTTCTGAACCTGGTTGCTGTCACTGCTGCGTAAATCCCAAAAGTCTGGATAGTGGTTCCGTTTTACAGCCCTTGATTTGCCAACATTATATGCTCTCGCTTTAGCTACTTCTTTTCTGTTTAGCCATGCAATCTTTTTAGGCTATTTGGCTTTCTACCTGGCTAGTTATTCATACCTGGAGGCTACACAGTGGTTCAGATTAGGTTGACGCAATAAATGAAGGCTGCATTTGTAATATTTTTCTGATTAATATGAAATCTGATACATCTGGAGTGAATTTAGGTGACTTCAGCTGTCTGCTATAGTCGTTATCTAGCTAAATGTTATATATATATATATATATATATATTTGCTGCAGTATATTTGAGGTCTGAACGTGCTGAACAGATATTGTTGTTCGAATGTTTAGTTTGATATCTTGAATATTTAGATATCTAATATAAATTTATGGATACCTTAAATTGGGACTGTTCAAGTAATGAAATTGAGACTTCTGTTTTTGGTTTTCATGTAAGATAATTACATAAGACTTTAAGTTATTTTCTATTAGGAATAATTTAGTTTGATATCTTAAATATTTAATTACCTAATATAATTTAGTTATTTTCTATTTTTGATATGATTGTATTAGTTGCATATTATAAATTGGTACTTCTCAAGTAATGAAATACACAACAATTCTTTCAATTATTCTTCAACATTTCCTTTTTGGTTTTTAAATTATTCATCATAGCCAGTTTTGGTCCTTTTTTCCAGGACACTTGGACGGTGAACTTAACTGATTTTACAGCTGTGTCCCTTTCATGCTTAAGGCTTTGAGAGTGCCAAATAATTAGATTAATGGTAGAATTCAATGGCTATGTTTGTTTTTAAATTATGCACTCCAAAAACACATATTCAATTATTATACTTTTAAAATTCTCTATTTTTTACTTTTACACAATTCTCAAGACAAAAACACTACACGCCAAAATTTGAAAACAAACATAGTTAATATTATTTTAGCTAGAGCTAATTTCAATCCATAAGCTACAGACAAGTTTTCCCCGTGATGCCACGGCTAGTAATTATCAATGTAACATTGTTGAAGATGAGCTATCCATTTTTCTTCTCTTTGCTGTGTATGAGTGTTTTTTTACCAATTAATAAACCATTACTAGTGACATGTTTGCGTAGTCACACCCTCACATTCCTATATACACATCCTCGTACATGTACATGTGGCAGTGTTGTTTTTTTCTGCTCAACTTTGAGAAAATTATGTTTCGGATGTGATCTATTCTAATCACCTTTTTTGTCAATCCTTGCAGGGATATGAATACAACCCTCACATGGCTTCTTATTATTCTAATATTGATGAAACCAGTTTTAAAATGAGGGACGGATGTGATATTCCTGATAGCTACCCTCTCGAGAAATTTAGGCAAAGGACTTCTTTATCCAACGGCAGTGCTTACAATCCTAGGAGCAACTCCACAGTAGAATTGCCTGGAGTTTCTGACAGAGATATCACCACTAGTGAGAGTAGAGAAGAATATAGGATGAAGCCCAGAACTGGCGTTGAAGTTACAAGAGTTGACTCTGTTTCAAGCTATCGTCATCTGCTACCTCATTGTGGGAGAGCAAGAGTGGAGCAAGCAGAATCTTGGTTTCGAAAGCATAATGACTCACAGATTCCCATCAGGCAAAATATTGACAGTGAATATTCCAATTTGGCCATGAAAAGAAAGGAAAATCACAATTCCGGTGACAATGGACTGCCCAGACAAATTATTGAGGTTTGATATTTACTTTCTTCTTTGTACCAGTAAATTCTGCCATCTGTGAGTCTGAAGCTGACATTCTATGCTTTGGCTGACAATGTGTGCAGGATGGTAAAGCTTATGCTGGTAGAACTGTAGATGAAAATCGAGTTAAGATTCCCTTGAACAATGATTTGACTGTAAGTTTTCTGCCTGAATTGACAATAATATATGGATTGTGTTTCAGTATGGTGCTGTTGACATTCTTATCTGTAGGCTCTAAAGAGAACTAAGGAAGAATTTCTTCAGCAGAAACCCTCGAAAACATCGTCAGCAGTGAATAACCTGCCACAGGCCTATCAAGTCACAAGGTTAGGCCTAATATTAGCCCAAAACTAACTCCTGGATGTTGATGTTTGTGTTATAATTGCTTGAAATTTATTAAGAGACAGCATCAGGGTGTAGGACAACAAGCACAAATGTCAGTGGATTTGATAAAATCTGACATGTCCACCCTACAATTGATTAATCCGATTAAATTTTCAACCCCTCACGATTTCAAACTTGAGTGTCCATTGCTCGGATCATTTGCCTTTACTTTGGGCAAACATGTGAACTTTGAATCTGGATCAGGACGAAGAGCCTTAGCATATTCTTCTGGGCAATATTCAGACATCTTCTGTGTGTGATATATCTATAGTCTAAACAAAGGTCATAAGACTCTGACATGAGCCCACTCAGAGCAAATATTTGTTTTATTTGTGGTTTCTCTATATTTCAGTTTGGCGGAGACATCCAATTCCGATTGTCTCTGGCATTTTACTTCTCCATGTTATCTGAAATTCCGAATGGTGCTCTTTTCCTTTTATTTTTCTTGCATCCTAATGCTGAAAACACATTTCTATGCTTTAGGTCGACTCCAGAGATGCCATCTAGTTTTAGTGAAGATGAGGAAAGCGCAGAAACTAGTTCTTCGGTGGATTAAGAAAAAGACAAAATTGGTGGGAGCAAAATATGGATACCATGTAAGTATGTTTTTTCTGCCAGAGAAATGGGTCTGTGTAACATTAGCTAACTATGGTAGGTAAACTAGTCTGTCACCAAGGTCAAGGACAGATTACTGGTTGTGACCTTGCGCGAATCTTAATTAATTGTGCTTAGTTTATTTATCGTTCTTGTATATAATCAGCTTTTTCTTGAACTTGATTTGTGGAAAAGTATCATGCGTGTTTTAAGTTTTGTCTGCTGGACTTTACATGCGCAATGGCAGCTGGTGACTGGTGAGTAAAATCATTCTAAGACTTATGGGAGCTTCGACAAACGCTGCAAGTTATTCAGAAGCTGGTGATCTTTGATATTATGTCCCAAATTTTATCCTCAAATTTCTGGCAAACACAATTGGTGAAATCCGAACATAGACGGTATTCATGTTTATACTAGCCAAATAACATCCGAAAGATCAAGAAATTGGACAATTCAAGGCAATTGAATGGATAAATTGTTTTTTAAGAGAGAATATGACAAAAAAAATATAATTTGAGATATATGATTGGATCAATTGATGCACAACTAAGATAGATGAGCAACAAAATTTTCATTAAAACACAGGGTCAAAGGAATCAAAATTAAATTTTAAGACCCGATACTGGATGGATTCACATTCAGAAAAATCATCTTTGAATGGGGCCTGTCCGGTAAAATGTGCCCATAATTGTTTCTGCTAAATATCAAAATCTAGAACAACAATCCACCAAAAGCCTTCTCTAGTGGAGGCATTCTTAACTAAAAAATCAATCTCAGTCTTCCTTCTTGCTCAAGCCCGCATCAGGTTCTTCAGAGCTACTGGTTTTAGATTCATCAAACGCCAACATCTGCATACAAAGTCGGACGTATTCGGAGACAGTAATCAATGATTTACAACCATGCATATGTTAGCAATGAAAGACAGCTACAGCGTATACATTATGACGAAAAAACCCAAAACTACATATGACTCACAGGTTTGACCTCCCCGTTCCGTATGCAATGGGCAGCCAAAAATCCAATAACACCAGGCACGATATATAAAAGTGCAAGGCTGGAAGAAGATTGAAAGCCAAAAATACGGGTGATTAGGATATCAAGACGTGTAAAAAGGAGTGTATCTTTGGGCAATCAATTGATTGAGAAAAGTATACTCACCTGTGCAGCTTTAAACCAGTTCATTACTATGATCGTGAGGACCAAACCAACAGTATATCCCAAAAAGGCGCTCTTAAAATATTGGCTCTCTTTGCCTCTGGATACATCAAATCTTAGGGCCAATGCTACAAAAATGCCTGAAAGCGAAAGCAAAAATTGAATGACACATACAGCCATATATTAGCAAGTATGAGATATGCTTGTGCATTATGAAAATTCCAAACTGAAGAAGAAAGTGTTAGTCTTGTATCCAGCACCTTATGGACATGAAGCATACCTAGAGGATTTCACGCATCTCTATACACATATAAATGATAAAAAAGGAAAAACTACGATCAAGAATCTCATCCCAAAACGCACATTATCTGCAAAATCTCTTGCCATTGCTCTGCAGAACATGTAAATTGCCAACTACAATAAACTACAGAAATTGAAATTTCCAGTTGAGGTATATACCAGGAATCAGTATGTCACCAAGCCCTAACATCGAAAATGGGCGTGCAGAATCACATGTTGGAAATAAAAGCTGCAAGACACGACAGTAAAAGATAAATTTAAAATAATGAACATAAATACAGAGGTCTTCGTCACCATGCCAGGTAGGTGTGTTTTAGATTTGAAGCACGGACCTTTATTGGAGCACCAAAAGATTTGGCCACGCTAAACATAACTGGGGTAAAAAACACCCAGAATGTCGTGTACAAAAAGTCCAGCCTGCAATTTGCCAGAAAAATATGCATTAACTAAAGAACAATTCGATGTTGCATGAAATAGTACTACTAATCATTTTATGTAAATCCAAATGTCCAGAGCCCACAGCTGGTAAAGAAACAACTGCAAAGAAACTGGAAAGTTTGTGGTGACTGGTATAATCAAGAATACTGTTCTTACCAAGAGAATAACACCAGTCTTAGAGGAACCAAGTGAAAGCACTTCAATCCCCTGAAATTGTTTTAGAAGAAGAAAGTGAATACAAAAGAGGTTTATGAAACCTTTATACTTCAAAATTACAAATGATAAAAATAATTCACTGCTAAGAAAGCTTTCTTTTCAAGGCATACGAATTCCACTTCACGTACTTATACTATTTTTTGCAAGAAGGGAGCCGTAAATGTAAACAATAAAAATAAATTTCTGTGCCATCTAACCTGAATGCAGAATGCGAGGCCCAATATATCATTAGCCAACCAATGCTTTTTTGAAGCATAGCACACACAAAAGAAGGTTCCAGGAATAGCAGCAACAATTTGCGATTTTGTAAACTCAAACTCCAAAGCTGTGCATCAAATGTGTAAAGAAAAAATAACATTCAGCATATTAGAAGCAGTACAATTTCAAGCAGATCAAACAGAGAGCTTAAAACAACCTAAACTCTGAAGCAGTAGAGAATTCAATTCACATTAAAAAATTAAAATAACAAAATAAGGGGAAAAAAAGTCTAAATAGACACCCTGTTCAATCTTTCAAATATTTAAATTGCAAATTTGAGAATACCAGTGTCTAACAAAAAGATATAAAATGAAAAAAGGGAACAACTACACGTCTGATGTACAAAATTTCAAGAAGTATTACATAAAAATATCAAAAAGTTAAGAGGGATAAAGCAGTACAAAAAATAAAGAAACAAATAGCAATTAATTAACCTTGTGCATGAATCTTAGAACAGGTAAATGCAAAATATGTACAAGTCAACTGGGAACAATTTCCCTCTTTTCTCTTTGAATACGCCTTTTGTCATATATTCATCAGGCTCTTACCAATAAATGTTACTTAACATGGATCACATTTGCGATCCACTATACACCCTCAATCCTTAAATGACAAATTTTCCCTCCATGACCGATGAAATAGTGAGATTTTTTTAAGTTAAATTCAATGCATTTGCTTTTGAGGTTGTGTGGGCATTCCGCAACTCCATTATTCCATGAGAAAGTAACTCTTAATAGTATTAATATTGTTAAAAATGAAAGGTAGCAACAAATAAAAAAACTGTAGCAACAAACAGAAATACAAATGGATGCATAAAGATTTAACATAAGATTCAATACAAGACAATAACAGAACACAATAATCAGATGCATAGTTATTGGTGGGTCCATACAACCAAAATAAGGGAAACACCAAATAATGGGATTATCATTTCATTGCTTGGGCAGGAAACTTTTAATTGATGGTAGCAATGTCGCCCTACAGCATTTAGAATAAATAAACAAGATTAATAGTCAAAACTGTATAATTCTCTGATAAACACACAAAAATAATTAACCCACTAAATAAAATGTCAGAGTAGCACATATGGAAGAACATACAAAAGAGCAGCTATCCCAAGTACAAAAAAATAGCACGTTAATACAGCATTGACCAAGTCTCTCAATAGGAATTTGAAAAGTAAAAACAGTGACAGCAACATGGCACTCCCAACCAATGGAAACCGCATAGCGTGTTCATTGGACATCGTCTCCTGAAAATTTTAATAGCATGAAAGAAGGTCAAAACAGATGCCTAAAGTGAGCAGCATTTAATCACTTGAAATGCATTTAGGAGCTCAACTTACAGATGGTGGAGTTGGCTTGACAGAGCGGTAACGACCCACATACACAGTTAGACAAGCCGTCAAAATGACATTTACATTTGGGTTTATCTTGACAACAAGTGGGGCTAGGGTCGAGCCTGTAGTCAATAATAAAGCATGTGATCACATTGGGCTAAGGAAAATAAAACAATGCAAAACTTATAAACAACATCCAGCCTTCATACTTGCCAGTCCTTTATTCACAATAACATAGGAGCCTAAATGCAAGTCCAAGCATACAAAAATACAGACAATGGCAAATACATGGCTTCTGAACACTTGTTGATTAATCAAAAATGATATTTTACAAGAACAAGAGTATAATTGTATGGTTATATTTTAACAAATATTTCATCAAAACTGAATGGTAGAAATTTAAAATGCCTAATGAACAAAGAATATATCAAGGATTGATTCGTCCAAATCAGTTTAAAACATTTTAGAAAATTAGCAAATTTACAGTCCAAATGAAGCTATGTTTATAAACTAATTTTAGCGTGTGTTTTTAAATGTTTTTGTTGTAAAAATAAAAGAGAAAAAAAAATTAAAAAGTAGAATAATTGACCGTGTTTTTTGTAGTCCATAATTTCAAAACAAACGTAACCTATAGTTTCAATATAACAGTGCAACAACAACAGAAAGAGGGAAAAAAATTCAATATCCTGAAACAGAAACAAACTCCCTGAAACATTAAAATTCATACCCGCCAGAGCCAAATTTGCAATACGCTCATCATTCTTCATTCTAAATCTTGCAAAGTTCCGAACTGCCCTTGATTTTTCTCCAAAGAAACTACAGAGTCAGATATCCAAATAAAACCATGTTAGACAGCAAATACATCACGAATCTTTAAACATCCTTCTCATAAAGAGAGAGATTAGAAACAATCACACGATAACCTTTCTGCATTCTTCCCCTGGGCATAAAACATTTACTCTGAAACAAGATTAGTGCGGAAAAGTGACTAAGGGAACAACAAAAGTACAGCCTTTCAAATCATGCAATTCTATACGTTGTTCCGTATCCAGAGTCACAAGTAAATCTTGTATAACGAATATGCAGGTTAGACCTCAATATCACGTCACAATTAAAAAAAGACGCGTATGATAGAAATCCCCGTTCAATTCACAGAGAAACACACTCCCACAACGATGCTCGACCAAAAAATCCATGTATACGTGTGCAATGTGTCTATACATACAAGTACACATACAAATGCAAACATACAGTGCATAAATCAAGAGGGAATTGGGGAGAAACCTTCAGACAGGAAACTGATCGGGTTTAGTTTTTATTACAATCAGAAGAAGAGGGACGGCCAAATTTCATTTTTCCTCAATAGTTGGGCATGTCCTAGGTTGTATGTTTGACCAGAGCGTGTTCTTTGGATAAGTTAGTCTCGACGTACAACCGCTTCAAGCGTGGTTACGAACTTCAGACTGAGGCACTCAAGAGTTAATTCCAGAGGGTGCCACGTCCCGCGAGGAGCACTCCGCCAATCATATGATGCCACAGCAGAATCAAAATAAAATATCTTGTGGTTCTGTTTTCAGAAAAGGGAATTTGACAATTAACTCTATTTATTTTTTCTTTCCAATAATTACTGCATACTGCTTTGCCAAATTTTTTTCTTTTATATTAATTTGACCTTTGGCGGAATAGGGATTTTCTAATATGCTTCATTATTCTTTTTATGTATATGCAAATATTGCACTAAATTTTTGTTTATTTACCATTCGGACCAAATTTAATCAGTATTACGAATTCTTATTTATTTCAACCACGCTACATTTACAATACCTTGCACATGGAATTTTTACTTAATATTCTAATTTTTTTATTTTTTAAAATAATATATTTGTAATATGTTTGAAAGAAAATGTCATTCCATATTTGAAAAGAGAAATCCACTTGACATGGTGATTTCTCCATTCCAAAATCTTAATTATTTAAGATTTGAGCACAATTAGGGATTTTTAGTATTGGGAACTGGGGTGCTTGAAGAAGTTTTATTGGGATAATTATTTATGGTGTAAGTTGAAAGTGTTGAAAATTAAGATTTTGTTAGAATAATTATTTAAAGTATGATTTGAGTAATGGGAATTGGAAGTTTTAAATGTTGACAATTAAAGTTTTGTTGGAATAATTATTTAGGGTGTGATTTTAGTGTTGGGAAATAGAGGCCTTGAGTGTTGAACATTAGGATTTTTTTAATATTATCTACAATTTGAGAATAATTAACGGTTTTTAAGTGTCGGGAAGATTTGTTAGAATAATTATTTACGGTTTGAGCATGATTAGGGTTTTGAGTGTTGGGAATTGGGGCTTTTGTTCATTGGAAATTAGGATTTTGTTAAGAAAATTATCTATGGTATGAGTATGATTAGAATTTTTGAGTGTTAAGAATTGGGATTCTTATGTGTTGGAAATTAGAGTTTTGTTGGAATTATTATCTACTATGTGAGCATAATTAGGGTTTTTGAGACTTGAGAATTGAGGCTATTACGTGTTGAAAATTAGAGTTTTGTTGAGATAATTATATAAGGTTGTCAAAGTAAGGTTAACATTTGCAATATTATTAGGATTTGTACATTCATGCAATAAGAATGGTACAAACATAACGATCCAACAAGATATAGTACTCGTCAAATGTAAAACAAAAACACATAACATTTCATTACTGAAAAGTGGAAGTTACAATTGTTGAGAGTTTCAAACAAGTACATAAAGTGTAGCAATGATTGATGGCTAAACTACTATCATTGTCGTAGTTATCGAGAGTATGATGGTATATTTTTAAAGTCAATGGCGGGCCTCTCGTTCGCTTTCTCTTCATGCCAATGCTTTAACCAATCCATCTCATTTCGAATTCTTATACTCGAATAATGCCCTCTACACTTAAAGAATTACTTATGAGGATTACAAACAAGCTCAAACTATGACTGCTTCCATTAAGTCTCAGCTTAAATCGAGTGTAACTACCCTATGTAAGTATTAATATAGGTTGCGGTAGAGAAATAGGGTTGCACAAGATTTTTAAGGTTTAGCCCCCAATTCTTGCAAACTTGTATAACATAAGAATAAGGGATGTCATGCCATGTCCACTTACCACAAGTGCATTGCCAATTTCTTATCACTATAGTTTTAGCATTCCCACCTCCACAACTTCAAGTGCTTGTAATGACGACCTGAGCTTATCCTTTTTGCCTATCAAACAACTACTCATTATGTCCAACTAGTTTGGCCATTGCGTCTGCATAGATCTTGCATGGCCACATCAGTCAATCACTCTCTACTGCAGTTATTCCTCGCACCTTTGTGTACCTCTCATTAAAATATGCTATAACATAATCAAATGTCAGTTGTATTGTGGCACAGATAAATAGCCGTTTGATTCCTTTGATAATCCCATTTGTGGATTCTCAAATATTCTTCATCAGTATTCCCATGCATGGCTCCATAGTCCCTATGTGCTTTATTGTTCGCCCAAATCTAAACGTTGAATGCTGCCTCTTAGCATACAAACACAAGTTTCTAGTTCATGCACACATGACTCAGGTGAAATCGATGGGTACTTTGAGAGGGTTTGAACTAATCAAACATATCTACTGTTGACAACAACCCTAAAGCACGGCCTATGAGACAGGTACTTAATCTACCTCAAATCACATATGTGATAATCATCTGTCAAAACCAATGCCACAATTTGAAACTCTCTTCATCCACTAATGCAGATGCGAGAGGCAACACGTGTTGGTTAGCATTAATAGCCATGGCAGTCGGCAATTTGTGGTTATATCTGATGTACAAATGAGTCTTGTCAACACTGATAACCTATTGAGAATGTGTGTACCAATTTATGCATGGTTTGAATTTTCAGAATATATAGTGCAACATCTCAGTCTTAAGCATGTTGATGTTCCCATGTCACCACTTCATCACTGTCCTAGGATTCAACCTTTACAATGCAAATATATAGATAGGCAACTTCTTCTCAAAATCTTCCCATGCACGACATACCTTTTCCACCACATGTTTCAACATGTAACATGCCTTAACGTACTTTATCAAAAACTTATATTTTTCATTCAATGTTTAAATAATCACATTAAATTGGATAAGCGCAATCATGGAAAACTATCTCCGTTAAGAGCAATGCAACCATATTATTGTCTAAATTTTCCTAGTCCATCAACAACTCCTTTAGAATACAAGTGTGGTCGAATCCATACCTAATAATTTTCTATAACCCTAACTGCAAATTGTATGAAGCAGTCAAATATCACTAACAAGATTGTTCATCTGTGACATGGTAGCACATAACCTTCCATACAGTTCATGTACTATTCACTACCAAATATTCCCTATGGGCAACCCTAAAAAAGTAATATTTCACTTTTGTCTACATATATTCTTTAGACTTGAAAATCATATTTGAGCAAAGATCGACGCAGTGTTCATTATACTATGCTCATCCTTTAATCTTCTGGGTGCTATAACTATCAAAATAAATCTCCTCATTCACCTATGTGAAGAATGGCACTAATGGATATATGAATACACTAGAAAATAGCACTAATTGGTACATAAACACATTGATAGATGGAATTGATCTAACCAGTGCTTTAGAACGTGATTGAAAGACCTGCTTTAAATTGTGCCAACACCTCGTCCATGGTAGCAATGACAACTACATCGTAGTCATTGTCCTCATTAGCTGCACTGCCTCCACCACCCTCTCCCTCGAACATATTTGTATTATCCGGTGGCCATGCTCATCAGCATACTCCAAACCCATACCTTAATCCGCTTGTTGCTCTAACTGGGTTACCTCATATGACTGCTCACCTTATCTCTGTACACCATGTGACGACTTGCAATATATCTATTCCACAAATGTCATCTGTACACACTACTGCTCAACATACAAATAAGGATAAACGTTCGAATTAGGCACCTTAGTTGAACCACAAATAGTGAACTATGATAGCACTTTTATAACCCTTGGCACACTATCATCACCAATTGAGAAAGTTTAATGTGATGAGATACCCATGCCCATGCCCATTCCCAATACTCCTGGAGCATATATAAATTGATCAGTAGACTCTAAGTATAACTCTAAATAGTTCAACTAATTCATTGAGTTTGGCAAGAACTTCAAATTTACCTCAATGTGAACAACAAATGCTACTAATTTCTACCTATCGAACTGATATCTGAATACGTAACTGGTGCAAATTCTAAGAGAAACCTTAGAATAGTCGAATCCAGACAATTGATACATAGTATCTATGTACTAATCAAAGTTAATGTTACAGGGCATAAGAGCCACTATTAATGGACCATAATTATAACTCTCAAAAGTCATATCCAGCAAAATAATTCTTCCCTAATATAAAACAATATGTATCTTACTCTCAAATGACATGATTACACTAAAAAAATGTTCACAAAATAGAATATATGTCAATATTATGAAAATATAAAATTATATTCCTCTAATGCAATATATTGAACCAAAATCTTACAATCGTACCTGAAATTAAATCAACTAACAAATTTAACACCCAATCAACAAAATATAATGTTCTAATAAAATGTTCATCAAATAAAATTTATGTCAATACTACAAAAATAAATAACATTACCCATAATTTAATATATTAAATCAAAATCTTATAACAATGTATTAAATTAAACAGACAAACAAATGTAAGGCACGAATAAATAACAAAAAAAGACATATTACGACATGTACATAGCATCAATGTGAGGAATGAATAATACACAAAATAAGAACAAAAACGCGTCATTATGGAAAATTCGACAATAAATTTTACTACACTTGTAAATTATGCACTGAATTTTTCATAATTAAGAATTCTACCCTAAAATTTTCAATAATTGTGACTTTTTATTCAAAAATTTTTAATAATTATGAATTCTACCCTATATTTTCAATAATTATAAATTCTACTCTAAACTTTTCAATATTTGTAAATTGTGCCGTGAATTTTTCACTATTGTAAATTCCTCTCTAAACTTTATAATACTAGCACATTATCCTCAAATGTTCCATGTACTGTAAAATTTACCCCTCCACTTTCATTCTCTATTTCTATCAAATTTGAATAATTTAAGTTTACTTCTACTACACAACAAATGTACTTAAAAAATTTCACTCACAATAATATTTGAAAAGAAAAATAAACTTCATATTTAAAAATATAGTCAATACATTACACAAGTAACACCAAAAACTTATTAGAATTGCATGTGCCTTTCACAAGAAAAAGAGAGAATGCTGGTGTTGTTGAAGTGAAATGAGAATGAAGGGGAAGGGTTTCTGTTTGCTATTGACAAGGAGAAGGGAGCTATAGGGAAGGGGGGCGAAATTATTTTCCCCAACTTTAAAATGGGGTGGGGAATGGGAGAACTTACCCTTGCCACACTTTCCGCGAGAGTCCTAAAATATGTAAACAAAAATCCTAAACCTTAAATCTTAAGTCCCAAAATATGTAATATTTTGTAATTAATTTAAAAATTAATCAATTGAATTTTAAGTTTGGTCATTCTAAGAAAATTAAAAAAAGAGTTATTTATGTTAGTATGTGTATTTTAATTTGATAAAATATAAATTTTGTCATAAAAATTAATATTTTTCTTTACAATAAAAAATTATAAAGTATGACAAAAGCAAATTCATCACAATACTCTTTTTCAATTATAATTTTTACCTAATTTTCTTGATTTTTGTAATATACTAATTGGATAAATATTTTGGTCTTTATTCTTAATTTATATAACTTTAAAACAAATTAATGATTTACCATTCTATTTCTTTTCTTGACAGTAAAAAATTTAGTACACTCATTTTTTTTACTTTTATCCTTTTTTAAATTGAATATATAGATTTAATATGAATGAGTCATTTGTTGTGTACTTACTTATCTATGTGTGATATATATATATATATATATATAATTATCGTCAGGTCCATGTTGATTCTTTTATTTTAATGTGAAATTTAGTATTAAAAATCCTTTTCGTGATCATTATTTTGTAAAAAAAATAAATTTTGTTACATTAAACATATTAATATAACCAATATATTATTACTTAAAATTATTTTACATATACTAATGCGACAAATATATTATACTTACTATTTTTATGAAATTAGTTAATATATCAAATTTTGATTTATTTATGTAAAAGCTTATATAATTAAATTTTTTAAATATAATTTTTATTTTTTTTTTCTTAACAAGCATCGTGGGGCGTCTTTGGAACAAGAGAGGTGAGATATAGGGTATAGTTGAAGGGAGATTTTTAACCATGACGTTGAAGATGGGGGAAGTACCCTCAACCCCATTACCATCCCTATTGAGGGGCTTAGTTTTTTGTTTGTGAAAATAGTCTGATATCTGAGAATAGATCACACTATTATGAAAATTACATTTTATTGTTTAAAATGACAAAATAGAATAATATCTAGCAATCAATGCCAGGTACTCTATCGGTCGAAAACAATCGAAATGCCCATCTAACATTTTGTTTCTTTTAAATTAAATTTGTCTTTTCAGTGGAGTAGTTAAAATTTTGTAGTTTGGAAAGACGGAATAACATATTCTTTCAATATCTTCCTAATTCAATAATTTAAAAAATTTTAAAATTGAATATTAAATTAAAAACCATATCGATCTTCTTGTAATGTCTACAAATATTATATATTATAATTAAAAATAATTTTTAAAGGTAATAAACAATAAGCCAATTGACAACTGAAAGCGCCAAATAGAAGATAATGTCGTTGGCGAAAATACGCGACTTTCGATGCTGCTTAAAAACCTGTTATGCGAGGTAGAATGAGCTCCGTCTGTTCGCTCGTCAATGGCGGCAAGGAGGCCATTTGTACCCTGCGAGAAATTTGCCGTACTGACTCGCACTTTTCCTAATCACAGCCCAATCGACTGTGCATCCTTCTCGTCGCAGTCCCTTTCTTCGGATTCATTTTTGCTCGAAAAGATTTCGTGGGCTTTAAAGAGAGGTCAGTCTATCAACACCCAGTTGTTTAATCAGCTAAGCCCGTCAACGTATGCGCTAGCTCTTTATGAATTTCGTAATGATTTGCATGTTGCTCAGAAATTTATTGATTCAATTGCATTAAATTACCCCAATTTTAAGCATTCATCGTGGTCCTTAAGCGCCGCGATACATGTTTTAGTGAGGAGTAAAAGAATATCCGATGCACAGGCTTTGATTCTAAGGATGATTAGGAGGAGTGGGGCTTCTCGAGTTGAGATTGTTGATTCGCTGTTGGGTACTTACGAGAAATGTGGGTCGAGTTTTTATGTATTCGATTTGTTTATTAGGACTTATGTTCAAGCTAGGAAGTTTAGGGAAGCTGTTGAGGCATTTCGACTCTTGAAAGTGAGGAATGTTTGTGTTTCTATTAATGCATGTAATAGTCTTCTTGGAGGACTCGGTAGGATTGGGTGGGTTGATTTAGGCGAGAGAACTGTATGAGGAAATGGTGAGAAGTCGAATGGATTTGAATGCATACACGCTCAACATAATGGTAAATGTGTTCTGCAAGGATGGTAAGATGGAGAAGGTGAAGGAGTTTTTAGAGGAAATGGAGAAAAGAGGGATCTTTGCAGATATGGTGACGTATAACACTTTGATCAATGCTTATTGTCGCGAAGGGAGTGTTGAAAAGGGTCTTGAGCTGATGAAGTTTATGCGGGATAAGGATTTGGAACCTTGTCTTTTGACTTATAATTCAGTAGTCAATGGATTTTGTAAAAATGGGCATTATGAGAGAGCAAAGGAAGTTTTAAGTGAGATGATGGATATTGGATTGTGTCCTGACACTGCCACTTACAACACATTGCTAGTTGAATGTTGTAGGAAGGATGATGCGGTTGAAGTGGAAGCTGTTTTCCATGAAATGTTCCGTCATGGTGTTGTTCCAGATTTAGTTAGTTACAGTTCAATTATTGGGTTTTTTTCAAGAACTGGGGATCTTGATCAGATGATGGCTTATTATAAAGATATGCAGTTCAAAGGTCTGGTACCTGACAAAATTGTATATACCATTCTGATTGGTGGATTTTGTAGACATGGTTCCATGTCAAATGCTATGAAGCTGCGAGATGAAATGGTGAAACTCGGTTGCCAGATGGATGTGGTGACTTACAATACCATCTTAAATGGCCTGTGCAAAGAAAAGAAACTTTGTGATGCAGATGCACTTTTCAATGAGATGGTAGAAAGAGGCTTGT
The DNA here is from genome assembly GCA_019155195.1 of Avicennia marina. NCBI lineage: Eukaryota > Viridiplantae > Streptophyta > Magnoliopsida > Lamiales > Acanthaceae > Avicennia > Avicennia marina. The sequence continues at coordinate 14,008,993 of CM032753.1, forward strand.
TTCCTGATTTCTGCACTTTCACAACTCTAATAAATGGATATTGCAAGACTGGTGGTATGGATAAAGCATTGAACTTGTTTGATTTTATGCTTCAAAGAAATCTGAGGCCTGATGTGATTACATACAATACCTTGATTGATGGGTTTTGCAAAGTGGGTGAAATGGAAAGAGCCATGGAGTTGAGGGATGACATGATTTCTAAAAGGATACATCCTAACTATATCACCTATGGGACTCTAATGAATGGATTCTGTGATGGTGGTTTTCTTTCTGATGCTTTCAAGTTATGGAATGAGATGGTTGATAAAGGTATTGAGCCCAACATTGTCATTTGCAATTCTCTTATCAAGGGTTATTGTAGGCATGGTGATCCGGGAAAGGCGTTTGAGTTTCTGAAGAAGATGAAATCAAGAGGAATTTTTCCAGATTGTGTCACTTACAACACTCTTATACATGGATTTATGAAAGAGGAGAACATTGACACAGCTTTGGACTTAGTGAATCGAATGGAAAAAGAGGGTCTTGTACTGGATTTAATTACCTATAATGTTATTTTAGATCAGTTTTGTAGACTTGGTAGAATGCAAGAAGCCAATACAATATACAGAAAGATGATTGAGAAGGGAGTCAATCCTGATAGATCTACATACACGTCATTAATAAATGGTCATGTCTCACAGGAAAATTTGAAAGAAGCTTTTCGGTTCCATGATGAAATGCTGCAGAGGGGTTTTGTGCCTGATGATAAGTTTTAGCTTGCATGTTGCAGCTGCTGTATCTCAGTGGCAGTTAAAAGGTCTAGTCGGTATATTTTTGCAACTTTCACTGCATAGTCTTTAGCCATCAAGTTGGAAGGTGATTGAGTAAAGAAAGTTGGGGCCAATCATTTACATCTTTGTGGTCATTGCTATTGCTTGGAGTTTTGTGCATACTGCTTGCACATGTTTTCCCAGTTGCTAATTCTAAGTCACTTATATCCTAACTTGAAGATGAAGTATGAATAAACAAGCTTTTCTTTCTCAGCAATTAATTTTGCTTGTGCTCCGGGAATTGTTGAGACAGTGAGCAGGATGAAAGGGCAAATAGAGACAGAAGTATGTAAACATAAGCTTTTGTCCTTAACCATGAATTGTGCTTGGGCTCCAGGAATCACTGCAGCTCAGCTTGGGCTGACGGAAAATGAATACTGCGTCTGCCTTGGTACTCCACCTGACCTCAATCTTTGTTCTTTAAATTTTTGTTTATTCCTTTGTGCTAATTAATCCATTTCCCTTTATTAAATATAATTTTGTCGCCATGTGCATTCAGAATTACTAAAATGGAAAGTGAGCTGTCTGACAATAATTAGCTTGTGGCACGCCTCATTACCAATCTTATGACTGTCGCTGATCCATGTCTTTGTTGCATTTGATCCCTGTATGTGTGAGGTAAGTTGCTTGCATTGTAGAATTAAATTATTCTTTGACAGTCCTCTGGATGCAGCCCACAGCTCACAGGATATTGAGTCTGTAAGGACATGTTTCCTTTAAAGATAGGATTAAAGGTCAGAGAGATTATTTTAAAGGATTATTTTATCACATTTGATGTATAAGATTAGTTATTCTTTATTTTAGTTATTTGATACTGTTCTTAACATTTATCGAAGGTTTTTATCTGTCACAAAAAACATATGGTTAGATTTGATAAAAATGTATATTCTACTTAATCATTCAAAGTGAACACCTAAATGTTATTGAAATGTATTGTTCCAAAAAGTTATTTCAATTAAAAAGTTGTCTAAAATCATGAAGTAATTCTACTGGAATGTTTGCCCATTGCTTCCATGACTGCTAATGATTGAACCATTTAGTTACGAGGTAAGAATGAGTCTTTGAGAATGAGTGATTGAAGAGATATTTATAATTTAAAACTGTTGTTTAATGAATTAATTTGATTTACGAGGGACAGAAGAAGACCCAGAGAAACCATGTTAGACATAACAAGAAAAACATTATTAGGATTCATATTAACCTGCAGAAAATGTATATTTGAGTTTACCAAGGCTCATCACGGTTACGGAAAACAAAACAGGTAGATTAGAAGGGCACATTTACTATTTGAAGCATAACTCAAACATAAATTAATTGAAGGTTTTTTTTCAACTTTGTCAGATGAAAACAGTAAATTCTGGAGAAACTCTGGAGTTGATAAAGCACCTGCGACGTGCTCTTGCATGCTTGGACACATAATTCTTTGTCACTGTAGGAGGTTGTCTCCCTCCACCATCTCACAACTTGAATGATGTTAGATTATTCGAGACATGGGAGTCGATGGTCATTGGAGCTCTCAACATCCATAGTGCGTACTTCCCCGGACTGATCTTCCTTCATCTTCAATGGAAAGATGCGTTTGTATGATCCAGTTCAAAGAATGATTTCCCTCAGAATTTAGAGTTTGATTCATTTTCTTGACATTGGCTTGGAATCCAGGCCCCATGAGTTTGAACTCAGGTATTCACTTTGGCTTGAATATCAGCAATTGATCAGTAAGACATCGACCAACAGGAGCAGTTAAAGACGGAAAGTATAATTTATGAATTAGATTTTGCGATAACTGCATACAATTAAGGAGACCTTTGCATGTAATGTTATACTTTGCGGTTCATGTCTGCATTTATTTTGATTATAAACTGGTTTATATCCAACCCATAATTTTTAGAATCCTGAGTGTGATTTATTTGTAGCTGTTGCCATTAATGATAAAATGCAATTATCTTTGCTAAATAGAAATGAATATATTACATCTTGCTATTATCATGATTGCGTCATTTTTGTTTGATCTATAGCATAAAATTATGTGAATTTTAATTACAGAATAAGTATATTGTAAATGAAATTAAAGAATGAAAATTAAAACCCAGTTCTGAAAAAATTAAGTAAAATGGGTGAAATTTCTCTCGCAATTGTAATTGAAATATAATGAAAATAACTTAATAAAATATTGTTTCAATTGTCATGATCGTGGGATTAAACCATAATTATGATTAACGATGGCAAAATAGATATCTTTGTATGCAAATATTTTATAAACATAATTTAGTAAAATCAGTCTGACCCGAAAATATAATTGAAACTAGTTAAAAATAACATGTTTAATTTGGGTGTATTTATTAAAAATTAATTAAATTTATTCATTATAATAAAAATAAAATTATGACATTTTTCGGAATTTTAATTATAAGAAAAAAATCATTTAAAGATTTTATGAGAGAGACGAGAGTGAAAAGGAAAAATTAATTTTTTACCAAGAGGAGGAAAAAAGAAAGAGTTGAAAATAAGATTGAAAAAGGTTGAAAATAAGATTAAAAAATAGGTGCCACGGCTATGTTAGGAATACTACTTTCAATCTCTCAATATTCTATTAAACTTTACATAAGGAAATATATAAATCAACAAAATTTTTATATAAATTTGAAATCAAATTTATTGGATCTGGCTCATTTAATAATATAGTATAAATATAGTTAGATATTATAAGTTATATATAATTATGTAAATTTATGTTATGCAATTAAAGTAGTTTCAACAAGTCATTGGACGGATTATATTGAAGAAAACACAAAATATAGAAACTAATTTGCTTTTAGAGAAAAGATCAGGGACTGTATATAAAATGTAATTATGTAAGTTATGTTATGCAATTAGAGTAGTTTCAACAAGTCATTGGACGGATTATATTGAAGAAAACTCAAAATACAGAAACTAATTTGCTTTTAGAGAAAAGATCAGGGACTGGAAACAAAAAATTTGCGAAGGCGAGATCAATTCAAAAGAAGGGCGTGTACCCATTGAAAATGAAGTAGGAGTAGGGACAAAAAGTACGGCGGCAGGAAATTGCGGAATGTACAGATCACCCACTGCTCCCCATCCAATCATTAATTAATTTTATATGTAAATTATTTTCCGTCAAATATATCATGAAAATTACATGTATCATCTTAGTTTTGCCCACGATAATGATCTACAACATGCGTATACATTAAATCTGGTAGATGTTATCTGTAATAATAGGTTACGTAAATTAAAATATAATTTTTTATTTTTCAGAAAAAGGAAAAAGAATCTAAATAAAAAATACATGAATAATTAAATAAAATAAAAATATTTAGATAATTAGAAATAAAACAAAATGTAATAACGTTTCAGATGTTTAAGAACAATGGAATTTAAAAATTATAGTAGTATGTTGATTTTTAATTTCACTAATAAAGAAATTGATTTTAAATATTTTCTATGTCTGATTTGTTTGATTCGTTTAGTATTTTTGTGTGTGCACGAGCGCGCGTATATATATATATATATATATATAGTGAGGACTACATCATCTGGCATATAATATTTTTATTTTATTTAGTATTTTATACAGTATCTTATTTGATATTTGTTAAGTTTAGAGTAAATAAATAAATAAATAATTGATTATGTTTGTTTTTGAATTTGGCAACGAAAAATAGAATTAATTATTATATTTTTAAATTTTATATTTTAATATAATTTTTAAAATAAAAATATTTAAAAATATATGAAAAATTTGATAACAAACATAATCAGGGGATTCTGACATCCATAATTAAAATCTGTCACGTCTAGTAAATTTGAATATAAAAAAAAGTTACGTTGAATTTGTAAGATTTAGATAAACGAAAAAATTAGTTTTATATATATTTAATGTATAATAATAATTAGATAATATTGTAAGATATAAATTTATAAAATAATAAAAAATAAATATGAGTATAAAATAATAATGATATTTGTTGATTTGATTGTGAATATTGAATAATTAAAAATTTATATAAAAAATACTTTAAAAAATTTAATTTTAATTTAAATAAATTGTATATGATAAAATATTTAATTTATAATATTTAAATAGTAATAAATTTGCAAGCAAAACATAGCTCAAATCTTGTTTTGTAATGATAATTCGACTTAACGGTATAAACAAACTACTTTTTGTTAGAGTATTTCATGCAGATGTGATGACAGTGTTGGGGGACAATTTATAAATACTTTTAACAATTGATTTACGATTTTTAAAATATGCCCCTAACTCGCGCGGAATCGAAATTGAAGTCGCGTAAATATATAATAATAATTAAATAATATAATAATTTATAAAGATAATAGATGAATTTTTAAGATAAAAATATATATATGTATGAGTACATGCATGTTTATATATATATATATATATGTATGTATTAATTTAGTTTTAAATAAGTATAATAATTTAAAATAATTATTTGTGTAAAAAAAATATTTTAAATTTAAATTTAATAAAAATTTTGTTAAGCTGTACGTTTGGTGCGGTGAAGTTTAATAGGTTGGGTAAAGACTGAAACTATGGAAACAAACATAGCCTTAACAGATCTTACTTCGAATTGACAATCGCACCAAAAGAAATGTGCATGGGTTAGACATAAAGATAGATATAGAAATCTATGTAGAATTGGAGGGGGAGACACGAGGAGCGGTGGGCTCGAGAACATCCTCATTTCTCGAGACTGCAATAAAGCTGTGGGGGACTGACAAGAAGCCGTACAACACTAGTTGTAGCCTCATGCACTAGATCTGCGCTGTAACACACCCTCGCTTTTTCTATTCTTTTTTCTTTTAATTATATATATATATATATATATATATATAATGTTCAGACATTAAATAATTAACTAATTAGAAATAAGAAAGTTACTATGAGTGCTCTTCACGGCAGCCAAGCCCTAGTTTGTTTGTCATATTGCCTACGAGGACCTATGTATACGCTACATGAACCTTTTTGTAATAAAAAAATAGTTTATTGTTTTTATGAGGAGAAAAAAATATATGTGTTATTGCCATTCGTATGATAGGCAACAAATTTTTTATCGGATTTTGGTCAACTTAAATTGTACGATCAGAGACAAAATAAAGGAGGGTTGAGATGGCGTGTGAGGCAGGGGTGCATGTGCGCGCCGTCTCGCAATATCACATCCGGTGTAGGGATTCACAATTTTAATATTTAATTATTATTTTAATTTTTAAATAAAAAATTATAATATTTATCAATTTCAAGTATTTGATACAAATACGTCGAATTCGTATTCGAGTGGACTTCTGAACGCCTGTGTACTGTGTAGGGTATCATTAGGGGAAGGCAGAAGAGGCCTTTTATTGTACAGTTAATGCTCCTTCAGATAGTCACAAGCAACGTTACATTTTTAATATAAAATTATAATATTCAAACAAATGTATCGAGAAGTTCATGTTCGAGTGGAGCTCTGGGCGCCTGTGATGTAAGTGACAGGGTATGTGCTTGTGTACATTAGGGCAGCAACACAACATGGAAGCTGCACAGCACGTGAGGACACATAACTCCAAAGCTTTGCCTTCGAACTCACTCTTTTTCCTTCACATTTTTTTTAATAAATTAGAAGAAGAAAATAATGAATTATTAATGGCAAAAAAGGCCAAATAATCAATACTTAATTTGAAGAACATAATTAAGGAACAATGCTCAGTATAGAATTAACAAAAGAATAGCGTGTAACCATTTTGAAGTTATGGCACACAACGCAACAAATGGTGCACACCATAATAAAATATGGTGCAATAAAATATTTTGTCTGATATGTACATTTTGAAGTTAAAATACCCGTTAAAATTTCAACATAAAGCATCAACTTCGAATAGAAAAAAACCAAATAACATTAACAAAGGTTTAATTAATTAGTCTCGAGTCTTAGCTATAGTCAACGTGATAAAATGCAACAACAGTATATCAGCAAACTATATCTTAAAAAAAAAAAAACTGTCTTGAAAAATCTAAAATATGAATAATCAATACATAATTTTTTTTAGGTAAAAAGAACAACCCCTCAGCCATGCTCTCAATCATATTCTGATTTCACATTCATAATTTCAACCCGCATCCAAATTTCACTCCAACTTTTATATTAAAAAAACAACTATTTGGCCAAAATTCTAGACTTACGCGTACAACACCAAGTCATCAACCAAAAAATTGGAAAAACTCAACCATGCACACTAACAAATACATGCACCCATAACCCATTGTTTATTTAACACACCAACATGTATTTAATAGCTCAAGAACAAAATATAGTGAAGAAACTCAGAAGAGACTGAGGGAAACAAGTTGACAAGACAAATAATTTGTAAGAAGTTTAGCAAATTTGGCTTACAAAACAAAGTGGGGCTGCAGGTGAATGTCACGACAGCAGCGAAGCAGAGCCCTGGCGTCAAGTGTTGCTCTATGGTTTGTTTTGCTTTGTTCGGGAATAGATTTCAGAAAATTGAGAGGTTTTTAGAGCTCAATCCAAATAAAACATTTTTTTTAAGCAATTAAAACTTAAAAAATAAAGAAAAGTGCCTTCATTCTGGTGTTACTGTGCACCAGGCATTCTAGCATGTGCCTTCCCTTGCTTTGGGCAATTCAAATTATGGGTTGGATAAATTATTTTATTAAATTTAATTATATATTTTTTATAATAGGTAAAAAAATTTAATTGATATCAAATTTGGTACAAAATAATTAAAATAAAGTATAATTAATTTTATATATTAAATGTAATTAAATAATTATTTAAAATAATCTTAATAAATTTTAATTATATCATTAAAAGTGAGCATCTCCATGCACATGTGCATGCCTAAATATTATTTTGTTAATGTATTATTGCTTGATAACAATCACTACATAATACACAGAATTCAATGTTCGGTAAAAAAGGGTGTCACCCAAGTTAATGTTGTAATGGTCTTTTCACATTTTTGATAAAATGACTCGTGCATTTATTGGTGTTACAGTAATTTTTTTAATAGCTGATATAATTTATTTTTGATTTTGTGTACCCTTTTTCGGCAATATTTTAGTTATGGGACATAAAATCTTACGTTAGAATTATTATCATACCTCACAAAAGAATATAATAAATGAGGTCAACGTATACTACAAGGATACCTCCCCACATCAAAATTAATTTTCTAAAAAAAAATAAAACTTATAAATAGAAATTGATTTAGTTAGCTAATATTTTGGGGCATTCATGGAAGTGATTATGCTAAATATACTTTACACAAACCTTTTCAAACGAATGATTAGATGTCACTTTTGCTTAAAAGAACTGAAAAAAGGAGAGCGACGCTCAATTCAGTGCACTAGGAATATTTAAGTGCAAGAATAATATATTATTAACAAATAATCTAGTGGAGCTACAAAAAATTCAATAATTATTAATTATAGTCCATTATAGCCAATGGAAAGAATTGGGAATCACCCTAATATATAGGCCACAATCATAGATATTATAATATCCCATTAAGGTTGTCTCTAAGATACAGCCAACGGGTGCTCGCTAGGGTGAGACGAAGGAAATGGCATTATATAATGGCTTTAATCATCAATGGGAGATGCCATCATTTCTTTTATGTTTTAACCACTTGCTGCCTCTCGTTGATTTCAGTACCTAATCTTCTTTTAGATGCTACTTAATTTTGAAACCATTATTAAAATATTTAAAAATAAATAACAAGAATAGAGAATCTATGGCACATGACTCCACTCTCTATAAATAGATAATGGTCGTTGCCCCTATGTTGATATAATAAAGAGCCAATTTGTAGATAAAACCCCAATAAGTTTGAGGCTAAAATTATAATACTTAAAAATTAAACAAAGAGCCCACATACTTAAGAATGCAACAATTATTTTAAGAGACAATGAATTCACTGATGCCAACATGGAATAACTTCTAAGAATAGCAAGTACTAAGAACAAAGCTTCATTTATAATTATTTTTGAGGTTGCTTAGTGGAGTGTACAATTTCACAAAGAAAAAGGATCCACCTAATTATATTATACTATATTATATTATATTATATATAAGGAGAAGAAAAAGTAAAAACGGTTTTGGCATGAATTTGAATTAATGAAGATATTATTAGAAAATAGGCAAAAATATATTGGAGACAACATTGAAAAAACATTATTACGACCCTTTAATTATCTGAGTAAAATGATTAACCTAATACTGCCTTGTCGCTAAATTTCAAGGTTTTTCCTTTGATTAAAACAACTAATTGCTTTTTTACTTTAAAATAATATAGAATTGTTCTCTATAATCATTAGTTATTGATTAGTAGTAATAAATATTACTTGATACTCTGAATAAGAAATAACCTAACTGATATCCAAACATCTTCACGTCGCATAAATCAGAATCTCATCCTTCAAAAATATCGAAGATTTAAATTGCAAGATATGTTCAACCTTATATTCAACTCTATACGTAACGGATGCAATCCTATCATAATTTTTTAAGAAATTAATCACATCGATCATAAAGTGGCACAAGAACATAAATCACCAATGCTCACATTGGGCGTGAATATTTGAGGAATCAATTCAATCTGACAATCATGCCATACTTAAAAATTATTGGGCTGTGTTTGGAACCCATCCTTCAACTTTCAATATTTTATTTAACTTTACATTTTTAAACATACAATTTGACATAACTTTCTTTTAAATTTAAATTCAAAATTTTTTTCTTATATATATAATTAATTAATAATATTTCGACCATTAACTCATTCATAATCAAATCACTACTTATATTTATGCATACATACACTCATATTTATATATATTTTACCTTAAAAACTAATAACTTTCAATAATTATTATCATATCATGATTATCATATATTTTATTCACGTATTTAAATAAATTAAAATTTTCAAAATATAAAAAATTTTACAACTAAACATATCATTCATTTCAACACAACTCTAACCAAACATTATCTCCTAACAAAACTCTCTTTCCAAACATAACCTTGGAGATTTAAATTACATGATATGTTCGAGCATATATTCAACACTATATGTAGTGGATGCAATCCGTCTATCATAATTTTTTAGAAATGAATTACGTTGGTATCAAAATGGCATTAGAACATACATCACCAATGCTCACAACTCAAATGATGGACCTATGCGTGAATGTTTGAAGGGAATCGATTCAACATGGCAATCATACCATACAATTAAACTTATGGATAGGTGGGGAGAAATTGTAAAAAATTGGCTATGTTTGTTTTGCAATTTTGACTTTAAAAATACATACTTAATTATTATATTTTTTAAATTTTGTTTATTTTTCTCTCTTACTGACGCAATCAAGAGATCCATCAAATTTTATTTCAACATTCATTATTTTTATTTTTATCTATTAATGGGTTGTATTAATAAGTTGGGTTATATGAGCTTATTAGATTAGAATCCGATGGAATTTAATATAAAGAGTATTTTTATTCATTTGAAATAGGGAGATTTGTATGTACTGGAGAGTCATAGAACTACTCAACTTTCATTGAATTTGATAATGTTCAAATTGATTCAACATAGGTGATTCTTGTGCGAATTGTGACATATCGATTGTGGCCATCTTATCACGCTGTTTATCAGTTTTTAAGTTCAATTTTGATTTCAATACGTTGAGTCGAGCACTTTTGATGCGTGGTTCACGTTCTTGGATCTCAATTTAAGTTCAATATAATTTTATTTTTTTGTTATGCTTCTAATCGTGTTAGTTGGTATCAGAGTAGATTATGTCCGTCTGCATCGGGCTCAATCCAATTCTATCACGTTGGGTCTGCGTTCATTACTCAGTTCGCTTCTCTAGAATCCCGAATCAGGTTCAGTTAAGTCATTCGCTATCTTTTCTACTTTTGTCGCCTCACCTAATCACGTCAGTTAGTATCAAAACTAGTTGTATTGAATTCTAAGTTGATACCTGATCCAAATTGAGAAAAAAATAAAACAAAAAAATAAAATTCAAAAAGAAGAAAGTTAGAATTTGAAAAAAAAAGAAAAAGAAAAAGAAATTAAAAAAAAAAAGAAAAAAAGAGGATTTGGATTAGGCCTAGTGGGGCTGTAGAGTTGCTGGGTCAAAGACGTTGAGCCAGTTCTAAGTCAGATTATCTATTTCTTTTTTGAGCTAATTATTGTTAGACCAAATAAGGCTCTGTTTGGCTAATCTATTTTGTTGAATATTAAGTTTTGTTTGGTTGCTAAATTTGCTACTTCACCTAAGGAAAATAGAAAAAAAAAGTGCAGAAAAATAATGAAAATTTTGTGATAAAAAAAAGGAGAGAACAAAAAAATACAAGGTGTGAGACAAAAATTGCAAAAAATTAGAAAGTAAAAAAAAAAAAGTCGTGGCAAAAAAAATAGGGAGGGTTGAAAAATTGTAGGGTTAAGTAATATTTTTACCCTATATGGCTAAACATCATGTAGGTCATATTAAAAATCTTGATGATACTAGATGTATGTATGAGTCTTTCACTAAGAAATTGAAGATAATGTCAGAAATAATTCAAAAGATGTCTAAACTATTGATAAAATAGATGGTCGATCGAGGAAGGTTGAAAAAGCCAGTGAAATTTCTACCACTTGTCATGTGTCTGATAATAATTAATTGTGCTTATATTGTTTTTAAAGAGGACACTCAATTAGTAAATATCCAAATGAGGAAGTTGATGTTTACACTTATTTCAACTAACTCAGAGATATTGAGAAAAGCTCACCAATAAAAATGTCACATGTGAATGAAGAAAGTAAGGAAGATGTAGAATTTAAAGACAAACAACACAAAGATAATGACGGTCCCAACGACAAATTGGAAATTGATAAAGAGCAAAACAAAAAGAGAAGAAATAGTAGAAATTGTAGTTGGAATGAGGAAAATATAATTGAGAAAGAATAAATTATAGAAATGAAAGTGAAAGTTGATGACGAACATAAAAAACAAAGAACTGGTAAAAGATTAGGAAATTGAGTTTCTACAGAATCACGTATATATTGACCTATTCGACCATCTAGTAGATTCTCTATCCAATTGTGATACACAAGACGTAGAAAATTTTTCTATTTGCATAGACTACACATGTATATCCAGATAAGTCGTTGATGATTTTTTATATTCTTTTATATGATTCCTTACTGATTTTTTTGTGTTGGACTTGCGCGAAAATAAAGCTAAAGTTTCAACGGGATGATTAATAATTAAGGAGTTTCCAGAACTTGGTGTTTGATTTAAGAGAACACAAGTTCAAATTGACGAGAATTCGCCCTTAAGATGAGAGGTATGATGTGATCCAGGGATTCATCAAATTTTATTTTAACATTCATTATTTTTCTTTTTATCTATTAATAGGTTTTATTAATAAGTTGGCCATATAAACTTTTTAAATTAGGTTTTGATAAGATTTAGTATAAATAGTATTTTTATTCAATTAAAACAGGGAGATTTGGATGAATTGGAGAGTTACGAAACTACCCAACTTTTTTCTAGATTTGAAAATGCTTAAATTAATTTAATATGGGTGATCCTTGCATGGATCGTGACATATCAATCGAATTCAGTGTATCGATTGTAGTCATTTTATCACGTCATTTATCAGTTTTTACGTTTAATTTTGATTTCAATATGTTGGATCGGACACTTTTAATGCACAATTTACGTTCTTAAAATTCAGTTTGAGTTCAATCTAGTTTTATTTTTCCATTGTGTTTTTGATCGCGTCACTTACTTTCACATAATTATTGAAATAAAAAACTTAAAAGCACGCTATCAAATTTGAAAACAAACATAACCCCTGTTTTGTACCGTGGTATTGGTTGAGAAAGTATTGAAATAATGAATAACCTTTCTCTTCAATAAATTATTTTTTAGCACAAGATTGAGCCTATTACACGTATTTGGCAGCTCTCTACAAATTAAAGGATTAATTGCATAAAATTTCTTTTTAAGTTAGTATAATTACAAATTATACCTCCCTCATTTTTAATATCATAATGACATTCTCTCCAAATTTTAAATATTAAAACTATTTTAATAAATTGTATAAAAAGACCAAATTATCCTGACTTAAATTTTAATCTAATTTTGAGAAGTTGTCTTAATCTATGTAATTTGAGAAGTGGAATTTTTTTTTTTGAGGAAATCCTGAAGATATTATTGTTAGTTTTTCTAAACTTCATCAATTATGTAAGCAAAATGAAAAGTGCATAACTTGGAAAAACAAAAAGGTCTAATTATAAAATAAAGTGATACTTGAATAGATATGTCACAATGTCTAATAACAACCAAAAAATGTGGCAATATAAATAGAGAAATAGAAATAAAATAATGTTGAGATTTAAATTTAATAAGTTCAAATAATAATAATATTATTATTTTAAAATAATTAGTTACTTTAAAATTTTCATGTATTGTTAATAAAGCCTCTTTAAATTGGAGATATTCTTAAGGGCATTAGCAAAACAAGTTAAACTTCTAAATGACATCCACAAAATACATTCAAAAACCTAAAGGAACTAAATATTTCAAACTTGAATGAGAGATCATTTAAATATTAAAAAGAAGAAGGATATAATTTGTAATTATAATAATTTAAAAGAAAAATAAATGTAATTAACCCCAAATAAAATACAAGATTATGTTGATTGTTTGTATTTGATCTCAACAATTTTATGATACAACAAATAGGTGCGGTGGCAAAGAAAGCTGATTTTGAGTGTTGAAGTGCAGCGATAATGATGCGTAGATGATTGAAACCAGACAGGAGGCACGTCAACACACAGCTCAAGGTCATACGGTGATTGGCCGCCGTATAAACATATTATTTCGTTAATTTTATGTTTTATTTTTGTATGAATAATATTTATTGATCTGCAAATGAATAAAAGCAAAGCGGGCAGCAATAGCATCATTAATTCATTCTCTTCTGCTGCATCTGTTCTGTGTGGAATAGTCAACTCTCTGCGGAGGCATGGGAATGGGCGGTGGACAACTGCTCCCACACCACTGTTGGATTTCACGTCTGATGGTGACTTCCTATTCAATATATCCCCCAAAACTGGAAAAAATAAAATAAAACAATCGCCTCCATTAACATTAATACATTTTCTTATTTCCCACTGGCCCATGCCCTAACCATACACAGCAACTAAATAAAATCAAATAAAAAGTAGAAAAAATAGAGAAATATTTGCGTGTCTTTTCTCGGAAACTTACATTAAATATACAGAACAAACATATAAAAAAAATTGTGTACGAATTAAAAAAAATACATTATTAGTTACGGGCATATACACACTCACTGCTACTGTGATACAAAATCATATAATTCAAATATTATATAATTTATATATTTATCTACACAAAAATCTCAATAACCAAAATACTAATTTACAAATTTAGTAATTTTTATATTTTAAAAACGTCCCAAAACAAGAAGAGAAAAAAAAAGTCGAAACATATAATTAACTATTGTTTGAAATATTTATAAATACCCACTCAAACACACACACACATCTCCTAAACATACCTTTCACCTCTTTCTTGGTTGTGTAAAGAGTAAGTTTGGTATACAATTTTGGATTTGTTACATAGAAAAAAATTTTTCTGCAAATAATCCCTCAATAGAAGTTGGGGATGCTTGCCTATTAAGTGATGCAGGTCAAATTAATTTGAAACCCAACAAAAATTGTCTAAGAAAAAGTAAGCGAACAATCACCAACATTATGACAGATACAATGCACCGAATTATTGGCAATAAGGGTTCCAAACAGGGTATTGATTTAATATAAAAAGAAATTTGTGAACATGTGCAAGCACTAGTAGCAAGGCTGGGACAACCCAACAATTGGTTCCCAAGTTCGTTGGCATAGCATAATATTGTCTATGGTAAAAGGAAAATTACACGCACGTATGCATGATTATCTTATGCTATTGAACAAGTGCAAGAGTGATTAGACACCCAATAATCCAAATTTACCAAAGTAAAAGTTATGGGGTGAAAATAAATTCCCATCCTTTTTCAACATTAGCATAAAAAGATTGCTAATTTTTCTCACATCTAATTAACACTTCATATATCAAGCTACCTTTAAAAATACCATTTTTGGTCTCGCGTAGATCTAAATTAGATAAGATTTTATTATAAACTATTCACATAATATTGGAACTTGTTAAAGCCTCATCTAAATTAGATAATATTTTATTATAAACTATTCACATAATATTGGAACTAGTTAAAGCCTCACACTCAGAAAGTGTGCAAAATTATTAAAAAATATTTTGAATTTTAACAAATTACATAAGTATTGTTCTTTGATAATAGAAATAAATCCATTTAAACTAAAGTATAAAAATATTAAAATAAAAATAAAGGATTAAAGGAAATTGAAAATAGAGAGAATAAGTTAAAATAAAAGGGATAGAGAAAATATAACGAAACGATAATCACGAGTAATATTGTTAGTAATATCCTATACTTTATTTATGTGGAATGAACCTTTTTCCCTCCAATATCTTGGACTATGTTTGGTTGCAAATGTTGCATCATTTTATTCCCTTCAAATTTAACTTTGCAAACACACCATTCATTAAAATAGTACTTTTTATGTTCTTTTTTACTGTTACTTCTACACACTTCTTTAATTTCAGTGTCAATTTTCTTTTTACCAAAACAAGCATCCAAACAAAGCCTTGATTATCAATATGTCATCTCTACTCATCAATATTATTGGCCAGAGAATTTTCTTAAAAAATTAATATCAAATCTATACAAGAGAGAATAATAACATAGCTAGACTCAACTTAGGGACAAGGAAGAAGGGATGGTTGCTAGGTCACCTTTTAGGCTCTTATTCCATGTCTTTGGAGACCGGGGGGCGGGGGGGCGGAAGAGTTGCTCTAGGAGCAATTCTTTTTCAACTTGGGAAAGAAAAGATTGGGCTAAAAAGGGATAAGAAAATAAGAGTTGGCATGTGACCTTAGGGCTCCCAAAACTTGCGAATACCTACAAAACCGAAAGTCACCATCTTTAGACCCTCGCCCTAATACACACAAACACCCGCACTTTGGCTTTGTGTATTCTCTTTCCCATTATCACAGAACCATAATCTATGTGAGAGGTTGAGGGGAACCCACCTCAAACTTTTCACTTTCTCAAGAGTTTCTGATGATGGAGAGAGAAAGGTCGGCACCAACTATACCAAGACCACAAGATACTCAATAAAAGTGTCTCTCTGTGTAGTATGTATCTGTGTGTCTGTGGGGGTCACCTCCTCTCCTAGTTATTGCTGCTGAGTTCTGCTTTATCCAACCCTGAATCTCTCTCTCTCTGTCTTTGCTGTCCTGCTATGAGTACTGGCATGGGTAGCCCTCTAGTAGATAATCTTTTTTCATCAAAAAAGCCGAAGGGACAGCAGCAGTAACGTATTAGGGGTAGCAGAGAAGCTGAGCCGAAAGAAGAAGACCACATCAACAGAGCAGTAATAGCTACTTACAACAACATCTTTTTATTTTTTCCCCTCATCTTTTACGGTTATTTTTATCTGTATTTCTCTCTTTAAAATCTTCTTCTGCTCAAAAGAATTTCAGAGACCCCACTCGTGTTTTATTTATTTCGAATAATAACGACTCCCTCTTTAGATTTTTCAAGATTTGGAAAGAGCCAACCTTCCTGGGCTTGATGGAGACGTTTACAAATTTTGTATCCCTCTGTATGTGTATGCAGCTTCCTTGTGTCTTTTGCGAGGGTTATTAGAACAAGAAGATAAAGAATTCAGAAGAATCTGCAGTTGTGGCTACTACTAGGAGGCTGACTTCTGATTCTGGCGCCTTTGCGGATTGGGTGGCTTCGTCTTCAGCCGCAGCTGGGGACCTCTCCTTAGGCTTCAATGCGGACCCCAACGCCGCAGCCGGTGGCAACGCCGCGAATACTGGACCCGCCGCGGGGGGAATGTGGCCGTCCCCCGCTTCCGCCGCCAGACACGTAAACTGCGGCGTCCCTCCGGAATTTTTCTTCGTCGCACCGGCTTCTTCGTTCCAGCACCACCACGCGGAGGCCGCCACCGGTACCGCGACCACGATCAACTTCGATCCCCATTCGCTCAATGCCTCCAATGCGATCGGCGTCGGGTTGGGTGTGATCCCTCTCCTCACTGCTACCCCTTGTCTCGCGCAGCCGAGTGTTGCTGGTAGTGCTGCGGCGGATGAAGACTTGTTGAACAGCCCGCGCAACCGGGCTGGCGGCGGCGGAATGCAGCTGTGGCAAGGTCAGAGCTCTTCTCCGTACTTGAAGAAATCCATGCTTCTGGAACACACGAATCTTCTTCAAACGGGAAGCGGAGGGAGCACTGTTGGAGGAATTGGAGGGTCTTCCTCCTCCATGGGAGCAACCACTTGTCAAGACTGTGGAAACCAAGCCAAGAAAGACTGCTCATACAGGAGATGTAGGACTTGTTGCAAGAGCAGAGGATATGATTGTGCCACTCACGTGAAGAGCACTTGGGTTCCGGCTGCTCGACGCCGCGAGCGGCAGCTCATGGCCGGGAATGCTGCCGCTGCGGGGTCTTCCCAGTCCACCTCGGGTACCAAGAAACCTAGACTAGGCGGCGCATCTCAAACGACCACTACTGCCTCTCATACTTCGAACTCTAATAACACCCCGCCAAGAAGCTTCGACACCAGTTCCAGTCATCAAGGTGCGATCTTTCACACACTTGTGACATACGATCTTTGATCTTTCCGTGTAATCTCAGTTTTGTTTGGTATGTACATCAGCAGATACAAGCTTTAAAGATTCATTGCCAGGTCAAGTGCGTGCCCCAGCCGTTTTCAAGTGCGTGAGAGTAACTGCACTGGACGACGGGGAGGACGACTATGCATATCAGGCAGTGGTGCGAATAGGCGGCCATGTTTTCAAAGGTTTTCTATACGATCAAGGGGTTGAAGGACGAGAAGGGCTTCCAAATATATCGGCATTGCATTTGGGGGGTGGCAGCGCCAGCGCCGGTGGCGGTATTGGTGGCGGAAGGAATGGGGATATCCCGTCACCTCCAGTTCTTGATCCTTCTGATATATTTGGTGCCTCGGGTGGTGGGCTGCTTGGAGGATCAAGTTATGGAAACCAGATCGGTTGATTTTCCATCAGTCGTCTGAACTCTGATGAATTGACATTCTCTTATTACCATTACATTTTCTCCTTCCAGACCTCTCTCATATTTAACTCTGTCCTTGACTTGATTTCTGCTCTTGCATCTAGGCTCCAGCCCTTGGTGCCTCAGCCATTCCTGGAAGAGTCCTCAAAATAATCAGCCTAGATATTGTCTATATATCCTTGTTGTACCAACACATTTGCAAGTAAAACATAAGCAAGAGTGCATGATAATAAGTTATGGTCTGTAAAGTTTATCAATTGATCCATCATATTTGTATTATAATGTTACTGTAGTGTAGTATTTACTGACATACTATATGAGTCTTGTCATTTTTGTATTCTATCATGTACTCCCTTTAATAATATTCGTGATTAGCTGTCTTCCTAAACATGATTACTTTCCTTTGCTGAATGAATACATATGCGGGCTTGAACTTTCGATCATGATTTATCATAAGAGTCCATTATCTTATGTGGCTTCATATTGTTAGTGTGCGCAAAATGATCTTATATGAGAGGAATCTCAGCAGGGAACAATTATTGATTTACTTGTTTAGACTCGAGTTGTTGTAATGTCCCTATCAAATATTTTTCTGAAGAAGTATGAGCAGTGAATGGATTTCACTTTCGGCTCTCTTTAGTGCAACTTGATAATTGCATTGTAGTGACATAAATGGTTTCACTTATTGTGTCTTGAAGTTATGGGCGATGTCTTTTCCAGTTAAGCTTTATTATTTTTCCTGGCATTTGTCTTTTACTGTTTTTTTGTATCTGAATGTATGCTGAAAACTTGTAAAATGATTATTGCAATATACTTTTCTAAACATTGGTTTTTTATTGCATTTTACTTTTCTAAACATTGCATATATTTTATAATTTCCTTTGTTTAGTGTAAGTTACATGGACAGTACTTATAAGCTGTCAGAGAAAAGATATTGTGCAAGAATTATGCTGCACTGCTGAGTGCTGATTCCTGTTGATTAAACAATGGTTTTAATATGGCAAAAAATATCGATATGATATGATTTCTTACGGCTGCGATTAACTTTCCGCCGAATACTCTCATGTGCTGTCTGCTTTTAATTATCTAACACTTCGTTATTCCTGTCTCAGTTTGAGATTGTGCTATTATGTCACCTCCTTGAGAAACACTCACTGGAAGTCGCTCTTAGCTATACTTTTCATTTTGGATTAGTTTATGTATTATATATCTTGCATCACTGGCCTTTCGGCATAAAATATCAAACATGATGTTGTCTTGATACGTAAATTTGCATATTTATATTGAGGCAGACCTGATCAAGATCACATGTGAAGTTTAGGACTTCATGATCATGTGACATGTAGGGCTCAGTGCTATCACTTTCATCCTGCAGCACATGGGGAGTTGATCTGAATTTTTGGACTCAGGCTTTTGTAGAGAAAAAAGGTTGTTTTGTTGTATATGACAATACTTGTTTGTCAACTGTTTACGTTAGTTTTCAGGACTCGAAGAGTTTTAGTTTAATATGGTTCTGGCCTGCCTTTGTTTATAAGCTGAAGAAACTATATATATTGGGACAAGTGTTGCTTTCTCTTCTTAGGATGTTAGGGCACCCTCTTGAAATATCCCCCCTCTGTAATGCTTAACCGAGCGGTACCTCTTGAAAGGAAAACTAGAGAAGTAGTTGAACATTAAAATTACTCGGGTTGTCTCAGTGTTTCTCATAAACTTTTCATGTCTGGTCATGACTTGTATTTATTAAAAGTTGTGTTCTCGTGTAGGTCGTGGACATATGTAAACTGGTAGGCACATAATTCATTTTGTACATGTGTCCCATTGTATCTTCGTAACTGCTGAGCAAATCTTCTGATTCTAGGGTCTCTCACATCTCTCCTACGTACGTTTGTATTGCATGGACAATCTTTTAAGTGCCCACAATCAAACAGGTTGGAGGAAGAAAGTTGTTTAGGGTTTAGGGCGATCACTTTCTTGAGCTGAGATGGGCTGTCTGTGTTGTGAATGCAAAAGGCATTGCCATTAAGGCAAAAAAGGAGGGACGCCCAGTTGGCTTAATTAGTTTCCATTATTCGTTCTTTTGTGTTGTATGAAATGGCTGCTGCTTTTACTTTTCTTTCTCGTGTGTGTGTCTGTCTGCTGACGAATGGAGGCAGTTAAAAGTGTTGGTTCACTGTCTGCCATGATGTGTGTAAATATGGGTGGGCATGCAACTAGCTCCGGAAACTTTGCATTGTGTTCTCAGTTATATATGGTGAAGATTGAAGACTGAGAGTGAAGCTCTCATTACCTTTAATGGCATCCGAGGAAATGTTTGCTACCTTATTTAGATGGGATTTGAAAATTTTAGAATAGTTGGTCGTATGGATGTTGTGTTTGGTTGTAAAATGTCAAATTTTAGTTGTGATAAAAAATTTAAAATTTTTTAATATGGCCTTTTAGATTATGTATAAATTTGAGTGTATGTGTTTACACAGACACACACATAGTATGGATATAATAGTTGAGCTTTCAATATATGACACACACATGTAGTATGGATATAATAGTTGAACTTTCAATATATGAAAATTTAAATTTAAATCTGATTAAAAATTTTGTATTTGTTTGTTTTGTCAAAATCTCGATGGGTTGGAAACGCCTACGTATTTTGTTTCAAAGCAAGCCCAATTGATTATATCTATATATCTATTTGTATGTATATAAATTTTTTTACTATTAAATACTATTATGTGTCCAAAAAATTTCGATATTGTTGCAGTATCTTACGAAGCAACAATAGTTTTGCTCATTTGGATGAGTTTGATACCTATTATTGTAGCATACTTATATAAAGTTTAGTATTAAAGGAAGAATCAAATCTTAACCTTCATTGGCCGATTTTTGTCGGAGCACTAGCCTTAACAAGGAATAAAGTCGCAGACGGAGCGAGCTCCCAAATATTTCATATTTGTTGATGTGATTGATGTCTTCAAAATTAGCCATTCACGCATACACACGTTACACGAGACTCATTTATTTCAAGAATGATGTCATTTGTCGTGAGTGGAAAGAAAGCAAGAAAAATGAAGTTGAGGTTGAGAACTAGTTATCATCTTTATTCATTTATTTATTTGGTCTTATTTTTTATTTTATTCTTTTACGGACGTACAACGGGCTCTTGTTGGGGACAAACAAAGAATTACGGCTTTGGGTCAACAAGTGATCACGGCCCAAAATACTTAGTTAGGTTCAATATTGGGCTTCCGCTCGAATGCATACGGAGGTCCATATGCTTCTTCCCGTAAATAATTCCCTCGCTTAATTAAAAGCTACTGCACATCATATCTATCATTGCTAATGCTTTGTTACTATTTTTTTTAAAATTTTAAATATAATTTAATAAAAATAAAAAAATATTATAATGCTGAAATTATTAAACATTTGTGACTAAAATACAAAACTCAATCAAGTAACCTTCTTATTAACTAAGTACTTTTTAATCTAAGAACAGACTTCTTATAAAACATTGACCGAAACCTCCTTAAATTTATGCATAGAAACAATTAATTTATTTTATCCTATGTATCTGCATGTGCAGACTTCCTCTTTGGTCGTATTTTATATTACGGTGTTATTTTAATCCAATTACCCTTTAAAACATGAAACTACACTTTTGACACCCAACGATAGAAATGAAAAAAAAGTCACTACAAAATGCTATACTTGGAAGAGGGGTTGTGATGGGGAATGGTTTTGGGTGAAGGTTGACTTAAATGTGTAATGTGTGCGGAAAAAAAAGTTTTGATAGAATGAATAGTATTTTTTATTTGAATTTATGTATATATATATATATAAATATAATGATAATTAATCTGATATTGGATATGTATAATGATTAATTTCAAGGTATAAATATGTATATAAATGTAAGTGTAAGTAAGTATGTATATAAGTATATATTAATTTGATTGTGAATAGGCCGTATTAATTAAAAATTAATTATTTAATTATGCAAGTAAGAGAAAATTTGACTTTGAAGTTCAATTAAATTTTTGTTGAGTGATGTGTTTGTTAGTATAAAATTTAGT
Source organism: Avicennia marina (assembly GCA_019155195.1). Taxonomy (NCBI): domain Eukaryota; kingdom Viridiplantae; phylum Streptophyta; class Magnoliopsida; order Lamiales; family Acanthaceae; genus Avicennia; species Avicennia marina. Next base: position 14,031,116 of record CM032753.1, read on the forward strand.
GGAATATGTGAGGTTTGAAAGGGGCTTCCAAACTTAGCCGACAAAAATTGGTAATTGTTGTATTACGCATTCTATATTTACACCGTTAAAGACGAGGTTGCTAAAATTTATAACGGTAGCGTCCACATAATAATAAATTTTCCATCTCTGGTCACGTTCACGATGTAGCAACATCAATCTCGTACTTGGCCATAACAGGGGTGGTGGATTCTTCGTACCAATACGAAGAATTGGTTCCTCCACCTGTTGAATATCATGAGCTTGTCCCACAATGACCCGCCGACGCCTTGAAGGCTTGAACACGTTCATCCCCAACGAAAGCAAGTAGTGAAATGGCTTCGGCGGTAGCATGATTTCCATTCCTCTCTCCAACATTTTCACCACTGCACTCATCCGCGGCCTCTCCTCGCACACCGTGGCGCCACCGTTCCCATTCCCATTCCCTGTCTTCTCTCTGTCCGTCGCGTTCCCTACTACAAAGCTTAGCCAGGCCGAAGTCTGCGACTTTGGGACAGAAATTGGCATCAAGGAGCATATTTCCAGGCTTTATATCGTAACGAACGATCCTCTGCTGGCACTCTTCTTGTAAGTATGCAATCCCTTTTGCTGTTCCAACTGCAATCTCGTGCAAGTTTGCCCATTGCAGTGACCGAGTATTGTCGAACAGATCCTTGTCAAGTGATCCGTTGTCCATGAATTCGTACACGAGCGCACTCGTAGCAAAATACATACAGCTTCACTAGATTTATATGGTGAGTCCTCCCAATGGTTCCGACCTCGGCCATGCACTGCTGCTCAACCTCGCGTTGAGGACTTTGACTGCAATTCTTTACCCCCGTCCCTTGTAGATTTTGCCATGACCTCCACAACCCAATACTGTGGAATAGTTCTTTGTGAAAGTATAGAGCTATTTGGCCGCGAAACGGATAGGTTTCTCTTCAGCCAATTCTTCGAAGAGTTCCTCCATTGTAGGACTATCTGCCCCCCCAAACTGGGACTCCATTGGGTGGCGGTGGCGGTGGGCCGGTGGTTATTTCTTTTATATTCGAAACTATTGCCTTTCTGATTTTCCTCCTCTCTCTTGACCAGAGAGCAGCAGACAACCACAAGGACTGTCAAAATAGTTTAGAGGAAATACTGGAAATGAAACGGCAAGACAAGGATATTGGCGAGTTTTGTTCAATACCTTTTGGAATTTCAAGAAAATTTAAATTTAAGAGTGTTACTTATCTCAAAATTCTTTTGTCATTAATCACTGAATATAACAATTTGATACTTGTACATAGTGGATAGATTTTCATGGTGAAAACTTTGTTATGTTACAAAATTAAGAATAAGGCATACAACGATTAAAAAAGAACTATTAGTTGTTGATTGTGGTGTAAATATTCAAGTTTTTGCCTCAAATATGATAATTTTAGTAAGAAAGAAATTATAAGTGTTTTAATAAATATCTCTTGACGTGCAAACTTCACAACGAAGTTTGATTTCTCAAATCTAACAACGAAAAAATAGAGAAATTTGCTTTTAATTATTTAAGAGAAGAAGTTAACATTAAAACATGAGCAATATTCTTCCTAAAATTTATAACGAGTATGTCACCAAGAAATTATCATCATATTAGAACATCTACATTTTGCCTGCAATAAGAATATTTTTCTTTGCATGAGTAATTAAATTGCATTGCAATATGCGATAATAGATGTAATCAATCCCTTTTAATGCTTATAGTGAATATCGTATCACTAGTTCAAAACTTCAATTTAGTACACACCCCGAGACAGAGAGAAAGAGATTTGAAATTAAGATCTTACATAATTGGCTACTTCTGTAACAAGAAAGGCACATAGCGCGCGAGTTATTAGATGCTAATTTTTGATAAAGACATTTGGGATTAAAATCTACAAGTTATAATTTAATTTTCCCCACAAAATTTACGGCAACAAGCTTTTAACGTGCTTTCTTGTTTAAGAAAAAAAAACGATGAAACCTGAATTTTGAGACGCAAAATTTAAAACTAACTAAAAATTTTAAAGCTTATGACTAAATATGTAGGTGATTTTATTGAGTTAAATGCATTTCTTGTGGAATAAACACTCTTCATTTTGTATTCCCCGAAGTGATGATTTGCATTGCAAACCAAGAGGCCTTGGAACGTAAGCAACAAACATGGTGGGCCCAATATCTGCCAAAGCCCAAAGAGCAGTATTATTATATGTATTTTTGATTTAATTTTTTTGATTATTATATTTAATTTAAAAAATATTATTATCATATATTTGTTAAACAAAAAATTTCTATTATGAGGATATATATATATATATATATATATATTTTATCTTTAAATATTTAAATTCAAACACTGAAATATTAAATTAAAATGTTTAATTTTTATTTATACATTATGCAATTAAAATTCATAATTTCAGATATAAATTTATGATTTTTTTTATTTTTAAAATTTTAAATTAAAATTTAGTAGACCAAAATATCAAATGAATACACTGAAGAGAATTGGTAAATCACTAAATCCAACCAAAAACTTCAATTGGTAATCAGTTCGTATCAAAATTTTGATTTGATTCAACGTAATGAAAAACCGAATACCTGGAGCGCCGCCGAGGAACGAAAGGCCTTAAAACCTATTAATGAGCATAGGGTTCTCGAGCCTTTTATCAAGCCTTGGGCCCTTGAGCCTTATTAATGGTAACGGGCCTTGAGCCGAAGGCCTCTGAACCAAACCGAAGGCCATCACCCTCGACCTGCATTAACATATTTAATATTTCACGGAAGAGACAATTTTCAACGAAATTGGGTAATTGTTACATCTCATATTCAATACGGATACAATTAAAGACGAGGTTGCTAAAATTTGTAAGGGTAAAGTTCACATAATAAATTGTCCATCTCCGACCTAAATTTAAAGGTAATTAAATTGATTAATAACAAAAGAGTTAAAATAATTAATTTTTCGTAGGATACAACATCAAATATAGTTCATCTGAAGTAAATTCCTAAAATTCCCAATCTGGTATCTGCTTGCATTCTTAGTCACCCTTCAAGTGGGGTTAGCAATCTCCATCTCTTGGTACAATTGTCCTGAATAAGTTCAGAGCCTAATTATGGTTGAGTCGGCCCTGCACCTGGTCATATGGATTGGATAAGGAGATTTGGGCATGTGTCTGCATTTTGAAACTTAATTGTTCTATTTGATCATATGGTGCCTTTTTATTTTCATTTTTTATTTCTGCTTTATTTTTCTTATTGTGTTGTTAATTATATTTAATGTAATTATTGCTTTTATTAATGAAATTTATTATTTAATTTTATGAGAAGTTTTCTTTTTTAATTATTTTATAACTTAACAATTGGAAAAAAAAACCAGAAAAAGTAAAGAGGGGAAAAAAAGCATCTGGAACAGTGATCGAATGGACCGCCAAATTTTTTTGTGGTGGAGTAAACACCCTTCATTTTGTATTCCTTTGCTCAAAGGTCACGATGTAGCAACATTAATCTCGTACTGGGCCATGACAGCGGTGGTGGATTCTTTGTACCAATAAGAAGAATTGTTTCCTTCAGCAATTGAAAACCTCTCTCTGATGGAGAACCTTGCTCTGATACCATTTCACAACTGTAATTAAGCCATTTATTTAAGAAAATCAAGCAAATCACGCTTCAAGAAAGTAAAGGAAAAGTCTGGCTACGAAGCGAAGTGAGAAAATTCAATCTTGCATTTGTGCTAGTTTTTCCTTGTTGTCATTGTAGGACAAAAATCTTGTAATTGAATTTTTTTTAACAAAAAATTTGTACAAGTCAATTGCAATTTGAATCGAATGAAATTTTGTATGTTTTATTCTCTAATTTGGTCTTCTGATTCTTCCTTCAACTTGTAAGACTTGAATGTTGATCGAATAATCCGGTTGAAATTGGAAGAGCTTTGAGCTTTGATCCTCCTTGACATTGATCGGAGCCTTCAGTAATATTAATCCGCAGGTTGGGCACCTTGATTGTGAATCAATCGCTAGGATTGGATAATTTTTTTAGGAAGAATGCTTTGAATTTGATGACGAACTCTTTTGGATTTCTTAAAGCTGATAAAGAGAATTTGAACTCCTTAAATGCTTTTTCACTTGAAGTCTTTTGTTGTTTCTTCGGTTATTGTGTTGTGTTGTGTCCTCTAGTTGCTTATTGTGCTTCCTTCTTTTCTTGTGTTGTTGAATTTGTATAGGTCATCCTTATTTATAGAGGTGGAGAGGGTTTTATTGCCATATACGCTTAACGACGTGACATCACCTGATTGGCCGAGAATATTTGATTTGGTATTACTTCCTTTAATTGAGTGATTACAAATTAATGGCTGAATCAACAATATTCTCATTTCAAACTTACAGGACTTGACATGTGGCGTGATATGGTTGGTTTGTCTCGACACTTGTCGCGATTGAAGTGGGCGGTGTTATTTGTAATAAAAGTGTTAATTTATTTATAATCTAATTTTAGAAACTATGTTTATTTTAATTTATAAAATATAAATAATTAATTATTAACATTTTATCACAATAAAATGTCACATGGCGACATTTGACCTGGCAAAAATTTTAATTACTTACAATCATGTCAATTGATTTTGAATTTTGTGGTAGAATAACTTAAGATCGCAACGCATGAAATATCATACAAAAAGATTATGGAGAATAATCATCATCGTTACTGTTATCTTTATCATCATTGTCTTCATCCTCAATCCCATGAGACGAGTTATTATCATCAAAAGTCTCTCCACCATTGGAAAGGGAATTTGGGCTATGATATGAACCTTGCATAGCCTCATTGAGCTTGACAAAAATGTATATACCTTCAAGGTCATGTAACATTGGCACATCGAATGATGTTGTCCATAACGGATTAATGTACTCATTATCTAGTTGGTAAGGGACTTCAATCCACCGCACTTCAATTGTACTTTGAGCTCTAGTCTTATGAGTGCCTTCCAATCATTCCTGTCCTATCTACTACTCGAAAAAGCAACATGATACCCTTAGATTGCTTGTTGGGCTAAAATAAATGGCTCCTCCATTCTATATCTTCTCGAGTGATTAACATCAACTGGTTAATATTTAGGATGATCTTTTGATCTCAAATTGGGTCTACCCACTTACATTTGAATAATACAACATGCCTATTATGTATGTCCAGACACTTGAATTGCAATATCTCTTTAATCATCCCTCAAAAAATCATACTCTAAGTTGTTGTAACATGATAAACACACACATATTCTGGAGTTCATCTCTACTCTCCTTGTCTGTACTTGGTAGTTTGAAACTTATATCTATTGACAAAGTGTTCAGTGAATACCATAACACAATTACTTGAATGGGATGGATTTTCTGATTACAGATTAGGTCTACCCACTTACATTTAAATAACATAACATACCTATTAGGCATGTCAGATATTTGAATTGCAATATTTCTTTAAGCACACCCAAAAAAAATTATACTTTGAGTTGTAGCATGATGAACGTGCACATATTCTAGAGTTCATCACTGCTCTCCCTATCCCATACTTAGTAGTCTGGACTTTATATCCGTTGACAAAGTGTTTAGAGAATACCATAACGTGATTACTTAGACCCCAAGTCAAACGCCGCATTAATGGATCACCCACATTGTTAATGAGATTCTTAACCTACAAATAAATGAGACAATGTTATTTAAAAAGCAAAACACATATACTCATTTACACTTATGATTTAAAACCATGGTAGGAAGTGTTATGCCACAATCTTATCCATGAGAGGGCTTTCTTTATTGTACTGGCTCACAAAGATCCTACATGGCATGTTTATCCAATTAGGTGCATAATGAGAAATTGAAAATGTTGTAAGCAATTGATGTAATAACCACATATAAAAAAGTTTGATTTTGAGATAGTTCAATAAAACACGCCTTCCTACCATGTTAAAAATAAATTACTCTATTGTAATCCATACACAATGGTCATCCCATGAAACCAGCCAAGCTCCACCCAGACATAATCAAATATGTAGGCAAGTCATGAATGTCCATAACGCTGCTCTCATATGAAAATAACTTTGTCTTGATGAATCATATGTCATGACACCAGTATCTCACAACAGAATTAACTCCTCAATTAACGGCTACAAATACAAATCAATTAATTTTTTTGAGTTAGATGGTCCTGAGATAAATAGAGATAGAAACATGTATGGATTTTTCAAGTACATCCCAAGTGGGAGGTTGTACAACGTTACCATAACCAGCCAACATAAATATGTTTTCCTAAAAGATCCGTGTGGTGCAAACCCATTTGCATATAGTCCAACCTCACATTTCTAAGCTTAAAAGCAAACTTTAGGTGTGTCAAATCAAAGTGTTTCTAAGCTTCAACGTTAGATAGATAGCACATAGACCCCTCTTCAATGGCGTGACTAGCATGCCGTGTCATGTGTTTTGTTGTTTTGACTAAAGCATATAATCTCTGCAACCTCTAAGTTAATGGTAAGTACCACACCATCGCATATGGAATTTGTCTCTTACCATAAATACTACTTATTCATAGTATAAACCAGGGTTGCCCACAAAATTTGTAGCTTTTGAGTCCTTCGTCATTCTTTCAACATAGCATGCAACTAGCCCTACAACAATCAATATTCACCACTTGTAAATCTAAGTCCCTTACCAACCATTTTGTATTGTGATAGTTTTCAAGCATACAATGGTTATATGATAATATCTTGCAAATCAACTTTGAGATGTCATGATAGTAACTCTATAGCAACCCATACTTTATTTTTATACTCACCAATCGCGCAACATCTAATAGTTCAGCAATAATTTCATATCTATCATATAGAGGTTGGTTTGCCGCATGCAACACTTCAAAAAAATCCAACAATTGTTCCTCATAGTTTTCAACATCTCCTTGTCTTCTATGAGGACGAGTGTTTTCATCATCAAGTCCTATTATGTTACCCATAGCTGTTTCACCTATAAATGTTTCCAAACATGGCCAAACTGCATCATACACCATTTTCTGGTCCCACAATATTTCTTAGTCAGTATCATCACTCATAATGCTATATGGAGTCCTGTTGTCACTACTCTTCCCCTAACACTATCAAAGTATTCAGTCTCACTATAACTAGTCCAATTATAGTAGTTATTTGCAAACCCTTCCTAAACAAATGCACCTTCAACTCATCAAGTTGTAAAATCTTCTTGCTCTTGCATCGCAAACAAGGATACTTAATCCTATTGTCATCCATGAAATTAAAATGCTAACAAGTACACTCTACAAATTCATTAACTCCATTCTCGAACTCATCAGTCAATCCACAGTGCTCAAAAAGGTTTTTGTTGTACTTCCAAAATCTAATTTAACTTAACATCTTTGACTGCAACAAACACACAAAGCAATATATTCATGGACTACCCAATCATACTCACTAAACTTCATAATTTAATTTAATAATGTATGCATATAACAAATGACAAGCCAAGCACGAATTAAATGTCATTCAACTCTACATAGAAATTTCCTAACATTGTCAAAAAAAAATTTGAAAATATCTAACACATATTTCATTTGTTGTGTCCAAAACATGAAATTAATTAAAATTACACAAAAAATTATGGATTAATCTTAAATAACGGGAATGGAGCAAAATTAAGAGTTACACCTCAAAAACTTTGATTTTTTTATCATTATACATATCTATGAAACAAAAAAAAAATATCGAATTTACATAACAACACAAATATCACCTTAAAATTAAAATAATTCAATCCCACCATTTTATGGAGATTTCAAACGGATTTGATGTTGTTTTGACAATGATGGGAAGAAAAATTAGGATTTTAAATGAAAGAGTGACGTATTTGTCTTTGCTTTAAAACCTATGAATTGGACAGCTTTGGAATAGCCTTAAAATTCATCCCTAATTTTAGGGATGGCCAAGAACATCCAGCCTAACTTGGGACAGGTTTCTGATAACCATCCTAAATTGGGACGGGTTTTTAATAGTCATTCCAAGCTTAGAGACGATTAAAAAAAGCCATTCCTACTATTAAGGACAACTAAGAAAAGCCATCTCAAGTTGGGACGGCATTTTCTAGCCATCCCTAAAGTTTAGATGATTTTCAAAAAGTCATCTCAAGCAATATTTTTAGAACTGGTCTAACGTCTGATTTCTAGGTAATAAGTGTAATTGGATATGCCATGTTTTCAAAACTGGCCCGGATCGATCGGTTCAATTGCGAGCAGGTCGGTTTTGTCATCCAATTATACCTAAAAAATCGGAAATTATTTGAATCAGTATGAATTGGTCAAACCCAGTAAAAAATCAGTCAAAATTAGGTTGAACCGGCCTACCCAGTCAAAAATAGGTTTTCACTATTTTTATTAATAAAAATTTTAAAAAATATAAATTAACCTTTTAATTAAATAAAAATAAATAAAATATTTTTATTTCTATTTATAATTTCATTTTTATTTCTAAAATAATTTATTATTAAATAAAATTCTCACGAACTATTTTTTTTACTTATACTTTTTTTTATAATTTCTATCTATATTTTTTTCTAATTAATTAATTGAAAATTTAAACATTGTATCTTGAAATTAAAAATTTTTAGTTAATTGCGTTGTTTTCATTTTCCAAAATTCATTCTTCAATATTTATGTTTTTCTTTGAATTTAATTTAATTTCTTTTATATTTTTATAATATTTTATATTTATTGACTTATTAATTTTTTTATTACATGTAAATTTATCTTTTAATATATCAATTGATGGACATGAATTAATTTTATAATATTATTTTTATACTATTTTATGTGTATAAATATATCCTATATAATTTAAAACAAACAATTTTTTGAAAACGGTTGAATCGGTCGAACCAATAATCCAATAATCCAATTAGTTCTCTGATTCAATAACTGGTCCGATTTTGAAAACATTGCGAATATGGCTAAAATTAGATTAAATTGGCTAGAATCAGTAAAAATCGACAAATTGGTTAGACCGATACAATTGATTTATTATTTAAAAAAAGTACCAAAAAGAAAAGAGATAATAAATGAAAAGAGAGGAAAACGGTAACCTGTCTACAAATTTCTTTCTTTCATGCGACATTTTGCGGGTCTTTGCTTTTCCTATGCGCGGGTCATTATTATTATTTGTATACCATAATTATTGTTGTTTACTCACTTTGTCCATATATTTATTACACATATAAATTCTAATCAATTTTTAAAATTTGAATAACATATTTTAATTTCATATTTTTTCAAGAATTTTATGGATGTCCAAAAATAAGAAAATATAACGAAAAAATAAAATCACTAAAATTGTTCTCTCATTTGTGACCAAAAATTACACAATTATTGTTTAACATATACAATTCAGTTTCACTTTTCAAAAATTTTATCTTGTTATTAGTCATTTAAACCCTTAAAAATTAAAAATGTGATTATATCATATGTGACGTGATCTAGGAATCCGTCGATTTTTATTTTAATATTTATTATTTTTATTTTTATTTATTAATAAACTTTATTAATACGTTAGGTCATATAAGCTTTTTAGGTTAAAGTTTGATAGAATTTAGTATAAATAGTATTTTTATTCAGTTGAAATGAATAGATTTTGGATATGTTTGAATTAAGAGTTATGAAACTACTCAATTTTCTTTGGATTTAAGAATATTCAAATCGATTCAACAGAGGTGATCTTTGTATGAATCAATTTTGGCGTATCGATTGTGACCGTCATATCACGTCATTTGTTGATTTTTGGCTTCAATTTTTGTTTCAATATGTTGGATCGGGCACTTTGATATTCGGTTCACGTTCTTGCAATCCAATTTAGGTTTAATCTAATTTTTTTATTCTTCCGTTGTGTTCATGGTCATGTGAGTTAGTATCAAAGCGGATTGTATTTATCTACATCGGATTCAATCCAATTTTATCATATTGAGTCGATGTTCATCACTCAGTTTGTGTCTCTAGAACCCCAGATTGGGTTCAGTCACGCTATTCGTTATCTTTCCTATTTCTGTGGTGTGATAGAACGGCCACAATCGACATACTGAAATCAATTGACATGTCATGATTCACACAAAGATCACCTTTGTTGAATCGATTTGAATATTTCCAAATTTAGAGAAAATTGAGAAGTTTAATAACTCTTAATTCAAATATATCAAATATATCAATATGTTGGGTTGGACAATTTGATGCTCGATTCATGTTCTTGAAATTTAATTTGAGTTCAATTTAATTTTTTTATTCTTTTGCTATGTTCCTAATCACGTTAGTTGATATCAGAGCGGATTGTGTCTATTTACATCGAGTTCAATTTAATTCTACTACGTTGGGTCGGCATTCATTGCTCGATTTGCATTTTTGGAATTTCAGATTAGGTTCGATTACACCGTTCCTTATCTTTCTTGTTTTCATTGTGTTCCTTCATGTCAATATCAGAGTAAGGTAATCTCAAATTCCAATTCAATATCTGGTCCAAATTGAGGGAAAAAAAGAAAAGAACAAAAAAAACGAATTCAAAATGAGAAAAAAAATCCAAAAAAAAAGGCAGAATTCGACAGAAAGGGAAAATCGAAGGAAAAAAAGTAAAAAAAAAACGACGTTGGCACCAGGCTGTCGCCACCGCTGTTGTTTGGTCAAACGAATCCGCTGTTGTTGCCATCGTCTGGGTCGACTCCGTCGCAACCGAAGCCGCCGTCCCCACTCGCTGTAGCCTCATCGTCGACTCAAGACGAGAATCGCAAGATTTTGGGGGAAAATCCGACCGAGGGCCATCGCGTCGGAGTCGCTCAAGTTCGCCGATCGGCTAGAAATTTGCCTCACACCACCCACCTGAAGCTGCGCAACCCACCAACGAACCTTTCCCCCACCGTTGCGATCAAAAAGTCCCATCGCCGTTGTCGAATTTCAAGCGCCGCCATTACCTGCGAAACCCTGATCGGGTTTCACCCCACCCAAAAAAAAAATGAATTGGGTTGGGTCTGGCATAACTTGGGCTGAAGGAGTTTTTGGGCTGGTTCATCCTGGGCTCAAGCATGTCTATTAGGCCAACTGTAAAACTGGGTCAGAATTGGGCAGCAATAAAAAGAAAAGAAACAAAAGTTGAAGTTGGGCTAGGCCATTACTTGGGCCTATAAGGAGAAGAAACAAAATTGGGTTGAAGACCTTTGGGCTGAATTGTTGCTGGGCCGAAGGGTAAAAAAATGGAAACAAAAAAAAAATGGAAAGAAGGTTCAGTTGGGCCACACTAGGCTAGGAGAAATTGAAAAAGATTGAGCCGTGTTCCGCCAGGTAAGGCTTTATTTGGTAGTTGAATTTCTGTTTCTGAATTAAGAGCTTGATTGGTTGCTGAGTTTTTTTAGAAAGAAAAAAAATAGTGGAAAAAATACAAAAAGAGGAAAGTAAAAAAAAAAAAGGCAGAAAAATAGTGGAAAATTATCAAAAAAAAAAAGAGAGAGAGAGAGAGCAAAAAAAAAAAAAAATAATACAAAAGTTTGAGAAAAAAAATGGGGAAAATTGCAAAAAAATAGAGGATTAAAAGATGAGGTGTGGTAAAAAAAAAAAGGAAAGGAAGAGAAAAAGAGAGGGGGGGTTGAAAAACTGTGGGATTAAGTAGTACTTTTACCCTATTATAATTAGACATCATACAAGTAAGATTGAAAATATTGATGATACCAGACGTATGTATGAGTATTTCACTGGAGAATTAAAGATGATATCTAAGGCAATTCAAAAGATGTCCCGGATTATGGATAAAATATATGGTCGACTAAAAAAGGTTAAGGAAGTCAATGATATTTCTACTCCTTATCTTATGCTTGATGATAATATATTATACTTAAATTGTTTCTAAAGATTGCATTCAATTAGTAAGTGTCCAAACGAGGAAGTTGATTCTTACATTAATTTCAGCCGATTCAGGGATGCTAAGAAAAGTTCACCAATGAAAATATCACATATGAATAAAGAAAATAAAGAAGAGGTAGAATTTAAAGACATGCAACATAAGGATAATAGCAGTCCTAACAATTGATTGGAAATTAATGAAAAGTAAAATGAATAACAGAAATTGCAGAAGTTCCAGTTGAAATTGAGAAAGATAAAATTGAAAAGGAAGAATTCATAAAAATTGAAGTAGAAGTTGAGAACAAACACAAGAATGAAGAATAAGTAAAAGTTTGGAAAATTGAGATTTACAGAATCATATGTATGTTGATCCGTTTGATTATCCAACAAATTCCTTGTCCATTTGAACTACACAGGAGTTGAAGATATTTTTTATGGAGTTTGCATATGCACATCCAGGCACAACATTAATGATATTACATAATTTGTTATTTGCTTCGCCAGTAGAGTTTCATTGTTGGATTTATAAAAGGTTGAAATTGAAGTTCAAATAAGATGATAGAGAGTTGAGAGGCTTCCAGATATTTGTATTTGGTTCAGGAGGACATAAGCTTGAATTGAAGACAATTCGCTTTCAATAGGAGGGATATGACGTGATCTAGGGATCTGTCGAATTTTATTTTAGCATTTAATTTTTATTTTTATTTGTTAATGAGCTTTATTAATAAGTTGGGCCATATAGGACTTTTAGGTTAGAATTTGATAAGATCTAATATAAATCCTATTTTTATTCAGTTGAAATGAAGAGATTTTAAATATGTTTGAATTAAGAATTATGAAACTACTTAATTTTATCTGAATTTGAGAATACTCAAATCGATTCAATAGGGGTGATCCTTATGTGAATCGTGACGTATCAATCAATTTCAACGTATCGATTGTGGTTGTCCCATTATGCAATTTAAGAGTTTTTGGATTCAATTTTGATTTCAATACGTTAAGTCGAGCACTTTGATGCTCGGTTCACGTTCTTGGAATCTAATTTGAGTTCAATCTAAATTTTTTATTTTTTTGCTATGTTTTTGATTACTTGAGTTGGTATTAGAGCGAATTGTATCCGTCCATATCGAGTTAAATCCAATTCTATCACGTTAGGTCGACATTCATCGCTCAGTCGTGTCTTTAGGATTCCAAACTAGGTTCAATCACGCCGTTCGTTATCTTTCCTGTTTCCGTTGTGTTCTTGTTTGTGTCAATATGTATTTTAGAACTTGACTTTATTTTTATTCAATTAAATCATGTATTAAAATTATATATAAATATATATACTTTTTACATGGTAATACATATGTATAAATATATGTATGTGTATTTATTTATTTATGGTTTAATTGGTTTTTTAAAAATAATTGAACTGGTTAAACTAACAACCCAACAAACTAGTAAGTTAATTGGCTCAACGACTTGTGCAATTTTAAAAACATTGGTCTCAAGTAGAGACGGCCACGAGAAAGCTACAGCTTGCAATGGCTTTTCTTGGTCACCCTTGAAATTTGGGAAGGCTTTCAGAAGCTGTTTTAAGTTAGGACAGCTTTGAAATGATTTTTCTTGTCCACGGTGAATATTTTAAAAAACTGTCTCAATTTGGTTGTTTTCTGGTTGTGTGTATTAAGTTTCAGGAAAATATATAGAGTCATGTAAATTTTAAAAAAAATGAAGAAGAAAGAAAAGAAATAAAGCAATTTAAACAAAAGCCGTCGAACATGTTTGGGTGATAGTATGGAGTGTAGATGGTGCTATGAATTCTAATACCCAAAATGTCAAATTTAGTTTAACATAATATTTAGGTTTGAGTTTTCTCATATTTACTATTTTAGCAATTAACTTTATTTAATTAATAACTTAAGAAGAATATCAAATAAAAAGTAGTTAAAAATATTTATTAAATTATTTTAAATATATAAGAGGATTTGCGAGTTTACAGTCAACACGTCAGATAACTTGAAATTAACCCATTTGTTTTTTCGTATTCGCTAGTTTGATTAGATTTTGACTTGCAGTCGTGGATGTTTAATTCAAATTCATTAATTTTATATTAAGTTCGACTCATATTTTTTAAATTATGTCGAAAATTAGAGTTTAGAGTTTAGAATTGCGTCGGATTGTTATCAAATTGTGTCAGAAATTACCACTCTAAATGACAACATGGTTGTCAATTAAAATCTTTGTTCAAAGATGCAAAATGCCCGTAAGAATTGGAAAGTAAAAATGGTTTAAGAAGAAGAGATTACATGCAATAATCAAAATATCAAGAATAATTTCAAGATGCCACATTTGGAAACTTGTCAACAGTTGCTTCATATATATATATATATATATGTACGTATGTATGTTTGTATATGTATTTATAATAATTTATTTTTCCAAAAATAATTCTTCCACGAAACATTAATATTCTCAATACGCATTTTATTATTTATTGTCATAATAAATGATAATTTTGTAATAAGTGCAACCTAACCCAACCCAAACCCTCGGTGGTTGCCTGAAAATCCTCCCAACCCCTTCAATTTGTCACCTGTCAGGAAAAGAGACAAGACAACCTTAATCTCCCCAAGAAATCAAGAGTGGATTTAGGAAGATAAATTTCCTTGCATCTCACTCTCTTCTCCTCTCCACAAATCTCTCCAATGTTGTGACTTCCATAACGCCTCTCTCTTTCTCTCTCTATCATCCTCCATGCATGGTTTTCTCTTGCTCTAATCAATCTCAAGGAATCCAACGAGTTTCTTCCTTTGCTCCTCCTCCGGGCGCCGCCCCGTTCTCTCTCTAACTCTCCCATCTCACCCCACTTCATTCACCAAATGGGTAACTGCTGTTCCCGGAGGAACGCCGAGGATGCCCAACCAGAACCCACCAACACCGCCGAGGCTGCCACCAACGAGCCCAACAAACACGCCACGACTCCACCGCCCACGCAGCCGCCCCCCTCCACGCACCACTCCGCCAAGCCCTCGAAGCCCACCCCGGTGGGCCCCGTGCTCGGCCGCCCCATTGAGGACGTCCGGGCCACGTACAACATCGGGAAGGAGCTGGGGCGAGGGCAGTTCGGCGTGACGTACCTGTGCACGCACAAGCAAACCGGCCAAGAGTTCGCCTGCAAGACAATCGCGAAGAGGAAGCTGGCGAACAAGGAAGACGTGGAGGACGTACGGAGGGAGGTCCAGATCATGCACCATCTGACGGGGCAGCAGAACATCGTGGAGCTGAAGGGAACCTACGAGGACAAGCATTCGGTGCACTTGGTCATGGAGCTGTGCGCCGGCGGTGAGCTCTTCGATAGGATTATCGCCAAGGGGCATTACACCGAACGCGCGGCCGCATCGCTGCTCAGGACTATTGTGCAGATTGTGCATACCTGTCACTCCATGGGGGTCATTCACAGGGATCTTAAGCCGGAAAATTTCTTGCTGTTGAATAAGGATGAGAATTCACCTCTCAAGGCCACGGATTTTGGGCTTTCTGTCTTCTATAAAGAAGGTCGATTGCTTTAATTTTTGGACGCCTATTTGTATAATATATATGGGCATGTACATGATGATAACGGTTGGTGCATGCATGTGATGATGTTTCAGGAGAAACCTTTAAAGACATTGTGGGAAGTGCATATTATATTGCTCCAGAAGTTCTGAAGAGAAATTATGGACCAGAAATTGATATCTGGAGCATTGGGGTCATGTTGTATATCCTTGTTTCTGGGGTTCCTCCCTTCTGGGCAGGTACGTATACATATACACATGCACAATACAATTTCTTCCCTTCGATTTCTTCTTGTCGTCCTGGAAATGGATTGAACTGACGGAAATAATGTGGAAATCATGGTGCAGAATCCGAGACAGGAATATTCAACGCTATATTACGGGGGCATATTGATTTCTCTAGCGACCCCTGGCCTTCGATTTCAAGTGGGGCAAAGGACCTTGTCAAGAAAATGCTGAATCAAGACCCCAAGCAGAGGCTGACAGCATTTGAAGTGCTGAGTATGTATTCCTACTGTCGCTCTTATTTCATGGGACCAGATATGATTTCTTGATCATGTATGACAGTGGTAAGATTGATGAAGTAAATATTATTTATGACGTTTCCAGATCATCCATGGATCAAGGAGGACGGGGAGGCACCCGATACGCCGCTTGACAATGCTGTCCTGACTAGGCTCAAACAGTTCAGAGCTATGAATCAGTTCAAGAAAATGGCACTGCGGGTAGGGATACTTGAACCGTTTTCTGAAAGAACAAGAAAACACACTGTGGGATTTTATTCTATTTCTTTCCAACCTTGTTTTGGAATTTCGGTTAATTCTTTATCATGTGTTAACAAAATTCCAACTGCGGATTGTTTACCTTGACATCTGTCTTGCTCCCTTCTGGAAGTTTCCTATGCATCTATGTAGAAAATCAAACATATGATGTCTAATGGTCAAATTTCTTGAAAAACAAAACAAGGTTATTGCTGGCTGTCTGTCAGAAGAAGAAATCATGGGACTGAAACAAATGTTCAAAGGCATGGATACTGATGGTAGTGGTACAATAACTCTTGAAGAGCTTAGGCAGGGATTGGCCAAGCAAGGGACAAAGCTTTCTGAATATGAAGTGAAACAGTTGATGGAAGCTGTAAGTTCCCAGATTCAGCATGCTATAAGAGCATTGCATCTCAAAAAAGAAGTATCGCATATCTCCCCTTTACTTACCAAACTTATGCCTTCTGCATTAATGTAAACTAGGCTGATGCTGATGGAAATGGTACCATAGACTATGAAGAATTCATTACAGCAACAATGCACATGAACAGAATGGACAGAGAAGAGCATCTTTACACGGCATTCCAGTATTTCGACAAAGACAATAGCGGGTATTTATACTTATGAGTGGATTACACGGAATAGCCGTTTGTTTTTGTTGTGATAAAATAAAGCCCTTAACAAAGTTGCAACTTTTTCTTCTCATCAGGTACATTACCATAGAAGAACTAGAGCAGGCTCTAAGGGAATTTGGCATGGGTGATGGGAAGGACATAAAGGATATCATCTCTGAAGTTGACACTAATAACGTAAGCAGATGACTTCAATACAACGAACATCCATCTTCTATAGATTTCACAATTTATAACATCCCTTACTATCCTCAACTTCTTAAGAAGATTCATGTTTGTGTTTCTTTTTCCTCAATCTTTGTGAAATTGAAGCTGATGAATGGTTTTTACGAAGGTATGCTTATACTGAGTATACATGTTCACAGTCATGACTAAGTAATATTTTCAAATATGTGCAGGATGGCCACATCAACTATGACGAATTTGCAGCCATGATGAAGAAAGGTAACCCAGATATGGTGGCAAATACAAAGAAACGAAGATCCACAGTCTTTGCATGAGAAGATGAGCTTGTAACTACATATATTTCACATCAATTTCTACATTGAGGGGAGGCCCACTGTCTGCTGATCTCAGAGATACTAATGTGGTAGTATTTATCCATGAAAACGGCAGCATTATGCATATAAAAAAATGTTTTCTTAGTATCTTTCAAGTGCTCAAATTTGAATGTAAAATGCATAAGGCTACTCCAAGTCACTTCTATGGACCATGTGATTTCTAAGGGTTGTTAGATTAATGGTCAGATTGTCCACCATCAGTAAGCAATACAATCTACGGTCTTCAACTTGGAATTAAAATTGTATAGATAGATATAGCTGAATTTGATGCTGTGTAGCACCAAGTCTGACTCTAGTACTAATCATCTTTCTTTTTATTTTATTTTATTTTTTTTGAGGTCTTGTCTTTGTCTATCCACACAAGCCCACAAACTTTTCATGAGACAAAAGTATATATTCTTTTCTTATTTTATTTACTTCGCAGCTTCTCACAGAAACATGATGGAGAATGTATATGTGTAGGTTTCTTTTTTGGATTAGAACATGTCAGCTACAACACTACAACGAGCGTAAATTGTCTTGAACTAGGTCGCCTGCATCTTAACAGATAGCCTCTGGGCCAACAAGAGATCAAAGCACTTTTTGCTGTCTTTTATAGTCAATGGAATTCTTATTTTTCCCTATTTGCCAGACACAAGGCCTCACTAATCACAAGAAATTCCATGAAATTTCATCCTGCCCACTTAATATTATTCTAAATGGTTTCTGAATCATTAGATGCGCGTATGGTGATGCTAAATCTTGGTTTGGAAAACTCTACAGAAAAAATGGCAAGAAACCCAAAATACTTTTCTGCTGCCCTGATGCAAAACAAAGACCTGGTAAATCTTGATTCTCTCTGGGTTAAAAACAGCAATCTTGAATTCAAAATGAACATTTGATTGCCAATGATTAAAATTTTTCTGTAGAGTGTGTTTTTGTGTGTGTGGAGAGAGGCGGCAACAAAAGCAACATTGTAGAATATGCTGCGATAATTAGATACAAACTGAGCTAGCAAAGATATTCATGTATGACATTCAGTAATCGAAACTTCTGTTACCAACATCATGCAATTCGTGGATTACATTTAAAAATCGTAGCTAAAAACAAATAAGAAATAGTAAGAGTTAAGAAGCAATCCCACCATATTAGTTCCTCAAATTTACATTAATCCAACAATTTACATTCTTTACACCACGCATCATCTATCCAAATAAAGTATCGTTTTTAAATATTAAAAACAATATTTTCTGCCTTAAAGTGCAGTTCTTATCTTGGGAAGCAGGAGCGCCAATCCCGTACTTCTCCTGGTGATTCTGCACCTCGTCCTCCTTCCTCTGGCCAGTTTCTTACTCATCTTCGCCTGCTGGTAGCATAAAGCAATCAAATACCTCTTCGCCACGTTGGACCCCGACAGGAGGTCTTGCGTCGCAGATATTCACGTACACCACGAAAGCGGTGCCACGTGTTTCCTCGATAGTCCGAGGTTCATCTGCCGTGTGGCTATGTATTTCCCGAATGTGTCCTACATTTCCTCGCTCGTTTTACTGAAAGACGCGTGGCGCACGTACAGACCCCAATTTACCTCTTGCGGAAGGCGAGTGCGCTTCCGGAAGCCGATTGCAGCAGCCATGGACAGAAATTTGCCCGAGTTTCTGATTTTAGGGTTCTAGGTTGCAAATCATTGAACCCTACCCTGCTTGGGGGATTTCATGTGTAATTGGAGGGACGAAGGTAACTCAAAATTCCGCTCTATTCTCTTTGGTTATGTTTGTTTTTTATTTTTAGCACGTATTTTAAATTTATTTTTTTAAAAAAATATATATATATAAATAAAAAATTAAAATTAAAATTAAAAATATATAATGATTGATTTTTATTTTTAAATGATAAATGAAAACACAACCTCTGTAGACTTCCATTAAGCTGTCAATTTTTATGGCTATGTTTGGAGAAGTGTTTTATTAGAGATAATATTTTGTAAGAGTTATGTTGAAGTAATTATATATTTTGAAAGAATATTTTAATAAAATAAATAGTATAATTTATTTGAATATATATATATATTAACATAGTGTTTAAGTTTTTTAAAAGATATTTTAAAGAGTTAATAAATTTTTTAAAAGTGTTTTGTAAAGTTTTTACTAAAAGAACTTATAAACTTTTAAAATTAGATGTTTAGAACTTATAATTTTTTTAAAATAAGTTGATCTTTTCCAAATTATTTTTAAATATCTTATAAGCTATTTAATTATATATATATATGTATTAAAAATAGTAAAAATAACTTCTATTACATTATATTAATAATAATTAATTTATTTGTATCATTATTATAAAAAAAATATATAATTAACTATAATTATAGATTTTACCAAAATTTTATACGATATTTTATCTAAACATTCTATGAACTTATTTTAAAAAAATATATATAAACTTATAAATTACAAAAACATATAAAATAATTGATCTTATAAACTATTTAAATAAATTTAGCCAAACACCTTCAAAATACATAATAATGATTGAATGATGGGATAATATATAGGAAAAATAATTATATTTTAAAGTGTAAATAAAAAGTATGTGAGTATATATGTAATATTTAGGTATTGATTTAATTGTTAATAAATGTAATGATTAAAAAATAATTAGTTAGTTATATATATAAAGAGAAAATTTGAATTTGAATTTAAATAGATATTTTGTTAAATTATGTGTATGATAGTGTAAAATACAAGATGATGATTTTGAATTGAAAATTAGATACTAAACATAACCTGTGTGTTTGAGCAAAAGAAATGCCAAAATTTTGTAAACTCATGGTTTGTTTGTTTTTAAATTAGAACGGAGAGGAAATTTGAGGTGAATTGAATAGAGCAGAAAATTATGTTTGGTTTATAAGATTTAAGTGAATAAAGAATTATTTTCATATATTTTTACTATATAATCATGATTGATTAATGTTATAATATATAAATTTATAAAATAAAAAAATAAATGTGATTAAAAAAATTATAAGAATGAGTATTAATTTGATTATGATTATAAATAACGATTAAAAAATTATTAATTAGTTAGAAAAGGTAAAAGAATGAAAAATTTTGAATTTGAATTTGAATAAAATTTGTATAGTAAAATGTTTGATTTGTAGGATTTTTAAGTGGGGATGAATAGTTTATAGATTGAAAACAAACACAGTAGCATAAAAATTTCACTTGTATTTGTTTTTAAATTTTGGTATATATTTTTAAATATTTTATTTTAAAAATCGTATAAAAGTAATAAAGAAATAAAATTTAAAAAATATAATAATCGAACGTATGATTTTGAAATCCATAATTTGAAAACATACTTAACCTTCCTAAAACGTTATTTAAATATTAATACTTCACATTAGATGTATATAAGTGATTAACTGACTCAAATTTGACTACATTATCGTGTAAAATGTGTGTACGAATGCGCGCGCGCGCACACAAACGCTGTAGTGCAAGATTAAATGCATGACTATGTTAAATTACTATAATGCATTTATTTAAGATTTTATTCTTTCTCTGTCTGTTTTCTTTTATTGGAATTCTATATTTTTTGTCTTATATTTTTATATACATATTTTAATTTACTATTTTTATATTTTTTATTTTTTATTTGTTAAGAATATAATTTTTATATTTTAATTTATTTTATTTTTATTAAGATTTGTTAGAATAAACAAAATATTATAATTCTTGAAAAGATTTACGCGTGACCACAGATACATAAATAGCTAAATATGGAATTTGCAGCAGTGGTTGAAGCTGCAAATTCTCCCATCCTTCCATTTCTACATAAAAATTGGATGGTTTGAAACCGATTTGTTTCGTATATTTCTCATCATTGTTTCCAACCAATCTTCTCTTTAAATTCTAAGAAGTGGGAGGGTTTTCCACAATTTTTTACTCCACTCGTCTTTTCCCCTTCCAAGGAAGACCTGATGGGGGTAAGTCTTGAAGCCCATTCCATAAATTCCATGAAGACGAAAATCCTTCATGCAAATTTCCTTGAAAGGGGCTGACTTTCAGTTTCAATTAGGGTTGCATGAAGGCACGATAATTCCAACAATTTATGTACAGTTTTGTGTCTTTTCTATGTTCTTGTATGTGTTAATGAATACAGACAATATTTATGGATGTCATTCATTATTCACTCAAACTTGTGCCGAAAACTCCCAATTCAGTGCTATCTCCACGGTGCTTTTGAAGCTGCCTTTTGTCCTATTTTTTCGTTATTTTGTTTGTTCTTGATGTACGTCAGAAGGATCCTCATCATTTTGCATTTTGCAGACTCATTTGATCTTGTAATAATACAGGAGGAGGTGATGTGATTTTTGCTTCTATTTGCATTGCTTATCATTTGCATTCATTCAGAAACACGCATTAGTCAACGTGCTCTACGACCAAGGGGATGTTGGCTAATGCACATACATGTTTGTTAAATTGCCCCAACGACAATACTGCCTGCATTGTTCACAGCCGCATGTCGAATACATAGTTCAAGAAACTGTGTCTGATGGTACCGTGTTCGTTTTTCCTATGTAGGAAAAAAATTGGATGTCTGTCCCTCAATTCGGAGGGTGGGATGGCAAGACTATGGATGAAACTAACTACTCGGTGGTGTTTTCACAAGCTCGTGCTAATAGGAAGAAGCACAAAAGTGAAGTAATGGCACGCCATAGCCTTGGCAATGAAAGGGAACTCCTCAATCAACCACACAACCACCGTTATGACAACTGCTCTCGTGCTGCTGCTGCTGGTGTGGTAAGAACAGATCATTTTCTCAATCAAGTCTCACATGCCTGCATGCATCATTCATTATCATCTCAATCCACTACTTCGTTTTCATTGCACGAAGAGGATTTGGCATGGTTTTGATCCATATCCCCTTGGTCGAAATTTGGAGCACATGGATCAAACAATGCTAGATCATGTAACCATCATCTTTGCATAGAACTTCTTTTGATTTGGTCTGAATCAGACACTGCGGCAGGACATATAATATCTGATTCTTGCTGCTAATGGTTGTGGTGTCTTTGGGTGTGCAGCACAGGAGAAATGAGGAGAAAATGAAGAAGAGGTTAACATGCTTTAGTTGTTTTAGTGGTATGCCTTGATGCGCAACTTGGTTATACGGCCACGGAAATCATCAACTGTGGATCGGTCATCTACATCTCTCAGTCTATGCGTATGTTGCAGCACATATATGTACAGACACACACATATATGTAGTATGCGTGTGTGTGTATATATATATGTGGATGAGCAAATGAAGCCCTAGTTGTTGCATCTTAGTCATCATTAGTAGCCGCAAGGTAAAAGATTTATTGGATATTCCTAGTATTTTTGTTTTGCCAAATTGTTAATGTTGTATCATTGCATTTTTCCCCCGATGAGGTTAATTTATCCTATTTTATTTTAGAATGTGGGAGACCCATGTAGAAACCTTTTACTTAATCACTAAATTTAATTACCGAAATAATTTTATCTCTTACTTAAATTACTCATGAAGAGAGAGGGAGAGATGAATTTCCACTACTACCTCTTTCTCTCCATTTTTTTACTTTTTATTTTGTATATTCTCTTTCAAAATTTCTCTCTATTTAAATTTTTTCCACCTTTCTTCATTTTATTTTTTCTTTAAAAATGCATAATGTAAAATTATACAATTAATCCTTATATAAATTCTTTTATTTTTTTTCTCTTTTCTTTCAACTTCTTATTTTTACTTGTATTTTCTTTTAATTTTTCTCTTTTTAAGAATTTTGATCTTTATTTATTTTCTTTGTTAATATATTTTTTATGTTTTTGTTTTGGATAATTTTATTTTTGTTATTTAAAATAAAAAATTATAATTTATAAATAAATTTGTACATTTATAAAACGTGAGTATTTACTAGTACAAATATATATATACACACACACACACACACACTAATTTATTTCAAATAATGCTTTTATAGTTGAACAGATACCTGATATTGCAATTTCAACAGATGAAGAAATCAAAGTTAAGAAATTTTATATGTATACGATTGTTACTTTTTCTTTTTTGCATGTATGAATCTGCTTCGACCTGAGATTTAATTCAAAGGGCCGCGCACTAGAATTAGGGAAATTTTTTTGCGTACTAGGTGAGAAAAGGCCCACTTGTTGGATTCAGTCGCATACAAAAATGAGTGGACAACATATATGAATATGATCTGTTAACCAAAATTGAGCAGCCCACTAGTACACTGATGATTTGTGGAAACATTGATTGTGTTTACGGAGGATTTACATACAAATTCACTGAATCCATAAAGAAGTTGGGAAATATTTTTTAACACGATTTTATCGTGCAGGGGTGTGTGGATGAATATATAGATAAATAGATGGATCAGAAATTGCATTTTTTTTATCAAAGCATACTCACCATTACCCTGTAGGACAACAAAAACAAACCAACCCAAAAACCAAAAAGAATAAGAACTAGTATAAATCAATAGAAGCACAACTTGAAATTGGAGTCGAACTGAATCAATTTGAGTTGAAGTCGAACATTTGAGTTCAAATTTGAGTTCGGGTCGGTCTTAAGTTTAATAAATTAAAGAAAAAGATAGCATCCTAAAGTCAAAACTCGTGACCTGAAGTGAATTCTATATTGTTCCTACTTCTAAACTAAATGTTACTTTAAATTATTTTTAAATATTTAACTGTAAAAGAGAATAGAGAAAAATTCAAAACTCGCAACACCCAGTATTTAAATATGTGACATCTTCCATTGCTGAAGACAACTTTATGCCCCATGCTGAAGCTCAACTTGTACCATAAACCATGGTCAAGCTCAACAAGCTTGAATTGAGTTTTGACCAAGTTGCTTAACTAAGTCAAATTGAACAATTTAAACTCTAATAGCATAAAAAGTGAAAACTCTCACCAAAATTTAATCAGGTAAAGAGAAGTCCTACAGGGACGACCTGAGAACACACGAATTTTCGCACCAATTCTCTAAAACAATTATATTCGTGTGATCTCTGGGCGTCCCTATTGGACATCTTCACCAATTTCTGAAATTGATCTCTCCTAAGCTTCTGTGGCTACATGAACGATGATTCACATTATATATAAAAAGCAGGAAAAACTTAGGTTTTATTGTAGTACAACTTAGTACTTTGGTGATGCGTGCGTAGTATGTTTGGTATATGTACTTGGCTAGTACGTCCTTTGTACTCGCCGGGAGACGTCTTGTACTACCTTGTCACCAAAAAAAAGAAAAAACATTTTCCTTTCCAGAAGCCATAAACAGTTCAGGCCCATGGGCCTGGATTCCTCCAGTCCCATCTATAACACTGTGTTTGGTTTTAGAATTTTAGGAAGGAAAGAAAATTGGAGAAATCCAAAATTCCATGCGTTGTTTGGCAGAATGATTTTTATTAAAAAAAGAAAAAAATGATATAGAAAATCCAAAATTTATAAGTTTTTTATTATTGAAGAGAAATCATTTGAGGATAAATGAGAAAAATAGAAATTATGAAGATTTTTGAAGAATAAAAGATGATTAAAATAATTTTCTTTTTATTTTCAACACCATTTTGTTAAGAAAATAATTTTACTTCACTTGCATTAGATTTTTCTTTACCAACCAAATAACAAAAATTGTTTCTCTACTAATTTTTTTTCTTTCTCCTTGCAAAATCCTTGAACCGAGCATAGTATAAATTGGTGTCCAATGGCATTGTGGCACAACTTTGTCATTATTAAATTGAAGAAATATTATAAATGCAAATTTATTAGGTGTAACCAGAGTAACTCTAAACTCTTAATAATATAGTATAGAAAAAAATAATTATTATTATAATTCGTTCATTTGTTTGTTTATTGTTATTGTTATTGTTATTATTGTTGTTACTGCAACTATATAGGAATGGGAATATATAAAGGACCATTTCTTGTGATTTTGGGTGAAGAGGTTACAATGATAAAATCTACACTATAGTTGTACTACTGTGTGATCAGTTTAAATTTATGAGGTCTTGAAATTTTTTATTGTGGTGATTTCAAACTTAAAGTTCCAAGTTCATACAAAGAAATTTTCTTTGATTTTTTTTCTTTATTTGCTACGGCTTGTCACAATATTTTCTTTTTTTTAAACACATATTTACTTAGGCATTAAGATTTAAACACACATCATGTACTTATTTTTAAAAATTTGTCAAACCATAGCAGTAGGCTTGAGTTTGGAATGAGTTACTTAACTTGACTTGATGAAAACTCGACTTAAACTTAATCTTGAATAAGTTTGAGTCGAGTTCAAGTAGCTCAACTCATTTATATGAGCCAAACTTGAACATATCTTGTGCGGGTTCTCAATACTCATTGACATACTCAAGTACAATTTTTTTGTTTTCAATTCTTTCTTTCCTTTTCATAATTAAAAGTTGAAAAATAATAAAATTATTGTTTGGCTTTAATGGTAAATGTCTTTTTATATAAGTGGAAGGTCACAGAGTTGAATTTGACTAGTAATAATTTGGTGCTTAGCTCAAATTCAAACTCCTCGATGTGATTTTGAATCAATTGGAGACATTATAAAATTAGGCCATAATGATGTTATTATGTCTTAGTATTTTTAGAGGGGGCAATCTACAAATTTGGCTTCTAAAGTGGACTTAATTTATGAGGAAAGTAGATTTAATGAATGAAAGAAGCTAAAAGATGGAATTGTGACTTCAATTTGGACTTCAAGTGGCCTAAGAATGCTTGAAAGGTGCTGGAATTAAGATCTGGAATATGTTAAATCGATCTCAAGGCGTTCCTATCAACATTGAAGGGCTTCAAGCAGTTTGGATTTGCAACTAGACCAAAGGCCTGATCGCTTGCACCACGTCAGATCAACCTGGCACGGCAGACGACATTCTAGAGTTACAAACACGAGGGACATGATCGATCACGATGACATATGATAGCAAAAGTAATACCATAGCTAAGATGATCGCACGACGTTCAGATCGCAACGAATCAAGTTAGGCGAGTCATGCTTGATTGCCCTTCAAGCTAGATCTAAAGGTGTCAATTTCTAATCCGACGTGAATTCAACCAGAAATTAGTAGGTTTGGCCTAAGGTTTCACATGTTTGAGTAAAAATTGAGTCAACTTGCGAATTTAAAAAGATAAATAAATTAATTTTGAATTACCTAACGCGTTACTTGCAAACTTGCAAATACATAAATATATTTTAAATAATTTAATAAATATTTATATTAATATAAAAACTAATTAAATAAACTTAAATGACAAAATTATAAACATTTAAAACATCAAGTTTTAATTTTAATTAAAGAAAAAATAATTTTTTTAATTGGGAGGTTAGATTCAGGTAACTTAAGAAATTTGTGGATTAATCGAATTCAATTTAGATCAACGAGTTAGGTATAATACTCAAATTTCAATCAAATTCATCAACCCAGTCTATTATCACTCTTAGTTGAATTGATCGCAATGAGTGGAAAATGCAAATTTGGGCTCCATTTTGACATTTTTGAACATTGTAAGCCCATTTGGGAGGCCTAGTTTGGTTCATCAGACTTTTGAAATCCTAAGAACATTTTGTACTCTATAAATACCCTCTCTTGTATTTGTAAGAATAATGGAATAATGTAACATTGAAAACCAATACTGAATGAAGAAACGTTCTTCTTTTTCTCTCCATATTTTGTGTTTGAGTGTGTGGAATGATTTTAATACCCAAGTTTAAGTATCAAATTAAATCATTTAACTTACTTTCAGTGGTACGTGGTTAACAACTCCACAGTATGGTTGTTTTAGTTTTTTGGTTATCAAATTTCAATTTGTTACGAGAATTTATCACATGTGAGTAATTCCTTTTGTTTATCCCCTTTATTTTTACCACCATTTTCTCATTCTTCCAATCAATTTTAGATTTTTTGCTTTCATGTGTTCACGTCACTCCTAATTTTTCTATTAAGTTATTCAAGTTTGAGTTTGATTTGACTACACTCCTAATGCAACGATGACCCAAGTGAAGAAACTTCATTATTACTTAAGTAATGATTTACTTATGGACTAAGTTGCAATAATAGCAAACACAATATTTGATTTTCTATTTTTATTGGTTTTATCCCATCAAAATAAAATGCGTCAACCATAGTAACTTTAAAAAAAATATTTTTTCTTCTTATCTCTTATCTTTAAACTATTCTTAAATTTTCACACTTGAAATTAAAATTAGAGATGTATATGGTTGGGTTTGATTAGTTTAACCATAAAATTATATCCAATCCAATATAGGTAAATTCACAAAAATTTAAATTGCAATAGATTAAAAATATTCTTAAACCGAACAATTTGAGTCGGTTAATTTATTCTCATTAGATGGATAGGTTTGTGTCTTTTTACGAGTTGCAAATGCGCACACACGCACACACTATTTTGAAGTGAATTTAGAGTCGAAACATTTTAATAGTTTAAAATTTTTTAAATTCTTATTGGTTGATATATTGTGTAAGAAAGCAATAATTAAATAAAACAAATATTCATTTTTATTTGTCTTGCTTCAAGTTAGGATCTCTCTTGTTATCGAATTCATAGTTACTAGTTTTCAATCATTTATTATTAGATTCTATTAGGATATTTATGTCATAATTAAAAAATAAACAATTTATTCGTAATCATAATTTTAAAAAAATAGACAATCAAAGATAAAGAACGTGAAAAAAATATTACCAAACAGAAAAAATTTTGTTATAAAATAATTATGTTGAAATAAAAAAGTGCCGTTCTTCTTCTTTTTTTTTTTGTAAAAAATATGCATTAGCACACGTGCACTCATGTGAGTGTAATGTGGATGTAGATATCTTGCCCTCTCCCCTTTAGTGCCACTCTTGCTCCTGGTTGGGTACGCGTTTTAGGAGACGTCTGCGACTGAAGGTTGGATTAAGAATTTTTTGAGTTACATTCGTCTTCAAATCCAAACACATTTTTCAATATTTATAAGATGTCATTACGTATTAAAATATTACATTGCTGATTCAGTAGGATTAACAACCTTATGTACACCCCTACTTAAACATACAGTCTTCATACCTCAATAAAATTGGCTTCCAAATAAATATTCGTTTACTCAATTTAAACCGTTCAAAAATATATATATACATTGAACTTAAACAATGGATTGTAATGAAGTTACATCCATTATTGTGTGGACACAAAGTATAGGTGTGAAAAGTTGTCATTCCCTAAACTCCATCTGTGAGTCTATTGGCACGACAGAAATGTGCGAAGTTAAACTCCATCTGTGAGTCTATTGGCATGACAGAAATGTGCGAAGTTGATGTGATTTTGTTGCTGCCTAGCAAAAGATGACACGCAGCAGACGATGTGTCAAGTGACCATAGGGATTGGGAACTGGACTTCAAATCGTGTGGCCCACAAATATTTTGCATTTAATGAAAAAGAATATTAACAATATAAATTTATGGGTGCCCATTAAGTATACTTTTATTTGTTCAATGATTGATGGAGAAACATGTATGCTAAAAATTATCAACAGAAGCGAAAGGGAAAATGGGGACTTGCTCATAAGATGTTGTGTCGAACGAGCAAACGAATCCAGTGGTTCTTGGGTGGATAAGATTGCGAAGTGTTTCCATTGGTCACATAATTTTGTCTTCTTGAGATGAAACGTTTGGAGATGCATTGAATGTAAGCATCATTTGGCATTTATAATTATTAAATTCGGGGTGTGTTTGTGAGGATTTTTTTATAGACGGTAATGGGATTTTGTGTAAAAATTATTTGGATGATTCTATGTACTCCATCGAGGACTTACTCACTTCGAGCAGTTGAGCTTGATCCTACTAATTAATTATTCACTTAGAAAAATAAAAATCTACGATGAAAACATAGATTCGATGCTAAATTATCAAAATTTTGGATCAGCCAACCAATTGTGATGGAACAATCTTAATTAGGTGGCTTATTTGATATCTTATCTAAAAGACATTTTTGTCCCTCAAAATTATTATTCTAATATTTTTATAATACTTAAAATTAAGTATAATTTTGTGATTATAATAAGTTTAGAAAAGAACAAATATAATGGACAATAATGTAATTTTGTTGAATAAATATCAAATGAAATTATATAATATGTATTATGACATTGATTTATGAAGAGATGAAAGTAATAAATAAAAGATGTATTGATTTAGAAAAA
This sequence comes from Avicennia marina, assembly GCA_019155195.1. Taxonomy (NCBI): domain Eukaryota; kingdom Viridiplantae; phylum Streptophyta; class Magnoliopsida; order Lamiales; family Acanthaceae; genus Avicennia; species Avicennia marina. The sequence goes on from CM032753.1 coordinate 14,060,761, forward strand.
CAAGTCATATTAAATAATGTAAATTAGTAAATATTCATCAAATTGTTCTATGATTAATTTATCACCTTTAATCACAGGATAAAATTAATCATAAGACAATTTAAATATCAAATGATTAATTGTCTTATGTTGAATTATTTGAGTTATTTTGAATGATTATTTTATTATATTTTTATATAGGATTAATTATTCATTATTTTAGTTATTTTATACTGAATTTGTCTTTAACAAGGGTTTTAATTGACTATAAAAGTATGTGATTAAATTTGATGAAATAATTTATCCAACCTAATTATATAAAGACATATTTACTTTTAAGGATATGATTGAAGCTTACTGAAATTAATTTGAAAGATTATTAAATTATATTTGATGTATGGAATTAATTATTCTTTATTTCAATAATTTATATTGAACTTGTTGATTTTATTTTTTATGAAGAGTATGTGATTAGGTTTAATAAAGTAATTTATCCAAACTAATCATTCTAAGTAAAGGTAGCCTAAAGTGAGCATGGCCAAAAAATAATCATTATAACTTTAATCCTACGAAATGAACATTCTCCAAGTATTTTATTTTATATGTTTTTCTTCCTCAATATGCATTGATTTCTAACCATATTTTCAAAGACTTGCCTATTTTTATTCTAAAAATACTATTATTTACATCAAGTGTGGAAATAGTATTCAAAACATATGTTTTTAATTTTTGAATTAAAATATATTTAATCAAACATTGCAACAACTTGTAATATATTTTTTCATTTTTTTTTTAAGATATATGATCGAAAAATACATCAAGTGTTATAATCATACCATAAGACATGTTTGTTTATGCAATCAATGTACCAAGTAGGAAAAAACCACCTTAAGCATGAAGCCACGAACATTTAACATCACGCTTACGCCTGCATACATAAAACACAAATTCGTAACTTAATTAATCATGAAAGCTATTTAACTAAATCTCGTCGGCCATTTATTATACATGTTAATGGTCCAAATGTCATGCTTTGTTTGTTGGGGGAAAAATTAATCGGAATATGCAAAATAAAATATTGCGAGAATTGTTAACTTTTTTTTGTTTGATTTATTAGGAAACATTTTGTAAACAGTAACATTGTGTTGAGTTTTCTCCGAAGCCACGTTTCAAATCCATGACTACCAATAATCATAATTCTAAGCCATGATATTTATATTATAATTAGTGAGGTACTAATAATGTATCAAGTGTATCTTTTTTCAGTCAATATATTTGAAACTTCGATAATATAAGGTAATTAATTTCAAGTCGTCAAAATTGCACTTCTTGTGCATATGAATTATCTTATATTATGTAAATTTTATTAACAACAGTTGCAAAATTATTATATTTTTGCAATAGTAACAAAATTATTTGAAGTTAAATGTACATGAAATTAAAAAAATAATAATATGTGAAAATTTAAAGGAAAGAAAAAAAATGAAAGACGGGTACAAATAAAATTCATTAAAATAGAGAAAAAGATTTAAAAATAATATATGATGAAAATATAAAAACAAATTTAGATTAGATATATAAATAATTTGATTTTTGTTGTATAGTAAATTGATTGCTGTTAAATAGATTTGTTTCTATCCGGACTACAAGTGTATGGCCTCCACTATTGGATCAAAAGCAAAAGTGCCAACATACAAACCACGATATACATAAAAGGGCATTGGTAACAAAATAAAACTTATTAAAAGTGACAGAGGGCAATAAAGATTCAAGAGTGGACCAATAATTTTTGTTAACATTAATCATTGTTTATTTTTTACTAGTAAAAATCCAAATTCTAAAAATAAAAAATGAATTCGCATCTTCTTTATATTAATTTTTTGAGGTTGTCTTATTTAAATCTAAACCCATTATCAATCAAGATTCAACAAAACTTTTAATTTTATGTGAATTAGAAATAATTTTTGAAATAATATCATCCCAATTTATTATATAGAAAAAATATTATTATTTGTTGCCAACCAGATCATTATTGAAGTACAATTATCTGTCACTCTTGCTAACGTGACGGTATTTAGGAGAACCTCCACTTTCACAAAATTTGTCTAATATGAATCATCCCAATTACCGTCACATTAATTTAATCTACATGCCTAATATAATTTATTAACATATACTTTTAACTAATATTGATGACGTATATCGGTAAAAACAATAATTTTACTCCATTTGAACTCAAAAGGAAGTACGATGCAAAAAAAAAAAAAATGTAATTATGTACAAAATTTCAAAGCCCAGTTTACATAAAAATACCTGTGAGTATATTCTTTTTATTATTTATTATTTATATATGGTCTATTGAACTCAAAACCATTGCTTCTACAGTGTGAAATGTTGACAAGTATCATTTTCATTCATTTTTCATTAAGTGCCTTCTTTCACACTCGCTCTTTTTATTTTTATCTTTTGACCTTTTGTTTTCTTTTAATATTCTGTATTTTTCTCCGCTTTTCATTATTTTTCAATTTATCTATGTGTTTGCTTATTTTTGTTGTTTCATTTTTAACCAACTTATTAAAATTACTTTTTTTTTTATTTTTTAATATTTAGATTCTTTCTTAATTTTATCTTTTATTTTTCTCTAATTCTCATGGACTTTTATTCTCTCTCTCTCTCTCTCTCTCTCTCTCTCTATATATATATATATATTTAATAAAAGACTAATTTTTAATTTTATTCAGATTTAATGGTTGATAAACAATAAATTTTAAAATATTAAAAATAATTTGAAGAAGTGGATAAAATTGCAAAAAACATAAAACAGGAGAAAAAGAAAATAGAGTGGAAGCGAATAAAAATAAAAAGAAGAAAAGGGAACAAAATAAATGATCACACTGCTTTAATTAGATATGAAAATATTTGTATATATAGGTTAATAAAAGTCTTAGAAAAGAAGAGAAAACATGAAAGGGAGAAATGAGAAATAACCTAAACTCTTAAAAATAAGAAATAATTTGAAAAGGTTGACAAAAATGGAAAAACTAAACGGTAAATTAAAAATTAATTTAAAAAAGTGAAGAAAATAGAGAAATATAAAAAAAAAAAAGAAAAAGAATGGAAAACAAAAAGAACAAAAGTAAAAGAAAATGAGGGAAAAGAAGATATCAACAAATGAGAAAAGGATGGTGAGGACATTTGTTAGCTTTTTGCAAGAGCGACACCCTTCAATGTAGCTTCTATATTTATTAAAAGTTGCATGCTTTTAAGTCCGATATTTATTTATTGTCCATCTTTAAATTACTTCTATATTAAATATAACACTCATGTAATAATTACTTTTTTTTATTGTCACCAGTATTAATTGACCAAAATTTCTTATTCCAATAACCTAATTTATTCCCCCTTTTTTCTTTAATTTCTCAATTCACAATTCTTGTTATTTTATCTCACATCTTTCGCCACTCATTAATTTCTTTCATTTTACATCTCGTTTTTATATTTTTTCTCTTCTATATTTTCTTTCCACGGCTTTTTTGTTTGTTTGTTTTGTCTTTTATACTTTTGTATTTTTCAGCATGTCATTTTTATTATACATAGCTACTAAAATTACATGATATACAAAACGTTTTGTAGACATACACATATTGCTAAACTTGGTTGTTGTCTACCTATATTAAGTATTAGGGGTGTGACTCAACCGAGTTGCTCGACTTGACTCGGTCGAGCAACTCGGTCAAAGTTCGACTCGATATACTTATAAAGTCGAGTTTAAGTATTTCAAAAAAATATTCGAGCTCGATTTTTTTTTTTTAATTTTTTAAAACATAATTTAATATTTAACTCGAACTCAAACTCAAGCTCGACTCGATAAGCTCGAGCTCTAAACCCAGCGAGCTCGAGCTCGAGTTGTAAAATTTTATTCGATCTCGTAAAAAATCGACTCGAGTCGAGCTCGAGTAGCCTCGACTCGATTTCAACCTTATTAAGTATATATTAAAAATCTTAAGAAATTAGACTTACTAAACTACTGTTTATTGCTTATACATTATTATCTTTTCACTTTACTTTCTTAATTTTTACTTATTTCATTTACTTTTTAAAATTTTAATTTATTATATCTTAAAAAATGTTCTTTTATCATTTTATGAATTTTATAAATAATGAAAACTTATATTCAAAAAATATTATTTTATCTGCACGTAAAAACTATTGAGCATCTTTTAATTTTAATTTATTATACGTTCCTTTTTTTGAAAAAGTTTCTCGTAATTTTAATTTATTATTATTTTATTTGTAATTAATTTTTATATTAGCAATGATGTCAAGTACTATTTATTTATCTATTTTATTATTCATGTATGAGACAGTGTATTTTACGATTGACATATGCTTCGTTCGAATGATAAAGTGACAAGTTATTATTTTCGATTAATTAAATATCATTTTTAAATAGTTAAAATTCTTAATGTGATAAAGTTGCAGTATAAAACTAAATAAGATGAATAATTCTACTAAAGTTAGGTTAAAATAATCTTATAGTTTATTAATGTATCATTTTAAAAAACTATTTTAACTTCATATTATAAATTAAATTATTTACCGTATTAAAATGATAAAAAAATAATTATACTTACTTTTAACAGTAATTTTTTTATCTTTTAAAATAATTCCTCATGTTACAATTTCATACAACAAAATTAAGAAAGAGGAATAGGTTCTGTTTGGAAGTAGTGTTTTGGTAGAAACAAATTGTGTTAAAATAAGTAATATATAAGTATGTTTAAAAGAAAGATTTTATTGTGATTATTAATATTATTTATTTAAATTTATTTATTATAATAATAATTAAATACTGTGACAGTACTGCAATTGATGATTAATCTATAAGTATAAATATATATAAATGTGAGTATATATATAAATAATTAATTTAATTTATAAATAGTTGTTATAATTAAAAAATAAATAATTAATTATATAAATAAGAAGAGAAAAATTTTTAATTTTAATTTTAGTAAAAATTTTATGAAATAAAATAGTGGAGTTCAAAATTAGCCAACAGATATGGCCATCAAAATTGTATACGACTTGTCCGACGACGTAACAATTTCGCCTTCACAAATTTCAATAAATGACATTATTACAGCCACATGATCGACAAAAATAGCGTTGACGCAGCAGGTGGTGCCGAGACTTAAATATAGTGGATGATGAAGCCATTAAGGTGGGCTCCCAGGCCCCAGCCCATAAGAGACGGCGGAGGCGGTGGCCGCCACCACCAGTACCGCACGCTTTTCTCAGCAGCCAACATTCGTGCCTGCAACATGCCTCGTGTGTTAAAGTGCTGATCCAACATTAAAAAGAGTAGCCACCGTAGGCCCACCAGCTTACACAACAGCTGCTTGATCCATAGCATGACAAATTTAATAACAATCTTAATATTTTTATGTGACGATATAATATTCAGAATTGGTTGGCTTCAAACTTCATTAGAGTTTCCCTATCGTATGCTTCCAATTAAGGGCTAAGTAAATGTTCTGCTTTTCTTGGAAATGCCCATCCACATTGAGACACCTTTTTGGCGAGTACATTGTGGCCATTATTGGAGATGTCTCTATAATTTCTTTATTCATGGATTGAATTTAAAATATTTTCAGCAAATATTTCAAGAATACGTATAGAAGAAACGAACTAACTTTAGAGTCTATCTACTTAATGGGTTGTGTTGGTATCCTCTCAACGGAACTTTATGTAAATCTTCGTAATAAAAACGAACCCTATTTTATCTTTTTTGGAGCCACAAGGCTTCTTTGTTATGACGGAATTATAATTAAACAAAGCTTCTTATTAATGGATACCGTTAAGTAATCTGATTACCATACCTTGTCTTCGACACTATGAACATCCCATTTAACGGGCACACGCACTCTACTCCCGACTTGCTGAGAGGAATGGCCAAAATCCTTTGCTTTGGAGTCCAAAAAAAGAAGACTTACAAGCAATCGAGATGAAGAAGAAAACGAAGCAATATTTTGGTTCCATTCTGCGGGCTTTTCTTGGTTTTTACTTTTGGCATTCAAAATTTCTGCTGACAAAGAGAGGGTATTTAACAGAAAGGAGGAGGCCTTTCTGAGAGTGGAGAGGTTTTTGAAGAAACAAGTTTCCTCTGTCTTCCTTCATTGTACTCCTTTTTTTTAACTCTCAGCCTACACAGAGATTCCCTCTGTTTCCTTGAAAAAGCATTTTGAAATTTATTTGTTTTGTGGATATTTGCTTCAAGATAATTACTTTTCGTTAGTTGATCTTAGCAATGGATTAATTTCCACGAACTTGTGCCAGAAAGGAGGTTCCTTTATCCCTGGATCCTGCTTTCTGCTTTATTACCATCGCCCATTCTGAAGTTTGAAACGTTCTTGGTAAATCTGTCTTATCACCCAACCTGCTGCATAGCTTTTACATCTTTCGTTCTTCACTAATTTTCTTCTCGATTAGACACCATTTCCTTGTTTTCAGGAATCTTGCTACGTGTTTACAGATAATCATACTTTAAAGCATTTAGACGAGGCCCACAGTTTGGGTTTGGTGGGCTTCGTCATAGCCAATTAAAGTGTTCTGAAAAGATTTGGGAGACCTCTTATCCTCGTATTTTTACCTGGGGTTGCAGCAGAGAGAACACAGGAGTTTTTAGTATTTACCGGCATTTATTAGGCGCATTAGCACTTCCCATGTTGGTCGCCTAACTATTTAGACCATCCCCTCTGTTCCTCTATCTCCCATTATATATATGTTCTTGTGCCTAACTATAGTCCTCCGCCTCCTGTCAAATGATTTTCTTCTTCATCACTTGTTCCCTCTCCTTCATCCTTTTCCACAAGTCTCTTGCCCTCAAGGCACTCCCCCCTTGGGCTTTTGAGATGAGATTGCTTTCTTTCTGGTTTTTGAAAGATTTTTCCATTTTCCCCATCACCAAGTCCATAAGAAACAGTCTCCTAGGCATAACTTCCTTATTTTTCACTTCAAGAATGTCACCCAGGAAGAAGAGTCTTGTAGCTTCCAAAGTGGAAAGTGTTGAGATGACACCAGAGATGTCTGTGCTTGATTTGCCTGACCTTGTATTGGATTGCATTCTGGAGAAGCTTCCACCAGATGGGCTTTGTAGGATGGCTTGTGTGTGCACCTCTTTGAGAGATATGTGCACGAGTGATCACCTTTGGGAAAGGCATATGAAGACCAAATGGGGTAGGATTGTTGGCGCCGCTGCATATAGGGAATGGCAGTGTCATATTGCCTCAAGAAAGGGTTCGATCTTTTGTAATCAAGGCAAGGAAAAGGGAACGATGGGCTATCTCATTCACCTATGGCTCCTTGCATTGATTAGATCCAGTTTCAGAAATATCAGTCACAAGAAGAGCTTTCCTCCAGTTGATTCAATAATGTCTTGGTATCTTGCTCTTGAGTCTGGCAAATTCTGGTTCCCTGCCCAGGTTTACAACCGTGAGGTATGGACTAATTGGTTTCAAGTTTCAATGCTTCTATAAATTCTTGAATTACATGCCCTTCCAGAGAGAACTTCGTGGTTGTACTTAAGTGTGTTTTGTGCCTTCGGTGCAGAATGGTCATGTTGGATTTATGTTGTCATGCTACGATGCTGAACTGAGCTACGATCAGCAAACTGACACTTTTCGGGCCAGGTGATTTAGGATATGCTTTCATTTTTAGCTCTGAAACTATCTTGGCACGGACAGCAATTTCAGGGACTTATCTTGTCGGTGATGCATTAATTTCATAAGCAGATATCCATCATACGGAAGAAGGGCAAGTGCAATAGAGATTGGTGTGACATGGGATAGACTTAGAGCTCCCCCTATTGATGCTTGTCCGCTTGATCTTCACATCTCTGATTGCTTGGATGAGTTGCATCCAGGAGATCAGATTGAAATCCAATGGAGACGAAATAAAGAATTTCCATATGGTATTATTCAAACTATGCCTGAAAGGCTCAAATGTTCTCTTAACTTTTTGGCTGTCGTATGTTATAACGTCAACCGCATATATGAAATAAGTAGTTGTGGGATTTATTGCTAATGCGTGAATTCAAATATATTCAACATCTACAGAAATGGCCTTGGGTGCCTTTTCCCTTGCCTTGATATGGGGTGATAGGTGGTGGCTTTAGATTTGTCTGGTATGGATGATATGTTGTTAATGCTAAGAATTTTTCACAAAAGAAAGATTGTTGTTTCCTTGAAGTTGAGAACAAATTTTCTTCACAGGGAAAGTGCAAACACATTCAGTCGGCCTTAATTGACTTCTTTCCGAGGATCCCACCTGTGCTATTATTTTAAATAAAATATTGGGACGTCATCAAAACGTTTGTGAGAGCAATAATGGGTGTTTAGAATTAGTTTTGTTGTCTCCGAGTGGAAGGTGGCCAGTCATTCTTGTTTGGTAGAAAGACTTGTCAGCTATTGCCAATAATTTTGAAACGTAACTCAATTGACTTGGCTCTCCTGAGATACGATCATATCCTTATGTGCCAAAATATTGATTAAAAGTGTTATTGCATAAACGTACAGGCTGGTGGTATGGCGTTGTGGGCCACTTGGAAACATGCGACAGGAATTTCGGTTACTGCCGATGTCATCTCAGCGGTGAGTTGCTTCCATGTTTCCCTTAGAAGCTACATAAAAATTGCCATTTCATGCTATACATATGCTTCATGGCGATGTGGTAGACCTGAGCAAAACCAAACACAATTGACAGATGAGAATGGGGGAAGGGATGTGAATATTGTTTGCAAGAACTTGACATGGCACGTTTGTAGTGAAGCATCTGCATCACTACATTGTATACCTGATTTGTTCGTAGGCCCTCTCTTGACTCCATTCTTTCTGAATGTGGGTCTGCCCCTTTTTCTCAGAATGACCCCTCTTCAGCGTGTTATGTTCTCTGACAACACGTGGCACAAGTGCTGTCTCCGTGGGACATTTATGGCCGCCAAGCTGAAAGAAACCCACTTTCCTTGTGGAGATGGAATGATTCTGCTTCTTGCACTACTAATTTTGCGTTCCGGTTCATCATTTTAGTACGTGTCGATTTGCCGACCGTGGCATTGCTTTGCTGCTACTTTAATTGGCCGCCGTCAATCATTGTCCTTCCATTTCCTGTGCATTTTTCAGGACGACTGTTATTGGTCAACGCCTTGTTCATCTAGATTCCTTGATGCCTCCTTTTTCACTTTGCACACCCGAGTGGAAGTGTTCTTGATTTGAAATAAATGGTTTTAACTTTTCTTCATGCAACAGTGAAAGCCCTTTCATTATGTATTTTTAGCGCTTAACCGAGTCGTTTAAGGTTCGACGCCATGGTCTGGAAAACATAGAATTAACTTCTTGTAAAAATTGACGGCCTTTGCATCCAACACTGATGGTAGCAATTTCATTTTGGTTATTTTATATCGGCAGGCACTCTGGTGCTGGAGTTTAACCAGTACACGCGAGGTTCCCGGTGGAGAACAACCACTGTTAATAGGAAAGACCATAGGGAAGAGGGACATGAGGCTGATGGATTTTATGGAGGCATTCGAAAACTGTGTGGCACTGAAGAGATTTCGAGGTGGGAAAAGCTCTGGCCAGCTCGGGTACTGGAGTAGGTCGCGCGTATCTTTTGTTTATAATTTGATTAGCAGCTGATTCAAGAATGGCCATCATTCTCTACCATAGAGGGGAAAGATCAACGGCGTGATGTCTTTTGGAAGCCCAGGCTTCGTGTTGCAGGTTACAAGCAAAAAGACTGGATTCTGTTGTCTTCCTGAGGAAACCATTTCTTGCAGCAGCTTTGAAATCTGTTGATAATGTTGTAGCGCTTTGTATATTACCTGCAATTGAATTCTGAGCAGATGTTGAGAAGATAAACCATGTATTGCGACATTTATTAGCCTGTCAGGTTGTGTTAGGATTTCTTGTATGCAACAGCAGCTACGTCCAGGGTATATTCCTTGGATAAACCCACGGGTTGCATTGACTGCGAACAGGTCTGCTTTAAGTTCACATAGAAAAATCACAGATATTTGAAAACTCCATTGCTTGGATATGGTTTTCTTTTGAGGAAAATGTGATGCCGCCAGACTTCACTACCAAATTCTTCACCTTAATGTCCCACAAACGTTTCCATAATTCCAGATATTTTCTTTGCACCGGCCAAACCTTTTTAAAATTGTTAATATCTATCTGTAAAATATATATACTCATATTTTATAATAATCATTATCTCTATAAACTATTACATTATTCAATTATTATTATATAATTTATATATATATTTAAATAAATTATAATATTTTATACTATTAAAATATTTTTAAAAAAATATATTATTCATTTTATCCCGCCTAACAAAAAGAACACTCTCTTTCCCTAATTTATCAATTTTCTTTTGGAAATTATCAAAAACGGATATCCCCGTTTATACTCAAAAATTCACCAATTTCACTCTGTCCGAATGGAAACTCCCTCCTTGTCCCCTCCTCAGCCTAGGATTGGGCACCCCTTCCGTTTGGTGACTTCGGTACGATCCCTTGAATTCCAGTGGTCCGCTGTGGCTTGGCTTTGGAACTTGCGTCTGCTTCGTTGGGCGATTTCCTCTGTAAAGATCTACACTGCTATAAATGGAGCACTTTCAACGTGAATCCCATATTAGTCATTAATTGGCGAACCCTTATTATTAATGCAACAATTGAAGAGTGGATTCCAGTTCCGAGGAATTTATTGCTTATAATTTATTTGTAATGGCCTTTCGATTCAAGCATTTGAATCATTAAAGCATTGCAGCAACCTCATTCCTTCCAAAACGTCAACGTTTCATGTCCGCTACTATCTCCTCCTCCGCCCCATGTACGACCTCGCCTGACTTGGAAAATTTGGCAAGCTAAGAACCCTCAACCCATACCCACTGGCAGAAGAAGGGGAAGCGCAGGGAATAAAAAAGTGAGTTTAGATGGCCACACTAACTGAAATGAAAATGATAGGGTTCCCTCTCTTGCCCTTCGCCGGATAATGGCAGAAATCTCGTTTCCGACGACGGGATTCGTGTTGTATCGTCGGGTCGAACCGGTTATTTCAGAAGCCTTGTCGGTTTCAAAGCTGGTTAATTCTGCTCAGGTATAATTTGGTTAGCTGTTGCTAGCGTGCTTGTGGACCTGAGTCTTGGCAATCCATTCTTGGCTGGGATTTGTTTCACGTGAAAGTAAATGGAAGTTTTGATGTCGAAGCAGCAGACCATGAGTTGTCGTAAGTGGCGAAAAGCCAACCAAATCTGGCAGGTTAACAACGAAATTTTTTTTCTGTAAGTATTGTCTTCTTGTTCTGAAGTACTGGTAGATGATAGGACCGTCGCATTCACATCTTTATCAGGCATCAAAATGCATGAAGGGTGCCCTAAACTATCATCAGGAAGCCAAGGGCTATTTAGCTATTTGATACATAACGATGAATATTTTTCTGAACGTCCGGTGTTCTTATTTTAAGCTGACAGTAGATGACAGAAATTTCACGCACGTTTTGTTGGGCATCGTAATTTATGAAGTGGGTCCTGAGCTGTCATCGTAAAGCCAAGGGGTTTTAGTTATTTGATACGACTATTTTGTCATCTTTTCTCGTCTCCCATGTAATCTGTACTTGATTCTCCTCACCTGTAATCACTCGTTGCAAAAAGAGTATGGAAACGCTTAGATGTGAAATCAATCGTTCATCTGCTTCTAAATGTCGATGCTCGAAACAACATACTATCGTTTCTTCACTTCTTCGAGATTTTTCCTTTTATCTTCTCATGCCAGTACTTGGAGCGTTAAATGATTCTGATAATTGTTGTGGTGTCTTGACATCAGCGAGAACTTTGCCACCACTAAAAGTTGTTTTTTACTTGAAAACGTGGGTTCTTTGTTTTGATTCTGATAATTGTTGTGGTGTCTTGACATCATTCTGTTGGGCTTTGTATAATTGAAGGCATTCTACCACGGGTTTTAATTTTTCCATGTTCCCTGGATGCTTGAATTGGGATGGATATTGTAGCTGGAGTTGAATACATATGAAAATAACAAGAAAGAGACAATTAAAGGCTAATTGCAATGAGATAGGGTAGTCATTTCAAATTTGTGAATGTTGGTTCATCACCCAAAACCCGCCCCATTGCCTCCTTCTCCCTGCATTCCCAATAACCTGAATGGTGCGTCTAATTTTATATAAGGCAACAACTGCTTTGCAGCTTTGGGTCTTCTATTTCTATGAGCTGCTTAAAACAATTTTGTTAGTATGGAGTACAAAAGTTGCAAACAAAGTGTAGTTCGCTAGATGGAGTGCAATTATCAGTAATCTTCCTAGTGGAGTGCCTCAAACGAAACTATATATATATATATATATATATATATTTAACTCTAATTATTGTTTTTCTTCCCTTTCAGGAATCTATGTGCATTGAGATTTTAAAGTAATATTGCTTCATTCCTAGATGGTTACCAGGTTAGAATATCTACCTGCTGAAACGCCGTTATGCTTTCCTATAGGAAAAACATTGCACTGCTATCTTCATTCCTACTGATTGGTCTGGCCTTTTGTAATTACGCGTTGTTACTGGGATATCCTATTCCAAGTCACCAGCCACTGCATGGAAACATCTCCATCAAGTAGCTTCCCACGTCAACCTTTTTCTGGATTGAGAAACAAAGTCCAAGATTATTTTACTATTGCCAAAGCCATATTCAAACATGTTGGGAGTGTGTCGACAACAAACTCTGATTAAACTTTATTGGGACAGAGTAGAAGCGCAATCAAATTGGGAGTATTACCCATGAACAACGTATGTTGGGCCTGGAGTGGAGCAACCGTTCACGGGCTTGTACGTAAGCACGTATATAAGTGGGCTTGATACCATATATTAACCAAAAACGTTACAGCTGTGAGTTATGGGTCAAGTATCTACTTTATATACAAGTCACTTTTCTTTTTTTCTATCAACGTGGGATGCCACTTTTTCTAATTCATATTTGTTTCTCAACAAAACAGAGTGATAGATCTCTCTTGTTTTGACGCCATTTTGATTTTAGAAAAGAAATTTCTTAATTTTGATTTTAGTCATAGTTTCTGAAATAAAACTTCTAATGCCTTAAGGAATGGTGAAGCGGAGGATTTGGACATGGGCCATGTATAGGGACCTAAGTTGCCTTGGGATATTCTGTGGATCCAATTCCATCGTTCTTGTGGGAAAATGAGTTCAATATCATGGAAATAGCTCAGAGCAAGGCTCATCAGAACTTTGCTGTATATAGAAGGTTGAGCATGTAAATTGATTTTCAATTCTTTAATTATATAGAAAACTTAAACCTTATTTGCGATACCTAGAATCACATGCGACAAGATGGCAGCAGAGATCTTGCTTTTACAACTTTCCTCTTGCGAGTTCCCTTTGAAACGGAAGAAAGGTTAAGGTGAGAATTCTTCCTTAATTTGCTTGAAATGTTTTCAAGAATATATTAATCGAGGTGGATTTTTTTGACTTCCGTAAGTTGTGGAGTTGGGCGTCACACGCTCCATGATCGTAGTTCATTCATTTGAATCCTTTTCGTTCCTGATGGAAATGATATCAGCCTTGGTACCATCGTCTTCTATGCTGATTTATCAACAAGATGCAGGTCGTGCTGTGGCTCTGCTCGTTTCTGCGCGTGTTGCAATTCTCCACATCTTGCAAGCATTGATGCCGTGGAAACAAAGTCTCTTTGGCTTAAAAGATATCTTGATCTTGGAAAGTGGTATGATTCACAGATTGAGAGGCAAGGCCTTCGGCGAAAAGGCAGACAGGTTTTCCCAGTTCAGTTGCATCTGTCTGATTATTCATGGTGGTGGCTGCATCTATCGTGAAGAATTTATTCTGGTGGGATCATCACAGTCTTTCGATCTTTGAATTTTATTGAGGAAAATACTGGGAAATATGATTCTCTTGCGTATTTATGCGTGTTGTTTGATCTCTATTTTGATTATATAAAGTCAAAATTACATATTTACTTTTTTTTTTAATTATATAATATAGAGTTACAAATTTATCCTTATTTTTATTTCTTTGTCCCTTTTAATCCTTTATGTTTTCCTCTTTTTTAATTTATCTTTATTTATATTTTCTTTTTAAACTTTTCACTTTCAATTTCTTTTGATCATTATTTATATTCTTATTTTTTATATTTTAAATAATAATTTTCTATTATCTAAAATACTAACATTTTATACTTTATAAATAATTTTACACACAAGTTTTGTGCGCTAAATTTATTAGTAATTTTTAATGAAAATGAATTTCAGGATCCAAACGTGGTTTAAGATCCCTTTTCTTAGGATCCCAGTAAATAAAGAGCTGTACTTCATCTCATTCTCATGTAACTGGATCTAAATCTTATTTTATTTCATAGTAGATTTAAAGCCCACGGCCGAAAGAATCTTCAGATGCGTTTATTTAGCAGATCGAAGAAATTAATGTCAAACTGGTCCTACACGATTTAATGTAAATGTTTCTCCCATTTAAGTCCACATTGTCCAAACTCCATACTCCTGGCCAGAAATCAATGAAGGTGACTCAATCTCCTAGATTTTATTTCTTTATAATATTGATGATTATTGGCCTTATTCTCCAAGTCAAGAATCAAGACAACCATTTCCTCTACACAAGCATCCAAATTTTGAGTTTACTGCCAAACTGCTACTTGTGGACTAGCCTATAATAAAAAGCAATTATGTGGTCTACATTACACGTATAATTCCAATTTGACTCTATTAGAGGAAAAGCATCGTGGCTGTGTTTATACGAAAGTCTTCATGTTTCTTTCTACCAAAATAAACCTATCAAATGCATTTTTTTTTTCTTTAAATCTATCTCTTACTTTTTACATTTTTTAAAATTTATTAACAATTTCATCTACAAATATCTGCATTCAAAGCCATAAACTTTCAATTTGTCAAGTTTGTGGTTTTGATGCATCACGAAAATAATGAAAGTTTTGTTGAAAATGAAAATTATGTTTAGTTATAAAATTTTTATTTGTTTGAATTTGTATAATTATATATAATATAATAATAATTGAATAATGTATTAATATATAAAAATTATAATTAGTTTTTAAAGTATATAAATATAAACTGAGTATACGTATATATATAAATATTAATTTGATTGTGAATTAATACATTGATTAAATTTTAAATATATATATGTGTGTGTGCGCCCGCGCGCGTACAGTTGAATCAAAAAAAATAAAATGAAGTTGAAAGTTTAATGAAAATTTACTTGAATTTTATGTTTGAATTGAATAATATTGATGGGATGAAAATATTGAACCAAACGTCACCTTCATTTTTGCAGGCAATAAGTTTTTTAGCTGAAAGTTCAAGATAAATATGGGACGGCGTCGTATCATGAGAATTATTGCGAAAGATAAGAAAAGAAAATTCATACAATTAAACGGTAGAAACTGTCAGAAATAAAAAAAAAGTATATCCAATATTAGAAATTCTGTTGTTTATGCTCTCTCTCTCTCTCTCTCTATATATATATATACATGTGCGATTCTGTGATATTTACACTCGCACGTTAATTTTACACTAAGAAGCTCGTCTGGGTTGCGACCAAAAGATTCAATAGTTTCAATTACTCACAGAAACATTATGCGCCCTCTTGCGTGTTTCTGCGTGCATGTTGTGAATGACCAAGGTTGCTATCTTCTCCTGTGTGTGTATATGTGTGTGTCCGTTTGTTAAATGAGGTGGGTTTATTTCATTTGATTTTTGTTTACAAGAGCTTTTTGCTTATTGATGGGTGTGAACAATAGGAAACTGTTGTCCCATGTGTTTTCCGAATGATGTAATGACTAAGAATCCATCTCCTTTGACCATTCTAACGACAGAAAGAGCAATATATTAACTGTTCACTTTTTCCCCATTTTTCCCTTTCTGGACTCACATCTTGCAGATGGAAAGCACAGAGGGGCCCAACTTTGGATCATAAATTGAAGTATGGAGTTTCTATTTATGTAAACTAATGTTCGTTTGATGGGCCTTCTTTGTGTTCGGATGCTATGTTTAAATTGGAAGCATAGGAAGGTCTAATTGCTGAAGGGCCTTGAATTTTTTAAAGATATTTCTCTTGAGAGCCATACGGACTAAGTGCTTCGTTGCTCGAGTTCTGATGTTTGAAAAGCAGAACGATAATAAGAAGCAAACGATACCATTCTCTAAAAGTAATTCATGGATGTAATTTTAAAAAATTTCCATTCCTGGTTAATGGAGTTCTGCGCAGGATTTTATATTTTCTGACAATTATACGTTAGTAATGGCTGTTCTTGCACTGTTCCTCCAACTCTGAACCTGCTCATGTTGAAATTTATGAGACTTCTGCGACTGATACCATAACATTTTTTTTTTCAGGGTAGAGTATTATGGAAAGGTTTTTCTCTAGATTTCCCTGATTCAGTATTCAAGAGCAACATAACTTTGGATGTTGATATTGATTCACCTGGTGAAAGAAGCCTAATGAATTATCAGTTCAGTGGATCACTAGATCAGGTCTCGAGTCAAGTTATAAGAGAAAAAGCCAGCAGGTATGCTTCTCAGTTTCGTTTCATATAATGAGCTTTTCCTTTGGGGCCTGACATTCTCAGACATAGAGTCATGTAAGCATGCATATTAATCCTCTGCATTTTGCTACGGAAGATCTTTACCATTGCCAAGGCACGCCAACTTTGACTTGTCCCATCTTGCCTTAGGATTGCTTCCTAAAGTCCAGTTTTGAAGTAACATTTGTCTATTGGACAAAGTTAACCAAATAAAAATCAAAAGATTGTTTTCCTTGGACTTCTTTTGATGCCGTTACCTGGTAAGTTTACTCCTTTTGGTACTTGAAGAACCCCCTTTGAGAGAGTTTACCAATTAAATTTATCTGAGGCCTTAAGCTATTTATTTCCCCTTTTTCCTTATAATTCCAACATCTTCCACTTGAAACCCAAACCAAAACGAAATATGAAAGGCAAAATTTTAATAAATGACCACTTCTCAGTCAATCTTCTTGCCATAACACTTAATTTATTACATGAATTGTTGGAAAAGTTGATGATTTGAAATTTTTTGAAGTTGGTGGATCGAGATATTAGGCTTTAGATAATGCATGATTGGGCTTAACACTAGTAAGATTTGTCTCAGGATACACAACCAATTTTATGTGATTCATAGATTTTGTCCAAGAGATTAAACATTATGTTGAAACAAGTTGTTGCATACTCCCCATCCCCAAATATGCCCCCACAATCTTGAAACACTAAATGCTTCAGAAAACTAATTTATGAAGAATATGTAGACTAGGAAATTGAAAATTATCTGAATAGGCCCTAATTTACTCTTTCATCTACCAATGGGATCATGACAACTTAGGGCAAACAGCAGAGGTTGCTATGTTAACAAAAGAGCCCTATATTGCTTTTCACTTTCTTGCTAAGGTTGTTTTGGAGGGAAAAAGGAGACCACTAAGGTGAGAATTCAGAAAAGAAATAGTTCATGGAGGCAGCTATGCGAAAGAAAATGATGTCAGCAATTTACGGGATCTGTTTCTTGCTTCATGCATCTGAAACATTATAGCATTGGTGTTTTGAATTGTTTCTCTGATTTGAAGGGCAAAGAGCCATTTAATTGTGCAATTTATGCAAATTAGCATTCTAACATTCTCTCTGCTTCCAGTTTCTTTGTTGAAGATAATTAGTCATAGAATTCCTATTTTGGAAAAGCCACTTATTTACATTAATATCTTGGGTCCTGATATAATATCATTTTTGCAATTGATGAAATTAACTGAATGCATTACTGCTTCGGTTGATATTTTCATGATAATAGTTATTAATCCTTATGCTGCTTGTCTCCAGATCTTCACTGGGGATGAAGACTTCAAGTTATAATGATGAAACTGATGTAGAGAGTGGGAAGTTAGAAAAGGACAGAGGAAAGATGGTGCGAAGTAGAAGAGGACTAACACTACACAATCAGGCATTGTTATCTGGCATTGCATATTGTTTTTCTTCCTGCAGCATGATTCTGGTTAACAAGTATGTCCTCTCCAGTTATGACTTTAATGCTGGAATATCTTTGATGCTGTACCAGGTTACCTTCCATATAAGATGCTCAATTCATTCTGTCTAATAACTGACTTAACTAGTATTCATTTGATTCATAAAATATTCAATTTTCATGAACTGACGACATATTAATTCATGCTTGCAGAATTTTGTATCAATAGTTGTTGTTTCAATATTGAGTTATCTTGGCATAATTACAACGGAACCCCTCACATGGAGATTAATAAAAGTCTGGTTGCCTGTCAATATTATATTTGTTGGGATGCTGGTCACAAGTATGTTTAGGTACTACTTTTTCTTATTCATTTATCTATTTATCTTGGTTTTATTATCTTCATCATTGGCTTTGATGCTGTCTTCTGGTTAATTTTGTCTGTTACAGTTCTTGATTTTTGTTAACTTTTTCTTGTTCAATGTGTGAAAATATGTGTTCATCTACAAATCACATCTAGCATACCTATCCTCAAGGTCTGCTAATTTTACTCACAAAAATATCTTAAATTAGATTTTCTGTTCATCAATCTTTCTGATGTTTTACCTGTCTGCTTGTTTCTCTGAAAATTTTATACCATTTCTGATTTTGCTCACTTACAATCTTTCTTGATGAGATAAAATTTTTATGTTAGAGAACAGGTATCTTCATTTTGTTTCAGCATTTCAGCTGTTTGCTTTTAATCCCTCTGCCCCAATATTAGGTATTCCTGTTTTCCAGCTCTTTTCCCTTCCACAGTGGATGCTTTCTCTTTCTTCTAATCCATAAAATGTTTCAGACACAACAAGAAGTATCTGAAAGGGTTTTTTGCTCTTGTAATTTGATTGATCTGTTATGCAATAACTTTCTTACTGTGTTAGTTAACTTCTTGCTGGTGTTTTCTTGTCATAAGTATTCCATTTTGCTTGTGGATTCAGTTTACTGTATTCTTCCATTTCCATCATTTGGATGGCAGAACTAGCATTTTTCAAGCATGCATTAAGATTTTATGGACCATTGTTGAGTCCTTGATTCCAAGTTTTTATAGCTTCTTCTTCAAAATGTTGCTGACATTTATCCATGTTCTTTTCAGTCTTAAATACATAAATGTTGGGATGGTCACGGTTCTGAAGAATATAACCAATGTGATAACTGCTATTGGTGAAATGTATCTATTCAACAAGAACCATGATAATAGAGTTTGGGCAGCCCTTCTCTTAATGGTATGTCTTGTGGCAAAAATGTTTTTGGTTAAGTTGCCTCTTTTTTTTCTTGCTTCTTGTTTATTACAGATAAACTTGTGAAACCTATTTCCATATTGGTAATCATTTACTCTATACTCTTATGAGTTGTGTGATTGGATTATGAAAATGCCTGCAATCAGTTGTTAGCATCAAATAAAAAGACTACTAGAGTTGGTTCTTGATAACTTCACCATAAATCAACTAACATAATTTATTGTTTATTTACTTATTTTTTATCTTCACTGGAATATCCTAGTGATAACCAAGTGAAAACTGTCCCAGATAATTGATAGCATTAGTGGTCATGAGTTTGTGATGGATTGAATTACCTTTGAAGTTGTGTGCTCGTGTTCTGCAGATCATTTCAGCAATATCAGGTGGATTTACAGATCTCACATTTCATGCCATTGGATACATATGGCAGTTTTTCAATTGTTTTTTGACAGCATCATATTCTGTAAGTAACTATGTTAATATTCCTGAAAATAATCCTGTGCCATGTGGTCATCATCTCTTTTGTTTTTCTACTTCTGAGGATTTCCATTATGGGCACAGATTTGTTGATAACCTCATTTGTGAGGTGATACAGAAACAGAGAATATGTCATATGTTGCTTAACCATGCTAAGCAGTTACCTAGTGCGCTGGACTTGTTAGGTCTCTAGGAAAATTGAAATATGACAAGTAATTGCCTTCCTGCATCATCATTATCACCAACAGAATTTGTTTCTGTTAAGCTGTGACATTTTGGTGGTACTTTATATAGCCAACCTTTCCTAGTAATTTTGGGTATAATTTTGTTTATGAAATGAAAAGGAAGCCACTGTTTCTGTTGTTTTGTGTTCATTTCTGCTAGTTCAGTTACATTTATTCTCAAAGTCATCCTAATTTTCAAGTGAACATGCATCAAATAGGCACTGCTGCATATTTCTTGGGAGTTTTAGCTAATGTTTCTTCAATAAACTTTTGGTCATTTCTTTTTCATTTAAAGCCCATGACTAATTAAATAATAGCAATCATCTTCTTCTGGTGCAGTTGACTTTGCGCAGGGTCATGGATACTGCAAAGCCAGTTACTAGATCAGGAGAGTTGAATGAGTTCTCAATGGTCTTGCTAAACAATAGCCTTTCACTACCTCTGGGAATTTTGCTCATGTTTGTGTTCAATGAGGTTGATTATCTTTCACAAACGTAAGTAACACTGTGCTTTATCTAATTTTATTTTATTGTATTATTGTTATTATTTTTCTGCAGCAAGTATGCAATCTCTTCGGGACATAGGCGCAGAAATAACTAGAGCTTTTTAGATTAATCTAGTTCAATCGATTAAAATGCTTCTCAATATTTTTGATCCAACACAAATTTCTTTCTTTTTTGGTCGGTGTACTTTTATAATAATTAAGAAAATTCAGCTATTATCTCATTTTCTCCAGAAAATTCTCATGATTTAGAAGTATGGAACCAATGTTTTTTCGTCTTGACAGTTAAGATGAAGTGGTCGAAGCCAATGCATTATACCAGAATCCACTTGCTTATTTGGCTATAGCTGTTGATTTTAGTTTGTTATGAGTGAGAAATGACAAAACAATGTTGTGACATTGTATACTTGTTTTCTTCGGGTATTTTTGTTGCGACAGCCCGCTTTTGAGGTTGCCCACCTTCTGGCTGGTTATGACATTTAGTGGGTTTTTGGGGTTAGCAATCAGCTTCACTTCCATGTGGTTTCTACATCAGACAGGAGCTACTACATACAGGTTAATCTTTTGCAGTTGCCGTTTCTCTGCTTTATCTGGTAGCTATTGTGTGGAATTTGGATTTGCCATCTTGTTAACCAAGGAAAAATGCAAGTGGGATAAATGAATCTCATACTAAGTAGATTTGCGGGCCACATCTTACACACACGAATCTTTCAGTGATTTAAACCCATATAAGATGACAGCTAAACAGTGCTACGGTCCAGTGAACTGCTTCTCATATTCTCCCAGGGTTCTATTTGTTTAGCATCTTAACTGTTCTGGCCGCATGAACCTAATCACCCCCATCACTCTCTTTCACCCTACTCATTACACTGAGCATGCATGGGCCTCTAGTATTTAGTACCAATAGTTTTGGCTTAGACCAAGAACATATTTTTCAGCCTTCAAAGGTCACCCCTGATTAGTTTAGCTGTTTTTGGTAAATATCCTTGCACCCTGCAGCCTTATGGGGTCGCTGAACAAGATACCTCTTTCTATTGCCGGCATCCTCCTTTTCAAAGTCCCAACAAGCTTGGAAAATTCTGCAAGCATATTTTTTGGCAAGTTTCCAACCCCTATGCCAAGTTTTACATTCTCCCACAGAAACCTGCTAACTTGTCTATTCTTTTCTAGGGTTGTTGGCAGGAGTGATGTTTGCAAGAGCAAAAATGCGTTAAATATGTCAGTTTTGAGGCATTTATCTGGACACCTGACATGTAAACCTGCCTTGCTGGTAGTTGCTTTTCTGCACTGTGCCCTGGAATGCTCTTTTCATCCTGGCGAGTTGTAACATTTTTCCCGTAACATCCAACGTTCATGATCATGTTGTATGAAAACAATCAGTAGACAGAGCTTCTGTAGCACACATGAAAATCACAATGGGAAGTACTTTGTGGCAAGCTTCATTTGGCTTTGTTTGTTTTATAATTATAACATGTGTTTTTAAGTGTTTTTATCTCAAAATTGTATAAAAGTAAATTTAAAAATAAGAGAAAAAAAGATACAAAAAAAAGTGTAATAACTGAATGTGTGTTTTTTGAGAGTAAATAACTTAAAAACAAACCAACCTTTTCTTTCTTCAATCCTCTTTATCAAATATAACTCAGCATATGGTAATCCAGTTGGTTCCATGTTTTGACTGATACTTTCAGAAAAAGTGCCTGGTAATACACCTAACATCAATAGATCCCTATTGAGATAACATTATCAAACTTGTCAAAAGTAAGGGACCGGTAATTTCTTTGGTTTTTGGTGCAGTATTTGAGTACCCATGTAGCCCCTAGAGTCATGCCAAAGTGATCTCATATATAACTCCTTCAAGATTTCTAACGGTAGCTCGAGTCCCAGCAACTTCATGTACATGCAGTCCATGCCGAGAGGCTTCACTGATCACCATAACATCCATTCTGCGCGGAAGTAGATAAATTAATTGCCTGGCGATGGCCACACACCAAACTAATAGCATAATTCTTGCAAATATTCACTGGCCCAAATCAATTGGACCAGCTAAACTGAGATGAACTAGCACAAAAACAATTCATCCATACAAATTACTTACACTTTTGTTCTAGATACGTAGGCTAATATGAATTTGCAGTTCTTTTGATGGCTGGCTTGGAGGAGCTTTCCCACAGTATTGAACAGCAAAGGAATGCTTGACTGCTGAAAGCTTGAAAACTATTAAGGAATCTTTCACTTTTTATTCATTTATTTAAATTTTTTGGGGGATTAATGGTCCTGAATAAGGCAACCAAATGAATATAGTAAGGATGTAGATATCAATTTAGGCTTAAGATACTCATGCACTTCTAATACTCTATCAACAGTTAAAAATATATATTAAAAAAAGGTACCAATGCATTCAAAATGGAGGCAGTCCTTTCTAATGACTTAGACAGGAATTTAAAAAAGAACACACACACACAGAAGGAAGCCATCACTGGAGATTATGCTTTAGAAGGCTCGGGCACAAAATTTGTATGCCTAGTCAAAGGAATTGAGGCTGATCATCACTCGCCCAAACGACTTATTCTAGATGACTGTAATCACAAATAATTACGATTTTAGAACATGGAATGTGCAGTAAGTACAAGACAAACAGTACATATTAGGGTATAGATATCAGCTCCAAGAACAAGATCAAATCCTTCCTGATGCATTTGCAAGATGCAGTTCAGCTGTTCAGAATGTCCCCATTCCAGCTTCTCAACTTTTAATCCTATGATAAATTGAGAAAATGAAAGATGCAACTTTCAAATTTCAGATCTACAACCGAGATTGTTCACTTACCAGCGCGATGTCGAGAATCTTGTGAGGATTCATGCAGGTCTATATTCCTATTTAGGATCTGGACGTGTATAAGATATCAATGAAAAGAATAGGTCTTCACTCATAAGATATCTAACCAGCATATAGTGTATCACATAACCTTGCCTTAAGAACCTCATCATTGTGGTCTGTCAGAACTACTTCACTACAAAATCTGCTGCAGATTATTCCAGTAATGCCTGCATAGTGTATTCAGCAATCAATTCAGTTTTCAGAGGGAACCCCAAATAGCATTTATTTAATGTACTTTTCGCAGGCTTTATCTAAACTCCATTTGTAAAAACTTGTCCTCTAATGATATAGATTGATAAGTCCCCCATTGTTGGTAATTAATCTAAATCCTTATACATCTTGCAGGCTCTAGCTAGAAAAGGTATTATGAATCTCCCCTTGCAACATAATCTTGAGGAGATTATAGAGCTTAAAAGCTTTTATATGATGTTTTAAGGAGTTTATAAACTTAGCGAAACACCCTCTAATTCGTTTGTTCTCATTCCAAAAGACACTGTAGTAGAAATTGCAGTGCATCATGACCCCAAATCATCACATAGTAAAATGACATAAACATTTTTACTTTTATTGTATCAATGACATTGAGTTTATTCTTATAATTATTAAATTAAAAAAATTACAGCCATCCAGGCCGATACAGTTTAATAATATATTAGAAAATGTTATTTTTATCCAAACACTTCTAAAGTTAATCTTTAAACATAAGAAGATGTAACAACCAATAAACTCCAAAATATCTTAGGCACTATAGAAACTTAAGCTGTCGAAATTAAGCTTAGCAAAACACTCTCTCAGTGCCATATATGTTTCTAAGATTTGATCTCCTTGAAGGCCATATTCTTGATTTAGATTACTTAAATTGTAACTAACAAGAAACATAATACAAGGTCGAGATTAACACTAACCGACACCAGAGCCAAGTTCAATAACAGAACACCCTTGGAGCATGTCAGCATTTTTTGAGAGATAATCATTCATAAGCTCTGCCCCGGGCCATACCAACTGCCCTGTCAAATCAAAATCAGCTGCCACCGAGATAGTCAGACACTAGTTGCAATATGCATTTTAAATGGCATCACGAAGAGATACAACACAATTTCTTTTATCTTTTCAGTTTAATTCATGTATAGACAGGCCATACATACAGCCATCAATCTCTAAAATCTAATTCCCTGTGTCCAAGTTGCTTTTCTTTTTATCTAGCTTACTTCCTTTTTTCTGTATGAGTTTCGGGAATATCCCCATTCATGGATCCGAGATCCATATCTATGAATTGAAATAACTCTTTGTTTCCATCAGAATAATATACAAAACTGATTCCCAGCAATGCATAAAGATAACCATACCATATATTTTGCCTGCGCGCCTAGAAAAACCATCACTGAAGCAATATGACGAACATAAGAATTCATGACATATCATTCACATAATTTTTAAGAAATGCAGGTAAAGGTGCAATAAAGAATAAGAGAATAATTTTATGCTAATTTTCCTCCATTTTCTTCCCTTCTGCGCATATTGCCAACAAACTGTTCGTTCCCGTGCCAATTTTGCACCCCACTATAATAATTTGCTTCCAAACAAAGCCTAAAAAATCAAGCAGTAGCAAATGCAAAAATACCTCTCCAGAAAATTAGAAATGGGGTTTTGTATTTCCAAGTGGAGGAAAAAAAAAAGGGAAAACGGGATCTCACTTGAAGCAGAATGAAGGCAGTACAGCTCAAGAACTTGCGACCCATAGGAAAACCTCGTCAGTTGGTAGCTGCAAACAGCAGTAAAAGCCCATCTCTTTTTTCAGATATACAAAGAAGAATAAGTAAGCCCCAGCAAGCACAGACAAGAAGAGAAAGCACAATACTTGTCATTGATGAAGAACGATTCATCCAAGCAGACATCTTCTTCCCCACCCTCCATTCCTTTGAGGTTTTCCAGTTTACAGGCTCAAAGACGGACCCAAGCTCTGTTGAGTTGCATTTATGGCCCGTAGCCTCGCACGTATCTGGGCTTAAATGAATCCTTGGTTCAAACCCCCTAAAAGACGAATACTTAGCAACCAAAGACCAGATCACACATGGCTCTGACTTTACAAACTTGGACTGGATCCATTTAGTCAGTCTATTGGGCCAATGGGAACGAAGTGTCAACGATCCAAATGGATGAGATAAACGAGAGGAGATAAAAATGGTGTTCGCGTTGGGATATATACATTTTTAGAACAGTATGAGACAAACAAAAAAATTTAAAAAGAGCATTGCCCTGACTTCTTAAATAAACCACAATCAGGATATTTCTTCGATATATTCATGAAGTGGGCAACAACAACGGATTCCGGCATTATGAGATTGTTGCAAATGCATAAATAGATGGCTTTGGATTGATCGTGTGAACGTGCAAACTCTAAGTTTGTTTTTGTATTTGAAGTATAATGATTGTAATTATGTTTTTGAAATCAAAAATAAAAACAAACATAGCCACTGGAGTTCTCGGATTAAAACTTGATTAATATAAATAATCCTTTTTTAATAAAATAATTTTTCTACTTTTAATAGGTACCATTCGAAATCCGAATCCTCAATTTTTTATTTTCATTTTTTGCTGGCTAAGAAAATGAAATGAAGAGGCAAAATTATATCTGAATTAAGATATATGAACAGATTACGGTGAGAAGGCGGTCTCTCGTCCTGAAATGTTATGTTCCACCTTGCCCGATTTCTCCGTGTAGCTTCCTCTACTGGCATTCGTCTGCAAGCCCTCTCTTATCTCTCCACAGCTGCACCTCTACCGCCAATATGGCATCCAACAGCAGATGTCCTCCCCCTCTGCGCCGCCGCACAATCCTTTTCCGCCACGCAGCAAGCGCATGCTATTGCTGTCACCCATGGCCACTTGCCCTTCAGTGTGTCAATCTCCGCCGCACTCATACTCTCTTACGCCACCCACCATTCTCATCCCTCCATCCTTCAATCCCTCTTCACTCAGACAGTTTCACACTCCCGCTCTCCTTTCCTCCACAACACCCTCATCCGCGCATGTACCATTCTGTCAACTGGGCCACACAAGAAGTGGGTCGTTGATCTTGGGATTTTATCGTATAATGATTTGTTGAGGGATACTCATTTCAGGCCTGATGATTTCACCTTCCCCTTTGTGCTTAAACTGTGTGCCGATTTTTTGCATGTATTTAAAGGTTTGGAAGTGCACGGGAGGTTGATTAAGTCTGGGTTCGATGACGATGTGTTTGTGAATAATACTCTCATTCTGTTCTATGGAAGCTGTGGAGATTTATGGAGCGTCAAGAAAGTGTTTGACGAAATGCCGGAGAGAGATTTGATCTCATGGAATACAGGTATTCGGGTTTTTTCAGATAATGAATGTCCACTGGAATCGGTTTGTTTGTTTAAGACTATTATGACGTCCAGCTTTGTGCCTAATGTGATTAGTATTGTGAGTATTCTGCCGGTGTGTGCTGGGATCGAGGATGAGAGTTTGGTTAGTTTGATTCACTGTTACATCTTCAAGGTTGGTTTGGATGACGAAACAAGGGTCGGTAATGCTTTGGTTGATGCATATGGCAAGTGTCGCAATATTGCGGCTATGGAAGGAGTGTTTGATGAGATAATGGAGAAAAATGAAGTTTCGTGGAACTCAATAATTGGTGGACTTTCGTATGTGGGTCTTATTAGCAATGCATTGGATTGTTTTAGGGCAATGATAAATCAGCACATGACACTGAATACTGTTACCATCGCTACCATGTTACCGACATTGTGTGAACTAAATCTGTTCAATAAGGGTAAAGAACTCCATGGTTTCAGTGTGAAAATGGGTAATGATTCTGATGTTTTTGTTGCCAATGCACTGATAGATATGTATGGGAAATGGAGACGTTTCACTGAAGCTTCATATATATTCTATAAGATGGAGACAAGGAACATCGTTTCATGGAATACAATGATCGGTAACTTTGCTCAAAATGGGCTTGAAATGGATGCCGTACAACATGTTAGAGAGATGCAAGCTCATGGTGAAGTTCCTAATTCTGTCACTCTCACTAACGTTCTTCCTGCTTGTGCCAGATTGGGTTCTCCTCGTCGTGGAATGGAAATACACGCCAGATCCATCCGGTTGGGATCAGCTACTGATTTGTTCGTCTCTAATGCTGTAACAGACATGTATGCAAAATGTGGCCGCCTGGATCTTGCTCAAACTATGTTTAACATCTCAGCCAGAGATAAGATATCTTACAATATACTCATAGCAGGCTATTCTCAAACAAGCGAGTGCTCTAACTCTATTAGCTTGTTTCGAGAAATGGAAACTCTAGGGTTGAATCATGATGATATTTCCTACACGGGAGTCCTGTCAGCCTGCGCAAATATACACGCAATCAAGGGAGGGAGGCAAATTCATGCATTTGCAATGAGAAGGTTGTTTCATGAACATCTCTTTATTGCTAACTCTCTTCTGGACTTGTACACTAAATGTGGGCGGATTGACATTGCCAGGAAGGTTTTTGATCGGATCCATATGAAGGATACTGCATCATGGAATACTATGATTTTGGGGTTTGGAATGCTTGGGGACTTCAATACTGCAATTAATTTGTTTGAAGCTATGAAAGAGGATGGTGTAAACTATGACTCAGTTTCTTACATAGCAGTTCTGTCTGCTTGCAGTCATGGAGGGATGGTTGAAAAGGGAAAATCATACTTTGATGATATGTTGGCCCAAAATATAACACCCTCTGAAATGCATTATGCTTGCATGGTGGATCTTCTTGGTCGCTCCGGCCTTATGGAAGAGGCTGTGCGGGTTATCAATGGCCTATCAGTTAAACCTGGTGCTAATATATGGGGTGCTCTGCTAGGGGCGAGTCGGCTGCATGGGAATGTGGAGCTAGGCTGTTGGGCAGCTGAGCATCTTCTTGAGCTGAGGCCTGATCAGCCTGGGTATTATGTTCTGCTATCAAATATGTATGCTGAAGGAGGGAGGTGGGATGAAGCTGATCGGATTAGGAAACTGATGAGTCAGAGGAGAGTGAAGAAGAATCCCGGGTGCAGTTGGGTTCAGATTCAGGACCAAATACATGGCTTTGTTGCTGGAGAAAGATTTGATCCATATTTGTGGCATGCCGTCTCTACTAAGAAGTCACAAATGTGTTGAGGCACCACAGATGAATTTTTCAAGAATCGGTGCGATTGATTGAGAAAATCTACAAAGGTGGTTGGAACTGGTGTGCGTAGGCTGTTTAAGACAATAGCTAGATTGACAGGAAGTGAGAATATTGTACAGATTCATACGTCTGAATGAGAATAATCAAAGACCAGAAAGCGTGAGAACATGTTATAAAATCCCCCAACCCCATCTTCATCATCTTATGGTTTAAGTTTAGATAACTGTGTTAATTGAATCAGTTTCTAATTTTATTTTTTTTTTCATATCACGCCATCAATATGACTGAATCCTGCAGAAAACTTCTCTACGGGCTGGAGAAATTACAAAGACAGGAGACCTTAAGGAAGCCAAAGATGCAACTCCGGGCTACTGAAGATGTACAGATATGCTTGAACAAGGCTTATACAAGTCAATTAAAAGAATAAAGAGAGAGGAAAAAGAATATACACAGACAAAAATGCTTTAAGCAATGATACTGAATACCTATTTCCCAGAAAGAGTGCACTCAAATACAGAGGGTTATTCAAAAGGACCTCTACAACGTGTTTGCAGAATGCCAAGGCGTATCATGGTGGAGAAGAGCAAGCACGCTGTTGACCTCTCAGTGCGCTAGAAATGATCACAGCGCATCTTTTTCAAAAACTTAGCCATGGAACTGATTCTAAACCCTGTCACGGAGTACTCAACAGCACAATTTAATGCACAGATAAAACTAAGCTCTGATATTTCCATTTCAGAATAATCAGATGCTATTATTGCATGGTATAAACTAACTCCTTCAAATTATGTAGCGTCTAACTTTTGAAACCAACTTTCATAACTCTGCGTTCCTGAACATAAATGTTTGCATGTCTCAAGTAAAACTGCAGAAAACCAGCTTCAATTGCTTCCAGTGGTAACAATGTTTCAAAAATGACCTCATACAACATCTGCCAACTAGCTTGCTTTCAAGGCCAGTCCAAAGAAAAATCATCACATTGGAACACCTTCTGACTGGCTCGGAAGGTAGGAGAGCCCATTTCTTCTGTCCAAAAACCACCATATAGAACTAAGGCTGCATTCATGTCAAATTAGGAAAAGGATGCTCAATTTTACCATGAACGTCCACTCTGAAACAGAAGAAGGGTACCCCAAAGTTCTATGAACGGTGACAAATGACACCAGTACAGGAAGAATCACTATCGACAACCCACAAATCTACAAGTACAAGTTGCCTCTGTATTACATCCAACTCTGTTCCTGAAGACCAGAAAATAAATTTATTCCTCGTCTGAAACTTGGTTTGGTTAGTATGAATGCTGCCAACATCCAATCCAAGTTGCATGTCGTCAATATTGCTAAATTTGATGTTCTGCTTCTCCCATAATTTTGCAAGTGCAAAGAAAATAACGCAATCATGAGAAACTGATTCTTTTCTCAATGTATTGACCAAAGATACAACTCTATAAGCAAAATTGTCAGCCAAAATCTTCAAAGTATTGGATGAGCTCCTGACAAAGAGAAGTCTGGTAGTCTTTCCAATATAAAAATCATTTGCGTCACCAAGGGAATCCGAAAATGAGTCACTGCTAATAGGAAGAGTGTTTCCATCAAGCAACCAGGTATTATAACCAAGTTCCAAACTTCTTTTAGTTGCATGTGCCTCAACCAAAATCTCCTTGATCAGATCCAAAGTCGAATCCTGGAAATTGACGGACTTCACAAATTGGCTTAAGTCAGAAAACTGGCTTGCATCAATCACAGGGTGCCCCCTCCTAGCAAGATCAAGAAGGAAATGTGATGTCGGGCCCAATAAGATATAATTTCGAATATTCAGCCTTTCAAAGTGGCAAAGCATATTCCTGACAATTGCCTTTGGCACTCTGTACAGACTCACTATTACAACAGAGTTATTTTTCTGTACAGATTCAAGCACAGATCCAAGGTCATTTGAACTCCTCACAATTCTATTGGTAAGTACTTCTCTGAAACAGAAGTCATACCACTTGAGTCTATTCAAAGGATATAGCTCCAATGATCTGGAATTACTAAAATTTTCATCCAGCAAGTAAGAATCTGGCCCTGCTGTTTTCCCATAATTCACACCTGCATCCCTATGAGAGATGCTCAGAGCTCTCTCGTGAGGAAAATTGGTATAAATATTGAAGTACCCATGAACCTGAATGAATTTAATAAACCAGGGAGTCCAAATTTTCTCTCCCATCTTTCTATACCATCCAGTTGTCACCTATTAATATCACGGGACAAACAAACTTCAAATTATATTGTACACCAGGGTCAACTGAGAACTAAAGCAATGAAGAGAGAAATACAAGCAGTGATTTTATAGAGTTACCATTCCCTCCAGGAAGGGCTTTATGCCTTTAGCTTTGTGCGTGTCATGCCACAGTCGGAACTCTTTCCACTGTCTAGGAAAGAGAAGCTGGCCCCAAGTACCAACTAGCTGGTATAAGAAAATCCGAGATCCACCATCTAACTGCATTTTGTTTCCATGTTTACCTGTTGTCAACAACCAATGCAATCTCTCAATTAAATATAGATGGTTGGTACCCAACAGAATTTAAATGATAAGCATGTAAA
The DNA here is from genome assembly GCA_019155195.1 of Avicennia marina. NCBI lineage: Eukaryota > Viridiplantae > Streptophyta > Magnoliopsida > Lamiales > Acanthaceae > Avicennia > Avicennia marina. The sequence goes on from CM032753.1 coordinate 14,091,938, forward strand.
TATATAATGGGGATGCAGATTCTAAGTTTTCATTCCCTAGAGGTATAAGCTGCCATGTTCAAGAATATAGGAGCAAGACAAGCCTATGAAAGTTCTGTTATGCGAATGAAATAACAGATAATCCTAAGAGGGTAACAACCCATGGAGATTTGGTGTGACTAGAATAACTGAATCAGCTTTATATTGTGTTGACCATTCTATTTTGAATTCTGCTCTCAGCAAGGCACGAGGATTAATGAGAGAAGCTACTCAACATGGCCGCTGACATTTCTAGTGTAAAATAAAGTTCATTGCACTGACATATAAGATATTTGACAACTGAAGATAACATATGACAGAAAAGGTAATATAGTTATGATTATTCAATGAATTGTGGCTAAAACTTACATTCTTCAAAATCAAATAATATAACTCCCCTATACATGGTTTTCACTAGTTTCCTCTTTCTCAACACATCACATCAAGGGCGAGGAACTAAGATGTTGAGACAATCCTACTTAGAAAAATGCCATGAGATCTTTACGACAGAAACATTTATAATTTTACTCAAACTTAGAATATTATCTCCTACCTCAGCATAAAACCCAGCTGATCTAGCTGCCACAAATTATCTTAAAAAAAAGTAGTATTCGAACATACAGTGCATAGTGACCGCCCGAAAGCCAGTTGCAGAAGTTTAAGCCAGACTCCGCAATTTCTCATCAAGAACAGAGAGTGCACATAAAAGAAGAAAAAAGAAAAAAGAAAAAGGAAAACGCGTGTGTTTAGCATGGTATTAGGAAAAGATAATAAAGTTCTCATGATCAAACTCTGCCTCGTTCAAACATTTTTAACAAAACACCAACACGTATCAAAGAAGGACGATAAAAAAGCACAGAAATATCAGAGGAAGATAAAAAAAGAAAATACCTGGCACAAATCTGGGCCGTTGCAATGATGCCCCGTAAATCGAAGGACTAAAATTCGATGCATTGTAGTAATAATTCAAAATCACGGCCTTAAGGAACCTGTAACAAGACACAAACTTAACATCAATTTTTTACTTTCCAATTTCATGCAATTCACCATATTTCCCCGAATACAATAGAAATATATTATAAAATTATATCATAAACAACACAGAGCAACACAAAGAAATCACAAGGACAAAAACAGACCTATAATAGAGAGGTGAAACCTCCAGATCGTCCTCAACAACAAATGCAAACTCGTGATCTGAGCTAGGCCACCAGGCCTCGAGCCACTGCGCCTGAAGACCGGCGTTGGAAGTCCGATAGTGCACCAATTTCTCTCCGAATTTCCACTCAAAGCCATCAACAAAATCAAGAATTTTCTTTGAAAGGTTCAACTTCTGGTCCATCTCCGCAGACCCATTCGGGGAATCTGACACGAAATGGTCGACGAATACGTGGAGATGAACTTTGTCGCCCACATCGTAGAGGGCATTAGCGAGAGAGTAGAGACAGCGGGAGAGAGAGGAGAGGCGATTGAACGTGAGAACTTTGATGATGAAGGTGAAGTTCGTGTCAGGGTTTGGACTCGGGATTTGGTGGAGCTGGGTTTGGATTTGAGCCCTGGTGTTTGAGGCGGGGAAAGAGAACAGAAAGAGACAGGAGAAAGAGAGGAGAATGATGATAAGAAGTGGGACGATTTGCTTCCGCGGCCCCGGCGCCATAACCATCCCCTCCCTCTGCTACAAGAGTATCAGTGAGAGAGAGAGAGAGAGAGAGAGAGAGAGAGATCTGAATCTCGAAATCTCCCAACGTTGAAGTGCTATTGGGCCTTAACGACTAGATGAGTCCAATTTTAGGGCCCGCATTTAACTAAGCCTATTATCTGCTGGTCAAAATCTATAATTGGGCTGCTGATTGGCATACAAAAATCTAGAACTGGAAAGCGTAGTTTGGAGTTTGGAGCCCGTTTATTTGTGTTTTTTATTCCGATACTCTGCGTTTTTTGTTTAATAAATCTCGACGAGATAACGAAATTCCCCGGTATGGCTGCGGCAGTTGGTTGGCCTTTTTTCAGTTGCCTTTATCTGAATTTTTATCTTGCTGCTTCATTTCATTGTCACTCAGGATTAAACTCTCACAAAATAGTTTTGAGTATTGCGATAATGAGATCACTGGTTGGTATGTAAAATACTCTGCCTTTGTTTTTTTCTTATTTTATAAAAAATTTCTTATCTTCACCTTTAGGATTTTGTTCTTAATCCTTGGCCCCTACTAGGTCAAGGGACATATTGAGGCTTAGATTTGTAACCTCTAGTTTTGATAGCTGCCACTGTCACTCCTTGCTTGTTACACTTGTAGACATTCAATTGTCTATACCACATCTCTCTCCCAATTCAGAGTGCATCTTTTTTGGGTATTACTTTCTATAAATAGCAATTTTTTCTTTTCATTCTTTTTATTCTTCGTAAACAGCGCATTTACTTTCTTCCAATCATGATCTCTAGGTCAGGCCCAAGTATTGATGAACTATTGTCTTCTGTATCTACTAATTCCCAAGTATTTACTTGCGTGAGCTAAAACTTATGAGGTGTTGTCCCCCCAGACATCACACGTTTTCAATTGACTTTTTCTTTTTTGAACAAATGGAACAAATAAAGCATGACTCTGTTATAGTTTGTCAGCAACAGGATGATTGTATGTCTCAATGTGCTAAAACTAAAACATTATCTTGATGAGGTTTTTTAATAATACCATCACTTATTAAACAAGTCCAAGTTTTCCTAAGGGACCCCAAGATACACCATGAGTGATTATCTATCCAATCTTAATGGTAAATCCTTTTGAGCTTTTTATTAGAAAAATAAGTTAGCTAAGTACTAAGCTTCTCAAAAGTTTACAGTCCCAATGATTTGTCAAGCCTTAAGGAGGTATTGCTTAGGCTTTTTTAGATGCACAAATTAGATGTGGAGTAAGGACATCGTGCACCCCAGCTCTAACACGAGATGCTTGGACTAGAGTATAAGTTGGTCAAAATTATTTGAGGACTTAGTTATGGAGAGGGAGGAAGTGGGTTCTTCTGCCAAGCAGCACTCTGATTCTCTCACCGAACCCATCCTTCCTGATCACCTGACCTAACTAATAATGTCGTGGTTAAGACTATATTGCGTTTCAATCTTCCTTCTTTATAAGTTAGGAAATATTACTCAATCTGGCCTTTGTACTTACCTCTTACATGAGCTATGAAATACCAGAGGCCTACTTTTGTATTTTCCTTTCTTATGAGCCAGACGATACCTTTGGCCTGCTTTTGTACTCTTTTTCACTAAGGGCTTATTTTGTAATTTCATCTATATGAATTAATGGTTGTTTTCTTATTTTTTGACTACTTTGTAGACTTTTTTTTCTTTATTATTTTCATTATTATCATAATTGTCATTATTACTTAAGCGATACCATACACATGTATGACATCGCTTTACTGTCCAATTACATCACGTTCCTTCCTCTGTACTCTTCTTTCCATCCAACAATTGATCCATTCCTTCATGTTCCTCAGTCCATCATCTTCATCCACATGGATAACCTATGTTCATTCCTCCTAATCTGTATAAACCTTATTTTGTCCATTTTTTTCACTTCCAGCCTCTTGTAATTTTTCTTCTACAATTTTCTTCTTTTTTTCTATCTTTCATCTACCATTTTCTTCAAAGTAATCTCTCTTTCCTTTGATATTATGGCTAAGAAAAAACTTTTTTACACTTCTATTATATCTTTTTATACTAATAAAGTAGTATATGATACTCTTAAAATATATAGTATTTTTAATTCATTTTAGATTGTTATTCTTTCCCATTCTCATCGTCTCAATTCCTCACCTGAGGATTATCTTCTTGCCTTCCTAATACAGCATTATATGCAGAGATTATAAACACTACAAAAAATTGAATTACCTTTGTTCGTGTTATCTCTTCGTGCCCTATCATGACAGGTAAGACTATTTTCCCTAGCGTTTAAACTGCCTCCTTAGTAAACCTAAATAAGGCATGGGCTGATTGCAGTCATTTTTTTAATGTGCATATTTTCTAATGCTTCCTTTAAGACGATGTTTACTGCCTAGCGACATCATGATCCACTATGTTAAGGTTATAACCAGGGTGTCATAGTGAGGTGCAATTCCCTCCTTAAGGTCTTTTGGGCCAAATGATATACTTGGACCCTTGTAGTGGGCTCAGACCTTTCGCTTCCTCTCTACAATAGATATTAGTCTTAGACATCTTTTTTCTTCGCCATTTGATCGCAATGTTTTTAAACTTGGACTAGCCCAACAAATCCGATCAGTTTAACCAAGAACCAACTGGCAACTAATTCGGGTGGCTATTGAGTTTGAATTTTTTTATTTTTTTATTTTTGGAGAAGAAGAAGAAGAAAAATGGAGCAAGAAGAGGAAGAAAAGAAAGAAAGAGAAAAAGGAAAGGAATGAGAAAAAGGAAGGGAAGCGAAAAAGGAAATAGAGGATGATAGAAAAAATAAAAATAAATTACTAAATTGAAATATAACAACAAAGAAAAAATAAATAAATAAAAATAAAAATATTGAAAAGGAAAAAATATTATACCATAACAATTGTCTAAATCAGTATTTATTATTTTTTGTCTTTGCGTATACTTATATACTTAATTTATACATAATAAATAAGTTATTAAAAACTAATAAATCAATTATTATATATTCAATTTGTTTGAATTTTAAAATTGATTAATTAATTATATAAATTTTATTCAAATAATAATTCTATGTCGATCAGTATACAAATTAGTTATGAAATTTAAAACTATTGCAAACATATTTTTAAATTTTTATATTAAAACAACATATATATGCAATAAAAAATACTAATTAATCAATTTTTAAATTCTGTTAAATTGGTCGAATGAGTAAACCAGTATGATATCCAATTTTGTCACCAGTCCGATTCTGAAAACATCATGTGATCATCCTCCTAATATCATATTAGTGAACTCCTTTTTCTTTATTCCTTTCTTAGCTTCTACCATAAAAACTTTTCATTTCCTTATTTCTCCTTTTTTGGTAAATTTTTGTAAATACCCTTTTCTAATTAAATTCTCAATTTGTACCCTCAAGTTAATGCACACCTCCATGTGTATATCCATTTTGTTATGAAATTTACAAAATCTCCCACTCCTAAGGTTTTTTTTGGGGGGGGGATTGTAGGATCTTTTAGGTCACTTTAACATATTTAAGTCTCGCATGGAAGTTAGAATTTTTTCCCTTCTTGTTTTTAATGCTGTGAATTTAGGTAGGTTAGCATTTTTCCCAATAACTGATACTCTGAATTGTCATGTTAGTCTATTGAGCTTCTTAGTATTTGTCGTCCTATATGGAAGCCAATATTTTTCCCCTTCTTGTTTTTAACGGTGTAAATTGAGGTAGGTAAGCCTTTTTCCCAACAACTGACGCTTTGAATTGTCATGCTGGCCTATTGAGCTTTTTAGTATCTGTCATCCCTTTCTCCTTCCATTCTTTCCTGTCACACTTTTTCTATGTTTATATATTTCTCAACTTAGGCTATTGACTCGTCAAAGTCTTTAGCCGACTTTTTGGCCAACGACCTAAAAAAATCGCTCTTCTTGAGTCTTTGCATAAAAGTATTTTTTAGGACCTTCCGAGTTGTTAATGAGGTCTCTAGTGCAACTCAAGAGAATCTTTTCAAATAATCCCTCAAAGTCTCCTCACCACCTTGTGTCATATTAAACAGTGCAATGGATGTCTTTTCACATTTTTTTACAATTAACAAATTGATGTGGGAATAAAGACACAAATTTCTCAAAACTCCTAATTACCCTTGGTGGCAACTAATTAAACTATTTTTGAGCCAATCTACCTAAGAAGGTAAAGAAAACCCTATGTCTAATTCCATCTAAGTACTGATAAGGCCCAATACCTAAACCTAACTAAGTGTTCCATTATGCCTAAAATTCTGTAGTACTTTGGGATTGCCCTATATTTGTCTGGTATTAGGTCTTCCAAAATTTCAGGGACAAATGGAAGGCCTTCTTTAGATGTTTTTTTTCTTACTGGTTTTTTCATTTCTTTTATTTATCTTCTTCTCTAATTCTTTTGACACATTCATTTGTTCGATTTGTCTTCTTTTTACTTCATAACTAGTTTCTTTAGTACCTGATTGTACTAACCAGCTACCTCCTTTCTACTAGGTGAGGCATTCAATCGCTTTTGCACAGTGGCCTCAATAACTACTCCTATCATTTCATTTAACTATTCCATCGACATCCTTACCCACTATTTTGAATATATATCTATTTGGTCAATGAAACGAAGAGCCCTCGCTACTGCAGGTCAGGGGCTCTTCGTTCCACCCTCTTCTCCTCCTCTCCTCTCTCTCCCAACACTTTTCCCTTTCCTCCGTGGCTTCTTCTTTTTCCATAAGATCACCTTAACTCTTAACTACGGTTCCATAGATGATGTCAATTTGGTATGTAAATATTCTCTGCTTTGTTGTTTCTTAGAATGCTTATACATAAAAAAATATTTTATCTTCATCTTTTACTATTTTGTCCCTAATCCTTGGCCTCTGCTGGGTTAGGGGGTATCCTGATGTTTAGATTCGTAGCATTTAATTTTGGATAATTACTATGGTTACTTTCGTTGTTTTTTATCTGTTATACTTTATAAACATTCAAGTGTTTACACCGTTGGTGAAAAGGATGAATTTGTTTAATTTGATTAATCACATCCTCTTTAATTAGTTTGAGATATTTATTTTAAGCTATTTTATTTTCGAGAAAAAGACAATGTCGATTGATTTCTTGCATGGATTTAAATTTTTAGTCTCTGTTTGTTTAAACATTTAAAGGATCAACTAGAAATGAGAAGTGAAAAATTACAACTTATAACAATTTTATTTATGAAGAAATATTACTTAAAAGAAGTGATGCAATTGGATTAATATTTTGATAAAGAAAACAAGTGAAAAAATAAATTTCATCACCGCTTAAATTTCGAGATTTACATGGAGCAAAATGTCCAAGATACTATGAATGAAACACTAGGGTATGTGTAGTTGAGGATCTTTAACCATTTTCATTTAAGCAAAATTTACAAAATATAAGCATAATACGTAATAGAATTTTTATTTAAATCTTAAATTCAAATCACTCCTCAAAATTATTGAAAATTTTGCTATTACATCAATGCCTATTTGCACACTTCCATTCACAGTTTTATGGTTATATTTGCTTATGTTTTTAACTATGAGTTTTTTTTAATGTATTATTTTAAAAATATTTAATAATTATAATATTTATTTTTGATTTATACGAAGCAAAACAAACATAGTCAATATATTTATATTCAAAAAATATATCTTTATTCTTATATATAATTATATTTTTTAATAATTATTATTTGGGTGATAATTATAAATACATATAGATCATGTATTGGTGGAAATACACAAACGACAAGGGAGCCAAAAAAAAAAGAAAGGACTCTGATCTACAGTTACAATTTCTGAATTTAAGCCTTTTCTCAATGAATTTAGAGCCGACATCAATTTCAGACTTTATTAAATTAGGGAGTGGTGGAAAAATCAACGTCGGTTCATCGTATGGGAAAGGGACTTTGAATCTATCTTAGTAGCCTCTATTTTGAATTCAAAGATTCAAACATGTCATGCTCTGAACAGTTATTATTCTTACATTTGAAAATGCGCATTTGGTATACATATTTTCAATGTCAGAAATAACAATAAAAAATATTATAAATATATAAATAGGATATATTCTACTATAAGTATACAATCGACCCAAAGCTCGATTCGAGGGCATTGTTGGAGCTCGAGTTACTCGATCTCTATTCGATAACAGTTTTGTAAATATGTCTTTATTGTGTGTAGCATTTTAAATATTTATTATTTTATTAATATATTTTCGATTAATTTAGAAATTCGAACTCGAATTCGAACAATTCGATTCAGCCACGAGTTCGAACTCCACCTTTCGAGCTTGTATACCATTACTTGAATTCAACTCGATCTCACCCTGTTCAAAATCCAATTGTCTGAACACTTATTATTCCGCCAGCAGCCCAATTCTAAAAGACTGCTAAATTTGTAATTATCGATTCACGATGGCGTCCTTTTCTTTTCTTCTTCTGGCTTATTTCTTGACAGGAGACCAAAAATCTGGTATTTATTAAAAATGGGTTTCTCACAGTTTTTGAAAATTTCGTCTTCTTCTTCTTCTTCTTTTTGCGGAGCTCCCACTTTGTGTTCAGCTTCTCCTTGAGTTCAAAATTGTCAAAAAGGGTTTCTTTAGACATGGGTATTTGCTTAGGAAGCCCTATCAAGACTGATCTTCCTGCTTCTGCACAAGGTTTTGGTATGAATCCTGAACCAACACTTTCTTGAAAATTCTAGTTGTCGCATATGAAGTTCGCCTTTTATGTTTGCAATATCTGTACAATTACGCTTGCTGTTGGTCTTGTTTGGCACTGAATTTCAGTGAGTGGAATTTGCTTAAGTGCTTGCTTTAACATAAATGGTATATCCTGTTGTGGTCCTCTAGCAATTGTGCCTTTCCATTAAAACTCCATAACTGTCAAATTCGTAGCACATTTCCTAGTTAATTTGAAGCATATTGGTGCGGATATGTTCCAACAATATGATTGGATTACAAGTGTTGTTTCTGTTTTATCTAGAACTTATGTCAATTAGGCTTGCTTGTTTTCAGGAACAAAAGTGGTTCCTGGAAATGCAAAACAGGGTTCAAATTCTCTGAATCACCCGAAGAACTGTTCTGATGCTCTGGTAGGATCACTAGGGGATCTGTCTATCTCAAGCAACCCTAAATCGTTCACCTTCAACGATCTCAAGAGCGCGACTAAGAACTTCTCTTCCGACAATCTTATTGGCGAGGGAGGCTTTGGATTTGTCTACAAGGGGTGGATTAATGAGACCACTTTGGCCTCTAGCAAACCCGGAACTGGCACAGTTGTAGCCGTTAAAAAGCTCAAGGCACAAAGCTTTCAAGGTCACAGGGAATGGCTTGTATGTTTATCATTTCCCTAGCTAGCTTTGCCTTTAATTAGATTAATGGATCTTCTGATTCCACCTTAGTATTAACTTTAACTTTGCTTTTTCTGCAGACTGAGGTTAGGTACTTAGGCCAGCTTCACCATGTGAATTTGGTGAAGCTAATTGGATATTGCTCAGAAAGTAAAAACGAGCTGCTGGTCTATGAATTCATGCCTAAAGGAAGCTTGGAGAATCACCTGTTTAAAAGTAAGTTTTCTTTGTAGGTTCTCTGTCAGTATTGGTATCTTTTGGTCTGTACTCTAATAGGAAGCTCTTTGATGACTTCAAACTTATCCCATTTTCACACAATTAAGGTTTTACCACCAAGAGTACTCTGCATCTGTAATAGAAGATATTGATGATATTAGCATTTTACCTATGTTCTGCCATTGTCAATCTGTAGAGGGAGTGCAACCAATGGCCTGGACTACTCGACTGCAAATCGCAATTGATATTTCACGAGGACTGTCTTTCTTACATAGTTTGAATGCCAATTTAATCTACCGTGACTTGAAGGCTTCCAACATTCTAATTGATTCGGTATGTTACTGCTTAAGTTTGACTTTTGTGGTCAGTACTAAACCTGATTTTCATACTGAAATTTCATCACTTTCTGTTTAACTTGACTTTTCAGAAGTTCCATGCAAAGCTCACAGATTTTGGCCTTGCAAGAAAGGGTCCAATAGGTGATGGAACTCATGTGTCAACAAGAGTTGTGGGCACAATGGGATATGCTGCCCCAGAATACGTGGCCTCAGGTCTTTCACTTGTTCATAGTTCATATGAGAGAATTCATCAAACTTTGCCAAGTTTTTCAGAGTGTTGATACAAGCGTAACTGAAACAGGTCACTTGACTTCAAAGAGTGATGTGTACAGTTTTGGAGTTGTTCTACTAGAGCTACTCTCAGGAAGACGGGCAATGGGCGATGAGTTCATTGGAGGGGCAGAAAGCAACTTGGTGGATTGGGCAAAGCCATTCCTAGGAGATGCCAGGCAATTTTCAAGAATCATGGACACAAGACTAAGGGGTGAGTACTCCAAAAAGGGAGCTCAGGCTGCATCTTCCCTTGCTTTGCGGTGCCTCTACAACGACCCCAAAAACAGGCCTACGATGGTGGAGGTACTGGCTGAGCTAGAGCAACTGCAAGCCCTTCAAACTTCACCACGAGCCAAGCTGGAACATCGGGTCAAGACGTTGAGTTCTCACAAGTCTCGTTCTTCTGCATGAACCTTTGATTATATTTGTTTGCCTTGCTTTTGCAAGTAGCAGTGGCTGCCACATACATATTTTGTACGTATGGACTGGTTCCTGTTGATTGTTGAGTTGATCATGGAAAGAAAAACTTCCCCATTGTTTTGAAGTTTCTTGAACGAATATTGATACGCATTTCTCGTTAAGAGCACTCCCTGTGGTAACAAAATATGGCAATAAAGGCGTCCAGTTTTTACTCATTAAGAATCACAGATAAGATAAAACACACCTCACTAGAAATATGTGTCTCTGCTGTCTCCTTTCCATACAAAGAACCAATCAGACAACCTCTTCAATACAAACACTTCCCCTCCTGGGGGAAAAATGTCCCAAGAGAGAGCAAATAAAACAAAAGAATCGTGAACGGTCAATTTGTACAGTTGTGAATGGAAGCAGATAACTGCTACTAAATGCTTTTCAATACAGCAGCCTCTCTACATTTCTTGCATCTCCCCTTCGGTTCTCCAAACTACATCTTCAAGGCAGGTCGAAAGGTTCTCATAGAACTGCACATGAACACCAAAAAAAAAAAAAAAAAAACAGAAACAGAAACGCCGTGAGAATTGAAAGTTCACTTTCAGGGTTTCAGAAGTTCCATTAAGAAGTAAAACATATCATACGCAAATCACACTCAAATAGTCTTTCTAGTTCTTCTACAATGCAAGATCACAAAAGAAGATACTAGTGCACGTTTGTAGTACTAAGGAAAGGATATGCTGAATACTAAGGAAAAAATGAACTCTGGCAGAACTGTCTACCTTGTGAAACTCCAGAGTATCTCCCTTTGCTTTTCTAACCTCGATCATGTGCAACGAGGGGGCAACTTGAAAAACCTGATTCAGGCACTTTTATAAGCCTCAGATATCATGCTTACATGTGTACATGTGAAAAGTTTCTCAACAATTCTATGAAAACATACCTCAGTAGCAACATTAAGGTTGCCTTTTCTTCCTGCTTTTAAATTCTCAAGCCTCATCTGAAAAAAAATAGAAGGAAACAAAAGCATTAGAAGAGCTGCCTGTCGACTATTAATGCAACATTTCATTCATTTCTTACACAAAGAATTCACAAAGTACCTTGTAGTTCTTCTTGTGAACGTCAAAACCAAGAGGTTTAGCAGCTTCTTCGATCTTTTTAATTATCTCATTGGCTGGGCATTTAGATGTGAATCTCGTTTCCTTCTTGTATCCCTGTCGACAGTGTCAAGACAGATAAGATCTGTTAATCTCAGCAGTTTCACATACACCTGACTTTCCTAGTACCAAATATCCCCTCCTATTTTCCTGCTCAGATTATTTGTTTTTGAATGTGTACAAGGATAAATGAGTTCGGACCTGTTCTAAACCAAACAGATTCCCAAGATTGAGGCCTTTTGACATGGAAATTAACTCAAAGGCATTCATGGCAGCCGGTTGATCCTCGTTGTTCTCTGTCACATGATATTCCTGTCAGGGGAAAAGAATCCATGAGAGTTTTTCTAGGCTAAATAGCAATTAATTAGCCCATATGCTTGACTAACTCACCTCAGAATCCTTAAACACGGCTTCCACATCATCCAAATTTTCATCTTCTTTCTCGTCAAATACTGGTGGCTTGAAATCTTTCTTAAACCATTTATCCTCCAAAATCTCAGGGATTGTGATGCGCTGAAGAAATGAAAGTCATAAAGTTAGAAGTATGCTGAGATGATATTATTCAATAATATAATTATAATTATAATTAGACATGTGATATGTTCATGAGCATGAGTATTCATTGTAAATTTCTTCTTACTTCCCACCGTACATATCCTAAAAAAAACTTTCTTCGTTTCTCTTTCAGATGAAGAGATTGTCTGTCTTAAAAGAGAGACAGACTGATTACAGAGAAAGCAGACCAAGACTACTGAACAAGTTCAGTGGCTATACGTACAAGAAGACAGGTAGCATCATTCAGCTATCAAGTAGGTAGCTCGAGAACTGTAATTTCCATGCTCTGACTGTTTAATCAATATAAAATTTAATTATATTATGATATAGAACAAATTATCTGATAACAGTAATATTGAAGAGATAAACGAGGGCAGAATTATCCCTGGTTGGGGGAAACGCCAAAAGGTTCAGAAAATATTTATTCTTTTATGTATACATGTGAAGAAGTACATAATCCAAATTCGATGTGATTGATATAATTGAATCTGATATTGATTTCCATCACTTACTGTCAGAGGATCTGGATCCAGCATTCGAGTAATGAACTTCATAGCGTCAAAGGAAAGCCAAGGAGGGCAAGTGAATTCAGCAGAAGATATCTGGACAATTCATGCAGGAAAGGGTGAAACTGATGAAGGGCAAAACAAGATAACTGGTAAATGATACACAAAATTGCTAAAATGCTCACTTTTCTATATAGGTTCATAACATTAGTGTCATCAAAAGGCAAGTAACCAGCAAGCAATACAAAAAGTATGACCCCACACGACCATAAGTCTGCAGTTGCCCCATCATAGCCTCGATCATTGAGGACCTACGCAGATTTTAATCAGATCAACCAGTCCCTGGAAGAAAAGAGGAGCTCAGGGACAGAGAGTAAAGACACAGACTTCAGTAACATACCTCAGGAGCAACATAATTTGGAGTTCCACAGGCAGTGTGCAGCAAACCATCATCCTGCCAAGTTAATTTCACAAAAGTTTTCTAAGCATGCCATTTATGATATTGAGGATGGCACAGAGTAGGTTGACTTCATTATGTTTATAACCAAATTTTGAGAGATCCAAGACTATCTAAGCAACTGAAAAGGAAGCTGTCTAAGTGATGGAATTTATAATGTAGATTCTGATATTTACCCTGACTTGCTGGGACAGAGCACTTAATCCAAAATCAGAAACTTTGAGGTTTCCAGCAGCATCCAGCAGCAAGTTTTCCAGCTGCACCAGCAAAGCTAAACTTGAGCTTCACTTAACCAGTGAAATTTAGTGAAGGAATGCTCTAAAAGCCATATGAACTACCTTTAGATCTCTATGGAAGACTCCACGGCTATGACAATAATCAACTGCATTAATAAGTTGCTGAAAAAATTTTCTTGCTTCATCTTCTCGCATCCTTGCATGATTCACCTTCACAGTAACGGATCTTATTTTTTAGACAGATTATATTGCCAATAAATTTTCCAGCTAAAAGCCAAAAGCTAAAATCTGAGACAGAGACCAGTATTTTAAAGGACAGCGGTGTATGTTATGTGATGTTAGAAACAATGGAATAAGTTTTGGGGGGAATATTTTCTATCATAAGGTGGCAGAAATGCCGATTTTGTGAGGGGAAAAGTTTATTATCTTACTATTTTGTCAAATAGCTCTCCCCCAGTGACATATTCCAAAACAATAAATATTTTGGTCTTGCTTGCCATCACCTGCAAAAACAAAACACCATTAAACACGCAGGCAACCCCAGGAAAATCCAACAACAAAAATTTAATCAATGGCATCTGAGTTATTTCCCACGATAATGGAGCAAAAGAAAAGTATTATTAGCTTAAAAGACAAGTGCTTCTTGCAAATATTAAATCTCTGGAATAGAATTTTGCACTAAAACAATGCATAGTATTTGCTTGAACTAAGAAAATTTGAATTCATGGCCACACGGAAATGCTTCTGCAGAAACGCACACAAAAAAGATACTTCCTCTACCACATGCACTTGCGTGCACACAAACAGAGATCAAACGGGCAGAGAGAGAGAGAGAGAGAGAGACCTCATATAATCGAACAACATTGGGATGTTTTATCAATTTCATTGTTGCTATCTCCTGCCTAATCTGCAAATTCATAAACAAACAAAAGACTTATTTGACCAAACTACAAGTATAGAGTGAAAAGAAACATGAATATGAAAAATGAATACACACTAAATATTCCTTTTGATGGCACGATAATGATACTCATCCAGAACCCATTGACATGATTTGATCAACTCCCGTAGAGCACATAAAAAGAAAGGTTCAGGGTTTATTACAGTGAGAGGCAAAGATTAACCTGTTCAGCCATTTTGTGCTTAAGGACCTTCTCCTTATCAAAAATCTTTAGAGCCACGGCTTGTCCAGTCTCAGAATTTCTAGCAAATTTTACTTTTGCAAATGTGCCCTCGCCAAGTGTCCTTCCAACCTCATACTTCCCGATTCTGCGCTTGATTTTGGATTGACTCATCCGCAATATGTTAACTAGTTCAGAATTGCACTAAGCAATTGCAGTCTTTTAACCTGCACATGAAGTTTTCACAATCAGACCCTTGAAGTGCTAAGCTACTGCCAGCAATTGAAGAGCTTTGCCCTCTTTTAAGTGCTCATACAATATATGCACACAGTGAAAATCAAGAATGTTTTGCAGCTCCACGGCATACTACATCATCATGGAGATGCCGAAAGTTAAAACCCAACAAGATTTCTTGAACTTTCTACTTTCTCTTTTAATCTTTTCCTCTGGAAATTGAGCTTCATAAGAAAGGCGATGTCTCGTTAATATAGAAGTCGCAACCAAAAGTGATCAATTTCAACAAACAATAAATGCGTCGGGTGTGAGGAATCAACAGAAACACAACACAATAGAACCTTATTACGCACGATTTCTCAAATCCAAGCAGGTAAGAGTATCTGTGCGTGGGTGTGTCGTTGTGAGTCAAACGTACTGACAACTAATACTTAGTGATTATAATAAGAAACACATCAACATGGAGAGAGAGATCCTACAACTTCTGCTACCAGACAACAAATCCAGGAATAAATCACAGGAACAAGCCAAACCAGCAATTAAACTAAGAAATATCCCACCTCAACTAAATTCTTACTGAAATCAAATTGGTTGGAAGACCTTCAAACTTTGTCCCACCAAACTCAAAGAACTAACTCAAGAAGTCCTAAATCCAAGAAAATCAGTCAACCCAGAGGAAAATGTATATAAGAAGATAACTAAAGCAAATCCAAAAGTAGCAACTAAATCCCAGAAAACCCGCTCAAGTTTCCACATCCACAGCATATATATACCTGTGCTGCTGCAAAAGATGCCTTGCAAGAATCCAAGCAAGTTGATAGGTAAAAGTGCAAGCAGAGGATAAGAGAGATAAAAGGATTATGCTACGGAATGACAAGCGGCCCTTGTTGTGAGAATCGGCCAATATGGCTTCAAGACTTGAAGATTAATGATCAGACATGAAGGAGGCCCCAGAATGAAAACGGCCATGAGGATCAATAAATCAAAATTCACGGCGCCTTCTTACTGTATAAAACCATGACAAATGTTTGACGGCTGGGAATTCTATAGCGTGTGTTTTTTATAAATAATTATAACATATATTTTTTAATGTTATAGAACAAAATAAATATTTCTTTAGTATTATTATTAGTATAGTATAAAATATGTATTAGAATTAAATAATTTAAAATATATTAAATTAAAATTTTTAATATTTATTAATTTTAAATTTTTTGTTACCTTAGTTTTTTTAAAAAAATTGAATTTATACATTTACTTTTTTGTGTTTATCACCACAAATAATATTATTGTCTTATTTTTAAAACTGTTTATTAAGTTAAAGTAAAACTCATAAACATTAAAATTTTAAATTATAACATCATGAATTTTAATGATAAATAATTTTATTAATATCTTTTAATTAAATAAAAATAATGATTAATGAAAATATCATTTAAATTTTAATTTGTATAATAAATTTTTATGATAAGAAAACTATTTGATGGATACATCGTCGTAAATTTATTAAGGTGAAAAATAAATAAAGAATATGTTATTCAAGTTTTGATTTATATGAATAAATAAGAAAAATATATTTAAATTTATTATGATAATAGTTATTTATAAATTAGATATTTGAAATAATTTTAAAATTTAATATTTATTGCATTAAATTACATTCGTATTTACAAAATTTATTTTCTAAATATAATAATCAAATTGATGATATTTAGTCAAAATAAATTCACATTTATTAAATTTATTTTAATTTAATTTTTAATATTGTATTATGATATACAAACTCTATTGTATTTTTAAAAAATAAATACTGTTTATAATCATTGTATAAGAATTTGTAACTCTACGTAAAATTATAGCGAAATGAATTGAATTCAAACTACTTCATCTTTTTATTTAATGTATTGATATTTTTATCCAAACATGCACTTCTATTTATTGCTTGTTTAACTTTATCACAGAGAAATAAAATATAATTTACACAATAATAAAAAATAATAATATATAAAAAAAATACTTTAAATTAAGATCAAATTAATTAAGTTTCATAAATAACTTACTGTTCTTCTTTTAAATGTTGATAAAAAACGATATTTCGATCATCTTATCATACTATTAATTTTCTCTATCATTTTTTTATTTTATTTATCAATATTTTTGATTTTAAATGATGCATTTTAAATTAAAATTTATTGATTGTTTAAATAGATTTATTGAAATAAATTTTTTTTCTTAATATTAACATAATTTGTATAATATTTTGAAGTTTTATAAGTAAATTATTAATATTAATTATCTATTATTTTGCATTGATTTTAAATACAGTTAATTGTATCAATATTAATTAGATTGAATTTTAAATTATCATTTACCACCTTCTTACATATAAATATTTTAAATGTAAATATTTGTGAACACATTACTAAATTTGATTTCATTTTTTTACCTTTATTTTCTTAACCCAAAATATTATGTCAATATAGTTTTAATTATTATTTTTAAAATTTATTTTTGGCCTTTATAATTTAATTTTCATAATGTGTATTTCAAGAATATTATTTTTTAAATTATAGTTAATTTATTTGTTTAAAATTTTAGCACATTATTGTACCATATTTCTTTTTTATTTATTTTAAATTATATTTTATCATAATATAATTAACTATAAATCAATATAATATTATTCAAAGAATTATTTCATATTTAATTAAAATGATGGCCAAATATTGATTCAATTTAAATATTTTTATGATATATTATTTTAAGAATAATGTTCTTTATAGTGGAATTTTATTTTATTTTTAAATTTTAGCTTATTACATATTTTATAATACTGATAGTCAAAATTTCACCCATTTTAAATATTTTATAACATATATAAAATTTATTTAATTATTCAAAGCTTTGTTTCATTGTCATAACTTCATTTGTGATTCCATTTGTCTTTATTTCTTATTTTAATTTAATTGACATTTATATTTATAAATTTTTAAAAAATTATTTATTTTATGTTTATTAGTTGATATAATCATAACATCGATCTATTCCAATTAATTTATTGTTACATTTTCAAAAAAGTAATTATACAATAATAATATATTTAATAAAGTTGACAGTCATATATTTATTCATTTTAAATATTTTATAACATACTATTTTTTTATGAGAATATCAATTTCTTATATATATATTATTTGTTTATTTATATTCTTAACACATTGTTATAAGTTTATTTTTCTTACTATTTGTTCTCTACTATGTTTGCTTAATATAATTAACTATGAAATCAAATAATAATATAAAATAAACCACCACATGCTTAATGAATTGCAATCAAAATTTTGCTCATTTTAAATATTTATTGTATATTATTATAATAGTAACGAAGTCTCTATATATGAAATTTGTTATCTTTATAATTTTAATTCCTTATTATAACTATTTATTTATTATTAATAGTTTAATTAACTAATTTAATATTTATATCTATAAATTTTCACCATACATATTTATTTTTTATTTATTAGGCTATATGGTTATAAAGTAAATGCCCTTCATGAAATTTATTGTTATTTTTTGAAATATAATTATGCAATTATAATTTAATTTGTTATGAATTAAAATTTATAAATATCATTAAAAAATCATGATTCGATTATTTTTTAAAATTTTACTTAATTTATAAATAATTTAAAATTCTATTAGTTTTTCCTCTACTTAATTTATATTTTACACAACTTAAAAATAATTATATTTGTTCGAATATGGTGAGACTATATTAATATTCTACTACTAAGATACATATTAATTAAAAGTTCTATTAATTTCTTACAATTAACACATTTTTATTTTAAACAATTTAAAAATAACTATAAAAGTATATTAAATATATTAGGTCTCAGTTGATCTCTTACTACTAAAAGAAAAAATTTAAATAGAAATTTATTTTTACTTATACAACTTTATCTACTGTAATAAATATAGATATTGAATTAAAAATATATGTGTGTGTGTGTGTGTGCGCGCGCCATTTCATAATGGGTAATAACATCCATACTTAATATAGATTTTTTCTAAATTTCAAGAGAGAAAAATATGTGTTGCTGAAATGATAGTAAATGGGTTAATTTTCTAAGCATAAAGACAACCCCCATACGGCTTCAATTTTTGTGCGGTTGGGGAAGGCCGACAGCGGTCATCGTCTCAGGACAGTGCAAACGGGGACCATATGACCCGTTCCAGCTGCACAAACGTCAGCGTCGGAAATGGACGGCTCGTCACAATTTAAATCTAAGCAAAGATTTAGGCTATGTTTGTATTAAATTTGAGCCCTGTCTTTTAGATGTATTTTTATTTAAACTGTCTAAAAGTAATAAAAAAATTCAAAGAAAATTTGAGAGATGTGAAATGTAATATGTGTTTTGAGGTAGAAAATGTTAAAACACACGTAACCTTCGTGGTGTTTTAGACAATTGATATTAATTAATGCGAAGCATCAAATTGCATGTTTGATGATTTTTTCTCCAATAACCATATGACTCGTGAAATATTCTTAAATCAATCTTATAGAGAAATAAAATCGTTTCTATTTTCACATGGTGGATGTGGGCAATGATTATGTCAAGCAATGTAAATTTAAATTCTCGTGATCATAAGTGGGTACAAACAAAACAAAATTCAAAATCTTTGACAGTTTTTAATAAGTTGAATATATGTATAAGCAAAACCATCGAGAAGCAAATATCAAGTGCTGCCCTTTTTCTATGATTTCTCAAAACAAGTGGGTAAAATAAAAACATAGTGTGAATGAAATGTTTCAAGAAAATTATTTTTATAATGATAAATTAGGTTTTGCCCACGGTCTGGGTGCACCAAACACGTCCTATGCCTCGCTGTATTTTGTCCGTACCCGTGCATATTCTCTTAGTTATCTTTCGAATATATATATTTTTATAATAAATTTATTATTTTATGTTTTTGTCTTTCTTACAATTTTTTTTAAAATAACTTGAGCTAATTAGCTTTATTATTTTATTCCTTGTCTACTAAGTCGTGGATATGACGTTCACCTAACTTATAAACCTGGGCCAGCCTATTCATGAAGAAAAAACGAAAGAGTACACACTTACTTTATTTGTCAATAATTCAAGAAATGTTTATAAAAAAACAAAAAAGATAAGAGAGAGAAGAGACATAATCTTAAGCAATCTACGTAGGCTTAAGCAGCCAAATGATTGTCAAATCATTAGTGTTAATTCATGTCTTAGATTTTCTATTAATTGCTAGAAAGCTTTTGTTATGTTTGTTGATGTTTTTAGCTATGTGTTTTGTTTTAAAGTATGTAAAATTAAGAGAGAAAAAAAGAGAAAAAATTTAAAATATATAATAATTATAATGTTTGTGTAGGTAATTAAAATTTTTGTTTAATCAGATGTTGTCATCTTATTGTGATAAAATATTAATAATTAATTATTTATATTTTAGGAATTAAGATAAACATAATTCTTAAAATTAGATGATAAATAAATTAACACTTTTTTTACAAACAATACCATTCACTTAAATCGCGACAAGTGTCAAGATGGCCCAATCATATCATGTCATGTGTCAAGTCTTATAAGTTTAAAAGGAGAATATTGTTGATTCAACAATTAATTTGTAATCACAATGTCGTCAAACATATATAACAGCAAAATCCTCTCCACCCCTATAAATAGGGATGACATCTACAAATTCAACAACTACAACACAAGAATCGAATGAAGCACAACAAGTAACCAGATGACACAACGCGATGCATCAACCAATCGAATAAGCAACAAGAAGATTTCAAGTGAAGAAGCATTCAACGAATTCAAATTTTATCCACCAACTTCAAAAAGTTTGAAGGAGTTTGTCATTAAATTCAAGACGTTATTTCTAAAAACTTATCAAATCTTCGTGTTTGATCTACATTTAAAGTGCTAAATCAGTGGATTAACGTTATTGAAGGCTCTGGTCAACATTAAAAAGGATTAAAGCTTAAAAGCTCTCTCAATTTCAGCTAGATTTTTTAATCAATATTCAAATCATACAAGTTGAAAAAAGAATTAGATCATTAAGTTAAATATTTTACTTATGAAATTTCATTCGATTCAAATTGTAATTGCATTTATACAATTTCTTATTAATAGAAATTTAATTGTAAGATTTTCATCGTACAGTTTGTCTTTTAGTAGAATGAAGCAAAATAAACATCGCTTTTATTTTTTTATCATTCTATGTTCATAAAAATAATTAATAACTAAGTGAATAAATTGTTATTTAGTCTAATATTGGGCCAATACGGTAATCGAGCCTACGGGGCAACTCATACTGGTCCAGTACTTAACATTGGGCCCCGCCCACTCAGTGTTTCAGCGGTTGAAGTCTCAAAGGCCTAGTCTAGGGATGGTAATCCTGTCTCGTATAGCCACAAATGGAGCGAGGATGGGCCGGGCAAGGCCTGGCGGGGAGGAGGGGGTGGATTTTAAATGAAGTATGCAACGAGAGAACCTCCCCGCGCTATCTCCCACTCTGATTCTCATTTTAATTAAATGTATGTATATATTTTACATGTAGTTAATTTAATCTATTATTTGATCATTATGATATAAAAAAATTATTTGCTTCTATAATTTAATGTTTTTTACATTAGTTATGAAAAGTGTTTTCCATGTTTATTATTTTTGTGAAATTAATTGATATTTTTTAATTTTGATAATAAAAACAAGTATGATCAAATTTTTTCTTTTTAAAATGTAATTTTTCAAATAAAATAAATATTTGGTCACTTAGTGAGGGAGGGGTTGGGGTGGGAGGAAATATTTGATCACGAGAGGGAGATGGGCCCCGACCCCGACCCCACCCCACCCCACCCAATGCCATCCCTAACCCAGTCTCTCAAAAGTTAAGAGAGACTCAGTCAATTGCTCTCTCGACTCTCATGTCGGAATTGATATCCCTTCTGTTGGATAATCGGATTCACGGCCACCTTGATCAAGCGAATCCGTTGTTAGAGCATGGTGACAGGTTGACTTGTCAATTAATATGCGTGCAGGTCAAAAGGAAATGAAGTACACTGCAATAGATTTTGGCCTGGGAAATGTAACTGTCGGGAGTCGGACATTATAGCATGTCGTAGCTTGTCGAGTTTGATAGACATGGCTTTGAACTCTTCCTTGGGCGTTTAAGACTTCAATTCTTCTCCATCACGACAAGAATACAGGTTTGTCGGTCGATTGATCAACAAACCATTTTTTTAAATGCTTACATCATAATTACATTTTGGCCCAACCACATGGATCGAGAGCAGACCTGGAATTGGATTTGGACATATAGAAACATCCCTTTTCGTCCCATCCACATTTTACTCATGCAACAAAGCGAAAGAAGACAAGGAAAAGCCTGAATTGCTGATCAATCGACCAACAACCATCTCATTATTCACTCCAACTGAAAAGCAAAGTATCCCTTTTCCTCCCCAATCTAAGCAACTGGAAGACACAAAACAAGTTTCATTCATAAACACAAGAAGCAAGAGCCAAAATCTCCACACTATAAAATGGGAAAAATCATCACTTGGTCAGAAAACCAATACACAGACATAAACAATACTATTACTATTACTAATACAGAGGTTTTGTGATGGGTTTGAGCTCAAGTTCTTCAGTGACAGTTCTTCTTTTCACGTTAGTGTGCAGCATGCCAGTGATCGACGGGCAATCGCAAGCTGGGCGGTGCCTGAGAGGGTGTGGGCCGAAGACAAGTCGATGTACTGTGGAGGAAGAGTCGTTGGGGTCATGGCTTGCTAATAGTGTTGTGGAGCTGGAAATATTGGCTGTGTCTCACATCTTGCTTTGGCACACCACTGCCCTCAAAACCCAAAACTGTACTTGATTTCTTTCAATTCGGATTCTCATTGTCCTCATTTTTATTCAATTACAAATGAATACTAAGGGCATGGGTAAGGGGTTGCTGTGTTGATGTCATCACCATTTGGAGCCTTCTGCCTTAGTGGCCTTCATTAAATAATGTCTTTGTTAATTCCTCTCTACTAGAACATATGTTACACAAGTCTTTTCTGATAAACTTGCACAAATTTATCCCAGCAAGAAAGGATTTAAATAAAATAGGGTTTGTTTGGAATGAAAAGCAAATTACTTGAAAGGACTAAAGGCAGAATGATTGCATGTATCCAAATAAAATAAATTGAGCTCTCCCACATTGAGAACGAGCCGCAAAGAAACCGATTAATAAGTGGCCCAGGGGGGCCCTTAGACCGCCGAGCTCGGTAGCGTGGGCTTGTAACCCAGGTGGGGGCAACGAATGTTGGAACATTGGGCCGTCTCAATGGGTAGGGCCAGCGAGCCGAACTCCTGGCCCGCCCGTTCCAAGCGAGGAGTTGATCCATGTAACCTGAGCGAATGCCTGGGTGACGTGACTCTTAGAGAGGAGGGCATCGCGGTAGGCTGGTTTCACAGAGCAACGAAAACTTCCCGCTCTTCGTGGTGGAAGGATAACGGGTTGGTGCTCCGCTGGCCTGTCAATGCCCAACGGATAGGCTCTAACTGGACCAACATTTTCGGACTGTTTGGATCTCTCTATTTTTTACGTCCAAAAATATTTATGATTATTATTTGCTCATTGTGAGGTAGAAATGGAGTTAAATAAATGTTTTTTTTTCTTTATATGAACTAATCTTTTAACTATACGCCTTATCAGATTTATGAAGTAAAAAAGAGAGAGAGAAAAGATGGCTTAAAATAACAATTATTGTAAAGAAAAACAAAATATTACGAAATACAATTATAGAAGAGAGGGAGAAAATCAAAGGACAAGACAAAGTCGTCCGAGAAATAGAATAGGAATAGGAATGATGAGAGAAAATAGTGACGTAAAAAAATACTAACTCTATTATTTTCTTCAACTGAATACTAACTATAAAAGAACTAAATTAATTAATAATATTGAAGAATTAAAGACTTTAGATTCCCTGATAGCAAAACAATAAATGAATAAAAGAATTTATGAAGAGGACTAATAATTTGAAGGTAGCTTTTTGTCCTCTTCTATGATATATGGTAAGCAACAAAGTCAATATCAAGCTTCCATATATACTCTCCAGCTTGTATATATAACCTAAGGTTCCCACTTATATGTGGCGCATTCTATAATTTTTCAAGAAATTATAGAACCATTCAAAGACTGGTTTTACTTTATAAAAAAACCTAATTCAGCTCTTGGGTATTTATGTTGCTAAAACCTCACCCTGCACTGTATCCATGTCTTTAGACATTAATTTGTTTTTGGATACCATCTAAGTGGGCTTTACTTTATTTTTGGATACCTGTTGTGGAACACACACACGCAAGTGTCAAATGAAATAAAAATGAACTCTTCTTGTTCTCTAGTATTCTCTTTTTTCCGTGTACCCTCTTCTGCAGGGCTTTTATTTGACCACTCAAAGTAAACTATTTGTTGATTTCCTAACACAATCAACTGCTTATTTCACACGCTACATTATGGTGTTTTCAGTATGTGATCCCTCAACAGTGTTATTTTCTTATGGAGCCAGGCAATTATTGTGTAACCAATTGCATCCACTTGCCATGAAAGCTCAAAACTTGTCAAATTCTTGTCATCACTTGCCAGTCTCCATCAATTTAAGAATCCAATTCCTGTGGAAGCTCATTGAGGTCAAAACTGAAGGCGCTGGAATGATTCCTGGTCTCCTGCCCCTCTCCAGGTTGATCAATCGCGGGACGTCGACAGTGCCTCTTGTGTCCGCCCAGAGCCTGGCCTTTCGAGAAGATTTTGTGGCAAAATGGGCATCCATGGACGAAGCTGTCGCTTAGTCCTCGTGCCACTGAGTCATCATCAACAAGAGCAGATGAAATTTTCTTAACATTGTTCTCGTGGTGGGCTTTGTGTCCACCCAAGGCCTGGTAGCTTTTAAAAGGTTTGTCGCATATGTCGCACACGTGGTGACGCTTTCGGGCACTGATGGGTGTCTTGGAACCAACGAGGCCGATATCAACAAATGTAGAGCTTCCAGGCCCGCGGTTTGCTGTCTTATCATTCCCTGATGGAGAAGAACTGTTTCCATTGTTTTCCAGCTTCTCATTCCCAACTGGGCACCTGGAATTTGCACCATCTGACGAGACAGGCGACTCCAACTTCCTCTTCCTCGGTGGAAGTTTCTCCGTCGCTGATTCTCCATCCAAAAGCAAACAAAGACCATCACCTTTATTATCAGAAACCGACAGGTCCTGATCAGACGCAGGAATGAGCGTCAGCCCTTTTCCAGGGCTCGTTCTCCAGCCCGTTTTCGCCCATCCAGGCAAAATCAAAACAGGGCCTTTCGTCTCTGGCATTGGAGGCTTCATCCCCCTCCAATTTCTCTCGGGATGGTGCTTCATGTGCCCATACAGGGACTTGTCTGAAACAAATGCCTGATCACAAACAGGGCACTTAAGCTCCCCCATCACCTTTCTTCCTTAGCCCCCCACTACTGACAGCTAATCTTTGGTCTCCTGAAAAGCTTCTTCATACAACACTAATGAATGCAAACATACATCCATACATACATATGTGACAGTAAAAGAGATGAATAAGAAGAGAGTGTGAGTGGGGATAATAAAGTGGGTAGGTGGGGTGGAGATAATCTGTAATCTGCAGAGATTTAGAGAAAAGCTGCATGGCATAATGAAGTTGATGTTACTGACGAATAAAAAGACTATAACGGATTGATTGTCCAGTGCTGTTCTTGTTTATTTAATAGACGATTTAATGAAATTTGTAGTCGTTCGAGTGTGGGAAGTGAGAGTAATTAATGGCGGTGTTTCGGTTTCTTTGGATACGAGCTTATTAATTGTGCTTATTCACCACTATAGTAATTAGTGATGATGTTTAATTTGTGATTTGGCTGTGGTGATATTTTACTTTGTAAATAACTTCCCTTCTGTCTCTCTCTTTTATCTAATGATATGAATGTTTTGTGAAATATTAACGTGTTTATGCATTTTTGATAAAAATATTTGGATTCTTAATTTATTTTGAGTTGTGTGGACTTCTAGTTGAAATTGAAAATGAGATGTTGATTTAGATATTAAATTCGGATCACTAATTCTATTTGAACAAGATGTGGATTGTTGAAATTTTTTTTAAAATTCTTAGATAAGGAACTTCAATTTATACTAAATAAGGTTTCATGATTTATAAATAAATTTATAGTTTTTTAGAGATTTTACTATCTCATCGAAAATTCTGAATTTTTGTGAAGAAAGAGTTATTTGATCTAATTACTCTAACAAGACTCCTCACACGGCTCCTCATCTCTCTCTCTCTCTCTCTCTCTCTCTCTCTCTCTCTCTCTATTTATATTAAAATCTATTGCATGAGTTTTCTTTTTTTTTTTTTTAATTAATGAATTGTGTTGAAACACATGCCAACATTGATTAATAAATTTCTCATTTAAGACTGATAAATTTCAACCGAGATATTGTTCAACTGACATGCGAACATTCATCAAAGTTTAAACTTCAAAAGTTGAATTTGGACTCAACCTGACTGCCACGAATAAATATCCACTCAAGTAATTGTTCAAACTGAAATCAAGTCAGGTTACTAGGCTGTCTTATAGAGTTTTCAACTCTTCACAAAAACATATATACATATTCTAGTTTAATTTATTAAAAAATTAATTTTTCATTTTTAACTAATCGAAATATCAAAAAGATAAAAGAAAAAGACAAGGTTTGCTTTTGAACCCTACTTTTATAAAATACAACATTTTTGAAAATGTTGCATTGGATTCATATTGTGTGGCATGCATATATATATATATATATATATCTATACTATATTATTAAATTATTAATGTTTTTTGGTTTCAAATATCAATTTACGCAGCTATATTTATTTAATTTTTTTTTATCTTCAACTATTTTCTTTCTCCTTTTTTATCTTCAACTATTTTCTTTCTCCCTTTTCTTTTTCTCTTTTCTTTGAATTGATTATTTTTATTTATGGCTTCTCCCAAGTTTTCTCTCTTTTTTTTTCAAATGTCTTTTATCATATTTATTTTTTTATTTTAAATATTTTTACACTTTTAATTGAAATAAGTTATTTTTATTATTTAAAATACAATAACTTTAAAATTTATAAATAAATTTACACGTACCTAACTATTATTTCTTAGAAACTGGTGCGCACATGTCACCACATCTCTTACGATGAGTACGTAATGCAGTAAAGTAGTGGTACAATGCTGTTTTAACTCCTATTTACCATTGAGAGCGACTTCATTTATATGATTAGAGAGCAACAAATTCAGAGGGTGACAAACACCTCTCAGGTATCCAACCAAGAGGCCTGTTAGTGATGAGATATATCTCGGACAAACCAACCAGCAAGCTGTTAACTGCGTGTCTAAAACCGGCAAATAAGAAGATGGGTGGGGGAGTTATATTACAGGATCAGACATTCGCGAATCTTGTCCCTCTTTCGGCCTTTCCCGCAGCCCACGTTGCTCTTGCTTTTCTTCGCTTGTGTTCCCTTTGCTTCAATCCTTTGTTTTCGCCTTCTGCGGTCATCAAGACAGGGCCATATGTTGTAATACGACTATATATGTATGTGTGCGCGCCCGCGCGCCCTTTTCTAACACAAAATCAACTTAATTGAAATCCAGAAATGGTCAGTAAGGTGGCTACAATTAATGAAAAAAATAGACAAACAATCAAATATGCGAAATCCTCACTAAGCATGTATAGGCATTCGTCAAAACGAGGCTCCCTCGAGTAATAGACCTCCGAAAATGTTATAGGAAGTCACATTTATGTTTTTCAATGGTGCTCCTTTTTGTATACATGATGCAAATAGTTTAAAGATTAAAAAAATAACTAAGTTGACTTAGAGAGGCCTAGTGAAGGAGAATAGATAGAATCATGAAATTAAAAGCCGAAGTGTGATCCTTACGTCTCATTAGAATACCATCATGGATCGTACCCAAGGAGGACGAGTGGATCATATCCTACACCAAAGTATCGTACCATCCAGTGTGTGTTTAACAGAATCAGATTCCCAGAACAAAATATGGTGAAGAACCATAATCACGAGAAGAATATATGCTGCACTCTAGGCTACTTCGTCACAAGATACTGGGATAGACATCCCTCGTGAGGATCGATGGGCAAGCAGTTCTACCACACAAACGATGCTTCCTATACTATAGTGTCTGATATGGAATTTATGCCAAGAAAAGAATGACAGTGTTGCACTAATTATTTCAGAATCGTATAATCTGGAATTCCACCCTTAAACAATGTCGTTTGAGATCCATTAATGGATTCACAGGTACCTACCGTCTTCTGTTCTCTTCTTTCTTCCATTTCTCATAAATACACCTCCCTGCGGACAATGAGTCTAAGACTCCCGAGAGACATAATATGGAATATTTAGTCTGCTAACACAGAAGCCAAAACCCCGGAGCCCATCGCTTAAGATTAAAGGAATCATCCTAAGATTTTTCATTGAGAAAGGGCTGGAGAACACTGATTTTAGGGAAAATAAGAAAATACAGAAGCAAAAGATATTATTTATGTAGTCTCATCTCTCACACTACATGCAACCACGAACTAGGGCCTCGACCTTGGCATTAAAATGGTAATAACATAGCTGATATATACGAAAGAAGAACACGTACAAAACACTGTGGGGAAACAGTCAAATAGATCAAGAAACAAAAGATCGAGGAAAGTAAACAAGTAGGAATAGCAACAAATTAGCCACTTTGGATGAAAATGGTAAGGAACGAACTTTTCCAAAAGTTTTCAGTTCATAATAGGATATACTTAACGAAATAATTAAAGACACTAACAACCAAAAATATTAAAATGAGCATCAAAGAACTCGAGCATATAGTGAAGAACGGCAATTAGAAGCAATGCAAACGGGAAAAAAAGAGTGAGAATCAAAATGAAGCTGATGATAACAGAATCTCATCCTAGCAGAAACAGAAATATCATCAAACTCACTTGGCCATCATGACCCTGACAAACTCCTCGTAGTTGATCTGCCCATCACCGTCCACATCTGCCTCTCGGATCATCTCATCGACATCCTGGTCAGTTAGTTCCTCCCCTAGATTTGCCATGACATGGCGCAGTTCGGCTGCAGAGATGACCCCATTATGGTCCTTGTCGAAAACACTGAAAGCTTCCTTGAGCTCCTCCTCAGAATCATTGTCCTTCATCTTACTAGCCATCAGGTTAAGGAACTCGTGGAGTTCAATTGTTCCATTGCCATTCGCATCAACCTCAGTGATCATATCCTGAAGTTCAGCATCCGTGGGCTTCTGTCTCAAAGACCGCATCACCGTCCCAAGCTCATTGGTAGTGATGCAACCTGTCAAGGAATTCACAAGAGACCATAGGACAGGAGAAATTCATGCTATATATAAAGTTTATATATAGTGACAGAAACATCAACTCAACTGCAAGGCAAAATGATAAAGACGAGCACGAGGCAAAGTACACATCAACTAATCAATAATAGCATTAGTGATAAAAACAGGAAACCTAGCTCAATCATATAAGATATGAGGAACAAAAGGAAACAGTTGGAAATATTATATATTACAACTCAATAACATGTTAGAGATCCATTCAAAATCTCTTAGTGCCACAACAAGAGAACGCATCGAACAAGGACTTGCTTGTTACATTTCGCATATATGCGAGTCATTGAAGGGATCGAGAAAAACAATGAAAATCTTAATGAAAAATACCCCCACTAGCTCCAAAATAAACCACGTGGATATTTTTTCATTTACTTCGGCGAACTTCAAAGTTCAAAGCTGGGAGACAATAGTTTGAAGTTGAAGAAGAAAGATCTCTTGCTTCATTTGAACTCCACCACCATGGAAATTATTACAGCCTACGATCTAAAATTCTCGTGCAATATCTCATCAACCTTGTCAAGAGCAGTTCACAAATAATTCACTATCCATTAACTAATGAACATATCTCCGCAAAAAACACCACCAAAAAATCAGCGTCAAGCATAGACAACTGGGAGTAACGGTATAAAAGCGCAAGTAGCTGGAGCACTGACCGTCGCCATCCTTGTCGAATAGATGGAAGGCTTCCCTGAATTCGGAGATCTGTGCGTTGGTCAGCAGATGCGCCATTTGCTTCCGTTGAAGGTTTTCCTGTCGGCCAAACTACTACGAAAAAATCAGAAGCTCTACGGGAATTGTTAATGGCGGGAGAGTGCGCCATAACGACATTGAAGTGGCTTACATATACACGGAGGGCCGGGGTGGGGTTCGGGGAGTATCAGATGCTATTCCCCGCAAACGCCCCGCCCCCCCCAATTACTTACTTTTCCATGTTATTAATTAATTAAATAATTAATAACAAATAGAAAGAAATTCTTTTCTTGCTTTTTTCCATTGAAGAATCTGCACTTTGCTTTAATTATTCTTTCTGCGACTCCCATTTTATTTGTTTTTCCTTTTTGCGACACTTGATTGTTTCTAGTAATGATCCTTGAAGTGATCACATATATACAGTATAAATAAACAGCAAAGAGCAACGATTTTTTTTCGTAGGAGAGGGAGCGAGACAGACTTTTCCTTCCCTTTTCTTCCCATTTTTATGAGCGAAACTAATTTTCCTTTCTTACAATAAATTTTCTTCCTTCTTTCCCTTTCCTTACTATTTTCTTTTCGAGCCAAGGGTCAAGGTCATATTGAGCAGGTTGTCCTTGTTATTCGTTGTTTTTTGGGGTTCCATGGATCCATATTTTTTAACATTTTTCATCTATTAAAATATTTATTTTCAAACATATTACATGTTAAAATGTCAATATTCTTTTCATGCTTAAAGTAGAAAATTAAAATCCTCTATTTTATTTTATTTTTTTACATTTCTCCCCCATTTGTATAATCTCACTAAAATGTTTCTTTTTTCTCATTTCATATACATTTTTAATGAGCTTTAAAACATAATAATTTATCATCAATAAAAAAATTACATTATTTTGTTGCACTTAAAATAGATAATTTTTTGTAAGATAATAAATCATAAAATAAAATAAGCATGCATATAAGTAAAAATATTTCTATAATAAAAACATTATTTTGTATGAATATTTGATCAATTATTTTTTAAATTATTCATGCACAAGTATCGGGGGTACATAAGCTACAAACTAATAGAATAAAGGAATAAAGGTCAAAAGTAGGAGAATTTTATGGACACACAACGGGCACCGATAGTTTAATCTACTTATTTTCGCATCATGCTTACAACTTTTGAACTGGCTAGCAGCCACCACATTTCAACTAACAACCAGTGCGCTCATAGAGTATGTTAAATAAAAACAATTAAAAATCTAAAATATATAATACATAATTCTAGAATGTATAATACAACCAATAAATTCATGCATATTACTAGATAAAATGAAATTTAATAAATAAAGTAAAACAAGAAAAACGTAAATATTACTAAAATTTAATTGATTTACGAGATAGTATACTGGGCCCAAAGCCACAATTTCTTTCCCATCAAATTTTGTGTGGTTAAATTGGTTTGAGGGATTAATATATTGTTTAATCCTCTTTATTCAAGGAAATATACGTGGAGATGACCGAACCTTTAGTACAAGAATATATCATGGGCCCTTTGCCACCCCAAAAATGGTTCACTTACTAAAATGCCCCTTGCAGCAGGAGAATGCAATCCCTAATTTGGCCAAATAATCTCAAAAATGCTAGTAAGTTTGAGCCTCTATTTAAATTTAAAAAAAATACATCTAATTTATTTTATTCTAATATGTATTTATTTATCTATACATTTTATATTCATACAAAAACAAAATAATATAACAATGATACATACAAGGTCCACACACTAGAGTTTGAATGTATTCATTGTTGCGTTAAAATAAGCAGTATATTTAGTTGTATAATTTAGAAATTTTCAAAATTTTAAGTTATTTAAATATATGTATGAAATATATAAAAATGATTGAATGATGTAATAATATATAAAAATAATAATTAATGTATAAGATACAAATATCTATATATAAACGTGAGTGTGTGTGTGTATATATATATATATGTAAGTATTAATTAATTATTAATAGATATAATAATTAAAAAATTATTATATATATATATATATATAGAAGAGATAAAAAAACCTTTAAAATTAAATCAATAAAAAGTGATTTGAGTATAATGTTTGGTTGAATGAAGCCAGAGAGAGAAGCAGTGGAAGTAAAACTTGTCTTTCCAACATAGCCTTTAATTTTATAATTACACTACTAGTGAAGTGAAAGGCACACACAAGAGTGTGACGGCGACCACACGTGGCGGCGCTTGCAGCCTTTTCTATTTGGGCAAATAGGCTTGGATGAAAAACACTGGACAATAAAGGACACGTGTCCGGCCTTTCAAGCCCTACTAAGTAAAGGGGCTGTGTTATTGGTTGGTTTAACGTTTAACCCCGTTTCTTGTTAAGCTCGATTCTCTCACATGTGTTTTTTTTCTCGAGTGGCGAAATACTCTATGTTCAATGAGTTACACGTTAATGCGTTGATTAGGCTGGGTGTCAGTAACTGAGCTCCACAATTTGAAGATGCTCGAGCAACAAAAGGAGCTCATTTGATAACAAAGAGGGGCATTGGTGGTCAGGTTGACTTTTTTATTGGTGGATCTACTGCCTATATGATTGTTTGATTTTCCGCTTTCTGTATTCCTGACTCACTCAACTCCACGTAGCCAGGAAGTTTACCAATGGGACATTAAAGACACGTGTCGAATAGCGAACAATGATTTCTGTGCCGAAAATAGTATTGGACGTCGTATCAATTCAAATGGTTAAACTAAATTTTAAAAACAATCAATTAATATTATATTATATATATATATATATTATTTTAATATAAAAAATTAAAAATATCTTAATAATATTTTAAAATATATAACTAATTTATATACTAATCAATATAGACTTATTACATGAGTAAAAATATATAATAATTGATTTATTATGTATAAATTAAGTATATAATCATATACAAAGACAAAAAATAATAAATACTTATTTAAACAATTATTATAATACAATGTTTTTCTTTTTATATATTTTAATTTTAATTTATTTATTTTTTATATTTCAATCTAATTATTCAATTTTATTTTTACTATCCCTCCTCTATTTTCTTTTTTTCCTTTTATTTTTTTATTTTTTTCTCTTCTTCTCTTCTTTCTCTCCTTTCTCTTCTCCCTCCATTTTTTTTCTTCTTCTTCCTTAAAGAAAAAAAAATATATCTAATCCTCTGCCCAACTGGACTAGCTCGGCAACCAATTTCTAGTTAATTCAGTTGGACCGGCACCGAGGTTTGGATTTAAAAATATTGATAGCCAGTAGGGAGAAGCGAAATAACTCGAAATATAAACAAAGTAATTAATATAAAATATACAAAAAATAACAATTACATATAATTAGATTTTACTAAGATATGGATATAATTGAATTTATTAAAATATGATAAGCTCTACATTTTTAACAAATCAAAGTTTTGCAAATTTATATTTGAGATAAATATAAAAGCAAAAGTATAAAAATTGAAAAAGAAAATGAAAGAAGAATAACTGAAATGTTCTAGGAGTGGTCAAAAAATTTATGGAAAATGATAATATAATAGCATTTTAAAGGTTGATAGAGAAATTGAGGATAGAATAAACGGAAAAATTATTTGAAAAAATGAACCTTAAAATTTAATTATTACCATGAAATTATTTTACCCACGTGTTTAATACTTTAATATAAGTTTGATTTTTTAAAAATATATTTGAGATTGAATATTGTGTAATTAAATAATTTAAACTATTATAATATAGTATAAATAACATAGAAATAGTACTTGCTAACAAGAACAAAAACCCCTACAAGAACAATTATAATATATACGTGTACGAGAATTAAGAGTCACTCTGTCATTCAATATGGGTCTGACTGCCCTATAACCCTAAGTCTTTCTCCGCCAGCCTCTCCCTCCTCCCCCTCCCCTCTCCCATACAAACTCTTCATTACTCCTCTACGTGTCGGTCTCCGCCGGTTTCCCTCCGCCTATCTCCTCCGTGCCTTAAAAATTACTTGACTTTCTGTTCGGTATTTTACGACCGCTCTTTGCAATAAATTCAGCTTTGTTTACTCGCCGTATCTGAATAAACTTGCTTGAATAGTTGTTTTTACATGGTTGTGGGGATGGGGGACAATGAGGGTATTGTTGGTGGTGGTGATCCGATTGACAATCAGTGTGACGTCGTTGTCGGTGAGCCTCCCAACTCGCCGTGGAAAACTTCATCCGCTGCATCTCCCGTGACGGGGCCCGATTCGGAGTCTTGGCCGGCGCTTTCTGACGCACAACAGCGGTCAAAGAATAATGGAAACGCCGATTCCAACTCCTCGGAGTCGCCTCACCTGCAGGGTCATGCCGAGACTGATGGTTGTAATGTTCTTCCGGTGGCTCCTGCGTCGGTAGGTGCAATTTCTTTGTTGATGTCTGTTAAATCCGTTTTTTGTAAATATGTTGCTTTATTTGTGAATGCGGTTTGCTTTTGCGTTAGTTTCCGTCTAAGGGTTCAAGTTCGTTGTTTAACGTTCGTTATGATTGCGTATGCGGGCACCGTTTACCAGGAGCAAAACTAGACGAATAACTAAAAAGAGAACGTTACATTTTTACATCGAGAAACAACTCCCACACACGCACGCATTTTGCCGAGCAAGATGGGAAATGCCAAATTTTTTCCAATGTCGATGAAAAGCAATATTATGTTGAGTTTAATTCTATATATTTTAATTTGTTAATTTTTTCTTGGTTTACAACTACCGTTATTGTTTACTTATGTGAAATGGTATATATGACCGAAAGTCGAGGGAAGATAGTTAGATCTGTCATGTGTATCTTTAAAAGCAAAATGGCATAAATTGTTTGGTATATTATGACACGTGGAATAGATTCTTAGAATTGTAAAGTTGCCCTTTTCGCATATTCTGTAAACATTTTCCGTAAGTTTAGTTATATTTATGAGTACCAGAAATATCTGTTACATGATATGGAACCACCTGCCTGTTCTTAGACATGAGCATCTGTGTTGGTGAAGGGAAAAGGGAACTCGTTCCCAATTGTGCCCTAATTGATGTAAAAGTGAATGAACTTTTTCTTTTAGTAAGTTATTGCTGTCCTATTTCTCCCATTGATTTTGGCACTTAGTTTGTCTAAATTTTTCCATCTTCTGAAATTTGTTTCTTGGTTCCACATGGGTTTTCTGTCTCTGCGATTCAGAATTAAGTATGCCTCCCGAGTTCTCAGGCCTTGTTTGGCCAATAATTTTGACCTTGCTGTGTGTGGTGAAAGATAACAAAATTTCTGTTTCCTTAGCTGTTGCAATTATTTTTATTGCTCAAATTGGAGCTGCTTCTTCATAATACAAGAAAAATCTATACAGGCTTTTGTAACTCAGATGCAATACATGATTTTTGTTGAAGGCTTTTCCGTTCACAATGTATTTAGGTAGTTGAATGTGCATACCATACATGTTGAAGTTCGCTTGGCTTGCCTGACAGTTTTTATGGATTTACAGACTACAGTTGAACAGCAGAAGTTCCATGGACGTGGTAATACTAAATTTCTCCATAGGCCCTATTCTATGCAGCAAAACAAAACTGGCCCCAAGCATAGGCCAAATGGTGTGCCTCCATTTCCTGTTGCCCTGCCATATTATCCACCAACACTTACACCAGTTTTTCATACGGTGGTTCCTTGTTCACCAATTCCTGTCCATGGATATGCTTATCGGTTCCCCCCTGGACCTCTGCTGAGAGCTGATGCTCAACTGGAAAATTCTGGTAGTGATACAGGACAAGCTTTTGCTTCACCAGTAAATGGTAGTTTTCATCCTTCACCACGCGCTGATTCAAGTGCCCATGATTCCAGTTCTGTTGGAAGAAGGCCTATTACTAAAGGACAGGGTGGGCAGATTAATCCTTCCTGGAACAATCAACAGCCTGCTGCTTCTAATAACTTCCATATGCAGCAAACTATGGGTGTGAGACCCTCGATGAGACCTCCGATTTTTGGTCCTACAGGCTTCGTTAATAGGCCAAATTTCCAAGGTATATGAATTATTAAGTATATATAAATCTGTTTAATTTATTAATTATAATTTGTGTTATCCTTCTGTGATTGACTTCTCACCCTCTTTACTCAGTTGTGTTTCTCCATAGTTTTTTTTTTTTTAATCTTTTCCCTTCTTTGAGAATATGTTTCTAGCAAGGGCATCTATGATGCAGGTCCACCAGGAGCTGTCTATTACTATCCTGTTGTTCCTCCAGGCTCTGTTAGAGTACCTTACTCACCTTTTTTAGTTCCATTTCCTGTGAGTCCTGGAAGCCCCCTGCCTCCCTCGCCGACTGCAGCCTTGAGAACCAACATTGTAAAGCAAATTGAATATTATTTCAGGTAAATGGTCCAAATTGATCTTGTGCCTTAAAATATCTCAGCCTAGGGTTCATGCTAATATGGAGCATGAAATGCTCTTATGTTTCTTAGGAGCTGTTCAAGTTGTATGCTTTAATTACCACGTAACTTTATCTTTAAGTGATTTTGGATGGAAATTTGCACATGACATCTGCTGACATTTATGTGGAGTTGGCTTTACAGAGTAAGATGTAATTGTTAGCACATTTTTATTTGTAGTAGTAGATGACAACTGAGTACTGTTTCTTCTTTTGCAGTGATGAGAATCTGCGGAATGATTACTACTTGATTTCTTTGATGGATGACCAAGGATGGGTTCCCATATCGATTATTGCTGGCTTTAAACGAGTAATGATAGTATAATTTGACCTTTATGCTTGGAGATACTACAGAACGTTTTGACAAAGTTGTCTTTTTGGGAGGGGATGCGAGATTGTAAATATATTCTTAGGAGGAAAACCAAATATTAGAACATTTTTATTTCTGTTCAATTTTTGGTGGGTGGGTCTAGGCTTGGTGTAGGTTTGTTATTTAAATTTGCTTCAAGTTCCTTGTCTCTTTGGTCTGCTTTGCTTCTCTAAGATTCAGTCTTTGTCTGATTAGACTAATGCGTTTCTAAAATTTGCATTTCAGGTTCAAAGAATGAATGTAGAGATCCCATTTATTCTTGATGCATTGCAGGCTTCAGAAACCGTTGAAGTTCAGGTTTGATAATGTGCTTCTTGAGGATAACTCAATCAGTTGTCTCATCTGTAGTCATTACATTGAAGGATGTATGCCTCTTGCTGGTGAAACTTTCCCTTGATATCTGTGGATTTCAATCTCTATAGGGTGAGAAGGTAAGGAGATGCAATGAGTGGTCAAAGTGGATTCCAGCTTCCCTGAACAGTAAAACTTCAGTGCCAGTAATGAATGACATGAAGAATAATGATCCCAATGAAAATCAGGGGAACAGATCTGAAGGAAAGATAGAACTTCCTCCAACAAATGCAAGCTTTGTTGATGGTCTGTCATTGAATGCAAATGCTATAAAAGAGTCCATTAATAATGATACGAATCAGAGCAAGGATGAGTGTCTTTCAAGTGTCGAAGCCCTAAAAGTTTCTCCTGAAAATAGTAATTCAAGTGTGGAGATGGTTTTTCAGTCCAACAGCAATAGATCAAAATTCCCAGCTATCTCACATGAAGCTGACTCCATTAAGCCGGTCATCCCTGAAAACTGTGAAAACAGACAGATGCAGGTGCTTTCTAATCTTAATATGCAAAATTTGGATGACTTGTCTAATGATTGTTCGAGCACATTTATGCTTGATGAAGAGCTGGAACAGGAGCAGAAAATGATAAGGAACGACTGGCCTTCTAATGATGAAAAGTATTTCAGGCTTGCTTTCTGGTTGATGTTCCTGTATCGTCAATTGTAAACTAGAAACTGTCCATCTGTTCCTTGTTTATTCACAGCTTTATTTTTTAAGTGCTTAACAAGAACAAGGCCCTAAAGAATGAAATTTTGGATTACACCCTAAAAACTTGCGGCAATGATTGTTTTGGTTTTTGAGTATATGTTTTTAAGTGTGTGTTTTTTGAGAGTTGCGTAAAAGTAAGAGATAAATTTTAAAAAATATAACGATTTTAGTGTGTGTTTTTTTGGTATGAAAAATGAAAACAAACATTCTCTGCACTCTTGGATTGTTAAGGAGCTGTGACAAGGAAAACATATCTTAAAGATTTGGAATATGAGTTTATGCTGGGTGTACTATATGATAAAAAGAGATCTCGAGATTAGCACCATATGCTTCCTCAGGAACTTTATTCAGAAAGTTTTATACATGCAACTTAGTCTGCACATTTTGCTTTGCTGATTTTTCCATTGCTTATGTTATTCATTTTCTTCCACTGAATGTAATTTCTTCTACTTGCTCAAGGCATTTTGACTGGTATTGATTCATCTTGTCAAATATCGGGGTTGTTGCAGGGTTGATGGTGAAGATGATGAGATCACTGTTAGTGATCAAGCTGTTGAGAGGCTTGTGATTGTCACTCAGGTCAGGCAATGAGCTGCTGGCTGGCTTCTTTGAGACATGCTGCTATCCCGCCCATTTAAATTGTTCTCAGATAGTGTTCTATGATGCAAATAATTCTGGTGATATTCTCTGGATCTTACATAGATACGCATTTTTCTGATGTTCTATAGAGCTGTGATTCCATTCTAAGTTATATAGAAAGATTGGAAGATTGCTGCACTGATAGTGGAGATCCATATGGAAATTAAAACATATGCAAAATTTAGACCTTACTTTTCTGAGTCCTTTATTACACAGTGTGATCCTTTTGTGTGTTTTATTTGCTCATTGACTTGTTGTAAATTTGCATAATGCTTTTGCTTCAGTCAGGTATAATGCCTTTCAGAGCAGCTTCTTAGCATTTTTTTTTTCCATGTGAATTTGTTTCACTTTGGCCTTTAGAAGCAGTTTCTTAGTTTTCTCATGTGGATTTATTTCACTTTAATCCTTTCACAAAAGATATATTGAACATGTAAGCAGCCGAGAATGTTTACCCCAATATCAGTTGATCAATTGTCATGGCTCGAAGTGGGTTCAAAGGATCAACTGCAGGGTTATTTTATCTGTCTCTTCAAGTAAAATGGATTTCTCTAGAAAAAATTTTAAGTTCAATTCTACAGCTTAGATTTTTAGCATTCTCTTGTCTATTACCTGTGTCTATTATTTGGGCATAATACTGTCACCCATTCTTACTAAGAAACTGAAAGAAACCTTAGAATCAAAGAAAGGGTGTAAAGAAATGTAAAAAAATTTAAATTAATAGACTGATTAAAAATTGATACATAATAGAAAAAGAGGAAAAGATAAAAAGAAATGTGCCCAGTCCTCCTACAAAGAAACTCCTGGACCTATGCGATGTTAATCAAGAGCTTGCAAGCATTGATTTTATTAGAGCTATGGCAATGCTCTAGTGAAGTATGTGGAGAGTTCAATATCTTTGGCCTCATCCTGGACAGCTTCTAAATCTGGGAATATCTAGTAAATTTCTTGTTTAGAAGTCAATTGGGTGCGGGCTTGATAATTTAGATTTTATCTATTGAGTTGGACTGTGCAAAGTTATTAGAAGGGTTTTTTGTTTTTTTTTTTAAATCCTAAAAAATTTCAGTTAAAAATTAGGAAAGATCTTGTCTTGACTAAAGATATTACCGTTGTCTTGTGACTATATTAGTTACAACTTTCAAGTTATGAGCTATCCTACATAACTACCTTGCAATGCTTATAAAATTAACCCAAGGCATTGAATTTAGAGAACAACTCTTTTTAAGTAAATTATAAATTCTAGTTCCAAAGGAATTCTGATTACCCTCTCTCATAATACATAAATTTCCTAATAGTATAGTTGAACTAGGAAATTGCCTTCTCCAGCTATTTTATTCTGTCATAGTTTCAACAGGTTTCTTCTTTGAACTGTACTATCTGTCCATTTGGCTGCATTTCCTCAATTTGTCTTCCTTGATGATAATGGTTTGGTTGGATCAGCTATTAACTTTTGCCATCCTATGTACCTGTATCACTAACATAATTTCCTTCTGAATAATTTTATTGGACATTTATTTTTAAAAAAAGAAAAGTTAAAAGCAAGCCTTCGAGTTTATTGGTTCAGATTTATTTTTCTTTTTAGTGAAGGGGCCTGTACTAAATGTTCTAAGCGTCAATGCTGAGAAAATTTTTGTTTATTCTTTTTTTGGGTAAAAATGCTTACTGAAAAGTTGAATTGAGGATACAATTTGTCAGGTTGATTGCTACAATTAATGACTGACTAGATTGAATGCTGCAGAATAATCAGACGAGTGAAAGACCTGGTGAAGAATCAAAAACCATGTCAGATGAGCTTGCTTCTGCTATAAGTGATGGCCTCTACTTCTATGAGCAGGTTTAAAGATTGCATTCTTATTTCCCTTGAATCATACCTAAGAGATGGGAGAAAAACTATTGTTTTAACCCTTCTTTTGATTTGCAGGAGCTAAACTCAAAGCGGGCACGATGTAGACATAATAAACCTATTAACAAAAGCAGGGATGAAAACTCCAGAAACTCTGCTGAGAGTGCTGCCGTATTGAATTCAAGGGTTCCTGAAAATTCTGCTGGAAGAAAGGGCTGTGAAGAACCGGGAAATTTTAATTCTCAAAAAAAGCAAATCCAAGGCAGCTCAAAGCAGCATTCCATTCATAAGCAGCGACTATTCTATGGCAATTTTAAAGCTCATGGAAGTGGCCAAAACTCTGTAGGGGCAATACCTGAAAGTCCACCTAGCGATGCAGTTGGTTTTTTCTTTGGTTCTACACCTCCTGATAATCACGGGTGAGTATCACAATTATGTTTCATTCTTCTCCAATGTTCTTATTCTAACCTAATTGGGAATTAAGCAGGGTCAGGCCTTCAAAGTTGAGTGCTTCACCTCAGAGCAATCTTTCAGGAAGTAGTCCACCAGTTGGTTCGGTACCAAAGTCATTTCCAACGTTTCAACATCCAAGTCATAAACTTCTAGAAGAAAATGGGTTCAAGCAGCAGTTGTAAGAATATCTACATCGCAGGCAATTTTATGCTATAATTGCAAGACATTCATTGGCTAGTTTGCTTATGTTTGCATTTTGCTGGAATTTAACTGGTTGATAACTTTTCTTGTGCTCAGGTATAAGAAATACCACAAACGCTGCCTTAATGAACGAAAGAAGATGGGAATTGGTTGCAGTGAGGTATTCCTTGGAATAATAGCTGAATTTTTTTATTCAAATGCTTGTCAAGAGATTATCTGAGATGATGGGTGTGGGTGGTGTTTCCTTAACAGTTTTGTTCTCTAGGCTTGTTCATTATGCTGATTGTTTCTTACTGGGTTGCAAACAGAGCAGGCAAACTATTGCTGACTGTGATGTATTTTGTATCACACGTTTTTTATGTCTTCGGCATGCATCTCTGCTTCTTTCAGGAGATGAATACACTGTACAGATTTTGGTGTTATTTCTTAAGGAACATGTTTATACCCTCCATGTATAATGAATTCCAAAAGTTGGCCCTGGAAGATGCTTCTGCTCGTTACAATTATGGAATGCACTGTCTGTTTAGGTTTTATAGGTAGGATTCTCATTTCGTTGGCTGGATTCCATTTCCACATAGCTGTCCGTTCCTACATTGGTTTCTTTGTTTTGGATTGTTTATACTTCGTCTTTCCATTTCAGTTATGGATTGGAGAAGGAATTTAGAGAGGACGTATATGAGGACTTTGAACAGCTGGCACTTGATTTCTATAAAAGAGGGAACCTTTATGGCCTGGAGAAGTATTGGTAATAATTATCTTTTTCAACTTTTTTCCCCCTCCATCAAACACTGTAACATGATGAACTCATGTGATTTGAGAAACTTTGCTTTATCCATGAGCTTCTCTTGATAAGTTTCATGTAGATACTCTTCAGATATTCTCGAGTCGTCAAGCTGTTTGATGTGTTTTAATTTCATTCAATTGGACGATCGGCTTGGGATGTTTGTTGGAGCCCTAATTAGCGTGTATACATTTTGCAATAAGTTCTATAGGTTCTGCCTAAACTCGTGTTTTGATTTAGTTTACATCCCTTTTTCTAAATGATATATTCTTGCTCTTAGAATGCTATCCTTGTCTTCCCATCTGGGGCAGGAGACCCGTTTTTAATTTTCTGGAAGTTGCCTTGCAGTCATTTAGTATTCTAGGTAAAATATTTATTTGTTGCAATTTTTAGGATTCTGGGATGTAATGTGACATCAAGAGGGGCAAGAACTTCTCATTGCCACCCGAATTATATGTAGCATTGTCTTAGATTTTTCTTTTGCTTGCCTGCCTCCATTTGACCCCATCCTTTATGACAAGGCTTTTTCTTCCTTGGCAGGGCATTTCACCATTACCGTGAGGCTCGAGACCAGAAAGAACCACTGAAGAAGCATCCAGAATTGGATGGATTGCTCAGAGAACAATATCGTAGCTTGGAAGACTTCAAAGTGAAGAGCGTTACAGCACAAGTAAACCCTTTTTAAGCCATCGGCGGATATGTCTTTGCCTGTTGCGATCAACTGGCAAGTCTCGAGTTTTGGGAAGAGAATGCTAATAGTCTATAGAGCTTAGCTTAAGCCAGTGTGGACCATTTTTGGGGGGTGCGTATTTAAGTACGGGTTTTGTGTATAGCACGTCAACAGGTAGTGGCCCCCACCCACCCCACCTTAGCCAGACACCATAGGAGTTACTTAAGCCTGTCCACTGTCGATCTTTTCAAAACTGACGAGGAATTTTATTTTGCCGACAGAGTTTGATAACTTGTATATAGGAAAGTTTTTGAAGTGAAGAAAGAGCTGATAAGACAATAATGACATCATGATTATTGGTTGATATTATGAAGTTTGCTTAAGTGCCATTTCTGATCTGGTACCATACAAATGCTGTACCCGCATGATTTGCGATGCTGGACCTCTGTTAGTAGCAATTTCTGACTTTCATGGTGTAGGTGAGATGTGTTGGCAACCCAGCCCATCAGACTGGCCACGAATAACACCATGATTTTGCTTACGATTGAATAGAAGTTAGGGGTGGCACTTGGGCTTGTCCAGGCTTGAGACAAATGCCAGTCTGAACTGACTTGTTGACTTTCACCTGTTAAAATTTTTTGACTGGAACTTAACCTGTAATTATCAAGTGTCATTTAAACTTAAGCGGTCAACTCATGACAAAAAAAATACCATTTCGCCTTCGCTAAAAATGAAGTTAAAAATAAGTTTTATACTATTGAATTTAATTCAAATGATTAAATACTTAGTTTTATAATTTATATGATAAAATGTTTTGAAATAATTAGTTAATGAGAAATATTAATTAACTTATTTTAAATTTATAATTGGGTTGAAGAATTGGTGAGTCAACCCATAGATAATTTGAAACCAACTTTTTTTAGTTTTGTGAGATTCATCGAGTTAGACGTAATTTTATTCTCAATCCAAACCCATTAATTTCATATTAAATTTGAATTGTGTATAAAATTGCCACCTTTAAAATTTAGTTGATTTTTCATAGGCTTTTTTTTTAAATCTGTTATGTATTTTCTAACAGCCAACTAATGTACATTTGGGGGTGAGATATTTCGGATGACAACAAGCAAATGTCCCAGTAATATTGTCGAACAAAAATCCTTTAATTGAGTAGTTATTCTACCCTTGCAAATATGGGTACTGTCAATAATAGCACAAGTCATTATTTTAAAACATGGTAAAAAATA
This sequence comes from Avicennia marina, assembly GCA_019155195.1. Lineage (NCBI taxonomy): Eukaryota > Viridiplantae > Streptophyta > Magnoliopsida > Lamiales > Acanthaceae > Avicennia > Avicennia marina. Next base: position 14,135,369 of record CM032753.1, read on the forward strand.
ACTAGAAGTTCGTAAAAAAATATGGCACTTAGCATATTATAAAATATTGATGCAATCATAATCTCCTAGACTTAGAATATCTAAAATAGGGACATTTGTATTAAATTCAGTTCATAAATTAAATATACAACGTTGTGTGCAGTGTAAAGAATCCCCCCTTGGTAAGGAAAACAATCTAAACAAGGAAATCAAATCAAAAGCAAATTAATGACGCCCCAACTAATGAAAGCAACTATTACCTTCGCCAAAAAAATAGAAGGAAAAAAAAAAAACAATTGAGACCATGTAAAAAGTTCAAGCTACATACCATAAAATTTTGGTCCAATTATTGATCCTAAGTGTATTCAACCACCATATATATACACAGTGTTGAAATTTCCCATATATGTTTGAAAGAGAATATTGAGAAACTCTTGAGGGATCTGTTTCCCACCAAAAAGAGGTCCCATAAACTTTAAAATAAACCTAAAATCTGAAGAATGTTAATACCTCAAATTCATGAATTTATATTAAAGATCATATAAAAAGATCCTATATTTTATTTTGAAAGTTGTTTCACTTCATTTTTAAAAGTTTATCAAGCATTTAATAGTATTTCACAAATCATTAAACACTTTATCTCGTAAGATGATTTTATTATTTCTATTTAAATAATTTCTTAATCCTATTTGCTAATAAAGATAAGGCGCGTGAGCCCCTTCAACTAAACTATAAATAGGAACGATTGTTATGTCGCCTTCAGCTATGGATGGATAATCTCTACCTAACCCACATCAAATTCGATCAAAAGCAAATTATATCAAAAACTTTTAAATTACTATGGATCTTATGAATTTTTCCTCATTTGCTGTAGTTCTTTGCTCCATATTTAATCAAAGGCTTAAATTTTTTTACTTCTGTTACTAGACAATTTTGTCAAATTGCATCGGTAGTTCCGCTGTGGATATTAATTTATGGGAAGCAAATCAAACCCTGTGAGCAATATTCAGATAAATATCAAATCAAGCAAACATGTCTTCTCCCCAATTGAGGATCCAAAAGATCTGGAAGTAACCTTATAAGTTGGATACTAAGCATGTAGAGATCCCAATAGACGTGGGCAGTGTGTACAGTTTCCTTTTTTTTAACATGGCTTTTAGAGAACAATATTGTTCAAATTTCTGACGAAATATGACTAATTAAGATTGTTCTTGGAAGCTCGATCAGTTATATATATATCAAGATTTTTTCGAAAAAATTATTAAGAGCACTGAGAAGCAAAAATCAAAAAGATGACAATGAAGTCTTTCACATCAAATAATGGCGCATAAGCATATGATGAGGCTCCACAAGACGAACTAACAAATTTCCAGCGTGCTTGTTTAATCAGATGTGTTTAGCTGAACGCAGAGAAAAAAAAACAGCAGTGACAGACTTGATAAGTTCAAACTTCCAGTCACACTAAACCCTGAGCAATAGCCAAAGAAAGCATGTTATTCACTGTACTGATGCTAATTAGATGCACGAGATAGATGGATTCCCAACTTAATCCTCGGACTGATCTGCCACATGATCTTCATCATCGGGATCCTGTTGGTCAGCAGGCATCTTGTTGAGATCAATATCCAGGACTAGCTTTTCAGTCCTAGCTCTTTCATCTGCCCCAGAATGGCTCCTCTTGTGACCTCCAAGGGCCTGCCCAGACGGAAAAGTTTTGTTACAAATCTTGCATAGATGCAAGCTACCATCATCAATAGGGCTACCATATTGATCACTTGCAGTGTTTGCCCCCAGATTCTTTGCAACTACCTTGCCACTATTAGTCACAGCTCCATTTGCGCATCCGTCCCTAGTGTTGACAATACTTATCTTGAACTTCTTGTGGCTCGACCTGTGACCTCCCAGTGCTTGGTGAGTTGGAAAACTCTTGTCGCAAGTGCTGCAAATGTATTTTTCTAGTGTGCTTGATGTCCCCCAGCCCCCCTTTTGTTCTATACGGCTGAGTTCTTTTTCAGCATCCTTGTGAACCTTTGCCCTTTCGGCTCTTGCCCCGTTCATCAAATCGACAATGGCGGTGAGACAAAGCTGGTCATCTGAATCTGTATTGTATGAATTTTCAGGTTTCTTCAATTTACCTTTGGAACCAATCTTCTCCTTCCCTTTGCCATTACTCTCCATCGCCTCTTCACAAATCTTCTGCTTCTCCATGGAAGAATGATCCTTCTTCTGCTTCTTGATTTCGGAGGCCCGATCATCCAATTCGGGCTCCGCAGCGGCCATTAGAGTGCTGCTGTTGTCCTTAACTTCTTCAACAGAAGCTTGCTTCCTCGGATCGCTTTTGAGTAGCCTCATCAGCTGCTGCACGGCGACAAACACTTCCTTCTCTTCCGATGCCGGAGGAGAATCAATCACGGGCTTAATCTGCCCGCGGCCACGTTTACCCGTCGCCGACCAGCTCTTCAAAGGAGGCTTAGCCAAGCCCGCCGCCGGCTCCGGGCCTGCTGAATCAATCTCTTCATCTTTTTCCTCTTCTTCTTCTTGATTTAGCGCGACGTCGTCCAATCCAGGCCCGGATGAAGATCCGATCTTGAGCTTGAGCGGCGAATTCATCCCTCTGTACCGCCTGTCGGGGTGACACCTCATGTGTCCGAACAAAGCTTTCATCGACGGGAAATTCCTTTGGCATTCCTCGCAGAGGATCTCCGCCACCGAGGCGGAACCCTTCCTCTGGCTCTTCATCTTGGATTTCAGCTTCTTGAGGGACTGATCGTTGTTAGCTTGAACGTGGGCGCTGCTCACGTGACCTCCCAACGCCTTCCCGGAGCTAAAGCTCTTGTCGCACTCCTGGCAGTAGTGGCTTCTCATCTCCTCCCCCGGCCCATCGATCTCCTCATCCGCTGCCGCAATCTTCTGAAGCTTGAGCTTCAACAGAATCCTCCCGCTGGCCGCCTCCGACCCCATTAATGGTCCTCCGCTCTCCTCTTTGTCTTGTTCTTGCTTCTCCATTGTTCCAACCCGGAAAGATAAAAATCAAAGGGTAAGAAAAACGCAAAAAATCTGGAAGAATCCAAGTTCTCTTTAAGAACAAGAGAGAGGCCACTGATGGCCCATCAAAAATCGCAAAAACCCTACGCACCGAAGGCAGGAGGGCAGTGATGACTACAAAGAAGAAATAAATATGGAAAGCTGTTAAAAAAGGTAATTCACGAAATTTATATACGTTCAAAGAGTCGAAGAGGTCCGGTCTGTTGTCCGTGTGAACATGGAAATCAAACCACTAAAAGGAAACCATAATGAAGAAGGAAAGTTTGTGGGAAGAGTAGTAGTAGCCTTCAATTCTTGGCGGATTTTTGGTAATATAGAAATTTCAACAGGAGCCAAACATTACAATGTTCCATGTCTTGCATGTATACATACATACATACATACATACATATATATATATATATATATATATAGACACACTCATACATACATATTATGTATATATGTATATTTGCATGGGTTCTCATTGCCTGCATATGTTCTTGCATAAATTTTAGAGGTACAAAATTTGACATAATAATTTAAGAATAATGCAAAAGTAGAATTGCTAAAGAGATTAAAAAAAATATATTATAATAGACTATTGGTATGATTGGGAGAATTAATTGAAACGTGTCAAATTCGCATCGATCCAAACAACTCGTGCTTCCAATATTCTCAAAAGATGTGGTTATTTTTGCTTTGTTGTTTCAAGTTTTTGAGGTTTGAAGAAGTTGCAGCCTAACAGCTTATAAAGATCTTTAAATACTTTCTGTGAATATGAGGATTTGCATGTATCCAATTATCTTAATTAATCACAGATATATATATATATATATATAGTAGAAGTACTTCATTTGTACTAGTAAAATGCCACACGTGTGCAAATTTATTTAAAGCACTAATTTTTATTAATTATAATAAAAATAAAATTATTGTATTTTTAGAATTTTCATATAAAAATAAATAATGATTTGATGATTTAATATTGAATAACAAAAATGAGTTATAAGTCCCTCGTACTTAATAAAATGTATACATAATGTCAGTATTGCCACATAATATAGATTAAAAGTATTAGTATAAATTTACCTGATCTGAACAATGCAATCTCAAACTCTTAATAATATATAGTCGGGTAATTCGTATTTTAATCAAAATGATTAAATATCCTTCTACTTGAAACTATTTTCTTAACACTTTCTATTTCTCAATTGTGCTATTAACCCTTAGTTCCTTTCTTATACTAATTTAATTCTTCTTAAATTTTAATAATATTTATATTTTATATTTTATTATAATTAATAAAATTATATAATTTTTTATAAACATGCATATACATACAAATAGAGTGTGCAAGTTTTACTAGTGTATGTCTACAATTATTTGTGTGTGTGTGTGTGTGTGTGTTGGTATTTATATCAGTGTTTGTGTTCGTTTCACACGAATTTTGGTGACTGTTACCCTTGTTTGTGCATGGTTGGCTCCAGGGAAATTTATAATATAGTTTGATTAAAAACAGAAAATCAATTCATAAATTTAAATTATCCCTTTTCGCACTCGCTGACAACAATATATGCACATATGTATATATGTATTTTTTTTTTCTTAGGAAATTAATTTATTTTGTCAAAAATCACCTCAAGTTAGAGGTTTTGTCATTGCACGGTTCAATATAATTACAGATTTATCCTAGATTTAGTAATATTTCATATAAAAACTAGACTACGAAAATTTTCAAGGGATTATATGTAGGTTTAGCCATTTATGTGTACAAGTGGTCAATGCACACTTCATGTTTTTACACATAAAAATTTAAAATATAGTTTATCATGTCAATGCAAGGATTCTATTTACGTACCATATAAATATTTTAAATTGCATTGGACTTACATCTAAAATATTAATTTATTATCTTATAAGAATTATCTAATTATTATGTTTCTAATTAATTGAATAATAAAATAAATAACTAAAAATTTAAATACGTGTTGAAATGTTATAAAATAAAATGAGATAGAAAGAAAGAAGTTTAGTAAAAACAAAAAAAGTAAAATTAGAAGCAACACAGTAAATCAAATTTTAGTTAGAAATAATAAAAAGAATAGAAAAATATAAAAAATGACAAAAAAAAAAAAAAAGTAACATACAAATATAACTAAAATAGGACAGTTTGCTCCTCTCAAATTTTATCAAATGTCAATTTTTATAAGGAACTCCTATTTTTTATAAAGTAATAATAATAACAACAGATATACTTCCTCTCAAAAGTTTATGTACCAAGTACCAACAACATTTACTATTCATTTCTTCAATTCTTACATTAGTCCAAACAATTTCTAATGTAAAGTGGGAAAACATAAATTCATCTTTTCATATAAATGTGTAAATTATCAGTGTCCCCTTAACGAACTTATCACAGATATAGCTTCTTCCGCAGATGCAACTACAAAATATTATATATATCCGGTTGCACGTGCGCCCGCACGTGCGTGTCAATATTACTACAACGAGTGAACTTTCTTACTTTCGATTGAGTGACATAAAAAAATTTCCTTTCCATAATATTTATTTTAAATCTAATAAATCCACATTTAATTGAAAAAGAAAAGTGGTTTGGAGACTCTGTAAAGGGTCTTGATGTTTATGTACATATTCCTATATATGATGTGCTTGCAAATGCACTCGTGTGTGTGTGTGTGTGTGTGTGTGTGTAGATACACAAAATCAGAATTAAAGCGTAGAAGAAATAAATACTTTAATACTTTTACTATTATAATAATAAAGAAAAGGTTTTATGCCATAAATTTCAAAAATTAATAAATGCGTGACGGATTTGCTAATACATATTATTTTCTTGTTAGTAACATTATTTTCTTTTCATGTTGAAAAAAATGTTTACTTTTTTCCAAAGTAATTTTAATAAATTAAAATAATTACAAAACAGATCCAATAGATATATTAATCCGATTGTACATGCCCACCTACGTACAGCGATGCATGGAAATTGTATAAGCCACTATCTTTCTGTACACTTCATTTTTAATGAGTATTAATATTAAATTTTTTTATTTTGAATTATCTCAATCTCTGTCACTATTAATGGGTTGGCGAAATTACGATTTAAAGGCATTCTCCTTTGAATTTTTTTAAGACCTTGAGTTCGACTATTCATGTTTGGACCCTACCATCCTTTATGTTGGTGAGCATATGGAGTCTGCAAATCCATCCTCTGAGGAGCATTAACACATGAGATCTGATGTTCTTAAAAAAACTGTTTAGTATAAAGAAAGATTGACTTAATTTATAATCTGGGTAAGAACTTTTCCTGATCACAGGAGTCACACAACAAAATAGAGACAATTCTCACAATAAAGGCTGACGAACACAAATCGTGCCTCGCTACTCAATTAGACACGAAAGTATTTTTGCATTTTATCGAGCTCTAATTCAAACTTTGAAAATTTTTTGAGATCAATTTTGCTACTTGACTCGAGCTTGTACTCTACAAAAATGAGTAAAATCGAATTTGAATAGTTTTAAAATTGAATTGCTACTAAAACTCAATTAATGAACACCCCCAGACTCTCTTGCTGTCATGCCTGGCTCTTAGGCTGGCTGGTTAGCTTTTATCCATCTGTTGCCTTCTAGGAATGCTGAATTTGATTGCCAAAATTCTTGTGTGTTACCTCCACTGGCAGCTACATCTATCAGGTTTGAGAAAGCACAACTAAACATTTGGTCGGACTTTGTTCCATGTGTACAAAATTCTTAGACGGAACAAGAAAAATTGTATAAGACTAAATAATTTAGATCAAATCGAATACAAATTTTTAATTTTAATTCTATAATTTTTCCTTCAATTTGAGGAACTTCTTTGACAATCTTTGCAAGGACCAGCTGATTCGACTTTCTTGAAATTGATTTCACTATTTAAAAACATTAATTTCTGAAATATGATACCATGCACACAGATCAAACGTTGAATTTGAAAAAATAGCGCGATAAACGCTTTAATTTCGTCAAAAATAACGTGGAATACTTTGTAATTAGTGAAGAGAAATTAAACTCCTTCGGTTGAATGCCTTTTGCTTGTTTTCTAGTTGTGTGTCCAATTTGTCTATCTAAAATCACGAGAAAACTATCCCTATTTATAGTGGTTCTTGTTTTTTCGACAACACGGCACTATTTGAATTGCTAGAGATATTTGTCCTTTCACTATCATATTTGATTTGACAGGATCAATGCAAGTATTTGTCTTCTAAAAAATCTGACATGATTTGATTTAAGTGTCAAATTAACAAGATTTAACACTTGATTTAATTAATTAAGATTATTTATATTAAAATATTAATTAATTATTTTTAAAAATTTTATTTAATTAAATTTTCAATTTAGTTAATTAATATTTAATATAAATAAATTTTACTTGTCATTATTTTATTGGGCATAAATTTTACATGTTTACACTCAATCATCAAAAACTAATTTTTTTTCAATGGTCAAGCTTACAAAATAACTTTTACTAATAATTCATGTATACTTGATTTTAATTAAAGGGATGTGTTGCTGACATTATCAAGAAGTACGGGAATAAATTCTCAACATTTTAAAATCAAACCAAATTAAAATAAATCCATATCTAAAATTAAAAGATAATCATTCCTCAGCCTATTTTCCTTTTTAATTTTTCCCAACCGATAATTAAGCTTGTAATGTCCTGTAGTTTTCTTCTATTTTTTTGGCAATTTCCCAAAGAATGTCCCCGGTTTGAGACACTTAGATAAAAATACATTTGGGCTGGGCCCAATAGACAAGAAGTTGTCCTTCTCTTTTTCGGACAAAGAATACGGAAAAATCTGTGAACATCCGACAACTCGCCCAATGTGTCCGTTAACCAGAAAAGAAAACTGAAAGCACACGTGGATCCTCAGGCATGGCCACAAATACCGAAAGGGTTCCAGTTTTTTCCATTTTTCTCCCCATATTCTTCTCTTAAAGTGTTCAGATCAGCGGATCCTCTTGTGCAGCCAGGTAATTAATGTTCGTTGTTCCTCTAATTGCAATTATTTATTTGCTTCGACATGTAAGTGCTGCAATTGTGCGTCGATTTTTGCTCTTCTGAATGCGAAATTTCCATTTTTGGAGTAGTATCAATGATGTCCCATCTGCCTCTAGTTGTGCTTTATTCAAAATGGTTTCTTCGGTTACAGATTTTCCCTTTTTCTAGGTGGGCGTTTCACATTGTTGGTTTCTTGGTTTGAGCTTCCAGGCCGTCACTCCACCGTCTGGGTTTCTCCTAGATTCATCCGAGTATTGTTATGCATGCATGTCTACGTAGCCTAATTGCTTACTCCCCTCTTATACATATTATGTTTTGAGGTAATAAAAATTGAATCTTTCCCTGTCTCAAAGAAAAAAAAAATCGTGGTAAGATTATCATCAATTCCTTTTGCTTGTTGGCAGGGTGGGGGGGAGGGGGGGGGGGCGGGGGTGATGTTGAGGATATCTTGGGTTGCTTGAATGCGGATTTATGCATTCGGAGCTGAAGTTTTAGTGGCAATTCAGACAACGAATCTTCATGTGAGCGATGGAGGGCAGCAGCCTCAAGTACTACATCCATTGGCACGGCACAGATGCATGCCATTAGTACGATTTCCATGCTTAAAAAACAGTTAAGTGCCTCGAGGTCACAGTAAAGAGTTTGACCGGAGAGAAAAATGTTCACAGCGGACTAATTACTTTATGCGGTTTAAGTGTGATGGCAAGACTTTGTTAGAAATGCTGGTACGTTAGTTGTCATTAATAAATTTTGACAAAAAGAAATAAATAATCCGCATTCTCAACAGGCATACTAGTTAGTGTTCATGGAAGCTTTATAATTCTTTAGAGGGCACACTGCATCCATTTCTTTTTGCTGTTTCCTCGAAATCTGCACCAAGTTTGTACCTTCAGCTATTGCATTATAGGCAGCAAAAAAGGGCTCCATTGCTTTGTTCTTTTGGATTCACAAATTGCCTAAATCAAATGAAATATATGTAGAAAAATGTTTTTAATGAGCCATTAGAGTTTAGTACCAAGAGCAGCAAAATCGTTCTTCCGACCTCAGCCTTACATGACTTAGTCAAAATATGTTTTCTCGACAAAAATAATATGAAGTTGTGACTTGTGGCCTGCTGTCCTTATAACAAGTGTCATTGACTCAACTACATGACAATTTCATGTAAAAGGTATTTTCTCATCTATGGTTGAGAACCTCACACTTCCCGCCAAATCCTCCAAAAACCTCCGCAATCATGTCCATAAATGCAACTTTTATTGAACTTGTTTTTAATATGTTTGAGTGAAATGTTGTGAAGAACTTTTTGCTTTGCCTACAAATATGTGATTATTGTGATGCAACTTCCAAAAAATATCAATAGATAATGAAAATGTCATAAGTACTTTGAGCATTCGTCCACGGATACCGGCCTTCTAACCCAGTCACATAATTTTCGTGTTCTTCATTGTCTCTTTCCACCCTTCTATTATTTATTAAATTTCATTATGGCATCAAATCCTCAAATTAGAACTCGAAATTGCCTTTGTTCTTGAATATTTTCATCAGAAAATAAAAACCATAAAGAATATCTTGTTGTAGATCCACCATTTTCTTTGTTATGACTATATTTGTTGACCTAATTGTCGACTTTATGTGAAGGTGTAGCCATTTAAATTAGCCTTTCTTGCCGTTTTCCCTCCATCTGCAACTTTCATGTTGTGACCATATTTGTTAGGCTTTTGTGAATTGTGAGGCGTAATTAGGGTGTGAAATTTGATATCTTCTGTCACTGGGTTAAACTGTGTGAAATTTGATAAGTAGAATTTAATGATTTTTGTGATCCGTTCCTTCTTAACATGGTTCAAATAGGAAAAATGAATTTAATATATTTCCCTTAAAGATCTAAAAACCACTCCCTTCATTAACATGGCAATCATAATTTCCTCCCAAGTACAATTAATTTGATTTTGATGTCATGAGAGATTCTCCCCTTAGGGTGCAACCATTTTTTCTATCCTTACAACATTCACTACATTTTAGTACCTTTAAAATACTTTCTTTATACTTCTCATAAATTTATTCTTTTCCAAATATAGTATACTGCAGGAGACAGAATAGAAAGTCAAAATAAGGGATTATCCTTGTGTTTGGAAAGTTACTTGCATCCACTCATATAACTTGCTGGTTTTGCCCTATGGCAGCAACTTATTGTATCCTTTGAGGCATGGATAAGATATCTGATGCCCTCGATGCTTCATGTTGTTTTGCAGTTTCTAATCATGCTTAGATATCTATAGTCCACATAGCTTGGTTTCTCTGTGGCGGGCCTTTTTGAGATGGCTGCACGTGACATAATCCAGAACCCTTCTATGCACATATCTCAGGATGCTTTAGCTTGCAGCTACAAGCTTTCATTGCCCCCACTTGTTTGAAAGTGGTAACCATGTTATGTAGATGTCTTTCTTTGATGTTATATGCCTGAGTCAATTCCATTCCTGATGTTTCTGGTCTTGGCAGGAATTTTAACACATGGTCTCTAGTGATATACCCAAACCGAGGTACCAAGTCCGAAGAAGAACTTCTTTCTGACGTTACGCGAATAAATGAATTATGTAGCTCTACTGAGCAGAGAATTTCACTAGAGAATGCATAAAACCATAGTGTAGACTTGCTTCTTGTGATCAGACATGGCTCTCGTACTACTTTGTCTCTCTTACACGTATAAGAGTTCAAATTTTTAGTGTTTTTGGGATCCCTAGCTGTAACCGTGGGTTATTAGAGGAATGGCCTGATCAGAAATGAGAATGAAATGAAGGATGCTGGCTCAGCCTTGACATCAAAGTGGTTAATTTACTCTGAGAAGCCCAAATGTGTAGTTGCTTCAACCACTTCTAATGAAAGCTATCTGTTACAGTTTATCTAAATTTGGTCGTTTTGTTGTTAGAACCCGCCTATTTCTATTAGCCGGAAGATATCACATCATGTAGTTTCGCGCAATGGAGTACCAAGGCTGTTTGTCTGCTCGAGGAAACCAAGCAAATGACGCATATATGATTGTGCATAACTCATATGTTGGTTGATAATTAAGTAAGCATACAATAAGATAGGTTCATCATTCTGTTTGTTTTAGTTTCCATTCTTAATCCCTAGGATGCGGTGTCCATTTTTCATCCCAAATATTCCAGCCACAACGGAACGTTTGGATCCAAATTATGAACCTTTCGAATCAATTGTCCCAAATATACATCATACTAAAACATCACTTTACTATTTTTAAGCTATTCTTAAATTTTTCATGCTACATTTTCCACCTTCATAAATTGGATCCAAACATAGCCCTTATATTTTAGGTGTCCAGGATGGAAATTCTTAGAGGACATCAACATAGTTCCCCACATATCAATATTCTCACAAAACACTATTTGTTGTATACCTGCCTATATTTGAATGTGGGGGCAGTGGCGACAGCCACAAATTTGGTGAGCGATTGTTACTTGCGTCACGCTCGTCTCACTCGATGATAATAATGCACAACCATTTCACTTTGTTATATCCCACGAACCCCAACTATCATTAATTATCGAAGTAGGGACAGCGTACAATTTCTATAACTCGCTGCCATCAACATGACAGGCCTATTATTTGACATTCCTGGAATCCTCTTGCCACCTGTTGCAAACCACTAAAAATAAGATCTAACAAATCATTTAAATAAATGACACCTACCATTATGATCCAACAATTGACAACTGACTTGGGCATGTGCTCGATTTGTGCATGGCATTGGCAAGTTGGTAACATTTAAGAGAATGAAAAGATCTAAACAAGAAACAAACAAAGACTATCATTAAATGTGTTCAAGAAGTCTCTTTTTCGAAGGTTGAAGAAATTGTAAAATCATATGTAATACTAGCTCTGGCCACATCCCAACATTGCCCGAACAAAATTTGCAAACGTAGTTTAAAGTATTCACTCGTCTGGCTCTCGACAGCAAGAGAACTTCATAAATATGGACTTAAAAAGTTGTACGGACAGAAATAAGCAAATTGGCAAATGAGAACAAAATTACAGCCCAATAAGGCTCTCAAGTATGGTAACCTCAGATTTTGTTGAAGGCAACAATATCGCAACTTTGAACAAATTCATTGCAAGGTTCAACTGTAAGATACTCCTCTATCAGAGAATCAACCGAGACAAGATCATCAACTATGGTAAGCATTATCTGCAGCTTCTTAATTCCATAGCCAACTGGGGCCAGTTTTGCTGCACGAGGAAAAATTACCAAAGCTTCAGACATAATACAGTGGTGTGCCAAATTTAGATGCAGTATTTGTTGATGTGTGATTTCATATGTACTGCAATAGATGCAATGCCTAATGCAGGTGAGGAAAGCAAGAGACAATTGCAAAAATACAAGAGAATCATACATGCTCCCCATAAGAGGCCTGGCATCTCAACACTACGGACAGCCTCTTCCAGCTTCTTCATGTCTGTCTCATCATCCCAGGGCTTCACATCCAGAAGAACAGATGACTTCCCACCTGAATACAAATCCAGCAAGTAAAACTTAGGAATCATGATCGAAATTTACATGTAGTGGACGGAAACAAAAGCAAATGTGCGATAATAGGTAAAAACAATATATCAGTGTGGTGAGTTCCACTCATATTGGGACAACTTCGAGCCCCCTGCTATCTAAGGCATCAACCTAAATAGGGAACACATAGGGAGAGAATGTTCGGATCAAGTACACCGCAAACACCTTAAAAAACTTGATTCTAACATTTTACATAAAACTATGGCATTAAACTCACTCTCTTTCTTTTTAGCAGATGCCTTTGCAGCCTCCCTCTGTTCTGCAGCCTTCTTGTCCTCCTCTGTCTCATCACCAAAGAGATCAAGATCATCATCATCTTCAGCAGCAGGCTCCTGGAAAATTTAAAGGGTGCAAGGGTCAAGTACAGCATAAAATCAACGGCTTAAGGGTTTTCAAGCATGAAAATAGTAGTTTAAATAGATTAAAACCCCCACTGAAATGTAGAGTAAGCCAACAGTAAACATGGACAACTCTTAATTGAGGCTCAAGTCTCAAAAGTAATCAGTATTTCATTGACTTAAAAGGGTTTAAAGGTACAAGCATAACTAGAGGTGCTCTGCGTGTAATGATGCGAGATCAAACACCAAGATAGAGAGCTCGATCGGATGCATAAACACAGACACGTGGTCCAGATTCTGAGTGCAACTAAATTAAAGCAGCTACCTTGGCTTCCTCAGCAGTAGCAGCAGCGGCAGCCTGGCCTCCAATTCTTACTCCAACAGCTTTCCCAGGAAAGCTGTGTCATTTTCCATAAACCATAAGCACAAGTCAGCTCGAAAGAATTGGTCAATAATATTAAAACCCACAAAAACACAAGCAATCAGATATACAAGACATTTGAAAATCTTCACTAGGCACGACACGTACACGCATATTCTTTCTAAGCTATCAGATAATCAACAAATGCAACAACAGAAGAATCGAGCTAATTAAGTAAATAACAAAATACCTGGAGACAAGCTTCTCGCTAACAGTTGCGTACCACTGGCTGGCGTTCGGGTAAAGATCGCCACTCGGCTTCTCCAAAACGGCCGCGTAAACTTTAACATCGTCCCTTGTCAGCTGGCTCCTGCAATCCACGGACATATACCACACAATTCAACAAATCATTAGAAAAAAAAAAAACGAAAGAGAGTAAGAAAAATAATTGACGCAATCATTGACCACGAGATCATAATCAACAACAATGCAAAAGAAAAGGCGAGCGGTATTTCACCCTGAGATGTAGGATTTGCCGGAGAGATAGTCATCGAGGGCCTTGAGGCCAGATTCTGTGTGCAGGTCAGAGAAAGTTACGGCCATTCTCGACTTGTGGAACGAGAGGGGGAAGCGATCGACACGGAGGCTCGATCGACGGGAGTGCAGAGAAGGAGTGAAAGAATAAGGCACAGCGACAATTTATATGTGGTTGATGGATAAAACCCTAGAACGATGGGTATGTTCTTTTTCTAGTTCTCTTTATTTATTTTATTTGAATTAATTTATTGGAGTTTAAAAAAATACATTTGCTCCGTTTGCTTTGCTTTTCGTCTGAAACGTGTATATGTTTAGGTTATTATATTTTTTATTTTTATTTTTATTTTATATAATTTTAAAAAAAATACTTACAAACATACTCTTTATAATTATGTATTATTTAATTTTTAAAAAAATATTGCTTAACATTACAATTAAATTACTAAAATTATATTTAAAATACATACATATGCAAATGAATCGTCTTTATGAATTTGATATTATTCCCCTCAAATCATTTAATATAAATTCACTCTAAGAGAAATTTACAAACTTTAATTATTTTATCACAATTCTTCAATTAAATTGTTTATTTAGAATGTAGTAAAAAATAATTATGATAAACTGCATATTTTTATTAATTATGCGGGAGAAGAGAGAGAGAGGAGAGGGATAATTTGTGTGAAATAATAGGCTTACAATTTTTTAAAAATTATTATCGCAATCTTCAAACTATGAATTCACACCCATATTAGAAAATAAATAAATATTTGCCGACCTACTTATGCATGAATTTGGAAAAATAAAAAAAATATACCTACGTATATACGCAGAGTAGGCATATTGTCGTTTCTTTTGTACATTAAAAATTGTGTATTGCTTTGTAAAGTATTGTAATTATATAGTGACTTCTGAATTTGGAGAACCAAGCTATTTCAATTCAACAATGTCACATTGGATTAAATTTCAAACTTGAATCGAAGATAAAAATCAAAATTTGAACTCGATAAGATATGAAAGTATTTTTAAGTTTAATCGATTTTGAGTTAAAAGTAATTTCATCAACACTCTTATTCACAATTAGTGGCCTGATTTATATCTATTTTTCAATTGACTAATTCATGCCTGAATAATTAGTTTCGCGTTTGGTTAAATCATAATTAGAATTATTAGGACAAGTTGAAAGTATTTTATTGATTTCCCATGTGCTTGTTTACTAAAATAAATTTAAGATTATTATAATATTCATCTATTTATTTATTTTTCCTTTTTTCTTAGCCCATCAAACGTCGGTGCAAAAACAAGAAAGCTTTTTATGGGGTGTGCGCGCGTGCGTTTTTTCCCCTAATTGTTCGGAAGATTTTTGGTTATTTAAGTGCTCCAACGTGTGTCTAAAAGAAAATTTCAAAACTGTGTTATCACAAAAAGGCAATCGGATGGATGATATTATAGTATTTAACACTGTTAGGTTATTGTTAATATTATTATAATATTCAAAAGTACTCGGTAAAAAATATTTATAAATTATAAATTTATTATATTTTGAATGATAAAAATTATTAAAATTGAAAATACAAAGAGTATTTAACATGCAAAGGAAAAATAGAAAGAATTTGCAAAGAGAGGGGAAAAACAGATATAATTCAACGTAATAGGCGTACTCCTTTCGTCTTTTACGGAGAACTTCATGAGAGAGAACAAATATAAATAATAATTATAAAAGAAAAATGATAATAAATAAATAAATAAATATAAAATTAAGAATGATTATGTTATGTTACAATTTGTTTATGTTTTTAAGTCCGTGTTTTGTTGGTGTATTTTTTAAAAATTATAAAAAAGTAAAAGAGATAAAGAAATAAAAAATAGAAATATGTAATGATTGTAACGCGTGATTTTTTTGATATTATGAAATAAAACAAATATTAGTGTGTGTATTAAAAATTATCTAAAACAAAGAAATAGAGAGAGAAAAAAGGAATTTGAAAATGTGAAATTTTAAAAGAAAAATAAATGTGATAATGAATTAAAGAAAATAATTATAAAATGATAGAAGAATTAAAAAAAATTTTAAAAATATTTGTATATTTTTATAAATTGCAACTAAAAAGTTTTATGTTCATAACAGTATATGTATATAGCTTAGAAAAAAAAATGACATATTAGTAATTATATTAGAATATATTTGATCTTTTTAATTAAGGTAACTGTACAAATTTGCTAATTAACCAGTAATACTATGATTTTATGTTATGCAATCAAATTAACTTCGAATTTTTTAATAATTATTAAAATTTGCAAGCTTTACGTGTGTGTATATATATTTATAAAAATATATATATAATTTCTTTAATAATGGTAACACTTAAAATTATTATATTTTTTAATATTTTAATAATAAAATAAAATTATTTGATTATATAATTTTTTAAAAATAATGAAAAATATTAGAGGTGGCAAAAGACACGAAGAAAGAAGCAACTAAATATTAACTAAAAAAGGAGAGCAAGAATTTAAAATAATCGTTACGAAAAGCTAAAAAGGTCTACAAGCGTTTTAATTTATTTATATTTAAGATTAAATGTAGCTATTAAATATTGTAAAAAGATTTATTACAAGGAGTATTTTAAAAATATTATTAAAATGAAAAAAGATATTTGTTATAGGATATAGAATCATAATATAGATATATTATATTATAGATAGTATAGATAATTAATTATGAAAAGCATTTTAAAATTTATTAAAAAATCAATTAAGGGTTTTTGGTAAATAATAGTATAGACAGAGCATGGCCGATACTCAAAGAAATAGGAGCTTTTTTGTTCTCTCCATTTTGCCCTTTAGATATTTGAGAAGGAAAATCCCATTTATGCCCTTATTCCGAAATTTAATGAATTCTATGCCCAAGCCCAAATAATTCGCTTGGTGAGTGCGTACAGCGCACCCGCGGCGCAATTTAGAAATGACTCAAAAGTCACCGTCATTTCCAGAACCTCAAATTTCCAATCCTCCGCCCTTTCTATCTTTTCTTATTCTGCGCGCTGAGGAGTCCGGTCTGGCACGTGAACAGCCTCCGGTAACCCTACTCGAATCTGTTCTACTTCGTAGTTGTGTTCGAATTGCTGTCGTTTCTGTTGATTAATATCAGCCGACATGTCTTTGTTTCCAAGGGTGGATGAATTTTTTGAATTTTGTTGGGGATTGGTGCATCCTTTAATGAATCTGATGATATGTATTATTTTAAGGAGCTGTTAACTGTGAAAAACATTTTTTTTTTTTGCTTTTCGAGGGGAACTAGATTCCTTTAATGAATGAAAAGCTTAGTCAAAAGTATTTTTAAAAAAAACTATTTAAATGAATTTGTAACGGATTACTCATGGTGAAAAATTTTGAGCAATCAGCATAGATTTGTTGTATCTTAGTAACGTGTTTTTTGTGTGTTTTGCTGTTTTTCTCTTCTATTTAATTTAATTTTTATTTTTTTCT
This sequence comes from Avicennia marina, assembly GCA_019155195.1. NCBI lineage: Eukaryota > Viridiplantae > Streptophyta > Magnoliopsida > Lamiales > Acanthaceae > Avicennia > Avicennia marina. Next base: position 14,152,735 of record CM032753.1, read on the forward strand.
CTGTTTCTCTCTTTATTAACCTATCACTAGAAATCATGAGAGCAGACATAATCATCGAATTGTTCTATCAAGTTAGTCAAGTGAATTAGTTTTTGATAAATGTGTCGCTAGTTTGATGCTGAGATCTAGATTCAGTTATGTGTATCAAATTATTGAGTTGATCGAATTATGTTTGCACTCTAGCTTGTGAATCTGTTGTATCAACTCATAGAAATGGTTAAACCTTAAGCAGTTGGACGCAATAATGCTGGTGTTTGAGACCTAGATTTCTTTTGTCAGATACATATTTCATAGATAGCATGTCAAGTGGTGGAAACACTCATTGGTGCTACCAATGCCACCAGCAAGTTCGGCCCCGAGGCCACGATGTGGTTTTGGTTTGTCCATACTGTGATGGGGGCTTCATTCAAGAGCTGTCCGAAGTTACAGGTGCTCATTCTGTTGATGCTTCAGGCCTTGGATTCATTGAACCTTTACATGATCCGAGATTTGGTATCATGGATGCATTTGCTGCCATGATGAGGCACAGGATGACAGGAGGAGACCATAATTTTGATGTCAGGACACGGCCGGGCATGTTCCCAGAACGAAGTGTGGGTATTGGTTCCAGGCCTCGAGGCTCTTTGTTGATCGTTCATGGCCAATCTCATGTTGGTGTCCCTGAGCCGGAGTCATTGGATTTCTTTTTCAATGGAGGATCAGGAATTGTGCACAGGGGAGCTGATTTTGGTGAGTTCTTCATGGGGCACGGGTTTCATGAATTGATTGAGCAGCTAAGTATGAATGAGAGGCGAGGTCCACCTCCAGCACCTCGTTCTGCAATTGATGCCATGCCCACCATTAAAATTTCTCAAAGGCATCTTAATACTGATGCGCACTGCCCTGTGTGTAAAGAAAAGTTTGAATTGGGGTCAAAAGTAAGACAGATGCCATGTGATCATCTTTACCATTCAGACTGCATTATTCCATGGCTGGTCGAACATAACTCATGTCCTGTTTGCCGTGTTGAGCTCCCTTCTGGAAATTCTCGTCCTACCTGTAATCAAAGAACCGGAAATCCAAGCAGCAGTGGTTCCAGCAGCAGGAGAGACAATAATGCACATAGCCAAGGGCGATGGAATCCATTCTCCTTCCTGTGGCCTTCCAATTCTTCAAATTAAAATACTCAAAGGCATTCAGAAACTGGGGGAGATAGCTCAGCAGCTCCTAATAAGGAGCATAACAGGACAAGGTGGCCCTTTGATTATTGATTCAGTACTTTCTGCTGCCTATTTTTCTTCAATCTCCCGCTTTATCTATGTATAACGGTCTTGTTGTGTCGTGTGCCTAAAAAAGTCTGGGTGTCCATTTCTGGTTGTTTATCGTAGTAATGAACTCCTCCCTTCCTGGAGTTGAAGTGATCTCCTTGTCTTGTTCTTTTAGTTAACCTTATGTCATATGTGAAAAAATCAACATAGTTTCTTCATGAAAACTTTGTGCCCCCTTCTCATGTATATAACTATTTCAGTTTGCTGCTCAATGTTACTGTTAGTTGCAACCCCCACCTCCTCATTGCAGAATTTTGCAGATGGGGGGAAAAGAAAGTGATGGAATGTGAACCGGTGCCATTTTACAGCATCCTTTGTGAAACCGATGTTAGTAGAAACTTTGGCAGTGGGGAAATAAGCATGTTTTGTGATTGCTTCTCGAATACCGTGAACTGCGCTCTAAGCCGATGTAAGCTCCCATTGGGTGATGCATCTTCATAAGCCAGGTGATAAGTTTGGACCGTGCACCTAAGAAGATGAAATAGAATTGGAATTTGATTGATCATTGTTGTGCTGAGTGAGTGAATGTTGCCTTTGCACGCCTACGTTTGTAGGTGGATATCCTGCAAAAGACATCGGGTGTACAGGTAATGCATCGGGTGAGTGTTTGTGTCGTGACAATGTGTCAGCGGTGTTGTGTTTATCTCGTGACATGCCTAAGTATGTTAACAATATTTAGGCCGTCATAACCTAAGCAACGGGTACGCAATGCACGGCAAATGACATATCAAAGAAAACCAAATTGTGGGAATGGAACACTTTGTTGGCCCAGCTAAGTCGTATGAAACTTATAGTAGATTGTGCTGTCAAGTTGCCATTGAGATGTAATCTGTTTGGAGCGACGCCAGTAAAGTTCAAAAATTTAACCCATGAATTAAATTTGTGAAACAATAGGATTAAAACTTAACGCCGCTCAAGTTATTTGTTCACAACACATACCATTCTTTAAGTTTGTTTCTCCTCTTCCCAGTCTTCAACTCATGCTTGTTTTCGTGTGGTCGAAAGACATTTTATTTCCCTTAATTAATTCTTCTTTTCATTGATCACAAAATTTAAACGACAAATTATGCACAGAAAAAGATTTAAGAAAAATTACTTTGTCATATAGAGGAGCAATTCAGTCGAGTTACAAAAATTTTTCCAGCTGAGACAGCGATGAATAATTGAACGTGAGGCCGAGAAGGACACAAGAATCCAGCAATCTGATTCCTTTCCTACTTGTTTTTGTCTCATTATCATTAACCTACTTACCCTTTTTTAAAATGTAAAAATAAAATCTGCGCGCTAAAGAACTCATGCCCATGTTTGTTTTCATTTCTTTGTTTTATTTTATTTTAAACTTAAAAAACATCTCTAGCCATAAAATATTTTTAAAATAAGTTTTCATTTTATATATATGCAAATATTTAAAATGCTGTTATTATTTGTATATTCATATATATATATATATATATTTTTGTACCTTAATAATCATTATCCTTTTATATATAATCACATCATCATCATCCTATATTATATTTATGTGCGCACACGGATTTATTATTTTTACATTATCCACAAAACTTTCACACTAATTTAAGATTACATGGTAATATTTGGAAAATACATTTCAATTCTAAAACAACATCTCAAAAATTAAATTACCAAACTTATAAGTCAACAAAATTTTCACCTAAATTCAAATTCAATTTTTCCTTTCATATATATATATATATATATATAATTAACTAATTATTTTTTAATTATTACATCTATTAACAATTAAATTAGCATCTGTATATATAACGCATATTCTCATATTTATTTTTGAACAAAAACCCATCCAACTCTGACTAAACATCTTCTTGAACAAAAACCCCTCTCCCAAACATAGCCTACATGCATATATATAATGTATACATGAACACACGCACGAGGCACACACTGGATTTTCCTTACTGCTTGGCCAGCACGAAGCTTGGTTGAAAATCGCCCTTCAATTACTTTCTACTGTTTAGTTACCTCCCTTTACCTTCAAATTCAACGCATTCCACCTTAGCATTCAATTCTTTGACAGGGCACTTCCCTCCGATGGCTTCCTCCCATTTCCTCTGCAGCCACCACCTCTACGCATCGTATAACGGCAAAACCCACTTCAATTCGTTCAAGAAAGGCGGTTTTGCTCTCCCTTCTTCGTTGAAGCCACACGGGTCATCGTCTTTGGACCGAAATTGTCAGTATTCAAGAACCCTTTTGATCAGAGCCACGGCTTCTGATTCAAAAGCTGGCAGAAGACAAGTAGAGGTATCGTGTTTTAATTGAAGTCAGTTATCTACGAAAAGATTCTTAATTTTGTGTTTTGGGAGGTTTAATTCTTGCTTATTGATGATCTTAAAGGTTCAATAGTTCTATGTGAAGTTTGTCTGTCTTTTGACTGTTGATATTTTTTTTGTTTGGGGGCATTAAAGATTTAAACTTCTTGGTGTTTTTGATTGAGTGGTTAGGTAGTGTATGATCTTGAGGATAAATTTAACAAGCTGGCAGATGAAGTGGATAAGGATGTTGGGATGTCTAGGCTTACTCTGTTCTCTCCTTGCAAGGTTAAGTAATTAAATTATGTATGTATTATGCTTAATGCCTAAAGCATCGCTGGTTTTTCTCTAAAAAATTGGTAATTTGGTGCCTTTGGAACGCAGGTTAATGTTTTCTTGAGGATAACAGGAAAAAGAGCAGATGGATACCATGATCTGGCTTCTCTCTTTCATGTAAGTACCTATTGTTTAATCACTAACAATTTTATGCTCTGAATTGTTTCTTATAATGATGTAAGTAGAATTTTGGGCTGTTAGTTGATAGGCAACAATAGTCCCGATGGCTTCTTGCCCAAATTTTAACATGTGCTAATCCTTTTACTTTTCTTTCAGGTGATCAGTTTAGGGGATAAAATAAAGTTCTCTTTGTCCCCATCAAAATCAAAGGACCGGCTATCGACTAATGTCCCTGGAGTTCCGCTTGATGAGAGGAATTTGGTACAACAAGACCTTTTTATTTCTTATGTTCGTTTTCGCTTCTATTGATTTTGGCTAGGAAAACTAATAATTTTGCTCCTTCTGCAGATAATTAAGGCTCTTAATCTATTTAGGAAAAAGACAGGGATCGAAAACTACTTTTGGGTAAATTCTGTGAGCTTAAATAGACAAATGTACTGACTAGGCACCTTCTTTATAAAATATTGGACTCAGTATAAGCGGGTTGTCTGGTGAATTTTGTTTGCTAGGTTCATCTTGATAAGAAGGTGCCTACAGGTGCTGGGCTTGGTGGTGGCAGCAGTAATGCGGCTACTGCTTTGTGGGCAGCAAATCAGTTCAGTGGTTGTGTTGCCACTGAAAAAGAGCTCCAAGAGTGGTCTAGTGAGATTGGCTCAGATATTCCCTTCTTTTTTTCTCATGGAGCTGCCTATTGCATGGGTAGAGGAGAGGTTTGTATTCTTAAGCTTCAAAAACTTTGATTTATCAACGTAAGTTGTGGTCATTCAACTTTTCTTATCATCTTTGTCCATGATTTGTTGACTGAAATGACAGCACCTAGTGACAGTTATTGTACTTAAAAATCCAGGTAGTTGAAGATATTCCTCCACCTATACCTTTTGACCTCCCAATGGTTCTCATTAAACCACAAGAGGCATGCTCTACTGCAGAAGTTTATAAGGTGATATAGATCATTTCAGTTCCTGGATTATTTTGATTTGATAATGAATCAATCTGATCTTGAAATATTCTTATGGCATGTGTTTCTCAGCGACTTCAACTGGATCAAACAAGCAAGATTGATCCTTTGACTTTGCTAGAGAGGATTTCCAGTAAAGGGATAACTCAGGATGCTTGTGTCAATGATCTTGGTACAAATTCTAGAACTGCTTGCTTGCACATGGATGTTTTTAACATTTTTCTAATACTCACTACTATTAGATTTCTACAGACGGTGAATCTCAGTTTCTGATGAAAGATTCTGAAAAAGAAAATTAGCTAGCGTTGGTTTTTTGCATATGGATGTTTTTCATTTTCTTAGCAGGGTTCACTTTAAAATGGCAGATAAGTAATAAGTTTCAGCTTGAAGTGTGCAAAAGATCCCTTTCTTGTTACATGGCATGCCAACTTAATAAACAAAAACTAAGTTATCTTCAGATACAATTTCATGTAAAATATGGAGCCTTTCATTGGAAATGTTAACCTTAAAATAGCACAATAGGTGGATCAAATATTGTTCATGTTGGTAGAGAATCTCAAATGTGTGTTTGCTACTAGTTTAGTAGGTTAAAAAATTAACCCATCACCATATCACAATTAATAAAATATAAACTTTTAGTTTGACAAATGACACTTCAAACTGTTTTCTGGTTATGGACAGAACAGGGCTACAACCTCATCCTGATTGGCTAGGTTTTGATTGGATTTGGACTAGGGTATTGGTATCTAATAAAATCATTACCCTTTGATGTTTTGCAGAACCTCCTGCTTTTGAAATTCTTCCATCACTAAAAAGATTAAAGCAGCGCCTAGTTGCTGCAGGTCAGGGGCAGTATGATGCTGTTTTCATGTCTGGGAGGTAATGTATCTTGTTCACTCAATTGCAGCAGCTAAGCAAGAATTTTTGGCATATAAAGATGAATTCATGGCACTCGGTTTACTACTGCAGGTCATCCTTTCCATATTTGATGATTAATTTTGCGTTAGAATCCTGCAATTGTGTGCATTCTTGGCATTCTGTATCAAACAGTTCCATGTTTTTTGATTTTTCATTTGGGAGTGACTAGTGAGCCTCTCAAATTCTGGTTTTTTTGTCAGTAGAAAACAGCTACTTGAAAGACAGATCAGATGATTAATTTGGATATGTTTTAGATGCTATCAACTTTAGGTGCTCCAAATTATGTGTGCATGTGTTTATGTGTGTGCACACTCAGCATGCAACCATTCAGATTATAAATTGGAATACGAGGGACGATAATAAATTAAGCACATTGTGGTGAAAATTTTCAAATATTCACTCACATTGTTGTTTAAAAGTGTCGGAATATTCTGTATGTATAATTTTCTGTAGTGGGCGTACAAGAAAAGGTTTGCACTTAATAATCAACTTTAACTCAATAATAAGCAGACCTTATTTAGTTTAACTGCTCAGTTCTAAGCTGACTTCTCATTTTATGATGCAGTGGAAGCACTATTGTGGGGGTTGGTTCTCCTGATCCTCCTCAGTTTGTCTATGATGACGAGGAGTACAAGGATGTCTTTTTATCAGGTAAATCAATGATGATATGACACTGTAATCAATTTAATTTGTAATCTTATATTACCTCTTGGATGACAACCCGGACCAGATCTCCGCACATTGGTTAAAGAATTACAATTACATCATCAAGCGTCTGGTAGGTTTTCTGGTAGAACGACTCTTAGAGCCCATGATAATTCATAGAAGCCTCTACGGTCTTATTTAGCCACCGAAGTTGTAATTGAAGTGGTTTTGAAGGGAAATTCCCCTTTTTCTGTGATCTATCCTCTGTGGTTCAGATTTTCATAGTTGCTCTAGTTTGTTCCATTTGGTTTACTTAACATAATTGCCTGCAAATGCAGAAGCCAACTTTATCACCCGTTCAGCAGATCAGTGGTACACAGAACCTGTTTCGACGAGTGCTAGTGCCTTACCAGCGGAGTCCACCGAATAATATGTTGTATACACAAATTAAAATAGTGTGAGCCACATTCATAAGCAGCTCATTTTTGAGATTTTTCAACTGGTTGTATCATCTGATTTTCCGTATAAAAGAGAGATTCCCTTTCTAGCTTTTGAGTCCAATACCCCAATGCAATTCTTCAAATCTTATGGCAATGCATTCTGGCAAATCTTTCTTAGTATGAGAGTTGAGAACACTGTAATATGCAATGCAATGCAACAATTATTCTGTTCCCCAGGGAAACCGTAGTGGTTTTGAGTCCCATATTTCATTCATGAGGTCTTAGATTCTAACCCCGGAGGTGTGTGAGTGTTAAAACAAAGTGCAGCAATTGTTCTTCGTAGTATAGAGGGACCTAATCAAACCTGCACAAGAGGGAGAAGTCGGGTGAAGTGATTATTTTTACTCCTGCTAGGATGGATCAACCGAACTGCCCAACGAAGACATTGAAGTTGATTTAGGCCTCGTTTGCTATGTTATGGACTCTCTCTGCAGCAGTCGCCTGATAAGCGCGTTTCTTGTCAGGATTATGATCATGAATTCATGTAGTTGATCTACAAACGTGCCTCCAATGGTGCAGGCATCATCGCATCATGAAACTGTGCCCCGAGTGTTATTTAGCAAGTTATTTTCATCCTTCTGGAATGGTGCTGCAAAGCGTCCATCACGAGCAGCCTACTCCCACGATGATATCATAGTAAGTTCCTTGGGTCTAAAAGGTCAGGAGGCTATGGTTATCTCTACAAAAAAGGCATTTTTCAGAACATTGTGTAAAAGTGAAAGCGAGGAAACAACTAAGATTGTATTCGGGTGTTCAGTTTTCGAAGGGCAGCGCGATCACTTAGCAAATACTTAGGCTGGGTTTGGATGGAAAAATAAAAATACAGCATTATTTAGCAGACGAAATGGACTGGGAAAATTCTTGGGATATCTTCTTGCGGTTTTTTGAGCTACTTATTGAGGTTGAATGGAAGAGAACAAAGTAAATGCGCTCGTGCAGAGTGACGCCCGATCACCAAAGAGAGTCTACGAAGTTTCTCTGTTTCCTTTAAGCAATGCAACAGCTGCTTAGGCCACGGCCCAGTGGCAACTTAGAAAAGGTTAAACAGGTTATGAAGGAATCAAAACGACGAGATTAGCAAACTATTATCCAAGGGAATATCGATGCTTTTACCACCAAGAATCACTATTCGCAGCATCAACAAAAGAAAAGCATCAAAAGAACCAACAGCCACACCTAACGCATGCAGGCATACACTGTCCCTTTTTTTCCTTCTTTATTCTTAACATTCCACGTCATTCATCTTTTACAGAGAAGGGGAAGAAACAAACTGTCTTGGTACATTGAAAATGTCTTTCTCCTCAAATGGAGAACTCCATTCCCAAGAACCGCCAGTTGTTGGAACTAGGGAAGCTACCCTGTCCTGCATCGCCGGAATCGCTGCACCCATCCCATTGGATAGAACAGGTCTCATATTAGGCTTAGCACCACTCTGACCCAAAGAAAATGAATCATATGTCCTAGCTTTGTTTTGCATGGAGTAGGTCGCATCCGTCCACAATCCATTGGACCTTGATGATAGTGACCCACGATCCAAACTCCAGTCTATGTTGGTGTAATCACACGGCAATGAGCTACCTGTACTCCAGTCTACTAGAGACGAGGAACCAGACATGCCATTGGCACCCATCCCAGAGAAAAGTCCAAGGGAAGAAGCCACAGCAAGGGCGGGTGATGCGCCTCTGCTCCAACAACCATTTCCCCTTGTTCCTAGGGAATTCATTGAGCTACTGGTGGATACAAATTGCTGCTGTGGTTCAAAATGAAGTTGCTTGTTTATTGGGTTTGAACTCAGAATATTGGGACCAAGGTTTCTAGATACTGCAACAGGTGGCACAAAGCCATGGGGCTTCACCGTTTCAACAGAATTTGGATACCAACCCATAGCCACCCCTGGAGGAGATGAACTGAGACTCGTGGTAGGAGCCAGCTTTGCATTCATAATTTGTGGTCGCTGCATGACAGTGACTGGTTCTTTCAGTGACCCAAGCTGCAATTTCCTCAATTCATTCCCAACAGTCACATGATAGGCTTCTGTCGTAGCTTGGAGAGGAGAAGGCTGCAAAGACGATGACGAAAAACGAGAAGAATTAGATGCTGCACTTGCCCACCTTTTCTCAGCTGGCACAGCAATATGCTGTGGTTTGGCCCAGTCCAATTTAGGAGGCATTTTCTTCAACACCTGCGCAGATTTGGTACCAGGATCCACTGAAGAACCCACTGCTGCTGTTACTTTGTCATACTTGAAATCTTTTTCTTCCCTTTTCTGTTGCATGACAGTAGATGGTACAGAGTTCACTTGCATTCTCAATGGGTTTTGACTAATCGCCATAGGTTGCTTGCTGTTGGCCACAGTGGGGGTATCACCACTTTCTTCAGGCTTGGAAGGGGCAGCAGGAGGCTCTTCCTTCTGCGACCTCAACGTTTCTTCAGCCTTCTCAAGATCACCCTCATAGGATACCACAGCCCTTTCAACCACCTTTTTGGAAGCCATGTATCTAATTTCCATATCTGTAATGCGAGCAAGTTCATCAGATATGTCAATTTTCAAATTACCCCAACCATTAAGATTGGGTTCCACATGCTTGTCTCCTTCACTGCCCTCCAAAAGCCAAGCCACTGAGTCCTCGACTCTACCTTCATTCAGAATAAGGGCCATCGTCGCTCGTTCTTGAGGAAAACCCATAGCTACAAGCTGCTGTGCCAGTCCTTCTAGCTTCCTTGACATGAGATAGCCACAGCAACGTTCATGTAATTCTTGAGCTCGTCTCTCCTTTTGACGTTGATGTTTCCTCTCATTTTTTTGGCGTATTTTCTCTCTTTTTTCATTGTCAGCTCCAGGTACTGACTCCTGATGTGGAAGGGGTTGAGATGGCTTTTCTTTATGGTCTTCTGACTCACCAGACCAGCTACCATTATTAGAACCAGAATCATAGTCAATGCCAGTCCCAGAGGTATTCCCATTATGATCATCCGTATCATCTATATTTCGGAAACGACCATTCCCATTAATAGCACTTGCAGAAGGTACGGATGTTGTCTCAAATGTATGAAATGTCCCCAAAAGAGGATTGTATCCACCTGGTGGGCTCCCACTAGTTGTGTTAGCATGACTTGAAGGTTTTGAAGAACCCTTTGAAATTTCCTTGCCAGACTTTTCGTCTTTGGACTTGGATCTGGGTGCAGGAGACATATCCTCAACTTCCAGTTCTTGTTCCTGCAACACAGAAGGATAAGCAGAATATTAGGAATCAAAACACACCAGCTCAATCAAAGCAGCATTAACACCTGCGTTCTCAGTAAATGACTCGATCTTTTACATCAGAACATGAGAATATCATCTATTTTTCAACTTTTAAATAAATAACTCCATTCATAAGAGCAATTGTAAGAGGAAACATAAAGCGAAAAAAGCCAGTAAAGGCTTTGAGAGGAGTGAAGTCATGGAAGGTAAAAGTTAGAAGGGCACAAAACCTACAGGCTTTTTTTTTTTTGGTAATTATGGTATTTTTATCTTGAGAATTGTGTAAAAATAAGAGAGAGAAACAGATAAAAAAGAAGTATAACAATTGAGTGTGTGTTTTTGGAGGGTGGACAATTTGAAAACAAACAAAGCCACAACTTTTTTATTCCTAGAGATCAAGATGACAAGGCCATTTCCCAGGAGAGGCATAGTTCCCCTTAAAACATCTATAAAAGAAGTGATTCAATTTTGATATTTCTTATCCTTAGAAGAAAGAATTTAACAAACAGCAAAGGCTGAATGTCATTGAATACTTCACTTACTATCGTATAATTATTGAAACAGGAATCAAATTAGTTGTTAAAAACAGATGGTGGAAACTGGAAATAATTACAACAGAAACCCACATTCTTCCTCTTCCGAGCCGTAAATCTTGGTCAATAAATTTTAAATGCGGCTTACCTTGCATGCAAATATTGTGCCTGTACGACATCAAAATATAAGGGAAGGAACTGAAACCAAGTACATAACTGTGTCTGTGGATGATCTCTTAAATAGAAAATGAAGACAAGTATACACACATACATTAGGGACCAAAGTACTCACATGAAAATATCACTGGGTCCCAGAATCCACCAGTTACAGAATATGTATGTGAAAAAACAATTGATCCACATGTCACAATATCATTCCTAATCAAACACAGAGAAAGTTGTCTTAATTGAGCAAGCAAAAAGCATGTATGCCAAATGAGAAGTGGAGAACATGTCTCTTAAGGAATATGTCCTCAAATGCATTGGCATTATCACACATGGCACAAATTAATAAAGGCTAATTAAATATAGCCTTGTGTTCACAAAAATAAATTAAATACCACCAACACAGATTTAACATCAAAATGATGAAATATTTGATAACTATGCTTTGAATCAGCAATTCAACTTTCTCCAATGATATATTCTAGATCATCTTATCAGTATCTCTCTACTTCCAAAACTGGTTAATGGACCCCAAAACTGGTAATTGCAAGAAATAATTTTTGCAATAAATACAATTTCCAACCCTTAAAATCTACCACTGCTGTGACTTCTTCAGCATGTTAACCTCCATCAAAAGCTCTAGACCAAAAATCAGTACTTCTGTTCATTCTTAAGAGTAAAATTAACTGGATACGCCACATCACAGTCATTATGATCATTGAAACTGGTGTATCTGAGGCATTTCCTCTTAACTCGTCAAAGTCACATGTCATGTCGTTTATTATTTAAGCACCTTAACATGAAATCTTCTAAAATCAAATCTTTTATAATCGATTATTGATTCTCCATCTTATGCAGTCTTTCTCTCCGACAATATCCCATACCTAAAAGTCCTTCAACCATGCATCATCTACTCTTCTGCATCCAGTTTTATCCATTCTTTTTCATCTTTGTTCCAATATGTCACAACAAGACAAACACTAATACCAATTAAGAATCCTCGAAGGTCCAGCAATGAAGGAAAAGTAAAGGCAGTTCCCTTCTTCATACAATCGAACAAAAATAAACCCCAAACTATCACTATATTTAAACATCGACAAATCAATCCATGGTCAGGCCAAAACTAATATTACTTCCAATTCAAATCAAGGTTCCTCAAGAGAAAATACCACTGGAAATAAACCATATTCAAGTTTTCCCCAAACAATTGCATCCACACAAAGACAACTGCAACTACACACCTAAACACATCAAAACTTATAATGCATGTAAGAGAAATGTTACTAAAAATTTTAACCACGTTTCAACATAATCAAATCAAATCTAAGCACCCGCGCCCCTGTCCACATTTAAAAGAAATGTTTAAAAAGAAGAAGTGCAACACCAGGCCTCGGATCAATTAGTCAGAAAAATACTCCAACAGTCTGAAAGTGACTCCAAAACACAAGTCGTGAAAACACCCCCCAAACGGCAACCAAATAGTAAAATACAATAAAATCGAGCGCAACCACCAGTCTTCCAATCCCATTCACAGGCTATCAATCACCATAAAAGAAGCAACACAGCGAAACCTCACCTGTAACGAATCGATTCGATCGATGGAAATATCGAACACTGTGTTATCAATTCCTTATCGTCCGTGAACCGATTTATTGTCGGAGAGAGGATTTGTAAATAGAGAGATACAGACACAAATCGTAGACGGCGAAATGATATACACTATGTAGAGATAGGTAGCCCGAGGCACAAAAATGACATTGAATCGACGGGATTAGGGTTTGTTCGCTCTCTCTCTCTCTTCTATTTTATAGTATTTTTTTCCCATTATTGGTCCTCTGGTGTATGCACCGAAAGCAGCGAAGAGGACCCGCGAGGTTAGGGACTGCATAGGCATATGCGATTGAAGTTGTACCTTAACGACAGAATCAGCGCTTAGTTGTACCGTACAAACAAAAAAAGGACGAGTGTAGGAGACTTCGGTATGGTCCGCTGTTTTATGTTGTGACTCCGTTTTTTTAACGAATAGCCGAACGGCCACCTGACCTAACCAATACAGTAAATTAATTAATTAAAAATAATAAAATATATGCAGAAGTAAGTAGGTAGAGTTGAAAGGTTCAATGTAATTTTTATCAATTTTTTTTATGTATATTTATTATTTATCTATTCATCGAGAAAATTACAAATATAAGTTTAATAACATTTTGTCAGCTTAAAATTGTTTGAAACATTGCAATGAAATTCAAGGGTGTCGTTTATAAGCAAAGTAGGCTTTTTTTTTAAATATACTTTGTGGTGTAAATTTTAATGTATAATTATTACGTCAAAGAGAATAAAGATACTTGTAGACGTGTAATTCTTGAATAATGCTACTCAAACTTGTGTCTTGAGTAATTGCAAATAAGTGACAATTCTAAAAAATGCCACATTATCTTGTAAAATTTTCCATTATGTATCTAAATATGTAAAAAAAAAAAAAATCCATTATGTATCTAAATATGTAAAAAAAAAATTCCATTATGTATCTAAATATATAAAAATGTCGATAGTATCCTTAGCATCATGAATTCTTTTCAAATTAGAAGAAATGGAGACATTTATGATTTTATCCAAAATTTATATGGATAAATATGTACAAATTACATTGCATAGCAAAAGTGGGTGGATAAATTTTTAAATCTATAGACTCAAATATGTTAGATTTTTCAATAATATTGAAGAATTCTTTTGCTTATTTCCAGTATAGATCAAGATTGTGACATTTTTATTTTTAATTTTCATATAGGACTTAGGTAATTGAAAGAATTATTACGTGTCGTAAAATTGCCATATATCATATGCTTTTTAGATATAAAAATGTTTCAAAATATTCAGCTAATTTTTCCTTCGAACAGTGTATTTGCCCATAAGTAGGAACATATTATCTAATAGATCACATTAAAAGATTTATCATTATTGTTTATCTTTATAAAACTTAATACAGGATACAATATCGTAAAATTTAACCAAATAATTTTCTTGGATGAATTATTTGAAATGACACCAGTATATTACACGATTAAATTTGATTTGTGTACGTACTATTTGTACCATGTCACAAATGTTGAGAAGTTCGAATAACTACATTTGGTTGTTAACTGTTCATTAATTATAACACCTAGGTATATTTTTTTTCCTTTTAAACACAATTATACCCCATTTAGACTAAATGATTTGGTAGAATAAATTTCCAATTAATAATGGATATATTAGATTTGTTTGAACGAAAACGTATTTCAAATTCTTAACTTCTCACTTCAAACTATAATTCTAGCAATTATAGTATATTTGATTTTTTTGTCATTTTAAAATTATTTGAAATCCTCTATTTAAATCACTTATTTCAATTCAAATCCCTCAATTTAAATAAGGCCAATTACACTCTTTCTCCATTTCCATATTTTCTTCTCCTTTATAATTTATCTATATCTCATCTTATAAATTTTATAATGTAAACGTAAATTTAATTTAAGAGTTATCAAAAGTTGATACAGAACACGAAAGCTATTATTTCGATAGCTGTATTGATACGACCGTTAATGCGCCAATTTATTAATACTTGATTTTAATTTGCGATAAATTAAAATCACTCAACAAATTCTAAAGGACATATAATACTCCTTTTTGAAATAAATCACTCAAAGACATCAAACTTATGACTGTCTTTTAAGCCAAATAGGCAAAATGCATACAGTAAAATGTACTAAAATTTCTAGGACTGATATAGCATAAAATACACTAAAAAAGCTCAAAGGATTTATTAAAATAATTTTCGTGGGAAAAGCAAACTGTCCAAGATCACGTGAGAAAAGTTATGGTTACGTCGTACTTTTAGGTATATTTTTTAAAAAATTATGTACAAATAAAAAAATTAAAAAATATAATAATTAAAATATATTTTTTATTAGAATAGAGCAAAACAAACATAGCCTATATTTCTTAGTGATTTTAAAATTATTGAGTTACTTAAAAGACAGGCAAAACTGTGCCACTCTTGAATCCTGAAAGGATGTCATTGATTTTTGAGTGACAGATGTAAAATATTATCTCCTGCTTGTAGCTTTCAGAATAAGTTCATTCGATTTGTCTTTCTATGTTTAGGTGTGAATTTTGTTTTATAATTATTTAATATCTAAAAATATATATATTTAATTATTATTTTTTTTTATCTATTTTTTTTTTCTTATTCTTACATAATTCTAAAGACAAAAATACTTAAAAAATAAATAAAAATTTAAAAACTAACTAAGCTAAAATACATTTGAATATAATATTAATTAAAATAATTTATTTAACTTATTTATCTCTTGTACATTTTCGCTGTTTCTAAATTTTTTCACCCAACTTTTCCAATTTATAAAATTTGGAAGTTAAACGACATCGTTTGTAAAATTATTCTCTATACTATAACGAGGCTATGGGCTCGGTTTGACTGCGGACGATGCCAAGTTATGTGTTTATATCCTTATTTTTGTTTTTTATTTTCTCAATATTTTTTCCTTTCCCATTCATTTTAACTTATTTTTATTTGTGTTATATTTTTTCAAATTTCCAGCAATTTCCATTATTTTGTATTGTAATAAATTTTATACACTTTACTTAAAAAATTTATCTTTATCATTAAAAATACAATAACTTTATAATTTATTATAATTAAAAAATATGTAATTTTTAAATAATTTTTGAACGTTGAATGAGTGTGTGGCTTTTATTAATACTATATTATTTAAAAGATAAAGATTTTTTACTGTACAAAATGAATTACACAACAATCCTTATGTTAAATTATTTTATTATTTATATAATTTTCTCTCTCTTCTCACCTACTTATAATTTATATTTTTGTTTTATCTCAGGTTTTCTCATTTTTTATTTTTTGATCTTTTTTTTGTTTTCTTTAAATACTTTTGGATAATATAAAATTACATAATTTCTTTATTGTATTTTTATTTTCTATATTTTCTTTTTAAAAACTTGTTGTTTTTATTTGTGCTTTCTCTTAATTTTTTTATCAAATTTCAATTATTTTTATATTTATTTTGAATATTATTTATTTTTTGAATTTAAATAATTTTGATTTTATTAATTAAAATAGAATAATTTAAAGGTATTGCAAGCTACCTAATTAAATTTTTTATTTTTCTATTATCTCTCTCCTTTTTATTTCAATTTAATTAGCTTTATTTTGTTTCTTTTCAATTTCTTTTTATCCTTTCTATTATTTTTTAATAAATTTGTATTCTTAATTTAAATAGTTTTATTTTTAATTATAAAAATAAAACACTTTATAATTTATTGTAATTAAACATATACAACCTTAATTTTTATAATAATTAAAAAATATGTCTACAATTTTTTTCATAGAGAACGCTGCTTATACTAATTTAATAATAATAATCAGGGACTGTTCAATATATAAAATTTAGATGTCTTAGAGGAATATACTATGGAATATATGTACGTCAATACTTTTTATATAAAGTATTTAATCCAAATGAAAATTTTGGTTGAAACAATATAATTTTTTTTTATTGCCCTTATCTATAATATTTAATAATGGATAAGGCTCCATAATAACTATTTTTAGTATTTTAATTAATTTAAAATTAAACTCATTCATAAATATCGTGTATTTATTTTTGACACACGCATAGAATATGCCAATTGACTAGTTAAGTAGATAATTTTTTTTGTTGTGCAATATCAAATTACACAAATACTTGTATTTTAATCTCATTTATTTTTTTTATCATTTTTTTCTTCAATTTAATTTATCTTTTCTTTTAACTTAATATTTTTATTTATTTTTTTTCTCAAAATTTCTCTTTTTTCATGTTCTTTTGTAATTATTGATTATGTCATATTAAATATTTTTATACTTTTAATTTTACTAATTTTACTTATATTGTTTAAAATATAATAACTTTATAATTTATTATTACATTTATGCCCTCAACATATACCAGTATAAAATAATTTCGATAACCCTTAACTTATCTATTATTGCTATGTTTGAATGTAAATTATTCACTTTCAAATCAATTCTTTCAAATATAATAATTATTAAAATAATATTTTTTTATCTATTTTTTTTATTTCTACATAATTTACAATCCAACTTTCATCTTCAAAATTTATATACAAACTATCCCTTAATTAGCCCGCGACGAGCCAATATCCATAATCCAACGACCAATAGCACGAACTATCCTGCGTTACTCCCGACACGACCTCTCGTGCTCCTTATGACGTGGCAGTTTCTAACTGGTGTCACGAAACCTTTCGCTGCACGTGGCCGCAAATAACGGGTGGAACGAGTCTCCCCATCAGATCTGCAAAGTGTCAGACACGACGGTAAAGAGAGAGAAAGAGAACTGAAAAATGCCAAAGGAAAGACGAAAGAGTTGTTGGACTGAGTAAAAGAGAAAAAGGCTAACGTGGGGTGGGGGTCCGAGAAAATCGTATCTGCTGTAAGTGTTTATTATACTGTTTTTGGTTGTTTTCATGCTTGAATTTTTAATGTTAGCACTTAGCATTATTTGAAGACGTAACGATTTTGAATTTTCTGCGGGCAGCTGGTGAAACTTTTGCGCCTGGGAAGCTTCGTGTATATCCGTTCGCATATATATGCAAACTACGATACGTGCGTGTATGTAAGCGTGTTGTCTGTGTGGTAAGTGATTTTGAAGCTAGGGCTTGGGAAGTTGGTAGCTTGGAAACCATGAGGAAGAAGCTCGACACCCGCTTTCCAGCGGTAATTATTTTTCGCGTTTTAGTTTTTGATCTCCGTGTATTTGTTAAGGGTTTCGATTTTGTTTTTGAGGAGTTTTTGGACTTGTTAGCGCTTAGGAATGAGGAGTTGGTTTTATTCTGTTGAAATTTCAAATTTTGGCACCAACACATGCTTTTAGTAACGGTGTGTGTTTTTTCCTTACTCTTCCATTATGTTTTTTTTTTTTCAAAATTAGGTTGGTATTGACCGGAGTGTTAAGATAACGTGCGCACCCTGAGCTTCCGGATTTTATGAACTGTTGGTTGTTGTGATTGAACTGATATGCGTTAGTGAGAGGTTAACTTCGAGCTTATTGTATTTTGCGTGGGATTTGAATTAGAAGGGAAAAAGAGGGAAAGAGTTGCCGGCTTTTATCTCGGTACTTATGGTTTTGTTAGCGTCCAAAAAGTTCAACCATGTAAGCAATTGCTCAAAGAACTAATTAGCGGCTGATAAACGGGTGAATAGTTCATGGAAAGGGGAATTACCATTTTTTTAAAATTTAATCTTAGAAAGTGATGTTTTAACAGTTCTTCCAACCCTTTAGGAGTACCTTCACGAATTTCTCTTGGAATCATTTATTTAAATTTTTGTATTGTACGGTAAGAACAGGAAAATGAAAGGTGGTGTGTTGTTGCCATAAGGAAAAATTGGACTATTTTAGACATGCCTTCCAACTTTTTCATAGGTTCATGAGGAAAATTTTCAAGGTGAAGAGAGCATTTAATGGATATGGTTTTCTGAAGTGTTTCTGATTTTTGGGATTTAGTTGCAAAAAGTGAAGAGATTAGGGCTTCAGATTATGTGAATGATTGCTATCTAGTATCTTGGTGGGTAATTTCTCCCACAGTATGACTTAAAATTCATTTTGCAGGTTCGAATAAAAAAAATCATGCAAGCTGATGAGGACGTGGGGAAGATTGCTATGGCCGTACCCCTTTTAGTATGTATGTAATTCCAATAATCTTATTAATGCTATTTGTTTCTAGTGTTTGCCTCTTGTTTGGAAGTTATCTGTAGTTTATTTTGTGTCTTAGTTTCCGTTGCCCACTTGTGTGTTTCTTATGGTTAACCTTCAGCAAAAGCTCTCGAGCTATTTCTGCAAGATCTGTGCGACCGGACTTATGAGGTTACCCTCAAAAAGGGAGCAAAAACTGTAAACTGTTTGCATTTGTAAGTTTCTTTCTGGAATCTTGTCTTTTATTTGATTTTCAGATATCGTGATCAGATGCACCTATTACTGTTGGTGGCATTCTTGTTACAGTGTTGCTTCTTTCACATGCAGGAAGGAATGCGTGCACAGCTTTAATGAGTATGATTTCCTGCGGGACACCGTCAGTAATGTTCCTGACTTGGGTGGTTCAGATGCTGCTTCTGAGGATAGGTCTGCTACCAAAAGAAGGTTAGGACACATAGAGCCTTTGTGATTTGATGGAAAGAAAGTTGAAGATATATATCATATTGATGCTATTGATTATTGATTCAATACAGGATGATTTCAGAAGATGAAGAATGTGGCAACGAGGATGAGTTTAAAAGGACATGCTCGGTGAGTGAATTTATGAGATAAACAAGATTTTAGTTTCTCTATGTAATGGAATATCAGATCAGCTTCCAGTCAGAACTCATCACTGAAAAGCATTAAAATCCAAGCATTAAAGGAAGGAATATTATTTAATGTTTTCACAGAGTCATTTTCTTGTATAAGAGACCAAGAACTCGTGACCTATTGCCAATTCCTTCTTTTGCTACATTACTGATTTGATTTGTTCAGCCATGATGATGCCATGATAGGTTTGGTTCTCCTCATTTCATTTGGATGTATGAAGGCACACTACAATTTTAATCTTTAACAGTATAAATAATCATGATGAAAATAATAATAATAATAATAATAATATCATTTGGTGAACGTTGGTGGATGTTTTACTCATTGCAGGAAGAGGCTGGCCACACCCGCAGTAGTGGGAGAGGCAGGGGTAGAGGCAGGGGTAGAGGTCGTGGTAGAGGTAGACTGCTGGGAGAATCAAGTGCTCAGTGCAAGAAATCTAAAGAAAATCCTGACATCTCTAACCAGATTGATCAGAATCAAAAGGAACATTTAGAGAAATCAGGTGAAGTTGTAGGTGATAGTGATTCAAGAACTGCAGGTAGAAAGGATGCAGATAAATCAGTTGTAGATTTTGACCTCAATGTTGACCTAAATGAGAAAGGGGATTCCTCTGCGACTTTAGCTGGAGCCACTTCTGACTCTTCCAAAAAGCCATCTCCTGGCATGAAACATGAAGATATTCCCGATTGGTCTCTTGAAGATGTGGAAAAGATGGCTATCAGTTCTGTTCAACTTGCCATTTTAAACAGGGATATGGATGAGGAAGAGGAAGATTATGATGAGGAAGGATAAGTTGCAGTGATAATGCTATTGCTTTGCATCGTACCTCGTGCAATTAATTTTGCTATTATCATGGGATAGCTAGTTGTACATATGTCACTGAAACAATCTGCTATGTTATCCTAGGAGATAATGAAAAAAAGTTGGAGTAGATGCATCTGTAGCTGGGGCAGAATCGGAGGGCCGCTTTGTCTTCTCGTTTAGGATTCTGTACAGATTGTAGAACTAACATAAGAAAAATTATACTCAAGATCTGGAAAATTTTAGATTTACCATTTTCTGTCTTTTCTAGCTGTTTTAGCCTCCCATTTTTATTTTTATTTTTATTTTTTCGCTGTCTATGTGTGTTTGTCGGAAATAAATTTGACTTGAAGATGAGTTCTGTGCAATCCTTTTGCGGCATTTCTTTTCTTGCCCCAACAGTCATAAAATAGCCCTTAAGCAGGTACCTATAGCTGGCTGGCTAATACGTGCTGGCTTGTTGTCTGGGACCTTCTCATGTACTCACCTTCAAGAGAAAGAGGTAAACCATCTATCTTTGTGGGTCTTTCGCTGTCAGTCTTGTTGACTTGTTTTATAATGATAGACGGAGACAAGTTGGGTTCGCCCTTATTCTGTTATGAGTTGTGTGTTTAATGAATCTCTCTGTTACCTTTCTTTTCTTGCCTTGCTTCGATTATCATGTTGAATGAACCCCATTAGATTTGATCAGTATGCCGTAACTGTGACTGGCTTTTCTATAATTTCGTTGACTATATTTGTTTAGGTGAGATGAAAGTGGAGGATTTTTAATGGGTAGAAAAATTTAAGGTTTAGTAGTAAGAGGGAAGGAATTTTAAAATGATTTGAATTTTGAGGATTTATATGTATATATTTAACTTGTAATTATAATTGAATTATATGATTATTTATAAGTTTATAGGGTATGTATATATATATATATATATGAATATGAGTATATGTGTGTGCATGTGTATATGAATATTGATGTGCTTGTAAATAGATGTAATAATAAAAATAAATACTTAGTTATATATTTAAGACAGAAATGTTTGAATTTGAATAAAAATTTATGATGTAAAATATTTGGTTAATACAACTTTGAGTGGATTAACAAAGCTATTGTCACTTTGTTAAGGACAAGGATAATATAGCTACAACTAATATAATTTTATAAAGAATGTTTTGGAGGGTAAGAGAGAGCTCAAATAGCTTCTTTCATCTTTTTCATAATTTTGTCAGAGAAATAAAGTTTCTTTATTGTGGATTACGTTTCTATTCAAGCTTTCTGCTTCTTGTTTTTGCTATTAACCAAACAATTACAATTATGTTTCCTAACATTTCTTCTTCTTGTTTACTTCTAAATTCTTGAACCAAAGATGGCCTAAGCAAACCCTAATGTTACTTTTGTTTTTAAATTATAGATTCAAACAATACATATTTAATTATTTTATTTTTTAAATTTTATCTTTTTCTTATTTTTATATAATTTTTAAAATAAAAATATTTAAAATTACATACCGAAATTTGAAAGAAGACAAAGCCTAAACTTCATAGAAAAAGGGAAGTCACAAGCGTTCACTATATATCGTCAATTTGACCTTTAAATTTTTCTTCACTTCCTTTATCTATGTGAACTCTAAGTACTACGATCATGATTAAAACATCTTTTTAAGTTGAGCAATACATAATTATTAAAATATTTTTGTTTCTATATATATGTATATTCAGTCTTATCTCTAAATTTTATCACTTTATTACATTCTCTTGATCGGACTTATTTTATTTCCATTTTTCATTATCTTCTCTCAACTTTCGACTTATTACATGCTTATCTGTTGTTCTTTTTTAACTTTTTTCTTCTCTTAACTTATGAATGCTATAAAATTTATATTTAAAAGCACTTGATTTACTCGTTCCCATAATATATTATTAAGATTAAAGTCTAGTTTTAGTCGTAACGCATAATTCCAAAACAATTCCTATTTAAAAGATTGAAGCTACACTAAATTATGGATGATATTAAGTAATAGGAATCAATAATTTCTATGCTTGTTTTTTTTTTGTTCTCTCCCTCTTTTGCATGGTTACGTAACTTCTCTCTAATCGTAACCTGTTTTACATGCTTTGCTTCACTAACTTCTCTTTTCTTCGTCATTGTTTTATTCTCCAGCATGTTTTGTTTTGTTTCACATGGAACGGTGAAATTTCAAAATCAAGTTATCAGCACAAATCGTCTTGGTCCTTTTTTTTTTTCTTGACTTTTTTCCTATTGTTTCTTGCTATAAAAATTAAAGAATGTTTTTGTTTCATTAATTCAATTCCATCACAATAACGATAATTGAATGCAGAGAAAATATTAACTTTGTTGTCTTTATTGTGTAGGTAACATGAAAATTAATAGATGCTTTGCATTCATTTTCGTATATTTATACATGATATTTGTTAAATAAATAAAAGAAGAAAAGCAGCATGGCTTTGTTCCTAAATTAGGATGAAAAGGAAAATTAGGGTGATTTGAGTGGGAATGAAAATTATGTTTGGTTTGTAGATAGGAAAATTATATATATATATATATGTAATATAATAATAATTAAATGATAGTATATAGATTTATAGAGTAACAAAAAAATATAAATGAGTAGAAAAATTATAAGATTAAGAGTTGATTTGATTGTAAATAGATATATAGATTGAAAAATTATTAGTTAATTATAAGAGATGAGAGAGGAAATTTTTTTAATTTAAATTTAAATAAATTTATATGGTAAGATATTTAATTTATAAGATTTGTAGTTGGAGACAAATAGTCCGTGAAATAGAAACAAACATAGCCTCCATGTATCGACATTGGAATATTTAATTATATTTTAAATTTTTTCACTTGTCAACCAGTCGCAATAATTATGCACAAACGCTGCTTCTATCCCTTGTTTGGATGGGAAGCTCCATTTCACTTTGATGAATTTACAAATAAATACAAGCAAAATTTCTCTAATATATGGGCTTTGTTTGTTTCCTTGTTAATCACTATTAATCACTCAAAAATTTTATAAATTAAATATTTTACTATAAACATTTTATTCAAATTCAAATTAAAAATTTTCTACTCTATTACCTTTTATAATTAACTAATTATGATATCTATTCAATGTTAAATTAATATCTATTCCTATAATTTTTTTACTCACACTCATTTATTCATACCCTATAAACTTATATAATATTACATATGCAATCTTTATTATATATTAAATATATCTTTACTATTTCTTCACGGCGTGAACGACACATAGAAACTATATTTAATTACATAATAACCTTATTTGTAAATTTATTTACCATGTTAATGCTTTTTTACTAAATCAAACACCTGCAATTATTAAACTGGTCAAGGGATGAAAGTGGAAATTCACTTCATTGGCAATCTTGTCCTGTGTGTGGGGTATACTTCACAATAAACTGCCACCGAATGTTCATAAGAAATCGCCCAACGCTATGAAATACCTAAACCTGAACATAACAAAAGGCAAAGAGAAGACAATCAAATCTCATCAACCCTTCAGCACTCCTGCCGTTTTTCGGACGTCTAGAAGTCTTTTCCAACTTCAATAAAAAGTATGGTTCTTTAAGCCTAAAGAAACTAGATTCTAGGAGAAAATTGGGGTGGTGGCAAAGCAGAGTCTTGCCAATGGATTGAAAGGAAACACATGGATTCGAGGCATTATACTGAGTAATGCAGTGGGTAGCCCGTGGAGTTGATTGATGCAGTACTTGATGTTGGTAAGGAGGAGGCCAAAAATTATGATTGCTAGCAAGGTTGTCGAAATATGAATCAAATTCTTTGCTTTTTTTGAATCTGGGATTTGTGTGTTTACAGTGCATCTTGCCCCATCTTTATCATTCCTTATATTTGTAGATTAATGTGATAATGCAGATACATGAGTCTCTCTATTTTGTTTTTATGAACAATTTGTTTTAAGTTTTGTTTGTTTTGGCTAATTTTGAAAATGGTTTGTTGTATGCTATTTTCTATATATTGTCACCTGACCTACCTGATCTTCTTCTTACTGCTCAAGATGACCATTTCCTTCTATGAACCTTCTAATTCTTTTCAAGAAGAGCTAATAACTAACTTTTTTTAATTATTTTTGGATTTTCTTGAGGCCAGGATTTCAGGTATGCCACACGCTTGGAGGCAGCCAAAGGCCCATCACGGGTAACCTCTTGATTTCAAAGATCATTGAGGTATCTAAATGGAATGATGCTGACATTCTTTGTTTTCCCGTCCCCGAAGGTCTTCGACACTATGGTCGAACTCCCACCATATAACACTCTTAGTGCACCATTTGGTCGGGATTGTAGGCAGATGCTTGGCCCTCGACAATGGAGCTCTCTTTGACATTGTTTCACGACTTTAAAGCTCAGCAGTCCAAGCAGGAAGCAACTAACCATTTTATACCAAGAATATGTAGGATAATTCCAAGATTTTATATCTGCTGCTCTCTATTTCATAGTTACAACCATTTGATCTCTGCAACTATGAACGCGGTAACCTGCTGTGTGAGATTCCCAGGCCGGATGAATTCTGTCTCAGGAAAGCTTGTAGTGAAAGTGATACCTTTCCCACGTTTCAATTTCTTCATGGTGGGCTTGCTCCGCTCGCTTCTCATGGATCATAGCACTACATCTCTCTCACCAGTCCAGAGCTAACACAACAAATGCGAGACGTGAAGAACATGATGTGCATAAAGCTAATCCTCGCCATGGACAGTGCCTAACAGCCTCTGCCACGTTTAGGGGGAAATGAGGACAGAGACGTGAACGAACAGATGGTTAATCTGCAGACCTATAAATCTTCATACCTTGTCCAGTGAATCCAAACAATGTCAAGTCCAAGGCGTGTGTAACATTCTCCCCACAGGACTAAGGATATGATCCATATTCGTGGGGAATTCAGAATTAGGATGTGACTACAAATGATGAAGAAGACTACGGGGAGTGCTTCAAACAGAACTAAGAGAGATTACAAATCGGAGTTCTTATTTTCGCTGCTTTTGATGTGCTTCTTTACTATCGCATCGTGTATGACCTCTTCATGTTCCATTTTCTGTTCTTAACTTGTTACTACCTTTGTGCCTTTAGTATTAAAAATTATTGCTTGGGTTGCATTCATATTGTAATGCTTCCCATTGAGATCTCTCTACTTCCACATGGCAGACCAAACACAGTTGATTAAGGAAATATGGATCGTGATATTTTAAATATATTTATATATAAGTTCGACTTTCTTTTGTGCAAGCATTTATTGTGCTCTGTTTACTGTATAAAATAATGTTCATACCCACCTAAATTTGTCAAAAATAATTTTTTTTCTCACTCAAATCGTCAAAAAAATTTTACCCACCTTAATAAAGATAAGTTATTTTAAAGAATAATTCCCATTCCACCATTAAAAAAAAAAAGAATTTAAATACGTGTCAAATAAACTTAGGGCTTTTCCAGCACAATAGAGATGACGCTAGTCCGCAGCCCAAAAATACAATTGCTTTTCGGGCCTTGTTTGTTTTCAAAATTTTTACTTTTGTCATTTAAAAATTTTACAAATCAACTGAATAGAAAACTATAAGTATAAATATTAATTTAATTATAAATAAATATAAAAATTAAAAAATTATTAATTTATTATAAAAGATAAGAGATGAAAATTTTTAAATTTAAATAAAATTTTATTACTTTATAAACTTATATATTACAAAATCGTTTAATCATTATTATATATTAAATATATATAAAAATAACTTTTTTATCAATCCAAATCTTACAAATTATGTAAAAAAATTTTATCTCCACTCAAATTACCTAAATTTCTTCCTCCATCCTAATTGGGAAACAAACGTAGCCTCTGCATTTTTCTTTCAATTCGACGTCGTTCCACAATTACCAATCCTCTGCATGATTCAGTGACTTCACGGGCACGCGGGCGAAACGCCGCACTCTCTCTGTTTTTTCCTCTCTCTGTGGGAGATTTTTTTTTCCCTCTCTCTCTCTCTCTCTCTGAGAGATTGGTAACTTCGTGTCAAGCTTGGTGCGCTGCGACATGGAGGTTCCTTCGGGGAGTGACTCGCCATTGCCGTCAAACGACTTGAAGAATCTGTTCTCATTTTACTCCAACTATCTCCATAACTGCCTCCGAAGCTTCTTCCCGATTTCGTTGAATTCAAACGACAGTTTTCTATTGAGGATCGCGGGCTTTTATGGCTTTTCGGGACGGCGCCGTAGGAAAACTTGCCTCCCCCTCCCTTTACCGTCCGCCTCTGCCGCCGCTTCACTCGACCGATCTTCTGAGTATGGATTCACTGTTATTTAATCGTTATTTTGCTTTCCTTATTTGTCGGTGAAGTGAAGAAATGTTGGTTTGGTTTATCTTCTCTGGTGAAATCGTTGCGCAATGCATCTTGAATAGGGTTGGAAGGGAAGGAAACGGAATGTTGTGCAATGTTTTGTTTAAGATCCATGTTATTTAGATATTTTGTCTTAGAATTTAGAAAATTCGAGGGTGGGGGGGTGGGAGGACACAGATTAAGTTAGTTTCAAGAACCATGTTATTTAAGTGTTTTGTCGTGGAAAATTTCTTTATGATTGGGAGTCTTCTTATTTTTCATGCAAGTAAACAAATATAAGCAGTGAGTTTATTTGGATTGATTCAAGTTTCTAGGGATGACGGATGACCATAGCTAAAAGTTTTGGGTTCATTATTTTATTTGATGGGATAGCAGATGCGGTCAAAGATTGTGAATTGCACATGTTCTCATTTCCTCGTGCAGGATTACGCCTGAGTCATGTAGAATCTTTGATGTCTTAGAGGATATTATTGAGCGCACGCTTCATAATTTGCATGGCATCCAGAAGAATTTAGCTTTTTGGCAATGCAAAGCTGAGGTCAGCATGAATAAGCATCTGTGCTGTGGTGGAAATTATTAGTCTTTCTGTAAGAATTTGGTAATGACTTCAATCTGATTTCATGTTTCAGGGTTCCAATGCTCAGAAAGCATACTTCATGATATGTGAACGAGGGCCCTATGCATTTATTAATGGTAGTATTCAACTGATACAAGATTGTCTTGCTGACGGTTCTAGCATGCAGAAGCTCTATTGTTCTGCATCTTCGTACATATGTGAAAGGATTAGCGTTTTGACTAGTTTAAGACACTTTTTGGCTACATTTTTGGCCAAGGTTAGGACTATGGTTTACTATACACTATCTTGCTATTAAAAGTTAGACATCCATACATTATTTTGGATCCATTATGCTTGGCCCATATAAATCTTTCGGCATATTAGAATGAACCAAGTGTTGTAACCAGCCTGCCTGGGTTTAAAAATGAGGCTTTTCTGGAACCTAAATGTGTGATATTTAAGTATTTATTTTGAAGTTAACCAGGGAACCTAGTATTGAATAATCATTGCTCATGTTATGCTGTCAGTGTTGGCTTTCATGGAAAATTTTCCTTTTACTTGACAATGGATATAGGTTTATATGGAGGTTGAAAGAATTGGAGAGGATCTGATTAAGGATCCGGAGAATTCATTGCCCTCATTATTGCTTGCCGTCAATGACTCGTTTATGAAATTGGAGGCATCCATTGGCCATTTCCACACAAACCATCACGTAAGTGGCAGGTTATATTATACTGTTCTGGGTGTGTGTGTGGCCCAACGGTTACCACTCCAATTCTCTATGTAGGAGGTTTGGGGTTCAAACCTCACTGGTGCAATTGGGTGGGTGAGCAGGTGTTAAAAAAATATTAGGTTGTTCTCATAAATGTTGTCCTGGAGTTAAATATTGCCGATCAGTTTTTCCTGTCTACCTTTGTTGCAAGAGGCACAAATGGCATTGGTTGATGCTGCTGCTTAATGTTTCCATTCGCTACTTTTCTGAAAAAGTATATTTTGTCTAATTCATGTGCAGAGTGGCTCATCAGTGGACGGAAGCTATTCGCAGCCTCTGATGTTTGCGAAACTTCCTGAAGTAAACCAGAAAGCTTCCCAGTCTAATTGTGAGATTGGATATGCAATCTACTTGATTTATGAAAACCTACACAGATTGGACTCTTATATGTCTGCACTTGTAAGACTTTCTCTAATGTTGATGTTCTCATTGATGTGTTCTCTTGGATATTTGTTTTTCTTTTTCCTTGTTCACTTCGGTATCCAGTTTTTGTTGCAAGCAAGAACCTGGATTGGCTTTCAAGTATTAATCAGACATTGTCTAGTTGGTCTCCAAGTAGCTTGAGTAATTCCTTTGATTGGAACTGCTGTTTTATTACATTGAAGAAATGATATATCAATATGGTTCTGGAAAAATTGTAAATATCCACTTAGTGGTGGTTGGCGATGTTATGGGATTTCAAGGGCTAAAGAGAGAAACTGAAGCTGCTTTTCAGTTCTGAATTTTTCATCAAAATGTGCTTTTATCTTTAATTCTGTTGTTGATCGTGGTTAAGGGTCTAAAGCCACCTGTTTCTTTCACTCTTTCTAATCATGCCTTATATGCTTGAATGTCATTTTGTCTTTAATGTTTTTGATGCTAATTGCTTTCAAATGGTTGCCTTTTCATGGAATGTGCAGTCACAAGAAGGCTAAAGAAGGAATGATATCAATAGGATTCTGGAAAAATAGGAAATATCCAAGTGGTGTTTGGTAATACAATGAACTTTTAAGAACTAAAGAGAAACTTGAGCAGTTTTTTTATTCTGAAATTTTCATCAAAACGCGCTTGTGTAGTTTATTTAGTTTTCGATTGTAGTTAAAGTCTCCTATATGATTCACTCTTACTAATCACATCTCAAATGCTTGAACGTCATTTTGTCTTTGATGATTTTGATGCTAAGTGCTATCGACGTGGTCACCTTTTAATAGCTTTTTTAATGGGTAACAATTTGATAGAACATGCAGATGCATTTGAAATGTTATACTTGTGATTTGCTCAAAAAAGTAAATGTTTCACACATATACAATCACATATGCGTAGTTTGGTGTTTATATTTGTTGTAATTCTACCAGTGATATTAATATCCATGAAGGTGGGCTGGGTTAAGATGGTATAGCAGTTTTACTGATTCTAGCGGGAGTTCCTGTACCTGCTTTCATGACATTTTTCTTAAATTCTCATCATGCAGACTGAATTACTTTTATTTATTGTTATACTTTCTACGCCACTTGACCTCATTAGGTTTCCAAACATCGCAAGCCAAGGAAAGTAACTTTGCACTGGATACGCTACAGCTGTGGAGTTTTGGGTGTTTCTATTTGTTCATTGTGGCTTCTTCGTCATAGTAAATTGATGGGAAGCTCTGACTTGGATAACTGGATCCATGAGGCAAAGGATTCAACTACAAGCTTTTGGAACGATCACGTAGAGCAACCAGTAAGATTCCTTGAATCCTTTCCCGCTAATCATTAGCAAATTTTTTATTGTAATTCATGTGAGCTGCGCTGCAGACCACTTTTTTTCCAATGTTGAAATGCTAGCTTACATTGCTGGATAAATCTAAAATATGGTGGCCATCTAAAGAAACTTCTGTTACAAAACATATATTTTTCATACCTTTACAACAGGCATCTTGGATATAAGAAATAAAGCAATCTTCTCTATATTCAATGTCTGTGAAACTGTTTTCCTTTCAGTTTCATGTGAATTATATTTTAGTGACTAATATCTTTAAAAAATCATGATTTTTTGTTACCTAAATCTTGATTTGGAATCTCATGGATTTGTATGCTCTAATGAAACAAAAACTTCAGTCTGACTGTATGTCTACATAGAAGATGGAGAGTTTTTTCACGTAACCCATCCTTATAAGGTTGCTCGTTCTCATTATGTTTGCACATTTTAGCTTTTGCTATGTTTGTTTTCATTTTTACATATCAAAAACACACATTACAATTATTACACTTTTTAAAATTTCTTTTTATATCTTTCTTACTTTTATGCAATTTTCGAGACAAAACACCTATAAATACACACTAAAAATTAAAAATAAGCATAGCCTTTTCTTTCTACTCTTTGCATGGAGTTTTGTCCTCCATGATCTTCTGTTATTATGTGATTGCAAGAACTTTTCTAGCCATCTCAGTTCTGACAACCGACTCAGAACAAGTTCTTTTAGGAGTATTTTGGAATAATGTTGTATTTATACCTTGAGTTTTCTTTTGCCAAAAAATAAAAAAATATTTTATATATCTATATATATATATATATATGCTTGTCTGCTGATGGGTCTTTTACCAATTCTCATGTTTCTTGGTTGAATATTTATTTGTTAGCAGAATTCTAAGACCTCATTTTGTCTTCCATCTTTAATGAAAAATTCAATCTTCGTTAGTTGAGACTGTTTAACATATTATGCTCCAGCTGGCATTTCACAATTACAGAAAGTAGCTTGTTTATTTTGGGTGCATTAATCTTAGCCATTGATGGGGCTGAATTTAAACTATTTTTCACACTCCCTGGGAAATTTTGTAAATTAGATTTTGTCTATAAGGGACGAGCTATTTGAGACATTCAGAAAGAGGCAAAAAGGTGCAATGGAACGTGAAGAAGTGCAGCTGACAGCTGACTCTCTACATAGGTTAGCTGATCAATATTTGATTCCCAATGAGAAGAAAGTTAATATATTTGCTTTCTTTTATTGTTTTTTAAGAACATTTGTACCATAAGATATATTTCTGGCCATCACTTACTGTATGCTTCTCTGCACATGCTTATGTTCCAAGTTTGATTGATAGATGGTGTTTGTTATCTACTTTTGGAGGACTTGAATTAGAATTCAATTCTCAATAGTTATCCAGTATTATCTGGATTAGTTTTATATTATAATGTCTATCTTGTTTAGTTTGATAGGATTTTAATTTATAGAGTTTTTTTTTTCTTGTGCTTCTGCTTACTTTTATGGAGGGTGACTTTGTTTCTTCTCAACCCGGAGATGGAGTCTAATTGGTTTTTCATTTTACCTCGTATCCTATCTGGGCCCCTTTATGCTTATAACCTTTATACCACCTGACATTATGGTCATTGTCTCTTTGCAGAATACTCCTAACTTTTAGTGAGCAGACAGTAGGTAAAAAATTTCCGGAGAATGCATCTGACCAGGAAATGCTTGAGATTGTAATGACCCGGTATAATATCTTTTCAGTTTATAAAAAATGTTCTTGAGCATGTAGATAATGATGCAACTTACTGTCAACCTGTGCTACTAGCTAGCTCTTTTTATAATAGCATTAAGGCATATTTATACGATTTTTCTGTATTTTCACTCTAGTAAGAGTTGGCTTCTTTGATTTATTGACTGTCATTGCTACAAATGCTTGTAGAGTAAGAGTTAAAGAACTGTGGAAACACCACGAACTTTCATCTTTAGATGAGCATGTCTTATTTTTCAGTTGTTTCTTTCTCTCTTTTATATGTGAGATGGCCTAGATATCTTTCTTCTAGTTGTGCAGGTGAGGACATCTGGTCTGAACTGGATCTGCCTAATGCTTCTTTGTTCAATTCT
The DNA here is from genome assembly GCA_019155195.1 of Avicennia marina. Classification (NCBI taxonomy): domain Eukaryota; kingdom Viridiplantae; phylum Streptophyta; class Magnoliopsida; order Lamiales; family Acanthaceae; genus Avicennia; species Avicennia marina. The sequence continues at coordinate 14,184,513 of CM032753.1, forward strand.
ATTGTGAGATACATAAGTTGTCTTTTCTGAAATTTAGGCAATTTCTGTTTTCTTTGCATGATCATGATTATGGTTTCAGTAACTAGTTTCAATGTTTTTTGTTTAAAACACAAGTTCTTTAGGGTTCCTCATGTGCTTTTACAATTTATTGGTGAGTCATGTGTTAAGAGTTAACCTTAAGATTGTGACTTACAAAAGCTTAGATGAATGCTAGTCACCTGGCAAATATGAAGCATTTGAAAAGTAATCTCTACTGGCAATTCGTTTCGTAATGTGGGGGCAGACAATGTTGACCAATACTGGTTCTGGCAAAGTCAAAATTGTGATTGATTTGGCTGTCCCAATGACAAAGTAATATGTTGAGTTGACATTATGATTATGAATTTTTGATGGTTTTGTCTTGATAAACACACTTCAATTATTGCATATTGCATCTAAGTTTGAACGTTAACAAGTGCAAGTGCTAAGAGATATGAATCTGTAGGTACGAGAAAGAACTTATGCATCCAATCCAGGGTCTTGTGGGTGGGGAGCTTGCTCGTGCTCTTCTCATTCAGGTAAGTAACTTGACTCTGGTGAAATCAGTAGTTTCTGGTCTGTGGCCTGATATAATTTCAACACTACAGGTTCAGAAGCTAAAACTGGATATTGAAGAGTGAGTTCGTTCACTGATATGTTTGTACTGAAGTCATCTATTTTAAATTGGGGAGTTTGTCCCCTGATTATTAATTTTTAAAACAGAGCAATGCTTGAGCTAGATCAGATCTTGAGGGCCAATGAAATCAACTTTGCTATTCTAGCTGCGTTGCCAGCTTTCTTTCTCTCCCTCATTCTAGCCATGTTGGTACGGGCATGGTTTAAACAGGTAAGAATTAGGCTTCTACTTTTGCAATCATGTTCTTGATGTGATACTAGGAAGATATAATTGTAACGCATGTTTCAAAAATTAATGCCATCGTCTTTATTGTTGAAATTGTATTTGGAATCTATGATAATGTTTGTAGAACAACAGGGCATAGGTACTCTTTCATCATTTTCTCATATTTTGAGCACGATGCTTTCTTGTTACTGGTTGAAATTGGAAGAATTATGATGTAGGTTGCTGCATGTCATAATTGATACGGTATTGTGAAGAAATCTGACTCTTGATTTCCTTGAATTAGGATGCGAGAACTGAAGGTAGAGGAAGAGTTGCTCGTATACAGAGAAGGCTACTGCTAGTGGAAATCGAGAGAGCTATAATCATGATTCAGAGTTTCAATGACCAAGGATTGGTATCTACATCCCTTAGTTAAACATTCTATAAGATCAGCACATTAGGTTAAAAGGATGAAGCTGAGCTTGTTTTAATTTTTGGACGGGTATTTTTAATTGTATGTTTATTGAGAATTGTGTAAAACTATGAGAAATAGAAAGATGTGTGTTTAGTGGCAAAAAAATAGAAAGTGAATGCCGTCGTCGAAGGTTTGGAATGTATAGTCATAATCTGATGATTGCACTACGTCAAGCACATCAACTTGTAGTGAGGTCATAATTATGAGGAGATACTGCTTTCGCGTATTTTACAGGAAAACCATACTCAATATATTTTTTTGGTTTAAATTTTACAGGAAAACGATGCCCAGTGCATGTATGGTCTGGTGTTGTGTTTTCTGGATTCCCTGTACTGTGCAGTGGAGAGGCATGCCAAGGCAACGGGTGAATGGACGTGGTTAGTTTCTTTTGTTCTTCACTTATGCTACTAAATTTTAATTAATGTGCTCCTTGTCCCTGACTCTCTCTCTCTCTCTCTCTCTCTCCTGTGATTAATATTAATATCCAGCTATTCTGGCTTTTTTTTTTTTGTTTTTTTTTTGGTGACATCAGTTTGAGACAGGACATCATTGATTTGGCGAAGCCGGGGCTCCAATCTGAGCAAAAGCTGCTGATTGCATCTCGCCTGGAGCGGGTGTATGACTGCTTGCTTCCCTCGCCTAAACGCCGCTAGTTTTGCCCTAATTCTGGAACCCATTTTGCTCCAAGTTTTGTTATCTCACTCACTCCGTTTTGAAGATCGTTTCTTAAACATCCTGTGTCACGAACTTGCCTTTGGGGCTTTCTGTTCCTCACGACAATCAGATACACATTGCATGAAGCATTGGGATAGAATTGAGAATTTCATCCAGTCACTTTTCAGTTGACTTGTGCGTATCCGGATTTGAGACATGTCAAAAAAAAAAAATTGAGAAATATATTTGAATCAATGAAATTATTTACTCCTTTCGTTAAGCATGCATAAAAGAGAACAAATATAGGGCTTACTGAAACAAAGGCTATGTTTGGAAACATCTTTCTATCTTCCAACACTCTATCCAAATTTATCTATCAAATATATCAATTTACAAAATTTTTATTCAAATTTAAAGTTAACTTATACATATAATTAATTAATTATTGTATTTATTTATAATTGGATCAATACATACATATAAAACTAAATAATATCCAAAATTTACATCTTAAGTGTCGACCGATCCCCTAAAAACTTGTTAAAGATAATATGTCAGGAAAAAACCGCATAATGGGACTGTGGGGAAAAGGACGAAGATAGACTTACGAGAGAACGAACGCTAATAACAGTGGTGGTGAAATCATTTTAACAATAAATGACTGGTGCAAAAGGGATGACGTGATCAATCAGCATCAGTTCTAAATCATCAGCAGTTTAAATTGCTCACTTGTATTCACTGTTGCGGAATAAGTGGTAACGGAATCATTCGATTTGGTGACTTACTATACTATCAACTTCTATTGAAGTTAGTGGGATACATTAAAAGGACACTTCTCTTTTGCCTATATTTACGGTAATTATACGCTATTTTGATGGTTTTATAATTTTTAGCGTGGAAAAAGTTGGGGGGGGGGGGGGGGGGGTTCTTTGTTTCTTGTATTCGTCAATTCTTGGGTTTTGGAAGTCGGTTGGCGTCCTCCATATCAAAGTCGCAAGACAACAGTAACCATATCTGCCGAATCCACTTCAGTAGGCTGAAAGAAATGTCAGAGCCAGTCTCTGAACCAGAAAATCTCATTGATTTTATGCTGTACCAGGGCAATGGAGTCTAGTCCAAGAAACCGTACCCATTATCAATGTGACCTATTGGGATGATCCCGTGGTCGCAGAATCATATCTGCGAGGCAGCAGCCAAGTGGGGTTTCTTTCAAATTATCGATCATGGCATCCCACTTGAGGTTCTTGATAACGTGAAGAGGGCTGCTCATGATTTTTTTGAGTAGCCAGTTGAGCAGAGGAGGAAGTATCTGAAGGAGAATTCTCCCACTCATACAGTAATGCTGAAAACTAGCTTCAGTCCTCTGGCTGAGAAGGTTCTGGAGTGGAAAGATTATCTTTTTCATTTGTGCGATGGAAAAGAAAATGAGCATTCCAGGCTATGGCCTCCTATTACTAGGTAGGTGCTTCCTGGCATTGTGGGCTTTTATGTTGTTGAGCTGATTACTTTCCGAGTTTATGCTGTCAATAATACTTCCTGACAAGATTGAGGATTGATGGATTGTTGGCATAAGCAGATCTATTTGGTGTTCTTTTGAACTGTTTTAATGTGGTGTGAAATCTACTGGGTTGTTTGCCTTCTTGTGAGTTGTAGTTGTTTGTTAATAAAGAAATCTACCGGCATTAGAATGTGGTGGAAGAGGTTATATTTAACCAATCACAGTGGATAAAATATAATCACTTTTTCTGGTTTGTTGAGTTGTATTAGCTGGAGTGAAGATTTGTAGGACTGTGCTCTAAACTTCTCACTCTATTGCAGTAGAGAGGCAGCTTATGTGTGAAGAATGCTGTAACTGTGCAGTTCTTTTTACTAATTCTTATGTTCCCAAATTGATGCAGTATATATTCTCCATTGGCATAATGTAAGAACAAAGCCCTGTGCACATCTTTTCTTCCAAAAAATCCTTTAACTTTAATTGGAGTGATCATATTTGGCGGGACGAGAGTGCAATTTTTCCTCTAAATCTGTAGTATATTATGAAGTGTTTGGCCTATTTTTGGTTATATAAAGTAAATTACTTTTTTTTAGTTGCATAATCTAAAATAATACATTTAGCCTTACTTTTAATTCGTTTTCCTTTTCTATTCTTTATATTTCTTTTAATTTATCTTTATTTGTATTTTACTTTCAAACTTTTCACTTTCAATTTATTTTCATCTTTATTTATGTTCTTATACGGTGTACCTGTGCTAGCTCGGCTTGGTTGATTTACTAGTAAATTGCCAATTTTACTAGTATATACGGTGTACCTGTGCTAGCTCGGCTTGGTTGATTTATATTCTAAAACAAGATGAAATTGCCCACACCAGTTCAAATCTTTCTTCTGATGGAGTGCTGTTGTCAGTCTAGATGTGTTCAAAAGGGTACTGCAAGCACTTGGCGACCTCAGATGTTAACTGTTGTTTGCTAAGATTCCATCACCATCTAGGTCATGTTTGTTCATGCATCCTTTGGTGCCCTCAGTAAGGAATGGGAGTAGTCCATCACATCTAGACCAAAACGTGTATCCATTCGCAGCTAAAAAACCTGTGATAAAATGCATTTGTGAAGAAGAGCAGGTTTAGAAATCTTCACGCGAAGGGTGTAACACTATTGGTGCATTCAAAATGTCATGCTAGTGAATATGCACCCAAGTAGTGTGACTATGTCTGATGTGTTTCCATATACAATCCCTTGCTCTGCGCCACGCCAAGATTTCAAATCTTTAAGCTTTCCTTGTTTTAGCCTACTGCCATCCAGGAAATCTTGACTAACCTATATTTTGTTGCTTCTCTACAGAGATAGAGTTTTGGAATACATAAACCTGACAAAGCCTGTTATCCGAAAGCTACTAGAGGTGTTACTGAATGGTATTAATGTGAAGCATATCCACGAGGAAAAAGAATCAGCCTTGATGGGCTCACGGACTGTCAACCTTTTGTACTACCCCATATGTCCAAGCCCTGATCTTGCAGCTGGAGCTGGCCGTCATTCTGATGTGTCCTCAATTACCATCCTCCTACAAGATGATGTTGGTTGCCTTTACGTGCAAGACCCTAAAGCTGATCGGTGGATCCACGTAACACCAATCAAAGGAGCGCTTGTTGTTAACATTGGGGATGTGCTGCAGATCATGAGCAACGACAGATACAAGAGCATAGAGCATCGTGTGTTTGTGAGTGGGAGCAAGAATAGGGTTTCAGTGCCGACCTTTGTCAACCCTTCAAGCAACGCAGTGGTTGGTCCTCTGCCGGAAGTGCTGGAGACGGCAGAGAAGCCTATTTATAAACAGGTTGTCTACTGGGACTACTTCAATTATTTCTTCTGTCAAGGCCATGATGGCAAGCAAACTATTGACTATGCCAAAATATGAGATGCTTGAAGTGTATGTTGTGACGGTGTCGTCTTGAATAACCTCGTCTTTGCAAGATTCATGTCTTCCTGCATAGTGCATAGGTAAGCTCTATATGTTGTCATGAATTTTGTGTACTGATAAATGGAGAATACTGATGTTTGTATGTTCCTGTGATTGTTCTGTCATAGTTTTCTTTAATTCTTGAGAAAAAAAGGAACTTATTGTCTCCACTGGTCTCGAGGAAGAATTAAGACAAACAGCACAATATGTTGCAATTAAAAATCCAGGTTCTTGTAAGGAGTAAATTCAAAATTGAAGCGGATTTCGAAAATGTTCGAATCTTATTCTTTTTTCTCAATAAAAAAAATACACACACTCGCAGCAAATTAACTTTCAATTTTATTTTATTTTTTTAAATTTTCGCATTTAAAAGACATTTCATTTTAATGCCACTGGAGTTCATCAAAGTTGACATTCAGACAGTATTTCAAATTTTGGGACCTGCTTTTTTTTTGATCTTTTACTCACTCAGCCTCGTCTTGCTCAGAAACTGGATAGGTTCGAGTTGAATTTGTTGTACTTATTTTACTTTTTAACATTATGAAGAGATAATTTTTTTAATAAAAATACTACTACCAAAACTTTCATCAAATATTATAAATTAATATCACTAACAAAAAAACTAATTATTTTTAAATTCATGTGTCATACCTTTCATTTTTATACATTTAAATATTTGAAGCATGTTTGTTACTTTTACTTATATTAAGAAAAGTTTCTTATGGATTTTGGTTATTGTTCTTATGTGTGGTTATTTATGTAGATAACCCGAATATATGTAATTTATATTATTATATAAATGCCTACATATGATTGATATATGTGTGGGGTTGAGCGTGCGTGTGTGTGTGTATTATATTTTTATACTTTATTGTTAAGTGTGAGACCCTAAAGTAACTATCTTTGATCATTTTTATAAAATTTCTAAAATGCTATTATTAGTAAATATAAATATGTTATATTCATTATAGATAACTAATTTTTGCTACTTAAAGTAGAAAATCTAAATGCATGTGTTTTATTTGTTATATACTGTTTTTCTCACTCTCTCTCTCTCTCTCTCATTCTTTTCAATTAAATTTTATCTGTTTTTATTTAATTTTTTTCTCTCATTTTATAAAAAAATTTAAATTATTACAATTTATTTTTATTGTCATTAATAAAATTATATAGTTTAATTGTATTTAAAATTGACAATTTTTGTGGGATGATAAACTATAAAACAAAATATGCATATACATATAATTCAAAATATTTATATAATAAAATCACTATTTTATGTGTATTCATGATAAATTATATTTTAAATTTCATATGTACAAGAGTATATAAGAATTATTTGTATATTTAATCAGCCAAATTTTGGATTGAATCCAAACAAAATAAAACACAATCTCCGAGCGGGTTTTGTAGATAAGTGTTACGTGAGGATTAATTACTCTTGCATGCTTCGTGACAGATGACTCATGCCCTTCTTTGTTTTCATTATTATCTATACTATAATATTATTTTACCAGAGTCTCTTTTGTTACATTTTTACATACCTATCCTTATATTAAATTCTTTTATTATTTCTATTATATTTTTCTCTTTTTTTCATCCAACTTAAATATATATTTATATGTTCTCTCAAATTTTAATAATTTTTAAATTCTTTTGATTTTTCGTTATTTTTTATTTTAAATATTTTTAACAATATAAAATCACATGATTTTCTCATTTCATTTTTTTATTTATATTTTCTCTTAAATTTTTGTTCTTTTTCCAAATTATCTTGATATTTCTTTATTTTATAATTTTAATATTCTTTATACTTTTTAATACTAAACAATTTTATTTCTATTAATTAAATTTTAATAGCTATCATCTTCGTCACCATCATTTACTTTTAGACTTTTTATTTATTTTTCTTTCTCCGACCTCATTTTTCCTTTAAAACATGGAAGGTTAAGAGAGTGTAGGAGTAAATATTAACTGGCACGGGGATAGTTTTTTCTATTATTTTTATTGAAAATGAATGTTTTAAAAGATGTTATAGGAATAAAATTCTTTTTTATGTCACCAAAAAATTATTTTTGGATCATCTTTGGGATTAATTATTTTTTTGGTTTAGTTTGTCGTCAAAAAATTAGTGCTTGCAAGAAATGTAATTTTATTGTTTTTCAAAAAAAATTTATTAATAAAATTTTTAATGATTAAAAGATTAAATATATTTATATATATATATATATTTTTTTTTAATGGATACAATAAATTAGATACATGCAATTTAAATACCTATACCACTAATAATGCGTGAAACCCCTAAAAAAAAAAACTAATTTTTAGTCACGTAATCTCTAACTTCAAAAATACCCCTACTCTTATCTATGTTTAGTGAATAAATAACCTCCATTAATATAAATAGAATATATATTTACACAAGAAATTATATTTTAAATTTTATGCACAGTTTACGTCGACAACTAATATATGTCTACACACAGACAACAACAATAATTAGAATTCTTTTAAGGTTTAGCTCAAACAAAGCCTGTGAAAGTATTGCCCGTGCAATTAACATCTATTAAACTGTCTTACCAATGGCTTTGCCCTTAACTTATCAAATCAAAGGTAAAGAATATGAATCTCATGGCTCCACTCCTAAACTGTCTCCCAGCCAGCAACGCTTCTATGACAGATAACATTAATTCAGAATTGATCCTTAACAAATTTTGTTTTTACAACAAAAAACACTCCTTCAATTTTGAAAACTCTAATAATAAATTGCAAAAAATTGATTAATTTTTGAATGATGTCATTATCTTTTCTGAGTATTGTAAATTTAAAAACTAAATTTTAACAAGTTTCTTATGAAGAAGTGGAACACATGATCTATAAGTAACCAAAATTTCATATTTGTATATTAGGAATAATTCAATTCGATTTCAGTTGTTTCTTAACCAAATTTCTTGCGTTCTTCACTATGTTTGTTCACAAGAAAAATATCCAATATATATATATATATATATATCTTGAATATTAACAGTTAATCCATCACTAATTAATAATATGCTAGCCTACCTTCGTTTTAGATAATTAATTAATTATTTGGATTATTGTTCTTAAAATTTGTTGAGAAAAACGTCAAAATTTTTCAGGGAAAAAAAAAAGGAAATCCAAAATTCGGAGATGAAAAATAGTTCATGGAAAGGGGAGTTCATTAGTTCAAGGCTCCAAGGGCTCTCGCACTTCTAACGGCTCCGAAACTCAGCTTTTCCAATCTTACCCGTCCAAGCGCCAGTGATCCAACGATTCCCATTCAAACTTGCATATGACCGTTATTGGCAAGAGGCGTCCCTTCCATCATCTATTTATATCCCACCACTCGGCCCAGTCCTTATTTCACTTGTACAATCTGTTTCGATCAGCTTGCTTCAGAAGTTCTTTGAGATACACAGGGAATTCTAGATAGAAGGGATAGAGGTGGGGTTTTGCATAGTGGCGACTGAAAACCCAGAACAAGGAGAGGCGCGCAACGGCCGTCTCCAGGTGTTTCTGTCGTCGTTTTGGGCGAGTATTGAAGGGGTTTTTGGTGGGAATAGCAACAATCAGCGAGAACCAGAAATAGAAGAAGAATTGGATTTAGAGATGGCTGATGATGTTCTCGGTCAACCCAGAGGTAATTGCTAGGGATTAAGGATGCCATTGGCAGAATTCGCCTTTTTATTTTTTTTCCTTAGCCACATGTACATTTTTTCTGAAATGGGTTAATTTGATGATTCTTCAAAGTATTTTTCTCGGATTTTTTAAAGTATCTTGAGGGTTTAGGGATGATCGATATGGAAATTTGCTGGTTTTCTTTGTATATGTTCATTTCTTAAACAGTATTTAGTAAAATCTTGGAGAAAAGTTTCCATGGTTTCTTTAACATGATTTGAATTTATTATAGTTTAGTTTTCTTATGATGTCTACAAGGGACATCTTGTGTGTTTTTATCGGTTGCATGATAATGTGGTCTCCGTTTATACTTTGTATCCTCAGTTGACTTCATTTCTAGGAAGATAAGGATTTATTTCCTGGTTTTCCCTTTGAGTTTCATTGAGATGATTCATGGTAGTGATGAGTCTTAACGTATCTGATCAATGGTCAGTACTCAGTTCAAATTTCATGCTGTACTCAGTTCCTGGCTAATACAGGTTAAAGTGTCTGTAAGGCTTTCCGCAGTTATTTGGACATGCATTTAGATTTCTTTGCAGGCCTGTAATTCTACCATATTTCACAATGTTCTGGTTTAGAAAGATTTGACCTAAAGATATGTTTGATGTGATCCACTGTGCCTTACAAATAATCTTTTGGTAATTAGCTGGAGGAGGGAAGCTGAAAAATGCACAAGTTGAAGGTAGAAATCGGCGGGTTCTCAGAGACATTGGAAACTTGGTAACTGCTCCAGCCGTCGAGGGGAAACCCCAAAATCAGATAACTCGTCCTGTAACAAGGTTCCCCAACTCTATCTCACACACTCACACAGATCTAGTTCTTGGTTTCATGCAGTCTAAATTTTGCTAAAATTTTGATGATTATTCCGTTTCAGGAGTTTTGGCGCTCAACTATTGGCGAATGCCCAAGCTGCAGCAGAGAAAAAGGTAGAATTATGAATTTTCTGAGATAGTCGCATGGTTGTGTTTTTCTTGAATGCTTCCATTTGTGTAGGTGAGGCACAACTAAATTATTATTAACCTATGCAGAAACCACTGGCAGAAAATGTGAATGGTTTAGTGGTGGGGAAGGAAGGTGCTGCAGCTGTAAAACCCATGCCTAAGAAGGAGATTGCCATTAAGCCAAAGAATGATGCATTGATCGTCATTAGTTCTGATGAAGAAGGAAGCGACCAGAGTGGAACAAAAGTAAGGAAAGCATCGTCAAAGAAGCCCAGCAAAACTCTCACTGCAATCCTTACTGCTCGAAGCAAGGTTGGCTTTAGCAGATACTTATTCGAACCTACGTTCGTTGTCACATGTCAAGAACTAGTTGACAGGATATTGGTCTGTTTTCATGTTTTCCAGGCTGCTTGTGGACCTACCAAGAAGCCTAATGATTTGAAGGTAGATATTGATGCAGCAGATGAAGATGATGAATTGGCGGCTGTGGAGTATGTTGAGGATATGTACAATTATTATAAGATTACAGAGGTAGCATATTCTTCACTATCTGGTCCTTGCTTCCTTAGAGTGATTGTCGGTCTAATATTTTGTGATTGTTCTTGCTCAGGAAGAAGGCAGAGTTCATGATTACATGGATTCACAGCCTGAAATCAACTCCAAAATGAGAGCCATTCTTGTGGACTGGTTGATTGAAGTCCACAAGAAGTTTGAACTGATGCCTGAAAGTCTTTACCTTACAGTTAACATCGTGGATCGGTTTCTTTCAGTGAAGCCTGTCCCAAGAAGAGAACTTCAGTTGGTTGGCATTAGCTCAATGCTAATTGCTTGCAAGTATGAGGAGATATGGGCACCGGAGGTGCATATGTTGTCATTTGCTCGCCTCCTTGTATTTGTAAAAGCTCATTTTGCAACTAATTGACCAGGTTCTTGTGATCTTTATTAGGTCAGTGACTTCATAGCCATATCAGACAATGCTTATGTGAGGGAGCAGGTGCTTCTCATGGAGAAAGCAATTCTTGTGAAGTTGGAGTGGTATCTAACAGTACCAACTCCATATGTCTTTCTGGTTCGGTATATCAAAGCTTCTGTTGCAGCTGATACGGAGGTATCGATCATTAATCTTCTTCTCATATGTACCAGTCTCTGCATGCATCAAATAATCATTTCTGATGCAGTTTCAGTAGTTGATGTTGAATGTTTGGTTCATCTTTTGTGGATGTATAGATGGAAAACATGACATATTTCTTCGCTGAACTTGGTTTGATGAACTCGACCATCATAAAATACCGCCCCTCGAAGCTTTCTGCTTCTGCGGTATATGCTGCCCGTTGCACTCTTAATAGGAGTCCTTCATGGACTGGAACTCTGAAGCATTATACTGGCTACTCTGAGGATCAACTGATGTAAGGATAATTTACATTTCTTCTCAGACACTCGGATAAGCAGAGTGTTCATAATTTTGAAAACTTCTCTCTTGAAATACCAAATAGTGATTATATCCGAATGTATCCAGAGAGTGTGCAAAGATGTTGGTGAGCTTCCACTTTGGGGCAGCAGAAAACATGGTCAAGGCAGTTCTCCGAAAATACTCCAATCCAGAAAGAGGTTCTGTTGCTTTGTTTCCTCCAGCTAGAAGTCTTCTTCCAGCTTGACTTTGTGTGCAAAGATGTTAGTGAGTTTCCACTTATGAGCTGCAGAAAGGGTTGTCCCTTTCCTTCTGCTAGAATTCTTCCAGCTTGAGTTGTGTAGGTTATGTATAATATACGAGTGTAATTTGTGTTTTGCTTAGAGCGAGTGTATTTAGAGTAGAACCAACCCAACCATCCTCGTTTGGGCTCTCTTTAATCTCTATCATAGCTGGTTTGTAGGAATTTCTCAAGCATATTTATGTGTAGGTGACGTTGATATTCATATTACAGTTATAATGCACGGATGCATTTTTTTAAGGCTGTCACTACATCAAATAAAATCTCATATTTATTAATCACTATTTATTTGTGATTAATCTTAAGTTAGGCAATTTGTTAACCATAAAGTTATTTAAAAAATTAATATTTAGTTTCCATTTCTACTTGAAATTTTCTTTGACATAAGAGAATAAACGTGAGACAACAAATAGTTTCGACACTGAAAATATGAGACATTAGCCAAATCCCACAGCATACGCTGCTGGTACCATGGCCTGTTACAGGCTTACCAAGCTCTTCCTGGCCTCTCCAGAAACTCTGAGTTCTCTCTTTCCAAACCTCTCCGTTGGTATAGACTTCCTTCTTCCATATATTGGAAATGCCTTAACCTCATCAATCATAAATTTACAAGCATCCAAGGCGTCAGCCCGATGAACAGATGAAGTTTGCAATACTTGTTTCACCAACAGGAACCGGGCTTAAGCAGTGAGCCTTAGCGATGGAGTGGAGGTTCCAATCTGATCTGGCAGAGGAACATATTGATTTGATACAACGTATTGCCATGTGAACATATGCTTCATATCTCAGCTCTAGGACTGTCTTGCCATCAAAAGTGTCCTGAGTAGTGCCAGCGAAGGTTGTTATAGCCCACAATGTGGTGACTGAACATAGTTGATGTATTTGCTGATGTCTGCGGGGATGTCCTCCAATATCTCAATTAGATTTTTTTTCCTCTTCTGCCATTATTTTGGTCCATTCCTTCTGATGTTGTCCAAAAGTTGACCTGCTCTATAGGAGATAAATATCAAGGATTGGAAATGCCCAGACAGAATGGTTTAGAAGCTTAGAGACAAGTTCAACCATCCATCATTTTTGGAGAGACTGCAACAGAGTAAAGGTCAATGACATGTCGCCTTAAGGGAAGAGAGCAAAAGGGTTCCAGGTTTTTCTCTCCTTAAAGGTCAACTCAAATATTTCCTTTTACTACTCTAAAATCATAGAGGAATGCTATAGTGAAACCAACTTCAACCCACAAAATAAAAATTGAAAATTTTTTCAGGCCAAATTTGAGCAGATATTGGTTGCTACTATCCATGCTAACAGAAAGGTAACCACTAGTCCAATACTCTACTAATTTAATGATTCAACAGACTTTATGTGGTATTCTAAAGCAAGTCTATGCTAGAAGCAACTCAAATACACTTTCTACAGACTCCATCACAAACCATAAACTGCATAGAGAACAACTATTAGTCACTGGTACCACACTACTGAGAAATATCAGAATTTCTACCTATCAACCAAGACAACAGTACTAGATTCGTCTTTCCAGTATATCTTCTTACGAATTCGCGTATCTTATAAACATCTCAAAATTTTACATAGCACAAATAACTGGTTTAAATGTGTCACAAAAAAATCCATACTTCCACACCGACCACCCACAGATAAACAGGCACATGCATGCACTGATAAACCCCAAATTACTCAAACCAAAATAAATCCCCAATTCACACTTCCATCGGTTTTATTATTTCCGAAAACATTCCGTCCCCTAATAGAACAACAGCAAAGGCAGATTCTTTCTCCGACTAAAACCTAAAGGAGAAAATCCTTTTCCTAATCGAGTCTGCAGATGCAAAACGCACACGAGAACCATCAATTATCGACCTAATAATCCAGAGCCATTGTCTTAAAAAACAACATGACTTCTGTCTTTTGGCGGTCATGCCAGTGGGCAAAGGGTTCAGCAATTTAAATATACTCGCATACGATATTTGAAATATAATTTATTATTTAAATAATTTAAATTATATGCTTGAGTTTTTATCTTATACTTCATCGTTTCATAAAAATTATCTATTTTAACTGAGATAAAATTATATAATTTTAATTAATCACAATAAAATATAAATTATTGGGTTTTAAAATATTCTAAAACTTTATATAAGATAAAGGAAAAAAAGAAGTTTGCCAATAAATTAAATGAAATTTAAATGAAAATGACAAAATATCTATATATATATATATATATATATAAAGCAACAAAAAGGTAAAAGAATGAATAAAAGATAGGCATTGTAGTCTTTGTACTTTAAGTACTAAAAATAATTAGCCATAATAAATAGTATAATTTAGATGTAGCAACAAAAACATTTTAAAAAACCTATTAAAATGACCAAATATAGTTACAAAGTACTCCATGTTTAATAACATAGTATAAATATAAATAGATAATCCTTGATAAAGTGATGTTAGAATAAAATTGTCTTTAAATTCTTCAGACAAAACAACCCATGTTCATAGAGTGAGACTCATTCATAGGAATGAGTGAGCAAAGAAAATACAAATAAGAAGAAGAAGAATAAGAATAAGAATAAATTAAAAATAGTGAATTAATTTTAATTACTGATGTTCTAGAAATTAACCTCATTTATCGCTTATTATTATTTATTGTAACCAGCAATTGGACTGTTCATGCGGTGCACATTAAAATATAGTTTAATATATATATATATATATATATTAAATTATATTACATATATATTTCGTTTCCTAATTAAATTATATTACATATACAACTTATTTTCACAGTTTATCATCTAACAAAAATGATATATTTTAGATGTTCATATAATTATAAAAGATATATAATTTTGTTAATGATAATAAAATATAAACTGCTACATTTTAATAATAAAAATGATTTATTAAAAAATTAAAATGCATTATAAAATTATATATAATTTGAGTAAAAATGCTAAGGGAAAAAAAAAAACAATGAAAATAAAATAAATCAAATCTGGTTGGAAGCCATGAGAAGAAAAATAAAATATAAAAAAGAAAACTAATTAAATAAATAAAAAGTGAACGCTTTTATTTTTTTTTTTTTTTTTTCCTTTCACTTTGGAAACTTACTGTAGACAGTTACTGAAATGCATAACAAACAACATCGTAATTAGTATGGACATTTATATGCTTAGGGTTTTAAAATGACATCGACATTTGAAAACAATAAAGGGTTGGTTTGACATTAAGGCCCACTATTATCATGTCTAGGTGATTACTCCAAATTTAATTTTTGATACGAAATTAAATATCGAATTAAAATTTTAATTAAATATTTGACATGATAATTTTTAAAACTTTAATTTCCACTTCGATTTGAATATTTAAGTTTAGTTTGTTGTACTAAATTGAATATCAAATTTTATTTTTATTTTTAATATTTATTATATTTTTACTTATTTTCTTTTAAATTTTTATATATCTATTATTTAAATTTCTGTTTATTATATTTAATTTTTAAAAGTTTCATATTATTATCTTATATTTTTTAAATAAAAATAATTTCTTATAATAGATATATTTTTATATTTGAAAATTTTAAATTAAAATGATGACATCTTAAAATAAAAATATTAAGTATTTATTTATAAACTACAAAATTAAAATTTATTATTTTAAATATATTTTGAATTTTTTAAATTCAAATACAGTATACCGAAACACTGACCCAAGTATATTAAAAAAATTTAGTAAATTACTGAACCAAACCAAAAATTTTGGCTTAGTATTTGATACATAAATTTGACGTACTGAAATTTCACTTCGATTTTATCGAATACACACCCTTAAAAATGTGTCTTTATTAACATTTGCAATAAAAATATTTGAATAAAATGTTTTTATGTTATTAATATAAATTAATTATATTGGTAGAAGCTTTGTAGAAAAAAATGAAAAATAAAACTATGTCTTCTAAATTATAAAATATAAATTTAAAGTAATCAATTGATTTTTTAATGCATGAGAATTGTATTTTTACAAATAATTCCTCTATTTTTTAAAATCCTTTTTACATTTGAAAATAGGAGGAAATGACTATAATTAAATTTATCAGAGAGGCTATTTAGAAAATTTATTGAAGGACCAAAAATCTTGACTATATAATATATAACTTCTTAATGAGAGAGAGAGAGAGAGTTTGTTTTTACCAGTAAGCTCTCTATTTCATTTTTTTATTTATACTAGCGAATAGAGATAATTGTTGTAAATGAATTTATCAAACAAGCATTTTAAGAAATTTATTAAATAATTAAAAGTAGCTGCTCTATATAGCAATATATATTTTTTCTTTTTAATGAAGAATGGAGTATACTTTTACCAATGCACCCTCTATTGTAGTTGTTATTGTCCATCAAAAAATATAAATTGAATGTTTAAATTACACACTGTCTATTATATCAATAATGTCAAGAGTGTATAAAATACATAGATTGAGATATGAATGGAATACCAAAAAATAGAGCTTTTTGAAAATTCCCTTCAAAATAAGTTACAGAACAGAGTCATTATAAGATAAGTTTCAAAAGTCATAAAGGAGAGTTCAATCCCATATTGGTAATGGATTGAGAAGATAATTGAACTCCATGAGATCTAATCTGTCATTGCTCATTAACTCATACTGCACTGAATACCAATCTCAAATATATTGCAAGATTTATGATGACCAAAGCCTTTTTAATGGAGGTATATTTTCATTACAGGTTAGTGTTTACTTTACAAAAAAAGTCATGTACGTGTTAGATGTTGATTGATTATATATAAATTAAAGATGTTGTGTTTACACTAATGTTGCATATAGATTTTAATATAAATACACATATGCTGTTAGATGTTGATTGATTATATATGAACTAAATATGTATCGTGTTGCGTATAGATTTTAATATAAATCTTGTTTTATTACGGTCATAAATTGATTGAATAAATAGGAAATCAAAAAAGAGGGAATAATTGAAATAACATCAAGAAATGGAATGACAATTATTATTGTATTATAATAATTATATTTTATTATGATGAATAAAATTTGTAAATCATCTTACATTTAAAGTAAGCAAATTTTAAAGCAATAAATTATATACACAATATAACTTAACTGTAAAAAAAAAAAAAATACGCATATAATATGATTCAAAATATTTATTTAACAAAAACACACCATTACATGTATAAATGTATCAAAAGTATTTGAAATATTATAAATGTGTACGAGTGTGGTTCTCTGGATATTCCACATCGAATAGTGCTCAAAATTGTGACTTCCGCTTGAATTTGTGACATGTTTTCCGTTATTTTAAGCTGCTTTCTGTCTTCATATTGATTCTCTTTCTTTCGGCTCCGGCCACCGCCTTCTGCACCTGAGCCACCGCTGCTCGCTCCTACCACCGCATCTTTGTTTTTCTTTCCAGTGTGTGTGTGGATTTTTTTTGGGATCGTAGCCCTTGAAAAGTATAAAGATTCTTTGTCTCCGTTTTCTTTCGTTGTTTTGCTTGACTGGCTGTTAAACCCTAACTCTGATTCTTTGTCTCCGTTTCCCTCTTTCAATTACCCGATTGTATTTAGGTTTGATTCCTTCATTGAGTTTTAATCTAAGCGTTAATTCGAGATTTCTTTTGAAGAAAGCAAGGAACCGCTGAAAAGAGGTGTGGGCGATAAAGAATGGCGATAGCGGCGCCGGAGCAGCTAAACGTGACCGAAGTGCCGGCGTGGGGTTCTCGAAGTGTCGATTGCTTCGAGAAATTGGAGCAGATTGGTGAAGGAACTTATGGGTATTTTATTTCGTTTTTTTTTTTTTTAGAATTTTCTTTCCTCTTCTCGCAATAATTTGTTCTAGTTTGTGGATCAATTTTTTCTTTTCTATTTTCTGAAAAAATTCTAATATGTGACGGCAAATTGTTGCTGTTTCAGACAAGTTTACATGGCAAGAGAAATCAGAACAGGCGAGATTGTTGCTTTGAAGAAAATACGGATGGACAATGAAAGAGAAGGGGTATGCTTTCTGCATTTAGTCTACGGATGGCCACTATTTTTGGACTGCACTAGCTAATACCTGCTAATCATAAGATCGCTGATGATTTTCGAACAAGCTACACTTCCCAATATATTGTTACTGTTTATGTCCTTCTATGCCTGCAGTTTCCCATAACAGCCATACGTGAAATTAAAATATTAAAGAAGCTTCACCACGAAAATGTCATTAAGTTGAAAGAGATTGTGACCTCTACAGGTAATCTTCGTATTATGTGTTTGATCTCTTATTAGTTTTATGCATCACTTTGTTCTCTATTATATATCATCTCCTCTGTCATTCTGTTGTGCAAGACATTGCATCTGAAGTTTGTAACTTTTGTCCAGGTCCTGAGAAGGAAGAACAAGCGGCACCTGGTAACCTTGATTAATTTTGCAGTTTTATTGTGTATAAAACTTCTTGTATGTTACAATTACAGTAATAAACTGCAAGTGGTGTTAGCCAAACATGCATGTCAATGTGATGAGAACTGGTTCAGAAAAAAAAAAATTAATGGCTGATGCTTTCTGAATTTACATTCTATCTTGGTCTTCCAGATGGCAACAAGTACAGAGGTGGAATTTACATGGTCTTTGAGTACATGGACCATGATTTAACTGGTCTTGCAGATCGCCCTGGAATGAGATTTTCTGTGCCCCAAATCAAGGTATTGCAACAAGTATAGAAAGTAAGAATAGTTTATCATCATGTGAGATACTTATGATGGAATAGAAGAGTGACAATCAGATGAATGATTTTCATTTTTTCTCTCGTCTTTTAGTGCTACATGAGACAGCTTTTGACAGGGCTTCACTACTGTCATGTAAATCAAGTGCTTCACCGTGATATTAAAGGTCTACATTTGAAACAAGTGTATAGCTTAATTATTTACCCTCTGTGATTCTGACGTTAGGTTTTTGTATATTGGGTTTCAGGTTCAAATCTTTTGATAGACAATCAAGGAAACTTGAAGCTTGCCGATTTTGGTTTAGCCCGGTCATTTTCAACTGAACATAATGCTAATCTTACAAATCGGGTGATTACGTTATGGTACAGGTAAGCTCTGTGGGGAATCTATCTTCAAAAATGATCTGACTTTTGTAAGCCTATACAAACATGGCCTTATTTGGTTGGTATCTGCTAATAATCTTGTAGGCCACCAGAGTTGCTGCTTGGAACCACAAAGTATGGGCCAGCTGTAGACATGTGGTCTGTTGGTTGCATCTTTGCCGAGCTTCTTAATGGGAAACCAATCTTTCCTGGGAAAGATGAGGTGGTCCATTTGTCACTATCAGTTCATATACTGCAGTCAATTCAGAGGAAGCCCCGAAAATTGCAATTTTATTTGCCAGAAGATTGCAAATTGTCTTTCAACATACAATACATTAATCCTGGCTTAAGCAAATACAACAATTTAGAAATTTAATAGGACAGTTATAACAGCAGATTGGTTTTATAGTTTATGAATATCTATGGGTTGTGACCTTGATAGTCTAGACCTAAATTCTCCTTTTGTGGTTGGACTATGGACGCTATTGTCATCTTTTTAACATTCTTCTGTAATTGGGTGGTTTTGCTTTTGTAGCCAGAACAATTAAATAAAATTTTTGACATCTGTGGAACTCCTACTGAGGAAATTTGGCCTGGCGTCTCAAAAATTCCTTGGTATAACAATTTCAAGCCAACAAGGCTTGTGAAAAGGCGCCTTAGAGAACATTTCAGACAGTAAGTAATAAAAGGTGGTTGTGATTTGATTTTCTATTTTGGCCAATGTATATGAATCTGAAATATTAATTATTTTATTTTTAGTTTTGACCGCCATGCCTTGGATTTACTTGATCGGATGCTGACCCTTGATCCGTCTCAGGTATACTCTCTTTGGGTTTTATGTGTTTTGGTAAATTGATATGTTCACATATATATTATCATCTTGATACTTGTTCTTGCATTTGCAATTTCACGTGTTAATGTTGATCTACACGGATATGTGCATATAGATTGTGTCACTCAGTCCAACATAAAACATGTCATATCTGGCTAAGTGATCTCAAGGGAGTGTGCTATTTATTCATCATTTCAACCTTTGATTTTTGACCCTTTTTTACCTACGTAGAGAATATCAGCGAAGGATGCTCTTGATGCTGAGTATTTCTGGACAGACCCATTACCTTGTGATCCCAAGAGGTTTGATCTTGGAAAATTTTCATTTTGCTGTGTAATTGCTTGTCTTAATCCATGATTTATCTGCTCCAACGTTGTTTGCTCACATTCAAACTGTGTTCATCAGTTTGCCCAAATATGAATCTTCACACGAGTTCCAGACGAAGAAAAAGCGTCAGCAGCAGCGGCAGCACGAAGAAAATTCGAAGCGTCAGAAGCTGCAACACCAGCAGCAGCATTCCCGTCTTCCACCCATTCAGCAGTCCGGGCATGCACATGCTCAGGTGCGACCGGGGCCAAATCCTCCATTACATGGTTCCCATCCCCAGGTTGCTGGAGTACCTAGCCATCATTATGGTAAGCCACGTGGGCCTTCAGCAGGGCCAGGAAGATATCCTCCAGGAGGAAATCCTTCTGGAGGTTACAACCACCCAAATCGTGGTCAAGGTGGTGGGGGTTACGGCAATGGCCCATATCCACCTCAAGGGCGTGCTCCCCCGTATGGTTCTAGTGGCATGCCAGGTGGTGCTCCTCGAGGAGGTGGAGGTAGTGGCTATGGATCTGGAGGGCCTAATTACTCTCATGGTGGTCCATATGGGACTTCTGGGGCTGGGCGGGGCTCAAACATGATGTCTGGGAATCGCAACCAACAATATAATTGGCAGCAGTGATGTCTGTTTCCGAGAACTAGTGCCAAACGACGGAACTCAAAAGTATAAAATTAGCGTGCCCTGTGGCTAACAACGGAACAATTCTGAGATGACTATGTTCCATCATGCCGATTGATGCACACTAATATGGGAGTGCAGTGTGTGCTGTTTTGGTATGAGGAAGAGGGTTGTCTCTTGATACCCACGTATGTGAAACCTAGTTATATTAAGAGGTTTTGTGGAGGAAAATGAAAGTGGACACACATACAAAATTGTTATATTGAGGTATACTTATCTATTCTGGGTATTTTCTTCTCTATTTATTTTGAGATCCATCTGTCATTGTCATTCTGCTGTTGCGATTCTTTTTTCCAAAACTCTCTTAAACTTGCCCTTTTTCTCGCTGGGGAATGGGGATGTGATTAATTTGAGTTTGGAGCTTCAGTTGTGTCTTTCATCATCTTTTTCAAGAATGATCATTTTTTTTCTGGGAAGGGAAACTCCGTATTGATACTGGGATGGTAGAATTTACAGTTTTTGGTTGCAGGGTTCTATTCTGTCGTGCAAAAGTTGGGACATATGCAAAGGCGAGCTCTTTCCAATGACTGCCAATATAGAACCCCAAAAGCAGAGGACTGGGGACTCTGGGTAATGGAAAAAAAATAAGAAAATAGCCGTCCGTTTTGTCTTGTGTGAAAAAACAAAACATAGACAAGAGGGAGCCCTTGGGTACTTAATCATAGAAAGCAGAAACAGGCAGGACATATTTACAATTAGACGTTAAGGTATTGATGAAGTTCGTCTCACAAACTTCTGCTGCGGCCTGCAATTTCGGCCTGCCTGAAAATTTTGTACGCGCTCTACCTAAGCATGGGTTGAATAAAAGAGCCTATTGCGGTTGCATCTTATAATATTTTATTTTTTCTTGCACGGACTTGCATAACCAGTTAAAAAGCAGAACTTTCGTGGATAAAAGTTTCCACGTTGGCATTGTAATTGTAATTTAATGTCCAAAAGGGCACACAATGCCCCTCTTTACCGCCGGTCCAAGGTTTTTTTCTATATAATGACTGTTTGAGATGATATGATGTATACTAAGGGGCAACAGGATGCAGAAACTTGTACCTATCTTTCTGCTGCCCCTTTCCTTCTGCCTTTTCATACTTTGCAACGCAAATCAGGCAACTTATCTGCACCGGCACCTCAAATCATGAAGATCAAGGAGTTCGGATTCTTGGTCGAACTTAGATGCAGAAAAAGATTATTCTCCTGTATACCTAGCAGCCCAAGATGGATTGATGCAGGCAGACAAGATTGACAAGTTGCCAGGGCAACCTGATGCTGTGGATTTTTGATCAGTATGCAGGTTATGTCACAGTAGATCCAATGGCAGGAAGAGCATTATTCTATTATTTTGTTGAGTCTCCTACTAATTCTTCCACCAACCCTCTGGTTTCGTGGCTCAATGGAGGTAAAGCTTCCAATTTTGAATACTAACACGTCAGCAGCACTAAGCTAAAGAAATTCATCATGCATCAGCTAGTACTACTCACTCGATCATCACAGCTTTCTTGCAATGACATGCCTAACCTGAGAGAGAGTGTTCTAGGCGTCAAAAATGTGTGATTGGCAGGCCCAGGATGTTCATCCTTAGGATATGGAGCCATGGAGGAGTTGGGTCCTTTCAGAGTCAATAGTGATGGCAAAACTCTATATAGGAACACTTATGCATGGAACAACGGTGAGGTCAACTCCCAAGTTCCAAGAACCTAAACACACGCTTTAGTTGCATTTTATGCTATAGAAAAATTTAGTGATGGCTGAAATTTGGCAGTGGCAAACGAGATTTTCTTGGAGTCGCCTGCTGGAGTTGGTTTCTCATATTCAAACAGATTTTCGGATTATAACAGCACTGGTGATACAAGTACTGCCAATGATGCTTATACTTTTCTAGTCAACTGGCTTGAGAGATTTCCACAGTACAAAACCAGGGACTTTTATATCACCGGGGAGAGTTATGCTGGTCACTATGTGCCACAGCTGGCAAACACCATACTGTTCAACAACAAGAACACCAGCCAAACTGTGATCAATCTAAAGGGCATCGCTGTATGTTTGACCAACTCTAGTTTTGCTTATTACTTTAGTTCATTGTTATTTTCCTCCTATTCCATGATTCTATTATTCGAAATCTTTCAGATAGGGAATGCCTTCGTAGACGACACAACAGCCTGGCAAGGGATCTTTGATCATATTTGGACACGTGCCTTGAACTCTGATGAGACAATATATCCATCTTTAAATTTTGTGATTTTGTCAATCACACTTCATCTGATCAATGTGACATTGCTGTGATACATCCATCAATGAGATTGGGAATATTGTGATAGAAAACATTTACGCACCAGTCTGCCTAGAGCCTGTGCTTAAAAATGGTTCCACTGGTTCTGTAAGCCCTCGCACCAATTGTTCGACAAATGTCTACTGCACATACTTTACATTTCAAGTCGCGCGGACCCTTTTTCATTTTGCATTGATATGATCCGGTTAACTTCTTTGATCCCTGCTCAGATACATATGTCTCGTCTTATTTGCATTGATATGATCAGGTTAACTTCTTTGATCCCTGCTCAGATACATATGTCTCTGTCTTAGGGTTCACTACAGATTAATGCATCCTAAGTTCATGTCAATGCAGACCATTATGTGGTGGTGTAACTTCTATCTTTGTGTCAAAGCAGACCATAATGTGGTGGTGTAACTTTTATCTCTGTGTCAATGCAGACCATAATGTGGCGGTGTAACTTTATCTTTATGTCAATGCAGGCCATAATGTAGTGAAACTTCTTTGTTAAACTACTTGAGGCTAGTGTGATTGAAGGGCTTGTAAGTTGCAAGATTCTGTCAACCTGGGTACCTTGGTTCAATGAATTCAGAGGGAAAATGTTTATCCAATGAACTAAATTAGGTTGAAAAACTACGCTCCAGGACCATCAGGTATTAGAATTGGACAATGGGACACATTTTCAACTTTTGTCCATAAAATAAAAAATAAAAAAAAATTTGTTGAAACAGTCGATAAAAGACAAAACAGAAGATGGATGATGGATGGAAACAACTAACACGTGTTCTCTCAAGGATCAAATGAAGCTATGCATACACAAACAAGAACATCAGGCAAACAAACAAAACCTGGAATTTGCATAGCCAACAAGAAACAAGCAAACAAATTAAATCCTTTAATGTTGCCATCCTGCATTTGTTGCCCAAACGCATTCTACAAGTCACCAGTTGAGCCATCATTAGGCAACAAGACAAGAACATTTTTATCAGTCCCTCATTTTATAAGCACTGCATCTCAATAACTATATACCTTACTAGTAACTAGTGATACATATATTATGAAGCAACCCAGAACAGATGCTCTCTCTCTCTCTCTCTCTCTCCCCCTCCCCCCCCCCCCCCCCCCCAATTGAAGAAAAAATCAACAGTAATTACTGAGGCAAATATTCTTATATAAAAAGAATTGATTTCAGGAAGAGGAATGAAAGCACAAAACAAGAGAAAACAAATTAACTAACGCACTCCAGCCTCGTGCCAAATTGATTTCCGGGGGAAAAATCATTGTACAAATTTTTATGCTGAGTTTTATGGCTTCACTGCATTTTGTTCCTTTAAGATTTTGTGAAAACAGCAAGAAAGTGGTTTAAGAGCAATGTTTATCAAAATAAATAGCTCAAATTCGTTCATATTGTATAGCATGTGCTAAGATGCAACTAATGTGAACAAGAACAACCAGTTTCTTGAGCAATACCACCAGCCAACTTATAGCTTTGTTCCCACGTATCTGCCGGGGCAGCTTGTGCATGGGGAACATGCCGAGGATGCTTCTCTCTCTTGTCACCCTTGATTTGCTTCAATGCATGCTTAAGTGCAGGTAGCAAAGCCTCCATACATTCAGCAACAGCATTGGGATTGCCCGGCATGTTAATGATCTGGTCACAGAAGAAAGTAAGAAGCATGTCCTGTAAATTAATCTCTACCCAACATGAAGCAATTAAAATCCCTTTTAAGTGTTTGCATAAATGACCAAATTGAAGAAGTTACAAAATATTTGTAGTACAGATAAACCTGATATTGAGGGAATGGTGTAAATATGACCTACAATGCTGAGTAGAAATGGAGGAAGAAAGGCACATTTGTTCCAGTTTCTAGCAATCTTTCATCAGCCATAAAAGAGTGCAATAAGTAGTCAATGTTCAAAAACCATTTGTCAATTTAATAGAATTATTCAATAGTATATTCATAAGAAGAATAGCCAAATTCTTGTAGTCCAGTACCACATGACAGTAAGACAGACTAGAACAAAGAATTACTGATATATGTAAATAGAAGTACTATCACATAATGCTGGCTTACCAATGTTGATCCTCTTATCCCAGCTGCAGACCTTGATAGCATTGCAAATGGGGTCACCTGTTTACAAGATCTCGCAGTAATTAATACAAAGGAGTACAGATATTTGATGCGTCTCACTTTGATAGTATAGAAACTTTTCGTCGACAATCTTTCAGTTTCTCATGAAAAAAAGAAATATCAGTTGGATTTTTTGCACATATGACCCAAAAAAATGATCTTATGTTCCTCTAATTATTTCCTAGTTTTTCATTTAAAAAATTATGTCTGTGTGTGTGCAGTTGTGTATGTATGGTTATTCAAGAAACAAGGAAAATGGTTTTCAAGAACAAAATTCAAAGACAAGTCACTGAATCCCATCCTAAAATGGAAACAAAATTAAGAGGAAAACTGAATCTCAAGGATCAATAAACAACATCCAAAGCAGACAACTAGATAAAATAGCAACAGTAACATCACATTTCTGTCTGACTGAACAGGGAGTATCTTTTTGATATAACTTTAATCATCTCTCAAGCTCACAGATTAGTTTGGCCAAGACATCTTTCCCTGGACATCCAAGTAAGCCGTGTCACCGACTATAGCATCCACTTTCAAAAGTGCACTACCCAGTAGAGTGAGGAAGCTCTTAAAGGCCCACTACCCTTGTATCAGATAGCTGAAATCTTCACACCCAAAGACAGAAGTTGGGAGACACTCAAGAGAAGCCAGTGAAAAGGCTTCCCCTCTTAAGCTAGAGAGGACAGGACACCTTTAATCTTGCTACACTGGAAGAAGGAAATAGAAAGTGCACTCCGGATGAGCTAATGTTGAAAGTGTCAGCAAGTTAATGAGAGAAAATGTTGGTCCCCCAGTAGAATGATGATGGATTTCAACTTAATGGAGAAACTTTTATGATAGAAGTGGTGGTCCACAGTCAGTAACATTTTCGTATGTCTTACTGTAATAAGCCAACTAAAACTCTAAACACAACTAAGTACGGCGGGCTTCGAAATCTTGACCCCTTACTAAAATGAAAACCACAACTCATTATCAGTTTTTATTTTTTATTTTTATTTGTTTGGAGCAACATGATGCTCTACACTACAGATTTGTGCACATCATACCAAAACTATGCCTCATCTGAAGATTCAATTTCAGATTTCATATCAAAGAAAAGCCAGTAATTTACAATTAGGATTAGACTGAATTTCACTTAAATTTCCATCAGGGATAGGAGCTAGGCACAAATGCTATAAAATATGTAGTAGCTGTAAACAACATAATCATAAGAAGTAACCCCTAAAAAAATTCAGTACCTTTAAACTCTCTTGTATCATAACATAAAGTAAACCAGGTGTCTCCTTGTGAATCACTTCTTTTGTTGCTTCAGGGGTAACATCCCTTGGGGTGAATCCAGTACCACCTATTTCGTTTCACATTAGAAAAGAAAATGAAACAAGAATATTTCAAACTACAAATCTAGAAGCCAAGTACGTTAAATCCAGTATTGGACAATGAAGTTTCTCTTTCACACACAGCAAGGATATAACAAACAACACATGGCAGAAATTAGATAGCCAAAAACACCCATCCTTCACACCCAAGTATCTAGATAATTCTGAATGAAAATATAATCCTGCAAATTCAATCCAACTATCTAGATATATGCACATTAAAGACAACTTATGCACTCACCAAGAGTAAGAATGAGATCCATTTTATCAATGTCACTCCATCTCTCCAGCAATTCCTTGATTTTTGGAATTTCATCTGGAACAACTGCTGTTGCAACAACTCTAGCCCCGCCTAGTTTTTCCGATTGTGAATTTACAACAGATACTGCCCGTGGGCCACTATAAAATTATACATCATATTAAACGACAAAATTACAATTGTTTCAGGGGCAAATTGTGCAAAACAAGAGTACAGTAGAATTGGTTTATTTTGACACCAATCAGTCCATTGCTGATGCTAAGGAAATATAGTTTTTGAGTATTGAAGTAAAACAACGTAAAAGAACCAAAGATAAGTTGGTTTTAGGTGCCAATAAGAGAATAATAACTTAATAAAATTAACTTAAACTTTTAGCGTCAAGTTTAACTTTTTTTGTTCAAGTAGGAGATTCTCCAACAATCCTTTAGAAATTTTAAGCTACAAAATTATTCAAATTAAACAATTTGGTTTGAGATTAAGTATAATAAATGGCTCTAATAGTTATTATCATAATTAAAACAAAAATTGAGATCAACTGAACAAAAAACTTCCAATTTTCCAAAGCTCAAGTGTCACCTTAACCACAATCTCATAAGTGTGATGTCATTCAATCTGCTGGATTTGTTGCAATGTCTTCAGTACATCCATGATGCTCTTCCACACGGAGTTAAATCAATTTTGCACTTGTTCTAGCATCACTAAAGTGACCTTTTGGGAATGAAGATCCAGAAACATGTATCATGATGCAAGTTTTTTTCTACTTCCGTTTTTGACTGCTAATTGCTAGACATTTCCTTCCATAAAACATTAAAATAAAAAACCAAACTTGCAGAAGAAACTTTCACTACT
The DNA here is from genome assembly GCA_019155195.1 of Avicennia marina. Lineage (NCBI taxonomy): Eukaryota > Viridiplantae > Streptophyta > Magnoliopsida > Lamiales > Acanthaceae > Avicennia > Avicennia marina. The sequence continues at coordinate 14,212,132 of CM032753.1, forward strand.
AAAGTGCCTGGCTCATTTACAGATAATTTGCATCTATAGTCAACCAAGAATTTCTCCAATCATTATCTGCAGAGTTATCTAGTGATTTTTTTCCAGTAAATTGATCCAGCTCATATAACAAGTTATGACTGTAAGTGCTCTCTTCAGCCAAAAACTATGTGTGTGGGAAAAAATAAAACCACATAAATTATTGAATTCAAAGTAAATTAAGAAAAACAGAGTGATGAAATGTTCTCTGTGTATGGAATTGCGGATAAAAATAGGGTGCTTGAAGAAATTGTAGAAAATGTCACTAAGAATTACAAAATGCAATAGCAGGGAATGTGTATGATTTTCTTTCCAATACTCTACCGCAAGTTGAACGTGAAAAGTTCAACTTGAATAATGATTTCTTTGTATCTTCAATCAACAAGATTGAATGGACAGAACACTAAAATAGGACTAAAACCTATCAAAACTCTACTTACATGAGCAGAAACCAAATTCCACACAACAAACCAAAATTGGAAAAGAGCACCTATGTACCAGAAATTGACTGCTAAATTCGACAACAGTATTTAGAGAGGCAGTTGATTTGAGGGTGACAAACAAATTTCAAATGGCAATGACAATAAACTCAACCTCCAAGGCATGGAAACAAAACTCCAAACGAATACCACTCTTGAACACAATGGGAATTAAACAAAAGACCCACTTAAAATGACCCAAGGCCTAAAGAACAAAAGCCCAACACAAAGAAAACATTGTCCAATTAGAACAATCCAACATAAACTACTAACCCAAAACAAACAAATGCAAGCATGTTACCCCAAAATAATCGATATCTCAGCCTTCTAATTTAGTCCAAACACAAATTAGACTAGCCAAAAAAACAATCCATAAACTAAAATATATTCTAATCCAAAATATACAATTTTCACCCAAGAAATTTTCAGCCTATCTTAACAATCCAACAGATTAATCCAGCCCAAGAAAACCAAGCCTACACACACATTATTTAACTCCAAAAACATGGCCTAAAACTAGTCCAAAACATAAAAAGCCTAACAAGAACACCTCAGCCCAACTCACTAGGAGATACAATGAGGGTTGGAATGTAGATTTATGATTACACATGGCGACGGCGTTCACAGAACTATTGAACAGTGCAAAGAGAGGCACAGCACTAAGAAGGACTAGACAAAACAAGATTCAAGGAGCAAAAGTGAGAGGGCTTCCTTCACGCAATGAAGGAGTTGTGCAAAGAGTGTGGTGCGTTGACAAACCTTAGATTTCAAGTGGCAATGGAGGCGCGCAGCTCAAGGCAGTGCTAGACTACTTGGACAGGGAGGACGCTACTCATGGCGACACTGGTTTTTAGGTATGGTAGAAGCGTGTGATGGTTAGGACTACAAGTTTAGGGTTATATTGAACAAGGACACGTTCAAGTAACAAGAAATTAGGGTTTTTTGTTTTGGGGATAAGGGCTTGTTTACAAGTCAATTTTGTTAGGACAGCTTTCAAAACTTTCAAAAATAAGTTCAAGAGAACCAGCGTTGATGCTATGTTAAAATATGGAAAAAAATATATCGTAGGTGAAGAAAGAGACAATAAAGCACAAGATAAGAATTACGTTCGGCCTACATCTGTAGACAAACGCCCAAAAGGCACAAACTATATTCCTTTCTCTTACAAAAGTGTTACATCGATCACCTATTTATAGGTGACGCGTACAATGTAAAAATGAAGAGAAACCAACATAATTATATCAAACCAAATATTCTTAATCTTAAATATATGATATAATATTATATAATCAAATTAAACCTAAATACTAATTTGTATATTAAGTTTGAGTAATAATAATGGAAAGAAATCAATATAATTATATCATATCAAATATTCTTGATCATAAATACATGATATCATTTGATTAGTTTGATTTGATTATATCAGTTTCTGCACTGTCATGTCTGGGCGGATCAAAAAGGGGCATGAGACCAAAAAACTTCCGTGGACCTCCAAGACTCTTTCGTTCTTTCTAGAACTTCTTGCACAAAAATGCAAGGTATTCATTCTCAGAACTATAGTCATTTGATCATCCAATACTGCTTATTCATTGAGACAATTCCAAGCATTTGTTTCAGGACTAGAAGATCAATGCATGGTATAGTGTAATCAATACCTGATATGCCACAACAAGCGATCTTAAACCTGATATCACAATGATATGATTTAATTATATGATATGATATCATATATTTGAGATCAGGAATATTTAATATGATATAATTGATTTCTTTCTATTATTACATTGTCTGATATGCCACAACAAGCGATCTTAAACCAGATATCACGATGGTATGATTTAATTATATGATATGATATCATATATTTGAGATCAGGAATATTTAATATGATAGATATAACTGATTTCTTTCTATTATTGCATTGTAAGCCTCATTTATAAATAGAAGATCACAATAAGTCTATAACACATTTGTATAAAAGAGTTAAGAGAAAAAGGAATATAGTTCATGCCCTTTGAACATTTTTCCATGGATGTAGGCTGAAATGGGCCGAACCATATAATTTTTGTTTAGTGCTCTAATCTCATAGTCCTAACTAGCACACGTTTTTATGGTACCCTAAAACCAACATTGTTGTGAATTGCACCCTCCTTGTCCAAGCCATCCAGCGCCACCTAAAATCTAAGGCTTGTCAGCGCACCACACTTCGTGCGCAACTCTCTAATCACGTTGAGGAAGTCCTCCCTCTGCTACTCCTTAAATCCTTATAGCGCCACTATTTTGACTGATCTTTCTCAATGCTGCACCTCTCTTTGTGCCGTTCAACAATTTTGCGAGCACCACCCCCATGCACAGTCATAAACTAGCATCCCAACCCTAGTTTTGTCTCATAGTGAGTTGGGTTAAGATGTTTTTGTTGTGCTTTTCATGTTTTGGACTAGTTTTAAGCCATGTTTTTTGAATTAAATGATGTGTGTGTGGTCTTAGTTTTTTTAGGCTTAATTAATTTTTTGAATTATTAAGATGGACTGAAAATTTCTTAAGTGAAAATTGTATATTTTACGTTGGAATACATTTTAGTTTATGGATTGTTTTATTGGCTAGTCTATTCATGTTTGAGTTAATTAGAAGACTAAGATATCAATTATTTAGGGGGTAACACACTTGCATTTGTTTGTTTTGGGTTAGTATTTTGTGTTGGATTGTTCCAATAGAGCAATGTTTCATTTGTGTTGGACTTTCATTTTTTAGGCCTTATGTTGGTCATTTTAAGTGAGTCCTTTGTTTATTTCCATTTTGTTCAAGAGAATTATTGGTTTGGAGGTTTGTTTCCACACCTTAGAGGCTGAATTTATGGTCACCACTATTTAGAATTTATTTGTTGCCCTCAAATCGACCGCTTCTCCAAACACTGTTACTGAATTCATCTGTCAATTTTTAAGAAATTAGTGCTCTCGATTCCTAGTTTTGGTTCACTGCATGAAATTTGGTTTCTACTCATGTGAGCAGAGTTTTAGCAGGTTTAGACTTATTTTAGTGTTTCGTTCATTAAATATTGTTGATACCTTATTGATTGAAAATATGAAGAAGTCATTATTCAAGTTGAAGATTCCACGTTCAACTTGCAAAAAAGTGTTGGAAAGAAAATCATACAAATTAGTAATAAATTTGATTTGATTTGATTTGATTATATAATATGATATCATATATTTGAAATCAGAATATTTGGTATGATATGATTATGTTGATTTCTTTCCATTATTATATTGTAAACTTCACCCATAACTAGGTGATCACTGTAACACATTTGTAAGAGAGAATCAAGAGAAAGAAATATACTTGGTGGCCTTGAAGTATTTGTCTGTGAATGTAGGCTGAAATGGCCGAACTACATAATTTTTGTTTTGTGCTTTATTGTCTCTTTTCACCTATGGTATAGTTCTTTCAATATTTTAATAATAAAGAACAAACCCAAAACATACTTAACAAAATAGAGAAGATGATTACCTTCGATCGGGCCCCGCCATTGATGCAACCGAGTCGCTCACAGTAACAATAGCCACTCTAAACTCGGAATCTTCATACTTGCCTATATCTGTGTCACTACTATGACTTCTTTGAGTTGTACTGTCTGAAATAGATGATGAAAAACTGCTAGTCCCAGCAAAGCCAATTAAATCAGATATTATAATTGCCACCAAACATGTTCCAGCAGGAATTGGGTTGCCTGTAGGTGGCAGTACCAACAAGGCATTTGCAGATTTCATGCTCAACAGTCGACTGCTAATTTGGTTACCAGTGCTCTCAGCAACAAACCTGGCATTCATCAAGAGGACAAAATAAAATTATCACCATTGTTCAAGCAGAACCAGTGTGAGGCAAACTGAAAAATTAATGATGCGGCTCAAAACTTGTAACGATTAAACACATGCATGCACACACCCCATGAGAAAGACAGAAAATCATGTGCAGAGAGAGGAAAGGCGCAGATAAGCAGGTATACAGTAATGATAAACTACGAAATAATTCTTACCCTGAAAAATCTGCATTGAATTCCCACCTGACAGTAACACGATGGAATTCCGGACGGACTGGATCTGCCTTTATCGAATGCTTAATACAAGCATGTACTCTACTCAACATATACAAACAGAGTATGAAATAACTATAAGGTGACAGGATAACTGGGTAGTAAAGGATAAACAATGCATGAAGGGAAAAGATGAGACGACACAGAAATAAAAATTGAAAGATTCACAGTTCTCAGAAACCTTGGAAGGTGAGGTTGCATCCATCCAGAAAGATGCCGAATTGTAGGCACCACAAAAAGATTGAAACAGACTAAGCAGCTAACTGGGTTTCCAGGTAAACCAAATGCAAGAAGCTTATTGCCCACCCTGCTCTCAGTCGATCCAGTAAGAATCTCAGCAAATGTAAGAGGCTTTCCCGGTTTCATGAAAACCTGAATGGAAAATCATAAAAACAGGGAAGTGTTTAACAACAGGAAGCAAAAAAATCAAGATAAGTCACCTCCGCTGTTATGGCACATTTGTTTTTCATTCACAGCAATGGCAAAGGAAGCACAATATTGCAAGCATTACCTTATGAAAGTACAATCTTCCTCTTTTTTCAAGCAAAGGTTTAACAAAATCCCTGTCTCCCATTGAAACTCCTCCAGAAGTTAACAGGATATCTATTCCACCAGAGATTGCTTTATCCAAAATCTCCTCAATTTCTTTCTCGTCATCATGAGCTATACCAAGATCAAGAACTTCACAATTGTGCTGAGCTGCAGCAGCTAGGATCATGGCACGATTGGAGTCCCTAATCTGCAGATAAAGAGAGCGCCATAAAAAGAAGCCTACTGTTTAGGTTACAATACATATGTATATACACTCAGAGAGGAGGGGGGGGGGGGGGGAGAGAGAGAGAGAGAGAGAGAGAGGAGTACAATTTTAATACTGCATTATAGTCCCGAAACTTCTCATCCAGTGAGATTGGTTATGAAGAAAAATTTAAAAGAAAGCAAAAGATGGTATAAAGCAAACCAAAACTTGACTCACAGCCTAAATTCCTTGATAGATGGAATTTAGTAGAGGGAAGGTAATCCAGTAGATGACTAGAACTATGGTAAAAGAAGCTTAAGCAACACTTAGAGACAGATATTTTGGAAAAATTACCAGAAAAAGACCAAGTATCTGGCCATGAGACATGTGAGCAAGCTTGAAAATTTTACTAGGAAGTGCCAAATAAGCTCATAGATATTTGATGAAATAAATTTATAAACATATTCGCTGATATACATATATATATGTAGAGAGAGAGAGAGAGAGAGAGAGAGAGCATGAAAGTAAAATTTACAGAGAGATAAAACAAGAAATGACAATACAATATATTTGCAATAGAGCCTTGGTGTAATGCCCAACGAGATCACCACTTCCAGTTCCAATATTACAAGATTCTGTTCCAATAGCATAACCTTCTAATGACAACTTCATCTTGTTCACTATCCGATAAATTCAGCTTAGACAATAACTGATGAAGATCAGCACTGTTACATCCAACATTGAAAACTAGCAAGGAACCTAGATAATAGTCTCCGAAAGATGAACATTATTCAAAAATCTCCACTACCTGTCCACGATTTAAAGACACCATTGTAGGTTCAACGAGTTCATCACCAGTGGAAAGCACTGCAATCTTAGGGGTACAATAAACCTGTAATTAAGTATTGTCAACAAGCTTTTAAGAAGCTGCTCCAGAGCAAAATACTCAGAGAACCAAAAACAGTGATGGATATGGGAGGAATAGAGACAGAGACAATCAGATTTGGGAAAGGAATACCTTCACAGCCACTACACCCACTGTGGCAAGTAGACCAATTTCTGCAGCACCTAAACGTTCTCCACATTTCAATACTACATGACCTTTGGCAATATCATACCCCTGCCGACACACTTCCAAGGAATTCAAATGTGGAAAAACAATATAGAAGACAAGGATGGAAATTACCGCAGCTACTAGATATGAACATAAATAATTAGATCAATCAAAGTATTTGCATCCATTCGCACTTAATGACTGTCTTCAATTTGGCAGGTCAATTACATACAAGATGAAATGTGTGGAGCCTATGGAGGATAAGAAATTTTTGGTATTTTATAGCATTATATACAGAAGAATTGGTCATCAGTGAAGAAATGTATTACTAGTACAATGAAAGATATTTTCTTTTTCTCTGGAAATGTTGTTATTTATTCCTAGACAGACACATGGAATTTTATGGATTCAATTATATTGGAGAGGGAGGATGACAATGATAGCTTTCAACTGAAAAACATTTGTGACTACTTGACACAAGCTTCCGATTAGACAATCACTGTATTGTCAAGTAGCAGGTAATTCATTTCTGATTGACTGATTCAGAAGGTCATAAATAAAATCATGAAGAAGAACTTCCAAATAAGGCAAAGGTCTTGTCGAAGGCCGGGTGATGGGTGGTACAGCTTCCAAAATAAGAAGCAGTTTGCAATTAGAGTTCCAAAATTATGCAATTGCTAGAACATTAAGAAAATATTTCTTAGATATGGCAAGCTCTAAAGCTGTCTATTTAATTTGCAGTATAGATAGATTCAACAAAAGATACATCAAAATGAATATTCTCATACCACTGGCCTTATATCAAGTCCCTGTGGAGCCTCTTTCAATATCCGTACTCGCTTTTGATCAGTGGCTTCAGTCTGTACTACTACAGTGTCCTCTACTTGCACAACAGCATCAGCTCCATCAGGTATTGGTCCTGAATAGAAAACAAAAGTTTCACTTACAAATAATTTAGGCTGCACTTAAAATTTTGATGGCAATAATCAAATATTGACCTTCTACTTCCACTTGAATGGCTTTGATCCAAAGATGCCACTATCGCCTCTGACTGTTTGTTGAGTGAGTTGGACAGATTTTATTAGCTTTTTAGTGCACTCAATTTCTCCAGTTTTCAAATATCCTGACCTTAATGCTATTTAACAAACTACCGAAGCCATATTATCTGCCCTCTTGGATTTGCTATGCCTTCAGGTGGTTCGGAAATTTTATAATTTCCATACAATACACGTTCTGCCATGCACATTCTGAACCTAATGAAAAACAATAGTACTTTGGAGCCGAATCATAACATACAGACAATATGTTATATATCCAACATATATTTTAGCTGGAGACTAGCACTCAGTTTTGATGAAGATGTTTAAGATTTCTACTTTAATGTGAAACACGTTTATTAAGAAAACAATTTTAATTAGGCTACTAGTTATGTAGAATTTGTGAGCTCTGGAGGAAAAAACAAAGAATAATTGATAGCTTCTTTGTTGCTTTATTTTGTTCTTATCTTTTTTAAAACACATTTTAATCTTTTTGAACATTGAACTTTGAACTTTGATAGGTAGGCTAATATCTATTGGGCTGCCTTGGCAATTTGATTGACAAAATTTGAAATCCAAAGTTGCCAACTTCCTTAAACCCAAGAAATAGCTTTAATGTGTGTAAACTGTAAAGACATGGTGTACTGTCCAATGAGGTAAGATGAGAGAAAGCTAAACAAAAACAAAGGATCTTCAACTTCAGAATACTCACCTCCTGTTGTCACATATGCTACTGTTCCAGGGGTCACCATGACATCAATACCATCGTCTCCTGCTCGTGACTCAGTAATTATAGGATACTCCCCAGGTCCGTCCAAAGCAACTACTGCGTACCCATCCTAAAGTACCAAAGAACAGAATAATAATTTCCAGCAAAACTATCTTATAGAAACACAGAAGAATTCAACTGTCCTGCTAAGTATAAGGAGAACCACATTGGTTCACTTGATTCTTTATATGATTAAAGTGCAGCAAAGGCCATTTGCAGATAAGAAGAGCAAACAAGTGTACCGTCATAAAGCTTAAGGGAGTGAGATCAACAGCGTCAGCAAGGACCACACATAACAATTCTGATGTTGCCGAAATAGTAGGTTCATAAATACATAAAATTGAGTGATGGCACTCACAGAAGGGTGGCCTTCTGCCACACACGTTTCATCTACGGAGATAGCATTCTTTGAAGAGCCACAGCCCAACAGACCCACCAAGAAACCATTAATTTTCACCTAAAAAATCACCCCTGAGACTTAAAACCCAAGGAACACACGCCCACAAAAGGGGGGAAAAAAGACCAAAATATGATTTCCAAAAATTTATACCATCAAACCCCTAACCAATCAACACAAACCTATATCTCGCTTCCACAAAGAATCCCTCAAACAACTGCGAAGATGTATGTCTTTCTCAAATAACAATACAAATAAGGTCTCGCACATAGAGAGCTTTCGACAAAAAGTGACCTTGATAGAGGCAGGGTATGGCGGAAGGGGGTCTGGAGCAACAACGTCTTGGCCCAAGACTTTGCCCAACGCCTCGTGGAGTGGCACGGTCACGGGCGGCAGCCTTTGGGCAACCCTCAGCACTATTTCCAGCGCCTCTTCCACGGACACCATCTTAGTCGCTTCACCCATTTCCAAAACGCAATCTGAATTTTCTGTTGTATCAAAACACTAACATGTCTTGTCTGTCTGTGTTCTTCTTCAGCGGAATTGAGATTAGAACGTTGAACTTCAATTTTATATTCTTGGTTGTCGTTTTCATCCGTTAATCTTTTTCCGTGTTTTGGTTCCTCGAACCTGACAACAGCGGATATCGTCCTTTTTCTTTTGGCATGTTTTTCTAAAATTTAGTAAAAATTAAAAATTTTAATTACAGTTGACTTTTAAATATCTAGTGAAATAGTTTAGATGAATTTATAATATTATATCATTGTTAAAATCTTATTTAATCTTTTAATATTTTTGGTAATTAATTCAATCCAAGTATTATTTTGTTAAGTGTGATTCATAACTAATTTGATTGGCATACCCTTATGTCGAGTATAAGAGATTTAATGTTAAATTATCATTTTTTTTATATATTTTTCCCCCTCTTAATTTTTTAACTTTATTTTCTCCCGATATAAATTGATTTTTTCTTTTCACTTCCAATTTCTCTTATCTCTTTTATAGAATCTTAATACAATTTTAACTTATAGATGATTGTGCTTCTTATTATACTTAGTAAAGTTAGTTATTTTTTTCAATATATGTGCATACACAGAGAATATGTAGTTTTTGCTAGTTAAACTTTATTAGTTTTTTTATTAGCGTCAATTTTGTATTAATATCTAAGTTAACTCAAGTGCTTTTACTGAATTTAATTAAGATGTGAAGTATTTATGATATGTCCTAAATCTATTGAACGTACAGTCACAAATTTGCTTAGTTGGTATGGGTTTTAACAATTTGAATTAGACTTTTGGTGAAATTATATTGGAACAAAACCTGTGATTAAGGAAAAATCAATTAATTAGACTAATAGTCTTTGTTACTCTCACTACATCTTCTGTTACATAATTTTTCTTTGTTTTGTCTCATGTTTGTGATCACTTCATGTATACAATTACTCTATGCATGTTTTACTTATCTTATAAAATTGCAATTACTTCGATTATCGTACACAGATTATTATGTGTACGAGATGGTGGGATTAACAGTAATTTTAATATAGATAGGGGACACGAATTAAAAAATCGAGTCAATATAATTGTTTAAAGTTACTGAGACAATTCAAGGTGAAGATACGTCTTACAGGACAATCATTGTGTTTGTTTTTATTTTTATGTACGTTCTTTTAATTTTTTTTTAAATTATGTAAATATAAGATAAAAATAAAAATATTCAAAAAGTATAACAATCGTCGTTTTTGTTTTTTAGTTAAAGAATGAAAACAAACACAGTTAATGTATACAATAATAATTTAGAAAAAAAAAATCATCAGTATTGTAATTTGTATTGAAATTTTTAAATTTCTAAATACTTTATTTTTAATTTATTTGTGATTTATTTATTTTTTGTTCGTGTTAACCACTGGCTACCTAGCATGCATCGAACTAAAGCAAATATATTTACAAGCAAAATAATCCTCTTTTCAACATAAGTACTTTCATTAAAATTTAATTAGATTTTACAGCACAAATATTTTCAATTCAGGATCTACAATTGTAGGAACTATTGAAATAAAAATGATTTATACAAACCTAAAAACAAGTGACTGAAGCAACTCCATCCTATGGCCAAATATTGTAGATCAGTGGATGATTGATGTAATTATTAATTAGTTTTTACTAAATTGTGCATATTTTCTATCCTATTAAAATTTACACAATTCCATGCTGTTAAATAAAATTTTTATTTAAATTTAAAAATCACATATCATCTTATCAAAATGAATTATCTTTACATTTCTAAAAAAGTGGATATTGTTTCCCTCTCATACATATACGTACATACATATATAACTTAATAAAAGTCGTGTACTCTATTAGTATGAAAATTTATTTATAAACTATAATATTATTTTATTTTAAATAATACAAATGAAAATATTTAAGATCAAAAATATGAAAATATTTAAAATAAAATTTAGAGAAAGTTTAGAATAATATGAAAAAAGAAAATGAGAGGAAACACAAATATAAAACAAGTTAAAAAAAGTGAGAAATAAAATAATAAAAATACGAACTATAATTGTATATATCTATCTATATATATTTATATATACTCACAAAAATGTTAAAAATCTAATATTACATATATTTATAATCAAATCAATATTTACATACATAAATGCTTACATTCATATGCATTTATAATATAAAAAATTAATATATCATATTATACAATTATTATTACATATTTTATATAAACACATATTCAAACAAACAAAATTTTTTACCCCTCCAAATTTTCAATCAAACACAATTTTTGTTTTCTCACACTACCAACACAGTCTTTCATTTTAGTCAAGTCAATTACTTATACTGTTTAAGTGAGTTGGAGATCTTAGAATTATTATTTTTATTTGTCACAATAGCTCGAAACTTTAAGCAAAATTATCCAAAACACCCATAAAAGCACTTGGTAGTATTTTAATCATTATCTTGATCAACACTTGGAATACAAAACACTTTAAAGCTTCCCAATTTTTTTCTTATATATACACAAATATTTAAAATTAACTCATTGTTAGCTTATTATTTATATTCAAAATCAAGTCGCTGTATGTAACCTCTAAACACATGCTTACACGCACATATGTATACTATGAAAACAAAATTATTACATTAATATATTATTAATCATCACATTGTTCGTTTATTACATAACATATCATACAAAGAGAAACAACAACAATTAAATTAAACACGTGCACTTGTTACTTATTATCCATTTAATTTACACACAAAAAAATAAACATAATTTTTAGTTATAAGTAAAAAAAAAAAAAAAACCAAACGGTTGTAATATTTTCTCAAGGTTTGCTTTTCCATGTTTCGCTGTTGTCTGCATTTCACAGACTTCAAATTATTATAGTTCCATATAAAAATTATTATCGTTTTTCTGTACAAAATATTTTGAAAAAGTTTTGAAGTAAGTCTCAATAAAACTCTGTAGAATGGATTGCACAATGTATTTTTTAAATTTATTTTAAGTTTTATAACAATTGGGTCGGGGAGAATTTATTTGACGTTTTAAATAGATAAATTTTATAAAATCAACCCTTCTATATTATTTTTTTAGAGTACACTTTAAATAATGGCACTATAAGCGTATATATATTAAAAATATAAATTTAATATGACCATATAATATTTAATTATTAAAGCAATTAACGTTTTACACACTGTATTTTCTTTTCATAATTTTTTTAAAATTCATTTACCTTTCTCAATGTTTTGAAAATTAATTCAGTTTTTCATAATTTTATGAATTTTATGAACGATATATAATGTATGTTTAAAAATATTATTATCTTTTTTCATATAAAACACTGAGTATCTTTAAATTTAATTTATTAATTATTTGTATAAAATTATTTATTTCTACATTATTTTGTAAACATGACAAAATTATATTAAAATAATATTAGTTATTTATATGATTATTCGGCACCTTTAAAGACTACTTGTCCATACGATGTATAAGTGCAACTGTGCAAGATCCTTGAAGTAACGACTTTTAATATTTTTTGAATATCATTATTGAAAAGTTTAAATTTATTCTATTTATCGTGACTAACTACTTGTGTATTAAATGCCTTTACTTTTATTTATTATTTACATTTCTCATAATCTTTTTATACATATTTCAATTAAATTTTATTTTATTTATTTTTTCATTCTTATTCAATTTCTTTCTCTCATAATTTTCAAAATTTTCTTATAAATTTCAATTTTTTTATCTCATTTTATATAAATTTCTCATGCATTTTAAAAGACAGCAATTTATATATTATTGTCTTTAATAACATTATATAATGAAATTATACCTATAATAAATGATTTCTGCTAGATATAAATTATAATAAAAATACATATGCATGCAATTTTAAAATAACTACATAATAAATACACAGCTTTATATGTATATATAAAAAATTATATTTTAAGTTCCACGTGTACACGCATTGAGAGTGTGGAATGTTAATTATTATTGTTGTTCTTGTCATATAAACTATTTATAATACACAAAACCTTTTTTGGTCTGTTGATATATATTCAAAAGTATTCCTTTTAATAAATTCAATAATAACTCCTTTATTCTATTTTTTAGTATGAACATAATAAAAATTAAAACGCAATAAAAGATTCACTTGTCAAATTATATCCTCTCTTCAATTAAAAAATTACACTATATATATATTTATTAATTACTTTTAGTTATTTAGCAAATTTCTTAAGGCATCTTTTTTAATGAATTCAGTCATAACTTTTTTTCTATTATTTAAAGTAAAGAAAACGAGAATTTATTTACAAAATACGTTCTCTCATTTATTAAAAAATAATCTTAAATTATATTTAATAAATTAGACCCAGTGTTGTTTTTGAAGTTTCTACATATATAATTACTTTATATCAATAATCATAGAAATACAGTTTAATCAAAATTTACTTGTCATGTACTTTTATTGCACATGCTACAAGTGTGCTATAACCTAAATGTGTTGTTATTATTTTCACCTATATTATATATTAAAAATGAAAAATAGTTATACAACTTTTAATTACTTAAAACAAATTTGTCACATTTTAAATTAATTATTTTAAATATACTATTCATCAAAATAATATTTTTACATATTTATCTTATTTTACACTATTCTAAATTTCTATGTTGAATTTTCTGCTTCGAAAATTTACAGGCAAATATTGTAATAATTTTAATGTTTTTTCATTTTTATTTATTTTATTTGTTATTAATTTTAATTTAATCTATATCTCTCTCTCTTTAAATTTATATATTCTTTTTTAATATAAGATTAAGTGCATAATTTTAATTATATAATATTAAGTTTTTATAATATTTTTATTTAAATATTTTTGAATCATATCTCGTTCTTGCTTCTTGGTTCTCTTTAAATGTAATATTTATATTTTTTTTCTTATAAGTTTTACATATATTTAATTCATCCTTCTAACATTCTTTATTTTTAATTTTTTTTACCATACAATATTATAATCTATCAAAAAATTTACAGACTATCGAGCGCGTCGTATTATTGTTGCAACGCGCAAAAACACGGGTCCTCTTGTCCAAAAACTATTCCAACTTCCGTTACCCTAAATTTTGGAAAGTCCAGTAGAATTGAATCCATCTTCCCCGAATCGCCATCCACGCACACTGGAATCGACAGAGAATTTCAGCTCCAAACATGTCAGAGACGCCGGAAAAGAGGCTGAATCACAACCCGATAATTTTCCCGAGGAGTTCTCGCTCCGTGACCGAGACGATAAACGGCTCGCGCTGTTTCGTGATCCAGGGCTACTCTCTCGCTAAAGGCATGGACGTTGGCAAACACATAGCTAGCGAGGATTTCACGGTGGGTGGGTACAAGTGGGCGATTTACTTTTATCCAGACGGCAAAAACCCAGAGGATAATTCCTCATCGCGCTGGCGAGCGAGGGTACGGATGTTCGGGCGTTGTTTGAGTTGACTCTAGTTGATCAGAGCGGGAAAGGAAAGCATAAAGTGCATAGTCATTTCGATAGGTCGCTTGAGAGGGGTCCGTATACACTTAAATACCGCGGCAGCATGTGGTAAGTTCCTTTCTTAGCTGTCATGCTTGGTGGGTTTTTTGTCTTTTTCTTTGCAATATTTGCTTAAATACCGCGGCAATGTGTGTTAGGTTCTTTTTCTGTTTCCTGGATATGGTTGTGCATTGTTACCATTTTACTTTCTGGGGTGTAATTGAGGAATTTGTTTGCCATGTGTTTTATTTCGAGATTAATATTTGAGTGATATTGTTGTGGTTTTGCTGAACTCTTTGTTTTATTTTCTTAGGAAGGAAATTAGAATTTCTATTTGATGCATGTATGTGGCATGCTAATTCTGACACCATAATGTTATGTCTTTTGTTTTTGTGGGCACAGGCTACAGTTGTTTTGATGAGTAGGACTCTACATAGTATGATTTTAGGCATGAAAGAACTTTTTTAATCTATGGAAATGTAGAACATCTTGCCCTCTGTGGTTTTTCTTGATTCTTGTTGTCGAAGTGGCACTTGGCAACTATTGCTATGTGATGTATATTTTGTGTTAGTGGCACAATAGGAAGTGTAAGTTTATGTTAAGGATGCAGAGACTATCATTTGTGTTTACAGTTCATGTCTTTAAGGAAGTTTAAGCTTCTGTTAAAAATTTATATTTCTTTTGCAGCTTGAGATAACAAAAAATAATGGAAAGTTTATTTTTGTCAGTAAGCTCATTTTCCTGTAAAAGAAGGAAAAAATTGCTTGCAGTTACTTGCAATATGAATTAGGAAATTTATGCTGAAAGGTCTATGGGATGGTAAAGAAGGATGTACTGTACTTTAATTTATAGGATTTTGGAATTTATGGTCCAGGAACCCAAACCAAAATTAATGTATCCTTTCATTAGTATGCCTTCTCTGTTTTCAATTGTGTAACTCTATCAATATCCTTTAAACCGTTTATGGTGTTCTTTCATTCAAAAGATGGGGTTTATGTTTCTGTTTGTGCTTAAATTCAGGGGATACTAGTGATTTTTTAGGAGGGCCATGCTTGAAACTTCGGATTATCTTAAAGATGATTGCTTGAAGATCAACTGTACTGTTGGAGTTGTGGTTTCTGCTGTTGATTGTTCAAGGTTAAACACAATTTGGGTCCCAGATTCTGATATTGGGTCGCATATTGGTATACTTTTGGAAAATATGGGAGGTTCTGATATGACTTTTAATGTATCTAGGGAGAAATTCCATGCCCACAAGTTGGTATTAGCTGCCCTTTCCCCCAAATTTAGATCTGAACTTTGTGAAAGATTGGATAGTGATGAGCAAGAGATTGTGGTATCAGACATAGAACCTAAAGTTTTTAAGGTGAACAGATAAATTTTTTAAGGTGAATAGATTTCATAGTTCTGATATGCCTCTTGGTTCTTGCGAAGGAAATTTATTACCTGTATTAAACCGGCTTTCTCATATCTGTATCTTAGGGTTCTAGATATTGTTAGAATGATCGAAAGAATTAATGTATACTTTATCGCTAAAGAGTTTGTTTCAATTCATAATATAGGAAAAAATACTAAATTAAGTCTAAACTTAACATAACATCAGTTCTATAAAATAAAAAATAAGCAATAATTCTAGACCTAAATTGAGAACAAAATATCTAGAATGTCTTATCAAATATTCTAACACTTTTTCTCTAGTTGAACATGGTGTAGTTCTTGAAAATTCAACTTGACTGTTGAGACTTTAGTAGGACAATGGAGAAATCACACTTTCTTTTGGTGATAATACTAACGCGACGCTTGGGTGGGCATGATAAATGATTCATGAGTCATGACACATATTGTGAAGAAATCATGACAGCCATTGATTCTTAGGTTATCGATACACTAACAAGGTTCACGCGTAATCACTGTAAACAAAATGCCATCATTAATTGATGACATCTGCTACTAATTGTTTTTTTTCCTTTGCACATGAGAAATGGGTTTGACACATGGCATCTTTTGTGATGTGAAAATTCAAAATTTGATTTTTGGAAAAGACACATCTTTCGTGACATCTAAATTGGTATCACACACTTTGAAAAGACATATATCTTTTAGTACTATTGTATAGATGTAACAGTAGTAGCATGTATACATGTGGTAACAAACAACTTGACCACAAAAATTGATTATACATTAGACAACCGCAAGGGTGAAAGAGGGGCACACTTGTCAGTTACTAAAACCCAGTAGTAAAAGACAATGAGGGATTTTAGACACGATTTAATGCCAAAAAACGAGATGAGACGATGACACAAACAAACTAAACTTGAAAACACGAACAATTCAAAGGAAGGGGACTTAAATCAACTAGAATATAAACTCATCCAAAAATTTTTATTTGACGCATGGCGCAGCGGATATCCAATACATTACTTCTTTGAAGCCATCATGTGTCAAATAACACTTCTTTTTCTTTGGGTTAGTTTATTTGATTTATGTTTTCTTTTTTGGTGTGACTCCCTAGAAAGGCCCCGAAAATTTGAGGGTTTGTAGAGTTAAAATTCCCTACAAGGCTTAATGAATTGATGGGCTTGTTGAATCGGGAAATGCTCTTGGTCATATTGTATGCTTAGAAGAGGAGAAGGCTTTGAAATTTGATGTGCTCATACATGCTTGGAGGGGATATTATTATGAAAGAGTCAAGTATGAGTTGTCTCATATTAAAAAACGTAGGTGAGAAGTATATTAGGTTTGTTGGCCATTTCCAAGTATATTTTACTCACTCTTTCTTCTTCTTCTTTTTTTATGGAACAATTCATATTTGACCTTTCCTAACAATATCTCGTTCAAGTATGAGTCTTATCAAATTCTTTTGTTTGCTCCTTTCGATAAGGAGCATCTTAAGTAAATGGTTAAACTCAATCAAAGAGAATCTTGATTTTGTCAAACTCATCAATCACGTGAACTTCTTTAAGGATTTACACTGAACTTTGTCTTGTACCCAATGGGGGTACCAACCATGGAATCAAGCACCGTTTTCATACTCTTCAGAAGTTGAACCATCGACTCTAATATTATGTTGGAATGATTGAAAGAATTAATGCATATTTTATCATTAAAGAATTTATCGCAATTTATAGTATTGGACTAGTAAAAAGATACCAAAATCTAGTCTAAACTTGAGATTACAATAGTTCTATAAAATAAGAAATAAAATATTTTGAAACCTGTATTGGGTAATAAAACATGAAGAATATTGTATTAAATATTCTCCAATATTTTAACAGTATTTTTTTTACTTTTGTGAGGTTATTTTATGGTGGGTTGATGAAATGACTTATCTGTCCATATCTTTCATTTGAAAGTTTGAAAGTTATTCGATGCATGACAAGCTGTGCTGCACTTTATATACCAAGATGCCTTAGTAGAAGATGAGCAGATAGCTTCTAGTTCTTGTTCTGTTCATTCGGTGACTGACACCTTAACTGCTAAGTTGCTGGCAGCAGTTGATCATTATGATTTAGGAAGACTCCGTCGGATGTGCAAATCTCATCTCTGCAAGGATATATCAGTAAATACTGTTGTTCAAATGCTTGCTTTGGCAGATTGATGTCATGCTGCAGAATTGAAAGATGTTTGCCTTAGATTTGCTGCCGAGAACCTGGCAGGTAGACTTACGCTCATTATAAGTTGTTTGCTGCTTTTGTTTTTGGATAGAGTATTTCTTTTGGGGGAAATGCATTGGAAGTATTGGAAGAACAAAAATGTATTTGATTTGATTTCTAGGGAGACATTTTCTGCTGTAGATGCCTTTTCATTTGAGCTTTTAACTAAGAGGTGGTGTTATGTTGCATTTTAAGCTGTTACTTGTTTTCATGACGATTCAAGATATAAATATACATTTTTTGTTGACATAATAATTTGGAAATGTACAATGATATATTATACTTAAACCATATATAAGGGCGTGCGTGTGTGCATCCATCAGTTATATTCCTTTTGCAATATTGACGGACGAGTGACTATATATTCCTCTAGGGAAAAACAAATGTTGCTTTGTCATCTTTGATTAGAGAGAGATAGAGAAAGAGAGGGAGAGGGAGAGGGAGAGATTTGTTTTACTCATTCAATTCCTTTCCTCATGACAATTGCTAATTTTTCACTGTTTTGCAAACAACAGAAAAACTTGCCCTTCTTGAGCAAAAGGTATCATGGTGTTTTATTGCTGATTTTAGTTTTCTTTCACTCTTTCACATTGAAGGTTGAGATGTAGACTCTGTTTTCTGGATACTGCCTCAAACGCATTTGAACTTCTGTTTGTGATTTATATTCTTTAAACATTAAGATGATAATAGGAAATTTGTCACAATTTTGTTCCAGCTTGATTTTGTTTAATGAGTGACAAGTGGTAATTATTGTTAGTGTCAGTTAAACTACTAGTAGTAATTTATTGCTTGGTTTGAATCTCCAATTCTATGGTAGTGGGAAGTTTTTCTTGATAGCGTCTGTTAATGTGATTGAAAATGTTCTATTCATAGGACATTTGACTCTTTGTAGTAATGATATTATCTCAAGATATGTGTGTTTGAACTTCAGTTTTAGAATAAATTGTAATAAAAATTATTATAAACAAATCTTTATGCAAAAAACTTGGGTTTTTATGTTGTGTTCATTCGTGGAATCATTCCCTGGGGTTTTCACTAAATTATTGAAGCTTTAAAGCATGATTATTTGTGGGCTGCTCCAGATGTTGGAAACTATGGGAAATTGTAGGGTCGACAATCAAAATGATTTTGGCCAGAGCATTTTTATAGTGTTCAGTCTTGAAATGTTTTATCTGAGTACTTAATACATTTTTTCCTACAATCTTGTTTGTTTACTTTAGTGATATACCATTTTTGTGATTCTTGTCAGCCGTCATGCGATTGGATGGTTTCGACTATCTAAAAGAAAATTGCCCAGTTCTACAGTCCGAGCTTTTGAAGACTGTGGCTGGTTGTGATGACGATTGTAGCAGTGATGGTACCAAGTCTCGAAGTGTTTGGGCTCAGCTCTCTGATGGTGGTGATACAACCGGCAGGAGGGTTAGACAGCGAACTTGATCTTTGACATAGGAAACTTAGACATCCTGTTTTGCATGGTGCATACCCCGTATTGTGTATCTTCAAACAATTGTACTCCAAATGAATGTGTTTATAGTGTGGAGATATCTTTTGGCAAATGACTCTGATAGCAGCTGCAACAAAATTGCCACATTCTTGAGGGACACTTATGTTGTCTCCAATTCTACATGGTCAGAAACTACAGGGTGATGATCTTGGCACGTTTGATACCTCTGTGAAGTCGAAAAATTGGTGAAGTCTTTACATTATTAGACAATAAGTTTCTCATGATAGCCGAACTAACTCTCAAAGAATTGTTGAGGATTTTGCCATCATTCATCAACCTGCAAATTAGTTTCTCTCCTGATTTTTGCTAACATACTGTGTTCTAGCCGTCACCGATAATTGGTTTTGGAGCGGAGAAAGCCAAAAAGCAATCTACATTTATTCGGATTTGCCCTCTCAAGATACTTATAGATCTCATCGATTTGCCAACGAAGTGCTAGTAACTGTTGTTTGAGAATGAGGGCAACAGTGTTGTGACGCACCATTTTCAATCTAATCATAACAGCCAAATGCAATAATATGAAACCAAAGTCTGATGTTCATAAAGTGGAAAGCAACAAAAAACCTCATGAAACTCTCACGAGACACGTACAAAATGTTCAAGTATGGTTAAACAGCCAGCTACATCACAGCCAAAGATCATAGAGTTGGGTTACGAGCCGTCTAGTGCTTGAGACTTGTGCAAATCTTCTAAGAAACTACGGTTTAACAGCTTAAGCAACAAGAAAAAAGAAATGTTGTCAAGAAAAGGCATTTGAAATCTAAACTTTCTTCTACAGCACTGTAAGTGATCAGACGGTAGGCATAGCATTCCACGCACAAGAATCATGCCCGTGGCCCTGACTGGACGAAGTCACACCTGTGTCCATCTGTTTGCAATCCCTGCTCGTATCATCACCAAGAAAGGTACCAATTGCATCTTTCAGCAAGGAATGGTCATTGGTAGGGTGTTTCATAGGACCAAAACAGCTTGAGGCGAGCAAGAAATCTGGTCTGGAGAATATCATCTGGTGCGTTGTCCCAACTTTGTCATCATATTGCGTGGCACCAGCGTTGCTTGCTGCTTCTCTGACTTTTTTACATCCTTCATAACAACAAATGCATAAAATTAGGATACCCAAACCAGAGTAGGAAAAGCAAAGTAAATAATTCAGTAGGTTTACCAATGAAGGTCAAATAAGTCATGCAAATAAAATATTAAGACCTGGAAAGGTCCCAGCCGAATGAGGTTCATCAAATGAATTCCCACTCATGGGGGTACTTTCACTGAATACCGATGAAGAAGAATAGCCTAAAGGAGAGAGCTGGTCTTCGTACACTTCCCATTCTGTCTCATAGAGATCACTTGTTGCATTAGCCATCATATCAATGGGCATATCGGTAGCATGAGAAGTTGCCAGGCAATCGATGCCCTTAGAGTTTTTCATAGTTTCAGATTCAAAGAGAACCGCATCCAACAGGCCACTGTTCTGGGGTGAAAGATGGTCACAAGACTGATTTTGTTCAGTTGGAGGAGTTTGGATTAAAATGTCAACAGACTCAAAGAAAGGTAGAGGGGAAGAGGGTGAGGGTGAGCCCCAATTACCCATTTGAGTTTGGAGTGAAGGGAGCTCCAGCTTCATTGCCCAAGCAGGCTCTGAAGAGGGGTTGCCATTTAAAACGGCATGGCTGCCAGGGAGTACACTTGAGGATGTTGGATGATTAGAAGTAGAATTATGATCATATGCAGAGGAGAAGATAAGAGATTGAGCTATCTGCGGAGAACCATCACTTTGGTATTGACTCACACTGGTGAAAGCATTACTAATATCAGCATTTAAACCAGGGAAAAATGATTCTGACCCCCGGAGGCGCTTCGATGGCTGAACTGGAGGGAGAAAGGTCTCGTTAGGGTCAGAAGTGTGCAGACCTTGTGCTAGTAGGTTGCTTCCGGGAATATCAAGCAAGCCACCAGCAGGAATATCAAGAAACTCCGATGGACATAATTGCTGATTAAGTTCCAAACTCTTGAATTCCACTGCTGGAATATCTAAGTTGTTAACAGGCATAAAGTCTGGATGGGGCACATCACCAGATGGGAAAATATTTACGCTGTCACTTTGTTGGTTCTCATTCAATGCTTGCAAGCAGATATCAGGTGGATAAATTGGTAAACCAGCACGTTGTCTTCTTTTGATTCTAGTGTTCCAATAGTTCTTGATCTCATTATCTGTGCGGCCAGGTAACTGAACAGGGAAAAAATAGATGAGGAAAACAAGTAATAACATATACTTAGCACCATAGCTCTTCTTAGGATATTAAGTATCGTTATTCTCCATTTGTTTATTGCATTACCTCTGTGCAACATATATTATAACATGTTTATAGGTAAATAAATATGCCTGAAACAAGACTGAAAAACCAAATCCCAATAACGTGGAAAAAAATTCGTGGATTTCTTTTTGGCTAATCAGAACACCGAGTCATCAATAAAGAGCACAAGATAGAAATGCAATTGCTCCCAGAGGGTAGTGTTTAATGAGCTTAGAAGCTCTTCAGACTTTAGATTAGATGTTTAGAGCTTATAATATAGGTGAATTATGGAAGAGGCAGCTACATCATTTGGGTCATGTTTCTGTAAAACTGTTAACGGAACATAATTTCAGGAAAAAAAAAAAGATATTAGCAGAGAAAACATAATTTCAGAAAGAAAAAAAAAAGATATTAGCAGAGAAAACGTTCTTGCAAAAGTCATTTATGAGATAACAAAATTGAAAAACCCAATAATAATAATAATAATAATTTAAAGCTCTAGGCTTGGATAACATATTTGTAAAGACATTATCCAAACAGTTGTTCTTTGCATTAATTTTCTCACAAATAAGAAACACCAAATTAGGGGACAATTTAGGACTCTATGACAAAGCTGTACCTAAAATAATAGTCTATATCTGGTTTTCTTTGGCCCCCTCGAAAAACAAATATTTCAAACATTACACTTTTTAAATTTTTTATCCTTTTCTTCTTACTTTTATTACACAATTTTCTAGAAAATATACTTAAAAACACACATATAAGAACCAAAACAAACATAGCAATAATAATTCGTCTTTGGGTTTGATATCACAATAGAGTGGGTGGGAGTTAAGAACATGTGAAATCAACTTAGATATTCACAGCACACTAAAAGTGCATGGCACTCTGGGCACTAATTATTTTGAGGTGGCAGCCATTCAGTGTGTGAAAGCAATCATCATTTTCTTTTTTTGGTGGGGGGCGAGGGACATTTTTTCGAGTTGTAAACTTTTATTCCAACAAAGACAATGAGAATTGCCACTGTTATCCCTTCAGTCACACTCACACAAGTCTTTTTTTTTTTAATTTTTCATTCATATGATATATAAGAAATGCACCACCAGAATACAAAAAACAGATAGACAAGCAAAAATATTTCACTAAATGAGAAAGCAATTAAAATAGCGATGCACACCTCAGCAGCCATACGAGCCCATTTATTTCCCATCTTGGCATGAAGTTCAATTATACGGCGCTCCTCCTCAGGAGTGAATGCTCCTTTCTTTAGATCTGGTCTAAGGTGATTTGCCCACCTCAAACGACAACTTTTTCCGCAGCGGGCAAGCCCCGAGTGTTTCTGAACAGCATTCCAGTTTCCCTCTCCATGCTTGCTAACATATTCAACTAAAATTGCATCTTCTGCCGAAGTCCATGGACCTTTCTTGAGCAGACCATTTCCTCCCACAGTTCCTCCACTGTTAGCATCATCAATAGATGGTGAATCTACTCCACCGCTAATCATCCTTTCATCACTTCCACTTGTCATACTCATCTCCTGATTTATCAAATGACCAAGAAAAAACAATTAAAGTACACAATACATTAAGCCAAAAAAATAAATAAATAAAAATACTTAGTCATCCCAACAGAGCCACAATGCAGCACGATCCCAAATATGCATCTGCTATCATTTTCTTTGAAAATATTCACCAAAATTTGGACAAAAGAAAATTTCAAGAAAAAGAATAATTTAGCATACGCCAGTCAATTTTTGCATATAAATAGCAAGCAACCAGAATCCGCATGTATTATATACAGACAACAATTCTAATTTTCTAGTCACATTCCAGGAGATCCCGTCCGTAAACCATCTAAACTATGTCACATATATCATCTTAAAAACACAAATGAAGGAAACGGAATCAAGGTTCCATACAACTCTTGCAAGCCGTCAGTCCATCTCATTCTTACAACCCAAAATTACTAGACACCTAGAGAAAATAACCAATAGAGAGTAGAAAGTGGCTGATGTCAAAATAGGCATACATCTTCAATGTAAGAGGTCTGACTAAAAGGGAATTCAAAGTACGTCTTCAATGTTTTCTGCAATTCGGAAGGAAAAGAACTGAATGAAGGTTGTTAGTGTCCAACTACAACAAAAAAATGCTCGAACGACCAGTCATGAGTACAATAATCAGTATGCCAAATCATGAGCATTTGATCAAATAGACAAATAACCACACTTCCTTGTACTTCTAAACAAATCCATCAAAATTCGCCAAAAGGTTTGCATTACCGTTCAGAACACCAATTGTTCAACATGCATTATGACCTGATAAATATCCACGGTATTAATCCTTCATTCCGCACCCCACACAAAAATTACCAAAGACCACATTCATGCAGCCTAAAAACTATATTACAATCAATGAATCAGAACCTAGAAGCAACAATTTTCTAATATAAATGCAATAAGTTCAAACTTCAGACAAGGCCAAGATCTTAACAATCAACAAACGTAACGCTACTAATCTGTCCAATAATTATGTGGTAATGAATAAACATAAATTCCCATCAGCAATCTAGAAAGCAGCGCATTTATTCACAAAAAAAAAAAAAACAAAGAACAAAAAACAAAAGAAGGCACGCAAAATATTAAATGAAATCAAAAGAAAACATAATGTCTCGAGTAATATAGAGTCTCATGCTTATTCACTACCTTGATGAAGAAGATTTTGGATCAACTTCTGCTGAAACAAATAATCAGTCCCCCAAATGCTTAAGATATCTAACAGCCCAGATTTTCCTTTTTGGAAAAATTCTTATAATAGAAAGGAAGTGCAAAAAAGAAAAAGCAGAAATTCAGAAGGAAAATGGAGAAAAATGACTCAAACTTAAATCTGGGCCTAAAATTATATTCAAGAACACAACAAGAACAATACCAGCTAAAATTTTATTGAGGCCACATAAAATCAAAAAAAACGAGAAATGTGAAACCAAAAAAGAATAAATCTTGTTCGTTTTTCTAAGATTTAGAATATTAAACCAGAAATAGCAAGAAATCCAGGCAACCCTATTGGGTGATCAGTGAAGAAAGGATGATAATGACACCAAGATCCACTTATTCACATCAACAGAGGGAGGGAGAGAGCGAGAGAGAGAGGGGGAGAGAGATGCAGAAAGTGTTTCTGACACTACACATAAAAAAATGAAAAGCAAAAAAAGTGTAAGCTGATGGGATGTCAAATTTGAAAAAAAAAATCAAAATTAAAAAGTAAAAAGGGAAAAACAAGAACACCCAATATAGAGGATTAGATGGCAGGAAATGAGGAAAAATAGAGGAGAGATTTGAGGGTTGAGCAGCACTTCATTTCAAGATTCATTTGCAGCAGTAGTGGAGCAAAATACACACCTCAACTCCAATTTTCTCTTCCTTCATTTCTTCTGCATTTGCATGATATTTTTTTTTAATTATTATTAATTATTTGTTGATTGAGCCCCACCCACCACCTCCCACCTCTCTCCTTCTCTTTATCTCTCTCACTATGTGGGTGTGTGCCGTGTGAGATATAGAAAGAGGAACTAAAAACCAGCTAGCAAAAAGCCTAAAAATCAGGTATTTGTGCGAGGGTGGGGGAGAAAGTGACAATGGTGTGTGGGGATTTGGTGCTATGAGTTTTGTATGAATCATAAATGACTTTAAAAATAGAATACAATAAAATAAAATAAAATAAAGATTAGAAGGTTTACTAAGTAACTGCAAGACAAATCTTTAGAATTGTCATAATAATAAAAAAAGGTACAAGGTGTCATAGAACATTGTCCTTCTCTGATTTGCTATTTCATACAACGCTTTATTGTCCGCATGCTTCATTGCTCATTTGTTTAGTATTAAGCCATTTAGTTGAACTAAAGTGCCAGTCAAAATATTTTATTCGTGTTTTCGACGAATTAATTCAGCACTGAGAATGTACTTTTTTCTTGTTTTCCTTTCTGGGGGCATTATTTTTCAAGATATTATACATTTTCATTCCACCATTTATGCATGATTAATTATTTGGATGGTGGAGTGGGATTCAATGTAGTTTGATGTGGCTGATTAAAGAGGGTTATGGTTAATAATTAAGATGCTAACCAAGGCCTCACTTTAAAATTGGTAAGGTAAGTTTGGTTTTATTTTTCATTTTTTTTAAATGTGCGTAGTCGTAATTATTACACTTATTAAATTTTTACTCTTTCACTTTTTTATTCATATAAAAATTTCTAAGAAAAATACACTTGAAAGCTTGCATTAACAAATCAAAACAAACATTACCATAATTTTTAATTAGTTATATTTTTAAAGTCATTTTAATAATAGTCGTGGTTGAAGAAAAGATTGTAATCAATTATATAGAAATAGTTTAAATTAGAAATTTCAATAGAGACTTTTAGTTAAAATGTCAACTAAGTACAATTTACATAACAATATAAATTTAATAACTAATCAAATTTGATTTGACTCATCAGTTTGAACTCAAGTTCAAATTCGACCTAAATAGCAAAATTAAATTTGAATTTTTTTCAAAATTTGAATTCATTCTAGTTAGAATTGATAAACCCAATTTATTAATACCCCAACTTTTAGTAAATGGTTTCCTTAATTTGAATTAATTTATGACAGTATCGTTTTAAACTTGTGCAGCTGGACTTACATGAGTTGATTAAGCAATGGTAAAAAATGAGAATATGATCTATGTCCTAAATGTAGAAAGTTCAATGCCTTAGTTGATCACCTACAATATAAGATGCACAGTCAGAACCAATAATTTAAATTTTTTTAATAAAAAAATTTAAGTGACTTCAACTCTGATCGTCGATTACTTTGAAACAAGCAGTCAGTGGTGTACGAGCCTCCAGTCATGTTGTCATAGTTTAATGTTAACTTAAAGAGACGTCTTAAGTCATATATATATTTTTTAATATATCAAAATACAAGAAAGGAAATAAAACCAGTATTGATCTGTCAGAGCTAATAAAAATTTTTCAGAGTTTTTTTCCCTTTTTCTTTATTAAGTTTCTTCAAGCTAAGATCTCTTTGTTTCTTTCAATCTCATCGATCGATTCCAACTTCTTCTAGACAGACTTTAAAATGGGCTTTATGGGTTTCAATGTAGATCGATGCTATCATTGGAATAGACAACAAGGATAGACCACGATAGCAAATCGGTCATCAATGCTGTCTTAATCTTTGATCTATCCTGCATGGATGCGTTGAATATCAAGATCTCTCTTGGTTCATGCTCAGGGTTCCTTTTGAGGCAGTTAAACAAGGACAAATTATTGCATCTTAGTTAAGAATAGTTTCTGAATTTTGTTCGTAAACCGATGCCTCGCCGTGAAATGAGGAACAGACTTCTAACCCTATTCTTGGAACCCTGTGGCCTCTCATCCATTCCCCCAATCTAATATGGGCTTCTTGGGCCGATTTAAACCCTAATGGGTTTTATGATTACCGAGTAGAATTGGATAATTCACAGTCGAAGAGATCACCAAGAAACTGGAAACGGAGGGGACTATTACCCTTCCGGCCTTTTCAAACGCAAAGGGCAATTCTTTATCTGCAGCCATTTCTCCAGCTGAATCAACCGTTGCTGCCCATGGGTCTGGAATTTTCAGGGTAATAAATTGTCTACCCAGAAAGTTGAAGTTCAGTACAAGAAAGTTGAGGGACTGTGGTTCTACAAGAGCTTCTGATTCTGAAGGCAGTTCTCCGGCGGATGGTTCTGTAAGATGGCTTTCTCGAACTTCACATCAGTGTATGCTCTACCTCTCAATACTCATCGTATTGTGTCTGTTCTGACCAATAATTTGTTGATTTGGATAAGTGATCAAGACTTACATAAGGGCAGAGTGGAGAATGGGGCAAGGGTTATTTAATGATTGCCATCCCTAGTGCTTTCGGAATAGCTTCTTTAAGCATATGAAAAATTTGAATTTTGGGGCTTTCAAGAATGCTGATGTTGATGCTAAAAGTTTTGGTATGGTTTAGAATTTTGTCACCATTGGATGCATTCATGAGAGAGCAGATATTGTAATTTACGTTCCCACAGCAGGTACTCAAAATTCAGTGATTCAAAGTCTCCATAATTCCTTTTCTTCTCCTGCGTTCGGTCGTTGCATCCATACGATGTGAGTTGTATGCTCTCAAATCTGTTGCTTGGAAAGATCTCAGATATGTTCATAACCAGCACTGATTTGTGTTTTTCGCCTCTTCACACTCAATGCGGTTTCTGCTTTGCATGAGCAGATTCAGAAGGCAGAACAGAACTTCAGATTCCAGATTTAGACAGCGCGAACTGTACATTCATACCCGGAGTAATTTCCTCTGCATCACCCAGAAATCTCAATGTAATTAGGTATGAACTCAATACTTTTTTGTACTTCTGATTTGACACGACATTCTTTTCTCAGAGTAGTTGCATATTCTCAAGCAGAAATCTCATTACATTTTGGTATGAACTCAATATTTTTTTTTGCACTTCTGATTTGACACGACATTCTTTTCTCAAAGTAGTTGCATATTCTCACGAAATAAAACTAATGGATGCGAAAATTAAAAGCATTCATCAGATTCTCATCGTTCCCTAAAACGGTTGACATGAAGAATTATATGCCTACACCTAGCAAGAGCAAGTGATTAAAACAGGGGCTTGGGAGAAAATGAGATTTTGCAAATTACCAGTTTCTTGATGGACTTAAGGAAGGAAATATAGAACCGTTGATTCCCATTCCAAGATAATATGTTCCCATTGCGCATGCACACCCCCCCCCCCCCCACCTTAGATACATGATTTTAATTATCACTATGTTATCATTGTCCTTCTTTCCATTAACGTAGCCTTGGACTACAACTCAGCGATGGCCACCACAGACTACTGTTTTGTCGCAGATATATCGGATCAAGAGAATGTGAATCTTCTTGTCTGTAATGATATCAGAAGATGGGCCAAAACCCAAAAGCACCAACTGTGACTCCACAAGCAGCTGATCATGTGCTCTCACTCTCTCTCACACACCTTTTTTTCCCAGGACAAATTGACTCAAACAGTGGACATGGATTCTACTGAACGTCTGCTGTAACTTGGGCGATTTTGCTGCATCACAAGGATGAGTGTGTATCATAATTGATAGATTAGTCCATTTCTCTTCTTGCATCAATTTAGGAAGTTCGTTTGCATAGCTGATCAAGAGACTACCATCAACTCGTGGATTTCACAGTTTGGCAGCTTTTGGCTTCACAACAATCTGATTGATGCCATGGAACAAGCCAAGTACGTAGGAAATAAAACCACCTAATATTTAGTCCATTATATGGGGTTTTGTTTTTCATTTATAAATTTGTAAAAACCAAGTTACATCTTGGCCCGGTGTGTGTTTGGAATGTCTTTTTTGCTCTGGAATTTCTGCAAGGAATATACCAAGACTAATATTTTGGTTGGTTTCAAATGAAAGAGTAACTAAAGAATTGTGCACTTCCCTTTTTCTCCAAAATTTATGGCTCTATGTAGTTTATACAAGGGGTAGATAATAACCCTCTCTACTTCTCAATATTAATTTGTTATAATGTCACGCTTCTTTTTTTTATGTTTTTACTTATTATTTTGTTTTCTCCACTAATTTTGTATAAACCGTTTGATATAATTATAAAATATGAACACTTATTTTTGTTATTAAAATTTTTAAAACTATAATAGGTTTATGTTTTATTATCATAATTTTAAGTTTGGCAACTTGTTTTTATTATTAAAATTTATAAAATGCAATAGATTTGTGTTTTATTATTGTTAATAAAAAAATTATGCAAAAAAATTTATCTTTTACATGAAGATGATCACGTGGGGCGTGTGTTTGAAACTAGTTTAAATGAAAGTAGTTTTGATCGTGAGTTCATGTTCACTCCGGTTAATAAGATAAAGATAATTTACGATTATTTTATTATGCTTATGCTTGTTGTATGAAACTATATTAACAAACTATTATTTAACCATAATATTATTAATTGAATAATATCTATAGTATAATTATAATGAGACAATAAATATAATCAATTTAAATAATTAATTTTAATAAATATAATTATTTAAAATTAATTAATTAATATAATTTTTTATCATTAAAAATAATTCATTATATTATAATTTTATTCAAAAAAGTATTGATCTTAGTGGATGAACGTGCAATTGTAAAAAACCTGTGAGGGTATAAGTGTAATTATGAAAGTCCAACGTCCGCAAAATTGACCCATCAAACCCGACCCGCCACCCATAATTTTCGCCACGCCCCCGAGCAGTCCCAAAAATTGTACTGGTGAAAAAAGGCGGAAATAGGAAGAAAGTAGGAGTAATTTGGAGCAGAATTCCTATCTTATGTAGATTTTTCCTTCGAATTCAGTCTCCAGCGAAGCAGCAGAAGTCTTTGCATATGCAATCGTGGAGGTATTGTCTCTCTCAACCTCAGTCACACCCTAATTTTGGCTACTTCCCTTGGATATTTACGTTTGTTCCCTTTCCCCTCAAGAAATTTACCTCTTCGTTACATTTCTGCTATTGCTTTTCTGAAGTATTGGTCTTGTTCCAACCAAATTCCCCCTTTTTTTCTTTGGTTGTCACTCACTCGATTTCACTTTTTGTAGCAACGGGGTTTTATTTGTTACATACTTCTCATCGATCTGGGGTTTGGTTTGGGTAGTTAGGCTGACCCTCTGGTCTTTGAGGGTGTGATTGAGTTGGGCTTTTTGTTAGTTGTTTTGGGTTTTGCCAATTTTTTCTTTAGTGTGCTTGAATTGTTCACTTGGAGGATTGGGTGATAATCCTGAAATTCTCTGCAGAAGGTTGATTTCTGGAGTTTACTCGGGCCAAATGCCACAGAAATGCAAAAGTCGAATTGAAAGACACTTCAACAGACTGCTTGGATAATCCTCAGACGGAAAAAGAAGACTCTGATCAACCTATTTTGACTGGCAAGAAAAATTTCGAATAGATACTGAAAATCCCAAGGTGTGTTTAGATCAAATCATAAAGTTGGGATTTGTGCTGGTGAGCCTTTGCCAGATTGTAACCACTCATTTGCTGACCTTCCTCCTGCAGTGATATCGGAAATCCTTAAATTCCTTGACCCAAGAGAACTTGGAGCCGTGTCTTGTGTGAATACATCTTTGTGTAGGATTGCCTCTGAGCACCATGCGTGGAAGGAATTTTACCAAGAGAGGTGGGGTCATCCATTCACCTCTGTCAATTTAGAGCCCGGATGTCCAAATTAGAAGTCATGGAAGGAACTGCTTGTGGAGAGGGAGTTTCGGAGCAAGACATTCATGGGATGCTATAGCATTGACACTGTATGGTCACACTGAAGCTGTTAGGACTGTTTTTGTGTTAGTTTCTAAGAAGTTATTGTTCACCTCAGGGTAGTCAATTGCATTGTCACAACCTCTGGGTTACACTATTTGGACAATTGCAGCCGATTCAAGGCTTTTGTTGCTGGGGGTACAGATGGGTTCATACGTGGTTGGAAGGTTGACGATGGGAACCCTTACCTGTTTGACCTCAGAGCACCACAAAATCAGAACATAGAATTCCGAGTTTGCGAACATGAGGGTCCTATAACCTGTCTTGCGCTGGATTTTAGTAAGATGTACAGCGGTTCTTGGGACATGACCATACGCATTTGAGATCGTTCTTCTTTGAAATGTTTGAAGGTCTTGGTTCATAATGACTGGGTTGGGAGCCTTGTCCCCCATGATACTACAATTGGAAGCACTGCAGGTTCAGGCGCCTACGTTTGGGAAGCTGGTAGTGGTAGTCAGCTGGCTGTCATTAATAATGCTCACGTTGGTAATGCATATACTTTGGCACAAAATCACACAGGAAAGCTTTTGTTTACGGGAGGAGAAGATGGTTCTATACACGTGTTTCAGATGACCAGAAATAAGAGCAATATGCGGAAGATTGCAACTCGGATACCTCACAGTGGGTCTGTTTATTCTCTTGCATTTGAGTTCCCTTGGCTGGTCTCAGCGTCCAGTGATGGGAAGATTTCGCTTATTGATGTCAGAGAGTTGCTGAAGAATTAACATTCTACTGAAAATACTTCTAAGGGTTCCTGCTTTGATCGAAAGAGTCCCCCAAAGAATGCTACAGGGCTTTGGTTGCAATTTGTTCTCAGTAGCGGTTGGTTCTGACCGAATTGTTTGCGGAGGTGAAGAAGGTGTTGTTAGGATCTGGAACTTCTCGCAAGCTGTTGAGATTGAGATGCGGGTCAGGACTTTGAAGGGCATATGGCTTGAAAACAGGATGAGGCGTCGCAAGCTCCAACTAGAAATGGGTGCTAAAGGTAGCCCCGACCAACAGTGTTCAGTTACGACCTGGAAGAATCAGATTAACAGCGCTAAGAGTGGCTGGCATAGCAAGCGTAGAGTAAGTGGGAAGTTAAAAGCCTAGACATAGACATGAATTACTTTTATTTTAGTACTAAATGTAGTCTTCGCCACGTATGAAGTATCGTCTGATCAGCCTTTGCAGTTCGTAACTTTCTGCTGCTTACTATTTGAATGTTTAGAATGATTGATTTGGCTGACTACACTGTCTGCATTACTTTTCAATAACTTTCCTTTTGCTCTTTCCATTATATCTGAGCTTTCAATGCCCGACAAGCATCTATTTATTTGAACTGCAGTAACCTTCTTGATATTGAAACCCTCCACAAAATCAATTTTACTTGAAGGATACTTCTTGTTGAAGCCCTACAAAATCTGGATCTAGTTGATAAAAATGCGTTGGATGCTATGTGTCATATTATAATATCATAATCGCATGTTAACAAATGATGGGTTATTCCCAAAAATGGTACGACACCTGTGCATTTGGAGCAGGCGCCAACGAGGTTTGATTATATGAAGACCCACGATCTTTTCTGCAAATGGGCTTAAATACGCCGCTTGGAAAACCTTTCTCAAACTTATTTTACCAATGTAAAATAATTGCGAAAGCATTTCTCAGAACAGCCAATTTCAAATGCCAGACAACAGGGATTCGAGTGCAACCTTACTAACGTCTGCAATGAAACTCGTAAATCAAACTGCAAATATTTATTCTGAAAGAGGCAGGAGGTGGAACTCCTAGCTGCATCGTGTAAATGAGAAATCAAAAAACAAATTCTAAGGGATACATATTAGGACAAATAAAACAAAGATGTGAAGAACAAAATCTGCTAATCCAGTAAGGTTGGATGATGACAAGCTGGTCATCGGACTTCTGCTATCCTCATGTCCAGATGGCTTTGCTGCTAAAAGTCCACACGCACAAGATACACGGAGTTAACACTATTCCAAATTATAACACGAGTCTTTTCGTAAATTATCCTTTGTAGTCTAGTTATTGGCTTGGATTTCCAGTTCCATCTATGGTCTCTGTCACTCATGTATTCACCAATACACAGTTCTTTTTTTTTTTTTTCTTCTGAATTTACCCTCACTTCCTACGTCTCTGTCCAATACACCAATATACAGTTGTCTGCATAAAGGTGTCAATACTTTTAGCAACTATGCATTGATGGGGCCAGGAAAACTCAGACAAAAAGTAAAACAGAGAATTTCATGCCCAAAACTTGTGTCTTGTGTGTGTGGAAAATATATGTGAAAAAAACTTATGTTGTTTCACTCAATTTCCACGTGTGTTTATGAAATTTCTATTCTATTTTTGGTCTCTAAATCCCTCCTTTCTGCCAATATGTATGTATTACTATAAACATTTTTTCATATAATGTGAAAACTTAACTTTATAAACATATGACCATAATGTGAGTGCTGAGAAGCCGAGACCATAAATCGGATAGAGGGTACGAAGCCAATTTTGTGAAGTCCGTTGGCAAAGTGCAAACTAAATTTATCTTGCAGTGCATTTGAATCTACACACACACACACACACATATATATATATATATATTTGGAGAAAAATAAGATATTTACCTGGTGAAAGGGTTGGTGATAAACTTGGCACAGGAACACCAATAGCTGCACGTATAAAAACAAAATGGTTAATTCCTAAAAGCAGGAAAAATTGATTAATTAAAATAAGACTTAATCTTACCACGTAATATTTATTTAACAAAACTAGCTGTCACGGCAAGAACGCTCTTAAGAGCTCCTACACGGCGTTAAAATCTGAGCATTTGTTGCTTCAAAATTTAAATCCAAATTATTTAGCACATATTATTACATTATGTTATTTGCTACAACAAATGATTATGCAACAATTTGTGTTACAGAGGATAAACGTCGCAAATGTACACCGTTAATGGACCTCCTCAGCTATTCTTTTAATCTTACACTTACCGATAATTGTGGGTGGCGCGTACAACTTTTGTAGCCTTTTTGTATGGAAAAAAAAATTAAATATAACAATATGTCAATCACAAAAAAAAAAAAAAAAGAAAAAGAAAAAGAAAAACCTCCCCTCTAATTATCCAAAAAATAAAATTCACAATAGATTAATGTTATATAATCTTATTTATAATAATTAATATCCCGATATTTCAATATAATAGACCATTCTACTAAAATCAAAGTTCACTGATTTAACTAGAAAAGTGGACATGCATACCTGCACACGACCTCACGGGAGAGGCAGAAATATTGCAAAGAGTGGGCACTTTAAGGGCCCCATTTGTATCAATATCAGACAAACCAAACTGGCTAGAATCGGCAAGCAATTGACACGAGCAATATGGATCTGTGTTGATCATTTCTGACATCTCAGGGCAGCATGCTGGATCTGGCTTTCTCAGCTTACTCCCATCCTCCACAAAGCTTAGGCAGTCAGCCATGCTGGCCAAAGATGTTAAGCAATCTCGTCCCGGAGTAGGCGCCGGAGCTGGTGATTCTGCTCCGGCGATAGGCAGAAGTGCCGCCGAGGCGATGGTGGCCACAGTGGTTAGTAGGTAGGCGATGGTCGCCGCGGTGATGGTTTTGGCCTTGGTCATGGTAGTGGTTGTGGTTGTGATTGTTATTGTTTGATGCCGGTATTCCGGATTATAAGATATCAAGAGTTGGTTTATATGGTGATTTCTTGAATTAGTGTGGTGTTTGAGAAGTGTTGGTGTGATTAATTAGAACTTGGAAACTTGGTGTAGATTGAAATTAACAGCTATAGCAATGAGCAAGAAGTGAGGCTAAGTCATGCACTTATGCTTGGGCAAATTGTAGTAGTTCTTGGATAGGGCTGGCTACACTGCTGCCATACCAAACCCTGGTTAATTACTTAGATCAGGGTACACGTGGAGGCTCTAACACAAGCGACAATAAAATCAAAAAAAATAATGACAAATGGTTGAGAAGAATCTAAATCTACGGCGAATAGAGGACTTAAAAATTCCTCACACGAGTGTTCATTATTTTATCTTATGTTCCGAAAATTAAACAAATGTCTAGGATCCACATATATGGTATGAAATAGTACTCGGGGTGTTCATTTGTTTTCTTTAAGTGTAGAATAGAGGAAAGAGATTGTAATTGAATTTATATTAAAAAGATAATTTTTTCATGTTTTCATTTTAATCACGTGTTAGAGTAAATATTACCAACTTAATTTCAAGCGTAACTCATCCAAATCAAAAGGTTATAGATGAAATTTACAATTAGTCACTGAACACCTGAAAACATTGATACATACACAATCAACATTTTCGAACCGCAATACATAATACAATATTCTTATTTATAGTAGTGAGTGGATAATTCTATGTTATATATGCTAGCAAGAGTGGTACACTCGATCTATTTATAAATTTATTTATAAATTATTAAATTATGAAGTTTGAGTAATTAAAACAAAGATGAAAAAAAACACTATAAATAATAGCTGATTATGCCACCCACAATTAGCTATAAATGATATACAATTAATGCTTAAATAGTAGTATTAATTCATTTATATAATTATACATGTGCCTTGAGTGTGTCTCTAATTACTATTTATACTATTAAAAAATTTGAAGCTAGTTTAATTGTTAAATATATATTTATATTATCACCCTTAATCAAATAATATGAACTGACGTTGTATATTTATCTATCTACATCTATACTGTAGATTGAGGACATGGGGAACTTGTGGTTAACAAAAATTACAAGAGTGTATTGACAAAAATATCCCTATTCCTTTACTCTAATCTTTAAATCTATATCTATTCTATAATATTAATGATAATACATGGAAAATAATTAATATGTGTTCTCAAGATAAAATTACCACACTATCCTTAATTATCACTTTTAAAATTTTTTGTTTCTAATTTATCTTTACTATATATTAAAGATATGAGGTTTTTATCAGTTGTGAATTGTTGGTATACAATTATTGTAATTAATTAATATAATATAAGTATGAGAGTCAATTTTCGTAGGAGGTCAATTTATATCTATTGATACACCTAATTAAGTGCTAATTATAACAATTATAAGGGAATTCAAAGACAAATTGAGAGGTTCTTTCACGCACAATCTAACAATTAGTGTTCTTCAAGTACCAATTAAGTCTAGATCATTGCATCATTGCTTGTTGTACCTAATTCAATTCCCAGCAGTTCTCAATTTAGTTACACCACCACAATTGTTAATACCAAGCAAATCAATAAGTTCTCCCAAACGATATTGACACATCAAATTGGAATTCAATTCAATATCCTGGTTTAATCTATTCTAATCAATTTTATTAATTTAATTAACCATTGATTTATATAAATTTTTAAATTTCACTCTCGTTGATCTTTAGAATTTTATATTTTGATTAACTTCAAGATTATAAGATTTCACTTTTATTAATCTCAAAATCTCAATTGACTAAGAATTGACTAGATTCTTATAAATTAGTAATTAATGCACACTTAATGTATATGCGAATAAAAATTACAATGTATGTGTGATACACACACACACACACAAAGACACGACTGCACACATGATTTGCAATTTTTATTTAAAATTATAGTCTTTTCATGCATGCAATAAATACAAATAATTATTTAAAGATAAAACGAAACAAAGCCACCATAAACACAATCCAGAATACTTTTTTTATGGAAGGTTTTTTTCATGACAAATTTCATTTGTTTAAATGTTAGAAAGTGATATTTTTACTTGAATAGCCCTCTTGTTTATTTTTATATTAAAAAATCAGGTCAATTTTATAATTTGTTTTTAAATTTCTCTAAGGATTCCCTCCATTCTATATAGTATAGAGACAACAAAGAAAACAATCACAAATGTTATGCAATGACAATTAATCAACAAATTGAAATAGGTTAAATCAAATACATTAATGCAAGCACAAACAACAAATTCAATCCAAACACTAACATAGTTAAACCCAACTCCAAAAAATATTTAAATATTCCAAGATTCAACCAAATACAATGAAATATGAAAATGAATGCTTATTATTCTAGTTAAGACTTTGACGTTAATGGTGAATTTTTAAGTCTCCATCCCTCGATTGGATTCTCCCATGTTTTCCAGTCCTTTTTTTCTTGTTTTTTTTTTTTTTTTTTATCTCTCTCTTTTTAGTCATTTTTCCTTGTCTTCCTGTCTATCTTTCATCCTCCTTTTCTTTATTCTTTTATCTACTAGTCTTGCTTTTTCTAAATTCTAGCTGTTCACACGTCTAATGCAGTCATCATGCGATTGCATGACAACCATAGAAAGACAGCATCACAAACATTGTGACAACATATATTTTCACCACTTTGTTGTTCTTGAAGATGCAACCGCGAAGTAATAGCAAGAGGACAACATCTTGGACAATATTAAATGATAACTCCCTATCACTTTGTTGCAGGTAATTGCAACTCAACCGCATCACTCTCCGTGGGAAAATTCATATTTTTAGTGAATAAATAGTTTACATTCATACAAATCATATATAAAGAATAAAATCCAACTTAATCGTGCATAAATTACCCTTAACTAGCAAAAACCAAATATAAATTAGGCATATTTAACTCTAAATTATAGAATTATCATGTTCTTTTTTGTTATCAAAATTGTATTTACGAAAATACCCCTATTTTTTATCTAATCTATTCTTTTTTGTGATATAAATGCTAATACATGGATAATAATTATTTATTGTTCTCAATATAAAATTATCAAAACTTAGTTATCAACTTTTTATTTTTGGTTTATTTTTCACTATTTTTTGTTATATTTTATTTTCCATATTTTTCCTTATCATCCATTTTGCTTATTTTGTCTTCTTCTTTTTTTAAAAAAAGTTTTTGTATATTTTTAATTTTTGATATTTTTATTTCTGTTACTATAAACAATGTGCTTACATTATTTATCATCAAGCATATATTTTTAAGTTGGATTCAAATTTGTAATAAATTAATATAATTAAATATCAATATAAAATATTTTTATCCATATAATTCTATTTGTAAAATAATTTTTATTTACGAATACAATGAGTGTACCAAGACACTAGTAAAAATGGATGGGTTACTAACCAATTGTTAATTTTGTAGCATATCATTTCCTTCTTTGTATTATTTTTCTTATTTTTTTGGTTTATTTGTTTAAATTTGTTTGCTCTTTAAAACGACATCCAAAAAATTTAAGTTGATTTATAATTTCAATAAAAATCCACATACATGACAACAAGAATTAAAAATAAAGACTAAAATTTTGAAATTTTACTTAATGATTTTTGCAATATAAACATCTATATGTCAACAAGAGTTAAAAATAAATAAATCAAAACATTGCATATGCAAAGTTATGAAAATTATAATTATATTTTAGAAGCATAAGGATTGGCTTAAATATAAGAATAAGTGCATTTTTCATTACCTAATATAGTTCGCCAATATATTTTCAATTTATATCTAAAAATACAAGTTATAACTAAAAAAAAAGAATTATTCATATTTAGAGTCACAACTAATAAAGAAAACAAAGACAAAAAGTGCATGTAAATAGACTAAGTTTCTTTAAAAAATAGATTTGTTAATATAAAAAAATTAAATATTATTAAAATAAAACATCACTATATGGAGTTAAGTTTACCGAAAGTGTTCAACCAATCACTCGGCTCCACGTCTCCACGGTCTGGCTAGTTTGAAGCGGTTCGGTCCAGTCGAGTCAACCGGGTTCATGAGCTGAGGCTACTCAGGTGTAATCTTGTTCTGGTTGGTTTGTAAAAGCAGCACCTCTGTTTCTCCCATTCGTCAGCCCATTCAGGATTTTCCGGAGACCATCTCCAGGAGCCCTAACCCCACCGTCGGAGTTCACCGTAATCATCAGGTACTCCAACAATCGCTTAGATTTCTCATTTTTTCTCTCTACGCACGCGTGCGGATTTTTTACCTGTTTATCGCGCGAATTTTATTAATCTCAAACCTGTGGCGCATTTATTGATTGGAAGAATAAGTTGTCGAAGTAGCGATTTGGTGGGTAATAATTTTGATGTGCGGAATTAACCATGTGGGGAGTGGCGGAATACGTGCAAAGGGTATGGCCTTTCTCCGCGTTTTTACTCAACGACGACTTGAAGGCATCGGATAGGATTGTTCGAAAAATACCGATTCCAGAAAGTACGAA
Source organism: Avicennia marina (assembly GCA_019155195.1). Taxonomy (NCBI): domain Eukaryota; kingdom Viridiplantae; phylum Streptophyta; class Magnoliopsida; order Lamiales; family Acanthaceae; genus Avicennia; species Avicennia marina. The sequence continues at coordinate 14,251,851 of CM032753.1, forward strand.
GGATTTTGTTTATGCGATTCACGAGCCCGAATCTCAGGCCGTGATTTACGTACTGTCGGTCCAGAATTTGTCCAAAAGGTCAGCTGCGGATGCTGAGTGTTTAATTAGAGAGATTAAACCCGATGCAGTTGTTGTGCAAGTGGGGCATTTGTGTAATTCAGAGGTTAGTGGCTTGCAGGAAGGGGGATCTGGATTTGCGGATGGTGAGAGTGAGAGTGGCGAGAGCGGTGGAGGCATTGGTGAGGATACCGTGCCAACCTCCGTTTTTGAGGTGTTGAAGAAATGTTTTATGCATAAGATAGGCAGGGAGAAGTATGAAGACGTAGCGGGGACTTTGGTGTTGAGGGAAATTTTTGGGGTGAGTTTTGATGGGCATTTCATTGCATCCAAGAAGGCTGCTGAGCAAGTTGGTTCTTCATTTTTGATGCTTGAGTCCCCTTTAGTGAAATGCAGCAGGAGCGAGGATAGTAAATGCTCTCGGGAGAGAGAGGCAGAGGCTGCCAATTTGGGAACTGGTTTCCAAAGCGCATTTAGTTTGCAACCGAGTAATTTGGTTTCTGGAAGAATGGGAAGTTCAGTCGTCTCTCTGAACTCAAGGGCTTTCCGTGTCACAGATGATGTTCAATTCCATATGTTGAAGTCATTGTCTTCACATTTGGTTCATTTGAATCCAATTTCAAACTTTTCAGGTCAAGACGCTCGGCCACTAGTTGATTATGAGGTCCCACGGTTTGCAAAATGCGTCTATCCGTTGCTAGTTGATTTGCATGATATATTTTTTGACCTCCCCTCAATAGGAACTGCTTTGGCTTGTGCACAGAAGATGCTATCTGTTGTTAACAAGGGAGAAATTGTAGACACTCGACTACTTTCAGAAGTTTATGCGTTTCAGATTGCTGTTGAGGGTCTCAGAATTGCTTTGAATAATGCTGGTCGGTTAATAAGGAATGCAGGTTCAGTTAACTGCAAATTTTCTGATCTTCCCGTGGAGGACAAGTCACATGCTATTCTTGCACAGGCTCTTCGAAGCCAGACTAGTAAGTATAAATCGATAGTTGCTGTAGTTGATGCTGCTGGATTAGCAGGCCTAAGGAAACACTGGAAGACTACGGTTCCTCCTGAGGTTAAAGATGTGGTTGAACAACTTGTCACCAATTATAGGGATGATGGTGAAGTTGCAAGCCATTCTAACAGAAAGCGGATTTTAGCAAATAAGCCTATGGTAGCAGTTGGAGCTGGTGCAACCGCAATATTTGGAGTTTCTTCCCTCTCCAAAGTTATTCCAGCATCAACTTTTATCAAAATTGCAACCTTTCATGTCCCAGCTTCTCTAAACCTTATATTCACTCAGACCCAAAAGGCCGTTCTTTTTGCACTTGGCAAGACTCTGGGTCCTACCAAATTGGTAGCTTCTGGAATGGCAAGTTCTACAATGAAAGGCTCTTCTGCTGTTAAGGCTGTTGCCTCTGCTGAGAAAATTCGTGCAGTGGCTCACAGTGTTATAGCCTCGGCAGAGAAAACAAGCCTTTCTGCCATGAGAACGTCATTCTATGAGATAATGAGAAAACGCCGAGTTAGACCAGTTGGGGTTTTACCATGGGCTACCTTTGGGTGTAGTGTGGCGACCTGTGCAGGTTTGCTGGTGCATGGCGATGGAATTGAATGTGCTGCTGAATCATTACCTGTAGCTCCTTCAATTGCCAGTTTGGGTCGTGGAATCCAAAGTTTACACGAGGCGTCTCAGGTTTTAAGGCAAGCTGAGAGTTCCAGAATACAGAAATCGACAGAGTCACTCTTGTACAAATTTAAGAACTTGAAATTCAACAAAATAAATGATTTATAGTCAGCAATGGAGCACAATAATTGCTTTGAAGTCCATGCTCTATGTGGAGTTCATAGTTATTCTGCAAATAGTCCCTAGCAGAGGAGATTACTTTGTGAGTTTTGGTTGATTATGCCGTCTGATAGTCAATAAGAATTTTCTTCTTCTTCTATTGCTATATTTGTTTTTCCCTAGCTTATGTGAACAAGTAATACCAATTGAAGGATTCTGGGGAATGGAATAGGAAGGCCATTAATCAGAATGTGAGGTCTAAAATATATGGAAGGGATGGGTTGTCATATTTTTAGAACAGGTGCTATGTAACGAGGTGCTTAATTTTAAAACATGTCATATTTTTTATAAATAAGTACCTGCATTTTGCTATGTATTGTTATGAAATTAAGTACAGAACACATCCACTCCTTGCACACATGTAAAAGTCAGTACTTGTGTATTGAGTACGAATTTTTTGAGATTCAAAATTATCTCCTCAAAATTGACGAGGTACCCTTCATGTATGTAAAAATATTGTGTCCCCCAATAAAATTTCCTGCAGTCTTTGCTGATATAACCATCACATCTTAACTTCTAATATTTTTTCGTAGATTTTAACTTGTATTTATTCAAACTTGAATTGGGATACAATGCCATAGAACTTTGATGAAATTCGCCAGAGATGCAAGAACAGAAGAACATCGACGTACTTGGAAATTTAATTTTAAAACTTTGCTGAATCTCAGAAGGGGAGAGGGCAAGAATATGTTAGCGACGACTTTATATTTTCATCACTTTTCATTTAATTAAAATTTATAAAATCTAAATATTTTCCCAACAAAATTTTTTGTATAAATTTCAAATTCAAATTATTGTTTTATACACACACACATGCTATATAAACAAATGTTAAAAATTTAGGTGGTGTTTGGATTTGGATTTGGAATTGGAATCATTCGCTCAAGGTTGTAATGAAATCATTCAATAAAATACATTTGTTTGGTTATTGTGTATCATTTTTATAATTAATGTTTGGTTTGTTGGTTTTTTCAAAATAAAATATTAAAACTTGTATAAAGTTAAAAAAAAATAAAAAATTGACAAAAAACCTTCAATGTGTAAATTGTTTATAAATTTATATTTTTATTAATTATAATATATTATAAAATTGTAATATTTTAAACAATAAAAAATAAATTTATTCAAAATTAAATAATTTAGAAAATAAAAATAAATACAAAAATGAGTTGAAAGAAAAATAAATGTACATTTATTAAAAAGGATAAAAACTATTAAAGAATTGTCTAAAACCCTCCAGCATAATATAATATGGTATATAGTTTGTATGGAAAGAATGGTAAAAGGAAAAAATTAAAAAAAAAAAAAGAACATAATACATTTTCTTAAAAAAAAAAAGAAAAAGCAAAAACTTTTAAAATGAGACTAATTTAGTAATTTTACATTTAGATAAGTAAAAAATAGACATCATCTTTAATTATACATGAGTATGCATGTATATTGCATATTTATTAAATTAATAGAATATATAGTGGTGTCTGATAAGAGGGTTTGTTATTGGAAATGAGAATAATTCCATAATTATTGTTTGAATTACTATTATAGAAATTGATATTTGCAATTCATCAAATCTCAAGTAACGTGTAAGGTATTAGACAAAACCCAGCTTTAATTTTGAATTTCCCACAACTTATCTAAAACATTTATGTCCAACTAAATTAAAAATATGTGATACATGCTGCATATATTCAATTAAAGATGATGCCTAGTTTCTACTTATCCACATGTAAATTCATTAAATTAGTCTCATTTGCTGAAAAACTTTTTTGTTTTGTTTGCTTTCTTTTTAATATATTATATCCTTCTATATTTATTTTTTCCTTTATTATCCTTTTTATCCAAATTATCTATATTATTATGTCATGCTTGAGCCTTGTAGGCTTTTGGACCAGCCATTTTTTTTAAATTTTTTTCAATGTTCATTTATTTTTCTTTCCACTCATTTTTTATATATTTTTATTTTTTAAATTTATTTAATTTTGAATAATTTTATTTTTATTATTTAAAATATTACAATTTTATAATACATTATAATTAGAAAAATATAAAATTTATTAATTATTTACACATGAAAAATTTATTTTCAATTATGTATTTTTTAACATCATACAAGTTAAAATTAAAATTAAAAATTTATCAATTATAATAATAATAATACATGTTCAATTATTAAACTAAATAAATGTATTAAATTAAATAATTTAATTCCCAACCCAATGTGTGATTCCAATTGTGAATTTGATTCCAAAGTGAGAACTAAACCCCATTTAAATGCTTTAAAAATAAAATTTTAAACCAAACTTGAATTTTATTTAAAACCCTTGATCTTAAAATTTGGTAAAAACTAAATATCAATCCTCCGTGTTATAATCCAAATAACAATTACAAAATTCATTCATATTCCAATAAAAAAATCCTTTTATCAACTCCACTTTAATTATTATACTTATTTATAATCAAATTAATACTAACATAAAAAACTTATATATATATATATACACACACACACAAAGATTCAAATAAATCAATATTTCCACACTATCAAAAAGACAATTTTTTTGGACGCAAATTATGGCACAAAAAATTGGCCCACAAACTTGAAAATATTGTTAAAAAAGAAAAGAAAAACAAATATTATTTTGTTCGATGATATATATATGCAAATAAAGATTCTCAGAGAACCAAAAAAGAAGAGAGATATTTACACCAAAAATATCTTCATTCCTAGCAAAATTATCACGCCCCCATTCCATTCTTTAGCCAAATAATATAAACAATAAACCTGCAGATGAGGTATAGAATGCCACCATGGTCCAGCCAAGAAACCCATTTTTTTTTCTGTTTTCCATTTCATTTCTTCCTTTTCTCTGGCAGACGTCTATAAACAACAGTAAACTTCCAACAGAGATTACACAAGATCAGGCCTCTGACAGTTCAACAGACTTTTTCAAGCCATTGTAAGGGGGGGAAAAAAAGAATGACAACCCAAAAACATGTCTAAAATTTGATTACATTGAACTTAACGTAATAATATGCAACTAATCCTCACCCTGTATGAGTAATTTCCACATTAGCCAAGGAGGAGTAGGAGGAAACAATTTTCTAGAAAAATTCAACAACGCCACAAACTTCCCCAACGGTTCTAAATGGATCTGGTTGCATTATTTTTAAGATAAATGGAGGAACTGAGCAGCTCACACGGGAAACACTGGGCCCTACAGGCCATATAACAGCGGGATCTGCATTGCATCTAGCCTTTCAAGATGAGAGCATGCAATTGAATGACACATGCCCTCCAGCGAACCCTACAAACTCCTGTAATCTATAACCGTGACTTCGTCATCTGGAGCATCCAAGTCATTATAGCTGCAAAATTGTTAAATCCAAGTAAAATCAATGTCGCATGCAAGACTCGACTACAGTGGTACTAACAAGATTTCCATTTCTAGCAGATTGATGTCAATGCAAAATGTGTAGGCTATGTTTGTTTTCAAATTTTAGCGAGTAAAAGTAAAGAAAAGAAAAAAAATTTAAAAAGTGTAATGATTAAATGTGTATTTTAAAGATGCAAAATTGCAAAACAAACATAGCCGTAGTTATTTGAAAACTTGTCACTCCATGGTTGTCATTGGTTGATTTATGTTCACTCAAGTCCCATTGTTTTTAACTAATCACAGCAACTCATACAGCTCAATACTGTCTTGTTGTAATTACAAAGATAGGCTGATATATGGCAAACTAATCTCTTATAATTTAGTTTTAATATTTATAGAAGAAAATAAGTTCTTTTTTTGGCAGATAATGACGTTCTTTAATCTGGACAAACTTTGTAATAATTTCTAAGTAAACGTGTAACGTTTACACGTTTCTCGCCTCACTCATCATTCAGTGGCATATTGCCTTTACACTTAAATTGATGCAAGGGGAGAAAGAAGCTTCATATTATTATGAGAAATCCTGATCCTAAAGAACTGCTGCAGCATTTTTTTATAGCAAGTTTGTCATTCAAATTAAGTATGCAATCTATGACCTTTTTCCTATCTTTTCAGCCCAGGGGGACAAGTTTGAATCAATCTGGAGAAGAAAGAAAAGAATATTCCCCTCATAAATTGATGCTAGAAGTCCCTTCTGCAATGGTAGAACTCATATGAAAGGCGCTAAAATCTAACTTTCAGCACATCATCAAGCATTCACGGTAAGACTAATTGACAGCAACCAATATTTCAGCTAACAGAATGTTTAGGTTACATTAAACTAAAAGAATAAACTGCTAACCTTCGCAAGCGGCGAGGATCTTGTCGAAGTGTAGGGGGTAAGGCAATTATTGGGGAAGGTTCACCTAATTGGGGACCCGACCTTCCACTTCTGCCTCCTTCAAATGGTGAAGGACCTCCCTGCTCTCGCAACATTCGCATAGCAACTTCAGGAGGTGCAGGAACGAAAGGCCCTAGAGGACTGCAATCAATAACCATACATTCAATCAATCATTATAATGTAATATATACACGCAGAAGTATTCTGAATAATAACCATTTGCACTACTGAAATAGAACAGATGAAAAGGAGGTTAGAGAAAACCCAAACTCACCCAGCTCCAGGAACAGGCATCAGCACGGGAGGAGGTATATCTGAAGGGAAAGTAGCAACAGGTAAGCCTTGGCCACCAAAGGAATCAAACATAGGTTCATCATGATTGCTTCCAGAAGCACCATCATTATTGCCAAAATCCCCAGATAGGGGATTCTCAGATCCATCAAGCCTTTCATTCCCATTGGCACGGTTATCGCGTTCTCTACGGCTTCCTCTTTCATCTCTTATTCTATTATCCAGGCCAGGCCTACGCCTTAGTGGCTTCTCCTTCTGCAAATGGAAGACATGCCAATATCTCACAAATGAGTTATTGCCCAAGTGAAAATTTAAGACTAGTGTTAAAAAAAAATCATACCGGAAATGATGACTGCATTACAGGCATCCCTCCAGGAGCATGTTCATCGCTGCAAGTATTTGTCGTTTAGACCATGCAAGCAATGTAAATATCGTAGACATGCTCAAAGGGTTGAACGGAAGCACTTACTTCATGTAGTTCTGGAAATACAACTCCTCCCGCACTTTTGACGTAAGCTCCATCACAAGTTCTGGGTGTTTCAACTTTAAATGTTTGTGAACAAACTCTGCAGCGTGAAAGAGCTTTGTACATCCTTTAGCTCCACATCCATATTTCCACCCATATTTTTCATCCCTTATTTTGCGGACATATGGATCCAGTGCTTCACCAGCAGCAGCATCTATTTTCTCCTTCGCAGTCATTACTTCCAGAGGATCTGAACCTTTCAGCCTCTCTTGCCAATGGGAATCTAATTTCTTCTCCCACTCATTCCCATTACCAACAGCATCAGAATTCTTGTCATCCACTCTAACATGCCGCAAACCTTTGACTTCATTTGATTCAACCAATCCATAATAATCAACTCCATGAATGCGCCAGAGATAAGTGAGAAGGGTGTCCAGAAGCTCAATCCCCTCGAGACCTTTGATTGTATTTAAGCCACGTATAATAATGACTGGACCACTTGAACTTCCATGAGACTTATCTCTGCTCATTCTATCATTATCAGCTCGACATAAAACATTATCCTCTATTCCCTTTTCTTTGTCAAGCTTTAGTACAAGAGCCTGTGCTTGTTCAATGTCGATCTGAATTCGTCTAGGCTCAGAGCAAACCGGGTGAGCCTTTGGAGCAGATGAAATGTCAGACTCTTTGGCACCACCATGACCAGCCCGCCTTCTCTTGCCACTTGTATCTGCTTCATCATCAGAATTAGGCTCAATGGACTGTTCTGTTTTGTTCGATGAGGAGCTAAAGCCAGGACCCCTGTTTACATACAGAACTTGGCAAGATTAATACAACAGCACAAAAATAGTTTAGAATGCAGAAGTATAATTGATTCAACTGTGGGGAACCAGCCCTTACAAATCCAAAGTCCCACTCTGCAACTCAAGCTGAAAATCCTTTGCCAATTTCCTTGCAAGTTCATTCCTCCTACAAAGGCCATTAGCAAGGTCTTTTCAACAGAACCAAAAGGAAGACAGGAACACCAAGTACATTGAAGGAGCATCTAGTAGGCAAGTCAGATTGATTGTGGAAGTACTAGACAGCCCTGACTTCTATCTTGCAAAATTCATATGCTTACCGATCTATGACAGCAAGTAAGTTTGTTGGATGATATTTGTCTTTTAACCTGAACAGATGCAAGCTCACATAAGTTGCAAAAGGATTACTAAACTGGACAAACTATAATCCAAAAAATGGGGGTAAAAGTACCATTCTTCATCCTTATGTGCATCAAAATAAGTTTTTTTCAGGGTCGTTATATACTCTGTCTTGTACTCCTGATACCTGATCATGCTCAACCACTGAGTATAATTAGTGGCACAAAAGAAATGGAAAAAAGGAGAAAAGGAAAGACAATTATTACTTAAAAAGGGCAAACCAAATAAGGTTATATAAATAAAGCAAAAGATCTCCCATCTAACCTGCGCTCTGCTTCAGATGGTAGGATATCATCTTCAAGCTCCTGAATGAATTGCTTATAAGACAGCATTCCTTCCCTAAACACACCAACAAAAGGCATCAGCAAATCAGGCCTAGATTATGACATTGCTATAATATAAATGAAACCAACAGGAAAAAAACTTACACAGTTAACAATTGGTTAAGTTAAAATCCAAATATTGACATGAGAGAAAAATAAAAAGATGCAGGCAGCTTGTGTCAAAGGAACAAGAAATACTATTAACCATTAAAACATACAGCAATAAGACTTTTCAACACAAGATACAATATGAAGATAAGAATTCTTCCCAGTGCACAACTCAACTCCCTTAGAAATTTGTCATGAATAAGTCTAACAGTCTAATCATGTAAAGTAGTATGTAATAAGATCAAGAATGATAAGTAGAGCAAGCAACTAACATTCTCAAGGAGGGCTACTCAATGGAAAACACCTAATTACAAACATCAGGATTTTTAGGGAGGCAAGCAGACTGAAGAAAAAAGCTATGAGAAGTGAAGCTGCCAGGAAGAAACAAGTAAAATGCAGTCCACTGCAAAAAATGTGATTCGCATACATAGTCAAAATTCCACACATTTCATGACACATACCTTTGGATTCCTCCCGCACTGAAAGCATCAGGAAAACCAACATGACCAGAATCCCAATCTACATAATGGAAGGTCAAAGAACATATCATTCAGAAAGTTTTTAAAATATATATATATATATATATGCACACACAAATCAAAGCTAGGAACATTTTGTACTGATGGGAATGCCAATCTAGGCAATCGCAGAGTGATATAAGATAAGAAAAAAAAGTGCTGCACTGAGACAAGTTCAGATGCAATCATAAATATTTGTAAGCCATTAACCATGCTACAAATCATACAAAAAATTCATTAAATGATCATAGACAAAAAAAGAAAAGAAAAGAAGCCCATTACCAAAATGGAAAGCACAAACCAGGTATTAAATCCATGCTGTGCAATCAAGAATGACAAGCTACAATAAAATTCTACATCAAGATTATAATTGAAGAAAAATTATTGTCAATTTTTCAAGTTGTAGCCCCCAATGGAGTTTTACTTTCTATTTCAACCTTTCAGATTAGTTGAAGTACTTCAGAGCAGTAGCCCAGGACAACAGGACCCACTTCCAACAAAGCTTTCTAACTTTTAAATTCCACACATGATTAGCTCATATATATTTTACACCAGAACTCTTACAGGAATAAGCAGAAGAGTAGGAAAAGATAAAGATTTCTCTTGCTGCACTATAGTCAGACAGTTTCAGCATAAAATTTGCAACAATTTCTTTAAGCATACAATTCTGGCCGTTGTAAGTTCAAAAAATAAATGGAGAAAAATTTAGTTTATTGCAGGAATGTAGTAGAAAATTAATTTTAAATGAAATTTGTGAAGGCATTATTAGTCGTTGCAGATCCGTGGTTTCAACCTCTATCAATGGCACCACCATATGACATTACAAACTAATATTAGCAAATTCACATTCCAGAGAGCAATACACCCTCAGATAAAAAAACATTAACCATTCCTCAATCCCAATTCATTGCTCTCAAGCTCACAAAAGTAATTTTGAAAAATATTTCTTTAGTTTCAACTCCTTTCTCCTTCAACTAGATTCTCCTTTGTGCCTTATCATCCCCTCATCTCACTCATGATCAAATTGAATTTTCAATAAAAAAGCATTTGAAAGAATCCATAACCTGGTTCAACATACTAGTGCAAAAGACAAACCAGTTAATTTGATCCTGTTGCTTATGCTAGTGTATTTCCTGAGCTTGAAATAAGGATCTAGAAGAGATAAATTTTAATCATCCAAGTTCTAGATAATATTCGTAATTGTACCAACTATAGGGTATGGACTCTAGTAATTACACATATTTAAAATCATAGTGATTTCGGCAAGAGAGAAATGGCGGAGCAGTCATATCAAAAATTGGTCTGCCAGATAATATCACTAAGGGAATTTGTTGTAGTTGCTATCAATATCGATTAAATGTTTAAACATTATGCCAAAACTCAGACACATAAGGAAAAATAAAACTAAAATGAAGAAGAGTACTTTGTCCGATTAAAATGCCAACAGAAACATGTTAAAAGTAATAAACAAAATACATACAGACAATATAAAAAACACATAAGCAAATGTCAAAGGACTGCAAGACTACCATACGGACCTTGATAGCCGCCAGATGAACGGCCCATAAATCGACCATGAGGCCTTTCATCAGGATAACCAAGTCTACCCGCTATCTCTCGCTCATATCCACCAGGATAAGCATATCCAAACCTGAGTGCAAAGCAAATGTTTGTAAAACCTTCTTGGACATCAATATATATGCTCTGAACTGCAGTTTCAAGGAACTAACACCAGGCATGAAAGAATTAAGTGAAAACAGGTCTCCTTTCCTACCAATGGATAATAGAGATATTGGCAAACAGAAATGCCAATTGGCAATCCGTTGCTCATGTTTTAAAGTGTAAACTAGATACACATACATGCACACGCACACACAAGCATAAGTTTGTATGTATATTATAGAAGATCAAGCTCTAAAGATATAATGTTAACCACAAAGTAGGGTTCAAGTCTCAAATTATGATTGGCATAAGAAATATGAATGTTTAATCCTACTTCAACATGGATACTGATGGAACCGGACTACAGGCATTGCAATTTAGTGAAAACATCAGCAGTAAACATCCATGTGGCTTTTAACCATCCATTTCAAAGCTAAATAGCAATCCGTCGAAAATTCTGTATGTATTACATAAGCACGGAACTATCCATCCATAAAGGACCTTTCTTCTCCAAATTCTGTGCGCTAAGGTGCATACAACCAACAAAACCATGTCAAGAACATACAAAATTATGCATATCCATCACACCGTATATATAGCCAAAGTATAGAAATGCATAAATCCGACGAACACAACGATCCATAATAAATATGAAACATAGACGGTAAATTCACCAGAAAGGAAGTATCTACTCCATATAATTGGAAAACCGCATATATATCCTGTAATAACTTATTAACTAATAAGTTACCAATTTAAGTACGAATTAACAGTGGTGAGCTACTGTGCGCACAAACGGAGCCCTCGTTGGGGAATGAACCGAGCACAAAGCTCACCTTCGGTCTCCTGGCCCATATCCTCCTCTGGGACTCCCTCTCCTACCATCATAAATATCGTTCCTCCTTCTCTTATAGGGAGGGAATGGCGGTGATCTCCTCGAAGGGGGAGAATGCGGGCCTCCCCCACGGCGGTCTCGATAAGGCGGTGGAGGAGGGCTCGGACTCGGCCGACCTCGCTTATGATAATCCCTGTCACGTGGAGGCGGCGGCGGAGGCGATCGATTTCGGTCGTAGAATTCCCGGCGCGGTGGCCGGTCTAATTCCCGGTCATCACGCCTTTCACGGGAGTCGCGTTCACGGTCTCGTACGCCTCGGCGCTGCGGCGGAGGTGGAGCAGGCGGCGGTGACGTGGCATCGGGTCCAGCGTCGGAAGGGACAGTGTCGGAGGGCTTGTCGTCGTTGTTGGTGTCGGTATTGTTTCTGTCCCCGCGATTGTCGACGCTTTCTTCGGTGGCGTTTAAATCTTCGGCCATCAACGACCGTGAGGCGAAACCCTAACCTGCTCCTGTAACGTGAGATAGAGAGAGCGTTGCGATTTCGAGACTGGAGGGTTTTCGATTTGAGGCCAGAAGGAAAGCGGAAATGGAGTTTAAGAGTAAAATTACATAACAGGCCTCCAAATTTACGTCGTCCTCCAAGCTCGAGCGAAAGTGTTTGGCCGTTTGCAAACTTTGTTTTAGTCATTAAATTGCGTGTTTATTGTAAAGATTTTTTTTAAAAAAAAGTGAAATTTTAAAAAGTACAAAATTATAACATGAACTTTAAAAGTGGAAAAAAAATAAAAATAAACTTGACTAATTCATTCTGTCCTCGATTCTAGTTTTGCGTTTCTCAAACACGTTGAGTATCCAGAAAGAAATAATTTCAAATACGAAGAGAACAATACGAAAATTGTAAAGAAATACAAAAATTGTAGCTACTGCCTTTGACAACAATGGCCTTTGGAAAACTATTACAATCTGCATTCGCCGCAAGAACTCATTACTTGAAGGTCTCCCATTAGGTCTACCCCTCATCCGCTTTTATATGGCAAGTTCAAAGTCATTGCTTGTCAAAAAAGTGAGGGATGGAAGAGCACTCCAAAACTGCCTATGGTTTTATAGTTTTCTGCTAAAAATATGCATGATCAAATTTGGCTTTAGAGCTCTTTTACTGTTGAAGAAGTTCCTGCTCAAACAAATAGGAGAGAGAGTCAATCCAACATGGTTAAGTATTTAAGGAAGCTCCTTCTTCTATGAAGTGGCAGGACATAGTTTCAGGGCATGGGAAGTGAAGATCCGAGACAAAAATGTCTAAGAAAGAGGTGATTGGAGAGGAAAGGGAAAGAAGCTAAAAAGGAGAGAGACGTGTTGTACTAATTGACACAAAATGGAGAGTTTCTTATTAGGATAACACATGGAAGGGGAGAGAGAGGGATTTGAGATTTTTTTTTTCTCCTAAAAATCTATTGAGGTATGGTTTTATTTTATATTAACAGTGTAGAGGAGTTATCCCAAAAAATAACACATTGTTCAAGCACAATCTTAATAATCCATCACATTTTTCATTTCAAAATATAAGTACTTTGACCTTTTATCAACATGTCATCAATAAAAGGACCAAAATGGCATATATTTTGTATTTTTTTGACATGGGATACAGAATTTCTCTCGCTCACTTAATCAAGTATGTTTTACACATAATATCAAGTAGCCACTCTACACTCACACAAATAGAAATTGGACAAGGATGGTGACTTTGTGGAGAAATAAATATACTGTAATGTGAAATTTTTTTTAAAAATTAGTATTTCCATGGATTTTTCATTCCAATACTACATTGTATTATTCTCACTCTTCCATCAGCGCTGTCATCTCGCCATTCTCTCATCCAATAATAATAATAATAATCACATGTTTTTTTGTGTGTAAATTTATTTATAAATTATAAAAGTATTTAAAATTTAAAATTATAAAATAATATTTAAATTAAGAAAATAAAGTTCAAAAGAATTTGAAAATATAACAAATTTGTGAGAGAATTTAGATAAAAATAATAAGTTTAAAGGAAAGTAAGAAACAGAATAACAGAAAAATAAAAATAATTTAAAATGGTAATTTATATAACAAAGATCTTTATTAAATTTATAATATAATGTAAATGACGATGATGACAACGAATTAAAAAAAATCATGAAAATATATACGCATGTACTGTTATTATATTCTCACGCCAAACCATGTCAATATTAAAAACGCACATAATAATCTTTCACGTCACACAATCATCAGAATTTTCATATCCCAACATCATTGTTATATTTTTCTCTCAATACTCTTGTAATCCCAATCAAGCATCTACTATTTCCCTTCAAAACTTTTTTTAAAATATTTTTTAAATTAAATTTATAAAATAGAATTGTCATCCGATCACAATTTACAGCGCGTAGATGAGAATGTGTGGAATTGCTAATTTATTCACGAAGGGCTGGTTTGGTGTGGAGTCTTGCATGGTTACTATTTATAAGAACTCCAACGGCGGCCATGTTTGGATGAAATTTAGCAAAATTTCACACCCATCAAAATATTTACTTCTAGATATCATATGCATAGAATAACTATTTTTTTTTATTTTTCTCTATTACATTTACACTATTTCTAAATTAAAAAAAAAAAGTAAAGGTTAATTTAGTCATAAATTATTAAATTCAGTATGTGTTGGTTGAAATTTTTTTATATCGAATTATCCTATTATGAAAATTGATAGGATAAAAAATTTTGGATTGAAAGGCTATGTGTTGTTTACATTTAGACGTGTTTTTTTTTTTTTTTTCTTTGAGACTTATGTATAAGAGAGAAATAAAGAGAATTTTCAAAATGTACACAAATAAAAGGGACAAAAAATTTAAAAAGTAAAACATTTGATCAATATTTATTTTGAGGAGTTTTTAGTAATTTCGCCCGTTAACAACCACACCGAACATTTTTCCTACTGAAAACTGGCAAGGCCAACCATAGGCTCTGCATCCACTTCCTAGTTCTTGCACTACTGCACCTGTCCAAAAATTTCTACCTGAATCTGATCTCACCGGAGAATTCATAATACATGTGAAGAACATCGCAAAATTGCTCGAATTTTGTTAATTTTCTCTTCAAAGGAGAACGAAAATTGACAAAGAAATCGACAAAAAGGGGGAAAATAGCGGAAATAATGGAGGGTGGAAAATTCAGCATTACTGCTGAGGACCTATCAACGATCGGAGGCATAGCCACCGTTTCCTTGCTTCACTCTTTCATTCCAACGCATTGGCTGCCATTCTCCATTGTGGGCCGCGCTCAGAAGTGGACGCTCTCGCGTACTCTCCTCGTTAGTAAGTGATACTTGTATCTATTGGTCGTGTTAGTGAGTAATTGTGCATCTTTTTTACGATTCTGAGTTGTTCCTTTGAGAAAAGAATTGATCTTGTTGGTGGGGTGGGAAAGGGTTTTTCTGGGCTCTGATCATTCTCTGAGATCCAGGAGCGCATTGGCAGCATTGCTTGGTTTTGGGAAGGAAAATGAAATCAGAAGACTTTAGTTTGATTTAGGACTAATTGATTGGTGGGTTGATTTTGCATATATGCAGAGAAGACAGGTTTTGTTTTCCATTGGTGAAAACAGTTACGCGAGAAAAGATCCGACTGTCCTGACGTAAGGATGTTAAGTTTACTTCATATTTGATTCAGATAGTTGCGGCTCACGGCTCACTCCAGTTAACTTTACACTGGGCTTGTGCTAAATTTGTACTGAATTTTGTTGGTTGGTTAAGATATGGGGTACCGTCAAAATCAAGGATTTGGTCAGAAAAACTGAACTTCGGGTCCGGTGAGGTACACCGCGAAAATTACAGCTCTTGTTTTGGAGATCGAGGGGAGCAATATGAAAAGATGCTGTTGACTTTTGAATCTGCAAATAGGATTATTTATATTTCTAAAGCTATATGCCTAGAACAAGAGCATCATTTGTGCTCCTTCTGCAACAATTTGACGATTGCTACCAAGGTGCAATTTTTCACCATTAGCTTATTGTATTTAGCATGTTGTGTGCCTCTAGACCATCTCTGAACTGGTGGACTAGGATTGGCGGCACCAGGAGATATACCCTTTTGAAACTCGTTTGAACTAATCGCCTCAGTTGTTTGATTCCACCAGTATCCTTGCTGCAAACTGCTAGTTTAGTCATATTCTGAAGCATCGACATTGTAATAGGAGCTGGGGACATTTCTGAGAAAGCGTCTCTTGGAAAATGAGTGGATGAATGCTGCAACATTGTAGTACTCGGCACACTATCTTCATTCGAGGAGTGATAAATATGGTTCCTGCTGACATTGAATATTTAAATTTGGTACTGAGTTGACGTTGAACTAGGTCTACTGTTCCCAACAGTTTACAATATTTTCTTGGAAATGCCTTCACAAAACCGATCTTTTGTTGAATTTGGATGCATTAGTATGATATCAAAATACAAAATGTTTCTTGTGCGTATAATAGTAATTAATGCAAATTGATTGTCCGATGCAGCTGCATTTGGAGCGGTATTGCATGTCTTGTCTACTTCATTGCTCGGCATAACAGCAATCACCATAACAAATACCATAGCAGGAGAGGAAACCGTTCATAAACTCGCATCTCTGTTGCTCATTATTCTTGGTGGTAGTTATATCATATTGTTTCTGTATGGAAAAGGTGGTCACAGCCACGCTCACAACAAACCTCTGGAAAAAATGGCCGTTGCTGGTCTTGTTCTTGTCCCTGCACTTTCTCCTTGTGCAACCACTCTCCCAGTATTCCTTGCCGTTGGAAATTCTTCCTCCATGATGGTGCTTGCTATCATAGTTCTGTTGTTCAGGTGATCAATTTTGTCTTTGTTTGCTGGCTTTTGCCTCGTCTTTGGTATTGAACTTCATTATGGCCATTTGATTTACATCTTGAAGCTGGTTAACGTTAGATATATAGATATATTTTGTGATCTTCCATTTTATTTCAAATCTTATGGTTCTTAAAAGAGACGAAGTCCCTGCACACATGTTATAGATTAAACGATGGTTTATGAATTCCTGATACTTGCATTTGACATGGTTACAAGTAAATTTTAAACCAAAGAAAAGTTTTAGACAAATGATGTATAACGATTTCACATTGCAGCACAATCACTGTAATGACATCGTTGGTGGCCCTTTCATACTATGGAGCAAGTCAGCTGAAGTTCCGCTGGGTGGAACACTACGACAAGCTTCTTGTAGGTTCAGTCCTGTGTTTAGTTGGAGTTTTGACCCTTGTTTTTCATGATCACGATGGCCATTCGAGTTCATCCGGAGAGCTTTTGCATAGGAAAATCATTGCTCTGTAAAAATTACTTCACACGTGCCTCAGGTCCTTGTGTATGAAGACTGCAACCGATGGTGCATGGTACTGAGAACTGTAAAAGCATCAGTTGTTACATCCTCGAGTTTGTGATGCCTATCCTTTCTTGAGAAGGTCTTGCTTGCTGTCTTAATATTTGTTCTGTTCTGGTCTGAAAGCCCACACAAGCCTTCGAGTTTGTTGTAATGAGAGGTGATTGCCATTCTTGTGGCTTATTTGTTGTGAAGTAAATTAAAATGTTGTGTTTGGTATTGCCACATGATGGGTTGATAGTTACGCGTCAAACACGGAGGAAAAGATTTTCCCTATAATTCAAAATTGGAGTTTGGAGTTTGGAGTTTGGACAAAATAAATTGAAGATTCTTAGCACACAGGACAGGGCTAACGCATGCTGCTGCTTCTCGGAGACAAGACAACTTTGACAGGTACAATCAACTTGTTCTCTGGCGATAATAGAAAAACTACGAACATAAAATCCATTTTGGGTGTTCAAAATGAAGAATCTTTTTAAACTTTTTCCTTTTCACTTTTTTATTTTGTGTTTGTAACATTTTGAGGAAAACATTTCAGTATTATTTTTTAAACCCAACCAGTGGATTTTATTTTTTCTTCTTCAGTTTAGCTCTTGAAGTCAAATTAAACGACATCACATTGTGTTCAAAATTACGTGTCACACAGAGAAAAATAAAAAAGAAAAATGAAATTGAGAAATATTTAATTAGCAAAAGTATCTTGCTTTATTTGTTTTATTAGGCAACATATCTTTTTATGAAGATTCTGTGCCTATATTTGATCCAACGCAGATTGTAATAAGTACAATATTTTAAGAATTTCTTCTCCAATCTCACCATTCTCAAATTAAACTTCTTCGTTTTCATGATAAAAAATAATTTGCCCTTTAAACTTCCTCTTTTTTTAAAAAAATTTAATAAGAGTTCAAATCATAGAGTTTTATAACAATTTTTAATTATTGTCGGTCGTATATATTGTGGTAAGGTATTCTTAATGTATTTAATTAATTTTTATTATTTTAATTATTGAATGAAGACTTGATTAATAATATTTAAAAATAATATATGAACACACATATTTAGGCTGAATATTTATTTATTTATTTATTGAAAGACAAGTTTTATCGCTACAATCCAGAAGATGCCGATTGAATCCTCGATGTGACTTTTTATAACTAGGTGCTTTTAGCCTTTGGGGCGTGGTCAATTTTGTCATTATAACTTCACAAGTCATTCTTAAAGAATTCCATGACTCATCACAGACTAGAAATAGAAATGTTGGTGTATATTTTATGTTTGTGATTAAATTTATATAATATGAAAGTAGTATAGTCTATTATATTCTTTTTACCTATGGCACATAAATTAATTGTTACAATTATTTTGCATATTTAATGAGAGAGAGAGAGAGTAATGCGGAAGATATGAGATTAGAGAAAATATGAGATAAAAAAACAACTTTGTTATCATAAAAAAATATTTTTTATCTAATACTTAATGTGGATGAACATGATATAGAGTATTTCATTGTTCTTCCCGATGATTCTGAATGAAATTATCTGTCTTTTATTTTTTATTTTTATATATATCCTTCTATACTCGTTAATGTGAAGTTGTCATATAAATTATTTTTGTGACGTGAAAATTACAAAAATATACAGACACGTGTGTTGATGGAAAAAGGAGGATAGAAAGGACACGAAAAATGAGACGGAAGATTTATGTTCTTCTCAGCACTTGCCCTTCTTAATAAATAATATAGATTAACATGGAAATATTTTTTAGTGCTCTGCTTAAAAATAATTGCTTCAAAATGAAGAATCATTTTAAAGCTTTTTTTTTTTTTTAATTTTGGCATTTTAGGTGAGTAATATTTTGGGGAAAACCCTTTTAGTATTATTGTTTAAACCTAGCCAGTGAATTTTATTTTATTTTTCTTAACTTACCTCTTCAAGTCATATTAAACGACATCACATTGTATTCAAAATTAAATGTCACACAGAAAAAAAAAAAGAAAAGAAAAAGGAAATTGAGAAATTGTTAATTAGCTAAAGCATTTTGCCCTTATTTTTTTAATTAGATAACTTATCAATCAATGAAGATTCCATGCCTATAATTCATTAAACACAAAATATAATAAGTATAAAATCTTAAGAATAACTTCTCCAATCTCACCATTCTCTAATTAAACTTCCCTCCTTTTATGATAAGAAAATAATTTGTCCTCTAAACTCCCTTTTTTTTTATTTCTATTTAATAAGAGTTCAAATCATATATATGCACGTGTTAATTTGTTTTAGCAACTTTTCTAATATTGTATCTCATGTATATTGTGTTAAGGTATTCTAAATATATTTCATCAAATTCTAATATTTTAATAATTGTTTTTTAATTTTTTAAAAAATGATAAGTATGGCTATGTTTATTTTTATTTTTAGGTGTGTGTTTTTAATTATATTTTTTAAAAAAAATTATGTAAAAGTAAGAGAGATAGAGAAAAAATTTTAAAAGTATAATAATTATAATATGTGTATTTTAAATAAAAAATGAAAACAAACATAACCAATATATTTCGGTTGAATATATTTATTTATTATTTGAATGACAAATTCATCGCTACAATCCCAAAGGAAAGATGTCCTTCAATTGAATGCTCCATGAACCTTTTTGTTCACTAGGGGCTCTTAGCTTTAGGTGTGGTCCACTTTTCATTATAACTTTTCAGGTAATTCCAAAAGATTTCATTACTCCTCATCAAACTTTTGTGTTTTTTTTTTATTTAATTTATATAAAAACTAGAAACGTTGTTATATATTTTATGTTTTTTTAATTTATATAATATAAAATTAGTAGCATCTATCATATTTAGTGTTTCTGACATATAAATTTGTTGTTATAATTGTTTTGCATATGCAATAAATATAAAAAGTACTTACAAATAAAAGCAAATAATATAATACAAGAGGACGGAGAGAGAAAAAAACATGGAAGAGATGAGATCGAAGAACAGATCAGACAAAAATTACTTTGTTATCATAAAATGAATTATAGTTTATAGAGTACTTAAAGTCAATGAAAAATCAATGAAAATGAGATGCATGATTTCATTCACTTTGTTTTATCTATATTTTTCAATTCTTTTCAAGTCTCATCAATTTGTCATGTATATTGTTTTTTTTTTTTTTTTTCCGATTCTTTTCAATTCTCACCATGATGTGTTCTCCATAATAAAGGGCATCGATAAATATGGAAAAATCACAGGCTCTTCATCATTTGGCATAATAAATATGGAGAAAGAGTGTGAGGCGCATTGTCTGGCTGTCGTGGAATCCTAAGTCGGATCACACAGAGGAACTCGAACTCAGAAAAAACTGACATCCACCACCGAGTAAAAGTAACCATCCTCAATGCAAAGACTCGCAACATTTTTACATATGAAAAGTGACGAACTTCACAAATTCCATTTTACGTTCTGCTAAGTAAGAGAGGTCCCCCCACTCCACGTAGCTGTCTTGCCCCCTCTTCTGCCAAAATGGGATTGTCATTACACTGCATGCATATGCTAATGCACCCCATCTCTCTGATTTGCCTCTTTCTTACCTGACAGAATTACTCCCACACACGCACTCCCATATTCTCCTAAAATGGTTTCACTCTCTCTCTCTTCCTTTCTCTGTTTGTATGTCAATAATTTCTCCATCATACTCTGCTGGGAAATCCTGGGACTGCATTTTCAGACAAACCTTTTCTTGTAAAGAATCAGAACGGTGAACTTTAGTGGCTAAGAATTCCTTTCAAACTTTGATTTTGGGCAGTTCTTTGATTTTATTGAGGTGGGTTTAGTTGAATTTTGCTGTTCTTTCGTGCTTTGGCATTGTGGCTTGAATCTTGATTGGCATGCTTGGATTAAAGCCCTGATCTTTAATTTGTCTGGTTTTGTTAAAGTAGTGAGTTTGGGATTGAAGGATTCTGGGAATGTGAGTCTAGTGTCATTAGTGCTGGATTGTCTATGATCTTGAAGTGAATTTTCAGATTTTGTTAGTTCTTTTCAATTTGATTTCTGAGATGTTCATTCTTTCTCCTTTTTTGTTTTTCCTGTCCTGTTTCTGGTTTTATACATAGACTCTTTTTTTTTTTTTTTTCCAATTTTTGCTTTTCTTTGATGGGTCTTCTTCCTTCCTTTCTTTCTTTTGATTTTGGTCAATTTCAGAGGATTTCAGAGGAAGTACCAATTTTTGAATATTCCTCTGTTCAGAACTTCACATTAAGTTACAGTTAGATTCCCTTCTTTGACTTGAGAAGCTTTTACATTTAAGTTAAAGCTGTTGAATAAGCTCTTCATCATTCACCGGGCATAAATGTGAAAAGCTGCATGTGCTACAAATAATCAAATTCTGATACTTAAGTAATTGCTTTCGGATGATGAGCCAGATCTAAAACTGAACTTTTGATTCTGTTAACTGATAATGATGTTAGTATCTGTGCATGTATCAGATATTCAAAAATGCTACCTTTTTCAACAAATCATGTCGCTTCAATTATGTAATTTAGGACACCTTACAGTTAACAGAACCCTGTACGCTGATGTGCTGATGGGAGCCTCAGGCTCTAGATTCGAAGAAGACAAGGGCCTGCAGCTGTGCCGTGCCCGGAAGAAATTCATCAAACAAGCACTTAATGGCAGGTGTTCTCTTGCAGCAGCTCATATTGCTTATACAGAGGAACTGAGAATTATAGGAGCTGCTTTGAGTAGATTTGTGGAACCTGATGCTCAAGTTGAAGCCTTAGTTAGTCCTCCAAGAAGTGTCGCTCCTGAGCCACGTGCTCTGGCTGAAAAGCCTGCCAACCGGCTCCCTTTCTCGTCTCAATCCCCGTCAGGACGCATGGATGCAGCTCAAAATATGTTGCCGCCTTCTTCTCCTCAAGTCTCAAGCCAGTACCAGTCCCATGCTATGAAATTTAGAGGTGCATTTTCTAGGAAAGTTGAGGAAAAGCCTTCTGTGCCTGTCATGGCATCGGTTACTTCAACACTGCCCTTTGACACAAAAGCGCCTGAAGGATCATCATTTGAGACTCATTCCATTCCCGTAGAAACCCCACCTTGGGATTATTTTGGTCTTTTCAATCCGATGGACGATCATTTTTCTTCCCAAGAAAGGGTGGGATTTGATCAGGGTTCAGAGAGCTCTGAAAAGATGCGACGTTTTGGGGAGGAGGAGGAAATGCCTGAATTGGAAGATGTGGAAGAGAAGTCATCCTCACGTGGAACAGAAGAATCTCAGGTGTCCGAAGATGAATTTGATGAACCCTCCACAGCTTCACTTGTTCGAAGTTTTAGAAATGTAAACAACACAACCACTGAATATAGAGCATCAGAAGCAAAGATTTTGAGTTCAGAAAATGTTAACGAAGCTGAAGCAGAGGACGATGTCGCCAAAGGCCATTCACCCATCAAGGCTTCGGAAAATGTAGTATCAGAGACCAAGTCCGTGAATGGACAGAAAAACACCCTTCCTGATTTATCACCACATAAAGCCGCATCGCCAAGATCTGTGCATTTAAATGAAGTGCATGTAACAGCAATGACAGAAAGTGAAGTTGAAGACAAGGTCCCAGTTATGGACTTCTTTTCCAGTGTCAATGACATTGAACAACTTTTTGTTAAAGCATCAGAATCTGGAAAGGAAGTTCCCCGGATGCTTGAAGCAAATAAGTTCCATTTCCGTCCAGTCTTCCCAGGGAAAGAACGTAAATCTCTGTCTCGCTCTTCCTAATTGAATCAAACTTGTATCTATGCCATAAGTTAGAAGTGTCGAAATGAAACTTCAAGATAAATTGAGATGCTGCTTCTTAGGTGAACGTTTCCATCGAATGCCTCTAACATGGTCAAAGCTATAGAAATTTATGACATTCTAATCTAATACTTTTTAGTTATGTCGTTGTCTTTCTATCTGAACCGGTAAAATGTAATTAAAGGGTTCTTCATTTGGCAGCTGGATTGAGAACCCCATCGTTCCTGAAGTCTTGTTTCTCTTGTGGGAAGGATCCAAGTGAGGCTCAACAAGGTAGGTGTACTCTTCTCAATATGCATGTGGGCAGTTTGTCGAGCAATCCTTTGTGTTGACAGTCTGTTAAAGCAGAAACCTGAGCCCCTCTTTGTGTAGTTAATAGCTTGAGCTTTACTGGAAAACTTACTAAGACGCAGGATCTGCTTTTTGGTTCAAATTTTAAAGCTTTCTCAGCTCAAGCCTCTGACTACTTCTATTATTTCACTCATGGAATCTCACTCATTTGATTTTTGAAATGCCATATCTAGAGCCTCCTCAAAATTCTGTCAAGCACTTAACTTTGCACTGGACAAGGTCATTTCGTTCTGCTTCATCACAGAATCCTCTTCTCATGAACCCTGCTGACGATATTGCTGAGCCAAATAACAATGTCTTTGACAACGTCTGCATGGTCTCCGGAAGCCACGCCTCAACCTTAGACAGGCTATATGCATGGGAGAAGAAACTCTACGATGAAGTTAAGGTATGCTCAATGTCTGCACTCTGTACCTGCTTAAAGAACCTCAGTCATCTACTTTGATAAGACTTGATAAAGGATTCGATTCTCTTGGACATCCCACCTGTTGCAGGCTGGTCAGGTACTTAAAAGTCATTTTGATCAGAAGTGCAAGCTTCTCCAACAGAGAGAATCACGAGGGGAGAAAGCTGATAAGACGCGTGCTGCGGTTAAAGATCTACATTCAAGAATTAGTGTTGGTATTCATAGAATCAACTCCATCTCAAAGAAAATCGAAGAAATTAGAGACACAGAGCTTCAGCCACAGCTGGAGGAGTTAATTGAAGGGTACATGCACTCGTCTTTTCTCTCCATTGGCTATTTTGACACGTTGGACATCAAAATTGAAGGGTGCGTGCGTGTCCTGGGTCACTTTTCTATCACCTAAAATGATACTCTCGTCTCCACTTGTATCCAAAAACACAGACTACGGAGGACGTGGGAAACCATGGTAGAATGCCACAAGCTTCAATTTCACATCGTATCAACATCTCGCATCCCCGGAAGCACAAGGATCAAAATACAGTCAGATTCACGAAGACAGACCGCCCTCCATCTTGGAAATGAGCTGAACTCTTTATCATCCAGCTTCACAAAATGGATCAGCATGCAGAAGATATATGTGGAAGCCATCAACAAGTGGCTCTTCAAGTGCGTCTTGCTTCCTCAGAATACTTCCAAGAGGAAAAAAAAGATGAAACCTCCACCCATAAGAAACTGGGGTCCTCCCATATACATGATATGCGATGCCTGGGTGGAGAAGATGAATGAATTGCCGTCCAAAGGAGTTGTTGATTCCATCAAGGCGTTGGCAGCACAAGTTGCTGATTTTCTACCCCATCAAGAGAAAAACCGGGACACAGCTGGAGCCGATGTCGGCCCTAGTATCAATATGCTGAGAGACGAAGCTCCTGATGTCGACCGGATACCTCCTCTAGACAGTTTTCGGACAAGCTTGGCTGGTTTTCTTGGCCAACTGAACAACTTCGCTGAATCTTCTGTGAAGATGTTTGCAGAACTCCAGAAGGGCATCCGAGAAGCAAAGTGTAACTACGAACAGTTCAAGTCGCAGCAAGGGTCACAGGTTCTGACCTAAAGTTTACTTAGTGAGGGTTTGGAAAGGCAGCAAATAATACAGTGGATACAGAATCAAACAACATGGTTAAAGATTGAGAAACCACTAGGGGCATTTGTAATTGGGAATGAAATAAAATGATAAACTCCTTACCATAGATTATTCATTGAAATAAATGAGCTTCAGTTGATTGTATACATATATAGCTAAATAGAGAGTTGCTTCAAGAGTGAGGTCTGGCAACTTTTGATGAATAGAGCTCTCTGTAAAACTAGACAGCATGTGTATTTCAATTTCAAATGTTCCTTCCTAATTAATGGCAGTAGTAACATATTGCGTATTTTTCAACCAGATGGCTTCTTTATAGAATCAGAAGAAATGCATATTATTTCTTAAGAGGACAGAAAATCCATTTGTTAACAATCCTTAAATGATCACCGCTAACGGCGCTTTCCCTTGATTCTGCACATTCTATGATGCCGTCTGAAGGGCTCCGGCCGATACGACGTCGGGCCCGGTTAATGATGCCCGTAGCACCTTCCCGTCCTCCTTCTGTTGGTAGCTAACACCGTCACTTGGGCTCACATGTTTGTAGAAATGGCGCTGTTCTTCAGATAATATGCTCTTATGCTGACGTCAAACGGCGGCGACGTGGGCTAGGATGACGTCAGTATGATCCCCTAATCGAGATTCAAGTCACAGTTCACAAAGAATATCCATTAATTAGTTTCTTTAGTAGAGAACTGGAGACGTTTTTCTTTGATCCACATGTCACAGCTCTGTTTTGATAAATAACGCAAAAGCGTTTTGCATTTTCCAACAACAACGCAAATTTAATGCGACATGGTGACTTTTGCAAATTCATTGAAGTTTGAGTACTTGGTTCAAACCAACCAATGTTAAAAATACATAAGATAATAAATATTAAAAAAAGTAAATTTACTTTGAATCATTTTTCAATCACTAACAATTAAATATTATTTACTAATATAATAAAAATAACATAAATAAAAAATAAATACTAATTCAATAGATAGACACGTACAATATACAACAAAATGACATCTTTTTTTAAAAATTCAATCAAAATATTGTAGCATGTTAAAAATATTCATATATTTAACATGTGTTTAAGTAAGAAACGATTTATTTAATTGATGAACTTTTTGGTAAGAAAGAGAACAAATTTATGATCGAATGGACTAAAGAAGATAAAAATTAACTAAGAATAAGAAAAAATTTATGATTTGAAAATTTATTAAAATTTAGATCATTCAATTAGAACGAATCATAATCGGTTTGTTTGATTCCATGGTTCGACACTAGTTTTTAAACAACGATTTTCAAGCTCCACTTGAACCATTTTACACAAACAAGGTCAAACTAATAGGAATTATTATTGTGGCCCAATAACCTTTTTTCTAATAAAGCAAAATTGATCACAACTAGCTAAGTTAAACGAAGAGTAAATGAATTTTAATACATACTCACCTATTTATTTATTTTATTCATATAAAAGGTCCAACATTAAATGTCACAACCTCAAAATTTAAAAAGAAAATCAAAAAGGGGGTGTCGGTGACGGTGCAAATTACTAGCTGTGCATTATTGCATCTGCAAACAGCTCGTGCCCACATTAATTGTCTTAAAAACTTTACCAAATTTTTATTTACTTTCTACTATTTTTATTACTGAAAAATGAGAAGTTTTAAAGCCCTATAAGTATGGCCTCGTCTTCTCATATTTGCCACTACGCCAATCTGTCAGTTCCAAATGGAAAAAGCGAGCAATGCTATATTTGTTCTCATCCTTTGTTCACTTATTTGCTTTCATGGGATCATAGTTTCAGCCCAAGTAAGAACTTCTCCTCTATTTTTTATTCATTTTTATTTAACACTTAGGTGCATTTACCCATTCATTATTTTTTTTTCTTTTGTTTTAACCTAATATTTTTAGTAACCTTTTTTGGTTTATCAAATTCTAATAATTTGCCATGTCCATTTGGAGAAGGGTTTTGATGGAAGCTTGGGATCCACATTAAAGAAGGCAAGTTTGAAATTTGTTGTCTTCATTGTCTAATATTGTCACCTGTTAGTTTTTGATCCATGTAATTTTTATGAATTTTGAACTTAAAATTTTATTATACGATAAAGTTTAGGTTTATTATGGTGAATACATATATAGTGCATGTGACACAAATACGAGACAAGTAACAGATGGTAGCATTCTCTATTTTATTTATGTAATAGTAATTATTATTGATTTATTGTGTGTGTGTGTGTGTGTCTGTGACTGCATTTTCTGATATTATAGAAGCTCAAAAATGTTCTATTTTATTTGGTGCAGCATCACAGACACAGGCATTCGGGCTTTTCTGAGGCAGGTTTGGTTTCTCTATGGCCAGAACTGTTTTTCCCCCTCATAGGAACACTTCATTACTGGAAGCTGCATATCTCAATAAAGTTGAATTTTTAGAAAATAATTCAATTCTTCAATGGCGTCCCTTGGGGGCCAAGTACACTACTTCATCTTGATGACGTTGGTTATTGGATATAATTGCATATTGCAGAGTGTCCAGGTGCATGCACATATAGGTGCTCAAAAACAGCATACAAGAAGCCATGCATGTTCTTTTGCCAGAAATGTTGCTTCAGGTGTAGATGTGTGCCTCCTGGCACTTTTGGCCACAAGCAAGTCTGCCCTTGTTACAACAACTGGAAGACCAAAAGGGGTGGACCAAAATGCCCTTAGATTTCAACGATTACAATATAAAACCCCAACCCACCTGCCCACAGACCTCAAATTAAAGAATGGAGAAGATGGGAAGATGCACTACGAACTATCCTTTTAAGAGATTTGCTTTCGGTACATTTTGATACTATTTGAATGGACAGCTTATGATTCAGGCAGTTGGGCCTTCTCTTGAAGTCAAATAATTTGTCATAGTGCTGTCATATTTCAGTGCATGTGTTGGCTTGGGTATGTGACACTGAAGTTTTTAATATAATCCATAAGGCTCAGTCAAGTCATTTGAGCCTTGGGGTGGCGGAACTCAGTTGATTTCCTTGTGCATTTACTTAGGTATATAATATCATAAAAATTCATAAACATCAGCACCATATAGGAAGAAGGCAGGGCAAGGATGGGGATGACGACGAAACGAGAGTCGTGGATATCCCCCGTTCACAAAATCCTACATTGTGAACTCGTGCTCCAATTAATTCATCTATAAGAAATCGGCAATGTTTTTTCACCGCAAGCACTCACATGTACGATTCATCACAACACATGATATTTGCTCTAATAAATAAATGTTACAGATTTTAATATTTTTTTAGAGAACTGATTAATAAGGAGAATAGAATAATAGATGACCTGTTCCAATTAAGAACGTTTGTAGATCAATCATATATATTTACATACTAAGGGCTGGGAACCTATTCTTCACTTTGCCAACATTTTTACCAACCAGCCGACGTACGAGACACAAATCAACTGTAGTAATCACCCAAAGAATGAAGTAAGTGTGACCATCAAGTAGCCAATAGCCACTTCTTCAGCAGCCAGCAAAGACACATGATGTGCAAGGAAAGCCAGGAGAGGAAATTAAAGCTTGGTTATAAAACAATCTGTGTATAATTAAGTTTGTTTATTTTGATACGGTACGATTAAATCTTTTACTTGATTATTACAAGCCCATGTCCACTGAAAATCCACGACTCTAGAACACAGTAGAAATACTACAAAAACTAAGACAGCAGTAGGTAATAGATGAACTTCTACCTGATGATTAGGACAGAGCATTTAAATTTATGAAGCCTGGACATACTCTCCAAAGCCACAGGATTGTGGCTGCAACATTCTTTGCACCCAATGGCGACGTCTTGAACATGATTATCATCGAGGGGCAACAAAAGCCGCCTTCTGCTACTCCTAGTCCCGACAGATCAAAGGAAAGTAGGGTTGGAGCTGTGGACTTTGGCTGCTCATATTAAACTCTGGGACCCCTAACTGATCAGAAGTACGCTAGCAAGAACAAGAAATTAAGTTGATGGTTGGATCTGGAAGTTGTGCGGGGGAAACCATGTTGGGTTGCACTACGCCGGCGCTGAATATATATGAATTTCTTTTGCTCCGTCATTGCTTACATTCAGTTCAAGTATGCCTGGGTTCTCATTCTGCTCAAGTCTATGATGATGGTGATTGCTTCATCTTTGACGACGTTAGATTGTTGTTGACCAGCAGCAGGTAGTCTATCTCCGTCCCGATATTCAACAGAGCAATGGAAATGGGATTGGGTTTTTGTTCTTGCACGTCAAATTAAAGTTGGGGATTGAGATTACATGAGGATAATGACTTTACTTCAGGAGGGAGTTGTTGGCGTACGTGCTGGTCAATAAAGCATTAAGGGTGAGTGGAGAAAGTATGGTAAAATGAGAACTGACGGTAGATTAGATTAGCAGAAGGAAATAATAGAATGGGAGTTGGAATATTGGCTAGTCAAATTCAGATAATAAAGAGAATTATAATTTGATTTATGGGGAATTAATGATGGCATTAGGAATATCCTTATCAAAGGAAGGAATCGGAAATGGCCCTACGGTTGTCTTCAAAGTCTAAGCCAAAGAATAGACGGACATTGGCTGGTGGGTCAAGCGGCGTGAACGGTTGATTAAAAGGGCTTTGTAACTGAAATAATTGTGATAAAAACAAATGACGTGGGTCAAATGAGTGTTAATGAATGGAGAGAAATTGTTGGGCTGATGGATTTCCATGCGCGGATAATGTAAAGATCGAGAAGAGAACCGCTAAAAGAAAACCTAGTCTTTTTCATTCTCCCAAATTTCTCTATCATCGAGTGCCACGTCAGAAACAAGAAAGACGCAGATTTCGGACTTCGGGGCTGTTAGGAAAAAGCGGCGGGACCCTAACAGCGGGCAAGAACCAATTTATGTGACAATGATGTTTAATCTATTCCATTTTTCGGATTACGGATAGAGGAAGCGCACAAATGGGTGAGAACTTGACTTGACTGAAACTGGTATAAATCGAAACCAGAGCATGAAGGAATTTTGGCACCATTTGGAAATCAAGGTTATGTTATTAAAATGAATAGGATGTAATTTGGGTTATAAAATTGGAATTGAGATAAAGTTCATTTTTTATTGAATTGGAAATTGGAAATCAAAGGACCGGTGAATCATCTAATAAAGCAGATTAATTATTAAGTATGTGGAATATCTTGCTAATTTTTCAACTGTCTTATTTTAAATTATTTTTAAGGCACAAGTGAAATTTTATTGTGAATTTGAGTTAATTATTGTTCCTTCTAATGTCACATGGAAAGTTATTTTGTCAAGTCCAAGATTTTAATATGATGTTTCAAATCTTTCATTACTACAAAAGTTGTGGATGTGAGCAAATATTCATCTTAATTACCAAGAATTTCGAGATGAATTAATGATTTTATATGTATAAGGTTTTTTGCTAAAATACGAACACTAGCATAAAACAATCTTCTCACTTAAAGTTAAAGATACGACCTTCTTAATCAAAATTAAAAATTGAATATATGATTCTCTTAATTGAGGTTAAAAATTAAATGCATGACCTTTCTTAATTGGAGTTAAAAATCAAAACCCTAATCAATGATAAAAAAGACAAGATATCTATAACTTATAAACAAGCAACTATATAAGTTAACGCAAATGATTTTATAGTTTGTGAAAGTAAATGATTATGGCTTATTTTTAAAAAATTTATTGTGATTATAAAAAAATTTTTTGGATACTCTACATGAAAAAAAAAAAAAATTTATCTTCATATTCCAACAAGGCAAGTAATTTCGCTTACTAAGAGATCGGTCGCTCATAAGAATTTCAAAACCTCTTTTACAGATGTTGTTGACAAGATTGACTAGATACATGAGAACGGTGAAGAAAGGAGAATTAAAAAAAAAGTAGTTCTCTTAACTATTGTATACATTAATGGATTCAAATGTACTTATATTAATTAGATATTTTCATTGTAATTTTGTAATGATTTAAGGATTTTGAAAAGGAATAAATTTCTTTAGCATAGATACTTCGACGATGGACTTTAGTGCCTTCGGAGCTAATTTGTCTCAATAGTATTGTCACGCTGTATCCTAAATTTGAAGCGTGGCAGTTGCTGCATTAGAGCAGAAATAAGCGGACCAAGAGTCTACCTTGGAGCTCCGGCAAGGTGTGCAGAGTAGGCGGAACGGGACTGGGGCCTTCATCCTTTCTAGGAATTGCTTTATCCGCTTGTTATTTTTGCTGCACAGCTGGTTCGTTTTAACAAAATCTAACCTTGTCCTTCCACCATGCCCCACTCACCAGCTTCGCTTTTGAGCTTTGCAAACATCCATCATTTTCCCGATGTACTTCAAGATACAATCTTGAGCCCTCGACTGACATTTTCTCCCTCTTTGACTGCTCTTTGGATTGCTGTCATTTTGCAGCATCATCTCTTGCTTCTGCCAGTTAATTTTCTAGAGTTGTTTCTAATAGTTTTGAAGTAAGTTTGTTACGTTATTAAATTGGGCGGATAAAGGTCAATTGAACATGGTGGGTCAGTAGCTTTGAGGCCCAAAAATAACGAGAATCTGATTTTTATGATTTTTGTGGTCCAACTCACCAAACCCGAGGGAGGGGTTCCAAAGGGTTCAAATTTTTAATTTGTCGGACACCAAGGGGTATTCTGGACAATCTGCGGCGAAGGTTGAGGTTATTTCTAGGAAGGCAACTTAAGGTGCTCAATAAACGTGGGTATGTTGAACTCATTTTAAATGTTAAAGATAAGTATTTTTATTTAAATAATTCACTTGTCTATTTTTTAGATTAACAATAAGGTTAGTTTTGTAATTCCATTTTTAAGTTTCTATGGGAGTTTCCTGCGGTCTATACACTATAGATATGTACAACTCTGATTTTTGCCTTATTCTAACAAATAAAATGTCCTCTCCCAGATCTGGTGTGAGGCAAATCCCTTATTTAATGTATTTAATCTCCCCGGATGTAATTTGTGGCCTTCCACCTTGTCTGTCAATATGGATTTAATTTCTGACATGTTGGCTGCTTGACAACGTTAAACTTGATTTGGGCATTTTAATTCTTAATAAATTTCCATTAATTAAAAAATACCTTTAAAGCGTATCTTAGCTTCTTTTTAAACAATGATGCAGAACAATTTTTCTGAAGTTATAATAAATACATTTTTTGTTTTTATTAATATTAGCACTCATTACAAACCATTCCGATCCACTCTTGTTTTTCTTTCAATGTTGAACTTATCTATGTATATCTATATTATATTATTAAAATTTCTGGTTAATTTAATTGTACAATATTAACCTTATTTAACAAACACACACCATTACCTTTAATTACAACCAAATACACTCAAATATTGTTACTAATATGCTATTACTCCTTTTATATACTATATATATATGTACACACACACTCATAATATTGTGAAAGTAATAACATACTTTTAATCTATGTCTATTTATGCTATAAAGTTAGATTAAAGGCATTAATCTGGTTAAACAATGTTAAATTATATTTATATCTTGATTTTTATTTTTTATATTTTATTTATCTCTTTTACTTTAACTTATTTTAATTTTTGTTCTTTATCAAATATTTTTCTCTTTTAAATTTATTTTTGATATTTTAAATTTTTATTTTAATATTTTGTGCATTAAGTAATTTTATCTTTATTATGAAAATAAATTACCATTATAATTCATTATAATTAAAAAGTATATAACTTTTAAGTACTCGTGCACACGCATAGATTGTCCTCTTTTACTTGTTGTATTATTAAAGGTTTGGAGTTAATTGGGTTATGCGTTGTGAATTTATAATATTACTCTTAATTAATAAATTTACACTGTTATCTTTATTAACCAAACCAAACATACTCAAATATAATTAATAATTTACCATTACTT
Source organism: Avicennia marina (assembly GCA_019155195.1). NCBI lineage: Eukaryota > Viridiplantae > Streptophyta > Magnoliopsida > Lamiales > Acanthaceae > Avicennia > Avicennia marina. The sequence goes on from CM032753.1 coordinate 14,284,476, forward strand.
TTTTATTATACTATATTGTTATTGAAATAAAACCATTTTTTTGTTATGTTTTGTTAAATTGCACAATTAGACTTTGTTATAAATTTTTTTGTCTTTTATACCATTTTCTTTCTCCCTTTCTTTTTAACCTTTTGTCTTTGTATGTGTTATCTTTCAAAACTTTTCTCTTTTCAAATTCTTTTTAATCGTTTTTGTTTTCTTATTTTAGATACAGTATACATTTAATCCTATATAATTATATTTTTTATTATTTAAAATACAATACTTTTATAAATTCTAAATTGATTTGTACAACATGGACTACGCAACATGTTATCAAACTAAAAGCAATGATATATAATTATGACACGCTGATGAGTGGTATATTTCATTTCTTAATTACTTTTTATTGCCTTAATTACTATATATTATATCCTTTTTATTTTATTTATTTATTCTTCGCGAATTTAACGCTATCAAAATTTCAAATATATCATGTTCACTTATTTTTAAAAGGATTAAGAATATGATTCATTATCGTACTTAAAGAACACTAAATTAATTGGTCAACACCAAGGTTATGTTTGGAACCCAATCTTCGTTTCCATACCATCTCTTCAAATTTCATTCTACTGATCCAAATTCAAATTCAAAATTTTTCCATCGTATATATAACTATTTTTCAATAATTACACATATTTATAATCAAATCAATACACACACATATATTTATATATATATATATATACCACTCTTATGTTAACATTTATATATATTTGTACCCAAAAAACTTAATCATTATCTTTACATAGTCTATATATTTCATACATATATTCAAAAAAATTATACTTTTCATTATATCAAAATATTCATTTCAAATATACTATTTATTCTAATATAATTTTTATCGGACATCATTTCCTGTGAAATCCCCAGTCTTAGACGGAGCCCGAGGTCTTGTAATTGTGGGATTAATTATCCACCTTGCTTTCAGACTGGGCTGGATTGGATACATAATAAATAATTGAGTGAGAGTTACTGGGCTTTGACGGGTCGGTTTATTCTATCAAGCCCAACACGATCCATGAAGTAAAATCAAGCCCAAGATTCTCTTCATGGCTTTGGAAGTTCAAGCTTAGGTCGACAAATTTTGATATATGTATATGTGTGTGTGTGTGTGTGTGTGTATGAATTTATTATGTATGGGTTTAGTTTTATAGACAACAATTTACATTTGCTTTTCATGTAAGGAGGCGCCGTCGTGAGTCTGGATTCGTTTGAAATCCTGTTCCGGAGATGTCTCCGCTGTGTCGGTCTTTCCAAGCGGTGATCGAAGCCCCAAGACCCTAAACCTCAATAGTGGAGGCAGAGGTTTAGGGACAAAGAGAACGTTGATTGATGAGGAGTGGAAGGAACGACAAGCCGAGGCAGCGACAGTTGAGATATAGCAATACAAGATGAGGCAGATTTCTCCTACCCTCACCTCATGCCAGTCTTCCCACACTTTCTCCATCTACTCGCGTCTAAAAACTGTTGCTTGCTTCAAATTCCACGTCAGGTTTGTGCTCTGTGACCCTTATTCTCTTGCGCCATAACTGGCGTATGTCTTCGTTAGTTCTTTTTGCGTGTTACCGAGTTTTGAAAAGTTCAATCCTTTCTTTCGAGAACTTAATATGCATGCATTTGTTTGTGGCATGGTTTCTGTGAGCATGCCGCTATTGTTTCGGGGTTTGTTTATTTTAGAGTTCATCACTGCCTAGTAAAAGAAATCTTGTGAAGGCTACCTGAGTTGAAGATTGTCTTCAAGTGAGATAAATTCACTTATGTTACTTAAAAACTGGATTTTCTTTCATCGGTGGAACTTATGTTTTAAGGCTTCACCGTGTCCTCTTTTGGTGTGTGTTCTTTCTTGCGTGTTAATACCATTTATGCAATATGTTTTTAGCAGAGTATAGGCTGTTAACAATTGAGTTAGGGCTCTGCTGGGTGAAGCAGGTCAATGGCATCTCATATTGTGGGGTATCTTCGCATAGGACCAAAAAGAGAGCTCAAATTGGCAATGGAAGCCTTTTGGGATGGGAAGAGCAGTGCTGAGGAATTGCAGAAGGTTGCGTCTGACCTCCGTGGGTCAATATGGAAGCAGATGGCTGATGCTGGAATCAAATATATTCCTAGCAACACGTTCTCATATTATGACCAAGTGTTGGATACCACTGCTATGTTGGGCGCTGTTCCCTCGAGATATGGTTGGAGTTGAGGCGAGATAGGATTTGACATTTACTTTTCAATGGCTGGGGGTAATGCTTCTGTTCCTGCAATGGAAATGACCAAGTGGTTTGATACCAACTAGTAAGCAACGGGTTTTTGTTTCTTGTTAAATGCAATTTAATTGAGTCTGACATGATTTTGATTATTGTTGCAATAATCAGTTTAGAACTAAACAGTATGAATTTTATGTGGATGCAGTTCTGAATGAGGGCCAGATATTGAATTTTCTTACGCATCTCACAAGGCAGTGCAAGAATATACGGAGGCTAAAGCTGTAAGTTTGCTGCTTTTTCATTGACATGCCTGTTTATTTTTTCTTGATAAGTCAGGGTGGTCAAAGCATTTGTGAAAAATTATGTTTTCTATGGTTCTCCACAGCACTTCAATGCTAAAGCCTTCACATGTTCCTCGACTGTTTCAGTAGATATTTGAAAGACTACAGGTGCAATTTACAAGAGGCAACCAATCATGATTAAACAGTGAATGCTTAAATTAATTTACTGATGAGATGTTGCATTAATTTAAGCAGATTTGCTACTTATGGTGTAAGTTAGTTTTGCTTTGTTTTCTGTGTAATTTTCCCAACCTTTCTACTCATTCAATATCTGTAGTGAGGCAGTCATTGGCCTGTCTTAGCAAGCTCTGGGATGATCTAAGCTAGTTATGTGTTATCTTTACGTTCCAGTTTGCTTCCATCATAGTTATTTGGGGAAAAAAAACAAACTAGAACATATTTATGAAGATTGCTGGTAGGATTGGAATATCAAGCATCCATGGTAGTTTATACACCTCTATGAATTTTTGTTTTAACTTCTCTTTTGTACAATTTTTTTGCAAGTTCTTTTCCCAGCCTCCACTATTGGTTTTTTGGGTAATACTGGAATGTGTAAAGCTGTATATGTGCTTCATGTTAAATCCATTCAGCATGTGCAATTCTGTCTTCTAATTTACAAGAATATGATTCATTTATGTTTTAAGTATACTTTATCGGTGCAGTTAGGGGTTGATACAATCCCAGTACTTGTGGGCCCTGTTTCTTACTTCTTGTGATCAAAAGTGGCTAAGGGAGTTGAGAAATCATTTTCTCTTCTTTCGCTAATAGATAAGACTCTTCCTGTCTACAGGTAAGATTGTTGCTTGTACTTCTAAATGTCCTTTCATTTTGAAAATTTGTATGTTGAGGCTAAACTGTTTTTCCCTTACAATGAAGGGAAGTTATAACAGAACTAAAGGCAGCTGGCGCTAGTTGGATTCAGTTTGATGAGCCTACCCAGGTCATGGATCTTGATTCTCACAAATTGGGCGCATTCACTCATGCATATGAAGGGTTGGAATCATCAGTTGCTGGTTTAAATGTTCTTATTGAGACTTATTTTGCCGACTTCCCTGCTGAGGTATATAATTCAGTTACTTCTTTGAAGGGCAATACAGCTATTGGATTTGATTTAGTTTGTGGATCAAAGACACTCAACCTAATCAAAAATGAATTTCCTTCCAGGAAATATCTTTTTGCTGGAATTGTTGATGGAAGAAACATTTGGGCTAATGACCTTGGTTCTTCTTTAAGTACCTTGCAGGATCTGGAGGCTGTGGTGGGCAAAGGTGATTTCATAAAATTGCATTTATGGTATATTTAAAACAATACACATAGTCGGTGAAGTTAAACTACTAGCATATATAAATTTAGGCATTTAGGTTTTTCAGAATAAGCAGCTAACTTTTATGGTGTAATCATCATTTTTCTGAAATACAGTATAAATTGGTGGATCTGCATTTATTTATTAAAGATCAAGTAAAAATATTTTTGAGAACAATAATGGCACTCTGTTGGCTTAGCTCTACTGTTTATGCTTTAATTTACCTCTCTTTCAGTCTATTGCTTGGTTGCTGCTAATCTCTCTAACTTATTAGTTATTTTTGTCTTTTATGGTATACTGCTAGAATATGTACAGTTATAATTAATTTCATAACTTCTCCTTCTTATTTACAGACAAGTTAGTGGTCTCCACATCATGTTCTCTTCTTCACACTGCTGTTGATTTGGCAAATGAAACCAAGTTGGACAAAGAACTCAAGTCATGGCTTGCATTTGCTGCTCAAAAATTGCTTGAAGTGAATGCATTGGCAAAGGCGTTAGCTGGTCAAAGGGATGAGGTACCTCTTTTGGCTGATTTCTTCTTGTTATTTCCCTTATATTTTACCCATTTTTAAGCATTAGATATAAGCTCCCGTCACATTTTGTATGTGCAACTATAGTTCGACTAAAAAAGTTTAACCTTTTCATCTAACTTAAGCAACTTTCCTTACTGTAGTTAGTCAGATGATTCTTTGCTCTTCCCCCACCTGAAATCTAACGAGTTTGCAATATCTGCAACTTTCCAAACTGTTTGCTTGTAACCAAAGTTGTTTTCTTCTTAGTAGTCAAGATGTCTTGGGTTCATACATGACATGTCCATCATGTGTGAGCTCTGACTTGAATCAAGTGATTGTGCTATAAATGGTGGTCAGCACCTCAGAACACTATGTTTTACATATTCAGGAATGCTGAACATGAATTGTTACTGAAGATATTGTATTGCTACCAGAAAATTAGTTGCTTCCTTTGAATGATAGTTTTTCTATTCTCAGGCATTATTCTCCTATAATGCTGCGGCTCAGGCTTCGAGAAGATCATCCCCTAGCGTGACTGATGAGGCAGTTCAAAAAGCTGTAAGTTTTTTTTGCTACTGTTTTTATTTCTTCATGCTTTCGTTAAGGTCATCTCCTGCTTTGTAAATCTTCAAGAAGATTGTCCCCTGCTCTGTTCTTTTTCCTAATTATGACCTCCTGTTACTATGCTCAGACTGCTGCCATAATGGGTTCTGCCCACCACAGAATGACAAATGTCAGTACCAGGTTGGCTGCTCAACAGAAAAAACTAAGTCTTCCTATCCTTCCAATCACTACTATCGGATCTTTCCCTCAAACAATGGAGCTGAGGAAAGTCCGTCACGAATACAAGGCTAAAACGTTAGTTCCCTTTATTTATTAGTTTATTTATAACTCCTAGTTTGCATGTTTTCACTTTTGTATTGTCAAGTCTTCTGCTGTTCTTCTATTAGGATATCTGAGGAAGAATACGTTAAGGCCATTAAGGAGGAAATAAAAGATGTAGTAAAACTTCAAGAAGAGCTTGGCATCGATGTTCTTGTTCATGGAGAACCAGAGGTGAGATAATGGTATTGTTATTAAAAAGAGTATAATCCACATGGCTGCCCACCCCAAAAATAAATGTGTGAAGATAATGGACAATAATCTCATTGTTTTATTGGGCAAGTGCGGAGGAACGACATGGTGGGGTACTTTGGCGAACAGTTATCTGGTTTTGCATTCACTGAAAATGGATAGGTTCAATCATATGGGTCAAGATGCGTGAAGCCACCATTAATATATGGTGATGTCTGTTGTCCTAAAGCGATGACGGTCTTCTGGTCTACATTGGCTCAGAGCATGACCAAGCGCCCCATGAAGGGAATGATTACTGGCCCTCTTACTATTCTGAATTGGTCTTTTGTTAGGAATGACCAGCTCAGTTAGGCAAACTAAATAGCTATGTTTGGGAGAGGAGTTTTTGTTAGACATGATGTGTTGGTAGAAGTTGTATTGAGATAAGTAGTATGTTTTGAACGAAAGTTTTAATGAGATAAATAGTGTAATATATTTGAAAAAAAATATATATATATATATGTATAATTATATAATGTATAATAATTATTGGATGATGTGATTGTTTATAGGAATAATGATTATATTTAAGGTTATAACTATAAATAAATGTGAGTATATGTGAGATATATATATATATATATATATAACATGTATTGATTTAATCGTAAATAGGTGTAAAGATTAAAAAATAATTAGTTAATTTCGTATATGTGAAGAAAAATTTAAATTTGAATTTGGATGAAAATATTGTTCAATAGTATGTTTAATAGTGTAAAGTTTGACAAAATATTTTGGGGTTGAAAGAAGGGTTCCAAACATTGCCTATAAGTTTTGCAAAGTAACCATTTTTTGAAACTGTTGGCATTGAATTTAATTCGATGCTGTTTACCTTGTAGGTCTGAGACCTCCTATCAAATTGCTCTAGCCATCAAGGACGAGGTTGAAGATCTTGAGAAAGCTGGTATTGATGTTATTCAAATTGATGAGGCTGCTTTAAGAGAGGGATTGCCTCTAAGAAAATCTGAGCAAGAATTTTACCTAGATTGGGCAGTACGCTCCTTCTGGATAACTAATTTTGCTGTTCAAGATACCACGCAGGTCTTTCCTCACTCTTGTCTTCCTCTTGTACAAGAGAGATTGTTACTTGTACTCATGTTCGTCATAGTCATGTCCAATTAGTTTTTAACACATTTCTACTGGTACCACTGCCTGCAGATTCACGCCCATATTTGTTACTCGAACTTCAATGACATCATCTCCTCAATCATAGACATGGATTCTGATGTTATCACTACAGAAAAACTCAAGGTCAAACGAGAAGCTTCTTTCAGTTTTTTGTGAGGGAGTGAAGTATGCCCCTGGTATTGGCCCTGGCGTGTATGATATCCATTCACCAAGGATTCCATCAATTGAAGAAATTGCTGAGCGTGTCAATGAGTTGCTGACACTTCTTGACAGCGACATCCTCCGGGCGAACCCTGACTTTGGACTCAAGACACGTGGATATGCTGAAGTCAAGCCAGCACTCAGCAATATGGTTGCTGCTGCTAAACTCGCACGCATGCAGATGGCAGCTGCTCGCTAGGTGAGGTCCAGGAAGTTCAGGAAGCATTTGATGTGGAACACCAAAATCGAGTGCCTGATCGCGCAGCATTATTGCATGGGCACTTGATCAACGGGGTTTTGGGTCTGCATTTCCTATACGAATTCCGCTACTTGATATACTAATTCTATTCTTTATTGTAATTAGGATTATAATGTAGTTGTGGGATAGGACTAAGTTAACTAGAATTGTCATGTTTAAGAGTCTAGTTTATGTTAGGACTTGTGCGATTGGAGAACAATTCCTCGAGAATAGGGATTTTTAGTCTAAATCGGACGCACTAAGATCATTGTAATAAGAGGTTCTTTTATTTTATTATTTAAGTTGATTGAGAGGATTTTTTTTTTCAATTCTTTTTGTATGTGGATTAGTGTATGTTCTTGTCATACAAGTGTTGTAGAGAGTGTTTTGGGATTGAATATGTTTTAATTCATCATTCTTTGTGTGTGCGCAACAAGCTTATAATTATCATGCTTTATGCTACACCAAGTGGTATCAGAGTAGATTTTTCCTATTTCTATGTAAATTCAATAGTTGCTGCTTCTATCTAAATTCTATAGTTTGGTGTATAATGTAGAAAATTTTAATAAGTTTATGTCCAGTATCTTGTTGATATCAATTCTAAAAGACCTCGTAGGGCTTTATCATATGAAGAATTTTGAAGAATTTCAGAATGTGGTTAGAGTAGGCAAGATTCGTATAGAAAGTTGGTTTTTTCTCTCGTGTAATAATGGTTCACATTTTGAGGACCTCTGAGAGTGGATTGCTACAAGAAGTCAAGTTTATGGCTATAATGTTGAAAATCGGGTCATCTGCACAGTGTGCATTGTTTGCAAACTCAAAGAAGATTGCAAGAAAAACAACCTATGTGCTCATAGAAACGGCTTCTTAGTACACAATTCCTTCCACTTGATTTGAAAGGTATTTGTATTCTTAACCCAAAAATACACAAGTTGTTGAATTTTGTGATAATATGGATATAGTTGGAGAAGTTTGAGGAAAGGGAAATTCTTTGTTTACCTGCAGATGCGAATGAAGAAGACAGTGGTGTTGAAATTGTTGATGCTTCGGTTGATGTTGAGGTGACGTGGAAATTGAAGATAACGAAAGTAAGGATGTTGAAGAAATAGTCTCTAATGGAGTTTGTAAAAAACCTTGTAACTCTTTAAAATGAGGGACTTGTGAAATTTATTAACGTTTCTCATAAATTTTAAGTTTTTGAAGGATCCTTCCAAGTCAACAAAACCATTATAGGAGTATGCAATGATAATTGATATACCTCTCGATTTAGCTCCATCAACAATTACGTTTATCTTGTTCCTTCGAATTGTGACCGCATGAATTTAATTTTTCTATTGATTATGGTGGTGTGTCAATGAATTTTTCTATGGAAGATTGAAATTTTGTTATCCATTCTTGGGATGTGCTATCACGGAATTGTCATGGGGTGCAAATCATAGATGGGAATCACATAAGGGGTTCGTGTTGGCCGTTGGAAATTTTATAAAATAAAGCTGCATTCAAGGCTTTGATATGCACTAGTCAAGAAAGCTACACATGGAATTCTAGGACACAATTTTGCACTATGGTTTTGGGATTCAATAACACCGTAGCCTTCAATGAAAATTGAGGACTACTCCGCCCACGCCTCCTCTCCCCCTCAAAAAAGGGGTTTGACAGCGAATACCTAAACCAAAAACGGAAACCTGAAGATGGCTATCTGTTCTGTGTTAAGGTCTTCAGATGCATGCCAAACGTAGCATTGCGTGAGGGAACTGTTTCTGTCAATGGGTGAAAATAAGTGGAGAAAAATACTTGTTAGTCTGCAGCATTGTCTACATACAGATAACTTTGTTATGCACAGCCAGGACGCTTTCTCAGACATCTACATTAATATAATTTAAAGGGCAGACTCGCTCCCTTGGCTGTAACTTGAATTATATCCTTCTTGAATATCAACGTTAACGGGGAAATCCTTAACAGTGAAGTGGTATTATTTTCAGCTTCCATTTATCCTACCAGATTATCTCTCCCCGTAATCTGCACTGCTATTTTAGGCTTTTATTTTTGGCAATCTTTTTGCCCCAATAATCCTGTTTTCACTCTTATTTGAGCAGTCATTGCCTGATGAGAAGTTCCAGCCCGTCAAATGACTTGACCTCCATACAAGCAGCAATTTCAGTGTCATACCCTCAAATTAACGCTATTCTTTACTTGTGCAGTTCACTTGCTGCTAAAAGATTATGAGTTACCTATGAATATATTTAGTGTGTGTGTGTGTGTTAAAGGTTTTGGAGATAAGAAGTTTCTAATGGAAACAACAACATTTACATTCTACAATTATCCAGTTAAAAACGGTGGGATCAACAAATTGATTCATATTCAAAGATTTCTTCCTGGAAACATCGTTGGCTGAATTCACTACGTAAACTGCAGTGACAGCATAAAAGAAACACAAAACCTTTATTTTTGTTTCATGGGAAACCACGACAAGAGACTTCGGGTGCACGTGGGTGTAATCCTTATTGCCTAAAAATGCTTAAGCTTCGTCCTTCCGCTCGTCTCTCACACCAGGCAACTCATACATTCCAGCAGCACATTACCATCTGCTTTCACACTCGACAATTTCTAACTGAGCAGATAAATTTTTGAAGCTGCTTGTGGCGAACCTCCTTTGCTTCTGGTAGTTTCAGTTCCCTGCATGACAAGAGTGACCATTAGGAAGTCCGGAAAGAAGCTGAAAGTCATGGGGAGTGGCGGATGATCAAACATTACTGCAAAACGTTCCTACTACTGCATCAGTTGTTAAGCCAACCTGTAACTTATATTCTATGGGTACGTACCTAAAAAGATGGTTGTATAGTTACAGGACAGTGAACAGAGCTTAATTTTTTCATGTAGGCAGGAGAAAAAAAAACAGGGAAATTTGTGCATTTGTTACTCAATTATTTTGACCAAGTTCTGTTTGAAATGAATAGGAGAATGATCCTTGAAGAAAAGATTGGCAAGATGTCAGATTGAGAGGATGCTTGCCCCTCATGAATGCCCAGATTACATGAGGAAAACCCTCCACTAATATTAAGTTAGCATCTGCAGTATCCTAATGAGAATTCTCGAACATTTTAACACCACTCAACCCATCTTTTACTTATGAAACCATGATCATTAAGGAAATATGCAATGAAAAGATGCTTCTTTCCCCTATATTGTAACAGTGGATGAAATCGACAGATTGACCTTGCTCGTGGCTGGACATAGGTTGCTGGGGACTGTAATGGTTTTCCACTCTGCAGCGCTTATCAAAGTATCGTTACTTGGAAATCAGTCCAATAGGGACAAAAATTCAATATATTTCTATAGAAGAGAATTGATCTGACACCAAGGTTTTCAAACACAGAGTCACTAAGACCAATAGGCAAGATGCAAAACAAGCCTACCCAATAGTTCACAACCAACACAAAATCTAGCAGCTGCTCCACTTTCCTTATAAAGCAATGCAGAAACATATTCGAAAGAGCAGGAAATTACCTTAATAATAACCAACACCAGTAACAGCAGCGTTTGTTAGCTGCTCAGCTTCAGCTCCGTTCCCTAGAAACAAAAGCCTTCCATTTCTGCGTATGGCAACCTCTCGTATCCGCCGAACAAGACCAGTTATGGGATCATTGAAGATTTTTGTCTCAAGACTCCCTTCCACATACAAGATGGAACCAGGTACAAGATTCTTCGTGGCCAGTTCCCCCAACTTTTCCGGATAAACTGAGACCCTGTGCCATTGCACTGCACAACGATTTGCATAATCCCTAGGCTGTTCGTTATCCAAAGGCCTCCTATTGTTTCGGATACCCCCAGTTCCGAGGGAAAGCAGAGTTACCATCCTCCCACTCCTCAGTCTCTTCTGTATAGGAGCCTGCCCCAACTGCCCCACCAATATTGCCTTGTAAATGCCAAGGTCCAAGCCATTTTCAAGGGGTCGATCCACATTAGCCTGCTGCTGATTGGAAGAAGAATCAGCAGAAATACGGGCTGCTTCTGACTCAGATTCCGACTCTACCTCAGTTTCAGCAGAAGATATGCTTTTGGTACAGAATGCAGCAGAACATGGATTTGATACTGAGGGATTTGCACTATACCTTGAAAAAATCCCACCTGCTAATTTTCTTGAGAGGGAAGAGGCCATTTAGTTGCCGCAGAATATTGAATTCAAAACCTTTGAGACGCTTCGCTCGCCCAATTGCTGCACATAATAGGAAAAAAAGAACGAAGAAAATAATAAAATAATGACAGAGAATAACATTCTTTCTGCATACGATACACTACAACAAAATACCCTTGCCAGCTAATTTGTTCCAGCTAAGTTGCGCACAAAGCCCATATAAATTAACACAAATTCTCTCATTAGCTATCAGGTAAATAAATGGCACTAAATTCATTCATAAAAAAGCAGGAAATGTTGGACGCAAATATAACTAGACTGTAATCGTAACCAGTAAATCCATTTCAAAATTCCTCCGTCAACGAAATTGAATTTTTCTTCCAATAACTCCATCAAATGGTGACCGACCATTCTTTGTTTTCTTATTTCGATATCCGCCAACGCAAATGCCATTACTTCTCTATAATATAATCAGAAACATAAATTCTTAATGGAGTTTAATTACGAAAAATTTATCTTCAGGAACTTCCCCGCCGCCGACAGTAACCAGACTTACATTCAAACATCGAATTCTTACCAGACAGTTGCGAAGAGAGAATAGCCAAGTCAGCAATTCTCGTCAACCAGCAGAGGAAAGAGGTTACAGACAGCAGCGCATCACCCAGGGAAGCGGGCGGGATTAGCTGTTTCAGTAAACCCTATTTTTGTTCGTATATATAATTACAAGGGTCCGTTTGTTTGCCGAATATCAGGCCGACCCGATTAACTTTATGCCGGCTCATTAACCCGTGTCCACCTCTGACTGTATGGGTCGGATCCAAGATTAAATAAAATAAGATATTAAATAAATTTGCTTGATTTTTTTTTTCTCCCAGATTGGAATTATGCTTGAAATTCCTTTCATTATATATCAACTAAATCATTTTTTTGATTATTTTCTTTTAATCATCACTAATATTTCTTTTACAAAATGACAATCATATTTTAACAGAGAACTCAACTAACATGAAAAATAATGAAAAAAGAATTAGAGTTAATTTCATTTTAAATAAGTTGTATGTTAGTTTTAGGTGATCGAGTAGCGACTCATCTCTACATTAAATATGTGGCACTGTGTTATCAAAGATATTAACAACTTACACTATTTTATGAAAAAAAAATTTAAAATTCTTTTTTATCCACTTACTATTTTTTTCTACCCTATCTTTAGGCACAGCCTTGATTTTAAGATGGTAAACCCTAAACTCTAAATCCTACCCACCCCACTCAATATTTACACCTAATATTATTAAGATGATTAAGACGGTGTTTAGTTAAATTTATTTTAAATAGTTTATAAAATATTTTTTAAATTCATACGTTTTATTTTTAAGATAAAATAATAAAATAATAAAACCAACTTATAATTATAGTTGATTAAGCATTTTTAGTTTAACAATGATAAAAATAAACTAAATATCATTAATATAATATTCTTAAAAATATATATACCATTAGTTTATAAAATTAAAGTTAATTTATTTTTAAAGAACTTACATCCTATAAATATTTGAATTTAAAATATTACAGACCCTTTCTTTAAAAAATTTACAAAATACTTACATCACAACTTATAAACACACTCAAACATCCTTTAAATACAGCACCCGTAATCCTTCTTAACGATTAACTATATTTTATTTCACCACCACATCAGACCATTGATGCAAACACATCATTCCATCACAAACTTAGCGCCCATCTCCCCAAGTCAATAATGAGAACATTGAGCCACATCAGGCAAGTGCAGGGAAGGAAATTACAACAAATGACGATAACCAAAGGACTTGCTCGTCAGTTACAGCTTACAGACCCAGGTGGCCAGAAGCGAGAATACCACCCGAAGGAAGGCTAAGTTAAGATTGTACTAATAAAAAATTATGTAAATATGGGTGCAAAGTGTTTTGGTTTGCACGCGTCAGATACAAGCACGCTACACAGTGATTTCAAATCATATACTTGTGGCCAGATTGGGCATCAAGCCTTCGACACAACTCAAAGGGAAACCAAAACGGGTGGGCTTAGCACAATCGCATTGCCAGTTTGGCCTTTCCTTGACTGCGTTACCAAACCTAGCTAAGTCCACTAGGCTGTCATAAATACCGCCATTTCAGCCGTCTTAGGTACATAGCGTCTTGCAGGGAGGCAAAGAGAACCTCCAACACCCATCAGCTAGATCTCAGAAGATGCCACCAAGGCTCAAATGGCCCGGGATATTGCCATGAACGCATAAAATTTGACCACTTTCAGATCCATTAAAACTTTCAAAAATAAAAAATAATCCTCTACCACCAATTATAGTTTCTTCCCTTCCCATCGTTGTTGCTGCCAAATCTTGATGCAGAAAATCTATGCTGATAAAATTTGGTCGACCCATTAGATGCTGAATTGTTAAAACTAAGCTTGCGAGGCTTTTTAGAAGAACGAGAACTTGATGCATAATCACCATTTGAACTGGAGATCTTAGCTCTTCTGTCAATTGGGGTTGCTGGGGATTTCCAATTATTTGATTTGGTTTTACTACCGTAATAATATCCTGGATCTTCCATTATCCAACCACCTCTCTGTTTTGTCTTTGCAGCTGAAGTAAATTCTGGATGATGAGATTTCTTCTTTCTGTGTGTCTTTCCAAGATCATGAGGTGCAGACTTAAATTCCTTCCAATCCCCATTCTTCTTGGAAGATCTCCGTTTAGGTGTTGATGGTTCACGATGTCTCTTACCAGTCTGGTGAAGAAATAAACAAAAAAACTGTCATTACTGGGAGAAAAAAAAGCTCCATATATTGTCAAAATACTAGATGTGGAGAAGTATATTGGATTACCATGATTGAGTTGGTGCATTCACGAGCAAAATGCCCATCCAACCCACATTTGTAGCATAAATTAGTAGATACCACATCATTGGCACATTCACGAGCAAAATGTCCTTCTAGACCACATTTGTAGCATGAATTAGCAGACACTGTGTCATTTCTATCCCGGCGTTGGCCTGTACAAGCCTGCATGAATAAGAAAGCAGTCAGGTAATTGGGCTTGTAAAATCTTCTCTAAAAAAAATGACAGAAGCAAACAAGATCGAGATCCTAACAGTATCTTCTGCAAATAAAATTGCAATATCAGGGTTCGTAGTTTAATAAAACAACTTTGTTCTGGTTGGCACACAAGCCAATGCCCTTCCTCATCATACCAAAATCCTAATAGGAGTTACTTACAAATAGAATTCAATGAAATTGAAAGTGACAAAATTATATACAAGTCACAAGACATGCACTTCGCATGAGATGATAGTTCACTTCAGGTGAAAATGAATCACCAACAATTATATCAAAAATGCAAATTGTTTGGACCCTCATCAACTGGCAACAGGCAAATGGTAAAGGTGAATGGAACCCATAGTATCAGTGATTGGCTACTTAAAAATAGGTCAAACAAGACAATAACGCTACCAACAAATTCTTAGACTCCTGCTGAATCATTAGATTGAAGTCTGTGGGTCGAGAGATAAATACCAACATGTTATTGGAAAAATCATATTCTGAAACTTTTGTCAATTTGGCTTTTCAAGTGACCAAAATCAGGTTGTAGATTGAACTCACCAAACCAGTATGGCCAGATAGACCACATCTGTAACAGGAAACCTCTCGTGGACCAGGATCGCTATAACTTCCACAACAAAGATGACCAAATCTTGCGCAAATGTAACATTGTATTTCCTACAAAAAAAGTAGAAGTTCAGTATGAAAAAGTTGCTAAACCTGAGCAGAAACACACACTTAATTCAGTATACTATCAGAATTAGGACCTTGAGGTCATCAGGATAATAATCATTTCTGCATGAGAACATGTCATGCCCTGGATCTCCACATTTAAGACACATCTTAGAACTGTTCTTCTCAGGGCAGTCTTTTGCGCGGTGACCCTGTTGTTTGCAAATAAAGCAATCTCGTCCCTGCACACATAAAGACATACAGGATATCAAAATAGAATCTGTCATTCCAAGGAAAAGTTCTAAGCATCAAATTCAGTACAAGAAACCCAAAGAAGTACTCCTGCAGATAAATAAGCTATAATGTGAATGAATCGTAAATACAATTCAAGTCTTCAGTAAAGCAATACAGACCAGTAAATCAGTCAAAAAGATTATTCATCTTTCTCCATCTTTCTAGCAATGCACATTTATAATGTGAATAAAGATGCATTTACAATCTAGGCATATGAGTAACAAGCGCAGAGAAGCAATCATGAGGAGGAGAATATGCAATTCTTAAAAAAAGACAGACCCATTCCTAGGGTATTATTGCTTTAGCTAGCAAAATGAAATAAATAAAAAATATATATATAATTGAATATTTGCATAGCGTCCATATAAGAAAATGAGACTGCATCGTCAAGCTCAACACAAATAAATCTGCTTGTGAAAAAACCAAATAAGTAATTTCATAAGAGAACAGTATAGTGAGAAACAAACAAAAAAGAAAAAGGATTTTCTTAGGGTAAAAATGTCCTTTCCATTAAATAAGTAGAAATTGTTTACTAAGTATGTGGAACCCAAATGACATGAAACAGCTTAAATACAAAATTCATGCCACTGCTCTCGAGTTACAAAATTATCACAGTAAGAATCATGCAAATAGTATTGCCAAGCAATCCCTTTGAGCACATACCTTGGAACATTGCTTTGCATTATGTTCGAAGCTCCCACAAACAAAGCAAGGCTTCTTGCGCTTAGCAGAAGTACAATTTACAGTTGTATGACCCTCTTCCCCACAATTGTAGCATGCTCCCCAACTGTTATCTGGAGGATCAAAGTATCTAGGCCCCCGCTGGCATAATGACAATCACAATAAACTGCTTGTAGGTTATCTCAAAAATGATGGTTTTACACAAACTACTTGAACTCACAAGAAGCTTCCTCAGGACAGCATTGTCCGATGGATCAACAGGATTTGTTTCAACGCCTTTAGTGGAAGCCTCAGTGGCTTTATCTGTCTCTGGCTTGTCTTTATCCTTTGCGTTGCCCAACTAAGAATGGTGAAAAGGAAAGAAAAATAACAGCTCATATCCAGCACGCCTTTCAAGAAAATAAAAGGAAACAAGTTTTTATAAGCATAAGTTCATTGAAACAAAAAGAAAAAGAATAATCGAACCAGAATTAGAGCATTGGATAGATTTCCATTTAGGCATTTTTTCCTTTAGGAACAAAATCATAACGAAATCTAATTGTTAAGTATAAATGTCCAAGGAAAATTTCTCCAAATTTTCATTATTTCATGTTTTCTTTCATTCTCAGCCAGCAGCATTAGCGGATGCCACAATTTACCTAGCCAGCCTCTAATGCCTATCATACGAATAGAAGCTTGATCCACCAAGCTTACTACTAAGCCAATCTCGACTGAATCAGAAAACCGAAGTATATGTGCATGTATATGCATATATGCATTTAACTCCAATTGTCAGAAACACAAAGTCCGGAAACATGAAGAGAACAAAAAAAGACAACAATTCAGACTACCAGAAACGATTCCCCAGGGAAATCTCTAAATCGTGCAACCATGTCAGTTGAAACCCGAACCATGGTATAAATTACTTAAATAGGTAAGAAACCATGAATTTAATAAGTAGCAAAAAGCCCCTACACGTTGATAAAATGAGACTTTCCTATAAAGCAATCTAAATCCAATGCTTACAGAATCTACAGGAACTTCAATTTCGTCGCTCTTTTTCTTTTTCTTCTTCTCTTTGTTCTTCTTCTCTTCCTTCAAATTCATAACTATCTCAGAAACCCCATGATTTCGGGGATCGTTGTTAACAGTTCGTAGCATGGATTTCTGAACAAGTTTCAAACTGAGATCTTCGTTGGCTTCTTCATCTTCATCAACGCTTGCCGCTTCAATTGAAGTTTTCCTCTTCCTAATGTCTTCCTCAGATGAAGAATATTCTTCCGCTTTCGCTTTCTTCTCCCCCTTTCCCATGTAAATCTTTATTACCACAACGATTTTGCGAAAGGATTATCAGCCAGGGTGGGCTGAAGGACAAATTAGAGAGATTCACGATATGGAAGCGACGCAACCCCCAAAACCTAGGGCACAGAATAGGGATAATCAAATGGGTAGGGTAATAGCCAGGGAAGTGGGCTTAACATGGACTGGGCCTGCTTTAATGGAGTCCAGTTCTCAATAACATGGACGGGCCGAAATAAGTAGAGACAGTTTGGAATGAAAATATGCGGAACTTTTTAGAATTCGAAAATTGGAATTTAAATGTATTGAATTTGATAATTATATGAGTTGAGCATAATATCATTGGTTAATTGTATATAAGGATTGTAATTTTATAATTATCCTTAAGTATGAGGTATTATATGATATAGAGAATTTTAAGCTCAAATTTAACATTCTACACGGTAATTCTCATGACAAGACTTCTTAAATAACATTGAGATGCCCTATGCAATTTTACAGTCACCACCCCATTTTTTGAATTTTAATGGTTTTAAAAATGAAATACCATATGAACGTGTGTGCGCGTGACCTACTGGTTTTTACTATGGTCTAACCAATTCCATACCTACCCACATGTTTTACTTCCACGTCTGAAAATTTTCCATTGCTGGAAACATAAATTTCTTGTAAGCCTCCCTAGTTTGCCACAATTGAATGATGTGAGCTGAAGTTGGCCTAATTGTATTTCTGTTACATTAGATCAATTGAATTGAAACCCAAATTGGCCCAGAAGCAAAGCCAGGGGAAATTTAGTCAGAATTCACCCAAAGGGGCCCATAAATGTAAAAGGGCGGAGAACTCAGAGCCACAAGCACATAATCTTGTTGCTTCTCACCACACCCACAGCCACCCCCACCCCATGGCATACAATCTCTCCTCATTCAAGCCAAGTTCTGCTTCATTTTCAAGGCCAATCAGCAGCATTTCATCATTTCAGTCTTGCAACCTGAGGAGCCAACTTGTGGCCACCAAGTGTGAGTTGAACGAATCGTCGTCATCCTCCGGTACAAAATTAGGTCCGAAAAATGGATCAAAACTTGAAATTGGCTCTCCCATCATTGTGATTGAGGCTCCACAGCTTCTAAAGACTGCTGCTTCTGTCCCTTGTTTGCGCGCCAACGCTGGCTTAGTCAAACCCGGCGACGTTGGAAGGTACGAGATTACGGCGATCTTCAATTATTGCAAACAAATAAATTACATTTTTCAAAATTTTATCTATTTTTCTTGAATTCTAACATTGAGTGCATGTGTGATTAATACTCAATTGTTATTGTCTTGTTTTATGCATTTTGGGGGAATGAAAAAAATTGAGCTTTAGAGTACATGTGAAATCGTTGATTAAGCACTAAAGATGCTTGGATTTATTCGCAGGGTTTTGTCGAGAAAGCCTAAGGACGTGTGGGCGGTTCGTCTTAGCGTTGGTACTTATCTTATAGATGGAAAATACTTCAAGCCATTGGAGCTTGATGATTAACTTGCTACATTCGTAATATGGTGTGTATGGATAAGTTTTGTGTTGTCAAATGGTTTGTTTATGACAGTGATTTTGTACAGTCTGCGAATATGCAAGAATTATACATAATTATTATTTAAGTACAATAAATAATTTAATGATGGGTGCTTTACAAATATCAATTTTATTTTGCATAATTTCAATGAGAACGCATAAAAATTTTATCATGATGTTTTACATTTAAATAGTATTTAAAATTATAATGGTTTTATTATGAAATATTTTATCTATATTAGTAAAATTGCACACCCAATGTGTGTGCAAATTAATTTAAAAGTATAAAAATATTTTGAGAGAGAGAGAGAGAGAGCACATAGAAATATGAAGTTAAAAAGAAAGGAAGAGAGAAAATGATAAAAAAAAAAGAAAAGAAAAGAAAAAAACTTTAAATAAGGGTAATTGTGTAATTTCATGTAATGTAACCAAAAAAAAAAACTTATTTTGATAATAATATATTGAAGTTTTAATATAAAAAATAATGTTGTATTAGTAAATATATTTGAGTGTGTTTTATCACTTTAATTAAGGGTAATGATGTAATTGTACTAATTAAGGGTAATGTCGTAATTTTATAATCTCTAATGAAATTAGCCCCAAACTTTTAATAACATTGCATAAACTAATAAAAATTTCACACTTTATGCGTTTATTTATAAATTATAAAATTGTCATATTTTAATTAATAAAAATAAAATCATTTAAAATTAAATACTAAAATAAATAAATATCTAATGGATTTGAAAAAAAGGGAAATTTTGAGATGAAAATAAAAATAAAAAATAAGTTAAAAATAGAATACAAAAATTAAAATAAGTAAATCATGTGATTTTACCGTTGTGTAAAAATAACGGTTAATTAAAATAAGAAAAACTAGAAAGATCAAAAGAATATGAAAATAAAAAAAATTGAGTGAAAACACGAATATAAATTATTGGTTAGATAAAAAGAGAGAAAAAAAAATAAAAGAAATAATATAAGAATTTGACACACAGGTAGTTATAAAATTTAGTTTATGTAATTATAAATTTTTATTAAAGTAATAGTATAGTATAGATAATACAACATGTATTTGTGAGCGTTATCCTGCTATAAGGTCACATGCTTGCAATGCCAATAAAACGTGAACCAAGATATTTCATTAAAGATATATAGTTTTTTTGGGAAAAAATGTTAGAAAAATTAGAAAATTTTGAGAAATGAAAAAATGGATCTGTTGCTATATTTTAGTTAGTTTTTATGAGAAAAGGCATTGTGGTATGCTCTGAAAGGCTAGTGTGTGTGATCGTACGTTAATGTGTGCATTTGTATTATTTCATGAAATTTTAAGTGCAATCGCGGAATAGAAGTGATGATGGCGTACCTTCGATTTTTTTTCCTACCAGATTCAATCTGAATTGACATATGCGGTTTGATTAATTTGGGGCAACCTATGGTTCCGTTTGAATGAAAGAATTTAATAGACTAAATTTTAAATCAATTATATTTATTTATATCCTTAAAATTTTATTTTGAATTATAATTTTAATAAGATAAATTTAAAAATTTTCTTATATTGGGGTCATTTGTAATTCTCTTTTTAAATCCCTATACCTTAATCTAAATGTGGCCTCAGAGAGTTTGAAACGAAGAGGTGATATTTTAAATAATTTAAATAATTGAACATAAACATGATAATGATCAAATGAATGAATGATTGAAATAAGTACTCGAAATAAAATTGAACCTTAAATTGCAAAAATAACTTATTTCCTCATCCATTCTATACAACACCATTTCCTGATAACAAGCCTTGCTCAAACAAAATTCCAAACACTAGTTTTTTCTTAGCAAAAAGTTGAAATAATATACTTTTTTTTTCTCAAGATTTGATATGATCCTAACAATTCTATATTCTACTTAATTAGAATTTTAGATAATCTGCAGTAGGATGGAAACAGTAAATGCAAAGTATTTTTGGAAAATCTAACTCATCTTCTACAAATCAGTTTATACAAATTTATAATGCATGACATGAATTTACACCTGAGTTTCATCTGTGTCCTTCCAAATTATTGACCTTAAGAATCTTTAAAGTTGATGCTGATGACAGAGCCGCAAGTGAACTCTTTTGAATTATTTAGGTAGCCTTCTCTCTACGTAAATATTCACTATTTGTTTTCACTTTTTTTGAATTATTGAGCACGGTTTGTCATTTTTTACCATTGATTTATTTAGGTACCCTTCTCTTCACGTAAATATTCATTCTTCATTTTCACTTTCTTCGGATCATTGAGCACGATTTGTCATTTTTCACCGTTGATTGTCGTGCTTTTGAATTGAATCAGTAAGTCTTTAGTTACTTCGTTACAATTTAAAAAGAATTAGATACACATAATCTTCTAAAGAGATGAGCTAGAGTCTTTTAATAATTTTTTTTTTTTTTTTCAGTTGAAGGTTTTCAAACGAAATTGAATACATTCTTTTACAATATTTAAACAATTTCTTAACATCTTTGAAATTTTGACACCTTTTCACGTAGGAATTCTTAATTTGTTGATTGTGATCCAAATTAGATTGGAACATAAGAAATTTTTTACTAATTAATTGATTATCGACAATTAATGTCAATAGACTCAAACATTGTAATATATACATATATATTTTCCGTTGCGTTTTTTATTCAAATAATTCAACACTAATGAATGGACAAGATGGTTTCAAGAGTTATATAGAAAAGTCTCAATGTTTGGACTATTATATCTCCCATTCAATTATGACTTTTTAATAAATCTTTAATTAACAGGCTATTTGAATTTAATAAAATAATTTATATTATCTTATTATTCATGATATAGTTTTTAGTAATTAATAATGAAGATCAAAGAGATCTCACTCCGTACCTGTCACCAATAAAAAAATTCCAATACTCTATAGGATACGAAGAAAAAACAAAATTTATTGTTCTCATTTTGATAAGTTTAAGTAGAGATCGTTTGAAGACAAAAGAAGTCGTAAGTATAAACAAGCAGTCACAAATTATAGGTGCCAAAGAAGATTAGTTATGTCTGTTTTGATTTTTAAATGTTTGCTTTTATATGTATTTTTTTAAAAAAATTTGTGTAACAACAAGAAGATATAGAGAGAGAGATATAACAATTGAAATGGATGCATTACTTAGAGGGGGAAAAAAAACAAAGCTAAAAAATTGAAAAAAAGAGAGGGTATTATGACATGTCTACTGCGAACATTTTCATCCAACTAATACAACTTTTTCGTATTTTATAACTTCCGCGTTAGAAACACACAAGTCATTTTGTCTTTCAACAATAATATTTGACAACGAAAGTTTAATGATTAATATTAGTTGTAGACTATTAAATTATTATTACAATACCTTTAATATAATATTTCATGAAATTTCTTTTTCTCATTATATTATATTTTAATATAATTTTATTCTTTTTATTGACATTTATTATATTTTTCAATTTACTTACTACACACCAGTATTAGTTATATATTCTATATGCGCGTGGAAATTTATTTTAAATTAAAAAATTATTATATTTTAATTGATAAAAATAAAGATATTTTAAATTCAAAAGTGAAATAAAAATTTAAAAATAATAAACTAAAAAGTATTAAAAGAATTTTAAAGAAGGGAAAATCTAAGAGAAAACACGTATCTAAATAATAGGTAAAATTAAAAATAAAAAAATATAAAATAAAGAATTAAGATAAGAAAATGTGTGATTTTACTATGTGTGAAAAATTAAAAATTTTAAAAATAAGAAAAATTGAAAAAATATATATAAATTATAAAATCGACGAAAGTAACAAAAAATAAAATAATTGTCATAAAGGTAATTACGGAAATTTATTTTGTGGAAGGAAAAGTCCCTATTCCAATAATAATATAGTATAGGTATACACATACATTATTTACTAAAAATCTTCATGCACTTTTAATTTTTTTTTAAAAATCTATTTTATTTTATTTTTTTGCGGTTTGCGATGACATGAACAAGTTATAAAAAATATTTGTGCATGCCTATTGCACGTGCATAAGCACGTGTACGGCAATACATGTGTTATGCGTGACAAGTTGGTAGACACGTATTCCATTCCGATTTAAATTCCGGAGGGGAAATTATTGAACCGCAGATAATTCGAATTTTGTAATTATTTTTATCCTTTGGAATGACAGCTACTAGTTTTCTCCAATTCGGAGGGTTTGTCTTTGTGAGAAAGGCTGCAGGTCGTTTTTGTTGATTTTTTTGTACTAAAAAGAATTCATTCTCAATAATTAGGTCGGATTTTCTCCTTTTGGCCTGCGTTTGTCGATTTGCTTGAAGGGTTTTAGTGGAGGAATTTGGAGAATGTTCAACGGAATGATGGATCCGGAGCTGATGAGGATGGCTCAGGAGCAGATGAGTCACATGTCGCCAGCTGAGTTGGCTCGGATACAGCAGCAGGTGTTTATGCACTTCTGTTTGCCTTTTGTTTTTGGGGGTGTGTGCGCGTGTTTCTTTTCCGAGTGAATTTTAGGAATGTTCTCTTCAGAAGAGTTGGGCATGGAATTTTTGTGGAATTGCTTATAGTTGAACCTAAATCACCCACCTGCAGGTTTGTAGCATAATATAAGAGGTTGGGATTCTTCTGTTGCTTGCTTAATCTTTGGATTCCTTGAAAAAGTTTTAGATTAGGAATGCTCTGGCGTGGTTATTATTTCTGTAATGGGTTTCGATTTGGATGAACTAAATATGGCCTTCTCAAACTAATTTCAACTCTTTCTGCATGTGGTGGGCGCAACGCACTTCCATTTCAGATGATGTCAAATCCAGAGTTGATGAGGATGGCTTCTGAAAGCATGCAAAACTTGAGGCCTGAAGACTTCAAGCAAGCTGCAGAGCAGTTGAAGTATACTCGTCCTGAGGAGATGGCTGAGATTGGTGAGGAGATGGCAAAAGCTTCACCCGAAGAACTAGCTGCAATGCGTGCCCGGATGGACGCTCAGGTGTCTTATGAAATTAATGCAGCTGAGATGCTAAAAAAACAGGTAACTCATCAATGAGGAGAAGTCTTGATTTTTAGAACTTCCAAGTCATCCCTTTCTACTCTTTCTTTCTGCTTTCCCGTGAGTACACTACTGAGTTCAACTTCAACCTGACTAATATTGGAGAATTCCTATTCCTACTGCTTAATGATTTTATTCTTGGAACATGAGGGGTTTGTTTCTGCCACTTTTTCTTTCGTCAGCTTATTTTAACATTTAGTTTGAGGCTAAGAGATGATTCATTTTTTT
The DNA here is from genome assembly GCA_019155195.1 of Avicennia marina. NCBI lineage: Eukaryota > Viridiplantae > Streptophyta > Magnoliopsida > Lamiales > Acanthaceae > Avicennia > Avicennia marina. Next base: position 14,308,528 of record CM032753.1, read on the forward strand.
TTCCTTTCTGTTTCAGTTCTTTTAGGAAGAACCGTAAATAATGGCGGTTGTTTTCTAGGATTTTACATTTTTTAGGATGCTTCGACTTTGTTGGGTGTTGAAAGTCTTGATTAATCATTTCTCCACTGAAATAAACCATAGACTTGGCACAAACCATATATTATGTATTCCTAGGTGAAATAAATACCTTTGGGGGACACTTATAGAGCATTCCATGGTTCAAGGAGTAAAAGGCATGCACCAGCCATGGGTTGCAGACATAAAAGGAAATCCCATTGTTCTTTCATTCTTTTATTACCTGGTTTGTGTTTGTGCACACCTTGTGACATGGCCCGAGGCACTCTATAGTGACTCTTAAAAAGTTGCATGCTCCTAACTTGATTGAAATTAAAGCCTTTGGATGTTCAAGTTTATGAAAAAAAATACACCTGCTTTCTAGAATGTCAAAAATTCACTCTTAACAGTATTATCTTGTAATAAATTTATCTAAACTGGCAGTGTGCCAGTGTTTATTGTACTTATTTACTTGACTTTTTCAATACCAGGGAAACGAACTTCACAGTCAGGGAAAGTACAAAAAAGCGTTGGAGAAATATTTGTGTGTAAGCTTTGCATCTGTGCTTGTTTTCATGTTGTGTTGTTGAGTTATATTTTTTCTCTTCCGAGTACTGCAACATTTAGTTTCCCTAATTTTTCTCTGTCTGGTCGCAATGTCAGGCAAAGAAGAACCTTAAAGATATTCCCATTCCAAAGGGCAGAAATCTCCTTTTGGCTTGTTCTCTTAATTTAATGTCATGTTACTTGAAAACCAAGCAGTATGATGAGTGTACCAGAGAAGGAACAGAGGTAAGGATTCTTCCCGTATTGTCTGTTGAAATTATTTTTATCTTTCAAATTGGTTAAACTGTGATGCTTGGGTCCAAACGTGGCAATTAAATTTCCTTTGGAAAATTTGGGTGCCATTGGAAGAGTAGTTTCTTGCTTTAGGGCTTTATATACTGAACATTCAATTGTTTCTATTCCCTGATAGGACGATCATGCTGCCAAATGCCAATATTCTTATATTTATTCACTTGCTGAGTATCTACCCCCTTTCTTGAATTTAATGTGATTGAGAGCACAAATATTAAATGATGAATATTGAGTTTGAAATCAACCTTCTTGTTCTTCAGGTTTTGGGATATGATCCAAAGAATGTCAAGGCCCTTTACCGAAGGGGTCAAGCATACAAGGAGTTGGGACAACTAGGAGTGAGTACTGTTATCTAAATTCATTTCTTCCTTTTTGCAAAATGTTGATTATCAGATGCCAATGTTATCAATCCTTCGTTGCAGAGTTATTTGCTCATTTTTTTTTCACATAAAAATTTGCAGGATTCACTGTCTGACTTGAGGAAAGCACATGAAGTTTCTCCTGGAGATGAAACTATTGCAGAAGTCTTAAGGTGCTTATTTCTGTATCAAGTATTTAACATTTTATTCAAATATTATCTAAAATGTTTCAGACTTTTTTTTGTCTTCCTACTCCTTGGCCAGGTTTTGGGCTCTTTATGGTTTTGTGATTGTTGATTTAATGAAACAAATATGTTTTGGATTTTAAATAAGGTCTATTTACTTATATGTAGGGATGCTGAGTTAAGATTAATCAATGAAGGAGGTGGGCATACCTCCAGAGGTATGTATATTATTTCATGCCTACGTTCGTCAATTTATATTTGATTGTTGTTCCTCAGAGACACCTTGAAGTTTTCAATTTGATATGTATTTATGGGTGCTTTTCGATGATCTCTTATTTTTCTTTAGGGTTGGTTATTGAAGAAATAACTGAAGAAGCCACTGTATCATCCAATGACCATGAGAATTCAACATCAGATAACTCTATGTCACTGCCCCAAGAAACCAGTCAATGGAGTACAAGACAAACTAACCTTGGGGAGTCTCGGCCAACTAATACCGACGATTCGGGTGCTCTAAAAGATGACCCGGAGTCTATCAGGTTTGTTGCTGTTGACGAATGCTCACCTTTTTCTACATTATTTCATGATGCTGAATATTTTTAAAATTTTGACTCTTTGCTGAGATTCATGTCTAAAACTGATTCATTTGTCAAAAGCCAAAGGATGATGATTATAGACTATATGCCTCTTAACATATGTGGTGTTTCACATGTACTTCGAAGTTTGAAGAACAAGGTAACAGTTATGTTTTTCTAAGTGCTTCATTGAAAGGTGTTCTGTGGCATGTGCTTGTCCATGTTCACAGCCTTCTCTTCTTTACTCTCTTTTTAAGCCTAATCTGCTACCTCCTTCGACTGTCTTGTATCAGCAATTGGTAAATGCCATCTTCAGTAGGAAGCTAAAATGTCTTTTATTTGTTATCTTGGTTTAGATCCTTCCAGAACTTCAACTCTTGTGCTGATCCAGAAACCTTATCTTCTATAAGCTCCGGACAAGTTGAAGGTTTACCTCCCGATATGGTAAAGACTGCCTCAAATATTATTAGCAAGATGTCTCCTGAAGAACTTAACAGAATGTTCCCATTAGCTTCCTCCTTCCAAGGAGGGAATCCATTTTCCAAAAGTAGTTCTGGTTATCCATCAGACCTGTCACCTGACATGCTTAAGACTGCATCTGATGCGATAAGCAAAATGCCACCAGAAGACCTTCAAAAGATGTTTGAGATGGCATCCTCTTTTGAGGGGAATGAGGCATCGTCATCATTATCAGCAGGTGTTCATGCTAGTCCCAGGACAGTTCCGTCAAACATTAATCCTGACGTGCTTAAGACGGCAACTGAAATGATGGGTAATATGTCGCCTGAAGAACGACAAAAGATGTTTGAAATTGCATCGTCCTTGAGAGGACATGAAGGAGCATCGTCAACTTCAACTTCTCATTCTAATGGATCAAGATCAGATGACCATAAAACTCAAGAAAACTTGAAAGTGAATGACAGCAATATTGTTGGAAGTAGTTCCTTTCAAAGTTTGGATTCAAGGAGTCCTCCTCAATCTAGCTTCTTAAATTCCAAGGCTGATCTAGAAGAACAAATGAGAAGCCAAATGAAAGATCCAGCCATGCGACAGGTTTCTATCTTGATTATTTCTTGTACATATTGTATTATCATCCTCAAGCTTCCCTTGAATCACTTTATGGGTTCACATTCTTTTTACTGATTGTAATAGGAGACAAAGTAAAGAACTATGATTGTGATAACTAGTTGGTTTCAGAAATTAAGCTACTTGCTTATAATTGAACATAACATTGGTTTACACATAGTTACTTTTCTTGTTTAAAATTTGGACGTATGGCCATGGACAAGAAACACCTGTATGATATTAGATGTCTATGGCTTCGTTTTTTTAAATTATAAATCAGTATTTACTTGGTAGAGTTTTAATAACTATAATTCGGAACTGATCATTGGCATGCAGTAAGCACGGGCTTGGTTTGTATTTGAGTTTGTTCTTTTTTACCATTGCTAGAAAGATGTCAGAGAAGTGTTCTGGATTCAAGTTCTAATAATGTCCCTTATTCAAAAATTATCAGATGTTCGCATCAATGATGAAAAATATGAGCCCTGAAATGATGGCAAACATGAGCGAGCAATTTGGGCTCAAGCTCTCTCGCGATGATGCAGAGAAAGCTCAGCAGGCGATGGCATCTTTGTCACCCAATACTTTGGATACAATGGTATTTAATAAATAATTTTAATGCATTTGCTCTCTTTCCTGGTCTCGTTCACCGTACTCCTAGGCTGCGTAAAATGACATTTCTGATCTGTTATAAGGAGTATATTGTCAAATGTGTCAGTTATAATGGGAAAATAAAAATTAACTGTCCATTTTTCTTTTGAATACCTCCTATTCTTCTGTTGCCTCTGATTCTGGATGATGTGGTTATAGATGAGATGGGCTGATAGAGTTCAACGAGGTGTGGAAGGTGCGAAGAAGACAAAGAATTGGCTTCTGGGAAGACCTGGCATGATTTTGGCCGTATTTACGCTCCTTTTAGCATTCATCCTTCACTGGTTTGGCTACGTTGGTCAATAGATAAATCAAGACTACTAATAATAGAAACTCGATCCCTAAGCTGGGGGATGCGGTCCATTTTCATGTGAAGCAGTCAATCGAGGGTAACAAACATCCAGCCGGTGGGTTAAAAACATCGCGTCTTTTTATATTTTTGGTGGATTAGCAGATATAATTTGTAAGAATGGATGAAGAGGCCACTTGTTTAATTTGTGTCTGGATGAAGCTTCCTTCCTTTGTTCTGAATTCACATGACTGTACAATCCTAAACGATGAAATGTTCTGTGGGCTGAAGTGTTCCTGTAGTGAGAGATTAAATAGCAGTGTTGAATGTTTCTCCATATGGGGAATTGTAGTTACTGCATGTTGGCATCTGTTCATTGTTTCTTTTATATTCCATGGTGACATTTATCAGCTGTTGCAGGGATTGCGGGCTATGTTGGTTCCCGATTTCCGTGACTTTTCATTACGTTAAAATTTATATTTAAATATGTTATTTAACAAAATTCAAAATTTCTCTTATATATGTATATAAAAATTTAAAATTTAATCAAATAATACAGACACAAGTATATTCATATATATATATACACACTAAAACACATTTCATGATATATGTATAATTTGTTCTATATTTCACATGTAAATTTTTATTTCATTAAAATCTTACCACTGAATATACTTTTTATTTCAATAAAATTCTCGTCATTTTTATTCCAACAAAATTTCTAACGTATATGCATCTACATTTAATGTAGTAACGTATTAATTTGTGCTAAAAAAATTCAAAAAAAGGTAACGCACACTTATTCACCGTCAATTTTATGAATTTAATATAGAATACTAAAAAACCATGCGTATGTCATGACGTGTACCAAGCTAATTATTTACAAGTAATCGTAGAAGACTGAGCTAAAAAAAAAACAGCATGTCACACGTTAACGTGGGATGGACGGAACATTGGCACACACAATTAACACGCCTATGCATGTAAATAAAAAACTAATAACACGTATATGTGAAAAAGCAAATTTTCCTCTGGACTTAGTGTTTTCGCATACTCCTTCGATTTTTCGTTTTTCTAATTTCGTAAATTAACTGCAATTTCCTTTACAATTAGTGGCGGCCCAATGGCGGCGACGCGGAGGCAAACTCTGCTGTGGGAGACAGCAACGAGCGACGCCGAAGACGATAGAAGCAATGGAAGGTGGAGCCGCGTCGGTGAGGCTACGGGTGAGTGCGTGGCGTGCTGCTGCTGTCCGTGCGGAATGATGCACCTCCTGAGCCTGGCGGTCTATCGCCTTCCCGCCGGGATCTGGAGGAAGAAGAAGAGAAGAAGGTCCTTAAGGACGAAGCGGAAAATTTTATCGCAGCAAAAGGATAATCAGCGGGAAAAGAATTATTCTTTTAATTTCTATACAGATAACGAGGATGATGATGATGAGTTAGGGAAGGGAGTGGATAACCAAGGTGAAAACCGCGCCGTTGAGTGGGAGAAGGAGATGTGGGAACGGTTTTATACGGCTGGGTTTTGGAGGAGCCCTTCTCAAAGGGACGACGACGACAATGACTGACTGATTGACGAATGAGACTGGACGATTTCTTGATTACTGTGCATCAATTTGTTCACTCTCTTGCTGGGATCTGGGGTTTTAGAATTGATTCCTTCGTATAAATTTTGGGGCCTAAATTTAGACAAATGCATTTCGTTTCGGAATCTTGAAAAGGGAAACTGGCTGTGCTCTCCGAAACTGCAATGGAGAAGAGTTGATCAGTTGATTGTGCTCTGCGAAACCGCAATCGAGTAGAGACAGATCTCTGTTGGGGGATTGTGAACATAGAAGTAGGTGTGGCTGTGAGGTTGAAGTTGACCACGGCACGGTTGTCCTGTCAAGAAACGGCTGCCAAATATTGTACATGGTTTTTCTTGCTAGCTTGAAGAAAGCCCTCTTCAGATTTTATTACCGTAACAAAGGAAATCAAAGTTGGTAATCTTATTTTCGATTGTATTCACCAAATTGATTTGGTGTGACAGTTCCTATTATCTATTCAATATATTCTTTCCCAAATATTGATAACACACACACACACACAAACAAAATAGATTGTTTTCTTTCTATTTGTTTAATTAATTTATTTTAATTTTATGAAAGTACTGTGTGGCTGTGTCTTGTTAATTCCTATCTGTTTGCTGAGTAATGATTTTATTTTTCTTTCTGGATATTCGATAGAGCAATAAACCTAATAACAACACCAATGATCCTAAATTTTACCTATAAAATCACTTTTGTCCTCGTGGCTTAAATCACAACACTAAAGCCGCTTTATGTCGTGTTTTTGTTTGCAAAATTGTTCCTCAAATGAGGTCTGGAAGAGGACTTATCCAAAATAGTGCTGACATGATAAAGGAAGGCATGCTAGTGCTGAAGGGCTGTAATTGACTGAGTAATCAACTTGTGATTAGGATTTTAACACAAGGGACTGCAAGATTGTGACAACTTGGGACATCATTTGTATTGTCTGCACAAACTATTTCAATGACTTACCGATTAACATAGAAGAATAATTCAACCTTAATATAGAATCTAATTTACAGCATTATAACACCTAAAGCAGGTGCAAAAATGGTTTACTGAGAATAGTAAAACTTTTCACATAACTTCCAAACTCTGAATCAGCCCAAGTTTGAAAATTGAATGCTCCAACCAATCAGAGGGCACCTAGCTATCATCATAGAGAGAGAAACAAGTGTTTATATTCCAATTATTATGGGATGGGACCTGCAGAGAATACAGACAAATGCTATGTTATCCCTTCAGCGTGAGTGAGATTCTCCAGATGGATGATGTGAGTGACATCCGTTTAAGTGTACAATCAACGGTGGGACTATATGCCCTCTTCCTTTTGTACAGAAAAATTAACTGGGGAAGCTGAGGGGAAATTACCCGGTCCAGGGCCAACCCATCTAGCATTTCCAATAAACAATGTTTGCTAGAAGGAAAATGGGGCTTCTTGCCAATTGGAATGTGACAATGTTAATTTTTACATATGATTGCACAAAAATTGCCTACATTTCCCCTTTTGATTCATCAACCAATTGTCGGATCAATCAAAATGCCAAATATTTATTAATTATTTCTATCTTACGTTTACAACCTCAATAAAACACACATACAGTAATTTTAAACTGAAAAAGCAATATGTTTCCATCTTTTTCACCTTAAAATACATGTTACATTTATTCAGCTTTTGAATTTTATCTTCATTTCTCTTGTATTTTTACACAACATTTTAAAACACATATATAAAAAAATAAAACAAACATAGCAATGCAAACAAAACCCCTTGCAAAACTAGATTATGTCAAACTTGCCCTTAAATTTTGTCATCATTTACCTTCCAAAGGAGTAAGCTTGAGCAGACTGCAGTTTAGTCAATGAAAACTAACTCAAGCCACAAAGATAGACTCAGTGAGTGGTGGTCTTGGATTTATTTATTTAATGAAAATATTAATTTATTTAATTTCGTATCAGTTTCTTCCTCAACTGCTATGCGGTAGGCAGGCAATTCCCAAGTGTAGCCGGATTTCTCATCAAAACAACAATTTAAGAAATATAATATCTCAGTCACGCCACGTGTTGCTACTTTAGCGCTAGTGGGACTTAATTTTATGCGATTTACTTGTTTTCTTCCCCAAAATCTGTGCATTGACGTGAGCGTGTGCTGTGGGCGTCGGCTGAAGTTTGGTCTATCATCACGGCCAGAAAAGTAAAAGAAAGAAAAGAAAAGGATAGAGCAAGAATAAGGGCAAAGATTAAAATAATTGTCTCAAAACCCACAAAAGAAAAAGTCCGCCAGTCTTCCTTGTTCTTACTTTTCCTGTCCCTCCCGGTCCCTTCATCAATCCATAGTCTAGTCTGATGCCCTCTTCTTTTCTCATCCTCTGTACATGCCAAAATTTATTTTCATCATGTACTGTTGAGTCTTGATCTGCTGTTCGCTTTTCTTGGTTATACTGCATACGGAAAGGAAGTCTTTTTGTTTGCGGTAAATTTTATATGCGTTTTTGGCCTTGTCATGGGTTTTGGTTTGGGATTTTCTTTTGATTTATTCTATTCGACTTTTTTTTCTCTTTCGACAATTTGGTTTTGCGTATTCTTTTTGAAACCCAGTAAAAGAGAAGTCCTTTTTTCCCCGTCTCTCTTTTTTGATGTTGGTGTTAAAAAGAATTGGAATTGGAAACCTGGAATCTGGGTTTTTGAATTCTTTGTTCGGTTAATGGGAACGTTTTTTATTTGTTTTGAAGGCTCAACGCTGTAGTATTTTTTTTTTCTTGTAAATTCTCCGATTGGGTATGGTCGGAACCACAGGCAAGTTTTATCATTGTCTGGATACCCTCTCAGCCTCACTTTATATATAGTATGAAAATTGGTTAATAAATTTTTCAGATTTCTTTTTTTTGTTTTTTTTCAGTATTTGGTATTGCTATGTTGGTTGATGATGAAGTTGCCGTTTAATTTATACCATTTACTCTTTTATGCGTGGCCATCGATTTGTGAAAGAAAATGTGGGCTCGTTTAATAGAAGATGTTGTAATTATGTGCTCAAGGCAGGTCACTCTCTCCAATTTGACACTGGATTCCTACGGAAAAAATTTTTTAGAATCCAGTTTTTAAGACAAAATGCATTTAGTTGCCTTATCTAACCGATGAAAGTTATCTTTCAGTTCGATTTCTGAGCTGTGAAATTTTTGTCTTCCTTTTTTGGTTGATTTGGTTTTGATTTTGTCTGTTCAACTTTCATCCTTGTATTGTTTCATTTTGACCTAAATTTTGCAGTGCATAATGTGGCTCAGTTCTCTTTATGTTCTTGATAGAGCGGTTTTCTTTTTAATTTTTTAGAACTGTTATACAAAAATTGAATGCCCTGTAAATTAAGAATTTTCTTTCTTTCTTTTTTTCATTTGATCACTTTTATGATGGTCTCTTGGTTGTTTGATAAAGATTTCCCATTTTTGTGACAGATGGAAGAGGGAAAAGCGTCTGAGAACCACGTGACTTCAGCTGCAGCTTTTGTGGAAGGAGGAATACAAGAAGCATGTGATGATGCTTGCAGTATATGCCTTGAAGCTTTTTGTGACAGTGATCCTTCAACGGTATGTCCTAGGGCTATTTCTATGACCATGGTGGATTGGGATTGGCCTATGTCCAACTAATTATTATTTTTTTTTGTTTGCAGTTGACTAATTGCAAGCACGAGTTTCATCTTCAATGCATTCTTGAATGGTACAGAGCTTCACTTCCTAAACAAAGTTTCTTTTGACAAAATATTTTGTCATGTTGGTTTTCTGATGTCTGATAATTGTTCACATCCTGGGAAATATTTCTACTCGCTGCTTATGTCTACATTAGCATAAAGGGACGTCATGGAATGGATGATTTTTTAGGTTCTTCCTGGGTAATCTGGTTTTGTAGCCAGACCTCCTAGTACGGAGGAGTGAGAAATTTATTAAGTAAAACGGGACATAGAAGGGACTAATACATGGTTTTGGGTGAAATGTGATTAATTGAATGGATGATTTTTCAGTTCTTATTGTGTAATTTGGTGTTATGGGAAGACCTCCTACTCCAGAGGAGTGTGAAATTTAAGAAGTATAATAGAACAATAATTTTGTCTCGCTTCGACTGATCCATTTTCTGGTTTTATAGATAGTTTCACCATACAGAGATTTATCAGGTATATAATTAGATAAGAATCATCTTATGCTCACTTGCCAAATAAAAGGGTCACTTTGAATTGACAATGGTCTACGATCAGATAAAGACCTTGTGGAACTATGGAGACCGAAAATTTTTTTTCGCAAAACAGCTGCTGTATAATTTATTTATTTATTTATTTATTTCGATTATAACTATTGATTTGTATACATTCTCTCCTTCAACCAAAAATATAATGGCAATCTCAATGCCGAATTACCTAATTCAATGTTACTGTTTAATTGCTTGAGAGTTGTTAAGAAAAGTCACTAGGTGATCATAAGTGTTCTATATAACCTAATCTGAAGAATTGGATTCCAATAACATCACATCACAACTTTAATTTTGATCATATTTCCTGAATCGTTTATGCAGCATTTGGTTTGAGGAGTTAGCAAGGAAAAGAAATTGTTCAAGAAATGAAAATTAAAGAAATTTAAAATCTCACGTTTTGTTTGGTTCAATTATTTTAATGTGGGAAAGAAAAATATTAAGAAAGAAAAATAAATCAACAAATTCAAAATTTTATTTTTTTAATTGTTACAGAGAAATAATGATAGACTGGAAGAATGGAAGTGTTGACTATTTTGGAGGAGAGATTGTTAAAATTAATTTCTCACCTTTTTGTGAGGAAAATGATTTTTTTCAAGTTCTGTTTTCTTAGTATTTTCCTTATCAATTAAGATGAAAATTATTTTCCCTAACCTTTTCTTCTTTTTCCTCTCCAAAATTCGTGAATCAAATTTTGTGTTAGATTTTTGTCAATGCCCCTGAATGATATAATTGGTTTCATGGTAGCTTATTGCCTTTATTTGATTGGCAAAAGGTACAAGTAGTCTAGTGCTGCTAGTCATCTACCTTCATCTACTTATCTGCATTCATCCATATAAGTCAAACTTATTTTTCATTAAGATTTATCCCATGTCCAATCAACCTTTAGAAAACCTGAAAAACCCATTATTAAGGTGGAAGGATTTTCTCCTACATAAGTTTTCTCAATGGACCTTCACCTATTGATGTAGGATAGGGCATGGCATTTTCCTCCACATAACTTCTGCACATCCCATGCATGCGGTTTGGAACCCTCTAGGTTGCCTATGCTCTCGAACACTCATTTATGTGGACCTCTCCAAATTTATCTTTGCTCTCAAGTATTTACACATAGTTCTCACATTTGAGTATCGAGAAAAGAGGAGTCTTGCATTGATTCCATCTTGCCATTGCCCAAAGTGGTATGAGGGAATTAAGCATTTGTTTTATATTCTCATCTGCTATTAGAGAGGCTAGCCTATTCTCCAGTTGTGAGCTGGAGACATGGATTTGAGTTGTGGTAAATGGAGAGTGTAAAGTTACGCAAATTTTTCTTTACATAGAAGGGCGTTTTTTCATTGCTTTCACTCTTTTGGAGTAATTCAATGTTAACAGATGTGTTTGCCTACAAGTTTAAGCTTTTAGGTGGGGTAATAATTTAATATGGTATCTAAGATGAGCCAAATAAGAGGTCCCACCACCACTCATTAATGAAAGTGTTCTACATGCAAGGCTTGACAAAGTTAGAATATCTGTTGCACATGAGGGGGCTTGTTAGAGTAATAAAATATTAAATGATGAATCTCTAAGAGCTTAAATTTTCAGATGATTATTCAGCACTCCCCCATGTGTATATTAAGTCTAATGTATAGAAAAAAACAGGGAAATGAACATGAGCGTTTTGAGGAATGATACTTAAAACCTGTATTGTTTCCTTTTATTCTTAGTTTTCCTCTTTTCTTTACCTTTTTATAAGATCACATTTCAATTTGGGTTTCCCCTTGCAATGAAATAATAATATTCAAAGTGTCTGCTGTTTTTTTCCCCACTTGGTTTTTATATTTTTCTTGGTCTCTTCTCTGGCCAAAGTGAGTTTGATGTCATGGAGATGCTTTATTTTATTGTTTAAAATCTTGAGATTTTCCATTTAATCATGTTGTCTGCATAGGCTATTTTCTTTTGGCAACTTAGGAAGTTTTAATAGACTTGAGCATGATTAAGTATAATCGAGATGGTTTTTATCATAGAAATTCTCTGGTGAGGTCTTAATTTTTCATGCGTGTTTGCCTTTTAAAATGCTGATAATGTTGAAACAATTTTAGGTGCCAGAGAAGCTCCCAGTGTCCAATGTGTTGGCAGCCCATCAACTTGAAGGATCCCAGCAGGTATGGTAGTTCAGCTTGCCAGCCTTTTGGATATGCTTCATTTTCTTCCTGCAAATTTATTCTGCGAGGGCTCTTATCATGTGCTTATCTGGCAGCCAGGAATTGCTTGATGCTGTGGAGCATGAGAGGAATGTCCGGATGAATCCACCAAGAAATACTGCTATATTTCATCATCCAACCTTGGGAGATTTTGAGTTGCAGCATGTTTGTTTCTTCTTCATTGCCATTTCTTATACTTCTATATTGTTCTTTTACTCTCATTTTTGATTTTCTATCAATTAGCTATGCTGGACAAGGCCATCTTTTAATGTGATGAATTTCAACTTCTGGTGCAGTTGCCAGTAAGTGCAAGTGAGTCTGAACTTGAAGGGCGCATTATTCAGCACTTAGCTGCTGCAGCTGCAATGGGAAGGGCTCATCAGCTTGCTAGGAGGGAAAGTCAGAGGAATAGATCTTCGTCTCAGGGCCATCCTCATTTTTTGGTGTTCTCGACTCATCCTAATGGGTCTTCTGCTACTTCGGCTGCTTCTTCAATTGCTCAGGGAGATGACAGTGGCCCACCTGCTGCAGTTATGATAACTGGCCCAAACTCTCCATTAGTTACTGTTGGAGAAGATTCTGCACAACCTAATTCGCGACCCCATGGCCAAGCTGACCATCTTATGACAACAGCCTTAGGATCAAGTGCAGGGGCATATCAACATGGAACATCCTCGAATAATAGGTATTTGTATTTTTTGATCTTGTTTAGGCACACTACCTGTGGAAGACAACCTCATGTTCTGGTTATTTATCACAATCTTATTTCTTCTTCCAGGAGGTCTCCTGCCCAGACCTCCCCTACTAATGGTCAAGATCGAGCTGGACCATCAGATTTTCAATCATTCTCAGAGTCGCTGAAATCCCGCCTTTCTGCATTGTCAACAAGGTAGAAACCCATGTTCTTTGTCCTCCAAGGTGTTATTTTCATTGATGGCGTTCTGTTCAGTGTTGTTACCAAATTGACTATGCAAGATGAAAACAGAATAACAAAAAGATGGTTGTATGTGAACTGATTGGACTTTAGGCAGGGCACTCTACTTTGGCGAAGGCACTGAAAATTTCACTTGGTGGAAATATCCACTGAACCTTTTGTCCTTCACTTTCAGGTACAAAGAGACGATAACTAAGAACACGAGAGGTTGGAAAGAGAGACTATTTGCTCGGAACAGTTCAGCACCTGAGACCACCACTGAAGGTCGGAGAGAGGCTGAGCAAAGTGCTGCTGCTGGTCAAGGAATTGCTGCCGTGACACGAATGATTGATCATCTTGAGATAGCAGAAGATGATAGAATGAACACATCTCCCTTATCCAATAATTCAGAGGATAGCACAACTCCACATCCCACTGAACCACATACCACTTGGGTGGGTGGCAGCCCGTCTTTCAACGAGGATGAAACACACGCTCTATGCGCTGCTGGTTCTTCGTCAAATTAATTGTTGATTCAGGAGTTTCCTCATTTTCATACCGCTTCTTTTCTTGTAAGTCTAGTTCAATTAGCTTCTTTTGCTTGTTGATGCTTGATGGTTTTAGTATAGTTTTCGATGGCTTCCTTCAATCCTTCATCATTGCAATATATGGAAACCAACTTCAGGACTGGTCAAGATTTTTTATTTCCCAAGTAAGCTTCTTTTCATGCGATGATTTGAATGGCATGAACCGGACAATTAGCGCAGCAACCTCTCTTGATTTTGTTAATGATCCCGAAGGCTTAGGCTTTCTAATACTCGAAATTTGGAATAAACACAATGTCATTGTTGGACAAGTGTTGGTTGCTGCTCTTATTATAAATTTTTACATGATGCTGGACTGTTCTTTCTGCGTAATGTTGATCTCGTTCGTCACTTGTTGTCAGGTCAACTGCTTTAATATGTCAAGGCGATGCTGCTGCGACTACACGCCCTCACGTTGAGCTTACATTTATATATATAACCTTATTATATGCATGTAATCTGGCTTGTGGCAACCTTAAATGCTTGTTGTAAGAACAATTGGGGTGCAATAAAGGGGAGTAGCCCTTTGGATCCTGGAACCAATGCACCAACCAGTTACTAGATTTTTAATTTTTAAATTTTGGTCTGGTTATTGATCTTCTTTTGATTTTACACCATGTGATGACGCGTGCTGTCGAATGTGGGGCCTATTAGTGTTTTACTTGCAGGTCTCTAAGCAAGTTTAGTGTGAAAAAAAAAATAATATACATAAAGAATTCACAATAGTTTAGTAATTATTGTTTTCTTGACTGATGACGTAATCTCTAGACTGAACTGGGTTTGAGTTTGATTTAATTTTGTGAGTCGAGTTTTATTGTGCTCGAATCATCGGAAGTCGGGGGGGCTTTCAATTAATCAGAGATTATGCCAAGTTTAAGCTTAATTACCAATTACCTAAGTACTGGGTTTAATTTCAGATACGATCTCTAACCACAACAGATCACTTCATGGGAACCAATTCCATTTCAATCGGGTAGTGGGCCAGGCTGATAATGGACATCTAAATCGTGTAAAGCTGTGTTTTAGATCTCTGACTAAAATACTACTTTTACTGTAGTTATTTATGAACATACGTATCTCCAATTAAATTAATTTTTTAAATTAATTGTAGAATAAAAATGATCATTTTCAATTTCTATTATTGGCTATATATACAGGGTAGCTACTGTTAAATTTCTATTATTGGCTGCACAAAAGTTTTTGCTGTGGAATTTACGTACTGCAGTATTAGGAGTTTGATGCTACTTCCAGTTTTATAATGTGAATTTATACTATCACCATTAGTTTATACAATCTATTTATATTTGAAAGTATCTTATTAAATATGAGGAGTTATAGTCTTGGTTTGTAAAATTGGATCAAACTAGCCGGTTCATTTAGAAACTAATTGGTTTAATGTCTGGGTCAATGTTTTTAAGATTGAACTGGTGATCGAATTAAAAATTTTATTGGGTTATTGGGTTGTTGATTTAATAGGTTGAACCGTTTTTAAAAAAAGTTGCTTACTTTAAATTATATAATATTATATATATTACTATTGAACTAATTTACAAAATAAATGTTATTTAATTTAATAATACACTAAATGATGGGTTTTAGATGTAATGTTAAAAATTAAATAATTTAATTAAAATAAAAATTTATTAAATAAAAAAATGATTAAAAGTATAAAATTGAAAAATTAGTTTTGAAAAATAAAATAGAGTAATTAATTTGTACTATTTTAATTTAAAGATATAATAACTAAATTTTCAAAAATTTGATTAGAAAAAATAAAAGGATAAAAATTACTAAAAACAAAATCAAAATAGAAAATTTTATATTCTTATTATTATTGAGGAGTTGTGAGTGTAAGAAATTTTGAAAATAAAAAAGGGAAATTTTAATTTGTAATTTTTTTCAAAAATATTTGCTATTTTTAAAAAGTTTTTGGTAAATATCGGCTAAAAAAACCTGATTTTGACCGGTCTGTACTGATTCTGAGCACTTCTAGTTTTCATTCTTTAATTGAATCAAAAAATTGGTCAATTTCTAGTTGACTTGGTTGAATCGATTGGTCCAATTCGATTTTTAAAACAATGTTCTTTTTAAGTCATGAAAACCAAGAGTTTTCAAATTTGGTGTGAACCAATCAAAAATCAATCAAACTTGGTACGGATCATTAGAAATGAGTAAAATCTAATTTTGACCTAAAATTAAAAAAAAAAACAAATTTCAAAGGATTTTTAAAAAATAACAAAAATACCTTTTTTTTCAATTTCTAACATTTTTAACTCCTACATTTTAATTAGAAAATATAATTTTTACTATTTATTTTTAATTTTTGATCTTAAGTAATTTTCACCAATTTATTATTCTAATTGAGTTTTTAAAAATTTAAATATTGTATCTTAAAATTAACATTGTTAGTCTTAATTGATGTATTTTTATCTTGAAAAACTAATTTTTTAGTTTTATAATTTTAATTTTTTTGGATTTAATAAGTTTTTTCAATTTGTTTAATAATTTCTATTCTTGTTGCATTATAAATATTTTTTACATTCCATCTAAAACTCATTTGTTAGCATATTATTTAATTGAATAATATTTTTTAAAATTAGTTTAATAATATTACAAATTGACGTGTATCCATTATATTACATAATTTAAAATAATCAATTTTTCTTGAAACAATTTAACTTGTCTAACCAATTACCAATGATTCAAGAAGTTCTCCGATATGATCATTAGTCCAACTTTGAAAATACTACTCACAATAACTAATCTTTGGTACTCAGTCTTAAATGACAACTAAATTATCCTTATTTTTATTTTTTCCATTCCCTCTCTTTAATCTTGTATTTAATTACTTTCTTTTCTCTCGACAATAATATAATTTTATTATAGTTAAAAAATTAATTAATTTTTTAATTGATTCACATACGTGTATAACGTGTAGTTTTTATTAGTCTATTATTATTATAATAATATATTTAGTGAAGATTGCAAGGTAAGTCCAAAATGTGCAGCACATCACGTGCGTGTTGTCAAATCCTCCCCCAATCTGTCTAGTTGCGTCTCATCTGTCATGTCTAACACATCTTCATGTTAGACTTGTTGTGGGACTAACAAGTGGATTATTATAATGATTATTTTATGTGTGTGTGTGTGTGCTACCAAACCAAAAAAAAAATGTAGATAAATGTTGCCTGTAGATCATTACAGTCCACACTAAACCATCAATTCACAATTTTGACACAGCACACGCTCGCGAATTTGCATAAATTGTAGTACCACACATATTTGCATGATTTTATTTTGATCACTAAATAAAATATATTTTTAAATTTATAAAACTAACTTTATGCATTTAGTTTTGGATGATTGATCAGAAATGAAATTTTTGTTTGGTTAGTGCATTGGATGGGCTAAAACTAAAGTGTTTTCTGTGGTGTGCAATTATAGAAGTAGTATTAAAATAATAAGTGTTTATTTGATCAATTTAGTATTATATATAATGATATATATATACATATTGATTATATCATGTGATATGCAATGATTAATTTTTTAATATAAATACAAAATTGTGAATATGAGTATATTCTGGCAATGTTTTGAATTTGAATATAGGTAATATTAGGTTATAAATATTTGTGTTTATTTATAAAAGAGAAAATATATGTTTTAAGGAACGTTACTTATATTTGAGAGTTAGTATTTTTGTGTGTGCTTTTTTTTTTTTTTTTTCTAACAGTAAAATTCATCAAAAAGCTGCAATCAAACGTAGCTACAATCTTTTTGTATTTTATATCATCGTCCCTTGTAATTAATTTGAAGTCAGATATGTCACATTAATGCATTTAGGGTGCATTTCCAACCAAGGTTTCGAATATGTAGATTTTAAATTTATAAATTTGTTTGAATGATTTTATTTTATCATGCAATTTGATTCCTTAAGTTCTCGTTTTGCATTGTAATTAATTAAGTAGCTGTTATGAATTTAAAATACATTTTTATACAAAGTCATTTTAAATATTTTTTCTTTTTCCTTTTTATATTAAAGAATTTTACTTCATATCCAAATCATTTACTAAATTGATGCTATAAAGAATCTTACAAAACTGATGATCATACTTTTTAAAGAGCTTGGATAAATGAAGACAACAGAATAAAGCATGCAGGACAATGCCAACACAGAACCTAATCAGGAAAGCGAATGAAAAAAATTGAAAATTCCAAGTTTAGTGTGAAAATATAATATACATAAAGAATTGACAATAGTTTAGTAATTATATATTGTTCTCTAGACTTAATGATAAATATGTTTAATTGAGTTTGAGTTTGATTTAATTTTGTATGTCAAGTTTTATTGTGCTCGAATCATGTGAAGTCAGGGAACTTTCAATTAATCAAAGAAATTATGTCAAGTTTTAGCTTAATTATCAATTCCCCAATTAATGGGTTGAATTTGAGATACGATGCCTCACCAAAACAGGTCACTTCATTGGAACCAAATCACTCAGAACTCAATTTCAATCGGGTACTGGGCCAGACTGATAATCAATATCTAAATCGTGAAAAAAAAAAATGTATTTGAGATCTTTGACTAAAATACGACTTTTATTGTAATTATTTATCAACTTACGAATTTATTTAATCACTAATTTAATTAGTTTTTTAATAATAAAACGAATAATAGTTGTCATTGTACCATAATATTGAAAGAATAAAAAAGGATAAATTTAAATTTCTATCATTGGCAATATATATGTAAAGAGTAGGTACTATTAAATTTCTATTATTGGCTGCACATAAGTTTTTGCTGGGTAATTTATATACTGCATTATTAGGAGTTTGATGCTGCTTTAATTTTTAGAGTCTGAATTTATACTATCACCCTTAGTTTATACTATCTAGTCATATCTATACTACATTATTAAATATGAGCAGCTTATAGTTACGGTTTTGAAAATTGGATTAGATCAACCAGTTTAATCAGGAGCTAGTTGGTTTTTATGTCTAGTTAAGTCATGAAAATTGGGAGTTTTCAAAGTTGGTGTGAATTGGTTAAAAACTAATCAAACTCAATATGAATAAGTAGATACCAATAAAAACCAATTTTGACCAAAAAATTTAAAAAAAAAAAAACAAAATTCAACAATGTTTTTAAAAATTAACAAAAATACATTTTACCTTTTTAAAATTTCTAAAATTTTAAATCCTAAATTTTGATTAGAATATATAAATTTTACTTTCTTTTGGCTTTTGATTTTAAGTAATTTTCATCCATTAATTTTTTCAATTGAGTTTTTAAAAAATTTAAATATTGTATCTTAAAAGTAAAATTGTTAATCTCAATTGATGCATTTTTATTTTGAAAAACTAATTTTTTTAGTTTTATAGGTTTTATTGTTTTGGATTTAATAAGTTTTTTTTCAAAAAAAAATTGTGTATTAATTTTTATTCATGTTGAATTATTAAATATTTACATTACATCTAAACCTCATCTTTTAGCGTATTATTAATTTAAATAACATTTTGTAAAATTAGTGTAATAATATTACATATACATATGTGTATATTATATTGCAAAATTTAAAATAACCAATTTTTTGACTCGTCAAACCAATGTCCCAATGATTCTAGTAATTCTCCGGTGTGATCACTTGTTCAATTTTAAAAACATCACTTGTAATAACTAATCTTTGATTCTCAATGTTAAATGACGGCTAAATTATCCTTATTTTTATTTTTTCCATTTTCTCTCTTTAATCTTTTATTTTATTTGTTTCTTTTCTCTCAATCAAAATTTAATTTTATTATAGTTAAAAAATTAATAAATTTTTTAATATATATACATATATGTAGAATGTAGTTTTTATTAGTCTATTATTATTATAATATATATATATATTGAGTGATGATAGAAGGGTAAGTCTAAAATGTGCAGCATATCACGTGTGTTCTGTCAAATTTCACAATTCGGTGTAGTTGCGTCTCATCTGTCATGTCTCACACATCTTCATATTTAACGTATTATGGGACTGACTAAGTTGATTATTATAATAATTATTTTATGTGTGTTTATATTACTAAAAAATGCAGATATATAAATGTTTTGCTCACTCCGCTTGTGTATATTATTATAATCCATACTCAATTACAATTCACAATTTTTAATACAACACACACTCACGAATTTGCATACATTGTAGTACTGCACATATTTGCACGATTTTAATCTGATCACCTAATAAAATATATTTTTAAATTTATAAAACTAACTTTACCCATTTTGTTTTCGATGATTGTTTAGAAACAAAACTTTAGCTTGGTTACTATAAGTAATGCGGGGTGAAAGTAAAGTGTGTTTTGGGTGTGCAATTATATAAATAGCATAAAATTAATAAGTGTTTATTTGATTAATTTAGTATTGTATGTAATAATATGTAATGATTTAGATCATGTGATGTAATGATCAATTTTTTAATATAAATGTCAAATTGTGAATATGACTATATACGGGCAATGATTTGAGTTTTAATACCGGTAATATTAGGTTTCAAATATTTGTGTTTATATGTAAAACAGAAAAATATTTTTGGAGAAATGAACTTATGTTTGAGAGTTAGTATTTTTTTGTGTGTTAACGTAGCTATAATCTTTTTGTGTCTCATATCATCGTCCCTTGTAATTTAAAGTCAGATACGTCACATTAATGCATTTTGGGTGGATTTCCAACCAAGGTTTTTAATATATGAATTTTAAATTTGCAAATTTGTTCGAATGGGGTTTTATTTTATAATGCAATTTGGTTCCTAAGTTCTCCTTTTGAACTATAATTAAGTAATTGTGATGAATTTAAAATACATTTTTAGACTTCTTTTTGAAGTATTATAGATTACTAAAATTATGACCCAAGTTAATTAATAAGACTTTACTTGAGTACTATGAAAGTTTTATGCTAAATAAATGCAATCAAGAATCTTACAGAGACAGATGATCATACTTTTTACAGAGCGTACAAAAAAAATATTAACTTTTACAGTTTATGAACTCCCATTCTAAAATATTTCCATAGTTTTACAAAGTATTTTAATTTATAATATAAGAATGTTTAGAAAAAAAAAAAAAGGGTAATGTCAAAAAACTTAATCTTATTTTTGCACCTTAAAATCTACTTTATTTGTGTTAATGCATCAAGTGTTCCTTTGATACAAGATAATTTTCCCAAAATTAAATCTTCTATCTCATTTTTCTCTCTTCCTTTGTTTTCATATTTTCATCAATATACGCGTATGTATACAACTGATATATAATACAAAATAATACAAGTGCCAGCTATATATTATTAATGAAATTGAAGGATAGAGAACGAAAAAAAGGGATGAGGATTTTATAAGAATTTTTTCTATGTGCTTTCATTAAGACAGTCCCAGGCCAATTGGTTTCAATCTACAATTCTTCCATTTAGGGATTATACATGCTACGTTAAACCCTAAACATTCCACGACATTAATTAAGAACATGGCCTCTCTTCTCCTGTGTACATATGGCTACAAAATAGCAGAAGACTCCAAACCACTCATTCTCTCACGTCACAAAAGTTACCAGAATCCATGCTTCCATAAACAAGAACCACCTTTCTTATCACAAACCCCACTAAAAATCCCTATTCCCACAACACCCCCGAAGATCAGGCCAGCGCAACTTCCAGTTCTCTACCATCAATTATTTCTTTATGCATATCTACAATACCATAAAAAATACATATACCACACACACACACACACACACACACAATTACATAACCCCACCTCCTTTTCCTCTGTTCCCGTTTCTCTATATTTACAAGGCCGAGTCTTCATTTTGTCCCACTCTTCTTCACTTGATCTACTTTACCTTTAGTGTTTGTTTTCTCCCGTCATTGAGCTTACTTAGTCGTTGTTTCTTCGCTGAGATTCGTTTCTAGTTTATCTTGTTGACACCAAGAGGAAATCTGAAGGTACTTGGATCTCCGGTGATCCGGCTAAGAAAGATGTCAGTGGATATGAACTCGGAACGCGTTTGTTATACTCACTGCAACTTCTGCAACACCATTCTAGCGGTACCAATTGCAATGATATTTTGTGTTCTTTCAATTCTTGACTTAACTTTGCATGTGTATGCACAGAAGTCTTGGATCCTCAAGAACCCAAATTTTGTTAGAAAGGGAAATAAAGAAAAAGAAGGGATAGATTCTTCTTGTAGCACGGCTAGTTTAACAAGAAAAATGGGGAAAAAATTGAAATATTTTCTCAAGGAGGTATACATAGCTATGGTAGGAACTTGGGACTGAGGTATGCAGGGAGAAGATACTTGATTTGTTGGAGTTCCTTTCTACCCATATATGGCTGATATTTGTGGCGATTTTCGTTTTTCCTGTCATAAAGCTGCCAGATGAATTTAGAATGACATGTGAAGGAAAAGTAACCAGGGCTTCCATTTGGACCTGTAAGACGAAATTAAAAACTACTGACCCGAATCCTAGTTTGTCTTTGACATTGTATGTTCAAATCCATTTCTCCATTTTCTCCGAAGATTTTTCTTTTTCGAAAATATATTCACTTGTAACTTGATCTCAAGAAACGGAAAAAGAAAAAATAAAAAGGATTGAGTTAATCTACCCGGAGACCTCTTTGGTGTGAGATTCAAGAATTTGAAATCTCAGAAACCTTAATCTGTGAAGGTGATTTTTTTTTTTAAAAAAAATGAAATCTAGATTTATTGTACTCAGAATGAGGAAAACTCCGACGATCTATCAACCTGCGAATCATTTTATTATATGTAACCCTATTTTCCACCGTGATGTCTACGATGAAGTTCTTTTTTTAGGGTTTCCAGATCATCAGTCAATTATAAACTTCTTTTTCACGCCCTTCATACTTGTCCAAAGATCAATTAAACTTTTGATGATGTGGTGTGCTTTGATTACATCAGATGCTGCAATTTATTACTCGTCTTTTTCCCCACAAAGTGGTTGTGCTCCAGCATTAATCCACTACACAGTGCCTGAGGAAATGGGTTCTTCTTTTCACGCCATTGCCTAAACTTTTATCTGATTCCGATCTATCATTATGTTTCTGGATTTTTCTTCCGATGATGATATGTGAGACCTTAGTTGAGTTAGAGCGTGTTTGATGATTCTTTTATCCTGAAGAGAACTGCCAAAAGAAAATAATGGCGCATTAAAAGCGCAATATTCTTTTTCTTTTTCTTTATCATAACGAAAGTAAATAGCAGAATTATCATCTTTTCACAGCAATTTCTGATAATTCAGTCGGAAACATTACATACATGATTTATATTCTGTAGTTGGACTTAATATAATTGCCTCCCCACAGTTTTTACAGTCTGTACTAAAGTAACAAAAACAACAGTATATATAATTGAAGCCATGATTCCATATATCTTCGTTACGGGTCCTTGACGATTTCCGTTCCTGTCACGTCGTTTCTCTCCCCCCCCCCCCCCCCCCACCTCACTCTCTTTCTCTCTCTCACACACACACACAGCGGGAGAGGACAGTAGTGAAGGGTGTCAGATAAATCACCAGAAAATTCAGGAGCAGCGAGGTGATCAGAGAGGACTTCTTTAACCATGCACAAGAAGAGAAAAGAGAATTCCTTTTATTAATAATGGCTACTATCCATGTGAGGCTGTCTAATGACGCTTTGCCATGGCAGCTTTATGTTCAAGGGAATTGGCTGAAAATGCATATAAACACTCAGGATAAACAATTTAATTAACTTACTCTTTGTCTTTTTAATTCCTCTTTTATCATATATATGCTCCTTAATATCTTTCGCTCTATGCTTAGATATTTATGCAAGCAAGAATGCTGCATCCTAATTGCTTTGTCTGTGCTGTTTTCAATTAATGGCTTCCACGGTCCTACCGTTGCAACATGCTTTCCTGCCACTTTGTAATTGAATCCGAGAAGTCTAATTAGGTTTTGTTAAGAGTACATTGAGAACTGGAAGTTGCGTGATAGTATAGGTTACCAGGTGATTCATTCCTCCTCATCTTCTTCTGGGGACACACAGAGACACAGAAGAAGGGTTTTAGTGTTTAGGGTTTCCTATAGCTATGTGAGAAGAAAGAAAAATCTGAGGGTATTGAGAGTATTCTGACAAATAAATGAAATGAGGATGTGGCTGTGCAGGTTAGCGTTCCATGCAGTAGTATGCCGACCATGGTGACTGTCAGATGCGGGCATTGCGCAAATTTGCTGACTGTTGATATGGGAGCTTTGCTTCAGTCTGCTGCTCATCTCCAAGATCACCAGGTTATATGTGTGTGTAGGCGTGTGTGAAATTTACTGTAAGAATGCAAATGTTTCAGCGTCCTACTTATTTAATACTCCCGATTTTTTTATAAAAATAATCAAGCCCTTTTCAAAATTAATTACTTGCACTATTTTTACATCAAACAGCGAGGACAATGCCATAATCAAGAGCACCTAGTAATTAGCCTCTATATGGCCTTAAGTTCTTTCTGGAGATTACATTTAATTTTTGTTCAATATGATTTTTTCACTCTTTCATGTCGATTTTCTTAATTTTTGAGTAAAAAAGAAAGAGTTTTTTTAATTACTTTTTGTTGGTAGTTTTCTTCAATTTCGGGTCATCTCACACTTAATTATGCTGCCATTTTATTTATGAACGAAGCTCCAGAAACAACCATCTATGGCTGGTGCTGCTGCTCCTAAGGACAGTGGCTCATCTTCAAAGTGCAACGGATTTGGTCCTTTGCAGGCTCAACAATATGAACAACCTAAGATGGCTCCGATTCGCCGTAATGTTTTCGTGTCTTTATATCTCTCACTTTCCATTATTAATTCATTTTTCTGCGTTTAATTATATTAGGTATATATAATCTTGTGGGCTTTTCTATGTATATACAAATATTGACAATCTCTTACTTTAGCCTATTAGGAGTATACACTTAGATTTTCATTTTATCTTGAAGATCCCCATCTGTTGTCGTCTAAGAAAAGTTTATGTTTTCCCACCAAAAAATGTGCTCAAAAAGAGCACCTGATTTTTTTATCCCCCCTCAATATTGGTGACCTGTTGTGATTGTGACACTAGATTTAATTGTACAATACTTACTTATATGTTAAACAGTTGCTACCTCCAAACATATATACACATAGTGATCAAATTGCAGAGAAGAAGTAGAAGATTTGTTATCCTGTTGTTTGCATGCTGGAAAGCAATCTGTTGAGAGGAAGAAAACACAAAAGAAATTATAGCGTGGAATGAAATGTTGTTTCACTAGGCCAACTTTGGTTTTGTCTGTTGCTTACAATTGGGATTTATGCTTTACAGCTCCAGAGAAAAGACAGCGTGTTCCATCAGCATACAATCGGTTCATAAAGTAAGTTCACAGATTCTTTCTGTTACAAAACAAAAGA
Source organism: Avicennia marina (assembly GCA_019155195.1). Lineage (NCBI taxonomy): Eukaryota > Viridiplantae > Streptophyta > Magnoliopsida > Lamiales > Acanthaceae > Avicennia > Avicennia marina. The sequence continues at coordinate 14,333,484 of CM032753.1, forward strand.
ACCATGAGTTGCTTTTATGTTTGTCTTACAGTTTAGAACGTCAAGTTAAGTTTTCATAAAATCGACAAACATAACACATGTCCAGTACCTGCAGATGAAGCATAGAAAGAAAGATCTAAGCTATGTGTACAATTCAATGAGCACAGCTGTATATACACGTATGTGTTTGTATGTGTGTGTAAATATAATGAGAAATTACATTTATTATATCTTGTCATAAACAGAGAGGAGATTCAGAGGATAAAGGCTAGCAATCCTGAAATTAGCCACAAGGAAGCTTTTAGCACTGCTGCCAAAAATGTAAGTTTATGTCAAAACTATGTTTACATTTATATATATATATATGTATGTATGTATGTATGTATGTATATGCATTTGTATATCTAGAGATGTAATTCTGGAAAATTTCTTTTAACTATGACTATTTGAATTTCATGACTTTAATTTATTTAGTGGCGAAGAAAAAAGGCATTAACTTTTTAAAAATTTGCGTTTTCAAGTGCTGAAAAAGTGGCTCTAAAAGTTAATATTGATTTTTTTTGTAGAAATAAAATTCCCAAAACTCAAAATCACCATAGTATAAGGGTACAAAATGCAATTCCAATGCAGCTGTTTAAGACTGATATTAATAAACACTAATGCTAGAGGACTTATGCGAGTCATATATACATATACATATCCATATGATTCTTGTATTGCTGATGAAATTAAAGAGGTAAATTAGCTAAGGGGAAAGGAAAGAAAGCCAGCTTTTAGCATTAGATCTCACGCCTGTCCCAGGACAAAAATTAAAGTACAATAAGGTCTGCATAAATCCATTACACAGATAATGGGAGCATGTGATCTAATTTTTGGAATTAATCCATTTTTGTTCTTGTATACTAATGATGCAGTGGGCACATCTTCCTCACATTCATTTTGGACTGAAGCTGGAGGCCAACCAACAATCTAATATGACGGACCACGCAGCTGCAGGAGGAGAAGTCACTCACACGTCCCTTGGCCTTTACTAAGACTTTTACATAGTCTTGGAAATAATAATAGGGTTTAAAAATTTGCCTTTCTTTCTGCACCCTAAAAGTACAAACTCTTTGGCATTTTGATCCCTCTCAGTTTAAACTCGAAAAAAAGTAAGAATTCCACGGTAAGTCTGAATTCTCAAAACGGTTCATTGTGGTTAACTAAAGCATGAGGGATTACTCATCAGTGTCATTTTCTTGGAGTTGTACTCTAGGGTTGCAAAAAGGTGTAGTTTTTGAGCTCAGTCTGTTTCTCCATTCTGTGGCCTGCTGTTATCTACGAAACCAAGATTGTCTGTAACTGTGTTGTGTTAACTACTGTAATTGTTGCTCTCATTTGATTTCAATTGAGGGGCTTGGTATGTTCATGTGTTGTATTTATGTAGAGAATACATATAAATGCAAATTATTATACCGTATTAATGTGTCTATGCTATAAGTGTTATGGATCAATAAACTCCTAATATATGAAGCTAGATACATTTAATTAATTAATTAATTGCTCTTTTTAGCTGCTGAGTTCTTATGTAATAATCAGGAGCCTTTCGCTTATAAACTTAATTAGTCAGTTAAACCCTGCAATGTCTATAGCTCACACTCCACTTAATGATATATATAGCAATCTTGTACATGAGTTCTAAGCTACTTATAAAATTTGCTACTTGTGTGTGTGTGTGTGTGTGTGTGTGTAATTGGTTTGAATCTCTGTGTAATCAGTTATTTGTAGTAATATGAAATTAAATAATTGAGATAGACATCAAATTATTTAAGGGGTATAATGAGTTTTTAGTATTGTAATTTTGTGTATTATTTATGTTTCACCATGATCTCTTTGTTTAGCAATTTCTACTCTTCAATTAGATGGAAATTTCCACTGAGTTGATTAATTGGCGATAATAAGATAAAATCTGAAAAGAGATCAAGTTATAGGACAATAAAAATGCATTATTTCCAAAAGTTACAAGTATAATTTGTAGGATTTAGAATGGAAAATGAGTGGTTTTTTTAGTGCATGCAGTTATGATTTGAACAAAACAAGCTAGAAAAGAACAGTGAGATTATGACAAGCTTTGAGCTCAAGACATTAATTATGCTTTATTTAGTTGATAATTTTTTTTAGCTACCAACGTCTCCATCAAATACCCTCATATAAATCAACAAAACATGTTCACAACACTTAACCTCACTGTATCGTATTAAATAAACATGTCTACTGCATTATTATTTCAACTACATAGTCCTTATCTCATATTCTTTTATCTTTTCTGTTCTTTTTTCTTTTCTTTTTAACTTATTTCTCTTTTTTTATGTCTTCTCTCAATTTTTTCTCTTTTTAAATTCTTTTAATTTCTCATCTATATATTAAGAAAATATGTCACTTTTTGTTACACAACACTAAATTACAATAAAACTCTTATGTCTTTATGTATTTTTCTTTGTAATTTCTTTCCCTCAAATTTAACTTATTGCCTTCCCTTTCCTAAATTTAACTTATTTATTTTTTTCAATTTCCTTTTCAAATTTAAATTATTTTGTTTATTTTTAAAAAAAATTTCCCTCTTATTTTGTAAATGAGATAAAGATTTCAATTTTAAAATCACTAATTTATTTATATAATTATACATACACATCAAGTCTGCATTTAACCACTAGTATGCATAATTTACTGATAGGCAATATCTCATAACCATAGTTTAAGTTCATTAATTCCATCCTCATCACCCTTAGTTTGTTCTATTTTCAGGCTTGTCGTTGTGGCCAACGTACACGCACGAGCACATATATTATATACATTAAACATGGAATATCAAATAATGTGAATCAAATTATACATATGATCTGATCATGTTTTCTTCTCCTTAAATATTTGTGCGTGTATGCATAGTCTTGCTTTTCCATTACTAAAACAGTCATCACAACAATTTAAAATTGTGCATTCAGCGTCCTGATTTGAAACATTCAATATTGACATATTACACAATCTCATAAACAACCAATTCTAAAGCAAGTGCGTGAATGTGTGCCATTCAAGTGCACCAATCTGAATAAAGTGAATGCATGATTACTAGTCAATGCATTTATGACGACTATGATGATTTGTGGGGTGGGAGTGATAGATGCAGTTCCAATGATCATGACTCACATTTATCCAATCGAGAAAGTGATCAGACCTAAGCCCCACCCAATTTGATAATTCTTCTGCATCTACTTGATAAAGCAAATTAATTAATAATAAGAACAAAAATAGAAATCCATATATTGACATGTGTTTAGACATTTGGTGTAAACAACGAGTTGCAGAATCAAAACGACTTTTTTACATGTATTTTATGTAAATTCAAGAAGACTCTAGCATCTGTTCATTCATCTATTTAATGCAATACGCAACAAATGTCTCCTCAAATATCAACTATAAAGGTGCATTGCATATACACCAAGTGGATGACACCACATAAGTTCTCAATTAGTTTTGTTCAATTTTTCAATGACACGTCGCAATGTTAAATACTTAAAATAAATCCATCAAGTGTAGAATTGATAAACATCTAAACTTGGGGCCACCCTCCCAATACACCATCGCAGCTATCCCTCCTTGAATTTGGTCCCACTATACTATTACTAATTGGTGTATATACAGATATGCATATTTTTTTTTTCCCTCCAGTGCCAACCTGCATGGAAGTCAATGTGTCATCTCTTTATAAATTTTCATTTAATTTTTCTAATTTCGTAAACCCTTTTACGTATGTATCCGGACACATTTATGATAAGAATGTGCCTGTTGTACTGGGGTAGCTGATCATTAAATAGGGAATCTGTAAGGTCAAATCACGTAGTTGGGGTTTTGATTTTAGTGGCCATGGTGGGCTGCTGCTGCGACGAGCTTTAGGATCAGCTGTCATGTCATGCACACACCACCACAAATCCACAGTCACAATCAGACAGCGGATGTTTGTTTGTCTGCACGCATTAAAAATGTTTGCCCGCCTGCGACTGTTAAAAAAATGAATGAAAAGTTATGTAGGCTATCTCCGTCTCATTTTCTTATTTTTAATAAAATAATTCTTATTAAAGTGAATATAAAAATTTTAGTGATTTAAGTGGGAGTTTGGTTCGTAAAATTTAAGTAAAAATATTATAATATATAATAATGATTGAATTATATGGTAGTATATTTGTTTATTACTTTAAAATTTATATAAATATATATGAAAAGAAAAATTATAAAAGTAAGTGTTAGATTTGATTATGAATATGTGTAATGATTGAAAAATTATTAATTGGTTATAAGAGATAAGAGAGAAATTTTTGAATTTAAATTTAAATAAAATTTGTATAGTAAAATTTTTTATTTTGTAAGATTTTTAAGTAGTGATAAATAATTGATAATGTGCAAACAAACAAAGGCTTTGAAATTTAGTTCATATACCATATATCTTTTTGAAAAAAAAAAAAAATTTCCACCTTTTCACTTTTCTCTTATTTTCCCACAAATTCTTACTTTTGCCTCTCAATTTTTACCACAAATTTAGTCAGTCTCTTTTTCTCCTCTATATAATTATTATCTATATATATATATATATATATATGTCACATCAATATAGTTTTTAACCAAAAAAAATATATCATTTCACTGCAGTAATTATGTTTTATTTTTCAAACACCATCTAATAATGAGTAAAAACAACAATTACATATTTGGTGTGTGAATCCAGCCCAATGGTTTCCCCTGGTTCATGTAGGAGGTTTAAGATCCAAATCTTGTCTGTGACATTGAGTGGACGTGTTGGTTATAAAAAATCTACATAAAAAATTTGCATATCTAATATTTCAAAAATATTCTTACCTCACTTTTCTTCACTTTTTATTAAAAAATTATCTACAAAATGAAGTCTTTATCCAATCATAGCAGCCAAAGTTTGTCATCTTCCCATTGGATGAAAAAAAAAACCCGGAAGTAATAGATCGAGGCCTTGAAATGGTTTTTTCTTCAAATGAATGAAGTACAGATCGTAAATATTTGTTTAAAAAAGGGATTGATCAAAATGCATTTCGTTATCTTGAAATTATATATATTTTGTATATTTGATATTCTTATTTTTGTCTCTCTTAAAAATCGATCAAATTGTATTTTGCTAATGAATTATATATACTTATATACATGTCTTAAACTGGTATAGTTTGCGTTTGGGTATGAAATCAGAGACACCTACCAGGGTCAGGCTTCTTCCATGAACTGATTTTAAAAGGAAGTCGATAATTATTCAGAGGAAATTTGTTGATCCGTTGGTCTTGATTTGTACAAAGGTCGATTGGGATTTTTTTTTTTTGTTTTTAAGCGCTTGACGGAGCTCATGAGATAATGTGTCTGATAAAAATATTAAATATTTAAGACACTAGCCAAAACAAAAACATAATATTAAACTGGTAATTTCCTCTTCCCCTGTCTCCAATATTGCTGGCTACAAGCTTTCCAAGGCCCAGCCCAGCCAGGGAAATGAGATTGGGCTATCACTGAAAGGCTAAACTGGTTCGAGAAATAAAGCACATTACAACCACAACACTCAGTCGTAATGTTGAAATAGTATGATATGAATAGACAGGCCATTCAAAGAAACGGAGAACAGCAGCTCTGCATAGTGGCGCCCGGCTAACCAGCAGCACATTAATCTCATCAGGGGACCTCTAGTGCAACCGAAGATTACACAACTAAAATTAATAATACCGTGAGCCACTGCCGTAAGCACGGCCTCTAGGATACGGAACCCTGGGCTCAAATTCATGATCCCTAGCATTGCCCGGAAGCCGACCACGTTCTCTGTAAGAGTCGTAGTGATCAGAATTGTAAGTTCGGTGTGGTTCCCCATGAGGTACAGTTCCTGCATTATACCCCCGGGGAGGATCATCAGAGGCCATGCCACTGTCGGGATATTGTCCCATTACAATCTGTTGATACTGCTGTTGTCTTGCTTGAGATTCCCTTCGAAGGAACTCCTCTTTCCGACTTGTGTGCCGGGCTCGAAGTGCAGCTAACTGCTCTTCATATTGCGCATTGATTACATTTATTCTCTAAGACACAACATGTAGAGAAATTAGAACATCACTAGGCTGACAACATCACGTTTAGGAGAATAAAAAATTATAATAAAAAACACTAAAACAAAAATAAATGGAAAATACTATCTTCTTCCCAAAATTACATCCTCCGGCAGATATGCCAACTCCAAAGCAGGACATTTCAATACTGTACAAAGCATGCAATTCCATTTCTATATGGGGTGACACACACTGACATCTTGAGTACAAGCTGTTAAAGTGTCGTCATGTCCAACATAGATTATAACTATAAAAAGTAAACAACAGAGTCTGAATAATTCTCCGGTTCGCAACATGAATGTACCAAACAACATTCGACAAGCATTTTACACAATTTAATGAAGAGTCAGAACCAAAATTATCTTCTATGAAATGTTAAACAAGCGAACATATATTATTAGATTTTGATAAATTTGATTTTTCATTTCACCGTAAATTCTATCCCATCCATAATTTCAAAATCAATCTGGCAACATTGTATTAACAACAAAATTAATCTTGTAAAATTATATTAGCAACATTCACACAATTAATATGAATCATTCTACATTTCCTGCTATTCCATCTAATTGCAGCAAGTTTGTAGGTATCCGAATGGCACTCCAGGGCCAAACTTAAATTTGTTTTAAATGAGTTAAGCATGTTTTAAATCGACTTCTCATAATGTTCAATTAGAAGTCCTGACAGCCAATCAAAAGTTTTACCATAGGTCTTACAAATATATATCAACTACAAACCAACCGAATTATGGTTAGATTAAGAAGCTTGTGTAATCTGAAATAAATCACTCTTAAAAGTCAGCAAGCACCTTGCATGCAACAACAAAATGGCCATATCTATTTCACTTGACAACAGCAAATGACAATGATGATGCCAGAAAGCACAAGAAAAAAAAATAAAAGAAAAAACATTTGAATCAATGCTCACCTATTGGCAAGCATAAAATAGAACATAATTGTTATAAATTAGTCTAAAAGTACTGCATAATATTAAAGAAGAACCGAGACAAACCGCCCTATGCCTGGCATTTTCAGCGTCCTCTGCATCAAATTGTTCCTTGCTCAGTTTCATGATGTCATCAAGGAATCTCTGCTCAAGACCTTCAAACGTCTGCAGCACACGATTGTCTTCATATCCTATGTCCATATCCTCTTCATGAGACTGAGATCTGGGATCTCCACCACCTTGTTTCTCGAATGGCAATGGGGGATCCAGCCGCTGGCTCTGGTAATAAGATCTTGACATTTCATGTCCTTGACCTATAACACCAATAGCTCCAATTCAAGAAAGAAGGAAAGAGTAAATTTATTCATTGGCATGCTACCTCTTAAAAAAGGTTCAACTTACGGCCAACTTCATGAAAGTGATTTTGTAATGCTGTAGAAAATAATAATTCAACATTATTGTTGATCATTGGCCAAGCTAGGTGAAGCTTCACAGTACGTTTGGTGTTTGAAGTTGTTATTAATTGTATTAAGTTCCACCCAGTTAATATTAGCTAGATAACATTCAGCACCAACTTTTACCTATCTACTACTGTTCAGCTCCATAAGATTAATGAACTTTTATGAACTTATGATTGCTCTTAGCTTCATAGCAATCAAGCAGTCTGAACATGCACAAACTGCATGCTTGTTCTGTGTTGGCTGCTGATTTAACAAAACTTCGACTTTTTCTAATCCTGGGATAATTTTTGAAACTAGAGAAGTCTAGAATATCAACCAGGCATTTTGCAATCGATAATACAGTTGGTATGTGCTCAACAAAAATGATACGTCAGTAAACGAAACTATGACACCATATTCCATGAAATATTAGATGCCAAATGCACATACTAACATAATAAACTCATCTGTAAGTTTCCAAAAGAAAATTTTATTCAGGACTTCAAAGATTTAGGCTATATTTCTTTCTTACTAGGAAACTAAGTTCACAAAAAGACATTCTAACGACTTGATGAACACCACCATATATTGGTATACATCAACATAACGGAGGTGAGAACATCTACTTCAACCATACATAAAAGACATTACGAAAATATCATGACATCCATCTCAATAAAATCAAATTTTATCGGAAACGCAACAAAGTTGCCCCCTTGAACCATTAATTCTCACGAATCTTAGTAAAAGAGCCACGAATTTCTCCTCTTATCGCAGCCGAAGGCACAATCGAACAAATTAAAAAACGAGATAAACTACAAAATACCCAAAAATGAAAATAAAAATAACTTGCCTTCGGCGAAGGGCGCGGTGGGCGACATGGGAGTTTGAGGCAATTTACCCTGCACACCATCTCTTTCCCACCGCCATTGACTGTGATGCCGATGGCCTTCCTTCTCGCCTAGGGGCAACGGCTCCTGTTGGCGGCCCTGGTAGTACCCGGACTTGTCGTTCTGCTGCTGATGCATCTGACCAGTCGCGCCGCCATATGCTTGGAAACCACCGCCACCGCCGCCCGAATCACCCCCGTAGTGGCCCCCGTGCCTCCGCATCTCTTTCTTTTACTACGATTATTTTGAGGAATTGATTACAAATTACAGATTTTCAATCAATCTTCTCTTCTTATCTTTGCAATACCACCGAAGAAGGGGATTAGGGTTTCGCTTCAATTTGCCACATCGACGGGACAAAGGGAAGGTCCATACTCCATTTGGGAAAGCAAGGATCATAAATTATAAAATTATTATATTAGAGTTATACAATATATAGTAATTGTATTAATTACAATAGTCATTGAGTTATTCAAAATTCAATTGAAGGAAATAAGAAAAGTGTTGAATGGAGAGTGCAAATAAAAAATGCATTTGAAAAGGGAAAATCTGAAAAAAGAATAAAATGAGTTATAAAAGTAGTATCACATCAAAAATAAAAAACTAGTATTGTATTAATTGTATTTGATTTTATTTCTAAAAATTGTTTATTTAAATATTTTTTAAAACAAAATTTTGAATTAACGTATTCTACCTTAATAATTTTTGTTGGGTTAATATTTTTCATACTAACTTCACTAGTTTAGGCATAAAATTATTGTTGAAAATTGTTGATGTTACTTAAAATGAATTATTAGTGTTTATTTACGTAATTTAGTATTTTATTTTTTCATTTTTTTTAAAATTTTGGTATGCTTCACATCAGTGAGTAAATACGTGCCTAATTAAATTGTGAATCATTAAGTGTTAGTTCTTATTTTAGTGTTGCAATATCGTTATAATTCTGTTCAATTAAGTGTTTTACCCATTCAATGGTTATGTTTGTAACTTAATTTTTTACTCAAAATCACCATTTCAAATTTCATTCTAACAATAGTACAATTTAATAAAATATTTATTTAAATTTAAATTTAAATATTTTTTGATATATAACTAATTAATTAATTTTTAATTATTGTATATAATAATAATCAAATCAATACTTATATATATATATATCATACATATACTCACTTCTTTTTTATTTACCCCCTAAAAAATATAACTATTATCTATACATATTATAATATCATTTAATTATTATTATATATTTTATACATATATTTAAATAAATCATATTATTTATTTTATTAAAATATTTATTTTAAACACGTCACTTGTTTTGAGCCAAGTATTATCTTTAACAAAAACCCCGTGAGATCACAGTCGACCATTTAGTTCATGTTCTTATATAATTCAAATAATATTTTGTGGGCAAAATTATATAAAAAATATTCTATATTGATAGATGCAGTTAATTATATTATTTGATTAAAAATTTAAATTAAACTTAAAATAAATTTTGAAATTAATAACTTATACATATTATTTTTTATATCAAAAAATTATTTAAAAATGATATGAAAAAAGAGAGAGAGAGAGAGAGAGAGAGAGGAAAATGCTAAATGAAAGTTAGAGAACAAATGAAGGAAGAAAATAAAAATATCTAAAATAAAGAAAAGAGATAAATAAAAAATTAAAAATATGTTTAAAATAGAAATAAATTAAAATATAAATAATAAATAACAAATTTGAAAGAAGAAAATATAATAAATTAAATTTGATGAAGAACAGAATAATAAATATACTGAACAAATGTTAGGAATGATTCCGAAGAATTTGAAAAGCCTAACAAATCAAATTTCAAGGTTTAAAAAAAGTTATAAAAATTGAAAGCTTTTCAAATAATGTGAAATTAAGATAGATAAATGTATTTAAATATATAAGACACACTCTCTAGGGTTCATCGTGTCCTCGAAGATGCACCCAGTGATGCATTAGATTTTGACAAGTATTAAGATCTTTAATTTTGTATTATTTTCAATTTATAAAAAGGTGGTTTTTGAGTTTTAGTTAAGTAAAAATTAATCATGAGTTTTGAGTTTAAGTATAATCAATTCAAAATTTCAAATTAAATCTTTTAATCGATTAGAGTTAATTAACTAAAAAACTCTAGCCAGTTTCTTCAATAAGTAAAGTTAATTAATACAAAAGATTTATTAATTAATTAATTTAATAATTCTAATTTAACTCTAATTCAATTAAGTACAATTAAATAAGTCAAAATTTTAATTAATACTATTCTGAGTAAAAAAATTATGATTAATTATTTTTGAATCTAATTAAAATTTTCATATTAATTAAATTTAAATATAAAAAATCTCAATTAATTTTACTTAACTATTAAACTTAAGGTTAAAAATCCGACTTAAGTTTTACTATTTTAAAAGCCAGTTTTGAAAATTAAAAATAACAAAAAATCTGAAAGATTGACATTTCTCAACATTTGAAGCAGCCGGTGCACACGACCGGGTGCACATTCGAACAGACTAGGGTTCCTCTTACTTTTTTGACCACGTGGCTTAACCTCATTTGTAATTTGCATGGCTCCTTGTCTAGATTACTGGTCTTGTAGACGCTATATTTGGTGAAATATACTGAGTGTTTTATTATTTAATTGATTTTTTTTATTTTTTTAAATATCAAAATATCATATTCATCGCAATCTACACACACGATACATCTTCACTAATTATAGCATTTTCAGATGTTTTATTGCTTCGGCACCGAAAAGGAAAAAGGGCGATTCTTCCACGTATATTCGGACATGCTTTTGCCCTTTTCAGCTTGCTTTCCCGCCTTTCTTTATGCGCCCACGGATCTTCCAATCACCAGTATTCCGACAATGGCAATAGGTAATAACAACTGTGGGTGCTCCCAGTCTTCTCGACGGCATTCAATCAAGCCATCTGGTTTTAGAGTCGAATATCTTAATTTATCCCCCTCGTCTTTGTTCCTCACTCCTCAATCCTCGTTACATATTAATTATCCACATTCTTCCAGAAGTTAATGGACTCTTTGTTGTTGGTTATTTGGCGAAAAAGGTTTTGACGCGTTTCACAATAAATAAATGAGATAAATGCCCAGTTATGGATCATAACATGAACCACATAATCCTAATCCTGTTTTTCTGGGTTCCACAGTCTGCTGGGCATTTCTACAAATACCACAGCTACGCCCCTCATATCCCATAAAGAATATCACATTGAGATCACATACTACTCCACTCCCCTTCTCTACGTGTAATTAACTCGCATCCATCCTCCACTGGTTCCGTTCCCCAAACAGTTCCTAGCTTTCTGATGTTTTGTTCGATCGATTAAGGTACGGTCTATTTTGCTTGCTCAGGCATTATACAAGTGGTTAGTTCTTAAGGGTGACGCATTATTTTTGCAGTGGTGTATCTAATCTCGCTTTGATATTGCAACTTGGGACTTTGTTTTCTGACCTGACAATTGAATTTTGGTCTTCCCTGGTGAACATATACCCCTGTGAGAATGCCGCCTTCGCGTATAAAGGTTGCCGATTATGGGGAAGAGGCAAGTATTAAGCAAGGCATAGCTAATTCTTCATATCTTTGCTCCGAAGTTGTTCCAGGACAAGATGATGCCTGGCTGTCAACCCAACAGAAAGAGAGAAACGAGATGCAGAAACCAGAAAAGTCCGACGCTCGGACTTCAATTAATCTCACTCACAGGAGTGATGAAACTAGTTCCCATATCTCCCCACCTTGTGCTTATTATCCTCTCCTCGAAAGATCAGCCGCCACTTTTAGCGAACGGAGTCTTGAGATCTGCACCGAGTGTCTTGGCTCCGAAACTGGTTCTGATGGCTTCTCTTCTCACAACTCTCCTTGGGAAATTTCTGAGGAAGATCGTGAAGAAGAAATGGCGCAAGAAGAGATCAAAAAGTCGTGTCTTTTCAGTGATATGCATGTTGGCAAACTGACGAAGTCTCCTCCGCTCTGTCCCTCTCCGCCGCCACTTCCTTCCAGCACCGTTGGGCGAGATTTGGCCTCACTCCACATACACTCCCGCCGGGAAAACGGTAAACTGGTTCTTGAAGCCGTTTCTGTACCTAAAAAGTATAACTTCCATGCTCAACGACGGGACGGGCGCCTTGTTCTGACTTTGCTCAGTGCTTCCACCGTTACACAAGAAAATCATGAAGTGGTTGAGGGGAATAATGCAGCAAAAGAAGTGGAATTTGTGATGGAGCCAGACGTGACAAGTCTGCACAAATCAGGGCCGATGACAAAAAACCCCACATGGTTCAACGAGTTTAAGAAGACAGGTGGAATGAAGCGGGTGTCGCCATCGCTGCTGGCGGTTCGTCTGGCTCCTCCACCGCCGCCGCCTTGCTCAGCGTCCACAGGTACTTGAGCAAGAGCGCCGGCGGCTTCGTCAATTTCGTGATCGTTGTCCCACAACCCAAAACCCTCAGCAAGAGTATGAAGGGCCCAAAAGGATACAAGCATCAAGATTTGGAGGTCGATCCGAGAGGAAACAGAGCAGGCTACTTGGTTCCTTGTCTGATGGGATGTCTAAAAATCCGAAGCACACTACTAATTTGGGAGCCATACTGCATTGGCCGCCACCTGAACATATGTAGCTGCAAATGCCAATTAAGGTGGTAATATTAGCGCCGCCCCCAACCCCAACGCAAAACCCTCGCTGGAAAGAGATTGTGTGACCAAACAAATTACGCACTTTGGTTGCTTATTACAAATTTTCCACCACAAAACACCTCGGCATCTTTTTCTCTTATTTTATCCACGTTTCTGTCTCACCAGTGCATACGTATTATTTTTTATGATGTAGCAGTACAAGATCACTCTGTAGAAAAATAGAAACAGATAAATCATTAGAATGAAAACGAGATAAAAGATTTAATTTGACAAAATATACTTTAGTCATTATATTTATTAAAATTTCTCTCTTCTCTCCTTTATTTTTACACCATTATCAAAGAATATAAACAAACATAATCATGAAGATAAATGAGCAATGAAATAGTGAAATTCTGTGTGAAACCATAAGTGCTATTGCCCCCCTATTGCTTGGATTAGTAGGATGCACATCAAGAAGGATTTTATTTTAGCTGACAGCATGCATGAAATTTTTTTTTCACTGACATAAATTGAAGTGAAAAAAATATATTATATTTAGAAGTGATATATGACATCAGTCAAGACAAATAAAAAGTTAATTGTTTTACTCGTAGGGCTGGCATGACTTGTCTGAAACTTAAACCACCAATAAACCAAACTGCATATTAGCAAGATACTAACTAAATTTTCGTACTTGGTGCGCTATGATTGGGAAAAATATTATTTAAACCTCTAAATAAATGGAAATATAATAAAATATCTCAAACTCAAAATCTTACCTGAGACAGGTTTCATGTTTTCAATTGCTTACTTACTATTTTCATTTTGGATTTATTTATTTATTTTGAATTTTGACACGAAACCAAAAGAGAATCATAAGAATAAAGAAAAAATTAGCGTTTGGGCCCATAACTGAAGCCCAAAAAAAATCTCCGGGCCCAAACATTGAGCCCAGAATCACTAACTCTTACAACCTATATGACAACAGGAATTGAGGAGCGAGAGAAATCAAAATTTCCATGGGTGACAACAGCGGAACGGCCTCCTCCGCCAACCCAGCGTTAGCTGCTTCTTCCGCCGATGAAGATCTGTTACTGAAGAAATTCTTCGCCGAAGTCAGTGGAGTTGAGCGCGACAATGAAGTCGTCAGGTTTTTTTGTTTTCTTTTCTTTATAATGGATATACATAGGGTTATGATGGAAAAATACTTTTTTATTTAATTCGTTCAATCGGGCGGGATGCCTTATTCTCTTTTCTATTTTAATTCTTCGCCGAATTGTTATTGTATTCTTGTGAACGGATTTATATAGGTTTGCATATAGTCATGGCTTTTAGTTAAGAGGAACAGTGATTAGGTATAGTAGTTTCGAAAAGGAGAAATCTTCAGAATAACTCTAACTAAATTTCATTTGAGCATATAATTTTTGGAGTGTTTGTAGTGGAATTTAAGTTTGATTCATAATATTAGGTTATAGTATCCTGCAGGAATCGTGGCATTTTCATTTTGATAGATTTCGCAATTTTTTGAGAATTGAAACTTCCACAGCTGTTGGGGGTAGCTATTGTATTATTTTTCATGCTCAAAGGGAGCGATAGAGTTCGAGATGGTTTCCTTTGACTCTATTTTGCTTCAAGGGAGGAACTAGCACTTTTTAACTTTCTTATGTGAATTACTACTCTGTTTTATTAACCATCTGTGTTGCTAATGGGGCGAGTTTACGATTCTCTGTTATTATTATAGGAAGATCGAAGTATGTGGCTTTTGAGATTCGAACCACTTTCTAGTTATGTGATGGAGAGTTTACCTCAGTGGCTAGGTCGCGGGTGTTGTTTTAAGACAGAAGTTTTGTGTCGCTATGTATTTTGTTTCTAGATTCTCTATAACCTTTAGATTTATAACAATACACCATTTTCCGGTAAAATTCGAGTCTGTTTCAGAACCCTTTAGTATTTGTAATCATAATTTATAAGTCAATCTGGTGAAAGAAGTTTCTTTCTTTTCAGAGAAATAAAAGTAGAACTTATAAACATTTCCATTGTGATTCCTGCTGACAAATCCTGTAACTTTGGGCTGCTGTAGGATCCTTTCATGTTTCAAGTTAAATGCTTTTGAATATCTCAATATACCATTTGATTCCTCTGTTGAAGATGTAAAAAGGCAGTACCGTAAGGTGATCTTTTATTTGCATCTAATTATCAATTATGTAATTTTTGATATCTTTAAAAAATAATGAGAAGTGTTTAATGCTACTTTATCCGCATGCAGCTATCTTTGCTTGTTCATCCTGATAAATGTAAACACCCACAAGCTAAGGAGGCATTTGGAGGTAATAATCCCATATTCTTTTTTTGAAGGAAACATGTGATTTCCTGCTTGTAAGCTTTTACTCTTCCAGACGCTTGGCCATTATTTTTTCCTCTTAAAGTTGCTTGATTTTGAGGATATACGAAAACTTCTTGTTATTGTAAAACAGTCTTTCCCCACCTTTTTCCTTTGTCGGGATTTTACAAAAGCTGCGTGTCAAAATTAAGGTGCAATTTCAAGACAGTGTTCGTAGAATCCCATTAACCCATATGATTTAATGGATGTTACATGTATTGCTTTATTGAGAAGACTGATAGCCTTTCTATTTTAAAAGAAGTTAAGAAGCGTACTTTATGCACCATGTGAGCTAACTTGTCTAGGCTATGTCAGGGCAGCAATAACCTATGTTTTCCAGTATAGTTTTACTGATCTGTTAGTGCACTTATATGATCTCTTTTAAGGTAATACTTATTCAAGTTACCTTTTAGTTTCAGTATTCTGTATAGTGCATAGTTTTGGATGTGCAATATTGTTTATGGTAAGGGATCATAAATGATTTCTTGTTTGAGTATTTATTTATGTTATTTATTTGTTCAATGATTAAAATGCCCATTCAAGAAGGTGGATGTAACAAGTATATGGTGCTGCTGGTGGCCCTTACTAGTAGTTAGTTAAAACAAAATTTGCAAGTTTGGGAGTTTGCAGTACTGTTTGATCGGCCATTCCCTTGCAACATCTTTTTGGCAGTATGAACTTTATTAGCAATTTTATGCCAGTTCAATACAAACTATTTCCAAATTATGCTTTGCAGCAGTATCACATTATTATTTTCAATAATGTCCATATAGTTATTTGATTAATTGGTTACAGAGAGAATTTGAAATGTTCTGTTTAGGTTAGTGCATTTTAAAATTGTGATTCAATTTACACTGTGTTGTTTACAAAACAGCGCTAGCAAAAGCTCAACAGATATTGCTCGACCCACAAGAGAGGGATTATCTTTTGAATCAAGTTAATGCGGCAAAAGGTTTGTCCTCAAGCTTATATCTGATCTCTTTAGGCTTTATTTCATTCTTTCTTTGTTTATTTGTTCTTGAAGCCTACTCCAATTTTGCTTAATCCTTTGTTCAGTGTGATTAAAATGTATGTATTAGATTAACAGCTTCTCAGCTTGATATCTCAGTTTTACCATACAGCACATCTAATTTAATTGTTTCAGATCCTGAATTGTTAGTCTATTTTCTAATGAGGACTTGTTGCTATTGTATAAGAGCAAATGAAGCAAACTGTAAAAGAAAAATAAAATATTGTTGCTAAAAATTAGGAATACCAACTGTAATAGTCAATCCACGACTCAAATACTCTAAAATCAAGAGGTAGATGATAATTCAAGCAGCTGAGTTGCTCAATTTTCTACTCTTATTTCTTTTTTCTATTCGTCTTTTCTCACCTTGCTGCTCCATTTCGTCCATCTTTTTGGTTGAGTCATAATTAAAATCTTGTTTTTTTTTTTTTTTTCTGGTTTAGCATAACAGTTTTCATATTGTTGTTACCTGTAGAATATACCTTGTTGCTGGAAAAGTTATGATGGTTTCTTTTACTCAACGTTTGTTTTGCCCCTTCCCTTCTTGTTTGACTGCAGACGCTACAGGTTACAAGTTCACATGTAATAATAGTATTCATTCCAGTTGGATGTGTTTCAAAAATCCATCTGCTTTTTTAAATGGCTATTAATGATTCTGCTTTGTTTCCCTGATTAGTAATGTCTTCTTCTTGTTCACCTTATCTGATTCTCAGACATCACTAATTTACTTACAGACGCAATTATCCATGGCATTCTGTCTGGCCTAATGAACCACTCAAAGGATACGCTTTGGGTTGTTTATAAGGCATATCTGCAGATCTCTCCTCTCCTGGCATTTGAATACTAGTTTCCAGTGTTTGATTTCTACTGAGGCTTATGCTTCTGAAATTGTAATGCAGAAGAACTCAGAGCAAAGAGGAAGAAGCAGATGAAAAAAGACACTGCTACTAAGTTAAAGTCGCTGGTGGATGAGGTAAAATTTACTGACAACCTATAATGCTCTCTTGGTTGATCTGCTATGCACCATTGACCAACAGAAATTGTTAATTTGCTTTGACATGTAGAAATAATTGCTGTCCTTTGTATTCATCCCATGCAACCACTAGCTGTTTCTGTTTATTTGCTATAAAGACAATGTTCTAGATTCTATAATTGAAATTAGAACTGTGTACTTACAAGTTGAATTTTAGATGAAGGACAACAATGCCTTTTAGCTTTTTCACTTTTGAACTATGATGCAGGGAAAATATGAGCAGGAATATGAACAATCAGAGGAATTCCGGCAACAGTTGAAAATGAAGGTTCGAGAACTATTAACAGACCAAGAATGGAGGAGAAGGAAGATGCAGATGAGGGTATGCTGCCGAGCTGTTTATACTCTAAGGCAATTTCTTGATTGACTATTCACATTGCTCTGTCTTTGTATACCCTAGATATCAGAGGAGGAAGGTAGATTAAAGAAAGATGAAGAAGAAACAAAAGAGATGTGGAAACGGAAGCGTGAACATGAGGAGCAGTGGGAAGGAACAAGAGAACAGAGGGTTAGTTCCCGGCATGTTTATAATCTATTTTGTTGGGAGGGTTTCATTCTTAATACCTCATCGATTTATGTTTGAAAATATTTTATTCATGAGAATTCTTTTTGTCAAGCTGTCATGCTGGAAATATGTTGAGTATGCAATGGGATGACAGTAACAAAAAGTGAAGCAGTACATGTCTGTGGTTCTTGATTGTTGCTGTACCCTACTTGATCAGTATTTTAATAATTGAATGGAGCGAGATGTATTGGAGATTATGGAATCATTAATGTCATATATAATCATGGAAAATTAATGGCCATGCTAGCTTCTTCAATTTGTCATTTAAAGTTAGATAATGTTAGCTTTTTAGATCTGTTTCTCTGTAGTTTTGCATAATAAGAAGCCAGTTATATCAATTAGCTGGACCTGGACATGGCTGTCTTGGTTAAATCTGAGACTGGAAAGAAAATCGTCTGAGTGATACACGCATGTACAGAATAATGACCTCTTAACCTCATTTAATTCATTGAGGATCCATTTGTCAAACAGGTTTCCAGCTGGAGGGACTTCATGAAGGGTGGAAAGAAGGTAGGCTATGCTGCATCTTGTATTTGGTTGGAGTAGTTACTTTCCGAATTCAGCATGAGCGAGGAGACTCAAAGCAATTTCCTGCTTATTCTTTTATAGGTCAAGAAAGGAGAGCTGCGTCCTCCAAAACTGAAGACAGAGGATCCCAACAAATCCTACGTTCAAAGGCCTGTGAAACGGGGATGATTAGTATGGGAGGCCTCTCCCCATGCTTTCTACTAATTGACCAGCCATCCATCCTACTGCTCCAGAAAGATTTGAAGGTTTAGCAGTGCTAGCTACTGTATTAACTTGTGTTTATCATTGGCCCTGCTCAGCGAACCCATCATGCTTTAACACTCTAATTTTTACGATTTATACCTCTGTGTATTTACGCCTTGTGTATTTACTTTGTCTCTCATTTTACATAATAATCCCCAAATTAATCGACCAACGCTCTCACGGGTTCCAATTCTACTACAATTCTCAAAGCCTTCACTTGAATCACATTCAATAGTTCTTGCATGTTATAACGATCCCATGGGTTGTGTGCTGGCCATGGTATTGTTTCAAGAGGTTGGATTTGGTAAATGGGAAAATACTGATTAATTCAGTAGTAGTCTTCTTCTACCATAATGCTCCAGCTGACCGTATGGAGCCACAATGTTGCATCGATAGTGGAGTTGGATGTCCGCTGATACTAAGGGAATGTTTGGCAGAGTTCATAATTTTTTAAAATATTTTATATGATGTTTAAAAATTTATAAATTTTTAAAAATTATTTCATAAATTTTTCAACAAAAGAGTTTATAAATTTTTAAAATAAAATGTTTAGAATTTTATAAGTTCTTAAAAATAAATTAATTTTTTAATTTATTTTTATATATGTTAATTATTTTATTGTATATATTAAAAATAATATAGATATTTTTGAATTATATTTTATTAATAATATTTATACTATTTTTATTAATATTACACCAAAAATTTATAATAAAATATAATTATAAACTTTAATAAAATTTATAAGATGAATTTTTCAAAAATTTTTTAACTCATTTTCTTAAAAAAATTTATAAATTTATAAGTTTCAAAAACATTTTATAAACTACATTATATTGTAAACTTTTAAAAATACTTGGCCTAACACTCTCTAGATGTCCAGACCAACGATAACCTTTTACCTTATCCGTTATCCCATCCAATTGTCAATTGAAGCACGAGAGTTTCAACCTCTTACGTGAAGGTATTCACTGTTGCAAATTGCAATCTTGTCAACTGAATTGGGAGTTGGAAGATGAATCATGTTGCTAGGCTCAAAGGTTAAATCGAACTAACTACTTGCATATTGCCAAGTAAATGAAATGCTTTTTGAAACTGTTAAAAGACATTTACATTAGTAAACTACACTTTTCCATCAGCTCAATCGGGACTGAAAGCATTTAGGATAGATATATTTGGATACAAATTCATTGAGAATGAAATTAGGTGCAAACCAGTTGCGGAAAAACAAGAAAAAGAGAAGGCAATTTTGATAAGTATTATATACAGAAAGCGTATATGCATGGGATAAATAAAAATAAAAATAAAAACGTACTAACAAATAGAATAACAATCTACTTAAGAAAATTACATGCACTCCTTTTCTTTCTTTCTTCTTCTTCACTTTTGTTTTTCACTTGGCTAATGCAATATGCAGCAAATAAGGGAAAAGGAAAGAAGCAAGACAGTCTATAGATAGCTTTCAAGCACACAGAAGACAATAATGAACAATGACAGCTTAACCAAAATTCCAATACCAGCCAAAGGGATTTGTCTTCAGCTCTTAAAACTCCAGGTAAGAAAGGCAGACAAATTCCAGTGGAGGATTTAGGAAAAGGATCCCGCTGGAACTGATTATATATCGACTCATAACATCACTAATATGAACATCAGAAACACAAGCATGTCTCCTAATCACAAAACAGCTTTCACTATCTTCACACAATGGTTACATTGTACCAAGAAACATCAATTACACAAAAAAGGTAATACCTTCTATTATACATACGGAACCACTGAGAAATCTCAATTTGATATATCTCACCAATACAAGGACCTCATGTCATCTTAAAAAAGAACAGAAAAAAATAATAATAATAACATACCTACGTGTACCCAAAAAAATAAAGAGTGCACTAACACTGATCTCTACCTGTTTTACGTGAAAATGATTTTGGAAATGCAGAATTTCATTCAGCACAACTAAATGTAGAATTTGTAATTCAAAGTCCTCCCTCGCCTTACTGATGGCTTCCCAAGTGTGTGAAAGATATCAGGAGTCCGAATCGAGAACATACCTCTTTGGGATGTTCCCTATGTGGCATCGTGCTATGTACAAAACACTGGAAATTCCAGGTCTTAACATGAGCCCTCTGCCAAGTATAGGAAAACAATCTGGGAGCATAATCTAAATCCAAGCAAGAGAACCTCGGTCATTAGCAACTTGAGGACGGCCTCTAGTCGGCGTAGGAGGTCTGTTAGCATTTAGCTCCTGATCCCAAATAGAGAAAAAATAAAACGAGAGATGATCAGTCTCAGCACTTGGCATTGAAGACACTTTTAGACAGGAGATCTTATTAAAAATGAAAGGTCAGAAATAAGAACAGTACCTGCATCCATGTATCTTCTATATGTCGTTCAGGAGAAGTTTCTGGAGATGAAATTGCAGGAGGCAATGGATGAATAAGCTTTGGCACAACTACTAAATCTCTACCCAAAACCAATATAGCACCAGCATTATTAGCAGTGCCTGCAGAAATAATAAAATATGAACCCTCATAGCATTAAGGCAACTGAATTTTGGATATATTACCAGCCATTGTATGTAAAACAATTGGAGCATACCGCAGTAGTTTGTGGCTGAAAAAAGAGTGATTAAATGTCCCTGAGCAAATCTTTCAAATCCATCCATCACGCACTCATGTGCTCGAACAATCAATTGAAGATCATTGTGGTTACAAAATTCCATAACACGATCAGGCTGCAAGACACAGAAGTCATAAAGCACTGCAATGGGAGAAATTATATGTATGAACAAATCCAATGAAACATGGCACCTGCAACTAATGTATGCACACACACATGCACGTAAAGAAAAAGAAAACCTGAACATTTGTCAGAAACAAATGAAGCAGAAAAGAAGCTACAGCATTTTTTATATAGTGAGGAGAAGAGAACAACTTGATGTACTATTGGATTGAACCTAAGACACCGTAATCAACACCTGAAACTAATTTAAGATGAGTACAGTATACACTTAATAGTGAACATAAAACCTGATTTCCATTTTACATATTGAAGAAATTTTGAAAGAAGATGATGAGAGGAACACCCACCCCAAAGGTTACCAACCCAGGACCTCTTGCATTTGGCCGCAAACCTTCTACACTATCATTTTCAGTGGGATCAGACCTACAAGGAGACATCTACATCAAGGATACAAATTATAAAAATTATAAAAGAATAATATAAATACTTAGAAGAGATGTGCACTAACCACAACAAGTCCATAAGCACAATAGATCCTGCTTCCATAGCAATTGGACGCTGAATATTCTCAATCTGTTCTACATGGTTTATAGATCTCCCAATACCACCATGCATACAGATAATTTTTTTCTCAATCAATGCAGCCAGAGGAAGCCAATTGAACAATCTATTAATCCGATGCCATGCCCAAATCCCATCTCTCTCACCCTGTTCAAGAGTCAATGAGGTCCATAGGTTTATCATAGATAACAAAGACAAATAAAAAAAAGACCTTCCAACAATTTACCATCCGCTCAATGCACTCAATTCGAAATCCAAAAAGAGCATTGATATCTGCAGCTTCATGATTACCACGAATTAAATGTATTTGATGGGGATGCTCAACCTACATACTCATGCATTCACACAGAGTTCATCAGTTTGCATAAGAGACAGAATGACAGAAGATTAAACCAATTGTGAGTTGACAAATCAGCCAATACCTTCAAAGCTAGGAGAAGAGTTATTGTTTCCAAGCTATGTTGACCACGATCAACATAATCTCCCAAGAAGAGATAATCAATATATCTGACAGGCATGTGGACAATCAGCAAGGGATGGAAGCTTAAGCTAAAACTTGGCCATCAAAAATGCTCAAGTCAAACAGCAACATGGTGTCCTTTATCTTCTTCAAAGGTCTCTACATGCATGAGCGCATGCATGTTTGAGGGCAAGGATTTATTTATTACATGCATAACTGGTTTAAAAATAATACTGCCATATTCGCTTAATTAACATATCAAGCTCTTTAAAATATAAATCAGTTTACACAATATCATCTCAGGGCAGAAAACTGTTCATACTAGAATGAAAAGCCAAAAGCATATATATATATATATTCAAAGAAAACTCAGCATCAAACTGTGCAAACAGATTTTTTTACATGTTCTATCTTCATGCCTCATTCATATAAAGAAACTAGCAGAGTTATTACATGCCATTTACTTCTCTCGACTTCCCCCAAGCACCCCTCTACAACATAACGCCAAGAGAATTCTAGCTAGGAAGGCAGCATGCACTGAGGCCTAGAAAAAAGAGTAGCCTTCTGCATAAGTCCTAATAAGCTTAGCTGCTGCTTCACAAGATTAACAGTCCTTTTTAGCACACACTAAGCATATATCATCACTTCTTCCAGACCCACCATCAAAATCACTCACCGCCGTCTGCACCAAAAAAAGAAGAAGAAGCAACAGCAGCAGAAGCAAAGGAATGCTCCAACCTCAATCACTCAGCAAATGAACTATGTATATTATAGCCAAAATCACATATAAACTGTCCCTGAGAAGAATTCTCCCCTATGCCTTGGACAAATACAGGAATCCATTTTCTTCCCTTGCAGTTGAGGGAAAGAAATTTTCAGTAAAGAAATCCATAAAAAAATATTTGAAAAATCTTGCATGACCATAATCTAAAAACTCTATTAATATTTCTACGAAGCAATATAAACTGTCCATAAACAATATGACAACTTTCTTTCAACAAGTAACCCAATGATATAATGCAATGATAAAAATAAGCCCAAAAGCTCCATGAGAAGCACCAATCACTGACACCAATAAGTTAGGCATATTGATGGAGTAAAAAAAATTCATTAATGATATTCAAATAACATAATAAGATTAGGTGCACAGATACGTACGCTATATCCCCAGCTGTAGAAGGTGATCCATACTCATCAAAAAGTCGCATAAGATCCCCAAATTGTCCATGCAAATCACCAAATATCTTAATTGGAGCCTTCAGTTGTAGTACACAGGGTTCACTTGAAAATATTCTCTCAGCACCATCACATAGATCTGCAATCTCGTTGCAATCCAAGAAAAATTGCCTGCGGACCGGAGGCTTCCAACCACGGGGTTTCAACAGATGAGCCATCACCTAGGAAAGAGAGCAGCCACGAGGATGATACTTCAATAATCAATATAGCTTTTTGTCCCCTTAATAAATGGCATCATTTCTAAATAAGAAATTATAACTCTTTTATCACAAGTTGGGCATCCACACTTTCAAAAACAAGCTTTCCTATAGTTATGTCCTAAAGTAATTTATTAAATCTAAGGCACAGCTAAGATCGCTCTGCAAACGGTACCATACAGGAATTTGGTGCAACAGCAGTAGGCATTACCAACTAACTCAGAATTCATTATTAATACATTCTTTATCGATCACCCAGATGTCATAAGAAGTAAAATTTACTTTATTGAGGAAAAGGATACCTTCTTCGGTACACTGTTAATCGACATTTGCCTATCCAAAAGTTTCCTAGCTGCAGTTGCACTTTCTGGAGTTCCATAGCTGACCCGCCTGCCTTCATTTTCAAACTGATCAATAGAAAGCTGTCTGACCATACCACCTAAAGCACCACTAGTCTCTGCAGCTACAACCACCTGCAAATGAATGATGGCAGATAATGGAACCTTCTAACAACTCATCCATTAGCAAAGTAAGATGTTTCATTATCATGACACTGACAGCACGGTGATGAAGCCTAACTCCAGCTGGGGCAGAATCATTTGTCTCTGCAGAATCAGGCTTAATCAAGGTTGATATCTGTTTTCCACTAGGAGTAGCCTCTGCCCCACGATCTCTCTCAGGCAGCTCAACTTCTCCATTAACTTGTCTGGCCTTAGCAGCTGCTAATGCATGACTAATAGCCTCAGCTTCAGCGGTAGCTGCCTCAACTAAGTACTGAACACCTTTGCTCAATCTTCCACAAAGAACTACCACATTAGCTTGAAGAAACCAACATAGTTGAACTATAGAATTATACACCATGATGAAGTAATATAGAGCTTTACCGGGAACCTTGGAGCATTGCATTCTCAGTGCTTATGTCTGTATAAATATCCCCATTAACAGGGGGAGTAACAGGACGTCCTACCACAAGTGCACCATCAGCAGCAGCATCCGGCACGGTTTGTTCATTTCTATCATTGGTTAACCCATATCTACCTTGCAATCTCTCTTGATGCACATGGGATGCAGCAGCTGCACTGGTGGTTTCTGCAGCTGCCAGGTCTTCAGCGAAAAGCAAGTCATCCAGCAGCACCCCTACAGCAAAAATAAACTTCCCACAGTTAATATCCCTTGCGTCACATCCTAGCTGATTCATCATATGACAGGTGGTGTCCAGTAAACCATAACATGTATCAAGTTTATATTCCAAATCTTTAAAGAAGCACACAAGGAATGTACAAAATGGAACTGTCAAGACGAACCATTCACAAGAACACAAGGGTCCAAATATCCCATAAACAAAGTGGGGGCTTTTAAGACCTCCCCGAACGTCATGAGGATCCAAATGTATTTCTAATCTCTAGTAAGTCAGCAACGTAAGACTATATTCTAATATCATATGATTCGGCAGTGTAAGTGAAAGGCAAGTTACACTTGAAAGTTAGTATATCATCCAATATTAAGAACACAAAAAATACTACCTTCATAGTCATATATTGAGTCCACAGATAGATTCTTTAGAGATATGACCATAAATAATATTCAAAATGTTGACAATGGTAAAACAATAATATTAAGTAACATCATAAACAAAATCACACAAGTCACCACAGGTACCGAATAGCAATATTTCTACGTAAGATCTCAATATCTAACACCTATCTTATTATTTATGTCACAATATCATTGCTCACCACCACGTAGACCGCCATAGATGAATATCATGTCTCCAGCAACAGCAGCTGCATGCCTACAGCGCCTCATCAATTCAACTGCTGCATCCCCCCCAGCAGCATCAGCACTGAATCTTCCAGTCCTCGGACTCGTAACAACAGACTTTGTGTCACACCAGACACCAGCTGCAGTATCCAAAACTACACAGAAAACAAAACATGAAACCTTTATTGAAGGCGTCAATTACCTGGAGAATTTTCCTTTTTTTTTGGTAGATCCCAGAAAAGCTTGGCAGCAAACTTTAAAAAAATCAAAGTACCTGCAACACTTGAGGAGTCCTCTACCATGCGCCCACCACCAAGAGCCCCTCCAGATACATGAAGACGTGCATCAACAAAAACCTAGTAGACATATAATTGTATGTTTTCAACTAAGAGGGAAAAGGATAATGATCTTTGTTTATGTGAAACAAAAAGCAACAAGAAAATAAGATAGTATTGCAAAGAGAATAGCTCAATAAGAAACTTAACAGCTGCATGTTGATATCTTGGGGAAGGTGAGACACCAGGAGCCATGGCCCATTCCCAACTGCCATCTCTATGTTTGGCAAGTCCAAAAGCACTAGACAAAGGCTGCATAATTGGTCATTTGAACTAAAGTCAGGACAGTAGAAAATGCACACGGGAAACTGGTGAAACAAAATTGCATTCCATTATGAAACAACTTTCTGAAGACTTTCCAACCTTAGAAAAATTGACAGAACTTTTTCCAGTAACTTATGCAATATTTGAACCTGAAGGGAAGAATTTCAACATCTTTGTTCTCACTCACACACTTAAGTTATACATACTTCACCAATTGCTTTGGACACATTCGCAACCTATTTTGTCATCTCCACTAATTATACAGTTAGCATAGCTACTGTCAAATCTGAGAGTTATTTTAAGCAGTTAAAATAACTAATCTCTCTAAAGGAAACTGCTGGCGAGATCCTAAACAAGATAGACCACACACGACTACCTGCACACCAACCAAACAAGGGGTCCTTTACCTTCAAAAAGGGCATTGAAGTTGACATCGGCATGCAGTAGACACTTGGACCATTCAGTTACATTTCAGAATATGTAATTTTTACCATATGGATCTTCTACTCAATTCTGATAAATGTAACATACAGATTAAGTATCAACATAATTCAGATACTTCAATCACTCACATATGTTCCCCGCCCTCATCCAGGGTGTGCAATACATGGATAGCAAGTTTGTGGTTAAAAATAACAAGGAACCACAGCTCTCCTTTGTTAGAGAAACCAATATCCAAAATCAAGAAAATTTATAAAAACCTTAGTCATGAGACTCAATGAAGGATAAAAGTGGGAAAAAAAGCATGTATGAACACATCAGTTCAAGAGAAAAATTCAGTGAATCCAGTAATAAAAGCAACCTAAGCAGAAAACAAGCGAATCTTTTTCTTTGTAAATGATGCATGATACAGAAGTTTTGGAAGTCACACTAACCACACTATTCGCATCCCTTCCCCCACATAGCAGAAGAAGACCATCAGAACGAGCACTTGCAGTAGCATACCTGGAACAGTGGAGTTTGTACATCAACCATTAAAAAGTACAGTGAAAAACACTATAAGATCATAGTTTTCTATATAAGGAAACTAGAACAATCTGGGATACACAAAAGCATAATTGTAAACTGGAAGTAAGATTAAGTTTTCAATTTGTGCAACTTTAAGTCAAATAGCCGGCAACAGACCATAAATAGATCCAGAACATTTTCATAAAAACTAGCAGAGACAAATTAGCTGCTGCATGGTGTAAGCACCGTCACAGAATTTTCAAGACGGAAAACCATAGAGATAGTGATTGGCAGCTTCTTTAAAAGGCCATTAGGCTGCAAACAGAATGGAAGTTTTGCGCTAGATTATACTTAATTAATCCAAAAGAGTCACATATCAGTCCTTCAATCAGTTAATGGCTAATATAATGTTGAAAGATGCTCTATAACTAAAGAAAAAAGGAGCCCTTATTTTTCTATTGCTGATATTTAGTAAACAAATCAGAGAGTGCAAATTCCCACATAAATGGATATAAGTAAAGAGTCTGGGCCTGGAAAAAAAATGTGGCTGTCATTGGGTGAGAATTGAGCTCCGAGTTTTATGAACAATAGCTGCCTCTTAATTTAATTTACTTGACACGGATTTTTGTTGTATTTTAATTAATGTAAAAATCTAGCTTCTTGGCCTCAGACGTACCCCTAAAAGGAAAGGATAGACCCAAATAGGCTCCAGTTGGCCGTATCTCAACCATCCATTTTGAAGAAGATGATAACCAGTACAATAAACATGTCTTCTATAAACAAAACAAGATAAACATAAAAAAGATGAATGATTTTATCAAAAAGGTGTCTGCTTCATTATATGGTATAAGATATATTGATGTCTGATTAAAGTTAACGACTTCATTCATGTGTTAATTAGAAGTACAAGTCGTCTTGAAAAAATTTAGTGCAAAAGATATGCTAATGCACAAAGGGAAGAGCATAAATGGAAAGAACAACTTAGGAAAATTAAAAAAATGGCAGTTAACGAACTCACATGCAAGGAGGTGGACCTTCGCCCTCTGGTTCCAGTTTGCGCCATTCATATGGCTTTGCAGCAGTGTCCAGTGCCCATACATCAGCTAAAGGTCGCTTTCCTAATAAGAATGCACTGAATTATTAGTTTTACAGAAGTTACATGTTAGAACATGGGAGAAACAATTGAACACAACACAAACCATCATTTCCACCAATTGCCATGAGATATCGTTGTCCAACCAAAGCCATGACATGCCCATAGCGTGGCCCTGGCCCAGGACCTTGGACGACAACCCTAATGCAAGAGTAATGATTTTTCAAATTGGTTGCAGATGCACATAATATACATTTTGCAATTATAAAGACGCCAACCTATGCCATCTTGGTTGTTGGTGCGTAAGATCCAAAACATGAAGATCTTCAGCAGACAAACCCGCTGGACCAATCCCACCCTATGATGAACAAGAATATTAATGGATTATGTACATCTGCATAATAGGAAAACAAATGTTGTAAACTCAGTCGAAGTGTCAACGAACCTGGATAACAACCATGATACCCACAGCAGTTGCCACGTGAGCTGCCCTCGGTGTGGGTGGTTCTCCAATAGGAGTAATTCTATTAACATTAAAGCCCATCCATTCAATAGCAGAAACAACCAAAATAGAAACAGGTATAAAGAACGAAGGAAACAAAAGGAAGAAGAAGAGAGAGGGGGCGGTAGAGAATTTGTTGTGATAAGCAAATAACGTTAGCATACCGAGACCATTTACTTGTCAAAACATCATAACAGTGCACATCAGCAGTAGCCCTTGCCAACCCTGCAGTTAAATCCATGCTTTGAAGTCACTAATGCCTCTGGAACAATAAAGAGCAAAGCGAGAAATAGCTTTCACACACTCCTGTCGTTAATCAATAAGCACTGGATGAATTGGCATTTCTTGTCCAAATTTCATAGAACTACTAAGCATTAACTATGCGTATTTTTTTTACTCAACAAAATTTAGTAAGAAAGTACACTTTTTCAACTTAGAGTTTAGTTATAGCATATTATTCAATACATTTAAACATATAAATCGATTCAAAAGCAGATTCCAGTATCTAAATACGGATATATAAAGAATTGCATGTTGCTGAATCCGTCGCAGGAGTACACGCCACTTAAAACAAAATGACCATGGGTGTTATCCGGTATAATGCAGCTAACATACTCTCTATCTATTCATATTCTCATTGGAACTCCTACTCCACAACACAGTTCTTCCATAAGAATTCATTCAAAAAAAAAAAGCAAGCCTGAAGCCCGAAACAGGAACACCTAATTACCACAAAGTGATTCTAAACAACTCAAGGTAATTGCATCACCACAATTGTGGCTAAGTGTTATTTTTCAATATATTAAAAAATAATTTGGTATTCCCATAACCAGAACAAAGAAACTCGAATCATTGAGAATGTCAGAAGTTAAACACCACATACGAATTCCGGCACTTCCAGCCGAAGAGGGAGTTCCCGATGCCGCTGAATTCCCTTCAAGGGCTGTTGCTCCTCCAAACAGAATCAATCTCGGGCCAATATATCCAGGGCTCCCCTCCTTCCCTAAGGCAGGCACAGCCGTCAGCGTGTGGCCACACCGTGGCCCAGGACCGTCCTCCTTTTTCTCGATTATCGCGTTCACCACAGTGTATGTCGGGGCACAGCGAGGCCCTGCCACCGCCGCTCCTGCTCCACCGTCGCCGCCACCGACACCGCTATTACTACTATTGTTAACATTACTACTATTGTTATTCTGTTGCTGCTGATCCATGGAGGATTCGGTTGTCTGGTCCGTACCATTAGCCGCAGCCGCGGTGGGCTGCTCCGGCGGATCGTGATCGGGCTCTGTAGGCATAGCCGAATCCGCATCCATTTCTATCCAAAAACCCTAAATTCTGAAGCTTTATAATAAGATCGGAGCTTGAATTCTCAAAAATTCGCATTCTCAATCTTCATTCTTCAAAATTTGAAAGCCCTAGCTCCGATCCTTAAAAATTCCGGCTATCCAGAGAAATTCTCGCTTCCCCAAGTTTTCCTCTATCTATTTATCAAGCGGTGACAAGGAATACAAACTAGGCGGCCAATCCAAACACCCAGTTTCTCTCTCAAACCCAGCAGTTTCTCTCTCTACCAATATATAGGTGTGCCTGTTTCGTCGAGAGGGAAAAAAGGGTGAACATTTTTTAACATTTTCTTTGTCGTAATGATTGCGGCGAGCGCGTATACAGTCGTACTGCTGAGAAGACCCCCACAGGACACTGCGACGGCGGAACAACGCTATCTTTGGAATAGCAATTGCCACTTGGTAAAATTCCATCTTTGGCACGACTATTAAAGAACCTTGTCCTCCACCAGGCCTGGTACCTTCTGCATCTCCATGTTGTACGTCTGATGCCAGTGCAACAAACTTCTTCCCATGCTTTCAATCGTATTTTCTTTAAGAATTGTGAGGTGGATGCAAATTTTTTTGTTAGTGAAGAAAGTTAGTATAAACATGTAAAGATAATCTTAAAATATGATAGAGAATTGAACTCGAATTCTTGACATCTCGATCGAAAAGTTGAGGATAGAATTATTCCTATGTATAAATAACCATATTGTATGTTAAAGGTTAAGAAGCAAGAGCTTTTCTTTCTATGAAATTATAGTTCTCAAGTGTTTATGTAGTGCTTGGTTGATTTTTTTTAAGTTAAAAATATTGTGTACTTTAAAATAGTGTAAAGGCAATAAATAAAATATCTATATTTAATCGGTTATTTATGTGCTGAATAAATACTATTGGGTAATAATTACAATTTAGTGATAAAAAATTTATAAATCTAGCGGGAGACTCCAAATCTTCAAACATGACGCGCTTTGGATGATGTGACTCCCACGCTTGGGATTTCTTTGTAATATTGAGATAGGAAATTTATGTCTGTGGCATAAACGCGGTGGTTGCATAATATGTTGTAATGTCTCATTTTCTTATTACGTGATAAGAAATAATATGATATAAGGTAGAGGGTTGCATGGGGTATCTTTGGGTTGTTGATTTGAGTGAGGGGTTGAAAGTAGTGGAAATTTTGATTCATGAAAAAATTATATATGATAATAAGATATAACAAGAATGAAAACCTTTAAATTGTTTGAACTTGATTATTTTTTTTATGTGTAAATAATATGTACAAATGATTGAATAATGTGATAATGTATAAGTTTCTATAACATATATACGGGGAACTTGATTATTTTTTTTATGTGTAAATAATATGTACAGATGATTGAATAATGTGATAATGTATAATTTTCTGTAACATATATACGTGCATGCGTGTGTGTGTGTGAGGGAGAGAGAGCATAGCTGTGTATCTGTTAATTTAATTGTTAATAAATAATAATTTAAAAATAATTAATTAAATATATATGTAAGAATAAAATTTTGAATTAAAAAATCATAATGTAAAATGTTAAATTAGTAAAAATCCGAATAAGTTGAAAATATTAGAGTTTGGAGAACCAGAGGCATAATATCCTATCAAGTTTGGGTGAGGAAAATTTAGATAATTTAAATGTAAATGAAAATCATTTGTCCAATTTTGGTGGATAGTAAAATTATTTTTATATATATTTAGTATGCATAATAATTAAATAATATGATAGTTTAAAATTTATAAAGTAATAAAAAATTGAATGTAAGTAAAAAAATTAGAGGAGGTAATAACTTGACTGTAAATAGATATAATGATTAAAAAATAATTAATTTGTTATAAATGATAAGAGACAGATAAATTTGAATTTAAATAAAATTTATAAAATAAAATATTTAATTTATAGGATTTTTAAATAAAAAGAGATAGTATGTAATTTGAAACCAAATATAGCCCCAGCCTATATAATCAGAAATAATTTGTTATTTTCGAAAATTACGACGTAAGGACATAAATCCAAGGGTGCATGTGCCCATAAGAGAATTACAGTTGTCTTTTCTTTAGCCGCCACGTCTTTCTCCTTTCATATTTTTTCTTTCTCTGTATTTCTATTCTTCTGTTTTGCTTCAATTTTTAAAATTATCTCTTGATTTTCTTTGTGTTTACTTTTTTTTTTTCTTCTTCATATTGTTTTGTTTAATTTTCTCTTTCATTTTCCTCTTCTGTTTGTGGATTGTTTTATAAATTGTATAGATGCGTATCTTCATAGCTCATTAAGGAGTATGATTCTTGGAATTTATTAATTTTTTATGATTGCTTCAATTATCAAAGTTTTAAATAATAAATTTTAAAATATATAAAAAATAACTGAACAAGTGGAGAAAAATTACAGGAGCATAAAATAAAAAAATTAGAACGATGAAAGGGGAAGACAGAGTAAGAAAAAAATATATATGTGTGTGCGTGTGTGTGTGTGTGTGCGCGCGCGTGGGTAGACATATACAGACGGACAAGACGCATGCACCTCTTCAACGCTGCAGAAGTACTGCCTTTAAAAGTAGTATCTTCGTTTCGTCGTCGTCGTCGTCGTCGTCGTCGTCGTAATTTGGCTAGCGGCAATGGTAAGTTTTTCTATTATAACTAGTAATTTTGCCTTACACTAGGATATATACGT
This sequence comes from Avicennia marina, assembly GCA_019155195.1. NCBI lineage: Eukaryota > Viridiplantae > Streptophyta > Magnoliopsida > Lamiales > Acanthaceae > Avicennia > Avicennia marina. The sequence continues at coordinate 14,366,410 of CM032753.1, forward strand.
AGATTTACTTAGTGCAATTAAATTAGTCCAAACTCTTAATAATATATTAGTAATAATGTCAAATGCAAAAAAATTATAACTTATAAGATTTTATTTATTGCAACAAATTGTAATAAAAATAAATTTATTATAAAAGTATATGAAAATTTTTAAAAGAATAGAGAGTATATATATGTGTGTGTGTGAGAGAGAGAGAGAGAGAGAGGAATAAGTTAGATGACAGAGTAAATATGAAAGAAAAAATATAAATTTATATTAAAATATAATGCATAAAAGTAAAAATTATAAATATTAAAATAAGAGTGTTATAGTAATTTAATAATGTTCAAATAAAATTAGACTCTAGCCTTAATATATAAGTGTGTGTATGTGTATATCTATACCTCTCTATATATATGGAGTGGATTGAAATATATAGAAATGTGAAAGAAAAAAATGTATAGAATCACGTTACAATGTAGTGGAAAATAAAAGAAAATTGTAAAATATTAAAAAAGGAGTTTTACAGCAATTTAAGAACGTGCAATTATTAAAAATAATAAAATAAAGAATAATCAAAAAGATTTTCCAAAAAAAAAAGAGAAAAATTGGAAGAAAATATAAATAAAAACAACAATATAAAAGAAAATAGAAAGAGAAAAAGGGAAAAAGGAAGGAATAGAAAAATAAAAAATAAAAGAGGGGCAGATTTTTAATTCGATATTTTGCAATTAAAAAGTCTCATTAATTTAATAATACTAGTAAAATAAAATTAACACACCATATGTGTGTGCTTGATTCTAAACAAATATTTTTATTAAAATTTAATTCTTAAATAATAGTATTCAAATTTTAAAAATTTAAAATTTTTATATAAAGGAAAAGAAATAAGATGGTTAGTAAAGAGATAATTGGTTTAAACAATAAAAGGAAAATGATACTAAGATAGGCGCACTTTAAGAAGTTAACAGTGTATGCTTTTATGAGTATAGTTAATGATTTGATGAAAACTACGTGTCATTTAATAGTTCAAATCCAGTGAGAAATTTGGAAGTTAAAACAATTCACCTGCCACGAATGCTTAAATCCCATATAATGTACAAAAATGATCATTTGAAGGACGAGAAAGTGGTTTGTCGTGGCCTTGTTTGGGAGAAGAGATTCGTTAGAAATAAAGTTTTGATGAAAGTTGTGCTTTGCTTGTTTTTGAATTTTAATGTTTGTTTTTAATATTTTATTTTGAGAATTGTGTAAAAATAGAAGAGAAAAATAAATAAAATTAAAAAGTATAATTCTTAAATGTTTGTTTTTGAAATTCATTATTTGAAAAAAAAAAGCCTAGGGTTTAATGGAAGAAGTATTATTTATTTAAATTTGTATATTTACACATGTATAAAACATATAATAATAATTATATGATATAATTGTATGTAAGAATATTTATTAGTTTTTAAAGTATAAATATAAATAGAAACACGACGGTATGTATATATAATTATATATATGTAATAATTTGATTGTAAATAAGTATAATAATTAATTATATATATAATTGAAAATTTTTTAATTTATATTTATATAAAAATTTTAGTTAATATATTTGATAGTTTAAAATTTGACATTTTTTTGCATTTACGCTGAAACACAGTTTAGGAATTCTAATCAAGTTGGAAAAGAATAAAAAGAACAAATTGCTTCATTAATTAGTAGTAAAAATTGCACTGTGTGAGTATGCACATTTATTTATAAATTATGAAATTATTATATTTTAATTAATAAAAATTATTTTAAATTAAAATCTCTTAAGAATATTTAAAATAAGAAAATAAAAAATATCAAAAGAATTTTACAAATAAAAATTTGATAGAAAGTACAAATAAAAAGAATTAGTTAAAAGAAAATGTAAAAATAAAAAATCAAATCAAGAAACTGTATAATTTCATATCATGCAAAAAATTTTAAAATAAAAAAATATAAAATAACAAAATAAGAAAATTTGAGAAAAATCATCAATATAAATTATAATATAAATCACAAGAGAGAAAGAATATTAAAAAACAAAAGAAATTAATATAAGAGTAGTTTTGAAATTTTACACTGTACATAAAAAAACTTTGGTTATGTTTTATTTTCAATTTTGGAGTTCAAAAGCAAACAATTGAGCATTATATTGTTTTATTTTATGCAATTTTTTAGATAAAACATTTAAAAATATACAATCAAATTTATTTCTATAATAGTACATTATACATTATGCACAGCACTGTGCAAAATAAATCAATAAATTATCAAACTCTGAAAGCTCGCTTTCTCAAGGGAGCGTTTGACGTTGACTTGTTAAGTCAACCTTTTTTCCCATTTTTTTATGAGTTTAACCGGTGAAACCTGTTAAAGGCAGCCGCCAACGGCTACAACCGTTTCCCATATGAACGGAGGGTTGTTACGCGCCGCTGGGGAGCGTGAGAGGGAAGATCATAATCCGGTCTGACAAATACATAAGGGTTTGGAGATGTCCGGTGACGCGACCTAACATCCGCCAAATTTTATTTTATTATTTATTATTTTTATTTTTATTTATTAATAAATTGAATTTTTAAATTAGAGTCTAATAAGATTTAGTATAAATAGTAGTTATTCAGTTAAAAACAGATATATAGAGACAGAGTTTTAATAAATTCAGAATTCTTTTTCAAATTCTCTGAAATTATTCATTTAATTTCTCATAAATTGCAATCCTAAATTGAGTTATTACAAAGTGGTCCGTGTAATTCGTAATGTATCAATCAGTGTTCAGTATGCTAATTGTGACCGTTTACATCGAGTTCAATCTAATCCTACCACGTTGAGTCGACATTCTTCGCTCGGTTTGCATCCCTGGGATTCTCAGATTCGAATTCGATTACTCCATTGCTATCCTGCAATTTCGACGTGATTCTGATCGTGTCAGTTTTGTATCAGAGTAAGGTAGTATCGAATCCTAATTCGATACGTTTTCCTGTTGAGAGAAAAAAAAATAGAGAAAAAAAAAAGAAATGTGGAATTCAAAAAAAAAATTTAAAAAGAGAGAGAGGGAATTTATTTGTACTTATTTCCACAGAATGTCAGATGATCATGCATGTTACAAGAAGCAAGTGTTTGATGAAATCTAAAAGTTGTCTAAAGTTGTCGATAAACTGCAAAATTGTCTTGCTAGAGACAATCGTACGTTGAGACATGAGGATATAAGAAATAGTTATACACCGTTAAAGCATTATAATATCAAAAATTACGGATCAAATGAGAACGAGTATGACGAGACATCTAAAGTATCAGATTCTTATATTGAAAGTTAATTTTGGTTGTGTTTCAATTGCTTTCAGTGTGAACATAGCATGAGTAAATGTCGAAACGAGAAAGTTGATGGTTATATTGGCATTAGCAAAGTTATGGGAGAAAAGAAAGTCTAACCTTAAAGATGTCATCTTTGATTGAAGTGAGGATTGCAGAGTAAATACCATCAGAGGAAATATAATATAAAGATAATGGCAGTATTAGCACACATATTGGAATCGAGGAGAAAAGTGAATGAAAAGAAATGATAGAATTAGTAGAAATTGAAAAGGATAGAGTTGAGATGAAAGAAGCCATAGAAATTAAAGTGGAAGTTAAGGACAGTCGCAAGAATGAAGAACAAGTAAAAGATTGGGAGATTAAACTTCTACAGAGTCATGTGTACGTTAATCCATTTAAACATCTAGTAGATATTTTGTTCAACTGTACTGCACAAGAGTTGAAGATATTTTTATTTACAAAGACTATATATGCATATTTAGATAAGTCATCAATATTTTTTTTATATTCCTTTATATGGTTTGTTGATGATATTTCTATGTTGGGCTCATGAGAATATGAAGCTGAAGTTTCAGCGAGACGATGAAGAGTTAAAGAGCTTCCAGAGATTTATGTTTGATATAGGATGACATAAATTCAAATTGAGGATAATTTACCCTCAAGAGGAGGGGCATGACGCGATCCAAGGATCCGTCGAATTTTATTTTAGTATTTATTATTTCTTTTTTTATTTGTTAATGCCTTATTAATAAATTGAGTCATATGAGCTTTTTAGGCTAGAGTCTGATAAGATTTAGTATAAATAGTAATTATTCAGTTGAAAACAAATATATAGAGACAGAGTTTTTATCAATTTAGAATTCCTTTTCAAATTCTGTGAAATTGTTTATTCAATTTCTCGTATATTTCAAAGCCAAATCGAGTCATTTCAGAGTGGTCTATGTGATTCGTAACGTATCAATCAGTGTTCGGTGAGCTGATTGTGGTCGTTTACATCGAGTTCAATCCAATCCTACCACGTTGGGTTGGCGTTTTTCGCTCGGTTTGCGTCCTTGAGATTTTCGAATTCGGGTTCAATTACACTGTTACTATCTTGCTGTTTCGACATGATTCTGATTGTGTCATCTGGCCTTATTTATTGTTTAATATTATCATTATTTATTAATTAAAACATCAATTCATTTTTAGCATGTCCGCTTTCGACTCAACAAGGATTCTAAGTTCCAACAATCAATATTTACCTTTTAATTTTAAGCGCGGGCGATTTGTTGTACCAAGTAATATAGTACAGATAAGCTTTTGACAATTGGAAACAACTGGTTTTCACTTGAACAAGCATGGTTAATTTATGGTTCATTAAAGGCTATTCACAAGCCAAATAAAATTATTCCTATGAAATCCCCTCTCTCTCTTGTCACTCATACATAATTGCCACGTGTCCTATTTATTTACATGTAATAATTTGTATGAACACATCACAATCGTATATTAGTTAACAAACAAAACACAGGAAAAAAGAAATGAAAATTTTTATTTGACAATTATGTTATTTTGAACTAAGCTCGTACAATGCTTGAATTGGCAGTTCCGAGCGGTGGAGAACCTAGAAGTTCCAATATATTTGTTTTTGTGTTTTTTCTACTAAAAAATATAGATTATAATTATTATATATTTTAAATTTTATTATTATTTTTTTAATTTTACACACTTTAAAAAAAATACACACCTAAATACATAAAGCTCTTGAAGAGCATTAACCTTTTATCCTTTGACTAACTTTTATGGGAGACCCCTTCCACTCAATTTCGTTGAATCAATCATCAAGACCTGACCCTTAACTTCTGCACACGCTGGACACTTGGGTTGTGTTTGTTTCCTAACTAGGAAGGAGAAGAAAAATTGGATAATTTGGATGTGGATGAAAATTATGTTTAATTTATAAAATTTAAATAGATAAAAAATTATTTATATATATTGATTATTTTTTAATAATTGAATGATATGATAGTATATAAATTTATAGGTAGTAAAAAATAAATATGAGTAAAAAATTAAAGGAATATGTGATGATTCGATTGCTAATAAGTATAATAATTAAAAAATTATAAGAATATGTGGTGATTCGATTGCTAATAAGTATAATAATTAAAAAATTATTAGTTAATTATAAAACATAAGAGATAAAAAATTTTGAATTTGAATAAAATTTATCTGATAAGATGTTTTATTTATAAAATTTTTAAATAGTAATCAATAGCACAGAATTTGTAAACAAATATAGCCTTGGATTTTTCATTTTCATGTGATGACTATGGTATTCAATCTTCACCAATATATATTCGAGTCATGTCATTGTAAGATCTAGCTATTATGGAAATAAATATATTAAGGAATTACCACCCCAATTTGGTCGGGTATAATAAGCGAAGACGAGCTGGCCTGGCCTACCGAACCAAGAGAAGGGCTAATCTTACTACAAAGTGGGCACAAATTATGCACTAAAAGGGTCTGCATTTACTAGCTTTTGGAAGACCCTAGCTACCGTTGTCTCTTGCCCTCCACGAGCGGGCTTTCTTTGACCAAGGCTTCTTTTGCTGCCTATGAGGTGCAGAAGAGGACTTTTTCCTTGGTGGAAGCTATTCCATTGTCGATGTCAAAACCCCAGATGCAATAATCATCTCATATATTCAAGGCAATCACAAGGAGTAAGCTTTTCAGAGATTATCAGTTTTCCAGGAGTTGAAGTGGAACTCTTTCCTACGTCGGGATGCCCAATAAACCCACAACTACACTACGAGATGAAACATTCCCAGTAACATTTTTATCATCAGAATGAATGTGATGGATCCCAGGCCTCAACCAGAAGGTCCAGAAGTCACTCTGGAAGAAATAAAAACCCCGCATATCTGAAGGATTACATTAGGAAATAGATTAGGTCTATTAACTTTTTATATGAGTAAAAATTAAATGTTATGTTAAGAGGACTTCAGTTGTATACAGTATGACAACTATATATAAAGTGTGAATGATAATGAAAGAGGATGGTCCTCTTACTATTTTCCATTTCTCCTTTTCCCTTCCTTACTCTGCTCTTGGGTTTCTGCTTCTCCTGAAGCAGACTTCAAAAATTGAAAAATATCATTGGTGCTCTCATTGAGACGGTTGCAGACAGCCATGGTTTAAGGTACGCACAACACCCGCCAATGTGCTCAAGAGGAAAGATACGAGAGGCTGGTGGAACGGGCTGCTCAAGAAGTTGCCATTTAAGACCTCCGGTAGGTGAGTAGCCCCCTTCAATCCCTCCAACTTACAATGGCGGAATACCTCCATAAAACTGTGTCCCCAGAACCCCACCAAGCATGCAGTTTAGATATGCCAGGGCCACCTTCAACCCCACTACCAACTAACAATCAGATAAACTACAAGAATCCTGTCCATGTCAAAACCCAAAATGTGAACTCAACCACTTTGATGGTACAGATCCGCTAGATTGGATTTTTCAAGCGGAGCGGTACTTTAGCTTCTACTCCGTACCAGATGAGGAAGCGGATAGATCTAGCTAGCTTCTGTAGGACAGAGCAAGCCTTGAGTTGGTTCCAGCGGATGCATGGAAACCAACCGAGGTCTAGAGACTTACCTGTGTGCATTTGCCATGGATTATCCTGAACAATGGGCATTATTATTATCTTCAGCGCAATATCGGTACAACACTTTCATTCATAAGTCCATTGGATATTCTCCATTCCAAGTTGTATATGGCAGACCTCCCCCTTCACTTGTTGGGTATAAACCTTCTTCCGCAGCAAGTGATTCCCTAGATGACAACCTGATTGACAGAGATCACCTACTAGCCTCTGTCAAACAGAATTTATTGAAGGCCCAAGCAAGAATGAAGAGCCACGCTGCGTCGAGACAGGCAATTTGCAGTTGGTGATTTTGTATACGTAAAGCTTCTGTCGTATCAATTGGGCTCTTTAGCAATGCGCGGTTCCAATAAGATTAGTCAAAGGTATTACGTCCATATCAGGTTCGGCAGCGAATTGGCCCTGTTGCTTATAAACTCGCCTTGCTTGCCGAAGCTAGCTTGTACAATGTCCTTCCTGTCTTCCCGCCGAAGTTCTGTCTAGATCCCACTAAAGCTGAAAGCACTCATTTGCTAGTTCTTCCCTATTCTAGCCTTGAAGATCTTGCTCCCCTCAGGATATTGGATTCTCGTAAAGCGTCGCAGGGAGGCAACCATATTCAACAAGTGTTGGTGTAGTGGGAAAATTCATCTCCTACAGAAGCGACTTGGGAAGATTGGTTACCTTTCAAAAGAGCATTTCCTGATTTTTGCCTTGTGCCTTGAGGACAAGGAACTTTCAAAAGCAGGGGGCCATGATGGATCCCTGGAAGAAGTAAGAAGAACCCCACTTATCTGAATGATTACATTAGGACATAGCTTAGTTTTATTAACTTCTGAAATAATTAAAAATTAAATGTAATGTTGAGAGGAATTCGGTTATGGAGGGATGAGTTAGTTATGGACGGACAACTATGTATATAGCATGAATGGCAATGAAAGAGGGTGATCCTCCTGTTATTTTCCATTGCTCCTTTTCCCTTCCTTAGTCTGCTCTTGAGTTTCTACTTCTCCTAAAGTAGACTTCAAAAATTAAAGCACATCAGACTGTAAGACAAGCCCATGTTATCGGTAGACCGACTTACCTATGCAACTATTTTCTCAGCTATAGACTGCGAGCAGGCAAGAAGCTCATCCCGGCCATATGTTTTAGTATCAGTATTGGCTGATTCATGCTGACTACATTGCATGCCCGAAGATGGACTGAACTTTTTTTCACCCAAAGCAGCAAAAGCAGCCTTACCTGGCCTAAAAACGAAGACAATCCCAAACATTTTGCCTTTTCCTTTCTACCGGAAACTCATGCATCAAATTTCAATGATCTCAAAAAATGGAAAAGCTAATGAAACCGCAGAAGCACTACAATAATGCTCACTGAATAGAATATGGTAGAAGACCATCCTTGTTGCCAAGAAGCAATGTCTTGCATTCATCAATTTCTCGTGCATGTGCCAATAATTTGGTATAGCTAGCAGCTGCATTAGCATAATTTCTCAAACATAGTGGCATTTGGCAAATGAACACGTTCATAGCATTTAAGAGATGCTGATGGAGCAATTGTTGACTACATTTTCAGAATTTGAAAATGATCTCATAGTTCGATCAATCAATACACTTGCAAGAGCTTTTTAAACAAAAAACAGATATAACACGACTCATGGCCATGACAGCTGCTCAAACCAAGGACGCAACCCCGGACTTTCAGCATCTACGTCGATTTCTTGTGCATATGTCTATAGTTTAAAAAATAAATCGGGCAAAAGAAGCCAAACGGTTCTAGTTTAGAATCAAATACAGTAATATTACCTCAGGCTTAGGGAAGCAGTAACAGAATGGATCTCTTGCATCAACAACCATCGCAAACTTGAAGGATGAAATATTAGGAGAGGGTCAGCATTCATAGAATTACTGAAACTAAAAAAAAGGGTGTGTTGCAAACACACATTAAGGGATGCAAAAAATAATAATTATGTTGACTATATGTGAAGAACAGCAACTTCCACCAACCTGTGGTGTCAAGATCAAACATCTTTTCTTAAGCATGTTACCAAATTCTCGAGGATACTGATCAATGAGATTTACAGGAGATGAGTCACCCAAGAGCACAACACTAGCTACAACTGCTATAGCATCATATGATATTAATAGCCAAAAACAGGCCAACACAGTCAAAATTCCACCCAGGAAGGATTTACAACTGTACCACAACTAGGTGAAGTTAAGAAATAGAACTTAGATTCAATTCTGAATAATCAGAAATGTTGTTGTAAAATTTTGAAGAAAACTGAGTTAGAGACATGACATAATTTAACATGGCGCAGTTAACCAATCAAAAAGTTTCATAATAACTTTAAGACACAGTTATTTACCAGACTGCTACGTTCAATCACTTTCAAAGATGTCTCCAAATATCAAAGTTCTTCTCAAATGGAGTAAGAAACTGTTGGGAGTGTGGCAGGTTCAACTACAAACTCTGATTCAACTTCATTGGGCTAGAGGAGAAGCTAAATCAAATTAGGAGCATCACCCATAAACAACGTTTGTTGAGCTTGAAGCAGAGCCCAAAAAAATCGGGGAGAACCGTTCATGGGCCTGTACGTGGGCATGTATATAAGTGGGTTTAACATCATGTATTAACCCAAAACCTTAAGGCTGTAAGTTAAGGGTCAAATATCCACTTTATATACAAGTCACTTTTCTCTTTTTCTACCAATGTGAGATGTTATTTTTTCTAACTCATATTTGTTTCTCAACAATCTCCCCCTCAAATATGAGTTTCTTCCACTTACTTCCCTTCAATCAGAAATTTTCTTCCACTTGCTCCCCCTCAATCAGAAATTTCTTGAATATCTCACAGTCTCACCAAGTTACTCATCCATGCTCATTAATTCCATGAGCCTTCTTTTCATGGGGTATGGCTTTCCCATGTGATCTCTGAACACACTTGCATGCCCATTACTTCCGTGGGCTTTCCATGGGATATGAACCTCCCATGTGATTACCGAGCACCATCTCTATACTCATCTCAATCTGAACTATCAGCTTTGATACCACTTGTTGAGAGTGTGGCGGGTCCAACTACAAACTCTGATAGAACCTTATTGAGCAAGAAGAGAAGTCCAATCAAATTGGGAGCATCACTTATAAATAACGTCTGTTGAGCTTGGAGCGGAGCCCAACAAAATCAGGGAGAACCGTTCACGGGGCTGTATGTGGGCACGTATATAAGTAGACTTGACACCATGTATTAACCAAAAACCTTAAGGCTGTGAGTTATAGGTCAAGTATCCACTTTAAATACAAGTCACTTTTCTCTTTTTCTATCAAAGTGGGATGCCACTTTTTTTAACTCATATTTATTTCTCAACAGAAACTAATGGTTCATTCTCCTCAAGTCTGTAGGTAAACCCAAATAAATAAATAAATAAAATAAAAATTCTTGTATCCAAGAAAAAAATGACAAATATCTAACATTCTTGCATAATTAAGACCATGACAAATGGACTTAGTCTCTCAAAAAGTGGGTAGAAACAGAAGTTTCAAAAACAAATCCTTAGTAGGACAAGGCACCAACCCCCAAAGAAATGTACGTCTTAGATGGATTAGGTTTGCACTGGTCCACACACAACTACTGTCAACAATTCAAAAGTACAAAATACAGAATACACACTACACATTGTCTGCACTCTCCACAAGAACCCCGGCTGGGGAAACAAATGCAACACCAAAATTGCCAGTTAATTTTAATATAGTAACATTCATAGAGCAGAAAGAAAGGAAGCTCTACCACCCCACTCATAAATAAATTAATGTCATAAATTCCTTTTCTAGAATTGAGCCTGACCTTGGTAGTTTGTGATGCCACTCAAAAGCTTGAGTTTCATTATTATCATCAGACTCTTCCACAAACATTTGGCAAGCCTGCACAAGGATATTGTTGCATCGTTCATGACATTTAACTACGGACAATCACATTAAGATATAAAGTAAGAAAAGGAAACGTAAGCCTGAGCAATCCGAAGACTGCTGGCGCACAAGGCCACGTCTTTCTTCTGCTGCTTACCTCTTTCCTCAGGTGTCATCTCCCTAGTTTGGGATTTTTATAAAAAAGGACGATTTTTATACACTGTTAATATATTGTGTTGGATCTAAATTTGGGATATTCTTTCCATACTCTTCATTGTGGCTATGTTAAATTGAGACAAGCCCATAAGAGAGAATTTTATTTGTATTTAAAAAATAACACAAAATAGAAGTAGATTTGGTATAAATATTACTTATAGTATTTTAAGAGGACTAGAGTAAGACTAAGTTTTGAATTATTTGAGGGACTATCTTACTCAAATTTGAATAGCAAATCAGTAAGGCTATGTTGGGAGAGAAGTTTTTATTTGATATGATGTTTGGTAAAAATTGTATTTAGATAAGTAGTGTATTTTAAAAGAATCTTTTAATAAGATGAACAGTATAATTTATTTAAATATGTGCATAAATATAAAATAATAATTGAATGATATTATAATTTATAGAATTAATAATTAAATTATAGGGTATAAATAAAAATAAATATGGGTATATATAGATATTGATTCATTGTAAATAGATGTAAAGATTAAAAAATAATTAATTAGTTATATATACGATAAAGAAATTTTAAATTTAAATTTAGATATAATTGTTATTAAACAGTGTATTTAAAATATTATATTATGATTGGAAGTTGAGTTACAATCATAACCTAACTTTTTAAATTTGATTCAATTTAACTTTTTTAAGAATTTAAATTTGAGTGGAAGCCCAAAATTTTGGAGGTTAGCACAGTTGGAATCCACTCATTTATCTACGAACACTCTTCTAACAATTTTATCCATCATGCTCCAAAGTAATATTCACGTAATAGCAATCAAAGGGAACCATTCCCAAAAGCTTGATTCTTGATCATAACCATACAACAATCCCTCTTTGGAGATCATCCATCGACAAATCGACTTGCATCTGTCCTTGTCCCTCCCAGCATCGTAGGCATCGAAGTGGTACCAATCGGAGTCGCCCCACTGAACGTCACAGTAGAACAAAGTCGTGCCCCAGAAATTGACGGTGAAGCTCCACTCGAAGCTGCTGCCTACCTCCAACACGTGGTAGCCGAGGTCGTCCTCCCTCGACTGGCAATGGACATTGATCCGCAGCCCGTATTGGAGCTCGTTCATCACTTGAACGTAGACTCTCGCATGGGTGCGTGTCGTTAATAATAGTAGAAATATTGTGCCAAGAATTTTGTCGTTCGAAATTATCATCTTGAATGTTGTATTAGGGTTTGAGGTTGTATATAAAGGGAAAATACGGCTGCAGAGGTGAGTTTTTGCGAAGGCATTTTTATACTTATTGAAACCGTGCATTTTTCATGTTTCTTGGATAGGATTACCTACCTCTCTTTTTGATTGTTTCTGTAGATTTTCGGTTGACGATTTGCTTTTGATGGTTGGCCGTGGGTAGGTATTTGAAGTCGGTGGTGTTCAAAGATTGTTATTTTTCTTCTTTTGTTTGATAAAATTTTAAAATTCAAATAATAATTATAATATTGACAAACGATCAAGTTATTCGAGTTTGATTTATGTTTAATTTGATTAATACTTGTTCGTGATGTTACGATAGATGTTCATTGTAAAACTTGATTTGTTTTATCTATTGAATTGCTATGGAATAAAAATTATGGCAGAGTCTGAAATAAAAGATAAAAGATATGAATTCCAGTTCATTGTAGAAACAGGGAAAACTCCATGATAAGAAAGTAAAGGGATGGGAACGCAGAAAAACATTCATCCTATTGCTTGCAATGCTGAGTTCCATTTCTCTGCCTTTTTGTCTTTCCCTTTTCGTTGATGTTATTTGGGAGCGAACTTGGATTTTGAAGTTTTTTAGTGCAATTTCTTTTTCTTTGATGTTATTCTGGGGGACTTTGGAGATTTTTAGTGCAATCCCTTTTATGCAATCTCTTTTATTTTCTGTTCGTCTCTTTTAAATCTCTGTGTAGCCAAGTAGACTTCAATATTGATTTCATCCACAGATCTATGTGCTGCTTCGATGTTTCATCCTTTCAGCTTTCTTTTCATGTACCTATATAACTGTTGGAGTACCAATTATGTGTTGGCAATTATCATAGCCAGTGCCTTCTTTTGCTTTTTATAAACTGAAGTGCTGGTGAAGGGATTTCATTTCAATGCTTGTTGGAGGGTGAACCTTTTCTCTTTTTGATCCTTTGTGCTTGAAAATAGCCAATTGCGGTCTATTGTTCTCTTATTTTTTAAAAAATATTTTTTCCTTTCAGCAGCCTTTGCATTGAGCTGCAAAAATAGTTTGGAAAGAGTGAGAAGCTTGATGTCTTGTGGGACAAAGGATATTTAATTATCGACAATCTTTTGATATAAGATGGCTAGTAGCGCAACAACGCCTTGTCATGTGATTTTTTTAACTAGCAGCACACTTTTTAGATGAGCATAGTTAGGGGCAGAGGGTAGCCTTGCTCTGGGCCGCCAAAGCCATGGTTCACATATTTCTTTTTTCTTTTTCTCAACATATTTGATAAAATATATGGTTTTGGATTTGTTATCATACTTTCTATTTGATTATCTCTAAGATTTTGATTATTAAAGAAGGCTTCAGCATTGAATAAATTCTGAACTAGTCAAGGCTTTAGTATGAAGTGAATTATAGGGTGATTGCCATAACTTACTTGCATGTGCATGGCTTGTTGCTTTCTTATTCAACACTCCTTGGATGTGGCTTAAGAATACTGGCTGGAGTAATTTAACTATTCAGTCACAAAGCTTTTTCTACACTTATGACAGTTACAGCTTGTATATAAACTCCAAGCAATTGTTATGGATCTAATTTGCCTAGTATTTTGCTGTCAAGCACTCCATTTTGCCGTAGATAGGGATACGTGGAATAGCTGTTGACAAGCTCGCTCCTTCACTGAGTTGAGGTGTCAATCTTTGTCATTTCTCAGCCGGTGTAGATCTAAGTGAGCCTGCAAGTTCCAATTGGAGCAGTAAAACCGGTGAGAATTTTGAGGCGTGTGTTGTTCAATCTTGAAAGTGTTACTAGATTTACCGAACTGAAGTTGTAGAGTATCCAATCCTTGCATCATGTTTTTCCTGCTGATGATGTTCGCGGGTTTCTGGTGACTTGCAGTTGGAACAAGCTACTATTTTAATTATGTTTCCAAGTATTCCCTGACATTAAGACTGACTAGCAAATTTTTTCTTTGAAGCTTGTTCTTCCGCAGTGGTTACAATGATCGCATGGTAGCACTCAAACAAGAACATTCGTTTGCAAAGGCAAATTGATTTCAGTTTCCTCAAGTAGTCTGCTTTGCTTTATTCTTGGCTACTAAACATTTTCAAAGTGCATTGTGATTCTGTGGGCTGGTATGTTTACGTCTCCTTGTGAATCCTCATGCATGCAATTTTGTAACCGAACACTGTTGTGTTCTCATTTCATATTTTTCCCAGTGGTTCCGTCCTTGTGAGGCATAGATGACTCTAAGTCCGTACTTGTGCGCATGTGACTACTATTTGTGTTGTCAAGAAATTGGATCAGCCCATGATCTTCCCAAACCGAAGAGAGAAAAGAAGAGGAAATCGGTGAGTTGATTGGTTAAGACGCCGAATTGGATACGACTGAATGTTCTCTGTGCCGTGTAGTACACTGATGACTAAAGGCTCATCTTTTTCTTCAGGAAAGCCAGGTCTTAGGCATGGTGAACCAGGCAAGGGATTAGGTTTCCGATGTGGGATTCGGCTTCCGTCTCACTTGGGACACTTCCAAGTGGTGTAGTTGCTCTTACTCTTGACAGCACTGCTCCCACAAAAGGCATGCTTGACACGTGCCCTCACCAATTTTCTTTTATTTTTTTCTCCTTCCCATTCTTTCCATTTTTCATTTTCTATCTTCTATCTCTGCATTTTCACTTTTTTTGTAAATTAGTTCTAAACGTTCCTCGTGATTTTTTTTTTTGCATGTTTTCTATTTATTTAGATTATTTCTTAAATTTTTTAGAAGTGATTTCTAGTTTTTCTTCTATTTTTTTTCTCTTCTTTTCCTTTATGTTTCCTTTTTATTTTTATATTTGTTGTATTTCTTATTTTTATGTTAATTATTTCAAGAAATTCATAAAACAATGATAAAAATGAATAAACTCCAAAACTATATTCTTAAATTAAATATGAAGATATATACATATATACCATTAACAAAGTCCATCAAGAAAAGAGAATAATTGATAGAATAAATTGAGAAAACTTAAAACTTGAAAAAAAAATAAATTTAAAGAAAGGAATAAAAATGCAAAATCATAAATAATAAGAAACGAAAAAGGTTGAAATAAATAATAAAAAATTGAAAAGGAAACTAAAAATATAGAAAAGCTAAAAAAAACTAAAAAAAGGCAAGAGAAACGACAACAAGAATTTGAAAAAGAGGGAAACCACACGGAACTTTCTTTTTGGATAAGTGTAGTGGTCATGACTCATGAGTGTAGGATCCACTGTAACTGTGCTGTCAATGCATTTAAACAGATGACTGTCTATTTGGGATTAGAAAGCTCTCCTGAAGTCAGTGTTTGCAACAGAGTTATCTTGTCCGTCACTACATCCATCAGCCCAAGATTGCTCGCCACATAAAGGGGTGCAAATTCATAAATTCAAAGATGAGATCACATTCCCAAATGAAGGATGTGTTTTCTCTCTCTCTCTTTTTTTTTTAATAATAATTATTTCTTGATTTCACATTTTCTGGGTTTTGGAAGAATACTCAACTAGCTTTGTGCCCCTCACAATATTCGAAGTGTCATTTGTTGAAAGGTAATTTTTTTAAGAGGAAGAAATAATTGGTCTTCAACGCTGATTTAATAGAATGTTTGTTTGGTAACAGCTTGGTGAGGTCTACTTGGCTTAGTCAAAGTGAACAAATTATTGGAGATTACCTAAAATTGTTTAGACTAATTCTCTCATGGCTTATTCATTTTTAAGAGTGGGCTTGATAAATTAATATATTTAAAGTATGTTCATTTTAAAGGATGAAAGCATTTGATTATTTAGAAGTCTAGTATCACGAAACCAAAATGTATGATAAACAATTCTAGTGCATATAATAAAATAATCTTTCAAAATAATTCCTTTGCATCCTTATTTTATTCATTAAATTGAAAGTGACTCTAAACTAATCAAATTTTGCTCTTTAAATGATAAAAATCCAAGATAGAATATAAACTTGATAATAATTAACCATAATGTTGAATAAACATTCTAAACTCAGCAAGTATCATAAAACAATTCAAACACATTGGCTCATTTAATATACTTACTATTAAATTATCCCATATTTTGATTTATATTAGTAAGCATAATGTTGAATCATTTTAGAATTAATTTATTATATTAGTAAGCATAATGTTGAATCGTTTTAGAATTAATTTATCTTTTAAAATAATTATTAATACCTTAATCTAAACAATTCCTCAAATACTAATATTTGCTGAAAACTGCGAAATTGGTGAAAGATGAGTTGAAGGTGCCCATTAGCCATGTCATGGGTTAAATCTTTTTTGAGTCTATTAAAAAAAAAAATCCATTCGGCATGGGCTAAGGTAAAAGTTCATGCACCAGCTGCACCCTTTAATCTTTAATCGATCATGATCTTGATGATATGGTAGAATTAATATTGCCCATGGACATGTCATCATCTTGTGAGTTGTTCGTCATGTTTGTTGAGTGGTTTCACCTAATGCTAACCAACTAAGTTCTCTTATTTACTTTTTACGTCTTTATATGCACTCATAACGGTCCCCCAATTCATCTGGATTTGTGATGTGGGTCCTCGAACAAATTGTTGGTTTTCCCCCTTGAAGAAAGTAAAGAAAAGTGAATTATTTTGTGCACTATGGGGATTGGTTGATTCATTCGTGTCATTATTGCAAACATTGAAAGTATTATTATTGTTTGTCTTTGTTGTCGATGTTGTTAATATTTAGATATTGTGATTGTTTTTAAGGGATGAGGTGTTGGATAAGTTGCAATTTTATTCATAGCATAGTCACGCTATAATTTAATGCAACGTGTTAGACAATGAAAAGGATTACTAAACGTAACACGAGATAGTAGTGATGTGTATGTATACACTATTTATTTAATTTTGATAATTTATTTTGTACGTACTGGCCGATGTGCATCTCTCGTGTTTGTGTCATTTAGTAGCGATCGACACCAATTTTAGTTTAGAGTTATTTTACTTCATTACTTAGCTAAATGGTCCAATCTTTCCTTGTACAGGAAAGGAAAAGAAGACAAGAGAAATATCTAACAAATTCATTTTGCATATTTAAAAAAAAATGAAAAGAAATTCCTTCCAGTTCTCATCAAGTGGGCCCATAAAATATTGCCAATCTAAACGGCATCTATTCATCCCTCATCTCTTCTTGCTTTTTGTTCGTTTCTTGCTGTTTTCGCTTGTTTCCTTCATTTGGTTTTAATATATATATATATATATATAATTTTTTTTATGAGTTCAGCAACTTCAATTATTGGAGTAGCCAAACTTTTCACTTGGAATGTAGATTTTCATTTACAAAAACGAAAACTCATGAGTTGAAATGGACCAACATATTTTCTCAAGACAGTAGCCTCGCACATGTAAGCATACATTATGATGAATACCATAGCAAATTTAAACTTGATACAGGATTTAAGTGTTATAACGAGGGACATTTCTGGCAAAATAGACAGAACTTTGCCTCGCAGTTGCACTTCAACGAAGTGATGGATACTCTCTTTCCCATCTTTTTGTCTTTTGTATGAAACACTTGGGCATGGGGAACTGTCCCAACGCCGAAAGCAAGGGATTGTCAAAGGACAAGGCAAACAATACGAAGGAGTTGGTCAAAAAGGAGATTTATACTTTTTTTCACATTTCTAATAATGCCCATAATCCGTAAATCAACACCCAATAAAGTCCTACCCACCTAATGAAGTTTAGATTCGTGAAATGTATCAATCGAAAGGATAGATATCGAACCCAAACATAAATGTATGGACGTATTTTAACACTATGATGTAATACTAATAGCTTGAAAGTCATGTTTAACTTAGGCCGTGTTTAATTGCATTGATGGGATAGTTCCATTAGAATTATTTTAATAAATTATTTTACCATATTTATTGAATTGAATTATCTACCAATCATTTTAATTATTTTATATTGAACCTTTCTTTTTATCACAAGCTTTTATCAATCAAAAAGGAAGAAAAAATTTTTAAAAAATTTATGAATAATATAAACATAAGAGAAAGAAAAAGAAAAAAATGTACTTTGAAATTTTGATTTGAAAATAATTTTGATTTGAATATCCTTTAGAATTAATGATTTAAAAATATAAAGAAACGCATTTCCTCAAAACAAGGGCAATAAGATTTCGCATTTTCTATTTACGAAGAACCAAGACATGTTCAATCTCATATATGAACATCCACCCATCCATGCACACATATACATGTACACAATAAACTAAAAAAGGACCAAAGTCCCCAATCACCATTCAATTAACCTAGTGTCTTGGGTGTTAACACCCAAATCCACCACTAAATGAACGAACTTTTGACTCCTATATAGATATTTTAAAAGCTTCTTCCTTCAATTCTGCAGCTGGACTCCTCTTGGGTTACTTAGGTAGAGGGCATTTATTTTGCACAGCCACTCAAAAGCCTAATCCCGTGTGGGCACTCGAAAAATCTTTCCATTCAAATGCCTCTAACTTTGCTTTTTCCGCCTGTGACAACAATGACAGATCATTATCAGGTTAGAAACTTAAAGCACACTGCAGATCAGTTTTAAGACCAGATTTTCATGCCATTTCAATGATTCTGGAATCACCCAAATCTAAACTTGTAAGTTTCTGTAGTCACTTGAGATGCTCCAATAGGCTCCAAGATTTCAATTAAAGTTGTCTAGGCACCGCACCAAGAAAAGCATAGAGAAAAGCACAAAATTTGTGATATTAAATTTAAAGCTTGAACTCCCAACTAAAAACCAAAAGGACATTTCCCCAGAAGATAACTATGCAGTTGGCCAGTTCGCACAAGCGGGCGACTGGGTAATTTTAAATTGCAGCCAGGAAAGACATTTTTAAACTGTAGAATAATATAACTTTCGGCAAATTTGAGTAAAAGAATCTCACAATCACCATTGGATTCTCATCCCTATCGTGACTAATCCACCAAAAAAAGCCAAAGAATGAGAATGGCTTTTCACCTCCCCATATCTTCCAAATCCCAAATACTACAGCCAAATAGATGAATCGTATAGTAACAACCCATAAAATATGATTACCAGACCAACTGCACACCATCATGTTACCAAAATATTAACCACTCACTGAGATGAGATTAGATTATTTTATTTAACTTAATCATATATTTATTTTGATTGATTAAAGTACTTGATTAAATAATCAATATGAACCCGTCATAAAAATTTACAATAAATAATTCTTCACAAAGACTATAATTAAATAATTAAGATATTGAGAATTACTTATATATAATTTAAATTACTATTTTAACTTTATATTATTATTTAAATAATTTCTATACTAAAATTATTATGAAAAAATAAACCTAATCACTTCAAATAGTCCCTCTTTCGAATTGAAGAATAATTAATCTATGCAAACTATTTTATCTAATCCTAACAAAGGAAGTGAACAAGTATCAAGTAACCGACTCTACTCAACCTAACCAACCACATTCAGTGTAAAAATAATGTCAAAAAGGAACAATTTTTGCTTACCGGAGGCCAAGATCAGTCCTTGAAAATAACCGAATCCGCAATTTCCATCAAAGTGTTCAAGCAATCAGGCGAGAATTTCCTCGCAAACATATAGGAATAACTTGAATTTGATTCCCTTAGCCTGTAAACCAGCTCAGGGGAGACTTCAGGAGGCTGATAAATGTGCGGATGCCCGTCCACGCTATCTGTCCAATTCACCCTTGTCAATGTGTAATGCGTGCAACTATCCGGATCTTGCATCGACAACAACGTAGGGAAGTAATGCTCCTCAGGGTAGCAAGATTCTACATTCAAACATGGCAACTTAAACTTTCTCCAAAGCTTCCTATCCTTGATCACCATCAAAGCGTGCTTCCGTGTCAGCACAAAAAACTGAGTACCCACGCGGAATTCATGGAAATTCACTTCGGGGCTCATCATATTCTTTCCCCTGGCATTGTACCTATTCCAGAGGATGGGTTTGTTGTCGAGGATCTCGATGTAGCTAGGCAACCCCAAGCCCCTTGAAAATCTGCCTAGATCAAAGAGAAAATTGTAAAAATAATTAAACGAGTGGAGAGGGACGCAGTGCTGGGATACTAGCGCGAAGTAAGCATTCGCCGGGTCGTCAAGCATCGCGGTGGCGAGGAGGCGGCGCGTGGCGGAGACAAGAGTAGCGGAAGATCTTTGAGTTCTCTTCGAAGGGATGATCTTGTCCCTGAAAACGCCGTCAGGCGGAGGGATTTTGAGGGAAGGATCGGCGTGGATGTAGATGTTGTAGTGCTGGAGGGTGACATTGTCGAAGAAGCGTTCCCACAGAGGGGCGAAATGGAGAGGGGAGTTGGTGAGGAAGAGGAAGGCGACCTTCGGTCGGCGAAGGGTGGAGGAGAGACGGGATTTTGTGGAGGGGAGGTGAGTGGGACGGCGGGAAAAATTGGCAGAGTCCATGGCGATGGCCTTATGAAAGAGGGAGAGATCGTCAAGCTCATCGGGCAGGGAGATGGAGATTTGGCGGGGAGGGAGGAAGCGAGGCGCTAAGAAGAAGAACAGCACGGGCAAGGAGAGGAGGAGAGTGAGGGTAGGGATCAACGCAGAGGGATTGGAGGACAGCATCACTGAGGCTGAATTTTCTGTGATTCTCGATCGTTGCCGAGTGAGGTGCAAGGGCTTTTACAGAATCCGGAAATGAAATTGGGGCTTGCGGAAGGCGGAGAAGGAATTTGAGGGCGGTTTGGGAGCGGTGGCGCGGCGGTGGGGAGAGTGAACGAGGAAGCAACCAACAAAAAGGGACTGAGTGTGAGAAGGGGCAGATAGGATTGTGGGATTTTACGGCGTTTATGGGACATTTTCTTTTCGCTGTTTCCTTTTTTGGGTTTGGAGCTTTTCCTTATTGACTGAATAGAGCGTTAAAACTGCAAGTGCGACTTTGGTTTTCTTTTCTTCATTTCATCCATAGCTAGCCATCTGATAATTTTGTTTATACCTTCCCTGAATTTTCCTGAATAATTAAGAGCGTTTAAAATGCCTTCAAGATTGACAAAGGACAGCCCATAACCAGTGTGTGCAAAATTTGCTTAATAAATGGCAAATGGGTCAGCCAGAGATTCTAGCCAATTCAAATCCAATGGATTTTTTTGTTTGTGTGATTTTAAATATTTTTATCACAAAAATTATGTAAAAATAAGAAAGAGGAAAAAATAAAATTTAAAAATATAATAATTAAGTGTATATTTTTAAAATCTATAATTTGAAAACAAACATATTTCAACTCCATTTTGGATGCAAATTTCACAAGAAAAATAATTAGTGCAAAAAATTGAAAGTAGCATAAAAATAAAAGATAAAAGATAAAAGAAATTAAATAAATAAATAATATGTTTGAAAATGAAAAACTCAATACGAATCAAGTGTTAAAACATTAGCACATGGAGTGCACGTGTGAAATTCAGTCTCTAGAAGCTGGACTCCGATGTCATCCAAAACCCCGTACAGTTACACATACAACATACAACAGAACTACCAAACCTGACCCGAAATCGCCGGACACATTATTCGTATTCATATAGAGAGACGTCTGACGAAGACGAGGATATCATTTTCTTCCCTCCACAATCCATTACAACATTCATAAACATAAACTACTTCCACCACTTGGGGAAATTACAATTACAGCATCACTCTTCAACATGACGGCACAAGCACAACAAAGGCAACGGTGAAATGAGAATTCATAAGGGGGGTGCTATGATACACGCACTTCTACCAAAACCAGAAACAATCAAACACATCTGGTAGAAGAAATAAAAAATGGTGATGAACCAATAAATATAATAATTTCCACTGAAGTAGTCAATTTCATTGCGATCGTTCTCCGTGGATTTCACTGCTAATGTCAGGAACTGATACAGAATGCCATGGCATTTACTCACAAGCATGCAGCCTTTATGTACAAACTGAAGTCACCACTGCTGAATATGACAAGTGGATCTTGTCCTGTAATTGCAAAGCTAATGATAGATTTGTGGACTGAGTTTTGGAGGCTTTGCATCGATCCCGTTCAATTTGGCTTTGTCCTTCACAGGCTTCGGAGCAGTAGAAGACCTTTTCACAGAAGTCTTACTAATTTGCCTGGCTGGTTGAGCAGCATGACCTTGCCCTGCTCATATCAGATTGTAAAAAAGACAACTTAGCAAGAAAGCTGACTCTGCTGTATTTCATGCAACACAAAATTAAAACAAAAACATGATTCATTTGATTTTCAGAACCATAGATAATTGTGGGTATTTACGAAGATTTATATAGGGTATTGCAACTGCAGTCTACAGTGGTTCCATTATGGGTTTACAAATGAACACATGGATCCCATGACACAGATATCATAGCTCACTTGAGGTAATCGGGAGCTAGGAATATGAGCATCAAAACTTAATAACAAAATGAAGACAGAGCAGTTATCAGCAAATCCACAGCGCTGTTGTTCCTAATGGCGTATGTGCAGATGAGATTTATAAATACACACACACACGCATATATATATATATATATATATATATAGAGAGAGAGAGAGAGAGAGAGAGAGAGACCATTTCCAGGCAGGGACAGCCGCTTCTTTCCTTGTTTATCTGTGATGATGGACCTCTCTTTAGGATTGTTGTGTGATCTTAAACCAACATTGGGCCTTGAGGTGGCTTCCTCAGCCATGTCGTCAAGAACTGGTTTAGACCTTGTGTTGGAGAAAAGCAGTCCTGGTGTTTCTAGCACATTGGCTGATTTATTGGTTGAAGAACTACAGCCTTCAGAATGGGATGCAACCTTTTTTTCATTTGAGACATTGGAGTTATTATTTGAACGAGAAGCACCCTTGCCATTTGCAATACTTGACAAGGGTTTTTTCCCCACGGATGTGAACTGAGTCATGAATGCATTCTTCACTTCAGCCATTTCATTCTCCTGAATCTTAACCCCATCTTCAAGGTTGATATCAAGAAAGCGGTTTTCCCACGGGCGAACAGCCAACCATCTCTCCAGCCAATTCCAGCCCCAGTTGCTTTTATCTGGTTCACAACCAGCAGGCTTTACCTGCTGCCTCAACCCTGCCTGCCACTGCGTGATAGTGATCTAACTCAGGACATTGGATATTGCAAGACTGACAATGGAAAAACCTGCACTATGTTTGGGATTATAAATTTTTCAAAATTTTGAGGGATTGAACAAATTGTGTTTTTTCTGTGAAAATTTATGGAAAAGTAAAAATAATGCATGTTAATTTGATTATTTTCGTATTTTTTTGTATGTATAATACAATAATTAGATGAACAATATTATATAGGAGCAATTATTGGTTATTAGTATGTGCATAGATAATGATTTAATTTTAAGTAAATATAAGTACTATGTAATGATTGAATATTATGCATATAAAGATTAAAAAAAAGAAGTTATTTTTACAGGTTAGTATGTTTGGATGGTGTGTTTTTTGATGTGATGAAAAATAAAGATAGAATGAAAACAGACATTGCCATGCTATCAATATGTGCCTATCTTATCAAAATTGTCCATATATGCTATTTCCCAAAGCCTTAAGGTGATCCTCGCATAAGGGATTCGGTAACGCTTCAGCATTCACTGAAATACACACACACACACACACATAGGTATTAAACCACATAATCTAACAAAACGTTCAATGTCTTTGATATTACTTAATAAAAATGGCAACAAGATTATCATCAATTTAAATGTAGGCTGGATCAAGAAAGAAATTGTACAAGACACTATTGCTATGTTTGTTTTCAAATTATGAACCCTAAAAACACACACTCAATTATTATATTTTTTAAATATTATCTTTTTCTTTCTTTTATTTTTACATACTTTTTGAGACAAAACACCTAAAAACACACATCATAATTTGAAAACAAACGAAGCCCGCATTTTTAAAAAATTTAAGTATGATTTCTACTTACAGTCTTCTCATTCAGCATATAATTATTCTATTATTATTGTTGATGTTATTATTATTATTATTTTTACAAATTTGCAAAACGGTTAAATTATGTCTCAACCAAGGAAAGCAGTCTCTACCTGGTTAGCTAAAGCATATGCCATTGCTCTTTCACGCTTAGCAGCCGCCTCCTTCCTTTTCAACAATTTGGCTTGAATTTCTTCAACAGAACCAACACTGTCACACCACCCATCCTGGTAAACCAACAAAATATCAGAGGAACACAGAACAATTGGCAGAACTCCGTCAAATAACACTGGTAAGCCAGCCACTAGAAATTGGTGCGCTTGAAATCATGAAACTCTTAGAAATCCAAAATGCTATTCATTGAGGTGGAGACTCTTAAAGTAATTAACTTTTGGTAACCAAATGTGTATTGGCCACAATGCCCATCCCTTTTTATCATTTTTTTTCTTTCTCCTAGATTTTGATTTTTTTTCCTTCTTTTTCTTTATCCTCAAACTTCTTTCTTTCACTCTTGTTTACACAGATTTTCTAATACAATTTTAATTTTAAATTATTTTATTTTATTAATCAAAATTAGTAAAGATATAATGGCTATGTTTGTCTTGGAATTTTGGCCAAAAAAAACACAAACTTAATCATTACACTTTTTAAATTTTATCTCTTTCTTTCTCTTACTTTTACACAACTTCCGAGACAAAAACATCTAAAAACACACACAAAAATTTAAAAACAAACATAGCCAATATATTATATTTTATTATAATTAATAGAATCACATATTTTTTTCAATTATGTAAACACATAGAGTGGGCACTTTCAATAGAACAAGTCAAAAATCCATTGGCTATCAACTGCTACACAAAACACCAATGCAAAAGGCAGAATGCTTGCATGTATTTTTTCCAAATCAATAATACTATAATGCACATTTATGACGCATTCCATACCACGTTTATATGCTAACTTTCATTATTAGAAGAGAAGATGATAATTCAACGAAACCAACATGATGTCCATTGCATTCCTGAATAATATTGGTAGCATTTAGAATGAAAATGATACTAACAACAATAAACATACTATCCTAGCATAGTTTCCATTTCCTTGGAAATATCCTAATTTGTATCTTTTAATATCAGAAGAATACACATAATATATTCCAGCAGCTGTCCATGAGCATAGTCCAAAATAAACATCACATTGTGCAACACGAGAACCTATGTCACTAATAAGTTTTCATTGAGCCACTGTTTGAGTAGATTAGACACTTGTTAACATTTTCATACTCTAAAATTTCATACAACAAATCCACAACAATCTAATGACGTGATGATGAAGTCATTTCACAAGAAAAGTATTAGTAGATTACTTCGATTTCTTTAACACGAGCCTCAAGTTCATGTGGTTGCTGAAGTTTCTGTTCCGCCATTTGATACTCCAATGCCATGCGAACTCGCCTTGCTCGGACACGAGCCTGAACTCTTACTAAAGCTTGCATGCATCTGAGTGTAATGGCAGCTTGCTTTCTTACAGCATGACCCCGGACCAGAGCTTGAAGTCTCACCAATCCTTTTAGAGCATGTAAAGCTCGTCTAGCCTGATAGGTACACAAACAGTCTGATAAGTGAGTACCCAAAAATATCAGTGCCAGAGAGATGCATAAACTCAGCTACTTATTAAGCCAACTTTCAAGAGAAAGAGAAAGAGCAATGCCTCGATATTTGCCACAAAGTTCACAGAGAACTTCTACAACATACTAACACATAGAGAAAGACTAGCAAACTGCCTCTAGATTAAATTAATATGAATTTTACAGAATAGAAACTTGATTTCTGTTACATAAAAAACACGACATGCATAGCACGAGTTCCTTTAAATTTACAATCCATGGGATACTTTAAGCTTGAGCCCATAGAACCCAATCACTATTACTGTTGAATAAACTAAACTTTAGCCATTTCAATGGCCAACAATGTTCATGTGAAATGTTGACATGTTGACATACTCATCGAATTCAGTATCAGACATTAGCAGAAATTGGATTGAAAATACAACTAATTCATATACTTACCAATGAAAATTTTGGAAATTATGTGCAGCAAGTGTAAATCAATCTTACACCTGTAAATCATTTTCAAACCCATATTTGCATATTTGCGCTCATGTTTTTAAGCCATTTTCGTCAAATTATTGAAGAATTAAGTTACGACTCTATTCCCATTTTTCTATTTACTATTTACCATAGCTTGGATCACAATAAGCAAGAAAAAAGACATATATACACACAGAGAGGGATAGAAGGATTATCAATGATGAAAAGTTCTGTCGAGTTCTCATGTAGAAGACAAGGTTGAGTATAGAAATACTAAAAGTTCAGCAAGCAGCTAAAAAGGTAGGAAATGAATCAATACAGTACCAGAAATCCTCTAAAAGCTGTTTGGATGCAGATTGCTGCCCATTCTGCCCTCATATCCTGTTGAAACTGTGCTGTGCTTTGTGCCTGAAGTGATATAGAAGGGGAGCTAGCTGGATCTGAAACTGATTGGAAGGTGGCATCTTCAACTGCTGTTACATTTTGGTTCAACTCATTTCGAAGAATGCTGTCATCAATCTCAACCAACCGCCCTCTTCGGTGCCAAGTCTTGCTAGTGCTCACTGATTTCTGCATGTTTAAACATTCAATAATATTATTAGTATTTCATTCCCATCTAATCAAATTTCACAACACTTGGAACAAGACGCACAAGACTATTATGAGCAGTCAAATCGTCTTTTGTATATGCCATTTTGCAATTATACGTCTATAATGCCTAAAACTACAGTTATCCATGCAACAATGGCAATTGTGCAACGGAAATACAAACCAAAATTGAATTGTTATACTTCTAAATATGTATACAGTATATACCCACATGTCCACAGTACACGTGAGTTTGTGTGTTTAAAAAAACGTAGAAACGTCAATGATGCTGATTTTCAGCACTGCTGAATTGACTCTATGCTGCTCCTCTCTCCTGCCGCCTCTAAGTAGCTTAAAATAAAGTAAGTTACAAACAGAGATTACACAAAACAATAACAAGGAGGAGAGGAATTGCATGGGGAGGGTATATGATCAGATAAAAAAAAGCTAACTACATTTTCGTCATTCTCCAAAGAATGTGATTTTTCGGATTTCTTCAAACCAAGCAATGCTTTGAACCATTTCTTTGAGACACCCATTTCTAGCAGGCCTGTCACAAAGATGTTAAAAGAAAGATTATAATTTTGCAACATACCACCGAAAGTCGCTTGCGCTATCACTTCAACCAGACTAAGAAAAAAGCAGCACGCCATGGTAACAAACAGCAAGTTTGTACTTAAAATGTATTAAGCTTTTGGTAAACCAATAAGTAATTCCAGAACTAGAACTAATAATTAGTAGCCAAATTCCCAAGAACCAGCCAAGCGTCACATCAGACAAGAAACATCACTCCCATCTACCAAACCCTACCCTCAAATTCAAAGGAACATTCGGTTAGATTTCAAAACGCAAAAATAGGATCTTGAATTCCGAAATAGCCACAACAGAAGCTGCATTTTCAATTCCAATTTGTTCGGGGAAAACAGCAGCACCTAAAGGGATTCGTATCCAAGTAGAATCCTAGAAACATCTGGGAATGGATGAGGAGAAGTGAACTTACCTTCGAATTGCAGCTTTGAATGTGTTGAAATTCCGAAATTGAAGCATTTAAGGAGAAAAGACAGGGAATTGAAGGAGGAATTGACAGATCTGGAATCTAAATTTGGTAGCGGTGGACAAAGTCATCGGCGCCGGGCGGCGAAGACAGTAATCCAAGCGTCGGGCATTGGGTCAACGTTGCCCGTTTGGACCCAAATTAATAGATTCCGTCTTCGATCTGATCAAGAATCTATTAGGGAAATTGGGCTTTTCTAACGAACTAACATATACTTACAACTTTGTCCCAGAAATTGCCAAAATCCAGAAGCAAATTTTAACAAATGCAAACAATTTCCCTCCATCATCGTGTTGTTGATATTCAAATTTTCAGATTGAGGCAACGGTGCTCTTGGATTCTTTTTCTTACTTAATCATAATTAAATATAAACTCTCGTGTAAATGGTAAACCCTTTTACAGTATTCTGAACATTACATAAATTTTAAAATTTTATTTATTTTATACCTTATAAAAATACATTCTCAATTATTATTATTTTTTTATCTTTTTTTCTTCTTTTATTTTTACATAATTTATATAAAAAAAACTTAAAAAAACATCTATTAAAATTTAAAAACAAACAAAACTCATAAAATAAACTTACCTTAACATAATTAAATAATACCACACATTACTGTCAAAGATTGTTGTAAAAAGTTTGTGTGGTAATTTTGATTTTAAAAATATTTTTTAAATGTAATTGAGTTAGAATTTAATTTTTTTTTAAAATTTAATATCAATTCAAATTTTATCTCAAGTTTTGATTTATAAAATTAAATCAAATTGAATTAACTTTTAATTGCCATAATGAGACATTGTTTTGAAACCTAAATTGTTTGTTGAACTTAAAAAAAAAAAAAAAAAGGATAAAAAGGATAACAGATTTAAAGGTATTCTGTCTTGTTCAATGACGCCAAATTGGCTTTTTCATGTTCATATTATAAAAATCAATTCAACATATAATGTGTGACATATTAACACCAAACCCCATTACATTTATTTATTTTGAAAAGAACGTGAAAAATTTTGCCCTTGAAAATAATAATTTCCAAAATTTTTAGAATCAATATACTTTTTTTTTTCAAGGTAAATAAATTTGTGCACACAGGAAGAAATAAATATTTCCCCGATTTAATATTGGCGAGGAAAGCGTTGAACTCTTCCAAAGAAGGCGTGCTTGTCAATAAACGCGAGTACCTCTTCTTGAGAACCATCTGGAAGAGACATCCTGACCGTCGGTTTCTGAATCGAGGGCTGGAAACTCTACTGCTCCAACGGCCAAGATCGTAATTTTATTCGATCTCCACCGTTGAAAAATCTTGTATATTGCTTGCTCACGCTTTGCTTGAGCGATTCTCGGTAGTTGCCTGGGGAGGCCTCTTTGCATCTTTCCGAAAATCGCACGATCTACTTTGATCGTATAGGTTTGAACAGAAATTAGGGATTTTTGAAGGTAATTCGAGATGTTTGGGAGGAGGCCGAAGAAAAGTGACAACACTCGGTACTATGAGATTCTTGGGGTGCCCAAAACGGCGTCGCCGGATGATTTGAAGAAGGCGTACAAGAAAGCTGCAATCAAGAATCATCCTGACAAGGGCGGTGATCCTGAGAAGGTATTTATCACTGTCTGCTCTGTTAATTTATAAATCATTTCGTATTTCTAGTTTTTGATTGGTTGGCTTTTTTCGGCATGACCTCATTCTTATTTGGCTTATGAATTTTGATTTTTTATTTGCCGATTAATACATCGTTGGTTTTGCGAATTACGATGCCTGTATGGACCAGTTGGTAATGCTGCTCAAAGCGGTAAAATTAATTACTAAATCAGTTCTCTGTAAAAGAAAACAGCCAGATTTTGGTTTATTTAGGTTTGAGCTGGGTCAGTCTTTAACGCACGCTTTACTCCGGGAATTGAAAAAAAAAATGGTGACATTTCAAGATTGGAGTAATACAGGATCATTAATGATGTATGAAGAAAAAGGTAAGACGGGGTAAGGTAATTACGAGGTCAAAATTCTAATCAAGTCTGATACGAGTGGCATGGGGAAAGATTTAACTCCAATCAAAATTTTCACGCATGGGGATGCCATTAAAATACAGCGTAAGATGTTGTAAACCGTACCCAATTTATTCATACTCTTTATGTTGCAAAATTTGATAATTTGATCGATGTGCTGAAAGCTAACAAAATCGTTTTGTGCTACAGTTCAAGGAGCTAGCTCATGCCTATGAGGTTTTAAGTGATCCTGAAAAACGAGAAATTTATGATCAGTATGGGGAAGATGCTCTCAAGGAAGGAATGGGAGGTGGCGGCGGTATGCATGATCCATTTGACATCTTCTCATCTTTCTTTGGTGGGAGCCCCTTTGGAGGTGAAACATATGAACTTGCAGTAGCATATTATGCTTTACAACCGTGCAGTTCTGATTATTGATCTACTTTTACTTGGTGCATCTTATGAGTGTGTTGATGATCAGGTGGTGGCAGTAGTAGGGGACGAAGACAAAGAAGGGGAGACGATGTAGTACATCCATTGAAGGTGTCTCTTGAGGACTTGTATCTTGGAGTCACCAAGAAGCTCTCTCTGTCACGCAATGTAATTTGTTCAAAGTGTAGTGGGTGGGTATCCATATTCATTGTGGATTTTCTCAGGGTGGTATCTTGCTTCCTCCTCCTCCTCTCTCTCTATTGCATGTGTTCCCGCAGGTGTGTTTTCTCTCTAATTTACTATTCCATTTTGTTTGTGATTTTGCTTACAGTAAAGGATCAAAATCTGGAGCATCAATGAAGTGCTCGGGCTGCCAAGGAAGTGGTATGAAAGTGACAGTCAGGCAGCTTGGCCCTGGTATGATTCAGCAAATGCAGCACCCTTGCAATGAATGCAAAGGAACAGGAGAGACTATCAACGATAAAGACCGATGTCCTCAGTGCAAAGGTGAGAAGGTTGTTCAGGAAAAAAAGGTCTTGGAAGTCCATGTTGAGAAGGGCATGCAGAATGGGCAGAAAATTACATTTCCTGGAGAAGCTGATGAGGCGGTATGATGGCTTGGTCTCATATTCTTTGAGGTTGTTCATTGGTTTTGCCAAATTCAAGACAGTGACTTTGTCCTTATAATTTGTTTGATTGCAGCCGGATACCGTCACTGGCGACATAGTTTTTGTGCTTCAGCAGAAGGAGCATCCTAAATTTAAGAGAAAGGGTGATGACCTTTTTGTGGAACATGCACTTCCACTCACTGAGGCCCTGTGTGGTTTCCAGTTTATACTTTTGCATTTAGATGGCAGGCACCTCCTTATCAAATCACAACCTGGAGAAGTTGTGAAGCCTGGTCAGTTCTTCTCCCAGTTTTTCTGGGTTCATATGTATGTACCATTTTCCCGTTGATGGAATCTGACTACGTACTCATGTTTTTCACATAATCTTGCAGATTCTTGCAAGGCAATCAATGATGAAGGGATGCCAATGTATCAGAGGCCATTCATGAAGGGTAAACTGTATATTCATTTCAACGTGGACTTCCCAGACTCTTTAGCTGCGGATCAAGTTGATGCCCTGGCAAAAATTCTTCCCCCGAAGCCTCAATCACAGTTGACAGAGATGGAGCTGGATGAGTGTGAGGAGACGACCCTGCATGATGTCAACATTGAGGATGAGATGAGAAGGAAGCAGGCTCAACATCAGGAAGCTTATGATGAGGATGAAGATATGCATGGTGGAGCCCAGAGGGTGCAATGTGCTCAACAGTAATGAACTAATCTGAAATGCTAGCAGACTGTGTTCCTGAATAACAACTATTTCAGCTTTGGTTGTCCCAGGTAGCATCTTGTGGGAGGAGAAACATTTGCTGTCGTTGCCTTTGCATAAGTAAGGAAGCTTGAGTTAGAGGATTCCTTCTTAAAAATCCATGTAATATGGTTGAGTTACTATTGGAATGTGACATTTTGTGCTTTTCTGCGTGGATGAGCTGTGCGCTATGGTGAATGTGATGGATTTTTGGGCTTCGTTTGTGTTGTAATTATGTTGTGTGTTTTTATTTCAAGAATTGTGAAAAAGTAAGAGAAAGAAATAGATAAAAAAATAAAGTGTAATAATTAAGTATGTATTTTTGGAGAATGAATAATTTGTAAATAAACAAAGCCCAGGTTTTTGTTGGGAACAGAAAACTAGTTTTGGCATAGAAAACTAGACGCGGTATAAGCATGTATATGTATTTGTGCACGTTTTTAGTGTATTGGACCTCACTTGGTTGAGAGTAAGATGTAGTTTGGGCCTTGTTTGTAGAATGTAGAACCATGAATGTAGGATAAGTTGAATAATTAATCAATGGCTAGCGATGGGGTATGGGTTTGTAATTATATGAATAATTAGTTTGTTTATAGTATTTATATTATTTACAACATATAAAAGAAAAAAGATTTGAATTGAAAAGGGTAAATCAGAATTGAAAGAGGGAATAGGTAGAAGATAAATTAAAATTGAATAGGGTTTAACGTTGTTCGTTTATAAATAAAGTAATAATATTTTCTTAAATAAAATTTTATTGTTGAAAGAAATTTAATGAAAATAGCATAAATTAAAATTGAAAAAAATGAAAGAAAATATGAAAGTTAAAAGAATAAAGTGATTACATATTATGCAATTAAATAAGGTACATATTCTTTACAGGTAGAGTAAATATGTGTATCTTAAATAATGAATGAGATGATGAATGAGTATATTATGTATACATTTTACTATAAAAAAGGGAGATGTAAAAATTTAAACTATCATATTATATATAAATATAAATATATTAACATTGAAGTAAAAAAATTTAATAGAAGATTTTTTAAAATATTTTAAATTTTATTTATATTATCAATGATAGCATTCTTATCATTCAAGCCCCAACTCGATGGAGGTAATTATTTAATATTTTTTCAAGACATAAGTGATATAGTCCTCTTGCAATTTGGGGGAATTAAGATTGCGAAGCTGAATTAGTGGTTGTGTAATCAAATACATTATAAACATTAACAAATAGATTATTAAATAGGTTAATTAAGTGTTCGCTTGACAAATTTTTACTTCTGATTTACATTTATTGTTAAATTGGTCAACAATAAATGTTTGCTGAAAAAGAATTTCCCTTACTAAACTTATCAGTTTTAGAAGCCCTCATGATTGGGAGTTGAGGGACTAGCATCTGCATGGCATGAAAAGCTCACAGAAAGTTTTGGAATGAAGGCTTTAATCGCATGATCAACAAGTAGCCCAAAAAATCACTGGCTTTGTTTGCTTTCCCATTTTGTACTATTCACTCGCTCATTAATTTTTCAAGTAAATATCTTATTATATAAATTTTATTTAAATAAAAAATGTAAAACTTTCGATATCTTATATTTTATAATTAACTAGTTATTTTTCAATCATTGTACATGTCACAATCAAATCAAACTTATTTTTTATAATTTTCCTACTCACATTCATTTTCTTTTTATATCTTATAAACTTATGTGTTATCAGGTCATTCAATTATTATTACATATTAAATATCTATAAAAATAATTTTCTTATCCACTCAAATCTTAATACCAAACATAAATTTTTTGTCTACTCATATTACCATAATTTTCCTACCTAGCTTAATAAGGAACCAAACATACCCATTGTGCTTGTTTGTTGATTTTATATTTTCCCAACATTTTCATTTCATAGAATGCACACATTCTAAATATTGATATAAATTGTAAATCGCCTGTGTATTTATTTATAAATTATAAAAATATTATTTTCTAAATGATAAAAATAGAATTATTTAAAGTTAAATATAAAGAATATTTAAAATAATAAAATGACAAAGATCAAAATAATTTAAAAAAGAGAAACAATTTCGAGGGAAAAAAACTACAGAAAGTGGAATGGTAGAAAAAATAGTCATTCATGATGTCAATGCGAACGACAATGAATGGAGAAAAAACTTCTATGCAAGACCTAGGGAAAAGCATGGGAAATTAAGACGTAATATAAAAGAAATTGAGTGGCTGAAGAATCAAGGCAAAACAGTATTTTAGAGACAGAGAATGTATGAGAAGATATACTTAATTATTTTGTTATTATATTTTCTTTTTTTCTTTACATTTTTTTTCTAATTATAATAATTTTTTAAAAGTATAAAAATAAATATTTAAATAAAAAATATATTAAAAATAAAGAAAGCTAAATAAATATTTTCAATTTTGCACTATATAAACTTTAAGTACACACATATGAAACATGCCAAAATTAGTTGTTAGTCTCTTTACAACATATATTGCTGTGATTTAATTCTTCTTTTGAACAGCATTGACCAGTCATTACGTAGATGAAGTGTGCTTCTATGTTAAAAATTTAGGGGGGGAATGAATGACAATTTTGAATTGTATATTTTATTTTGAGGGATACATTGAAAAAGACTAGGTGGAATGGTTAAATTTGAATGTGATGCGATGAGCTGAGTAATGATAATGTTTTTATATTAAAAATAATTATTGTGTGATATGAAAGATTATAGGTAAATTTTTTATATTGACGTAACGTGTTGTTGGAATAAAATATTGATATTGAGTAAGCAAGAAATTCAATAAATGGATTTTTTTGAGCTTTTGGGAATAAAATGAATGTAGGCTAGATGCACAGGAAAAAAAGCCAATTTTTTAGTGATTTTTATCCAAATAAGTGCTAATGTAACATTTTTTTAGAGTGAATAATGGACGATAGCTTATCAGTGTTGTCCAATCAACTCTAGTTTTCCATATATTTACTAATTATATGACTTGGTATATTCGAAAGAATTGTCAAATATGTAAAATTGCAACTACTATTTCACACTTGAATATTTGACTTCTGTGAATCAGAAGTGATCATTCACAAAACAGAAGCCAATATACCACAATAATTCATTCTTTTAATGATATTTAATATGCAAGATCAACCAATTTTGAAGATTAATCAATCACGCTATAAAATTAAATTACTAGTCTCTCTCTCTCTCTCTCAAATAATATAAATACGTCATTACATGATATCAACTTGAAACAAATTAACGCTCGTCAACAAATAATCTATAATGAATTTCAGTATGTAATAAACTCCCGGGCGTATATACATCATCAAAATCATGAAAGTAAATTTCAACATTCCAAGTAAATCAATTCTTCCTCAAACCACCCACAAATGAATTCACACAACTCAGGTGTCTTTACGCTTAACCTGCATCTGCATGTGAAGTTGGACTTTTCTTAATTAATTACTGTCATGATGATCTGTATTTCTCATCCAGACAACGCTGGAATTTATTACCGTATAGATTGCTGCAAGCTGGCAAAAACCCTTTTTTAAAATTGATCTAACACACTTCGCGAAGACTGGCTGTCGCCAGTCGGGGCGCCGCCAAGTGCCGTCTTCCCCGGCCTGTGTGAAAACTGAAGAAACCCAGATCTCGAACTCTCTGAGTGGAGCGTCGGACGGGGTCTTGGTGTATCAACAGAATAATTATCACTATTATTATTTATTCCCCACACTATTTTTAATATAACTTATTTTTGGAAAGTCAAAGATAGCCTGTCTTATCAGGAAACGCAGGGTCCAATACCGACGCGGTCGGGTGGTCTCCCCACACATCGTGCCACATGCATTCATTGAATTTGTAGAATTTTTACCAATACAAAGTCCATTATCGACTCTTCTATGCATCTCCTTTGAATTTTCCTGTGCGACTTTCGCCTCTTTATTTTAGTCCGCAACTGGCGTTTGTATTCATATGCATGCACGGACACACACACACATATAAAAGAAGCCTCGTCTTTTCTTTCCCTACTGCTGCAAACCTCATGATACTACACATCAGTCGATTAATTAATCTTCTTTCTAAAGGTTTGTAGGAAATTCCAGGATTGAAGGAAATCCATTGATATCCTGAAATTAGGGTTCTTACTATTCCTGTCAGACACCAGCTTTCTTGTAATTGGGATTAGACTGTTTTTATCTATATATTTTTATAAACATGGAAGGTGAGAAGGAAGTTGAAATCCCATGTCATTTTCTGTGTCCGATTTCCATGCAGATGATGACAGATCCGGTGACGGTCTCGACGGGGATAACTTACAACAGACAAAGCATCGAGAAATGGATGTTTTCGCGCAAGAACAACACATGCCCCGTCACAAAACAGACGCTCTTGGGCACGGATCTTACGCCGAACCACAATCTCCGGCGACTGATCCAGGCGTGGTGCACGCTCAATTCCGTCGAGAGAGTTCCGACCCCGAAACCCCCGGTCCACGGATCCCGGGTTCTGGAACTTCTCAACGAGGCCAAGAATTCGCCAAACTCGCGGCTCAGTTGCCTTCAGAGGCTTCGATCGTTCGCCCATGGCAATGAGAGCTGCAAATACCATTTGCAGGCTTCCGGTGCAGTTGATTTTCTTCTGTCAGTTGTAAGGAAGAACGAAGACGCCTTCTCCAGGAACGAAGCCCTGAACATTCTGCAAGAACTGGAGCTATCAGATTCAGATTGGAAGACATTTCTGTCAGATAATGACGCGATTTTGGACTCGTTAATCCAAGTTCTGGAAAGTGAGAGCCGTCAAAATCGAGCTCTAGCCATAAGCCTACTAAAATCTGTGTACAACGCCGTCGACCCGGCACATCTGATCGGATCCAAACCCGAGATATTCAGCCAAACAGTCCACATTTTGGGAGACAACATCTCCGAGCAAGCCACGAAGGCCGCATTGAAGCTGCTGGTGGAGCTCTGTCCGTGGGGAAGAAACCGGATCAAGGCGGTTGAATCCGGGGCCGTCTCAGCCCTGATTGAACTGCTTCTCGAAACGGCCGACAGAAGGGCGTGCGAGCTGGCACTGACGGCGTTGGATCAGCTCTGCAGCCGCGCCGAGGGCCGAGCGGAGCTGCTGAGACATGGAGCAGGATTAGCCATAGTCTCCAAGAAGATCCTGAGAGTATCTCACGCGGCGAGCGAGAAGGCTGTCAGAATTCTTTGTTCCATTTCAAAGTATTCGGCGAATTCGAGGGTACTTCAGGAAATGCTGCAAGTTGGGGTTGTGTCGAAGCTGTGTCTGGTGCTGCAAGTGCACAGTAGTCAGAAGACTAAGGAAAGGGCTAAAGAGGTTCTGAGGTTGCATTCTAGGGTTTGGAAGGATTCTTCTTGTATTCCACCTCATTTGCTGCCTTCTTATCCATCTTCTTAGAATTGATATTACCGAAGTCAATTAATTGGATTTCAGCACGAGAAAGATGAGGGATTTCAGTTCTACCCATTTTCCAGAAATCCAATACATGGACATTATAGTTATTTTCATTAAAAAGGAACTTGCACACGTGCTTCTCTCTGTGGTGGCAAAATTTTCGAAGTAATGCAAAAATTTAATGTGCACTTCTGCCTCCGTGTATGTTTATAGGTTGTGATTATATATCAATATATTTATTATATTATACTTGTTGTTATAGGTACTTGTTAAAGTGAGGGAATATGGGCTATGTTTGGGAGATTGTTGAGATAATATTTGGTAAGATACTTGTGAAAGTTGTGTTTTAATGGATATTATATTTAAAAGTTTTGATGGATTAGTATTATTATTTATTTGAATTTGTATATTGAGATATGTATAAAAATATATAATAATAATTAAATGATATGATAATATATGTATATGATAATTAATTTTTAAAATATGTGCGTATATGTATTGGTCTTTGGCTTGTGCAATCAATATTTGTAATGGCTAATCAACAACATTTCAAAGTTTGAAACGTCCCACAACTCCTTTCAAATTTGAAACAGCCTCTTGAAGTAGTTCAAAATTTTGTAACAGATTCTTAATCCTATTCCATATCTGAACAACTTATTGTAACTGTTACAAAATTAGAATGGTATTATATAACTGGTTTTAATTTTAGAACAGTTAATGAAATCATCCCAATTTTAAAATTGATTTAGAATGAGTTATACAAGCTTCAATTTGGAAATGATTTGAAACTAATTTTTTGAATCATAAGATTTACATCTCAAATTCATAACAAAATTGTTTTAAATTGGAATGGATTTTTGGAATAGTATTTACACCATTTCAATCTTGACTTTTTTTTGTAACGTGTATGTATATATATATATATATAATAATAAAAAAATAATTATATATATATATATAAAATAAAATAAAAGTCTAATTTGAATTCGAACGAAAATTGATTGAGTGTTATATTTGATAGTAGTTATTATCATTGTTATGATTCTTTTGCTGATCATATCTTTCACCTCCTCATTTGATGTATAAAAAACGATATGTACAGATGCAGGCAAGTCATATACTCAACGGTGGTTGGGGGACATTTAGGCTTTTTTTAGGTCAGGTTGAATTGGGTAGGACTAGCAGTAGTGCTTGACATGCAATAAATTATAAACTAATTAAAAATTATAAACAGTCACAATTTTCCAGCCTCTCAACATTCATTAACATTCATTTCCGTATATATTACTCTGTCAAATTTCAATCAAATAAGTTCCAACTGAAACTCTTCACTGCCTGCTTTTCAACATTTTGACTAACAAAATAAAGAGAATGCTACTTTCGGTTTCCCCCCTTACATGCAATTATTGACCAAAGGTTTCAAAAAATCTTCTTCTTATTCAATTCTTGATGTTAATTATATGATTCATCATTTATCAGTTATATATGTCTGTGTATATAGATATATGTCATTTTCAACGGTAGAACGATATAAAATATAGGATTTATTGTTTCAAAGTTGATGGTCTGCTCTACATAGATGTATGCAGCCAATAATGGTAGAAGAGTAGACCAGCTGTAAATTTCTCATATGATGCATTATTGAATCTTGAAATGGGGGCCACATTGTAAAAATAAA
Source organism: Avicennia marina (assembly GCA_019155195.1). Lineage (NCBI taxonomy): Eukaryota > Viridiplantae > Streptophyta > Magnoliopsida > Lamiales > Acanthaceae > Avicennia > Avicennia marina. Next base: position 14,405,252 of record CM032753.1, read on the forward strand.
GTCAATTTATTGATATACTGAATTATTCCCTTTTTTAAAAGGTAAATGATCAAATCGTCCCTCGATCATTTATATCTGAATTTCAATTTGTTAAATACAAAAAAGTTACATTATTCATGTCATTCACTTATTAAAATGAATTTCTCTTTGTTTCATCATTAATTAACTAACACACACTTTATTAGGTAAATAAGGGAAAATAAGATACAGTTTAGTTATGAACTATTCTTTTTATTTCAAAAAAGTAGTGCCTTCAATCATTAGATATAAATCTACCACTGACATAGTGAATTGGTTGATCTAACTGGTTCGGCGAGACAAATAGCAAGGTGAAAATTACATAGGAAAAAGGGAATGAGTATAATTTACATGTATAATTATTTGTCTGAGTGAGTGTGTTGGTTATCTCTAATATTAGTACTTTCGACCGCGAGATAATGTAGGAAGGAAAATCTTGTTTTCTTTTGTTTTTGGTAATTCAATTATTAACTTTGGAAACTAGACAAGAACAAGCATTGCACATATACAGAAATTGAACATTTTAAAATATCTTTTGCCTCAAACTTTGTCACCAAAATTTGAATGGAAATGAAATTGGGCTTTAAAGGGCTTCCTAACAAAAAATCAACTTCTACTTTCCATATTTTCATTTTGCAAATATTTCATGTTTCACTTCAAATCAAATATATAAATCATGGATTTGGTTTTAAACTACCACAATGTAAACTGAATTAAGATTTGAAACAGTCAGTCTCTCGAAAAAGAGAGTTTAAATTTCATTAAGGGGTTGATTAAGATTATATATTCTTATGGAAAGTACTTTCTTTGAATCTTTTAGGAATATTTATGGAAGGGAAACCTTTTTAGTTATAATACTGGATGGAGTAAAAAAATAACAGGGTAATTTATATTAACCCACTCCCTAATAGTGACACACACAATATTGACCCATTTCTCAAGATACCCTCGTTTACCCTTTCTCCCAGAAATTCAACTTTGTACAGGAATTTTTTCATGCCTTAGAAAAAAGTGAAAATATTTATATGTTTAATTTTTTAACTGTAATTCAAGAACCTTATATGATATGCAGTGAGTAGAATCTTAATATGTGGAGCACTTCTAGGTTCTGCAATTTACATCCAAAAAAAAAATAAAGTGACGTGGAAGTTGTAATATATTATATCGATATCTACGATGAGGTCGAAGCGGTAGTTTATTCATTTTATTATAGTAGATAGAGACTGAGGACTTGCAAATGCAGAAAATATATTATTTTTATTAATTAATTAATTAGGCTTTGATTGGACTAATATCAATTTTTCAAATGAATTAAAACATGAGAGATAATTCGAGATATATGTTTTAGATGAGTTGATTTTGGGAGGAAAGAAACATAACGATCCCTAGGAAAGTACAGCTTATGTTTGTTAGTGGTTTTTAGGAGTGCGTTTTTTTAAAAAGTATATAAAAGTAAAAAAAGTTAAAAGAAATAAAATTTAAAATATATAATATTTAATGGTAAGAAGTTGATTTTCAGGGTTTAGACTTTAAATGGAAATAAAGAAGAGAGAGAATTTTAAAATTCTAGATTTACAACATATAATAGGTACAAAATAGATGAAAATTTATTATTTTTTTGGAGAAAAGTCTAAACAAATTATTTCTTTGAAAATTTTTCCTCAAAATAAAATTTCACAGAAAAGCATGTTGCCCAATCACAATTTCAGTTATTTAAAAATTTATTTTGGATGTTGTTTGAGAGAGTTCTATGGCCATGATTTGCAATGCCGTGGCCAAACCTGACACCCCAAAAAATTTGACAATTCCAAAATAGCAGTAGCATGTCAAGAAACCAACGAAAAATAAAATTCTACTTATCTAAAATTATTGATCAATCTTAAAATGATAAGCAGGCATGGAAAATGAGAGATGCATGACAAGCACATTACAATAAGTTAAAGCACACGAATTAATAAATTAAATATATTTGAGTCACATATATATAAAGTTACATTTGACTAACAGATTAGGCCGGTGCATGGTTGAATTAATTAATATTATGATAAGTAATTACAAAGATGATTATGTCTAAACAAGAATATTTATTAATATCAGGATAGCTAGCAAACTACTATAAGATTATTTTTAATTTGTTTAAATAAGTTTGGATTATATGCCACAGTTCAAAATTAATAAAAAAATTGAGTTCAGTTGCATCATACGCAATTCTCGATTAAGCAAAATTCACTAGACTAGGTAACTTCATTGGTTTCCGAAGCCACCTAGTATATCACACTAATCAAACATCGAAGGCCAAATTCACTTTGAATAATTAGATATATTATGCTTAATAACATATTTTTTTATGATGAATAAAAGTTATTGATTGATGTTAATTTAAAATAAAAAAACTAAAATAATGGATAATTAATCTCATATATTAAATATAATTAAATAATTATTTAAAATAATCCTAATGAATTTTAATCCAATTCTTGAAAATGAACATGCCCAGAATATATTATCATCTATATCATGCTGTTCTTAAATTATTCATGCATGAAGTTATTTAAGGGTGCTAGCTGGAAAAGTGACATCTAAATTAACCAATTGAATGATGATGAAAATTTCATCGAAAGACCGGCAAATATTTCAATTAACATCGATACGTTTCGACAAGGTGTTTGGGGTCAAGAAATTGAACTGAAGGACGAGTTTTATGTCCATCTTTAATTTTTTGCTAGTCCATTAATTAATTGTAATCTCTCAAGTCATTAATTAATTAATTACTTTTGAATTCTATATATATATATATATATATATGAATTTATATGTCCCCTTTCAAATTAACAAGTAACATGTGCGCACTTGGTGCCTGCTCGTAAGCTTGCAAATATAATCTATCACATATACATGTACAATTATTCCCTGCTCGTAAGATTGGAAATATAATCTATCACGTATGCACATACAATTATACTTTTATTTTATAAGTATTTTGAATTTTATGCATGAATATTTTATTTTATAATTTATCATCTAATAAAAATAGTTCATTTTAAATATAATAAAATTTTAAACATTACACCTGTTAACAATTAAATTAATATATATATACATTTAAATTTATTTTTATTTACACTTTAAATATAATTATTATATTTATATATTATCACATTATTTAATTATTATTATATATTTAAATAAATTACATTATCCTTCCCTGTCCACGTATTCTTTCTAAATATAACATCAATCTCCACGCAACTTTTACGGAGCATCGTCTCCGACAAAAACTCCACGATACGGGTCAATTGCTTGCTAGATGCCAAGGATGATGAGGTCATCCAACTTGTTCACTTACCAGTCAAAATGTTGAAACAATAAAATTGATTAAGACAGGACGTGGATTTATTTTAAAGAAATTTGTACGTAAATGCTGACTATAAATAATGAAATCGCTGTTGGCAGCCTTTGCTCTGCAGCCGTAAATATCCAAGAAATTAATTTTAAGCTAAGGCCAGTGAAAAATAAATTTTCTTTTATTATTCATTGATCTAATTAGTTTTTCACAAAAAAAAAAATCAACCATGCTATCTATAAAACGGAAATAAAGAATTCCATATTTCCATCTCTTTTATTGAAAGTATAGATTTAATTGATTGCAATAATTTTTGGCCAACTAACCCCGATTGACTTCATTAACTCCATTGACTCCAACAAACTGGATTGGTATTAAAAAATCACATTTATTATTTATTAAAAAAAAAGCCTATTTGAGGAGATGCAAGTTCTTGTGCAGTGACATATCTTTTAACTGACAATTATTAGGATATATTGAAGGATACTGAGTATAAATGTTATTGTTATTATTTAATAAAATATTAATAATTATTTTATTAATATTTTAACAATATCTTCGTGTATATAAATTTTAAATAGTGTAAAGTATTATATGTGTTTATGTGTTATATTAAAAGATCTTATTTATAAAGGGTTATAAATATAAATACAAAGTTGCTTAAATATATAGTTAGTCAAATCAGCTTGTGAGTTACAAATACTCTAAAAAATATTAGAGAGTCAATATAATTACACACCTTATATTTGTATGATAATCAACAAATTACAAATGCTTTAAAAGTCATTAAAGAGTCAGCACAACTTGTGCACCTTATTGGCTGCATATGAACTTTAAACTTGAGACAATATAGTTGTCTTGTACCGATGACAGTTAATGTGTTCTTAAAATATTAAAAACTAATATCTATTCTAGTATAAAATAGAGTTATAAGCTTAAAGTACCATTACCCTCGTGCGTATAGAGACATGGGTGCATTTAATAAAGAATTCATCTCCTTACAAGTCAGTGAAACATTTGTCCTGTACATTTGATGTTATATGAGAAGAAAATTATTGGACAAAGTAGTTCGCAATCCAAAAAGAGTTTTCAATATAAAGATTAGTCTCATGAGAAAATGTGAATTAATCATGTGATCAAGTTTGTGAGTTTAACTAAACTTATTACTGTTGCTTGATTGGGATAAAACAAAATAAATTGTATATATTGTATAGTATTCATGATTGAAAATATTTATTGTAATATATTAATTTCACATTTGATGGACTACGATATAGATCACAGATTAAGTGTTACTTGTATCTTTTGAACTACACGCATTGCCAACAAATGATGAATTAAGAGAGTCATATACATAAGAACAATATAATATCTTGAGGTATTTGTAAAGTGGTGATCACAAATCTTAAGAAATCTTGTGAATGAAGATTGAAAAGTTTCTCAACGAATTTAATTTAATTGCAATTTGATTTGACTAAATTGAAATGATTTATTCTTCTTATGTTTGCTAGTAATGAAGTCATTAATTAAAAATACGATGAATCTTTAATTTAATTAATGAAATTAATTAAATTAAAGAGATAAGGCAAAAAAAATTATTTTATACTTATTATATTTGTTGATAATGAGAATTATTAATTGAAAATATAACAAGCTTTTAATTTAATTAATTGGATTAATTAAATTGAAAGAAATAATTTAAATGAATTTTAATTATTAATTAAATTAATAATTAAAGGTGGATGAACCTGAGTTAATTTTAAAATTTATGTGAAAACTTATGTAGCCCATTCCACAAGCCTTAAAAATCTTATTATAAATAGAATTGTATGAATTGTATGTTGAAAATAAATAATTTGAAATATTCCCATAGAGTTACTATTCAAACGAGCAGTAGTAGTGGATATTGTTCATCCTCATATACTGTTCATGTGACAGTATTCACCACTTGAAAATTAGTTATTAGCCTCTTCAATTTTTTCTTAAGAAAAATTTCAAGCACAAGAATTGTTAGATTTTTTGAAGGAATTTATAGAGTTTTATTGAAAAACCATAGTCAACTACTTATTTGTATAGGCAAATTAAAGATTAAAATTTTATTACAACTTGTGAATTATATATAAAAATTATAGAATTTATTTTCAGGTAATCATCCACATAATTATCTTGAAATTTATGTTTATACGTTTTATATCATGAAAAGTGAATTGAGGTGAAATTTTATTTATTTAACAGCATTTTCTAATTATTTGTGATTAAAATTTTAAAAAATTTGCACTTTATACTTACTTAAGCCCAATGGTTTCAAAACCAATAATAACACGAAGGCACAAAAACAGCTTGTTTTCACAAAATAATGGTAAGTATTTCAATCGTTTCATTTTTAATGTTCTTATTCACATACATTTGAAAAAATATTAAAAATAAGTATCAACATTTAAAAACAAACAAAACAATGGTCTTCCAAGTCCATGCGACTGGAACAAGTCAAAATAAGCGACCATTGATTGCATGAACAGCAGCCAACCCAGACTTCACGCAATGAAGTTGATATATCTTTCCAAGGCTGCTATAGGTTGCGGCCCACTGAGCCCAAAAACATCACTATCATGGGGTAGTACTTAAGACAAATCTGGAGGGTACACCAGGTCAACATATTTATTGGCAATGTTTGCTTTACAATTTTCTATCACTTAAAAAATATATACTCAACTATTATCTATATTTTTTTATATTTTTCTCTCTCTTATTTTTACATAATTTTTGAGATAAAAATATTTAATTTTTTTAAAATTTTAATATATATTTTTAGATATTTTTACCTCGAAAATTATGTAAAAGTAAGAAAGATAAGAGATAATAAAAGATAAGTCATAATTGAGTGTGTATTTTTAAATGATAGATAATTGTAAAACAAACATAACCCTAAAAACACGCACTAAAATTTTAAAACAAACAATGAGAAGTTGCTAAAATAAATCATATATAAAAAATATTTTATTTGATTAATTGTAGAAAAAATTAAACACAAACTAAGAAGACCACCAACTCACAATTTACTTATTATAATATTTTTTATTTATATTTCATGAATTTAATTTTTAAAATAAACAGGTTTTGGATTTTAATTTTTTTTTCTAGTTAAACATTTTTCTGATCTTCATCTTGAAGTTTTGAGATAAAAAACAATACAAGAGAAAATAGTAGGTCTTTTTGATGCCATAAAAAAGTGAAAAAAACAGAAAAAAAAAAAAAAGAAGAGAGGAAATCCAAATTTTAAAATATTTAAAATGGTGGCAATATTGGCTGTATATATTCTCCAATGCAAGGGAAAGTGGCGGACAACAGAACAGTACTTTCCCTCTTCATTTTTTATTTTGACTTGTGTTCATGAGCTATGGTTAAGAAAAACGCTACGATCAAAAAGAAAAAACAGCAAAAGAAAACACTAAATCTTTCAGGTTGGGTTGCGTGATGGTCAGATGTTGGGGCGATTAAAAAATCAGTAAACAGGGAAAGATATTTATGTCTAAGTATTACCCACTGCCATCGCAAATGTTTTCAAAATGGATCGGCCATAGAATTAGAGAATTAATTTTATTATTGAGTTATTGATTTGATCAATTTAATTGTTTTTAAAAAAATTATTATTTTAAATTATATGAAATATATTGATACATGTATAATAGTATTAAAATAATATTATAAAATTAATTCATATCCATCAATTGATATATCAAATGATAAGTTTTATATGTAATAACAAAATTAATAAATTAATAAATATAAAATATTACAAAAATATAAAAAAGATTAAATTAAATTCAAAGAGAAACATAAATATTGAAGAATGAATTTTGAAAAATGAAAACAAACCAGTTAACTAAAAATTTTTAATTTTAAGATGTAATGTTTAAATTTTCAATGACTTAATTAGAAAAATATATACATAGAAATTATAAAATAAGTATAAATAAAAAAAAATAGCTAGTGAAAATTTTATTTAATAATAAATTATTTTGGAGATAAAAATGAAATTATAAGTAGATATAAAAATATTTTATTTATTTTTATTTAATTAAAATGTTAATTTTTATTTTTTAAAATTTTTATTGATAAAAATAGTAAAATCGATTTTTGACCGAGTTGACCGGTTCAACTCTGTTTTGACTAGTTTTTGATTGGGTTTTGACTTGTTTGTATTGATTCAAATGATGGTCAGTTTTTTTAGTATAACTGGACTGTAAAATCGATTAACTCTCGACTGATTTGAGCCTTGACATGATCAAAGATTGCGTTGGAAACAACGGTGCAATCGAACCCGAATCTGAAAATCCCAGGTATGTGAACCGAGCGAAGAACGTCGACTCGACGTGGTAGGATTAGATTAAACTCAACGGAAACGATCACAATCAGCACACCGAATACCGATTGATACGTTACGAATCACACGGACTAATCCAGAATCACTCGATTTGGGATGAAAATTCACAAGAAATTGAAAGGCACAATTTCAAAGAATTGAAAAGAAACCTAAATTAATTAAGAATTCTTCGCCTGTTGTTAATGATGGTACACAGTGAATTTATAGGTGCCAATACCCTAGCCTAGTTGGGCTCAGTGCTAATATTGAGCTTATTGTGACTGGGTTCAGAATTAAAATAAATTAAGGAGAAATAACTAAATAAATTAAAGTAGTCCTCTTTACTTCTTTGCCTCGAAGTCTTCTACCAAACTCAAAATATTTTCCCTGCGCTCTTCCCTAGGTTCCTCGAATTTACACCCACGCGTGACATTTTCTCAAATTTCGTGCACCAAGACATTGATGGTTTCTTTAAGTCTTTTTGTCCGTGTCCTGGTTATCGGTCCAGTTGGAATTGCTAACAGTTCCCCTTTATCATGCTGGACTTCCACATCATTCCCCTCCTCTTGAGAAGGAATTGCCCTCAATTCAGAATTCGGGTCATCACCTGCATCAAATAAGCTTAGGTCAGAAGTATTAAAAGTTGCACTGACTTTGAACTCACCTGATAACTCTACTCTGTAGGCGTTGTCGTTGATTCTCTCCAAAACTCGAAACGGTCCATCCCCTCGTGGCATTAGTTTAGACTTTTGCTGCTTAGAAAACCTCTCCTTTCGCATATGAACCCATACCAATCATCGGTTCAAACACTACCCGCTTTCTACCTCTGTTCGCTTGTTGGGCGTATTGTTAGTTCTTTTTCTCGATGTTTTACCTAACATGCTCATGCATCCGCTTGACATACTCGGCTCGCTTCCTGCCTTCTAAACTTAAATGCTCATTGCCAGGCAATGGTAACAAATTCAAAAGTGTTAGTGGATTAAAGCTATAGATAACTTCAAATGGAGACATATTAGTAACAGAATGAACAGCTCAATTATAAGCAAATTCGACATGCGATAAGGTTTCTTTCCAACTTTTAATATTTTTCTTGATAACAGCACGTAATAATGTAATGAGTGTTCTGTTAACAGTTTCAATTTGTCTATTGGTTTGAGGGTGACAGATTGTAAAAAATAGTAGTTTAGTTCCCAATTTAGCCCATAGTGTTTTCGAGAAATAACTCAAAAATTTAACGTCAAGATCAGACACTATAGTTTTGGGCATGCTATGTAGACGGACCACTTCTTTGAAAAACAAGTCAGCTATATGCAATGCATCACTAGTTTTATGGCATGCTATAAAGTGGCCATCTTAGAAAATCTATTGACGACAACAAAGACGGCATCTCTACCATTTTTAGACCTAGGTAACCCCAAAACAAAGTCCATAGATATATCAGTCCAAGGAGTACTCAGGACAGGTAAACGATGATATATACCATGGGGTTGGTTGTGGGACTTAGCTTCTTTACACCGTATGTATCTTTCTACGATCTACTCCACGTCCCTTTTTAGTCCTGGCCAATAGAAGTGTTTCTGTAAAATTAGCACAGTTTTGGTGACACAGAAGTGTCCCTTAGCCCTCCATAGTGAGCTTCTCGAATAAGCAGTTCTCGTAGAGAGTACCGTAGAATACACAATCTATTAATACGAAATATATAGCCCTCATGCCTAAAATATTTGTCATAAGCGCATTTTTCAGTGAGCGCAAAAGTTTGACCGAAGTTAGGGTCATTTTGGTAAAGTTCCTAGTGTGCTCAAACCCTAGTAATCTTGTGTCTAGCGTGTTTAGTAAATTATACCTGTGGGATAACGCGTCAGCAACTATATTTTCCATACCCTTTTTGTACTTTTGATGACGTGAGGGAAGGTGTCAATGAACGACAACCATTTGGCATGCCGTTTGCTGAGCTTGCTCTGGCCCTTCAAATGCTTCAAGGATTCGTGGTCAGTGTGAATCACAAACTTTTTCAGCTTTAAGTAATGCTGTCATGTTTTCAAAGCCCACACCAAGGAGTATAACTCCTTATCATATGTAGGGTAATTCAGCGCAGCTCCATTAAGTCTCTCATTGAAGTATGCAATGGGCTTCTTGTCTTGCATCAGGACTGCTCCAATACCTACACCAAAAGCATCACACTCAATTTCAAAGGCCTTATTAAAATTTGGTAAGTAAAGTACAGGAGCATGTATAAGTTTATTCTTTGGGGTGTCAAACACTTGTTGTTAGGCTTCTCCCCACTTGAATTTCTCATTCTTCTTAATTATGGCAGTGAGTGGGGCGGCAATGGTGCTGCAATCCTGCACAAATCGCCTGTAGAAGCCAGCCAACCCATGGAAGCTTCTCACTTCGGATATTGACATCGGAGTTGGCCATTCTTGTATGGCCTTCACTTTGCTTTCGTCCACCTGTATTCCCCGTGCACCAACAACAAATCCTAGGAAGACACAGTGGTTAGTACAGAAAGTTCATTTCTTAATATTAGCATATAACTTTTCTCGTCGTAAAACGTCAAGCACGTTGTGTATGTGCTCAACATGCTCGGCCATTGTGCGGCTATAGACTAGTATGTCATCAAAATACACTACAACAAATTTATCAATGAATGTACATATAACATGGTTCATTAGGTACATAAATGTGCTAGGAACATTAGTAAGTTCAAATGGCATTACAAGCCATTCATATAATCCAAAATTTATTTTAAAGGCTGTTTTTCACTCATCACCCTCACGCATTCTAATTTGGTGGTACCCACTCTTGAGATCTATCTTAGAGAATATAGTAGCACCATGCAATTTATCAAGTAAATCATCTAAATGAGGTATGGGGTGACGATACTTTACCGTGATAGCATTAACAGCTCTACAATCCACGCACATGCGCCACTGTCCGTCTTTCTTCGGCACGAGTGGCACGGGAACGGCACACGGACTCATACTTTCTCGAACCCAACCTTTACTCATCAGCTCATCCATTTGTCCCTAGATCTCTCGAGTTTCTTCGGGGTTGGTTCAGTATGCTAGCTTGTTGGGTATAGATGCCCCCGGGGCAAAGTCTATCTGATGTTCGATCCCTCGAACCGACGGTAATCCTCTGGGGACCTCTTTTGAAAACGCGTCAGTATATTCCTGCAAAACAGACACTATAACAGTGGGGAGGGAGGATGTGACATCATCAGATATATAGCATAATTCCTTATACATCAACATCACAAGGGACCTCTCAGCACTCAATGCCAACCTTACATCCCTCATTGTTGCCATCATACACTCCTTTTTTTTTTCCTCTCCCCTGTCATCTTTCTTTTGTTCTCTCTCTCTTAATCCCTCCTTTCTTTTCTTCCTCTTCTCTACCTCTAACTCAAACTGCCTCTGTATATATGACTGATCTTCGTATACTTACTTTGGAGTTAAGGGGACTAATGTGACCTTCTTTCTATGAAATAAGAATAAATACCGGTTAGTCAATCCGTTATATATCACCTGTGCAATTCGGAACAGATATTTTTTTCGTCATTCTTTGATTTTATGAAGCATCTGATAGTACATTTACCACTTGAGGCAAGCTTGGGGGCTCAATCCAATACAGATGAATGTATCTCTTTGAAAGGTATTTTAATGCTACACTTCATTTGAATGGTGCTATTGAAGGCTCAATGTCTCAGTTAATTGATATTCGTATAAGTTCCTGCACAATTTGAAGAAAAAGGTGAAAAATAAAGCCCACGTTGAGACTTTGATTATGGATGCATATATTGTTGAGGAGATAGGTACTTTTGAGAAGATAGGCATATATATGTTTCAGTACATGATCTTTTTGTATTACCCTCTATTTTTATTTCATTACCTTGCAATTATCCGATACAATACAAGAAGCATAGTTAGGACAGTTGTCAACTCCTCTTGAAGTTTAGTCTAAAGTTTAGAAGAATACAATTAGTGAATGGGTAGGCCATTGTGTACAATTTTAGAGAATAAGTACAATTACTTAAATATTTCCATATTGAATAAAATGTTATACAACTACTAATTGATTTTCTAAGTCTATAGGAGATAAGGCAAAAATTATAACACGATCAAAACGTCACTGAAGTCCTAGAGGCATAAGAGTTAGAGAGCGGGGAGACTGTATCTAACTCAACCAATAGCAACATAGTTATTTTCAATGAGTTTGGTGGCTTTAAAAAAGGCCACCTGTCAGGGATGAGTTTACAGTCTGAATCTTTCAAATAGCTGTCTCATGGATCGATTAGCTCCACCATTTCCTTCTCGAACCCTAGGTTTAAGTAATGCAAGCTACATTTGAATGTATTTAGCAGCAGCTACGGAAGAGAGATATAGAAACAGATGATTATAAGACCAGATTGACCTAAACAGAGGTAAGATTAAACAACTTTATGTGACTTGCGTCTAAAAAGTTTGACTTCAACTACTTTGATAACGATAAAGGTGACGAAGATAATGAGAATTTCGATAGTTAGATATAGATGTTGTTTGCCCAACATTTTCCATTTCATATGTTTTCTTTTTCATCGAGAAGATGAGATTGTATAACACTTTTAATGTGGCTTTATTGTATGTAAATAATTCCGCCCCTTTGAAATTATTACATTACGTATTTATACATTTTTCTTGGAAAATTGTGGATAAAATTTAGTAATTAATTATACAAGAATGACAGGAATTTAACATAAATTTAATAGAATTTTTCCTTCAAGTTAATGCAAAAGCCATTTCGGATCCGTCCCAAATTCTGTGGAGAGCCGTTTTAGAACAGTTGTCCCAAATTAAACTATTCCAAAACCATCCTAAAACCATCTCAAATTAAACTATTCTAAAGACGTTCTAAAAATGCTATCCTGAAAAAATCATCCCAAAGTTATTTCAAAAAGGCTGTTTCAAAGCCATATCAAAATAAGCCATCTCAAATTCATCTCAAAACTGTCTATATTTAAACCGTCCTAAAGCTATCCTAAAAATGCCATCTCAAAGATGTGCCAAGTAAAGCTATGTCAAAGCCATCTCAAAAAAGCCATTCCAAAACTGTTCCAGATTTGAGACAGCTCCATTAGTGGTTGTTCTACATTTTAATGATGGAGTAAATATGGACGGATTATAAGTTGTCCCAAATTTTGATATAAAATTCGTCCCAAAAGCAGTCGCAAAATTCAATTTTTTGATAGTGTTGGATTATTAATACTCATATTTGTAAGAGTTAATAAAATTGTATGAAAAGTACAAGTCAAATTACCCTTTGATATTTTTGATTAAAATTCCCTCGAAAGGGGGAAAAATTATCAAATATTAAAGACCATGTATGAAACTCTACCTAGGGTTCCTGGTTAACAGATAAAGTTGTATACATGGCGAATTGCTCCAAGCACTGGAATGCAATCTCAATATGTCTCTTGCTTTCTTCTTCAAATAACCACCACAATCCGCCTGCAGCACCATGCACAGCTTCGACACCCCACCCACCCTCAACATCTCCATAATCACCTCCCTTGTGGCAGAGAATCGCGCGATAGACTCTATTATGCAGAGCGCGCGATCATCGGTCGACGGAGACACTCTCAGCAGCCTCTTAGCAACCGCCGCTATGCCTCCGGCGTGTTTCAGAAGTTGCTGCCGGCCGTCTGCACAAGAGCACAGTCGGGCCAGCAGGCAGAAGACCAGCTCGCTTGTTTTCTTTTCCGGGTTGCTTAAGTCTATTTCGATCAGCTCAAAAACTGTTCCAGCTTCAACCATTATGGCTCTGTTTCGTCCAGATTGACACGTTTCTATTAGGATACGAAGCACTGCTCTTCTTGCCTGTGGAGATATGTAATTATCTTCCGGCAAAAGTTTCACCATTTCTTGGAAAAATCGGAGCTCTAATCTCTCCTTGAGACTCGAACTCGCAACTTCTGAGATGTTTTTCAGGACCATAAGCGCGTGGGTTTTCACAGTACTTTCCGCATCGCTCTTTAGAACCCATAGTACGGATTGGATTAAATCCAGGTTATCTTCAACAGGCTGCTTGTTTTCTGACGTGGGAGTCCACGTGAGTTGGAGAACTCTCAATGCTTCTGCAAGGCCTGAGATTCTACCTTCCTTGAAGCATCTGATGATGAAGAAAACCATAGCTGTCGGCACGCCAGCCTCGGCCATGCACTGTCGGTTCTTCTCATTTTCATCTGCGAGCTCCTCCATTTTCTTGAGAGCGTTTACTTGCAGCAAAGAACTGTCACTTGTCTTATTTACATGGCGAATTAGTTTCCGGACCTGAGATCCGTGGAGGGGAGATTTCGGGGTTGGGATACGATCGACACCGTTGTGAGAGTTGGCAATGCACCAGGCCTGGATCAGCCTTCGGAGCATGTGGTTCGGGGTCAGGTCCGATCCCCGATTCAAGGGTTGCCTCGTGACGGGACATATGACGGCAGTATCGTCGGAAGATGCAGTGATCAGCCACTGCTCGATGCCCTCGCGGTCGTAGGTGATACCGGTGATGGTGGTCACGGGGTCTTTCATGATCTGGAGAGATATGGGGCAGAGGAAGTATAGAGGGATGTCTATTTCACCCATGTCTGTTTGGCCAATAATACTGAGAAATAGGTTTGATCTGCTTGGACTGAAGAGAAATGTTCTGGCAAATATTTATAGAGCCATGAGACTAAAGAATGAGAGGGAACAAACAAATTAATAATGGTGGCTTTCCTAACACAAAAAAAAAAAAAAGAAAAGAAAAATGGTAAGAAAAAGCGGCTGATTTATGGTAGGGTTTGAACAAGAATAGGAACGAAGAAAAGAACATAGAAAAAGGAAGAATAGGCCAAGAAGAATATTCTAGTAGTTTAATGTTTTGCCCAACTTTTTTGTTCAACGAAGTATAGCCACTCATATGTGCCAAAAAGATGGTCAAAGCCACACGGACCACGGCCACCCTAGATGGGGTTAACTTTCCAGAAAGGACAGGTGACAAGCAAGGAATGGTGAAGCTGGGTGTTTAGGAATCTTTCCTTAGTTTTTGAAAGAGCTAGAGAATGAGTCGGGCAAGATTGGGTGGTAGTATATTCAGTTGGCTAATTCACAAATTTTAATGTAGTAATACCATTAATGGTAGGGCAACCAACCAACCATTCGTTATGCTTATTAATACCCAAGTGATTGGATGGGCAAAATTAAACCACCCATTTTTCATACTAGAAGAGGTCCCATATATAAAAATATTATATGAAATGTAGTTTTTGAGTTTTGATCGACAAATGATATTTGTGAGCTTCTGCGATTGAACAAGTTGGCTGACTCAATATGCTGACCAGAGAGTATTTGTTAACAGTTAGACCTGTGTCATGAATTGATCAAATATGCCATATATTGTTGAGATTATTCTAAATCCATTTTCTCTTCTAACTTAATAAATAATCATAAAAATGCGTGTCAATAAAAGAAATTTTGAAACCTTAAAGCTGGCCACATATGTGGCAAATTGGCGGTGTGATAGGCAGAACTATGTTGTGAAAGAAAAAGGGAATAGTGCTGTAAAGGACAGGAGGCTTGAGAGGTGGTGCAGAAGCACTAATCAGTGGGGATGGTTAGAAACCAGGAAAGCAATGGGGACAACTTTTGATGATTTACTACCACATTTAGTGTCATGGTGTAGGGCATTATTTGAAAATATGTCTTGTTCAAGTTTGAATTTGAATCTTGAAAGTAATAATCGAATTTGTTTTAGTAAATAAGTTGATATTGGACGAACTTCTATCAAACAAAAGCAATTAAAACTAGAGATCGAATTTCAAATTTTGTCAAATACGATAGTTTATTTATGTTTTGTTCATCTTATTTAATGAACCAAACTCAAATAAACAAATTTTTGACGAGTTGAATATGAGTTGTTTCATTCATTTCACAGCCCAAAAGTGATTTTAGAAGTTTATAGCTTACTTCTTTAAAAATATGATAATTCATTTTTAGAAAATCTATTTCTCATATATATATATATATAAAACTCAGAAGTTTAAAATAAGATGAAAAATTGAAAGCAAATCGAGCATTAGAGGATATGATCAACTTGTGTAAAGGGTTAGGTTCCCTACTCTCAACAACTAGTTAAGAATTATAGTCCCTACCATCGGTTATAGCGACAGAAGAAATACACGCGTGCGCGCGGAGCATAATATTAAAGAAATAAGTTTTTTTTTTTTCTTTAATTGCACAATAAAATTATGCAAATATATTTATTTTAAATTATTTTATTCTTGCCATCCTTTACTTTTCTTCATGTTTTGACTTATTATTTTCATTTATATTTTCTCTCAATTTTTGTCTCATTACAAGTTCTATTTATCTTTCTTTATTTTAGATATTTTCTAACTTTTAATTTTATTTAAAATACAATAACTTTATAATTTATAAATAGATTTGGACATGCAGAATGTGAGACTTTAATAGTGTATATACGATATTATCCTTAATACAAAAGAATTTGGTTGTATATAAATTCTGAACTATTACTAACTAAATTATCTTTTCACTCTACTCCCATTCACATTCATTTATTTGTTTTCCTCAACTTTAATTTATTACATTATTTTTTCAAATTTTTACAATTATTTTATTAATTTTGTGAATGACATACAATTTATGTTTAAAAAATATTACTCTTATATACATATATATAAGTATTGAGTGTGACTTTTATAACTAACATATATACTAATATGTTTATTGTTATATACCTGAAAATTCTGACCGCAACAAAGTTGTGGGTCCAGAACGTGAAAGTTATTTTGAACCAGAAATTAATGAAGTTGACCTAATAAAATTGCATTTAATTGGATCCACAAAATATGTAATGAACTGGATTTTGAACTCCTGGAGGATCCACTGCCAGCTTCAAGAGCCAATCACACGTAAATCTGTTTGCCACCACATAGCCAACTAGCACATTCACCAACAAATTCCCCATTTTTTTTTTAATCATTTGTGTCACCACATTGGTGGATAATTATTCGATAGTTGAATTTCAGAAAGTAACGTGATAAAAAAATAGGCATTTTGAGGCATAACCACCATGAATTTGTAGGGACTTGTGCTTGGTTATGTGGCAAAGAAAATACCCTCGTTCAATTCATTATTTGATATTCTTTTAGATTACACATTTTCGATCGCTATATGTAGATTATTGGCATAATTATTCTATTTTTACTCTGCTTGCTGCTACGAATAATATATTTAGTATTTTAAATAGTTTTTCATAATTGTTATGTATTATGTAATATTTCATAATAGAGTGATCAAAATATTTAGTATTATACTTTTGGAAGATAATTAACCGATGAACAAGAAAAATAATATAGATTGGACCAAACTCTATATTCATCTGTCACATTTAATTAGAAGATTCCATCAAACAAAAAAAAGGTTAAAAAAAGAAAAAATTGACTGCCCAACAATTGTAGTCAAAGTCAAAAGCAAAAGAACAGTAAAACAGAGAGAGAGAGAGAGAGTGACTTGAACACGCCTTTAAAGCAAAGTCAAAAACGTGCATTCTGATGTAGCACACTTGAAACTACATATTTTCCATCTCTCTCTCTCTCTCTCTCTCCCTAGTGTGTGTGTTTTTTTGAATTACAAATACACTTGAAACTACATATTTTCCATCTCTCTCTCTCTCTCTCTCTCTCTCTCTAGTGTGTGTGTTTTTTTGAATTACAATCTTTCAAATGAAACTCCGATGGTCAATATTTGTTAGCTGCTACAACCAATCACTCCTTCGTTCCAATCTACAATGTCACACATGGTAAAGATCAAGTAAGAAGTTAAAAAACCAGTAAGCCAAATCATGTCATAAGGACAAAATGTAAACCTTGCTACTTTGCGTTGTCTCCTCAAGCAATCACCCTTCACATTCTGCCTCAACACTATCTGGTTTTTCCTTGCGTCTTGTTTCCTTAGTCCTCTTAGACATCATCCATCTTCTCAATATCTGCTCCTGTACCGTAGCTATAATTTATATATCCTAATCACGAGTTAATGAAAACTATATGAAGACAGTTTAAATATGAAAAGAGCACGTAAAAAATTTAAATAGAATGATATTCTTCATTCTTCAAGTAAGCTTGAGGGCATTCTTTGTGACAAAAACCAATAGCCTTAGCCTATGTCCCGGCAAATTAAATGAGGCGGCAACAGAAAACTAGTTATAATCTGATTCTTGGTCTACAAGTTCCATTTTGCATGGCGAGGCTTTATACCAACATGTCCACAATCAACACACACACACACAAATGTATGTATTTATGCTTGTTTATAGATATATCATGATTTTAAACAATAATTTTTGTGGTAGAGAGGTTTATCCATTGTCATTGATATTTGGGATTTAGGATGCATGGACCACCTTGTTTAATAGTTTATAAACGGTATCTTTCTTGGCACAACAATATATGAAATTCAGTCAAGGTAGTAATACATGTTTCTGAACCATACAAGTAGACATATAAATTTAATAACTGCAGAAACAGTGCGTGTCAAACTGTGCCAATATACTTGAGAGTTTGTGAAGATAAACCTACTTGAGCTCAAAAGTTGATCATTCTCATCAACTACACGAACTGTAAATGGGAATTGGATGGAGTTAACGTTCTTCGGGGCTACTTCCAGAAATGGAAAGAAAGTGTAACTAAGAGCCTAAAAATTAGGTTTTACTCAGTTCAGTCTTACAACAATAAAACAAGAGTAACTAAATACAGGGGAGTGAGTTTCATCATACTTTCATTGTCGCAGCAACAGAGCACTTTTTTGGAAATTATTATGTGCTAATGAGTCCATGTGAGACGCTCAATTCAATGAAAAGATGGCGGAGAAAAGGGATTTGCTAAACATCAGTTGATTAATTTAACTGCTTGACATATCAGCAAATCTTTCTAGCCAGATGGGAAAGAGGGGCCACAAGAAATCAGAGGCTCTTAAAATATTTCTTCTATTGTTAAAGAAACCAATGGTGTTCGACCAGATTGTAACTGGGAATGTATTCTCGGGATGAAGGAATTGGCCACCCTAAAACAAGTTTCTTGATACATATTTACCAATGTCTCTCTTTTGGTACGCAGCAAGGAGGCAATTTACATTGTGTAATGCTCCAACTGTTATGGTAAGCAATTGCAATTACCAACAGTCGGCGATGATGCAGTGTCATTCGCCCACGAATCACAGAACAATCCTGTAATTTCTCCAGCACCTTCTCCATGTCAGTTGTCCTAGTGTTTGGAAAGAAGTCGACTAAAACAAGAACATTACGCCGAAATAACAAACAAAGACATAGTCTATCGGGAAATATATCATTTCCATGATCACCATCTAAGAAATGTCCCAAGTAATGCATAAAAAACTTGGAAATACTTGTTGAAAAAAATACAAACCGCTAGCAGAGGAGAAAAATGTTGGATTTTGGATACAAAAAGTACGAAGACAAAGTTGTGAATTTGTTGAAGGAGTAGAAGAATTAAGGGAAAAAGCTGCAAACTTTATTGTATAGAAAGAACAAACCAAACAAGGCCTAACACCGTGACAATAGTGAAAGACAAAAGAGGAGGTAGCCGGCTGATTTTTTGGTGCATTTCAACCTTCATATATATACTATCAAGACTAGCCTTAAATAAGGCAATATACTAACTTGATACCGAGTATTAATTAGGGAATCATATAACAAAGAAATAAATCAAAACCATAAATAAAAATCATCATCTAAATAATAAGAATTATGGTAGGTATTGATTTCTTCTTTTTTTACATATTCTTGCTCAAAAGAGTATGAATAGAATGCTCAAATCAAACCAATATAAAATGACTGTAGACATACAATTTCTTCCGATCGGTGAACTGAACTATTTTCAGAATCATTATCACCGTACAGCCCTCGGCTGTTGGCTCTGGTATGCGAATGTTCCCCTTCCTCTCCTCTTTGTGCCTTCCAGAGAGAGTTCTGATACCTCTGGCAAGCACTGAGGGGGGAACTAACTTCTCTGGAGCATTAGCTCTAACTCCACCAAATACAAATATCTTTGCAAATAGCAAGACGAAGCATATATAATTTTCCTTATATATGTCCAGAGCCTAACAGCAAGTTTGAGCATTCAAACAGAGAGAGAACAAGTTGTCACATTAAATCCAATATAATGTTCCTTAAAAGTGGAATTCCCAGAACGAGCAATATTATTAGGCACTCAATTAAGTTCTAAAAGCATAGCAGGACAAAAGGTTTTATGTATATCTGTCACTATCTTAATTCCATCAAAACATATCCACCAATAAAAGTAATATCCATCTTTTTATTTGTTTTATTACTCGGACACCTCAAATTCAAGAAATCAAATTATTCAATCACAAATAAATTCCACTAATTCCATCTGACAGACATAAAATTCCAGAAATGTAGGGAAGGAATTCTCCAAGAGCGCTTCAAAACTGAAGCTACAACATTCTCCAATATCGGACACTAGAAACTAATCCCCCATCACTCTAATTGTCTCTATGCATCCTGGGCTTTCCCAGATTTTAGGAATAAAAAAGACTACAAATCTTGAAAAAAGATCAAGCAAAGAATTATTTTGAAAGACAAATTTGGACGTACCCTTTTCCATGCTTGATTTGGATTGCGTGGGAGAGAGTTTGATCAGCTCTTAGAGTGAATCCTTTAGCGGAATAAAGCTTTGACAAGATTTTCAAGTTTTTCCAATTCAGTTTCAAGATCGAAGACTGTATAGATTCAAGAAAGGAAATGGCTGGGTCGACGGCTCCAATTCACTTCGCCATTGCTTCAACCACTGGATGGGACTCAAGCAATCCCCTATGAGTACAATTCTCCGCCAAACCGGTTCAAGAGCCAACCTCTTGCTTCTCTTGCTGGCAGACATTTGGCAATGAAGGGGTCCGTAACATAATCAAAATACTTCACCGTCGTCTCTCTATTCCCGTCAGCCTCCAATCCAATTCCGGCGCCTTGGCTTTCTGGGAAAATCGCACCATCAAAGCATATTCCGATCACTCCCGCCGGGATGGTCTGATTATCGCAATCAGCTCCCCCTTCCTGCCTTTTCAAGTGTTCCACCATAGCTTGATCAAAGTTCTTGAGATGCCACTGAGCGAATTCCAATGCTTCCATCGTCGCGAAGGCCCTTCCTTCCTCTGTCTCTTGTTCCTACATCGCCAAATAACCCATAACAGCACCATCCCCAAGCGGAATTTATCCTCATCCACCTATTTGCTCCACTGCTCTAACCATCAGAGAGGTGTCGATGTCCTCTCTAAAAGAATTCTCCTAGGAATATTAGCTATCGTCCGTAGTTGTCTTGCAAACCGACTATCGACGAAAAGGTGTTTAGTATTCGCCGTTTCTTGCTGGCACAGAACGCACTCTAAAGCCGTGGAGCAAGCTCCACGGCACAAATTTTCAGCTGTAGGAAGAATATCATTTCCAAAGCGCCATAAGAAGAGAACGATTTTCCTCGGGACCCTTATGTGCCGAATAAATTTCCCTGACCGACCTCCGCCTCTGCTACATTCAGCACCACCATTTCATCTCCCTAACAAATCTACATTTCGCGCCAAATGGCACGCCCAGTGAACCGTGAAAACTCCATTGCACGTATAATGCCATATAATGCAATCCTCCGATTGATATATACTTAACGGTGTTCTTAAAATGGTCTCCAAATCCTCTGGTCTGAACAACTGTCGAACCGTATCAGCCTTCCAGATTTTTAACTGATCATCAATCAGTTCACTTACCTTCAGCAGCCTCAATTCGTTGGGACAAGGTGTAATTGGCTTAAAAGTCTGTGGCCGGGGCAGCCAACCATCATGCCACGCACGGATTTTCTCTCCAGTTCCAACTTTCCTCCTGAGTCCCAATTTGCCCCAATTTGAGTAATTTTCTCGCAGCTAATATACTTCTCGAAACTGTCAACGGTCTCGATCCTAAATCAGCTGTGAAGTTCCCTTTTGGAAAGTATCGGGTCTTCAACACCTTCCCCATCAAACTGCATGGAGTTTTCACCGACCTCCACCCTTGCTTAGCTAGCATTGCTAGCTTGAAGTGTGGCTTTAATAAGGATGCTTCTTCCCGCATGAGATAATATTTTTTCTTGCCATCCCATAACTCAGTTCCACATCGTTTCCTTTATATTCCTGAATAATTTGCTCCTTGTGCGGTCCCCTGTGCCTTGCAACCCCGGAAAAAGGAAAATGGAATTTGTTATCCGAAATCCAATCCTGTTTGCCAAAAACATCTGCTGGGCATGCTCTACGTTCGGACTGAATAATAGCGAAGATTTGTGGACGTGGACGCGCTATGCGGAAGCCTCCGAGTATATTTGCAGCACCTCCTTGAATCTGTTAAAATCACTTTCTTCAGCTCAGCAGAAAATGAACGTGTTGTCGGTGATGAGACATTGAGGGAGCATTACGAGCCACCTCCACACCCTTCAGCATTCCACGGCTCTCACACAGCTTCGGCAGTGAGGAAGCATTTCTGCACAGATTATGAATAAATATGGTGAAATTGGATCCCCTTGACGGATTCCACGTTGAGAGTGAACTGATTCAAATGCCGAATTGTTAAGAAAGAATGAAAATTTAACTCCGGATATGCATTTTTAAACAATGTTAACAAATGTGTTGGAGAAGCCCAGCTTAATAAGAACTGATTTTTATGAATTTCCACTAAGACGATCATACGCCTTGCATATATCCAATTTAATTCCCGCGTAACCCATCTTTCCTCGTTTCCTGCATTTAATATAGTGATTCACTTCAAATGCCACCACAATGTTGTCCCAAATTAATCTCCTTGAGATAAAGGCTCCTTGATTTGGGGAAATAATGTCATTTAGAAGACTTTTCAACCGATTGGCCATTGCTTTTGAGGCAAGTTTGTACACCACATTGCACAAACTAATTTGTCGAAACTGGGAAAGTTTTACGTTTTGATACCTTAGGGATAAGTACAATGTTGGTTTCATGCATATATTGTTTGCCTCAAAATTCAAAAAGCTTAGCACTTGTTCTATAACACTCCCCTACAATGTGCCAATACCTCTGAAAAAACCATGGAGGCATTCTGTCCGGTCCTGGAGACTGTCGCCCTTCCATCTAACGCCTCCACTATCTCCTCCGTAGTGAACAACTTGGTAAGTTCCCGATTATCTCCCATGTTGCTGGTCTTTGTAAGTTGCAGATTGCTTGATTAATCTGATCTTGGCTCGACCGCGAGGATTGGAAGAGAGTATTAAAGTAATTTACAATCATTTGTTGTATGCCAAGGCCTTTGAAATTCGAATACCATCACTATTGTCACGCTCTGAGTCTAAGTCCACGACACAACAGTATTCGCGAATAATCTCAATGAATATTAAAGCCAACAAGTATCATAACAATTAACCTATAAAGTTTTTTTTTTCAAGTAAGATGAAAGTTTATTCAAAAGTGCGTGAGTAAAGTGCGTGAGTAACTAAATATCTAAGTCCATGACACAATAGTATTCGCGAATAATCTCAATGAATATTAAAGCCAACAAGTATCATAACAATTAACCTATAAAGTTTTTTTTTCAAGTAAGATGAAAGTTTATTCAAAAGTGCGTGAGTAAAGTGCGTGAGTAACTAAATACCAAGGTTACTTGTCTTTTTGTTGGGTGCGAATAGAATAAAATAATTGACAAAATTTAAATATTTAAATATTTATATAAAATTTACAGAAAAGATAATAGTTAAAAATTCACACATGCAACACCATATATTCATTTCACTTAACTTATTTCTTAGTCAACTCAGACGTTCAAGTACTTTATGTACCATTTTTTCTGATTAGGACTTTAGTCATTACCTCAATTAAGGAGGATTTTATCCTAACCTTTGGCTCAATTTGAATAAGATCTTATCCCAATCTTTAATCCCAACTAAATGGGTTATATTCCAACTTTTAACTTGAATTAAGTGAGACTCATCTTAACTTTTAACCTCAATTGAGTAAGTCATATCTTATCTATTATTTTATGAGAGGGTAGAACTAATTCCTTACACTATTCTTATTGGTTTTCAAACTTTACTTCAGAATACTCCCATTTACATAATTAACATTCTTGAAACAATTTAAAATACAGTTGCATAGCACTTGTTCATATTCAAAAGCATTTTAGAATAAAACATTTTAAACCAAGAATATACCAAATTTTATAAATCAAATAGGAATATTTCTTAGAAATTACTTCTGAATGAGTTTAGTAAAACATAAGATTTCAGATCATATTTTGAAATAATCTAGCAAGAATACAAAGTTTTTAGGAAAAAAATTCATGGTAAAAGGTAGTTATAATAGTTTGTTCGGTAAGAACCACTTACTTGACGTTAATTGTGTTGATCAACTAGCTCACTAAATGCCAATCCTTGACTTTCTATTCGACCAAATAATATTTTATTTAATATACAATTTAATTGTAATCCCAGTATGTTAATTGCTTTTGTGTGTATCTTATTTGTTCTATTTAAAGTCCCTTTCAAACTTTCAGTTATCTATTAAGTAAGTTTTCTTATCTAGAATTTATTCAATTAATATTTTCCATGCTCCGTTATATCTTATACAATGAGCTTAAGCCTATTCCGATCTTAAAATCAAAAAAATTGGTCCAAAATATGCAAAAGTCACATTCTGCTTCACTTTTGCACTTGACAAGCGATTGCGGAAAATAGTCCCGTGATTGCTTAACTCTTTTTACACACCCATGGCTACCAAGCACAGGGCGTTCTATTTTTCTGGCGTTCTGGAGTCACAATTGTGATTAGGAGAGTGATGATTGTGTGTCGAGACATCGCGCACATGACATGCAATTGTAGTGCATTTTGCATAGCTCGTGACACACTCCACATGTGCACGGCATAGCCTTGCAACTGTGTTGTTGTCTTGTTGACTGCGATGCAGTATTGGTTCACGTGCAGGATGTTGTTTGGATGAGATTTTGCATTCTACAATATTCTAATTGCCAAAACATGTTTACACAATTGTTCTAAGGGTCTTTGGGCATATTTCTATGCATCAAAATTTATGAAAAACATAATTTAAGCACATTGAATAATTTTAAAAGAATCCAAAAAAAGTTTCAAAATTCCACGTGGTATTCTTATACATGCTTTCTACAATTTCTACACATGTATACATGACCTAACCACCATCCTTAGGAATCAACCACATGTAAGTCTCATAAATTTCACATTTTTCATGTTACTATACTTACAAATAATATCTCCTACATGTATGCATGATAAAATGAATTTACCTTCAGCTATGATATTTGGAAGTTGAGAAATTCTATCCCTCTCCATGTGCTGCTGTCTGGTCTTTTTTTTTTTGGTGATAGAACAGGGTTTCTCTCCCCTTAAAAACTTGTTTTTATACTGGGATTTAAGAAAAAAGTTTGGCTACACTTATAATTTCTAAAGTTCTAAGGGTCCTAAACTCTCATGTATTGCCATTAAATCTAGGTAGGGATTTTGCGTGAATATTTTGGATTTAAATCACTATTTTAAGTATTTTATCATGGCAAGACTCTTCCTCATGATTTTTATATTATTGGGCAAAATTTGGTAGTCATAGTGTGTGTATATCATCCTTCCATGCTTGTATATTATTTTCTAATTTATTACACACGAAAATTAAAATAAAATAATAAAGCATAGGCTCAAATGAATTCCTTATGCATTTACCAATAAAATATTAAATAAAATTTGGTTAACTAATTCTCAAAAGGTGTTAAGGCTTGACTAGCTCAATAGTGTATATATTTCCTTCCATATAATTTTGATGTTACCCCACACAAAAATTGATAAATTATTAGGCACTGAATAAATAAATAAATAAATATTGCTTTTCTAGTATCACCCAAAAATTGGGGTATTACATTCTCTCCTTACAAAAAGCTTCGCCCTCAAAATTTGAATTAACGTACTTTTAAAATCGGGTGGGGGTATTGGTATCTCATCTTCCATGCTCAACCTCAAGCTTCTCACCTCCTTTTCTCAAAAATAGGGCTGGATTTTGCCATGTTTCCTACACCACTATGATTTTATTGCCATTGCACCCCTAGCTCCCAAGTCATTGTTCATTCAATGTGGTTGTACCACAGAACCACACATAGGTAATTCAATTTTTTTTTTCAAATCTCGATTCTCACTAAGGTCCCAAGTCACAATTTTTATATATATCATGGTGGCTATCATGATTTCATCTCCTGACATGGTTACACTATAAAGTTCTTCTAATGTCTTAAGCCTATACTTTAAGTATTTAGTAGTACCTTTAGAGACAAAGGTATATATGCTACTCTAGTCAAACAAGGCATGTGAGCAAAATTAGTTAATAGTAATATTACCTACAATTGGACCCTTAGCATTGTTAGCTCACTCCTGGGGCATGATGAACACTTTCGCATCTCCTTTTATCCTAACGTTAGGCTTCTTAGGTTCATGGTTGTTGTTACTACCATTAATGCCACTTCTATTATTAGTGTTGCAGTAGTCGCTTTGGATGTCTCAAGTGAGCACTTAGTGATTTGATGGCCTTGTTGGCTGCATCAAAAACATGCTCTACTGACAAATCGGCACACTCCAGTATGTTGATGATGGCATTTAATACACTTAGATAGTTGATGTGTTGCTTGCCCATTCCCAACCATGTTAACCCTTTTACTAGTCGGAGGCCTAATTAGAGGTCCAATCTACTTGTCCCCAAGGTTTAGACTTGGTTTGGCCCCTTTTAAGTTATTTTACGCCTACCTATGATTGACGTCAACTTCAGCCCTTATGATAGCTCCCAGCAGATCATCAAAAGTCCATGCATCATATAGTGCTGGGCTGTTTGCAATAGGCTTTTCAGCCCTCTAGTAAACTTATGCATTTTGAGGGTTGGGTTCACCATTACCATGGGTAAGTACTTTCCTAGGGAATGGAGCTTTGCTGAATACTCAACCACTAACACGTTTGATGCCTGCACTAGGTTGTTGAACTCTATCATTTTCTATACGCGGATGACAATAGGGAAAATATGATTTAGAAATGCCTCATGGAATTGGACCCAGTAATCAGACCTTCTTATCGAAGTGCAGGTGAGATACATTCCCACCCGAGGGCAGCCTCGGCAACTAGGAAGGGTATTATTACACTTGGTTGTACCTCGGTTAGAACTTCCATTAACTTGAAGTTGGCCTCCATCTCCTTTAACCATTTTTAGACAACCTTTGGGTCATGTAAGCCATCAAATGTAGGTGTATGGGCCCTCCTCGATGACTCATAGTGGGCTTCAGTGTTTTCATTTAATTGGATTGGCACTAGTGTCAGAGTTTGTTGTTGGTTCCCAACCATTTGTGCTACAATAGCTACTATGGCGGTCTTCTTGTTGTAAATTGGTTTGACTCACCGCCAACTATAGTTAGAGTTGCACTCGTGGTGGAGGCGAAAGATAGGCATATGCTTGGTTGTCCATGTTCTCCATAAGGGTGGCATAATGGGGGTTTTAGGTAGTGCAGCGTGATCATCCAGTCATTTTGCTACATTTGGATATTTAGAAATATATTTAGAAATTTGGATATTTTTTATAATTAAAATTTTGAATTGGAAAACATAATTTTATATATTTGGTGAATATATTAAGAAATATATTAAACTTTTTATTCTTATAATAGGTAGAATATATACATTTCTATTATATCTAAGTATATTTAAGTTTTGAATTTCTATTTTACTTTTATATTTTATAAAATATATTTTTAGGGAATATATTTAGAAAATATAATTTTCAATTTTTTATTTTTGAAAAATAATTTCATATTGCTGTAGATTTTATATATCTATATATATATGTAGACACATTCAAGAAATGTATCACAATTTTTATTCATTTAGGAAATATAAATCTTTAATTTTATGTGTTTCCAAGAATTCAGAATTTTAAATTTGTATGTTTTATTATATATTTTATAATCTAGATAAAATCATATCTGTTATATTTTTAATAATATATATAATTATATTTTATGTATGTTTGAATATATTTTTAAAAATATTTGAAATATTATTTGCTGTATTTGTAGTTTTTTATTATTTGTTTAATTTTTGAAAATATGAAAAATTTGAAATTTTTTTATTTTTTATAAAATTTAATTAGGTATCGTTTGTCTCAATTATTCTATCATGTCGGTGCCAATATGGCAAGTGGCTTTATTCTTTACATGTCATCAGTCCACGTGTAGTTATCGCTACCAGCATGTCAATGTATGTCAGAAAGTCCCATTTACGAAGTTCACCTGCAATTCACGTTTCAATTTCTAGTCAAATTAGGGTTAGAGTTCTGAAATTGCCAAGGCAAAATTAGGACATTTTTGCTAATTATGAAAATGAAAGGATATTTTTGTCAAATTGTAGTATGTATGCAACATAAATTATATTTTTTTCATGATTGAAAAATAGTTAATTATAAAAGATAAAAGAAAAAAAAGTTAAATTTAAATTTAAATTTGAATAAAAATTTGAAGGATAATATGTTTGATTTGTAAAGTTTTTTAGTGAGGGTAAAGGTGAATCCGTGAACAGTGATTAAATTGGAACCAAGCATAGCTATTGTTCTTCCTTGTTAAGATCTATATATAGCAGAGAGCATTAAAAATACAAAATAATGTTATAAATATGCAATACAAATAATATACACACAACATATGCAGCCATTACAACATTAAGTACTGTCGAACTTCCTAGGAGGCATTGCTCAATACAAACTTTAAAATACCACCAACTACACACACACGCACTCATGTCTGTCAAGTATGCAAAATATGCATTTATACAAAACCTTCATATACATGCTGGTCATATGATCCACATTCAATCTTATTTATCTGGATTATTACTATTAGAAAACGAACAATTAGGCAGCGTTCCATGCATGCAAGTATTGAACTATGCGAGATTGTAATTCTACCCCTAAACTAATAAGCTAATTAATGTCCTCCTTCTCATGGCCGTTCACCGGTCATCCCTTTTGTAGAAGCTGTTTAGATCAGCTCAAATAACGTTTTTCTAATAACCAGTCAAACCTATCAGGCCACAAAGTCAGGTAACAACTGCGCCGGGAAGGGTTTTCTGTTCTGGAAATCAAGAATCTCATAACCAATGTTTGGATGCGAAGCAACTGCAGCAGCAGCAGCCGCCTGATTAATCCCATTGACCCGACCACTTTTGACTGATCCGGTTTCCATTCCTGTGCCAAGCTCGAGGTTCCGGGTGGATATGAAGTTCTGCTGCTGGGCTCGTCGTGGGGTATCGGATGGGGGCAACCCAAGACTCAGAGAGAAATTATTTCCCTGAAAACCTGTCGCCAGTTGCTGATCAGGGTTAAGCCTGCCAAGTTCACAAATTCCGTACGCTCCCAAACCCGTGCCGGGATTACTGTTTGCGTTTGGCGCAGCCATTGCTCCGGCTTTAGCCTCCATTTCAACTGAAAGAATGCTGCTTGGGGAATTATCCTGCTGGTCATTGCGGGGTTTCTTGGGATTCTTCCCAGGCAGGCTTTCCATGTTGAGTGAACTGATGAGTTGGGCGAAGCCCAGCCGGGGTTGAAGAGATGGCCCTGTCAGGGATGCGGTGACTGCAGAAGGTGATATATCTGGGGGAGAAGGAACCAGGTTCAGCATAAGTTTGCCTTGCGTGGATGGGAGGGCGCTGAGCTGATCCATTGAAGGCGTCACTATGTTGTTTTTCTCCGAGGGAAAGGTATCAGTTTTTGAGCCTGATTCCCTGTCAGGTCCTACAGCTAATTTGTGAGTATCGTCCTGAGAGCTGGAGTGTTCGTGGTTCTTCATTTCTTCCACGTACATCTCCTCGACCATGGGTTTCCAGAGCCGAACTCGAGCGTTTATGAACCAATTAGAGACCTGCATTTGGTATGCATACATTTGTTTGCATGAAACAGATAATTATGTGCACAGATCGTGAGATATTCATTATGTAGAAAGTAATTAAAGATTCATGTTTTTTCTTCGTCGGTTTATATATTGCAAAACACAAACACTAAACTGATCTGATTTTATAATGTGTTTCGGATACATTAATGTATCAAAAAAAAAGAATTCTTAAGCAGCGACGAATGAAAAATTAATGTTAGTAATATCTTTCTAGGGTTACTTCACACTTTTGTCACATGCATGGCTCAAACGTAAATTGTTTTCGACATTTGTATGGAAAAGCCCTTCACATTTACTATATTACCCTCTTTTAACTTTTTATAAGTTTTTAATGAGGCATCTAATGGACAACTATAAGAAAAAAAAATTTTTTTGAGGGACTCTACTGTTTATATTGCTGGCATAATAATTTTAGAGATCATTATAAGGATTATGTATAGATTATCACATTTAACAATTAATGATATAATATAACATAGGCAGAACACGGCATTATTATATACATGGTAGAATCGTTATGGCATTAATGATCACCATTAATTGGTTGTTAATACACACACACACACACACACACACATATATATATATATTTGTGCAACTAATTATGCTATAAGAAAAATAATTGAATATTAAAAAAGATTTTAAGTTACAATAATAAAGTTGCTATTTATTTTATGTATACACAATTCTTCTTGTTAAATTTTGACACATGTTTTATTATAGTAAATTTGAAAGTTTACTCATATCAGTAGAATGTAATTAGTATAACTTTGATAATGACATAAAATTTGTTAACAGTAACTTTTTTAGAGTAGTTAACAGACTGTCAAAATAAAATAATTTTAGCTAAATATTTTTTTTCATGTACATTATAATACATATTCTCAAGTACTCAAGTCTGTGAAGCAGATACAATCACACGAGGGTGTGGGTGTGGGTGTGCGTGTGTTCTAGACCACAAATGTTGTCATACCTGACTTCTGGTAAGCCCTGTTTGTTTAGCCAGCATTTGTTTATCTGAATCTTTAGGGTAACTGCAGTTCCAGGCAATCACAGATGATCAGCAGGAATCCAATTACATGCATCCTGTGTGATTAATTGTGTGTTCGTGTCTCTTATGGTAATCTAATTAAGAAATAAGAACAAAAATGAATCTACTTACGGATGAAGGAAGTGCTCAAAAAGCCAAGCCCGAAGAATCGACACAGCTCTTTCAGGCAGACCTCTCTGGGGTCTCCAGGCTTGGGTTTGCACCATTCCCAGCTGCTCCAACGCCCTCTGCTGCCGGAGTTGATGGTCCACGAACTTGAGTCTCGACCCCTCCAACCTTTCCCCCTTGCCTTCTTCCTCCCCCAGGCCCTTGTTGATGCTCTTTATTTGCTCGGATATGGTGGCTTTCAGGCACCGGAATTGGTTCAAGATAGTCTTAAGGGCAAGCCGAGTGTATGATCTGGCTGACCCAATCCCTGCCGTCTGCTCAAATGATGCAACAACTATCTGCATCTGGTGATGGTACCGTCTGCATCTCTGGTCCACCTTATCAAAGAAATGTTCAAGAAAGTCAGTAACTGGAACTGAAAACCAAGCTCAGCAGATTCAACAAGCTGGCTTTCTTTCACTGTTTCTGTCCAGGTAGCTACAAGACAAGGCCCTGTGTTGTGTCAGAAAAGGCAATCAATTTTTATCACGGGACCAGAACCCACCAAACGGTGTAAATACACCAACTTCAAGATGGGCCAAATCCAGAGAGGAGCTTAACAGAGCCAGGACAAAGTCTTGTATACGGGTATTTTGGATTTTTATTGTTCATTATACCGAAATTGTCAAGTTTAAACGTATTATACTATCTAACTGTTATGGAGCCAACCAGGAGGAATTGAGAGCCACACACATGCACTGCGACAGGCGACATTCTTTAGGCTTTTGCAAGAAAAATGCTGGACTTGAAATTAGGTGAAACAAAAACTAACGAAAATGTATTATTCATCTTATGGTGAATAAAAAGTCGACTCTTTTGGCAAGGGAAAGTAAAACTAGGGATGATTAATCTCCATATAATTATTTGATTCGTGTCCCTAGCTAGTTTGGCTTTTGGTAAACTTTTGTATACGAGTTAAGCAGCTTTAACAAAATGAAAGAGAGCCGACCAAAAGAAACAACCAAGAAAACAAAAGGTAAAGGTTATACCTCATCTAGCATGCTGTTAAGTTTGGCTTTCTTCATCTGCATCTCTTGCCTTTGAGATGTTGTAAGCTCAGCTCCTCCACTTTTACTATCACTTTGAGCGCCTCCTCCGCTCGAGGCGTCCGCAGCTTTCGGATCAATTGACTCCTTGATTCCCTTTGCCTTATCCCTGGGCTCGTCCGACCGATCGATCTTGGCGCCTTTTCCGACGACATTCGCCACTTCGTCTAGAAGTTCTTGAGCAGCTTTGAGATATTTGGAACCCATTATTGCACTTTGCATAGTGTTGACTCCGTTAGACTGATGATTAGTAGTTAGGGATGGAGGTGAGGACGAATTTTTTGGTGAAATCACCCCAAGTGAAGATGGCCCGGGAATATCCTGACGATGATCACAAGAAAGCGGCTTATGATCAAAGCCTGCTTGGTGGGGTGACAGGCTCAGAGATAAGCCTTGTGGTGTATGTTGGGGCATGTCTGTTTGATTCCCACTGTCAACTAAGCCCCACAGATTATAGTGGAAGCGAGGGATTGAATTGTGGGCGGCGGCCTGGACGCCTTCTTGCTGGCCAAGAACTGATGCGGGACGGCTGGGGTCAAGAGACAGTGGGGCGCCGACTAATTGCTGAGCCTGAGGGAGCGGCGCGTGGGGCATCAGGGCGGAGTTGAGCGCGTGTGCGGCGGTGGTGGTGGCGGAATTCAAGAAGAGCATGTTGGGTTGGGGCTGGTGATGGGTGTCAGAGTACCCTAGATAATTAGGGTTCATGAGATAAAGTGTCCGAAGGCCATCAGCTTGGATTTCTGAGCTACCTTGCTGGTAGTACATGGCCATGGATTTTTCTTTTCCAGCAATTCCTCTAATTTGTAGGAAAATTATCTGCCTTCTAAGAGTAGAAATACTACAGTTCTATTAGTCCGTCCCTTTGATATCCTGTGAAGAATTCTACCTAAGAAAATTCGAACATCCGAAGAAAGCCTGGAAGATGACAAAGGAGAGAAGAAACTGGTGAGGAGGGAATATGCATAACTACTGGAGTGCAAAAGGGTACATAAATTCACAAAAGAAGCAGGTGAAATTTTGCCCAGATTCTGCCTAGATTTTACCGATCTAAAAAGAGCCACAACATAGATGATTCAGAAAATTAAATAATAGGAGGAAAAAGAAAGAGCTAAAATAAAAAACTCGAGAAGGGAAACTTAAACACGGACTGTGTAGCAAATCACCAAGTGTAGCATCAAAGAATGGATAGAATATGTGGGTTTGTTTGAATCAGAAGCACCATTTGTCTGTCATGGAAACCCACATCTCTCAACTGTCTGTTGTGAGAAGCATGAGCTTGAATTGGGAAGCTGGTCTCTCTCTCTTGTCAGGCTCAGCTACTGCTGCAAACTCTTGTTCTTTCTCTCTCTCTACTCTGCAGATTGATGTAAGGGAAATAAAATGAGTACAAAAGTGAAAGGTGGGACAACGTAAAATAGTCATTCATGTACAGCAGTAGCGGAGTTATGAGAGAGGTCCAGATGACATTGATATTTTCTCCGTTCCATTTATTCTCTTTTATTTTAAGCAAGAAAGAGAGGTCAATAATTGAGAGGTTACTCTTTGGTAAGAAAACCCAAATGTATTTGTAGATTTACATTTACTTCCAGATAATGTTCACTCGGTTACTCCATTTACATTTGGATTTCTGGAATCCACAAAAATAATATAATTGCATATATTGGAAAAGATAGATTACAGATTTACGTTAATTCTTGATTTTTTTTTTTTTTGTTGTCTCAGTTTTACTTGTTGTTACCCTAAAAATTGAAAAGACAATTCGTTTGAAAATTTTGAGGATTTTGAGGAGATAAAATTAAATTGCAACTTTTTTTTTGTGAAAGTTTATGAATAATCTAAAATTAATAAGTGTTTATATTTGATTTGAGCGTTTTTATATTATATATATACATGCAATACTATTAAATGATATGTGATAACATGTTGAGATAATCTATACCATATAAAATGTGTAAAAGGTGGATAGTAGATCATTTTTATCTTCAAAGTTAATTTATTAAAATCCCCTTTACAAACTTATTTTTCTTTTTAATTTTTATACTCTCTTCTTGTTTTGTGCTTATTATTTCATTATCACTTGATTTTTTCTCCCTCATTTTATAGAAATTGTCTAATATAACTTTTTTTTTGATAAGTTATTTTTATTACTAAAATTTTTTAAAATATACTAGATTTAAGTTTTATTATCATAATTTTTCATTTGAATAATTCATTTATATTATTAAAATTTTTAAAATATGATTAATTTATACTTAATAATCATTAATAAAAAAAATTATGTACATATGTGAATAAATAGTTTTTACTAAATAATAAATTATACAGTAAAATAAATATATGTAATATATTTCAATATATTTATATATCAAATTGCACACGTCATAGAAAATTTAATTACCATAATTATGTAAAAATTCTCAAAAATGATGATTTAAAAATCTAATTACCCAAACATACAAACAACAAAATAAAGAACAATATTCTCAGAAACCACTCATGGCTTCGAAAACCTCGAAAAAGATAAAACAAAAAGGACAAACAATTAAGTTAAACAATAGAAAAAAAAATAAGAATATGATAGCCCAACATAGTCTCTAATTGATGAGGGGTCCAAATTACTGCACATATGGAATACCTCAACAATGGAATCAGGACGAGGTATATAGACCAAAAATGACGTCATTAAGAACCTTGCGAGGAATATATTATTTTACTGGGGAGCAAATTCAGGTGGAAAAGGTAGCCATTCGTGCAATAAAGTTGCAGAAAAAGAAGTTGAAAATTAATGGCTGGTAGCATGTAAGAAATCATTATATACATGGAATTAATTGATGAGATCACTACTTACGTAGATATATTATTTATATTTTAATGATTCTCGCAACTCTAGCTACTTTCCATTGGGCCAGCACAACAATTGAAGTAATTAAAATCTTACGTTATATTGTTTTATGTTATTTATTATTATTATTTGTAAATAAAAAGAGGATTTTTTAAAAAAACGTATTTGTGTAATGTTATCATTGATTGGAGAGGTGTTCTTGTATCAACTTATACAGTGGACTATTTAGACAAAAAAAAAAAAAAAAAGAAACAAAGAGTCTATAGAAATTTACATATGGCTGTCAGTTTAGGATTTAGGCCTCTAAACAGATTGGTTCATGCACATGGCCTTGCTTTCAAAATCTTGGTTGAATTTTAATAACATTGAATTAACCTTAGAAGTTCTCTTTTGGTTTAATTTTTCTCTTGAGCAATTAAAATTTATATCTTTAGTTCTTTCAAATGTTCCAATTCTTTTTCCCAAATAGAAAAGTTGAAATTATCCATTCGGTCACTAAAAAATATTCAAAATAATTTGCAGCAAAGTAGTAACTTTATTTTTACTTCTGGCGACGTCTTTTTCTTGGGTTACTGTCTGATAAGTTAAAAAAGATGAAGTAATTTGTGGAAATGCTTTAGAACATGAAAGATGGGGCCCCTTAATACAATGGTATTCGTTCTGAAGCAATTGTGCAACTTTAGACGTGGCTTGTTTAAGATCTTCCATTTTCGTTGGTAGTAGTTTGTTCTTGGAAGAGTCAATGAATCACACACGAATTAGACTAAAGTTTCGCAAAGGCATTTGATGGGATCAAGACAATTAGTCAACGATAGTGTTTTATACATACATACATGCATACATGCACATATATGTATATATATGTATATATATATTCATCAATTTTGTATTGGGAATGTGTGTGTCAAAAACACAAAATGATAAAAGAAAAATTCTAGAAGGTGAGCAGCAAAAATTTTCTTATGTATTCATTTATTAAGATTGCAATACAACAGTCAATTTCAATTGAAGAGTTGGGTTTTGCTATTACTTCGTTCTTCTGCAAAACCCAGCTTACTTGTTAGCTTTGTCATGACAAGGAGAACTTGGATTTTCTTGATAAGACTGATTAATTATCCCCTTTGAAAACTTAAAATATCAGAGATTGATTGAATAAATTTAAATAATATTAAAACCTCAAGTCAATTGGTCTTTTCGGAGGAAACCTAATTTATAATACTAATTTAACATCTTAGCAATCGATTCACTATTAATTAAGATATTTGTTTAGGTACACCAATTATCATTTTATTTAAATATAATTAATAACTTTTTAACCAATCATATGCCATTGTGTTAAATAAGTTAACACAATATTCGAATAGCCTATATTTTCTCGAATCTTGGATTCAAAATTAAGATACTTTTCTAATTTCCCGACAATATGTGTACACAAATATTAGAGTATTAGCCCAACTTTTGTATGATTAATTTATTTGATTGGCATGATTAATGTCATAGTCTTAATTAATTAATACTTTTTCTTTACCTTATCATTTTCCATATGTGGTCAGTGTCGGTGCAACAACTAAACAAGAACCTCGACAGGTGTGCGTTAAATGGGGACTAACACATGACATCAAAATAATTAATTAGGTTAAAAATATCTATATAATTTAAACAAGGGGTTTTGTAGGAATGTTGTTAATTAAAGGTGGGGGATTAGCTAGAAAGGTGGTTAATGGAAAGAGGGATTTATAAATTTAACTCTCTCTTTTATAGAGTGTAGTGTTGATGTCCACTACGGGCACAAGGGCTTTTCTCCCTTTTTTTATGTGTACGTAGAGATAAGACTTCAATATTCATTCACTTTTTGCCTAAGTGAAATTTCATAAGTGGAGGGCTTTGGTGGTCCACGAGTTCATGAGTTCAAATAAGAGGATTTGTAATTTTTATTTTTTCTTTTAAGATTGAGATGTTAATAAGTCAACTTATTCGACTCGAATTCAATTAAGTTCAAAAATATTTTTGAGTTTAATTAAGTAAAACTTGAATTTAAGCAATTTTTGAATTGTATATTACTCGAGGTCAATTCAAGGTTAATTAATTATACTGATCTTTCTTACAAGTTAATGAAATTGCTAATTGCATCAATTTTTTAATTATACATTTTAAAAAACAAATAGATGCAGACTTAGACCCTTTGATTTTTAATTACCACAATGTTTTCAAGCTTTTTTTTTTTTGCTAAATTTTTCCTTCTTCCAACATCTACGTGTTTCATATATTGCATTTCATAGTTCATCCTATCAAATTATAGACATGGTCAATGTGTAACGATATTAAACACAATTTCAGTACTCAATAGGTTGTTAATACTATAATTATCCAGGGATATTAAGTATGAAATTACTCGAGAAACTATTTTTAACATGAAAAAAGGAAAATTACAAAATTATTATTTATTTGTGATTATTTATCAAGAATGTTTATTTTTAATTTTATTAGTGTACAATTCATAATAATTACACCCTCTCCGATGAACTTCCAAATCTAGAATATTTTTCTGAATCAGTTATTCAAAATTATATAATTATTTTACTTACATTCTCCCAAATAAACTTCTCTATTTTTTTTAAAAAAATACGTGGAGGTAACGTTTGAATTTGAAACCGCTAATTTTGTTGTGTATATAATAAACTCATTTAGCGCTACATATACTCGTTTAATCTGATCAATCCACTTCCAACCGCTTTAATTTATATATGAAAATCATTGATTTTATTTTTTTAAAAAAAGTTGTCACAATTTATAAATGTTAAAACATGCCACTTTATAGCCAAGTGATGGGTTTAATAATTACAACTTGTGTAATCCTTAGCTCAAATACTATATATACATATATAAAAACATAGTGAAGTATATTTTAATAATATTTAAAAAATTATTCGCCCAAATGTATTTTATAACGAATGTTAGACTCATAAATTTTGCCCGTCTTTGTCTTTCTTTGCCTTATTAGTTGTAACTATAATTATGAACATATATTTTTTTCATTTTTCAGTCAAAACTTATATATTTGAATAGAAACTGAAAATCTATTTACAAATTTGTTAGACGATTAAAATGCACTGATTTTTATATTTTATTCAATTTTTGAATATAACTATTTTTTTAATAATTATATACAGTGCCCTGATTTCTTTTAAATCATAATACTATAGCAATTCAATTTATATACTTATACAATAAAATATAAAATAGTTACATCAAAAATCACCAGTCATCGTATTTAGTTTTATCATTGCCAATTCGGTTTATCATAATTGTGAAGAAACTTGAATTTTTTTGGAATGTACGTAGTTTTATAATTTTAAAACTAAGATATATACACAGACGTATGAATATACGGAAATATTATACTGAATACAAGAGTGATAAAAATGATTATCTGTTTTATTTTATTAGTATTAATTTTTAGATGATGTATTAATTAATTATAATTTTATGAGTTTTAAACTATCGAAATGTTTGGACTCTTATTCTAATTAGAAATAATGCACATAAAATTTGTAATTCCAATAGCCAACCTGATCACTAAAAGTAATAAACTGACTAACATGTACCATTAGATTAGGAAATATTTGTAATCCGGCACAATTTAAATTGTTGTAAACATGTTTGCATTAAGCTGTATGAAAATTTTATCATTAAACTGACCAAACCTGACAGCGTGGATCTCTAATGTTATTTGACTTTATTGATTTCATATTGAATAACATCCTTGTCTTCAAGTTTTTTTTTTTTTAAAGTATAAACTAATAGAGATATATCTAACATTTAAAAATAAATAATAAAAGTATTTATTTACATATTATAATTAAGTAAATAAATTAAGTGCCTCCATCACTGCTTATTATTTAATTAGCTCCATTTCACAACGTACCTATAAATGTTATAATAAAGTTGTAAATGTCAACACAGGGACAAAAGTAAATAAAGTAAGATATAAAATTGTTAATGTATTCAAAGCGATGGCCCTATGTCTATTAGGCCATACCTAGATAAAAGTTTTCATTGCGCTTAAAAACAAATAACTAATCACAAAATTTTTTATTTAATTTATTATTTTAATTTCAAGATTCTCAACTTATTAAGAATACAATCATAACACAAACTTGCTTGTTTCTAAACTAAATCTTCTTTAAGTTCAATATTTCATTATAATAAATTCCTCTTAAAAATTCTTAGCTCTATAACGTTTTACACTTTCATTCAAATAATGACATTGAAGTTCATGCCCAAAGGCTACGAGACTCAAACTTAGAATATAAACTTGAACTTTTTCTTGCCTTTCTCTTCTCTTCTCTACATTTCACCTCTTTAGCACTAATTTATATAGAGTGAAAATTATAAAGTCTAGACTCTAATTGCTTCCGATTTGATTAGTATCTTTTTGCCTAAAATTAAAGTGGACTTCCATGCAATGTTACATGTTCGTCAGCAATCATCCGACATCATTTTGGACTCTTCGTAACTTTTATTTTGGTAAACTTTCAACTTTGAAAAATATCTCCAATTATTTTCCTAACTTTTGTGTTACCTCAAACTTTTTCTTCAAATTTGTCGAGTTGATACTCAAATGCGGCATTTTTATAAAGTTCAACAAATTAGAAAAATATATTTAAATTAATTATTGTTCACGAGTATATCAACATTTTAGCCAACAATATGATTACACCTTTCTACTATTATTGTATCTATTTTCTTGAATGATTTTGAAAATTCAACATGTGTTTTTTATTCAATTTTTTTTTTATGCAGTTGTCTATGTTTTCTCTATATCCAATAAATATGAAAAGGTATTGCCAAATTTAGTTGCCGTACCCATTCACAGTTGCATGAAAAGGCGAAATGTGGAGATAAAAGTTTATTAGGGGGCGCTGGGACTGGGAGCACGACGTCCTGGACCACCCTATAAAAGTCCAAATAACCATTTCATTATCATCACTGTTGTCATCATCATTTCAAATTTTCAGTTCTTAACTTTCCCAAAAATTGTGAGCGAAACAGCAACAAAATTGTTTTTGCAATACATAATTTGATTGGGGACGAGTTTTAGATGATAATAGTAGTTTTTAATTATACTACTATTATCAAGACATATGCAGAGTACCTTTGGTACTCAATATGTGTGTGTGTGTATTAATTATAGGTTCCTATCACAATAAGTGTAAAATTTATCACACAAAAAATAACCAAACTTCAACAAAGATTATTAATTTGTGTTTCAGAAATTTATCAATATATATCAAGACCCGTTAGAAGAATCAGATCCAATTCAAAGCTTCGACCCTTATTATGTTTCTATATATACTTATCATATTATTAAATGTCAAACTCTTTGAGTAATTATATTTTATTATTTAATAAATATTCTAAAATACCTTCACTAATAATTCTATATCTATTTATATTTTACTATTATTCTCTATTTATATCTATTATTATCTTTTTGTGATTCAATCGGCCTTCAAACATGCACTTAACAACCATTATTAATTATTTCAAAATTTTCATATTTTTATTTTAATTGATGAATATAGTATAATTTCAAGAAAATAATTTATTATCGTCAAATAACTTTTATTTTTATATATTGATTTTTATGCCATACCATTTCATTTTATATTTATATCCCTACTACCATACACATATATGAATGCACTGGTATAAAAATGTCATAATGAAATTGTCGTAATTTTTTAACATATTTAAATATAATATATTTTGATATAATATTTTCGTATTATTATTGAAATTCTATATAATAAATTCGATATTTATGCAATATGGATCATTAAATTATTTGTATTTTTTATTATATTAAAGATATGATTTTATTTAATTTTTGCAGTTTGCAGAATTGCCATCAAATAATGTGTCACATGTTCAAACGTCGGCCTGGGGGAGAATCACTAGGGTGGATGCGGCCCCACCATTTCACACTGTTCATTACACACAGGCAAGGCCCTCGATCCTCATGGGGCCAATCACAGCAGTAGCATGCGAAAGCTCACGGATTATTGGGCCCACCGTCCCGGTGGGGGTCAACGAGTCGCCCAATCAAATTGTAGCCGACTATGGACGCGTGTCACTGAATATGTGGCAGAATTCTCTGTTTTAACGTCGCATGGTGTCAATGGCTAAGGCATCATTTTCAGAATATAAGGTTGTGATTAGATTAGAATACATTAGTGTGTAATTTAATTTTGAGAGATACAGTAAAAATTTTTGAAGATGAATAGTTGAAATTTATATGTGATTATAAAAATTTTGTGAGAAATATCATAATGATGATATTTTTAGAAGTAATGCGATATGTTATTAGAGTAATATATTGTTAATTGGTGTATATATAATTTAATGAATGGAAGAAATATATATACAGACACACTCACACACATATATGTATATACCTATTTGATTTTGAAAGAATGTCTAGCTATGATTTTTCAAATCATTGTATGCAAGAAGAAAAAACTTAGATAAAGACAAAAATTTTAAAGAGATAAGGGAAAGGAAGGGTATCCGCCTACCTCTACAGTAAACATATTTGGCTTGTGCTATCTAAAATACTGGATCATTTGCATCTTCCTAAGAAAATTTCTAAAAATAAAAAATAAAATTCGGCCTATCCAATAATTTTCTTGCATTGCCTCACTTCACTTGCACCTAATATAAGTTAAGATTAGATAATTACAACATATCAGCAAGTTTCCATGTTGAGAAATATAGCAAAAAAAATTTTGAAGATGAATAATTGAAATTTATTTGATTGTAAGAATTTTGAGAGAAAAAAACATAATAATAATTTTTTAATATTGATGTAACATTTTGTTGGAATAAAATATTGGCAACGGATGTACATTGTTGTTTAATGAATGAAGGATGTGAGTGTGTTTGTGTATCTCTCTCTCGAATGAAAATACCAAACTTCGTAACATATTTAGGTGTCTATTGTAATTTGCAAAAGATGTTGAGTGGTTAAAAGATTTTAAGGTAAGTTCTGTACGAGAAAATAAACAACGAAAAATAATAAACAAAACAAGTATATGCAATATGTAATAATAAAGCATTTATCAGATATAGGCTTGGCACTGGTTATTTTATATCAGGCTTTAGCATATTTGGACATTAATTACATTGGTTGTGTTTGTTTAGTGTTTTTATTGATGAAAAATAATGCCTTTTTCTTATTATTTGTCAATAGTATAAAAACAATCATTGTACATGTTTGATTAGATTGTTACATATATATTATTGTACAATGATACACATCATATAATAATATATAAAAATAATAATTAATTTTAAAAAATAAATATATATAGACTAAATATATAGGTAATAATTTAATTGTGAAAAATTATAGTGAATGAGTTTAAATATTTATATAAAATTATTTTTGAAATGTTTGCATTCATGAACATTATTTTAAATATATTGTGGACTACAAAAAGCTTTAAATTCTGAAGCTTTTCTTGTATTTCACTTACATATCCACGTTAAACTCATGACTTCTACAAACAAAAACAAGAAAAAATAACTAGCTCAAAATAGTACCGTAAATATTTTATATGTATTGTTAATTACACATGATTTCTGAAAAAATTTCAAACCAAATATTCGATGATATCATTTGCAGACACTAAGTTATATCTTATAACATAAATAAATAATAATAATAATAATTTGACCTACATTGCTCAATGTTTATAAAGAATAGACACGAGAAATACTCAACATGTAGATAGATCAAAAAATTAATTAATTTAACTTGCTCTGTGTATAATTACTCTTGCCTTATGTATAACATAACTTTTGAAAGCACACACACACACAATATATATATATATATATGTATATATATATATTTTTATTTATTTATTTATTTTAAAGTACGACTGGCTTATTTCTTCTTAATTTGAACGTATACAGACAAGATAACAATGGAGGAACGAAATAGCAAGACAGTGACGAAATGCTGACTGTGACAGCTAATTTATTACCCCAATTATGTCCACTGCTGAAATGTTAACAAAATACAAAAATAGATACTTTGTTAATGAAGTTAAATTCAACAATTATATATATATATATATGTGTGTGTGTGTGTGTGTGTCAAAGATTGAGAGGCGTAGGTTATGTTTGGAAGCCAATTTTCAACTCTAAAATAACATCTCAAACTTCACATTATTAAACATTTATTCAATAATATTTTTTTGTAAATTCAAATTTAAATTTTTTCTCTATCTTATATACAGCTAACTAATTAATTTTTAATCATTATACTTATTTTCAATCAAATTAATATATATATATATATTACATATATATTTACATTTATTTTTATTTATAACATAATTATTATTCTTATAAATTATCACATAATTTAATCATTATTATATATTTGATACTTATATTTAAATAAATTATATCATTCATTTTATTAAAATATTTATTTCAAATATACTACTCATTTCAACACAACTTCTGCAAAATATTATATCCAAAAAAAACCCTCCTCCCAAACATAGCCACAGGGTTTATGATATTTTTGTTCATGTTTCATCATATTCATAGAAGGCTGGGTATCTAATATTGTTTTTCTTACTTTTTTATAAATGCTTATTTAATTTTCAGTATTTATTAACTGGGCTAGTGTTACTAGTTTTGCAATTTAAGATGCAATTTTCCTCATCTTCCTAATGGTTAGTAATGAATTAAAACTCAAGCAATAATTGATGGGTTCATCTGAATCCTTGTTATGCACAAATACCACTATTGTCACTTTTCGTCAAGTAACAGGATAAAGAAATTTCTTGAACTTATCATGAAATTTAATTTTATATAGTAAGGGTTAAAATTGAAATTGGCCCAAATTGTATTTGTATTCAAATAATAGAAACTAATATTATCAGTGAAAAATTTTCTCTTGACCAACAGTAACACATTTAAGATAGCAATGATTGTCGAGTGGGAGTAATACACGTGCCCATTAGAAAAAGCGGGGTTTGGTAGGGTTCCAATAAGCTTTAGTTGCAATAATGAATGGCATCCGGCGAGAAGTCGTTGAATGAATTATGCCAAAGTCGTTTGTTGGGGCCCTCAGCCGAGAAGATGATAACGAGTTTGATGATTGTCCTTGGCAAATTGTTTCCTGTGTGGGCCCTTCAACCAGTTGCTTGCTTCGATTGTTTCCACTGCAAATTTTTCTCACCTGTTTTAGTTAACATACAAGTAGTACAAATTTGATTGAGGATCATTATTGTTATACAATTAATCGAAGGAAAGGGGAGTTTCCAGACAACAAAAATTCCAAAAAAATTAAATCTTACTTAACTTTTAAGAAATATATCGTCGTCGTTGTTGTTGTTATTTTGGTGTGTTGAGTTATATACTTCATCTCCTTATAAATAAAATCAGAAGAACCAACATTCGAGGTGTAGTTGGCTCTTGAAATCCTGTGAGAATGGAAGACACTTGGGCTTAAATTATCATGCACTGAAATTTTCAAATCACAATTTATT
The DNA here is from genome assembly GCA_019155195.1 of Avicennia marina. NCBI lineage: Eukaryota > Viridiplantae > Streptophyta > Magnoliopsida > Lamiales > Acanthaceae > Avicennia > Avicennia marina. Next base: position 14,449,669 of record CM032753.1, read on the forward strand.
GAATTAGTTGGTACCTAAATTAAATTTTCGAACCCTCGTAATTATGTATTAAATTTTTAACAATTAATAAATATCGCTGTGATGCAATTACATTTGAAAATATTTAACAGAAGTCTTGTGCATTTATTGTTGTAAAATAAATACTTAATTAATATTACGGAAACAATTATATTTCAATCTGATTAGTATAAAAAACTGTTATTACAACCTAACTTTTTATCTTCTAACATTGGTTTCTAAAATGAAATTTGTATTTAATGTAAAATTATCTTTTTCGAAACGTTTTTCCAACTGAAGTATAAAATATAAAAATTTCTCAAATTTATCTAAAATTCTGCTACAAGAAAATTGGAGCTACACACACACACACACACATCTGTGTGAATAAATGAGGTTTTGATTAATATTTAGTCAAAGTGTTATTTTTTTAAAACATGGGCAATCATATCTTACAAACATGATAATCATTAAACATGGATGATGGAAAAATTAGCGATGACGGAGCTTTTGCATGCAGATATATTATGACGGCCATTTAGAAGAATGACATCAAGTTTTAATGGAATTCATAATTAAAGGGTTCGTGATTGTATATTTATCACTTTTATTGCGTAAGTGGAATAAGTTATCAATGTTCCAAAGCCACTTTAATGAACTACAAATTAATAAAGTCATGTAACCATTACTTATCTTCACAAGTTAATATTGTAACTGTTTACTAAATATTATCTATTATATTTTGTATTCAAGCTTTACTTATTTCGGCATTAGTAAACTGACAATATATTTCCTTTACACTATGTTTGGTTCTTGGAATTAAAAAGGAGAAGAAAAGAAAATATTGAAAAAAATAATTTTAATTGTTTGGTTAAGAAGGAAAGTCCTATGTAAAAGAAAATTAAAGGCAACAGTAAATTTGGGGGAGGGAAATTTTATTTTCCTCCCAAAATGATTAGAAAAATAAAAGGAAAATCCATTGTTCTAATTCCTTATAATGAATTTAACAATTGGATGTTCAAAAAAAAAAATGGAAAGAAAATTATTTGAATTCTTATTCTTTCTCCAAAAATTTTATAAATTCTATTTCATTTATTTATTTTTTTCATTATTTTTTTCAAATTATAAAAAATTTTAATTTTAAATTTATATTTAATTTGATTTCTTTTTTCTTAATTTTTTCCTTTCTTTATTAAAATCCTTTCAATTAAACACTTTATAGAATTTTGAATTTTTTTCACTTTTTTTCCTTTCTCTATCATTTTCCTTTCCACTCTAAATTCTTAAAACCAAATACACTCTTTTAATGTATAAATGTTTCAGGTCCTATTTGAAGATATTTGATTCTTAACATTTGATGTCTTTTTGCATTGGACAGTATGATTATTGATTTTTCTATTGAAAAAATCAAAGCCACTATTATTTAAACATTAAAATGTCATTTCGTAATTTTAAAGATAGTCGTAACGTCGTTTAAATTTTTTTTTTTTTTTTTACCACGTGCATTAGTTATACTCCCATCATAAAATTGAATTCTGTATCTCATAAAATATCGAGACTAAAATTATTGGGATATCACTAAGGAACAAGCAACATAAATCCAACAAGAATTTAATTTTTCTTAAATAACTATTACGTCTTATTCAATTGGCATGAACTGGGAGCTTCGTTTTCCAGATGACATCTGTGGCTACGTTTATTTTCGAATTTTTACGTGTGTATTTTGTCTTGAAATTTTGATAAAAATAATAAAAAAAAAAGAGACAAAATTTAAAAATATAACTATTAAGTGTGAGTTTTTGAAGCTCAAAATTTCAGATCATTTGTCTGTTTGAGTAGCCCAACCCTCTCAAAATTGCCCATTAATTGATATTACTGGACTTGTCCAAATCGTACACTAGCAGTCCATTATTTGTCAAGTTGTAGGGCGTTAGCTAAACAATACTGGAAATAGGTCCAATAATAGAAAGTGTTCCTCTTGTCTCTAAACAAGTACTACGATCAGTGCCCCCATTAGGAAAACTTTTCATGGTCTTCTCTTGTCCATTTGTGAAGAAATTGAATTATTTGTTACCATTTTTAATCATCAAATTCAAGTATCAAACTTGAAAAGACAATCTGATTGTATCTTCATTAATGCGATATCAATTACGAAGGAATCATCATATAATTAGACAAATATCATTATTGTAATGGCTCAAATCTAGAATTCATTAGTAATGCAACTTTATCGAATTTTGTGCATTTTGAACCCATGAATTGGATAATGCAACATTTTCAAAACTCACAAATGTTTCTCAAACAATATGTTATCAAAATATTGGGGACTTAATATTCCAAATGCTCACTCACACAATAGAAGAAAGTTAACATAAAGATTTATATACTTCAACTGCGCACATTCATTCTTGGACCACGTCGCTATATATTATTTCGCACATAAATTCTCGGAATATGTTTGGATGCAAACGAGAGAATTTTCTTCCCATTAAAATATAAAATTTGAAAAATACTGCCCATCAATAAATATATATATTTCTCTCATACTTTCACCCTATTTCTAAATTTATACACCAACTTGCTTTCCCAACAAAATTAATTTGCATTCAAACATAGGCTTGGAGATTCAGCATTTTACACGTAGTATACTGAGGGCATATGGTAAAGGCTTTTACATACGTTCACAGTAACATCCGCGCAAGCTTTTACTCATCAGTACTCATGCCCTGGGATTCATTCAGTTGTAGTCTGAACTAAGTCTGTCGTCCTCCATTCATACAACCCAACACTGATTTTTTGTGAGGTGAAGAAGCCCATTGCCTGTGTGGTCCACCGAAGGTGCCCCATCAGACTTTATCAGATGAATCATCAGACTGTCACTGGCCAACTGTTCCTTCCCATTCACTCATTGCAAGAATTGAAATTTGCTTCTCAAAGACAATGAAAGAGAAATTAGATATGTATAAAAATACAAATTGAAGTTTGTGACAAAGATGTACCACAAAGAAGAAGCCCACGATGTTAGTCATTTTTGTCATTTTCACTAGATTTTGGTGTTCCTAAATTAGATCCATCTTTATCCAAATTACGTGGCGATCCTTTCTTGGATATTGGAACTTCACAATGTGTAGTCAATTGTGGTATGAGAACTTGATGTGTGGTTCGGATAACGTTGGGCTCTCCCATCTTTAGGTTGGACTCTGACAAAGTAGTATCAAATTTATTTCTTTAATTTGTTTTTCTCCTTTGTTATCTTTTACCATGCTTATGAAGACACAAAGATGAGAGCCAAACACTTTCCTATATCAAAAAATAAGCAAGTAGCTGGCTACATTCTATTACCTTTACCTAAAAAGCACGCCCACACACACACACACACATATATGTACACTCAAGCATGCATGGACTGGATAGCATGGTAAACTGTAATGCACTATGAATCCCATCATCAACCTAATTATATCACTCTTTCAAAAAAAGGGCATTGACAGGAAACCAATTATACCACAAACAAATTAAGAAGGAATGTAAAAGTGTGATTTATATTGGCATCCCAAGAGGGGCAATGGACAGCAACAGAACATGATTTGGTCCCTGGCAGGCCAACCCTAGCATATCCGACTTGTGCTGACTATAACATTCATCGTTCCCAATCTTTTTCATTAATACATATAATACAACCAGATCACACAGTGTTTAAATCATACCAATACAATTCAAATAAGAATTATGTGTGTGTGTGTACATTTAAAACCCCCCCCCCCCCCCCCCCGAGAAAAAAAAAAAAACACACATATATTAGTATAGGCAAATAGAATAAAATTAACCAAGAAAATAGTCGAGTATTAGCTGAGAATTTATGATGAATGTAGGGTAATCAATAAAGTGGGTAACCCCACTTCCCAACATCTGCCATTACAAAAAAGTGATACTAATAGAGAGGTTTTTCTCTTTACAGAACAGGAAAGGCATTGGGCAATAATGTCAATGCCTGAGATCTCATTGTCTCGCATTTGCATGACTATAATACAAAACTTTGAGGCCTTTTTCACACTTTGCTTATATATATGCAGACCTAAAAATTTGTTTTTGTCTAAAAATTGATTTTGCATAATCATTTCTTGAGGGGGCCAAAAAGGGTCAATTATATCGAAGTTTTAAGTTAGTGATTAAAAAGCTAAACTTTTGCGTGAGAGTGGAGACAAAAATGAAGACTAAGATCAAAGCAAAATTTGGTGAATATCAATACATGATATCAATTGGTTTATGTGTGTGATAGTCAAAATCCTCAAGCTCTATGTTCCATGGTGGCATATCTTAAATGTGACAATTAATTCCATTAGTATCTTGCTTTTGAATTCAGATGACAAGCAAAAAATTTTGGGTGGTCCACCTAATTAATTAACTACTTTCATTATAATTTTTTAAAATAAAAATATATTTATTACAACTAAATTATATATATATATATATATATATATAAAACTTTATGGGTAACTACTGCTTGCAGTAGTGCAACTATTAAAAGACTAAATTGTGCTAAGCATATTTCCGAATTTATGGAGAATATGGTGTCTAACTTTAAAATAAGTTATGATTTATCTGCATAAACTAAATTGTAAGAGATTATGACTAAAGCTAATTTTGGTTATACATGTCTTTATCGGTAATTATATTTTGTTATTTATGTATGTTGATAAGTTTAAAGTTCAAATAAAATAATTTATGTGTATTGCATCATTTTTCTTACACACTTTTAGACCAATCAAATAAATTGAATATGATAACAAAACCCAAAAAGTGCACTAACTCATGTGATCCCAACTACTGCTCATCTTTTGATGCACCCACGGAAAAATAAAGAAAAAAAAAATCTGTTTCTTCATTTGGCCATATTATAGTCTTCACTGACATTAAATTGCAGTCCCACTTGATATTTCTTTAATTATTTATCCCTATGTTGTCAGGAGTATTTAAAATAATTAAATGTAGTACAAATTTAATTAGAAACAAAACATATAATTTCTTTCAGAATTGTTCATTATTTCATCCATTTATCATGCAATTCAAACTGTATCTGACATACAACAAATTTATTAAACAAATTTTAGTTTTTAATACATTATTCTCTCCCTCTCTATATATATTTAAATTTGGTTTTGAGTAGAATGGAAGCATCATTGTTTCACTGTTGCCTAAGAGATGTCTTTGCTTTCATTTGTACCTTAATTATTAACAGGTGTGTGATCAGATTATCAAACTATAAAATAATTTGGGGTAATTTGATTATTATTTATAGAGAATAGAATTAAAATACAGTATCAATTAAAATTATCATAAGAAATTGTAGTTAAAAAGAATGCGCGTCTTGCGAAAAGTACAAGGGTTTATTCCCAAGCTTAAAGTTAACCAAAAAAAAGCTACCATTTTATAAATTCTTGAATCATATTGGGAGTTTATTGTTTTTTTATGTCGAGTTGATTTTTCTAGCACTAAAATAATTAATGATATTTCTTTATGGACAATGAATGATCATAAGTGCAGTCATATCTATTTAAGATGTTTCTTTATAAATTAGTTTCTTAAAAACGCCTTATTAGTACGGTATAAATTTTGTATCTCGTGAAATTCGTCATTTTGTTCTAGACAAAATTTTACTTGACTTAATCGATCATAGAATAAATGAAATATGTATCAATAATTATATCACATATGTCTCGTAGAGTAATCGCCATGGATGATATATAAAGTTCGTATATTAAAAATACTATTTTTCTTAATTTTTCTATTCTCTGTTTATTTTTGGATACTTTTTTTGAATTTTTTAAATATGTCTTTATTTTTAAATAAATTTTTGATCGTATTAAAATAAATAAAATTATATAATTTGTAAATGATTTTATACAATGTACACCAAGAAGTAGTCTTATCCATACCAAAACAATTGCAATTAAGTCCACTAAATAAATAATCCTAAAGAAACTTCCCCGTATTCATTTCTAAGAGTAAGTCTTAAATGCAAATCATCGCAACAAAACATCAATGAAAAATTAATGATCAACCATCAATAAATATTCTCCACACTTAATTGACTCAAAGCCAGGACCCTTGGGACTTAGACACTGGCATATGGGGGACCTCTTGGCTCTAACTAGTTTAAAATACACTTCATTGACTCATCCACCTTTTGAACAGATCAATTTAGAAACCAAAAGGGGTTGAAGTGTATGCCCACTCTCAAATTTATAGATACACAAAAAGACATATAAACTTTAGCAAAATGTTGTCCAAAAGGCACAAACGAAAAAGTCTTGAAATGGTAAACTCGTCAGTCCCCAAAGGGAAACATGAATGGGAATTGGTATACATGTGGACCAGTTGATACATGATGATCGCATCTTGAATGCAAATTTGAATATACTTCGAAAGATTCGTAGATAAATCGGAGTGAGCTTGTGTATTTCTAGTACTTTTATTTTGTCCATTTTCAAAGATCAGAATGGAGGGTTTTGGTAAAGTAGAAAAGAAATGAACATACATAGAATAATTAGTGATGAAAATCTTGAATTAAATAAGTGGACCATTCCATGATTTGTAAGAAAAGAACGACACTGGTTCTCTTCATCATGGATGTTGAGAGACTGAGAGACATTAACAATTGTCGCCTTAAAGAAACACGTTTTTCTACGGCCTTGTTACATTAATAATTTTCAAACCTTTTTTTTTTTTTTTTTTTTTTGTCTTTATATTAACTTCTGATTTTCAACACCTATAAACGAAAAAGAGAGCGAAGTAACAAATTTTTAAACCGGCCCCGTTCTCATTTCGTTGTGGAGATTTGTCTGTTTTTCTTGTAATTTTGAAGTCATACTTGTTATTCAAGTGTGAATACTTTAATAATTGAACAAAAATACTAAAAGAAAGTGAAGTCTGGCAAAAATTATCTTTTTGTTTTCCCTACTTTGTCTTGTATTATGCATAAAAATATTTTCTTTTTAAGCTCTTCTATATTTTTTCTTTATAATCTATATGAAAAGACTTCCATGTCAAGTCACGATCAACCTATAAATATGAGTGTTGGAACATTGAAGTCTGCATCGTGACATGCATAAATCTTGTATATGCTAAAGATACATACAAATAAGAGAGTTGTTGATAAGACGAAAGAACGAAAAAGTGACTTCTTTGTACTAAAAAGAAGGAGTGAAGAGTTTTTCATAATGCTGTGAATCGTGGAAAAAGATGATTGCAATCTCTTTAATTATACATAGGAGAAAAGCTTGTGAACATTGTCCTTGAGGATGTAGCCACATTGTCTATCCTTGTTAATTTTGTTGTTCTTTAATTAGTGTTTTTTTTTTCTTTTATTAACTTTTGTATTTGTTACTTAGTTGTTGCGTGATTATTACATAATAAGTGATATCAAAGTTAAAATTTTAAAAATTGGAAACAATGTTGAGATTTAGTAAGAGTAATGGAAGATGACAAAAACGAAAAGTAGAAAAGTTTATTGGGAAAATCTTTTAATAATAGAAGGGAAGATTATTTGTATTACAAGGATCTATACTTGACAGTAAAAAGAAAGATGTCAAAAAATTTGTCCCAAGTGGAATGAGACTTGTTGGACAAGGAGGTTTTGGAGCAATCAAATTCTGCCCAACAAAGTTAGTTTTGGCATCTTCAAAGAAACTACCACTCCAGAGATATCGCACAGGCTAAATTCTATAAACAAAAAAAAAAAGAAAACTTTTAACTTCAAATACATTTTTCTTGACCAAAAAATTGTTTAATTTGAAAATGCCTATAGCTAGCTATGTTGTGATAACTTGAATGAATTTTACATACTGTGAACTCAACTTGAATCATTAGATTTTGTCTTTATTAAGGAGAATGGCACTACCTTTCTCTTAAATTTGATGATGTGGTGAGTGCAGACATATACGATGAGTTGATGAAGAAGAGTATGGACGAGAGAATAGCTTTTACAATTACCACATTGTCCATACATAACATTAGAATAGGGATGTTGATGGGGTGGGTGATGGGGTGTTTCTCCCATTTCTATACTATTGTTAAAAATCTCTTCCCATCCTTATCTCATACAAGACGTATTTGTTATATAAGTATGCTTAATATGAAAAAATCAATTTTCACATAATATTAGTCACAAAATGATTTTTTTGGTAAATTTTACATTAAAAATAAAAGAATCAACATTTATTCAACAATAATTGTATACAAATATTATATATAGAGGAGTGAGAGCACATACATGTAATCAATCTAAAATAAAATGATTACTCATTATTCAATCTATATGTTCAAATTAAAACAAAATGATAAGCATCCAAAACACGAAGTCTATTAAATATGTTTACCAAGAAAAAGAAAGAAATAGAATAAGTAATTTGAGTTAGGAATAATTTCTAAAGTGTTTATCAATTATTATAAAACAAAAATAAGAAAAACAAAAAGTAAATAATTAGAATTGAGGAGAGAAAATTGTGATGAATTTGATTTGGTCTTACTTTGCAATTTTTTATTGTAGAAAATATTAATTTTTGTGACAAGATTTATATTTCCTTATAATTAAAATACAAATTACATCACAATTCATTCTTTTAAAGTTCGTTTAAATTTTTCTAGAATGAGCAAACTAATAATTTAATTGACTAAGTTTCAACTTAATTAAAAATATATATATAGAAATTAATTATAAAATATTACATATAATTAATTACAAGTTTATAATTTATTATAATTGAAACAACACACACACACACACACACACACTCTCTCTCTCTCTCTCTCTCTCTCTCTCTCTCTCTCTCTCTTGTTTTCGTTTTTTCACTGCCCTTCGTACCTGTATGTTGTTGTGTGGTTATAGTGCAATAATACTATATTATCATTATAATAAACATACCTTATCCTTATCAGACTTGGATCAAATTAGGAAATTTCACTTAGTTGGCGTGCGATCTATTACAACCTAATTCACCACTAAATAATTTGAAGACTTGTTAATCTTAAATCAGTTACTTGACAATTATTGACAATCGACATTATATATATACAGCCCTCTCAACCAAACACCCACGTAAAACTGCGCACATGCATGAATTTGCTCAACTATACCCATTTGTTAAAAAGCAAGTCAATTTCGTACCAAATCAAGAGCTAACACAAGATTAATCAAATTTCATAATAAAGCAAGTGTCCCCCCATCAATATTTTTAAAATTACGAAGAAAATTTGACTTGTGGTCATGATTGATAACCCGAATCTTATTCATGAATATTTTAAATTATTTTCAACTCTCCGGACCAACATTCAAATTTCATTTTTTTCCTTTTTTGTCATAATTTATGTGACCTACCACATAATAATCAAAAAAATGTAAATCAAGTGACAAAAGATTAACGTCACGGCAAATGTGGGATCATCTCTGTGTACTAACCCACACAGATCCTACGGTGGAGATAGGGAGTTTTTTTTTTTTTTTTCTCTTTCTTTTTTTATTGATGTTGTAAAATGTATCATAGAAAAAAGTATGTTACATATGTGATGATAGTCTTGTGCAACTTAATGCATGATTAGTTTTTCTTTCATACTTTTTCATGTCTGCCAGTGCAATTAATCCCATAATGTGAGGATAATCATGACTTTTCACATGAGGATAACTTCTTGCCCCTAGTGGGCAATAAACCCTTTTGTCCATGAGGCAACTTCTGAATCCCTGAAATCTACTTTGATCGTGACCACTCACAAATAAGTGGCAAATATGAAACTATGCATCCATGTTGTTGTTATTATTATCATTATTATTTTAGTGAATCTATACATCTATATTATATATGGTGATGAGTGAAGTGTGTAAGGAAAAATCGAAGTTCTTCGTCTTTGGTTGGAAGCAACTCGATTAAATTATAGTGGAGAAAGTGTTGATTATAGCTAGTAAAAAGTGGTCTATGATAGAAATTGGCCCAGTTACTAGGAATCATGATCTATAAGTGGCTTTGTTTGATTAGTTTTATATGCTCTGTTAAACTTTAACTTTTAACTTAATGGAGAGCTTAAATTAATGTAATTTGTTTCATATCAAAATGATTATTATGTAGACGTCCATAGGAATCCAAGAAAGCAAATTCCATTTTACTGCTTGGCTGTATTGAAACTCAAGTTCGAATTGAAACTTTACTTCAAATGGGAAGTGGGGCTAATTAATTCCGTTATACTTAATTTGACTATATATTTTTTAATTTTCTAAATAGTTTTTGGGCAATTAACACTACAAGGAATGAATCAAAGCAATTTTGAAATAAGATTTTGAGCACCTAGTTCTTAATTAATTAATCAATGTCATCATGTCATTATAATTTTAAAAAGAAAGGTTTGAAATTTTGTGTGTAAACATTATGGTGCCACTGCGTGGGTTTAATTTCCCTCCAGTTGTCGGAAAAATAGTGAAAAATCCTAAATTATATTTATTTCTTTCACACTACTTGGGAATGTCCTTGTCATGTTAGTGTTTGTTCCTTTTGTATTACTAGTATTTTATATTATCTCATATTATTGTCTAAGATGATATTGATTCTAAGCTTTATTTACTAAGAGATAATTAATTAGGGCTACATATTGAGACGTTCATGATTTAGGAAATTTACACGCCTACCCATTTGATTGGGTGACTTCTTTGTAGAATCCCATGAATTCTCCTCTGTCCTAAAAATTACTAGCGAAAAACTTCTAGTTGAGCTTTGGATAATGGATCGTTCAATATACTTATGAAATAATTATTTTACTATCATTTGATATCTTTATATTATGTTAAACTAATAATTTGCACTTCAAATTTGAAGATTAAAGTTCAAAAAAAAAAAAAAGGACTCCAAGTCTCAAGATTTTATTTAATTTTCTTTAAATAGAAATAATGACTAGTTTATTTTATCTTGATCTCAAAAGCCGTTGTTTTATCTCATCTCTTTCTACTTTTCATTTAATTCTAGGGAAACAAATTCTTGACGGAGCCAATTCTAAGATGCTCTGTACAATTCCAAAACACACAGACAAAATTCTGACCGCTCTTCCCCCTGAATTTAATTGAAGGAAACCAGAAAAAGCCGACGCGGCCCAGTGGCAGCCATGGCAATTCCTCCCAGTCTCCAGGCATATTTCCGTCACCCAACCCTCTCATTGATTAATCATCATGGCGCATTATAGCACACTCCTCCCCACCAGTCATTCTCTGCCATAGTATTAGTGTAGCAAAAGAAAAGGCAGCACCAGAGCCCATCCCCCCACGGAAAAAAGGAGAGCAAGAGAGCCCAGAAAACCACACTTCAACCTCCACGACACACACACACACAGGCCTTGAAAACAAGCACTCAGAGTGACACCCCACTACTACTAAATATCTGATCTTTACTCCAAAGCTTACATTTTTCTCCCAAATATTTGCCGAGTTGACAATTTTTTGTGTATTGGAGAATGGAGAGAGTTGTTGCTGTTAGCTGGGAGCTTAAGGCTTGTGGGATAGTGTAGAACTCTCTGGGTTCTTCTTTTCTAGCCGGGAAAAAGAAGATTGTTTTTCCTCTTCTCTTCGTTTTCCTTGTCTCCTGTTCGCTTCTGTTTCTCTTCTCTCCGAAGAATGGGTTGCAAGGACATGATAGCAGGAAATTTGGATCCAGAGAGGAAAAGGAGTGGTGGATTGAGAGCAAAACAGGCAGGGCGTGGGTCTTGCAGAGGAAGTTAGGCTAAGGCCTCTTGAGGAAAAAGGAAACAAAGGAGAGAAGAATGTTTTCCCTCTTGGAGGAATAATCACATGCTCCTCTGTCCTCTCAAGCCTTCTCAAGTGAATCTTTCAGTATTTCTTAATCTCTAGATACATTAAGAATATTCATACTCTGCTACAGCTTCATTAAGTTTGTTCTGATGGGAAACTTGTTGAAAGAGGCTTTGAAGACTCTTTGTGAAGTCAACCAGTGGTCTTATGCTGTTTTCTGGAAGTTTGGTCGTCACAACCCCAAGTAAGAGTTAAAGGACTTCAAGTGTGGTTCTTTGTTTTGGTTTTGGTCTGTTTTGCGGTTTTTTTTTATTGGAAAATGGACAAAATATTAAATTTCATTCTAATATTTTCATGGTGATATTTTTGCACTTTGATTCCGGTTGCTGAAATTTTTATCGTGTGTTTCTGTTAATTTCTTGTTTACCATTTGATGCGTGCTTTCTGCAGTTGCTTTTGGTTAATCTGCAGAATCAATCTCTCTTCTTGGAATTTTGTGCAGATCATCTTAGTTTCTTTGTCTTCTTTTTATTTGACCAAAAACAAAAATGCGTTTAAAGTTGCCATATATACCGATAATATAGGCACGATTTGACATGTTCAAGATTTATTGGATATGGTTGTCTATTTTTTTTTTTTGGCTTTGTGATCTGATAACTTTCCTTGTCACTAATTTTGGACTTTTCTGGTTGGTCCATTCAATTTGTCTTGAAGAATCTTAACGGAAGGGATACAATTGATTTGTTTTAATCTCATCAAACCTTTTCAACTGTTATGATTTTCGGTGCTTGACCTTGTTCATTTCTGATGTTGTCCTTCTTGTTTGCATCTCTGTGTACTTACCTTCTTGTCTACAACAATTCCCTGTTTACTGAATCCCTTTTTCGACATTTTCACCCTGAGTTCTTGTCTGAATGTGATATTCAAAAAGAGATTTTTGACTTGTTAATGCTGAGCTAATTTTCGGTTTCGCAGGCTTTTAATTTGGGAAGAATGTTATTATGGACCAGCATCGTGTTCTGGGATTTCTGGAAATGGGAATCCTGAAATTGCTTTCCAAACTTTAAATTCTTCATCCATTTCAACTGAAACTCCTGCTTTAGGGTCCTGGGTTCCAGAAGGGGACAAGGTGCATTGTCTTGTGCACAAGATGATGATGGATAATCATGTTAACATTGTAGGACAAGGGTAATCGATTTAATCTTACGTTGTCTGCTGCTTTCTGTAGTTGAGATTGTGACAAGTTTCACTAAACATACTGAAGTTAAAATTGTTTGGTTTTGTTTTGCAGATTGGTTGGAAGGGTTGCGTTTACTGGAAACCATCAGTGGATGCTATCTGAAAATTACTATAGAGAAGCCCATCCACCAGAGGTATTTCTCTGTAAGATCAGACGGTATTGAATTTTTATAAATTGAAGGTTCCATGGCATTATGCTCTGTCTTTGCAGTTTAACGCCATACACTCTCACTGAACCATCATAATATAGATGCTTCTTCCTTCTGAAGGCAAATTTCTGTATATAATTGTTCATTTTAGGCCTGCCATAAGCTCATTTTTGCTGTAATAAATGCTTTAGAAGATTGCAAGGACCCAACTCTTTTTGGAATCCCCAACATAGAAAACTAATGTTTATTTCCATTGAGGTGACAGATAGTTTTCTTCTTGCCTTCCTAGGAATAAACCTCTTATCTTTATTGGTCTTCCAGGTTCTGAAAGAGGTCTCTCAGCAATTTTCAGCTGGCATGCAGGTATAAGGACTTTTGTTTTTCCCCATGATGGTTATCCTTGTATTTTGCAAGGGTTTTGTTGTTTAACTATGTTGTACTTTTCTCCCTTGACCAGACGGTCACAGTCATCCCAGTTCTTCCTCATGGTGTAGTTCAATTTGGTTCATACTTGAGTGTAAGTCATCAATTTCTTTATTCCTGTAAAACTATAACAATCTTAGTTCTTAAATACATGAACACGAGCTTTGTTCTTGGTGAAGATATTCATAGTCAATGGTCATTTTGTTGCAATATATTGTATTCCATGTGTTTGGAATTTGAGAGATTCCCAAAGTGATATTTGGAGAGATCTTTTGGTAGCCTGTTGAAACTATGTCCTTGCCTTAACTTGCTTAACTCTTCTCGAGTTAAAACAGTATGCGACAGATGGCCTATGGTCATTTGCTGTGCTTTTGTACAGTTCAATCACTAAGACTGACCTTTAATCAAGACAAGAATATCAAGAAGTTATTGATGCCTTTTTATGAACCTCTAATCATGAACTTGTATGAGGGAAAATTATTGTCATATTATCTGTTGTGCCATTTGATATTCATTCTCTCAATCTTTCGGTAGCATACAAGGTTAGATGGCCATAAGATCTTAATATTTGTTAGAGATAATGTTAAGGATTTTCACCACTTGCTGATCCCATTAAGTTAACAAATGAGTTTCTGTTTGCTGTCTCAGATTGTGGAGAATGTGGGATTTGTTAATGATGTAGTCTCATTAGTAATTCAGCTGGGAGATGTACCTAGTGTCATGCAATCTCCAAATTATGCAGCAAAAGAGCTTGCCCCAGAACTTGGGGTTCCCATATCTCCTGGATATTCTACTCATCAGGAATCGATTCTCGAATCAAGTGTGATTGCCTCTTCTTTCACCGCTGACAATTCTAACTGTGTTGGATGCTCAGCACAACCTTCTGTTTTTGATAGTCAGCTGCCTTATATCTTAGCCGGAGAACTCCAAAATGAGATACAGTCTGGTGTTGCAGCTTGTTTAACCTCAAACTCAAGCCCATCCTATATTAAGCCTCCAGATAGCCATGACAAAGCCCAAAATGCTCAAGCAGTGAAGTTGGACTTTTCTACCCTGAACCAATTTATGAATGAAGTGACTAAAGCAGAAGTTATCCCTTCTAATTTAGATATATGGACAGGCCAACATCCTTCTCTGCACATCCCTAGGTTCATGAAAGAAATTCCTTCAAGCAGTTCATTCATGTTGGACAATGGCAGTATGAGATGCAGAGAACAAAAAATCTTGTCAGATAACAGCCGTCAAAGCCCTTTTATCAACTCCACGACCACTGGCGTCGTGATGCCTGCACTGAAATCAAGTTCTGTTTTGATTTCCTGTTATAATGAAGGTTCTTTAGGGTTCCCATCTGTTGAAGTAAACGGACTGTGTAAAGGTGCATCTAGCAATATGAAATCCATGTCAGGTATGGATTCTCTTTCAGAAGGTAACAGGGCAGCCTGTGAAAATGTTACTTCCAACTGTCCAACTTCAAATGGGCTTGAAAATTTTAATTTGTCTCAAATGGAGGCTTCTTTCTCTGATTCTGCTGAGCATTTGACAACCCATTCCATGCTTACTTCTTGCTTTGGTAATGAACATTTTCACGTGAACAAGTTTGCAGATAGTGAGTTGAATCCCTCTAAGGAAGACATGGAGCAAAATATAATCCATGCTCATGATATTCCTCTGACTCAACACAATGAGCATTTGAATGTGGCTGGGATTGTTCCTGGTTTTGTTGACAATCACCGAAATCAGAAAATTGAAGGTCAGAATCATCCAGTGAATAATACTGATTATGACAATACATGCATACAACCTCAATCAGGGGATGATTTGTTCGATGTCTTGGGTGCTGACTTTAAGAACAGACTGTTTAGTAGTTGCTGGAATGGTCCTTTGTGCAATAAATCAGCCACAAACACACATAACTGGGTCAAGAATGGTTCTTCATCTAAAAGGAGTCTAGATAATTCAGAAATATGTTCTACTGGCCTGGGAAACTCAGATAGTGGAATTTTCTCGTTGACTGGCGCCGACCATCTATTGGATGCTGTGGTTTCTAAGGTTAACCCTTCTGTGAACCAGTGCTTGGATGACAACGTCTCTTGCCGAACAACACTGACTGATATGAGTAGCTCCTCTACAACCAAGGATTCACTTCCCTATGGCCGATTTGGGGTATCTAACCACATGAAGGGAGAATTATTGGGCATTCCAAAATATCTGGCAAAAGCAGGCGCAATTTCCTCTTCCTCACTGAGTACTATGCTTTACAAAGAGGATTCAGGAACCTATTCCCAAAGTAGTACCATTTGTGATCCATTGATCAGGAAGGATTATAACATGAAACAGAATAGCAGTGTCTCTACTGGATATTCTAAGAAACTACATGAAATGAACAAAACGAATCGCAAGAGACTAAAACCTGGAGAAAATCCAAAACCTAGGCCAAAAGATCGCCAAATGATCCAAGATCGAGTCAAGGAATTAAGGGAAATTGTGCCGAATGGGGCAAAGGTGATCCTTACCTTTTGAGTGTCATGTTTTTGTTCTCTTCATTTTTATGATAAGATAATTCAGCACGTCTGTTTATGCTGCTTATACTGTCTTATTTTGTTAACAGTGTAGTATTGACGCTCTTCTAGAGCGTACTATCAAGCATATGCTTTTCCTGCAAAGTGTCACAAAGCATGCAGACAAGCTAAAGTACACTGCCGAGTCCAAGGTGAGACCGTCTATTTCAAACTTTTTCTATGGTGTTGTATATTGTGCAAATTCCATAAGGTAAGAAGTTGTGACTGCTGTCTTCAGATAGAAACTGCATGGCAATCTATAAATTATCCAATTACAAATATATAACTAGCGGTATGCCTACTATAGGAATCATGTCCATGAGTGAGAATGATGATAAGTGGACAAATTAGCTAACGTTGCTACGTTTATGTCCTTACTGTTTGAGTTTCAGACTATTAGCAAGGATGGCGGTTTTCTTTTGAGAGATAAGTTTGAGGGAGGAGCAACATGGGCCTATGAACTAGGATCACAATCTACGGTCTGCCCTATTATAGTTGAGGATTTAAATCAGCCCCGTCAAATGCTTGTTGAGGTAATCGCAAGAGTCTTTTGAACCTCATGGCTTGGATTACACAATACATCCACCTTTCCTCTTTTAAGTTGCATGCGGTTACCATGACCACTTGCTCAGGGGCATTTTTTTTCTTTTTCTCTTCCTTTTGCTTTTGTGGCAGATGCTCTGTGAAGAAACAGGTTTCTTTTTAGAAATAGCTGACATAATGAGAGGACTGGGGTTAACAATTTTAAAGGGGCTCATGGAGACTCGGAATGACAAGATCTGGGCCCGCTTTACTGTCGAGGTAATGGTTACGAGCAATGTAGATGCAAATTTTGATGCTTCATTATGTCTGTTTGCTTGTATTATCTGGTTTTCTTAATTGTTCCATTGATATTGTAATCTTTCCCTATTCTTCCTTTTGGGACAAGTGGGTTGCTTGAGTTAAGAGTATTGATGCTTGGCGTTCAGGATAATATTAATAGGCTTTAAAGGTGCATTTCTGTAAACAGGCCAATAGGGATGTAACGAGGATGGAAATCTCTCTCTCATTAGTTCGCCTCTTGGAGCAAAATGCAAAAAGCTGCATTCCACAGCCATACCACATTAGCCACGACAACATGGTTCAACAATTTCACCAAGCTGCCTCTGTTCCCGCAACTGGTGGATCCCATAGTTTGCAGTGATCCAGTCGATGATCAAATATGTTGAGATATGTTAGGAGTGAGCTAAGCAGCAGCTCTCCGTGACTGGCATATCTCCAGAAAAATCGCACATTCCGTCGACAAGCAGGACTCTTGCTGAGTTTTGCTTCATAGCAGTTAGGAGGAGATTCATAGAACAAGTTACGTCTAGGGTTTGGTCATGCATTATCTGCTGTATCTTGTAACTGCATGTAGTGAGTTATTCTATAAAAGTGGCAAATGATGAAGAGAGTAAGTCGCAGTCTGTTTTATGCTGTGTGCACTACGAGTTTTAGTGGTACTTGGATGGATGTCGAAGTAGATGAGAGATAGAGAGAGCAATGGTTAAAGGAAGAGGTTTCGTCTTCTTATTGCAACACTTTCTTGGTCTACTAATGTATTGTGAGGACGGAGGTAAGATGACGTCAGGCAACTGTTGGTTCATTTTGCAGTTCTCTCTCAT
Source organism: Avicennia marina (assembly GCA_019155195.1). Lineage (NCBI taxonomy): Eukaryota > Viridiplantae > Streptophyta > Magnoliopsida > Lamiales > Acanthaceae > Avicennia > Avicennia marina. Next base: position 14,467,460 of record CM032753.1, read on the forward strand.
TTATGTAAGGTTTCTGCACTCTGTTGTCTTTAGTTGCTGCTAGTTTTCTTCCTCCTCAGGGCCTCGTTTCTTGTACAGTCTGTTTGGCTTAAAAACATGAGCGTGGAAAGGAAAATAATAGAGAAAAGAAAAGAAAAGAAAAAAAATTCAATGTTTCGTGTATTTTTTTCGTCAGAAAAGTCTTTTCAACGTGGAAAGAATTTTTTTTAAAAAAAAATAAAATTAATAAAAATTTAGAATTAAATATTTTTATAATTTCAAAAAAAAATTGATAAAAGAAATAGAATTGATAAAATTTTGAAGGAGAAGTAAGAGTTATAATAATTTTTTTTATTTTTTTGTAAAGAAAATAAATTTTTTCTTCTTAAACACAATTTTTTTTTAATTTTTTTTTAGAGTATTTTTCTTATTAACTAAATAAGTAAAAATATTTTCTTTTCTTTAGCAGTAGTTTTCTGGTGTATGAGCCTATCTATGAGTAGGCCTTTGCTTTCATAATGTTAATCAAAAATAGACATCGAAGTCAAGCCGAATTTTGTGTAAAACATAAGCCTAGACGAGCAATTCTTTGACCCTCATCGCTCATTGTGCAAAAAATCAAGGGCAAGCAAACCAAAATCTAGGATGGAAAGCTGATGGTGAAATAAAATGGCAAGTCATATTCAAATGTCTGGGCTGAGTGAAGCAGAACATTCGTTAGAGTGGATGACCTGATCAATTAATGAAAGAAAATTAGATCTGAGTATATTTAAATGAATTCTCCTTGACCTAACCTAACCAGTCTATAATATTGAAGGAAATAAAGATGCATTCACGATACACGTCATTTGAGCATCTAAGAGAACATGCAAACAATTAGCACTTGAGATTAATTATTGTACCCCATCCCCATTTTATATTGTTGGGGCCTTTCTGAATGCTACTTTCTGCTCCATAGCCCATAAATACAAGGGGCTATGGGCGGGCTATGGACTTTGATTGCTATAGAACAAAAACAAAATATCTCATGTGAAGATTTAATGTGGCATTGAGAGGTAGATTAGTCAAATTCTGCCTACTTTGGATGACCCAAAAAGAAAATGTTGCCAAATTGCTTCTACTTTCTTGGATGAGTCCAAGACAACTGAAAAACACTGACCGGCAAAGTGAACAACAAAGTCAAAATGCCATCTTTTGCAAAATAGTGACAACATGTTCGTACTGAAAAGACCAGTTTTCTCCAATTTTGACGATTGATGGCGGCAAGGTTGGGGGAAGGGGCAGGAAAGGGGTTGATATAAACTGAGAGGATCAGTATTAGATAACACCCAGTGCACTTTTATCTGCATCAGATCAATGCTGGAAGAGATGGAAGTAAGGATAAAGAACATTTGCCAAGATTAAGCAAAATACTCCTGTCTGTATTTAGATAAATTATCAAGCCTGTGAGTTTAGAGTCCAAACAGGTCCAAACCTAAGTCTACGAGTCCAGAGCCCAACGGGTCCAAACCCAAGTGTATGAGTCCAGAGTCTAACGGGTCCAAACCCAAGCCTGTGAGTCCATAGCCCAAACAGGTCCAAACCCAAGTCTGCGAGTCCAGACCTCAAACGGGTCCAAACCCGAATCTGTAAGTCCAGAGCCCAAACGGGTCCAAACCCGAGCCTACGAGTCCAAAGCCAAGTCTGTGAGTCTATAGCCCAAATGGTCCAAACCCGAGCCTGTGAGTCTAGAGCCTAAACGGGTCCAAACCTAAGTTTGCGAGTCTAGAGCCCAAACGGGTCCAAACCCGAGCCTGCGAGTCCAAAGCCTAAACGGGTTCAAACCCAAACCTGGTTCAATCTGTTTTTGCCTCTTTTGAAGGACATCTTTGTCACGGATTGATGCTGTATATCGAGCTTTTAGAGGTTCCATAGAAGAGATGCTTGAACTATAATGATAGGGTGTAGTAAGAAATTTGGAAATGAAGAGCAGCAGATACGAGGCCAGTTCAATGTAGTCCTACCCTTATTGACAGCTTTGTAGGGTCAGATTCTGCCTCAAAATCGAAACTTGAGATGAAGATTGATGCCAAAAGCAGGCGCAAATAAGCATGCGACAAGGGTGTATGATGCATCATGAATAGCAGTTTTTCAGAAAGCACAACATATGTTGACAGTACACGATAAGATATAGAGCACATGCAGAGTCAAGAGTTCTGCAGAATACAGCAACTTTAAGTTGGAAATTTGATGTGTATTTTAAGAATATATGTTGTTTTTGCATAATAATTATGATGTTCCCTTTCAAGGGTCCAAAATTCTCAAAAGCGAGAGAGAGTGAAATATTTTATTGAAGGAGCATATTCAGTGCCAATTAGAGGGCAATTCTTTCATGTCCAACAGTCCAAGCTAGATAATCAGGTTGCACCAGTATCAGTTCAATACCGCCAATCAAAGAAAAAGCTTTTGGACTTGTATCAGTTCTTTATAACTTTCCCGATTGCTTTCTTCTTTTATAATTTATCAGTTAAGTAGATGGAAGGAAGCATATCAAGCCGGTTACCGATGTAAAACCTGTGGCTGGAGTTGCAGGGAATGCACCAATGCTTGAAGGGACTCGCCAATAATCATCACAACCAAATACAATAAGAGAAGCCCTTAGAGACGTTACATGGAAGAGCAACTTTATTCTTATTCTATATTGGGCTCGAAAATTGGGCTCTCGAGATTACACACTTAAGCCCATATATTGTGTATGAAAGATTTGTTTACATGGCTTGCAAAACCCATTTAACAGAACGAAAGGGCCCAGATCACTTACGGGTTATCGTAAAAGTAAAATTTGGAATCAACTGTAAAATAAATTCAAATTAGATCAACTATAAATTATTATAATTGATAATTTCGTAGTTTAGTAACATAAGATCCACAACTGCTTAACTAATAAACTTGAGACCTCACAGGTTTAACATTTTAGTTGAATTATACAAAATATATGGGTATTTATCTCTTTTTTGGAAACAATTTTTTTGGAAACAATTTTTTTGGTAGGTAACTACTCTAAATCATTATTGTTGTTATTGCTATTATTGCTGCCATTGTTATTTAACTGTAAATTTGTCTAAGTTATCGATATATTTTATTTTCCCCCTAAAGCAATAATATTTTACATCTTAATTTTTTTTCTACATGTGGACAACTCAATTATACTACTTTCCAGGAGTTAGATATTGAAATATATTAATTTATTTATTATGGTTAAGAGTTTATATTTATTTTATTAATCATGTATTCCAAAGTTTCTTATAGTCCCCAAAGCGATCAACTTTTCTTATTCGTTGTAAATGCCAATTGTCAAATCGGTCATGTGAACATTAATTTTGCAATATTCTCTTCTTTTAAGTATATGATTACGTTGAATTGTTGGTGCTAAATGCTGATTTTATGTAGAGATGATGTGGAAATCTTGATACTCAATGAGGATTTCTTCAATTTGATCAAACATTGCTGAAAATTTTAAGAGTTTGTGTGCTGAGCGACGATCAATTTTCAACTTCTTGTTTTGAATTTTATGTGAAACAGAGATGGTTCTCTTAAAATTTTTGATTTTTTTGGCGAAATGAGAAATAAATTAGATACATAATCAGATTAGCTGTTCTTTTAATTAGAGGATAAATATAATTAGCGTACATGTGAGAATGAAATTTTAAAATTTTTAAAAGCTACAGTGTTGATATTATAGAGTAACTGGAAAATGAAAAAGAAATAATATAGCAACAATTATGAATTTTGAAAAAAGATATCTATATTTGAATTTTAGCTCATAGTTTACCATTTTAACCTACTCAACATTCAAGCGTTAGGTAATTAATTCCCAGAGTGTTTTCCCAACCTCAAATAAATGTGTGGGATAAACAGTTTCATTGACATTAAGGAATTATTTGTAATTGGTCAACAGATTTAGGATAAAAAATTAAGTTATGGTAATTGATAGATTGGTACATGTATATAGGGAAATTTTTTTAATGTTCACCCTGGTTTTGCCACCTCATTAAATTGGATCTTGTTTGTTTTCTGCTCTGGTCTCAATTTTAATCCGAATGGAAAGTTTTATTAAAATTGGAAGGCTATATAAGAAAATTGGGAAGACAGTTCGTAAAATTAATGTCCAGACATATAGCTTGTGATTACCATTTTCATCCCATCAAAATTCACACTTCCAAATATATAATTACCGATCAATATAACTATTTTTATCTCTTTCTTTCTTATTTTTATAATATTTTTAAAATTTCTGTATCAATTTTCCTATCCTCCGAAATTTGCATCCAAACAAGCTTAATGTTTTACCCACCAATGTTTGTAGTATGTTTTCGCAGCATTTATGTATGATAAATTTGACTATTTTAATTTCTCCAGTTACGCAAGACTGCTCCTAGTCCTGGAACGTTATGTTATCAGGAGTTGCAAGAAATCAAAGTCTTCCGAATATAGACTGGTCAATTGACGGAATCACGGGGGGCACAATCAAAGCCTGTAACAATGCCAACAATCACCTAAATTTTTAAGAAAAAAGTATTTCCAATTCCATTTCTACTTATTACACATTTTTGTGCCGCTGTCAGTGGCCCTACTTTGAGGAAAGAATGCTTTCTTTGGCCATTTCAGACAAAACATAATGACACTTGAGTACATTTTTAATTCCCTTCTCCTGTTACTTAATTATGCGTGATTGGAAATTAAGAATATTATGGGGTTTTCAGACTTTGAATTCTTACTGGGTTTTGGTTTATATTTCGCTTCCACACACAAAAGGGCTGCTTAAGAAAGTATTAATTAAATTCTGCAAAACAATTCAAGCCGAGTGTCCAAAGTATGAAGTGTTAAAACTTTTTCCTCTGAGGGTGGTGGAAACTAAAAATCATTGACGATATACCTCGTCATGTTGTCTTTTTTTCTTTTTTTTTTCATGTACTGCTGTGATGTTTCTTTGCTGTGCTTTATCTTCACAATACAAATCCATTGCCTTCATGGTGTTAACTACTGCACCATATCGTTGCAATATATATGCTGTGGGGCAATGATTCTTTGTCCATAATTAGATTATGCGTGGGTGAAAATGTTGTGATTGGTATCCTTTCCCTCTTTAAAAAAACGAGTGCCCACACTACATCATGATGCGCAAGCACAAGTGTTTTTTTCAAAGCATTTACGAAGACGGACTCCAAAAAAAACTTTTAGAATATTTTGTGTGTATTCGTATTTTATTGTAAGAACAAAAGACTATCAAGCGGCACATTGAGATCATTTGGGAACATTAATGAGAGGTCATTGTCAAAATGGAGAATACAGTGTGTAAAGATTAACGTGATGGAACATCGATCAACAATTAATCTTTACCCAAAGGAGAGATAACTAAAGAATTTCCAATAGAATTTTGGTATTGGAAAAAATTAGGGCTGTTTTTCTGAGGGTTGAATTATAATCGTGTTTCTTTGTTCCACTAACCATCTCTGGACATTGGAAGCTCAGAAAAGTAGGGAAAAGCCCGTCACTTGGTCCCAAAAGACAAAATGTCGGCAACAACCGAACTGTGGGCCCTTACTACTTTAACTGCTTCAACAAACAGAAAGCATTAATGCTCTGTTCTTAAGTAGTCCAGATAACATTTTGACCTACTCAACAAGCATACATATTTTTTAAGCATGGCATGCAGTAAATGAGATGGTGAGAAAGGAAAAAAGCAAGCGACGTCTTGCTGCATCTGCGAACTGGGTCAGATGGTTCATGCTTGAAGTCTCCATAACCATCATTACTAGATTTGGCTGTGAATCCTAGGTTGTACACTTATATTAGTCTATTTTGACAGCAACGTTTTTATTTTGAAGATGAATAGAGTAAAGAAGAAATGAAGGAAAAGACAAAATTAGGGATAAGAAAATGAGAAGAAAAGGGAGTCTCCCAACCTAAAAACCTGCAAAGAGTACGAAAGGGAAAGGAGAAGACATGGAGGTCCCGTGACTGACTTTAGGGTTATTGCAGACACTGAAATAAGGCCCCCCACAATAATCGCCGCTGAAACAGGTGGATTTATTACCGGACCCACAGTGGTCCTACCTCAGTAATTTTGCCGCCGTCTCAAACTTTCTCCGGACGTGATTTTCTCACGTTCTTCGACCTTTTTTGACCTTTCTACTAGTAATCATCATTTCTAAAGAAATTAGTGATTTCTTCCAAAGCCCATAGGTTTACCTAATTCTAATCTATTAAGAATAATTTTTTTAAAATTTTTATAATATAAATTTAATAAAATATTATATTATATAATTTTTCGATTAAAATTTTAAACTTGTTACCATATTTAAAAATATTAATTACATACTCATACAAATATATTATATATTTTTATCATATGTAATAAATGATATATATTTAACAATATACTAATAAGACATTTACTTTGTGGTAATATATACATATACACACACACATACGTATATAAAATAAAGCACATTACATATTTTTATATTATGTATTATTATATATCCTGCATATCAATTTTTTGCTAAAATGGGATTATCGTTAGAAAAAAAAAATGGATTCTATTTGATGTTTGTTAAAATGAAAATTATACAATTTTTTTAAATGAATATTAATTTTTACTATAAAAATAATTTTATCATATTTGTAATGTTATTTTTAAGTTATATAAAATTAAGTAAACAATCATTTCATTATTTTCACATTTATTTTGCATACCAATTTTGAAATATCTTATAATAATTCATTCTTTTCTTATTTTTATTCTATTCATGAATTCATTCTATTTCTGTTTTTTTAACTACAGAAGCTTTTGTGTTAATTAACTACAATGGGAAGGGTAAAGAATTCAACATGGTTGGTTACAAATTTTGATGACTCAAAAACTAGTGCGTGTGTGTGTAAATATGAATGACTTGATATGTTCTATATTTGATTTGATTGTTTTTGTTTTGTATGGATATAATATTATATAATAATTGAATAATTTAATAGTATATAAAAAATAATTAATTTTTTAAGTATTAATATATATAAATATGAATGAATTCTATGTAGAGTTTAAATAAATTTAATGATGATATTTTATATATTTGTATACGGATATATATATATATATATATATATATAAGAGACCTATTTTTGAAATATAGTGTGTTCGATTTATGTGTAGTTTTAAGATTTAAAATCATAAGAAAAAAAAATACAAACATACTCGATGGGTCTACTTGTTAAGTGTGTTTAAATAATAATTTGCTTTAAAATAGATTTAATGATTATATTTTATATATATTTGTGTGTGTGTAAGAGACTTATTTTGAAAATATCGTGTGTTGGATTTATATGTAATTTTAAGATTCAAAATCTTAAAAAGAAGGATTATAAACATACTATTGGGTCTACTTGTTAAGTGATTAAAAATTTTGTCACTCGTCATTCAGACAGAGATTTCATTTGGTCAGTTCTAAATTAAAAGCCTCACAAGCTTAACAGTAATATAACAGTATTTTAACGTTTAATGTTATTAATTATACTAGCATGTAACCCGTGCACAGATAATTTATATTCTTTTTTGATAATTCACATAAATTTGTTTAATAATGAAAAGTTTAGCTAAATTAACATTTGTGTAAAATTACAGATTATTTTTCAAATAAAAAGCAAAGCAAATGAAAAAAATATAATTTTTTATTTATACAAAGAAATACAAAAAGTTTATTAAAATAAACTAATTTTTAATAAATTGATTATTACAGATTTAAAAACTAATAAACTAAATATAATTTGAATTATGGAAATTTAATTTTAAATTTTAAAAATGAGGATATTGCATTGTAAATTGACATGCATTTTACGTGCAAATTAATTTTTTTGTGATATATTTATAAGCCTAATTTAAATTTAAGTATTTTTCAAACAAACCTACTAAACGATAGTTATTCAGTAAATCAAATCAGTACTTACAATATAAATAAATTAAAATAACAAATAATTGTTCTCATGTAAGGTTAGTGCAGGAAATTTTTCAAAATAATTTATTCAGTTAAAACAATTTGTAATTTAAATTAGTTTTAGAATTGTTAATAAATGTTTTCAAAAACACTTTTGATTAATGATACCATAACTTTTAATAAAGTACTTTTACGATATAATAAAGACAATAAATTGTAGAGATATTTTTAAACAGATGACATGAATAGGAAAGAGCATGGGCCACCAATTGATTTTTAGTTAAAATTTTTTGTTAGAATTAGATTGTTAAACTAATAAAATGCTACACAGCTAATAAAAGATTTTAAAACTTACGACAAATTGCATCATTATTAAATTTTATTTTTGAATATTGTGTCATCAAAAGTTTTGCCGTCCTTTTTATTTATTTATTATCTATTTATTTTTGTGGGTTTGCATTCTAGTTTCCATGCTGTTTAAAATTGTATTTTTAAAGTTTAACTGCAGGCAATTTGTATTTACACAGAAGCACAAATAATATGAGTACATATATTACATTTTTGGGTTTGTTGAAATGGCTATATTTTTTACTCTCTCGCACACACTCACGCACGCGCGATATATATAACTACTTTACTATGGATTTCACGTTTTACTATTTTAAGTGGATTGGCATGATAAATTAATTTTTGGTAATTAAAAATCTATTATAAAATTTGTTAAAATATTTTTTAAATATCAAGTCAAAATGTGCTATTCATACTTTGTTAAGAGTTTATATGAATAGGTAATGTGCATAGACCAACTATATTGAATTGTTCAAATAATTTCTGAAAGCATATTTAATTTATTGAAAATATATGATAATATAGATCATGAAAATTTAATTTTCAAATTTATAATGCTTTTTCTTTTTTTTTTTGTTGTTTTTTTGTAAACTTGAAATTTTTAATATTTGGTTTTTTATTTTTAATTTTGTGTAACAATATATTTCGAAACAAAAATATTGAGACAATAGTGAAAATTCAGATTACAGGGCCTCATAAAATATTTTGAAGAATATATTGCAACATTTTTTTGTCTTCACAAAAGGTTAAATAATATGAAAATAGCATACCACATGTATATCATTAATGTGTTATCTTTATTAATTAACAAAAGAATCTCTCTCGCGCGGACACACATATATGCGCATTCCCTATGTGAATAATAGATTATATATATCTGCAATATTTTTAATAATAGAATATATATATATGCAATATTTTTTAAATATATTCGTAGAATAGGCTAAATAATTCTATTCCAATAATTTGGTTCTTAAATTTATAAAATATTGCACATCTAAAAAAATGCTAAAAATATACGGTAATTTGGATTAATGTTTTAATGTTATTTATTTTAAAAATATTAACATTTCGAAAGAAAATAAAGGCCGTGAAAAAATAAAATTGTGAATAATTCTTATTAAAAACAAATCGAAGATTTACTATGCAGATTTTATTAGTTTTTAATATTATAATTATTATAGAAGGTCAATAGTATAGTTTTTTTCTCATAATTTTAGTAATGATGAAAAACATCTGAAATATTTAAATTTTCAATAAAATACTTTGTTTATGTACTTTAGTTTTAAAATTGCTTTCAGTTGTTAAGAAAATTACTTGTTTTAAAATATTAGAAAATTATAGAAAAGAAATATGGTAACAAATAAATGTTAAATATATATTAGAAGCGTCATCGTTATCATTATCCAATATTCAATTGTTCTGATTGGATGCATAATTTGGTAAGGAGAAAAAGTTGACAAATTCAATAATAGTGTAACAGTAAAAAATAAATAAAAAAATGATGATTATATCTTTGAAGAATTTTATTTTGGTAGAAATAAAACCAATGCAGAATTTACAACAAAACACTGACTCTATATCATATGTTATTTTTAACTTTACTGAAAGAAAAAAAGAAAAACTTAAAAGATGTTAACAAATAAAATTGTTGGATGAGTAATCCTACTTAGAAAGTGATAAAACAATCTTATAGTTTTTTCAATAAATAATTCGAAGGACTAGTCGAACCCTGTATCATTAATTGAATTATTTGCATAATAAAATTTCAATTGAAAAATAAATTTATTCATTTTAAATAGTCAAATTTATTAAATATAGTTTTTAAGAATTAATTATTCTATGTAAAAAAATTTTTGCATTCAAATAATTCTTTAAAATATATCCTAATCAACAAACTGAACATGTTTAGCAAAAGATTGAATTTCCCACCTCGAACTGGCGTACTTTTCAGATGGCATACTCGGCCTAAATCAATTATAACTTAAAATAATTATATGTAAACAAATAGAAAGAAATTTTGTTATTAAACAAATTCTGACAAGATAAAGTAATTTATGGAATTTTAATTATAAACATGTAAAATGTCCCTTTAAAAAAAAGTAAAGTGAGAATAGCATTTTTTAGTTGACATTTGTATTTGGTATTTTTTTTTTCGTTAAAGAAAATTGTTAAATTAATTCACAATTTAGGGAATTCCGTTAAAAATTTAAAATAATATGTCAATAAAAATCCTAACATCAATAACAATTAATGTCCATACGTGCTTCACCGATGGTGTTTCTTGTGTTGTTGGATCTTATAAATAGTGCACTAATACATTTATATTAAGTTGATATCACAATCTTAATATTTAATTAATTTTTTATATTTATCAATATAAGATTATAACAATTTGTCGCAATTTAGAACACTTCAGTGTAAATAAATTGAGTGTATTTTGAATAGACTATCTCACCTAACCTCGTCATGATAGACTACCAAAGAATGTAATTACACAAAAGAGTGGGATAATTGCTGATAAAAGAAATTAAAATAATAAAGAAAATTAAATCATAGATCAAATACATGTACGTGTGAAAAGTGATTGAACAACTTAAGTTTATGAAGAAAAGAACCTAGGTGGAAAAATGATAGGCTGCCAAATAATGAAATTACAATAAAGAGTGAGATAATTCATAACAAAAGAAATTAGAACAATAAAGAAAATTAAATCATAAATCAAATACATATACGTAAAAAGTGATTGAAAAACTTAAGATTATAGAGAAAAGAACCAAAATAGAAAAAGATTGAAATATGCCCTGATTGGTGGGGCAAAAGTTTATTGGCAGTTTTCACGCATTCGTAATTCTGGGCTACTTTCTGTCTTAATATGATGCAAATGACATATGAATCGCCCTATAAACATTGATATCACACAATATAGTAGGAATATATCTAAATTATTTATAGACTAAATTAGTTAACAACCGATCAATTAATTTAGGAAGATATCTAAGTTGTATATGGACTACATCATTTAACATTGATCATTCAATTAGAATATGTAATATGGTAAATTTTAATTTAATATGATAAATTTTCGTAATCAAACTCTAACCTAAATAAATTGAAGGAAACTACCAAAACTAATGACCATATACATCTTTGATTTAAATAAATCAATTATCAAAATTTTTGCAATACTTAGCTGAAATCATGGAGATAAATTTATTAATAATATGCACATATGGTAAACTTTAATTTAGTATTATAAGTTTTCGTACTCAAATTCTAACCTAAATAAATTGAAACACAAGAAGGAAACTACAAAAACTAACGACTGTACATATGTTTAATTTAAATAAATTAATTATCAATTTTTTTGTAATAAAAATCCCAAAATTGGTCAAAGAGCTGCTATTATATATTATATATGATTACTGGATATGTATGTTCTACACTAATTATATGAATAACTAACCTAATACAAGTGCTGTATGCCGCACGATTATTAAAAAAATGTATAAAAGATTATCTTATTATTTTCAATTAATCATATTAAGTTATCTTTTTAATTCAAAATATGATAAAATGTAAATTATTATAAATAATTTCTAATTTTAAATTTAAATGGTAAGAAATCTGCATTTACCCAAAAAAAAAAAAAACAGAAAAGCAGATTTTGTATACATATAAAATCAAAACTGACTAGATTAAACGTCTTTCCAAATTAATAATTAAATCTAATAACTAGAGGCACGCTCTATGCATATGCATAATTATATAAATGTATTAATAATACTATATAAACATAAATTTTATATTATTTATAGAAGGAGAGAAGAACTTAAAAAATAAATATAATAAATTAAATTTGAAAGAAGAGATAGTGGAATATTAAAATAATTAAAATTACGGAAAGAGAATGAAATAAATGAAAATTGATAAGAAGAACATAGAAAGGAAAACACATAAGAAAAATCAAGAATATTATAATAATTTAATATTATATAACCAAAAATAGATCTATATATATATATATATATATCTTATTTTATATAGTGTAGATAGATATACAGGATATAAATAAGTAATGATATAATAGTAATTTTATTTAAATGTATTATACCTATTTAATTAAGAATAATAGTGAAAATTTAGTAATTAAGGGTAATGTCAATATATTTCATAGAACTTAATAGGAATGGAAACATATTTAGTAGTATTATAGTTATATATCAAGTAAGGTTGCTTTCTTTCCGCCCTTAAATAATATAATTTCCATCGTTAAATATGCGGCATGGAATGAAAATTAAAATCAATGTGTTGGCAAATTGAGGACATAACATTTAAAAAATTTATCCTTAAATTTTTAGAAACATAGACTAATACAGTATTATTTTAGAAAATCTAACAATATGATTTTTAAATAACCACTTGGATGGAAAGCCGAAAAATATTACGGAAAAGTCAAATCATCTTTCTGTATTGGAATAAGGTGGTTTTCAAGGAAGGAGTTGAGATGGTGGGGAAATTGCTTTAATGATTAATGATAATTGACCACCTTTTTCAGCATCACCTATAAATATTGCAAATATAAATAATTATATAATATATAATTAATTATATGTAAAAATTAGAAAAAATAAAATATAGATAATATATTTATGTAAAATAATTGATATAAACTAAGAAAGTAACTAATTCAATTTTGGAAATCAACTAAGAAGCTAAAATCAAAGAAAAATATACACAAAAATGAAATTATTTCTTGATAATTATTAAATTAAGAACATTAGAAAAGTTATTCGTTTTTGTTTTTTCTATTATTATTATAAGGTCTTTCGAAAGATAGCTTAAGATCTTAAAAGCAATAAACTATTAAACAGAATTCATTATTAAATAAAAAATTCAAAAAATTTGAAGCTCAAAATTTTGGTCAAAATCAATTCAAAAATCTTCCTAATTATATAGATATACATGGCAACATGCATAATTATATACACTAATTAATATAACCAAGTCAATGCTAATTAGCACGATTCCTACTACATAATATGTATATACGTGTATGTGTGTGCGTGTGAATAAAATAAAACTACACACTCCATTTGTATGCATATTTATTATTAAATTAATTACATTTATTTATTATAATAAAATATAAAATTATGATATGTTTGAAATTTTTAAGAAGATATTTATAAAATAAAATTATGTTTAGAAATAACAAAATAAATGTGAGAGCAAGGAAAAAGAATAAAATCTAATTTTTATTGAGCGAAATAAGGAAAAAAGATTTAAAAAACAAGATTGGAAGAGAAAAGAAAAACATAAAAATGTAAGGATAATTTAATAATAACACATGGAAGACCAAAAGTTAGCTACTGTAAACTTTACATTTAATAACAGAGTATATATAGTATAGATAAAGAACAATATTGTAAACTTTAAGTAATTTCAAAATTTTAGTGATATAGCATAGATTAAGGGCACTAATGTAAATTTATGTGTAAATATATATGTTACAATTAAATAGCCTCAAAATCTTAATATAATAATAGCATCAACACTCATTGCCTATGCATATTAATCATCTTAATTAAAAATAAACCTTTTTTTGAATGGAGTTAATTTAAGAAATCAATTAAAATTACTTATGGTGTCATATCAAATTAATACTATGCAACCAAAAAAAAAAATTAATTTTATACTTAATATAGAGTACTAATAAAATTTGCATACTTTAAGTTTGTATAAATTTATTTATAAATTATAAATTTATTATCTTTTATTAATAAAAATATAACGTTTAAAATTGAAAAGTATAAAGAATATTTTAAATTATATAATAAAAAATATCGAGAGAATTTGAATAAAAAGAAAATTTGTTGAGAAACACAAATAAAAATAATAAGTTAAATTCTTTTTGCCTAATCTAAAACCTTAATAATAGAATATATACTTTGCATAGGTAGTCCAGATGCACCAGTACAAGTTTCATCCTCGGCTTCTTGCATATAATTTGATATGATGATGATAATTTGATATGATGATGATGATGATGGTGAATCATTCGCTGCATTCCAGTCAACCACGCGTCCGTGCACAGTAACAGTAAATCCATGCGAGAAAATGCGGGCAATGTACATTAATTGACAAAAATGGAGTGGAAGAAACCGGACAGCATAAGAAGTGAGAAAAGTGGAGAGATGAGAGAGGTAGAGAGAGGCAGGGGTGTAGTCGTCAAGGAGTTCTACTTGTCTTTAGGATTTTGATCCAAATGTAAAGATTGAAAACCCCTACTCGGAAATCAGTCAATTCCAATACATCTCTATCTCAGCTTTCTTGCCTCAGAAAATGTCATATTTCCATCGCCGCTTTCATCGAGAGCAGCTCAATTCCAGTCATCCTTGAATTTGCATGCACTGTATAAGATCAAGGTTTGTCCGATTTCGCTTGATTCCTAGCACACTATCTCTGTTTTTCTCAAAGTGGGGAACTTCTTGTTTAGCCTCCAATGTACGTTCTTTTGGGATTTTTTATGTTCCTTTTGGGAGTTGTTGATGGCGTAACGGACCCGAATGATGTCAAGATTCTGAATGATTTTAGACACGGTTTGACAAATCCGGAGCTTCTGAAATGGCCTGCTGGGGGGGACGATCCGTGCGGCCCTCCATCCTGGCCTCACGTCTTCTGCTCCGATGGAAGGGTCACTCAGATTCAAGTCCAGAGTCTCGGATTGCAGGGCCCTTTGCCCCAGAATCTGAACCAGTTGGATAAGCTCGAGAATGTTGGCCTTCAAAACAACAAATTCAGAGGTAAGTTGCCGAGTTTTAGTGGATTGTCCGACCTGCAGTTTGCATTCTTGGATTTCAATGAATTCGATACAATCCCTGCCGATTTCTTTCATGGACTCACTAGTATCCGTGTACTGGCTTTGGATGGAAACCCCTTTAATCAGAGTTCTGGATGGACAATCCCTAGCGAGTTAGCGGAGTCCTCTCAATTGGTGAATTTCTCTTGCGCACGTTGCAATCTAGTTGGGCCAGTGCCCGATTTCTTTGGGAAGTTTCCCTCGCTGGAAACTTTGTCGCTGCCGTATAATAGGCTGACTGGTTACATTCCGTCCACTTTTCGTGGCTCCATGTTGCAGATGTTGTGGTTGAATAATCAAGACGGGGGCGCCATGACCGGCCCTATCGATTTGATTGGTACCATGGTTGGGCTAGTACAGGTGTGGCTCCATGGAAATCAGTTTACCGGGTCGATTCCCGATGATATTGGGCGTTTGACTTCATTAAGAGAACTCAACCTCAATGGGAATCGGTTAGTCGGGCTGATTCCTCCGAGCTTGGCTAGTATGAATCTTCAATTGTTGGATTTGAACAATAATATGTTCATGGGTCCGATACCCAAGTTCAAAGCTGCAAATGTTTCTTATGCGTCGAATTCGTTCTGTCGGTCTGATCCTGGCCGGCCATGCGCCACTGAAGTCAGTGCCCTTTTAGATTTTCTTCATGTTTTGAGTTATCCAGAAAGACTTGCTTCAGAGTGGACTGGCAATGATCCTTGTGGAGAGCCTTGGTGGGGGATCACTTGTAGCTCCGGGAACCAGGTTTCTGTCATAAATTTGCAAAGGCTTAGGCTTAATGGTACACTCAGTCCTTCACTTGTGAAATTACCTTCTCTTGTAGAAATTCATTTGGAAGGAAACAATCTACATGGCATGGTTCCTGCAAATCTAACTCAACTGAGATCACTGAGGTTGTTGAACTTAAGTGGGAATGATTTTGAGCCACCATTGCCAAGATTTCGCGAAGGTGTGAAGGTGGTAATTGATGATAATGCAAAATTGCAGCCTGCAGGACCCAAGCAATCCCCCTCACGGGCTAAGGAGCCAACTCTGCCTCCTTCTCCAATTGGCAGTCCAGAATTGCCATCTGATAATCCTTCATCTGGCGGTAATCGGAAACCGCCCGCAGATGCTCCACATTCGGCTCGTAATCGAAGTCACGATCCACCCACTCCTGTAACTGAGCATCAAAACCCCCCAAATTCAACAAGAGATAGACTTGTGGTCATAGTGGCTGCAGGTGTGCTGACTGCTTTTACACTTCTCGCCATCGCATTGGCTGTCTACTGCCTCGGGAAGAGAAGGCAGAAAAAAAATCCCCGTTCCGGTATTCTGAATCGTTCTAAAGATTCATCAGATCCTAGTAACATGGTGAAGATTGCAGCAGTGGGTAGCTCTGACCTGGAGGCTCAAACTGGTAGCGGTACAGAGAGTAGGACTACTGCGGGACTAGAAAATGTCCAAATAATTGAGTCTGGGAACCTTCTCATCCCTCTTCTGGTCCTTCGCAAGGTGACCAACAATTTTGCACAAGAAAACGAGCTTGGACGTGGAGGTTTCGGAGTTGTTTACAAGGGCGAGCTAGAGGACGGAACAAAGCTGGCAGTTAAGAGAATGGTTGTTGGGGCCGTGAGTAACAAAGCATTAGATGAATTCCAATCAGAAATTGCTGTCCTTTCGAAGGTGCGCCACCGTAACCTCGTATCCCTTTTGGGATACTCAGTTGAAGGAACTGAGAGGCTTTTGGTTTATGAATACTTGCCTCAGGGGGCTCTGAGTAGACATCTTTTCCGTTGGAATACTCAAGGTTTAGAACCTTTGTCCTGGACCAGAAGGCTTAATATTGCCCTAGATGTTGCCCGAGGATTGGAATATCTTCATACTTTGGCAAACCAGAGCTTTATTCACCGAGATCTGAAATCAGCCAACATTCTTCTGGATGATGACTTTAGGGCGAAAGTTTCAGACTTTGGATTGGTGAAGTTGGTTCCTGACAGAGAGAGGTCCGTTGCAACTAGGCTGGCCGGAACTTTTGGATACCTTGCACCTGAGTATGCTGGTAAGGAATTAATCTTTAAGAATCAGATAAATGAGCAAAGCCCCCGGCACCCCCTTTTTTTTTGGTGTAGTGAATTAGGAAGTGCACTGTTGTTAAGTAAACGTGCTTTATAATAGTATAGAATGAATGTGGTGACGTTGATGTTACAATGCAATCCTAACCCTTACATTAATTTTCAATTTTGTTCACTGATAGTTGAAGCACTTTTTATCTTGTTCTTTGTGTGCATGTCTCCCTTTATTCTTGCTAATTATTCTTCTTGTCTTTTCAGTGACTGGAAAAATTAGCACGAAGGTTGATGTCTTCAGCTTTGGAGTGGTGCTGATGGAACTTTTGACAGGATTAGCGGCGCTTGATGAACAACGTCCTGAGGAAAACCGATACTTGGCTGAGTGGTTTTGGCAGATAAAGTCTGATAGAGAGTCGCTTATTGCTTCTGTTGATCCTGCTCTCAATGCAAAAGAAGACATTTACGAAACCATTCACACTATAGCTACGCTGGCTGGACATTGCACTGCACGGGATCCCAATCATCGTCCTGAGATGGGACACGCTGTAAACGTGCTAGCTCAATTGGTTGAAAAATGGAGACCGTATGAGGAGGCAGACCAGTTCTCTGGAATCGACCTGACTTTGCCTCTCCCCCAATTGTTGAAGGGTTGGCAAGAAGCAGATAACCAAGATTCAAGTGGCACTAGTCAGGACAGCAAAGGAAGCATTCCTGCTAAGCCATTAGGATTTGCAGATTCCTTCACTTCTGCTGATGCTCGCTGAGTGAAGGTAGTTCTTAATTAGCTGCAAATGGCTGTTGCCATCTCCCAATAAATCGCTTGTTTTCGTCATAAGTGATTTCACTTTGAGAAATGAAGTCAGACTTCAATCTTTATGATCACATATGAAGAATACAAGCATACGAAGTTCACGTGTTTTGAGTTTTACATAGAAAACCTTGAGTTGCGTCTTCAGTTTATTACTTGCTTGTCCTATGTTTAATGTTAATCAATACAAAATATGATTTTGTTCAGAGTGTTGGCAATGTGGAAGAGGCTGTTCTCTTTACAACTTTCTTTCCTATTACACACGCAGTATTGTTATATCCACTAAGTGAGTGGCACACGAGGGCAGCTTCTTGGATCCACTCTAGGTCTTAGAACCAGGAAAGTTCGTCATTTTTCTGTTACATATGATGCTTCTTGTATAATGGGGAATGGAAAAGGCAATCTTACAGAGTGTTTTGGTAAGGACTCTTTATTGAACTTGGATATTGAGGAGACTTAGTAATAGGTTAGAAGATTCGTGATATTGGTAGGACTATGATCATGGAAGTGTCAGTATCTCTTTGCCGAGCCAATATAGCAGTCTTATAAATATAAGATGTCGTAAAATATAAGCATGGCTTCAATCGTCAGATGAAACTTTGGGACTGAGTTTTGTTCTCTCTTTCCTTTTGATACGACGACCATTCTGGGCATAGGCTCTGTCGCTCGTGTCAGTTGTCGATACTGCTTCATCCCATGTTGCGGGTTCATAGGTCGTAAGAAATTTTGGACTTTCTTAATTTTCCCAGTGGATGTCCCCATTCCCCATCGCCGGCTTAGTGGCTTGGTTCTGCCGTTCGTGGTTATGCATTGATATCTTGGTTACTGCGCTAACTGACACGCATTTAGAGTTGGGGGAATTTGGCTTGCCGGAGTTGGTGTGTCTGTGAATGGGAGGACGAGTGGGCGAATGCAATAGAGATGCTCGATGATATGCCTGAAAGAGAGGTGGTGTTTGGACCGTTTTCATTGGTGGTTTTTCGGAAAGTGATGTTCCGAAATTTTATTCGGCCTATTGACGGAAGCCCAGACTTATTTGGGCTTGGCCCAAATATTCTGTCACCAGATATGTAGGCGTCTTTCTTTTGTCATTGTTGATTTTGGTCACTCATTAGACTACCTTTTTTTTTTGTCTTTTCTTGTTTTTTTCAACGTGGCATCCTTTTTGTCCTTTTCATATAAAACAATTTTCTAATAACTGCGTAGTACTAGTATTGTAGAGGTCCCCGACATTCATAAAAAGAAGCATGCTTAAGGGTGATTGGACATTTTGCTCTTAACTTTAATAATATCCTGTGACTAGTGATTTCATCTCCCTCTTGAATCTCAATTATTGGGTAGTGGAGATTTAGAATCAATGGATGCAAAACAAGTTAATGCCACCAATCGTCTTTTCGGATTACCAAAGAGTGGCGTGAATTCTTGAGCCAATTAATCGAGTGGGGTTTTACTTTTACCTCTTCTTTATGTCATCAAAGAATTGAACAAGATCTATCAGTCTTATTAAATCCCATAAATAGTGCCTAATTGTTTTGTGTGTTGACCTTTATTGAAATCGGGGACTTCTCAAGAATAGTGAAATGAATTAGGGTATTAGAGATCCAACACCCTGTGTTAAGTGTTCAATTGCCCTCTCATTTTTGTCCCCAGTAACTGCCCTAAGATTGATGGGAATGCCTCAAAACATCATGTCATGCACCAATTCCATCAAATAATTAATTTGATTTTACGTAGCTTAAGTTTGAAAAAAATTCGCATGGGCTATACCTGGTACAGGACACGTGGCACGCGCATGTCACGTGTTGGCCGGGAGTCGAAGAATAAAGGAAAGCACGTGCTCTAGCACGGCCGTGAAACTTACGCCTCGCTGCATGAATGCACGATGATTAAACTACACAACACTAAATGGTGTTATTATTATTGAAATTAGAGTTATTGGCTTATTAGTCAAATTTCTCTTCATTTCATGCTTAATGTTTTTTGCCCTTCCATCTCACGAAAATAATGTATTTGTTCCTTTAACTTAAGGTAAAGTTACAAATATTGTTTATATATCTAGTTCTGTAGAAGTGAGACTTTTGCTTGTTCGTAATGTACAAATAAGCATTGGTATATTAATTAGCCAACCGCATACCGCATATGGATACGTGTGGAAAAAGGACGAAGTATAACGGAGAGGTACGAAGTAGTGGTGTGGCTTACTTAATTCGTCCATCTATGGACGACATAGTAAAAGAACTATAACTAGCTATAAATATATCTATTCCAAAATGAAAAAAACATAACAAAAAATAGTAACAAGAACAAATTGATACTGTTCGTGAGAAATGTAAGATGTTAAAAACATGTTAATGGAATAGCAAGAAAGAATGGCCAGTGGAGGAAATGAGGGAGGGAACTCCTTTTCAACGAAAACCACCACTTAGAGTGCTGTAATATCTAGAGAAGTAAAGACGACATGAAGAATAGTGTAGTTGTCAATGCAATAACTAGACGAGACATGATAGAAGCATAAAGAAGTGTCGCCCATCTCTCCTATAAATAGACAATACAGTGATCAAATTCTATGCATAGATATTGATAGAGGAATAATTGTATAATTACTACACAAGCATACCATGCATGAAAACTTATGAAATAGGAAAAAAGTATGAGGTGGAGATATGAAATAGGGAATGATCTACTTAAATTAGAATTATGACTTACTTAATTCGTTACTGAATTTATGACACAATAAAAAAATTGTAAATTGATTATAAATGCATATGTAGCAGAATAAAAGACATGGTGAAAAAGAGTAACAAATAAGACATAATTGCATTCAGGGAAAATAATGTAACAAAAGCGTCTCCTTTCTAGAAAATTTCCTCCTAATGACCACGAACAATTGTATCATGCGACGAACGTAACAGAATGGCATGATAATGAAGGCACCAGTTTTGACTAACTTGGATGAAAATAAATTACAGTGAGATATTATTCTATACATTTAAGGGGGTCAATAGAAATCTATCTAAGTGGTTAAGCTAGAATCATGGACTAATAAATTATAAATCAAAAAATAAGGAAAGTGCAACTAGGGGATCCGCCAGATCTAGAGCCATAATAACCGTGTATGCTTCAGCCAAAAAATAATTGTCCAAAATTATAGAGAATAGGTCATATAAAGGAATAAGGGACATGATGTAAATTTTCAACTTTTGGAAGGAATTAACTTATTATTTTTTTCTTATTTACTTTCCTCCTTTCCATTACGGCTTCTCCTTACTCTCTCATCTCTACTTGTTTTTACTTATTTTTCTTCACAAATTTCCACCAATATCAAAAGTCCTCACTAGAACCTTGCTCATGGTATGGTACCTATTCAGTACTCCCACCTCATTACTGCAAGAAGAGTTCAAGTTTCATCGGACCAAAAAGCTCGGAATAGTGCAACCACAACAGGGACAAAAATCAAATTTCTGCTCCAATTAAGTGATAAATCACACCATGAAGAGTTGAAATATACAAAGGTTGAAGGGGGTTCAAGACTCCAATTGTCGACAAGACTAGGGCAGCAACGGAACCCTAATTGGGAATGGGAGAGAGGAAGCACAAGAAAAAGAAATCTGTCGTGCAAGACTCCACCATGTCTCATTTAATCTAACCCTAGGAGGTCTTTCACACAGATCTAGGAGATCTTGCCGTCGAAATTGTAAATTTACAAGATCACTCTTGATTTTAGAAAATTTATCATAACAACACCGCTATAACTCAGAAATTAAATTAAGCGGGTCGTCGTCACTTGGATCTTAATTAATTTCCAAAATCTAGCCTATCAAGACCATTTTGAGATACAATCTTTTTATCGTTACAAGTTGCTCCTAGAGAGTAAGGCTTAGCTGATTGTATTACTATAGAGTCAATTTAAATAAGCAAAACTTAACTCAACGAAGCCAAATATCCATGGTTTATGGCTAGGATTATTGGAGTATCTAATCTCATTTGTCCCTAGTTTTCGTCTCTCAATATCAGTAAAGCAGGGTGCTTTTGCTCTAAACGGCATTTGTTTTTTCGATTGGCATAAAATGATACTTTAAGTCAAACAATGATCAATAATATCAAGGGATATTGTCTCATATTTCGAAGGAAAACAATTATTAATATTATACACATTATATAAATAACTAAGTTGGAGGAATATTTATCATTTGCACTACTTCATTACTTTCACAATCATTCAATGAATACAACGGAAGCCTCCCTAGTGGAGTAAATAATACGGCCAATTATTTTGCACTGGGAATGCCGGAATAAGTTGCAATGGACGGCGCCGATGAAACTTGCTGCCACGTCCAATTTTATTTTTATTTTTAGTTGAAGAAATCATAAAAAGCAGCTGCTATGTGCCGGCGATGCAAATAGAGCTTGTCAACATTTAAATAGCCACTCTTTTATTTACATATTTAGTTACTTTCATCCGTCAACTGGAGTATTGTCATTTAATTTCCAGTGGAATGTGTGGTTTCTAAGAATGAAAGTGTGGGACAGAACAAATACATTTTAAATGATTTTTCCGAATTATTTTTCAAATATTTTCAAAGGAAAACGCCACACTATAATTTAGGTTTAAAAATTATCATTCCCTTTAACTAAACAAAAAATAATTCAAAATTCAAATGTGCATTGAGCACTTGCATCTCACAAGCCACTTAAAGCATATTAAGGAAGTTTTTGTTTCTAATCTTGCCAAACATTCCCATTGTTCGGGTCCAATGTCCGTTTCATCGGATGGACAGCTCACAGGAAGTTATTAAAGGGCTGTTGCAGTGAATAAATTCCCCTCCCTTAGCCTCTTCGGATTTTAATGAGGAACACAAGCAATTTGTTGGAAGTTGCAAGATCAACCTCTTCCCAACCTAACTATGGATCAACTACTATGTAGTAAATAGTATCTTAAAAGGCAGTTGAGTAGAATGAAATAAACTCCCTTCTCCGCAGATCAGTTTCTTTCACTATAACCCATACGTAAACAGAAAAAACCAGACACACCCCAGACAGAGCTGAGGCTAAATCCTACTTTCTTTGATTAAGCCCATAAGAAAAATCCCATTTCTTGACTGCTCGGAAGGCCAGGTTGCTTGCATTCATTTCGTTCTTGGGATAGCTTCATTTCCTAGGATTTAGTGCTCATTTGTGTTTATTTGTTTTGCTTCTTGGGAATTTGTCTGAGTATGGGCTGAAGATCCAAAGATTAGGGTAATGTCATCACATTGTCTTGTATTGTGTGTATACACGTATCTACTTCTGTAAAAGGCCAGGCTTAATGAGTTAATTCAGCGACTAGAGTGACCAAGATTTCCGTTTTCTGGGATATCAATGTCTGAGGAGTTGATATAGTGAGATTTTCAGGGAGTAAGATATTCTTATCTGGGATATTGTAAATCAAGAATTGTGATATAGTGAGAGTGCTTTGGGCTTCAAGATTGGCGAATGATGAACTCAAGAATGGACCATTATGAGATCATGGAGAAGATCGGCCGTGGAGCTTTTGGTGCTGCCATTTTGGTAATTCACAAATCGGAAAGGAAAAAGTACGGATTCCAATGAAATCAAGTTGTATTGATTCCTCAAAATTTTAATGTTTTTCAATTTATGGAAGAACATGAAATTTTTATATCTTCTTTTTCTGATTTTGAGTAACGAAACTTAGGTATGTTCTTAAAAAGATCAGACTAGCTCGACAAACTGAACGTTGCCGAAGGTCAGCTCATCAGGAGGTACATTGTAATTTTTTTTCTTAACATTTCTGGACTTTATTTAACTTTCTGCAGATTGATATGTTTTCTTAGTCTAAAAATTTCTCATTTTTTTTTTCTTCAGATTTGATAAGTTATTTGACTAATTTTTTTCGAGTTTGTTTTATTATCTTCAAGAAGAATGTCTTAATGTTGTCTGAAGTGTCACTTTGTAAATGGAGCAAGCTTTTGTGTCCTGAACAAGGCAGTTGCAGTTTTTCTATTTTAGGGAATAACTGTAATTGTCTCATCTGTTAAGTAGGAAGCTAGTGCTAATTTCACATGATTAATCCAGTGTGTAGTAGTGCTTGGCCAGAAAATGAAAGAGGTGTTTTCTTGCTATTTGAAATATGCAGATGGCGTTGATTGCAAGGATACAGCATCCTTACATTCTTGAGTTCAAGGAAGCTTGGGTAGAGAAGGTAATTTGCCCCGACTCTTCTAATTGCCTGTTTTCCATATGATTTGGTTTTGGCTAGGAAAAAAAACACAATATTTTTCATGGGTTTTTTATTTTTCCCACTGATCTTTGTTCGCAAATTCTAAAAAGCAGGGTTGCTATGTATGCATAGTTACCGGCTACTGCGAGGGTGGTGACATGTAAGTGTTCCCTGACGCAATTTTTTACCAGAAATTGCCCCAAAATTTTGAATTTATAATTTGTTCTTTTATCCTAATATTTTTGAGCTTTTGATGATTGAACTGTAACAGGGCTGCACTGATGAAAAAGGCCAATGGCCAGTACTTTCCAGAGGAGGTTTGCCTTCTGGCCGCTGAGATAACTAGTCTTTTTGGCTTCTAACATTTTCCATGTTTGAATGAATATTTACGCTGTGCAGAAACTGTTAAAGTGGTTCACTCAACTATTATCGGCAGTTGAGTATCTGCATTCCAATTTTGTTCTGCATCGGGATCTCAAAGTAGGCATCCAAGTATTGTGATCTTTTGTTATAGTTTATCTGTTATTTTAGATGATCCTGTGGGACTGATCTCCTTAACACTTTGTTGGCAGTGCTCCAATATCTTCCTCACCAAAGATCAAGACATTCGTCTGGGTAGGCTTGCACTATAATTTCTTTTATGGTCAAAACTGTTCGAACTTGGATGCAGGCCTCCAAAAATAATTGTCTTTCTTTTCAACTTTCATGCAGGTGATTTTGGACTTGCTAAAACTCTGAAGGCAGATGATTTGGCTTCTTCAGTATGTTCCTATATGCCTTCTTTTCCCCGGTGCAGTTGATGTACTTAGGAAATAAGGAAAGAGGATGGATTTTCTCGTATTTCCGTCATTATTTCTTCATTATTTTGTTGAATCACGAAGCATATGCTTTGTTTCCCTTGGTTGTTTTGTGAGAATCACTGAGGATACTTTTTATCAACTCGACCATATATCAAGAGGGAGGAAACATGAAGTTTTCTTAAAAATTATGACGCACTGCTTGCATTCAATTTTCTGTCCGCAAATAAATGGTGCAGTTAATTTCTTGTGGCAGTAACCAAAAGCACACTTTTTGTACATCTGTTGTGCAAAGTTCTTGTTCAAGATTTGTTAGATCCAATTTTTATCTTCGTGTTTTTTTCACAGGTAGTCGGAACTCCCAATTACATGTGTCCAGAACTTCTTGCTGACATTCCTTGTGGATTTAAGTCTGATGTTTGGTCTCTCGGTATGCCAATGATAATTTCTCTTGTTCAATCCATAGAATAAATCTTCGAACTTTCTATGTTTCATTTGTCGATCAGGTTGCTGCATATACGAAATGGCCGCTCATCGTCCTGCATTCAAAGCTTTTGTGAGTTTTCTAGTCCTTACTTTGTGCCTTTTTGCAACCAAACTCACCCTGCATCTGGCTTTTTAATGACTACGTCGATTTAAATTTTTAGACTTGTATTCATTTTAGATGTTGGATTCCTTTTTCAGGACATGGCAGGACTAGTAAGCAAGATTAACCGATCATCCGTTGGCCCTTTGCCTCCTTGTTACTCCCCCTCCCTGTATGTAAATTTCTTGTGCCTATGGTAGTGTTGTTTTTGCTCAGTTATTTCTGAAGCACCTTTTTCCTTTACACCGTGCTTGTTTGGAGATAACTGTTTTTATCCAAATCCCACTTGTTCAATGGCAACATAATATTGTGAAGATAACGTAATTCCTGTTTGATTCAACAGGAAAACATTAATCAGGAGCATGCTAAGAAAAAATCCGGAACACCGGACAAGTGTAAGAAGCGGCAAATGTCAGTTCTTTTAATGTTTGTTTTCAAAGATGACCCCATCTGATTCCAACATTTATCAGGCATCCGAACTGCTGCAGCACCCTTATCTACGGCCTTACGTGGAGCAGTACCACCTGGCTGCTGCCGTTTCACCAGAAAAACCTCTTTCTACGCCTTGTGACGGTAGAAGGAATATGGCTGAAAATCTAAGCAGCAACAGCTCTTACGGTGATAGACACAACTCGAAGTCCAGTGAGAGGAACGTGCCTGGCATCATTGTGAATCCTGATAATAAGGCCACCGACATGGGCTCAGCTTCTGTTGAAAATGTCGTTGGTTGCAGGCAGCTTTCGCTGGGAGATGGGCTTCAGGAGAGGGATATGCCACCTGCAAATGCCGAGGAACATGATGTTGGGAAACCAACACAGGAGGAGTGGAGAAATAACGATGAACTAAAGCAGCCGAAGGCAATTACAAACATTATGGTAGCTCTGAAAGAAGGAAAAGGCAGAGCTAGTAGTTCTCCGATGAGAAGCAGCCACACAAAAGCCAGTAACCAGAGAATAACTGTGGAAGCATCTCCCGGGGTCAGCAAACCCGGTCCCATAAGTTATGTTCCTAAGGGTAATGCAGAAACACGAGTTGCTGCATCAGCCAAGGCCAACTTTGGATCCAATAAACGGAAACAGGGAGTGCATTATTTGAAACATCAGGTACTAGACTCCATACATTTTTCTTGGCTCAAGTTACATATCCTCTTGGTTTATATGGTTGACCTATGTGTAGTTACCTGTGTTGGATATCCCCCCTAAGACAGAAGCCAGAAATGAAGGGATCCCTCCCTCTGGTCCTGTAAGGCCTGTTGCTGAAGAAGAATTCCAAACAAGGGCCAGACAGAAAACCCCTCCAGCTCTCACCAGAAGGCCCTCATTTGGTGGACGCGTGCAGCAATTGGGATGTGACGCTCCCAATATCATGAACAATGGTACAAAGAGTGGTTCTAGTGATGCTCCGGATCCTGAAGCTTCAAAATCAGTTCCCTGTAGCTGCGATTCGAATATTTCAAGGGAAATAATGCAGCATTCCAGAAGGTATGCAGGGGCAGGTTCTAAGAGAATGCACGCAGAAAGTAGCAATTCTGCATCGTCTTCGGTATCTATTCAGGGATTGGAGATCTGTGACGATGCAACAACTCCTGTAATTACCTTGTCCGAACAGAAACTTCGCAGTCATGAGCAAGCCACTGAGATTGAAATAATTATGGCTCCCCCTTCCCCCATGGAAGGTGATGGAAATTGCTGTATGGAACATCATGAGATCAATTGCCAAACTTGCAAACAAGAAGCCAGTGAAGTTGAAATTTATGAGCCTACACCAAGCTGTTCCACCCCTTCCTCATCACACTCCGAAAGACAGGAAAATTCGTCGGTAGCGTGTTGGGGAAATAACTATGAGTCTACAGCATGCTCCAGTGACACATTTCAAGAACGGTCAGATGAGAAAGTTATGGTTGCGAATGCTTGTGCTGAGAAAACGAGTTCTGCTGTAGATACAGAGCAATCAGTTGAAGAGTTACATTTGGGTGGAGAAGACGATGCATCACTCATCAGTCCAGGCAGCAGGCCTGCTCTTGTTAGCCAGTCAAACCAGCCCACTTCAGCATCCAACGGGGCTGAAAACTTCGCGGTGCAAAGTCTAGTCTCGCCAGTCATAGAGTGTTCCTCTTCCAGTGTCTCTCCAATTTCATTAAACCAGAAGCATTGGTTGCCAGAGAAAGGACTTACGGTTCAAAAGGCTGTCATTGATAAACCAGGTCCCACACATCTCCAACCAGCTTTTGATGACGTGACACATGTCATTCGCCACAGTAGTTCCCAAGTTGGGGATGAGCATCCAGTACAAGAAAATATGGAGCAAACCTTGGATGTTGGGAAGCACATAAATGTTGTAAGAGATGAGATTGATACAAAAGAAGCAGCTGCTAAATCGTCTTCTTGCACTGGAAATATGGCTCCTACTTCTGGAAACCCTGTCACCAAGGAAATAGATGCCGCAAATACAAATCCTACTCCCACTGTTTCAAAGTTGGACTCCTCCTCCGAATCAGCAAAACAGAACACTTATTCAAAACTGGGAGAGGCACCAGCGAAGGAAGCTTTAGATGTCAGCTCGTTCAGGCAAAGAGCGGATGCACTTGAAGAACTACTTGAACTATCTGCTGACTTGCTTCAGCAGAACAGACTGGAGGAACTCGCAGTTGTTTTGAAGCCTTTCGGAAAGGAAAAGGTATCTCCGAGGGATACAGCAATTTGGCTGGCTAAAAGCCTCAAAGGATTGATGCTTGAAGAGAGTGGGCGAAACTTATGAAGTCCCGTATTCGTGTCTCTCTTTTCTAGCTCTGCAGTTGGAAGGTTTTTTGGCATGTTTAGTTCATAGCCATTAGCTTACGACATAAAAAACATATGTCGTCTGTTTTTCTCACATTGTGCATCTTAAACTTTCCCTTTTTTTCCTTTCTTAATTTTCATGCAACTGTCTGTGCAGAATTTGTATATAATGTTAAAAAATTCAATGTTGGATTGAAAGGGATTTCAAGAATATGGAATTTACTGCAAAGCTATTACAAGGCTAACTTCCATAACTTAAAAAATATAAAAAGGGGAATTCAAGAAAAATTTCAAGATGTATAATCACACTCCTTAAGGTGTTATTTGCCCTCACTTGCTAACCGAATAATGGTAAATTACATTTAGGATATAAACTAGTTTATAGCAAGTTGAAGCTTAGTTTTTACAAAAAAAAAAAAAAAAAAAAAAAAAAAAAAAGGGATGCAAGAAGCTGATATAGCAAATTCAAGACAATTATATAGGTTTGAGAATCTTCAAGTGTCTTTTCATCTTTTGAAACATATTCGAATGATCCACGCTTGTATACACATTAATTTGAGAGTTTTGAGAATTATGTAAAATGAAGAGTCACTATACATAAGTTATGAAATTAAAATTCATGATACAAGCATCATATCTTGGAAGTTGTATAAATGAAGAATCACAAACCATACTATAACATAAGAGTTGTGTCTTAGAAGTTATGCATATGAAAGGCCATATTACAACCTAAAAGCCTCCAAAGTAAAAAGCCACAACTCCCACATTTTGATGGTCATCAAGAGATTACAATGCAAGAATAATTTCCTCATTTTATAACCATTCAGTCACCATATCACGTTCATACTACAAATTAATTTTCAACATTCGATACATATATGAATGAAGTACATTTGTCTGATGAAGATGGTGCTAATTTCACTTCGGCAATGAAAGCTTAACGGTGTGCAATATGCTGGTTTCAATATCCAATAATAGATTCATAGATATACGACTATAATATATACACCTAATATGATTATTTTATAATTATTTACTATTTAAAAATATACATTTAATTATTATTATTTTATTTTATTTTTATATAATTTTTGAAATATAAAGATGCACTAAAATTTAAAAACAAACATATCTGAATAGGGTCAAAAATTAACGTGATGACGCGGCCACCGCGCTGCAGTCGCATGAATTTCAGCTTACGTGTTGTATCACCATCAAAGCGTGTTTATAGAAAAAGCGCCGTTTTGTTTTTTATTTGCTCCTACTAACGATTTTCTGTTGAGTCGCCGCGTCTTTCTGTGTCCCGTGTCCGTTTGATGAACTGGAGCTAGGAAATTTGCTCGTGTTTGCTTTAATTTGAATTTATTTATTTTAAAAGAATAAAAAATTTAGTTATTTTAATATATTTTTATTTTATTTGAAAGTATATGTATCATTATTTTTCTAGAACTTAATATCGGCTCTTTCGTCAAGTAAATAATCAAGTAATACAACTATCAATAACTGCATGTATAGATCAAAGTACAAATTCACTCACACACGGACCAACATACAACTGAAAAGGCCTTAATATACTATATTATTCGTTGTGTTATATTAATTAACTATATTTGAATAAGAAAGACCCACACCCCTTTCTTATGTGCAATAGTTTTCTCCTTCTCTATATACATACTAAGAACCAACAGTAGTTATGAGAACAGTAATGTGTAAAACAAATTAATTTTGTCTGGGTGTGTGGGGAAATTAACTTATCTTAAAAATATATTTACTTAGTTTTATTGATTAAGGTCAAGGATATAAAAATGTTTCACTCGTATAAATCATTTATTTAATTAAGAATTTTCAAAACATTATGAACAAACAGCACAAGCTAAAATTTCCAGAAATTTAAATTTGTTAATCTCTCAAATTAATTAAGTCAGAAGATAATTAAAAGCAGCAGAAAACTCCTTAAAATTGTGACAATTATTATTTAATTCAAATTTCACTTTTCTCAATACAAAGTTGCAAAATTTGTCGCAATTTTAGCATACAATTTATTTTCACCAGTACAGTATCTACAAAACCCAACATGGTCTCTATATTTACCGTCCACGTGGATCTCGCCATCCAAGCATCTTTCTGGATATTCGCCGCCCAGGTTGACCTCGTCATCCAAGGGCCAAGATTCCTGAGCATATGAATTGGGCCCACCACCCCAGTTTGAAACCTTGAAGCTCGCAAAGCGCGTCATTGTGCGCCACACATATACAGCTTTGTATGTATTTCTTCACGCTCTGCATGTTGATTTTCCTGCTCTATTTGTCTGTTGCAAACACTGCTGGCTTCATCGCAGGGTTTTCTGGTTGAGAACTCAATCTCCCGTATATTCTAAAGGTCGTTTGTGTGTGCGTTTATGCATGTGAGTGATGATGGTTAATTGATCGACGCTGATAGTTCGGTGCCTGGTCTCGGCGATGATCCATGTTTTTGTTAGCTCTGACCGCAGGCATAATAGCGTGGCTGATTCTCCATCCCAGAGTCCCCGTTTTCCACGTGAAATCCCTCTACGTCTCTCAGCTAACTCTCTTCCAGACGAAGCTTGCGGCCAACTACCGGATGTCGTTCGTCGTGGAAAATACCAGCAGGAAGATGGCCTGCAGTTTTACAGTATGGATGTTTCCATTGAATACAAGAAATGCATGCTTTCCAGGGATCAGGTCCGCTCTTTTCGTCTTTGGAGAAGGGGCCATGCCAACGAGTCGTTGACGTTAGAGACAAACGTTAGCAACAGGGCGGTGAAGGGGAGAGACGTGGCGGGGATGAGCAAGGATTTGAGCAGAAAACAACTGGTGTTTGAGGTGAAGATGAGGGGTCTGGCTGCTTTGAGACCTGGGAATTGGTTTTCCAAGCGGAGATGAGTGCCAGAATTTGAGGGTACTCGTGTTCTCAGATAATGGGGGTATAATAATGCAGCTGGGAAGCTCTGCAATGGAGGAGGTTATTGTCAGAGTTCCTGGGATTCTTGATTCTTAATTGCTTCGTAGTTCTTGATTTATTTCGCTAGGATTATTACTCGTGTGCGCACCTTGATCACATTGCTAATTAGGATCATTTTTTCTCTCTGCTTGAAAATTAGTGCATTGAACTTCATGTATCAGATGTTTTAATTTGGTGTTATTATACTGTAATTGTGTAAAGACGGGCAATGTTATCCGTCATTTTTTGACTAGTTACATGTTTAAGTTTAGACAGGGTGATTTATTATGTACGTTTTCAGAACAGTGATTTCTTCAAATTTTCTCGAGATTGTGATGCCGTTTATAATATCTAATGATCCAACCATATTTAGGTTCTTTAGATTAGCGTTGAGTAAATAATTAAATTATACGTTCAATTCTCGGTCCCGATTTCATGATATTCCACATTTTTAGCAATAAGCTCACTCAATACATGTGTAAATATAATTTAAAATATAATTTCTTATGTATAAACATAAAAATTATATTTTTCAATGCACAATTATTTTTGAATTGTGTGCCTGAGTCTTTTATTTTGTAATTTATCATGGATCAAAAATAGTTTATTTTGAATATAATAATATTATTTTATTTATTTATGATAATAAAATTTAAATTGTTATAAAGTGTATTAAAAATGTGTATAAGTGAGAAAAAAAATTGAAAGAAAATTTAGATAAGAAGAAATAAATTAAATGACATGTAATTGGAAATAATAAAAAAAGTGAAAATATAAAAAAGGATGAAAAGCTAAAACAAATAATAAAAAAGAGGTATTTTAGTCTTTATATTTAAAGTACTAATAGGTTGTAATTATAGAGATAATTAGTTACAGTAAATGGTATATACATTTATTGAAAATACATTTTAAGAAATATATTAAACTTCCAAAGGTAGTTATTTCTGAGGTCTATCCCGTGGTACATAGTATAGATATTATACATGGAATGTCATCTTTTTTTTAATATCAGTCCATTTTCTGTAAACATGGATAAATACCGACATATAGCACATTCAGCACAACGCGTACAAGATCACAATCCCAAAC
The DNA here is from genome assembly GCA_019155195.1 of Avicennia marina. NCBI lineage: Eukaryota > Viridiplantae > Streptophyta > Magnoliopsida > Lamiales > Acanthaceae > Avicennia > Avicennia marina. The sequence continues at coordinate 14,499,902 of CM032753.1, forward strand.
ATAGACAAAATTACATACAATCTAGATAATAGCATAAAATCAAAATTAATCACACAGAAAATAAAATAATTTTTATTAGTAAAATTGGTACACTTTATGTATGTGAAGATTTATTATATATAAATTATGAAGTTATTGTATTTTAAACAATGAAAAATATTATTTAAAATTAAAAGTATAAATAATTTAAAACAAAATGTTAAAAAAATCAGAAAATTTGAAAGTAGAGAAAATTGAAAGGGAAAATTAAATAAAAATAAATAATTAAAAAAACAGATAAAGAACATATAGAAAATTAAAAAAATTTAAAATAAGTGTATTCGTGTAATTTTACATTGTATAATCAAATAGTATTATTTTATTAAAAATATAGTACAGTTCTATAAAATACCTATGCAATGTAACAAAAGTAGTCAATTACACCATTTGTCATTTGTGTATGATTTTAAATATTTAGAGTGGAAAGAAAAATAATAGAGAAAAGAAAAGAAAATAAAAAAAATTTAAAATTTTATATAACGTTTAGTTGAAGGGATTTCAATAACTAAAAAAAAATAAAAAAGAATTAAAATCTAACAAAAACTTATAATTGAATTTTTTTGTACTTTGAAATAAATAATAATAAATAAATAAAGAAATAAAAATAGTGAAATTTTTATTGAAAGAATAAGAGTTAAAATAATTTTTTTTTATTTTTTTCATCATTTATGAGAAAAATAAATTTTTTTTGTTAAACTATAATTTTTCTCTACTTTTTCTTATAAACTTATTTTTCTTAACCAAATAATCTTAATTATTTTTTAATATTTTTTTCTTTTCCTCAAATTCTGACCACTAAAAATACTGTAAATGACAAAATGAATTGACTATTGTCATGTGGATTTGTGATAATGGGTCGACCTCGTTTTCAACCGGTCATTTTCATAAGAATTTTCCAAACTTAATGGCGATGGGACCTTCTGGCATTGGTCCTTCAACGGCCCTCTCCTTCCACTCAATGCGACACAACGACGACGCCTTCATTTATAATATATTTATATAATTTTTCCCTGATCATATTTTATTATTATAAATTAATTTAAAATAACAAACCGTGATGATTTTGAAAAGATGATAGCTATAAAGCAAAAAGAATTTTGGGAAATCGTATTGTAAGGTAAAACATTATATTGTTGTCTAGAAGTTGATTAGATAATTTTTATATGTGTGTTAGCATACTATTAAAAAAGACATTAAGAGTGTAAAAGATTTAGTATGTACTGCATTTATCCATTATAATTTATTTTCACCGATATTAATGCGCACATATCATATAGTCATCGAGTAAATTATTATTTGAAATAATAATGTCCAAAAAAATAAATTATTTAAAAAATGTATTTTAGAAATTCAATTTTATGTTCCAAATAATTGAAACAGAAAAAAAGAAAACAAAAGCATGTATAAAAAAAAAGTAAGATTTTCCAAAATAAAATTAAATGAGAATATCATTTGTGGTATCAAATTCTCAGAAAACCAGTTACAATAATTTTGCAAACCTTTTAAAAGGAGTACATTTTTGTTAATCTTTTAATGAATTTATAGAAACTAGAAAGAGACATACTCAATGCATATTCATGTTCACATAAATGAATTAATAATATTTTTTAAATATAAATTTTATGTCATTTATAAAATAAATTAGGAGAGAAAGAAATAAGACATTTTAAGAAATATATATTTAGTGACCAAAAACTGCCTTAACCTTAATATATAATATATAAATATAGATATAGATAGTAATATAATAAAGTCCTTCAACATATAATTCATTCAGCATTGGTGTCTGGCAAGTAAGCTACCAAACTTAGCATAGAAGACACGCCAATGCAAGGACCTCCAATGGAAGAGCGCCGAAGCGCACCGTTAGCCAGCCGTCGATCTTTCTCCAAAGTACGGTCCGTATGGTTCCTGTTCCTCGGCTCGCTCTCCATGGCCAAGCAGCCACTGGGATGTAACGCTTTCACTACAAAACCCTGCAGATGTAGAGTTCGAGGCTCCAACTTGGCTGCACTGGAGAAATCATTTTATCTCCGCCACTCGCGTAACCCAATTCAATGGCAGTTCTGAAGGTCGTGAAATGTTGATCCATGCAAGCTTTGCTATGGACGCAAGGAGATTAGGGTTACTGGATGCTGATCGTGGTTCGGCACTGCTTGATCTGTTGCTGGAGGCCAACGTCAGCGTTAATCCTCAAACGTGGATGGAGAAAAGAGCATTCTTGATCGTTGATTGCAATGACATGAAGATTGATCAGTCACCCTTGAACCAGAGCAGCCTGCAGGGAAGTTTTTCTCGTGGTGTTGGGAGATGTGAGGTCCGTATATGGGCCAGAAAAATTGGATGCCGTGTATAATATGTAGTGCAGGTAAGTCTCTGTTTGTTGACAAGGTGAGGAAGTCATATAATCATCTAATATGAATAATTCATGGGATACAATTTTTACCCAGTTTTTCATTTTTTGGCATACTTTCATGCATGTTGTTTTAATTTTCTAGTATTTTTCTTTATGCCCGTCTTCCCTTTTTTAGTTTTTCAGTCACCCACCTAATGGCCTGTTGGATTTGATTCCTCAATTTCAAAAGACAACCTCACTAGCACACCTCAACTGATGCTTTTCGCACGCTAGCTTGAAACCACCAAAATGCTCTTATTTATAGGAGAATTCGTGGAGATAGCTTCTGTTTAATTGGTTGGAGATGGAGATGCCAAACCTTGGCCTCGACTCTCCCCTTCCCCCTTACTTTTTTGTATTTTTTTCGTTTATTTTTATGTGGGCTCTCTAGAGAGACCTGTGACAAATCCTCCCTCCCGACTTAATGAGGGCATCCACCAGCCATACAAGTGGACAGTATTTGAAATTTTTTTTTCTATGAGAACTTGGTTAATATGTCTAACCCTTTTTCGTTAGTATGAATCTTCTCAAACCATAATAGCTTCTTTTCAGTGTGTTCGTAGTCCAATGATATCTCATCTCAGATGTGTTTCAACGTGGAATGAAAGGAAGAATTTTTCTCTCGGTAAATGATACAGTGGCTATCATACGATAGCTTGTGTATCTCTTGATGGCAAGTTCACTTAAAAAGTTTTTACTCTGTAACAACTCTTTATAAGCTTAATAAACTCAACTTCAATCGTTGAGAATACAGCAGTACACTTTTGTAGTCTCAATTGCCATGGCACGACTTCCCCTACACATGAAATTAAGTGATCTGATCCTGTCTTCCTCGAGTGGACATTGCTAGACCTCCCCTGTCATGCTTGCTTAATCAATCTATTCAATCTATTGCCCCTCTTAAACCCCATCGATACGAAATGCTCATTTATATATCACCTGAACACGTACAAATTGACATTTTTGACACTTCCAAACATGAAAACAATAGTGGCGACGTTGCACTCAGAGTGCAAGAAAACACTTAATTTGTGACGCCTTTTTGAATGCTAAAAAAGTCATCTCAAATTAGGAGGACGGATTTAGAATAAAAAAGATATAGTTTCAAAATTGTTCCCAAAAAATTCGTTTAGACAAAAAAAGAATCTATCCCAATTTGAGACGGCGTGAACTTAGGGAAGCCACTAGTAGAGATAAGCTTGAGAAGCCATTCTAAATAGAAATAAATTTGGAACAGCGTTTTAAAACTATTCATAATTACAAATTTGAAATATATATAACTCATTTAAACCCTAACATTTGAGTATCTCTTCCATTTTCAAAATATCCTCTTGCTATGTTCTTGGATGGAGAACAAGATTTGAGGTATGTTATCTCATTTAGTATTTTATTGTTTGTAAAATAGTTGTTCAAGATAGTAAAATGTTAAATACAATGTTATTTTCTTTAATATGCATTTTGGGGGAGAATTTGACAAATGTTATTTGAATTTGTAGGTTTCATATTTATTTATCCAATGTGATGATGACTTTATGCATTTCAAGTGAAATATTGTGTGCATATGAAATACTTGAAACAATTTAATTAATTTTTCCTAAAAATATTGTCAAATAAGTATTTGTTGACTTATAGGGCTATATTTTCTCCTTCCCATGTTTTGATGAATTTTGTTCATTTTGAGTGAAATATTTAGAACTTAATGAAATGTATGGAAACTTATATTTTTTAGTGTTCTTTTTGTATATATGAGAGGAAGAATTTATTTATATACCATAATTTAATCTCCATTTCGTAATACCATCATTTCAACAACACAACAACAACACGATTTAATCTATATAAATCTAACATTTTCCATTGAAAATTAACAAGAAATAGCCAAAAAATGAAGAAATATATAATGCCTATCTATAATGCAATAATCATGAATTAGATTATTAGTAAGTGAAAAAATTCTAAGAACTAGATGTTATCTTATATAAAATTGCATACTTGTTAATCAGATGAAAATTTGCATAGACAATAAAACAAGGATGTGTTGGCGTGATAGGAGAGTGTTTTGGGGTGTGTTCGTATACAAAAATAAGGGAGAACATGGCATTTATAACCCTACTGCCTGCATCATTGCTGGCATCGTCACAACAACGGTGGTGACAATTACAGTGTGTATTAAATTTTTTTTGAATGAGGAGGGGTTTTTCTATTAAAAACCTATGCATAAAAAATATATATACCACCACATACTTAAATTTCCACACCATTGCATCCTCTCTCTATCCTCTCTTCGTCTGCACGATTCTTGGGGTTCCAAATGATCTCTCAAATCCTTCTCACATTCAAGTCATCCAAGCATCTAAAATACAAGTTCATTTTTCTCTTTTCTGTTGCTGATTTTCACTTTGAATCATGTGTTATTTTTCATTTAAATAGAACTATTGTTTGGTTGATTTTCACTTTAGCATTTTAAGTACATAATTTTTTGGTTGATTTACTTATACTAGAATATTACAATTTCGAATGGTGTTACACTATTTCTTGAAAATTAAGTCATATTTAATGTGAATTGTGTTTGAAAAAGAGTTATCTTCACATGCATACACCAAATGTTCAATAAAATGTAAATATGATTTCTATGCACTATGCGTTCATTTTCGACATTGCTTTAATTATTAATTGTATCTAGCATGTTCTTAATGCTTTCTTTTTGTGAGATTTTATTTAAGTGGATTGAATAATGTAGTTCATACCCGATCGTTCATGTATGTCAATGATACTTTGTGGTGTATTCTCAGGCAAGAGCTCCTAAAGGAGTTAAGACTCATAGAGAGGAGCTACTTCAAGTCGAGATTTTACGCCCTGTAGGGGTATTGCATCTAATGACATAAAGACTCAACCCCCACACAAACTCTCACCCAACCACCATTGATATCCATTATTAATCATGACCAATCATCAACCTCAAGACAAATATACCCCTTTTTAAAACCAATATCCCTACCCTTAGAGCAATCGGGGGATGACTTAACTTAGAGAGCTAGAGGTTTAATTCATATTGCTCTACGATTGTTCTAGTAAGTTGAACTTTAATTCAATATTATATTCATACCTTTTACTTTAAATAAAAGTTTTAATTCAATTATTAAAAAATATGCATTTTGTTTTGTCAAGAGCAATAAAGAAGTTCCAAATACAATCAGGTACATAATCAAAACAATTACAATAGGGCATGAATACTCTATAGTGATGTTCCACTAAATGTTAAACAATTTTGGTTTTGTAAGTTCAAGATTATGAAATTAATTATCAACTTTCCACTTTACATGATTTTATACAAACTTTAGTGATTTTTCCACTCGTTCAATTGGCATGTCATATGCATCTTAAAGTCAATTTACTTAAAATGAAGTGGAACAAATAACAATTGAAAAAAATTCAAAATAAAGGTAAGCAAATTATTACATAAAGCCCTGCATTGTGCTCGGGCATTAAACACAAGGGCTCCTCGGATCTCCCAAGATAAATAGGATAAGATGATGGCTTAATGGGGCCAAGACATGTTTCGGGCCATGTGTATCAAGAATTGGGGCCAAGACATGTTTCGGGCCATGTGTATCAAGAATAGGGCCAAACGTGTTGATGATGCCACCTCAACCTCCATTATCTATCAAGGTTGATCAATTTTTATAATAGTTCACTCGAAACGAATGGCATGTATGCTAAAAACATGCTTCATTAGCTCATAATATTACGCTAGAATGATGAATCTATCATAATATGCCTTATTACCATTTTTTAGAAGTTAGATATGTGTCGAACCCGAACTCCACTAGAACTTTATTCCAAAGTATAGAACAATGCATTTGAAGAATGGACAAGGCCACATGCATAGGCAGCGGCAGTAATGGTTGTCTATTCATTTATGTAATTACGTTGGTATGGTTATGTTGAGTTACAATACAGAAGGTTTTATAAGGTGCTGTGTGGTTACTTTAAAATAGATTAACTTGTATAATGAATGTGTATCAATTGCATATATGTATTAGTTAGTTGAAAAAATTCACATATGTAGGCCAAAAAGTTTTCCCTTTATTCTACTGCTTCTACTGTCTTAATTTCAGGTGTTTATAATATGTATTTGGGAAATTTTGTTTAGAATATAAATGTGGGTCATTTTGAATATGTTAATTGTGCTTCTAATTTCACATTACACAAGATTTATATACACTATTTATTTTATAGGAAATGACAGAAAAACTCTCACAAGATCAAAATGCTAAGGAGTTGGATGCAAACACAACATCATCTTCAAATAGCAACAATATTGTAATATCAACATTGAGAAAATTAAAAAAGAATGCGTTGCTTGGGATAGGGTTCGAATTGAAATCATTTAAACCATTGTCTTGAGCTTTTACATCCTATCAAATTGAGCTCCACTTTCTTTAACAGAAGTTGCAACTCACAAAGGAAAAATTGCAATAGAATGAAACAGAGCTAAATGATTACAAGTCAAGGTTGTAGCAGAATGTGGTTAAATTAGAACAAAATCGTGCGATGAGCTGCCTCATACGTTGACTTCAGCATGTTCGACCCTATTGGTCATTCACAACACCTAATAAAGATGATAACAATAAAATTTTAAATACAGACCTGTAGTTCACTTGCCTTTATTTAGATGTACTTTGTAAAATATTATACATTTTATGTGACATTTAAACATTTATTTAGTATAAAATTCCACATTTTAAATTATTTTATTATTGTAATCTATTGAATTTGATATGTTGAAGTTTGAAAATAATTTGCATAAGTAGTTAAAAATTCGAGATACCGACTTATTCCAAAAATATAATAACTATGAGAAACACGTTTCGTGGTCAATATAAAAAATAAAATAAAATACAGAAACAAACAATTTTTTTTAATTATCATAATCAAACAATAGTTTAAATTACTTAATTTTCAAATTAATCATCTATAAAATAATACAAAAAATTAATCAGCAAACATTGCACATAATTATATGCTAGTTTTGCAATTTTTTCTACCTAATAAATAAATGTGACACTCTCTTTAATTTGTATGCACTCCCACTCGTGGCCATTCGCTCCCATTGTTATTCTATCCCCAACTATATTGTGGCGTTTCTAACTTAATCATTGATATTACCCATAAACCTACTATAAGCATAATTAGTGATAAGAATAAAGCATCAAGCACAGCGAAAAGTGGATGATTTTCTGGAACCAAAATGGAAAGAGTAATATGAACTTTTCAATAATCAGACTGATGCAAGGAGTTGTTTAATCTTGGAGTGCACCCTAAAAATGTATGAAAACAGTCATAAAAGATTAAAAAACATGTTTTATTCATAGTTGTACAAATTGCCTACATCCACGAGGTAGCAGAGAATACTTGTAAATATAGAAGTAATGTTCTCTTTTTTGTCCGTGTATAATCAACTTTCTTCCTCTCAATATTGCACTATCTATATGTACTCGTTTAGTCAGTTTTTTCCCCTAATGCCTGCCATGTCCAAATGCCTTCCATAAACGTACGCCACTACCTGACCACTCCCTACCACGATGGAAGAGTAATTTGACAGCAGAGTTACTCATGCCCTCTTGACTATTAAGCCAACCCATGCCAGCCTGCCTGAGATCCATGAAGGTATTCTACCAGATTAATGAGCTGGTTCTTGGCTGTGAGGGGATCACGGGTGACCTACTCTTAGCTCATCATATCTGGGACTACTGAATCCCTAGTGGCCGGTTCCTAGGGAAGGCAAAATCTTCTTCTTTTAAAAAGATGGTTTGGGATCGGAAGTTGCAGTCCCCAAATGGCTTTACGCGGCAGTCACGCATGCTAGATTTGGGTAACATACATTATATAATATTGCTAGAAATATTATTGGAAATCAAATTAGATCAATTAGGATTTAATGAATTAGACTTGATAGAATTTTATTTGATTAGATTAAATTTAATAATATCTATAACATTGAGTATACCTATTTTGATTAGATTGATTGTCTTTTTTTTTTTTTTTTTGTTGTGTATATATAAATATAAATGATCGATGTAATGGAATTTAAAGAGATAATAATATTTTTTTTTTAATCACTTGACACATTTGTATATGGACGTTGACAGAATTACCGCAAGCTTGTGTTCGTTAGTTTCACTTTTCAACCTTTATCATTTATTAATTTTTTAAAAAAATGTGTATCTATGCTATTGTAGAATATTTGAGACCCTCTAAAATATTATTTTTTTGTCGCTAAATTTATTTTTAAAAATGAATTTTTTAAATGTATAAGAAAAATACCAATATAAAGTAAATCGGGCAACAACTAAGCAAGACAAATGCACTAGGAACTCTTATCATCGCAAAACTAGTAGAGTGCGTGCGTGTAGTTTGACAGTTTGAATCAAATCAAGAGAGCGGTTGAAAGTTTAAATGCATTAGACTCTTGTGTAAGAAGTGATAAGAAAATGAAGTTTATATTTTATAAGTTTAACCATTACTATACGAAATTCCAATAGAAAAGAGAAATAGCCTAGATTTTATATATTTCAGGACTTCTTCACATGTTTACTTAAGCTCGATTAAGGTTCCACATTCCAACGTTGTCCACGTCTTGACCGAAGCTTCTGGACCCAAGTACTTCACTCTTGAACAATATTTGAATGAACTTAATTGATTTTTTTTTTCTTGATGTTACTGTAATCTAGATGATTTTTTATTATTTCATTTGTTGTGTGTGCGTGTGTGTATAAATATTTTAATATTTTTTACTCACGCATCAAGTAGATGCTTCGATTGCTAGTACTATGTATTATTAAAGGTCTTATTTAGGTTACACAATATAAATTTATATTATAATACCATTATTTTAATATTTTATATGTTTATTTCTTTAATAATAATATAGTATAGATAATAATGTCAGAAATATTGTTGGAAATCGAATTTGGTCAAATAGGATTTAATGAATTAGACTTAATAGAATTTTATTTGATTAGATAAAATTAAATAACATTGAGTATAGTTATGGTGATTAGATTGAATTTCTTATATTTTATGGCATACATTTAAATAGGTGATCGCTGATATGCAATTTTAAGAGATAATAATATGTTTTTGTTGACTTGACATTTGAACGCGTGTAGGCAAAATTACCATAAATTGTGTTCTTTAAATTCTTTTTCCAACCTTTTATCATTTAAGAAAATTTCTCAAAATATGGATCAATCCTATCTATACTATTATGAGACCCTTTAAAAAATTGTTTTCGTCACTAAATTAAATTATTACAAGTAAGATGAAAAACACACTGTAAAATAAGTGGGTAACAACGTAAAGGGAAAAAAAGAATGCACTTGGCACTCTAATCCTCCGGAAACTGGAAAGCATTAAATGAGTTTTATATTTTATAAATTCGACCATTACGATATAAAATTTCAGCAGAAGAGAGAAGTGGCCAAAATTTTATTTATTTGAGGACTTGTTTGCATGTTTACATGAGCTTAATTAAGGTTCCACGCCCACGTCGAAATGCAAGCTCCAATATTTTTATGGATTTAATTTTGATTAAGTTTCTCTCTAGATTTTGTTTTAATTTAGATGATTTTTTATTATTGTATTTGTTGTGTGTATGTGTGTGTGTGTATAAATGTTTTAATATTTCTTGCTAAGCATCCAATGTGCTTCGACTGTTAGTACTATGTATTAAGATTAAAATTCTTATGTAGGTTTAATTTACTATAGCAACTTTATATTAATATTTTGTATTTTCATTTCTTTATTAATTTTTTAAAATATAATTCTATATATTTCCTTGCACATTTCCTATATCATGCAATTCACTCTTTTTATTTTTTAAAATTTCAAAAAAAAATTAAATTTGAAACAATATTTTATTATTTACTGCAATAATGATTTTATTACTTTTAAAACTTTTGCATACGAATGAACAAAATATTGTTCTTACTTAAATCAGTTGACTTTAATATCTTTTTTACAAAATAGGTATAATTGACCAATTGGCTTGTGTATGCGTGGGTTGGACCCACACTTTAGTCAATCATTGCGCTGAAAATTTCCTCAACATTCAAGCCCTAAAGGCTATGTTTGTAACTTAACATTCAAGTCCAACACATTATCTTAAACTTTACATATTTTTATTTAAATTTAAATTTAAATTTAAAATTTTCTCTCTTATATATATAATTAACAAATTTATTTTTTAATTATTATACTTATTTACAATCAAATCAATATCTGTATATATAATATATTCATATTTATTTTTATTTATATCCTATAATATAATCATTATTTTTATAAATTATCACTTCATCTAATTACTATTATATATTATATATTACATATATATATAAATTATATTATTTATCTTTTTAAAATAATCATTTTAAATATATTACTTATTCAACACAATTTTTAATAAACAACATGTTCAGCTAAAACCTACTTATCAAATAGGGAACAAAATTTAGGCAGGTAAACCAGACCCCGCCACGCGTGAATACAAATAGAGGTGCACTTGGAGTGGGGCGAGTGAGTGTGGGGTTGAGTGGAATTTTTGGGCAGCATCCTCCCACCCTTCTGTTGTCCCATTTCCCACTCTAATTAAGTGTGAGTGCGTGTATATATATAATTTTAATCTATATTTACATTTTTATAAAATAAAATGTATAATGTAGAATTATGTAATTATTTAATTTTACATTCTTTTCTTTTAATTTATTTTTATTTCTATTTTATTTCAAAAATCTCACAAATCTTTTTTATATTTATGTATTATTGTAATTTCAGTATTAAATAATATTGTTTTTAATATTCTAAATATAACAACTTTATAATTTGTGAATGTATTTGCTCATATAAAAAGATATATGAAATTTATGAGTTATAATAAATAATAAATTAATATTTAATTATATATAATATTTAGTGAGAATTAAATTTTTATCTTTTTGAAAATTTAATTTTAAAAAATATATTTTTTTCTTAACGGGACAACAGTGAAAATCGAGATGAGGGACGGGCGGGAGTAAGGGAACAATTCCATGAGAATGGGGTGGGGAGAAATTTTAAGTTATATGGGGCATAGCCGAAATGAAGTCTTGGGCAGCTCAACCACACATTAATTCCAAATTAAGTCACGTTGGCGAAGTCACGAATGCTTGTAGAACGATGTTTGTTGTGATATTGACTTCCCATCTACGAGTATCGTAATGAAACAGCGTTGAAAACAAGGCTTTATTCTGTCCTTAACTGGATGCATAAAAGGTATTTTTTTTCCCCTAGTTTTACGAATATTCTATAAACAGCGAAAAAATTGTCAATCGTACGTCTACTGTATTTATTTTTGTGTATTTCGAGTGAGGAGAAATTACTACAGTCGTCAAATTATGTCGTGTAATAGGATTTTATGTATAAATATGTGTGTGTTTAGATTAAAATAATTGAATGATATAATTTATTATAAGAATAATCATTAATTTTACAGTATATAAGAGTGTTTATGTCCCCCCCCCCCCACACTCTCTCTCTCTCTCTCTCTATATATATATGTATGTATGTATGTATGTGTATAAATAATAAATTAACTTAAAATATAGATAATGATTAAATTTTTTATGTTGATCTCTATATTATAAATGAGAAATCATATTGGCTAAATGAACAACACGTTATTTTGAATTTATTTGCTGTTTTGAAATGAAAAAGTAGGTGCAAGATTTGAAAATAAAATTTATATATTATGATTATGTTCACTTTGTTCCATAAAATTATAATTTAAAAGTACATAGAATAATTAATTTTTATTAATTAAATTTATTAAGCTTAACTGTAGTGATTATATTTATTTTTCATTATAATTTTAGTATACAAGTAATTTAATTAATAATATAAAATTAAACATAGTTTTTTACATGATAAATAAAAGTTTTTTTTATTATGATTATCAAGAGTGATTATTTATCATACAATTTTTTAATTTGATATTGTCCCATATTTTATGATTGTATATTAGACTTTTATAAAATTTAAATCAATTAAAAATTATTTAATTGTTCCAAATACAGTAATTTGTTCCTACGTATCCTACAATCGAAGGGAACCAGGCTTCCAATTTCCAAACTTGAATATGTATTGTTTTTAAAGTAGTGGATAACTATAAACTAGATTGATCCAAACAAGGTGTTACAAGAATCTATTCCTTCAATTGCTTCGTCCCCTGTGGGAACGCCTTCGACGGAACAACCAAGAAGAGGAAAACGCCACTGTTTCTGCTTCGGAGTGATCCTCGCAATAAAGAAGCTCTCTTGGATTGCCTCTCTCTCCCTGTTTCTTCGTTGTCTCTCTCCCACGCGCACGGATAAAGCTCGGTGCCCAGTGCGAGCTCTCTGATTCTCTGCCCTCCTAGATATCCGCCGGATGCCGATGGAAGATCCCAACAGGCCCGTCACAGGTTATCCCGCACCAAACCCTCAAACCAACGGATACTGTGCAAATCCACCGCCCTCCGGCACTGCCTACCCTTATGTGGCCGCTCCTCCCTCCACTGCATACTACAATTATCAGCAGAACAACCCATACTACCCCCCGAATTACCAGTACGACCCCGGCTCCGTTCGCCGCGCCATCTGCCTCCGCCGCATCTTCGCCTTTATCGTCGGGCTTCTTATCGTCTTCGGGACCATTACCTTCATCGTGTGGCTTGTCCTACGCCCAGAGCTCCCTGATTTCCGAGTCGACTCGTTCGCCCTATCCAATTTCAGCCTCGGAAACAACTCCCTCGCATCTTTTACTTCTGAAATCCGCCTTACTGTACGAAACCCTAACAAAAAGATGACCCTCGAGTACGATCACGGCGAGGCTAATCTCTATTATAATTACGCTTCCCTGGCGGAAACCACGGTCCCTCCGTTTTCTCAGGACACGAAGAACGAGACTTCTTTGACCGCAAATTTTGCTGCGGCTGGGAGTTTTGTGGAAAAGTCGGTGGTCGATGGGATAAATGACGAGAGGGTAAAGAATGGCCAGGTGCACTTCAATTTGGGGATGCGTTCGAGGGTTAAGTTCGAAACAAAGGCATGGAGGACTAGGAGGAGGTTTTTGAAGATCTTTTGTAGAGGTTTGGTCGTTGCAATCCCGATTAATGGGACATCCGGCGCGTTAACTGGTGGGCCAAACAAGTGTCGCGAAGGGATTTGAGGTGAAATATAGAGTTCCCTATTTTGTTTTTGGTTAAATTTTAGCTAGGTTTACTGAATATCTTTTTCTCTGCTTGATTCGGAACCATGAGGATGAATCTAATATGGTTTTGTACTTCGATACACAGATTGATGTATTTTAGTGTACAGCAAAACTTTCTGTGTTCGTTGTTTTCTCAAATGTTAACTGAATTTGCTGCTTAAAGAGTTGGGTTTTATTAGCTTCTCATGTTGATATACTTGTTTATGCTTACATTTTGTCAATAGGGGAAGAAATTTAGTAGTTTTATTTATTTGCCTATTGAAAGATGCTATAAATAGTTATTCTATTGTTTTGAACCAAAAAACGGTCGTAAGTGTTACCATTCATATATTTTTCGAATTTGATTTGGATTTTTACAGTTTGGTTATGGTTTTCTTGTGTAAGAAACTGTTTTTTAGTCTCATTGTTGCAGCATTGTTTCAATCAATTTTGTTATTAGACAGTGCATATCTTGAGTAAGGGTGAAACCTGTTCAGCAGTCCAGTACAAAACCTGGGTAGCTTGATATGAGTCGAGCTCGAGTAAAATGAAATAAAGCAACATTGAAGCTTAATTGAGCCTAAACGAGGTCATATGCATAATTTTTCAGCTATTATTTGGGACAGATTTTAGAGTTTTTTTTGCTATAAATGCCTAATTTCTTTTTCGTGACATCATTTGAATTCTAATACCTCCGTATTCTTATGTCTGCCATTTTCTTCTCCATAAATATCCATTCCATTAATTCACAACTAGCCCTACCATGATATGATTCACCTTGGTCCACACAGTCCTCATCCATCTTCGACTCAAAATTCCTCTCTTCACTCAAAATTGAAGACCATGCAAAGCTATTCGGCCTTGACCGCTCCATCCAGCACGACAAAAGCAAGATTAAGTAAGATTTTTGGGGATGAAATTTTTATTTTATGAAACTTGACTCAACACAATTATTGCCCTAGTCTCATGTATTTGGTGTTTTTTTCCACTTTTATTACAATTTTTGTACCATTTATTGCTGTGTGCCCACGTGTCCATCAATTAATGGAACTAATGCTTTAAGAGAGAATGAATGAGTTGATGAGAAAGTATGTTTGGTAACAGTTCTTATATCATTCACTGGTACATAAACGCATGTCCACTAGGCCAATTGTGGAGTAAGAAGCTTGTGGGCGAAGAAGCGGGTAATTTAGTAAGATTGGGGGTGTGCACCTGGAGACCGAAGTCCCCTTCTTACTCACAATGGTTGTGGCAAATGTAGCAACCAGTGTCACCCAAATCATATTAGTCCAATGAGAAAGTCAACTAGCTCACTAATGTTTTCCCTTTATAAGCACGAATCTCATTTACAATTAATTTAACCTTGTTTACTAGTTTTTGTTTCCTTTTATGCTAATGTCAACTATGTTCTAATCTAAGTTGAAAGCACTAAGATCTCAATAACTTCTATGTCAAAGTTCCCTTAGACATGCCATGAAGTAAATTAAAATTTGTTGAGAATACTGGGAAAGGGAAAAATGATATGAGATGGCCCTCCTGTATTTTATTTTGGAGTGGAAAGTTTGCTTTCTTGAATTTTTCCAGTATGATTTTGCTTTGTCTATAAAAATCCATGATATAGTTAATCATGGGTTTTCAATAACATCCCCATTCATGAATTATTTCCCCATTAAGTCACTTATTTTTTGCCCTTGAAAATTATTCCTAGGAAGATATAGTTGAGATGGCGATCTTGGTATGAAGTTTTGCTTGCTGCAGTGATTTTATTGTTTGTAAGGTAGATTAGCATAGAGATTATTGTATTACATGTTTTTTTTTCAATGATCATTGAAATTTACCTTTGTCAGTTGGACTTTTTGTTAATTTTGTTTGTAGTTCGTTCAACATAAATATCTAGTAGAAATCTAATGTTATTCAAAACTAGGAAGTAGCTCATTGTTGGATTAAGTCTTCTGACTTTATTGATTTTATTCTGTTCTGGCGCTATTGTTTTCTGACCATGTGTAGAAGAATATGGTACATGCAGTTGTCATCTTCTCAAAAGTATGTCAGAATGATATGAAAATCTTGCTGACTTTACTGCGGTGAAGTGTTTATATTTGGTTTTTCTTGGGATTTTTAAGATAAGCAGAATGATGATTTATTGCTATTCACATGTTAGAAAAGTGAACTTATGCTAATTTTGTATAGTTCTTTGCAGAGTTCTGTTTTTCCATGTACTTGGTGCTATGCTTTGGAATCACATATATTCACAACGAATGAAGTTGTTTTCAGTTTCCTTGATTGATACTGCATTGTTAAGAAGTATATTTTGTATTTTTAATGTTCTTGTATTGTTACTGAATTATTGACGGGTTTCAAAAGCACAAGATAGTGCTCTAAGAGAGAATGGATGAATTGTAAGAAAGGATATGTGATAAACTGACAACTGTTTTTCTATTGTTGACTGATACATACACATGCATCGGCTAGGATAATTGTGGTGAAAAAGAGAGATTGCAAGCTTGTAGACAAAGAAACTTCAGGTTATTTAGTAAGATAATTAAGGAACTTGCAATTGCCATAGGCAAAGGCACACATTCCCTTTTTGTGGGTTGCAGCCTGTGGTGGCCAATGGCTGTGCTATTTCCTTGCACAATTGACAGGCTGTGGTTGGGTGTACTTGGAATAGTTGAATTACCCATCTTTAAACCTCTTTTATTAAGTGCAACTCACCCAAGTGAGTTCATTGACAAGTTAACTAGCCTGCTATCATTCTGTCAAGCAGCATGAAGTTATTGGGGAGTAGTTCTGGTCCTGTGGACCACTGTTGTTCCCTTTTTAGGAAAGGTCAGTTGTGATGTAATCTAAGTTGAGAACAGTGGGGTCTCAATTTTCTTAATAAAAGTGCAACTAGATGTGCAGTAATTAATGCCAAATTTTAGGGATTTTGATTTTGGTGGAAATCCTTGGAAAGGAAAATCTTTTATCTTAAGTCGCCTTTGTGTTTTTCCTTGAAGGGGGAGTACTGTTGAATTTTACGTGTATGACGTTGTATTATTTAAATCCATGATATAGCTAATTGTAGGCCTTCAATGACTACTCATTGCCAATCTCAGCTACCCTTTTCCGTTGGAAGATATTCCTTCCTAAGGTAGACGTGGATAAGATGATGTTGGTATGAAATTAATGCTTGTCTGCTGCTTACTTGCAGCTCTGCTCTTGTAGTACCATATATTTTTCTCGACAGGTGAAGCTTTTTGTAGTCCTTTGATTGATACTGCGTTATTCAAAACAATATGGTGTTGTGGCTCTTAAAATGCTTTTATATTGTAAGTGAACTGCCATATGGTTTCCAAGCCTCTAGATTGTTTTGACTTCTATCTTCTCCAACTGGTCTTCATGGTATGGGTTTGTGTTCTTAAAGTATACATGTGTGTGTCTCAAGTTCAAGTGTGGATGTTTCTTGGATTGTGCTTCCATTTCAGTCTTGATAGATTTAACCTCTAGTATTATATCTGAAAAGAATATACAGTTTGTGAGAGCCTGAATAAAGATGCTTGTTTTCCATTACAAAAAAATGATTTTGAGATTGATTTCTGCATTTGTCTTTCTTTGGGAATGACATTTCATTATTATTTTTAAAAAGCACATTTTATGTGTTAGAATGCCGCTTTTATGCGTCTATCCGTGGAGTAATTACCTTCTGTTATTTTAATAGATTTCCTAAAGTGCTTGTTGACAAATCCTAGTTTATACTACTAAAAATATGCCTAACTATTTTTTGCTACTTAAAATAGAGAGATTAAAATGCTTCCCTTATACAGACACACGCATGTATATTAGTTTTTCCCTCATTTTCTTTATAACTATTTTCTCCCTTTTTATCATTTTCAATCAAATTTAAACAATTTATTTATTCATATTTAATTATTTTCTCGAAACTTTTTTCTTTCATTTTATATAAAATTTTAATATGTTTAAAGCTTAACAATTTATATTTTATTGTTGTCAATGAAATTATAGAATTTTACTATATTTAAAATAAAAGATTTTTGTTGGATGATAAATTACGAAATAAAATATACATACATACAATAAATATTTATATATAAGAGCTTTTTTTTTATGTGTATACATCAAGCATTATATTTTAGATTTTACACACACATATTCGAGCTTGACATAATGACGGTGACTGAAATCCGTATCTAAATCTAATGGGTATGCTTGTGCTGTCTGTGACACGAACGATATTTGAAAGGATATCTACACAAGCAACGCGACAGATGATGTTAGCCTGCAATACATCACTGTAATTTGGCAGCGGGCAATACTTTAATTTTTGTTAACAAAATTGTGTTGCATTTTTTTATGGACTGTCAAGGGATAATTTTTGATCAAACGTTTCAGAGTTTTATGTAATTATTATTCCTTTATTTAACCAATACAAACGTTTTTATTTATTTATTATTTTTCTTTTTCCTAGCCACTTTTAAGTGTCCCTAGGCTACTGTTTGTTTTCTCCACCGGATATACCTAGAATTTGTGATGAAGCTTTACTTGAATATAAAGTATTCTTGATCTTCCGATTTGGCAATGTCTGTTCCAATCTCTTCACTTGGAATAACAACCCCCACCCCCCTCTAGAATCTTTGAATCTATTTAATATTTCATCCCTTTTAATTTGCTTTGTGCTTTGTGCTTTTCCCAATTTGGGATGTTTATCTTGCCCAAACATGAAGCTGGGCTTAACTCGAGAAATTAAAATGCAACACAATATATAAACATCCACAAACATATTTCTGGACAAGAAAAATCGTGCCTTCATTGGCAGGTTTCTGATGAGCAGGTTGATTCCACAATATATATATGTGTGTGTGTGTGTGTATATATATATATATATATATTTGGTCCTATTTCCCTACTCCTCTTTAAGAAGAAAAGATGAGGCTTTCACAGAGCCGCACAAGCTAAGAATATACCATCACTTTTTCATGAAAGACATTATATATCCTTGAAACCCTGTGTTTATAATATTTGAACATATCCTTGAAACCCTGCAAGCGCATACTATGATGACATAAAGTACAAGTATATTGTAGTAGTTGGAGTTATAAAGAGAGTCGTGTAGTTTTAAGATTTCTGGATCCAACCATGTTAGAAATATCCTCGTGCTCTTAATTAATCTATCCCTTTAAAGCCAAGTTATATTTCCATGGTGGCTTTACCACACACAGCCGACCAACCCACCCTCCTTGATGGTCTTGGATGATAGGATTTATGATTGATAATGCATCCCACTGCAGTGTGCATCACATGCCATTCATTGCTCATCAACTTTCCATTTGGCAACCCTTTTGCCACTGCGTTTCTCATTACACTACACATATTCATAGAAGAATTCTAGCCTGCATGCAATGCTTTGACCAGATTGATCAAATACCAAACCAAGTTGTTGTGTACCTCCACAATGTTTCTGAGGTCCACATAAACGAATCAGCTAAGGGATGTTGTTCAGATGATGTTATTGTTTTCAGTGTGATTTTGTTAGCTCAACTTTTTCCAAAAAATACATTTCCCGCAGTAGCTTCAAAGAGTTGAATTGAGTTGACTACTGGGCATCTGGTCTATCTGGTGCGTAGAGATCTGCAACTATTAATTGCAGTAACAAAATTTTAATCGTAAGGAAGAGAAATACTTCTGTTAAACCCCTTGTGATTGTAACTTGGAAGGATTTCCTACATGTCATTTTCTTAAATTATTAGACCAGATAAATCGAGAAAAAAGATTGAATAAATAAATACTGGGCTTGCATCATCCAAATGGGAAAAAACGCGTGACATAGAAAAACCAGATAAAGAAGCTTGCACTCTTTGCTTATCTTTCTTCTTCTTCTTAATTCATCAAGTAAGTAATAAAAACACGCATGATGTAGCATTCTGTATTAATTCGGCAACTCCAATTCAACCAGAAGTTTAAAATATAT
Organism: Avicennia marina; assembly: GCA_019155195.1. NCBI lineage: Eukaryota > Viridiplantae > Streptophyta > Magnoliopsida > Lamiales > Acanthaceae > Avicennia > Avicennia marina. The sequence goes on from CM032753.1 coordinate 14,519,572, forward strand.
GTTCATTAGCGGACACCTATTGTTTTACAATGTTATACTGGAAAAATGTTATGTGTAATCATCAGAGAAAATTTATTAGCATTTGGTAGATGTTCGGTGAAACGTGAACTCATGCAATTTCTTTTCTACAGTTTGGTGACACTGAACATTAATCATTTATTAGCAGTTTGGCAGTGTAGACTAAGAATATGGGAAATGGGAAGGACTCGTTATATGAAGAAGATGGTCCGAATGGGGAAATGTGCATTATAAAGGAAATGATTACCAATTGCTTAACTTATAAAAGCCAAGAATTGGAGAACCCGCCAAAAATAATTGAATAAGATTAATATAATACTAGTAGATATTAAAGGGAAAGCCCCCATAATTTTTATTTTTATTTTTATTTTTGTCAATAAATCTTTGAGAAAAAAAGGTTGTGGAATTCATTGTTGGTAATGCAAGTGATTCCTAGTAGTTGGAGGGTAGGTTACCCATTGCTCATGCCATTCGACGTTTGGCATTTTCCCTAATGTTCAAATACTTTACGGGTCCTCCTATTTTATAGCCTTTGAATTCAAGCATATACCCTCAATTAAAAAGAATTAAAAAGAAAAAGGAAATTTACACTAAGAAAGAATTGACTTAATTGTACTTCTCTCCTCATTAAGCGTCTATGCAACTCTTTCAACATTTCAATATTACGGTACTCATGATGCAATAATACGTTTCATTCAACTTAAACATTATATAGATTAAAAAAAAACAGATGTAACATACAAGCCATTATTATATTAAGTATACTTAACCCCCCAAATAGATAGACCCCCATGAATTCCATTATAAATGAGAAATCAACTACACCTATTCAACTCACCGTTGCCACAAACTCTCCCCACATTTCCTCTCACTCATCTCATCACCGCCGCCGCAACATGACGGCCAAGGACTGCGGCCACCACCGTCACGACCGGAAAAAGCTTTACCGCCGCCTCTTTGCAGCTATTATTGGCTTCATCACCCTCGTCCTCTTCATAATCCTCCTAGTGTGGCTCATCCTCCGCCCCACCAAGCCACACTTCATCCTCCAGGACGCCACCGTCTACGCCTTCAACCTCTCCTCCCCAAACTTCCTCACGTCCAACCTCCAAATCACTCTCTCCTCTCGCAACCCCAACGCCAGAATCGGCATCTACTACGACAAGCTTGATGCCTACGCCGCCTATCACAGCCAGCAAATCACCCTCCCGACGGCGCTGCCCGTCTCCTACCAGGGCCACAAAGACGTCACCGTCTGGTCGCCGTTCTTGTACGGCAAAGCCATCCCGGTGGCCCCGTACCTGGCCGTGTCTCTGAACCAGGACCAGCTTGCGGGGACCGTGCTGGTTTACATCAGAGTTGACGGAAGAATAAGGTGGAAAGTTGGGAGGTTCATTTCAGGGAAGTATCATCTGTACGTGAACTGTCCGGCTTATGTAAATTTTGGGAGCAAGAGCAATGGCGTCCTTGTTGGCTCAGCTGTCAAGCATCAGCTGATTATGGACTGCCATGTTGATGTTTGAGCTTCTTGATCATCAGATGGTTGGTGGTGGTTTACATTCTTTCCTTGGAAGTTTTTCTATATAGTTGCTTATTTCTATATTGGGGTTAAGTTGAAAGCTGTGTTGATGCTGATTGCATATATTTATGTAATGTTGATCTAAATTTGTATCGCACGTGAAGGTAGAAATTGGTGGTAAGATAATTGCAATGCTTCAAGGACAAACGCTAATTTTTTCTCTCTGTCTGGATTTTGGTATGCGTTTGTGCTTTAGCTGTAACTCCTGTTTGTCAAATCCCACCATTCAATTCATCTCTGTAGTTAATTACTTGTCAGTTTTATCTTCGTGTGTGTGTGTGATCAAAATGGCCAGAATGCCTTCACCCAGGGTGTTAAGAGTTTGTGAGTTTAGTGGTTCGTGTTTATTTTGGGGGGAAATGGAATTAGACAAAAAGATGAGGGGTCAACAATGAGGTGAGTGTTCCTCGGTGAAATTTTCTGTCCCTTTAACCTAACTAATGTACTCTTTAGAATTTACCATGTGACAACTACATAAATGTAAGTGTGTATAGATTAAAAATGAAAACAGAGGAGATATAGAGCACATTGGAAACAGAAGAATTGATTTGGTGAATGTTCATTTAATTCTTGATTTATGCCACTTTCCACATGCCAAGGTCTTGTTAAAGACACGCAGGCAGACAGACTCAGTACAATGACTTGGAAAGTAACGTAAACGGCTATCATGCCTTTCTCAAAATCTTTTCACCATTGAACCTTAAAACAGAAGGGATTATTCGCGGACACACACATATAATACATACATACATATATATATATATATATATTTATTTACATATATAAGAATAAGTAAAGAATTGAGAATGGATGAAGAGTAAGTCGAAGGAAGACACAGTTCAATATGCGTTATGGGAAACTCCTCAAGGTTGTTGACTTTCCTAGTTGAGGAGATAAATCTCTGATCAGAATTTCTATGGATGCTCCTTATGATTTGTCTACTGCTGTACTTAACAAACCAAGAACTTCGTTGGGCAAAAGGGAACACAAAATACAAGCTTTGAAGTCCAAACTGAAGTCTCTGTTTGGGAGCTTAAATTTATTAATATGCTTAAATAAAATATGTTTTTCTACGTGTGTTTAGGTTTTCCCATTGCTCATGTGATAAACAGCACAATTTTGGGATCATGCTCCCAAATATTTACAGCATGTTGGAAATTGGGTAATATGTTAACTAATTGTCCGCAAACTTCAAAATGTTTTAAGGAAACTGATTGAAATTAAAAGGAAACGAGAATAACTAATAATATATAACTGCGTAACACTAATATACACACATATTTTTTTACCGAAACTACAGTCAGATTAATTGAATAGATAATCATTTAGGAATTTTGTAAGCCATACGCAGAATCCTGATAGCTTAATTAGATTTCCATAAATTGCAACTTGCACGTAATTTTTAGTGCATTCACCACATTACAGTTATCACGTCACCAAACATGGTGTAATTACGTTAGGTTCTGTTTTGAATTAGTCTACATGAGTTTGGTGATCAATCGGTGACCAAAAATCTATTTTGTAGTTATACATAAATGAGTCAATAATATTTTTTAAATACAAAATTTATTATTTATAAAATAATAAACATGAAAAATGAAAAATATAACTGATTAAAATTGAGAGAATAGAATGAAGACTGACATTCTACAGTCCAAAAGAAGTGAACGAAGAATTAAGGCTCAATCCAATCGAAACAGAGCCTTTATGAAATTCCATTTCGGCCCCATTGATTAAAGAGCAAATGCGCGCCGAAAGATCAGCCACTCAACGGTACAACAGCACAAGTTAAAGGCCCGAATGGACGATCCAAACCCGCTTAAAAGATCCACCCACTTACAAGAAAACGAGAACCTATTTTAACACCTTTCACAAAATGTTTTTTTAATTTTTTCATTTATTGGATCAAGTTAAAAAAAAAATACAAATCAGGCAATTAGAAATTAAGCAAACGCAAAATTTGTATCATTGTCAACTTTTAGAAGTTAAATGGGATGTGTTTCGGTGTATAAATATGATTAGCCCTAACGTTGAATTAAATTAAGCTGTTTACGTCGGTGTTTAATCCCTTCAATTATTTCTAACATTGATTTGAAATTATAAAATAAATAAAGATAAGATAAAATACAAAACATATAAAAAAGAATTTAATTTATTTTTCATATAGAAAGAAGTGAATAAATAAAAGTGGTTCCCTCCACATCCATGTCCGAACCAAATTCCCTCCTTCCTCACTCGCTACCCCCTTTTCCTCGTTTTCTTTTCCATTCCTCATGTCTGCCCTCACTCCGACCCCCGTTCTTCCCCCGATTCAGTTTGATTTCCTTTTCCTCCAGTTCAATATCCCTTTCTTGCCGAGATCAATTCTCGAAATTTGGACTAATTGAGGAAAAAAGACAATTAAGAATTTCCGAGCTTTATTTGGGTATTTGAGCTTCAGAATAAAGATCATATCATGCAACCTCCGCCGCCGAAGCAGCAGCAGACTTCAGGAAATCAGTTGCCTTTCGCTTCCATGAGGCCGCTGTTTGGAGGAGGAGGAGCGGGTGATTACCACCATTTCGCTGCTGCTGATTCTCGCCGGCCAAATCAAGAATTTTACGAGACCATCGTTGTGAAAACGTATCCTGTGAGTCTTATGTTCTTTTGAGTTTCTGTTGACACTCAATTTGTTTTTATGTGGACATTTCTTGTTTTAGTGGCACAGTGAAACAAATATGAGATCTGGTCCAGGGTTGTGACTTAAGAAATTTATCGAGTGATCTCTGTTCTTGGATTTTATTAATTAAGCATCACTAAATGCATGGCTACGTTGAAATTTTGAGGTGAAGTCCAGCAGTTGATTTGATGGGTGTGGAGTCAAGCCTGTCGGAATTGCCAAGCGGTGATAGTTTTGTTAAGAAATTCTGAGAACGCGCTGAATTGAATTATTTGGTTAAGAAAGCATATAGGGCATGACCAGCATCATTTTGCTCGTTTTATTTTTTACGAACTTTACAGTCGGTTGTTGGTACAGATATATAGCTTTTGGAATTTGGGCAAAAATAAAGTGGCTTGAATTTATCATTCTGATATGATTGCTGGTCTATCTGGAAAAGTATTGTAATGTTTTGATATCTTCTTATAGATTATGATCTTATAGCAATTTGTAATATGAATTTATAGGAGTGTAAGTTACAAACTATCAGCCTATCTACAGTTATATTAAACGATTTAAATTGCTGAAGAATGGTGACTACTATGTTAATGATCTGTGCGCTCAGTTAGTTTCATGTGTATTCGTTTGAAGCATGGTTCCAATTACAATCACAAGTCTTGTTCTCTCGGTTTGAATTGATGGTTTGAGTTGTGGAATATTTCGTGTTCAACCAAATTTCCCCACGGTCTAATTTGGATAGGTTTGCAGTGAAAACATGAGATGCTACCTTAAGGATTTGGCTTCCATGGTTCAGTCAAATCCCACATGGACTACCATTACCATCTAACATAAAATCATATGCCTGGGAGGTATCAAGAGCTGACCAATACAACAGAACCAGTTTTTAAATGGAGTTGGTTTTTTTATTTGTCATAAATTCATCTTTCTAGTTGCTACTGCTTTAAATTTTAATCAATTCGCATATTTAGCAATAATGCTTAGTTTTATTTGTATTAGAAACTTTATCTGAAAATTGATTGTATGAGTTGTTGAATGAATTGAAAATTTGTCATTGCAGTCATTGTCAAAGTGGCACATTTTATTTTTTTTGGGCAATATGTGGAATTCATTCTGGAATGAAGAAAATGTTGCTTATTCTGTATATTGCTTGTTAGGCCATTTTTAACTTGTTTTGGATGCCTGGTGTGCTACATCTTTGCTTAATTGTTTCAGGCTGCCAACTTCATTAACTGTCTCTCATTAGCATCATGATTAAAGTAAGCAAAAAAGACTGATCTGGTTCTTACTGAATGTTAATTGTGTATTTATTGTTTGGACAATTATCTTAAATAGCTGCCATAGTTTGAGTTTCATGTCTATACCAAAAATGCGTTAATGAACTCTTCTGATTTTATAAACTAGAATTATGTTATAATAATTTTGGTTTTGTTATCAACTTGAAAGGATATCACATGCCCATGGTGGTTTCTTTATTCTTTCCACAGACGCCTATTTCGTTAGTGAATAACTTTCTGATTGTGACTTTTTTTTTCTTCTCTGATAGTCCTCAAAGCAAAGAACTGGGACAGTCGATTGTGAAGTAGAATCTTCAGGACCTGAAAGTGCTGCTGTCAAAGGTTCCCTTTGGACACTACCGTCAGGAAAATCGGAAAAGGCCCAAAGGGTTTCAAGGACAACAAAAGCCAAGAAAGCTGGATCTCAGGTTCCCGAGGCAAATGTTGGTAAGCATTATTATAATTAACTCTTCCTGGAAATTCTATTTATGTTGTATTTTTAAGGTCAATAGCCTTCAATTAATGCTGCAGCAACCCCACCACTCCCAACACATGTATGCATACACACACGGAGAAACAAAAAAAGGTTGTTTCACACAATGGTCCTTTTTCCTACTTTTTTTTTCCAATCGAGCAAGGGAGAAAGACGAATTGAATAGTTGTTTCTAATAAAAATATATGTGCAGGTTCTCCTGGAGGCAATAATCTTACACCTGTTGGTCCCTGTCGTTATGATAGCTCTTTAGGTAATTAGCATGTGCTGTTACACAAGTATTTCTCCCTTCCTCTTGTAGAATGTACGCTTTGCATCTGGTAGTAGATTGTCTCAAAATTAAAAATTTATAATTGCCACTGTTTATCCAACAATTAACTTGTAAAATTTCATTTTCACTTCCAGGTTTCTTAACAAAAAAGTTCATTAATCTGATTAAACACGCAGAAGATGGCATCCTTGATTTGAATAAAGCTGCAGATACTTTAGAGGTGATTTTGCCTGTAATTGACACTTTGCTTTGTACCGTGTTACTAGCTAACTTTTTTATTTTTTTAACAGGTGCAGAAGAGGCGTATATATGATATAACTAATGTTCTTGAAGGCATTGGTCTTATAGAAAAGAAACTCAAGAACAGAATTCAGTGGAAGTATGGGGGAATTTTTATAATACTTTTAAATTTGGTTGAAGTTACTTTGACATTCCCTTGAGAATCAAATAAGAAAATACTATTTACTGATGGGCACTGTTCTAAAATAGGGGTGTAGACGTCTCGAGACCAGGGGAAGTCCATGGTAATCTTTCCAGTTTGAAGGTATGGGTCTAATAAAATTGTACACATTGTAATTTGGGATTCACAGAGTGGCCTTGATATGAGCATAAAAATGTACAAATCATATGTTGGCATTCGCATGCAGCGTTTTCTTTCGTGATTTGACTACGCTACACATTTTGCCTTGTGCTCATACTTTTGATTTTTAGCTTTTGGTATTATTTATAAAACTTGAATTGTTGTCCCTTTATGTTGATGGAGTCCAAATGCCTGGTTGAAGCTTGTCTGCACCACATGATAAGACAGCCTGCATTTGGCACTTTATTCACAAGAAACCTTAAGAAGATTCGAGTTTCAATACATTATATTTTGAAGCAATGTAGATCTATTCTATATTGAAATTATATTACATATGCTACCAAACACTTGTCTTATTTTGGGAAGGTGTTAGATGAGTCGTCATTGACTCTTTGCTCCTTTACAGGAAGAAGTAGAAAATCTGAGCTTGGATGAGTGCAGACTAGATGACCACATAAGGTCATAAGCTGGCAGATCTACAATTCTGTGGCAATAACACTTTCTCTAAAAAACTATTGTGGAATGCCATCTTCTAACAAGATTTCTTGTTTCAGGGAGATGCAGGAAAAGCTAAGGTGCTTGAGTGAAGATGAAAACAACCAAAAGTAACCTACAGTTCTACCTCTTCAAGGAACTAACTATTAATTTGGCCACCACATATCTGTGCACGCACTTATCATATTTATCTCTTACTCAGGTGGCTTTTTGTTACTGAAGAAGACATCAAAAGTCTGCCTCGCTTCCAGGTATAAATTTGCCATAGTCAAACCACCTTGTATCTTAGTTGATTAATACTAAACATGTGTTTTTCCTGCAGAATGAAACTTTGATAGCAATTAAAGCTCCTCACGGCACTACTTTAGAAGTTTCAGAGCCGGACGAGGTTCTATTTCTTTCTTTTTTCTGCTCCTATAACTTGGACCCTAAAAATAGTTTCATGTAATTCTACTTGTAAATTTCTGTTAATTCACCCCCTTCAGGCTGTGGACTATCCCCAAAGAAGATACAGAATAGTTCTTCGAAGCACCATGGGACCCATAGATGTTTACCTTGTCAGGTATGTTTTGAGACCCCCTCCCCCCCAAAGCAAACCTGATGTTCTCAGCTTCCCAGGCAATCTTAATCCAGTAAGAGTGAAATTTCATCATTTGATATCCCTTTGAAAGAGGCAATTTTACTTTTGGTGTTATATTTGATTTTGTGCTTATTATTTGGGACAGTCAATTTGAGGAAAATTTTGAGGAGATTAATGCTGTTGAGGCACAAGTAAACGTTCCTGAACCATCAAGTGCTAACGAGAATACTTTGGCACCACACGAGATTAGAAGAAATGAAATTGGTGTGCAGGGAATAGAAGCTCCAAGAATGGGCTCAGATGCAAGTACATCACACGATTTTGTGAGTGGAATCATGAAGATTGTGCCTGATGTGGATGTAAGTCATTGATTACAAGTGTGAAGTATTATTTTAGTGAACGCGGATGTTTGAAAATGAAAATTTTGACTATTAATGATGATTCACATTAAAAGTTAATGTCCTAACTAGAGCTAGCAAATCGTTTGCCAAAAACAGACTATATTGCTATCTTAAACTTTTCAGTCCAAGAAGAAAAACCAAAGATTTTAAATTATTTTCCATTTGGAAATAAGATATCTTTGTAACCTTAAAAAAGGTCCCGAGAACACTTTCATTCATCGCTAACTTTGGTATTTGATGTTTGCAGAATGATGCTGATTATTGGCTATTGTCAGATGTTGGTATAAGCATCACTGACATGTGGAGTATAGAATGTATCTTAATCCAATTCCCTCCTCCTATTTTACTTTTTCTTCTTAAAATTCCTTTTATGTTTCACATTCTTTAACTTCCTACTATAGCTAGGGTCGACTGGAATGGCTTGGGTGCGATGCCCGAGGACTGTGCCATGTTAGATATCAGTACTCCAGAGGCTCAAACTCCACCACCAAGTACAACTGCAATGCCATCTGTTATGCCGCAGTCCCAAGCTCCACCACCAGCTATAACGGTGATGCCTTCTGTGACAAGCACCACAGGAAGTTGAACTGGATCGATAGTGATTGGAAACCAAGATCTTACTCTTATTGCTTGTATGGTAGAAGGCAAAACAGTGCCATCGTTACGCTTGAATTGTTAAAATAAATCAGAGGCATTCCTGAGTATGGTCCTAGCACCGGAAAGTAATATGCACCGGAGAATGAAATAGATGGCACACCCTGTACAGTCTCCGGTTGCTAGGGACACGTAGTGGCAGCAAGTGAACGGTTGCTGAGAGCGAATCGTGTCCTGTTTGTAATGTATTGCACAAGCCCTGGTTCATTTTGAAAACTCCATAGCATAGGCTATAAATGTTAGCATACACTCATGTAGGTTATCTGTACCTCCTCTATGTAATGCCCCCGCCTTTCAGCATTCCTTGAGTGATATATAACTTCTATATCATTCGTGTGTACCAGAACGAATTCCTTTCCCTCTGCTTTTGTAAAATGACGATTCGTTGAGAATCAAATTAATTCTTCCACGTATTTTTAATACAGTAGACTTCCCATGGCAAGAAAATTGTGGAAACCCGAACACATTGACTCTGTGGATCCCTGAATGTGCCAATAATTGTACTACTTGACATGTGTCTTTTCTCCCGCTAAAGAATGCTTAATTGAAGTAATGAAAATTCATCACCCATCTCTTTGATTGAAAAGGACACTTTAGCAGAAACCATGAACTTAATTTTCATAATCATTAATCAATGATTAAGTTGTAAAGAAGGGAGCATAACTGCTGGCGGGACTAATCATAGTTGAGTTTGGAGAAGTGTTATAATAATCTGGTAAAGTCGAGGATCAGATAGCTGGAGACGAGAGATAAACATGATGATTAAGCGTGACTACGTAAAACACATGATGAAGATGTTCTTCTCAAGTACGAATGGGACCTTCGAAATTACTACAATCACCATAGCATTTGGTAGGCATACGTACAGGATAATTCTGCAGTTTCACATTACTTTGATAAAATCATAAAACTTGTTCTTGAATCTGATTTGTTCATTCGATGACTTATATTTATAGGAGGCCTACGTCACACAAAAACCCTAATCGTACTCCAACAAGATAAGATTATGCGAGGACGTTGACTTTTCCAATTCTACAGTGGTTGCGAATATTTTGTCAAAAACGGATCTTCTGTGGGATGAAGTTCCACGTTCTATGACATGTACTTTATTCAAAATTTGAAATGATAAAAAAAATTGCACATTTAGTAACTAATCATAACTCAAAGTTGACATACACAACACTTGTAGTTTCCTTTTTCTTCGAGTGAATCACCAAACCATAATCATAAATATAAACATAGATGACCATGATTCAAACATCAACCTCATCATAATGACCATTATTAATTGAAATTTCTTCTACGCAAGTTGCTCCCCGTCTCTGCCAGATCTCACTTCATAGGGACTCAATCAACCCTTAGTAATTAATACTCTACTTTTCTTGAAAATTTGGAAATCTATCCCCCTGAAAATCCTGCAGTATCACTTTGTCCTTTTTTGAACCGCCGCAGCACCACCGCGCCACATGTCTTCCATCAAGAGATGGGTGAATTTGAAGAGAATCTTCACCGCAAATGGAGGGTGTGGCTGTGGACCGAAAACAACTGATATAGTTGAACCAAAACTCAAGTCCAAAACCTCCTCCGACGTCGTCTGCACCCCCTCCAGCACGTGTCCCCCGGAAGACCACCACCACGCCCATGCCAAAGCGGTCAGCGCCTGCCCGAAAATCAGCGACAGCCTCGCCATCGTCAAACAGTCTGAAGACCCTTATCGTGATTTCCGACAATCTATGCTTCAGATGATCTTCGAGAAAGAACTCTATTCCAAAGACGATCTTCAGCAGCTTCTCCACTGCTTTCTGGAGCTCAACGCGCCTCAACACCACCAACTCATTATTAGAGCCTTCAAGGAGATATGGAATGCCAGTGTCGCCGTCGCCGCCACGCCACCGCCGTGCCGTGTTCCTCCCGTAGGTCGACGTCGTGAGAACACCTGTAGATAATTATCGTGAGGTTCGTGGCATGTGAAAGGCATTATGGTAAGTAGGCCCATTATTTTTCTTCCTCTTGATATCTGGTTTTTCCTTCCATGCGCTCTGTGCTGATATAATATGTATATTCTTCTAGCCATACGCATTAACTTTAAAGCCATTTTCCTTGTTAATTAACAGAAAGTTGATTGTCTTTGGGAGGGTAATGATTTATTGACTATTTGGAAGTTTTAAAGTGGTGTTCTTTGAGATTATAATTTTTGTGGTTTGTATATTAATGTCTCTTAGGTTTTTGTACAATAATGTTTCAAGTCATTGACTTACGTAGTTAGCGATTTCACTTCCAAACTACGAATTACAACAACTCATATTTACTTGCATTTCTTGTGAATCTGGCGTTATCTTCAAGCCCGGCCACGTTTGTATTTAAAAAATATAATAATTGTGGTGAATGTTTTTGTTTGTTTGAAAAAATATAATGATTGTGATGAATGTTTTGGAGGAGATAATTTGAAAACAAACATAAAGTTCAGAGGTAGACCCATTCTAAGTCTTCCTTGAATTAATTCTCTTTGGGAAACTCAAATCTAATGCCAACGTAAGATTTTAAATTAGCTGCATAAAAGATTCCAACAAAATTATCCAATTATATCGAAATATAACCCATGATGCTAAAATCCAAACCACAGACAAGTATAAATGTTGAAAGCACAAAATAAGTTTATTCTTGGCGGCAAAGAAAGTTTAAACCAAGGCATGTTGCCTCACAAAAATAGACTTAAGGCCTAATAATACATTAAAGTGGACGTGGCCCTAGAATATATTCAAAGGGAAATACAGAATTAAAAATTCAAAATAATAATACGATGGTTTAGCAAACTGTGTAAGGTTCACCAACTTGGACCTCAGCACAGTCAACGAACTTCAACTGCTACAATTACTTCAATGCCTAATCCTCCTAACACTCTTACTTTGCCCATGTGGTAACTTGTAAACGATCTTTTCCTTTCGGGGGATTATGCACAAGTGTGTGCATATATAATTAGTGGAATCTAAATGTTGATGTGTGTGTATGTGGAATTGAAATTTCAATTTGACATTCAATACAATAATTTTTCAAAACTTTAGTTTAGTTCTGGTAGTATTCCATATTGACCCGGATGTCGAATTTTATGATATTTTTACTTTTATTAATATTGACATTTTTTTATTTTTTTTTGTTATTATTACCATTTTTACTGTTATTGTCTTTTATTTTTGTGTCAATATTATCTTTTTTATTCCTCTGATGTGAACAAGGAAGCATATGGATTGAAACACTATTGAGATAGGATAGGACAGCAAAGCTTGAAACCCTTCCCAACCAATCAGAAATCTAGCCTCTAAAAGAAGACACGAGAAAAAAAAAAAAAAAAAAAACTGAAAATGGAACAAATCGAATTATCTAAAATCCATGTCGCAGAAGTGCTAACCATGAACTACTGAAAATGGTGTCGGATGACCCGATTTGAATCAGAATATTAAAATTCACACATTGAAAATGAAATACGTAAATGTGTTGATTCTATTATGGAAGAGGCAAATCCATTTTCCAAAGCAATAAACAAGCATTTAAATGCTAAAACCTTAATTACTATTGGGCTCTAGCTATATCTTGGCCACTCAGGCCCAACAATACCCAACAATATGTCTAAGAAAATTGGCTGAAAATTTTGCACATAGACCCCACGCGATCAATCTAACTAACCCTGTGATCGATCTTGCTTGGTTCATATCGATTAGGGAAGATCTGCCTGGATGTGAATATATTTTCAAAAAGCAATCTCATCGATCACGTCTTGGTGCAATCACTAATTTCAGATTGCTGGCTTGGCAATCGTGTGTTCATGTGATCAATCCTTCTTACCCGATCGACCTCCATGCTGATCAACATCTCCTGCAATTGATCAGAACTCTGGCAAATCGTAAAAATAGCATGCTCCAATGTCAATCTCAACACTCTTGATCAATCCACCTACCCATGTCAACATTTGAAGCCATGCTCCGTTCTTGGCTTCCTCCACTTGATCCAAGCCCTTTCCAACATCCAATTCCTTAATCAAGTTCGCCAGTGCTTCTTTGAATTTTCACGCTCAAGTTCTCGTCACCGGCCCAGATAGCAATCTAAGGGAATCACTTGACACTTTGATGTCTCATTTCAAAGTGGAGACAGAGTTTGATAATCAAAGTACTGGATTGACAACATGTGGAATCAAATCAAAAGATTTGGTTCAATTAGGAGAAACAACGGCCTAAACCTCGCCCCATTTATTTTTGCAAGTCAAACAACCTGTCAGGTTTTTCAAATCTAATTCACTAATTAAAAATATTTTTTTTTATTTTATGATAATTGAGTATTATCAAAATGAATTTTATATGTAAAAATTTGATTAATCAAAATTTTTCAAATTTTCATCGTATTAGATTAAGAAAGCATTATCAATTATTTCACATAACGAACTAAATTTATTTATTTTTAAATGATATTTAATTATTTATATGAAATTTTAAGTTTAATTTAACTAACATTAAGAACTTGAATTTATGAATATTTACTAATTTATCATTTAATTTGATTTAGTTAGTTTTTTCATTTTTATTTACATAAATATTTATTAAATTATTTTAAATATATTTGTGATTACCGGATAAACTCAGATAAATTCGAATGGATTTTGAGCAAAAACTTACAAATCTGTTAATTTTATGTTAAATTCAAATCGTATTTTCGAATGGCGTTAAAATTGGTTGCCACTTCTATATTCAACATACCAAATTTTGATTCTGTAATTGGTTTCCGAATGACAACGGCTATTCATTCATGCCAAAATATGTTATGTGTATCTTTAAACGTAGGGTCAAACAAATCCATGTCACACCTGATGGTTATGGTGGTTTGAATTCACATAGAAGTCATTAAATTTTAAATATTTTCCATTTTTCATACCGTTTATTACACAGTGATCTCAACTCTAGATTTAACAGTTAAGATCTTCTTGATTGGTTACGCGATAAATGAATTTATTTCTAGGTTGACAAGTATTTCTTTTAAATTTTTAATACTACAGCACAGTGAATTATCTAGACAATTTTCCTAGGAAAAAAATTCCAACCGTTTTCTCTTTACATTTATTCACACAATTAAACAACGTTTATTTTAGCAAATAGATAAACCGAAAAAGATTTATTTTTTATCCAAAAGAATAACATAAATTATATTTCCATAAACCAAGGGTTAATTATCCACATTTAATGACAGCTAGACCTAATTAATACACTTCTAATCCATACAACACCCCGGCATACTTCTCATGGCCCTGCTTCACAAAATACACATCTCTCATTTTCTGAAACGCATGCCACGTCAGCAGGCTGTCCGAACCGGCCTGGTGGCACTTCCCAACAACCCGGTCCACGTCCAAGGACCGAGCCACCCGGTCCAAGCCGCCGTGCAAGCTCTCGCAGAACCGCATCAAGTACTTGACGTCGTACACGTTATTCCCGAAGAACACCCTCAGGACCTCCAAGAACTCCCCGAGCCGGCCCGGCAGCCGGCGGCGCGTCAGTATCTTCACTAGGTACCCGAAGTCGTACGCGCTGTGGAAAGTCACCCAGCTGACGGCGTCGCTGCACACCAGGCCCGAACTCATCATCAGCTCCGCGAACCGCGCCGAGTCGATCCCGGAGGCCCGGTTCTCCTCGAAGTCAATCCCCTGGGACCTGAGCAGCTCGACGGAGTCCGGGGCGTGGGGATCACGCGCCACGTCGAAGTCGGAGAAGTTGAACTGCCAGATGAAGCGTTGTCCGGTACCCAGATCCGGGAGGTTCCCGGAGGCATCGGAGAGAGTGAGCCCCAGTTGGATGAGTTTCAAAACGTCGACGTTGGACTTCAGTATCCTGTAGTGATCAGAGGAAGAGGGCCGAGCGCTGTGGAGGGGCTTGAAGACAACTCCGGGGAACTCCGTGTCCATGGAGATGCAAGGGTAGCGGTCGATGAGATCAGAGATCAAGCGGAATTCGGAAACGAGGTTTTCCGACCATACTTCTCGGATCTTTATCGGTTTGGTCGTGGGGTTGACGTTGTCGAACGGCGGCATTCGTGGGCAGCTGCAGGCTTATCAATTCGAGACGCCAGAAATCTAAATCTAAGAATTATCAGACTATAGCAAAAGGTAATCAAAATCGTTGAATTCGATAGTGGGCGTGAGGAGCAAAACGAAGAACACAGGTTATTATATACTAAAGGAGGGGAGAGGGAGAGGGAGAAACAAGGCGGCTGATGTTGCTTGGAAGGCGGGGAGAGATAATATAGCTGTAAAATATCGTATTTAATTTAATTCGAAAGTAGACAGTGAGTGGCGAGTGGGTAGGCATTCAGTGTGCCTACCTGTCCACAGTGTTGAAACAAGGGTTTTGGTTTTCCTATGTCAGGTCTGAATTCAAACGCGTTCCATGGTTTTGACTGAAAGGCAAATTCTCATTTTTATTATTTTCTGCATAGTAAAAGTTTTTCCAGCGCAAATGATTGGTTTGGAATAGGGCTTTTAACAAGGTAGACTGTTCGATTTGAGTTCAATCAAATTTGATAATATTTTAAATTTTAATTAAATTTGCGCAAATGATTGGTTTGGAATAGGGCTTTTAACGAGGTAGATTATTCAATTTGAATTCAATTAAATTTGACAATATTTTAAATTTTAATTAATTTTTTTAAATTTAATTTCAATATTTAATTTAAATTTTAATTTTTTAAAAAAAATAAGATATGTAATATTTGTAAAAAATAACGTATGTAATATTTGAACAACTCGTTAACGCCCCTAATTTAGGATGACCGGGAACGGAGGGAGGACTGGGTCCAAATGCAGCAGCTCCAAATGTGGCCTTGACTGGTTACAACTTTTTGTTTCGAAAGTCACGGTTCAAGAATATTTTAAAAATTGTTTGTTTGTAAGTGTTTTTAAATATTTTTATTTTAAAAACTATATAAAAATAAAATAATAATAATAATAATAATAAAATAATAATCAAATCTGTACTTTTTATGGACGTATAATTAGAAAATGAACAAAGCCTTTGTGTAGTTATACCTAAGTAAGTAGACTAACACAATCTATATGTGTACTTAATTTAAAAAAAAAAATTCATTAAATGGTAATTTCAAATGATAGTACTCAAAATTTAAAATAATGTAAAACTTTTTTATAAAAATGAAAAAAAGAAAGAAAACAATTATTGAAGAGACAAAAGATTAAAAATAAAAAGAGATAAATGAAAAATGATGGAAGAATAGTAATATTTTAGGTAATTTATATCATGAGATTTATTGGGGTTAAACATATGATACATTAAAAAGTTTTATAAAAATGAAAAGGGAAAGAAAATAATTATTGACGAGATAAAAAATAATAGGAAAAGGAGAGTAAAATAAAAATAAGGGTTCTTCAGGAATTTAATGTTTTGATATCCAAAGATAATTAATAAACGGTTAGGCACTTTATGTATAGTATGGATGTATGATATATGATATGATTAGATATTAGATTATATGTATTATTTAAATATTTAAGTAACATCCATTTCATAGTTGAATTGTATTTAATTAAGAGCAATATTCAATTTTAAAATGCAAATTAACTTAGTCACAGTTTACAACTTTTAACTATTAGATTTGAATGGTAATTTTACCAGCTAACAAACACATAAATCCCACAACAATCAAATATCAATAGTGTGGAATTGACGATTGAGAATAAACAATCTAATACCATTAAAAAAAAGAACATGTTTACTTTCAAATAATTCTACATTCTCAATTTAACAATTGGTGAAACATCTCTTTAGAAATTGATCTTTTTGAAATAAATGATTCACCTTTTAAGAAAGAATGTGTTCACTTTCAAAGAGCTCAATTTGACAATTTTAAAAATCCCTTTAAGAAACTGATTTCTTTGAAATATAAACAATCCATCATTCAAGAAGGGACATATTTACTTTCAAATAATTCTGCAAATTTTCTAGTGGCAACAACTAATGATAGAAATTCGCCCATCTATTCTCTCTAGCATAGCATAAATTTCTCCTTTGATCATTTGCTTTGGCATATCAGGCTTTTTACTTTTGTTTGTTTCTTGTTATTTTGCAGTGTATCGCGTCAAAACATTTGTCCATCTAAACCATATAATTTCCTAAACATATAAAAACATATTATTCCTAAATGTGGATTGTAATCGAAACAAAAACCTATAATGTATTGTTGAATTCGAAAAGGAAAAATGATATACTACCTTGAAATGGAGATGAGACATTCTTTTGTTTGCGAAAAGCTTTGCTTCTTCAATTCAATCTGCCCGAATGAGAATTTTTTTTGAATTCATAATGCCTCAAGAAATTTAAAGTTATTGTCCAAAGATTTAACGTATAGAATTCCAATGATTTCTTTCCTTAATTAATTATGCCAACAATTATATTTAACAATATTTTAATACTGGAATTTGGGATGCTTGTTTTTGGAAATCCGGTGATTTTGTTTGCCTAAACTATGTTCTAAAATTATGAAAGGAAATCACCTCACCTATGTGCAAGTTACAACTAAAACAATTAAAGCACTAAATTTGTTATATAAATTTATTCTAAACAAAATGAAGCACTGGTAGGAAACTACACAAAAATTCCCCCTAAATATGCCACTATTTGTTTGCATTTTTGAATTTTTTAATCGAAATATATTGCCTGAATAATAGATATCTTTCATTATATTAAGTGTCAAAAAAGGGGGAAAATGTAGAAAAATTCATCCATCTATAATAAATCTTATCTAAATAAAATCAAAAAGGAAAGTGCACAAAACAATTATTAAATAATTTTTATTATCAATTATCAAATAATTTTTATTTAAAAATTCCAAAAATTTTGAGAATTTAAAATTCGGCCAAAATTGAAACGTATTGGTCAACAGACGGAGCTGCTATTATATATTAGCTTAGATTAGATTAGAAATTAGATATTAGATATTAGATTAGATTATATATTGACAAGATTATGTAGTAATAAATGGAGATAATCATTAGTTTTCATTGTATATTATTGTATGCGCATGTGTAATTAAGTAATTAATTTTTGATAAATATAACAATTAAATTTTAAACATTTATATATATCTATATATATATATATGCATATGCAAAAGAAAGAGAATTTATTTTAAAACAGAGGAAAATTTTTTGAAATTATTTTATATTTTACAATAATTTTAGATATGTGTGTGTGTGTGTGTGTGTGTGTGTGTGCGAGTGTGTTTTTTTTTTATATAAGGAGGTGAAAATTTTTAAATAAATGTCTACTTCTTTGCAAGCCTTTTCCTTTGTTTGGGCTGCTGAACACTTTTATCATAAAAAATGCGTTAA
Source organism: Avicennia marina (assembly GCA_019155195.1). Lineage (NCBI taxonomy): Eukaryota > Viridiplantae > Streptophyta > Magnoliopsida > Lamiales > Acanthaceae > Avicennia > Avicennia marina. The sequence continues at coordinate 14,537,955 of CM032753.1, forward strand.
AATAAAAATTAATAATTCTTAAAAACACAATATTTCAAAAATATGTTTCCCTCTTTTATACATAAATAAATTTTCAAAATATTATAATTATTAAATCAACTTAAACCATGCAAACATTTACATATATTAATAACTAAAAAACTCATTACTGTTTATGTATACGAAGAGGTGATTAAATTATCATACCAGTAATTATCACTACGGGGTTTGGAGTAAATGATAATCAAATCGGACAAGGTCATTCTCATAAGCCCACATTTGTCTTGACCTTGAATTGTCGATTTGATTAGGTGTTCCAAACTAATTTTTGGGCACGCTAATATTTGGTAGGGAACAAGAGTTGCCCTTACTATAATTACATGTTACACAATAGAGTTTTATATTTATATGCTGTCTCCGGGAGCAGCTTATCTCAATAATCATCATGATTATGTTTGGAAGCCACTTTTGACTATGAAGCATGGCTCAAATACACCGTAAAACAAAGATTTTATTTAAATTTAAATTCAAAAAATTTTCCCCTAATCTATTAATTATTTTTTAAGTATTATATTTATTTACAATCAAATCAATACATATATATATATATAATGTCATCCAATCATTATTATATAATTTATAAATATATTTAAATAAATTATACTATTTATTCTATCAAAACATTTATTTGAAAGGCTATGTTGTGGATAGAGAGGAAATTGTAGGTGATTTGAATAGGACAAAAAATTATGTTTAATTTATAAAATTTAAAAAGGTAAAAAAATTGTTTTCACATATATATATATATAATATGTAAAAATAATTAATTGATGTGATATTATATAGATTTATAAGATAATAAAAAAAATAAATGTGAGTAGAAAAATTATAAGAATAAATATTAATTTGACAGAAAATATGAATAATAATTGAAAAATTATTAGTTAGTTATAAAAAATAAAGAGATAAATAAAAATTTAAATTTAATTTTAAATGACATTTGTACATGTAAAATATTTAATTCATAAAAATTTTAAACAATAATAAATAATAAAAATAAAATAAAAAAAACAAACATAGCCAAAACATAGTATTGATCTGGACCCCATCCTTACCAAAGGTCCCATCCAACAAAAACCCCTCTTCTGACATAGCCCATGGTTTTCTCCGGCTTTTTATTAATACCCGTGCTCCCCTTGTTTGAGATTGGGTGCTTCCTCCATTTGTTTATTTATTTATTAATTGGATATGGTTGCTTGCCACAATAGTCAAGACATTCCACCATCAATGAATAAATAGATAAAAGCGGCGTCCACTTGAGCGGTGATTGTACCACTTTGTCCCTAGGACGTGGGGACGTTATACTCTATAATTTTACGTACGGCTCTCGACATTTTGCAAACTGCAACCCTTCACACAGGGGCAACATAGAAATTTCATATTAACTAGAGAAACCAGAGAGCCCCACGAAGTGCCAACTATCTCCCGATGGATATCATCATATCAATCATCCCTGGCCCCAAAACCAGACATCTTAATCAACTGGTCCCGGATTTTGTATTTTCCAGTGGCTTTCCATAAATTCCACTAGCATTCTCTGTTGATTCGCCTTGGATTGAACAAGCAGGTTAGCCAATATCGTGGCCTGCAGGTTAAACTATTAGGGATGATGTGATCAGTCCATCACCCCTGTCCCATGATGCCTCTGATCAATGGCTTCCCGGACTCTTATACGTATATACTGTGCATCTCCATTTTTCTGTGCGGTCCGGATGTGAAAAGTGACGACAGACTCTGACGCACGCTACTTAAGAATTCGATATAAAGAAAAAGGAAGGTATTTTCTGGTGCAATCAGAGTGAAACGAAGTGTAGAGCTATACACAATGCAGCTTCCCTTTGACATCAATTCAAACAATTCATGGTAGAGTGCTGTCCCTGTGTCCCATGTATACACGGATTGGTTCTCATTTGTATTAACAATCCCTTCAAAATTAGTGCCCATTTCACTCTCTTGGTCAATAATGATTTCCTTCCTCGTTGTTGGTTGTAAGAGTACCATGATGAAAGAGGACTACATTTTAGTAGTGCAATGACCAATAGAATGCCCCAACAAACACACACCAAATAAAATGCGATAGGGCATCTAACATTCTGCGTTGTCTTACCAGACCAAGTTCTGTAGCTGAGGACCCATCCCCAGTGCTCTTTTCCCCAGTTTCAAGTTCCCCCAACAACATGAAGTTAGGGCAGACTGCCAATCCAAACGAATTAGAAGACGTTTCTTCAGGAGAGGTTCTACGTGTATGTGTAAATTTATTGGTATATAGAGAATATTTAATATAAGAAAAAAAAAGATAAAAATAAAACTTAATTTTTGAGAGATATAATTTTAAACGAGAGAAAATATGACAGAAAAATTAATAAAAATAAAAAAGAAAAAGAGAGCAAAAAAAGAATTGAAAAAAAGAAAAAAATAAAGATTTTTTATGTAATTGTAGACAAACTGTTTTATTTTCATAATATTATAAGTAAAGATAGATACAGAGTATTACGAAAAAAAAAAAAAAGTAGAGGTATATTAGTAACTATATTTGAACGTGTTTGATCTTTTTAATTATAAAGTAATTATGTAAGTTTATCAAATAAAAGTAATATTGTAAATTCACACTACATGAATAATTAAGGTCAAATTCTTAATAATATAGTACTAGTGATTGGAGCATACTCGTCCCATATTATAATATATTGAAATACTAATAAATTTTACATATTCTATAGATTTATTTATAAGTAAAAAAATAAGAAAAAATTTGTGAGAAAACAAAAATAAGGAAATTAAAAGAAATAAAAAAAAGAAAAAATAAAATAAGAAAATCACGTGATTTTGTGATGTGTGAAGGTATTTAAAATAAAAAATATAAAAGATCAAAACAATTTATAAATAGTAATATTTAAGGGAACATAAAAATATGAATAATAAGTTAGATGAAAAGAAAAAATTAATAAAAAAAATAAAAGTATCTAACATAAAGATAAATTATGTAAAGTTACTTTGTGCAACTAAAAATGTTTATTGAAATAATAATATAGTGTAGATATTTATGTATGTTGATACATATAATATATAAAATAATAAAAGATAGCTGAATGTTAATAAAAATTAAAATGAAAAATTCATTACTTATAATATTTATTTTTTGGTGAGTGAGTTTCAAGGGAAAAAAACATATTGAAGAGTAGTTACAAGATTATTGTCAAAAACAGTTAATATAGACCCATCACTCATTCTTAAAAATATAGAAATGTAAAAGTTGTACACTTTTTATCGTATACAAATTTATCTATAAATTATAAAGTTATTATATTTTAAATGATAGAAATAAAATTATTTAACTTAAAAGTATAGAAATATTTAATATGATAAGATGAAGAATGATTAAAAGAAGTTGAAAAAGAGACGAATAGAGAGAAAATATAAATAATTAGAAAATAAAAAAATTAAAATTAAGATAGTGGTATAATTTGAGATTATGTGACCAATAACGTGTTACCTTAGCAATATTATATAGATGGATTAGCTGGAAATTTACACACTTTGCCTGAGTGCAGATTTCTGAAATAAAACATTCATTGCATGCTCGATATAAGCATTTTTTATTCTTCCAACAGTTCTCTGCCATTTTGTCTACGCCTATTTATTCTCAACTTGTTTAACAATTCATTCAAATTTTTTTAAAAAAATGGCTTTGTTTAGATGTAAATTATGGTGGAAGAAAATTTGGTGTGAAAGTTTAAAAATAATGTAAAAATTTGAAATCGTACTAAATTGTACTTAAAATTATATATGTTAAAAAATTTAAGAGTTAAAAATGTAAGAAATCATAAAAAACATTAAAAGATATCTTATTTATTTTTATTTTCAAATATAAAATTTTTATTTTTTATCAATGGAACACTCAAAATAGATTTTGACTAGTTCATATAAACTTGCTGCATATTATAATTAGACTGAACAACTTTTCAATTTCCTGTCAAATTGATCGGTCCAGTCTAGTTATCAGAATTAATAGTTATGTATCAGAATAGAGTTCTAGTGAAGACTAATTTTTCCAATGGTTTATGCATATCTTAGTATCCTTTAATGTTTTATTCTTCTGACTGACGAGCTTTATGTAATACCATATCAAATTCAAATTGAGTGTTCCACGACATTTTTTAAATTTATATAAAAAATTGTATCTCCAATTTAATTTAATCTCATAAAAGGAATTCGATATAAAAAATATTCTTTTCGATAAACTTCGAAGTTCGAAGCATTCCATGTTCATCCACAACAAATATTATTTTTTAATTTTTTCATAACTGCATAAGATGCTGATATAGTATCTAAATATGATAAGTAATTCCTTAGATTGACAACAGATTATATAAATCATGATCTAGAACGAACTATTACATACCATAATAACCACGTCGCGAATTCACTGCATAACCACCTTCCGTCGCTGGTCAATTAAACCATTGTCTTCATCCTAGATTAGGAACCAATCTTTGATATGGGAACAATTATAGAAAAAATATACAGTCGCCTGATTCAGGTTTTCTTTTTGAATTTCCGAGACTGAACTGATAGATATTGACGTCCTCGTGGATGGCATGGAGAGAGTTAGGCCAAAAGGTTGGTTCTTTTACTATTTTACTAATTGATTGTGAAACTTATGAGCAGCCTCAAAGTCACGAACTCGCTCCTTATTGTGGTTGTCAACATCATGGATGGAGTTTTCCAGTCCTGCTATTTACCGCATTAACATTTTCCTTCCTTGTTTTGAGGATATAATTTTGCAAAGTTCTTGGAGTTACATGAGTCGCTTTAATGGTAGCAGAACGAAGATTGAAAGTTCAAGTTTTGCCTGGATCTCCTGCAGGGTATTTCTGCAAGCTTGATTGCATGTATTGGTAATTGTTAATGGTTTATTACTTGCTCATGGTTACTTCAGTTTAGTGTTTATGTTATATGAAGTGATAGTTGTTAACTATAATGTGATGTGTTGTAGCTGTTAAAAGGTGTCACCATCTCTTTAACAGGAAAGCTGAACAAGAACGATAACAAGTTATTTGGTTACAATTTTATGTTTATTTGTGTTTCAGTACCTTGCCATACGGCAGCCTTTCTAGTTGCTGATATTGATAAAGATCTTTCTTCAGACAGAAGATGGTTAATTTGGTAATCAGATTAAAGTGCAATTTGTTTCATATGTGCTTCTTTGTTGAGTTGTATCATCTATTAATGGATGAATTTTTGATAAATAAATTAATTCTGCCGACTATCATATTCATATTACATTATCTTATGTGCTTCTCTTTGTGACTTGCCCCAATATAAGAGGAGAGGGTGCTATAGTGATTTTTCAGGAGCCTAGATCTATAATTGTTTCTTACGTATTAAGATTTAAACTGTAATATTGAAGAGAGAAAGGACAGAGAATCTGCCATATGGGGTTTGATCATTAGGCTTACATCTTAGGTAAAATGTCAAGTGCTAAATTGTATTATTCTCTTTTGATCTGATATTTGAAGTTCAAATGTTCATAGATAAATAAAGATATCATCCCAAGTCACTCCAAATCAAAATATATGACATTTACCAAGTTGGTATATTGTTATGGTCTCGTAATTATAGAAAATAATAATATTATGTACCTTCAAAATTGTTAATATCATCAGGTACTTGATTCTGTTGTCCTGGAATTTATGGAGCCAAGCACACTAGAGTTTCTTTTCTTCCTTTTCATATTATTTTTTTATGTAGAAAATATCTTATCTGAAAGTTATAGAGTAGCTTGGATCTTTGGGAATAGTCGCTGTTTTGCAAATGCTTCAATCCTATGTAATTGTTAAATTTTAATCTTAATCCTATTAATTAAGAAAATATGGTTATACATAATACAGATGGCAAGATTAGATGAAGGTTGCAACACTGGGCTATTGTATTTTAGAGTTGTGGACGCAGGTTGCTCAAGTGCTTTTATATAATTCTTTGCAATTGTAAAGGCTAAGTATACTGTGAATGCTTAATCACTTGTTGATTCATTTTGTGCTAGAACCTTGATTTCGTAGTTAATTCCATAAATTGCCGATGTTTTTTATGCATTTATTAGGATTTTAGATCCTGCTCTAACACTGTTTGTTTACATAGCTGATAGGTGTGTTTCTTTATGTCCTTGCATTAATAGGGTGGCGCATTGTCCTACTCAGGTGTTTCCATGCAAGTACTGAGCTTCCAGCTAGGAGAAGGGAGGATGAATAATTGGGTCTAAAGACTTCCAAGAGAGTGAAAGTGCTAAATAGTGGGAAGTTCTCCCCAAGAGAGAGAAAAAGATCCAACCTCCAGTTGAAACTCCTTATGTGCCTCCTAGAGTAAAAAGAACTGCAAAGTCTTCACCAGATAAAACAATTGAAATATTTGAAGGCATGACCATTGTAGAGTTAGCAAAGCGTTGTGGAGTCTGCAGCTACAGTTCAGAATACTATCATAAATGTTGGGGAGAAAACTGAATCAGAGTTTGACCCTCTCTGCATTGCCATAGCCAAGCTGGTTGCAATGGTATTCCCTTGTATTTTGGACGCCACGCTCGATTTATAATTGATTGATTATTTGATGGGTAAGAAATCATAAAAGATTCCCCTATGTTTAAATTTATTTTTATTTGTTATTGGAAACTGTCCCTGTCGAGGGGAAAATACTACCGTACTGAAGATTGGACTATATTCTAACCTGGATTACAGATCTGAAACAGGTCCTTTCACTACAAATTGATGATATGACTCACTCTTTCTCATGCATACAGAGACATAACCACACGGACACAATTAAATGCAGACACTCGGATGCAATTCAGAAATTAAGATGGTTTTCTATGTTTAATGTCTTGTCTCAATTATACATATTGAAAGATCAGGTTGAGATCTGTTTTGCGAAAATGTTGTTTAAACAAAAGATAAATTTAAGAAAGCGCCCCAGATGGGAAAGTGAAGTTTGAATTTATCAAGTAATCTTTTTCTGTCTGCAGAGTCTTAATCGAGGTTGTAAATGTCTATTTAGGAAGTTGGGGTCAATGTCCGTCTGGCTGCAGTCAGATGAAGGTGTTAAAAGTTTACCATGCCATCCTGTTGTTACAGTTATGGGTCATGTTGATCATGGTAAGACGTCTCTACTGATGCTCTTCGTCTAACATCCTTGGCTGCCAAAGAAGTTAGAGGCATAACCCAGCATCCAGGTGCGTTTGTTGTTGGCATGTAGTCAGGGGCATCCATCACTTTCCTTGATACTCCTGGCCATGCTGCCTTTAGTGCAGGAGAGCTAGAGGTGCAACAGTTACAGATGTTGTTGTGCTTGTAGTGGCTGCAGATGATGGTGTAATGCCTCAAACTCCTGAGGCCTTGTCTCATGCAAAAGCTGCTAATGTCCCTATTGTTGTTGCCATTAACAAGTGTGACAAACCAGATGCAAACCCTGAGAGTAAAAGTACAACTTGCGTCTGAAGGGTTGCCATTGAGGAGATGGGTGGAGATGTTCAGGTGGTTGAAGTTTCTGCAATGAAGAAAAGCGGCCTGGATAGGTTAGAGGAAGCTTTGCTGCTCCAGGCTGAGTTAATGGGATCTTAAAGCACGCATTGATGGACCTGCCCAAGCTTATGTCGTTGAGGCAAGGGTTGACAAGGGACGTGGTCCGCTAGCTACTGCAATAATGAAGGCAACACTAGTTTGTGGGCAGCATGTTGTTGTAGGTGCTGAGTGGGGAAGAATTCGGTGTATTAGGGACATGGCAAGAGAAATTATTGCACAGGCTACGCCTGCTATGCGTGTTGAGATTGAAGGGTTAAAAGGGCTCCCAATGGCTGGTGATGACGTTGTTGCTGAGTCTGAGGAAAGAGCAAGGATGCTCAGTGAAGGAAGGATAGACTAACAAAACTTGAAGAGGAGAGGCAAAATACTTCAGAAGACAGATAATAGGGACGAAGTGATGAAATCCAAGAGGGTTGAAGTTCCCATCATCGTGAAAGCTGACCTGCAAGGCACTGTCCAAGCAGTCAGTGATGCATTGAAATGTTTAAACAGTCCGCAGGTCTGGTCAATTCTTAGAATATAATTTTTTCTGCACCTACATTATATTCTTCCTGATTCTTGCCCCTTTGTTGTCCCAGGTTTTTGTGAAGATCATCCTTGCCGGAGTTGGGCCCGTTCACAGTCTGATATAGACATGGCACATGCCTGTAGCGCGTGTATTGTTGGATTCAATGTTTGGGATCCCCCTAGTGCAATCCGCCTGTCGGCTACTCAAGCAAAGATAAAGGTATAAGTTTCACTCTTGACAGTCATGCTGTTTGAGAACCTTCACATGCTTACGTGGAATTAAGCATGTTTTACTAACTTCCAACTATAAGTTATTATAGAAAAAATTGCACTGAGTGACATATCATCTTCTGGAGGATATTGGTAATTTGATTGTTGAAAAGGCTCCCGGAACACTTGAAACCAAGGCTGCTGGAGAAGGCCAGGTGCTACACATATTTGAGCTCAAGGGAAGGAGCAAAGCCAAGGGAGAGAATGTGAAGATTGCTGGTTGTCGGTCGACAGATGGCTGTCTCACGAAGTCTACAACATTGAGACTTGTTAAAAGTGGTGAAATCGTGTTTGAAGGCTGTTGTGCTTCTCTGAAGCGGGAGCAGCAGGACGTGGAGGCAGTGGGCAGAGGGAACGAATGTGGACTGGTGATCAAAGATTGCCATGATTTCCAGGTTGGGGACATTATTCAGTGCCTGGTAAAAGTGAATAGAAAGCCCAAGTTCATTTCATCGGAGAGCGGGGCAGTTCGTATAGAATGCTGATTGATGGAGATGCTATATTCCACCCTGACACTTTGAGGAACACATTATTTTTCAGATCTTTGAAGGCCTACTGGTATTGGCCTCTACAATTTTGTGGAACTAACTTAAGCCCGTAAGGGCGTGTTAATCATATTAATAGGCACACATGAAATTTAGTATGATGTCTAGTATTGCGGACAAGTTGATTCCTCACTTGCCAGGTAAGATGGAAAACAGTGGAAGCAAATGAAAGAGACTATAAAATAGAAAAATATCAGGTAGAGGTGAGCTCTTTCTATCAAGAATGAAAAGTAACCACTACTTAACGTTTAATTAATGAAACCAAATCTTTTCAACGAAGGAACAAATAAGGAAAAGATGCTCTAAAGTTTCCTCTTCATGGCAGCCTTTTGTTTGTCGACTTTGATGAACTATGTAATAAATTGTGTTAACAGGTACATCAAATTGAGTTTGTTGCTGCATCAATTGAATGCATTTATTGTCAGACACCAATATGTATATAACATATGAAAATAGCTAATATCATTATCACTGCTTTAACTAAAAAGATAAAAAGACAACAGAATCATATTTTAAGCTATCTTTTAATTTATCTGTAATGTCAATTAATTAATCAAATTATCTATTTAATTCTTAATAATCACAACGAATATTCTTGACGTTTTTTTCTTAATCATTCTCTGGTTTCACTTATCATTCTCTATTTTCTCTTTATCATTCTCCTAAATTTATGATAAATCTTTTTATATATCATTCTCAATTATATTATATTAATAATATTTAATTGATTTTTATCATTATTACATTATAAATACTGACTTTTTTGGTAGTGGTATGAGATTATCTTTTTTTTTTTTAATAATTAAATTTAAAAATAATATTTATAATTTTATACGTTCTAAAAACATCTTATAAACTATATAATATTATAAGTTATTTAGAGTAATCTTAGCCAAACTTTCTCTGGGTACAAGAAACTAAATTTGAGAGTTGTGTGAATGCATAGGAGAACAAAAAGACTAAAACCCATTAAAGGGTCTAATTCTTGCTATTTTACATTAAGATTATTACAAAACCAGCCAACAGAGAGCGTCCACGAACCTCCTCTTTCATTGCCTCTGCCTTTGTAAGTGACCAAAGGCAAGAGTTCATTAAAGAGGAAAGCCAAAGAGCCCAAAAGATAAACAAAAACCAGAGACAGGGACAGTGCAAAGAAACTACAGAAGTGGATGAAGGGAGGGAAATAAAAATTGAGGAATAAGCTATTCTATTGGGAGTGCCGAGGACTGAACAAGAAGGCAAAAGTAAGATTTCAGCACATAAACCTACCTACTTTCACTTATTGATTCTTCTGTTCCCGTCCTCTAGCAGAAGATCAAGCAAAACAGTGCTCTTGCATTTGGGGCACTTGGGATCATCCTCAGACAGCATAACATACATTAGGCACCGACGGCATCCCACCAGCACCATAGAACTGGCCTCCGGCCTGCTAGTGGAGCGAAGGCTTCCGTCGGTGCTCGTTTCTTGGGACAAACATGAGCTTCTAGGCGATATATCCGTCGAGGAAACCATCCCTCTAGGTGACACAACTTGCCAATGATCCCTTGGTGGAGATAAGTTGAGTTTCAGCTCCAGTTTCGGGCTCTCTCCATTGTAATTCATTATTTTTGCCAAATTTTTGCGATCCCTGGAACGCGTCAGTTCCATGAAACCATTCAGTGAAGAGCTAATATGAATTTATTGTAAAACAAAGGAGAATGGACAAAACAGTAGCTGGAACTGATTAGCAAAGGTGTTACCTGTCAATGGACAACTAAGTTACATGCAAAACTTTATGATTCAAAGGCTAAGGCTTCACACAAGTTCATGCAGAGAAGACTTGGACGGATCTTGAGAGAGCTTGTTTCTTCTTGATATTGCTTTTATTTCATGGGTCGGAGGGCAACTTATACACAGAGCAAGATGTTGGAGAAATAGAAGGACAGAAGGCTCTTTAATACGTGAATTGATTACAGATTGTCGAATAGGTTTGAAAAGTAGAGAGTGCAGAAACTTGAGACTGAATTGAATTTGTTTTGAGGAGGAGGGGTGTGGTAGAAGATAAGTGTTAAATGTATTAATTGTAGGGGGGAAAAGATCACAAGAATTTTGCTGGCGGAATGAAAATTAAATATTGGCAGCCAGATTCCTAATCGCTTCATTCATTGTTGACACAATTGCTTAGCATATTACATTTAAGGAGCAATTGAAGTCTTCATTAAAAGCCTAACTGCCGTCAGACTGGATATTAAAGCAAGGCAACTCCCGAGCTGGATCATTTTGAAGACAACCTCGGAAAAAAGTTTTTATCTTGACCGGCTAATTTTTTACCTACAATGTTTTTTCCGTTTTCACTGCAAAGGGTGAAGATTATGTTCATGTTATTAGTGGTTTATAATCTTGCTGTTTAGTGTCAAAATTAAACAGGCGGGTTTATCCTATATAAACCTATGAATATCTATTAACCCGAGAAAAGTGGTGTGTACGTATGAGGGTGTGTGTGTGTGTGTGTACATTGTTTTACATTGAAATTAGAGTTGAAATACTAATGACTTAAAACTTTTTAAAATTTTTATTGCATAATATATTATAAAAAAAAATTAGCACTAATTAAATAAAATTAATACATTTTTTATATTTCTTGAATTCGATTTCATGTCTCTCTTATAATCAATTTCTTACAAATTAGTTTTTTATGCAAATATTTAAATCATAACTAAAAAGTAAAAGAATTATTCATATATAGTCTAACACTAATAGAAAAATAAAGATAAAGATAACTAATAAATATTATCAAATAAAATAAGTCTTGTTATAAAATAGACAAGTGAAAAAAAAAAAAGTGTTAAATGTTCTTAAAATATGCATATCTATATATATTTATATAAGAGAGTAACAATGTATATAGCAATTGGGTTGTGGTTTTGGTGGATTGCAATTGTTAAACTCGCTAATTAGAATGTTTTAATACTTACAAACCATCATTACATATTAAAATATTAAAATCAATAGTTTACGGCTGGATTGTGGGTGAGTTGGAGAGGATCGATTGTAGCTAAACTCTGGTAATTTTATCTGGCAATAATGGTGAGCTCAACTACGAAACTTTAAAGGGATAGATTAATTAAGAGCAAGAGGATTTTTCTAACATGGTTTGATCTGATCCAGAAGTCTTAAAACTACACGACTCTCTTTAATTATTTCAGAAGCACTTAACTCTAGAGGAAATCAACCCAACCTACCTCCATAATAAATAAGAACATCTCTTTCTTGGGTGGCGCGATTTTTCATCACTACATCACATCACATCACAGCAACAACCATTACCACCTTCACCAAATGAAGGATCTAATAATATATGCACTCTCATGGGGTTGGGGGCTCACGGGATTGGTGGTGACAGTGATTAATTTTTCATATCTACTTAAGCTGCCATCTTTGATACTGTCAAAAAATGTTAATGTCCCCACTGTTCCCACGTCCTCGTTTCCCAACCCAGATTGCCAGTGTCCCAACTCCTACGGACATCATTTTCTATTAATGGCAACAGTCTTCGTAAGACCAAGAGTATGTTTCGTTTTTTGAATTTGGAGTTGAGAGGAAAGAAATAGAAAAAATGAAAAAAAAGAAATCAAATCAAACAAAAATTTAAAATTAAAATTTTTTTGTAATTTGATAAAAGTTAATGAAGAAATAAATAGAATTAGTAAAATTTTTGGAGGGAAAATAATAGTTAAAATAACTTTTCTTTCATTTTTCTCAAATTTTGTGAGAACAATAAATTTTTTTTCACTAAATTATAATTTTTCTATAGTTTTCTTTTCTCTACAATTTTCCTTTTTAACCAAACCATCAAATACATTTTTTTTAATATTTTTTTCTTTTTCTTTTTAAATTTTAAGATCCAAACATAAGTGTAAAGAAAGATGGTTCAGGAGCAACAATTTTGTGGCCCTGCACTGTATGCTAGGTTGTTGGCTTGCATTTACTCAATTATGTGCAAAATTTTTTTGTTCTTAAAATTAAGAAACGCCTCTCAGCTCTTATTTTATTTATTTTTTGTATTTATATGTATTTTGTACAGCTTGTAAGAGGTAAATGTCTTTTGAATATGTTTGGAAAGGATGTTTTGACAATGAATGATGTTTGGTGATATTTGCGTTGGAAATATTGATATATTTGAAAAGAAGATCTGATACAATTATTTGAATTTATTTATTTATAAATATATAAAATATATAATAATAATTAAATAATATGATAATATGTAAGAATAATAATTAATTTATAAAGTATAAGTATATATACATGTGATGATATGTGTATACATATATAGACAATGATTTCATTATGAATAAATATAATAATTAAAAAGTACTTAATTAGTTGTATATGTGAAAAAAGAAAAATTTTAATTAGAATTTTAAATAAAATTTTTGCCAAGAAATAAAACTTAGTTGATTGTGTAAGGTTGAAAGGGACTTCCCAACACAGCCTTAGATTCCACTGGCCCAAACTCCAAACCATCCATTGCAAGTGATCGGCTTGCGGTAGTTGGGCCCAACATCAAGAACAGCCAGTCTTCTGGAATTCTGCTGGGTAAATATGAATCCTCCTATGCTGGAAGATGAATAAGTAGCCCATTAATGTCAATAGCATCTTCACTACTTAGACACCGATCCGGCATCATAAATCCCATGTTTTCTTTTGCACTCTCTATATCAATCCTCTTTTCAAAATTTACATAAATAGTTTTGTATTGTCAGCCATAATATTTAAACAAGCTAACTGGAGGACAAGAAACTAATTGAAGCTGCAGTATATTCATATAACAGAACTGAGTTTATGGCATTTTAGGAGTTGCGGCTACTAACACGCAACTCCAGAGACGTTTATAATTAGCTCTTTATGCAGACCATAAAAAAAAAACACAGAGGCTACCATAGAGAGGGACAGATGGAGAGGGAGAAGAAGAAGACAGTGAAATACTGCACAAAAAGTGAGCAATTAAAAAATTTTAGCCCTTTCAGTCTTCCACAATTTGCTTCCGCTCAAGCTCAATAACATTCTCTGTCAATGAGCTGAGAGCACCATTCAATGTTTCATTATTGCTATGGCATTGCCGCAGCTGTTCTCTAAGACTCCGAACAAGCTCGTTCAATTTCTGGATGTTCTTCTCCTGTGATAAGATAATCTGCACAAGAGGATGAATACAGGCCTCAGTATCCATCTTAAGCCACTGTCGGTAATACAAATTTTCACATGAAGAGCTCCCCATTTTTATAGCACTTGTAACATCTTAGAATGTCAGTTACGGCAGCACTCCAAAATATCTAGGCATCGAGAGACTGCAGTTTAAATATATGTACTAAAACAATATTCAAAATAATAATGATGCATCAAAGCTGGGGCATGCAGAGATTTAATAGTGTTGCGTGTGAAATTAATACTCATTAAAACTTACACACAACAGAAACATAGCTGGCGGTAACAAGATTTAGAGTTTATGACACTGGTAAAAAGGTAATGGAAACGTTCAACCGCATTTTATACTCCACAATATCATGTTACCTTAAAGCATGTAAACTGGAAACAGCCACGCCATCTTTAGATGCCAGTTTTCCCCACACAATTCATACTGTGTTATTTACAGTTAGCCAGAAACTTGGTTTCAGATAAGATGCTACAAATTTACTTAAATGACTGACATTTGCTGGAATGGTGCATGCCCATTAGTACCTTCCACCATAAAAAGCTCTAACTTTTATTCTCTTTATGTGGATTGGCATTCAATGCAGCAAAAATGAATAATTCAAACATTCTTCCACACTTCAGCCACCCGAGAGAGCGAGAGAGAGAGAGAGAGAGAGAGGAAAACCAATTCCCCATGTGGAACAAGCATTCATGTCCATTCCACCACGTTTAACTTCTAACTGCAGTTATTAAACATTGTGCAGTAAGACAAGGTTATAACTTAGGTAGCAGAGGTTCAGTGCAAGTAGCTCTTAATTAGGTTCATATAATGCCTAAAAGTATACTAAATAGTTCTTCAGGTAGAATTTTCAGACTAAAAAAGGCAGCGGGCCTTGTTTGCTGCCTGTCTTGCACAATGAATGAAGCA
The DNA here is from genome assembly GCA_019155195.1 of Avicennia marina. Taxonomy (NCBI): domain Eukaryota; kingdom Viridiplantae; phylum Streptophyta; class Magnoliopsida; order Lamiales; family Acanthaceae; genus Avicennia; species Avicennia marina. Next base: position 14,552,984 of record CM032753.1, read on the forward strand.
ATTGTCTCATTAAATTGAAGGAACCCAAATAAACACAGGATGAGGCTTCCCTTCTTCTCTATTTTCGAGTATCTAAGGAAAATTTAAGGCTTACTTTGTAAGCCCCGTACATCATAATCCATAATGTCAGGAAATACAGAGCATATGGAGTGCAATTACCACTAACCAATATTGTTGTATGTGATGAAATATAATCAATGAGAAATTTTAAAAGAAGTACAGTAGAAAGAGCAAGAGGGGGGTTGCTTCAACCATACATAATACGAGGCATCTAAATTCAGTATTTGTTATCAGGTAACGTTAGTAAAAACAAAATTGGCATTAGCAAAGCGCAACCTACATTGAATTTTAATAGAGACACATCAAAAGGAACAAACAGGGAAAGAAAAAAGAAGATGCATCAAATGAAGATGAATATCATTCAGTTTCAAGCCCCTTGACATGACATCCCAGGTGCCACGGGCACTAATTAAATTTGATACACATAGAAACAAATTTATGCGTAGAACAAATATAGCCTTTAACTTAATGCCCTCCGCTTTTGCATCTCAGCCATTGATGATAACAAACACACAATAATCTCATACGACAACCAACACAACGACACAACTTGTTACAACACTCCTGGCCAGATAAATACAATACCAAAAGATTAGATGAAACCTACAATTACCTTCTCCTTGACAGCCTCTTCTCTTTTCAAATTTTGTTTCTGCTTTGGAGACTCCCTTGGACTATTTTCTATATCACTGACTAATTGTTGTCTCCATTCAAATTGCGACGTAATAATCAATATCAGCAACAAGAAAACCAGCAGCATTGGCCTCGACATGATTTCTATCCTCTTCGAAAAGCCTAAAGAAAACTAAAAGAAAAGGTGGGTGCAACTTAAACAACCCAGAGGACATAGTGGTACAAACTACAATGACATTGATGACCACAGATAATGCACTTATCCCTGATATAAAGCATATATGATTCATGAAATACAGTAAATACATATACTAAACAATGAAAAGTCTGTGTTCTCCCAGAGAAAAAATTAGTAGGTAATCGAAACCCCAATACCAGTTTCTTATGTTGTCATTCCTCTAGCAACATAGATATCCATTCCGTACTTCTCACGCATCATGCCGCCATTTTCAACTAAAATAACTCACAAATTCGGGGGAAAATGAAAAATAGGAAAAGGGAATATCCAACTCTGCGCGCATTTCAAGCCCAAAATCTTGAAAAAGTAAGAGGATTTTAATGAACATAAAAATCTATTCAAAATTAACAAAACTCGGTGCTCAGCTTCAAAACATACTAATTCAACTTTCGGCCCCAATTCCATATTTTTAGGGAAATCCAGATACACAAATTCCAGAATATATATATAGATATGTATGTATGTATACATATAGTAAACGAAAGAACTTACAGATCAGAGTTCGACTTTGACATAAACAGCATCTGAATGAACGGAAAAGGGAAATTGAAGTCGTTCATGGAAAAATAGGAGTCCCTGTTTGGCTGCAGCGTTTACCAGTAATGGTTCTTCTGTTTGAAGTTGGGAGAATCCCGTCGAATTGTTTTTGGGTTGAAGGTGAGAACTGAAAGTAAAAGCAAGAAATCAGAAAAATGTTACCGAATCCGATTACGACAAATCGTCGAGTTGAAGAGGTTGTCAAAGTCAGTGATTGGCAGGAGATTTAGGAAGAGCAAATACCACGGCAGGTTATTCTTGGGACTCGCTCTCTGTCCCCTCCGCCTTAATCTTGTCATCATCGTACTTGTTGCTCTGTCTTCGCTTATCCTTTTTCCTTTTTTTAATTATTATTTTTATATTGTTTCTGCGTTGCTTTATTTTTTTAAAAATTGTTTATAATACTAAAACAGTGGTGTTGTGTTTGTCTTAATTTTAACATCTATAATAATTATCTTTTCTGAATTTTATTTTTAATTATCAAAAAATACATTAATAACAAGCACTTAAAAATAGAAACAAATAAAACCAGATTTTAAGAGAAAAGTGTATAAAATTGTGATTCACGTTATCGGTATCTTTCACATTCTATCTAATAAAGAAAATGAAAATGTGATTTTTCAATTTTTCGATATGTTGGCAATATACGAAAGCACATATTGACAATGCCTCATAAAACTACACACTCTAAATATATTATAATTCAGAAATAACTTTTTCTATCTCTAAATTTTATGCTAATTCATAATTTTTTACACTTAAAGACACACTATTTTCAACCTATTAAATTTCACGACAATAGATTTCCAACCGTGGAGGAAAGTGGCTTTAAAATCCTAATAACCAAATAATATTGGTGTACACAGAAACAATTAGTCTCCTCTAATTTTTGTTGTTATTGTCGCTTTATGTGGAGATTCATAGTCACATTTAGTGCTGTCATGAGCGATGAAGACAGACATAAAGTAATTGGGAAGGAATATTAGCCAACAATATCTTCACTTACAAAAGATGCCAAGACTTGAGAACATTGTTATTACATAATTCTCTAAAACGATTGAAGTGAAGTTGTATTTCTTAATACCACGAAATCTTTTTTAAAAAATATTTAACATTTAAAGAAGGTAAAATAGATATTATGATTTATGTTGCAAATAAGCTTGAAAACTGAAGTTCTGAACTGGGAAAAAATTTCAGTTCGCTTGTGGAACTTAAGATTATAACAAGACAAGATGAAGATCAGTATAATCATGATTAGATGAGACATTGTCCCATTTTTAATATATCAATCCCCGTCTTTTTTTTAAAATTTCTTAATCAAATATATTCTCTTCACATGCTCTCTCTTCTCAACGTTGTCCTTCCCGGGAATCCCTACGACGTCGCCTTGATTAGATTGTGGCAGCCATCAAAATCACGATTTTCGTGCTGACCAACGCCTAGTCTACCAAGAACACCTGTATTGGGGGGTTTTGGATGGGGTTAAGTGTGATTTCCAGTGTGGTGGCAACCTCCCCTTCACTCGCGTAGCCATTGTCTCGTGTCCACTGTTGATTGTTGATGGCCTGGTTAGTTTTGCAAGGGTTGAGTTCGTCCCTTGGTTCTAGCATAGAGAGAGGCTGGTTTTGGAGTTGTCGTTCTTCCTTGATGTGGGCATCGGTGTTGGTGGGGGTGATGGGCCAACAGCGTTGGGGTTGAGTTACGTAGTTGCCACGATTGCGTCTTCCACTGCACAGCCTTCGACTCGCGCATAGAACCACGTGCTGCCTTTGTCCCTCTCATCGCCATAATTTCTGGTGGGATTTTTTTGATTTTGTGTGTCTTCTCTTCCATGGCATTGTAAAGGCGTTAAGTGGTGGGAATGAGGGAGTTGTATCTTGACTTGGCAACTTGCAGTCATGGCGCACCACTTTTCTCACCATGCACCAAAGTTCGCCATCGATTTGAGCCAGCCATGGGACTTATGGTGGTATGTGGCTTGCACGACTTGGGCCCTTAGAAATCTTAAAGTCACCCAATAGTCCGTAATCAACTTGGTTTTCAATGTAGATTTGCCATCAGGCGCGCGTTTTATAATTAGTCGCTTTACCAAACTGGAAGGTGAAGAGTTAACAAAATGTGATTTTTAAGTATGTGGAGGATGGGTTTTACATTTTCAGTGTTTGAAGTTCCAAATTTCCTGTAATGTCGAGTGAGCGGTGGAGTTGTACGCGGCCACATCAGAAAGGCATTGAAAGGCTAGGTTTTCATGCAAGTCAGATATGGACGTTGTGCTGATGTCAAGCTATCACCACCTGGCCACACGACAACCAGACAAGGCAAGATACGGCTGCAAGGCAACCCCATTAAATGCACAAATGATTTTAATTTGGAGAGATTCTACACGGATAAAAATAGAAGAGAGAGAGAGAGAATAAAAAGATACTTTTTTCTAGGAGCTGTTAAAAGGAGAAAAATGAAAGAAGACAAGGAGAGAAATTTAAGATGGATACAATGACGATGAAAATTTACCACCAGCGTCCAATCTTTATTGCACTCTAGTTGGATCTTGGAAAGTATAAGACTTTTTATGAAGTTGTTTATGTACATGTTGATGTTGGGTTAAATTTCTTTATCTAAATACTTCCCACATTGTTTATAAATTAATTAGTTTCAGTCTGATGATTAATTGTCATTATTTTGTTGTTTCTAACGATCTAGCAAATTCTTAGTGAATTAAGGTTTCGAGTAATAGCAAAGTAAAATTCCATAATCTTAAAATTATTACAACATAGATTCCTAAAAAATAGCGGAAGTCCAATTTAAAACGTGTGCGTAAATTGACAATTTAGGAATTTTTGTTAGTGAATTGTCAATCGTGAGTCAGTGAATTTAATTGAAATGAATTAAATATGTCTGGTGTTTGTTTAATTCCAATTAAATAATTTCAATATAATATGGGAGGATATATCGATAAACGTAGGATTGTTAATTACACTGATTTGATAATTAACAGGAACCGAATTCAAAAGGACATATCATAATGCAAAAACCTAAATTTTGATTGGCATTGAAAATCTTTGAATATTTTCTTGCATTCTAAAGAATTCCCTGTATGGTTATTAATTTTTCATTGTTACCTGTTTTTCACTACATTTCTCATAAATCAATAGGCTTATCTAATGCATGACATATCAACAAAAATTAATAAATCTTCTATGAATTTGACACTTACTTTATATTACCTAATCATGACAATGGGATACTTGCAAGCCAATAGTCTATCATTTCTCATTCTTTGATTGAAATTAATGTTGTCTTGATGGTACAACATAAACCATTTTGGTGTTTAAACATGCTAAGTGTAAGGCAAGTAGATGTTTAGCCTCTTCGGTGATCTATGCCTTGTGCTAACTCATGATGTGGAACATGTTTTTGAATTTATTCCCTAGTTTACTTTGATTCAAAGTCTTTTTAGAATTAGGATTATGTTATGTGTTTGGAATATTATTTTATATAGTTTAAATAGGATTCTTCTGCAATTTTATATAGGATTATTATTAATTATTAAACTCAAGATTAATTCTACTAATAGAAATCTAAATCCTTATACAAATTTATGCATCTGACTCTTTATTTATAGAGCGAACCATTGTAATTAAGTCTTTCATTATTCCTAATAAAATTTGAGTGTGTTCCTCTTATTTTATGCACTCGGATTCAAAATTTATGATACATTAATTATATTTTTGGACAGAAAAGCATTTCATATTATATACTAAGTCATTGTCAAACTGGTAAGTCTTTTTGTGTTAAGGCAGTGTTAGGGTGTATTTATTGAGCTCTCCAAAAAAAAAAAAAAAATTGAATAATTAGCTTATTTAGTTTTCAAATTTTTAAGTCCTCGGAAAAAAGAAAGTTCAAAAAAATTTTTCCACTCAATTCATATCTCCTAAAAAATAATCATAATTGTAAATATTCAGGTTCATACAATATAAACATCCATTTTACATCAACATAATGTGTTCTGTACTGGCTAAACCAAACAATTAAACCGAACACTACTGTACTAAAAGAACAAACATCATAAAATCATAACTCCAAATATAGCCAATTTAAATTATACACCTAAAAGTAGCATTCCGCAATACAGCTTCCAAACAAAGGCTAATTATTTTGCTGCAACTTATTCATCTCTACAAAAAACCCCTACGTTAGGCCCAATCTTACTTTGGGTCCTACAGTGGGTCATCGCAAACCACATAAGCCCAATTATTACTGGGTTGTTATGTATTAGCCCGTGTTTTAGTGGACTTAGGCCTTTTATTTCCCAATTAGCTTTATTTCAGTTATGACATTTGCTGACATTCATACATCTATATTTTACATCAGTAAAATTAAACACTATGGCTTTGTTTGGTAAGCCCCGTCGAAGGCCAAAATGTTTGGTGCTGGCAGCGGGTTTGAAGTGCAGCAATGGCAACATGTTTGGAGGGTTCGCTGCCCCATAGCCTATGGCATCATGCTTTGGGCCCAGCCTTGCTTGTCGTGATCCCACACCTGCCCTCATGGATGGGGATTTGAATTCTAGGTGAGCCATTGCGTGTGCATCTCCAGGCTCGCAATCACGTTCGGTCAAATCTCCCGACGCGACTGTATTGTGTTGCAGCCTAGGATGAATGGGTCTACACTCGAGTCTCAGCCAATGGTACTTCCTGCTGAGGGTCATAATGTTTGGTTGAACATTATGACCATTGGGCCACGTATCTGGTTTCAAACATTGTAGCTAATCGGCTTCCGTATTGAAGTGGACTCCCAAACAAATGTACAAATTATAAAATTATTGAATTTTAATTAATAAAAATGTAATTATTTAATATGAAGGTATAATAATATTTAAAACAGAAAGCAAAGAATGATAAACGAGAATTTGAAAGGAAAATTATTGGTAGAAATTTAAAATAAAGGAAATGATATAAAACTAAAAGAGTTTAAAATATAGGTGTTGTGTAATTTCGCATTCTCTAATAAAAAGTTTTATTTGTATAATAATATTGTATAGATTTCATATATATAAAAAAGTATAGCTTATTTGTAATTGCTTACGAGTATGGTTGGCCTTTTCTACTAAGAGTGATGAAGTAAATTTATTAATTTAGGGTAATAATATTGTACATAAACAATGTGCCATTAAATTAATTTCAAATTCTTAGTATAGATTAAGCCTACATTCATTATAATAACTAATTTTGTTCTTTCAACGTTTTACCAAATATACCCCTCAATTAACTAAACAATGCCAGATGACTTATTGTATTTCTTTTCAAAGTTGAATAGAGTTAATTACCTTTTTTTTTTTTTTTTTGTATCTTTTGCTAATTCATTTTCAATAATAACCACACCAAAGTTATTTTTTTTCACACGTATTCACATATAACATATCACAAAAATATAAAATATTGTCTTTAGTTGACTTTTTATTTGTATTTACAAACTTCTTGTATTTAAATTAAGGTTTAGATATATATAAGTTCAATTATAGTTGAATATATTATATATCTTAAATTACTATAAAAACTCTACCATATTAATAAATTACGCATAATCTGCGTACAATTGCTAGTATAAACTTATCTATTATATATATTTATATTCTTTATATATACTACCTATTACTTTTTACAATGCCAGGGCAGATGTGCCACTACAAAATGACCTTCCATTTTTTTTCTTTTCTCTTTTCCTCATAGAGATCTTCACTTTCAATTTTTTTAATCAACTTTTCCTACAAGTTTTTTAATATATCAATTGCATTTATACGTGCCTAGAGTAGAGATTTTTTGCATTTTTATGCACCGAAGTAGTTGAAGGAGATAGGTTTTTCCCCCCAACCCCTTTTAATATTATTTTTGGCGTAAAATAAATTAATTTTCTCAATTCAATTTTTTTATTGCGCATGCGTAGAGTGCGCTTGATTGCCATGCTATGTTATTTAGTTAATAAGAATTTTGATTTCATAATTTGAAATCACACAATCACCATTATTTATTATTTTATTTTATTCTTTTTCTATTTATTAACTCATTATTTTTATTTTTATTTTTTTCTTAAATTTTCTTTCTTTTCAAATTCTTTTGATACTCCGTCATTTTTTTAGATAATTTTTATACTTTAAAATTAAATAATTTTATTATTATTATTATTATTATTATTTAAAAAATAATAACTTTATAATCTATAAAGAAATTTGAACAACATCAGTAAAAAGTATTTTTGATTGCCTAATATAGAATTACACAGCAATTCTTATTTTAAATTCTTTTATTTATATTTTTTTTCTTTCTCTATTTTCTTTTAACTTATTATATTAATTTGTTGAAATTTCTTTTAATTTTTTCTTATTTTATTATTTTCAATGTTTTTATAAATTTTGTTTTAAGTAACTTGTTTGTATTATTCAAAAACAATAATTTTATAATTTATAAATAATTTGTGCGTTAATGGAATGTGTGACTTTTACTTATTATAAGAATATAAGAGCAATTTATAAAATTTATAATTAATTACTATATTATCTTTATTTTTTTTGTTTGTTCTCTTTTTAACTCTATTGCCTCAATTTTAATATGTTTCATTATCTCCTAATTTTAATTTGTTATAAGATTTTAAAAAAATTTATTATTTGATAAATATTATGAATGACATAAAATTTATATTTAAAGATATTATAATTTTATTTATATAAAGCGTCCTTCAAATTTAGTACATTATATTTTTTCTCTCAATTCTTTCAATTTTAATTTATGTAGATTCATTATTTTTTAAGTTTTTTTAGTTTACTAATGATATGGAAAAACTATTTATCATTTATATAATTATGTACACTTATAATTGCATACAGAATATCATCAACAAACACCACACGTTCGACATTAACAGATAGATTTCCCAATTTATTGCACTCAACTTCATGATTCATTCGTGTCCCTAAATATCTAGGCCAGGTATTGGAGTTAGATTTTGTCCCAAAAAATAAAATAAAAATGAAAAGAAGAAAAAAACCACTTTTTATATAGGCTTGACCTTATTCATTTCAAATAATAGATTATGCGAATTGCATGCCTTGTTCTTCAAGAACAAGAATTTTGAACAGTGGTAGAATGAGTAGGGCTATGTTTGTTTAGAGATTTAGAAGGGGATGTCCTTATTGTTGTTTAGGATTTTAGTCAAATTTTAAGAATAAATGTTATAGTAAAAATTTGTAAGAACATTTTCTGTCAAAAGATTTTGGTGGATAATCCCGAATTGTAGTAGAAATCACGAACTTTTTGTAATGAAAAATACATATATGATATTAAATATAATATAAAATTCAAGAACAATAACAAACAACAATAATAACAAGAAGACAATAATAATCAGTCAGACCTAATATAAGCGTCCTCCCCGAGGATTTTAACGCCAATGTAAACATGCAGGGCAGAAAGATGCCATCCATGCAGAATATGCAGCCTCGGACTGCGATTGGAAATTTTATATTATAAATTATATCTTTTTTTAAACAAAAAAGAAATTAATTTGGACTGCTTTGCAAAGTTTAGGTGATGTGTGACTAACATTATAAAATTATTTTATTCTCATGCGTGCTGCTTGCATAGAGCCACTCCTGTCCTGCCTAACTTTAATTACTTAGCTCATGATCTAACTAATGATGACAGAATAAGGTGAAAAATTGACTTCCCATCTGCTTTACATCAACTCAGCACAGAGCAACTTCATCAAGCAAATCCATTTTGGGAAAAGGTTCGTGGAGCTGATTAATATTTTACTCCTTTTCCTTTTCTCTTAATATATATAGAAACGGTGAATCATAAATACATATATATATATATATATATATAACATTAGAAATTAATTATCTATACTATTTAATATTTACAAATTATATGTCTTTTATAGCAAATAATTTGGGTACATCCCAGGAATAACTAAATCAACTTTGTTATTCCATATTTTTTTAATTAGTTCTCTTGTTCACCTTTACAAAACCACCAATCATATGTTAAAATAATAACAACAATGTTATATATAATAAAATCAATTAACTAATACACACTGTAAAATTAAAAAGAAAGAAAAGAAAAGGAAGGTAAGGGTTACATGAATTCTTATCTGCTAAAACCAAATGAAATAAAACGCAAAACATGTCACCAAATTACAATAATCAGATTCACAACCCACTGATGTGAAACCCAAAACGTATCCATGACATATTCTTGAGAATCTATGACAACACTCCGTTCTTACTTTGCACTGCTCTGATGATTGACTAGCTAAAGCTCATAGACTTGACATTCCAACAAGAATGATCCCAACAAATAATTCAGGAGAAAGAACCTTAATATTCAAGAAAAAATGTATTAAACAACAAAGGGGACAAGATTTATTCTATTATGATATTCTCTAACCAGTAACCACTGTGGTCACCACAAACAATAATAAATAAAATAATTATAAGGTTTCACAGCACATTTCACTTATTTTATCTGTATAGTCACTGTAGCTGCTTTCCGATTCAACTTTTTTCATCTGGACAGAAAAAGCATCCAAATTAAGAAGAAGATGGAAACTCCGGTGGCTATGCAAATCATGTCTAGATTTCTTTCTCTCCTCTGCTTCGTCTCTTTCAACTGTACTTTCATTCTCAAGAACATCTCATACATGTCTTTCTGCGTCTTGCTGCTGCCTTTCCATCTCTGCCCCTCCATAGCCTCATCCAAAATTACCAAACTCTCCATCCCCGTCAGGGTTCTCCCCTCCATGTCCTCCACCTGCAAGCCCATCTCTCTCAATTGCAGTTCCCCCCCTTCCTCGCCGCCGCAAGTCATCACCACTGCCAACTGAACCAGCTCCCCGCCTCCGCCGGGCACCACGGTGGCGTACCGCAGCTGTATGTCCTCCGTCAGCCAGTGCCGCCGCACATCCATTGCCTTTAGGCTCGCCACGTTGATCGCCCGTTTCTTGGACGGGTCGATCAAAATCCAGCTCACTCTCAGGCGCTCCTTGGCGACTTCCATGCACGTGCCGTCCTCGCCGTCGAACGTCAGCGGCGTCGCCACCGTCTCTTTGGGTTCTAAAAGGTCAATACTGAAAGGCGAGTTCACGAACCAGGCGGAAAGCGTTTCCGTTACCAGGACTTTGGAGTATACTAACTTGTCGTCGCAGTAAACATCAACAGTCGAGATTAATTCAGATGTGTCTGGCACGCGGGCGGGACAGGCGGGTTTCTTGGATTGCTGGCTGAGGCTGCGACAACGGACGGCGGAGAAAGAATCGGAGTAGAACGAGCGATGCCTGGAAGCGAAGGCTGAGATGGTGTCACTCACGGAGGGGTGGGTGGTGGAGGGCCAGGTGGTGTTGCAAATGTCCCTCCACAAATAATCATTGGCGCAGAGGGAGAGCAATTGGGCGGAAGCGCAGCTGGTGGAGGCGAGAGTGGGGCCGTCGAGTCTGTTCAAGATGTGGGATTGAATGATGTCAGGATGGAGAGCTGTGATAGGGGTGCCTCCGCCATGGTGGGCGGCCACGGCCGCGGTGGCGGTGGTTGTGGAACACATGGTTGGTGGTGGATCTGATCAAATATGATGTAGAATATAGAATTGAAAATGGATGGTTGAACGAGTATTGACAAAGGAAATGGGGTGTTTTTATATGCGGGGGTCTGTTCACGTGTACGGTCAACACTGGCACACTCAAGGAAAGAGATAAAACTTTAGTGAGAAGTCCGCATTTAAGGTTTTTTTTTTCGACTTATTTAGGCAATTATCTTGAGTAAATTCATTTTTTTGTTATGCTGGCATTAAAAGTGGTTAATTACTGATTTGTTTTTGCAATCTCTGATGTGTGATTAAGAAAAGTACTTCATTTATTTTATTTTAATTCCTCTTTCTTCCTTTTCCCAAATATATCAAAACTTAGATATTAAACAATACTATAAAAAACCTCGAAGTTGGGCTTTGTTTATTTTTAAATTTTTGTGCATATTTTTACATGTTCTTATTTTAAAAATTATGTAAAAATAAAATAAAAAAATTAAATAATAATTAAGTATATATTTTTTAATAATGAATAATTGTAAAATAAACCTAGGGTATGCTTTTTCCCTTGTTATCAACTTGTTAATTCTGGTCAATTTGGGACAGCCAATTCTAACGTAAGGGTATAAGTTCAAAAATTGAGATTCAAATGTCTTGTCAAATTGGAAATTTTCACATACAATTTGCAAGGCGATGTGTTGGGACCGCCTCACAAAGGTCCGAAGCCATGTGAATTATGAGTTGTTAAAATTATTCATTACAACAATAGCTTGTTTGATTAAAAAAATATGTTCCTCGAAAGATGTCAAAATGGACAGAATAATTAATACTCGACCAAGGTAAGAAAATAACTCATCATTTTTTCGAACTCAATAAATATTATTTTTAATTCGAAAAACAAATTTAATTTTTTCCAAAAATAAAAAGACAAATAAAAGAAAGTTGGATAGAAAAAATTAAGAAAAGTCACGGAAGTAGTCAAGTAATGTGGTCGATAGCCAAAAAACGCAGCAGCCCTGTCCTCTGACCCTAGGGTCTAAGCATCACTCAGCTTGGATGATGCTTGTCCGATTTCATCTCAACTTCATCCCAGTCGGCAAGTCCACAACAAGGGTAGTTATGTCATTTCACAAGGGTGTTTTCCTCTAACAGTGAGGGTTTGTTGCATGCGACTGTTGAAATTATGGAATTTTATATTGCCAAGTCAAATTTGGGCAGCCGTAGACTTGTTACTGTGGAGAATTGTCAAATTTGAGGAGTGGCAACTTTGTTCGATTGCTGATTGGTCCATCTCGTCCATTTTCCGCTAAGGCTGCTGACGTGGAGAATGAAGACATCATCATTTCAAATTTTAAGTTTGCGGCAAATTTGACCATATCAGGCTATGTTGTGCATTTTTTTCATCATTTTTATCTATTTGATTTTTAATATTTTGAATTTATTATCTATTAAAATAATATTTTTATTTTTAGATTTTCACGCTAATTTTCTTTCATCATAATATGCATAGTTTTGGAATTCCGGGATTTCAATTTTCCCAGCGACTGTTACTCAACTGCCAGCAAAAGTAACTGAATCAAGACAAGTTCGAAGAGAGAGTTCGTTATTTTTCACCTATGTTACTTTGTTTTTTACTGTACGTACGGTCACTGTTATTGAAATATCATTTTTTCTGAATTATTAAGATAAAACAAAAAAAATTAATTGGACATAAAGTAAGCCAACCAATAATTCAAACTTTCGTTATTTTCCTAGTGTTTTCGACATACAAAACAGTTCAAGTGAGGTCAAACAGAAGCACGCTTAAACTAAAAACAAGGATTATTAACTACTCAGACCACATCCAAATTCCAAAATAAGTATTAAGTTCAACGATAAATACATATAATTATTAGCTGTTAAAAGGTAGTAATTATTTTAAATTAATTAAAGAACAAACTTTGCCACCGGCCTAGGGACATAATAATGTAAGAAATATTTTGATACTATGTATCCAGCTCATTAAGCATGAACAAGGAGAATAATAATAATAATAATAAAAGATATTTCTTTACATATGTCACTAATTATAAAGTCAGCGTGGATTTTAATTATTACATACTTTAAAGTGTTGATATAACAAATAGGTAAAAATATTTTTTTTCTATGAGAGATGATTAACTTTAAAATTATAAATGGGTTTTGGGATAATTTTAAATACTTTAAATCTTAATCAAATCCACCGTCAAAAATCCATCAAATTTCAATAGTGAGTACATTTTGGTCTTTTTTATTTTATTTTTGGGATCCACAATCAATAGTTAGAAGATTCTTCCTAGGTTGGCCCTAACAGTAGACATAGCCTCCTGCCTTTGTCTTGCAAATTTCTGGCTGACAAGGATCCCAAATTGTGAGTTGTGACATTTCTTGCAGTTCAATTTTTGGCCCAAAAAAGGTTAGTGTGCAAGTATAAAAACCTTCTGGAAAATTTGCTAAATATGCGGAAACATCCAATCATAAAAAAGACGAAATATCTTTTGTCTCCATCGCTACTACACTGTATATTTAATTTGTACCTTTTAAATTTGAATCAACTTGTCCTTTCAAAAAAGGTGATTTGTAGTAAAATTTGAAATCATAAATTTTTAATATCATAGAGTAAAAGATCAACAGCACAATTTTATGACTAGGAGATAGCATAATTATTTGAAATTTAGTAAGGGTAATTAAACATTAAATGATAGATTTCTTCGAATTTAAACCTTTAAATACATGGTTTAACACTGTTTAAGAACCAAAAGAGGTTTAAGTCTAAACCTGTCGATCCTATACTATTAAATATTAAAAGCTTATTTTAATTACACAATACAAAATTATACATTTCTCTTAAGTTATTTCGTTTTTCTATCATTTATTCTTCACTTTTCTTTTAATTTATCTTCATTTATGTTTTCTTTCATATTTTTAAAATTTTAATTTCTTCCAACCTTTTATTTCTTATTTTAAATATTTTTTTGCTTTAATTTTAAATAATATTATTTTTATTATTTAAAATTCAATAATTTAATATTCATAAATAATTTTGCACATTCATAAAATGAACAAATTTTATTAGTTCTAGAGAAAGTGTTTCATTCAAATGTTGCTAATTTTTCACATCCCCGTTTAAATTTATTTTGAATTTATTTATCGAATTTTAAAAATAATATTTTAATTTAATGTTACTGTTAGTGTAATCAAATTTGAACCAGCATTAATGTAGCTAAGCACAGAGTCGAGCTTGAATTTTAATTTTTTAAACTACCAGAATTGAATTTTAAAGTTTTATCAAAATAAAAAGATATTCAAAAACGATTTATTGTTAACTATTAATTTCGAAGGGATTTAACTATTTTTGCAGCCTAGAATTAAATGGCAATGTTCAGGAAGAATCCACCATGCCAAATACGTGTCACATTTCTGAATACAGACTCAAGCGCTTCATTTATTACATTAGTAATCTGTCCCTAAAAATCGCATGTGAAGTGTGAAAATATTACCCGTCGTCTCAACATTCACGAACCTGCAAGGTTCCTTTCTTCTTTCATTACCCTTATTAATTAATTAATAAGAATCATATAAAAGGGAAATGGGAAAAATAACAAAATTGTGCACATTAAAATCCTGATATTTATTTACTGGCACAAAAATATTCGAGCAAAAAATAGAAAGATGTGAAAAAAATCCATCCCATAGTTAAAAATCAGAAGGATGAACGAATAATTGTTAAAGTCAAAATGTCCAATCCTTCACATAATTGGCTCTGAATTTCCAATTCGTTATGATGTGTGTGTGTGTGTGTGTAGATTGCTTATATAAAATCCTCAAATTAATATTTTAAAGTCTAGAGTAATTAAATATTAAATGATATATCGCTTTATCATTGCAAACTTTGTAGAAGAGATGATAAGATGGATCACATATGTAGGCTTAAATTAGGAGTTTCGCATGTGAGTGTTTGTCAAAAGCCTAATTAGGAGTTATATAATGTTTGTACAAAGAGGAACAAGGTGATTCATCAATCTGACAATGATTGGAAAATAATGTTTTTGAACCAATGAAATAGCGGAGGCAATCTTTTTCCTTAGTAACCCCAATTTTCTAAGGATGGTTGTGGTAGGAAATAAGAGTTTATAAATTTAAATCTCAACCTGTAAATGAAATAATCGTTCAAAACTAAAAAGAAAACGACTTTAAATTTTATGTAATGTTTTTTCACGATAATATTGGGATTTAGTGCATCTATTTAGATTCATTGCTAGTTATTTATTTCCACAACTGCTCTTTACTTCCTTATTCACTGAAATAAAAATTTAATTTCTAAAAGTATTAATATATCGAAAATAATAACGTGAGACTTGATAGTGTTGAAACTCCACTTCAGTAAAAAAATGTGCATGGGTGACATGATTATTTGGTTATTTTACACTTCAACTGCATCTATGGAGCATTATTCGATCCATTATCATATCCTAAAATGGATAGAGAATATGAATGGAGAGAATTAAAATACACACACACATATATGTATATGCGCGGGCCATCCAAAGTCATGCTTGTCGTAATTTGGTTTAAGTCGGATGCTCTATATTGTGGAGCTCTTGGGGGCACCCAACGCTGCCCCACTTCAAACAAGAACAAAATCCTAATAAAGAAGACGACTCATCTATTGGAGTTAAGAGTGTTAAGAAACAAATATAAGCTAGATAAAGTAGAATCTCACGTTTAGAAAAGAAAAAAAAATGATTTATATATAAGGAAATACTTAATTTATGACTTATAATTTTAAGATTTGGGGTTAATACATAGTATCAAATCTATTTATATAAATGCACACGTACAAGCTCGTGAATAGTTAGATTTTTACTAGCTCAACAAAATTCAATCAAAGTTTAAAATTTGATTCGCTGTACTTCCAACAAAGTGATATTAGAGTTTATGGTTCAATTTGAGATAAGTATGAAGATGGTTTTTGTTGATATCATGGTCTCATGATTTTCGTTAATATCATGGTCTCATAAGTTTTGTTAATATCATGGTCTCACCAAGTTAGTCATCTATACTCATCTATCAAATTGCATTATGTCTGGTTCAAGAGAAGGAGCAATTCAAAAGGAGTGAGAGGGGCGAGCTGAAAGGGGAAACGGGGGAGAGGTATCGCCTAGAAGAGGAAATGCCAAAATGTACGTGTTAACCTCTGTATAAGGTGAAATATATATGTAGTCAAGTGATGTGGTCGAGTCGATAGCCATAAAACGCCGCCACACTGTCCTCTGATCCCTGCAGGTTCTAAGCGTCACACAAATTTCAAGCTTCGGTGATTTTGCCCCGCTTCGTCTCTAATCCATTCCAGTCGGCAAGCCCTCAACAAGGCCAGTTTCGTCATTTCACAAGGGAGAGAGTGGTCTGGATTCAATACACAGTTTCGTCATTCTACTGAACAGCTTAACAGAGAAAATATCCATTTTGTGGATTTCTACGACGATTCAAATAAGTCAAAAGGTTCACAGCAAAAACATGATGACATCTTCTTCTTCTTTTCTTACAAAATAAAAAGAGTGAAAACTTCATGGCGTTAATGAACACGAGTTACATATGCTAATTCTTGACTTTTTTTCCCTGGTTGTTGGTTCCTTTGTATCTTTTGAAAAGAGCTTGCAAGGTGATATAAATATTAAACTAATACTTCGCTTTCATAATAATTTAGTTGCATATCTAATGAAAAAAATGGTTATTCCATTAACTTAACCTAACCAAAAATTAATTTGCAATGATGCAGGCAAGAGACAATGATCAAGGGCCACAAATGAAAACTTAAAATTCAAGGGAGAGAGCAGAGACATTCATCGCACGCTAAACTTAGGATTACCACGTGCCGCCCTTAGAAGACATTTCAAGTAGGGTCAAACAGAATCAAGCTTAAATTTAAATTAGGAATTATTAGGCACTCACAGAGCACACCCAAATTCCAAAATAAAAATATTTAGTTCAATAATAAAAATATTGAGTGCAATGATAAAACAATAATAATGAGTTGTTAAAATTAATAATTGTTTTAAATTAATTAATTAACTAACGTTGCTACCTGCCCAGGGACCAAATAATATAAGAATTATTTTGTTACAATGTGTCCAGCTCATGATATGATATGTTTTTACGTATATCAATAATTATAAGTCAACTTGCCGTGGGTGTTAATTAATTACATGCTTCAAAGTGTTACCATAACAAATATGTAACGATTTTCTTCTTCTATAGGACATTATTAACTTCAAAATTATAATGAGTTTTTTCTGATAATTTTAAATGTTTTAATAAATGTCAACAATCTATCAATTTTCAATAGTTAGTGCATTTTTTTTGTCTCATTAATAGTTAAAAAATTCCTTGCAAGTTGGTCCCAACAATAGGCATTACCTTGTCTTGCATACTGTTGTCCGGCTGAGAGGCATGCCAAGTAGTGAGGGGTCATATATATATATATATATATATATATATAAGGGTTTTTTAACTGTTGATATCAAATTTTTATCTGTTTTTTTTATCTGAATTTCAAAATTATTCATGAATTTGTCTCAAATTTATGGGATAAAATCACGGAATTGGTCTAAATAAAAAAAACCAAAACATACATTATAAAAAAGAAAAAACTCAAATTATGACTTTCGTGACGTCATCTGCCTGTCTTCCATTGCATCTTGTTTGTTTGTTTCTTATTTGTTTTTGCATCGTGTCTTATTTGTTTGTTTTTTATTTGTTTTTGTTTTAATCAAATATCATTATGTCTTGTTTGTATTTCACATATTAGTTATAAATTATATTTATTTGTATATTTTTTGTATATGATAAATTATTTTTTTTTTGTCTATTTTAACAAACACACAAACAAATAGAAAATAGATGAAAGGACATCATTTTTGTGAACTCAAATCATGAAAATTGATATTTTTTCACTTTTGGTTTTGTTTTTAATTTATTTACAATTCTGTATTTTAGAATCACAAAATTCTAATTCTCTGATTTTAAATCATAGAATTAGATTAATTTAATAAATAATTTTAAAATAAAAATATTTTAAAAATAATTTTTTTTTATAAACAATGAAAAAACCCAAATATATAACCCCTCACTATTGGCTAAATATATATATATATATATATATATATATTGGGTGGCCCTTACATTTTTTGTATTTAAATTTTCCCAAAAAAAAGTATGTATTTTTCTACGGGAACCACTTATATAGGTAGTTCGAAAATGTGAAAAGATCCAATCATATCATGCGAAATATCTTTTGTCGCTATCTACTGCAGTGAAGGCATAACTTGAATCATTAAATTTCGAACCAAGCTCTCCTTTTAAAAAAATGAATTATAATGAAATTTAAAATCATAAATTATAAATAACACAATTTACCAAAGGACAGCAGGAGATAACATAATTATTTGGAGTTTGTTAAAATAATTAAATGTTAAATGACACATTTCTTAAAGGTTAAGCTTTTAAACAGGTCATTGAACATTGTTTAAGAACCAAACTAAACAAGAGATTTAAGTTTGAATGATACTTATCCATATTACATTATTATGTATACAAGTTTATTTTGCTTGCACAAAATAAAATTATGCACTTATCTTTATTTTAAGTTATTTTGTTTTCTTTCCCTATCATTTATTTCTCTCTTTTCTTTTACTTTGTCTTTATTTGTGTTTTATACACGTTTTTTCACTTTTAGTTTATTTTAATATTTCTTTTTTATTTTAAATATTTTATAATTTTAATATTAAAATATATTATTTCTATTATTTAAAGTACAGTAATTTTATAATTATGAATAATTTTGTAAATGCATAGAAGATGCCAATTTATTAGTTCAGGGGAAAGTGTCTCGTACTGCTTATACGTCTCTGTTCATATTTATTTTAATTTCTTCCCAAGTTATATTTAAATTTAATGTTACTGTTAATGTAATCAAGTTTGAACTAGCTTTAATATAACGAAGCACGGAGTCGAACTTGAATTTTATTAATTTTCTTTTTAGTAGTCGAACTGAATTTTAAATTTTATTGAAATAAAATGATATTAAAAAGCGGTTTATTTAACTGTTAATTTCGAAGTAAGTGTACTATTTTTGAACCCCAGAATTAAATCGCAATGCTTAGGAAGAATCCACCAACCCACATACGTGTCACGTTTCTCCCTACAATTTTAAACCCTCTTTTATTACGCAATTGAATGATGTGTCTCTAAAAACGGCATGCAAAGTGTAAAAATATTAATCCCAACTTTCACGAACCGGCAAGTTACCTTTCTTTCTTTACTCTTAATAATCTAGACACTGTATTGTTAAAATTTCGAGCATTTTTAAATTGTATCAAGTAAAATTACATATATATATATATATATATATCTCTTCAATAATTTATATTATATTTAATTTAGTATTAACATGAATACGCCAAGTAAATTTACAAATATATTCTTCTTACTTAATAATGAAAAAAATTGTCTTTTTTTTATTACATGTTCTTTTTATTCTTTTTGTAATTATAATATTTTTAACATGACTATAAAACAAATATTCAAATAAACAAATCTATACTATAAATAAAATAAACCAAGTAATTATTTTTATTTTTATTTTGTATCAATTTAAGCACGCACAATGAGTGTGCCAAAATTACTAATTAATTATTAAGAATCTGACAAAAAAAATGTGAAAAACAGCACAATTTTGCACTTTGAAATCCAGATATTTATTCGTGGGCAAAAAATGTCCGAGCAAGATATGCAAAGGTTTTGAAAAATCCATCTCGTGGTTAAAAATCTACAAGATGAGTGAATATTTGTTAAGGGCAAAAATGTCTAATCCTTAACGCAATTGCCTTTGAATTTTGTAGTCGTTATGAGGTACATGCATATATCTTTTTTGTTTATAGAAAATGCTCAATTGGCATACTGCAATCTACTGATAAATATTGTAATTGAATATTAAATTATATGTTTTTCTATTAGCTTATACTTTTAGACGTGGATGGGTTTTGTAATAAGTCCTACGAATTGATGCCTGAAGCAAGAGGCCCCCATGTGGATTTGGAGGACATGCACATGATAGGCATCAAACGTGCAAAAATTTTAAGTTTAAAAGAAAAAACGGCATGTGTTTTTTGACCCACCCTAAAATCATTGTATTTTAATTGATAAAAAATAAAATTATATAGTATTAAAAAGTATAAACAATATTTAGAATAATGAAAAAATATCAAGAAAAATTGATAGAGAGCACAAATATAAACGTTAACAAAAAATTTTAAAATTAAAAATTAAAAATAAAGTTATGTGATTTTACACTTCAAAAAAGTATTTAAATAAATATTGACGAAAGATCAAAAAAATTTTAAAAAATTATAAAACTTGCGAGAACATATAAATATAATTTGTATACGTGTAAGAAAAGATAGAAGAAAATTATAGAAAAAAATACAAGTATTTAACTTAAGGATATTTATGTAAATTCACTTTGTCCAACTATGAATCTTTCATTAAAATAATAATGTAGTATAGATAATAACAATAATTATTATTATTATTGTTGTTGTTGTTGTTGTTGTTGTTGTTTACATTACTCACATGCCAAATCACCCCTCAACAAATATAACTTCCTAGCACATCAACATTGTATAATTTACTTTTTATTCAAACATCAAATTATTCAATACAAAAACTTAAATATTGTTTCAAACACATATCATTATTACTCTTTACAAAATATCATCATTATATTTTTTTTTTCTCACAAAGCTCATTCAATCACATACAACTCACTACTACTTACTCACACACAGCACATTCAATTAAGTTAGGTCACATGTAACCAACGCTACTCTTTTAACCGCTACAAGCCCAACTCTCTAAAATGTATGATTTAGGCATTCCCGTGATTTTTGTAGTCGAAGAGAGGACCAGAATCATGTTACAAGCCCAACCATCTAGACTTAACCAAGTTCTCTACTTTTTTCAGTATTTTATTGGTCAGAATTACAAACTTTTGGACACTTCCACAAATTCAAGATTTGGCGATGATCCCACAAAATGAGGGAGACTAACGACAATTGTTTGTTTCTAAAAAATCTGCCCCAAAAGGCACACTTTTATTTGCGAATCATTCTCAATTTTCGATCCTGTTCAATCCACCCCGTCAAAACCACAGCCTTGAAACCTATACTGGCCTTTCTCACCCACAACCACTAGTAGTGGCACCTCAGACTTATCATTCCGCTAAACTCATTTAATAAAGAATCTGGATAGCGTTGAACCCGACAATGATATAGCATCCTCAATACTAAATGATTTCCACTACATGATAAAACGAAAGCAGGTTTCAAATAAATATAGAGTACTATCACGTTTCGCTTGAATGACTCGGCACTTTTTAACATATTCCTTGTGAAAAGTATCTCGCCCAACGAGAACAAAGAAACAAGAAATGTTTGGAAATTTGAGCGCAATCCCGGCATCATTAGCACAGACTTCAGTGCACGTGAGATAGAGATTGAGTCGTTGCAAGTTAAAATCAGCGCCAGCTTATCTGGCCTCCACAGAAGAAACAGGCAACATCGTTAAGACATCAAGAAACCTAGAATAGGGAGTCGGACGTGCACATGAGATCCTTACTCCCCTTGTATCCAGATCAAATGCTTCGCCCACCACCATACAGACATCAATGTCTCCGTAGAATTGCAAACATCAGCTAGAGGAAAAATTAAGTCACTTAACCTTCAACGGGGATGATCAATGTATACCATAGTGTATTGCACACAACGTAGGTTCTTAAGTGATGATCCTGAATACAAAAATTCGCATCCCACGAACAATTATATATCATCCCATGCCGATGGTCCACCCAATCCAATATCATCAACCCGGGACAACTCAAGGGCAGCTGGATTAACACGATTCCTCTTCTCTCTCTTTTTGGGAAGAGTTACCAACTCACTGATTGAATCAATCTTTTGATCATTTTTATGACCTATTTTTCTGTCAGTAGTCCGTAGGGGAGCTTCTGGTGCACCGGTTGCAAAAAGATCCAAAAAAGGGATTTCTGCACTGTCAATTATATTTACATCATCTCCTTTGATCTTTTTCAGCAATTTCTTGTCAGGTCCTTTACTTGTTATGACACCACCCAACTTATCATCATCACGCTCCTTATCAAGCTGATTTGTTTCCTGTTTCTTGCGCTTTGGTTTCTTTTGTTCCTTGGGATTTACATTTAGAGTTTCTGTATCATAAGTGATTCTACTTGCAATCTGTTGCAACTTCATCTTTTTCTTCATTCTCTTCTCTGAGACATTGGCATTCTCGGCAGAATCTACACTTTTCTCATCCAGTAGTTCTTTCCTTTTCTTTCTGGAGCTCAGATCAACAGCATTATTAAGATGACTATCCGCACTTCCACTCAGAAGATGATCCTTCTTTGAGTTCTTGTCTTTGAACGAGTGATCTGCTTTAGACTCACTTAGAAGTGTCAACTTATCACCCGTCTCAACAGAGAAGTCATTATCTTTTTCATGTGCTTCCTTTGCATTGATCTTGTTGATTGGTCTTGCATTAAAGGTTTGCAGATTTGGCAATAGATTTTTGACCTGGAGTAGTAGCATCTTTTACATTGTCAAGTTGAAGAATGAAACCTTATATATATAAAGAAGTAGTATTCCAGCAAGACAAACTTACTTTCCTCAGTAAATTTTCCTTTTCAGAGATAGGGTTTCCTTTTAGATTCAAATTTCTCAAGTTAACTAATGACGAGAGCACCTGGTAAGCAATTATGAAAACAAGACTGGTGAAGACAATATCACCTAACTAAAAGAGCTAAATATGATTGTGTATCAACATAACTATCACCTTCAGATTAGACCGGCTGGTGATCAAGTTGTTTCCCATGTCTAGATTCTGAAGTTTCACGAGACGCCCAACCTCACTGGGAACCGTCTGAAGATGGATCAAGAATTAGGAGCACTGTTGTAAGAAACAGTGCTTTATACAAGAGACAGAATGCCAAAAGGCTGAAAAAGCTTTCTAGAATGCTGACAAACAGAACACTTCATAAGTAGCTATTTAAATCATACCTTAATCTCATTGTGTGCTAGGCGAAGCTCTTTTAACTCTGTGCAGGACTTCAGGGATAAATCAACTGATTGCAATTGGCAGTTAGCAAGAGAGAGCTGAAACAGAAAGCAGCAATAAGATTCCTCATATCATTCAATTCTATAAAGCCGACTCAGAAGGAAACTAATAATTCAAGAGCATACTTTGGTTACTGATTTAACTCTTATCAAAGATTCACCAAGTGATTTGATTGGATTCCTGGAAAGAACTGCAGAGGTATAATTAGTAGAGAAAAATGTACTTCAACTCAAAATGTCATGCACTGATATAGACTAACCAGTGTAATTAAAAGCACATAGGTTATGCTTGTTTGATGTTTTACTTTACATTTTGGAAGCATTAGAAGGTTCCGCCCTAAACACCAAAATACGCACTCCATTATGTTTTCATTTATGCTAATAACAAACATGTAGGATACATATTTTGTAATACATATTAATTATATATCAATACATGCATAATACAGTAATTGTAATATATAGTTTTCATTTGGCAGAGGTAGATGAATCATGCAACATTGCAGATGATATTCCAGATGGAGGCAAAGAGCAGGCACATAAGCAAGTGGATGATCTAGTTCCGAAAATGGGAAATGAAAAGGACAAAGGAGAAAATGGTCAAAATTTTCATATTCCCAGAACTTATATTAATAAGCTGCTGAAACCTTAGCATTTTTTCCTAATAAAGAAACGCAGATCTATTATGTTTTGTTCACAAGTAAAAACTCTAATTACCATACGTCTGGATTATACTTAAAATTATCCATTAAACTATGGCTAAAAACATACATCCGCTAGTAAAGATTCTGGGACATGTACCTAGAGTGTTTAACTCTTTCATCCGATCAAGCTTGCAAACTGAACTGATCTCATTTTCTGTCAAGGATAAGACAACAAAGATTAGCATAGCCATACAAGACACCCCTATAGCAGAGTTACTTACATAAGACACTGTACTTGCTAACTACCATTCAAAATCAAAGCACGCAAGTTCACCAGAGATTTGACCTCATCCATTGATTTAAGTTTGTTTTTTCCAGCATTTAACACCTGTGCCAGAAATACTTCAGTACCAATCTGGTCAAAGGAAATAAAGTACCAATAATAAAAAGGATGATAAAATCATTTTTGAGATAATGTATGAATAATTTATAGTCATAATTCTAAATATGATATTAAAAGTAGAGAAAATAAAATTTACAAATTTGAAATGAAGTACAGAAAGCAAAAGTCAATATAAACACGGATGAATATCCAAACTTAATCCTGCAGAAGGCAATTCATCTCTTGAATGACTCAAAAGACTACCGCCGTTAATAAGAAGCAAAAAGATCCCATCTTCATAGTAGAATGCCAAAGGTTAAATGCAAATTCAGTTTCAATAACATTCAATGAATCCACAACAAGAACAGAAAACAGTAGCACGTTATCATTTGCCACTTACATTAAGTTTAGTGAGGCCTTCGATGCCTTTCAAACTCTGAAGCTTGTTCTGCGCCACTGACAGCCACTTCAAATTTGCACATGACTTCAAACCCTAAAAAAATTCCGAAAGAATTTCAGAAAATTATATACCAAAACGAAAACGGCAAACCCCAAAAAATCAAAATAAAAAAGAAACATTTTTTTGTTGGCGCGCTTGACTACCTCGAGCGAAGTTAAATTATTGAAGCCCAGGTCGAGCCTTTCCAAATTCTTGAACTCAGTCAAGCATGAAACCTGTTAAACCCAAAACAACAATAACGTAAATTTCAACAATGTAGAAGGAAAAAAAATGACAAATTATCAAGAAAGCCAAACTGCAATCCTACAGGGAGCAGAGAAATATATTACATCAGAAAGGGCTTTGTGGGTAAGATTAAGGGCGGTAATGGAGTTGGGGTCACTCGTATTTTCCTCTTGCAAGATTTTCTTCGAGTTAAGGACCGTCATGGTTCGATAAACAATAATTTCTATTAGGGTTCTCTTGCAAGAACGACTGTGTCACGGTGATGGTTAAATATGTTATTTGATAGTGCCAGAACAGTTTTTCT
Organism: Avicennia marina; assembly: GCA_019155195.1. NCBI lineage: Eukaryota > Viridiplantae > Streptophyta > Magnoliopsida > Lamiales > Acanthaceae > Avicennia > Avicennia marina. Next base: position 14,578,245 of record CM032753.1, read on the forward strand.
ATGCGCTCGCGGAGGACCAAGTTTACCGAAGTGCTGGGCTATCATCATTGTTGGCAGCCCAAACAGCAGTTGAAAGTTTAAACTTGTTGGTAGGTCCATTATCCATAAACCCCTTCCACATATTTTAATTGTCGGAAAAAGAAAAAGGACGAGGCTATTATCTATACTCTTTTATTAAGCACGAGCATCTTTATAATCTCCCCTTTGATAGTAAAATATAGTAACATAAATATCTTTCTTTTGAAGAAATTACTTGAATTTAAAATATTAAATGCTATAAATTAATTACTAGAAAGGATTAAAATGGTACAAATTATGACTTCCCTCACATAACTTCCCCATGTTTTTGGAAAACTCTCTTCACCATTTTCTCAAAACACTAGTCCAGCAAAGCCCATTGAGCATTTTCACGCCTGACATATTAAAATTCATTAGAAAGTAGAGTTAGTGCACACTCAATGCACATAGATATATAAAATATATATAAAATAAATCTTGTGCATGAATTAAAAGTAGCCGTTACAATAGCAATAAATCAATGCACTCAAGAAACGAATATTGACAAGGGACAAACATATAAAAGCTTCATAGTTGAGCAGGTTTTGAGTGGACCTGATAAAATAAGACGAGTTTGAGTGTTGTCTCACAAATAAATTTTTTAGTCCCAACCAAAAGAAAATAACTGATGCCTAGGAGAAGAAAAAGCTTAATGCAAAAAGAGGGCCATTCACTGCCTAACGTGAGATATATGCATTTGCAAAATTTTCTAGGGATCACACACCGTCGAACCTGGCCACATGACCCTACAAAGGCTACACTTGCCTTAATTCAAGCTACATAAAATTAAAAGAATTTCTAAGGGCCACACATTATCCGACTTGAATTAAATGTGCCTGAGAGGACTGGACATGTTAGTACAAGCAATACGCACTCGAAGGACAAAGGGCTGCATGTTGGTCTACTTGGGCTATATGTGCCTAAGAGGACTACACATTGTCTTAATGTCTTAATTTGAGTTGTATGTGTTTGAAAAACTTTCAAGACTGAATAAGTTTCGAAGTTTCGAAGTACTGAATGTTTCCCGAGCAAGCACTCGTGTCTCCAATTATACTCATGCTTCCTCCAAAGACAATTGTTTAGCAACTACATGGCAAAATCATACACAAATGTGAGATGTGTAGTTTGGTGGATGTTTGCACCGAAGTGCTTACATATTGGCTTGTAATGATTTGATGGATTTTCATGACCAACATTGCAAGCTCATGACTTTCAAAATAATCTACATATAGTTCAATTGTTTGGATAATTGAACTAATTTATTTATAGTTACTTGTACTGCAGCAACTGAGTTGATGTTGTGGCTTTGATAATTGATTTTTCATGACACTCTCTTGTACTTAAAATGTTTTTTGTCTTGACGACTAACTTGGTTATTATATTTGAGTTGATATTATGACACTTAAATTAATATAATTGTGGTCATAGTGTTAATTTAGTTATGATCATTGAGTTGATATATTTGTAGTTTTCTTATTATGCTCTTCATAGAATTATTCTTACTAATATCTATAAGGCAACGTAATGGCCCAATTAATATTAGCTAAGGGTTATCCTCAATCACCACCACCACCACCACCACCATATATGATGAAGGTTGTTATATATTCATTAATTACTGTTCAGTAGCTATTCATAACTGACTTATTGAATTGCTTATTCATTATAAGTTGGTAAGACTTGATTACAAATTAGACAACCTTACAGCCTTTTAACAGATATATTTATAGAACCCTGAATTGTATATTTATGGCTTGAAATCTTATATACATAATTTTAGCACCCGATCTATTTATGATACTCAATTATTTATCTATTATGCATCGATGAGTCTTCATGATTGATTAGATTATACATTTCTCACAAGTCTATAAGTCTAAATAATAATTTAATTATTCTCTATGCCTACATATTACTTTATATCATAGCTCTCAAGTTGATTTGCTCACGGAGACATGCTCACATCTTATCTCACTTGATCATAACTTTCATGACCTTCATATTTTAAAATTTATTTATTTACTGTTATATGTTAAAAGGTCTTCATTACAAACCTCGTATTCTATTGTCTACATGTTAACTTCTATCATGGTGTTATTGATTTATAGACTTCACTCTTCTAATGATTGTCATTAAAGTATATCATTTGACACTTAAGTTCAATTGTAATCCCAACCCGAAGTTAAGTAGAAGAAATATAACCACACAAGTGAAACATATATCTGTGTGTGTATAAACACATGCACATAAAGGAGCATATTTTTTCTCTCCTGTTATTTTTCCTTGCATTCTATCTCGTTCTTTCTTTGATTCATGCTTCTCTACTTCTAGACAAAATGGAGGGTTTTTTCTTCTATTTTTAAACCATTATTATTGTGCAATCTATTCAGAACAATTTGAGATCGATAATGCGAGCAATTTGAGATTTATAATGCGAGTCCATCGTAGATCAATACGAGATTGCGGGTTAAGCTTAATGGTGACTTGCTCCACCTTTGACAAATGATTAATTTCTAGTTGTATGACAACTTGGTGCATTCACTATTTGTCTTAACATAATTCATTAGTCCACTTTAAAGGATACATTCGCCTTGTAAATAAGTAATTAGTCAGATTTTTATTTATCATTTAATGTAGTTGTATTTTTTGTTTTTAACTAAGAGATAAAATAAATTATTGCCTTTAAATACACCCACTTTTAAAAAGATATATACAGGCGGATTATGGTTTATAGTTTGATCAGGCCCAATCTACTGCGTGACTAGCATAATCACTACTTCATTATTACAATCCAATTTAGTTGGCAAAATTATTATATAATTGTTTTTTATTTTAAATTGTTTTAATTCTTTTAACTCATTTTTTCCCTTTTAACTAACTATTTATTTTTCTTTCAAGTTTGCTCTATTTCTTTTTCATATTTTTTCGTTTTTAGTTAAAATATTTTTTGCAGTTTTAATTTTAAATAATTTATTTTTGTTATTTAAAATACAGCAATATTATGATTCATAATTAAATTTGTACAGCCATTTAAAACTTTTACTCGTACTAAGTATGATACACAGTGACATGTAATTGACTGAACCCAATCAATGCGACCTGTATAAATGAACTCACACCCACATCAACGAAACTGAAATTAATACAGCTCATGTCCAGTGTAAACCAACCCTTGCCCTGGAGGAAAAATAGGAATTTAAGATCCAGAATACAAGAAACAGATGATATATATCCTCCATCCATCCATGGCGCAGGCACAAATTCCATGCATCTGAACATGGAAGGGATACTTAAAACACCAACAGTACAACTCTGAGAATGTATGAAAATTATCTCACAAAATCAAGGCAGGCGCTTGACAAATACAAAATTATTTTAGTTTTACTTTATTCACTTTCATAGCCAACTCATGGTATGTCTTCAAACTTTACAGGCCGGATTAACGAAGGTGACATTTATTTTACAAGCATCAAAACCCCAATAGGGTAAAGAATGTCAAAACTCAAAAATTATACAAATCTTGATGTTCTTTTTCTATCAGATCCAACAAAACAGTAGAAGAAATGCTATGATGGAAAAAAAAAAAAATACTACCAGAGACCAAATTCAGTGCGAAGATTTATGGCATCACAACAGTACAACTAAATTGTCCTACCTTCGTAATCTCCATCCACGCTCGGCAAGTGCTTTAAGCACACGGCTTGCTGCCTCTGCAGTATCATTTAAAGGAGGATAACTCCAGCTATCTGACACCTGAAATCAACATAAATGGAAGAAAGAAAATTCAGTAAGCGACCAGAATACGTGCCAAAGTAACAGGAGCAGGAAGGGTAAGAAATTCCTTCATTTCTATTCAACTCATCTCTCATCTGATATATAACACCACCACAATCAAAACATATTTTACTTTGCTATTCCATTTAACTTCTGACAAGAAGATAAAGCGTGCAAAATAACTAAGAACTTGAAAATTCACATCCAACAAATCATAGATCAATTCCACACTGCAGCAAGCTGTAGTTATACGGTACTTTGCACTCCTAATTAGAAATTCACTGGCCTATTCAATCATTTAATCATAATGAAAAAACAATGCTTTTGCAACCAAAAGTCAGGTCCCTAGGAAACATTGAACATTCTAGACAAAAGAAAATCAAGCATACGGAATGATTCAGATATCTTTAAGAGCAAGAACTATTCCTACCTTTACTCATGAGAGAGCTAAAACTAAAAACTTACTGTTTTCTAGGGCAGAAGATGTGTCAGTTACACAACCAAAACAATATAATAAATTACAGAGAAAATCAAGTGCTACTTAGACGAAGCTGCAATATTTCTGAAGTAAACCAGAAGAAAAACTATAGATTGAAAATTTCCATCTTTTGTGAAAAATCACCTCTTGACAGCTCAACCAACAACATATTTACAATTGGCTTTTCGGGACACAAAACTATTCTCACTTTAGGCCACAGTGTTTTCAGGCTTTGTTTCATACAAGTGGGGGGGTATTTGAGAGGGCTGGTCACGAGCTCAAAACATAGAGCCTAGAGAAATACCAAACTAATCAACTGAAAGGAATGCTTTAGCTATCACTTACATCCTCAAGGCCTGTAAAAGGTCTAACCAGGCCTCTCTCCCTTAGAGTCTTATGAAACTCCATGAACTTCCATGTACAGCGTTCAGCTCCAATAACATACACCGGCTTCCTGCAATTACCTAAGAATCAGTAAGATATTGACATGTGTGCCTATGGAATCATCAACAACTGCTATAACACAGTACCCAGTGCTGCAGGCCTCACTCAGCATACTAACTGAATCAGCAGTAACTACAAAAGCATCAGCCCAAGCCAGATGTCCCATATGTGGATTGGGTTCTGACAATGACAACATACTGATTAGTAAGTCTAAACATGTAGTTATGAATCACTTTCAGTAAAATTGAAGTACCTTCACCATCCCATATGTATATTTTGGGATGAGTTCCTAATTCTTTAAGTATCATGCTAGAAACCTGTCAACCAAGAGCCCAGCAGACAAATAAACAGAACAGCAGGGGAAAGAATGGCAACATACTACAGGAACCAGTTGTTACCTTTGCAGGTGTCCTCCTAGAGAAAGATATCCTCACACTTCCACAGCTTGTGAGAACATTGAGTAGAGATCCAGCTAGCTGTTTTGCAAGGTCTGTGCTATATCTGCAGTACCCTATCAATAATAGAACCATATGAATATGGATGGACCTCCACAAATGATCCCTAACAGATGAAAAATCAACTTAAACAACAAAAGTTTCCAGAAATAAGTCGAGAGAACAAATATCAACTCACATCGTTTAAATTTCAAGCGCAAACATTTCACAAGTTCATGAGAAGCAGGCACACGAGCATAGCATACACACTTTATTCAACTTGACAGACAAATCCAAAATAGATGGAGAATCCGTCCAAACACACAATTGTCCGACAAATGCTGACAGAATGATGAATAAATGACCCCAAAATTCAATCTCAAAATCTCAATAAATTGGGAAGATGGAACACCTTATATTTCACAACACCAGGTGTGTATTCATAGATTGCTTAAGCCTTCTCTTTAACTTAAATGGGTGAATCTAGGGCTTGCATTATCGCATGGAACACAGAGAATCAGAGATTGTACTCAAAAATGGCTACTTGATGAGCAAAAAGCAAAAGTATGTGGCTGATAGAGTGTTCTTTGTGGAGTGGACGAGGTATTGAAACGTGAGCTGGCAGAGGATGGATACTCAGGGGTTGAGGTCAGGGTTATTCCCATGAGGATTGAGATCATCAGCCGCACAACTTGCACCCAGAATGTTCTCAGAGAGAAAGGGAGGAGGATTATGGATATAACTTTGGTGATGCAGAAAGGGTTCGAGTTCCCTGAGAACAGTGTTAATATGTGTGCTGAGAAGGTAAACAACTGGGGACTTCGTGCCATTGCCCAGGTTGAGTCCCTTCAATGCAAATCACTAGGTGGCCTTGTTGTCAGAAGGGCATGCTTCAGTGTGTTGAGGTCTGTTATGGAGAATGGAGCTAAGGGTTGTGACGTGATTGTTAGAGGAAAACTAAGAGCTTGGCATGAAAGCCAAGGACAGGGCTCAGAATGCCAAGTCCATGAAAGTCAAGGATGGATGTATGATTTCTGCAGGTCAGCCAAAGAAAGAACACACTGACTCAGCTGTCAAATATGTTTCTCTTAGACAGTAAGTAATTAGTATCAAGGTTAAGATTGCAGTTGACTGAGTCTGGATACAACAGAAAGCACAGGCTATCAACTCTTCTTCAAGACCTCATCAAAATTCATCCTCTAAAGGAAGAAGAATTTATCAGAACAACCACAGCGCCAACTGAAATTAAGGTGCAAGCATCAAGTGTATCTACACCTGATATTTGTTAGATTGGAGTTCCTAAATCATCTTTTTGACACATGAGAACTGTAGACACAAGTCCATGCCAAACATTTGGATCTGTAACATTTTAGATATCCTTTTCTTTTCTGTTTAGAAAAAGAAAAAACATAAATTGCTGATTAGAGATCTGAATCACTTAAAACTCCAACTTTTTGCTCAAGAAATCACTTGTGCCATTGTAGCAAACTCATCTAACATTCCTGTTTTCATCAAATTAAACAGGTAAAAGGTTAACAAAAACCCAGCGATGCCATGTAAGTGTGAACAAACAAGTTACAAAGAATTGCTACCGAAAAAGAAAAAAATCAATCAAAAATAGAAAATACATTAATTACCAAGCATTCTCTTTTAACCAAATTCAAATGTAGATTTCTAACCAACGATGAAAAGGGCCACACTACCAGGATAAAGAAAGAGAAATTACTTGTAGGCCCTCCAATGTTGACTACGAGTAAGGGCTTTGGCAGAGGTGCAAACTCATCATGCCAAGCATTAGCCGCACTACGAAGTGCAGCAGAATCTATTTGATGAAGAGCTCCTACAGTAAGGACCTGAGCAACGACAACAAGCAACCACAGCAATACAAAACAAGAGTCAACGACTCACTTCTCAGCAGTAAAATACATACGTACAAGCATGGTGAAAACACTTACAACATGCTCATCAGGAGGTGAATGTGGTGTTATCCATTTGCGGAGAAAACGAGGAACCTGTTCCTGTCCTTTAGGGGTCAATGAGAAATAATCGTGCCGTGGTACTATCACCATATCAAACCTGTCCAAATGGGACCTTGGATGCTGAATCTGGAAAGGGGACATGCATAATAGTGTGATAAATTCTTTTGTTTCATATCACAGAAGTATAGGGCAGTCATGATAAGCCATATTGACTAAATCATATCTGCAAATGCTTCAACACCTAATGGAAACATGGCAAAAGAGCATGACATAATGCACTTCAGAAAAATCAATGAAGGGCTAGACTAAATGCTATAATGGCTAGGCCATCATAAATACATCTAAGAATCCAAATTTAATGAAAAGGAAAAATTAGTTGATCACCCATTTTGCCTGCTGAAGTTACAGACAAGAGAAAAACAAGGGCTTAACAAAAGGCTTGTAATAAAAGCTAAAAATATCAGGACATAATATTCATCAGGATAAATGTCATTATTAAACACTAAAGTTAAAATCATAAAAGGTATTTTTGCCAGAACATCCCGTTCAACAATTTAGTTATCCTGCCCAACATTGCTATAAATATGCCTTTAGCCACTGAGAAATATGTAGACTCAAATTAAATATTTCTAATTTTGACTTTTAAGGTAATGTACAGACCTGGACAACAAACACATTGTCAGAAGCTAGTCTCTTTATGGAGCTTGCAATTGAAATGGTATCTCTGCCAGATGCAACCACAAGTAGCGGCCCATCCCTGGAAAGAGGTCCAAATGTTATTTCCCGTGCATCTAAATGATCAAGGCATGCACATGAAGTAAATTTCCTTATGAACACAACAACACATAAGAAATGAAACAGTAGTCTCTCCTTGCTTAGGTTCTGTGTTCAAATTTTAATATATAAGATCAACAAATGGGGAAGGGACACCCAAAAGGAACAACGCCTACTTTGACATACTTAGCCAATTATAGAGACACTAGAAAATATTCTATATCTTGATCTTTGACCTAAGCGGAAATCGTGCACAATCCGACTTTTGGACATATGTAGCCTAAAACATACATTGTGAGGCACTAAAATAGTTCTCAGCAAGTTATAATATGACAGTGCAGAATTGCAGCTTTTCTGATTAATTTGGACGAACACAAGTTTCAGTCTTCAAGCAGTAGCATAAAAACCCTATTAAATTGGATTTTTTCAACAGGCTTCATACTCCCTTTCCTGGATATAAAATTGACTTGGTATATAATAACAGTCAAGAGTAAGCAGGAGTGTCTTGTGCGCTTATTTTGCACATTCACAAATGGAGAAGAGATACTTACTTCTCAAAAGTTTCTTTTGCCATTCTGACAATGTTCTTCACATCAGCTTCCAATACTGATGAGAGGCCTATGCCGGAACCATTCTCCTTAGGCGAGGGAACTAGTCTCTTCCCTCTTCTAGCAATCAAAATTTGTGAGTAACGATATATCTGGCTAATAATAAAGTACAACTTCTTGTGTATAGAAACTGGGAGCCAGTGCAGATACTCATTGATTCCTCCTGTTGGTCTCGTAACTCGCTGAACAACATAAGCAACGCACAGATGTGACACAATGAAACAACAGAGTTATCATATGTCAAGTTCCAAAGAAAGTTATAGTCTACCATATAAGATGAGAACAGGATTAAATTTTATTTAAACTCATTTCCCTAATGAATATCCTCCATCAGAATTTCCAAGACAACTAATCCAGCATAGAAGCAGAAACGTCTAAACATCCAACAATCAACAATATTTTAGCATTCCCCTCATAATTGTATCATCAATGACACAGCAAAATAACCCGTCGAAAAAGCCATCCATATGCATGCATATTTACAGCCAAACTTGAACCTACGCTTAATTATCAATCCAAACTGAACATTTCCAAGCTTTTCAGTACTTATTAACTAAACCCGCCGCGGAAAGAATACGAAAACGTGAAAAAAATAAATAAATAAAAAACCATTAGAGAGAGAAGTGGAGACTTACGTAGAGAGTTTGCTTTTCAGATAAGCCGAGCGCCCGAACCAATCCAACGCTCTGACTTTCCGAAGACGGAAAACCGTTGCCGATTACGACCGCGCGGCGGACGACGCCGTAAACACCACCCTCGAATATATCAGGCACCCCACCCATGGATTGCGGGCTCCCTGGAGGCTCCGGAAGCCTAATTGGCTTCATCTATGCTTAAGATTGAGAAAGCCGACTCCGCGCGAATAATGAAAACCCTGTAGTCGATCGTATGAGATTGGGAATTCCCAATGGGTTCGGTTGTGGAATACAGAAATTAAAAATAAAAAATAAAAAATCACGGTGCCAAGTGCCAATTAAAATTACAAATATACATACATATATATATATACACACACACTTAAAGGTATTAATTTAAAATAAATATAATAATTTACATAAAACAAAATACAGATAGAATGAGAAGCAAAAACGTTAGAAAAACAACATTTTTTAAAAAAGTGTTAGCACAACAATATTGAAGAGCAAATGTAAGAGGAAAAGAGTGAAAAAAAAATACCCTGTCGTTAACAAATAAGTATAATTAATTATGTTAATATATGAAATTTGGTGTGCGATTGTGTGCTGGCAAAAGCGTTCGGAGTTCCGTTTCCTTGTTCCTTACTTTAACTCCTTTTTTCCCCCATTTTTTTAAATAATACTGTTTTTATTTTTTATTGTCATTTTCGGTATTTTGGCGCAATTTCACTTATATGTTTTATTTTCTTTCTTTGTTTCTTCTTTGTTTTAATCTTTTCTTTTTGCCATGTAGATAATTAATGATTCCTTTCTTCAGGAATAAATCATCATGATTCCTTTCTTCTTAATCAACAATTTGCATAAGCCAGAGCAGCATCAGAAATTTCCTTGGGGAAATTCATAAAACATGCCTGAAATCCTTGAAAAGACAGTAATTTTCAGACAATATGTAAGTTGGGATATCATTATGTTTACTTATTTGTGCGATTTTAATGAAATTAAAATCGATTAACATCATTATAAACCATGTTTGTGGTAAAAAAAAAAAAAAGACAGAGACAGACCTGCCTCTTTAAAATCAATTAACATCATTATATGTGGTAAAGAAAAAGACAGAGATAGACCTGCCTCTTTAATATTATAACATTCATCGCCTCACAAGAAAATGAGTATTTTTGAAGTCATTCATCAACAACAAAGACTCAACTCTTTCTTTCAATTATTGTTGCCTCCAGTTGTCCCAAGTTGATTCCTAGTAATAATTCCTGCACTGTCTTCAAAAAATGATTTCCCCCTCGCTTCTTCCATTTGCTTTGTTCATTGATGTTCCGTCATCACTTGGGTCGTTTGGGTGTTGCAAAAATTGAATTACATATTCACTCGCTTTATCTATGATATTTGCATTTTCATTATGTTTGTTTTCAAGTTTTGATGTATATTTTTATATATTTTTGTTTTGATAATTATCTAAAAATAAAATTGAGAAAACGATAAAATTTAAAAAGTATAATGATTGAGTGTGTATTCTTAAACTCTAAAATTTAAAAAGAAATATAACTTTGGTTCCAAAATATCCAAATTAATGCAAACAACAATCAACCGGTGCTTGAAATTGAAAGCCAAAAAACCTATTAATAGAATTTAAAAGACCACTTTTTGACTAAACATTCAAGATAAGCTTGCACTCAAAAAATATGTATTGGTTTATTTTTGGGTTATGACCAAACTATAGACAATTGTTACCTTCCATGTTCCTGTCCATTTTTATCTATGATTCATAATTTTAATTTACTTATTGATTTAATATCCTACTGTGAAATAAATTGCTTTACTTAAAAGTGCAATTAATCTGCGTATTATTGTAAAATTATGTGCAAGATCAAGTAAATGAAGGAAACAGCCATGAGAACTAAACAATTGCTATCACAATGATATAAAGAACAACAATTCTGATATGGGCAAAATATAGTTTACATGAAGATTGTGTCTTTATCTATAATTTTTGTGAGAAAAATTTAAGAAAAAGTTTTCATCCACTTGTATTTTAGGTACATTAAATAAATATATGTATGTGTGTCTACACGAAATATGCTTTCTATACTATATTTGTATTCAGTACTGTTTTCGAATGCTACTCTCATGTAGCTTTTCCTTCCCTCACATTTTTCTGAAACTACATAAAAAATCTCAAAGTTGTTTATTATATATCTGTTTTCCTTTTTAATTCATATAATTTTGGATTGTCTCTTGGCTCTCATGTCGAAATTTTAAATGACAATTTTTTATTAGTTAATTCTTACAATTTTCCTTCTAATAAATTTACCTTTTAAATTTTCAGCATTTCTGGTATTTTTAATTTTTCTTGATTTATGTGAGTTAACGGGCAGTTTAAATTCTTCACCAACATTTCTTGATTTTATTGATATTTAGTTATCTTTTTATTATTTCATGCCTTATGCGTATCAACATTTATAAATAATTTATTATTTTTACAATGTTTCGCCAAATGCTAATATACTATTATATTATGTTCAAACCCATCAACTAGATTTTCTTTGGTTCTTTACGCTAATTTATTAAAATACTCTTATTCTATTTATTTTTAATCAATTTTTAAATGATATTTCTACATCTCTTATGACTGTTCTTCTGTGATTTGAATCAAAACCAACAAGGCACTCTTGCTGGTTGGGATGCCATGTTTGGTGAAGGGGAAAACTCATTATTGGTCATCTCCAAGCTGAATTCCGCAGAGAAGGATTTATCAACATTGGGAGACCTGGTGGAGGTGATTATGGCGTTAGCATGTAGAAATAAATCTCCTCTAGCCTTATTTTTCGTGAATCAAACAAGTTACTGGTTTCCTTATTCGTACAGCCGTAGGTGGTAATGAGGAAGGGGGTCCAAATCATCTATTCCATATTTTGTGTTCCACTTTTTATTCCACTCTTAAAAATTTAACATTTGTCGAATAAAGATATGACTATGAAAGACGTTTTTCAATTCTATATTTAAAGAAAGAGATAATTGGTAAAAAAAAAAAAAAGATTTCCATAATGAAAACTTTTATCATAATTAACTAACTAATTATGTCAGTTATATACATAATTAAATTATTCGACTTATGTAACGGATATATAAATTTATTGTGTCTAATGCATTTTAATAGAAAATTATTATTGTTAATATTATAAACCATTAACTCTAAATCTTAAGCACCAAAAAACTGAAACCCTAAACCAAGTCCAAACCTTAGAAACTTCTAAATCCAAAACTTGAAACGCCAACCCTAAATTTTGAATTCTAAATGAAAATTAAAATATGAGTTTGTTTTTATTAATATATTTTAATAGCAATTAATATTATTCTCAAAATATGTTTCTCATTTACTAAATGATTCACTGAATTATATAATCTTAATCTTCCACTGTTCAACCTTCTTTAAAATTTTTATTGTTATATTTTGTATAAACACAACAATAGGACAAGCTACAAGAAGGGATTAATATGCACTGCTGTGAAAATAATACCCTAAAATAAGTGTCCCTCTATTAATATGTTACTAGACAATTTCCAGATTAAATTCATACATGCACACAGAGAGAGAGAGAGAGAGAGAAAGAGAGAGAGACAGTGTTGAAGGCTTAAGTTAAAGACAAATTTTTAGAATTTATTTTTATTTTAAGATTTAAGATTCAACGTCCAGGGCTTGGAATTTAAGCTTGGAGTCTAAATTTACTTTAAATTTACAATTTATAATTTATTTAGAGTCTGAAATTCAGTTTTAGGATTTGAAGTTCTTTTAGCGTTTAGAACTTTTTGGTTTAGGGTTTAAAGTTTTTGGCGTTTATGATTTAATGTCCATTGTTTATTATATAATATAATAAATATTATTGTTTTATAATAAAAGATATTATACATAATAAATTTAATTAGTTTAATACGACGAAAGATTTTATTATGGAAATTATTTCGTTATTAATAATATCATTCTTTGAATATGGTATTCCAAAATTGAACCTCTTTTCTAGTCATATTTTTATTTTACACACGTCAAATTTTTAGGAGTGGAATAAAAAATGGAACACAAAATATGGAATAGAGGATTTGGAGCCGCTGGACATTCCTCCTACCCTTTATTCTTTTGGCGCTTAACATTAGTCTATGGCTCTCTTTATATGCCATGCAATCGTTCCCTTTTTGAGAAAGAAAAAAAATGGAGAATTGCCCGTTTCCTTAATAAATCTTTAATTAACCAAAAGTAACAATAGTCAGCCCTCAAATTTTTAATTTATCTCGTAATTTTTAGTGCAGCAAATAGAGAGGACACTTTCACTTTCAGACAAAAGTTTCTTGGTAAACTTTCTCAAAAGTAAAATTAGTTATTTAATAACTTTTGCTTAACAGAAAAAACAAAAACAGAACAAAATGAAAAAAAAATCATAAAACGCAAAAGAAAAAGATGTAAATAGGAATAAGAATTTCTAATAAAAAAAGAAATCAGACTATTCGTAATCTGAGAGAATTTCTTCATTATCGGAATTGGAATGAAAAGCTAACCAAATGGATTTTCCTAATTGACATCTAATTTAAATAAATCTATACCATATTACTCAAATTACACGATTATTTTTAAATTTCATTTCTCGCTTTATCTCCTTTTTTAATCAAATTTTAAATTAATTTATATTTGTATTTTCTGTCAAATTTTCTCCCCTTTTACAATTTTCTTTTTGATCTGTCGCTATTTTGTTATATAGTGTTTTCACTTTTAATTTTAAAGCATTTCATTTATATTATTATATTATTTATAATAAAATAATTTTAAAATTTATAAATAATTATATATGTACACATAGAGTGCACTAATGTTGTGTGTGTGTGTTTAAAATTTTTATTTTAATAATTTTCCCGAACATTTATTACCCAAATGTATAATATCAAAAGATTAGGTAATACCAAATGGGGCCCCTCCAGTCGAATACATTCTACAAGGGTTTTGGTGGTTGTCCCCCTTCCCACCTTAGCCGTAAAACCGCCCGTGAACTTTAATTCCAAGCCTGAAAGTCTTTAGACCAACTCTTTATGCTCCCTTCACTTGCCTATCTAAAGAAATGGGTTCAGCAACAGCACTGATATAAAATCCAGCACGATTTTGTCCAAACCAGGCTATAATTTTCCCAGTGAATTATAGTCTTCCTTCAGAACGACTCAAAATTAAGTTTTCCGAGCAAATTGAAGAAGTGAAGGCCATTACAAGTTCAAGCATATGATGAACACCAATAAATTGCATGCTTGCATACAAAGTTCAAAATATCACAAGCTAGAAGAGATAAACAAATTCAGACTCCACAGACCTTCACACAGATTGATAAAGCTGCTAAATCAGAGTAGTGATTACGGTAGTTTCTTGAACACCAAGATTCAAACTTAAATCAAATGCGAAGCCAGAGAGGTTAATCATTCAGCAAAATAGAACCTTGGTAAATGTTGAAAAGCAAAGTGTTACAGCTTGGCATGCGAAGAGGGATGGGTAGAAGATTGAGCCTATACAACATTAAAAACGGAAAGCAGATCTAGTTATAGCGCCAAGATGTTATCCAGAACTACAACACACAAAAAATTTATCTATGATTTAATTATGTAAGCCGGGGCACAAAAACAGTTTGGAATGCATGGCAAGCAAAATTGTACTGGAGGGGGATCAAAGGATTCTTTTATCTTGTTACTTTACCGGATGTCCCATTGAGTTTCAGATGATTTATGATTAAAAAAAGATTCCCCTAATAAAAAACCCTTAAGAACAAGTTGAAAATACATCCCAATCAGATTATGCACCTGGTACATTTAAACCAAGTGCTTTAAATCATGATATGTATAAAAATTATTACATGCAGCTTGTACAAAATGGTTATTTTG
Source organism: Avicennia marina (assembly GCA_019155195.1). Classification (NCBI taxonomy): domain Eukaryota; kingdom Viridiplantae; phylum Streptophyta; class Magnoliopsida; order Lamiales; family Acanthaceae; genus Avicennia; species Avicennia marina. The sequence continues at coordinate 14,593,347 of CM032753.1, forward strand.
AAATATCATGCCACATCTCATAATCTGAAGTACCAAGAGCATGATCTCATACATCCTTTGCATGATGAAGTTTAAAAATTTCTGGACACAACAGTCCAAGAATTCGCCATCCCTTTGTCAAATTTCAGACCAACAATTCCAACAAAAGTGAGCTTACTAAGCTAGTTATTCAAGTATCATTAAACAAAATGTTTTTCTCTCTTCTCAAAGGCTGAGACCAGATGTTTTTAAGACACTTGGTATGTATATCATTGCATCAGGATAACAGTCATTAATCAATCAATCCTTCAAAGAACAAGAAATTAAAAAGAAATAAATAAAATGCATACATATATTCACTCTTCATGATCCTTCAACACAAATAATCTAGAAAGTGAATAAGGTCTCAATTTCATTTATTTGCTAAAAACAAAGCTAATTAACAGGTTCTTCAGAATATTAGAATGTTTAAGTTGTTCAATTGATCGCTCTAATTAAATTTATCTCCGTGCTTTAATTCCATGTCAATTACAGAAAGAGAACTGAAAATTGAATATCACAAAGCAAAATCATCAAACTTGGAAAGCCAAGAACTTAGAATTGTAGATTTCTTCATAGCCAAAGTACTAAACTAATTCCAGTTCAAGCTAAAAATTTTCTCTCTGTTTTCTTCCCATCCCTGAATTTAATGGCCCTGGAACTCAATATTTGCCTCTCTGTTTTCTAATGTCTAGAAGTTCATTCGATGTTGCAACTGTTGCATAGATAATTTCATATTAGTTGACCATAATGGCAAAGATTTCATGTGAGATGCACAACTTTTAAGCAAAAACATACTTCACTTGCAAAAAGTTAGATTCCAACACATCTGCGTCTGCCAATTATCAACTTTTCCCAAGAACAATCCTTCCTTTATAAGGAATAAATTATAAGCATCTCACACATCATCTTTATTCCCTTGTCGAAGCAAAATAATGCACATTCAAATAGATTTTTCTTGCAAGATTGAGAACAATAATTATTCATCACCTAGAAAACACAAAGAAACCACACCAATAGATCAAGTAAAAATAGAACTCCAGCATAAGCTAACAAATAAAAAATTAGCTATCAGTTCTGATGATTATCTACAATTAATCTCTACCTAGGCAAAAATAGCATGGGGTTATTCATTCCCAGCAGAAGGAACAACAGATTTGCCAACGTACTACAATTGATGAATCAATCAATAAAACCAGTCTTTCGCCAAATGGCATTGCGCACCTGCCTGAGATCCCTCCCTTTCAGCGTCCGTCCGGCCCCCTCCAGCACCGAAGACGCCAACATTGGTGAATACCTCGCCGCCAGCACCTCGTGGGGTGGCAATATCACCCCGTTCTTCTCCTCCTCTTCCTCTTCTTCAGAGACGACATTCTCCATATCCCTCGCCCTCCTCGTCATTGCAGCAGGCATAGTCGGCACGTTCACCGGAACCGATTGACATCGAAGCCGCATCCTATCCGCAGGTGGCTGTGGCGGATGCCTCTTGGGAATCACCATCCGGGACGTGGCTGACGCGGCGGGAGAATACGAGGAGGAGGAAGATAGGGACGCGGAGGTTGAGGCCTTGTGGTTGAAAACGGGTCGGATATCGGATCCGGATCCCGATCCGGTCTTGAGGTTATCATTTAGAGCCGCTAAGATGCCATACTGACTCCGGTTGTGGCTGTGGGCGTTTCTCGTCGAGTTGGGACTTACGCCCGGGTGCGTGGGCGAGGGCGAGGGCGAGAAACTCCCCGAAGGAGTGTTGAAAATATCGTGTTCAGAAAGTTCCACTGGAGGGGCGGAGGAGGAGGATTGCGGCCGTAATATTCCCAAAAATCTGTCGGAGGACGGAGTGTTGCGCTCTTGGCGCAAACGGGTGGCGCCGCCGCCAAGTTCTTCCATCCCAGCGTCTGCGTGGCTGTCATGCGGGCACAAGATGACTGTAATTATATACTTCTGTGGGAGCAATCACGTGTGCTGGCAACTTATTCGGTGTTTCAAAGAGGCCCATTTAGAACTCTTGTACGGAGGATTTCTTGGGTTCATAGATTCAACACCAAGAATGATTCCACAAGGCGTACAATATTATGCAAAAGTGATGCGAAGCAGAGGAAAACTGAGGTGAGCGCGACTGATGGTCGTCGAAACTGCAATTTGTCTGACAATTTCCTTCTTAGAAAAGACAGGCTATGTTTGCCAGATATGTTCCTGGAATGAAAATTTGATGGAATAGATATATTATTTATTTAATTTTTTTATTTATAAATTTATGAAATATATAATAATAATTAAATGATGTGATAATATATGAGAATAATAATTAGTTTATAGAGTATAGATGTATAAAAATGTGAGTGTTTGTGTGTATATGCATAAGTATTGATTTGTTTTTGAATAAGTATAATTATTAAAAAATAATTAGTTAATTATACATGTGAAATAGAAAAAAATTAAATTACAATTTAGATAAAAATTTAATTGTGTAAAATTTAATAAGTTAATAGAAAGTTTGGTGGTGGTGGGCAACAAACATAACTATAGTGGCCCAACAAATATGGCATGTTTGTTAAATTGTTTTTCTTTTTCTTTTTTACTTAAAACATGAAAATTTATTTATTATAATTTAATTTGCAAGAGGGGTTTTATAGGAGAATAATGTTTGGTATGAATTATATTAGAATGAGTAGTATGTTTGAAATAAAAGTTTTAATAAGAGAAATAATATTATTTATTTAAATTTTGTATTTATATATGTATAAAATATATTATAATAATTAGATAAATTATAATATACAATAATAATGATCAGTTTTTATTGTCTAAATATATATAAATGTGAATGTATGTGTGTGTTTCTTTATATATATTAGTTTGATTGTATTTATGTTTAATAATTAAAAAATAAGTTAATTATAAATATAAAAGATAGAAAATTTAAATTTAAATTTTGATGAAATTTTGTTGAATAATATATTTAATAGTTTAAAATTCAAAATAAACTTTTTATTTGGATAGTTATTAACATTCAATTATCTTTTATTGTTGCATGCATTATGTGTATCCACTTACATAAATAAATATATTTTATTAATTTAGAACACCAAATAAGTGCACTTCACTTATAAGTGTGTGCATATGTCAAAGTGACTAACTTTATAATTGTTATGCATGAATGAATTGAAAAATATAGGAATTAAATAAATTTAATAATGAAACAAAATTAAAAAATGAATGAGATGACTTACCATATCATCGTTTGGAATGCAGAAAAATGACATTAAAAATAAGAATGAATGAAATTGTAATCTTATTATTTTATTTTATATTTAAAAATGATAATTAAAAATAAATATAATAAATTAAAGATAAATATTTTTTAATAAAAAGGTCATCATTTGAGAATATTTAACTACATATATATATATATATATTTAGATATATAATAAATATTGAATATTTATACAACTATCCAATATTTATATTGCATGCAAAAATTATATATTTATATATATAGTGAGTACTTAAACAAACAAATATAATGGATCATGATCTGTTTATTGTAAAATAAATATTTATATAATTTTGTTTTTAATACATTATATAAAAAAGATAAATATTTAATTGATATTACTATATTAGCTACCTTAATGAGGAATATACAAACCATTTAAGACACACACACACACACACACATATTTCTATTTTATTATATTTATTTATCAAGAATACCAACATATGGTATATTTAAAATCATTTTTATTATTGCTAAAAATTAATTTAGTACTTTTAATGGATGCATAAATATGAATATATATATTTTACATATTTAGAATATATCTTAATTATATTATAAATACAAATAAGATAATATACATATTATTAATACATATGCATATATTTAATTATAGGTATACTTGTGTAATGTGTGTGTGTGTGTTGATATTTTTCAAAATGAATATGACATTTTCATATTTAATTTATTTATTAATAATGTATAATATTTGTTGATAGGAATATTGTAAATTTAAAAATTAATAAAATTATTTTAATAATATAAAATATAAGTCATACCCAATGATGTGGGAATGAATAAAGCCATAGGAGTGGGGATTGGAGATGAATAGATATTCCTTATTTTTGGGAATATTGATTTCTAATGAAATGAAGATACGCCAATATTTAATTATATCAATTGCAAGAGTACGACGTGGGAATTGCGATTCCATTCCTACCTATTCTTGTCTACCAATCGTGCTATAAAGGTTTTTAAATTGTTTATGTCCAAATTTAATGCAACAAACTTTAGAAATCCAAAGAAAGCATCCGATGAAATATTTTTCTTGAAGAAATGTGGAGAAAACAAGTGATATTTATGATTGATGTTAAGTCCATGTTCACTAGTAATAATTATGTAGCATAGATTATTTTTATTAAAGTTAATCGCATACTCTTTTTATTTGATTAAAGTCTTAAGGTAATGACTCGATACAAATCACAAAATCGTATAATTAATATCCCGCTTGAAGGCTATAATAAATTAATTAATGTTCATTATTGTTTTATAAGTTATTTAAAAGACTATTTTGATATTAAATGATCAATTGAATTATTTACATAATAAGGCTATAACGAAAAAGTAAATATAATCACTTTAAAAATCAAACTTACTAAACATAAACAGAAAGAGTTAACAAATCTTTGCACATTTTTATCCTTTAATTTTTTTTTAAAATTATAATTTCATTTAATAAAGTGAACATGATATAAAAGAATAGGGACTTTTTGTTATAAAAAAATGGGAATATATACAAGGGTGTAAGATAATAAGTTGAACTAGTTTGACTTTATTTCAAATTATTTTAAGTTTGATTTGAACTTAACTTGATTCAAAATTTTTGTCCTGTCAAGTTTGAACATAATTGTCTCTATTTGAAAACTTGTGAAACAGTTTGTGATCTTTTTAAATATTTTTATATAAAATATAGTTTATCTATTCAAACATGCTTGCAATCATCAAATTAATATGTAATAATTAATGTATAACATATTAAAGTTACATTTAGTAAATATTTCTATTTTTAAATTACGTAATATTAGCAATGAGATAATTTTATTAATATTATGTGCAATATATACAAAAGTAAGGTCTATCAATAGATGCTTTGTAATTCTCTTATTTTACGAAAAAAAGGATTATGTAAAGTAATATCTATAATTCATATCTATATATGTCGTTATTAGTTTTCAATTCATTCTCAACATTTTTATGTAAATTATCAAATAATTTTGTACACAAAATTATATATCTCCTTATAATGTAACATATATAGAACAAAAATTTAAAAAATAAATTAAAAATAGTATACTTTGAATAATAATAGCTATATTTATTTGAAATAATATTAATATATACACAATCACTACTAAATTTTTAAATAATTTAATCAAAAAAGTATCTGTTATTACACTTATTTTTATAATTACTTTATATAAGTAATTATTTTTTTGTTTTATCCACTTCATAAACTATTAGACTAAATGATTATGTTAATTGAGAAGTATTAACAAGAATTGTTTCATATTTATAAAGTTCACTTGAAGTATGTCAACATTTACAAAATGATTTATGTTTTATATATTTAAATATTAAGGTGAATTGATACCCCAACATGCTTCTCTTTTTATAAAGCTTTTTTCATTTTGTTGGTAAATATTTAATAGATATATATATATATATACTTATTTAAAAATAAAAAAATGAGGTCGAGTTTGAATTCAATTGAATATATATATTTTTTTAATTCAAACTTGAACTTGACTTAAATTAGTACTGATTGAGTTTGATTCTCAAATTTTCATACTAATTTGACTTGAATTCAACTTGTTTGCGACACTTGTAGATATATATCAAATGTAAATTTAAATTTAAATTTAAATTATAAGCATAAAAAAATGCGTTATCCAAAACATGAAGCTACCAATTGTACAAGAAATTACTATACCCAGATCCATTCTTTTCAATTATTAGATTTTATTTTTACCACCATATATTCAATTTCATATTTGAACTTGTATTGTTGATGAGTCAAATATAAAAAATTATCTTCAATATACAACAAAAATATTAAACACAATTTGCGGATTACAATTATGATAACAGTGTCTAGAATCCTTTGAAAATTTGTAAGTTGACAAAAAGAAATTTAGTAATATAAATGACTTGCATATCTTATCTATACTTATATATTAAATTAATAAGGATGTTTGGTTGCCTAATGTAAAATTACTTAAACATCTTTAATTTTTTACAAGTCACATCTTCTCTATTTTCTTTCACTCATGTTATTCACTTGTAGTTTTTATTTGTTCTATTTTTTATTGTTAATTCTATTTTGATTGTATAATGTTGATAATTACTATAATATCCTTATCTAAAGTTTTTATTTTTCTTTCTCTATTTTCTTTAATAATAACTCTATCTTCTTTATAAAAAAAATTCACATGCTCTTAATTTTAAATTAATATTATTTTTATTGTAATTTGTTTTACAGAATAAAATAGTATAATTTATATAAAAATGTGCACATAGTGTGCTGTTGTTACTTGTTTATTTCAGGAATCGTGGTGATTCCTATTTCACGTGATTGTACAAATATTCTTTTATTGGTTTCAGAAGCATACACTACACAAAATTAAAACACTTGCCAAGAAACAAATACAGCATATTCCCCATGTTCTAGCCCTTTAACCCTGCCTTGAGCTTCTGAATGTTACCAACATCTGTCTTAAAGGACAACAGACTGTTTGGCAATGAAACAGTTCCAGCATTTGCACTCCCAAAAGCCGACACAGCGTAAGCAGGAGCATTGTACCAGCCTTTCAGGGAACACGAAAAGGTCACCTGTTTGGAGAGTCTCAGCGTAGAGCTTGTTCGTTGAGTCCACGAATCCCACGTCCAGTGTGCCCCAAACCACAAACAAGAGCTCGGCCGACCGGGGATGGGTGTGAACCGGGTTCATTGACCCTGCCGGGGAGATCAGGACGGCGTAGGAAACACGCTGCCCATTGACGGCTGGGAACTGTTCCATGCCTGCTTTCAGGGCTTTGAAGGTTGGAGGGAATGACGGATCGGAAGCCGGCGAATGTGAAGAAGTTTGCATCAGGTGGTGGCGAGCCTAGTGGCTGGACAAAGTCCGAGAGGATATCAGGGTCAGCAGCCTGGACCATTATGCCTATGGCAAGTGAAATTACAACTAGCATGGTAAGTGTTTTCTTGCCGAAAGCCATTTGATTAGGTTCTTTACTTTTCTTCTTTTAAAACTTTTTAGACATATTTGGTGCTTGGTGTTTGATGGTTGCTAATGAAAGAAACCCAGGCCTTATATACGGTGAATACGAATGGTTTGTTGAACTGATGACAACCTGAATTTGAGACGTCTACAAGGTTAATGTCTAGTTTTTGGAGTCCTCAATTCGGCCCGTATTAATTGTAGACAACAAAGGCCATAGGCTTTTGGTTCTTTTTCATTGTTTCTTATAATATTCCTCCAGAACGAACAATTTAGTTGGCAGCCTATTGGTGTGTGAAACAAAGACGTATATTTCGGGCAGCTACAAGAAGTGTCAGCCACTATTTAGCCGGAAGAAGCTGCAGGTGAACTTTAGAAACAACAAAATAGTATTATTAGTAATTAATAGAAATCATATGCCATATCCTATATAATATATACTAGCATATCAATCCCTTGAACTTTTAATTTCAATTTGGATTAAATTCTGAATTCTTAAAATCTTGAGATTCTTTATTGCTTAAAATATTTTTTCATCATTTTTAAATCAAATCAATGCAGTCATATGCCGTTTTTTTTTTAAAAAATGACTTATTTCATGCATTAATTTATATTAAGTAAGGATATTGCATAATTATTAATTTATGGATATTTCTAATTTATGTATAGTTAAAAAAATGGAATTAATAAAGCAGCTTTCCTATTTCTAAAAAAAGCTGCCCTACACATCTAGGAATGTAAATAAATTTTGTTACATTTTAATTTATTTTAAGTAAAGATGCCATATTACTATTAATTTGTGCAATTTTTTTATTTTTAAGTTTGATAAATATGGAAGCAATCGATCATAATAACTATCCACTTTATGTTTATGTATTGTTCCTTAAATTTAGGATCAATTATCTACAATGCCCTCACTTCAATTTAATGAATGTAAAAAAAAAACATAGAAATATCCATTTTTTAATCTTGAATAATTATTCTTTTATAGGTTAAGCGGTTTTCCTTCCTAAACATATGAACAAATTCGAGGTATTTCAAATTATCTAAGGTAAACATATTGTATAGTTATTTAAATGGGCAATAAAAGAATATTGTATATATGATATGTTATTACCCATTTAAATAACTATACAATATCTTATCTATAAGATATTTAGTGTACATGTATATATGATATGTTATATGTATATATCATGTCGACCAATTTTTTTGTATGCTGAGATTCTCTCAATTTCAAAGTTTTTTGAGTAAAGTTGAAGTTTCGTTTCAAAAATACTTTCATAGGAACATGTTTTGATTGTTTCGATTTTGAGTTTTGATCAACATGCACAAAACCCTTCATCACAATTACCATGACATAGGTTATAATAAGCATTGAAGACTGAATTTTTAAGGTAGTTCTTAAGGATATTAATAGCATTTTATTTTTATTATCTTTTTATTCCCTTATTGTGTGTGGATCAAAGTGTGGTTAGATTCATTAATCAGTGTCTTCTTTGTACGAATCTCTCTCAAAGGAATAGCAAATCAATTGGCCAGCTCAATAACGAGGGATATGAAGCTCATTAGGTTAAACATGCTCTCTCCATATTATTATCGAGATGCAACTTTATTATTGTGATTATTTTTTTTTACATGTCCTTGGTTTCTTAGTAATAATAGGCTCTTTTAGTTGTCCACTTTTTTGTTTATGAAAAAAGAAGAATAAGTAGCTAATCAGTTTTAATGATTTCATGCACTCGATTTGAACTTTAGCATGTTTTCTCATCAATATATTTATGCACTTTTAATGTTTGCTATTATAAGCATCAAATATGTGGATCTTTTATGTAGCTTTCTATGTTCAAAGATATTAATAGCATTTTATATTTTTTATTGTTTTATTCCCTCATTGTGTGTGGATTAAAGTGTGATTAGATCCATTAATTAGCACTTTCTTTGTACGAATCTCTCTCTAAAAATTGAAATATTGTTCTTTGAAAAGATTGGACAAAATTTTTATTTGGGGGATGAAACAATACATTGACATGACCAACATAATAATTCATTAAGGCACCATCATTTTCTTGAAACCTGACACATGCATGTCATATACCAAGGCAACTGCAAATCCAAATCATTTGCGAGTTTAATGCACCTTCTACATTCTCCATAAAAGATGTGAAACCAAACAAGGTACAAATGAGAAATGCTGGAACCTGCTCACTTGCAACCTTACTTGGGCAATACCAGAAGCTCACTTATAAGAAACAAATGGAGTGGCATATCACAGCGCATGTTGTGTTGCGAATTCCAAATACTTGTTGAAGTATAATGACCCAATTATTCATAAACATTCAACTATGGATTGGCAAAGGTCACCGGAAACATAAGAAGTATTTTCTAAAACATTTTTATTATAAAAATATTTGTTGTCTAATGGATGTATTTTGTACTAATAAGTAAACATATGGATATATAATGCTAATGAATTTATGTATTTTAGTCATTGTTAGTTACCTCAACATTTATGTCATTAATTTTTTCTTGATAATCTGATAATCAAATTTAGCAATATTCTAAACAATCTTAATAATTGAATTAAAAAAGAAAGAATTTTAATTGATTTTTCACCGAAAACTTTTTATGATGTGTGGATACCCCCCATGTTTTCTAATTTAATATCAAATGTTCAATATGCATTATACCGAGTCAATTAAATGAATTTCACATTTATTAATGCATAAATTTAAAAATTGATTTATCAACATTAAACAATTTGTCATTGTTTACAGCTAAATCTTCCATGCAAACAGTTCTAAATGAGCTACAAAAATTAATGCAAAAAAATAATTAAGTTAAGAATATGTGAATTTTATCAACATTATTCTTTTGTTTTTGGTTTAATGCCTACTAAAATTTTTTCATTGAATAAAATGAAGAATGAGGCGACTGTAACAAAAAACACGAAGAATACTTTACATATTTAAAAAATGCAAAACACGAATAATTGCATGCAACTAAAAAAGAAGTAAAAACCCTTTTAAGTCCAATGTAATTGGTTGTTTCTTATAAAACAAAACTACAAGACAAATTCATAGATGGTTTTGATGTTAGTATCTTTACTGTTATAGTGAATTTTTTTATTGAATATTTGCATATTGCACTGTTATTTCTATATTTTTTTTGGTCAGTAATTGTTATTGTTAATTGTGGTTTGTTTTTGTTCACATTGCTTTTGTATTAAAAAGTTATAGACTTTAGGTACTATAAACAAGTGACATTTTTGTTATTGGTAATCATCCCAAAAAAATATTCTTCCTACTATAATTTTTTGTTTGGAAGTCCTTTAATTAGAGTTTCCTAGTTAAAGGTAATTATTGTAATTACTTTAATTGTAAAATCTTTGAAAATAGTGGAATGATATTGAGTGGTGCCCTAAGAATGTAATCAAATTGTTGAACCTCGTAAATTCTAGTGTGTTCTTTCCTTTAATTTTGTTATATTATTTTCTTTTGTATTAAATTGCAATATTTATTCAATTTGTTAAGTTTGATATATTATATTGATTGTTACTTTGTGGGAAAAATTACCTGAGTTTTCCCAACAAGTGATATCAAAACCACATGTTCTTTCAAAGCTTTGTTTTTTTTGTATTTGTAATAGAATTCGTCTGTGTTGCTTCACTATGCTCATGGAAGTTGTAAAATTAAAGGATGGAGACAAAGCCACAATATCAAATTCCTCCTCCATACTAGTGAGGACTGTGATATCAAATTAAAGATTCTAAGTTGAGCTATTCGATGATACTAGTCACTTCGATGTGTGGTAAGGTGAAGTCTTAAATGCCATTTTCCAACAAAGCCTAGACTTGCCATTGAGGAGAAGAAGTCAAATGACATAGATGAGAAAGAATGAAACACCATCAATCATTTAGGAGGGGAAACAATCAGCTAATGCTTGTTCGGAGAACAAAAATATGCTTTCATAAAGAGACTTCTACGTGTAAACTGTGGAAGGCATTAGAGGATAATTTTTTTAAGAAACATAATTAAAATCAACTTCACATAAAGAAGAGATTGTTTTGATCCAAATATTGACCCATGACCCCCACGAATGCTCACATCATCGTTTTCAATCTATTAGCGGTAGACTTGATGAGCCTTAATGAGATCTTCAAAGATTAAGATTTTGCCCGAATGTTGTTATAATCTCTTCTTGACAAGTTCCAAGTTTCTTGAGATTGATCTACTTCATGAAAAAGCTAAAGTTTCAATTAATAAAGTATGTGCTGTTTTGTACGGTTATGAGTTGAGAAGAAAAGATACAAAAATAGAAAACAAGCAAGCAGCAATAGAAGCATTGGTAACCAGAGGCTATTCATAAATTCGAAAGCCAAAAAGGAGAGGAAGATCCCATTCAACAGCTAAGCTTGGAAAAAATTAGTGTGCCTTTTGTCATAGAGAAGGACATTGGAAGAAAACAATCCGAAGCTGAAAAAGAATAATAATGTTGCTTCAAATGCCAACGTAGCTAGAGATGATGTTGACGAAGAGCTATCATTGATCGTTTTGCTTTTGATGACCCATTCAAATGAATGGATATTAAATTCAGGTTGTACTTGTCATATGTTTACAAATAAAGAATGGTTCTTTGACTTTAAAGAATTGAATAACGGAGTTGTTTATATGAGCAATAACATTGCCTATGTGATAATAGAGATAGGATCAGTTTGATCGAAAAACCATTACAAATCAATTAAGATTTGATGGAGGTGTGATATATGTTAAGTTTGAAGAAAAATCTCATCTCACTAGGAGATTTAGAATTCAAAGGCTTGATTGTTAATTTGAAAGATGGAGTTTTCAAAGCCACATTAGGATCACCAGTGGTAATGAAAGGCATTAAAAGAAATAACTTGTATTATTTTCAAAATAATACAATTATTTGGATGGTAGCAACCACTTCAAGAGATGATGAAAAAATAAATGCAACCAAATTGTGGTACATAAGTTTGGGATATGTTGGTAAAAGGTGTTTGCAAATACTAGTAAAGAAAGGATTGATGAAAGATGCAAAAAAATCTTTAAATTATTCACACGCATAATATGTCAGTATAATTTTATTAAATATTATAGCAAGCATCAGTTTCACCATTTAAAAAAATTGATGACTTTAATATTAAGAAGTAATATTTGTAATGACACTTAGCACGTTTTGGATTTGAATAACTTTGAGTTTTTGTACCTATGTTCTTTTAGAAAATTATATTAACTTTGTTCCTGATTTTCTTTTTTCCAAATGAAGATGTTTTTTGGCATGTATTTCATTATATATATATATATATATATATATTTAAGAAAATTATCAACTTTTATTTTTAGTAATTTTTCACTGTAAATTTTTGAAAATAAATATTCTAGTTAAACAATTATTAATGTAATAAAAAATAATTTATTAAAAAATCAAACTTAAATTATAATTTATTCGTGCATAGCATGGCTTATATGCTAGTAATAACAATAATAATAAAACACAACATGTGAAGCGTAAATGTCAAATATTAATTAACTAGATACATTAAGGGACATTATTTTAGTTTTTATTTTTTTCACCAAAAAGAATGTGCATCTTACATGAAAGAGAACGTGTCAATTTGACATTTTCAATATAAAGGAAACTAGGCAATGTTTGGTTACCTATTTTAATTGGGATTGAAAATAATAAATATTTTGTAATGTATACAAATAATTATTGCAGTAAAATTTTAATGGGAATAAAAATTTAAATTTGATAGAATTTGAAAATTTATGTATACATGTGATAGCACATAAATTTTTAAGATATAGATATCTATATACATGAGTGTGTATTTACATATAAGTATTAATTTTGTTTTGAATAAATGTATTTATTATATTTTAAATAGTCTTGTACAAGGGAGAAAAATTAAATAAAATTGTGTTGTAAAATGATTTGTTTTAACAAAATTTTGATAGGTACAACTCGTCAAAATTTTTATCCTCGCAAAGCCCATAGACAGTCAATAAAAAAGCAGGTGCAACCGAGTCAGATAATAAAGAAAAAAGTCAAAATAATTGGACGAGTACAAATCAGCACCAGCAATTTGACCAAACCTACCGAAAACGTTTTCAACGTGAAGTTGCGTTATTGCATTCCTGGATTGGATTTTCCGACCAAATTTACGCGATTTTACAGACTATAACTGAGCAATATATACACAGACGGATTTCAGGGACAACGCCGAAAATCCTCTGTCCAAAAACATAATTCCTAAATACCCAAACTGTTCCCCACCAGAACAGGCTAGATCAACAATCACCAGGGTCTTATTTGTCATTTTATAGTCCCCCAATACCAAAACCTTCCCGCACTCCACCATACTCGCTGATCGCCGCTCTCCGAAACCACCGGTCAGTTGTTTTCTTCACCACAATCCCATGGGCAAACAACGGAAGTTCAGCTGGGGCTCCGCCCTCGTGGGTGCAGCGGCCGCCACCGCCACGGCGCTCGTGCTCTCCTCCAAGCCTCGGGACCCCAAATTCCACCTCGTCTCCATCGACCTCACCTCCTTCAAGCTCAACTTCCCCGCCCTCGACGCCGAGGTCATCCTCACCGTCCACGTCAACAACCCCAACGTCGTCCCCATCCGCTACTCCGACACCGACATGGCCATTTTCTACGCCGGATCGCTTCTCGGCTCGGCCCCCATCCGGGCCGGGTCCCAGCCGCCGCGGTCGTGCCAACTGCTCCGGCTTCCAGCTCGGTTGAGCGGGCTCCAGCTGGCTCACCACGCGAAGAAGTTCCTGGCGGACGTGGGGCGGCGGGAGATGGTGCTGGAGTCGATGGTCGATATCCGGGGAGCGGCGAAAGTGATGTGGTGGGACCACAGTTACCAGGTGCACGTGGACAGTCACGTGATCGTGGATCCTGTGCATCTTGATGTTATTGATCAGGAAAATAAATCTAAATTGAAAATCTTTGCTCGGTCATAAATTCAAAAAAAGCATTGTCATACTGCCACGCAAATTAAGCTGAAATTCAGATTCAGCGATGGCATTTTATGACAATTATATATTTAAATTTCTTCTAGCCTTTTTTTTTTAATGGGTGAAGGGACGCCTTTTGTATCAATATTATATTTCATAATGATGTCTATTTCATAGTCAGCATCAACCATTACTAATAATTGTTGCCTAATACAATTACATTTATTTTTAAAAATTGAACAGTAAATTAAAATTTCGAACCCATATTATGGCCGTCAGAAAATTTTGATCAAATGCAGTTAAATCTATGATGAGTGTGTAATTATTTAATATTGGAGCGCAATTATTTAAACGCTTTAAAATGATTGAATGAAATAAACAAAAGAAATTTAAAATATTTTACAAGTTCTGTGATATATAGTTTTCAAAAATGGCTTATGAAATAATATCATAAAGCTTAAGAAATATTACCGATGATAATGTCATCGCTAGTACGGTAGGAATTGAAACAATTAAAATTTTAAAAATAAATTAACACCCGCTTACCCTAAATAAGCTTATAAAATTAAGCAATATTTTAAGAATATTATTAATATCTTGATCTAGTAAATAATGAAATTAACTTCTCGAATAAAAATGTATATCAACCAAATTATTTGATCATTCTGGCAATTTTAAATATAAAAGATGAAAAATTAATTAATAATCATTTATTGCTACTGAATTAGAAAATAAAAATAAAATAAAAAGATGGCAATTAAATGGCAAAAATAAAAGGCAAAAATTTGAAGGCAATCACCGAGTCTCCATCATTCTTGCGTACTGTACGGTACTAAAATCCTCGGACTTCCTGGCGGTTTGTCTCTTGGGCGGCTGGTGCCGTCGTCTCTCGCCAATACTGTTCCCCAGGGTTTTCGTTACCGAGGTACCAGTTTCGTTTTGCAGTTGTTCCCAGGAATTTTTTGGGTAATATGCTCCCATTCTGCAAACTGTCAAACTCGCATTGTCTTTGGTTCATTCCTTATAAAAGCATGAGCTTTTACTTGTGCTGACTTATTCGTTGACGCTCTCCAGAATTTTGAGAGGAAAAATGGCCAAAAGTAGGACAGTCACTGTGTCGGCCCTGCAATTTGCTTGCACCGATGATGTCTCCACTAACGTTGAGACGGCCGAAAGGTAAAACCCATTTCGAAGGGCATTCAAATATTTGTTTATGTATCTTTTAGGTATTTTCAGTTCCTTTTTGTGTTGCAAGATTGAAGTTTGTCGGCGGCAAAGCCATCGTGTTTTCATTTCATTTGTAGTAAGACACGTATATAGTTTATTCCGTGTTACTTGAATTCGTTCGCTACTGATGGCTTTGTTGTTGGGATGTTGAGTAATTGAAGATTGCGTGATGCCTGCTTCTACTGTGGGGTTCGAGCTGGTATATCAAGCATTGGTGCAATTCATGTTAATTGCAATAATGGATAATTGATTCTGTTAACTTCATATCCTCTCAGATTGAGTACTTTATGGACTGTGATAGGAAGTAACTGTTTAGGTTCAAAAAAATTTTTCTAATTATTCTGAGTTGTGAGTAGTTGATGTTTGTAAATAAGCCAAAATCAACTCAATTTTGCAATTGATCATTTCAGAATTACACATGGGCATTCTTGTTCCTGCCCACTTAATCAATGGCTTGTCTAAAATTTAACCTCAAAGGCTCAAATTCTTTTTAGTGACTTCATTTTATCATATATACTGTGCTCATCTTCTAGGTGTCATTGCATTGCTGCGGTGTCCTATGCTGTTTACATCAAAAGAAGAAAAAATCAGACATTAAAAACTATTGTTTGATTTATTGTTAGTTCATTATCTTGACAGTTTCCTAACCTTCAATGAAGTTTAATCAATGTCAATTGAGTTTCAATACTCGCAAAGTGCTTGCACTATTAACCTCAGAGGAGCTTTACCTTATGTTGTTGAAGCATTATATATGGATTGCTATGATGATAATGCTTAGATACCATAATTTTGTATTGTCATTGAAATTTGTGGCATTTTTGAATGCAGATTGGTTAGAGAAGCTCATCAGAAGGGGGCAAATATAGTTCTTATTCAGGTTTGTTCTCTTTGTGATAAGGACAATTTGAAGAACACATTTAATGAATGTGACACTGGATCTTGTGAATACATTTACCCTTAACTGAGTTATGCCATGTTTTTCCAATTCATCATTGAAGACCACACTTAGTGAATGCGGTACTGCTTTATCCTAAGCCTAAGAGAGTTTTCAGAATGCACATTACTGACCTAATTAAAGTGATCATCTGCATGAGTTGTTGACTATCAAGTGATCTGCAGTTGATCTCAAGTCTCTATCTTTGTTTAGCCTTCAACAAATAAGATACTTGCAATGAGATAAAACTATGTCCATTTCAGGAATTATTTGAGGGTTATTACTTTTGTCAAGCACAAAGGGAAGATTACTTTCAGCGAGCTAAACCTCATAAAGAGCACCCGACAATACTGAGGTGAGAATGCTCTGCTTCAGGATCTAGCTGGTTGTCATTGAATCCTGAATGCTCCATGTTAATTGAAAGGGCTTTAATTGTTCAAACTTTGAATGTTTGGATGCCAGCTTTACATAAGCAGCCCATGTGGTTATTTTTTTGTGTCTCAGGATGCAGAATCTGGCAAAAGAATTGGGGGTAGTAATACCGGTTAGCTTTTTTGAGGAGGCAAACAATGCCCATTATAATTCAGTTGTTGTAATTGATGCTGATGGGACAGATCTTGGGCTTTACAGAAAGTCCCACATCCCTGATGGGCCAGGTTTGTGAAATTTTATATCATCCATCTTATATGAAATTCTCAGCAATGTTTATTTATAGATGATCATGTTTTCCACAGGTTACCAGGAGAAATTTTACTTCAATCCAGGAGACACTGGTTTTAAGGTTAGTGTTGGTGAATTAAATGTACCAGGCCTCTAAACTTTTGCACTCTTCAACAAATTTATCACATTGTTGATTGTCCCTTCTGATTGTCTAAGTAACTTGGCATGTTATCAGGTGTTCCAAACTAAGTTTGCCAAAATTGGAGTAGGTAAGATGGCTTTATTGGCAGCTTTGCATCCTTCATTTTGATTTTCATGGAGATTTCATTATTCATCATTCTAAATATTTCGAATACTGATAGAGTGTATACTTCTAAACTGCCACTGAGAGATGGGTGAATGAGCACGTATAACCCTTCTTTTCTGATGCTAAAGCTTAGTCTTTGTTTGCATCAGGAATTTGCTGGGATCAGTGGTTTCCAGAGGCTGCTCGAGCCATGGCACTTCAAGGTGCAGAAATATTGTTTTATCCCACAGCTATTGGTTCTGAACCTCAGGATGCAGGGCTAGATTCTCAAGATCACTGGAAGCGTGTGATGCAAGGCCATGCTGGGGCCAATGTGGTTAGTTTTCTAGATAATCTTGGATGATTAATTTAATGGTTTCTGTCCATCACGTAATTAACTTTTCTGTTAAGATGAGCTATTTTTTTTCCCAGAAAATTCTGCCCTGCTCAAGTCTAATAGTGTTTCCTTGCTTATTACTTTCCAACCAGTTATCTCATTCTTCAGCTCACTTTTCCATCAATAGGTTAATATGCAATTATCTCATCAACTTGGTTAAGGACCACATAGCAATTATTGCAACTCAAATGTCCAACCTTATATGGTACTTCAATATAAAAAATTACTTTAACTGTTCTGTATCGGTATTATAATTTTTTACTTTAGGGACACTCTAAGAAATATTCTTGTGTAGCCAAGACCTCCAGTGGTCTGATACTTATTTCAAACTCATCAGTGAAGAACCAAATGAATGGAGATTTTATAAACCCCTTCATGAGATTTAATGTAACATATTACTGTTGGAATTGACATGTTCAAGAAAAAATGAATTGCAAATGCATGTTATTTCTAGCTATCCTATTACACCTATTTTGATTTGTTATAAGGTTCATGTTTGGACAAATTAACATATATTCATGTGGTGTGTGTGTATCATGTAATAGTCTAATTTCATGTCAAATGCAATCCTTTATAATAGGGATATAAGATGAGTCGAGTTGACTTGTGAGCTCAATGAGTCAACTCAATAAAAGCTCAACTCGAACTCAAATTACATTGAGTTTGACTTGAGCTCGAGCTTGACTTGAACCTCTATTGAGTTGAGCTTGAGCTTTATTTTCTTTGTTCGAAAGTTTGCGAACTGGCTTGTGGGTTTTTTTTATATTTTGTATTTTTATTTATCAAATATTCTATACATTTTAATATGTTCTATAACTATCAAGTTAATATTTAATACATAGTGTATAACGTATTAAGCTTCTATGTCATAAATACTTAATTATGTAATAGTAATAATGGGATATTTTTAGCAAACTAATATAAGCTATATATCTAATTATATAAACTCTATATCTAATTAGAAAAAAATTATCTATGTATATAATTATTATTAACTTTTCATATAATTTTATTCAAGTATAAATATCTCTCTATCACTTAAAATATAAAATGACACAATAAAATTAATTAAAATTTTATGTTTATCTATATTATAATACATATGTAATTAGATTAAATTATTATGTTAATTAATAAATATTCACATAATTTATATGTTTTAATATCATTGAAAAGTTATTAATATTAACAAATTAGAAGGTTGATTAGTACTATAATATGTTTCACTTTTTGTAACATTTAAAATAGTAAAATTGTTAAATAATAATTTATTTTAAAAATAAAAAAATTAATGAGCTTGAATCTAATTGAGCTTTTTTTTTTTTGAGCTCGATTTGATTAAATATGAGTTGAACTTGGGAGGTCAGCTCAATTTGAACTTGACTCCTTTTTACCCTTACTATGCAACATTCCTCTAGTGACTTTTGCATTGTTAGACGACTCCTAAACCTCATATATGTTCAGGTACCCTTGGTGGCTGCAAACCGCATAGGTAAGGAGATAATACAGACAGGACATGGTGAAAGTGAGATCACTTTTTATGGGAATTCGTTCATAACTGGTAAGCCTCTTGTGAATTTGGTAGAATTTTGTAGTCCAAACTTTGCTCACTTCATGCTGTTTACATTTGAACATTTGCTCTGAATAGGACCCACGGGAGAATTGATTGCTTGTGCTGATGATAAACACGAAGACATCCTTGTTGCGCAATTTGATCTAGAACAAATCAAATCCAAGAGAAGTAGCTGGGGGGTGTTCCGGGATCGACGTCCAGACTTGTACAAGGTGCTCTTGACTTTAGATGGCAGCAATGCTTCCTTTTGATTTAGCAATGTTCTTTGGATACCAAACTAGAACAGATATTGAATAAAAGTCCATAGTCTGTGGTTCAATGTCAAAATAATATGATCGTGACTGAATCATATCTAGTTGTGGAGGGGAAAATGACAAACCATTTTGTATAACCTCTTACGCTTAAATTTTTTTCTTCTTTTAGAATCATGTGGTTTTCTTGACATTATCTTTCAAGCAAACGAGGTGTTTCACAACCTCTTTCCTCAGTTCTGATCTCCGTACTGATATGTTTTGAGTTTGACTGCCCAATCCTGAAACATTGTTCTACAACGATGGTACCTTTCTGTTGCTAAAAGTATGGTCCAATACGCACTATTTGCTGGTCCCTTAATAGTTTGATGAGTGCCAAACGCCTCTGCTGTTACATGAATGACCTGTTACTGACACACATATACGTCAGATATCTGAGATTTTCCTTTTTTTCATATACCTTTTTTGTTACATTTTTTATTCTTGTTTGGTATCTGCTTTTTGTCACCTTCCGTCAGCTGATTACACTGGGGTACATGACAAACAAATACAGGAGCAGAGGGAAACTGATAATAAACCTTCGCAAAATTTATTCAACAATCATTCAGAAAGTACTAATATACAGACTGTTTTCCTATGATAAATTGATGAAAATGAAATTGGGAAAGGAGAATTACAGTGAAGGTGAAGATGAGAGAAGGGCACAGAGGTAACAGGGAAAACCTATACAGAACTTTACCATAGTTTACAAGGGAGAAAAGCATGAAGCCCAAAAAGGAAAAAAGGAGAGGCAAAAATATTTAGTTCTCTTGAAATCATTTTATCACCCTTTACAGCCTTTTATTTGCATGAACTTCATGACCAAAAAACAAAGACAGGATGGATGAATCCCTGCTATGCAAAATTGGGTGGTTTCCTACCCATCAGTTATGTACTGCCTTGGACAGTATTGCAGTTGCTGTTTTTTTTCTACATTTTCTTTTCTTTCTCCTTCCCATACTCTTTCCCCTCCATTTCTGTCGAGCACCTGTCTCCGTCGTCTTTGCCTGTATCTTCATTCTTTTCCTCATCATCTTCTTCAAGAATCTCATCATCAGACATAATGAATTGCAACCTGAAACGTCCATTTTCGCGGCAAGAATGCAACCATTCCTGAGTTGGGATCCTTCTTTCTTTAAGAATAAACCTGCCATCTTCCCTGAATGATTCGTAGCACACCCATGGCTTTCCACTCCTGCCTATGCAAGAAATGGGGGGAGGAAATGACCCTAAACATGTTGCTGATCTCTTGGACCCTCCACAATGATTCTCATTCTCTGCTCGTGCTTTTCTTGTAAAGCTCCTTGTTCTCTCCTCCGGGGACTGCCAATCGTTATTACAAACGTCCAACCTCAACAGATCCTCAATATCATCACAGCTCTCAAACCCAAGCTCCTCTGTGCACATCGGTAAGGTCTCAGAACTCACAGAAGAAAAGCTATCGCTGTGCCTGTGTTGCTTTTTCTGTCCATAGGAGTAATGATTGGATGTGAACCTGCTCCCGTTTGTCTCCTGATTAATGGACGAACCTCCATTGTCGTCGTTCCTCAGGATATCAAAGGCTGTCAGGGAAGGATTCAGATCTCCAGAGAACATCGAATTTGAGGAGAAAGAAGAGGATGGAGAGGATGGAGGATAAGAAGAGAAGGATGTTGATGATTCAGGGGAATCGTGCTGAACATTATCCTCCTTCAGATGTAATTCGCCGAATAAACCCGTGAAGGAAGAAAGATGGACAGTTTTCATGGATTCTATTTGTGTCCATGGTGAGAGGGATTCAAGAAATGTTGGACTTTCAGGCCATGGCTTCTCAAAGATGTGTTTCAGTCCACCACAGGCTGCTATTCTTTTCATTCTTGATGTTTTCCTTTCTTTTCTGTTCTATTTTCTCCCTATGGTGATGAGAAAAGGACAAAAACCATATAAAAGAAAGAAAAAACAAAATGAGCTATTGTTGGCTATCACAAAATTTTGTCCCTTTGTGTTTTTATTCAGGAGGGAGAGACCTACACGGGAAGCACATGAAATTTCTGGTTGATACGGTCAAAAGGGGTGATTGAAACTAATTATTAGGAGTGCTCCCTTAAGGGGTACCTCTCAGTTATCTGCAATAACGGGTGTGTGGGGCTTGGGGAGTTCCTCAAATTTTATGGTCACAATTTGTTGTATTCTACTTCTTATCTTTGCCTCTATGAAACTAATGCTTACTCAAGACCTTGGACTCGGGATTTGAAGAGAGTCGCCAGTATATGATGGACTCATACATGCCTCATGACACTGGCAAATGTGATTCTTCGTAACCTTACATGTTGGCTCGACAGAGGTCTTATCAATACTCTCCCAACGGTCACAAATATATTTGAAGTTTAGCCTCTTCCCGTGTACTTCTCCTACATGCAGGCGTTATCCATTGTTTCTCATAATACAGACATTAATAAAAAGAAAAAAGGTGCCTAAAAATAGCCTCCCAATTTTCTCTTTCTTCCGAGATCAACGCGTGATAATCTTAGTTCTTTATCTGAGTGAAGAGATAATAGAGACCCGAAAAGCCAAATCAATATCTTGGCATATTAGAGAATATTCCAGGTTCATCCTTTGTGCTTGTCCAATATATTTGCAGAAAAATAGGTCCCATCTTTTCAATTCCTGGATGCAATCTGAAGTGATACGAAGAAATAAGAGATGCAGACTGCTCCAGAGTGGACCATAGTAAACAACAAAAAAAAAAAAAAAACTCTAATAATGGATCCAAAGTGCTTGAGTGGGATCTTAGTTCTTTCTTCTCTCAGGGAATCAAATTCCTGTATCTTTGCTGCGGCCCACGTGATACAATTGTCTGTTACCAGAAAAATTAACGATTTTACAGGTGTCATTCATTGATCACAGTATGTTCACTCTTACGCGAAAGTTTCACTGAAAATGATGTTTGAAGACGCTGGGATGAAATCAAGATATC
Source organism: Avicennia marina (assembly GCA_019155195.1). Lineage (NCBI taxonomy): Eukaryota > Viridiplantae > Streptophyta > Magnoliopsida > Lamiales > Acanthaceae > Avicennia > Avicennia marina. The sequence continues at coordinate 14,615,954 of CM032753.1, forward strand.
GAAACGTAGTGTTCCAGTTTAGCAAAATTTTTCAATGCCAATTCCTTCATTCCCGTCGGTTTCAATTTTGCAGATTGTGGGAGGCTGCCGAGACTGAAGGTTAAGCAGATGAGCATCTCTGTCATCGTTACCAAGAGACGAACAAATTCATAAATGTGGAGCTGAGAACTTCCCAACGTTTTTCTTCAAATACTCTCTCTTTATTTGAGAAAAGAAATGGGTCCATTCGTCTTTGCGGGCGTTATTGCTCTCGAGATTGTTCTTCACGCCGAGAGAGCATTGAAGAAGAAAGGACAAAAGAAAGGTGACGGAGGATGGATGTACATTGGAAGTAATTCGGTGCAGTGTTGCCATTGGTTGACGGCGCGAGCTTCATGCAGGCACTTTCCTTTGTGCCCTCTCGGATGGGCCCTGAAAAAGAGAGGAAGATCTGCTAACTCTGAGATGAAAGAGTCTAACTTATCTACTGTTCTGGCTTCTATGGCATTACTCCGACAGCATCTCAAGATTTAACATTATGTTTGGTTCTTGACATTCACAGATAAAAAGAAAAAATTGTATTAAAAAAAAATGATTTGGATTGTTTGGTCAAACAGGAAATGCTATAAAAATTATAATTTGGTGAAGAAAATTTTATTTTCCTTACAAAAAAGTGAGACAAATGGGAAAAAAAACCTATTTTAACTCCTATTCTTTCTTCAAAAATTTCACTAATTCTATATCTTTTATTTATTTCTTCATTATTTTTTCTTAAATTATAAAAAATTTCAATTTTAAGTTTTTTTTATTCAATTTTATTTTCTTAATTTTTCCTTTCTTTATTAAAATCTTTCAACCAAATATTATATAAAATTTTAAATTTCTTTAATTTTTTTCCCTTTTTCTATCATTTTTCTTTTCACTCAAAATTTTTAAAACCAAACATACTGTAACGGATGGACATTCATCCCACTAAAACGATTACTTCCACAACTAAAAGCAATTCAATTCGGCTCAGTCTGAAAGTGTAGCTAGTGACGCCTAATTTTTTGAATTGGTTGTGAGTATCCAGCAAGAGATGTTGAAAGTACACTAGAATCTATATGAATCATAATTCTGAAGCTGCTATGTTCTTATCTTCGCTTTTGTTCCTCTGTTAACCCAGAAGAAAATCTTAAATAGTGAACCTTAGGTACTAAAAAGGGAATAATGATTTTTATAGACCAAAAAAAAACAAAAAAAAAGGAATATGGTCTAGTGCATTTCAAGGATTAGTTACCTGGGTGATGTGGCAAACGCTTATTGGTTATCTTCAGATTGCTAGGAGTATATTGGGCCTACGGGGTATGCGCTTAAATTGTTTGCTAAAAATTTTAATTGGGCCTCTGGGCTTATATTGCTCTGAACAAAATAAAATAATTATCTGTAGATAACTTAATTAAAAAATCAAGGAAAAAAGGCCGAACCCATTCAATCTTGCACCTGAAACATGCGGCAATCGCAGTCAGATACTCCTTTTTTCACTTTTTTTTTAAATGTATTGTTCATTATATTTAATGTAATTACTATTTTTATTAATTACATCTATTATTTTAATTTTATATCAAGTTTAAATTTTCTTTAGTTATGTTATAAACAAGTGTTTAAACACATAAAACCAAATTATAAGAAATATAAACTATTGCAGGAATACATTAAAATCATATTTTATTTTAATTTATTTTGTATTTGTTAACAACCCTAGTGAATTAATATCAACATATATGAATCGAAGTAAAACATGTTATCTTATTTAATAAATAATTTATTACATTAATCTTATCATTGAAGTAAAAATTTTTAGGTTTTTATATAATTCAGACAACACACTTCAATGTATAAGGAAATAGATGGTAAAAAAATAAACTAAATTCAAACTTGTTTTAAAACTAAAATATTACACAAAATTGATAAAAATAAAAAAACAATTTTAAATTAAAATCTTCAATTAATTATATTTACCAAGTAATTAAGAAAGAAAGGAAAAAAAATACAGAAATTAAAAAACAGGAAAAGCAGAAGGTGAAAAATGTCCCGTACCGTTGCGGGGGTCGAAGAGATTCACTGTGGGCAAAATTCAAGATATTAATTGCTTGAGCAACAGCCTTAATAAGCCCTGTTAATTGATCTTTGAAATCTAAGAATAAAAGGCAGCAATAGAACTTTTAACTAGGGATATTATTCGGAACCTCAAATTTATTATACATAAAGGAATGAATGAATAAAGATGGTTTAAGCAAGATGTCTCCAGCCGGGTGAAATATGCAATGCCCTTATGATTCACAACCAAGGTATTATCTAGTCGCTTGTCACGGATTTGAAGAACAAACAGTTATGCAGAAGCTACAATTACAGGTTTCCGAATTTTAGGTTCTGATTGATCAAGAACTAAGAGCAAACAGTCATCGCATCCCCAGAACAACAAATTACCAAATATATCTCATGCCCCTAGAACACGAAATCAACAAATGTAGTCGGCGTATTCTCTTATTTCAGAATGACTAGGTGAGTGGGGAAAGTCAGAAAACATAATGCAGTTGCTAACATAGATTCTAAAGAAGTTTGTTTACTATTGTTTCAGTTGATGTAATTCCCTGACATTTTATATCAATCTTGGCCTTCTTCAGTTTCTTTCTTCCTCGAACCTAAATACCATCCTGCTGCAGCAGCGATAGTAGCAATACCGGCTACAACAGCATAGTTTCTATATTTGTCAGTTGACACTTCAGGAGTTGAAGAGGTCTGGCCACTCGGTTTCGTATCGGCTACAGATCCTGAGCCTCCTGAGCTTGTTGCAGGAGTTTCACCTGGTTTGGGGCCCTTAAAACATTCAACAATTAAAACATGAGTAGAGATAGATAAAGGTATCCAGAGCAGTTAAACACAACCAAAAATTGAATGCAAGGTTAGAAATCAAACACCTGGAATTGGCAGGGCATACCAGAGAGTTGGTAAAAAAAAATTAACACAAAATGAAATTATCAGATTAGTTTCCTATATTTCAGGTGATGGGATACACGACATGTGCATACCTCGTGAGCAAGCTTCTCCAGCTTCTCTTGTTCCATTTTCTGCCAAAATTTCAGAAGGTTCAGCAATCCGATGAACATGCAACAATTTGTGGTATTATAGTCACATAATTTTTGATCAAGTATCACAAGTATGAAAATAGATGGCTAATGATTACAAATAGCAAAATGGAAACTAAACCAAAGCTAGTGATTACAAAAACAAAATAACTGAACTAGTAACTGCAGGCCAAAAAAAAAATCACCACATTGCATCTGCCTATATCAGTTAGTAAAGCAGCACACTAATGCTTAGGCAAATAATCTCAGTATTTATTTGAAAATGCTGTCTCAACAGCATTTTTCTAGTTCTTAATGCATTACTAAGAATTAGAATCAACGTTTTTTTCAAGATAACGGCTCACCACGGTATCATGGTTAAAATTTACTGAAAAAGAGGCTATATTCACACAACTGTCTCATCAAGTTAAATTAGAAATTACTATATCGTTAGACAACTTAAGAATGAATTTATTGGACTAAAAAGTTGTTCACAAATTATTATATAATAGATACACAAAAATCTACATCATTTGGTATTATCATTACCATGTCTAAAATTAAGAGTTCAACCTTGTTTCAATGAAGGTCAACCAGACAAAACATATCACGGTAATATGAAATGAACAACAGCCCAAGCAATAAACCAAATTATTTCACCCTATTCATATGAAGTGTGAACTAAGATAATCTATATTAGTATGTCACAAGTTTGACTCTGAAATCTGAATACCCTTTCAGGCATGTCTTTACTTGACACCAGAAATCCATGCTTAAACCTACTATGCAGTAAGTGCCACTACAGAATAAGTTACTTAAACTACATATATCTGGTGCCAATACTAGGAATTTACCTTAATATAGACATTTTCTGCAGCCTTCTCCTCCTCACTGAGGACCTTGCCACTGCTTGATAACCTGCGAGAGACACATCTAGCAGCAATTCTAGCCGCCATGGAATCACAAGATTGTCCTGTCAACAATAATAATTTCGGTCAGATTACACTTAATTTGTTAGATTTACTCATAGATGTGTTAACCACAGTTACTGCTTACCTCACTTGTTAAGCAGCAGAGAGAATTAACTTCTAAAATTAAAAATATCGAGCACAACTGTATTTATATTATCGAAGAATCACATTCTAGCATCTGTCTAATCATCAAAGACAAAGATCATTCCTGATCACTTGTGTTCTTATCCAAATAAATGGGCAATAACTTCAGAGTTATAGTACCCACAATCTATCCAAAATAAATAAACCACTGAGATTTTTGTATTTTATCTATACAGTTAAAACATTGGCATGTCTTATCAGTATGCCACCCTGCTATTAGGCCCAGATTTTATGCCCATTTGACATGTCACATGCGAACATCAATTTATTCAGAAAAAAAGGGGAAACAGTAAAAGAAGGAAAGATGAAAGCACTAGACCCAAGAAGTGGGAAAATTTTGTCCCGTGAGAAAATTTCACACACAAAATTGACAAAGCTGAGTATTTAGTGTGGAAAAATACAATTCTTCAAATAAGGGGGAACGTATGATTCAGCCTTGTTTACCATTTGGTACTTTAAAAAGGAACTATAAGATTAAGATTCAAACAAGGAAAAAAGCAATAACGCATTAGCTCTGAGCAGTTTACAAAGCAAAGGTTAGTGAAGGGAGAGCAAATTCAGTAATCAAGAAGCAACTCCTCAGTGGCATAAAGTATTTAAATCATCCAGCAAGTACATGCCATTAGATATTTATTACTTTTGTGGTCAATTGCAACTTATCCCAGGAATGTCAACAACCCTTGCAGCCCATACTAGTAGCACAACTTACGTACCATACATAATCTCACAACTTCAATAAATTGAAAACAAAATGATGTCATAACAATTTAAATATGTATACTCTTAATACATACTTTCATCATACGTGGGCCCCTATACAATGTGTCTAAAATAACATAGAAATGAAGCCTTCAAGTGAAATATATTAGACAAAATATACTCTGCGTTAGGCACATTAGGATGATAGAAAAGAAAAACATTAAGACGTGATCCTAAGGCGGAAAAAAAAATTGAAATATAATTGAACACACAGCATGAGGCCAGATTTGTTGGAAGAAGTGATTCACCACAAAATAAACAAGGTCAATATTTTAAACTAAGACATAAATCCCAGCAGAAAAAACAGGACCCAGATAAAATACATATGCTAGGAATCATCATAAGCTAGAAAATAGAAAAAAAAAATAGAAAAACATAAACTATAATTTACTGGCAGAATCACAGCCTAGAATTGAATATTAGGACACAGAAGAATGAACTTGGAATTCAGACAAACTCGCGCATACACATCAAAATCAAATTTCAACAGAGATGCGGGAAAACATAAGCAATGCCGCAATGGATATGTGTGCAAAATCGAAGATATCGATCCAGTAATCACCTTATCACCAGAGAGAGAAAAAAGAGATGAAATCGCGAGCGAGCGAGGGAGAGAAAGACACAGAGAAGAAATGAGAAAAATGAGAACAAACTTGCGAGTTCGGAAGCCAGAATTGGTTCTGGGGAAGTCGGACTGAGATCCAATCCCTGAAAAGCCCAGTAATTGGGCCTTCATTTTGAAAATACTTTTTGGGCTTGAATTAAATAGGCGACCCGTACCACGAAAGAAGACACTTCACATGACATCAGACATACATGAATATGCTGAAATTTTAAAAATAGAAGTTACAATGTTAGATGACGGAATATAAACTAATAGCAGCATAAATAAAGTTACAATAAAAAAAATTAAATTTTGAGTAAGTAAGTAAATCACATAAATAAAAATAAATAATTTGTTAGAAAATTAACAAAAATCATTTATTAATCATTTTAATCCATATGTAATAATTCTTGTGTACATCATTAGTCTACACTAACATTAATTATTTGTAATAAATACCATAAAAATATAATAACAACAATTGGGATATGAAACGTTGAATAGTAAGAATAAAATAAACAATTCGCTAGAAAAAGTTATCAACACATTCATTCAAATATAATATTATAAAGATATATGAGGTTTAGAAAAATATAATAAAAATTTGTAATGTGAGAAAGATAGTGACATGTTAAATTAAAAAAAAAAGGACAAACGCGTGAGAGAACATAATGAGTGAGAAGTTGCAAAAGGTGAAAAAAATGTCAATATTAACAATATATTGATGATAAATTACATTATAATTACTTACAAATTTCGTAAGCATAAGGCGTACAAAATAGAAAATAAATTAGTGACTTGAAATATAAAAACCTCAATAATAATTATAAATAAATATTTAAGCTAAAGTATATTTTAGAAAAGTAAACTAAATATTTAAAAATAACTAATTAAGTATTAAATAACGAGAATAAAAACTTTACAAATAAAATGTCATAAACTTGTCCAATCATAATTGCTTATGAAAACCTGAAACAAGTACGTTCATGTTAATCATCTTAATACAAACATATGCAACATAAAAAATTTTTAAATATAATGAGAATAAATGCTTAAGGAAAATTTTAATTAAATCCAATCGATAAAATATTATAGTAGAAATTAAGAAAAAAAATATAAAGCAAAAAAAAGAAATGCATAGACGACAATTATTATACTAACAAAATTTAATGTCCATGCAAAGTAAACAAGAATATGTTGAAATGAGAAGATGAATAACAATATCAAAAATATTTACGTGAATAACTAATTAAAAAACTATATAAAAAGTTGATATTTTACATAAACTGGTCATGATTGCTAACTTAATGCATGCACATAATTATATGAGTTAATCAATAATATTTTTAGATGTAAATTTTATTTGATTTATAAAATGAGAGAGAAAACTTTAATATAAATATATGTGTATAAAATATATGTATATACATGTTTATATGTGTGTGTGTGTGTGTGTAGAATGATAAAAATAGAATTTATAAAACTTAAAATAGAACGTAAAAAGGGAATGTATAATGAATCATAATTTGGAGAGAAAAGTGAAAAATAAAAATATAAAGAATGAACGATATTATAGTATTCTTACTTTGAGCTGAAGAATTTTTCCCATTGATCAAACTCCTAATGAATATTATTAGTGATCAAGACACACTTATGAATGACTCTATAAGTTAATTAATAACATTTTTAATATATAAGTTTTATATAATTCCAAAATGAGATGGTCATAATTGTGTAAGTATAAAAGTATAAGAAAAATAGAATAAATAAAAATTAGAATAAAAAGGGGAAAGGAAAAAATATAATAGATAAATTTTAGGAGAATAGGAATGAAAAATAAAATTGGAGACTGAAAAGTGAAAATAAAAACGTAAAGAATAAAGATATTTTAGTCTTTTAACATTGTGCCTATGAAGGCATCTTCGCCAAGTAAAGGTAATAGATAATATGACTAGAGAATCTCATAATATAATTATTTTAATAGTAGAATATTTTTCATTGAGATTAATTTACAATTAAAACATTTAAAAAATATTAAATTTTAATTCAATCATTTCAGAAAAAAATATATTGGTAAATCATACAAGAAAAAAAGAGAAATATAATATTATAAGAATAACATAAAACAACAATTTCAAACTTTCATATTGAACTGCTTACAGAACAAAGATGAACAAGTGCTTGGAAAATTGATCATAGTTTAACGTGAAGTCTACAGCTGGATGGCAATCTCAATTTCATTTTAATAGTATGACTATAGAACCTCATAATATAAAGTCTAATTGTTTAATAGCAAGGACATTTATTATTTGAACTAATTACTTACTATTAAAACAATTTATAATATATAATTTAAGGTCAATCATTTTAAAAATAAAAGACGTCGCTAAATATAATGTATATATTTTCCTTTTTCACATGAAGGAAACAAAAGAAAACAACAAACCCATCCAAGGGATGTCACATTTTCCCTGTTAGGCAGTGACAATACAACAGAAAAAGAATATCAAGGGATTTATTTTTCATGAGGATGGAGATGGACTGGGAGGCCATGAACAGGTGTGGGAGAGGCATGGAACACTATCTTCTCATTGGGGATTGCTTTTCGAAGCTTGTATCTTCTCACCACGTTGTGCATGAAAACCAGGAATTCCAGCCTGGCATACTCTTTTCCAGGGGGCACGAACGTGAAAGGAGCCGGTCCACTACCCTCAAACCTCGATGGATCAAATTTGTCGGGTTCAGGGAAGTACTTGGGATTCTTGTGTGACGAATGAACAGTCCAGAATGTGTGCAAGTTTAGCATTCTTCCACAATTAAACAGACTATGATGCATAGACAAAGTTATTTGAAAGCTGGTTAAGGTTGTACCTTCCATCCTTTAGGGATGGTAAAACCTGCGTGCGTGAATTCGGTTGTGGTTTCCCTGAATGCTCCTTGAGCAGGGGAGTGATTCACACGCCACGTTCCAAGAATACCTCATCTTCTCGATGTCTTCCCATGTCAAAAGCTCATCAGGACCTTTTGATCTCGCAATCTCCATTTGTTCTGTAGGAGTCACAGTATAATTAGTCATTTTCTTATGCCTTCGAGGAATAGACAGAAATCACTAGTAACTCAAGTTGTTGGAGCTGTATAGGAGCGTGTAGTTACCTTTGAAGACTTCCTGGTAAATGTGGGGAAGTTCTGCAAGGTAATTCATGACAGCAGTGACAGCAGAGCCGGTGGCTTCAAAGCTAGCCACCAGCAGGGTAATTCCAATAATGTTGTTTGAAATCTCCATTTCACTCAAGAACTGGCTTCATCCGTTACAAGCAGCACCTTGGACAACAGGTCTCGACTCTCGCTCTCCTTGTTCTCCGTCAGCTCCTTTCTCCTCTGCTTGATGATCCTCATCAGCTCCTTGCGCACCATTTTGCCTCCTTTGACAACACGATTGTAGGTCATGCCTGGCAAATCTATAGGGACGGAGAGCATCCCGTTAGTCACCAGAGTGAAGGGATCAGACAGCCTCTTTTATGTGCTCTGGATCAAGCACACTCAGAAACAATCTGCATGCCAGCTCAAAGGTGTACTTTTTGGACAAGTGAAAAACTTTCACGACCGTGTCGCGGGTCCAGTCACGATCGAAATGCTCGCGAGCCAGGGCATCCATCGCCGGTGTGCACTGCTTCAAGGCTTCTGGCTTGAGAATGTCATGGTGAAAGCTATGCTTTAGGGCCGATACCTCCTTCAAATTGCTTTCTACAAACTCAGGAAATAGCCAGGCCCTCTTCATTGATTGTGGCCACCATGAGGTGAGAAGTTTTTCTCATTCATGAGAAGAAACTTGTTACCTTGCGCACCACAGAATATTTCCATCTTCTCTCCCAAGGAGGAGGTTTGGAACACTTCTGGGGACTACTCCATTCTATCCTTGACAAATTTCTGAGGGCCTAACAGTGCAAATTCCATGTTTTCTCCCAGCATTGGCCAGCCCCTTGATCCGGGAGACAGGTTTTTCAAGTTTTCGGAACCCTTCCTACGACTATAGGAGATAAGACAAAGGGAGAGAGGAAGGAGCACAACAGGAAGCACGTATGGTAGGAAGGCCTCCATGCTTGTCTACAAGAAACTAGAACTATTGAATATAGGTGAAGTACACCTTAAAGAAGTTTTGCAATTGAGTATATATAGGTTGAAAGGCACATAGAAGATTGGAAGGCTTCAAGAAACTGAATCTTGGCCAGGATTTGGTGATTTGTGAGGCACTAACAAACACAATAGCTACAAGACAGAGTAAAGTATACACGGAGGGGCATCTGGAAAAGGTTTGGAAATGTATAGAATACGCTGTACTACTTCGAGTCACGACAAAATGTGGCATTTAGTTTATCTACCAACGAGACAGCATTCTTAGGATATCTGTCGTTATTTATCCTTGTGCTTGTTCTATTGAGATTTCACTAAAGTTTCATTTATGTAGAATATTGTCCCTCCTGAGATGATATGCTCAGGCCATGGGAGGAGCGTTCCCCAGTCAATTGGAGTAGAAAGTTCGATAAATAATCAAATCTGACTCAATTAAATTTTATAGAATTCAAACTTAAAACTTGGAACCAAATGAAGAGATTTGAGCTTTATTTTTGAGACTCCACTGGGAATTTTCCACCATTTTTAGTACTAGTATAATACAAAAGTGTTGCATGTGAACAAATTATATTTATTTTATTTTAGTTTTTAAAAATAAAATTTGAAAATATTTAATTATAAAAATTATAAAACACATTAAAAATTAGAATATGTGAAAATGTGAATAAATAAAGATAACATTGTAGATGTAAATAGTTTAAAAAATGATATTTACCTTCAAACACTTGTCTGATACAGGCCAGCATGTAATTATTTCTAGTAATAAATTGAAAAAGAAAAAGCGTTAGGTTGCAGCAACTGATCAACACTTAACAATGATATACAGATACAATTAGTAGCAAAAATGGATTCTGGAGTCGGGTAACATCTAGGGCACCATATGCAAATATTTCATAAAGATCTTGACTACCATTTGTTAACATATCACCATGCAGACTCCCAAAAAGAAAAGGAGAATCATTGACAATGCGATTCCAGCAACTATCGTCGCCACAATTTCTTTGGCAACACAGCTGCAAACAACCTCTGCATTCACAGTAAGCCTAACTGTTTGTTCCAATCAATAGAAACGGTCTTGGATGAAGGCACAATCTATCCTTCTCTGCCACTATTTACGTGGATTGCCATTTGATTTAGTCAAGTATTCCATCACGTCATGATTGATCTCATCGAGGAAAGAGACGAAACCCATAACACTTGTGAAGCCACTTCCCCCCACATCCTGTTCCTCTATGAGGTAGTTCTCAAATGCCGTTGCATCATCCTGCCCTCCCCGGATAAATATGAGTTTAGGAGTAATTATCCGCTCTTGCTTCAGTTTGTTAATTGTGGTTCTCAAAAGGCCTGTATCAGAAAGGCACAAGCAAATAATTTATCGGTGAGCAAAATAAATTCCCAGTTCTTCCAGTCCTCTAAATACAGTATTTCTTTAGAATCAGTACATCGATGAAAAATAACTTACAGTCCTGGGGGGGAGGAAAAGGAAGTGCGGCGTTGGCCGTAGATGAATAAAACACAATGAGTGTTGTAAAAGCGTCGAGCAAAAATATTGGGCTGCCACTAGTTATCAATGCAGCACGGCTCAAGGAATGACGAGGATATGCTTGTTTATCTGGAGTTTCATACGATGCCAACAATGGGTATACAGCACGATTAAGTGAAGAAGGTTCCAGAGCACTGCATCAAGAATTATGATTGAAAATTCTAATATGCTTGATGGCTCTATGGTATAAAAAACTAAGATGCCAACAATAGATATACAGCACAATTAAGTGAAGAGGGTTCCAGAGCACTGCATCAAAAATTATGATTGTAAATTCTAATATGCTAGATGGCTCTATGGTATAAAAAACTAACTGTCGTGACAGTCTGATGAGTAGTTATCAAACTTACAAGAAAAAATTTATCATTATCATCTTCAGACAACTGAAATGTGTTGGAATGCAGATGATAAGAACTCCAGAGAGAAAATGAAGTTGAATAAACATCCAGGTTAAATCAAATAGAACCACCAAGTACTATTCATGGTAATATAATGAACATTTTCTGCTAGTCCTATATATGGGCATGTAAATAAATATAGAAGACAGGTGCTGACTGGATCTGCTAGCTTCAGCATGTCATTGTTCTTTTCAATTACCCTTTTGACCAGCAGAATACAGCAAGCAAATATAAGAACTGTGACAAAGCTCAGGTTTTTTCACAATTTAACCCAAAAAAATTTTTCGTTTGCCAAAATAATCTGAATTCAGAAAAGTCTAAAAAAATAACCCAATTCCATGATATGAAATCACAGAATTGGTTAAAAATAACAATTTCTGTGATTTCGAATCACGAAATTGCATTGATTCGTGCAATTTCCGTGATTTTGAAATGACAAAAAAATAAAAAATATATAAAAAAAGTATAAAAAAAATATAAAAAAGTTGCATGCTTTGAACTCAAATCAGGCATGCAACTTTTTTATAGGACATTGTTTGTTTACATTGTTTTTTTCATTATTTGTCTCGAATTTTTATCTTATTTTAAAAATATCCTTATTTTAAAATTATTTATCAAACTAAACATTTAGAAATAGATAAAAAAATATAATTATTATATAATAAAAAATACACAAACAAATATAACAAAAAACGAACATGATATAGGGTAAAATATATCTATATCAAACATTACATAAATATATTAAATAAAAAATAACTTAATTACTTACATATGAAATTTCTTTATGATTATATGATAATTAATTTTATTTTTCTCAACTATTTTAATTTCTATATCAAGCATCTAAATTATAGAAACTAAAGTTTGTCAATTTATTATTCATAATTATTATGCTCTAATAAAATAATTGACAAAAAAATTATGCAATAATTTCAACTAAATTTATCCACTATAAACATTTACATATTGATGATAAATTTTGCTTATTTGTCTATTTTTTGTTACATGACAAATTATATATGTCACAGGCAAACAGAGAATAGAGAAATTTTAAAATTGGGATATTTTGAAAAATGAGATAAAAAAAAAATATAATTTCTCTATTCTCTGTTTGTCAGGTATAATTTTTTATGTAACAAAAAATACACAAATAAACATAATTTATCATTGATATTGAATGTTTATGGTGAATAAATTTAATTGAAATTATTGCATAATTTTTTTGACAATTATTCCAATAAAGCATAATAATTGTGAATAATAAATTAACAAACTTTGGTTTATATAATTTATATGTTTGATATAGAAAGAAAAATAGTCTAGAAAAATAGTCTAGAAAAATAAAATTAATCACCATGTAATCATAAAGAAATTTCATATGCAAAAAATTTTGTTATTTTTTGTTTAATATATTTATACAATGTTTGATATAGCTATATTTTACCCTATATCATGTTCGTTCTTTATTATATTTGTTTGTGTATTTTTTGTTATATAATAATTATATTTTTTATCTATTTCTAAATGTTTAATTTGATAAATAATTTTAAAATAAGGATATTTTAAGAATAAGATAAAAATTTGAGATAAATAGTAAAAAAACACAATGTAAACAAACAAGGCCCTATAAAAAAATTGCATGCCGTGATTTGAGTTCAAGGTATGCAACTTTTTTATTTTTTTATACTTTTTATATATTTTTTTATTTTTTTTGTTATTTCCATGATTTTGAATCACGGAAATCACACAAATTGATGCAAGTCCGTAATTTGAAATTACGGAAATGGTTATTTTTAAATTTTTAATCAATTCCGTGATTTCATATCACAAAATTGGGTTATTTTTTTAAACTTCTCCGAACTCAAATTATTTTGGAAAATGAAAAAAAAATTTGAGTTAATTTGTGAAAAAACCCACAAAACTCTCTGTATTGATGGAAATAAATAGGAAATCATGAAATGTTTAGTCTAGACCACTGAGCGCCCCTACAAGAATTTCTTTATCCAACTCCATTTCTCCCCTACAAGCTTAAACATTACGCAACAGATATCCACAATTTGACATAATCATATACCTGAACAGGCATTGAAGATATATCCGGTAGTCTGGATGAACACCTTCTTCATGAAAGCGAAGAAGAGGATTTCTCAGCAAAGCAAAGACTAAGCGGGGCAAAGGCTGGAGCTGAGGGCATTGGGTGAAGGCAACATCAACATGAGAAGCAGTTACACTGCCTCTCTCATATTCAGCAATCTTGAAAGCATCATTATACTGAGCCGTAAGATTCACAAGCCACTCATGAAGTAAAATCCTACCCTCTCGTACTCCATTCTCCAAAGAGGACAAAATCACCTGAGAAGAATTATGAAAAATAAGGAAAATAACTCAGATCAATTGATATTTTAGCGGCTATCAGAGAACTCCTCACTAGATAAAAGATCCTTCATCTGGTACAATCAATAGGAATATTTGGTTACAGGTCAAAAGTCAAAAGAATTTGACAAAATAATAGCACAAATGCATGTTAGGAGAAGGAAAGGGTGAAGATAGTTCCTCAATTTGATTGTAAGAAAAAACAACAATTCAGCAGTAAATTTTTGTTGTGATTTTAAAATCCAGTAACAAAATTGTGGCAAAAAACAACAATTCTGCAGTAAATTTTTGTGATATTAAACTCCAGCAACTCGTATATACATTCCAGAAGGCTTCTTATATGATAAAACTTAAATGCATTAGGCACATATCCTAATGCAATCTAGTAGACATCAAAGACAAAAAAAAAATTGGCATGTTATGATACATAATAAACAAAGCCTGCATAATAATGAGCATATTATGTATTAGGCACTGCAATCTCCATAGGATTCTCATGGTACTTGCTTAAGCCACAAGTGAAAGATGACTGCACCTTTCACCTCCTCTGCCACTCCCCAACTTAAAGAATTCTTGGACAAAAGCAATAGGTAATTACAGCCTTCAGGCAATTAAGAGTTTTACCTCGTGAACAAGTATGGAAAGAACAACTTCAGGATCAACATTATCATAAATCTCGTTTATATTTCTTGCAGTTCCAAATTGTAAAGTTCTAATCCTCAGTCTCCTTTTCAGGGAATATTTAGTTCTGCAAAAATGTAGAACACACATATAAAAAACAAAAGCATGGGGAACACATTTGTAAAGGCAGCACCATTGGTGAAAACCCTTTAACAACTGCAAAGACAAGGAAAGTTGATGCAGAACTAATGTAAAATATTCAGGTTGTTTTTATATATTTTTTTATTACATATCACCCCACATACGTAGCTGACAGGAGGCCATCCCTTGTAATTTTGCAAAATAAATATCATAGTAAGGGATCTAAAGTGATTGTATGACATCTAAACCACAAAAATACGTGTTCTCATTGCATGTTTTCTCTTCCCATCCTAAAATTAGCTTGCACACCTCAAATTAAAAAACAAGGAGTGCCATGTGAAACCATTAGGATATTTAAGTGCACTTCAATACTATTGCTACATGTAATCCTTTACCAGAGTCAATCTCAATTTAGACTGCAGCAGAAAGGATGGATTCAGTATCCACATTTTAGACATGGTTATTGATTCAAAGCCAAGATTGCACAAGAATTTAATCCAACAAAAAAGCATTCAGGAAAAATTCAACAATTATATTATTTAATTAATCATATTGTAATTTTTAGAATTATAAGACCTCAATTCGGTCAATATAGTTCTCAGTGTAAACTTTTGTGGTTCTTAAGCTAGGTACACACATGCACACTTGCTATTAAGTAAATAAAGGAAACAATTTCTCATCATGTAATTGGAGGACCCAAAAAGAATATTTATTGATTTATTATTTTATTATACAAAATTCTATTAATCTACTAAAACAATAAACAGGATCAACATTGTCGTTTGAGTTTCAAAGTTCTTTTGAGTAAAGTACTTTGGACTTAAAAGTAATCAACTTAAAGAAACAATCAATTCAAACCACCTCATGAAAGTGCAGCAAACTTGCCTCCAAAAAAATTACTTTAGTGTGACTGTTTTATCTGATCACTAAGTCAATGATAAAAAGGTTACAAGATACATAGCTTCTCGAATAAAAGCTCAAGCTTGGCCTTTAAATTGAGAACTTAGGTTATGTAGGGGGCTCCTAAACTATTATCACATACAAGTGGCACTTCAGCATGGTTCAGTTTCCTAGGTTTGGTGAAAAACGCACAAGGCTTAATATATTCATCAGAAATCTATGAGGTCGTAACTGCAACAGAGGAGGTATATACCTCTTCAAGGGGCTTGAATCAGATATTGAGGGTTCTTCAGGAGGCACAACCACTGTGTACTGAAATGCAATCTGCAATGTCGGGAGTTCTTTGCTGTGTCTGCAGAAAATTATCCATAAGATTTTAGAAGAGAGTTTTTTTTAAATACCCAAAAAAGGATTTAGAAAGTATCAAATGGCAGACAGGATGAAGTTAAGAAACCACTAAACCATGTTCATTCAAGCTTGGGAAATATATTTCACTACACAGTCCATGATACTAGAAAATGGCTACATATATGTTTAGTCCCCAGGGCACATGCAAGGATGGCATGTTAATATAAAATTTCAACAAATGAGATGATGAGAATCTCTCAAGAAGCAAACACAACATCAGCATCTGGTAAAATACAATGGTTTTTTTTAACACCAGTTATACAAGCTTTTGGAGGAGACAGAAAAATGTGATCAATCTCAACTGCAACTGAACATGTTATCAGGGTTCCTCAATTACGATGTCTAATTTAAATCATCCAATCAAGGGAAAAAAAATCTACCAAGATATCTCAAACTTCATTTGAGAAGAAAAAATAAGCAAGAATACTAACTCAAACAGGCAGGAGAATATCAACTACAAAATTGTACATTCAAATATCTAATTTCAACCTGAACAGCTTTCTTTACCATAGTTCTGTGTCATTTTAAAACCTTGCTTGAAAGCAGAAATTGTGAACATTGCTACAAGTAAAACACAAGCAAATCAAACAAAGAACAATACCAATTGCTTAATTCATCAAACGCAATCAATTTTGTTGTATTGCCTCATATGACTTCTGTGAAAGTTTGAAAGGAAATGTTGCATCTTATTCACACATACTAGCACCAATTTATACGCATGTTTGTGATCCTATTTTAGGATATAGGATCAGTTACAGTTAATACATATCAATCATAATATTCTAACTTATTACATCGTATCCTACAAGATTATCTACCCTACTTTTGCTTTCACATTCCATACATTTCATAACAACTTCAAATAAATTTTTTTTAAAAAAAAAATTAACCTCACCGCATTTTCCAGAAGCAAACAGGAATGACACTCCAGGGAAAATCAAAATGAAACAGCAGTAAATTATGTCTTACCTAGAAAATCCAACATCATTCGCAAAATCAAAATCATAGGCATATGTCGCGAAAGAGTCACAGCAAATAATATGCTGAACATTTTCATACTCTGGGTCAGGAAAGAAATGCCCATACTGTTACACCAAAATGGCAAGCATTATTACACAATTATAATAAAAACAAAAACATTCTAACATTGAAAGATGTGGGCCTTACGGAGTGGCTAAGCTTAAATTCAGATGATGTCCGCACACGCAGGACACAATTAAAAGCATATGGCCGACTTAACATACGGTACCTGCAGCAAGACCATTTTAGATCATCTAGACTGACAAGAAATATTTAAAAATTAAGTAACCTTAACGAATATCATACTGGCAATTTACTTTACTTACACACCTACTCACAAAACAACTGATCTCTATGCTGTTATCAAGTTTAACAATCTTTCTTAGAGTAGTAAAATAATACTGACATGTCCTGAGGAAGTGTTGAATCATCAGTATTTGAATATAGAAACAAAGAGCCTCCACTCTCGATGCTAAGGAACTTCAAGGATGCTAAATCAGTATACTCATTTGTAACAGCAAATATATCCACACAAACACCAGCTTGAACAGCAACAGCAGCCTGTCAAATGTATATCATCACATCTTCTTTTACAAACAACTTAAATGAAAATTCTCAATTGGTTTAAGCAAAGTACCAAATCTCTGTAAAATGGAGTCTGTTCAGGCAGTAAAGCACGATCAGCATCCTCTCCTTTACTAGCATATTGCTCACCATATCGTCTGGTGTCTAGCTGGCCAAGACCATAATCTGGTGGACCAGACAGAAAGGCAAAAACTCTGGCTGCAATTCAAATTCAGTGGGAGAAACAAAAGGAAAAAAAATTAGCCACTCTTTGACAAGGATATATTATTCAGAAATCTAATAAAAAAAATCTTACTAAGGATACTGCCATTAAAGTGGCCTCCTCAAGATAGCATGATAGAGGATGAGTCTAAATTGAGAAAATTTCATGGCAAAATTTATAAGAATTATAGATTAAGTTATTTTACCTAGCGCATACGTATTCCCATATTCTGATCCAAGATATCTGAGGAGGGCTTCCATTGCAACTCCAAAGCCTCGTCCCCCGAGTAAAACACCATCTACTGCTTGACCTGCAGCTGTAGTTCGCTCCCATGAAGTTGTTGGTTTCAGAGTTTCAAGTGCTGATGTAATATGGTCCTTACATGTATCCACCTACAATAGATAACCAAACAATTGAATGCTGGCTAGTCCAACTTCAAATATTTTCAGCTTCATTAAGAGTACATAAGAACCATATGACTATTAGATAATCAACATGCAGAAAACAAGAAAACACAATACAGCATAAAAGATCATCAGTTGACATACTGGAGCCAGGAAAGAAAACAATGGCATGACATCTTCAAGCTCCATTGTCGGGTTAGCAAGCGAATCTGGAGGAATAAACACATTCTTGACCACTGGAATTGGCCCCTGAACATCATATAAGCCTATTTTATGGCTGAATGTAGCAAGACCAAAGAGTGAACCGGGCCCAATAGCTGTAAAATTACAAGAACAAGACCATACTTTAACTTGCTGTGATAGTTAGATACCTAGCCATAGAAATCCTATCGTTGTAATATAACTAACCTTCCAAGGCTGCCAAAAGAGCACTTTTTGTGAGTTCCAAAAACTCTTCTGACGCTGCAGAAGTAGACAATTATGGAAGCCAATGATTAGGTGTATCCTTAAAACACATAAAAAAAAATAAGAATACCCAACATGGGCACACAGAACTTAGGAGTGCTTTATGAACGATGATACTACAATTCACACAGACTGTTATAATTTTGAAAATTATGTTACTTGCATGACAACAAATGTAAATGCCTTAACACAGAGAAATTATTGTTTACCTGCATTCTAAATTTCATCAGTTAGTGTGAACTCCTGACACCTAATTTACGGTTTCATAAAAATGCACTGACATCAATATACTAGCTACCATGATCTCAGAATATTCCATGTACTCAACAACAATCATCCATTCTAATCATTCAATCCCCAAACTGTAGTGGGAAAAAGGAATAAATATTTTATTGACCTAAAAAACAATCAAGATGAAAATAGTTGACAGTTAAAATAAATTGCCATAGAATTAAACAAAATCTTACAAGAGAGATCGACCGCAGCAACATACACCGGCCTTGCCTGCATTTCTTCATATCCATCCACTGCCATCGCAAATTGAACAATGAAAAATCAAAACAACCATACCACAGTGCTTACCTAACGATAGTTGTTAAGTTACAAGTGCAAGCTTCTAAAACTACAACCATTGAACACAGTAACAAGAAGTGGGCAGCAGCATGTTTGTGCCCCTTGCTCCAACAAGATGTCATTGCAGAATTTTTCCATGTCCCCACCCAACAAATATATGAAAATGTGCACAATTTAAAATTGGAATGCCTGCTTAATGCATACTCTTAGACAAGGAAATCAAGATGCCATCTTGTTCAATATATCACCAAAGCAATAACAAGATATAGCAACCTATCTCCAGTACATATCAATCTTCCTCTTAAAAGGAATACAAATGGTACGTTTTAGATTCTATGTATAAGTATACTGGTAGACTTTGATATGATCATAACAATGTGTAATAAAAAGGTTCATACAATTTCCAGCCAGACTAATTGAGCAACTAATTTGAGCATGCCATGCCATATGATACCATAGGTTCAAAAGGCCAAAATGCTCCAGCACTATAGAGGTTGACTGTTTGATAGAACATTCTAACATTGGGAACCAAATTGTACAATTACATAGCAGTTTAGTATTGGAAGTGCCACGGTATGAATACAAATGCAATTCTAATTCAGCCAGAACGCCCCATAACCACAGCAGCACACAAGATAGTATCACATATTTAATATAACAGACACCAGGAAGATTGAATTTCCTTAAGGAGGAGGAAGGTAAAATGGGTTCAAAACCGTAATTACCAAACTGTTTGTTATCGGATAGAGGACATAACGCCGCCAGTGTATTGCATCCCAGAACATCACACAATAATATTCAGGAGACAAGCACACTCGTTTCGCATCTAGAAAATATAAGGAGGGAAGTTGGGAAACAGTTATCAAGCAAAAATCCATGCAATTCACTCATTGACTCGACATCTGAAACTATACTGAAAATAAAGAGTTTCATATGAATAGCATAGTCAATTACGTGGCAATTCGAGGTCGATAAAAGATGACGTGTTCTCCGGGCAGGATTGTGGACGGGAATAGCGGGCGATGGATTCGGACGAGAGGCCATTGGTAGTGCCGCAGAGGGAACAATCCCAGGACCACTGATCCTGTTCGCAGTAGGTATTGTAATAGGCCCAACAATTCTCGCATCTGGGCAACAACTCCCCGCCCGATCCATACACAGGTGGGATGCCGTTCTCGTCCATCGCCACGAATGGCGTCAGCGTCACGCCCCATGGTACCCCGCAGGCCTCCTCCTCCGTCGGGTCTGCCGGGAACCGGACCATCGTCGGGCGAACCGCCATTCCGATCCGGAAATAATATTTGAGAAAAAAGGGTTTACTCAATGTTCCGGTCACCACTCACCAGGGGATTTTGGGTTTCAGTCCAACGGACGGAAGTACAAAACTGGGAATGGGCACCCGACCCGAGCGGACCCGCTGCGTAATAGAAGCCAATTAAAAGTTGCCACGTCGGCCTTCCCGAATTTACCTTCGGGCTTTGGCGCTGAAGATGCACGCAAATCTACCGAATTTACTTCTGTTAAATTCTTAAAGCTCACAGGT
The DNA here is from genome assembly GCA_019155195.1 of Avicennia marina. Taxonomy (NCBI): domain Eukaryota; kingdom Viridiplantae; phylum Streptophyta; class Magnoliopsida; order Lamiales; family Acanthaceae; genus Avicennia; species Avicennia marina. Next base: position 14,636,828 of record CM032753.1, read on the forward strand.
CAGAAACATATGTTTGGTTGGCCTATAGAAGCATATGCCAGCCATCCTCCCTTACAGATGATTTATACTTTTTTTTGTAAATTTTAAAGGATTATTTAGTTGAGAAAATTATCGATAATGCATAATTCTATAGAACAAATTAATAACTAATACTTTGTATTATTTATAAAATGAGGGATAAAAAAAATTATTGGACCACACGATCGACACTTGTTGGGGAGATATTAATCTAAAGTTTCTGATAGATGTTAGCAAGAGTTCATAATTTTCTTGCCAAAATTCTATTAAGCCAAACTTGTATCTTATATTCTTTACTTAGTGGCCGAGGCCAATGTTTTCAGAATCAACCGGACCGACCGGTTTGACTACTAATCAGTCATTAAAAAATAAAATAAAATAAAATAATAGAAATAGGATAAGTAACCAAATTTGCTAATGCAATGCAAGCAACGAAAGTTGTCAAAACCCCCAAACCCAGTCTCTTCGCCAAACAACCAAATCGAACGAAGAAACCCAATCTGGATTTTGTCAAAGCCGAAGCTGAATCTGTTCTCTTCTTTCTTCATCTTCACATGGCGTTGTTGAGTGCCCGTCGTGATTGACTGTTTAGCCTCGATTGCCATTGTTCCGTTTGTTTCCCAATTTTAACGGAATCAAGGGTAAGTTCAATTGTTCAAGGAATTATTCTCAATTTTTAGTGTTGGAATTCTTTGAAATGAAAATTGTGAATACATGCATGAATTTCTTGTGAAGCCCAATCTATTATAGACATGTTAGCGCTACCATTACCGCCTCTGCTGCAGCCATTGCGAGTGATGCCGTGGTAGTGATTCGGTGAATTAGGGTTGTTTGGGCATAAATACTAAAAATTTGATGGCCTCATATTAGCGGAGTCCTCCATTAATTGTTCTTTGAACTCAAATAAGGGTTTATGGATTATAATTTAAATTTATATTTTTGAAATTTTATGTATTTATTATATTAAATATTTTATATTACTTAAAATTTATATTTATTTTATAATTTTGTTAAGTAATTTTACATAAAAAATACATAAATTTGAATATATAAATATATATACATCAATTCATTTTTTGGAGTCGACTGAACCAATTAAATTAGTGGCCTGTATATTATGGTACGACTCAATTCATTTTTTTAAAATCGATTAGGTCAGTTTAACCAGCGATCTAAATCAGCTAAACTACTAGTCTAATTATAAAAATATTGGCCGAGGGTGGCTTAAACCAATAGTGAGACATGAAATAAAGTTTGACTGGAAATAAGTTTGACTGAGAATGCTCAGTAAGATATAATTGTTAAATTAAATAACTTATTTGAACTTCTTTCATTTCTTCTGAAGGGCATATAATACAAGCTTTTGAGTGTATTGATTTTAAACTCTATATATTTTTTTAATATTTACTAACCTAGTTTAAGTAGATTTTCGACGGTAGACGCACAATAAATAAATTTTTTGACTAAACTTTCTGAAATTGTCTTCAAAGTTGAATTGGGTGGATTATTTTGACTACTTTTTTGAAATTTTATCCCAACTTGAAATGAACATATACATAATAAGTAAATTTTTTAAAATTATTAAAACATCGTTAAACAATACTAAATTATGTGTATAGATTAAATATGTCATTTATTATATTTTGAAACTGTGAGAGTGTATTTTTTAGATCAAATGACATCATGTTCCATTCATAATGCCAAAAAAGCACTGTAAATATTGTTTTGTATCTATCTTCTTTAACTATTTAAATTTGCAAAATTTTAATTTCATATCAAAATTTGAGGATGTTTTTACATTGTTTATAGGTTCAATATCAAAACTTGATGGATATTTTTACTTGGTTTATAGTTAATTAATCACATTGAAACCCCCGTCCTTTTGTCCGGTTTCACTGTACAAAAGGCAACACAGCGTTATACTGTCTTTAAGGGTATAATTAATTTCTTTTCTAGTAACCTTTGAATTGAACACTTGATAGTTGTGTATATAAAATATAAACAAAATAAAGAACTTAAAAAACAATGAATTAAAATCAAAAGAAGTGAATGAAATAAATAAAAATTAGGATGTTAAAATGAAAAATATACACAAGATCAGAACACTCTATAATTAAACATTATACAATCAAATTAATGAGTATAGAATATCCATACATTATACCACAATAAGAAATCATCCATTCTATTTTTTCTCCAAGAAAATACTTTGTTTAACGTTTGATAATAATAAAACGTACACGCTGCTTTAAGTGAAATGTTAACTCAATTAACAGCTAAAATGTGGGTGTAATCCAACGGAGTAAACGGACTGTTGTTAACTCTGCACTTTAAGTGGCAGTATTTCAAATTATGCTTGAATAAATTCCAGTTAATCGCCAAAGGCAGGTCTTTCCATTGATAGACCATGCTTTATATGCTTTATAAAATACATGTTGCTATTTTTGGAAGTCTATATAGCTAAATTGAATTAAATAAAAATTTATCCGCCTTAATTAAAATATATGTGTGTGTATACACACACTAGCAGTTTCAATACGTATACACTTAAAATTGAAGTATAACATACAATGCACACGCATAAAATTATGTTTTTATTATATATTGAATTATACGCATGCATTTTATAATTTATGGTCTGACTAGAATTGTCTATCTTAAATTACATAAGTTTATTGATAATAATAAAATAAAATTTAATACATGTTAATATATACAAGAAATTTACATGGAATAAAAAAAATTCTAAAAAAATGAATGAGAGGTAATAAAACAAATAAAATGTAATTAAAACGACAAAAATAAAAAGAGAGAATAATAACGTAAAAAATAAATTAGACAGCAGTAGTTTAATTTTTTTGTTTTTAATACAAAATATTGTTTTTTTAAGCATTAGTCATAATAAACAAATATATATGTATATAAAGGGAATGTTTTAGGAATTTATTAAATAACTAAATTCACTATGATGGTTTAATCACAATAAACAGTACATATAACTAATTTAAACTGAAATAAAACAAATAATCAATTTTCAAAAATAGCAGATAAAAAGTATTATATAATCCTTTTTTGGGTCGATAAAAGCCCAGGGCAAGGCTGCGAAGTCACGTTCGCAGGAGACATAACAGGAGAAGACATGGCGCAACAGAGCAGATGGAGGCGGAGCCGCCGCCCGCATTCAGGGAGGGCTTAAACAGTTGGTATGTTGTGATTTAATTATCCCGACTTCCCAATCAGGGTTTTCTTCAAAGAAGCCACATGCTTTTTAAACTTTGAATCGGGAAAATTAATTAATTGCCTTTGCAACTGTTGGCGTAAAATGGAGGCTCGAACGGGATTCCCGAATGCCTTTAGAATCTCTAATCAAAAATTCAATTGGGTTTTTCTGTGCTTTTTTGCCTTGAAATTTATCAAAACACAGTTTGCCTGGTTCTTGTTGTTCGATACTTTGATATGAGTAAGTCAAATACTTATCTTTCTGTGATAGACCTTTTCTGAGTGAATGATTGTGATTGAGTTTGTTTAGATGTCTCTTTCTTATTTGTACTTTCTTTAGGGTTTTATTTGTGGATCCACTTGGCTGAGAAATCAGAGAGCAGGGGCAATTTCTCTTAGGCACTCTTGTTTACTGTCTATGCATAAATCCAGATGATGGTAAGTTGACAACCCGGACTTACTGTGCTGTGGAAAAATTGTTCAGTTGCTGTAACTACGAATTACATCAATTTTTGCGGAGAAATGCCCCTGATTCCTCTTCGTTCTTTGTTCTTGTCAAAAGTACGAAGCTTGTATTTCCCATACTGTTCAGCATCTCTCAATCATTACCCAACCCAAGAACAAGGTGAAAAATGTCGAGGGGAGGACCAAGAATTGAAGGAGAAAGAAAGACCTTCGATTGGCTCTCCAGCGCGAATACAAAAGTTGATAGCCTCCCAATCAGATCCACTTCTAGCTAAAGAAATTTTTGACTTGGCATCCCGCCAGCCTAATTTTCAGCATTCGTATGCCACCTTCCACACCCTTATACTCAAACTTGGACGCTCTCACCACTTCGCTCTCATGCAGGTCCTGCTCTCCAGCCTAAAGCGCCATGACTACTCCATATCCACCTCTTTATTTACTCACATCATTCAGATCTATGGTGATGCAAAGATGCCCGAGAAAGCTCTCAAGACTTTCTATACAATTCTTGAATTCAACATGAAGCCCCGTACAAAGCACCTCAACAGCATCCTTGAAATTCTCGTTGCCGACTGTAACTTTGTCCGTCCTGCATTTGACCTCTTTAGGTCTGCCCATAAATATGGAGTCTCCCCCAACGCAAAGTCCTACAACATTTTGATGCGAGCTTTTTGTTTGAAAAATGAGTTAAGCATTGCATATTCTTTGTTCAATCAAATGTTCAAGCGTGATGTTCTTCCTGATGTGGAGTCATACAGAATTCTAATGCAAGGATTGTGTAGGAGGAGTCAGGTGAATAAAGCTGTTGATTTGCTGGAGGATATGTTGAACAAAGGGTTTGTTCCAGACACTTTAAGTTATACCACACTTTTGAATAGCCTATGTAGGAAAAAGAAGCTTAAGGAGGCTTACAAGCTTCTGTGTCGGATGAAAGTGAAGGGATGCAATCCTGATATTGTCCACTACAACACGGTCATTTTGGGGTATTGTAAGGCAGGCCGTGCTGCCGATGCTTGCAAGGTTCTAGAGGACATGCCCTCTAACGGGTGCTTGCCAAATTTGTTGTCATATCAGAACATAGTTGGAGGCTTATGCAATCAGGTAATGCATGAGGAGGCAAAGGCTTATATTCAGGTGATGATGTCCAAAGGCCTTTCCCCCCATTTCTCAGTTCTTGATCTGCTAACTAAAGGTCTTTGTAAGATTGGTAAAACAGAGGATGCCTGTGAAGTGTTACTTGAGTTCTTGAGACTCGGAAATCATCCACACCTCGATACTTGGACCGAGATTTTACCTAGGATATGTGAGGCAGAGGACTCGGAAGCAATGGAAGAAGTTCTAAAAGGGATTTTAGAGATAGAGATAAAACCGGACAGCCGAATAGTGGATGTTGGTGCTGGCTTGGAACAATACTTGATCAGAAAGATAAAAAGCAGATCAAGATCAAGATGATTATTTATGTGAAATAGCTGTTATGGTTGAATCTTGCGATGTTGACATCAATCAAGTTTGAGCTTCTGCTGTTATCTTCAACATGTTGTTCGGACAAGTTGGCCATGAATACTATACTATTTTCCAAAGTAGCCACACCTTTGATGTCAACTCTATGGCTATGTTTAGGAGATAGGACTTTTGTTGAAGATGATATTTGGTAGAAGTTGTATTATGATAAGTAATATATTTAGACAAAATATTTTGATTATAGATGGCAAGGACGGATGACTACGAGCATCATCCACCTTGTAGGGGTATAAATGGGTTGGCTCCTTGTGGGGGTATAAATAAGTGGGCGGTTGGGCTGGGACAAGTGCGGGAGTGGAGAGAATTTTCCTTGCTTTAAATGGGGCGGAGGATGGAGACCCCCACCCAATCCCACAACTCAATCCGTGGTTTAATTAAGTAAATATTTATATATAAATATATATATGGTATAATATAAAGTTTTGTAATTATTTTAATTTTACATTCAATTATTTTTTAATATTTTTGTTTTCCTTATCTTTTAATTTATTTTTATTGATATTTTATCTCAAGTTTTTTCTCTTTTCAAATTCGTTTAATATTTTTTTATATTATACTTTCAATATTAAATATGTTATTTTTATTGTTTAAAAAGTCAATAATATTATAATTTGTAAATAACTTTAAGTGTACAAAAAGTGTGTAAAATTTATTGGTTAAAATACATTACAAACCAATACGTAGTTAGATATAACATTTAGTGATTAATTTTGTATATTATTTTATAGGTGGTAAATTTAAAAATTAGTTAATCTAAATTGTTGTTTAATTATTATAATATTAATTATGAAAGGTGTTTTTTGTATTTATTATTTTTTTAAAATTAGTCAATATTTTTAAATTTTGATAATAGAAACAAGTAAGATTAATTTTTTTAAAATAAATTTTTTAAATAAAATTAAATAATTTTCTTTCTCTTGTCACCTACGAGGATGAAATGAAAGTAGGAGAAAATATTTTGTCATGAAACTAGAGATGGGAGAGCATTCATATCTGTTTTATTGTCATTCTTAATTTTAATGAGATAAATAATTTAATTTGTTTGAATATATATATATAATATAATAATAATTTGATTATATAATAGCATATAGAAATAATAATTATAGTAATCATTCGAACGAAAGGATGAAAGGAGTAAACCGATGCAAAGTTGACACGCCTAAATCACACTCTAAATGGATGTGACTCGAAAATTCACTGTCTGGACATCAAATGTTTCCTGTAATCATAAATCTAGGTTACTATACGCCAAATGACGCTCTCGCAAGATGAAATCCGCCTTCTATTCTCTTTCTTTGGACGAATTTCCTATTCAATCTAAACAGTATCTGAGTCTCCAAACCATTTCAAATTTTGCTCTTCATTTCAAATTCTCTTTCCACCACGGGCAAGTAGCCAGCTCCATCTGCATACAAAAATATTGATCCTGTGAGGAATTTGACAATCAGTGATCAAATTAATATTCATATCTGAGTAATCCTCTAGGTAATAGTAATGATGCGGGCATGTTTAAACTAACGCTGTAAGACTGGGCAAGATATTTCCAGCAAACGTAAGCATGTCGTAATCCTGTTTCAACGGGCAAGTGTCGGTCTACCAAACAAAGGCAAAGCTTAGTGCATCTTTAGCAATCATGTTTCACTAAGAAACGTATTATGATTCTTTCTTCAGATCAACACGCCAATAATGAACTAAAACCATGTTCAAATGGAGCATCATGACGTGGTTTCTTTTGTCTGTCTCAATGTCGTTGGACCGCAAACGGGTTGGCTAATACTACCGACTTTGGTTGAAATTAGGCGACGGCTCGCCAACCACATTGAAAAAGAGATTTGTATATCTTAATCACGTTAGGCCCCGATGCAAGATCATTGAAAAGTATAAAGAAAATGGGGTCCATGATATTGAAGGCCACGTCATGTAGATGTTACGGCTCCAGAGTAGGCAACATAAATTTTTTCCGAAAAGAACTCAAAAGTGAAAAAGTAAAATATCTCAATCGGATTTAAACTCGGATGCAAAAAGCCAGTATACTGCAAGGCAACATTTTGGAGTTTGACTAACGGACATAATTTCAAAAAGCAGGATGAATGCAATTCTGAAGCTGATGAGAAGATAGTGGGCAACGAATTGAAGATCAATCAGCCCACACGATGACGCAGTACGTTCCATTCGACAAAGAATGATGGAGAAATGAAGACGGAAAATATCGTCGCAGACGGAGGCTTCACAAGAAGAGACAAAAACGAAGGGGGACAAGCTTTCAAATATGGCGGTTAATTAAACAAGTCGTAGGTGCTAACCTGCCCACCTTCGGTATCTCTATTTTTCCCGTGATGAAATGCACAAAAGTCTTGATAATACAGGAATCTAATCTCTGTAAGATTCACATGGATTGTTGCAAGTGGACACTGGAAGGATGGAGACCCCTAGCATTTTCCATTTATGACTAGAAAGGGAATCCTAGAATAACCAGATTACGCAGTATAACGTTCATAATCTGTTTCACAAATAGGTTCATCCACACATCTTCATCCATGCACGCAAAGTGATTGTATGGAAGAAACATTTCCTCATATGAAAACGTAACTGGGAAGAGAGTAAAAATATGCTGAACTCCTTACCTTTCTAGATTTCCCTAAACTTTGAGCAAACTTCAGAGACTCTTCTCTTTTTACCTCCCTTTGCTATCTTCCCGCCAGTGAGAGAAACATCAACAAAGCTATGGGAAGGACGCAATTGAGGAGAACCATGACCTGAAAAGTAGGAAAAACCGGAGAGCGTTATAAGCTGAACTGTTTGTAGAATGAAAAGGAGTAGCAAGTAAAGCAAAGCAACTCGTGTGACATCTACTTACATTTTTCTTAGAAGCTGAATAATCCATCTGCGGGAGATGAGCCTGGAATCTGATATTATACACAGGAGTACCATCAGGATAATACAATCCATAATTCCTCTCAGATGCCGGACCAGGTTTTAAATCCTCGTTAAAAAGTGCAAAAAAGAAGATGTCAATGGGCACTGATGGATTCGCTGGAGTCCCTTGGTTTTGCTCTATTCGCCTTAGCAAATTACCGTTATATAATCTAGCATTTTCTGGCGTAGCCCCTACCTCATTCGGATCCCCTTTTGATGGCCAACCTGTCTCAGAAACTTTAACTTGTATGTTGGTGTGCCCTAGTGCTCTAATAGCTGAATAAACAGCGTCAATTTGTGCATACAACATGTTATCGTAATGCAAATTTGTATTCGGGTCTATCATCCCAGGATCAGGCTGGAAAAGCGCGTAGTTCAGAGATACCTGATCTGGATTGTCCTTATAAGCAAAGAACGGATATGCATTTATTAGAAATGGGGAGTTGGTCTGTGAATGGAAATCAAGAATTCTCTGGATGTACTGAACAAGATCTTGTCGGAATGCTCCGGCGGAAGGCGGGAAGGAGTTACTTAAGATCCCATATGAATGAGCCGTCGTCACATATATCTCGTTGTTCAACCCAAGATTTGCCAGAGCCCTGTTGACGGTCTGCATCGCCGGCAACAGATATGACATTTGCTGAGTATCGTTGCTCGTGAGGACCTCGTTTCCAACTGTGATGCACTTGATCTTCGTTTGAGAAATGTAAGGCTGCACGTGCTGCTGAATCCAAGTTTGAGCCTGGTTAGGATCCGTCATCTTTTGCAGATACTCATTCCCCAATCCAATGTCAAATTCGACATTAGTATTGGCGAATGCTGATAGCACTTTTGGATCCGCATCGTAAAGTTTTACTTTGGTTATGTTGAGAGATTCAAGAAGATTGGTGACGCGTGACGGAGATGGGAGATTGTTGGCGATCTGACCATAATTGATTCCCACTCCAATGCTTCTGATGCATACGAATGAACCTGAACGGAGGTCAAAGAGTCAAACAACTATCACAGAAAAAAGTAAGAAAAGTAAGGGAAACAACATGAAGATTTTGCAGGACTTCCAGCAATGAGTCCGGGAAACAGTCGTTGCCAATTGCTGCTCAACATCTTAATCAACTGAGGCTATTTCTAATAATCTTAACAGAAGTCATTCATAAATCACATAATAAGGACAGCATCATGATTCATGAATAGGTCTCACCATTATCTATCAATCAATCAGTCAACAACTAGAACAGAAATCCTGAAAATATATATACATATAGCCTTCTTTCTTATATCACAGAATCCACCACTACCATCAAATCTGATTTACAACAAAGGAAAAAGGAAAATACAGAAAAACTGAACTCTCTTCTTCTTCTGCCGCTCTTTCTATTCTAATCTAGAATGTCATTTATCACGAGCAAGACAAATAGAAGAAGGCCCCTTGTATGCATGGCGCATAAAACTCAAACTTTTGTTGAAATTTCAATGAGAGAGATAAGAAGAGGAGAGAGAACCTGAAAACATGAGTAGGAGAAGAAGAAGCCGAAGACGGTTGGCCATCTGCAACTTCGGCAACTCTGCAAAATCTCTACCCCGACGGCGCTTTATTCTTGAATGTGTCCCTCTGTATTTCAACTTTTACGCACTAGATTCAGATGTACAACGAGAAATGAGTTGGCCGCAGTCTTTTCTACATATAATTCACCATTTTTTCCTGTTTCGTTTATAATATTAAACAAAACAAAGCCGCCATTTGAATTGTAAACTCTGCCGAGATTTTTCTCACAGATGTCAATTTCCACGTAATGACATTCCGGAATTGATTCGTTTTCCTTTTAACCTTACCGAACGAACAAAGAAAATCAGCCTCCACCGATCGTGTCCTCCCCAGAAGAATAAATTACCGACATGGCGTTTGGATTTCCCAAAATACGCTCATCTTTTCCCACGATGACCTCGAGAATGAAATTGACGATTTGTGCTTTAAACCTCTCGCAATCTCCTTCACGTGCTAAATTTCTTAGCGCAAATTCAAATTTTTATTAATTAATTAATTATTTTTTAATCATTACATTTATTTACTCTCAAGTTAACACTTATATATACAATCATAAATTTATATTTATATTTATTTATACTTTATAAATTAATTATTATCCTTACAAACTATCACATCGTTTAATTATTAATGTATATTTTATATGTTTATAAATAAATAAATTTAAATAAATAATACTATTCATTCTTTAAAAAATTTCTTCTAACTTAATATTCATTTCAACACAACTCTCACCGAATATCATTTACCACCAAAGACCCTTTTCGAGCATAACTTGACTATTTTTGCAGTGACAAGAGACATTTTGAGTAATAGACAAAATTCATTAAATATCATTTATCACCAAAAGACCCTTTTCAAGCATAACTTAGACCATTTTATGGTGATAAGAGACATTTTGAGTGATGAACAAAATTCATTTTTATTTGAACAAAGATAATGCATTATATTTACATGGGCTTGTGTTAATTCGTATTCGTAAAGTGGATTATTAGTGAGAATAGAGAGTTATCAGAAAATTATTTTAAAGTAATGTCATTATCATCATAAAATGTGTTTATGGACACATTTTTGTTAAGTACTTTATAATCTCGATTTCTATATACTATTTATTAGCATTGACAATTTAAAAATCTATTGGAAATGAATTTTGGCATAAATCCAATTTTTTAATCATGTTAATGGCTAAATGAAAATTTTTGTCAACAAAGAAAAACATTTGTTCATAGTAACTCTCATCATTAAAACACGATAGGTTGCTAGCTTTCTTAACCGAATGAAATTCTTACTCAAGGATTTTTATTGCTAAATTCTTTCTTCCTATTGTTGGTGCTGCCCTAATAATTGATGAAATAAGTGATGAATGCTTTTCAACTAAGACATTTCCAAATAATTAACGCATGGGAAATTATTGCCATCCCAAGATCTGTCGTACATTTTCAGTTTCCTTCATAATTCAATCCAACCATTCCTCCAACCCACATTTAACACTAGGTTCTTGGAATTTAGAAAGAAAGAGAAAAAATAGGTTAAGAAAAATGATTTTTGTTGTTTAATTAAAAAAGAAAACTAGAGAAAATTTATGATTTAGGGAAGGAAAATTTATTTTCCTCACAAAATAGTGAAGAAAATGAAAGTAAAACTATTTTAACTTTTATCCTTCTTTAAAAAATTTCACTAATTCTATTTCTTTTATTTATTTTTTCATTATTTTTTTCCTTAAATTATAAAAAATTTCAATTTTTAGTTTTTGTTTGTTTTGATTTTTTTTTTCTTAATTTTTATTTTTTTTTAATTAAAATCTTTTCAACCAAACACTATATATCATTTTGAAATTTTTTATCCTCTCTTTTTTTTTTCTCTATCATTTTCCTTTCCACCCTAAATTCCTAAATTCCTAAAACTAATTACACTCTAAAGATAGGCATTAATGATAGTAATTGATGGATTGGAGTGGGGATTTTTGAGAAATGTGCTATAGTAGCATGTCAAGATCAAATAGGGAAAATGTTAGGGCACGCACAAATTAAACTGGAATCAACTAAAAGTGAGGGATGTTTCATGTCTAATACCCATTTTAAAAAATGGTGCTAAACCTATTTAAATAGTTGATTACTTTTTTTTTTTTTCTGAACACCAATTATTTTAGTAATGGTTTTATGCCGTGACAGCCATCCCCATTCACTTGTAATTAAGGTTATGATTATTGAGTGGTTAATTCTTATAAGGTGAATCTGGCAAGACAAAATTTTACCTGGGAAATTTTCGTTGATTTGGGGGAAGATACAAATTTTTTTATTTTACATTTGCACAAGTTTCTACAAAACAAGAAACACGAAAGACAATAATAATTTTTTAAAATCAAAATTATTTATTTAATAATAGGTAGAGCCGTGGAGATATGAGTCAGTATACACGTGTACACTGACTCATATCTCCACGGCTCTACCTATTATTAAATAAATAATTTTGATTTTAAAAAATTATTATTGTCTTTCGTGTTTCTTTATACTGACTCATATACACGTGTAATCAGACGCGGCCGCCGCAAGCCGGGCGATCTTCCTGGGATTCAACGCTCCGCGGTCAGGGTCGGTGGACACATCTCCCCTTACCTTCTTCCTTCTTAAATGACGTCTATGCTCGTCCCCCACCTCGTATTTTGTCCTTCGTTCTTTTTATTTTAAAAATCAAAAATGGGAGACAATCTCTGAGTGTTGGGGCCAATGGTTACGAGCTTTATTCTTACTCGCCCAGGCACATCTGATCCATCTCCCTTGTGTTCTTCTGATCCATCTCCCTTGTGTTCTGTGGGCCATATTAATTGGGCCCATTTCATTATACATCTGTCTGTTTAGAAAGGCCACGAGCCACTTAATCACAAAAGGCTAAAGATATTTCAACAGCACTTGTCAAACATCCAAGCCATCCATTAACGGTTTTCCTCGTTGGCGGCTTTCAACTTGCGCTACCTCTGCATGGCTGCACCAGAATCTTGTATGCCCGTGGGCTTGTAATGGATTTCGGGTTTTGACCTTTAGGCCCAATTCAACCAACATCACTAAATCATTCATTTCAGGACAAACACGTAGCCCGTAGGATTCAGAGCATCTTCCCACCCTTAAAATGTGTCACACACTGCTGTCATGCTGTCATGCATTTGTGTGAGTGGGGGCAATGCTCCCAACACTATGCGAGTCCAACCCACCAATTCAGCCACGTTTCCAATTGATTGCATGTCCCTTTTTTTTTTAAAAAAAAAAAAACGAGTTAAATGCAGCCATCTATCACGGCATCTTGAAATCAAACTGCCATGCGATTGCCTTCCATATATATTTCACATGTCACATAGCATATTGATATGTTAAATGAAAATTTTAATATTCTTGATAGTGTGTCCAATATTTTCACTAATAACACACTTAACGCTCTGCTACTATAAACTAGCCATGGAGCACAAATATTGTGTGCGCAAGAAAGGTTAACGCAACTATGACGGCTGTCAAAATATCGATATGGCAAGGAAAAAATCTAAATCAAAATAAAATCAATAAACTCGATCTATATATATATATATATATATACTTGTATGTATATATGTGCAAATTAGCTGACATCTCATTAGATATAAGCAAGAAAAAGGGCCTCAAGGGATTCTTTCCAAATGTTTGTCAGTGAATTTGAGAGAATACTTCAACGGGTAAATTTTTATTCTTACTTCAACTACAAATCAAGTTTTCATAGGAATTTTAGACATAATAAAATGGCATACCTATATTGTTTCGTAATATATTTTAAAGAATATGTGAGCAAAAAAAAGTGTCCAATAAATTTGAAATCACTTAAGAAAATAACACTCACTTGTCTAGACTATTATTCATTTATCTTTATACTTATTTATTTAAATATTTTTTTTTTGAAACAAATAACACGCAAATTACACAATAAAATTTGAACATCGTCACCAATATAAACCACGAATAGCTCCAATAGTTGTTAGGTGGTGTGTCAAAAATGTCCAAATCTGGTCATCCAGAAGTTCCTTTTTACGATGGAATTCCAGTGGACACTCAAATATAGGAAGTTGGAATCTATCTAGTCCCATCCAACACCTCGTTTTACAAGACAAGCATGTGCAATGCGCTTGGGAGTTTGTTCTGTCACTTTTTCTATCTTCATTTGGAATGAAATGGTTTGAAAAGTTGAAAATCACTTACAGGTGCTTTTCAAATGCCAAATAAATAAATAAATAAAATGGAAAATCAATAGGAGACAACCTTTCCTATGTTTTGGAGAAAATTAGCACTAGGATGCTGTAACAGCGGGATCAACGTCAACCCAAGAAGAGGTGTTGGATTAGCCATCTGTGGCTCGGATAACAATGTGATTCTAGCTTTTCAGGACTTCATCATAAACCCGACCAACACTTTCGCAGAATTGTAGACGCCTCCCGATGTCTTGGAGCTGACATTTGACCAAGGAATCCCTTCACTTTGGGTTGAGTTATATATGTTTGGCTTGAAATTTATATCTATTTAAATTATTTCTTTTAAATATATCATATATTAAAATATTATTTTTTTCATTATTTTTTAATTTATGTATCAAATTTTTACCCTTCGAATTTTAGCTCCAAAACCCTATGATCAATATATTATCATCACCCTTGCATGGAGGACATCGGACTATACAAAATATGGTGACAAAAAGCAATGTCATCAAAAGCAAAATACAGGTGCGTGTATCTCACGTATATGGCAAAAGAAACAAGGCTTTTTCTTGTTCCTGCGAACCTAGTATGTTCTTGTACATAATTTGTATTTGAACCTCACGAACTTCTTGACTACGTGCTTGGATTGATTACATTATAGATAGATTCATAACTTTAAATAGAGATGATTACTATATTTCATTTATTTTCTAATTCCTTGATACCTTTGCAAATGAGCAATACTCGTTTCTTTCTCCTACTGTGAAATAAGTGAGCACTTCTTCTGAGCAAGTTATGTACAAGTTTAAAGTCATAACTGAACTCCACGCACAATGGTGCTTTTTCCCAAACATTTTACCAAATATAAACGTGTGTGTTTTTACGTATTGTATTTTGAAACAGCATGTACGTCTATCATGTTGAAACTACATTGTATTATTGAATTCTAAACAAATGCTTTGGTACCCTAAATTTTAAATAAATGCCACACATTCATGCAAGCATCGTAGACACAATAAATAAATAAATAACCACCCTTCTTTTGCCGATGACCAAACCAAATAAATAAAACGAGACTCGACGAGTGGCTGGCTAAGAAACAGTAGACTAATTAAAGCCAACATTTAAACAGTTCAAAAATATTGCTTATTCATCAGTAACCAACAAGGCTTACGATCCTACTAGTTTAATCCGCAAATCCCCTCCTTAAGTTGTAACAAGCCGGGGGCCACGAATGTTCTCAGTACAGATCACTCTCCTTGTGAGTGCAAATCACACAATCCGAAGTCGGGTAGGAAACGCAGGTCAGCAGGTAGCCCTCCTCCATTTGGCTATCATCAAGAAACGAACCGTCGGACTGGTCAACTGAGCCAGACACCATTTTCCCGGCACAAGTGGAGCAAGCACCAGCCCTGCAGGAGTATGGCAGCTCTACTCCTGCAGACTCAGCAGAGTCGAGGATGTAACTGTCGTCGGGGGCGTCAAACTCATTCTCGGAGCCATCTGGTCCGATCAGCTTGACCTTGTACGAGGCCATCGCAGATGCCCTGAAATTTGGCTTGGCTTTCAGGCCGAACATTTTAGCAGTGCCCTTTACAGACCCCAAGGAGAGTGGAATCTTCACAAACGTAGTTTCAGTTTGGCTCTGTGGAGCACTTCTGATCGTGCAGCTGGTGGGAAGACATGCAGATGCCATGTTCTCCTGAAACGGGCATTAACATCAGGTTAGCAAAATATCATCTAAAAGCAATCCAATACTTGAATTTTATTGGTTGTGATGTATGTAGGAAGAGTAAATGGAAAAATGCTTCGGCAGATATTTCAGATGTCTGTGGGGAATGTCTTTAGTATTTTGCAGCAGTGAACATTACAGCCCCATAGCACATAACTAATAATCACTAATACAAAACTGCAAGAAAACAATTTGAGCTTCAATAAAGAAAAAAGCCACGCCGGGAAACAGCAGGGCATTAGTAGCAGCAATAGCAGGGTTGAGAAGGAAGGAGCAGATCAATAACTGCATCAACAATAGAACTCAGCATGAGTTTATGAAGTGCAACTACACGGCAAGAATGAGGCCCGTTCGCTTCCCTAGCAATAAAGCATTCGACGTTTGGAACACCATGAGAAATGCATTTTGCTCTTCACTCGGGGCTCCATAATAACAGTTGAGTTCAGCGTCATACTGAAACAATATTCTTGGCAACCAACATTTAAAAATGTAAACCAACAGTATTAAGAAGAAATAACATTGGGAAAGTGAGCAGAGAAATTGAACAAGGGGAAATAAGAAAGAAATAAAGTACTGCAAGAAGCATATGTGAACAAAGACCAAATTTCACAAAATGCAGAGCTTCTCATACTGAAACTGTTGACACAAAATTAACAACCAAGTTTGAAAAGAAAATTGGAGATGCACGATTGCCTATTCCAGGGTATCAAAGAGTTCAAACAATTACATCTTCTTCTGAAACCAAATTGTAGAAAATTATTGAAAAATATGTCTTTAGTTAACTTCCGCTATTGTCAAAGGAAGAACAGAAATGAACTTTATCTGCAACCCAAAAGACAACTGATACAGAATGAAAACAATTCAAACATTACAACAAAATCCCGAAACATAACACCAAGGTCAAAAAAAAAAACCTTCATAAATGATAGAATCTTAAATAATCTTCCTCGTTAGAAGTTCATCTCATGCCTTTTAATTCAACAATTAATTCTTCATGCCTTGGTATCAATTATCTGTTGTTCACTTGTCGGTGAGATGATTCCTTAAATCTCAGCTGGAACTCAGAATTTGAAGGACGTTACATCACATGTACTACATCGCACTTTTCCCAGAACACATACTAAAAAAACGTCGGATACAGTTCCATTTAAACTTTAAACCATCCTGAAAGTAAATGCTACAAGGAAAAAATTTTATATTATGCACAGCAAAGAAACACCCACATTAGCCAAATCAATAAAATGCATTCCATCAATTAACAATGTCTAGTCGTCTACTAAAGAAATTTACACTGGGGACCCAGAGAACCTCAGCGAAACGGGTCTTGAAAATCAATACCAACTTACATATATGTGCAATTGAAGCAAACAGATTACCTAAAGATTTGCATGTTCTCAATCAGGAAACAGAAATAA
Source organism: Avicennia marina (assembly GCA_019155195.1). Taxonomy (NCBI): domain Eukaryota; kingdom Viridiplantae; phylum Streptophyta; class Magnoliopsida; order Lamiales; family Acanthaceae; genus Avicennia; species Avicennia marina. The sequence goes on from CM032753.1 coordinate 14,653,870, forward strand.
AGAGATTGCTGGAAAAAAAATAAACGAGATAAACAAAAATGAAAAGGTCAACGATTCCGCGTGATAGTAACAGAATAACCGACGACGGACCAGTAAAACCAATTTCACAAACAATGAAAAGGAAGACAGAAGAGTGGCCACTTCAAAAAGGAAACGAAAACAAAAACAGAAGCCGGATGCTGAAATGAACCCTTACAGTCCTGCAAGATCTGATCTTGATACACGGGTTCAAAGCAAATTTCTGGATTCTGCTCTTTTTCCTTTCCGTATCCTTTAGAAAGGGCAAAACGTAACAGGCTGAGAAACCAAGGGAACGAAAGGAAGGAGGGTTTACAGAAGAGGAAGAAGACAAGCGAGGGATACCAATATTTATAGGAAGAGAAAATGGCAATGAGGTGCCTTCTCGAAATCTTGAGAGCCTAGTCAGATCCTCTCTTTGGGGTTTTGCAATTTGCAGCGAATAAATGGTTAGTGAGTAGGACGAACAGAGTCAGTCACTGATAGGGCATTCGACGACGACAAAATTTTACAAGTACAAAGAGAAAGATACAAGAAATATTTTTATAAGGTGAAAATTTTAGATTTATCGGTGAAAAGTATATTAATAATTTGATAATGTGTCAATATATAAATATAATGATTAATTTTTAAAATTAAAAAGATAAAAATATGTGTGCATGTAATAATTATTTTAATAATAAAAATATATAAATATTTTAAAAATATTTAGTTATATGAGTAAAAAAGTAAAATTTTGAGTACGAGTATAAATAAAAATTTTATTAAATAATATGTTTGTTTGGATAAAATTTAAAGGTGTATAACTTGAATATGTGGTTCCAAAGATAGGTAGTGATAATAATGATACACAATGAATGCAAATTTTAATTAAAATTGAACTCTAAGGTCTGTAATTATTCTTTCATTAAGTGGAATTTATGCTTGTTATATATAATTGGTTTTTGTTTTAATTGCATAACTTTTACATAATAAATTAATTCAATTAAATCATAAACACGATTGTTTTCAGGTCTTTGACTTTTTAAACCTAAATAAAAGTATTCCCTGCAAACGTATGGTACCTCAAAAATATCTTTTTCCTAATTTTTTGTAAGGATAAATATTTAAAATGTAATCATTATATTAATTTAAAATCAAATTATCATCTCCATTTTCTCATTTTTAAATCCTTTTAATCTTTTTTATTTTCTTATAATAATCACATATTTTACTTATTTTGATTTTATATTTTACAATTTCATTTTTTAACTTATTATTTTATTTGTGTCCCTCATTTTATATCTTTTTCAAATTCTTTTGCTATTTTTATATTTTATTATTTAAATATCCATTATACTTTTTAATTTTGAATAATTTTATTTTTTATTAATTAAAATAAAAAACTTTATAATTTATAAATAAATTTGCATGTGTATAAAGTGCCCAACTTTTACTAATATATATATATATATATATAACATTAAAAATATAAAAATGATCAAATCAAATACATTTATCAGTTCTTTTTACACTGTCTATAAAATATTTACACAAAAAATGCATATTACTTTTAACTATAAAAAGTGAACAACTAGCTTGAGTGGGCCTGCCATTGGTTTTGCTTTCATTTTTCTCTTACAAAAACGCTTATTCATTTTAAGAATAATAACTCAACCTCCTTTTGAGTTGTATAGTTACAAATTATACATTTTTTAAAAAATATCTCCAAATATATTTACATTTTCTTTCTCTATTAGGCTTTTGGATGAAACAAAATGATGTTGTCTAAAATGTTAATTAATTTTTAAAATTTATACTTGACATTCATTTTTAAATTTTTCCTATTTTGTTATGAGAAATTATACCTTTGATGATATGTTAAACGTAAAGATATTTTGTTTATAATAAATTAAAATTTTAAACTAGCTAACTATGAGCATTTGATCCTATTTTTTTATTTTTTAACCAAAAACTATAATTTTGGTGCCCTAATAGAAAATTGATTAAACTGCTGTGAGATAATTAATTTTCATCCATAACTCCAATAAAATGAAGAATGAAAACATTAAAAACACCGGGGCTATGTTTGGGAGATGGTTTTTGTTGTATATGATATTTGGAAGGAATTGTGTTGAGATGAATAGTGTGTTTGGTAGGAAAATTTCAATGAGTTAAATAGTATGATTTATTTGAATATATAAATAAAATATATAATAATAATTAAATAATGTGATAGTATGTAGGGATAATGATTATGTTATATGGTATAAATAAAAATAAATGTTAGTATACATGAGAGATATATATATATATTAATTTGATTGTGAATAGACATAATAATTAAAAATAATTGGTCATATATATAAAGAGAAATTTTAAATTTAGATAAATTTTTTGTTAAATTGTATATTTAGCAGTGTAACGTTTAAAAGAATGTTTTCCAAGTTAAAAGTGGGCTTCCAATCATAAACAAGAAGGTTGTTCTCACAATATCCTATAATTTATAATTATTCCCTTCGTTTCATAATAGGTAACCCACTATTTGTTTTGCATCCATTTTTCTTTTAAAAATTTAAGGTCATGATCCATGCCCGCCATTGAGGTTCAAGACGGAGGATCTTGCTTGCAACCAAAAAGAATAATTTTTTTAACAAAATTCATTCCATCAAAATGCATACATTATAAATATATCAACTTTTAAAGTTTCCTCTTTTATATACAAATAAACTTTTAAAATATAATTATTACTTAATCACAAATTATTATTTATATTCACACACACACACACAAACTCTAAAAATTATCCATTACTTTTATACAATATCATCCAATTATTATATGCACAAAAAAAATACAAAAATTTAAATAAATTATGAATACCTTTTACTTTTACACTATCAACAATTTTTTACATCTAAGATACATGGTTTTCAGTAGATGGGTTTTTAACATCTAAGATACATAGTTTTCAGTAGATGGGTTCCAAACATTGCATATTTTTTTTCTTTATTCAGCTGGTTAAAGGCCAATATTCAATTTTGAGCAGTTGTCTCATTTTACACGTACACCTATATTTTTCGAAAAAACAAAACCGTGGCATACAAAGCATTGAACGGCTGTGTCCCTTTCAATGGCCATCATCAAGATTCTCCATAAAGGCCCAAATGCCAAGTTGGCACCAAACTTGTTTCTCCTTCTCCACACAGATGACAGATCCCATGTGGGGATTAGCAGCGTAAATCGCGCATTAGAATTAGAAGATAATGAAATTGTTTTTTCTACATTCATTTTCGTTTATTATATAATTAAGATTAAGGAGTAATCATTATTTGATAATTTCTATTATCTAAAATATAAAAAAATTATTCGTCCCACTTGATTCTCACGTCCAATGAAAAATTGAGAATGTACTATTTTTATAATATTAAAAATAATCTCATGTTATTCTGTGTTCATCATATTTAAACAATAAATATCATATATAAATTAGATATTTAAAACATTATATGTGTAAACAAATCTTTTTTTTTATACTAATGACACGTAAATTCATTTATATTAAATATCAATTAAATAATTTAAGAATTTAAATAAATATAGTTTTTAAAAAATAATAATTAATATTTTAGTATAAATAACATTGGCCAATCAATATCAAATTTCGCTAATTTGGCAACCAAATCAATTCCTCTTAAATTACGTAAAGAGAATATTGATGTTTTGGTTAGTCAAATTGTAAAATAATATTAAATTAAATATTTTTAATCAATTAAATTTCACTATTTCACTATGTCGCACAAATATATCAGAAATGTACTCTCTCTACCCGAAGGCATTCACAAACTTCAGGAGACGTAACGACAGAGAAAAATTTTGAAAGAAGTTTGAAGTTCTTTCCTCCAAATTTAGAGGTGTCTACTTTGTTTATAGCTTTTTTCTTAGAATTTCACCTAAATTTGGTGTTTAATTTACATTTATAGTAATAAACTCGTGAATTAATATTATTTGAAGTTTTATAGGAGAGAATCAAAGCTCAAGTGCTGCTTAAGTTTCAAAGTGTGTTTTTTCAAAAAATATTTGAAGTGTTTGTACAACATTCAAAGTGTTTTTGTGAGATTCATTAAATTTTGATATTTGATGCAGTTAGATTAATAAATTAACGTTTTATAGAGGTTAGGTGAATTTTAAGAAAGATTAAATCCATCAATTCTTCTAAAATTGCTAGAACATTAAATTTGGGCTAATTAAAGTAATAATTAGAAGACTAAAATTAAAGATCGTACTCACAAATAATTTTGTTTGATTCGGTTTAAAAATATACTTGTTCAATCTCTTATTTATATAAGAACTTTGTCTACAATATGCATTTAAATGAACATATATACATATATAAATTACATAAATTTGCATAAATTAAATGCATAAATATATATTATCGCCTTATATAATATCAATAAAATTATACTAAATATGTAATTTATATATCTATATATATATAGATATATATTCATATAGATGCATCTAGGACCCACACGACACAAACACAACTAAGCAACAAAATATAATTTAACATAATATGATAAATATCATATAAAAATATCGAAATAATATTCAGTAATAGATAAATATTATCAAATATAATGCATAATGATATATTTAACAAACGACTGATATAATAGATACTTATACACACACACACACACACACACACACACACATTACCATAAGTGCTTATTGATTATTTATAGACTATAGTATTATTATGTCAATTTACATATTTACATTTTCTCGTGTATATTTTACAGTTGACAAATTAAACGTTTGATATCATAATATAACATCATGTCATTATATATATTATAATAAATATTTATCCATAAATACAAAATAATATAAATATATATGTCGACATGAATTATATATATATATATATAATAAATTTATTTATAAACAAAATATAGTTACATGACACTGTTACATCTATTATTGTATAAAAAGCATAAATCCCTTGTAAAAGCTGTCATTTACTAACTAAATCTATGTAACAAACCAGAGAGGGGAGGAAGATAAGAAAAACAAATATTCGAAATAAAAGAGATAGGAATGCCATTTAGAAGAAGGGAATACGAATTGAGAAAGGAAAAAAAAAAACTAGACAGAATAATAATGATAGAATTCTTTAACTTTTCGTTTCAAGCTATTATTGATAATCACATTCAATACATATAAAACACATGAAAATAATTAATTTTAGAATGATTCGACCATTACAACTGCTATAATATAAAAGCTAATAAAATCTTATTTTAAGCTATCTTTTAATTTATTTGTAATCTATATTAACTAGTCAAATTCTCTTACCAATTCTAAGTAAATCCAATGATATTTATAAAGTTAATCCCTTAATCTTCTTGATTTTCCCTTCTCCTGAAAATATAAATAAAAAGATTAATTGGTAAAGTTACCGACCCTCTAATTTTCAAACTAAAAATAACTAAAGAAGAAAACCGTCCATATTTAGCGAAGAAATAAATGCAAATCACATTTTAAATTGTAAACCTGAAATAAAGAAATAAATTAACAGCTTATCGTGTTGTAACAGAAAATTATTTTCTAATAAAATGTTAAAATAAAATATTAAGTTTAATAAATTTTAAAATTCACATCCAAGCACTTGTTAATAATAAATATTGATAAAATATCTGCAGATACATTGATAATATCAATATATTTACAATAATGTTTTTTATTGAAAAGGATTTGTTTTTATATGCTCTGTTTATTTTTAATTAATTATTAACCATAATTATAAAGTAATAATAATAATATCACCCCTTTGTTATTTTTTTTACATACCAAGCATGGAATATATATCGTTTTCGAATTTATATTCCATTCAAAAAATTGTTCTCCTCTGGCTGATATCTTCCACGTTACTCATCCGTGAGACCCCTCATAAATGCCCCACAAAAGAAGACACAGAGAGCTCCCACGCATGCAAAATCAAGAAATAGAGTTCTAACATTTCACCACCTACTGTCAGAAGTCAAAACAAGCAGGCAACTTCTGGAAATGCCAATCCAAGCCAGTAATTTCTCAAAATTTCATATCGCTGTTCCCCCGGGAACGTGCCTCCAAACCAACGTATCAAATGTGCAGTGGAACTCCGTCGATTTATAAGTGAGAAATATAAACTATTTTAGCATCTGAAACGCAGCGAGATATCCGAACCTGGGACCTCAACGATGGTACCAAAAATTCCCGTCGGGAATATTTAATAGGAATTACGGACATAAAACTAGACCAACTTCATATGCATTTCAAACGGAAACAACTCTCTCGAAAGATGCGTTGAGGTTCCCCCACGGTCCTCTTCAAATACAAACCCGTCACCTGTTAAAAATAAAGCCAATCAAAACTTGTCAGCCAGATTAACCGAGTAGGCAAGGTTAAAACAGTTGTTTACTATGGCTGCAACTGACTTCGATTTTCAAAGTTGGAATATCAGATATTAAAGCCAAGGCAATAATTCTTTCGTCACATCTCACTGTCACAACACATTCCGAACTTGCTTTATACTGAAAGGGCAGATCACTTGCTCAGACGGCATGAAACAAATAATTCGAACTCCTTGGGAACTGCCGACCAACTGGCAAAATTAAAGATAAAATCACAGCATGTCCAAATCATGAATTTCAAATGACTAGTTGCCAATTAAGGACATATTGGTGTCAAGCAGTAAAACAACTAAGAGAAGGCCATTGAAATAATGCAACGTGGGCAAACCAATGTTGGCATCAAAGCCCCAAATTCTATTGGTAAGGCATGAAAACAGGATCAAATGCTTCATATGAATGATGAAGAAGTGCGACTTAATTGTGTCTACTGAAAAATGGAAAGATTGACTCACATTTTGCCAGTTCTTCTTTAAAAGAGAAACCAGAAAGTTAACACTCATTTGGACATTCCGAAAGATTTGCTTCTCTTCCATGTCCAAGTTACCAACAGCCACCCCCATGCAAACCACCTTCTTCAATTGGAACTTGACTGTTGCCTTGGTCTCATTTACCTTGGACTCAAGAGCCTCCTGGTGGGTCACAAGAGTAGGAAATTTGCCTACATTAATTTACAGAAAAAAAATTGTAATGATTCAAATTTTGGTATATCTTATCAATACATGGAAACAGGAATGAAAGACATGATGCTGACAGCCAATCAACAGAAATATCATTATCTTTGAAACGCAGCTTACCAACCAATTACCTGCTTTGTTGAGACCAGGTCCCAAAAGACGGGGAATCTGCTTGATGACAGATTCAGACGCTAAGAAAGCATGATACTTCTTTGCAAGCTTCTTTACCAATTTCTTATTTTTGTTCAACTTCTTCAGAGCCTCCACATCCATTGATTCCAAACCAAGTTTCCTGCCTGCAGACATGTTTGCACTTCACATATGTGGAGAGAACAGTTTTAAAAATCAAGAGCAACCACACGTTATGGCCAATAGTAGGTAAAATAAAAAACAACAGTAGGCAACTGGCAAAACTACAAATAGACATCACTGACACTGAGTATTTCATACAACGAAGAAATTTCAATGCACTTTCATATTTCATAATGGAAAATATTGCATATTTCATAATGGCAAATACAAGCCTCAAACAATGCCTGATAAATAAACAAGACATCTATTTTATGATTAATTATTGGGGAATAAATATTCCATTCCATATTCAATGTCTAAAAAAACTGTCAAAAACACAAAATTGAAGACCAAAAACTGGCAGGAAGAACACATATAAACTCCGTCGCACCTCATTGTTCAAGATTTTCGTATCTTCCCACTTCACTCCCGGACGTCGAAAACCAGAAATTCAGCAAAAATTAAGAAAACCTTGTCAATATAACTTGGATAGTTTCAAAGGTTCAACCAAGAATACATACATCTGTAGATAGATGGATAAACACACCTATCTACGTATAGAGAGAAATGGAAGCACCTAACGGGAGACCCCCGAATTTGTAGGGTTTGTGAGACTGTGAACGGGTGTAGAAGAAATTGGCGCCGATGTGGAAGATAAAGAAATATTGATAACACCATACACCCAATTGGGTATCTTGGTGGGCATCAATACTTCTAAGCCCATTTGAATTGTTAAGGCCCAGGCCCGTTGTCGCCCAACCCTCGCTGAAAACCTAAATAAATAAAAATCAAAGCGTCGTTGGATGCGGAAAATATTGATTTATAATTATCGTAATTATTTATTATTAACATCTTGCTTCTACTTATTAATAAGTAATGATCTGATATTTTATTCAACTATGGGGCTTGATAATTAATAGCTTTCTTGCGATGGTATCAATTATATTTCCACTAATAAAAGTTAAAACAATTTCCACACGTAAAATTTCTTTTTAATAATGATACATACATGAGAACTATTTGAAAAAAATTCTTGGGCATGTTTAGTTTACTTGAAAAAATTAAGGTTATACGGATTATTTTGAAAGATAAATTAATCATAAGATAATTTAATGATTTATTCACTAAGTTGAATTATTTAATGCGACTATTATTGTTTATCCAAATACTCTCACTTCAATTTTTTTAAAAAAAATATATTTTTTATTTATTATTTACACCTCCTCACAAATTAATATCGTAATATCTACTAATACAACTTCATTTGATATTTATTCAGTAAAACTAAATTATTGTAAATTATATTTATTCTTTTCCACACTTGTTAATATCACAGAACTATATTTAATTTTACATGATATAAAAGATGTTAATGATAATCATATTGAGATATAAAAATATATTTTGGATAAAATATTAAATAGACTAACTAATTGAAATTGTTTATCACATCAAGTAGGTTAGATTAATATTATCTATGATTTTGATAATCTGGTATCGAGCCTATATTTTATCATGGCCTTATCCATAAAAATAAACAATTGATTAGTATAAATAAATTAATTAATTAGACCCAATCACTCTAAGTAACATATGACTCTAGTAGATTCAAATATTCTTGATTTGATACGTTTGAAATATTTTTATTATGGTTGAATTGTTCCATTGAGATTAAACAATAAATTTTACATATCCAGTTTGGATTTTTTTAAATATATTTTTAGTAATCATCCAAGTGAGAAACTTGCCCCAATAATTATTAGTAATCATATGAAGAATTATTTTCTTATTTTAGTTTACTGAGTGGAACTTAATATTGTAACTAAAAACCTTTAGAAAGAAAATCTCTGCTTTTGGAAGAATAGAATTACTATAACTGGATTCTAGGAAAAGTTTTTTTTTTCTTTTATATATATATACTTTAAAATATAGCTTCTTATTATGTTAAAGTTAGTATCCAGAGATGTGTGTATCGATAATAAATAAATTAGGATACAGGATGTACAAGCTTTGGTGACTTTTCACTTTTATAAGAAAGAAAATTAATAGTACTCACAATATTTTAGTAGAATGAAAGAACAAATATTCATACTAACTTAATGAAAATCCTAGAAAAGTGTTGAATAATCACATCATGCAAAATATTTTAAACTAATAAGTAAATTAAAACTAGTATAAATTTGATTTTTCATCAAGAATAATAAGAATAATGATACAACTACTGACTTGACACCACATATCCTGGCCAGAAATCATTGAGTGACAACTCATATGTAACGGTCTCCAGAAAATACCAACATAATTCGGAATTCTTTAAAGCACAAAATTCAATGAGTAAGGAAGCAAACAAATTAAGAAAAAAGTGCAATAAAAAGACAATGGTCAATACAAAAAGGTTAAATGTTAGGTCCCAAGTTGCTGTGAGTCATTGCTCAAGAGGATTATTCTGAAGCATCATGAGTTGCAAATTGGTCTCGTGTACATGTTGCTTTGACACCATACACTATCTAATGATTATTGCTCTAAATAAAATAATATTGGAAATATAGTAATGTTTAATTGGATTTTGGCATTATGAAGTGTTCAGTTAGGTTTACAAAGCAAAAAAAAAAAAATATATATATATATATATATTGTATTTTACTTAATTAAAAAGAACCCTCGTATACAGTATATCCTTAATTTTAAATAGTTAATAATGACTACCTTCCTGTAAAATATTGGGTATATATCGATTTCTTTAAACATAACCTAAAAATATTTAAATCACATAAAACTATTACTTAGGATATTATTTCAAACCATAAAACAAATATCTTTACGATTTTAGATATATATATATATATATATATTTGTTTATTACGTAAATAGATATTTAAGCAATAAATAAACACTATGTAACAAATTATGAAACCCGAAATACTATTTTACTATCAAGAGAAGATTTATTACAACTTCAAATCTGTGGCTAGAATGCACACACATACACGTAGGTAGATAGATATAAGATCTAATTAACCATTCAACATATAATAGCATTCTGGGATCATTGGTGATCAAAACTTAAAGGGAACATTGGACAACCTTTCCTCGATCGGGATCTCTCGAGAAAATACGTACAAACGATCAAATCTAAAATTTTTAAACATCGATTAACTAAGGCTTCCTAATTCTAGTTTAACTTCAAATCTTAAAAAAAAAAAAGTAACCCGTCTAAAATACTTATTTCTTATATATGTGTATTGTACGTCCCTAGCTAAGATTATGCATTAATTGTTAATAAATATTTAAGATAACCTATGCTGCGAATTATTGGGAGGTTGATGCGGTTTCCGGGCCTCAGCAACTAGGGCTTCTCGAGCGACAGCAGCTTCTTTGGGAGCTAGCATTGCATCAAACGTGGAATATTCAATCCAATCCTTGAGGAAACCCTCCTTTCCCCATGTCTCTGGTATCCCTACGCTCACGTCTCCCCAATGCATCTTCCCTTTTTCCTTTCCCAACGGCTTCTGTTGCTCCAGATCATGCGCTGCTGCTGCATTATCCACCGCCGGAATGGCTTCAAGAGTTGGATTTGAGGAGCTGTGTTGATGATCTGAGGAAAGAGGATCGCTGGTTGCAGTAGAAGAAGGGTTATTTTGATGGGATCTGGTTGGGTTTGCGGTGGAGGATGATGAGGAGAGTGAATCCATCTCCATGGCTGGTGGAATAGTTACTGGAAATTAGGCTACTCAAGAGGCGTCTACTGAGGTTACACATCTCTTGCTTTATGGCCTTAAATGAGTAGCCTCCGCTGTCTTTGGTTGGCTTGCAAGCTTGCACGTGTTTGCATCATTCTTCTGCCTTTTTTTTTTTTTGCTTTTGTTTAAAATCTTTTTTCTTTCATCATCATCATCATCATCATCATCATCATCATCATCATCATCATCATCATCATCATCATTGTTACTAGTACTATTTCATGTTATATTTACAACAGTTTTATTTTATTAGTTAATATATTGAACAATTAAAAATTAATGAATTAACAGTTTTTACCCGAATATTTATTAATTACCACTTATTCTAAATAATGCCTTCAATATATGACACTAAGAGGGAGTTTGGTTAAATTTATTTTAATAGCTTATAAGATGCTTTTGAAACTTATAAATTTATGTATTTTATGTTAAAAAGTAAATTAATAAAGTGTTTAAATAAAAGTAATAATATTATCTTATAAGATTTTATTAAAATTCATAATTGTAATTAATTATTATTTGTATGTAATAATGATAAAAATAAATTAAATATCATTAATAAAATATAATTTTAAAAATTCTTTGACATTTTTAGTATATCAAAATGTTTAAAAATATATTGGGGATGATCAATTTATTTTTAAAAAATTTATAAGTCTTAAATATTTTATTTTTAGAGATTATAAGTTTATCTAAACACCTGCTAAATATCCAAAATTTAAACTACAATAATTCCTCGGTTATTTAGATATTTTAACACATGTAACATTCAACACTTAACGAAATACACACATTTATATTATTTTTTATTATTGCTTATTATTATACTAATTTAACAATTAAAAATAAATATTTTTTCTCTTTAATATTAAATTTTGGGGCCATGTGTGTCTAGAGGTACATAGAGATTACTAATGCTGATTCACAAGTCGACAGCTCCTGACTAGGGGAATCAATATTGTTATGGTATAATTTGTGAAATTATTTAAGTTAGCTCTGTTTAAATCATATTCTTTAAACATGAAATGTAATTTGCGTAAATTCAATGTGGCGTATACTAAAAAATAACAAGATTATACGCTTTATAATCAATTTAAACGATTTAAATACTCATCAGTGAAAATTACATATTTTATGCAGTGCATGATTATAGAAATCATACAATCATAAAATTCTTATATCTTTCAAAAATTTAATAATAAAATAAAATTATTTAAAATTAAATTAAATTAAATATTTTAAAACATATAGAAATAAAAGTTAGAGATAAGATAAATAATAAGAAAAAGAGAAACTAAATGTTGATTACGGAAATAGTTATAAAAACAGAAAAGAAAAAAAGGATATTAAAGGGTTAGCAGACAATTAAATAGAGTAAATAATATAGTACAGATAGATAATAAATTGGATTAAAAGGGATATTTTAACATGTTTATTACGACCGAGTATAGTTTTTTTAGGAGACTTAGGCTTAATAAATAGTATAGATATTATACATGAATATGAGTGATGCTGAGTCAAGTTTGAACTTGAACTTAATCAAATACAATTAAGAAAATATAAAAGATGAAAATGGCGAGAACAAAAATTGAACACTCGACCTATTTAGTTTAGAACAAGCCTTCTGCAGATTGAACATATCACTTATGTTCTAAACATTTTAATATGATTATATATATTTAAAATTAAAATAAGTGATGGGCCAATAACCACTACTAGAAATCTGGTTAATTAAAACGGTTTTTCAGTCGTTTCAAAAAATCGTGTTTATCTGACACAAATTTGGAACATAAATGACATTATATGAAAAGTTCGTTCTAAAACCATTCCAAATTGGGACAGTATAATAAACTGTTTCAAGACCGTTCCAAACTAGAACGGCTTCTAAATGTCGTTCCAACATTTAGAATGGCTTCTAAATGTCGTTCCAATTTTGGAACGGCAACGGCAATACGAAGTCGTTCCACAATTTGGAATGGCATTTGGAAGTCATTCCATTTTTTGGAACGGCATCAGGAAGCCATTTCAAAAATTGATTTCTCAATTTGGAATGGCATTCATTGCCGTTCTGAATTTATTTCAAATTTTAAATTTGGAACGGCATTTAGAAGCCGTTCCAATTTGGAAATTTTGGAACGATTTTTTCACTGCCGTTCCAAATTTGACTCAGGGCTTTGGAATGACTTTCTATTGCTGTTCCGAATTTCAAAATTCAAATTTGGAGCGGAATTTATTACCATTCCAAATTCATTCCACTATTGCAGATATATATAATACCCTTATGCCTCACCAGCTGCTATTTACGCAATTTTCCCATCTAAATCACCTTCAAGCCATTTTCAAATGATAGAAGAGGCTTTTTTAAAGATTGTCCAAGGTAATGTTCTAATTTTAGAAGTATCTTTGCTAATAAACCGTCAATTTTTGACATATATGGTTAATGTTGTTATTTGTGTAGATTTTTATACTTTTGGTATTTAGTTTATTGTGAATATCCCATTAGCTTGTGCATGGATACGAAATAAGTGAGGTGAGACTATAATTGTGTTTTGTAATCTTTTAATTGGATGGTGAGAATTTTGTAGTCAAGATGAAATTTTTGTTATGTTGTTAAGAAATATTAGGGTTATGAATCTACAATATTAAGAGATATTAGGCCAAAATGTGTTTATTCGTGTTAAAACTATTTAATTTATACTTTTATTTGTATTTAAATTTATAGTGCACAATGTTGAGAGATATTAGGGCCTGGATGTACAACAAAAACCTCCCTAGACGTCGAGGATTGGTTAAGGAGTTTGTCAATAGTGTGAATGATTTCATTGAATGGGCAAGAAAACAAGAAAGTTATATGGATGGTTTTAGAATTAGGTGCTCTTGTTGTCGATGCAAGAACAGTAAGTTCTTGGAGCCTGAAGAGGTGACATTGCATTTGCTTAGAAAGGGTTTCGTGAAGAATTATTTTAATTGGACTAGTCATGGTGAGAACGAGTGCTTAAATCACCCTGATGTAGCTGAGCCAACTATCACATTGAGTGAATACAACCTAGGCGAAAGCAATTATCAAAAGATTTCATAGGAGCAAAGGATGTTGCACGATGCACAAATGCAACATGGTGCCTCATGTGTGTGGGAAGCAAGTGGTAGCGGTACAAATCAAATATATGATGGTGGTGACAAAGCTGATGGCACAGAGCATGTTGAAGCAGGTGATGTTCATGGGCTAACAAATAAATTCTTGAATGTGTTACATGCGGCAGCTGAACCCTTGTACGACGGATGTGAAAATTCTTCTCAATTATCAACTGTGGCAAGAATGGTGAGTATAAAAGCAGACCATGGCATGCCAAAAAGTTACTTTGATGATATATGTAGTTTGCTTGATGAGGTCTTACCTCGTGACCATAAAATGCCGGTAGACTATTATAGTACGAAACGACTTATAAGAGATTTGAGACTTCCCGTCCCGTGCAGAAGATAGATTGTTGTCTGGCTGGTTGCATGTTATATTGGAAATTTGATAGTAACATTCATTGTTGCAAATTTTGTTGGGGACCTAGATACAAGGCAAGGTCAGGCTCCCAAAACCATACAAAAAAGATACTATTGACTCGCTTACATTATTTGTCTTTGACTCCCCGTTTGCAAAGATTGTATGCATCAAATGTGACAGCAAACTAGATAATTTGGTATGCAACACATACAACTCATGAGAAAACTATGTGTCACCCCTCAAATGGGGCAGCATGGAAAAGTTTTATGAGAAACATCCTAAATTTGCTGCTGAGCCACGCAATGTAAGGTTCTGTTTATGTGCAGATGGATTTGCACCGCATGGTTTGTATGGCAAGACATATTCATCTTGGCCTGTCATTGTGATACCCTATAATCTTCCGCCAGGTTTGTGTATGAAGAACCCATACATGTTTTTGTTTTTAATGATTCCTAGTTCATCAAATCCTAAAAGACTTATTAACATTTACCTACAGCCTTTGATCGATGAACTACTCATGTTGTGGCATGAAGGCGTTCCAACATATGATGCATCACGGCATAGTACCTTCAATATGATGGCTGATATTTGTTATATTAATTGTATCTCAAACTCATGCTTCGTGGTCTTCCAATAGATGCAGGGAAACCTTGCAATTTTGGAGAGCACATCCAATTAAGGCATATATCTACTTGAGCATGAATTAGATTTGCTTACTTCGGAAAGTGGCATGTGGAAGTCCTTAGAATCTCCAAAGCCATGAGAAATTATTATCTTGTATCTGGCTTCTTCCTTGGCAACACCCCCAATTAATTGATAATTTTTCAATTATTATACATGTTTATTGTCAAATCAAATCAACAGTTATACTCTATAATTTTTTTACTCAAATTCGTTTTTATTACATAACTTATATATTATCACAACATTTAATCATTATTACATATTATATATATATACACACACACACACACACATATAATTTTCATACTCACTTGAATTTTACAAATCAAATATAAATTTTCTTCTCACTTAGATTACCAAAGCTTTCCAACCCATTCTAGTAACAGACCGAACATACCCATTGTTACTCAACGTTAATATTAATAATTTGAAATCGTGACACTATCACACACACGAAAATAGTAAACAAAGTAAAATTAAATTAACAATATATTTACGCACTTCAAAATCAACTATACATTTACATGGCACTCGTATACAATACCAAATTCACAAACAAAATAAGATTACAACTAATTTTAGTTAATTTTCTATTTGACCTCAACCCATTGTACTACTTAACAAGGTCCGCTTGTTTAATATGTAAACTAAACTCCCCTTCGGTCAAGACTAGGCCTATAAATGCCTTACCTAAGCCCATACCCTAAACATAACCATTATTACTCCTATTCATACTTTACCCAAAGGCTAATGTATAAATGGGCCACATTCTCAGACTCGACTCAAGATCCTGAATCCCAAAACAGACCTAGTTGCTTTGTCTTTTTCTTTTCTTTCTTTTTTTTTTTGGTTATGAAATTTACAAGTTAAACTGCTAGAGTGAAACTAGTTAACCATACTTATCATTGCCATCATCAATTAATTATTAAATCTTGAGAGAGAATTAATATGCCTGCTTTTATTTGGAAAATTTAGTATAGCAAGGAAATTAATTAAAGGATATAATATTGAATGAAATTTGTGGGACAAAGTCTTGTCGATGATGAAAAATGTTCCTTAATTATAAAAACATTAAAGGAAACTCTGGACTTAACCTAGTCAACCGATTGAAAGTCTGCAAGGACTTAGAAAAATAATAAATATTTAATATTGGATTTTTTTATCCCAAAAAATAAAAAATAAAATCTTATAGATTTTTCAGGGAATATCGTGCTAGAAAGTAAGTTAATTTAGAAATAAATTAAAGATGGTCGAGAAAATATTAAACCAAATTCAGATGTGCAACTTCAAGTTAGGATTGATCTTATGTTACGTAGCTCTTTCTCCATTTTTGAAAATTAAATAAACCAGAGGAAGAACAACCATAAAATTAGTAGACCTCATAATTAATTATATTACATAGAAGAAATTGAAGGCTAAAATGCATTTTAACAATTTTGAAAATCAGAGGCTAGAAATTAGTCTGATCCACCGAACTGGTAAATTGGGCATTGGTGGGTACAATGGGTTTTCCACACTTGTGGGCCTAATTGGGTATAAGGCCCTACGCATACCCATTCTATTACTTACAAGGGCTTGATCTTGGGCCTAAATAAAATAAATTATATTGGACATAGATAAGAACAAAAAGCATAATTTATAGACTTAAGTAGAGCACTATCTTACTCATTCACAGTCCAGTCAACACCTTCAATTGATTTGAACATGTTTCTTTTTACAAGGTTTTGTTCTAAAAAATCAACTCATGAACATAGTGTATGTGCGAGTGTTTCACTTTTTTTTTCTTCTTTGTGTTTTTTGCTCCTTCAATTTTAGTGGAATGCACTTCAGGCCTTTGCGCCTCCTTCAATGTTCATGGAGGTTGTTCATCACTTGATCCTAAAAAAGTAGAGAATGTAATCTTCATCAAATATGCGTAATTTTGTCCAACTTATTCACCTTGTATTGCAACTAGGTCAAAAATTTTTTTTTTTTTCTTTTTGCAGGGAGATTCTCTTCCAAACTCAGCATCATCTTTTCCTATATTTTAATAATTCACATCTTCAATTTAGATCTTCCAAATCGTTGGTAAATTTGATTATGGTGCATGATTCTTTACCCCTCCTTAGATCAAGGGAAATAAATCCCATGACACCTTCTCATAATTAGAAAATAAAACAATTTCACACAAAGATGACCTGAACTTCAAGAATTCAATTTGTGTTTCATATTGGCAACCCAGCATGCCAATGCCAACACGTTCTTTCTATTCTTATATGAACTTTCATTTGTCACAAAGCTTGTCATTTCCCTTTGGAATAAATTACCTAAGCAATTGACAAACGCTGATGTATAAAAAATAAAAAATTCTCAGGAAAATGTAAAAAAAAAAAAAAAAAAAAACAAATGAAGAATATATGCGATGTGGCCAATCTTCCTCCACCTATTTAGAATTTAGAATAAAGGAGAATCTTTTATTATAAACAAGTACATACACATACACATACACATACACATACACATACACACAATGCCTTTCACCATCTTCACTCTTTTATTACTGTTTATCCGTCGCTCTCCACCTCTTGCATCTCCATGAACTCCTACTGTTCATCCTCTTCTGCACGTGATGATGGGATTTTCCTCCATTTTATCACATTTATTTACTTATTTCAGTGTGAATCGTACAATATTTCTCATCGATTAAACTTCCCGTAGTTGCTAAATCTAGATCTTATATAACAAACAATATTTGTTTACAATCCTTTTCAGGTGATTACACTTTGGACCTGATTGTTTCATGCCACCTTTTCATATTTTAATCATGGAAAATAGTCTAAATCTTAGAAAAATAGGACGAAGGAATATGCATGGATGAGGATATTAACTCAACTCCTCTTGACCCGTATTTACTAAAAGTGCTATACGCCTACTGTACATGCTTTCCAACAAATTCAAATAACGTATTATTTATTGGTTTTAATTTCTCGATCTCTCATTTAACTTGTTTGTCAACCTAGGTTTGGCCAATGCTACACTCAAGACCATTGTTCTTGTACAAGGAAAATTTGAAATTTGTCATTTATCTCTTTTTTAATATTTTTTCTCTTTCCACTTTTCTCTTTTCAATTCCTTATTTTTTTAACTTTCTATTTTTTATTTCTCCATTTTTCTTCAATTCCATATATTTTTTATTTTATTCGTGTTTCTATATTTTTATTTATTTCTTAATTTTCTTTTTTTTTTTTTATGGTTTAAGTTAATTCTGAATTTATTCTATCAAATTTTCTATCTAATACATATGCACGGTTTTTGGGTTTTATTCATTTTTTATTATTGTTTTATAAGTTTCTTAAAATAATAAATATACAAAATAAGAACTAACTCAAAGAAATGGAGAAAAATACAAACTTATAGAAAACATACTCAGAAAGCATAAAAGAAAAGAAGGAAAAAGAATAATCAAAAAATTACTTAACAAAAAAAAAAAAGAAGAAATAATCTAAATAAAAAATAATGTAAAAAAAAAAACAGAAAAAATACACAAATGAATTTAAAAATTAGTAAAAGAAATGCAAAAATAGGAAATAAAAACTGAAGAGATGCCGTCTACAAGATACCTTACCATATCATAACCAGCTATTCCGACCAAATCCTGCTTCCTTATGATGTCGACTTACTATTCCGACCAAATCCTGCTTCTTTATCGGATCAGACTTGCACAATGAAGGGTGCGTCACTCCCACACCCGCACATCTGTGTTAGGCACCTAGCATGGGAACAAGCTCCCACACCTTTCCCTCTGTCTTAGTTAGTCGAGGACACAATTCCATTTTGTTTGGAGTTTTCTATTTACAACAATTTTTGATGTACTCTTAATGTGAGACGATGATTTCGGCCTATTGTCATTACGCATTTATACAAAGGTCAGACAAATATTCGTCTATCTTCTTCTCTACTTTCTTGCTATTTATGCGTAACATTAACGTATGGTACAAGGGCATAATACCCTGAAGCATGCTCCACCGTACCCCCGTGCAACATTTCTTTTAGTTATATAACTATGCTGTATTATTAAATTAAGAAGGCTTTTTCGATTGTACAAAGTTAAATTAAATAATTATTTTTATTTAAAATTCTTTTTATTTTTCTTTGATTTCCCTCTCAATTTTTTCTTTATTTCCTTATCCGACATATTTTTACACATTTAATTTTAAACATTCTTATTTTTATTATTTAAAGTAAAGTGATCACACACACACAAACACACACATGTATAAAACTAGAGTGTGTGATTTTTACCAGTGTGTGTGTGTGTCTGTATTTATAGTCCCTCGACAATTTTTTCCAGAGTTGTTTGCGTGTTAAATCCAGTTATATTTAGCTATCCCAGGATCAAATTTTATGTGTAGACAGATCATGTGTGGGAGCTCAAACCAACGCTCTTTAGTAACTATGTAGAAGTGGCTAAGAGGGTGTTTGACCAAGCTTATTTTTAGGAGTTTATAAAATGATATAAATTATCAGATATTTTTAAAATTTATATATTTATAAATCTTATTTTAAAAATATATTAAAAAAATGTTGGGTAATATCATCTTATTAAATTTTATTGAAATTTATAATTATAATTAATTAAAATTTTTTAATATAATAATGATAATAAAAATAACATAAATACTGTTAAAAAAATGTAATTTAATGATATTTTATTGTTTTTAATATATAAAATAACATTGCTTATAAGATGTTTGAAAATAAGTTGGGAAGAACCAACTTATTTTAAAAGAGTTTATAAACTCTAAACTCATAAAAAATTTATAAATTTCTAACTATCTTATAAGATATTTTGGTGAGTTTATAAACTTATCCAAACACCTTCTAAATATTAGTCTTCTGGAACTATTTTTGAACAGAGATCACTGCATGCAAATGCGCCTGGTGTGTTGGGCCTTAGTAACTCTGTCTTCGATCATTGAATACTCCATTTTCTATATTCTTTGGGTCTCTAGGTTGAAGAAACTGGGTAAGGTATCGGGCTTAATAAACATTTCTTTTGATTTGTTTCTCTATGGGCTCATAATTTTGAGTTCTAAGCTTTAGACGAATGAAAAATCGTGAATAAAATAAAATCTTAAAATTTATAGCACTTAAATCACGAAATTTACTTGGTCAAAGCAGAGTAGTCGGTTGATACTTTGAAGATAAAACTTGGGTTTTCTCGTTTTTATTATTTTATTCAAAAAATCCTAGTGTTAGCTCTTTCGTAATTTTGATTATTACTTCTTATCACGAAAGACCCTCAGGTAACTTTTACAACGAGGCTATCCAGATTCTTTTGCAGTAGGATACAACTTTGGAAAAGGCTCACCTTAAAGACTGGCTTTGTGGTGGGAAACTCCATACCATATACTATACACTATTAGCAATGCGAGATTCAAATCCCATATCTAGCAATTGGGATTGTAACACACTGCTATGAACCCTTGATTTATAAATTAAAAATTTTGATGAATTTTTTCTTTACTAGAGTTTTTTGTTTCTTCAAAATAACAATTTTTTTATTAATTATATTTCTATCTTAATAAACTAAATATTTGGAATTCAAACAATCACTTTTAGTTCAAAACCGAAATTAACTAAGAAAAGCGATTAGCATTTTTCAAATTCACGCATCAAGTTCTGCAAGAGTTCATTGCCAGTAAACAGTTTCGTTTAAATGCAAATCAGTTGAATATGAAATAAATAAAAAATCAGAAGTTCAACAATAATTTGAAAAACAATTCACAAAATTTAATGCTCTCTGGGTAATTTTTGTATTTGAAATGTCGATGGAATACTGATGTTCTGGGGTGAAAAATAAATTCGTAGGTTTCTTCGCTATCAAATTTTGTGTTAAGGGCTTTGATCAAGTTATTTTTCCTTGTAAATTCTTCTAATTAATTAATCCTAGTGAACAAAATAAAATCATATTAATTTGTCAACGCTGTATATTTGCTTCACCCATTCGATTTAACTAAATTTCTTCAATAGATTCTTTTTCATTAAAGAAAACCTGCACAGCATGCAATGATAAACTGTATACTAGACATTCATTTATGATTTTAGGAAGTCTGACTAAGCTTACTAATTAAATACAATTAGTGTCAGTCGAGGTCTATTAAATAGGGATTCCTAAATCTATTAAATCGATGATCTGTTATCAAAATCCATACCATTAGTGAGCTTCGCAAATAATTCCATGGTTTGTCCAATCATTAACAACGTGAACCTTATTCATACCAGGCCATTACAAAATAGGTCGAATCATCTATTATAAATTAATATTGCACGTTTTCTTATACTAACATATATGTCCGCATATACATATTATATGCATATTAAATGCAATATGACAAATAATGTCATAATGATTAAAATAAAAAAATTCATTATAAAACTTTAAGGCTATGTCAGGTAAGCTACGTTTGGAGAAAAATTTGTAACTGTCGTGTCTCAGCCATCAGTATTTACGTTTTAAATATATTATGCAACGAAATAACTACTTTTATATCGTATTTTTATAGTATTTTGCATTCAAGCACTTTCACAATATTCTTAAGTTTTCGCCCAATTTTTTCTCTTCACCATAATTTGCATCCAAACAAACAATAAACACACGTTCAAACAAAATTTATTTTTTCTTTTATTTTTACAAAATATCTCAAAATGTCAGCTACAATACCCAATTTTCATTCCTCAACAAAATTCTAAACCAATCATGGTGCATAGTGCTGCTCATAGGCCTAAAGTTAAGAGAAGCTGAGAGAGATTTTAGGCGACATTTGTGGAAGAATAAACGGACTTCTCACGGCGGCGCGGCCGGTGGTGGGCCGCCTTATAGGCTGGAATTCCAATCAATTCTTGGAACAAAAAATTCAAGATGGCAGTTAGAAGTTAATCAAAGATGTAATGATTGTGGATAGGAAGAAAGCAGAGGTGATCAGCAAATGAGGTTTCTTTTTTCAAAACAATTAAACAACTGTGTGTAAATGCAGAAGGCCAACTTCCGATAAACACCCATCATCGATTTTCAACTCATCCTTTTGACGCAACCACTCTTTGTAAAAATTAATAACAATAGGTATTCTTTCACTAAGACATGTGTTCCACGATTTTAACCGATCGCAGGTGACCATTTTACTTACGAAAGGGTTTTTCTTCAACCTCTAAACTAGGGTTTTAATGTTATAAGTAATTTGGATTCAATTCTACCAAAATATGGATTTTTATCTACCACCCTAATACTTGTTCCTAATCTATACTTATACATCTATACTGCATATTCAGACTAAATGTTTGATTTTAGTTGCAAAGTACTAAATTATTATAATAGTCTTATTCAAATATTTTATATTTTTCTTTCTTGTGCTATATATTCACTTTTAATATAATTCAAAACTTTGAAATATATATGTGTGTGCGCGTGTGCGCACGCGCGCGCGTATTAATAGCTTCCAAAGCGATCCTTTTATCTTTCTTCTATATATAATATAAATATTTTCCTATATAATTTTAATTTTATTATAATTTTTATATTGATTAGAATTTTATTGTCTATGAAAAAAAATCCCTCATGACTGTAGCACCATTACAAATTAATTATAAGCAAATTCATCTTTCAAACAATAATTATTAACATAACGATTGATGATTGGTGTTTATGATAATAATTTGTGGAACAGAAGTTAAAAGAAAAAACGCCTAACCATTTATATTGTGGCTCTAATGTAGAAGTTGACCGTATGCGTGTCAACATTTTCAGACTGCAATTTGTAGAAGTCTTATAAACGCGTGAATTTTACCTACAAGGGCAATTAACTTGCGACTATTATTAATTAATTTTTTCGGAGAGAGGTTACGATTTGATATAATATTTGATAGAAATTGCATTAATATATATATATATATATATATATAAATATGTTTAAAAAAAATATTTTAATGAAATCAATAATATAATTTATTTGAATATATGTATAAAATATATATAATAATAATTAGATGATGTGATGATTTAAAAGATAATAATTATATTATAGAGTATAAATAAAAATACATGTGAGTATATATGTGATATATATCTTAATTTGATTATGAATAGGTATAGTGATTAAAAAATAATTAGTTAGTTATACATATGAAAGAGGAAAATTTTGAATTTGAATTTGAATAAAAATATTGTTGAACGATGGATGGTGTAAAGTTTGAAAGGTGATTTTGTTGTTAAAATTTGTGTTTCCAAACAAAACCTAAAGGTTTATTATATATTGCATGTGTCATGACTTACGCAATAATGACTAATCAGTAGTTTTAAGTAGATTACTGTTGGTGGAATAATCACTTGACAGTCCTAGAAAGGGGTAATGATTACACACTTCACTTGGACTTGGTTTGGTTTTTTAGGTTCTTAAAATTTTCCATGAGTATGATAGCTTTACGTATACCTACCAAGAGAATTTTGGCACAATTTCGTGTTTCTTTCTCCATCTTAATTTAAAGTCTTTTCATGGTCTTTCTGGTCCAGATATTTGAGTTATGTTTGGTTTGATCATGAATTAACAATAATTAATTATTATCTAAGATTATTGAATTATTATAGTAGAGAAAAATATGTTTTTTAATAATATAATGGTTCATTGAATTACCTTGCCCAAATTCTAAAATTGCTTGTTTTACGCGAATTTGACTTTGTCCTTTAACTTGAATGCATCTAACACGTTGCCACTTTTACCATTCTTCACAGTATATTTAGAAAAATCTTGAGTCTCAGATATTTTTATTTTTTTTATTTTAATCTAATAATAAAAAGGCAAATTTAGATTTAAACTAGAACAGTCATAATACTATAATGAATTTGATGCCGTAAGTGACAAGTTTTTATTCTAATAAACAAACTATACTTAAAATCCGAAGCACACGCATAAATTGATAATATTTGTTAAATATAAGTTTTGTCATTTATATAATATTAAAAGATGAACGAAAAGAAAAAATAGTATAAATTAAAATGGATAAGGTATTTAAAGAAATATAATTAATTAAATTCGAGGGGATAGAATGAAATATATAAAAATTGAATGAAAAGAGTAGAGACACACAGACAGATATATATATATATATATATATATATGTAAAGGAATAAATTTGGAAAAGGGGGACCTTAACCTTAATGTATAACTAGTAAACTGAACACACTCATTGCATGTACTTAAATAATTAAGGGATATGTAAATATAAACATAATAGTTGCTAAATTGAATATTATTAAAATTTAAAATGAATGGAAATATTCTAACAAAATTCACAGTACTTGATATTAAATAAAATTTAATCATACAGCAAAATTATATAAATAACATACACATAAATCCTACGATTATGTACTTAAAGTTTATTACACGGTGATTATGAAAGAGTATATATAGTTATATATAAAAGGATAGATAGTTTTTGAAAGTAATTAAATATTTCAAAAGTCCTTCGTATAGAATAGAAAATTTATGAAAAATAGACAGACATGTACAACCTTTTATCTAAAATGCTGGTCCTAGGACATCAAGAGACCATATTATGAAAGCTAATGCCATGAAAAAAGAGGTATTTTAGTCCTAATATATATCGGACTAAAAATATTTATTATAAGACCCTTAATATTATTTAAATAGCATAGATAATACATAAAGTTTTACACAAGAAACGCGTTTTTAAGTCCAAATACTCCAATATTAAGCCGAAATTGTCCAAAAATAAACTTTACATTGATTACTCCACCCCTCCTCACTTCTTAGCCAATCCCGCTGAATTCCTTTCTTATTTGTGAATCTAGAGGAATGACTAATTAACAGTGGTTAATCTCGTACGATGTGTATTTTAGATGTCGACATGTATTAAAAATATAATACGCATAAGGCTAAGCACGTTCGCACGACAATCACCTAAACCCAAATAGTGTGAACTCGTTACATTAATTTTGATTCCCTGGTGTCTTTTGTGGGACATCTGTATAATTTATTAACAATATTTTATATTTCATATTTGAAGTATTGGATGTAAATTCATTAAATGGACTTTTGAATCATTGACAATGATGAACCTCGATGCTCCTACTATATTCTGTGTTTGTGTTTGTGGTATACCGTGTCAGGCTGCCTAAAGTGGCCGAAATGTTAGAATTTTATATGCATTTGGAATTCCAGCTCAATCTATAATTAGCGAAATTAACTTGACTTGGTAAACAAGCTGACTACTCTTTGCTATATAAATGCAATATTATTATAGTAATAACATTAACGACACAAAATAAAATTTACGCGGTTACTTTTATTTTAAAATTTTTAATTTTTCTATAATTTCTTCATTTCTTCTAACTTATGATTTTTATTTATATTTTCTTTCAAATTTTATCTTTTAAAAATTATTTTTATTTTTATTTTCTTTCTTTTTTAATTTCAAATATTTTTTAGTATTTTAAAATCTATATTTATATTATGTGTGTGTGTGTGTGTGTGTGTGTGTATTAAGCAAATAAAGAAACATGGTTGCACAATCCTTAATTATATAAATATTATTATTATACTCTTCTCTCCATTTTTATCTATTTCTTCACTGACTAAATTTGATTTATTCTAATTTTTCTTTCTTTAATTTTTATTTATTTTATTATATTAAGATTCAAGACTTGATTTTAGTTATGCAATTTTGAATTCCTATGATATGCCTTTTTAGGTATCTCATATTATTCTATCTTTCTCCATTCTGTTCTTACATAATTTTATATTTTTCTTATATATTTTATATCTTTTAATTAACTCCTATATCTTTTTTTACTTTTAATTTTTATATACTTTTAATTTTTACTTTATTTTATTTTTATTAATTTGTCATTATAAATAATATTACAATATATAAATAAATTAGTACATGCATTGAGCATGCCACTATTGGCTGTTATTATAAATATAATATTTTTTTGCATAGTGTGAAATTACATAGCTATCGTTACTTTTAGATTTTTATTTTTCTGTCTTTTCTTTTATTTTCTTTTTTATTTAAATTATTTTTATTACCTGTGTTTTCTCTCTGTACTTCTTTCTTTTAACTTATTTTTATTACTCGTGTTTTCTCTCTTTACTTCTTTCTCTTCTACTTTTTATACATATAGGAATGACAATGGGACGGGATGTGCCTTTCTCGTCCCTTGCTCCCGTTTTCAAATATCTCCCCCACCCCTACTACCATATCCCTTGCCCTTACCTTATCGTCAGCCTCGATTCTCTATAGGTGCTTTGTTGAAAGAAAAGAAAAAAATTAATTTTATTTTAAAAATTATAATTTAAAATATAAAAATTAAATTATGTTTACTTTCACAAAAATTAATAAAATTACAATGTACTAGTCAATTTTACTAGTAAACATAATATATTTCTCATATTAGAATATTTAAAATAATTATAATGAATGTTTTTTATATTAGTATGATTTAATTTCTTTGCAAAATATTAACCACAAAAGGATACCTTTTGCAGTGAATTCCACATTAAGACAAAAGAATCAACAAAATATGATAGACTATTAAATTAGCTCAATAACAATTATATACAAATATCATATATAAATAAAATGATAGTGTATATATATTCAATGCAAAATGAAAAGAAACTTATTATTCATCCATATATTTTATTCAAAATATATAAATATCGAAATGAAAAAAGTACACTGAATTTATTTACTAATAAAATAGAAGAAATAAAGTGAAAAATCATAAATTGCTTGAGGGTTATTTGGTTATATAAATTATGAATAGCGATTAAAATTTTTCACAAATTAGTATGCAAAAAATCAAGAAATATAAAAAGTAAAAAAATAGAATTGAAGAGGGACAATAATAATGAATTTGGTTTTGTCATATTCTATAATTTTTATTTTGAAGAAATAAATTAATATTTGTGAGAAGATTTATATTTTATCACAATTAATTTTATTAAAGTTTTTTATTTTAATTTTCATGAAGTAGGCAAATTGAAAATTTAATTGAGTAATCTCCAAATTGACCATATAAAAATTATATAGAAATTATTTACAAAACGTAGATGTAACTAATTACAATTTAGACAATTAATTATAACCAATATAAATATATATAAATATATATATATATATATATATTTTTATATATATTAAAGTAGGGGATGGGTTAGGAGTAAGATCGACCTACTCGAAGCAGGGAAAAAAATATTCCCCACCCCTGTCCTCACCCCCACCTCATTTCATCCCCACGTGGCGGGTGTTACCCATTCCTATTGTAAACCCTGATTTACTAGTGGTAATAATGCATAAAATCAGGCCACTACGCCTAAGCGGTTTTTAGAAAATTATATTGTAAAAAACAATACAATGAAGCTTGTTGGGGGAAAAAAATAAATATGAGAGAGTTCTACAAGAAGTATTACCTAACTTAATGACCCATTTTGGAAATTGGAATTCTATTATTCAATTAAAGATTTTCTTACCTCAAAAGGTAATAAAAATATATATAAGCAAAAATTAATGATTTTATTTCACCGGAGGTAATCTCTTAGGTGAACTTTATTTATAATGAAAAAAATTAATGTTTTCCTTTGCAATAGTTGACAACTAATGTACCAAAATGAGGGTTTTTTATTTTTTTATTCTATTTTTTTTATAATTTAATAAATTACCCCATTTATAGGGTTTTTTTTATCCACCTTACCTATACTATATTATTAAGTTTAAACCCATAATAGCGGCTGCCTTTTGATCATTTAATGTGTTTTCAAATGTGCCGCATTGATAATTACTTTTAGTCATTTTAAATTTTTACATTTTAATTAATGAAAATTAACTAAGTTGGGAAAATAATTTATTTCTATCAATAACTTTTACTTTTTATACATTAATTCTTATGCCTTGCTATTGTTTAATACTCTCTCTCTCTCTCACACACACACACACACACACACATGGATACATTATATACAAAAAATGTATCAAAATAAAATTATTAGAATTTTTAAATTGTATTTATATATAAGATATTGTGATATAAATTTTCCTGTTATTATGGAATTTAGGTAAAATAAAATACATTTATGTAGTATCTATTATTAAATTATTAATAAATATTTTTATATTAGAAGTAAATTTATTAAATACACATGTAAAGTGTGCTAAATCGCTAATTAGATTTATGCTTCGCAAAATGTGTAACACCAAATGTAACTTCATTTATTTAAATAAATCCTTCTCACCCTCCTCTCGTAAATTTTACTTATTATATTCTTTCTCTTTAATTTTGAGTTATTGTATTTTCTCTTTCATGTCTTTTCTTCTAGTGTTAAATTATTTTATATTTTCTTTTTTTATGTGTCTTTCTTTATCTCTCATAATTTTATAAATGATAAAAATTTATGTTCAAATAACGATTAATATATTTCTGTAATTATGCAAACGTAATAAGTGTTCCTTAATCACTAATATATATCTATGTTAATGGCTTTTCAACCAAGAGAAAAATGATTAGAACGCAATCTCAAAGTTTCTGAGCACTAGAAACAGTGATGTGAACACATGCTGTTGGAATTGAAATCTTTTTCAGATATTTACAAATTAGAGTCATAATTAACCTAGAAAGCTAATTTTTGAGTTTTCATTAGCCTTCCATCTGCTTGGTTTAATTAGGTAGATGGAATGAAGCATAGATCGAGGTGGGGTTTCCAGATTTTGGAGTGTAAAAAGGTTGAAAAAAAGTTGATTTATTTTAAAAAAAAGAGACAAAACAAGATGGAAAAGGACTTTACCCTAAAGGTGGTATTGGCTTGAAAACAATGGGAAAGGGGAAGCAGAGAAGAGACACGTACGCAACCCAAATAATGCCCAAAAAGAAAAAGTTGAAATTTTGGCTGGGAAAAATCAGAGCAGTCCTTATTTTTAATCTCCTGAAAATCCGGTTTCATGATGTCTTGTCGCTTATTTTAGTTGGACTTAATTAATTATCCTCGCATTTATTGCATCAATCATAACTTTTAGTGCAATGATTTTTAATCAGTGCAATAAAGCAATAAAAAGTGATTGGTAAAAATTTAGCGGCAATTAAATAGCATCTCAAGTAAAATTTCATTAATTTCTTAATCTTACATTTTTATATTTTATTATTGATAAAATAACGCGGAAAGTATGACAGGATTATCACAAAAACCAATAAGAATATTAAACGTTTAAATATCGCAATACACAACAATATTAAAATCAAAGTCAAAATTAAAAAGAAAATAAAATAAAAATAAAAAATTGCAGTAAAACACTAATTACATGATTCTCATGAACCACCTTCATCAAAAATTTAGTTTTCTTTATTTGAAAATACAACTCTTGTATAAAAAATTGTAAACTATCACACGAGAGACCATAAATAGTATTTTATCGTTTAGGAGATTGCTGTCGAAATATGCTACTTTCCCTGAAGGGCAAAATAAACTTTCCCACGAGATAAAACATGTTGTAATAGGGGCAAAGCATTAGAAGGGAAAAAAGCACTATGATGCTATATCTTGTGCACTGGCCAGCCAACTTTGTTTGAAATGAAAAAACCGGACAAAATACAATGATGAGATAAATCATCGATCGTTTTGGCAATTGAGTATAATTTGAGGCCCACACCAGATACATTTCAAAATTCTTCCCAACAAGAAACGTAGTAGAGAATTACGACTCACCAGCACTTGGTTCAGCCTATGAAGTTCAACCTTTTCGACTCCATTATCCCTAATCCATATTCCCAGCTCTATTTTCATTATTTGTCAATGCCAGTGAAACTTGGTTTACTGTTTCAATTGTAAAATTTGAATTTTGAGATTTTGTATTTAATACATGACCATGAATTCGAGTAACACATACATGAGCACCTATGCCTGTGTGTGTGTGTGTTTCTTTAATTTTATTCAATTTATTCTAATTCATTTTTTCAATGAACCGTATGATTTAATTTAAATTTATCACTTGAATACTGCATCAAAAATACAATCCATCAATTTTGTTAGCATTTTGGCACATTGTTTACAACATGAACGTACTTAAAGAGTTCTAATTTCTTAAGACTTATATGACGATCAAACCATTTGATGGAAACTTCCAAAATATTTGAAGATAACGGGTCGTTGCAGCAGAAGAGTTCTGATATACTTAAAGAGGCATGGATAGGACTGGACAAGAGTCCAACCCTATTATGTCAGGTTGTTGTCAACTTTCTCAAGCCAACAAAGAGATTTTTGGAGGTGGATACGCACTACGTAGAAGCTGAGTTCCATTGGGACTTTGTGGTGAAGACCTATATATAGGAGGCTGTTGAACTTCGAATGTGTGTGGAAAACAATTGAGTGGGTTAGAGTGAAAAGAATCTAAAGTTCTTCTATGAGTGATTGAGTTATTTAGCTTGAGACTTGAATGGATATTGTGTGATTTGTTGAGTGAGTAAAGAGGGTGTTAAACAAAATCTTGAGAGAGCTCAGTCAGAATATTGACCCTAATAGAGTTTACATAAACACTGTTGTGACAGTGCATTATCAATAAGTCGGGAACTTTGGAATTGGGGCAATGAGGCAAGTCAAAGATTTTGTGGTTGGTTTCTCTACTTTTATTGCTTAGTGGAAGCATTTTACTGGGTTAAACCCCACAGATGTAGGAGTAATTGCTCTGAACTACGTTAACTTTGGTGCCTTATATTACTTTACTATTCTTCTGCATGGCTGTATGAGTATTCCCAACACTTGTTACATCACTTGTGGTTGTGTTGTTAATAATTAACCCCAAATTAATAACTGGTACCAAAACCTAGTTCACCAAGTTTGCTTGATTTGTTGAGGCAGGTGAGATCTTAAAGGTTTAAAATATGCGTGTAAGGGAAAGAGCATCTATAGTACGTTCACTACTTCTCAATAGAAGTAATTATCTCCATTAGAAGGCATGCATTAAGGCATTTATAAAACCACAAGGCGAGAAGGCTTGGCATGCTATTGAGCATGGTTGGCGTTCCCCTACCATCTAAAATCATGAATGAATTGAAATCTCCAAGGATGTAAAATCTTGCCGTGCTGAAGAAGAAAAGGTTGCATTAGGTAATTCTAAAGTTATTAATGCTATATTTACAGGTGTGGATGAAGAGTAATTCAAGCTCATATTAATGCATGAGATGGCTAAGAAAGCATGGGACATCTTGCAAAATGTTGATGAACGAACCAATGCTATCAAATCTTCAAAGCTTTAAATGCTGACAACACAATTCAAAACACTAAAGATGGGTGAAGATGAAACAACTGCTAAATTAATGGCAAGTTATGACATGTTGCTAATCAAGCCTATCACTTAGGAAAGAAGTACTCTGAAGCAAAACTTATAAGAAAAACATTGAATCCTTGCTTGAAAGATTTGCTCCTAAAATAGCAGCAATAGAAGAAACCCGAGATATAGATAACTTACGATTGGATAAGCTTATGGGTTCATTACAAACTATCCTAAATCATGGTGAGAACGAAAAAAAGCTGGCTTTTTGCATTTTGAAAAACAGTCAAGATGAATATAGCAACATTGATAACAATATTGCATATGTGACTAAGAAGCTCAAAAGATTGATGAGAAAATGCAAGATAGGAGCATCAAATAAGCCTCAAAATTCATCCAACAAAACACCCAAAAAAAATGGCAAGAATTCCAAACCTAGGTCTGAAAGAAAGGAGTTAAATGTTATAAATGTGGCAATTTTGGTCATATTCAATCAGAGTGCGCCAATACTCTCAAGAAGTAAGGAAAATCAATGAGTATGAATGGGAGTGGAGATGATTTAGATGAGTCAGATGAGCAAAACTTAAGAAGCAATTATGTGGCTTTCAATTCTGTTAGCAACAAGGCAAAGATGGTGTACGTGTGTTGCAACATCGGTTACAATAAAGGATGAATAGTCAAAAGTAGTAATGATACTGAAATTATTGAAGAAGAGTTGCTATCCACTTATTAATTGACACGTGATAAATTGATGATCCCACACTCAGAAATCAAGTATTGAAGAATGAATTAAAAACCTTGAAAGAAGATAAGGAAAAGTTAAAAATGTCTTCAATAGTCTAAAATAAGAGTGTAAAAAACTTGAAGTATTGTCCTATGAAGTTGAAAGTAGAGTTGAGGAAGCAGAAGTGACATTTAATGAATTGAATTTTGGAATTAAGTTGGAAGATATATTATCTATTAGAAAATTCACAAAAGATCGAATCGCATTGGGATTTGTGGAGTAACCTAAAAGCAACCATGTTGAGAAGAAAGAAATTAAGTTTGTGAAGGAAACTACTCCGATGTTGCTAACACAATTGTAACACTAAATGAAACAACAAACAAAAAGAGGTAAAGGTTTTGACCAACATACAATTATTGTTTTAAAAATGGGCATTCGATGTTGAAATGCTTCGTTCTATCAAAGCATACTATACAAGAAAAGCTTGATCGTGTGAATGTTACAAATAAAGATGACAACAATAGTAAAGCTGCACACAAAGAAGTAAAATCTCTTAAAGAAATTAATGCATTTTTAAATGATGAGTGTTCAAAATTGAGGTTTGATTGTAAAAAGGCTTGATGAACAATATTGTGAGGTGAGTTGGCTTTGAAAAAATTAAACATGGGAAAAGCAAGTTGGAAGATTTATTGTCAATAAAGAAGTCAGCATCAGACTGCATAGGAATGGGCTTTACACAGGTTATAACAGCTGGAAGTGCAGAAAAGAAAGAAAGCAAGTTTGTCAAAGAAACTATTCCAATTGTTGAGCCAACTTTTCCTAACAAGAAGAAGATAACAATGAGCTAATCCAATAGTAGGAAGAAGTAGAAAGGTAATAATCTTTGCAATTTCTGTAGGAAAGTAGGACAACAGATGAATCGGTGCTTCTCACTACTAAGACACATGCTATATAAAAAACACATTCACAATTGTGATGGCAACACTCGAAGCAACAACAAACTAGTCAGAAGAGTTTTGGTTTGAAAGTCAGAAATAAAGTGCCTAGTATCCTATACCTCTTTAAGAGCTTGTTTAAAAAATACTAGATATCTTCATAGTGAATGTTCCAAACATATGACAGGTGATATGGAGTATATATCCAATTGCCAAAACATTTTAGATGGACACATGAAATTCAGAAATGGTCAAAAGCGTTGTGTTGTTGCAAAGGGCACTCTCAACATTGAAGGGATATGAAGATTAAGGAATGTGCCACTTGTTGACTGATTCAAAGCCAGCCCATTGAGTATCAATCAACTTTGTGCCTGTTTGTGAAATTTACCAAGGATATAACAAAAATAATTGTTGTGCACTTGTTGGTAATAGGTCAGATGACAACTGTTGCACTACGAGTAGCACCACAACCTATCTAAGTTCAGCACTGAGGAGAGTGAGAAATGGCATAAGAGATTTGGACACATCAATTATCAAGACTTGCTAAAGCTTTCGAGGACTAGAGTTTGTGGATTGCCAATATTTGTGGATTGCCAATATTGTCAAAACTAACATCAAATGTTTGTGGATCATCTCTCAATTGGGAAAGTTATGCAAATCATCACACAAAGCATCCCTAAAGCTAAGCACATAAAAAATTTTGGAGCTAAAGTTGTTAGTGTTAAGAGGCAAAAGTTACATTTTCATTTTTGTTGATGATTGTTCATATTTTATGTGAGTAGATTTTTTAAAAGAGAAATTAGAGACCTTTGAAACCTTTAAGAAATTAAACATTTAGTTGGAGAATGAAAAAGGGAAAACTATTGGTGGAATCATAAGGATTCGGTTAGACCATAACAAAGAGTTTGAAAAACAGTACTTAGATGACTATTGTTCTTAACATCATGTCTAACATCCGCATTCACCTCTCAAAATTCTATGGTGGAGGACAAGACTTGCACATTCTAGGAAATGTCATGTGTATTCTTAGTGCAAATAAGATGGACACAAAATGATGTGCTAAAGCAATTAGTATAGCTTGTTACATAATAAACAAAGATATTCCAATACAAGTAAGATGTAAGGTTATATAATTTTAGAACCATGAAAGTCATGAAGATGATAATAGTGGTGATACATGAGGTTGAAGATGCTAAAGAATTAATTACCCAATTAGATTGAAAGGAGGATGATGATCAAAATAATCAACCAGTTAGCAATATTGAACAAAACACAAAGCAAGTTGTTACAATAATAGAGCCAACATCAGCAGAACCAATCCAATGAGAGCATATTCCTAAATGGGAACCCTTATCAAGGATTCGCAAAAATCACCCACTAGAAGTCGTCATTGGAGATATCGATAATTAATGAAAAACAAGAGAGGTATCAAAAATAAACTACCCTGACTTAGTCAGTTACTCTTGTTTTATTTTCATAGTTGAATCAAAGAATGTTTAAGAAATACTTGAAGATATATATAGGGTGATGGCGATACAAGAGGAGCTTAATCAGTTCCAAAGGAATGATGTATAGATGTTGGGTGAAAGGCCACAAAATACAAACATCATAAGGATCAAGTGGATCTTCAAGAACAAAACCGACGAAAATGACGTAATGTCAAGAAATAAAGTGCAATTAGTCATACAAGGTTACACCCTAGTAGAAGGTATTGATTTTAATGAGACATTTGCACCGGTTGTACATCTTGAAGCTATTAGACTCCTGTTGGCAATGGCTTGTTCTCTAAACTTTAAAGTATTTTAAATGGATGTTAAAAGCATATTTTTAAATGGATTTTTGAAAAAATAAAATCTACGTAGAACAGGCAGAAGGTTTTGTTAATCCACATTACCTACATCATGCGTACAAGTTTAAAAAGGCATTGTATAGATTGAAGTAAGTATCATGGGTCTGGTATGAACAGTTGGCAACGTTCCTAGTTCAACAAGGCTATGTTTGAAGGGGAGGTGACAAAACTGTGTTTGTTAAGAGGCAAAACAATGATGTTCTTGTTACATAGGTGTATGTGGATGGCATCGTATTTGGATCCATTTCCCCTCAACTATTGAAGACATTTGTTGTCAACATGCAAGAAGAATTTGAAATAAGTATTATAGGTGGATTGAAGTATTTTCTTGGTCTAGAAGTTAGGCAAATGAAGAATAGAATATTTCTTTCACAAACCAAGTATGCTAAGAACCTGGTTAAGAAATTTAGACTTGAAAGTTCCATATATGTTGCAACACCACTATCAACATTTACAAAACTCTACAAGGATGAACATGACAAAGCTGTAGATGGGAGTTAGTATGGAAATTTGGTTTAGTTGACGGCCAGTAGACCAAACATATGCTTTAGTGTTAGTCCATGTGCAAGATACCAAGCTAATCTAAAGGAAAGCCACTTAACAGCTATGAAAAGGATCATCTGCTATGTAAATAGAACTATAGAACTTGGATTGTGGAATTTAAAGAACACTAACATTTCTTTGATTGACTATACTGATGTAGATTGTGTAGGAAATGAGAATGATAGAATGAGTATAATGGGTGGTTGCTTACTATGTAACAACAACAATGCAACCAACATGCTGAAAATCCAGTCTAGAACTTATAAACTAAACATGTAGATATTAAATATCGTTTTATTTGTGAGTAGGTTGAAAACAAAGAGTTTGTTATCAACTATGTTACAATGGAGAGGCAACTAGTAGAAATATTCATTAAAACCCTTAATTCTACAAGATTTGAGTATCTTAAATGCTAAGTAGGCCTCTACCTAGTCTACTGGTGTGGAATGACAAGAGATAATAAGGGATTGCAGAATCTATTAGGTGCACTGTTAAGATGGTACGGTTCTCAACAATAACCGTTGATTCCCTTCCTTAAATGCAATTTTGTCTTTCAAATTTTTATTATAACTGTCATTTTGGAAGGTTTATAAAATAGAATCTTTTCCATATCTATTTCATATCAAATTACCTTCCTTTTTGATTTTCCTTTTAAATATTGTTGTAAAAAAATCAAAACCCTTGTTGAGAACATCAATGGCAAGGAAAAAAACTAGAGCTCTAGCAAGATGAAATGTCATAAACCCTTAATTGTCAAAAACTACCATGGAAATTCTACAAGAACCCCCTACTCAAGAAGAAGTTGTGAAGCCACAACCATTGCAAGTGGTGTTCCCAATTATGCCTGCCCAAGATGTATTCGAATAAATTCCACTAGAGGCACCCATGGAGGAACTAAGTCCAAAACTAATTGCAAGAGGCAAAAAAGCCACCAAGAAAGGGGGAACACATAAAAGAAAGGCTAAGAAGAAGGAACTCGAAGCTGAACTTGAACTTGGATAAGAGGAAGTTACATCAAAGGCAATTACAACAAAGGAAAAAGAATCAATTGATGGGGGCCCAAAGGAAACCATCAAAGAAGTGATTACTGCATCAGAAGATCTTGAAGAAGAAACCCCAAATCAAATTGAGTCAGCACATGTTGTAAAGGAAGGAGAGAAATATGATGTTGTAACTATTGAAACATCGCCTGCAAAATCACAATCAGTTGAGGTAACTGCCACTATTGAAACTAAGAAATGTAAGATTGATACTCTTGAATCAAGAAAAAAACTTCAATTAAGACCAAGAGTGAAGAAGACTAAAATTGAAGAGGAAACATTGGGGAACCAGATGTTGATCTGAATCCATAGAATTTTACTCCTCAAAGGCTAAAGGAAGAATAAAGACCATTGAACATAGACCCTTCATTGTAGAGAAAGTGATTTTTCCTAAAAGCTTTGCGAGAAGAGAGTTTATAAAAATCTTGGAAGATATTGGGTTACTCAAGCCTATAACCAAGTTTTAGGTCTTTTACCTTGAATTGGTCTATGAATTCTACTCTAACATGTTAAGCAAGATGAATGTAGAGACTTTAGGGTGGTTTCACAAAATTTATGTGAGAGAACAGCTTGTGAAGTTGTCTCCATTGGTTATTAACAAGGTTTTGAAGTGAAAACTCTTGACTTTGATTCCATATATTCACCTGGTCATGAGGTCGACTATGATGAGATGACCTACATTTTAATTGGTTACAAATTAGATAAGTGGCCTGTAGGTGCCACATCTTTAGTGTCTTCAAGTTTATCACTAACATACTTTTTGTAGTATGAGATAGGTACAATGAATATGTTGCTCATTGAGAATGCAACACTAATGACAACAAGTATGGTGACCTTGCTGTACAAATTGGGCACCAAACAACTAGTGAATCTGAGGTAGTTTATCTTTCAAGAATTGTTTAATTATGTTGATTCAGACCTCTCTGGGTATGCTTCCTATCCTTGCCTAGTTATTAAATTATTTCAAAGAAAAAAAGTCAAAGTGCATTTCAAGGAAAATGAACCAGTGAGAAAGGTAGATGTATTATACCAGTGAAAGAAATTGGAGAAGTTGGGTAAGGTTGATGATTTGGGACAACAACTAAGGTGGAATTCTAGGTATATATAGAGGAATTCAAAGGCAAAATTCAAGGTATTATCAATAGCTTAGCAAGAATTATATGAAATTTGGATAAGCAGATAACAGCATTTCAAGTTCAAAAGAGGTAAGTTAAATTATAAGTTGCCAACTTGCATGCAACAATAAGACGGATAAAAGAAGAATGACCTCTAAAATCAGACTGGCCTACCTCACCAGCCTTTAATAAGGCTAGATCTTCAAGAAGATGAGCTAAAAAGGCCCTGCCACACTGGCATAACCTTTGGCAAATTGGTGGTACAAAGGAAAAGAGAGGGAATATAAAGAGTGAGGAGGAGATTAGGTAAAATCATTGGAATTCAATGCCATATCTACATGATTTTTGGTGGATGATGTGCTAACTTTGCTCATTGCTTGCTGTTTTTTGATGGTCTTGTTGACGAATTGGTGAATTGCTATTTTGTTGACTTTTTGGTGGACTTGACAATATTGGATGAATCGAAAGTTAGTATTGAAGTTTGCAGGAGTTCAAGAATGAAGAACCTACAGCTGATCACTGATAGTTAAAATTTGTTCCTTATGATAGTTGAGAATAAGGTTTTTGTATTTTTTTTTCATTTGGCTTGAAATAGACTAGAAGTACTTAGATGTAAACAATGTATGATATAACTCAACCAAATGCATGAAAGAGCAACATTTGGAAATTTGTCCACATCTTTTGTGTTATTCATTGTATTGAGAACAAGTTAGACAACATGTATTGTGCACTAAAATGGGAGATCGTTAATATGTTGGCTAAGTGTCGGCACATTATTTACAACATGAACGTATTTAAAAAGTCCTAACTTATCAAGATTTCTATGATAATCAAACAACTAGATGGAAGCTTCCAAAATATTGATGATAACAAGTCATTGCATTTGAAGAGTCCTGATATACTTAAAGAGGTGCAGATAAAGATGGATAGGAGTTCAACCTTCTTATGTTGAGCTGTTGCTGACTTTCTCAAGCCAACAGAGAAGAATTTGCATAAATATTTAGAGTCAAGATATGTATTATATGGAAGCTGAGTTCCATTGGGATTTCATGGTGAAGACCTATAAATAAGAGGCTGCTAAGTTTCGGATGTATTAGGAGAACAATTGAGTGCGTCAGAGTGAAAAGAGTTCGAGGTTCTCTTATGAATGATTGAGTCATTTAACTTGAGAGTTATATGAATATTATATTGATTTGTTATATGAGTAAAGGTGTCAAACAAAATCTTGAAAGAATTTATTATGATAGAATGTTGACTCTAGAGGAGTCTAAGTAAAAACTATTGTGGTAGTGTGTTATTAATAAGTTGGAAACTCTAAAGTTAGGGTAATGAGTCGAGTGAGAGTTTTTGTAGTTAATCTTTTTACTTTTATTGGTTAGTGGAAGTATTATATTGGGCTAGATTTTGTAGAAGTAGGAGTGGTTGATTTGAACTGCATTAACAATTCTAGTACTTCATATTTCTTTACTATTCTACTTTGTAATTATGTGTGTTTACAACTCTCGTTGTAACACCTGAAGGTGCATTGTTAACAATCAAACCTAACCTAACAAATTTTTGCTTTTTGAAGGGGTCAAATGTCAGATGTAGTTTGAGCGTATGTGTGGGTGCAATTCCACAATAACTACTCCAACTCAAAGTGTCCAAGACCTAGCACTTTTCACAACTCCAATGAATTTCTCCGCACATGACAGAAGCTGAAAAACGATAGGAGACTGTTTGGTTATGTTTGTTTTAAAACTGTTCTAAGTTTTTACATTTTATAAGAATATCTTTTAGAGTTAAGATGTTACGTTTTATTTTCAATTTTTTTTTAATTGTTTGAGTAGAACAAGAAGATGTTAGTAAAGACAACTTTGTAATTAATTGTTTTTAAGAAACCAGAAATAAGTCTGGAATTTCTTTGATTAAAATAGAAACAAAATTACAGTTTCACAAAATCAATATTATAAATAATTTAATGAGAATTTAATCTCAATTGCACGTATATATATATATATATATATTGTCATTTCATTAATTGATCATTACTCGAGGATTTTATCTGGCCAACGAAGCTTCTCCGAATACCGAACGCTTGGACAAGGGCTGCGTAACAAGGGGATAACGCGTTAGAAATATATGAAGGCATGTACTTAATTAGACATACAGGTAGAGTGTGCTATTTTTTTAATATTTATGTAATTTAACCTAGCATTAGTTTGATTAGACCATTCTAGGATTCTCTCCATCACCAGTTAGACTTGGACCCAACAGTTGCACGCATGTCATTATCCTTAAACCCCACCACTAATATCTCTCTCTCTGGGTAAATGCTGAGGGGAGGGGGTCAAGAACTCAACAAACTCTCACACACAAATAAAATAAAATAAAATAAAATGAAGGCACGGAGAGAAAAAGAAATTAAAGGTTTGCGAAAAAACAAACCAAACCAGCATTAAGGGTGCAAAAAAAATCAAACTTTGGTCCGAGCTTTCCCACACAAAGTCCAACTGTAATCCCATCTAATGAGAAAATTGAAACGGATTTCCTACTAAGATGGGCACAGGAGACCAGACCATGAGCAAGAATATAAATTTGTGCCTTGACGCTTCAAATTTGAATGAATGGCTCAAGCTATCTTCCTCTCCATCATCACCTCCTTCTTCCCAAGAACAAAAAATTCACTCTCGAAACCCCATGAGTTACTTGAGATTTCCTCTTTATTATCACCAACAACCCCAGGCGGAGGAAAAACGCTTCTACGAGACAATCCAATGCCTGCCTCTTCTTAGCAGGTTAACAGACAAAAGAGAAGTGAAAGAAGAAGGCGAAGACGATGGGGAAAGGAAAGGGGACAAGGTTGAGAATGTGACAGTGGCTTTGCACATAGGGTTGCCAGATGTAGCGGAGGTGGACAATCATCAGCAAAAGCGTAATTGTAGTTTCGTGAAGGAAGAAGAATATGGGAAGAAGAAGAAGATGAGTTCTTCCAAAGGGTGCAGTTTTAATGCTGAGAGGAGATTTTGGATTCCAACACCTGCACAGATTCTTGTTGGGCCTATGCAATTTTCTTGCAGCATATGTGGCAAGTCCTTCAATAGATACAATAACATGCAGGTAAGTAAATTCTTGAATTCATAATTAATTAAGTGAATTATCAATATAATATGAAATATTTTCATGCATGAAAAAGATTCAAATTTATGGTTATGGGCGTGTGATCTATGATTCTTAGTTATGTGAGACGTTTTCAATTAGTTAATTTGTGTAGACACATATTGTTCATCGTGTGAAAAGATAAGCACAAAATGTGCACGTATGAAAGAGATTAGAGAATTTCATTGTCTCATGTGTTTGATTAAATTCTAACTTGGTGGACTTTAAAGGTATCCATCAATCCAAGAATATTATTCATAGCCTCTTGTGTTCACAAATTTCGCCTTTTCAATTGTTTATGATTATCAACAATTTGTACATTCGATCTCTACGCTTTATATATTCTTTTTCCTTATGTTATTTCGTTTCACTTATCTGAACAATCTCCCTATTTTCCAGTTTTAAGGCATTTGGCTGTCTAATACTCAAGGAAAGCTAAAACCAAAGGCTCCCCTTTCTAGTTTGACATGTCGAGTACTTGTGAAAATTTACTGTCAAGCACCAAATATTTATCACTAGGATTGTGTTTATCCAAGCCAGAGTATTCGCAAGGCGGTATATGCAAATCAATTAATTATAACTGGCTCTATACGTCAATTAAATTTTATGTTATGTAATTTTCAAAATTTTCATATTTTAATCAGGCCAATTTTTCATTTTACTGAAAATTCAGTAATTTCTGATTTAATTGCGCTAATCAACTGGTGTACCATAAGGTGCTTATGTATAATTAAGAATGGTGATCAATTGCTTTTATAGCAGTTTTTTAAAGTCAAATCTCAAGTCAAGTCTTACACATATTATATATATGGTGTGCGTATTAACATATGCTATATTGAGAAGGGAATTTTGAAAGATGACAACGATTTAATTATTGTATTAGTATTTATTTTTCATTTATCGTATAATAATGTAATTAACAATAAAGTTATGATTTTCTAAGGAAATTTCTCTGAATAATTTACTAATATACTATATGGATAATACATCGATCATTAAAGGGGCGATGATTGAGCTCCCATAATTAAGAGCTTATAACTTTGAACTCGACTAGCATATGGATGTAAGCCTACTTTAACGCCAACTTCTTGTATTTTGGTTACTTCATAAATATAAATTATGCAATCGTGTTACGTGCAATTAATTAACTTAAGTCATAAATACAGAGATAAATATGTATAATATAGTTCCCATGATCGAAAAATGCCTACAACGAACAAAACATTCTTATCAAAACATTTGGGTATTTATTTATTTTTTTTTATCGTAGAATATTCTTACAAAATTGTGGCCTCATGATATCTTCTGAGAAAACCAAAGTGCTTATTAATGTATTGTATAACTTCGGTGTGTATGCAGATGCACATGTGGGGGCATGGATCGGAGTTCAGAAAGGGCCCAGAATCCCTAAGGGGAACCCAGCCAGCAGCAATGCTAAGGCTGCCTTGCTACTGCTGCGCCCAGGGCTGCAAGAACAACATCAACCATCCCCGAGCCAAGCCCCTCAAGGACTTCAGGACCCTTCAGACTCACTACAAGCGCAAGCACGGCGCCAAGCCCTTCGTCTGCCGCAAATTTTGCGGCAAATCCTTCGCTGTTAAAGGGGACTGGAGGACTCACGAGAAGAACTGCGGCAAGCTCTGGTACTGCACCTGCGGCTCGGATTTCAAGCACAAGAGGTCGCTCAAGGATCACATTAGGTCTTTCGGGAATGGCCATTCCCCCCACCCTTCTCTTGAGGGCTTTGAAGACGAGAAAGAATGCGTCACGGCCTGCTCCGAGGACGACAGCTAAAAATTCTGACATGTCAACATGTTTCACGTCGCGTTCGTGTTTGTTTTAAAAATAGAAATTAATGTGTGCGTGTGTGTGTGTGTTGAGTGCGTGGCAATTGCCCCAAGAGTGCTCAGTAACAAAAAATTCTCTGGTCTTGTGATTGGGTTCCGAGGCGCTATGGGGAAAGGTTTGATGTTGAGCACTGCCATGGTGGTGAGTGAATGGTTTTACTTTCACTGAATGGTTTGGATTGTGCTAGGTTCTTGGAATAAAGAGGTTATGCTGATGCCTGGAAGCTGACAAATTTTCTTCTATACATATTTTGAGGGTTTTGATGTAAGGGATTATATATGAATGTACCGAGTGGAAAGCCTAACAGTGGAAGAAAATTTGTCAGCTTCGAATGTTCTATCTTTGTAATCTTTTGTTTAAGTATGCAGTGGACTTTCGCTTTTTTGGTTATATGTATTAGTTAGTATATAGTTGCGATTCTCCTTTTCTCCAATATTATTCTCTAGAGTTTCTTTTATTATACAAAATTACCTGCTCCATATAAATTGATAATTCTACATTCATTCTTATACATGGAGGTCATTAACAATATGGTTGAATAAGTTGCAGTAATCCTCAATCCTTTAATGAGTTTGTTAATATGTAAACATATAATATGGCTGTAAAAAGATGGGCTGTATTCGTATATCACTAGAAATCTGAGGTTTCAGGTATCTTCACATAAGGAGATTACTATGTGTAACTATTCGAACAATCGACGTAGATTAATACTTGTCGTTATTTGATTAAGAAAATTAACACCTGTGTAAAAAGTGTTGATTAATTTTCCGAAATTTCATAGTATGATTAGATCACATCATAATCAACCGGGGTCCATTAAAGTAATTAGTCCTCATATATTTCAGTACTAGTATGAAACTCTGTCATGCAATGTATCGTATTTTGCAATGCCTGACACAAGCAAAAACAAGTAACAGTTGAAGTTGAAGTCAGTACATTAATTAGTCAAGAAACACCTACAAAATTTAATGATGATGAAGTTGAAATTGACTGAAAAATTGGTCCACGTTGGATGGCTCCCCAA
This sequence comes from Avicennia marina, assembly GCA_019155195.1. Lineage (NCBI taxonomy): Eukaryota > Viridiplantae > Streptophyta > Magnoliopsida > Lamiales > Acanthaceae > Avicennia > Avicennia marina. Next base: position 14,697,743 of record CM032753.1, read on the forward strand.
ATCACATGCTAGCTGCAGCTTTATATATCTTTTTTGACTTGAGAAAAGAAATTCACAATTTTAATTTAGGTGGTGGAGTCTTTGTCACAAAGACTTGTTTCCATTCTGTAACTCCACATAAGCAGTGTGAACTAAATCCATGACCTTTGAAATAATGAAGTAGAAAGTAAACTTGATCTTTTGGGGAAGCTGCCTTCTCAATGTGAGAATTTTCCAAATGTCACTTTTAACTTTAAATTTCATATCTTATATTATGTGGCGTAATGCGATTGAATTTTGGGTGTCAAATGAACTGGTGGAATTAAGTTGAGCTTGGGTCGAATTCAATTTGTTTCATAGTCGGAAAAATTTGAAATGAATGGGTTCAAATGAAAATGAGTCGGCTTGAATCTAATTTAACAGAGTTTGAGGCCCAAAATAAGGTAAATTTTACTTTAATAATTGTACTCGTGCTCTCATGTTGGATCAGGCCTCTGTTAGATTGAGTTAGCACAAATCCAAGATTGGCCAAGTATTATTTTCCAAAAACTATTTAAAAATATAATTTTAATGTTCTAAGTAAATAGTATAAAAATAAAAATCAATTTTAATAAATGGTTATTTTTGAAAGTTGGATCGAAGATAAACCCCGAATCCTGTTGGATCAAACCCAATTACAAAAACTTAAGACCCAACTCAAATTTAAGTTAATCAAATTGGATGACATGCTTGGATCATATGCTACCCTCAAATATGATGGTATCCAATGAAACAGGGATAGGGTACATTCAATAATTTTTTCATTTTTCACACCTTTATGCTATGTTTGGTTTTTGGAATTCATAGAGGAAAAAAAAAAAGAAAATATTATGGAAAATCTTTTTGCTTATTTGGTTAATAAAGAAAATCCTACAGAAAAGAAAATTAGAAGGAAATTGTTACTTAAGAAAGGAAAATTCATTTTCTTTGCAAAAAGGTCAGGAAAATAGAAGGAAAATTATTGTAACTCTTGCTTCTCATTCGAAAGTTCGTCAACTCTATTTCTTTTATCAATTTCTTCATTATTTTTTCTCAAATTATAAAAAAATTTCAATTCTAAGTTTTTACTGATTTTATTTATTTTTTATATTTTCATTTCCTCATTGAAATCCTTTTCAACTAAACAATATATAGAGCATTGAATTTCTTTCATTTTCTTTTCCTTTCTCTATCATTTTTCTTTCCACACTCATTTACTTAAACCAAACATATTGTTAAGGAAGTTTTAAAAATGTGCGGGCACTCTTTATATATTTATACTTCCGTAAGAAAGACATAAATTTGGCCTTTTAGTTCATTTTTTATATACTCAATTATTTTTCTCTTTAATGCTGTCCAAAGAATGGACTAAAAAATTTATCTTACGAAGTCTTAACCATTTCTATTTTATACTTATCTATACTTGTATATTAAGGTAAAGCCTAATTTTAGTTGTGCATTATTAAATTACTACAACCCTTTAATTTTAATATTTCATAATTTTCCTTTATATTTACAATATCTTTTGATTAACTTATTAGTATGTGTAATTTTTTTTAAAAATCAATATACTTCCACACCAACCACACTAAATTACTCAAAAACGCATAACTAAAATGATTGGGTGTTCATGTACCTCCTAATGATCATCCAGTCATCTTTATTTCCAAAATTTTTGCCCTCATCCGCGGATTTTGTTTACTATAATACGATTAAGTGACCCTTTTATAGTTGAATTGGATTTTGTATCCTTCCTTAAATTGCACAAGTAAGATTATATAAAGTTTGACCCTCGAACAAATCCACAATGAGTAGGACTGCAACCATTTTAAGAACAAATTAATTCTATTCATAATTGTTGAGATCTATGTCAATTGTGATTAGGACCAAAATACCAAAGAAGTAAGATGCAAAAGATGAGTGAATGCCGAAGAAATATTGCGAAGGAAAAGGCTTTTAACCCCGCCCAATAACCCCTCTTTTGATTTGAAAGGGAGATTATCGATTTTTCAAAATTTGAATAAACAACGAAAATAGGAGAAAACGCCAACTGGTTACCATCACATTACAAATGCGAGATTGATCTGGGTAAAATTTTTGAACTGATAAATTGAGTCGACCTTCCTTTTAAATAACCAATTTTTCAAGAGTAAATTGAAACTTGTGACATTTGTTCTATTTTTCTTAAAATCTCCCAAAATTTTCATGTTCTTGGATTTTCCACCAAAGTTTGAAGTTTGGCAGCCTAGAACTCTGTTCTTTCAAGGCTTCCAATTACTGTTAGGTTTTAAGATTCTTGTTTTGCGAGGATGTTTGTCGATGTTGTAGCATCATGGTCATTCGCTTTGGTCTTATAAAAACTAAATGTAGGGTTTTACCTCTTTATACTTTAAATACCTATGAATGTAATACCTATACATATTTATGCTCATAAATAGCTATACATATATAATACTCATATCTTATCCTATCCAATTTAATACTAAACCTATTGGATAATAACCAAGTTTTACTCATAAGTTTAGCGTTTGATTGAATGACAATCCTCATCTGAAAGTTCCCCTTATTTTAATAATCTTAATTTTCAATTTAATCAATATCCATATTATAATCATTTGATGGCAATTATTGCAAAATGTGAGATATCATTTCATTAAACCCAACTTTAGAATTATGTTTTGTTATATATTTTTTTAATTTTCTCATTTAAATTTAATTTAGGAAATTTAATTTCAAAATATCATTTATTCTTTATTAATATTTTTTACTCACTTTATTAAATATTTTTTATTAAATTTAATCTTAGAAATAGGGAAGATAAAAGACAAATTTAAATTTAAATCTTTAAAATCTAATTTTAAAAGTTAAATTTATACAAATATTTGATAAAAATAAAATTAAAAAAAAAACTTCATTCAAGACTAAAATTATATTTATAAAATATATTTTTATTAATATTTTTGTCCTAAAATTTCAGTCTAAATTAAGTTAATATTTTATTTTAATTTTAAAAATAAAAAAATTCAATATTAAAGAAAATAAAAATAAAATGCATGACAAAAATGAAATGAATTGCTAAAATAAATTTAAAAATAAAAATATTTAAGCATGTCTATGGACGCATACACCTATAAATATTTGGTCCAAGTATTCGTTGGCATTTTGTACATACGTAACGAGTCTTGCAAAATAATAATAATAATAATAATAATAATAATAATAATAATATATTCACGAGTACTGATAGATAAATATTGGGTAAATGCCCATTAGCGTTTAAGTACGTGTAAGATCTAGATCTATATTATTAATTTTCATGGGTATGAATATGGCTAAATGATTTTATATTGGGTGTGCTTTATGAATATAAAATAAATTATATATATATAAAATATCTATCTCAAAGTGAAGCAATGCCCTTACTTAATGACTATTTAAAATTACTTGCATTTTTCTTTCAAATAAGTAATTTTTTTAAAATTAAAACATCAGGGGAAGTGGAGAGAAAGAGAGGTGGCAGAGCGGAGGAGTCACGACAAATGACAGTAACTGAATACAGTCGAAGATTTTTTGAAGGAGCAAGAAGTATGTCTGCTATGAATGACTATTGTTTTCTCTCCTCCTTTTTCTCTAGAATTGCTAGTCTTTTTTTAGTTGGTGATGGGTCTGCACTCACACAATTCTTTTTAAGTTACTTTCATGTTGTAATGGTGATTTTCTTTGGGTTGCAGACTTGCAGTTGTTTAAGGAGTTTATCTTCTTCATTGTATCGTTGATAAAAACAAGTGCAAAGGGAGGATAGAGAAAAGTGTAAGTAAATCGAGAAAGGCTGAAACAGGACAAGGTACACAACGTGCGGGAGCAGTGGTCGTGCAACCAGGGTCTACTAGACCGAAGTGGACTTCGCTCAACTGTGGCAACTTGACAAACGGCTGCAATTTTAGGTTTTTGGGAATAAGGGCATGTCGAAAAATGGGAGAATCGTGGCATATGTTTTGTTGTCCAGTTTATAGTAAGACAATTACATCCGTGCCAAAAGTAAGGTTCAATTTAACATAAAAATAATCCTACAAAGGAAACTAGGTATAATATTCCCAAATATTCTGACATGGACAACACCTTTCATCAAATCTGGTTGTCACAGCTTTGTTGACAATAAAATCTATTGCTCCCCTCATCTCATCTCTCAGCTTTGAATCTAAGATTCCCAAGTTCTCATGAGAAACATAATCTGCTACTGGAATTACTTTTGATGATAAAATAGAATTTAAATTTATTCCCCACCTGTTCCTTAGAACTTGAAACTACTCTGTTCCAATTATCTGCAAAGATACATATTATTGCATTTACAAACCATGCAATTGGGTGTATATATATATTTGATGCACACGCTACAAATGCATGCGCATTTTAATTTGTGGTGTTGCTTTCTTATGTTAATTTTTATGTCTTCTTTGCCAACTTCGAAGTTTTACGAGCTGAGTATGGACACAATGTTACCTCTTCGTGTAATCGTTGTTCAGATGATCGAACATTTGAACATCGAATGAGCAGAAATAAGTTTCTAATATTTGGCTGAACTCGAAGTATCTTCTCTACAAGAACTGCTTTTATACATTAGGAAAGACGAAAACCAAGAACTTTCCAGAAAGAGTATTCTTGAACACATAAATGCTTAAAATATAGAATAGCTTAAGAGTAGAAAGTATTAACTCTGCAATAAAGCCAGTTGCACCAGTGATAAAAATTGTTTTGCCCTCAAAATGTTGAACAATTTGATTCGCTTCCATTGCTTGTTGGTTGTTGCTAATGTAATGAACAACAACCCAATTTAAATCTTGAAAGGTAGCTTCTCATGCTTTAATTTTGTGGGCATACTAAATGGATGTTTCGGTAAATTTATTTTTTAAAAATTATAAACTGCGTGACTTTTTTAGAACTTATATTCTAGTTTATGGATTTTGTTTTAAAAATAAGTTAGTGAGATGTTCGGGTAAAAATAATATAATTTTATATCATCTCGTTGAAATTTATAAGTACAACAGATTATGCTTTTTTTAGTATAATAATGGCTAGATCGCATTAATATAATGTAATTAAGCACTTTTATTTTATATTTAGTATATACAATGGCATAATTTATAAAATTTTCAAGTTAACTTGGGATTTTTCATATTTGTTTGAACTTTTAAGTTTTTTTAAAAAAATCAAATACATTTGAGGAGCTTATAAGCTCTCAAATATTTAATAAGATAAGATATTTTAAAAAAAACTTTAAACTAACCAAACACCCTCATAGTCAAATATAATTAATTGATGGGTTAAATTTTATAATGCATGGTCCCTTATTCATGATTATATGAAGTACCGTGTTGTTTATCCCGAATATTTTGATTATGTTTCACTTCAATCCTTCTGATCAATTTTCATAAAAATTTGAAGGAAAAATTATCAATACATAATATAAGGATATCAAAAGAAAATAATTTTCACCAGGCAGTAAAGTTTGAAATTTTATAAAATTTAATACTCTGTTTTTGTATGAACAGTGAACACCCAATATTTATATATATATATATATATATATTTAAATTAAAAAAAAACATCATTGAATCGCAAACGGTTCTCATACAACTGAAAACAATCTTGATTGCCTCTACTTTAGTGGTTGATTCCTACAAGTTTTAAAAACTATATATAAATTTAAATATTGTAATTATTGAAATTTAACATAGACGTGTACATTTAAAATCTAGAACAATGTAAGAGTAGAAAAAATGAATTCTTTACAAAAAAATCCTATTGCCCTGTTGATAACTCATTGTCATTTCTAGAAGTTTCAACTTCAAACTTTATCAAATGGACATAAAAAGTGCATTTTTGAACAGAACTCTTCATGAAGAGGTATATGTTAAGCAATTTAAACCCTTTGAAAACTCAAACTTTCCTCATCATTAAACATGCTCTCACGGTGTGGTACTCAATCAACTTTGGAACAGATAATACACTCTTCTTATGATGTTACAACATTTAACACTCTTGTGGCTCAAATTTATGTGGACGGCGTAGTCTTTGGAACCACTTCTCAACTACTTGTGGATAAATTTGTAAACATCATGGAAAAGGAGTTTGAAATGAATATAGTAAGAGAACATATTTATTTTTTGAACTTGCAAGTGAAACGATGTAGTGATAGTGTGTTCATATTCCAAATCTAGTATGCCAAAGGAAAAGTGAAAAGATTTAAGTTGGAAAACTCTTGTGGTGTTGGAACACCAATGACTGTCGACACCAAACTATTGAAGGATGAAGCTAGAGTTCCAATAGATCCTAACATGTACAGAAACATTATAAGCAGCTTACTTTATCTTACACGTGTAGGCTAGACATTTATTACAATGTGGGAGTTTACACTCACTTCCAATCATCACCTTAAGAGAGTCACCAAAGTGCAACTAAGAGGATTATTCACTACATCAACTCAACTTTGCTCCTTGAGCTATGGTACTCTAAAAACTCTAATATCAATTTAATTGGATTTAGTGATGCTAATTCGACAGGTAACCTGGATTATTGAAAAATAACAATTAATGGATGTTTTTTGTTGGGAATAATCTTGTTTCGTTGTTTAGCAAAAAACAAAATTCAATTGCATTATCCACAGCCGAGGTGGAGTACATAGCAGCCGGTGTATGTTGTACCCAACTTCTTTAGATGAAGCCAATGTTGTAAGACTATAGAATTCATCAAGATGAGATGATGATTATGTGTGACAACCAAAGTGCCATTAACATATTGAAGAATCGAATGCAACATAGCATGACCAAACATATGGACATCAAGCACCATTTCATTTAGGAGATAGTGGAAAATAATGTGATTGTGTTAAACTATGTTGGAACACAGTCTCAGTATACAGATATAATAACAAAGGCATTGAGCCAAATGACATTCGAGGCATCAAGATTTAAGCTAGGCTTTAACCTTAAAAGGCCTAAAATTTTGCAGTGGAAGAAGGTAAGAATCAAAAATCTTGGAGGGAGATCTTTCCTTAGATCTTATGCAAACCACTTACCTTAATTGCTAAGATTCTAGAAGATATTCCTTCTGCTCTAGGGACTCTTACCCTCTACTTCTTTATATTGGCAAATATTTTGCAAAATTTATCATTATTCCAGTGTGCATTGTTATCTCTTTACTGTACAAAAAATAAAAAATTTTAACAATGCCAAGGAAGTCCAGCTATAGTTAAGGTGGTTGTGGTGGTACCAAGAGGAACCCAGCACCATCATTGCCGCCATTAGACCAAACTTTGACTCCACCAACTCCTATTCCAAAAGGTAACCTAATCCCATCTGAGGAACACTCAAAAGCAACTTCAACATCACAAACTGTACTGGAGACCCAATGCACTCAAACTTCTGCACTTGAAGAAGAAGGTGGCAAAAATACTGAGAAAAGGGAAGACTTGGGCGTTGGTGGTGATGAAGCTGCCCATGAGAAAGAATAAACTTAATTACCAAAAGGCAACCCTAAGGTACCTCCTAAACTCATTGATCCTAATGTAGCTACGATTCCAACTACAGAGGACCTGGCAGTAGATGCAATTCCAGCCATGCTGCCTAAGAAGGAATTGAAATAGGAGGAAACAAGTAAAAAAAGAAAGAGGAAAGGAAAGCTAGTCAAGGTCATATAATCCTCCAAGAAAAGGCAAAAGAAACTCTTCGTTGGAAAAGCCCACAATCTAAATACTTCACTAGGACTAACCAAAAAAGGTCCGTGCTTCTATAAGGTAGAAACTTTACTTTTAAAAACTTTTAGATAGTAATAAATATAGAAAATTGGTCTTTGTTGATGCCACGGCAGATTTGGGGTTAATGGATGCATTGATGTGTCAAAAGATTATTATCCCAAATTAGTGAACAAATTTTACTACAATTTGATCAAGAATGTAGATGTTGAGGGCTCTCCATGGTATCATAAAGTTTATGTACATGGGGATTTTATTAGAGTTTCACTAAATAGAATCAACTTGGCATTAGGGTTCTAGATTAAGGATTTGTAGGATGCTTATCCAATTAGTCTTAAGGCTAATTTTGATGAGATTGTATGTACACTTACTGTCGATAACTTGTTGGCTTGGCTAGCAGCTACCTCAATGAAGCCATCCACTTTAAGCCTCAAGTACTATTTGTTGTTTAAGTTTGCTACTACAAATATTTTGCTAACTTCCAACACCATTTAGGTGACCAAAGAAATTGCAGCATTGTTGTACTGTTGAGAGATAAAGAAGAAAGTCAATCTAGGTGCCGTGATTTTTTTTAGGATTTAATGGGTATTGTTGAGACAAATTCGAATATGGGGCATCTACCTTATCCGAGGTTGATTTCAAAATTAATTAGTTAGAAAATTGTCATTAATAATGATGAGAACAAGCAAAAGATTGACTTCATAACCTATAGTTAAAAGTTGATATGCCAAGGTAAGTTCAGTGATCTTACTAGAATTAGAGTCCTGCAAGCTGCTGATAACACTATGACAACTAGACACATTAAACTTGAGAAAAATATATCACATCTTGAGACCTTATCCAGAGGCATGTAGATTCAACAATTGAAAACTCAGATATGGGACCTTAAGATTCATATTGCTTCACTTTGCTTAAATGTTACTTAGCTCCCATCTAAACCAATGCAACTAGATGCCGATATGCCAACATAGGTTGGCCCCTTCACCTCTTAATGCTACAGTTTCAGATACTCATTTGTTTTGGTTCTTAAATGTTCTTGGTATAGTATGTCATGAAGGGGGAAAGTATGGAATGAGGAGAAGCAGTGAAGTTAAGGACATTGCAGTGCATGTGTCTAGAGGGAGTATTTTTGCTATTTTGATTTTTCTTTTGGTTATCTCTTATGGTCTTGGCTACCATTATTTTTTTGTTTTCTTTGTATTTCTAGAATACTGGACATTTATGAATTTCTTTTATAACGTTTTGAAAATGTTGACTCTGCTTGTATACCAACTCCGATGGAGAAGTTAATATTTCCACTGCTCTAATCTACATTTGAAACTAGAGTTCTTTTAAGTATTACTTATGATGATGTTTGAACAATTTCATGTATTCCAGATATGCATTTTGTTCAAGTACAATATTTTCAATTTAATAAGGTTTATTGTCTTCACTTTGTGCCAAATTATATGAATTTCAATGGATTTCTTTATTCATGCATGGGGTTGTGCTACACAATGCTAAAGGGAGAGATTGTTGGCATAAGTTGGCATGGTAGCCGTTGTCCGTGTTTGATTAGGAAGTTCAGGGTCGAAGAGTTGCTATCAGTGAAATGATTCTCTTTCTCTAATCTCTTTGTAGAGGTATACCAAGGGAATGGATTGATTGTCCCTACCTAACTACATAGTAGTGGTCTAGGGAGCGCAATTGCTAGAGCACGGGAGAATGAAGAGTAATGATTTCAGTAAGAGCAGCCAGACGGACTACTATAGTGAGGTGAAAAATATTCAAAAAAACCGTCCAAGCTAGAAGGAATCTAATCATATCTCCACAAGTCAAATGAAAATATGTTAGTGCTAAAAATTAGGAGAAGATTTGTCAAACAAGAAAGGTCAACGGCAGAAAATGGAAACTATAGTTGAGACTTTAGCATCAACTGTTGACATTGCTGACTAGGATAGAATCTAAATCGAATATCATATCCAATGATTTGGACGATTTGGTAGCTAATTCTCTTAGATTATTTGGAGCAAAAATAAAGATTAAAAAGTGCTAAAGTTGTGCAAGGTTGGATGTGCTTTCCTTTGAGAGAATTGAGAACTTAAAGAAAGAAAAACACCCATGTTCATGTTTATTTCATTATTGTAATAAGTGTTTACAAGTTCTTGTCTATTTTACACTTTATTTAACGTGTAAGTTGGGGTCAAAAGGGATTTTGGCCAATCACCTCATCGAAGAAAATTATGGGAGCACACCAATTTGTTAAAATCAAGTATTGAATTGATTTAGTAGAGTGTGAGAGAGGTAAGAGACTTATTAGTTGTTTTTTATTATAATCGATTGAAATAGTTAATTACTTTGATTTAGGCCAGTGTGTCACAAATGTTGGAGTTGTTGAGATCTAAACTGTGTAAACATATCATGTCTCTTTGTATTTACTTTGACTTTGCATGTTGTGTGTGAGTTGATATTATAACACCTAGCTTAAAATTGTTGATTGGAATTACATCATCACTAGGTAAAAAATAATTTAGAATTATAATACTCGATCCAATTTACCCTACAGTTATCACGGAGACATTACAAAATTCCCCAAAATAATTTTTGTGAAACAAGGAGTAAGTTAATTATATATTCTTTTTAAAAGTAGGGAAATATTTTTAATTAGAGCACACAAAGAAATTTTTGATAAGGAATTCAATTAAAAAATATTGGTAAACCAACTGCATCAATTATGTGATTAATCCAATCGCTAAAACTCGACGAAGAATTCAATTAAAGATGACCAAAATCGATTTATCCTAGATTGATTGATCTGTAATAAATTAGTCAAAGCAACTTGAATAACTCAGCTTGAATAAATCAAGATCAAGAGGCATCACTATCAATTCTATGAAAAATATGATGAAATTTCATATACCATGGATTGGCTTTGTTTGGATGCAAACTTGCCTCCATCAAAATTTATCCTTCTAAATATATTATTTAATAAAATTAATTTTTAATTTATTTTTTTTCTTTTATTTTCAATTGTTTTTAAATTTTCATACCAAATTTTCTCTTAATTGTATCCAAACAAAGCTTTTTAAATGCAAGGCGTTCCTTCATATAGGCACCGGTAACAGCCCAAACCCCTACAAATTAAAAACAATCGTCTGGCTAGTAATGGGCTAATATTATCATTATACTTGAGCCCAAAACACAGCCCTATCTTAATTATCCATTTGGGATGGACCAACAACCGAGCGTGGTGCGATCGATCTTATGATGGTTATAGACTCAGTCGATCCAACTAGAACTAAAGAGTCTTTTTGTATTGTCGATTTTTGTCCTCGACATTAATCCTAAATACCCACGATCTATTTATTATTTAAATTTGTTCCTGGAGAGAGATTATACATTATATTGGCAGAGATTATACACACCGAACACTTCCATCTCTCAATTTCTACCATTTACACCATTAGCAAAAATATATATGTCAATATCTCGGCCTTGTGTTTCCTGTAATTGATAGCATATGTTAAGCAAGTTTAGTTCCCTTTTCACTTTAAGACGAATTATTTACGTCAGATGGTATTTTGCATGTGTGCTTCTCATAAAACCCAAACTAATGAAGAGGTCCTTGAAAGATAGGTCTCAGACAAATGGGATCATAATAGTTTCGATCGATGGGTCCAAAATTTGTAACATCATATCCAGCTGGAATTAGCCAAATTAAAAAAAAAAAAAATCATAATTTGTTCCGCTCAATCAAAGCATTTAATTGAAAAGACGATTGAAATACTAATATACCTAAGTTTAGAAAGTATACATTTATAATTGTAAGTTAGCATTAAGTATTTTTTGGAAAAAAAAAAAAAACAAAAAGAACTGGACGTTGTTGTTACGGTAGAATCCATTCTAGATTTAGAATCCAACAAAACTGCATAAAAATAAATCATTTTGACCACATATAGTTCACCTCACTGTTTTTAAGTCCGAATCAGATCCACAGATCGTCCAGTTTAATTGGGAACCAACAAGCGACCACCTGTTCAGTTTATTTATTTATTAATTTTGTTGAAAAAAGAAGGAGAGGAGAGGAGTAGAAGGTAGAAGGGAAGGGGAAAAAAACGAAACTATAATAGGAGGGAAAGAAAAATGAAACAAACTAATAAATTAAAAAATACCAAAAAAATAAGAAAGACAAAAAAAGGAAAGAATAAAAATGTATAAAAGGAAAAAAATTTCATTTCATTATTATTTTTTCCCAAGTATTTTTTAAAATAATTCATTTTATATGATTAAGTAATTAGTCTATACATAATTAACAATTTATTTAGAAACAAATAAATTAATTTGTATATTTTTAATTGATTTTATTTAAAAATAATTAATTAATTATATAAATTTCTACTTAAAGAATAGTGCTACATTAATTTTAGACAATAATTTTATACAAAATAAGTACACAATTTTAAAATATTTATCAATTTTTAAAGTTTTTTATGCAGTACCCCACACGCGCACACATGTATAATATAAATTGGATTAAGTAGTTTTTAAATTCTATTGCACTAGTAGAATTAGTGACCTTGTATAAAGTCTAGTTTTATCACCAGTTTGAGTTTCTAAGGTTTTCATTTTTTGTGTTGTATTTGGTTGGTGAAGAACTAATTAAAATGTTGATGTCAAACAGATGTTTTTGTGTTTCAATTTGAGTTTTTAATTTTTTTTTTTTTTTGGCTAAATGATCAATGAAATGAAACTTGGTTTGATTGACTGAAAACTAGATTTGGTTGAAAGAAAACTAAACAGATCAAACACTAAAACCGATCCATTCATGCGAGATCTCAATAGATTGAATACATTTGACTTGATTGATTGATACTCATTTAGGTGTATGTTTTGAAGGCTTCTATTTTATAAAAACAAGTGCTTGACATGTAGTTTTAAAACCCTAAAATGTTGTGTATAATACAAGAAAATTGTATATTTGTTTTGTGAAAAATATAGAAGTTTAATATTCTTTCTTGCATTAGTTTGAACTGGTTTGGATTCATTTTTAATTATGATAAAATAACAAAATTCAATCCAACTCAATTAATTGTGTTATGTTGGACTTATACATCAAGAGTTAGGTTTTCCGTTATGATACTGGTTCATTAATTGAACAGGTGAGTAATGGTTAAAATTAGTCAAAAAGCACTCAAAGTTGGACTGAACGATTAAAATCAGTTTTGAGTAATTTTTAATTTAAAATTTTAAAACAAAAAAAATTCGTATTCTTTAAAAATGAAAATAAATTAAATATTTTTTAGGTTTTCTTAAGATTTTTAACAATTTTACCTCCTACATGGTTTATTAGTATATATAATTTTCATTACCTATTTTTTGTTTCGACTTTTGTTTATTTAATTATTTTTATTTATATGTTATTTTAATTGAGTTATAAAAAATTTAAACATGACATCTTAAAATCAAAATTTTTTGTCCTAATTGTGTTTTTTTTTTGTTTTATAAAACCAAAATTTCAATAATTTTATTTTGCTTTGAATTTAATTTTTTTTATTTCTAATTTTCATTGGGACCGAGTTTCAAAATATTGGTTTCCAGCACTCACTAAAGCTCAGTTACGAGTATAAAGCGGTTATTATTATTTTTCAATAATGCAGAATAAAATCAATCCAATTAATGAGTAATCCCTTGACAATCTAGACGAGAAGATAAATAGAGCCAAGGATTTATGAACTCATTAATAAGGTGACACAAACATATATATATATATATAATGATTTCTTTCTATTTTATATAGTATTAGTTAATAATATAAATTAAATTATACATTTAAATTTAATTTTAAACTATAATGATTATATATATTTCATTTTTCATTTTTTCTCAAAATAAATAAATAGATAATGGTTAGGTTTTGAGAAAGAAATCCATGTCATTTTTGTGCAAGCTTTAGGTACATACCAAATCCAAGAAAAGGCAGAGGGGGTATATTTCCTTTCAAAGATAACTGCGGTGGAAAAAATTACAAATTTTACTGCCCAATACCTATTTATGCTAGATGTTAGGCTACCAAACTATTCTGCCAAATCAGGACAGTTCTATTATTTGAGAAATTGATGGTCCAACATGCCGAATAGGGCAATCTCAATTATTGGGTCAAGACTCCCATAACTAATTTCTCTTAATTTTATTGAATATTGTGTGGAATTAATTTTAAATACTAACTAAACAAACTATTGTGTAAGTAGTCCTACACCCAAAAGGAAACCTTTTTAATTAATATATACTATATTTTAAGCACCAGACCATCAAAATAACTAGTTATGGTTTCACAATACTAAATTACTAAAATAGCATTCTTTCTTCACCAATTCTTAATTTTTTCCTCTCTAATAATATTTTTTCTCTCATGTTTTTACTTTTGCTTCAATTATTATCTTTTTATTTCTCTTATGTTTTATCTTCTCTATTTTCAAGTACTTATTGTTTTGGATAACTTAATAATTTCACACATATACTGTTATGTATTAAATTCACACTAGTATAAAATAGTTGGTCAGGCCTTAGTCCCCCCACCTTCCACACACACACACACACATTTGGTAGAAGTGCTCTACACATTCATAATGGAAACTATCGGCTATATATCATCAGTGAATAACAAAATTAATAATTTATTACTAGCATCAAATGATTTTATATGAATCCTTTGTCTGGTGATAATATTTGAGGGCTGAAAAATGATTTTGTGTGTGTGTGTGTGTGTGTGTGTGAATAATAATAAGCAGTGTAAAATTGATAAATAAGTATTTGAGTTATTTTTATATTGTAGGTGTGAATATCATATAATATAATGACTGGATAATAATACAGTACACAAATTTAATTATTAATTTTTAGGGTATGAATATATGTGTGCATGTGTGAGTTTTTGTGTATTTATAAATATTAATTTGATTCTATATAAATATAATAATTAAATTTTAAATATTATTTACATATATTTTTAAAATTGGGGTAAAAAACTTTAATCCGTAAAATATGTAATTATCAATTTCACACACGCACACACACACACACACACAAAAAGATGTTCTCCATCACATTATGTGTTTGCGTTTAAAAATTCGAGAAGAACAACTTTACAAGACTCGTCCGAACTCAAAAAACTCGTTTTTTTTTCAGTTCCAAACAGAAACTGCGACCACCAGAGAGATGTCAACATCCTCGTACCATAAAACATAGGTTTCCAAGCGTGACTTAAATGTCTTCAGTTAACTTTTTGCAAGCACGACTTTAGTTTCTCATTTAAAACGTGCAAAATGGGGCTTTCTGGATAAAGCAGTGGTGCCAAATCAAAGTCAACAGTATAGGCACAAACGAACTCAATTTGGGATGCCTTTCGTGCCTGTTAATTTCCAGTTGTTGAAAGCTATTTCCATTGCACGTGTTTCAGCCACCCAACTGAGCCATATAACACTGTGTGTGCATATAAGCAAATTAATTGGCAAAAAAATGGTGGTGATAATTATTTAAAAGAGTAAAGAAAACTAAAAGATATAAAATAAATATATAAACATTTTCATTTGTGACAAAGACATGAAATTGGGTTCTTGTGAATTCGTTAAGCTTTGCCTCTTAATAGCTACCAATTCATGTAGAGATTTTGCAGGGAATATTTTGTATGATTTCAGGGAATATTTTGTATGATTTCACTTATTGTATCCGCTCTAGTAGTATTATAAATTGTATTGTTGCTTTTTCTTTCATTGGGACAAATTTGATCCACCCAAAAATTAAATATAGAATCATTCTACCTTCACATTCATGAAAAGATAACATTAATGTGCTATAATTATTTTAAATATTACGAGTAAAAATGAAAGTCTTTGGAATTTGTTTATTTTAAACGTTATTGCATTTTATGATATTGATATGTACATAAACACCAAATATATACAGCTCACAACTAAATGTATATTTAAGGAATTTATTTTATGCACTTGCCATGTGAAAAATAATAAAAGCAAATGAAATTATTGTGCAAGAATTCGATAAGACTTCTCTGAATAATGTCGTTAGGTTGTATGCTATTGCGTATATTAATCATAAAAGGCACATATATGTGTATAATTATATAAATAAGTAAATTTTATTTTTTAAATATAAATTTCCATATTCTTTATAAAATAAAATAAAATGAAAGAAATTTGAGAAGAGAGAGAAAATTGAAAGTAAAAAATATATATGATATAAATTAAAATTGGGGAACAATCCGCACACGTGTATATAAACAAACTAATAGTGTTCTTTAAGTATAAAATTATTAGTGACATGACTTCTAACACAAACAGTAAGTGAGGAATATTTGTTATAAATATAATAATTTGACTAATTAATAAAATATTGATATTTTTTTGTATTAATATTTTAGCTGTTATATCTTGCACATAAATTTTACATGACGTAAAGTTTTACTTGTACTTATGTGATTGTGTTAAAAAATCTTATATGAGTATCGAAACAGAACTTCTTAGTACGTAAATATTGAAATTTGTTTGTAAGTTATAGATTCTCTAAATGGGTAATAGAGAATTAGTATAATTTGCTCACCATGTGTTTGTATGGTAAGTATCATACTATTTAATATGAGATATTAAGAATACATGTATATGGATACGTCATTAAAAAATGAATATTCGAACACTAATTTGAAGAACAAAGCACATACAATGAGTTCACTTTTTTATTATTAATATCTTATTTTGTGATTGTGTTAAGTTTACGTGGGTCGTAAACCTAATATAACATAATTGTCTTGTACATAAGATGATTAGTGTGTGGTTGAGGCATTAAAAATTAACATCTATCTTAATATAAGATAGGATTCTAAACTCAATGTACCATTAATCAGATGCATTTGGAGTAATGCATACAATCATTATAAGATTTGTCTTCTTATAAGTGTACAAGGTGTTTGTCGTATACAATTTATATTTTATAAGACGAAAATCCCTGGTTAGGATAAATTAGTTTGGAACTTAAATGAGACTTAAGCTATTTCATGGTGAAATTAGTTTGGTTATAATTAGATTAGATAATAAATTTTCCATTATATTTTTAATAATGAGATTATTACTTAGAAATTTAATGAGCATTTAATTAAATTAATGAATATTAATTAAAATAAAGGGCAGCACACAAATGAGATTATATAGTTTAATAATGAGATTATTAAGTGAAAACATAATAAGGTTTTAATTTAATTAATGAAATTAATTCAATTAAAAATATAATTCAAATGAGTTTTAATTATTAAGGTGATTGATTCTTAAATATGAAATGATATTAAATTAATTAACGTTCCACATAATAAGCTTATAGATCCCATTTCATGTGTGACCTATTTGCTATATATAGAAATAAGAATATTGTTTTATTTAGGATTATGCGTTTTAAAAATAAATAGATTTAAAAAAGTTTCAAACCAAAATATATAAGAAATTTAGCCAAAATTGGTGTGCCTCTTCCAAATAAGGGAAAAAAAAAATACCTTTTAACCCTTTTTCTTACACTCTCTCTTGTGCAAAAGTTTTCCATGCGGAAAGGTACTTGCATAAGATTTTAACAAAGAAGTTTGTGGATAATTTGGAGTTAACTACTCGTGATTTGTTAGTGTGGATAAATTAAAAGTCACGGCTCGAGTGCTGTGCCTCTTGCGTCACACGTAAGGCCTCACCTAGGATTTGATTCGAAGGGTACCATTCATGTGATTTCTTAGATGGATTTAATTGTGTATTTTATATAACAATAATGGTTCAAGTTTGCGCCCTACATTCCGTTGCACATTTAATGATCATGTCATATTTTGAATTAAAAATTTGTATCCCAAATCTAAGTGAAACTTAACATAAACTTTGTATTATTCATGGAACGACGAAGAAAGAAATTTTTTTGAAAAAGGAAAAATTTGAATAATTTAAAATTGAGAAAAGAAAATAAAATAAAAGAAAAGAAAATATATAAAGCATTAAAGGTAATTATTTAATTTCATATGATACGACTAAATTTTGGTATATATTCTTAATAATATTGTGTGCGTATATTTTGTGTGAGTTAACTAATATTACTGATGAGCCTTCATCTCCATGCGAATGTCCATATTCATAATAACTTTAACGAAAATTAGAAAAGAAAAAAAAAAAAAAAAGGTTGAAGCAAGATGCTAAAATTACATAAATGATCAATGAAAGCACTGTCAACTGCTAATTAATTAATCACTGTACCTATATCTATACAATATTAATAAAGTAATAAAATTTATTGATTGTACAAAATCAAATTATACAATTTCTCTTGTTTTATTTTTTTCTATTTTCTGTCAATCTCTTTCACTTTCTGTTTCTCTTTTCTTTTAACTCGTTATTCTTATTTATATTTTAAGTTCTTTATTCTATTTTCCTGTAGTCATTCTTTAATTTTTTTTAAAAAAGTTTTATCCTTTTTATTTAAATAAATTATTTAGTTATTTAAAATACAATAACTTTACTATTTGTAAATAAATTTGCTCATACATAGAGTATGTTACTTTTACTATATTAATAAGAGTTTGAATCTAATTTAATTGTATATTGTAGATTTATAATATTATCTTTAGTTAATTAATTTACACTATTATCTTTAACTTAAAGACTAGCACACTGGTTACTTTTGTTAATCCACTTTCAATCTACAAACATTCCATCAAATTTAATAAATGAAATATATTGAACAATAAAATTTTTATTCAAATTCAAATTTAAATTTTCTCCTTTATTACATATATAATTAACTAGTCATTCTTTAATCGTTAAACATACTCATAATAAAATCAATACATTCATATATATATATATATATATATCACACATGTACTCACATTTTTATTCATGATATAAAAATTAATTATTATTTCTATATTATATTGAATTATCGAATTATTACTAACAATTGGATATATATATCACACGTACACTTATATTTTTATTTATACTCTAAAAATTAATTATTATTTCTATATTATATTGAATCATCAAATTATTACCAACAATTGGAACACACTCGATGCATGTGAATAATAATAGAAAAATTAAAACGTTAATAACTTTAAAATCTATAACTAATTTCATGTCACGCCCCTAATCAGAGAAAGCAAGATAGTAGTATTCAGGAACAATCTTATGGATACCAAACTAATCAGGGAAAGCAAGATAGTAGTATCTAAGAGCAATCTTATGGATACTAAAATCAACATATAGTGAGCAAATTAATTCATTAATTATCATATTATGTTCAAAAGATAACATTCAAGGCAGTAATCAAAAAGTCACTTAGTAAATGACATCTCCCATCTTTTCGTTTTTTAATGGGTTATGAGTACAAAATAATAATTTATATAAACACAATTTCAAAATAGACAATATAAATCATATTTGAAATAGTTTACTTATATTGTAACATTTCACAAATATTACAATCCCTCTCAACACTGTATACTTCACATGTCTCTTTTTCTCAGTCTGCACATGATAATATGTATTTCGTGTATTTATTTTCACTAATTAAGACCTTAATCTATATTCTTGACCAAGGAAAATTACATGCAATCAGCTATGTCGCTGCAACTCCAGGGCTTCAACCTTGTTTGAAATGTCTACCCATCTATACTCCAATGTGTATAGCCACGTGTTGGTTTTGCTAGTTGTGAGCCACAATACTTCTTCCCAGTTGGGAAAGTATCAATTTATTACTTGATTGATAAAATAAAATTTGTCCTACACTATCGTCGGTGTCACATGAGAGACTTTTTATATTTATTATTATTATTCCAAATTCGAAACACTTAATTTAAAATAGTTTTACTTCACGCACAACTCACATCCAAAATTTTAGGACTTCATAAAAAATTTCTATTTCACAGAAAAATTCACATGTCAAAATATACTTTTATAATCAAGAATAATGTTCAATAATAATTTTAAACAAATTGTAATTAGGTATAACATAATAGTTTTTGAAAGTATTTTGTAAAACTAGCAAGAAGTAACTACTTATTTAATGTTAATCCCATTGGTTGACTAGCTCACCAGATATCATTTCTTAATTTCCTATTCAATTAAATAATTTTTCATTCAGTACTTAGTTTAACTTAATCCTATCATTCATATGCTTTCGCGTCCCATATTATTATCCTTTCAAACTCTTAGTTACCTAGCTAGCTATTTAGTAAGCTTTCATCTTTTGGGTTTATTCAATTATCATCCTCTCTATCCTATTAAGCATTGATCAGCATTTTTTAGCTTATCTTTGCCTTGAAATTGAAAAATTAAATCTTAATTATGTGAAAATAAATTTTTATTAATTTTTTCCAAGTTTTGCACAAATGAAAATAGGCCTTGTGATTATGAAAAATAGTTTTGCACCAGTGAAACGAGCTTCGGTACATTCTATTGTGGCCCACATTTCTACCTCACAACCATCCGCGTCCGCGTTAGCACCATCATGTGCAGGACATTTTGTTTTCCCTTCTGCACTCGCGAACACGAAAGCTGTGACTGTGAAGTCAACTCTTGCAACAGTGCTAGTAGCCGCAAGACGTATTACTTCATGCCACGGTTACATTTTGCACTCGTGAGTCTACTTCTCACAACCATGAGAAAAAAAGTCTCATGACCAGGGAGCGGCTGTGAACCAAGCCCACATGCTCGTTTAAGGCGGTTTATGGTTTCAAATCCTATTCTACCCAATTTTAATCCCCTTTTTCACTTCGTGGACATGTTCTAAGCATTCTTAAGATCCTTTAAACATATTCAAAGTATGAAAATTTATTTTGCCAGACTTTGCATAATATCCCAAAAGAAATACAAATTTTTACCCAAACTCAAAATACTTCTTATAGATGAATTTTCCATGCCAAAGTTCCTACACATGCCATGTCTTCAGCATCACAATCCAAATCTCATGTTTTGCCTATTATTTACATGTTTCAAGTGCCTAAGTATATAAAATAAAGTCTCCAAAGCATGAACAAATTTTATAGGATTTAGATTGAACATGCATTGAAGTCGAACACGTTCCTCTCTCCTCTATTTGCACAATAATAATAATAATAATAAAATAAATCATTTATCCATGAAAATTCTTCTAATAATATTTTTATAACTATTATTATTATGTCTAAAAAATTCGGGTATTACAATTCAAGTACGTCACCTTACAAATTTTATAAAGACTTGACTTTGATTTCAAAGATAGCACCTTTACACCTTTATTTCGTGTATCTATAACTAAAATCATAAGGTTATGATGATCCAAGCAAATTGAATTTTCCCTTCTAAAAATCCTTCTGAGTGTTTTTCACTTGTATTACTAACTGAAAAGAGGGTTAAGTTGTCATGTCTCAATCAAACTTTAAACTCCACTCTCTGACTTTCCAGCTTTACGCCAAAATATATTATATAATAAAACGAAAACATTTATCAAAATTAAAATAAAAATTAACCAAAAAAAGAGTGAACAATTAAATGTACAAAATCAATTTATAAAGCAATTAATTGTTAACAAAAATTATGAAGAGCAATATTTGATTTCCTTCCATCTAATAGAAAATATTAAAGTCACTTAAACAGGGAGCCATATCCTAATTGTAATCAAATAGGAGTATAGTTTATGGATAAGAACCATATATCCTCAAAATTAACATGAATATCCTAACAATGTTGGATTTATTAATTCATTTCTTGTGACCCATGTTGCATGCCAAGTTGCTGGTGAGTTTGAAACATACGAAACTTTGGACTTGCACAATCAACATGTAAAATACATCAATTGTATAATACATGCTAAATAATCATACATTTTTTAACAATAACGAAGTCCTTTGCTATAAATTCAGGTATACAACTACACAAACCAGAAAACTTGCCCATGCATTCACTCAGTCCCCAATGGAACCCACTTTTAAGCTTGCCAAACAACATTTAATTGTCGCCATGAATTTGAGAGCCACAATGAATGTAATCAAGAAAGTAATGGAGAATTGCGCAGAAATTGTACCACGAAGCTTGCATCAGTTTGTTGTAAAGAAGTGAAAAAACTGCATTTAGAGGTTGGGTAGTTTCTCATCTAATTATTAATTAAACCTTCTATATTTATTTTACATTAAAGAAACAGGAATATTTTTGTAAATACACTTAATATGACAAAAAACAGTTTTCCTAACAGACTCCATCATAATAATAGACTAGTGATCGGAGCACACTCTTTTGGCGTGTGTTTAAAAAATTAAAACCTACATAATATAAATTATACATAATAAATGTGCAAATCCCATTGGTTAAAATAGAAGCTTGATTTATTTAATGAGATTAGAAAAACTTAAAAGGGCAGATTATCTATTAAAATTTGCAAATGGAAAAAAAAAAATTTGAAGGAGAGTTGTAAAGCAGAATGTAAAATGTGGGAATGGTCAAAGTGCATTCAAATTAGGAGAGTTAATTTCATTAAATATATTAATCTAACCTCTCAGTAATGCAAAATATAAATGACGCACATGCAGCAATTAAATTGGCACATGCAGTAAGCCACGCTGCACGCGTGTCTCGTGGCCCATTCATCCCTTTCCCGCACTGCCATTCCCTAATCGGTCTTTGCTTCTGACCAAATGACATGTCTTTTTTTCTTGTTATAAAAAGTATTTAAATTAGGCTTTATTAGTGTAACAGCGGTTCAATTATTACAGCAACGCAGAGAATGATTTTATACATGCAAAAATTTATTTATAAATTATAAAATAATTACGTTTAAAAATATCAATAAATATATTTAAAAATATAATATAATAAATATTTAAAACAAGAAAATAAAGAAAGATAAAATTTTGAAAAAAAAAAGAGAAAATTTGTAATAAAAACCAAAATAAAAAGTATAAGTTAGAAAAAGAGAAAGGAAAGGACAGAATTCAAAGAATTTAAAATAAAGATAGCATTGTATAATTTCATGCCAAAAGCTTTGTACATAGATGAAATAATTTAAAATAAGAAAATAAAGAAAGTTAAAAAAAATTGAAAAGAAAGAACATTTGAAAGAAGACACTAATAAAAATAATAATTGAAATTAAAAGGGAGATACATAGAATTGAAAAATAAAATTATCTAAAATAAGGACAATTGTTTAATTTCCAATAAAAGTTTTTTACTAAATAATATAATACAGATTATCATTATATATTAATGATCTTAATTAATTGTTACTATAATCCATATTATAGGATTAGGTGTTCAAGTCTATTTTTGTTGTATAATATAAAATCACGCATCTACCCCTTTTTTAGTTGCATAATTTAAATTTACACATTTACTTTTATTTTAAATTCTTTTGTTCTTGTTTATCCTTTATATCTCTCCTTTCTTATTTTAATTTATCTTTATTTATGTTTTCTTCTCAATTTTCTTATTTTCAAATTATTTTCATGTTTTTTTATTTCTTTTTTTAAATATTTTTCATGTTTTAACTTTAAATAATGTTATTTATTTTAATTAAAATAAAATAATTTATATTTTATAAATTATGTGCCAATTTTACTAGTAAATATTATTTTGGCAATCGATATTTCTATTTGTGTATTTCATATCATCATGTGAGCGCCAATAAAATTGAAAAAGAAAGAGAATTTACCTGTTATTGCCTTCTGAAATCTGATATTCCGATATACCCATTAATTTGCAGTGTATGTTTGGAAAATATATCAACTTAGATGTTTTACATGTAAATTTAAAAAAAATAAAAAAATAGCAAACGTGTATGTAAGAAATTAAAGCCAAACAAAGCCTAAAATCGAGAAGTCTACATTTTTGAGGACCACAAAATGTCATTAATGATAAAGAAAAAAGGAGTGAAGAACAATATATTCCCCCGTCCTTCCCTCTCTCTCTGATATTTCCTCCGTAGAAACTAGTGCTTGGTTTTCCATATGTCAATGGCTTTTGAAGCTTCTTCGACTCTGCCACATCTAAGTTCTGGTTTCTTTTTCTTCTTCTTCTCTTTCACAACCCTTATCACAGTTCTTACATTCTTGGCTTTTTTTCTGAGGCCGAAGCCAAGGTGTAGCTGTGAAATTTGCCAGACCTTTCTCACTTCAAGGTGGTCGACGGAATTCGTCAATCTCTGTGACTGGTACTCTCATCTTCTGGCAAAATCCCCGACCGGAACGATCCATGTTCACGTGCTGGGTAATGTTATTACAGCCAACCAAGAAAACGCCGAGTATATGTTGAAAACGAGGTTTGAGAATTACCCAAAAGGAAAGCCCTTTTCTGCTATCCTTGGCGATCTTTTGGGTAGAGGGATTTTCAACGTCGATGGTGATTTGTGGAGGTTTCAGCGGAAAATGGCTAGTCTTGAACTTGGCAGCCTCTCGGTGAGATCTTTCGCTTTTGACATCATCACCTCGGAAATTCATTCCAGGCTCATTCCCCTACTGTCATCTCAGAAAGGAGATGGTGCCCTACTTGATTTACAAGACGTTTTCCGACGGTTTTCTTTCGACATCATCTGCAGATTCTCGTTCGGAGTGGACACCGGTTGTCTGGAATTGTCACTTCCCATTTCGGAATTTGCCTTGGCTTTTGATCTCGCTTCGAGACTATCAGCGGAAAGGGCGATTACCGCATCCCCACTGGTTTGGAAACTGAAGAGGTTTCTCAATTTGGGCTCAGAAAAGCAGCTCAGAGAAGCCATTAAAGCAATCCACGAGTTGGCAGAAGGGGTCATAGAGTATAGACGAAACAATACGGGTGTCTCGGCAGACTCATCGCACAAAGATCTTTTGTCCCGTTTCATGGGCACAATCGACGATGACGAGTTCCTCCGCGACATCGTCATTAGCTTCCTCTTGGCAGGCCGGGACACGGTGGCCTCCACCTTAACCACTTTTTTCTGGCTACTAACGAAAAACCCGCAAGCTATCGAACCCATTCGCCTAGAATCCGACAGCGTGATGGGCACAGAAACTGAGAAGGTCGCGAGTTTGGATCAGCTGCGAGAAATGCATTACTTGCAGGCCGCGGTGCACGAGAGCATGAGGCTGTTTCCGCCGGTTCAATTTGATTCCAAGTTCTGCGAGAAAGATGACGTTCTTCCTGACGGTACGTTTGTTGCCCGAGGGACTAGGGTTACGTACCACCCTTATGCAATGGGGAGAATGGAAAGAATATGGGGCCCCGACTGTCTGGAATTCAGGCCTGAGAGATGGTTGCAAGGTGGAGTTTTCAAGATGGAGAATCCATTCAAGTACCCGGTGTTCCAGGCCGGGCCAAGGGTTTGTTTGGGCAAGGAAATGGCAGTGATGGAGATGAAAATTGTGGCCTTGTCGTTGATAAGGCAGTTTGATATCCAAGTTGTCTCACCGGGTCAGGCTCCCAAATTCATACCTGGCTTGACTGCTACGGTTAGTGGCGGCCTACCCGTCGTGGTACGAGATAGAAAGAACTAGCTGTGACTTCCTGTTTTTGCATATGCAAAATACAAATAAAAAGATACAGACCACAGACGCGCACAGCGAATATTTTGTGGCAAACATCATTATTGTTGGGCACTTAAATGTCTCAATTCTATGACATTGCCAAACACTTCTGCCACGTTTCTTTCTGCTCTCTATGTTCATTGCATTTTTTCAATCTTTTATTTCTCTCTCTCTCTATGTTACATAATTTTCAAGAAGCATCTAAACTCATTTCTCAAACTTGCTCTTGGTGCTCATATTGAAGGTACATGATATATTCAGATTTTTCATGACACAAAATCTTCTCCACAGATATTATGAAAAAAAGCCCATGTTATCGTTAATTAATATTGTGGATGGAGATGGAAGTTCAAGTCAATCATGTATAGCACGTTTCATTTCCAATGTTATGATTGTCAATGGAATAATATTAGAACAAATGAACGTGCATGAAATCATAATAAAATGATAAAATAATTCAATTTAAATTCATCAAGTCAAAGGAGTACCAATCACTATCATTATATATATATATATATATAATTAAAACTCGTCACCTGACAGCTTGTAATTTAAGTTTTCTCAATCAACAAAATCTTGGGCTATGTTTGGTTCTCTATTAACTCCTATTTGGCCTCTCTCAAAAATCTTAAAAACTCAATATCTTATTTTACAAATTTTATTTAAATCTAAATTTAATTTTTTTTCCTTTTTTATCCTTTATAATTAATTAATTATTTTTCAATTATTATACCTATTCAAAATTAAATCAAACAATTATTACATCTTTGAATATATATAATTTAAAATTTGTCCTCTTTTATTTTACAATCTAAAACCAAGTGTAATTTTCTCCCCCACTCAAATTTTCTTCTCGGTATTAATTGGGAAACAAACATAGCCTTGGAGTTCCTGATTAATGACTAGATTCAAGAGATAATTATATTAAATAGTGGGAAAAATAAAATCGAGGGGAACAGATAGAGATTCTTTCCTCTGAGAAGTAGTGAATTTAGTGTCCTCATTATTAAAGGCTGTCAGCGGCGAAAGGTTGGAGCATGTGCCCGAGCCTCAGCGAAAAGCTACGAATTGGACAAGTGTCGAGGTTACATTTCTTAATTTCCATGTGAACGTAGATTATCCATAAAATTATTCAAAAAACATTAGGTACTTTGATGCGTTTTTAAAGTACGATGCTACACATGCAAACCCACGAACCTAAAGCCATTAACCATGTAAGGTGGGCCAATGAGTTGACATATTATCTTGATGCGGGTTCATGAAATTGCAGACTTATCCCAGCTTGAATAGATTATCTAATGACTATACGGTGGTTATGTTTGTCTACAAACTTTAGCGTTTGCTTTTAAATATTTTTATTTTAAAAAATTTATAAAAGTAAAAAAATAAAATAAAATTTAAAAAATATAATAATTAAGTGTGTGTGTTTTTTTTTAATTTAAAATTTGAAGGCAAACATAGTCATACTTTAAATTAGTTATTATGTTATGTTTGTGTCATGGTTACGTCTTAGATTAGGTCCATTCTTGACGATCTTTTGCATCAGTCAAATACCACTAGCTATCAGGAAGAAATTTTCATTTGCAGCTATATGATCTCCGTTATTAGACAATCAGACAAAACATACCATCTCTGTCACTAGACAAAACAATTTTTTTCCTCAAAATACAGCAAAGGCAATGGGGTTCCCGATTTTGGCAGAGTCACCAGTTTATGGTTTAAATACATCAAGGCATTTTCGGATGCGTCTGCTGTTCAAACACGGACCACTTTTGCCTCTACTGAGTCTGATCGCAATTAAAATCTAAGACACAATAGATAAATCACACTGAATATTTTCGGTTAGATCCAGCAAGGGATAAATTGATGTCATGGAATGCAGTTGTCTGTGATTTGTGATATGTATCAACATGTGATGCTACACAGATGACGTTGAATTTCTTATTTTTATGGTCTAAATTATTTAAGTTTGTCTTCTAGTCTAATTCATTTGGTTTATTTTTTGCACTTGCTTACTGTAGTAATTTTCATAAATAATATATTTATATCCTCGACTTCTAATATTTCAGCTCTGCAGGGAAAAGCCAGATTGGGTTACGATCTAAATCCAGAAACGATGTGTTTCGTCTTGCGAAGGAAAGGCCCTGAGTATATATGGTCTGTTTGACTACAAGTGTTGATCCCATCGGCATATTTTCTAATATAAAAGATGAATAATGATATACTAGTTGAGTGGTCCTAATGAAACTAGATATCGTCACTGAGCGCCTAAAATGAACTAAGAAAATCACTGTATCTAATGGAGCAACTTTATTTAGCTTGAACAAGCTTGTTTTTTATTGGCTCATTTCATTAGACAGCACAAGCAGTCATAACAAGCAGGTGTGCAATTAACTATGAGTCACAGTTTTTCGCAAGTCGTATCTTCATAATGATTCTTACATTTTGAAGGGTCAAGGAAAAAGGAGTGGTTCAAAGCTTTTAGTTTCATGAAAGTAAGCTACTAAGCAAGCAGACAGATATACAATATGGCGTGCTATGTGAGGTCTTGTGCAAATTGATGATGGTTTGGCTAAGATTCTTATGGTTTATGGGACGAAGGCAAACAAATTAACTTTCCACGGTTCAAAGTACATTTATCTTCTCGAAAATAAGAACTTCTTATGCTATTGTGCTCCATTTGGTGCCATGGATGTTACTGAAGGTCTGATAACATCCATTGGGCCGTCAGAAGAGGGTGCTCTGTTCCAAGTGACAAACAGCCATCAATAAACTGCTTGACCTAATTAGTCCTATTTCAATGAATGGGTTGATGTAGAAGCAAAAATTTGCTGGAAAATGCTAATTAGGACAAGCCATTTGAGCTTGGTCTACGTTCACAATGCCGCAATTCTTGACCCTTTGACAGCAGAAGTGCAGCACACCCGTGTCTTGTTACACGTCTCTTGGCAGTCTGAGGATGCACAGACTGCAACCAGTGCATTAGATTTCAGCCTTGGGTTATCTTAGGTAGATCCAAATTATTTGAGAATTAATAACTAAACCATCATCTACCAGGAGCTGTCTTGCAAATTAAATCATGAGCTGGCTCTACTTCACTCACCAGAGGTCCGGTATAACTCGTTGTGCAACTGTAAAAGCTCTTCAAGTACATCGAGGAACTTGCACTAACATTGTTTTCGCAGCTTGGTTTTTTGGTGGATTTTTACCGCCCAGATTATAATGGAGGCATTTGATTGGATAAAATCCTTTGGGCCTCCGACGGCTTCAGCCGGCTTGAATTACTGAATTAGGATGTACGCCCGGTACAGACCCGTTAATAAAAACAAATTCTGCATTTCTTTTTGTTCTTTTTTATTTTAGTTACATGTGAGCTCTGAATGCATTTCATTTCCTTCAGTTAAAGCCATTCATTATATTCTTGCATTCTGCGGTGAGCCTCTGCACAAAGTATAGGAGAGGACGGAATGAAAGTTCGAAATTTTGTGACACTTTAAACTTGGGATAATTACGGATGGTAAGAATACATGGGCATTTATAAGTGTTTTCTAATATGAATCTATTCTAAATTTATAAATAACTTTTAATATAATACATCTTCTTTTCTAATACATGAATAACAAGATATATAAAAATACATTACTTTAATCCTAATACATGAATAAAGCAAAGAGATATATTCATGTATCATCTCTCCCCACACATATGATCAATGAATTTAGTTTAATTACTAACGTGATTAGAATTTATTCCTCTGATTGCAAATTCCTACACTTTACATTTTAATGATATTGCCGGTGGTTCGTATACAATGCATTTCTATAACTCCTCGGACACAACCAGATGGGGCACTTTTAAACGGAAGTGGAACTCTCCTGCCGAGTGCTTCTTTTGTCCAGGTAAGTATTTTATGCCCTATATATTTATTCATGCATTTTTGTTTTCCTTCGCATGCTGCCTCTTTTTCCTTAGACTGTATTCTCATTTACTGGTTTTATAATTGAGATAATTTACTGGTGGCTAAACTATCTTCTGACCTGTCCTCCAATCAGAACTGAGTCGTAAGAAGAGAGCCAGCGCAGAAGACAGAAGAACAAAGGGAATTGTCTTTCAGCTCTCTTGAACTCTTTAATCCTTCCTCTTATCCGTATAATGGTGATTGAGTTTTGCTGTTATGGTGCAGGCATATAAAGCAAATATCATCTTGCCTATCAAGCACCAATCCGATCCAGACAAGTTATACAGTCAAACTTAGATTGGCGGTCTTGTGGAATGCCCAGAATGTGTTCTAAATCTTCGTGTGATTGCAAGACTCCTTCAAACTTTTGCTCTCTTCAAACACCCAACCTCGTGCATTTTCTATGTATCTTAACAAGTAACCAAGGATGGTTACGAATATTTTTCGATAGTTAGGAATATCTTCCAAATTTGCAATATTATTATGTTTTAAGAAATTATCATTGTATGATTTCAATAATAAGCATTACTGCAAGAAAATATCTCTCGTAACCCTTTTTCTTTCTTAAAAGTATCTAATTCAGGTCAGCTTTATCTAATCTATGCACCCTATGTAAGGGACAAAAAATTGGCTTCAACAACTAGGACTGGCTTTTCAGAAAAATATATTGAGAATCCAATATTTGCATTTTCAAACACGATGGCAAATAGGTAAAAACCAAGAGAAAAAATGAGGGGCTATTATTCATTTAAATAAGGACTTTGCTTGTATAATTTTTTTAGAAGTGATATAAAATGACCCTTGTTTCATGTAAAGGACAAAAGTCCATTTCAACAACTTAGGATGCCCAACAAACTCTCACCCATTAAAGCGCGAAGGTTTGCCCAGTCATCTAGGCCTAAACAAGGATTATCAGAAGGCATACTTAAGATAACTTTATTCTACATGGATTAAAGTCCACCTGGTGACATGACCAATGAACCCTTGTGGATTCAAGTTTTTTACTTGATGTTGTATGGTTACATTTCTGTTTTTGGCATCATGCCTGGAGGGCTTCGTGTGTCATTCTCACAACTTTTTTATTGAACAATTAATTTTTTTCCTCTCCCTGTATTTTGTTTATATAACTGCCTCTATCGTCCCATGCATCCTTGAAACGAAAAGGGATGTATTTATATTTTCAAGTTGATACATTTAATTCTGATCTTGAAGGTAATCAAACCCCATCTTGTTTCGTTTCCAACAACATTGCAAAAGATGGGCCTGACTGACCGTTTCATTCACTTCCGCCTACCAAAGGACTCCAAGCCCAAATAAATTCCAAAGCCCATATGATATAATGCCCAAGGGCGATACCGGTAATACAACCAAACCGCAGTCACCCAACCCTAATTATATCATGCATATGCACCACATACAAAGCCGAACCCTCAGCACCATTTCTGCCCTCTCTGCTACGTAAAACCCTACGGCATTGCATTTTGAGGGGTTCCGTGTACTTAGCGGTCGAATATTGCAAGTAATTCTTCTCCCCTCTTTCCATCTCTATATTGTCTGGGTTTATACAATTGCGTTTTTTTTTTTTTAAGCTGAATTCTGTATTTTAGGGCTTCTGTAAATTATATTGAGTTTGTTTTCGATTTGATTAGATATGAAGGTTATAGCGGCTTACTTGTTGGCTGTTTTGGGTGGCAACACCTGTCCGTCTGCTGAGGATTTGAAGAGTATTCTCGCAACAGGTTCTTTTCTACTTTAATCTGTGTATTCCGTGTTCAGTTAATTAGTGAATTCTTTCTGATATAGTCGGAATTTTTTTTTTAATTTTTGGGAATTTAGACATGCATCTGTATTCTTGGTCTTGTGTTGTTCAATTAGTATGAGGATTGGTGTTCTTTAACGTGCTGTTTTTGCCTTGATTATTTTTGCTCTTCAGTCAGAATGTTCTTATAGCCTTTTACTTTTGTGATTCGATTATGGGGCAATGAAATGGATTGATGTTGTCATCTTTGAGCTATGGACTACGTATTACACAAAATAGTGAAAGATGTGGAATTATCAAGCCGAAAACAGATTATTTTTTTATGGTGTTATACTTTCAGCAGTTAATTCCATTTGCTTGGTTTAATATGGATTGTTTAATGCATGCATGGACCTTGTTTCTTCAGGTCAGACTTTGTTAATGGTGAAAACTTTGTTATTGCTATTAGTTCAGATCTTTTTGTTCATCATCTAAATTCAATGACTATCCCTGACTATATAGTAAAACCTCTGGATTGATGTATTGAGGTTATTCAATCTGATTAGAGGTACTGGATATGATTGTGTTAGTACTTCATTATTGGTTCAGACATTGTGAGAAGCTTTTAGCTTTCAGATTTTACACATGGAATTGCTTTCAGTTGATGACAAACTTAAGTTTTGGGGCTATTTTTGATTGACTGTCCCTGATGGTATTTTAACAATTAGAAATAAATATATTTTTCCAATTTTTGGTGTTTCTGGTGTTCTGCTTTTTGCCTCTACTAGGTGATTTCTGTTTGATAATTAAGCATAGTCTTTCTCGTTAGCTGTTGGAATCTGTTTTTGTTTATAACTGTTTTAGTTAACCTCGTTTTGTTTCAGTTGGTGGTGAGGCTGACAAGGACAGAATTGAGTTGCTTTTGTCTCAAGTGAAGGGCAAAGATGTTACAGAGTTGATTGCTGCTGGAAGGGAAAATTTGGCCTCAGTACCTGTAGGAGGTGGTGCAGTTGCTGTTGCAGCACCTGCCGGTGGTGCTGCACCTGCTGCGGTTGATGAGACAAAGAAAGAAGAGAAAGTGGAAGAGAAGGAAGAGTCTGATGAAGTAAATTCAACAACTTATATGATAATATAATTTTCATATGAATATTGAAGAAAATTTGCTCTTTAGTGACATGTCTATTTTTGTAATTTTGCAGGACATGGGCTTCAGTCTGTTTGAATAAGAAACTGCAGGCGTTCTGTATGAATCAGCCCTCTCAAATCTCTGTCATCGAGTTTATTGTAGCAGAAATTCTCTTCTATGGTTTTGGCTCTAGTTTTAGTTAGAGATTTGGGATTTTGTTGGCTAAGCTATTTGAGGGAGACAATGGAGATATAGTATTCTTGATTTTGAATTTCAGTTTCTTGTGATGCATCAAGTTGTTTCCAATTTCTCTTATTTCCATGTGCATGTTTATTTTTTTTCCATAGATGACCTGTGCGTTGAAAGATCATTATTTTCTGCCGTTTAGTGTCGCTATACTCTTGGCAGCTACAGATTGCAATGAGTTTCATATGCTTATTTTCCTGCAGCTTATTTTGTCATCACAAGTTTGTGAAGTGCTGGAAATTTAGTGTGCTCATTGGTTTGATACAATATTTTACCCAACCCGATTTACTCATTGACTCTTCATAGAGGCCGCGTTAGCATGGAGTAGGTGTTGATGGCAGCATGATCCGCCGTGGGATTTACAAGGTTTGATTTTGATTTCCGGTAGAGCATAGAAAAATCTTTAAAGAGAAGGTTTGCCTATTGCCGAATTTTATGTATCACTCATCAGTTTCATATGAGACTAGGTCCTGGGAATAATACTTGACAGTGTTCAGAAGGTATTTGAAAATATCGTTATAACTTGTTACCTTAGATGGCAAGGTATATCTGAAAAATAAATAGCATTTTGGAACTGTCCATAATTTGAATTGTGTTAAAAAGCTTTAGCCGTTCCCGTTCACTTAGATGGAATGAATTTTTCCTAATCTTATCGATGGGGGGAACAAAAGATAAACACATGTTAACGTTTGCTATATTATTTGTTACTATTTATAATCAAATTAAAGAAAATATATCGATGTATCATTGTGTTCACAAATCAGTCAAATTAGCATGCGAAGAAGTCTGGAATTGACTTCAGGATATCACATGTTACGAGCTAGTGCCTGGTTCTCATCGAGGGGACCACAAAAAGAGCCCCAGCATCCGCCGGCCAAAATGTGGCCGTATGGTTATTTCTACGGCAATCTTGAAATCCTTCGCTTGTATTCATGAACCCCTACAATAAATATTGATGCATTACTTCTAGAGTGAAGGAGCTCCATGACTTAGGTATCGGTTTGGCAAACTAAATAGAACAGATAAATTCTTCGCAGCTTCCACTAGTGATCGGGTTTAATTTCACAAAACTGAAATCTAGAATTTTGGTTATTTATGTTTCAAGGACCATAATATTATGTGGTAGTATGATATCTGAATACAATTTTGCTGGCAATCTAGAATTTTGGTTATTTATAATCTATGATACTAGCTTTCAATTTTGGCAATTCTGTTGTTCCTTTTGCGGTTCTTAGAATTCCATCTGATCAAATCATTGTATGAGGGCCATGGTATCGTTTAAAGACATCCCTAGAGATGTATTGTATTTAGATATCAGACTACCACATAACCAAAATTGTATCTAGAGTCAAAATTCCCGTCGCTTGACCAACAAGGGAGGTGTTAGAGAAAAACAACTGCTGCTTAAGCTGTTGCTTAGGTGACTGGGCAGGTG
Organism: Avicennia marina; assembly: GCA_019155195.1. NCBI lineage: Eukaryota > Viridiplantae > Streptophyta > Magnoliopsida > Lamiales > Acanthaceae > Avicennia > Avicennia marina. The sequence continues at coordinate 14,731,532 of CM032753.1, forward strand.
ATAGCATCGCCTGTGGCATCGCTTAGGTGATGTTGCAAGTGACGAGTTGGTGCACTTATATCTTCCATTGCCTTTCATGCATGTAATTAGCCACATGTTTTTGCTTTCACTTGTTGGTTGAAATGGATAGTTGAGCTGTTCTTAATTTGTAAATAACCATAAACATCAATATTTCTCATCTTTTATTACTATTTATTTATTTTCTTGAAATTTAACAACTTTTTTATACTTGTCAATATTTGAGAAGCGTCTTTGTTAACATGTCTACTCCATTGTTATTCGTATTAATCTTTTGCTATAACTTATTTTCTTTTCTTTCAAGTCTTGTCCAATTCAATGATAACAAACATCAATGTACTTCCAAGGTTTCTCGAATCTAATGATAACAAATATCAATGTGCTTGAACTAAAAATGAAATGTCGAAATTTTGCTTAAGTAGATTGCATTGTGATTGTCACAATTAATAACATACTCTTCTTGATTCCATCTTAACTCTTAAAGGAACATTTTTAACTAAATTAACTATTTTCCAGTCTTAATTAGTGCAATGTACTCCACATCTATAATTGAAAGTGTAACACACTTCTAAAGGGGTTTTGGTGGAGGATGATGTTTGGTGAAAATTGTGTTGAAATGAACTGTCATCGGGCTTTTTCTGAAGATAGGGACAAAAGGAACATTGTGTGATTAATAGTCGTTTTGCAATTGACTACGTTCGCCTAAACCCGCATGCAAGCTGATTGTGCATTGCTTTATGGTACAATCTCGATAGTTCTGACATAATATAAATAAAGCAATAGCTATTTATACGATTTGTGAGAAAAATTTGTTTGTATTGATGAATAACTCAATTTACATTGAGCAACGTTTAGAGAGGAAAGTCACTCTAACAATCAAAGTCTACATGGCGAAAACTTGACGATAATATGATGACTACTCAAAGTTTCAATAACACCTTGTCCCTCATCTCCACACCTTGCTTCTTTCAAGAAATCAAACTCAATGATAAGCTTGAAGTCATTCATTTGAATAACAGAAATATTGATTTTACCTTCGAATTGTCACCACAGAAGTGGAGAGATTCAGATTAACGTTGGAGAAGATGGTGGGATGAGTTAAAGTCATCAATTCAGCAGCTCAGTCTCTTGCTGGTGTGGTAAAAGGGGTAAAGTATGATTTTTTAATGGGATGAAAATTTTAATTTATTTGAATATATTTATAAAATATATAATAATATATAGGGATAATAATTAATTTATAAAGTAATATATATATATATATATATAAATGTGAGTGAATATATGCATATATGGGGTTTGATTTAATTTTGAATAGATGTAATGATATGAGAATAATTAGTTAGTTATATGTGTAAAAGAGGAACATCCTAAATTTTAATAAAAATGTGTTAAATTATATATTTGTAGTATAATATTTAATGGATTGTGTAGATATTAAGAGAAGGAAAACAAACATAGCTATAATCTAATAAAGTTGAACATAATTTAATGTAATTTTATAAAAATTAAAATGTAAAAATCTAAAATTAATTAGATTAAATTGGAGTTCCATATCAATTCATCCTGCTCCGACCACCAGCGAAAAGCCGGCCAACGTTTTAAAACTAAGGAAAGTCATTGAATAAAAAATTTTACCAGTTTATAAGTTACTGTTTCAACAGTTGTTTAATTGCAATCAAATTGATAATATCATATTTATATCATAAATATTAATTAATATGGTAAAAATACGTAAAAGGATAAATATTAAGAAAAATACTTGAATTTTAATTTTTAACATCTGTCATTACTATTAATAGTTAAATATATTGCACTAAAACCATAACAAGACCACAAAAATAAAACATAACTCTAATCCAATAAATAAAAATTTAAAAATAGATAACAAAATTATATTTTATTAAAATATTTAATCAAAATAAAGTCCCATATACTCAATCTTTGTTTGAGTCCAAAAGTATGACATTTCGAAAACGAAATTGTTCAATTTGTAAAATTTTTGTATAAAGGAAAGTAAATCAAAACAAAACTACAATAGAAAAACAAAAACTGAATAAGAATAGGCAAAATAAGGTTTTAAAAACTATTTATTTATCAATTTCAACAATTCATTTTTTATAAATCATAATTATACTACATTTTTAACTTTCAAGTTTTATCCAAATTGATTTTTTGAATCAATCCACAACATAATTGATTCAACCACTCAATTGAAGTCAATTTTAAAACCCTAGTGACAACTACCATATAAATGTAACGGCAACCTTATTCAAAACCCAATCTTATTGGCATGAAATCCAATCAAAATGCTCCAGTGAATTGTTGCTTTATCAATAAACATTGTCACGTTATTATTTCGAGATTACTTCTACTCGAAAATATTTGGTAAATAACTTATTTATACTTCTCACGGTAAACAAAATCAACAAACTATATGGAAAATTTGTCAACTATGGAGACTTTTATTTTAAGTTTATCATTATTATAGTACTTATATGTTTTCCTGATTTAAATATCTATTTTTAAATTTGTATTTTAATCATATATTTTAAATTACAGATATTTGAAAGTGTTATTTAAAATGAAAAATTCTAATGAATTATAAACGAAATAAAGTAATTCATTTGCGCGTTAGATTGATTTGTTTTGTGTGGTTGTGTGTGTTTTATATATGACATTAACAATATATAAGGACAATAATTAGTTCTTTAAGCATATAAATATATATATATATATAGAATAATTTAATTTTAAATATTGGTGCGTGTATATATGTATATAAAATAAAAAATTGCTTTAATATAATGCATTCTTAAAACTTATGTATATTTTTAATGTGCGTAGGTTTTCAGATAAAAAATGAAACCTTCCAAAGGCTTGCAATCTAATAACTATTTAAATAGTAATAGTTGGACCAACATTATAAAAGATTTCAAATGTATGCATAAATTTATTTATATATTATAAAATTATTGTATTGTAAATAATAAAAATAAAATTATTTAAATTAAAAATATAAAAATATTTGAAAGAATGACAAAAAGAAAAAATTGAGATAAAACATAAAAAATAATAATTAAAAAAAGAAAGAAATAATAGAAAAAATAAAATAAAGAATAAGGATAACTGTATAATTTGAATTATGTAATCAAAAACCCTTAATAACTTAATTATATACTATAGATTAGATAAGTTGAGAGAGAGAGAGAAGAAAAAATAATTAATATAAAGGTAATTATATAATGTGACATAGTGTAATAAAAAAATTCTTGTTAATAGTATAATACTAATTCAATTACACATTCTATACATATGCAAATTTTCTTAACTAATAGAAATATAATTATTTAGAACTAAATGTATAATAAAATTTAAAATAAAAAATAAATAATGATCAAAAAGGATTTGAGAAAAGAAAAAATTTAAGAAAAAAATACATATAAGAATAAGAAGTTAAAAAGAATAAGAGTAATGAAATTAAAGAAGTCTTATTATAATATTAATAATTATATTTATGTATATTTAATTTATTTAATTTATTAAAAATAATATTATAAATTCATCGTACCCAAACAAATTAGGTCTAAAGACTTAATAATATGGCATAGGTAATATAGATAAATAAACACTCTTGTTGCATAATGATTGACTCCGGTTGAATTCAAAGCCCAATTAACTACAAATAATGGAAAAATTGAAAAGCAAGTCCAGTTGGTTGAAGCACATTTAATGGAAAAGTCGCACAGCCGTTCAGACGAAGAATGACATGGACGTCAATGGCGTTGATTTCAGTTTGACATTGGCGCACCGCAACAAGAAAAGGTACACCCACCGCACACCACATCACTCAGCTGGGTATTGTGTATGTCAATGTATGGCCATCTCCTCTCTTTATACGCGTCCCTGCCCCTGACCCTGAGGAGGAATTCTTTAATTTATTCTCTCGTATCTTCAAAGAGCTCTCTCTCTTTCCGCTAATTCCGCACCAGCGGTTGGGACACTCTACTACACTATTCTGTTAATCATCGTCGTCGTCGTGATCATAGGGTAGGCATAAAGAAAACAGTGTTTATTCTCGTGATTTGCATAAGGAAATTTCCCCTGTTTCTTCTTGGCTCCTCTTTCTCTCTCTTTGTTTTACGGTTTTGACTTGGATACTTGCTCCTTTTACTCAGCCTCGTTGATTTGACGTTACGCCCAACCCTCATTTTCTCGTGTTCATAAGTGGGGAAAGAAGAAAAAGGAAAGAAATTGTAGCTTCTGTACATATATTTCTCCAAAATCACCTTGTGGGGTTTCATATTTCCTACTTTTGTGTTTTCTTTTTTTTTTTTGGGTTTTTCTGTTTCATTTGGAATTCCTTGAGTGAAAAGAAAGAAAAAGGGGCCTTCTGTATTTTCTCTGGAAATTCTCTTTTGATACTTTTATCAGGTACCTTCTTTCCTTCTTTATATGTTCTTATCAGTTTCTGTATGTAAGTTTGATGCATACTCTTGTGTGTAGTCATATTGAGGGTTGCTCCTTTACTCTGTGTGCGTGTGCGTGTGATAGTACTGCCGTGAAAAGTGGTCCACTTTCTTGATATATCCTTGTAATTGCTCTGGAATTGAAGGGGGCAACATGAAATAAATGAAATTTTGATCCGTTCCTTTCTTATTTTCTCAACTTCCTTATTTGAGTGGGCTTTTATTTTGCCAGCAGAAAAATAACTTATGCTTTTGGTTTATGCGTCTCTCTCTGTCTCTCTAATGGTGATTTTTAGTTACTGTCAATTTGAAAGAGAAGGGCAGCTTTTTCTCCTATATGTCAGTTAAAGCTGAATTTTAAGCTTTCACAGTTGTAGTTGTCCATGCATTTCTTGAACTAGCTCATGCGATCTTCCCTCTGTTTAATTTGTTCTTTAGTGGGAGGATTTCATGAAGCTTTGAGTTTCAGTTTGGAAGCTATTCCGGGGTTTAGAGGGATTAAGTATGAGTTTTAATAAAATCAAAGAAGAGAAGAAAAGTGGAATCTACACTTTTGAGAGTTCATATTTCTTGTCTAAAGCTCTGAGCAGTTTGAACAATATTATCATCTTTCAGTATAGAAGGTGAAAACTTCGAACTGGGAAGGGAAATCATGAATTTGAATTCAAATTTGAATTGTGGTGAGTAACAATTTTAACGAGTCAATGCCATGGCAATAAACACAGTTTGAGAGAAGTAGAAGCATGATTGAACTTTTCCATCTTGATGGATATCAAGTTGGTTTCATGGTTCAACGATAACAGCATCTGCTTTCCCATCTTAGTTTAATATCATAAAAGACCTTTTTTCATTTAAGGAATCTTTATCTGATGATTAATTCCAACGACAAATGTCTGTGGCTAAAGTATGGGAGGGGGAGAACAATGTGATGCAAAAAAGTGACTTCATTGTTGTTGAACTGAGTTAATTTTAAAATTCTGGAAAATGTCAGCTGATCTTGAATGATGTGAAATGAAGGTAGTAAAGTGAATTTGCATCACTGCAGATTAAATTCTCATCATGATAGGAGTCTCCTGCGACTCTGGTTTTCCTTCGAATGCATATGGCCTTCCTCGTCTCTTGACTGCATTGTCCACGATGGGTTAAACAAAAGCTCTCACCGCACCATCTAATCTGTATCAGAATAGATGTCTCCAACGATTGTGGGCGAGTTGCCTGGTAGTCATGAAATAGTAGAGTTGACAGAAAACTATGATTCTGAATCTAAGACCACTGGACATACTGGAAAGCAGCATCCTGAGAGGCCTTTGAAGAAGCATATGATTGAGGATGATATTAACAAGCTTTTTGAAGCAATAGATATTGGGAGTTCTCATCGAGGTGTTGGTCAAGCAAAAAGAAATTCTAGAGATGCTTTGAACAAAAGAGCCATGAAACGACCGACAGGAGTTGGTCCTCAAGTTTCAGGTATTGGGATTTCAGAATCGGTGAGCTTGAAACAGGCCCTGAGAGGACTATGCATCTCTCAAGCATCCGAGATGGCTGCAGTGAAGAAGCGAATGTCAAGAACATCAGCTTCACCTGGGATCTCTGAAGCAGGAGGTATCAAGAAGTTATACACATCTGTAGTTATTGAGGCCAGTGGAGCTGGTCAGTCCCTTGATGAAGGTAAACGCAATTTGCTGGAGATATCCTTGGTACCTGAAAGACGTTCATCGAATGTTTCTGATAAGGTATCTGAATCTAAACATCTATCAATGGCTGAAGTATCTGAGAAAAACGGACTGTCTTCTGTTCTTTCTGTGCAGGATCTGGCACAAAGAGCTAAAATAACCAAAGTGAGAATGGAGGGAGCCATAACTCCCCTTTCCATTGATGCCAGCTGTGAACTTCCAGAAGCCAAATTGGAGCAGAATAGAACATTGGAATTGCCATATTCTGTTAGCACTGGACTTAGCAAGGAACTCCCTGAGTTAGACGAGATAGTTCCCCTCCCTGGTGAGACTATAGTAACTGCAGGTGAGAAACACGAGAAGCAGAGTAAGCAAATAAAAAGTTCAAAGAGAAATTTTGGTTTACTCAAACAAAGTTTAAGAACCCAAAACTTTGACAAGAAGAAGATTATGCCAAAAAACTCTTTTGTCACCAAAAACCGTTGTCTGCCAAATGAAGGAGCTGAGAATGATGATAATTACTACAAAATGGTATGTCAAGCTCCTGACTCCACCCTGAAAAAGGGATGCGAAGTATTGGAGAATATATCTCCAGCATCCAGTAGTAATGCAAACCTCGGAGCAAGTTCGAATTCTCCAGACTACACAAGTAAGCATGACTTCGCTGGACATAGCCTTTGCAGAACGAAGAGTGTAGTGATGAAAGCTGATGAAAGGTCAAGGTCAAGGGAAAAGGGAGAGATCTCTCGATGCTCAAAAAGTAGTGTTGGGGAATATAGTACTACAACAAGCTATAGTGAAAACAGCTATTTCAGTGGGTCTAGTCGTAGTGGCTATCGGCCTCACATGTCAAAGGGCTTGAGATGGGAAGCCATAAGCTGTGTTCAGAAGCAGCATGGGAGCTTGGGCTTGAGACACTTCAAGTTTTTTAGGAAGATAGGTGTTGGAGATATTGCCTCGGTTTACCTCTGTGAATTGACTGGCACGAACTGCCTGTTTGCTGTGAAAATTATGGATAATGACTCTCTAATTAACAGAAAGAACATGACGAGGGCACAAACTGAAAAGGAGATACTGGAAATTCTGGATCACCCTTTTCTTCCTACACTCTATGCCCATTTTACAACAAATAAGTTTTCTTGTTTGATTATGGAATACTGTCCGGGAGGTGATCTGCATATGCTTCGACAAAAGCAGCTGAATAAATGTTTTTCAGAAAAAGCAGCCAGGTAAGGCTTTACACTGTGCTTGCTTTACACTGTGCTTGCTACAGATAAGTTTCCCAAAGGGCCTTTCCAACACAGCCTGATCATCTGACAAAATCAAATAGTCATCACCACCCTAGGGAAACATAGGTTCCCACCCATATATGTTCAAAAAGTAATATAGGCACTTCGTTGATTCTTCAAGAGTGAAAGAAGCACCCTTTCAAACATAGTCCAAAAGAGAAGGAAAAGTTATATCAGCTCTGTCTCTGGTGTCTATTTTTTGAAAAATTACAGTGTAAGCTTGTTTAGACTGATTTGTTAGCGTGTAATTAGCTGTAAGAGAATTGAGCGGAAATATGAACCCTTAAGAACCTCACATGTTAACAGTGGAAAACAATTAGCAAGATATCACCTAATTCGGAAAACTATGTTGAGTATGTGAGAGAAAAGGCAGTGCAGGTTTAAGCAGGTTGGATAAAAGATTGAATTTGGTCCTTCTGGTGTTGTGGGAATTGTTGTTAGGTGGGGTCATGTAAGGGTGAAAACTGATGATGTAAAGATGCCGAAACTTATCTTGCACTTACAACTGTCAATTTGTCAATTTTAAAGCAATTATTAAGGTAACTAATTCTGTCTATGGTCCCAATCACTTAAATTTAAATGCTCCTATTTGATGCACGAACAGAGTTCTTAAAAGGTGCATATAACTTCTCTAAGTAAAAGCTAGACCATGCAAAAGCTTTGGAAGTGCATTGAAGACCTAAGTTTTCTTTTGCCTTTCTAGAGATCCTTGTGAATGCAGATTGCGGCTCAAGTCTACAAGTTCAGTTGACATTCAATGCTGTCCTTGAAATAATTAGATTCCGCTAGAAGTCCTATGTCCCATATTTACAAAGTGAATCATTCTAAAATATGCAGGTTCTATGTTGCTGAAGTTCTTCTTGCACTGGAGTACCTTCACATGCTTGGAGTGGTGTACAGAGACTTGAAGCCTGAAAACATTTTGGTCAGAGAAGATGGTCACATCATGCTCTCAGATTTTGATCTGTCTCTTAGATGTGCTGTGAATCCTATGCTACTGAAGTCATCTTCCCCTGTTGTCGAGCCACCAAAGAAGATGTCAAGTCCTTGCTCGGACTCTAGCTGCATAGATCCTTTCTGCCTCCAACCATCATGGCAACTTTCCTGTTTCACAACCAGGTTCTTGTCTGCTGCAGCCAAAACACAGAAGCTAAAATCCGAACTGGCCAACCAGGTCATTCCACTGCCACAGCTTGTAGTTGAACCTACAAGCGTCCGATCCAACTCCCTTGTAGGAACACACGAATACCTGGCTCCGGAGATCATTAAAGGGAAGGGTCATGGAAGTGCAGTGGATTGGTGGACCTTGGGAATCTTTCTTTATGAGCTTTTGTATGGTAAGACACCCTTTAAAGGATCAAGCAATGAGGATACTGTATCCAATGTGGTGTCCCAGTGCCTCAACTTTCCTCAGTGTCCAGTTGTTAGTTCTCATGCTCGTGATTTGATCAGAAGGTTATTAAAGAAGGAACCAGAGAATAGGCTGGGTTCTGCCCAGGGGGCAGCTGAGATTAAGCAGCATCCATTCTTTGAGGGCCTTAACTGGGCTCTGATACGATGCGAAACACCCCCAGAGTTGCCTAAGCTCGTTGACTTGGGTAATGTTAACCCGGACACAGTTTCTCAGAGTAAAAGAAGTAAGATCCCGATAGAATCTGAGCATAGACAAGATGAAATAGAATTTGAGATGTTCTGGCAATATCATGAGGAACTCAAGTAGGTTGGGATTTTTCTAACTCTAGTTCCTCTTTCTTGCAACTGATGCATGTAGCCTATAGTGTAAATGTGTTTTGACAATTAGCAGCACATGAACAACGAGAACACCATTTCGAGGAATGGAAAGCTGTATGAACTGTTTGACAAAGCTCACGGAAATGGCCATAACTGTAAAATATCTAAGGGCTTAAGGATTATATTTTTGTGGTCAATAAAAAGGCTTTCACTTTTCTTATATACGACCCATTTGCCACACGAAACAGCAGCCCAACGATATGATCGCTCCCTCCATTAATTGAAAGAAAAGGGGAAAAGAGAAGACCATTGCATCCGATTACTTAACGGAGAGAGTCACAACTTCGATGAGGGCTTTGTGCGCAACAGCAGACTTAATTTCGACCATCCCAAAATTACCAATTTGCCACCGTTCTCCCCTTCTCTCCTTCGAATTCCCGACATTTCTCCATTGTTCAGCGAACACTCTCCATAGACACAGAAGAATAGCAATAAAACCCGCAAGAATAAACGCGTCCTCGATGGCTTCCGCACCCTCAACAGCCTCGGATGGTAGCACACAGGCCGCAGAACCGTTCTCGGTTCTATTTGTTTGCCTTGGCAACATCTGTAGAAGCCCAGCTGCTGAGGGCGTGTTCGGATACCTGGTCAAGCAAAAAAATCTTGATTCCAAATTCTACATTGATTCCGCGGGCACCATCAATTACCACGAGGTGTGTGCGTGTGCTTACTCGTATAGAATCGATGATATATGGGCTGTTGATGATGTTTGGTGTTTCTTTAATAATGAAGGGTAATCAAGCTGACCCAAGAATGAGAGCAGCTTCCAAAAGGCGTGGAATTGAGATAACTTCAATATCGAGGCCAATAAGGCCGTCCGATTTTAAGGATTTTGATCTTATTCTTGCCATGGACAGGCAAAACAGAGGTAAGTGAGTTAATATGTGCAAAATCAAATTAAGCTATGTGTCTGGCTCATATTTTCAGGGTTCTTGGATTATAAAGCAGTTGATAATTTGCGTATCGATGTAGATTGCCCTTCCCTTGTCTGTCTTGTTAGGTTAAATATTGCTGTATGATATTTACATAAGCTTAATGCTTTGCTGATTTTGTTATGAAAAGAGGATATACTTGCGGCGTTTGAGAGGTGGAAGCATAGAGAAAAATTACCTGATGATGCAGCTGACAAGGTTGGTAAGCTTTTTTGGGCGGAAATGTGTTATATTTTTCCCTGTAAAGAGTACTCCTGTAACTTGCTCTTGATGAACATGCGTTAATATTGATCCTTATAATCAAAATATATGTATGGATATTGAAGGTTCGGTTAATGTGTTCCTACTGCAAGAGGCATAATGAAACTGAAGTACCTGACCCCTATTACGGTGGACAGCAAGGATTCGAGAAGGTAATATGCACGCCCGAACATTTCTTTTTGAGAATGAGATGTCAGATTGCAAATTCACTGTGGCTTTCTGATATGTGACATATACTGAATTTTATCAGGTAATTGGCATATTACTTACAAAACTACTTCTTGGAGCCTGTGTTTCTGGCCCACATTTTCCTATGGACGAGCACTTGCAAATATCAGTTTTTCTGAGTTTGGATCAGCTAAGCTTGTCTAGACTTGGATTAAACATAGTTAACCTACTTAGGTGAGGTTGGCCTTGTGGACTGGGTTGTGGTCTTTAAGCACAAGAATTTCTCCTGTAAAGTGGAGCAGTATAGAGTGAAAATGCAAACTTCAGTAACGGGTTAGAAAAGCCATGTGTTAGGAAGGCGATATGAAGCTAACATCGTAGTCAACAAATCTGCTAATGCTACTGCTTTAACCTTGGAAGTGTTTTAAGCTTAGTTTTTCAGACTTCAATCCATTCTAGATGCCTTTGTTTTCCAGGAATTCTCTTTGTATGACTGGGACTTCTGCTTCTTACCATTTACCATGTATGAATTGTCACTCTCAGAACATGTTCACTTTTAAGAATGGGATTAAAGTCCATTGAATTAGTTTGAAGGATTATTTAATCACATTTAATGTATGGAATTAATTACCCTTCATTTTAGTTATTTTATATTAGGCTTGATATTGATCAAAATAAAAAACATTTGATTAGACTTGATAAAATAACTTATCCAACCTAATTATTTCAATGAACGTGGCCTCAATGACTTATCTAACTTAATTATTTCAGTGAACGTGGCCTCAATGACTTATCCAACTTAATTATTTCAGTGAACATGGCCTCAATGTATTCGCTTTTCTTTTCTGCCTGATGTTTTTATAGCATCATACATCATTACTGACCATCTAATTGACAATTTCACCATTATTTTGTATGATATCTTTTACCGTCAAGAGTGGCTAAATTTGGATGTTAGTTTAAATTGATCTGCCCATTGTATTTCTGGCAGGTCCTGGATTTACTCGAAGATGCTTGTGAGTCACTGTTGGAAAGTATTGTTGTTGAGAAGAGTCTTGGTTAATCCTGGCCTCCTTTGTGGCTGCACAAATTGGATCCTCAGGCAAACTTATATCGTTTGGCTGAACAGAAGAGTATTCTGTCATCTCAAATACTTGTGTCTGCATTAGCTATGCGACTTTGCATATGAAAATAATATAATTGTGTTGGAATTTGGTTAGGAGACTGAAAATTTCCTGTCTCTAATCTGTATCGAATTATTAAATGAATCAAAGATAATAAATTTGGCCAAGGTACTTTTCATGGGAATGCAGTTTTAGAGATCAAAATCATAGTGCTATTGGCAGTCTGGACGGGCTGATCGTTTTCTCAATGTTATACTGCTTCACTGCCTCTGGATGACAGTCACTTAGTACAGGTACAGATTTTGCTCCGATTACACAGTTCAGGCCAGTGACTTTTGTTTTCCTTCCCCGGTAACTCTGTCTGGATGCCTATCTAATGGGGACTTGAATATGGAACTATGCCTAAGCACACGGGGCTGTTTGATTTTGTAGTAGCCAAGCAGCTATTGATCGACATTTAGCTATCCAGGTAGAATTGGAAGCTATTTAAATTCAATAGTCTTCATTCCTATAATTTTCTGGAGGAGCGTGTCAAATGTTATAATCAAGAAATTCAAATGGTTGTGACTTGTGCGTTATAGTTCTTATGAGTCAACATAAGATGCTCCTCGCAAAATATTTTGCGTAACGCAGTTGGATTGAAATGGTACTCAAAAGGCTAAACGACACAAACAATGGAATAAAGGGCATGCTGGGTTTTTCCTTTCCACTGGGGAGGAAAAATGGCAAAGGGCTCATCGGCAATCATAAGGTATTTTGTATTCCTATGGTAGCTAGCCGTGCACAGAGCGGAATTTTACATGCGATCCATTCATCCGCTTTTGTCTTGCTCCTGACTTTAAGAATTTTTGAATAATAAAATTGTTAAGAATTCAAAGATCAATATGTTGTATTACTTGATGGATTATAAATGATAAAACAATTTCGTTACCGTCATTGAAGTGTAACATTTAATAAAAAAAATAATACAACTATTTGATCATTTTAAGTGTATTTTACAAATTTCAGGTTTACAGAATCTTTTTTAGTGATAATAACTAAAACTTATTACACATTGCAACAAAAATAAAGTTTTCCACAAGCCATATCACATTTTCTGCTAGATGAACATTTGATGCTTCATCAAATTTTCAACAAATACCACCAAGTCACCAAACCAAATTAATACAGTACACGGAAAGGATAAGAAACAAAAAGCCAGCAAGCCGAGGTCTAATTAGTATTTACAGTAGACAAAATACGTAAATTTGGTACCAAAGCATAAACTTGTATATATTCACACTTTAAGCAGAGCAGTAACCCTCAAAAGAATTTCAAATTACACATTATGAATCATCCATAGTGTGATCATTGTCATTATCACCGTCATAATATTCATCGTCACGCTGGATTTGCTTGTCCTGCATGTGTCCTGGGAAAGCATTTCATCATTTCATTTAAGCAGAATGGTACCACACTTGCTATATGATAGAAAATCATATTTTACTGAGGGACAAATATCAAGGAGAGAACATGTGCAATCAAAAATGGTAGTTCATGAGTACAACTATTACTTACTATGGACTCGTTCATCAGGATTTTGCTCATCCTCATCAAAATCTGGAATATAAAAATCCGGAGGCACCTACAATATAACACAACGGACATGTTTTGAATGTCCATTATAAGAAACTACACATAAGCCAATTATTGAGACAGTAGTTAGCGCATTTGATATGATGCATCCTACATGTAGTGATGTGAACAAGTTGAGCAGCAACAGCTATGAATAACCAGAATGAGCTCTTCCACGCAAATAAATAATTTACACAACATTTACTAGCACGGTCTTTTAGCATGAGTCAATCAAATCCTTTGAAACCATCAACAATAATCTATTTCCCATGCTATGCATACGAATACAGCTTCTTGACGTCTCTGTTAACTCTGGCTATAAGATGGAAGAAGTTGAGTTTGTTACCTCTTGCATCTGCACACCAGGAGCGGATTGAATGGCACTAAGATTTTCACACACCTGCTGTCTGATTGTGTTAATGTACGACTTGCTATTTAAATTCTCCTGCCCAAACAACAAAAATAGAAGATTGAAGAAGGTTCAAAAAGAAAACAGTTAAGCTTCAATATTGCTAAAATAAATAACTACAAGTGCAGAGAATTATTACGAACAATTCAAAAAGAAAGCAGGTAAGCTTCAATATTGCTAAAATAAACAACTACACATACAGAGAATGATTATGAACAATTAGATCCTATATCAAGTCCAAGTAACAAATGGGGGCTGAACATAGTATACACAGTTGACATACCATGTGTCTACTCGGACATTTCAAGGAATAATCTGGAGCAAAGTATTTGATGTAATCATTTTCTGGGATCTCTGCAAAAATATTACATTGATTTGAGATGGAATAAGCAGGTTAGATTATGCATTGAAGTAAGAGGACAAGATTGGCCTCCAATATCTTCCGCTACACACGCACGCAACAATATAAATGTCACATATATGAAGATGAAAAATAAATATGAAGTAACAAAGCATCAAAATGGAAGGGAAATAAAAGTGAGATGAAACAAGACTCAGCATATCAAAAGAAGATTGAAGATATGGTGCTAAAAAGTAGAAATAACCAACTCCACCAACAACAGGAAATGAGTCCTACATACGCTGTAGCAAAGGAATGCAACTAGCATACTTATATGTCATTTTCAAGAAGGTAAAATACAACCTCACAAATCTGCTTACCAATTACGCTTAATGATCATGCCCACGATACAAGCATATGGACAAGGGAAAAGCGGCAGCAGATCACAAAAAGAAAATCAATGACACCTTCACTGCATGTTGAAAACAAAACAACTTTTAGTAAGAGTCCTGAGCATACCATTAGGAAGCTCCACACCTAAAAGAGCTCCTGTCTCTACAGTCCAACATCTAGCAACATTTTCTTTCGTGTATCCCCCACCTCCAGTTACCTGGAAGACACTTCTTGTCAGTCAAGGAATAGAAAAAGTAAGTAAAGTTAAACTGTGAATTTATGCAGAGCCCTACCAGCAAAGGCAAATTGTATTGCTTGATAAAACTAACACAAGCTGCATGCCCTGCTCAAAAAATCCAATACGACACAAATTACCATATATCATAATGCACAACAAACTGTCCACTTGGTGATCACAATCCATATATAAGATGAAGAGCACATGAGATTGAAAATAAAACAATAATAATACTGTTGAAATTACAAGCATATCACCATCAATGGAAAGGTTGAAGCATCCCAAACGGTCCCCAGCAAGTGAATCTGCTCCACACTGGAGAACAATAGCTCCAGGTGCATAGCAGTCCATAACCTTCGTAATGATCTGCAGCATCATAGCTAACAAACTGAATTTATCATACCCCAACAAGAAACCATAAAAACTAGAGTTGATGAAAAATTACTGTTTTGAAGAGGCGAAAGAAATTTCCATCATCAATTCCATCCTTAAGAGGGACATTCATGGCATAAAATTTGCCTTCTCGTTCTCCCACATCCTTCACAAACAAATAAATCAAGGACAGACCTTCAACAATAATAAACAAATTTTACAAAAGCAACAAATTGTCCTATTATGATAACTTTCACTTGCCACAAGACAACTTCCTCGAACCTAAGCTAAACACGTGATTCATGCAAAATCCGTATCCAAGAATTGTATCAATATTCAAGATTGACTGTAGAGATCACAAATATTCACAAGTCAAAATTTCAATCAGTACAAATACTCTTAAGTGCTTCTCTAACTTGAAGCCTTAATATCTGCAAATATTTTAGCCAGACATCTTTAGAATATCAGCTATATATTTGCTCGCAAGCATGTAGTAAATTTTGGTCTTAAGCTCCACAGTATGATTGGAAATGCAGGTAGAAAAGGGTGGCAAGCAACTGGTTAAGACTATGAATAAGAAACGTTCGTATGTAAAAATGGAGACATGGTGAAAGATGACAGAGCACCAATAAATGACAACAGTGGCAATATACATCATGACATTTAACACATTTTAATACAAAGAATTGATGAATTGGGAACAAAATAATTATACAGCTTCCAAATTATATAGCTCCCATTTAATAAAATTTGACTGAGAGAAGCTGATATATAGCTTCCAAAGTATCTTCACATTTTCCGTCAGGGAGGGTATGAGAAGTGTTGACAGTAAACTACTAAAGAAAAGTCTTAATTTATAGTATGGGGCAAGTCCAAAAATATAAAATAATTTGACATAAACATAATTCCATAAACTAGAAAAAAAAATATTCTATCAACCCTATACTGGGTAATACAATAATACCAAAACAAACTAAATATTTTAGTTCCCCCTCAAGTTCACTACCTCTCAAGTTGAACATGGCAATCTAGATAAATGTTCAACTTAGGCTTAAAGCTTGAAAAGAGTGAATTATCGTAAGGCAACACTTCCCCCTCAAGTTCACTCCCTCTTAAGTTGAACATGGCGATCTAGATAAATGTTCAACTTAGGCTTCAAGCTTGAAAAGTGTGAATTATCGCAAGGCAACAATCAAGTGACTTTCGTAAGGCAAAAGCAAATCTTATCATAAGGCAACGCAAGCAGGATGTTATATGACAACACTTGCTGACTTGAAGAGTGGTATCATAAGGCGACACATGACCAATAAAATAGACAGTTTTTTGTGAGGCAACAAATGCCAAAACATAAACTAAATTAATAACGGCCAAATCAACATTCAACAAACATTAGCCCAAGATGAAAAGAACCAATAGACCTTCAAACAAGTAGCTCAAAAACATTCAGCCCAACAAGGAGCAGTCAAAATTATCATTTCAGCCCATAGCCCTCAAAATCAGCCCAGAAAATCGAGATAAAGAGGCCCAAACTTAATAACCAATCATAAATATAAGAACCCAAGAGAGACACTCATACAAACTCCAACTTAAGAAATTAATACTCAACCCAAACCCAAATAAAAGGAGAAGGTCCCACAACTGACGACCAATTCAGTATAAGAAAATAATCAGTCCATACTTCTCAAGCCCAAAAGTAGCCCAATTGACCAACAATGAGAATAGGATTAAGGCTTTCTTTTATTGTTTTTCTCCAATTTTACCAGCGTCAAGGGCTGATGTTTCATCACTGCAACATGTGGCACAAGAACAATGCAGAAGCATACACAACTAGGCCATCACAATGCTGAGCAAAGATACATGACTATGTACATGACTACAAACTGGGCTTGGCAAATACAAGTTGTGTGGATTGTGGTAGACATTGATGACAATTTTGCAGTGGTAAAGTCACCGAATTTTGCTTGGAACAATGCGCTAGAGTTTCAAGTGAAAAAGGCATGATGAAGGGCAGCGCAGGTTAGGGATAATTGGGGTTTTGTTTGGGGCACAGAGTTAGGCCATGTTTGGCTGAAATTTATTTTTGCAACTCTGGTTTCTTTTTCTTTTGATCGTAAGACTGGTTAAGGTGATTTTTTTTTCTTTTGAGGAAGGAAGTGGGGCTGTCACCAGGCATGGCAGCACTAGCAATAGATTTACACTAAGGTTACAACAAAGCAAGGCTTTACAAAAAAAACCAGCTCTGATACCATATTGAAAGTAATTGGGAGAATTTGTTGTACATATTTCACTACTAAAGAAAAGTCTTAACTTATAATATGGAACAAGTAAAAAAATACCAAAAATATAAAATAACTTGGCATAAACATAATCCCATAAACTAAGAAGTCAAATATTCTCTCAATCCTAAAGTAAGTAACACAATTATACCAAAACAAACTAAATATTTTAGAATATTCTCTAACAAGAAGAATTTATGAAGCATAATCGCTTGAAGAAGCACCTTGATATCACCTGTTCCAGGGAAGAACAAGTCCCCATACTTGTGAAAACTAACAGTCATCACCCTGCAAGATGAAAACTATCATTTTAGTAAAGCAGATGGAAAATAGCATATATCATCGATTGGCATTCCAGTGCATTTTCTGCTCCAAAATCATTTTCGTCTGTATTTTCTGGAGTGCATTTATGATTAATGAGATACTTTCAAAGCCAAAAGAAGAAAGCAGTGGCCATGTTCACCATTAGATTCTATTCACTCTCTACTCCACATTTATCTCATTTCCCCACTTTATCTAACCCAGTATCACATTTATGCATGTATACAAGCCATATCTGGAACTTATAAACAATGCACTCAAAAAAGTGGCAAAAACATAGCGTCAACATTTCTAGTAATTGTTCAGAACTTAGGGGTAAGAATGGGTTAAATAGAAAACTAGCTTATCTTCCCACCGTTCTCAAGACTTTGGAACAATCTTACTGTGGATAGCCACGCCCAAATCAGTGCAACAAGAGGCATCTGACTCTTGCACAATGTGGATAACATGTGAGGACGTAGTTGTCTTTAAGACTATTAATTTGAAATAATCAAAAGATTAAAGGTTATCTTATATCTTTAACTATTAAATATGAAATATAAAAATATTACAAGAAATTGCTAGTCACAATCTTCAGTTATGGGTTTACACTACTGCACTGATACCTATCAGTGAAATAAAAGGCTTCTTCAACCCCATCACCATGATGCACATCAATATCAATATATAGCACACGGGCATGATACTTCAAAAGCTCCAAAATCCCCAAAACTAGGTCATTGACGTAACAAAATCCAGATGCCTCACACTTCTTTGCATGATGCAATCCACCAGCCCAATTTATGGCAATGTCGCATAGCTGATTATTCAATCTCCGTGCAGCATCTACCAGAAAAATCAGTGTGGCTCAAGGATGGTCATGCTAGCATAACACAGATGGTAGAATCATTCGATATGAATGCAGAACTTACCTATTGTACCACCAGCATAAATTTGACAGAACTCAAAAAGATTATCAAAGACTGGACAATCTTCTCCAAGATTATCTACAAGAAACAACAATTATAGGGAAACCACATTAAAAAATGAGATCTGATACCAAAGTCCAGCAAGACTCATTCATTTAATCAAGCACTGTGGGTTAGGAAACTTGACAAAGTTTGTGCCCAAATGAAAACTGTTGAATTGTAGAGCGCAGAGTAGCCATATCACATCAAATTAGGAGATAGCAGCATACCAAATACAAGATTGTCCATAAGGCAATCGACCGACTGGGCCATTAAGATCCAATGCTATTGGCATTTTCAAGGAGTTTGAGATTAATGTAGATTGTGTCATCGAAAAAGTACAAAACTGCTGAGTTGAATATTGTAAAAAAAATTCTTATGAAGTTTCGTATAAATTTATAAGTGTGAAATTTCAAAACTTAAGATTAGTCATTTGCTTGTAACTCCCTGCAAGAAAAAAAAATGATGATAATAATAATAAAAATGAATAAATCCAAAGGTAGAATTTCATCATGGAAAATTAAAATATTGCATTTCTTCATAGCCAAGTTAAGCCAAGTTGATGTTGAAAAATTAAGGCTCATGATAGAATCCCGCAAACTAAGAAAAATATGAATATTCATTACATTTGACCATGTCATTTGAGAACAACTCTTGCGTGTTGGGAGTGATGCGCTGCAGGAACTCCACATAATCTGGGGAGTGAAACTGTGCTAGCTCCACGGGATATGCTTTGTGAGGCCTCTAATCATTCAGAAGGAAACCATAAACAACACAAACCGGATCCTCAAACAGAATTTATGAGAAAAAAATTCAAATAAAAAGGAGAACACATACATAAACTTCCATCTTCTTGTGGAGCCCATAGGAGAGAACCAAATGGTGGGTCATGCACAAGCGGTGCGGTTTCATCGGGTGGTTCGGCCCGAAGTAAACGTTTCCCACATCCCCTGCAGTCCCTTTTCTCTGATCAGTACAGTTCCCATTGTTTTTACGCGGACAAACACTCTAACAAATTTACATAGTGAAAAGAGGAGAAAACAACGCGAGATTAGAATAGCGAACCGTCGTAGAAATAGGAGATCCTGTCCTTGCTGCGCATTCTAGAGTGTGGCGAGACGGCAAAAAAGATTAATAATCCACAGCTGCCTGTGTTAATTCTTCAAGAAACGAAAGATTCGTTTACTCCCCCACGACCCAACTCAAGAAAAATAACAGGCAATTAAAAAGCAAACACCAAAACCCTAATCGGTTCAGGATTTCAACTGCGGTTATGAGCTGATATACAGCATGAGAAGATACCGGTGACCCTCTCCCTCTCTCTATCCGTCTCTCCCTCTCTCCGCCCTGTTTCGGCTTCTTCGCCACTTCTTCTAGCAATACGATCCGCCCCGTCTGTTCTCGGGTAACGCTTCGAAGGCCCGAGCCACGGAAACAGTTACAATTCGATATATAACGCGTCATGTGCCCGTATTGGGAGTTAAATTACGTCCTTGGGGCAATGTTTGTTTTTTAATCGGGATTTAGGATTGGAGATAAAATTTGAGTGATGAGTGGAAATTAGAATTAGGTTTTATTTGTAAGATTTTAGTGCGAAAGAAAATTATTTTTATATATATTTAGTGTTTAAAAATGATATAATAGTATAGAAAAATATAGAGTAATAAAAAAATAAATATGAGTAAAAAAAATATAAGATTATATATTAATTTAATTATAAATACATATAATGATTATAAAATTATTAGTTAATTATAAAAAGTAAAAGAGTAATATTTTTGGCTGTGTTTGGACTCAAATTTTAGAGAATGAAGTAAAAATAGAGAGAAAGAGATCAAAAAGTGATATTTTGATGTGTAATATGTTTGAAATAAATAGTTTGAATGGATGCAAAATGGAAACCAAACATTACCTTTGAATTTAAATTTAAATAAATTTTTAATTGTAAGATGTTTAACTTGTAAAAGTTAGATGAATGGTTATTAATTTGAAAGCAAACATAGCTTTAGTATAAAAATTTTATAAATGGTGTTTAGTTAGTAAATGTATGACCATTCATAAATGATATAAAAATTTATAAATGGTATAAAAATTAATAAGTTTGCATATTTGGTTTGATTATTTTTATTCTATATATATAATATTATATAATAATTGAATAATTTAATTATACATAAAAATAATAATTAGTTTTTAGTATGTAAATAAATTTAATTGTCAGTGTAGTTATAGAGTTTTATGCTTTTTAAATATCGTATTTTATTTGTATGTTAATTTTAGGGCTTAAAACATTCAAAAAAGCAACCAAACATAGCCTTTATATATTTTTTCATTCTCGTCTATTTACCTTTTATTTACTTCATTACGTTTTATCAATTTAATTTATCATATTTTAATTTCATTTTCCATGTTGAATTTATTTCACTTCTTCTTTTTCAAAAAAATATTATTAATTTATTTATATAAATACATAGAAACGTCAAGTATGTATTTGACCCACAACAAGAAGAAAATACATGCATTTGTAATGTAATATAGCTGTCTTATTTTACCTTAAACTTTTATTTTTTTCGGATCAGGACTTTTCTTTTATAATAATCGACTTATACGTGTGCATAAATATATTTTGTAAGATTAATTAACTTTTTATGCAACATACTGTTTTTCTATTATTTTACTTTAACAATATGATTAAGCAGAAAGACAAACAAGTTAAAATAAGAAATAATAAAAACAAGAGAATGGAATTTATGAGACAAGGTTGAAAGAAATAAAGAAATAAAATTCCAAAATTTTCTATTAAACAGACACATATATATAGAAAACGGGAGAGTGATATAATAGCCACCTTGGTCTTCTAAATGTAAAGACTTAAATTCCCTTGTATCATACTAAATTTTACATTTTTCTCTTCAAACTTCCATTTATTATATTTCAGTACTTTATGTTATACACACACTTTATTATTAAAAGTTTAGACTTAATTTAAGTTTACATTGTAAATATATAATATTACTCTTAATTAATAAATTTATACCATTACCCTTACACTTTCAAATATAATTATTAGAATATCCTTACTCTTTTTCTATACTATATATTTATATTTATATTACTGTAAAAGTGAAGCATTTTAATTGCACATGTAATTTGTATTATTTTTTTAATTATTTTATTTTTCTATCATTTTCTTTTTCTTTAAACACATTATTTTTATTAGATTTTTATCTCTAATTTTCTCTCTTTTCAAATAATTTTATCTTAAAAATTTCTTATTTTAAATACTATTTGTATTTTAAAATTTCAATATATTTTATTATTTAAAATATCGAAATTTTATGATTTATAAATAATTTGCCACATGTATAGATTGTGCCACATTTCCCTTCATCCACTCATTTTCAAACTTTTATTTTTATTTTTTAAAATTTTATTTATATATCTTCTATTTTAATTTATTATTATTCTTCAATTCACGTTTGTTTACTTTCTTTTTAAGTATCTTATATAATTTTACATTTTGCGTAAGTTATGGATTATCAGTTCTTTTTTTTCAAATTCATGCAAATTCTCAATCAAACAACATATTGGATTATGTTAATCAAAATAAAATACATATTTTATTGAAACAATTTTATTATAAAGTAATTTTTAATTGCACACACCAAATGTGCTGAAATGCTAATATCTACAATCCATAGAAATATGTATTTTATATATATATATATATATATATAGAGAGAGAGAGAGATAGACAGACTAGACATTTTCTATTAGACATTTTAAATGGCACATTTACACTGCTGTCGGCTGCTTCTTCTTTTCTCCTCTCCCTCAAGGAAAGACCACCAATGTCTTAAGTATCTCCAACCAAAGGCATTACAATTCTACATTTATATTTTTTCGTCCTTTATCATGCGTTAAAATCAGCTGGATCTAAACTCAACCTCTCATGCTCAGTTTTGCTCTGTTTTTTATTCTAACGAGAATTACTCATTGTATATTACTACATATTTTGCCTCTCCAAATCTAATGGCAAAGTTATTTTGAAGTTGGACTTAGAATAACTTTTCCTACTACAAAATACAAAGTGGTGTGATACTTTTGATGGCCAATAAAAACAAACCGAACATCCAAAAGTGGCATGAGTTCAGATTGAAACGGCCCAACTCCAAGACCTTAATGCTCCGGAGATGCCTTTCATTTCAGCGTGAAAGCAACACTTCCCATAACTTGACGTCGGCATTATATACTCCCAAAATAATGAATGGATGAATCATGACAACATTATTCTCATCCTCTTAACACGAGACAAAACACATAACGCTATAACAGCAGACGGCCCATTAAATTGTATGAGTATCAGTATCATATATCCAAAGACAATGCTGCAATTATGTAAAATTTCACAAGCGGCCCAAGCATAGACGAGCTTAAGGTCAAAACCAACTACTATAATTAGCATAAACAAACCAGTTGAGGATTGATGAGAGTAATCTCATGCTCTAGTTGATTATTCTTTTTGCAATAGTATCAAACCAAAAACATAAAAATCTTCCTTGAGTTTCAACTTCATCCTAAGTGAAGTTAAACAATAGGAAATTGCAATGATTGGTCTTGTTGATGACAAATAAAATTCATCAACTAGTCAAATTGTCTGCATTCAGAAATTATTAGCATTAAGAATGCAGATACCGATCGGATGAAAACCAGTTTCTATATCACAAACATGAAAAGTGGAGCATCCATTTGGATTCTCACTGAAAGTAAGCAGTTTCCTCATTCCTTCTTTCCAATCCCATAACTCATGTTATAGATCCCTCTCGCCTGGACGGCATTCACAATAGCAATAATAAGCATCAAATTCATATATAAACCAAAAATGGGGAAACGGTCAAGAAAGGGTAAAAGAACTCACAATAAGATACAAAGAGGAACCAGCCAAAGCCAGAGGAATGGCAACCGATGTAACCTTGTCCATCGGTCCTTTCAGATGTGTATGTTTATAAATGCTCTGAAAATACTTTTGCTTCTCAATAAGCTTCTCTCTTGGCCTAAAGGGTGCTTCAGACATCCTGCAAGGTGATAAAATTTTTTAACTAAAAACTTTGCTGGATCCAAAGAACATAATTCAAGGAAATTTAATTTCAGTAACTGCCATTTATTCCATTGTCTCCTTTCCAGTATAAACTAAATTATTCTTATCATTGAGATGGCAATATTTAGGCACCCCAGTTACACAACTAATCCTGAAACATGTATATCTTAATAATTGCACAAGATTTCCTGGGCTCCACACGCTAAGCTAAATTGCCGGTGAGAAGATAAATTGACCACTTATTTTCAATAGAATTTTCGGCAACTAGCCATCTGCAGTAGAATGCAGACGTCATGCTTTTCCTATTAATTCGAGGAAACACGTATGCCACTTCAACTGTGATAAACTTACATAGGAAATTTCCTGGTAACATTAGGCAGAACAAATAAGACTGTCGGATCGGAATCATGCTCATTGGCCAATAACTCTCACAATGTAACAATCAAACAACAAAGCGAAAACAAACTAGAACAATATCCTCTTGCTATGGTCATGAAAATTTAACATTAGGTAAATTAAGCTTGTCAACTCTAATAAATCCGAAATGCAGATGAAAAACATGGGAAATAAAGAAGTAACAACGACAAACTAAAACTAAAAAGGACAGATCCAATCCACAAGCACCTGAAAAGCGTAACAAATCAGAATAAAATTTGCAGATATTCATACTTTCAGATCAATCAGCCAAAAATATATTAATCAATCAACATGAAAGTAAAATACCCTAAATTGATCGAATGAGGAATACCTAAACATAACAGAAAAAAAATTTTCCACGGAAAGAAAGCTGGACTTGCCTGTGTTTCTAGATTTGGAAAACCACGAGCAAGCAGAGAGAATACAGAACGAGTCTGCAGAAGCAGAGAAGAGGGGCAACGCGTGCGAAATGATTTGAGCAGAGATGTAAACCCGGAGAAAAAGTGCGGTGGCATTGGCAGGCTAATCGGCAGCGCCATCCGGTTTCCGTTTGGCAAAGTGGGCTGGCCTTATTGGGCCTCGAATCGTTGAGCCCATTATCTTTTTTATAAGGCCCATGTCTTGTTTCTTGATATTTTTCTTTCGTTTTCCTTTGTTTGCTAAGGCGTGAGTAATGGACTCATAACGGAATAGTGCTTCCATCCTTAACTCAGCCCGCCAGCACCTGCCACCGCCTCCGTCTTCAACAGCATGAGATGCGCTTATTCGAATTTTCTACCTGCTGCATTCACACTTTTACTCATAAGTGTTCGTTCCTGAAGGATTCTTCGCTCTACTCGGTGCTTTGGTCTGTAATGTCAGTAGTTGCAGAAATGAGAATTGGTGTTCTTTCTTTTTATTTCCTATGTAGCCTTTTGGCCCCCCAGATGTTATTCTCTGTTAAATCTTTGCGCCGCCCTGCTGCTTTTTCCTATGAATATTCGGATTCATGTTTGTGCCTTAAGGTTCACATGCAGTGCTATGTTTCTTGAAAGTTCTACAATGATTAATTTATATTTGAGCTAACAGGACTGTATTCTGTCAATAATACGCAGTTTTGATGAGCATTGTTCAAATATCAAGTCGCAGGATGAACATGCCTGGCCTGAAAACAAACCACACAATGAATGGAAATCAATGGAACCCACTCTTCACCATCCTGATGCTATGACAAGACAAGGTTCGCCATATTCGTTTCGCAAAACTAATTTCTTATATTTCTGTTTATGCCCTTCTCAGGTCCACAGCTTGAATGAATTGAACTATTATCTTCTAGTAATTGAAGAATTCTGTATAATTGCCAGCTGAAGATGATTCGCGGAAGAAAGTTTGTTGCGCTATGGCCAGTATTCGAAATTGCTCATAGCAAGAGTAGACGAGGCATCTGGAGAGCTGCATGAGTTCTACTCAGAACCGGGTTATACATTCATCCACCTAATTGGAAAGAGGAAGAAGGTGATAGTAAGGTTTTCCTATCCATTAGAATACATTAATGGGCAATGGGTCCGGTTGCCTGCGTGACATGGCGAAATTCCAAGAATGGGCTCGCCTACCTGCGCTGAGTCAAAAGAATCAAACCATTCAAAAAGTATGGACCACTTGAACCATTTATCTGAAAGGGGCTATGTTGGATCCAAATGAAGTGGATAATGGAGCCCGGCTAGTGTGGCCTATAAATGAGAAAGAGAAGTTTTCTACGGGTAAACTCCCCAACCATGTGGAGTCTGAAACCCGATATCTTGTGAAGTGCAACACTCAAAATATTGTATATAGTCGCCAAAGTTTGAGTTGATTCTTAGTCATTTATGAGGCTGGTTTGATCTATTAAACATAACCAATATTCGATTGATTTGTCGAAGTTTATGGACTAAAAGATGATTTGTCAAAACCACTCCTCCCCACCCCCCCTTTTCTGCTAATATATTTCTTCCTGATTAAAGTTAGATCTTTAAAAAAAGAAAGGTTGGCATATTATTTGCAGTCTAATTTTTCTTTGGGTTCAACCTGCAGCCAGGATACGAAATTTTCTGCTGCCTTCGTTGCATAAAACCTCTGACTCACAATTCTGCGATGACCTGTACTCATGAGTTTTAATGCAGGTGAGGGGCTGATGTTGTAGTGTGCGCGCGTGGTGGACGTATAGGTAGTGCGAATGGAGATTCTTAGCTAGTCATGGACCATTTAATTGGAGGTTTGAATGTTTACCCAAATTAACTTGTCCATGTGCCTAATCCATCCGCTGGGAGCGAACACTGTTTCTTAATTTGATTGAGACTACTTAATCGTCTGAACTTGACTTTACTTAGTCGGCTTTTGTTGCTTCTGATGGAAACCCTTGTGGTGACTATTACTTGCATGTATTTCTACATACTCGTCACCCCTGACTGTTGAATAATAGAAAGAGAATTCTGTTAGTCATCTGAGATATAGTCAGTCACCGGAAGGTGGGCTCGGTTTATTTGTCAGGCTCTGTTTAAAAATTGAATATCGGTGTCAACTGTCAAGAAAAGGAATTAATAATCCTATGGTCAGTATCAAATTAGCAGTTTTTCCATCTCCGGCAGCAGCTTAAATGGTCAGAAAAGAACAGCGGAGTTAGCAGTCTGGCTTGTTGGATTAATAATCCAATGTCCCATTAATGGAAATACCAGTGACAGCGGGTTTAGTATAAATTATGAGGGTGATAGTTTGTTGGGAAATATTTTGTCAGGATGTGTGATGACTTTTGTGGCGCCCGGTGACTTTAACGGTCGTGTCACGTGTCTCTCGCTCTCATGGCCGCATGTCACTGCTCTGAAATCCCACCACCTAAACTCCAATGTCCAGTGTCCAGTAGCGTGTAGATGCACTCGGTCCACGTGGAGTCTTATTCATATTTTTTGTAACTGTAACTTGTGATATCAATCGTGCGAAACTTTCGTCGGTGGTGGAGTTCACTTTTAAAGTGTTCAATATCAATTGGATGTTATTACTCTTGATTTCAACAGTTTTCACTTGGAAAAATAAGGAATAGCAATGGAACATATGAAAAAAATTTGGAGGCCAACAAACAAAATGTATATTATTTTAAATATAATAAATTGTAAATTAAAATTAATTATACTAAATGATAAATCATTCAAACATATAAATAATTTTAAGTTTTGTTAATTTAAATATTAGTTATTAGTAAATTGATCAATCTACTTAGAATTGAATTAAAAGAAAAAAAATTATAAAAGGAATTAATTTTGAATAAATATATATTTTTTATTATGATGGAATATGTATTTTCTTACAAAAATTAATATTTTTTCTTATAATAAAGAATCATAAAGCATAAAAAAATTCAAATTAATTATAATAAACAAAAATATAAAAATTTTCATTTTAATCGATACAAAGATGGAAACTCCTTTTTATTACAATAAACTACCTAAATAATTATTATAAGTATAAAGTAATATTTTTAAATTTTAGTATTATTAATAATAAATTTAAATTTAACAAACTGACGAGGAAGTGTGGCGGGGACGAGGGAAGCAAAGATAGAAGAAAAATTGAAAGAAAAGATATAGAAAATAAAAATAAAATAAAAAAATTATATGATTTTATTTTGTGGAAAAATATTCAAAATAAAATATAACGATGAAAAATCTAAGGAACTTAAAAAATGAAAAATTTTGAAACAAAACATAAATATAATTTCAAGTTAGACAAAAAGAAAGAAAAGAAATGATAGGAAAATAAAATGAATTAACATAAAATTTAAAAATTCTTATTTTGAAAAAAAATTATTATTTCTATAATAATATAACATAGATTATATAAAAAAACAAAAGTTCAAAGACTTGCCCCCATAGGCAGATCGCTTTGGAGAGTAGACTTGGAGCCATAGGACTACGACCACAGTCCACCTATACATCCCACTTCCCCCTAGAAGTGTTTTGCCCACCGAGTTACCACTTGCACCATTAATTATTTCCCTTTTTCCTTTCTTTCTACTCAAATGTTAATATTTAATCATTAATTACTTAGAAAAGACTTGCTGTGCGATACCTGGCCAAACCATTATATTATAAAATATTCCCTTTACTTTGCCTTTGTTGTTTGATGATTGACTTGAAATTATGCAAATTAATAAATAATTCTAGACGTGGGGAATTAATTTCAAAACCCTTTTTTTTTCCACATTTTCTTAGCAAAATGACCGGAGGCAAAATTTCAAATAGAGAACGACCCATGGGTGAAATTTTCGAATGGTGACGTCGCCAAGGGTTTCATCTATGTGTAAGTATTCAACTGTGTTCTCTCTCCAGATATATGTAGTATGCGTTAGTGGTTTTAAAACCAGACCGGACCGGTCGGTTCAATTGGTTCGATCGAGAATCGGTCGGTTTTTCGGTCTGATTAAGGTATAAAAATAAAACATATATAAAACTAGTCAAGAACCGGTCAAAACAGATCAAAAACCTATAAAAAACGGTTTGAACCGGTCAAAATTGACTAAAAACTGATTTTATCTAAAAAATTAAAAAAAAAAGAATTTTTTAGTAATTTTTTTTTTAAAAATTACAAAATAAATTTTTAGACTTTTTTCAAAATTTTCTTACATTTACAACTCTTTAATATTAGTTAAATATACAATTTTTATTTTGACTTTTGTTTTTAATAATTTTTATCCTTTTATTTTTCTAATTAATATTTTGAAAATTAAATTATTGTATCTTAAAATTAAAATGGATCATATTAATTAATCTGTTTATTTTTCAAAACTATTTTTTCAATTTTATACTTTTAATTATTTTAAATTTAATATGTTTTTTAATTTGTGTAATAAATTTTATTTTAGTTAAATTATTTAATTTTTAACATTACATCTAAAATTTATTTTATAATCTATTGTTATATTGAATTACATTTATTTTGTAAATTATTTTTATAATAATATATATAATATTATGTAATTAAAATAATTAATTTTTTTAACGGTTCAATCAATTGAAACAGTGACCAATGACCCAATAAATTTTTCGATGTTACAGTCATCGCTCCAATTTTTAAAACATTGGTACGCGTAGTATAGATTAAAAGAAGTACAATAACAAAAATATAAATGGGCCCCAACTGTCATGGGACCTCTTCTAGAAGACTAAATTTCAGTCTGCGTGTGAATGGGAGGTCAGATTTCTACACTATTATTTCCTTTTCTATCAGTAAAAGAAAGAAGAATATATTATAATATTTCGAGGTACATTCATTTCATGATACCGTTAACGATAATTTGTCAACGCTTGCTTGATTTGTCACTGAACTCCAAGTTTATTGAACAATTAGGATAAAATTTGCGTTTTTATCTTATTCTTGCATTTTTAAATACCTTATTATCATATATCATATGTGTAGAATAAAATTATTTTGTATATTTTAAAATTATATTTGATTGCACATATGAAACAAATACCACTTCATTAAGAGAGAGTTGATGTAATCCACAAAATTAAATATATGCTCCATTGTGAAACTTAAACGTGAAATGATGTGAAATAACGTGTCCCTTCGAATTTGTTTAATTACTCGAACTCCAAGACAAAGTCGATCACCTTAGACGATAAAATTCAATACCGGCCAAGGTTTCTTTAATGATTTATATTTGGCAAGTGCCAATTATTTGTCTCCTCGTCAAAAAACACGCTTTAAGCGCATCTTTAATGTTTTTTCGCCTATCTTTTATATAGAGAATACCGCAGGCGTTTCCTTCCACGAAATGAGGCCAGACACGCTTTTTGATGATTCCCTCAATAACAAATACCATTTGCTGTGATATTTTAACTTTTAAGATACCTTATTAATATTATTACTAAAGCACTGGACACGTTTAAAACGTACATGATCAATTTGCCTAAGGATTAAGTAAAGTAGCACTAGTTGACCTTAAATTTTGAGTTAGCAAATGATAATCATCCCTCTCGATGGATATGAACGAATCTCAATTATTTTCCCCTCATACCTATAAACTACCAAATACCATATGATCGTTCTTTCTATCTGCAGCTAATGACTTAGAAAAATGACAATACTTTTATTAGTAAGATAAAATATAGTAGAATAAATATTGATTCGCACGTCAATTTAATTCATGGACATGTTAATTAAAAATTAAGGTTCATAAGGAGGCCCCGACAGCATATCATTACAGAGACATATTTTTGAATTATTATTATATTTTTATATATTATATGTTGTCATTCTAAAAACGAAAAAACACGTGGAAGCGAAGAAATTAAGAAATAGGCCCAACACGCAACAACTGTTCCTTAATGCTTACTATTACGAAAGAAGTGTATGATCAGCTGGGCAGCGATATACAACCCCAGTCTGCCATCGTAACCACTGTTGGCGTTCCACGTCGGTCATGGCCCCACAAACTGGCTCTTTCTCAGATGATGATTGGCCCATGTTTATAACTTCTCGGAAGTGGAGATGTACCTGATCTTTTCCATTACGATTATTCCACGTTGTTGAACTCAGCGGAGCTGTGCTGTTCGTAGCCCAATGTTGACCAGACTTCAACCCCAATTCAGCACCCCACCGGCTTGTGTGGATGCATATACATACGTTCACAATGTACTCCCAAGAAAATATGGCACAGTTTTTTCATTCAACCATATTCAAGAAGAAGAGGAACCAAACATCCACCATCTGTCCTGTTACATTCTTTCGGTATAGCATTTTGTAAAGATAATTCTAACTAGGCGACTGTGTTTTCATATAGAAGAAAAGGGCAGCTGAAAAACTAGGCAGAAAGGGTAATCAGGGGGTGAACTAAGTAGAGCTGAGAGGTTAAACAATGGCGGCGGCGTTGATCGGGGATGATCTGTCGAGGAGGACTAGCAGTAAGCGGAGCTGGGGGTCACAGAGCATAAGGGAGATGTGGCAAGGGCCTCCGGACGTGTTCATGAGGAACAGCACGCAGCGGCAGGCCGTGGACGATGAGGAGGAGCTCAAATGGGCGGCCATCGAGCGGCTGCCGACGTACGATCGGATGAGGAAAGGAATGCTGAAGCAAGTGATGAGCAATGGGAGAGTGGTTCAAGCTGAGGTGGACATCTCCAACCTGGGTGCGAAGGATAAGAAGCAGTTGATGGAGAGCATTCTCAAGGTTGTGGAGGATGATAACGAGAAGTTCCTTCAGAGACTCAGAGACAGGACTGATAGGTGAAAATACTTTCAGTATTTTACATATATAAGTTTGTTCTATTTTATTGTACTTTTTTAAGGATCTTGACTGAATGAGTGAAGACCTCTTTTCAAAATACAACCTGTCAATACTGCCACAACTTAGTAAACTGACTGGGGGTGTTGATATTTCTACAGGGTGGGAATTGAGATTCCAAAGATTGAAGTGAGATTCCAGAATCTGTCTATTGAGGGAGATGCATATGTTGGAACAAGAGCACTGCCGACTCTGCTCAACTCAACACTCAATACACTAGAGGTATGGGAAAATTGCCTTTATTCTTTTGATATTAACTAGATTCATTTCCTCAAGGTTTTATACGAGATATTTTTTAGCTTGTCTCCTATAGGTTCTATACAGTAGTGCTATGTTAATCTGATTTTGCTGCGTTAAGTTTACAACAGAATTTTGTTTAATGATGTAATAGGCTGCTCTTGGGATGATTGGGCTCTCTCCATCAAAGAAAAGGGTTGTCAAGATACTTCAAGATGTTAGTGGAATTGTAAGACCGTCAAGGTATGCTTATAAATCTTGTAGAGTTTCCTTTTTCTCTTATATCTTGACAGTTTTCTACCTAATTGAAACTCAAAAGCTATCAGTTTCTGCTACTTAGTTTTGGTTTTAGATTTCATCATGTGAATTTAGCTAACTAATTAACTGGTGCATGTTTTCAGGATGGCACTGCTTCTTGGGCCACCCGGTTCAGGGAAAACAACATTACTAAAAGCACTAGCAGGAAAAATAGATGATGATATGAGGGTATGGCTTTCAATCACCCTTTTCTTGTGTTCTTTACGATTTTAGGACAAAGCATGCATTTCCCTAATGAGAACCCAAGAGACAAGTTCGCCATAGCTGATCTCAAGTTTCTTCACAGGTAACGGGAAAAATCACCTATTGTGGCCACGAATTTCACGAATTTGTTCCCCAAAGGACTTGTGCTTATATTAGTCAGCATGATCTTCACTACGGTGAAATGACCGTTAGGGAGACACTGGATTTCTCAGGTAGATGCTTGGGAGTTGGGACCAGGTACGAAATGCTCACAGAGTTGTCGAGAAGAGAGAGAGAAGCAGGCATTAAACCTGATGGTGAGATTGATGCATTCATGAAAGCCACAGCCGTTGTTGGCCAGGAAACAAGTTTGATTACAGATTACGTCCTCAAGGTCAGTTTGCGTGTGTTGCCTTATTGCTTGTACTGTTGCTCTCCAAATTAACAAGCCTGACATGTATACGAACTTCTACAGATCCTTGGATTGGATATTTGTGCTGATATCATGGTGGGAGATGAAATGAGAAGGGGCATTTCGGGTGGACAGAAGAAGCGTGTTACCACCGGTATGTCATTCCACCACACTCTTATTATTTTTTTTTTCAGAAATAGCATATGATTCTTTCTAGATTTCGGTATATAACCATTACCATTCTTAAGATTTTTGTTCTGCCATGTGCAGGGGAAATGCTGGTAGGACCTGCAAAAGCATTCTTCATGGACGAGATATCAACTGGGCTGGATAGTTCCACCACCTTCCAGATCGTCAAATTCATGAGAGAGATGGTTCATATTATGGACATAACCATGGTCATCTCTCTCTTGCAGCCTGCCCCTGAGACTTTTGAACTCTTTGACGACGTTATCCTGCTTTCGGACGGTCAGATTGTTTATCAGGGTCCACGTGAGAATGTTCTAGACTTTTTTGAGAACATGGGGTTCAAATGCCCTGAAAGGAAGGGAGTAGCCGACTTTCTGCAAGAAGTTACTTCAAGAAAGGACCAAGAACAGTATTGGTCTAGAAAGGATCAACCTTACCGTTACATCTCTGTACCTGAGTTTGCACAGGCTTTCAGCTCTTTTCACGTAGGGCACCAGCTGGTGGCTGAACTTAGAGTTCCATATGATAAGTCCAGAACCCATCCTGCAGCCTTGGCGAAAGAGAAATATGGGATCTCGAATTGGGAACTTTTCAAGGCCTGCTTCTCTAGGGAGTGGCTCTTGATGAAGCGCAGCGCGTTTGTCTACATTTTTAAGACTACGCAGATAACAATAATGGCAACAATTGCCTTGACAGTTTTCTTAAGGACAGAGATGAGAGCTGGAAGAATTATAGACGCTTCGAAATTCTGGGGAGCATTGTTCTTTAGTCTCATCAATGTCATGTTCAATGGAATGCAAGAGCTAGGAATGACTGTTTTTAGGCTTCCTGTGTTTTTCAAACAGAGGGACTCTTTATTCTATCCGGCTTGGGCCTTCGCCCTGCCAATTTGGGTACTCCGAATTCCAATTTCTGTGATGGAGTCTGCACTGTGGATCGTTCTTACCTACTACACCATTGGCTTTGCACCTTCTCCCATCAGGTAAGGGAAATCCAATAATAGGTAAGATTACAGGATGGCGAAGTGATGACGCATTGGCTAGAATCTTAATCTTTTGTGTGCTCGCAGGTTTTTCAAACAATTGTTGGCTTTCATTGGGGTACATCAGATGGCTCTCTCCTTGTTCCGTTTCATCGCAGCAGCTGGAAGAACACAAGTTGTTGCAAACACACTTGGAACTTTCACTTTGCTTATGGTTTTTGTGCTGGGAGGCTTCATTGTTGCTAAAGGTCAGTCATACATTAATTGATTGATAATCTGCCTTCCCGTTTAGTATCCAATATCTTTGTAATAGTAGGTATTGATGAGCTGCTCTTGTACAAAAGATTTTATCTAGTGACAAATGTAAGCCTTTTTATTTTTTGTTGAAAATTTCAGATGACATTAAGGATTGGATGATATGGGGATACTACGTTTCTCCTATGATGTACGGACAAAACGCCATAGCCATTAATGAGTTTCTTTCTGAGAGATGGAGCTCAGTAAGTTCCCAAAAAAGCGCTATAATTTTGTACAATTTATTATGAAAAACTCCGCTACGACACTACCATTGGTTTACTGTTTAATTTTGATTCAGCCTACTAATGGCGCGGAAAATACAGTGGGAAAGACGCTTCTTAGAGACAGAGGCTTATTTACTACTGAGGCTTGGTACTGGATATGCATCATGGCTCTTTTTGGGTTTTCTCTTCTATTCAACATTCTCTTCATCGCAGCCTTGGCGTATTTAAATCGTAAGGACTAAGAAATATATTCCTACCTCACACTTCAGATTTTATTCTGAAGAAACTAATGAACAAGTTCAAATATTAACTATGTTCACTGCTCAATCTCAGCTTTGGGTGACAATAAGGCTGTCATATCAGAGGACAATGAGGAAAGCAAGAATAAGCGGCAAATAACAAATGCTGAAGGTGTGTTGTTTGTTATGATAGGGAACAATCACTCGCTAACCAATGTTCTGTCTTTTATTAAATTTACTCAGTTGGTATAATTGGCGTTCTGCTGCCGAAAGCACAATAGAAGTTCTTCGTATGTCCTTGAGATCAGAATCATCAAGAAGCTTAAAAGAGTGTTGATTTCTGCAGGGGCTGTCAGAAACACTCATGCAAGTGCCAGCTCATCTGTTGAAACAGCAAACAGTGAACAAAGAAGAGGGATGGTTCTGCCTTTTCAACCCCTCTCTCTTGTATTCAACCATGTGAATTACTATGTCGACATGCCTGCCGTACGTCTCTATCTCCTTGATGTTATTTTGCGTATATTTGCACTTGTAACGACTTTCGTTATAAAATTAAAAGCTATGTATCTATGGCCAACTCGATGTGCCGTTTCATGCAGGAAATGAAGACTGAAGGGGCCGATGAAGATAGACTTCAGTTGCTGCGAGATGTGAGTGGTGCTTTCAGACCTGGCGTTCTGACGGCTTTGGTAGGTGTCAGTGGAGCTGGAAAGACGACCTTGATGGACGTGTTGGCTGGTAGAAAGACCGGAGGATACATTGAAGGAAGCATACATATTTCGGGCTACCCGAAGAACCAAGCAACGTTTGCTCGAGTCAGCGGATACTGTGAACAGAACGATATCCATTCGCCTTATGTCACAGTATACGAGTCACTCCTTTACTCTGCCTGGCTGCGTCTCGCAGCAGATGTGAAGACTGAAAAGCGGAAGGCAAGTAGCTGATAGAGCATGATCTTCCGTTCAATTTAAACACTAGTGATGTTGTCTGACAACTTTTTCCCCGCGTCTTTTCAGATGTTTGTGGAGGAGGTCATGGACTTGGTTGAGCTCAATCCCTTGAGGAATGCACTTGTTGGACTTCCGGGAGTGGACGGTCTTTCAACTGAACAGAGAAAGAGGCTCACCATTGCTGTTGAGTTAGTTGCCAATCCCTCCATAATCTTCATGGACGAGCCAACGTCAGGACTCGATGCGCGAGCTGCTGCTATAGTCATGCGCACGGTAAGAAACACGGTGGATACGGGTCGAACGGTGGTCTGCACTATTCACCAGCCTAGCATAGACATTTTTGAAGCTTTTGATGAGGTATGTATAAGGCACCTGAAAACGGTCTTCATATTTACACATTTTATATAAAGGCATTTAGCTTGACACACACTTGCTGTGATTGCCCCATGCAGCTTCTGTTGATGAAGAGAGGAGGACAAGTCATTTATGCTGGAGCCCTTGGTCGCCATTCTCACAAACTTGTTGAATATTTTGAGGTGAGGTTTCCTTTATACCGTCAGTACTCTTTTGCTTACCTTAGGCCAAGTTCTTTTAGTAAATAGAGAAAATTCACTCAATCTATAACACCCTTAACACAATAAGCATCTTGGAATCGACTTGTCAGCTCTCACGGAACCTATTATCATTTTTTAATTCAAAAATCTAATCGGCCATTGGTGAAGCCAGATTCTCACTCATATATGTCACTTCAATTGTGCAGGCTGTGCCAGGGGTTCCCAAAATTAACGAGGGTTATAATCCAGCTACTTGGATGTTGGAGGTCAGCTCTTCAGCTGTTGAAGCTCAACTTGATGTTGATTTTGCAGAAATTTATGCCAATTCGAGTCTTTACCGGTAAGCGATCAGAAAAACCGATGGCCCTTTAAAATGACAACTCACAGCTTCAATACTGACACTATACATTTATTTCGAGCAACTTTAAGTACGGAAGTTAATTTATTCAATGACATCTTCAACTTCAGGAGGAACCAGGAACTAATAAAGGAACTAAGCACCCCCGCACCGGGATCTCGGGACCTGTACTTCCCCTCCCAATATTCACAGTCCTTCTTAACTCAGTGCAAGGCTTGCTTCTGGAAGCAACACTGGTCGTATTGGAGAAACTCACAGTACAATGCTATTAGGTTTTTCACAACAGTTGTCATTGGCATTCTATTCGGCGTTATCTTTTGGCAAAAAGGGGACCAAATGTACCTAAAATCTCTCGCTCTGAATAGTGTTTAGAGGATCATGAACCTTCATTTGGTATTACAGTAACTAAAAATTGTCTGTACCCCCTGCAGATATAGACAACAAGACTTGCTTAACCTGCTTGGAGCTACTTACGCCGCTGTTCTGTTCCTGGGAGCCACCAATGCTTCTGCTGTTCAGTCTGTCGTGGCGATCGAGAGAACAGTTTTCTACCGTGAACGGGCTGCGGGAATGTATTCAGAGTTGCCCTACGCATTTGCACAGGTGAGGAAAGGACATTCAGAGTACAACTCTGGGATTTATAACAGCACATGTTCCCACATGCTATTACAAGAAATTAACTCTTAACAACTCTGAGTTCATCTTTTTGTAGGTGGCAATAGAGACCATCTACGTTGCAATCCAGACCCTTGTTTACGCCCTACTTCTGTACTCCATGATTGGATACCACTGGACAGGAGAGAAATTCTTCTATTTCTACTACTTCATATTCATGTGCTTCACTTACTTCTCAATGTACGGCATGATGGTTGTTGCATTGACTCCCGGCTACCAAATTGCTGCAATTGTTATGTCCTTCTTCCTCAGCTTCTGGAACTTATTCTCTGGCTTCCTCATCCCACGTCCAGTACGTATACTCACAACCAGAAAACTTTTGCAGAGCATGGCTATCACACATTGACTTTTCATGATTGCATGTAAAAATGAACTTGTGCTCGTATATGTTATTGCAGCTCATCCCAATATGGTGGAGGTGGTACTACTGGGCTTCTCCAGTTGCTTGGACAATCTACGGCCTTTTTGCATCCCAAATAGGTGACCGGACAGGTGAACTTGTGCTCACGGGCAACACTGGGAGAATGAGGGTGAATGATTTCCTTAAAGACTACTTGGGTTATGATCATGACTTCCTCATTGCCGTGGTTTTTGCACATGTTGGTTGGGTTTTCCTCTTCTTCTTCGTTTTCGCCTACGGCATCAAGTTCCTAAACTTCCAGAGAAGATAGAGACGTCGGTCGCAGTCGCCTGAAGTTTTTGTTAGAATTTGTGTTTATATATTGTAGGTTAAACGTCACATTTTACAGGCTGGTCAGGAGGGAGATACCCCCTCTCCATTTTTTTTTTGCTGCTCGATTGTTTTTTGTTGTATATTTTCTCTTTGCTTGTTTTGTGTGAAGCCCTCATTTTTGTTGTATAATTTTACTTTGCTTGTTTCAATGAAAACTCATCATATTAATCTATTTCCGGATTAAAATCAATGTTCTTACAGATCAACACAAAGCAGAAATTTCAAGAAAAGAGAAGGAAAGCTAAAGTTTATTGCTGGTTATCCAAGGTGGGAGCAGATAATTAATGGTGGAAAAAAAAAAAGAAATAGGCCTCTCTAGCAGCATCTTAAGATTGTGCCCATTATGCATAACATATACGGTAGTTCATAAAAGGAGACAGTTCTTTTTTTCAACATCAAAAAAATCCCATATTACCTAGCAATCATTTCACATCAAACAAAGAAGGGGTAATGTTTTCCTGAGTATTGTTTTTATTTCAACTGTACAACAGTTCTGGTATACAGTTCTATCTCTATATGGAAATTATAAGTACATTGGTTGAATTTGGCCTGCACACAATGACTGACAAAAAAAAAGGCAATAGAACAATAATAAATGCAACTTCCTTACAAGAATACATGAAAGGATGCAAGTCCTTAATAAATCATACCATTTGAGGACAAGACGAAGCCATTCTCGCCCGTGAATAAATTCAAGTAAATTTTCGATCTTCACTAGTTTGCTACATTTCCAAGTATCGTTAGTATTGTTTGACTGCTGAAAGCTAACAAAGCCTTTGAAATATGAATAGTGGAGGGGCACGCAACCCCTACAAGAAGAGGCCAAGGAAGCAAGAAAAGAAAAGAAAATTCTTTTGTTAGTAGTGTCTGAAGGATGCTTCTGTTACACCCTTATACACCCTTTCTCTGGGGAATTTGGACAATCTGCCCCGCACAGAAAGTGAAAACTCATATGTGCTTTCAAATATGTTCAACGTATACAAATTAAACGGGCGGACTAATAATGATTAGCAATTTATTCAAAGGACTAATAGCGTGTTAAGGGAATAAAGCTAATATATCTCCGCTTTACGGCAGACAAGTTCTCAATTCTTACATTATTAATTCAATTTCACAACGATAAAAATTAAAGCAGCAGACACATTTATATAGCTTCAAATTTTGTAGTTCTTTAACTCTTCTAGCTTGAAAAGAAAGCAATTAAAACTTTGAAAGAATTGATACAAGGATGGCTCTCCTGCTTTCATTTGTTATCAGAATCTCTCTAGAACAGAAGAAGTTTCTTGAACAAGTCTCAGAATGAAGTGTAATGAAGAACCAATAAGGCAAGCTGAGCTATTGCACTTCTACCCTCATGTGTCTTGGCCAATAAGGCTTTCAAATTTTCAATTTTGTATGTGACATAAGTAGGTGAACTCTTATTTTCTACTCAAGCAAGCAAACTTTCAGCCCAAGAAGTTGATAGATTAGAGAACATTTACCAACAAAGACCCTTCAACAGATGCCGTTTCATATTCTTGTCACTGTCAATATAACTATGGAATTATGCTTTGGTAACCTTCAGCTTTATAAAAATACTGATTTCTCTTCTTCTTATTGGAGGATCAAGAGGTTGAAAATTTTATGATTTTTTTCATGAATTTCAGGATTAATATCCTCAGTTTATATATGAAATTAGCTCATTTAACAGAAGTGCAGCAGTTAGTAGAATTTGTCAAGAAACCTACGTAAGAGAATTGTAGCTTCATCAAAAGAGGCCCCCTGTACGCATACTCGCACTTGTATGGATCTTCATAAAAAGATCAGATTTCAGAAATTAGTTCCACAATGAGCTAAAGTTAAAACCTTAAACTACCCTTCATTTCCTCATAAATCATAAGTAAATTGGGCTCTTTGGTCATTACTCTTGTTGCAAGATTTGCTGTAAAGTAAGCAAGATGGTCTCACACCTTTAAGACCAAGATAGCATTGTCCTCAAGCATCTCTAAACAGGTTTAAAATGAACCGTCATTATAAATAGAAAAAGGCAAAATATGATTGCAGCTCAATCAAATGACAACAAAGAAGCAGCAAATGTTGGAGACACAGGAAGCAAAAGTCCTTGTGAAGAACTCTGGGATGATCATTGATCACATTGGGAGCCCTTGTATCAATGAAGACAGAGATGAGGAGATGACGATGTCTGCCTTGGCAGCATTTCGCACAAAGGAAGAAGAGATTGAGAGGAGGAAGAGTGAGGTCAGGGAGAAAGTTCAGGCTCAGCTGGGCCATGTGGAGGAAGAAACAGGACATTTGTCTAGAATTCACGAAGTAAGTTGGAACAAAGAAACGATTGATCTAGAAAACTATAATGCTGCATTCTTATAGTGGATTTGTATTCGATTTATGATTGTATGATTATAATCTAGTAGGAGCTTGAATCCCTGAATGATCCAATGAGGAAGGAAGTATCATCCGTTCGCAAGAGGATTGATCTGATTAATCGAGACCTTAAGACACTGGGACTGAGCTGCCAAAAGAAGGTCAAGCATCACATGCTCTTCGGAATTTGAAGCTAAAGTGCCACTATTTTTATGAAATTCTAGTGACTTGATTTCCTTAAAAGTTTTTATTAGCCTTGTTGATTAGCACTTCGCCATCGATGAGAAAATTCTCGACTTCACAGGAAAAAGAATACAGAGACGCCGTGGAGGCTTTTAATGAGAAGAACAGGGAAAAGGGTCGGCTGGTTGCCAAACTAGTTGAGGTAAAATCCACATTTCTTCCGTAGAAAACAAACTATAATTGAATTGCATACCTACTTCAGAGTTTATTGGCAGTTGGTGACCGAGTGTGAGAAATGGAGATTAAAGAAACTGGAGGAGCTCTGCAAGATCATCGATTCCCTTTCCTAAGAAATGTTAGCAAAGAACAACCCCTTCTTCAAGTATTTTCCGTTGGTTTTGGCTCTGAATATCATTGAATTTCACTGTCCTTTCACTGCTTCAAGATTGCGATGCTAAAAGTCGAGACGTCTTTGTTGTTTAATTTTCTGTTGAGCGTGAGGGCGTACCAATTATAAATTTCACTGACAATTTACTTCTTTTAATACTGATATATTGTTGCAGAGTCAGCCAATCATGGCAGTATTTCATTGCTTTGATTCACTTAAAGACGCTTTGTCTGTGGCTTCATTATCTGTTGTTCGGCAATCCTCATCGATATAGACCACTTCCTAGTTCCGAGCTAGGTTTCTTCATACGGTGAAAAGATATCAAAAGCAAAGATTATGATTGTTTTATTTTTAATGTATGTTTTTAAGTATGTTTCTTCAAAAATTGTAACATAAAAAAAATTTAAAAATATAATAATTGTAACGTGTCTTTTTAATGTAAAAACAAAAATAATACATATGAACAAGGCAATTATAATGATAACATATGAACTAATACATTCAATAAATAAACTCATGGGCTTTGTTTGGTTCCTTGTTTTAAATTATTCACACTCACTTAATAATTTTACAAATTAAACATTTTATTCAAATTCAAATTTAATATTTTCTATATCTTAACTTTTATAACTAATTAATTATTTTTTAATCATTATACATATTAGCATTTAAATCAATCTCTATTTCTATTTTTTTTTACTTACATTCGCATATATCTTTGTACCTGATAAACTTATATACAATTAAATTATTCTATTATTATTATATATTAAATTTATATAATATAAAATTTTTCTCTCTTTTGTAACTTAATACGAAACAAAAATTTACTTAACCATTCAAATCACTTAAATTTTTCTATACACCAACCAAACATAGCCATCATTTTTGTTGCGTACCTCAATAATGAATGAAAGATGTACGAAAATAAATACTTCGTAAATACAAAAGAAAACATCAAATTGAGTTAAACGTGATGCGAATACCAAGAATCTATCGCTTTCGCTTGTATTCACGTGAGTAAAAGATGGGTGCTTCAATTCTCAAGCCTTTTCAGTTGTCTATTCTGTAGGGTTATTTACTTACATCCATAATCAATTAATTTATTATTTTGAAATATGGATGGCTAAAGCCAAGTTTTTTTTTTTTTTTTTGGGGGGGGGGGGGGGGGGGGGGGGGGGGGGTGGGGGTAAGATCCTGTAGATGCTTTCCCCAGTTATATTAATATACACTAATGCGAGCTAATTTTATACTAAATTTTTGTTTGAGATTTTTTATTTAAATTAAGTCCAGTGCTTAATATTTGCTTATTAATTATTATACATTAATATCTATAGACACGCAATTATACTCAATCGAAACTGGGTCACCGATGAGAGACGTGATGCCGACACTCTATGGTTACGTTCGGAACCTAATTTTTAATCGTTATCTTAAACATGACCATGCTGAATATACAATTCAATAAAATATTTATCCAAATTCAAATACAAATTTTATTACTCTTTTATCAATAATTAATTAATTATTTTTTAATTATTCACACTCTATTGTATCACATATATACTCATATCTTTTTTATTTACACGACAAAATATAATAATTATTTAAATGTACTATTATATTATTCAATCATTATTATATTATATATATATATATATTCAATCAAATCATATTATTCACTTCATCAAAACATTATTTTCAATCATATCTCTCATCTTTTAACATAATTTTTACCAAACATCACCCTGATAAAAACCCCTCTCCCAAACATACTTCCCGAAAGTAATCTGCCAGGCATGTAGATTTATTTGCACTTTAAAATTGCCCTTTAAGGGATGATACAATCACTATATATAACTAAAAATATTTCTATACGCCAGGTTGGATTTTAAGTAAGGTTATGTTCTAAACATAATTTTCAACTCAAAATTATCATCTCATATTTCACACTACTTAACATACAATTTAATAAAATATCCATCCAAATTCTAATTCAAAAGTTTTCTTTCTTATATTTACAATTAATTATTTATTTTTTAATCAGTACACTTATTAACAATTAATTCAATACATATCACTATTTTTATATACTATCACATAATTCAATCATTATTATATATTTTATACATATATTTAAATAAATTATACTATTCATCTTATCAAAATATTACTATCAAACATATTATTCATTTCAACATAATCCTGTCAAATATGATTTCTAACTAAAACGCCTCTCCCAAACATAGCCTAACTAAATAGTAAAATTTAGACGCATGGGTGGATTAATTAATCCTTCCACAGAGTCAACTCAACGTGATCATCACCAGTCGCTTCACTCCAGGTGAACCCTTTTTTCATGGCTGGTGGAGTTAGAAGCATGCCCTCCGCCATGCTATCTATCAAAACGGGCAGGTTAAACATGGCCTCCTCGTCCACGAACCCCACTTCTCTACCTTCTCCACGATCGCCTTCAACTTCAAATATGCCATCAGCTTCAACCGTCTTCTCCTTCTGATCATTCGTCGACCAAGCATCCGAAACCCCTTCTTCAGCAGCCAAACATGTGGATGAAGGTTTAAGTAGTAATGAAGTAGAGGAAGCAGGTGGTAAATTATAATGGAGGATCATTGTCGATGGTGAAGAAGTAAAATCCCGGGCTGCCTGTTGCGCCGCCCTTCGAATATCTTGATGGGACGAAGAAGCGGCGCGAGGAAGTGGGTGGACGGAGCCGGGGAAGTTGAGTGGAGCGTTCTCGCCACGAAGTGTTAGGACGGCCACGTCGTGCGCCACGGCAGCCATATCCGCGGTTGGAAAAGTTCCCAGCCATATTCTTGACTTGGTTTTGTGAACACGCACTTCACAAACCCAC
The DNA here is from genome assembly GCA_019155195.1 of Avicennia marina. Taxonomy (NCBI): domain Eukaryota; kingdom Viridiplantae; phylum Streptophyta; class Magnoliopsida; order Lamiales; family Acanthaceae; genus Avicennia; species Avicennia marina. The sequence goes on from CM032753.1 coordinate 14,775,131, forward strand.
TTGCCGGAGTTTCTCTGCCGCACGCCTCTGTAGACTGGGTGGCTCGTTCTGCGGGCCCTCTTCTTTCTGGGTTTGGCCACCGCCGCTGTGCGGCCAGTGATTTCAAGTGATGATGAAGAAGTAGTAGAAGAATGGGTGTCTTCAAAATCCATAAATCAAGAAACGAATTAATCGCAAGTGTAAACGACGATAATGAATTATAAGAGGAAATACTTCAAATTTTGACGTTAATGTCTTGCATGAGAACTATGCACGTAATGGAAATGTGTATACAGTGCCCGAGGATTATTGTCCACGTATAGCTACAGTAGAAAGTGTCAAAGTAAGCAGTTCTTTTGCAGTGGAGACTCTGTGGTCTGTGGTCTGCGGTAGTGACGGACCCACCGTCGAATTTGGAGGACCAACTCAAACCACGAGTTTTTTTCTTTCTAGCTTCTGGAGAAAAGAGCACGAGTTTTTACGTATTAAAAAAGAATTTAACACGTGCGAGGAACCATACGTTAAGGGAGTAAAAGCACGCGTGTGGAGAGGTGGACGGACGACATGCTGCCACGTGGGGCTGCGAACGGACGATATAGGTCCCTACACTAGGACCGTCCTACGGAGCATTCTAAACCTACGTTTGTTTTGCTTTTTATCTCAAAAATTTACATCTTACCATTTGAAAACTTATAAACTTTTCAAAATTATTTGATAAATATTTTTATTAAAATAATTTATAAACTATTAAATTAAAATATCTAAATCTTATAAATTTTTTAAAAATAAATTAATTTTTATCAATATATTTTTAAATATTTTATAAATTATTTTTTTATATATTCTGAAGAATGTATAAATATCTTAAATTACATTATAGTAATAATATTTAATTTATTATTATTATTATTATACTAAAAAAATTATAATTAATTATAATTATACTTTTTTACAAAATTTTATAAGATGTCATTATGCAAATATTTGATTTAACTTATTTAAAAATAAGAAGTATAAGTTTATGAGCTCTAAAAATATTTTATAAGTTAAATAATTTTATAAATTATTTTAAATAAATTTAGCCAAACACTCTCTTAATCATTATACATTTTAAATTTTATCTTTTTTTTCTTATTTTTTCTTATTTTTACACAATTTATTTTTAAAAATAAACATCTAAAAATCAAAACAAACATAACCTGCAACTTCCAGCAGAATTGAAACTCTCATTATAAACTTGAAGTTATAAATATTAGTAAAAACGGCATACTCAATACATGCACAAATTAATAAATTATGAAGTTATTGTGTTTTAAATAGTAGAAATAATATTAAAAGTATGAAAAATATTTAAAATCAAAAAATAAAGAATGACAAAAAAATTTGAAAAAAAAAAAACGAGAGAACATAAATAAAAATAATAAGTTAAAAGAAAAAAGAAGAAAAGGGAAAAGGAAAGGAGAAAATATAAAAATAAAATAAAATAGTTGTGTAACTTGATATTGTGCTGCCAAAACTCCTAGTTAACTTAATAATATAGTATAAATAAGATAGAAGAAATGAGGAAAAAAATGAAAATGATAAAAAATAAAAAAATAAAATAAGGACAATTAAATCATTTGAAATGGCGCAATCAACAATTTTTATTACTTAATGATATACTATGCATTACAAGTTCAATGAGCTACGTTTGTCCGCCTATATTAAGGAGAAAAATATCAACTTTACCAAAATTAATTTTGTTTCATCTTAACGGCTTCAAAACTAAATCTTGATATATGAACTAAAAAAATAAAAATTCTAAAAAAAAAGTTGTATAGGTTTTCCATCAATCAAGTCAACATGCGTCCAATCAATTGATTATTTTTTTCATGTAATTAAGTTTGTTTTAGTTTAATTGATTGATTTCTTGTTCAATTAAATAAAATATTCTATTAATCAGACAAATTTATATTTGATCGACTGACTCGATATCTAAAATTTTAAAAATATTTAAGTTCAAATAAAAAATTATTAATTTAACATCAACAGTACATTTATTTCCCACTAATCAAACAAAAACAAAGATCTTAAACAATATTCCATCCAAAACCAAACTTTTTAAAGCATAATAACAAACATATAAACAACAAAACTAACTTAAAAAAATCCACTACAATAACATTCGCAAAAATCACCTAATCATACTTGTCACGGTCTCTATTCTTGTTAAATCAATTTCTAACAAGAAAAATTAAGTCGATTTATAAGTTAATTCCTGCACACTTTTGCGTGCATGTTATACACTTTTCAGTGTCGAATCTAAAAATAGCAATAGAAATGGGTGACCATGAATATCTACCCTATAGAGTACAAATGAGACGGGGATTATTTGTGGGAGATTGGAGTGGGGACAGAGGCAGCAGGGAGTGAGGCGGGGTAAGATCAAATATTTGGCAATGGAATTGGAGATGAGGGATCGATTCCTTGCCCTATTATCATTCTTAGTTGGCTCGTGACAAGTATTCATGCATTCTTGTCACACATGTGTCGATTTTTGATCTTCTAAATCGCTTTCATGTGATTTGATTGGACAATACATAAAACCTACCCTAATACAAAAGGTGTCATAATATTCAAGATTTTCATTAAAAATCGATGTGATGTGGCCTCCACCCGAGACCAACCCATCACATTGATGTGCCTACAAAGATAGACTTCACTTCTTAGCATAAACTACGTGGGTCTCCTTAATTCTTATCGTACACTTATAAATTTATAGGTTTGTTCTATTTTGACACGATTTTATTACAAGTACAATCTAATTTTTAAAATATAGGTTATAAAGTTACTTATTATTCAAATAAGTTCAAAATCTTTTGTCCCATAGATCTGCAATATCGCTCGACTTATAGCCTATATTATATAAAGTTAATAAAGGTTAGTTTGAATGTCAAGTTGAGATTAATACACTGTTTTAAGTTGGAAGTCCGCTGAAACGTGAGTGTTTGTTTATTTTTATTCGCAATCAATTGGTTAATTATACATATAATGGTTAATTAGGAGATCTACCATATAAGAAAGTATAATAATTAGTAATCATATCCCTATTTCTTTAAAATTTTAAAATTCCACACCAACTGCATATTTTTAATTTAAAATTTTGTCTCTAGTTTATATTTTTGATCATAGATTTTAGATCACGTGTACATGTCAAAATATTCTTTTGAACGTATATTTGCATACATAATATATGTACCTTGTGTGCGAATATGAATAAAATACAATAGAAATTTTAATAAATAAGATTGAATAATTTGTAATATTTAAAAAATTTGATGGGCTTTAGTATTTGGGTAAATGGGCACTTCACCCTTTAAAATTTTATTAATTTGGTGCACTACCTCCTAAAGGTACTATAATAGCATTTTATCCCAAATTTATGTTAGTTGTAGTACATTGCTTCCTAACTGTAATTTTAGATTAAAAATTTGCTAGAAAGTCATTATATTTTACTATTTCATCTTTTTTATATTTTCATTACAAAAACCATAAAAAATATTTTTTTATCAATATCAATCATAAATATATAATGTGTAGTTGTATTTTTGTTGTAAATAATATTAATTCTTAGTATCAAAACCAGAATAATTGCTTGTCAATATCATGTACAAAAATTTCAACATTTATGTAATTATAAAGTTAAAATCTGAAATTTTAAGCCATGTAATACATGTCACCGGATAAATGTTTTCAGAAATAAATAAATATTCGCCAAATGTATACTATGCATATGATTGCACCACTCCATTCTCTAATTTAACATACATTTCAACAATAGTTTCATTTGATGTTAGTTTTAAAATTTCTCTTAATTTCACTTAAAAACGGAGCAAAAATTTTGATAATATTTTCCTAGCACTGCCATCTATTAAAAATGCAAAAGAATATTATATTTTTAATGTCAAATGGTTTTATTTAGTGCATAAAAATTAATTTAGTGAATAAAAATACTAATAAAATGATGAAAGTTTGAAGTTCATCAACATAGAAAATTAAAAAATATGAAAAAAAAAAAGCACTAAAATATTTATGAAATTGATTATGTGGTGCTTTTTTTATTATAAATTTTGTTTATAAACTCATTTTAGAGGCAAAGTGATTCAATTATAATAAATTTAAGAGGTAAAGTTTATTTAATTTATTTATATGGGGTAATGCATTTAGGCGACGAGTTGCCCTTAGTGTATTAATTTTAACATTATTAAGATATAAATGCAATCTAAATATTTTTAATGTTTTGGCTTTTCCGAACTCGTGTAGCCTTGTTCTGGGTCATTAATTTATAGAAAATATATCAATGTGATTATGTGAATAGCATTTAAGTAGTAATTTAATTATAAATATTTATATGCGCGCGCGCGTATATATATATATATATATATATATATATATAAGAAAAAATATTTTTATACTATTCACTTCTTGGATGTGTTTTTTAAGCGGAAAAAAAAATTAAAAAAAACTCGTAATCTTCAAAGTGATTTTCTGAAACGTGTCACAGAAAGAGTACACAATTTGATATTCTCTGCAGCCGAAAACACACGACGCTGCTAGTTCCGATGCTTCACACGACTGGACTTAGTAAACTTGTAATATTTGGATCTTGTCAAAGTTTAAGTAGGCCGACACGCAAAGATGACCCAATCCAATATTGCAAGGCTTCCGTCCTGCGCATGACACTTACTACCTCCGACACAGTTAGAAGACTAGACTTGTTAAATGGGAATCCCCTTTAAATTACTGCTCCATGGGTACATATGAGTTTCAATATATTTGAAAATGATTTGGCGGAATTTTTTTTGGTTAGTAATAAGTATAGTTTGACAAGATAACAAAGAGTTATTACAGTAACGTGTTTATTTGGATGTAAAGAGGAAAAGTTGGTCGGTGCAAAGGCGACGGTGTCCTCGCAGACCATAATTTAGTGTTGCACGGACATTGATCGGGGCAGAGGGAGGACCAACCATATGGTAATGGGATGGGACTAAAGTAAGTTTGAAGTTGTAATGAATCATGGAATCAGCTGTCAATGGCTATTCCCATGTGAAATTTAACGTTTTCAACATCTAGTCACCCTGTAAACGATGATCTCAAATATATCTGGCAAATAAGATGAATACTTTCACTTAAATTAATTATGAGAACCATTTAAAGTAAATGTGGATCTGATATGAGAATGGGGTAGTTAGATTTTAGGATTCGTAGAGGACACTCAATTCTTTTGAATATGAATGAAATAATAATATTTTTAAAAGTATAAATCTTGTGTTAGTCATGAAAATGATAAATGAATAAAATGAAAAAAGAAAAGAAAAATAGCGTAAACGAAGATTTACAAAGTAGGGAAAAAGAGATTATATAAAGAAACAAGGGTAATTTGGACATTGCAGATTGTACAACTATTTTATTTTATATTTTATATACCGGTACTGATGGCGCACTTGCTAAATATGTAGACATTTTTTACAAATTATAATATATTATAATAAAAATAAAATAACTTAAAATTAAAAGTTTGTGAGAGTAATTAAGAAGCAAAAATAGTTAATTAAAAAATATAAAATATATGAGAAATATATAGAATAATATTAAAAGAGAACGAGGAAAGAAAAAAATAATAAAATATTAAATAAATTCATTATGATAATTTAAAATTATGCTAATAAAACGTGCTTTTGACATCAATATGTAGTATAAAATAAAGAATAGATAAAATTTAAAGAAATTTGAAAAAATAAATTAAATTAGGAAGGGAATGAAATAAATGAAAATTAAGGACTTAAAAAATAATATATAAAAAATTAAAATATTTAAGTAATTACATACTATACAATCAAAACTTTTTTCTTTACTCAATTTATAGCATAATTTAGATGCCATGGATGAAATATTTTTCCCTTCTCCTAGGTTTGCCAGCACTAGCTTTTAATTCCAAACACCCCTGAAAAATCCATTAGAAATGAATAAAATAGCTCAATTTTTAAGATTATGCAAATAGTAAGGCTATGTTTGGAACCCAAATTTTAACTTCAAACTTCATAATATCAAACATATCATTTAACATCATTTTTATCCAAATTTAAATTCAAAATTTTCTTCTCTTATATATATATATATATATATAACTAATTAGTATTTTTAAGTTATTATATTTATTTACAATCAAATAAACAAACACATGCACACACACACACACACACACACATATATATATATCAAAAAGATAATCACATTTAGTTTTATTTATACATTAAAATATAATTCTTATGGTTATAAACTATTACATCATTCAATTATTATTATATATTTTATACATATTTTCAAATAAAATATATTATTCATTTCATTAAAACCTTTATTCTAAACATATCACTCAAACCAACATAATTTCCACCGAACATTATATCTAACAAAAAACCCCCCTTCCAAACATAGCCCATATTTTAAATTATAATATCTAATAAATATTTAAAAATTACCAATCAAAAGCATACATCAACACATGGCTATGTTTGTTTCAATCTTCTACATTATTTATCACAATTTTAAAATTTTACAAATTAAACATCTTACTATACAAATTTTAATTTAAATTTAAATTTAAATTTTTCTTTTCGTCTTTTCTTTTATAACTAATTAATAATTTTTTAATCATTATTTCTGTTAATAATCGAATCAACACTTATTCCTATAAATTTTTTTTACTCACCTACATTTTTTATTATCTTATAAATCTATATATTATTATACTATCTAATTATGATATTTAATTATTTTTTATATTTTTAATACAAAATTATGATTGTGGCAATCTTAAATGCATCAAATGCTTGGCCGCATTTTTACTCCTACGAATGAATTATTGAAACAATGGCGACAATTACAGTGGATGGCTTATGAGTGCACTCCATCAACTTGCGTTTTGTCCTCATTTCTTTTCCCCATTGACTCTTCCCTTTCAATTCATGGCCCTTTCCTTTATTTTGCCCTTTTTTCCGCAGATATATTATGGGTTTTTCAACTTTTCGAGATACTGCTCGCTTTATTGTCTATATTTTGCAGGGTGCTTGTGGACAGATACTGGCATTCTCTAGCGTCTTCAAGTTGATGGGTACGACGGCTGGTCCTTCTCTGTCGGCAAGGACCTTGTCTGAACTCTCTGGATTTTACTCGTTCACCTCTTCATCACTACTCGAAGCGTGTGTAATATTGCGGGGAAAAGAATTCTTTTTTTTAGTATTTTTTTTCCAAATTCGTGTCTCTCTTTTGGCACCATTTTTGCCCTTCGCACTAGAACAGTTTTGCATCAGGGACTCTCTGGGAAAGGGATATTTCAAAAATTCAATTCTTGATATTAAGATTGTGACAGAGAAAAACGATGAGCCCTCAATTTAGTCTTGAAATAATTTTTTTGACATGTTGCTTTCTTACTAACTGGTTTCGGGCAACATACCCAATCGGCAGGCATGCGGTGCTATACCATCACATTTTAAGTACATAGTACCTGAAAGCCCATGGGACGGGCATGGAGCCGGGACTGGCAACAGTCTCGTAACTCAGGAGTGTTTTACAAGAAAAGTCATTGTGGTGAGAAAAGTTCTCTGAATTTACTTCAACAAGAAATGTCAGTACTGTGTGTTTGAGCGTGGTTGTTCAATTGATCTGATCCATTCATTAGTACTAACAAGGAGACGATGCTTTGGTCATAGCCTGTGACCAATCATAAATATGATGGATAAACTCCACAACTCCCGATTTCGTTTAAGATGGTTCCTATGTTATATGACTTCATGCTTTTTAATTTGCGAAAAGTACATCAATAAATAAAGAAGGGCAAGTTCGCAGGCTCTTCTTTGAAAATCTAAACTAAAAAGATGCAATTGATGACTGAGGTCATTAGTAAAAATACAAGGGGGGTGGGACTTTGGCCCCATTAAACAGTGACTTTACGAAGATTGCGTTTCAGATATTGTCTTGTAAAGGAGAGACTGGCTTCATGGTACAATGTGACTGTTGAAGTTGACACACAGAAGACGTGTGTATATAATGAACGGCTCTTGTAAGTCATTTTGCTTCATACATTTGGTGAGGAGAGCATGGCTTCTGAATTCAAGCATTTGGTGCTGGTGAAGTTCAAAGATGATGTGGTGGTGGAAGATGTCTTGAAAGGACTGGAGAAGCTTGTCTCAGAAATGGATACTGTGAAATCCTTTGTTTGGTCAGTCTTCTTGAACATGTCATATTTTGGTGTCTAAACGTAACATCCTTCTTTCAGATTCGTGGTACTGGTAATGTAAGTGGCAAGATTTTTGATGTCACAGGGGACAGGACATTGAAAGCCAGGAAATGCTCAGACAAGGATTTACACATGCTTTCTTGATGACATTCAGCAGCAAGGATGATTTCACTGTATTTGCCAGTCACCCAAATCATGTCGAATTTTCTTCAACATTTTCCACTGCCGTTGAGAAGGTTATCCTGCTTGATTTCCCGGCTGTTACAGTTAAGCCAGCTGCTTGATTTCGCGGCTGTTACAGTTAAGCCAGCTGCTTGATTGAAAAAATAAGGGGACAATTAGAACCTAATATTGTACATGTGAGTGAAGTAAGATGATTGTATGTGTGTGTGTTCAAGAGCATGGGCACAGTTTCTTGTTTTTCATGCCATAATAATGGTATTTTCATGATTCCCTGTTGTTTGAAGTGACTTTTTGAATTTCCCATGCCTCACTATTGCATCAGTACTTCAATCGCAATTATCGGAGAATGAATAGTTCCCTTGTAGCGGCTGAAAAATGCTTTACTGATAAGCTAATCAATCTCTTGGTTGGAAGGAAAAAGTTGAAATTGCTTTTTGAGTCACATCATTGTTGGCAGATCGGCAACTCTGTCTGCCACTTGTGACATACATATCTTGAACATGATCTTAGATAATTTTTAAACTGAAACTGGTGGCAAGCGACAGCAGCACAAAACTGAAGGATTGAAAAACTGTAGAAGTATATCCAGCTAGCAAGCAGGAATATGTTGACTTTTGGACAAAGGGATTCATTTCAGGTTAGAAAAAGGCAAAAAATGACTTCCTTTTTCATGGACCTCGAGAACAAGAGAATAAGAATAAAGATGTAGAACATATAATACAAGAAAAAGCAGATTCTCTGCATTAATCTCCATTGTAGATCTTCATCTCATCAGAAACTTCCCTTCAGGTTTTCGGACAGTTAAAAAATCAACAGGAAAATAGAAAGATCCATAGGAATGAAGGTCTTGAAGAATTTCCAGCTCCTTCAACTTCTTTTCTTTCTGAAGGTCATCTTTCAGACATCAGTAGCAGCCCAGGAAACCCCTGTCAACTACTGTGGAAGCATCAGAATAGAAGCACCTTTCTCTCGTCAAAACACTTCAGATTATTCTCCCCTCTTGAGGCACATGATCGTCTGCAAATCTGAGAAGCTCTATTTCAGAACCTCAATTGGCCTTTTCCAGATTTCTTCCATAGACTATGCGAATAAGCTGCTCACAGTGTCTCACAGCCCATGCTCTTCCGCATCTCACTTTGTGTCTCCTCAGCACCTGTCGGCAGGATTCCCCTCTCCCTCGACGCCCAACTCATTAGTCCTCTTGAACTGCTCAAATCAAAGTTCTAAGATGTTGTTTTCACCGTGTAATGACACTCAATTGAGTGGCTGCTACGACTCAGCAGCTACGCATCAGCAGCAAGGATTAGCGAAAGGTTTCTCTCCCTGTTCAGTCATTGGTGATGTTGGAGAACTAGAAAAAGATTTTCATCCGAAACAGATGAACTGCACACGCTACAGCCTAGTTTACAAAGTCAATGAGAAATTTGAGTTGGGAACGAGGATTTCGTTTGATGTTCCTGATCATGTGCCGAACCCTTGCGACCAGTGTGAAAAGCCTGACGGCAATTGTGGCGCTGGATTAAGATGCGTTTGCCATCCCAAAAAATGCAGTGGGTTTTTGTTCTTGCAATGGTAATTCATTCTCATTTGTTGCGCCAAAAGTTGTCTAAATTACTCGTTCAATGCTTTGCAGAGGATAAGGTGATTTCACTTGGACCTGGGCTGAAGCCATGTGGCGACATACTTCTTTTTTTGGTTCTTCTCATCATCGTTGTAGGATTCTTGCAAGGATCTTAAGGCTGTATCCGAAAATTTTCAACTGAGACAACCCTTGGTTTCAGAGAGTTCTAGACCATAGAAGGTTACGTTTAGTCAGTTTCATATGTCGTGTCTCTTGCTTTTATGCTCTGCCTATTCTCTGCAGTTATGTGGTTTACTCGATCACTTTGTGAAAGGTTGCTGTTACATGTCGATATATGATGATATTTTTCTTCTGAAAAACTACCTAATTATCAAAGTAACTGATGACTAAAACTATGTCCTGATCCTATTATCGCCGCAGAGCACATGAATCTTCATTTTTGGGAAAGAAACGCCTGTAAAATCGTGCAACAGGGCAGTGCTCCCTCGATTTAATAGAAATGATTCTTTAGTAGATTTTCAATATGTAGATAAATAAAGAAGGACAAGATCTTTGATCCACATTCAGACATTCAAAATTTGCATTGCAGAGTATGCTATGTATTACACAAAACAAAACCTTTATCATATTCTTAAACACCAGTTTAGATCCTCATTTGCTTAGTTCTAGGCCATAAATTATCTTCTTCTGAGAAAGAATTTTGAGTTGGCAACCCCTTCCCTTACGAGCAGTTATGCATTGAACTTTCCCGCCATTTTCTCTAATCAGTGATGTATCCGCGAAGACGTCTTCACTGTGTTCTTTGAGAGCGTAACTATGACTGTATTATCCTGAATTGGCCCGGGGAACTTGTTAAAATCAGGCAACTGATAATGACCAGCCAAAGGCGTGTGTTATTGCACACTCTACTCACTGTGCTGCCTTTGTTCTCAATGCTCAGTGCTGGTTCTTCGTGTGGAGCAACTTACTCTAGGCCTGCGTCAGCAATTTATTCAAGAAGTATATTGGCTTTTGCTTGGTGATTCCTGCCGAACATATTAAAATGGACTAAAAGATAAAACTTGAAGATGGTTGCAAAATGATTACAGATAAAAAAAAATATCATGGTTATTCTGCTCTCTGATAATCAGATTTCAGAGGAAAAAGAAGCCCGAAATCTTTGGTGGTATGAATTTTCATCGTGGTACAGAGCATCTCATGATCTCCATTTTCCAGAAATGCTATAATCCACTTTTGATGAGGAATAAGAGAATCCTATTTAAGACATCATTGATGTTAAATGCAGAAAACATAATTGCTGTAACATTTGCTTCTTGGTTGTTCTTTTGATGTCTACCTCTTTTAAACTTTTTTGTATTAGTTTATTGTCTTTATTTTGCTTCTAAATATTTTAAAATCCTACATACCTTACGAAGGTTCTAGCATAGTCACCCTAATTTGGCAACTTCAAATTTTCTTTACTTCATGAGTACTCTGAAAAATCATGGATTGGGTTTGAAAATCACAAGTCAATTTACATTTTTTGATGTATGAAATCCTGATCAAAATTACAGAGAGTTAATGGATGGTACGGTAATTCCATTCGTGATTCCATGTTCTGTAGCATCTATAAAACCCTTCCGCAGTTATCCAACGAATTATTATTGTCAAGAAAATGGGTCCAAAAGAAAAACAATAAATAGACCAATAATCCATGAATTTTATCCCATCAGCAAACAGAGCCCACCCGTATCAGCTCTACTAATTTCTGAGATAAATTTCTTCGTACTTTTTCTGAAGTCGCATTTTCGACGATCAATGCTGTAGTTGTGAGACACAATCGCATAGACACGTTTTCAATTGGCTTTGAATTAGTACCAAACCGATCCGATATTGTCATGAAAATTTTGTCACCATGCAGTCCTTTTCTCCTTCCTCTGTTGTCCAAACTAGCTTGCTTATGAATGGAATTTGCCACTTCTTCAAGCAATGGTTCAACCTCGGTCCTAATTCAGCATCTTCTGCAAGCAATTTGTTGTCTTTGTTTGCCTCATGCTGTCTGTGAACAACGTGAATCTGAACAGCAAGAAATAAATTGATTTTCAGGACTGTGGCACAAAGGAAAAAGACTAGAGATATTATCGTGGCTATTGCTGCCGATGTTTCACCATTATGACAGCATTGGCTTTACCTATATATAGTTCTCAGTTTGAAGATGCACGCCTAGCAGTTGACCAATTTGATCTGCATTTATTTTAGGACTTATGCAGCCTGCTTTTGCCCATCAAGGACAAATGGAAAGTCCCATTAATATTATGTACTTGTGGGATGAAGGGTGCATTGCAATAAAGGTAGAAATTAAGATTGTATCTTTGTTGTTGACCAACACCAATCACACCAAAATGAAAACAAAATAAATAAAACGGATTACCTACTTGTACCACTAAAGTTTCATTAATTTTACGGGATAACAGTACCATAAGTAGAGCATGAAACATGTGAACGAATATTTATACAAATCCTCTAATAATATTAATTAATCCTACTTGCCAAATGTCCCATCATGATCAATTAATCTAGTAGGTTTCTTCTCCACCATTAATTTTGTGTTGCACAAAAAGCGTTCTGAATTATTGTCTACAGCTAACAAAGGGCTCTCAATAAAAGAGTACAAGTTCAATGACCAGCAATAAGGGAAATAGTTCTATCATGATTCATAATGCCAGTCAAGTCTCCCACTGACCAATTCACCAGTTTGCCCCAATATTCCAATCTTGGAGCTATGTCAAATGTGAAAAATGGAATTTTTAAAACTTCAAGATGAATTATTGATGCACTGTCACTCTATTAAAAATTAGATTTCTTTATAAGCTCTTCTTACGCTAATAATATCTTAGTTTATTATCACTGTCCTAATGCCAGAACCAAATACTTGTACAATTTTTTTACTTAAAAAAAAAACAAAAAAAAAAAAAATCCTTCTACAATTTCTTCTCAGATTGGCATCCCAGATTTGAACGGCTGGATTGCCCATAGCCACGCAGGGCCAAATGAGGGATCAATGGCGATGACTCTCCAACGCGTTCATACTCCATCATTGTTTGGATTGAAGATGATGAGATCGGTTTGAAATCAGAGGTTCCACCTAATTTTCGGCTTAAGTTGGGCCTTGAACTTTTTACAATTGAATCAGGTTTTTCAGTTCTTAATCGTTCCAATTAATTCCGGTTCTAAGTTAAGACTAAATCCAATCCAAAACTTATTGCCATTATTTAAAAACTGTATCTACCTTCTTTAAATAAATCTTAGAAAATTAAATTTTTGACAAAACCAATTATTATTTTTTTATCTTGAACTAAATCCTAATTAATACTAATTTTCGATCCAATTTGAGATCAATTATTCACAACAGTAACTATTTTCTAGACTCAACCAAGGATACATTGGAGTCATTTTGGAATTGCCTCAAATCTACATAAAACCGATAGCCATGTATTTGATACCATAATCAATGCACCGCTCCACTTCGATTAGAAAATATCTATTGGACCGACTTACTCAGGAGAACATCTCTCATTATCAGTAATCAATTTTTTAATAACAAATTTGGTTCATAACAAAGTGGCATGGCATCATCAACACCCTGTTTACCATCCAACTACGAGTTTGGTGAACCAATTCATGTAGCTAACATATCCTTTTATTCTTATTACTCGTTTTTGTAGTAACAGATTAAAGAGGGCCAAAATCAGCATTGGTTTCTACATGGTCAAGAGTACACCAAACGCTGGCGTTTTAATGGTTACCCTGAGAACCAAAGCATCAACAATTTGTAACCTGCCACGAAGTGCAGTGCCATAAAGACTAGCTAGGAATGACACGGCAGGCAACATGCAAAAATGATGGGTTACATCTGTTCATTTACTCACCACCACCTGTTGCATGCCCATGGACATAAAAACCTAAGGGCCCCAATATGAAACATGGTCCTGCAAAGGATCATCAATAACACCCGGTTTGATGTGATCTTTTCTTCAACCCTCTCCTTGCGATGGTTTTTATTTACCACTCGTTTGGTGTGAGCTGATGAATAATCAGACGCTGATAAATCTCATTGCTCCATCAAACGGAAGATTTTTAACAATGTTTCTTGAAAGAGAAATGGTCAAAAAGGACTAAAAGCAGAAATAGCATATCTTCGTTGCAATCTTTTCAAAATCCATTAATAATTATTTTGGCCGTCTCTTCGCTTCTGGTCATCTTTTGCTGTAGCGTTTACATGAATTCTGCAAGACTTATTCACATGTCTGCAGAGCATTTCAAAAGCAGCAAATGCATAAAAATGCCAAGAATCAATTATAATTATTATAAGCTATGTAGTCTGGATCTTGGATTTTGATGAGAATACAATGACAAAATATTTATTCTTTAAAACATAACAGATGCTAAAAGAATTATACATGAAAACGAGGTTTAAATTTCACAGATTCTTAGAGGCGTAGATCATTAATGAGAACCCAACTTTGTCTTCTTCGTCTTGCTGCACCATTCCGTCTTCCAGCCACAAACTGCTGTCCAATCCACTTCTTGTCCTGAACATGAACACTGCGTAATCCGAATTGGGATTATAGAACCAATTATGAACATCCCACATCAGATCAACGAGCAAACCGTCCAAGAAAATTGTCTGATTTCCTCTGAAGTTCCATTGCAGCCTCTTCACCCGAATCACCATCTTTTTGTCTATGCACACCGATAACACTGGATTCTTGACCCCCTCGTTTTCCCCGCTGCAGCGGATCAAAATATCGTGGGCACTTCCCGAATCGCCGAACTGAGCCTTAGTGGAATAAAGGGTACTCCCCGACAAGTGCTCTTGACGCGAAACTAACGAGAATGTAGCAGTTCGAGAGCCGGTTTTCAGCTTCTTTGCCACGGATTCTAGGGCCATGTTTCCAAGAATTAGGCCGAGTTCTGAATCAATGGTGACGAGGATATAAAAACCGTCAACGGGTTCGGGTCCGGGATTATATCGAGCAGCAGAAAGATCCCAGGAGACCTCAATTTTGGAGGTTTGGAAGTCGAGGGATTTCGTGCCTTTTAACTTTCTGAAAAAACTGGAATTGGTGTTGAGTTTGAAGGCGGTGGATGGATCATCGCCGAAGTTAATGCTGAGGCCCTGAGACAGACTGTTCTTGCTCCATGTGACTCTGATGAGAATGTGCTTTTGGGAGGAGAGAATAGTTCGGTATAAGCTTGTGACAGCGTTCTGAATGGAAGGGGTGAAGCCTGGAGAAATGCAGGAGCTTTTTGAGTAGCTAGAACATGAGGTGTCAGATACCTGTACGGCGTATCCACTGAAACAAAATGCGAAGTCTGTCATTTTGTCTGTCTTCTGATAGGGCGTGGGTGGAATATGCTTTAGAGAAGAATGAGAAGCTGATAAATCGGAGGCAGAAACGAAGCCTGGGAAACACTCTTGAGCAGGAAATTTGAGAGGAAGGACAGGAAATCCCAGTTCTCTGACAGGGCCCGTTTCTGTCTTAAATATGATTGCTCTCTCTCTCTCTCCCTCTCCCTCTCCCCAACCCCCTCAAAATTTACGTATATCCGATGATGGAGGAAATAGTAGAAATCTGAGACAGCTACTCTCAAAGTTTGTTTATGTCTTGACAGCTCATCTGAGAAACTGTCTTATATATGTAATCAGAAATGAAGGTGCACAGAATCGTCGGATACAGGGCAAATGCAATGGCAGATTTGTTTTAATTATTCATTTACTTAATGATGTATTTTGTTATTAATATATGCTCTTGTTACATAGGAATCACGGGTTGACTAGAATATAACGGCACTCCATTATGCAAAACTTGGGGTTTCTATTACGTCAATGCAGGCATATTGGTTAAAGAAAACCAGTCATTAGTCAGTAGTTGCATTGAGAAAAATTCAACTTCATACAATTTGTATGCGCGCGCGCGCGCGCTCACGCTCATATCAAAATTAAAATTTTCGATTAGTATTTATCAGATTAATTTCGATATATAATTTCAAGATGGTGGTAATCGAAATTTACAAAAGATATATTTTCGCCATTTCATTTTTATGTTCAATCTAATGAAAAAAGTAAACTATCTAAATGATATATATAAAATAGCAAATATTTAAGTTCTCATATTATTATTCCATCTCATAATGTCCTGTACTTAGCAAATAGAGTAGACGTGGCGTAAAATAATTATAAAATTAAAAAATTATAATTCACATTGTACCGCATAAAATACTAAAATTTGCAAAAACGTTGTATTGATTATTGTATCAAAATTTTTAATTCAATTTCTATTCAAATTTTGATTTTAATCTGATTCAACTGATTTATTAAATTGCAAACACTGTTATTAATAAAGAATAACGGACTTTCATATGCTAGCATTTTGACACACTTGTTGCATGTATAATAAAAAATATTTCATAAATAAATTGTTTGAATGAAATATAATTTTTATGTTTTTGGCATAAGTTAATTATATTAATAAAAACTTTTTAGACAAAATAAAAAATAAAAAAGAACTAAACTATTAGATATAAGTTTAAAATAATTAAGTTGTTAATGAAGAAAACGATATGTTTTTTACTAATAAAGCCTTTATCTTATTTTATTTTTTATATTATAAGATAGAGAAAAATGATTAAAATTAAATTTATTAAAAATAATACTTCTAAAAATATATTTAAAAAAATTAAACAAAAATGGAGAAATAATATATTGTAATTTTAGAAATGACAATAGGGTGGGATTGGGCAAGGGATTGCTCCCCAATCCCCAGTCGCGCAACCAAATATATCCTCCTACCCTGTCGTCGTTTCCCCTCACCCCGCCTCAATCCCCTCACAAGTGCTCAATTGGAGAAAAAGAAATGTAATTTTACGTTAAAAATAAATTTTAAAAAGATAAAAATTTGTTACTATTATTATAATTAAAAAATGCTGGTTAATTCTACAAAAATAATAAATATGAGAAGCACCTTTCATGATTGATATAAAATCCATTAAAATATAGAAACAGACGGTTTTCTTATATTACCATAATCAAACATATTTTTAAAGTAACTAATTTCTAAATTAATTACATATGAATTAATGTACAAAATTAAGCACTTAACATCATAAACAACTAAATATTAGCTTACAATTTATTTTAACTAATAAATTTTACACAATCTTTGTAAGTGAAAAGTTATTTACAAATTATAAAGTTGTTGTATTTTAAATAATAAAAATAATATCATTTAATATTAAAATTATAATAATAAAGAAATATTAAAATGGTTTGTAAAGAAAGATAATTTGAGATAAAATACAAATTAAATTAAATTAAAAGAAAAGAATATAAAATTAAAATAATTACACAACTTTATATCATAAAATTTATTTGCTCAAAAATATAAGTACTGATTAGAATAACGTGTGTGTGCGCGCGCGTGTGTGTGTATATATATATATATATATATTTATTTATTTATTTATTAAAAGTTAAGGTTGAGGTGGGAGAGGCTCTCCATCTTCTGTCCCATTTACATTTCCACGAGATGGGTGCTCAGAGTCACTTACCTTCGTTATCATTCATAATTATAAATGCCATACTATTATGTGTGCGCGCGCGCGTGTGTGTATTTAATTTATGTTGTCGCGAAATTTTGTTAATTGTGCATGAATGTCTTAAGAAATTGAATTTAAGGGTACCACCGTCCTCAGGATTTTTATTTGTTATTTTTCTAGATTGTTCTTCTTATGTGACAAAATTGATTGATGAATAAACATTTAAGGCATGGCCGGTATATATGAGGAAATTAAGAACGAAATAAGCACTCCCAACCTCATTCCAAAGCATATGACTTGTATAGTTTTTATATAGAAATAGCTATTTTCGAAATAATATAAAGCATATGACTTGTACAGTTTCTATATAGAAATAGCTATTTTCGAAATAATATTGATTTCTAATAATATAAGTATCATCATTTCTTTAGGCACTTTAAATTTACCCGTATTGCTAATTTATTAAAAATGAACTTATATTTTTTTAACGAAATTATGATTTTATAATATATTATAATTATACAATATATAATTATCAAAATACTTTTAATTATTTATATATTCTTTCTTCACTACACTCTCACAAATTTTTATTTAATTCGTTTACTTCTCTAAATTTATATTTATTCTATATTTTATATTTCTCAATTTTTTTCATTTTTTTATCATCTTATAGATTATATATATGGTATCAAATTTATATGTAAAAATTATTATTATTTATTATATGCATAGGCATTGAGTGTCTTTAAATTTTAATTTATTATATTTTTTAATCAATATCCTCCTTCAATTTTAATTTATTCTAATTTTTCTTATTTTAAATTCTATTTTTATCTTTTATTTTATAAGTAATGTAAATAATATTTATACAATCAAGTACATATTTGCTTTTTATAAAAAATTTTACCAACACAAAATCATATCTACCACAATTATAATCTTATTTACATCCTTTTCTTTCTAGCTTTTTTTTGAACAATACAATTTTTGGTCATTATTTGCTATTTTATATCAATTTTTAAAAAAATATTGATACTATATGCTATGAGAAAAATGATGATACTTTTTGATTGGTAAATAACTAATTTTTGTGTAAGTCTTTTCGAATTAGAATATTGTATTTTTTAAACTAATTTAAATGTCAAAAAATATAAGTATTAATTAAATTTTTAACGCACAAACAATATAAAAATTTAACGTTTAACGATAATTTTATTATTACAAGTAAATTTATAGTATTTATATATTTATTTTTATTTACAAATTATAGGAATAAAAATTTTGAATAATAATTATATTCTTTTCTTATTCTTCATGTATACTAATTATAAAATAATTTATACAATATTTATTTAATTCTTATATTCATTTTATTTTTACCTCATTTCATTTATGCATCCTGCTGCGCCTTTAATGCTACATAGCATGGCAATTGGGACCAAATTACATTAAATAAAATTGACCCATGAACCTACTGAATTTTGTCCTTTATGAACATTTAATTTTATGTCAATGGGGCCCCTTCACATCCCTATTTTGCCCCCGCGAACAGAGGGCCTCCATCCCAAGGCCCTCTCATCCGACCACACAAAACCGCAAATTGATATTAAATAAATAAATAAAAGAAAATAATTTATGAAAAAAGAAGAAGAAATGGCTAGTCCGCAATCTAAACCCAAAATTCGGAAAACTTGGACACGAAATATTATTTTAGAAAAGTCTACCACTTTTATATAAATTAAGAAAAATTTGCACACTTATGCGTGTGCAATTTTATTTATAAATTATAAAATTATTATATTTTAATTAATAAAAATAAAATTATTTAATATTAAAAAATATATAGAATGTTTTCAAAAATTAAATAAAGAAATATCTAAAGAATTTGAAAAGAAAAGGGGAAAATTTGAAAGAAAGACCACAAATGAAAAATAAAATTAATATAAGAAAATTATGTAATTTAACAGTAAGTAAAAATATTTAAAATAAAAGGTGATAAAAGATATATAAAAATATATATTGTAAATAAGATGAAAATAGAGAAAAAATAATAAAAAAAATTAATAAAAGTATCAATATAAAGATAATTGTGTAAGTTTACTTTAAACAATTAAGAATTCTTATCAAAATAATAATATAGGATAGATTATAGTGCACATAGGATGGTAATAATTTTCCTATCATAACAAAATTAGAAAGCCATCCAATTGAAATATTCAATACAAGTGATAGTATTGTTAAGTAGTCTGCCTAAGGTTTAGACTGCTCAAACTAGGTAAATGTATTGTCTATCCTAATAATGATATATTACAAAATAGACTTCTTTATTTTTTATCCGAATTTTCTTAAAAACAAATCTCAATTAAAACTACTACAAAAAATTCTAAATCAAATAACTAAATTAGAATTAAATATGACAAGTGTATTTGATATTCATGGACCCTTTGAAAGCCAATAATATAATTATGTAACCATGATTACACCACATGCACACAAGAAATTGAGGATAATAAGGAATGTGATTGCTAGAGTGCGGTAGAATGAAGAACAACGATTTCTTTCTTGTGTTTCTTCTTTTCTCTTAACAAAAATAAATATTTCTTCTTCATCCTACATGTACATAAAATTATCAAAAATAATACATACAAAATCACTTTCGACATAGGTATAATTTATTAAAATGCGTGTAATAACTGTCTCTCTCTTTTATTATTATTTTCTTAATATATGGGTAATTTAGAGGATTTTTTATAAGATGTTTGAGACCTTAAATATATTTAATTATATTTATTAATAATTTTAATTTATTTTTACCTTTTTTACACGAAAAATGTAATCATCCATAATTACAGATTTCAATAAAAATCTCAAAGGTGATCTTATCATTTTTTATCTAAACATTTTATTTGCTCATTTTTAAAATACGATCTATGTACCTATAAGTTTTACAAAACATTTATAAATTATGTGATCTTATTAGCTGCTAAAAATAAATTTAGCCTAACACCCCCTTAATGTTAATATCTTACATATTAAGTTTTAATTTCATCAATCGGAGAATTAATTTTGTATGAGTTGATTTCTAATCGCAACAGGTGAGCTAATTAATTGATAATTTCTGATCATCAAAATAAAGAAATATAGATACGTATATATATACACACACATATAATGCACTAGTAAAATTGACACACACAATGTGTGTGTAAAATTATTTATGAATTATAAAATGATTGTATTTTAAACAATAGAAATAATATTATTTAAAGTATAAAAATATTTAAAATAAGAGTATAAATAAAGATGAAAAGAAATTATAAGTAAAAAGTTCAAAGAAAAATATTGATAAATTAAAAAAAAAGAATTAATATAAAAAAATAAAAAATAACAAAGAATTAAAAATATAAATAAATATATAATTCTCCTCTATTTAACTGCATCAAATATTTAATAATATAGTACAAATTATTACATACATTATGTGAAGATACGAATAGGCATTTATTGGGGAGCACTGGAGGACATGGGTCAGATCCATGTTCCCCAATTCATATAAAAAAAACAAATTTTATTCGATGGATTTTATATTAGATTCCATCACTGAATAACAATAATTGTAAGAAAGTCATTTGGTCAGCTCTACTAGCCTTCTGTTGGGACCCAAGATTATTTTTGGTCACATATTGTTGCCCATCAATGCTACTCCTCTTTTCCTTCTTCTAAGTTTCAATTCTAGATTTGGTTTCAATTTGTTCAATTTTTAGCTCTAAATAAAACCATGGTTATGCCTAAATAAAAAACATGTTAAAATTTTCAAGTAAAATGATTTCTTAAATGCACAAGGAATTGCAGTTTATATGGTTGCTGAATTGTGTATATTTCGTTACATATCATTCATATGTGTGCATATGTAGCACAAAATAATTGGGCCAACACGAGTTTTAAATATAATTCATAAACACTTAAAATCATATTTTACAAAACATGCAAAATAAATGAGCCAATTTATGGACATAGAATGAGTAACAGCCACCTTGCAAATTAATTGATTACTTTAAATTAATGTACTACCTATTAGGACAGGACCACCTTAAGTACATTTAACTTTGATTTTTTTTTTTTAAGTACATCTAGGCCTGGCAATTGCTTAATCGGGTTATGAACCTCGCACCAAGATAGTTAATTACTTGTTATATATTTCTGCTTTTAAAATTATTTAAAAATAATTCAAATTGAAAATGATTACATCTTTTTCAATTCAGATATTTTTTATTTTTATTTTATGTTATGTTATTCATTTAGGTTGTGTGTGTGTGTCTATATATATATATATATATATATATATATTTGTTGTCTATATATTAGATTTAACATCAAATACAATAAAATTTAGAGCAAAATATTTTATATGACAGTTGAAATTTAGATATTTAAACAGATATTAATATTGTGGTTTAAAAAATAAGTGTTCAAGTGCTTTTCATTAATTTAATCCAATGAAGAGAATTAAGTTTTATAATTTTGAAAAAAAGTTAAAATTTATACTTATGCTTATTCGTACGGCAGACAGTTTAATAAACCCATGTTATTAATCTTTATCGATCTTTATATGGTGCTTATAATAAATATCATAAGGGAAAGTAATAATAAATCCAGGATTAGACTTTAAGATCATTAAATGAATAATTCTATATGGAGAGATGAAACATTGTTGAATGGAATTTGGTTTCTGAAAATGATTTGTCAGTCTAGATGTCGATTTTTTTTTATGCATGATTACAAAATTTCAAGAATACAGTAAATAAATTGAGTAAGACTTCTGTTATTGTTATAGTAATAATAACCTATACTATACTATATAGAATGTATGAAGCATGGATAATGATCACTTTTGTCTTCAATGTTAATTTATGAAAAATACCCTTTTTAAATTTATTCTTCTTTTTAGTTTTTTATACTTTCTCTTTTTGTTTTTTATTTATTATTTCACTATCTCTTCAATTTTTCCTCTCTCATTTTATAAAAATTTTTAATATAATTTTTTTGATAAATTTTTTTATTAATATTTTTTAAAAGATATACTACATTTAATTTTTATTATCATAATTTTCATTTGAATAATTCACTTATATTATTTAAATTTTAAAATATGATTAATTTATACTTTATCATCAATAATAAAAAATTGTATACAAATGTAGAATAAATAGTTTTTACTAAATAATAACTTATATAATAATATATATGTGTAATGTATTTCAATATGTGTACATATTAAAATGCACATACATAGAATGTGTGATGTGGCAAGTAATTAAACTAATTGTTTTTGTTGCATGTTATTAAATATTATTTATGATGAATAAATTTATTTGCAAATGGGCTACTTCCAGAATCCAACTGGCAGCCCACAGCTTGAATCCAAACTATCTTGACCTCATAAAAAATAATAAAACATTTTTACGACCGTTTTGTTAAATTATTTTTGTGAAATGTAATTCTTAAGGGTAAATACTGGCATGATTGAGTGAATTTTGTGTTAAAAATATAATGATGGTGTTTTTGTAAGATAATGCTTGTAATATATTTATAATAATGATGCAATATAATGGATAAATAAAATATTATTAGTATGATTTGATTGTAAAAATAATACATTATCTCGATTGAATAAAATATTGTTAATGAATGAAAGATAAAGAAGGAGTAGCCTACAAAAAAAATAATGTAAAATTTTCATAAAATTTCTCCGTGGAACTAAACAAATAAATAATTTTTGTGAATTAACATTGAAAAACATGTTTAC
Organism: Avicennia marina; assembly: GCA_019155195.1. Classification (NCBI taxonomy): domain Eukaryota; kingdom Viridiplantae; phylum Streptophyta; class Magnoliopsida; order Lamiales; family Acanthaceae; genus Avicennia; species Avicennia marina. The sequence continues at coordinate 14,798,540 of CM032753.1, forward strand.
TCTTCACCTAAATGCTGAAGCAAATCCTAGCATAAAATCTTTTAAGTCAAGAAAGGCATATTACAATGGTGTGTGCATTTGTGTGTGTTTACATCCTTATAGCTCTTGTAATAAATGGACATTCGAAATACGTTTTGTCCTTATATGAGTAGTTTTCTATTTTTTATTTTATTCCAGTTAAAAATGACATTGGTTAATACTAGCGAAAGAAAGCAACGTATAAAAAAATGTATTGCTCCTTTACCTGCCAGCCTATAGTCATTTTCTAATTGCAGTCCCAAATTCTATGCATTATATAAACTTCTAATTATAAAATTATTGTGTTCTAAACGGATAAAAGTAAAACATTTAAAATTAAAATTATAATACTATTTAAAATAAGAAATTCAAAACTTGAAAAAAAGAGAAAAAATCTAGAAAAAAATACAAATAAAAATAAGTTAGAAGAAAAGAAAAAAAAAAAACTGACAGATAAAAACAAAGAATTTTAAAAGAAAATAATTGCGTAATGTTATACAAGCAAAATGAGCTTATATTCTTGATAAGACAGTATAGACTAAAATTTGTTTGGAACATGACTTCCTAACCATTTATGTGTAATTCTATATGTTGCCCCATGTTATTCTCTATCTAATATTTTTTAAATGAAGCTGATAATCACTTCAAATGGCAATGAGTAATTCAATACATGATTTGATAACTTACTGGTAAAATTATTAAGTTAACAAATTCATTTAATTAAAATAAAACTCGAACGTCTATGACTTTATGTTTCTTTAGAATAACGGGACTTTATCCTTGCAGGTTCGTCAAAAACCTCATCAATATGCCATTAATCTTTTTATTTTTTTTTTATATTTGAAACGATCAAGACTCAAGTACATTGTCATTTCTATCGAATATTGATTTGTAATAAAATAATAATGATCTATTAACAACTTACAGTAATCAATTTTCAATAATTAAGTGATAGTAAAAGTAGACAAACTACTCACATGTCCTTCGCAATATAAATGTTTATTTATTTTGATAATAATTACGTTTTGTTAATATATTTGTAATTTGTTATTATTTATTGTGTTTGGTATGCAAGTCTTCTTGCTTATAATACTTCGCATTATTTGTACAATATTATTAAGAGTTTGAATCTATTTTAATGCCACAAAGTAAAATTACTCATTTACCCCTTTTAATTACACAATATAAAATCATATATTTACCCTTATTCTAAGATTTTGTATCTCCCTTTTCATTTAACTATCCTTATTTGTACTTTCTTTCAATATTAGATATTATTATTTTTTATTATTTAAAATTCAATAATTTTGTAATTTATAAATAATTTTACATGCCAAATTTACCAGTTTATTAAGATTGATATGTAATTGCTTAAATACTCTTATTTCTTTATACATATGTGTGTGATATATATGTACATACACATATTATTTTTACTATATTCTACTCACTTTTCTTTATTCAATTCCACTCTATCAAGTTTATCTTATTACGTTCTTTCTTTCAATCTCCTTTGCGAACTTTAGTTTATCATATATGTTCTTTTTTTTCAAACTCCTCTTTTCTCTCTCATTTTATAAACAACTTAAAATTTATATTTTTGAAACATTATTAATTTATTTATATAATTATACACGTGTTTTATGTGACTTCGAGACCTTAAATCAGATAAAAACTCAGAAGTTGTAAATGGAGTTTCATAAGAAAACTTTTATATGGGATAAAAATGATTGAACTGAAGCAAAGTCAAGCATGAAATTCGCACGACACATACGTAGGTGTAGGTATGCATTTATAACACAATATAGAGTGATAATGTGACATAGTTATGCACGTCAAGTTAAGTTACAGTAGAATTTTCCATTCCTTTTGCCTAATTTCTAGGATGGTTCATGGAAAGGGAGTAGGTCAAAGTCAATGGTATTAAAGGACGTTTTTTGCATGTGTGGCAGCGGGCCTGTGGAGCACGGCACAGCTTTGACCGTTATCACCAATGAGGAGAGCGTCCAGAGGGTCACGTGCTACATATGTGGCTGTCTACTAATAAACTGTTGTCGTTCCACACACGAATATTACATTTGCATTAATTAATGCCTTCAAGTTCTCTATACCAAACTTTTGCCATTTCTTGTGTTCTTTTCAATACCGGACTGTTATTTTTTAATATATGTTGCCAGTTTGTAATTTATAATTACCACATGTCATGAACAAATACGTGTGACAATTTATGTCACGACGATGGGAGATAAGATGAGGCAAATTTTTTTGGGACAAAAAATTTCATGCTCGAATTAATACGTATCATAATAACTGTGTGTCGACGGAAAACAAAATGAAAAAGGGTTTCATGCCAGACTGATTTGACCTCCTCTTATAGCCCGGTTTTCGTATGTCCATTTCCGACAACAAATATGTGTCGCGGTTGACCTGCCCACCATTAGGTCCCTAATGATTTAATAGTTTGAACCTTTTTAGAATGGTTGTCCAGGTAATCTGATCCGAAGTTGCTCTATACTTCCGTCACGGTCATGTCTTTTTAATTTTGTGTCAACTAATTAAGTCAGTAGAAAAGATGGAGTTGCATTTAAGACTTAATTTACGCGTAACGTGATTCACACAATAAAGACATTGTGTTTGTCTTCCAAAAATCGAAAGTTTGTTGTGGAAGAAGATAATCTCACAATCCTGCTTGCTTTTTGGTCGAAAAGATGAGTGAGGGAGACATACAAATAATCAAGCCAACGGATAATAACGTCAGGACGTATAGTCTCTGCTACAAAGGGTGAAATTAAGGAAATTTGGTTGTGCTTCCTTCGTGGGTATGTGACACCCAGATTTGTTTTTTTTAATAGGCTTACTTGCGAAATGCTCTCTTTCTCTCTCATTTATTTTGAGCGAGCTGTGATAGATAAATTGTGCAATTTATTTTTGTAATAATCACAAACAATATAATTTAAAAAGCATAAAACTAATAAAAGTCACATCAGTGGAACATTATGATACTTCTTTTTTATTAAAGTTATAATTGTCTCTTTACATTTAGCTTTTGACGACTTATTATCAGTCAACATACTAGTACACTACAAGGAGACTAAAAATTATCTAAAATCACGTTGATAAAATATTCAAAATGTCGTCGAATAATTGATAAAAACGCAAATAATTAACAAACTAGAAAAATATGGCCCGTCCAAATATGACTAAAGAATTGTGATGGTTGTAAGAAATAATGGCTTAACAAATCATAAATTAAATCATAAAGGTGCGATAAAATAGTCAGGAATTAATATTGAAGGATATATTTAATAAGCAAGATATAGAACATAAAATAAAAGTGATTATTTATAAAAATCATAAAATAATAGAAGTTAAAAATAATAGAAAGTAAAAAAAGATAAAAACTCTATTTTCAACAAGTTGTTCGCACTTATGTAGTTGATATATTCATATATTGTCACAATTTAAGTCGTAGACCAGTTGTAAAATAAACTGGCTATGTTTGTTTCCTGATTTTTGACTATTAATCATCGTCTAAAACTTTTATAAACCTAACATCTTAAATGAATTGGTACCCAAAATTCGTACTGTCATTAGGGTATGGATCTGTTTTGATAGACGAGTTAGAGTTTGGATCTGTTTCGGTAGATGAGTTGTAAGGTAAAATTTAAAATTATTGATAGAAGTTACGTTAATTTGATTATTGATATCGACAATTATTCTCAACGATTATTTTACATGATGGAATGATTTAATTGGTGAGATCACTTAAAAGAAAGTGAATTGCTAAAACAAAAACTACACTAGTGGAATGATTTAATTGGTGTGATCACTTAAAAAAGAGCAAATTGCTAAAATAAAAAATATACTAATGGAATAATTTAATTAGTGAGATCACTTAAAAGAAAGCGAATTGCTACTATCTGGTGTAGTCATTCAACTGTAATAAAATAATTAGTATTAGATAAACGTGATAATTAATATTATAATTTCAAAGTACAGCAACTAAAATGTTGACAAAATAAATACAACAAATTAGTTGGTAAAGCATGTTATTGCTTTGAATCAAACCGATTGAACACGCGGGTCCTTAACTATTATTATTTTCTTGATTTATTTATTTATGTATTTTCTACTTTTAGTCTTGGTTTTCAAAGTTTCACCTAATTTGATTATTGTCGTGTCACTTAATTATGAATTGGCTTCTCTAAGTTTGGAATCGAGAATGTTTAATTAAATAGGTAAAATAAACTTGTATGCACACAAAATTAATAATACTGAAAAAAAATTGTCAAACAGATCTAACATGATCTTTTAGAAACTTCAATCAAAGTTAAATATTTTCTAGAATATGACGTTGATTAAACTTTTGTTTTCCACGTGCTCCAATAACTTCTATTACGAAATTCTTTAAATATATCAGAAAAATTTTTAAATTTAGAAAATAATGGCTATGTTTGTTTCCACTTTTTTTTATCGTTAGAGAAAAGAAATACATAGCACTTTCTATTGAGTGGCTCTTTTAAATTTTTTTATTTATGTATCTTTACTTTTATATAATTATCAAAAAAATACGCATAAAAATATAAAACGAAAACAAACATAACCAATGTGTTCAACCACTTTTAAGGTGACGTGCAATATATAATCAAACTAGTTGTCAAAAAGGGGTCCTTTTAAATATATTTTCAAATTTCAATTTTGGGATGAAATGTTGCCATATTATAACATGGAAAGATTGAAAATTTAGAAGAGAGACGGACAATGAGAAAAAGAAGAAGAAGTTTCTACGAGTTGGATTGCTAAGAGGAATTCCTTGGCACGTGAGAAGTGGATTCCACAAAGGCATTTGTATTACTTGCCTTTCATTTTAAAACTACAAAAGTTATATGTGTTGATAATAGCTAATTATATGATTTGACATGCGAGTCATAGAACAAATAATGGTTGCATGTGTTATTCCTTAGGTGTTGAGATTTGGAAACACTTTGATAAAAGATATCTTAATTTTGTGGTCGATTCTCGTAATATATATCTTAATCTATGCGTGAATAGATTTGCCCTTCATAGGTTAAATGGAAAGACATATATATGTTGGCATGTTGTGATGACACAATATAACATTCTTTTAAGAATGTACATGAAGTATTTGTACATGTTTTTAATAATAGTAATTCTAAATTTGTTAGATCAAAATAGGCTTATAGATGTGTACCTCTAACCACTTATTGAGGAATTAGTATCACTGTGAATAGTAGATGTAATCATGTAGGATGCTCACAATATGCGGGTTGCTCTCCTTTGAAAAATCAATAACTTGCCAACATATTCCATGTTGTCTAGTTGGAGTGTAGTTGAAATGATAGAATGTCTGATAGGTGACTATATTTGAAATCATGGCAGTCACATGCCACGAGCTGTGGATGATCCACATAGTAGGACGCTAAGATTTGGGGTTGATCACAAGTTGACCAAAAGAAGTATATTTTGAGATTGCCATACTAGAAGACAAACATATTTTGATACAATTTAAATATCATGCATATAGAAAATAATGTATTCGATAATATTATAAACAAGATTATGGATGTTAGAGGCAAATTGAAAAAACAATCTTATTGCCCAGCAAGATGTGAGCATTATATGTGACTGTCTCGAGATAGCCATGTCATTGGACAGTGCAGGTCGCGAACTTAAAGCTGCCTGTACCCTTTCTCAAGACCAAAAACAAAAGCTTAGGTAGTGGTCTGAAAAGGACTAAAGTTTCCAAATGGTTATGCTTCCAACATAGGACGATGTATCGACGTAACTAAATTGAAACCATAAGGTTTGAAGTTTCATGAATGTCATGTTTTTATAGAGAGGCTTCTACCCATAGTATTGAAGGATTTATTACTTGAATTTGTGTGGAATGCATTAGTGGAATTAAGCTTATTATTTCATCAGCTTTGTATATCTGTCCTTTGTACCAATGTGTTATTAGAAATGAAAGATAAAATAGTAAGTATAATATGCAATGTAGAGAAAATATTTCCTCATTCATTCTTTGATTCTATAAAACGTATGATAATGCATCTCCATTTTGAGGTGAGAATAAATGGCCCAGTCTAATATAGACGGATGGATCCTTTCAAGGGGTGTGTTCATGTTATACTTTTTCTTTATGATACTATTGAGATGGAACAATGTGTAACTTGTTATTGTTTATATAGATTCCTATATAGTTTGAAAAGAAATGTAAAGAACAAAGACCACGTGAAGACATCTAATTCTTGAGGCATATATAGTAAAAAAGATAAGCATGTTCACCTTGTACTATTTTAAGTCTGATGTGCCTTCCAAGCAAATGAGGCTACCTAGAAATGATATAAAGGACATATTGGCAGTCGATCCTTCCTTCTCCATATTTAACCATCTAGCTAACCATTTTGTGATCAATCCTCGAGATACTTGACTAGTGAGGAATAACACGCTGCACAAACCTATATCTTCTTAAATTGTCCAGAAGTGGAGCCATTACACAGGTCTATTTCTTTGAAGAACGTCATTGATCTTTCCTTAACTTTAAAAGAGAATTTGTGGAGAGAATTTCAGAATAATCTTGAAACTTTTAATTCTTTGTGAGACTAAAATTCTTCTGTCTTACCATGAAACTGTGTTCTATTTATAGTTATAAGAAAGACAATTTTGTTAGGTCAACATGCTGATGTGGTGTAATTATATTGATTATTGCAATTTGGAACTTGTCATTAGATTGAATCGAGAAGCTTAAATTTGTAAACATCATGACCTCACATGATTTAATGAGATTTCGACATGTGACGCGATTTTATTAGTCAATTAAAAAAAACAATTATCTACTTATTTAATTTAGAAATTATATTTATTTAAATTCTTAAAATATAAATAGAATTTATTTATTAGACATTTTAATGACATTTTCCATAGGCCGCCATTTGATTGAATACGAAATTTTGTGTGTTTAGAATAGTTCTTTTAAAAAACTTAAGAGTATTTTATAAAAACAAAAATAGTTACATTAAACTATTTAATTTAGTGAACACATCATTAAATTATTTTATAAAATAATCTATAGATATTAATTCTATCAAGCAAGATGAACATGCTTTCCCAGTATTGCTTAAATTCGTGCGCTTTTGAAGACTGATTCTTTGCATTCTAATTAAGAGAAATTTTCTATACTAGGAATTGCGTATATAAATGAATTTACAACTAATATGAAACTCGAAAAGCGTTACTTTTTAACAACATAAAAAATTAATTTTAAAATTTTAGAATTTTAGTCCAAAAAAGGGGGAAATTGGGTCAACAAAATTATACACGCATATATATTGAAACATAATTGTACTGTATATAATTATTAAACTGGCATTCGCTCTTTATATATATACATATATTTTTTTACTTTATTCACTCAATTTTTATTTAGTTGTATCACTTTATTTTTATTCTATTTGTTCTTCCTTTCATTATTGTATAATTTATATAAATGGTGTAAGATTTATATTTAAAAATATCATTATTTTATTCATCTGTGTAAGCTAGTGTATTTCAATTTTAATTTATTACATTTTTTCTTCTGATCTTGTCTTTGAATTTTAATTTATTTTATTTTTCATGTTTTTTTATCTATTAGTTTATAAAATATGTACAATATTGTTTCTTTTTGTTTATATAATAATCCATACGCGTCGAATGTGTTTTTATAACCTATAATATACTATATAGGTATATACACGCTATATTGCAATCTTAAAGTTTTGAGACAGAGGGAGAGGAGGGTCAAAAGGCTAAATTAAATAATATAAACTAAAAATATTTTTTCTTAACATATTTTTTCAATAAAAATATCCGAATTAAATATAAAGAGTAACGTTTAATTGCACTTATCGCATAAATGCAAAGAACATCCCATATACTACATTTTAAGGCGATGTGATTTTGGGACAGGCCCAAAACACACGGTAAGGTTTTCATTTTTATTTATTTTTATATAATGTGCTTTTTAATGTATTTTTTATTTTATAAAAAGCGAAAGAGATAAAAGTTGATTAAAGGGAGTACATGGCCACGAAAATTCAAGATACAATCAAGGCAGTTGCCAATGAATTGCAAATTGCCCTCGGTGGACCCTGCACCCTTAACAATCCATATTCTTATTTTTCTACCACAATTGCAAAGAAAGTCTAAAGAAAACAAATGTAGATGGCATTTTTGTGAGAGAGAAACAAAAAGTAGCCGTATAACTATTAACGATTGATTTACACTCCAAGAAAATAAACCACCACAAGAATCTCATAACTTCCATTAAAATAGATTAAATTCCGCAAAAATCCAACTTTGACCAAAATTTACCTACCCCTAATCATTTAATGTGAATTGAAAATCATAAGAATTCTCATTATAGGCAGCGAGATTAATAAATTAATCAGGTACGCGTAATGTAGCCAAAGCATCGAAATAACTCCTTAAAGCACTACTAACCAATTCCCTTTCTTTTGAAGTCTTCGTTATATTTCTTCACATACATATGCTAAAATAAAAAATGAAAGAGGGTAGGTGTGAGATTGACTGCAACCAAGTTCACCCGAAAGCACCCTGCTGGTTTCCTTTCCTCCAATATAAAATCCCCTCCCCTATTTCTTTTCTTCTCAGCTTGCACGTCCCTTCTCACGGGCAACTTCAAGCTATCATTTTGTCCATTTCCTTTGAATTGTACTTGAACCCCCAATTCATCCCTCAAACATGCAATCCCTCACTCCTTCGGGTATAGATCTCAAGTCCATGGTGTCGGGTCTTTGGCGGGTTGGACCTGGTCGTCCTTTTTTCCAATGTCTCTCCCGGTACGATTCGCCCAACGCCAACTCTGACTCGACTGCCGCCACGACGGCTGGCTTTAACTTCTCAACCTGGCACGTCGGCAAGGCCCGCCCCGACTGGCAGAGTGCCTGCGCCATTCTGGCCAGCAAAGCTGTCCCCCGACAGCAAGATACCGATAAGAGTGGCGACGGGGCTGATGGTGTCTCAGCCGTCAACGCCCGCCCCACGCTTGACCTTGTGCCCGTCAAGGTATCCGACTCCCCCAGGCCACTTCCCAAGCCGCTTTGCATCGCCGACCTGTCCCCGGCGCCGATGCACGGATCCCAGCTCCGCGTTGCCTACCAAGGCGTCCCGGGAGCCTACAGTGAAGCCGCCGCTGGCAAAGCTTACCCCAATTGCGAAGCCATCCCCTGCGATCAATTCGAAGTGGCTTTCCAGGCGGTGGAGCTCTGGATCGCTGACAGAGCCGTGCTGCCGGTGGAGAACTCCTTAGGCGGCTCGATCCACCGTAACTACGACCTCCTCCTCCGCCATCGCCTCCACATAGTCGGGGAAGTCCAGCTCCCCGTCCACCACTGCCTCCTAGCCCTCCCCGATGTCAAGAAAGAATGCCTGACGCGGGTCATCAGCCACCCACAGGCGCTCTCGCAATGCGAGCACACCCTCACCGAAATGGGCCTCGACGTCGCCCGGGAAGCGGTGGACGACACCGCCGGCGCGGCAGAATACATCGTGACGAACAAACTCCGGGACACGGCGGCAATCGCCTCGGCACGCGCCGCCGAGCTCTACGGGCTGCAGATCCTGGCAGACGGGATCCAGGACGACTCCGGCAACGTGACCCGGTTCGTGATGCTGGCCCGGGAGCCCATAATCCCGCGGACCGACCTTCCTTTCAAGACAAGCATAGTGTTTGCACACCACGAGGGGACGAGCGTGCTGTTCAAGGTGCTGTCGGCTTTCGCTTTCCGCAACATCAGCCTGACGAAGATCGAGTCCCGGCCGCATCGCAACAGGCCTATCCGGCTGGTGGACGACGCCAGCACAGGCACAGCGAAGCACTTCGAGTACATGTTTTATGTGGATTTCGAGGCGTCAATGGCAGAAGCGAGGGCGCAGAACGCCTTGGCGGAAGTACAAGAATTCACATCTTTCTTGAGGGTCCTGGGCAGCTATCCCATGGACATGACGCCATGGACACCCTCTTCTTCCTCACGCCAAGACTGAAAATCGAAATTTACCTCCCCAGATTTCCACTTCTCATCTCTTCCCGTTATTATTTATTTTTCTCACTGTTACTTTTACAAAACCACAGCCTAAAGCAAAAACTGAAGGATTGGATCCACTTGCCATTCACTCTGTACGTACGACATCTTAGTTCGTTGCTCATTTGAATATTTTGTATTTCGTATTTTAATATTTCCTTGAAGAAATTGGCAAGAAATTCTGTAAATAAGGGTTTAGATCCTCTCGCAAGTAAATTCCTGTGTCTTATGTACAAGTGCAATCGATACGTACGTGCTCCACCTGTAATAAACTAATGCAGGTAGTAATTGTAGAGAAAGAAGACAAAGTGGACAAGGATAGGAAATTCATCGAACAAAGTATTTCAACTTTAATATCGCACTTAATTTATAATTGTTGGATGACTCACTATGTCAAATGTAATATTTTATTTAATAAAATCAATCTTTTCGGCAGGTGGACGTGAAGTTTTGTCCACGGAATTTGTGGGACATTTACCTCTTGAACTTCAATTAATTGTTGCGTATTGTGTATGGTCCACCTGTTTCCGCTACTAACTGCTTTCGTCTTTCGGAAAGGTGGAAAATGCTTTTATTTTTCCCTTATTTGGTTTTTTAATTTATAATCACATAACAAAAAGTTAGGTAATTTCTGCAATTTTCTACAGTGGTATTTTTATTTTTTCTTTCTATTTTTTTCCGCACGTTATGCCAAATGGGATTATTATATCCATTCTCTTTACTCGAGGATAACATTTGAAAATATAAAAATTCCCTACACCTCTTGACTCGGCCCAGCTCAGCTCAGCTCATTTTGAACTGATTATAACAAACGACACTAAAGGCAACCAATGAATAAATAAAAAATAAAACATTGATTTTCTAGAGGATAGGAATTTTTTTTTTATCATTAACTCACATGCACAATAGATAGTATAGGATTTGAATAATTGACTTCAAATATGAAAGTTTAAGAAGTTACCACTAGTTTACATACACTCGCTAGGAGGAGAGGATGTGTATGTTTTGGTTTCTTATTAGGAAGTGGGTAGGAAATCTTTGGGAGGAGAGGATGTGTATGTTTTGGTTTCTTAATAGAAAGTGGGTACGAAATTTTTGGTGATTTGAATGGAAAGAAAATTTATGTTTGATTAGTAAGATTGGGTTTGTAGAACAACTTTATATATATATATATATATGTATATATTTAAAATGTAATAATAATTGAATGATGTGATAATATATAAGTTTATGGGGTACAAATAATAAATGTAAGTAAAAAAAATTATAGAGATATAAATTGATTTAATTGTACATATGTATAATAATTGAAAGATTATTAATTAATTATAAAAGATAAGAGAAAAAAATTTGAATTTAAAACTACATAAAATTTGTATAATAATATATTTAATTTATAAAATTTTTAAATGATAATGAATAATTCCAAATAAAGAATCAAACAAAGACGACGTAAATTGAATCTTCTTGAGCTTGGAAGGGTCCAACGTCCCAACTTCACCCATCATGCATTAACTCAAACCGAACAAGCATCTCAAATTATGTAATTTAAGGGGTCCACCCGATCCAGCACTCGATGGTGCACATTGAGGTGTTAAAGACTTTGACACATGTCATTTGTTTGTAAAAGATTTTTGACACATGTTTTTACTCGTGTTACCAAAAATTTTTAAAACTTAAAAATTCGTCTTTTAAAAAATTAAAAAAAATACCTACTTAAAAAATAACGAAAAAATATCTATTAGAAATATAAATCATATTCCGGGTTTTACTGAGTGGTGAGAGTCAAGAAGACCATAATTTGGGTCATGTCGATTAATTAAGACTCGTCTTTTATTTTGATTGCGAATAAAGTCATCTTGTTGGTTTCTCTATTTAGAATAACAGTTTTCAATCTATAGTATAGTTGCGTATGGTACAAATGTTTTGCTATGGATGTTCCAAAAGAAAAGCATTGACCCTCAAGTCATTGTCAATATATTATTATTCCAAACTGTGGAATTAAATTTTTTTTTTTGCATCTTTTACAAGAAAATGAAGGGGCAAGTATAAGATTTTCAAATATGAGGACATAAAATGTTATTTTTGATATGTAACAGAAAAATATTGATAATACATAGTCTTGGAAGCTAGTAGTGTTCGGACGGGTCTCTCAGGGTGGCTGATGCGAAGGAGAGATGGGCGCAAGACCACGAAAAGGATAGAATGTTTATTTTGGTACGTCTTGATTGGTTTATTTTTATTTGAGCTATGTTTATTTTATTTATTTAGATATTTAAAATATTATTATTTTCAAATGCCTTATAAGTTACATCATTTTTATGTGGTAAAATGATATAAATATATTTTAATTGTATTATATTTATGTTTTTTAGCTCCTTTTTATCATTCTTATGCAAAAAATTAAAACCATCAATACTTAATAAATTTCAACTATATCCCGTCGTTGTGTATCGTTTTATTACCCAAACACCTTGTTTATGTTTGATGATTTTTTTGAGGATGAAAATGACAGAATATTTGGGTGTTCAAATTATATTTGGTTGTAAAATTTTGATGCAAATAAAATGTTGAATTTAGATTTATAATATAAACTTATAAAATATTGGTTGAATGATATAATGTTACGTAAAAATAATGATTAGTTTTTATATTAATAAATACGTATAAATGTGAGGATGGGTGCGCATGCCTTATATATTTATTTTATTGTTAATAGGTATACAAATTAACTTTCGAATATTGTGGTATTTACGTAGGAGAAAAAGGTATTTGAATTTGAATTCAAATAAAAATTTTGTTAGGTAATCTATTTTGAATTGTTAAGGTTTTGATGGGATAAAAACTTTTGAAATTTTCTGACCAAACCTAGCCCTTGAGATCTTGTTTTTTAAAAAAGATATAGCTAGAAACTTCTAAGTTTAAAAAATATTTTAAAAGTTAAAATAACTTAAAAGTTATTAAAACGAGGTTAATTAGCTAAATACCCTCTCAATGTGATAATTATTATTGTTAATTCTTGGACTCCGTTGATTTGATAAAACTATCAATCTGTCTCATATTTTTTGCCAGCTTCGTATTAATTATTTTAAACTAACAAAATGACTTATTCCTGTTTCTTATTTAATTATATCTATGCTCGAGCCTGTTTATTGGTTTTTCACCGTAGATATTGGCTAGCCTCCTCGAAATATGAATGTTTTGAGTAACAAAAATGGAACTTAAAATTTAATATGGATGAAAGTGTGACAAATTCGGTTTATGTAAAAATTCCTTGGAACAATTGTACCAAGTAAAAGGGAAATAGATATATCAAAAAGTATTATTGTTGTTGTTGTTTAATCACTGTTCTTCTTGTTGTTTAATTCTATATATAATCTGTAGCACTTTCCATGTTGTTATCTATTACTGTATACTGAAAATATAAGGAAATTTCGTTACCTAATGTAAAATTATTAAACAATTCTTAATTCTTTACTATAATATATTCTCTTTCCACCGTCAAATTTTCATTCATTTTATCCACTCTCCTCAATTTTGATTTATTCGATTTTTTCTTCTTTCGAATTTCTTTTTTTTATCCCTTATTTTACGAATGATATAAAATATTATTTATCTATTTATATATTTATAATAGGCATCAAGTGTGCATTTTACCATTAGTTATACATATTTTATTTTAATCTATTTTAAAATTTTTCTCACATTTCAAAATTTTATTTTCTCTTTTCATTACATATATATTTTTAATGAAATTATAATTTTACTTAATTATTTTATAAATCATAAAAATATACTTTTATACACAAATAAATTGTTCTACTGTTGCTAAATTAAATATGGCACACTTGATCTTATAATAATTACTTTCGACATCACACCGTAGATATACTAGAAATTCTTATCCCTCACTTCCTTTCCAATTCCCTGCTTTCTCTCTGTCTCCTTCTCAACTAATCTTTTGTCCATCTTTAATAATTTCTCTCTTCCTTTTTCTTTGATCAATTTTCTAACGTAATTAATTTTTTAGTAGAATTATTTTTATTATTGAATTTATTTAGGAAATAATATTTTTTATCTCTTTCTTGATCCAGATATATTTAAATATTGTGAATTTTACTAATTATTAATAACTAAGAAACTAGAGGTTGGTGAGCAAAGGGAAAAGATCAAAAAGGGTGACGACGGCAGAACGCTGGTGGTTGGTGAAGGCCACTGGCATAGGTCCTTTTCTTGGTTGTTGAAAAGGCAATTGCTTTCTTGTACGTTTACAAATATCATGTATGCCATCTTTACATAAATTTATTTATAAATTAAAAATTATTATATTTTAAATAATGAAAATAAAACTTTTTTGAATTATAAGTATAAAAATTTAAAATAAAAAATCAAAATCAAAATCAAAAGAATCTTAGAAGAAAATTTTGAGGAAAAAAAAAACACAACAAAAACAATTAATCAAAAGAAAATAAGAAAAAAATGAAAATATAAACTTTAAAACAAAGGCAGTTATATAATTTTATATTTACATAAGAAAATTTTATTTTCATGATAATTATTTTAAATAAAATAAAGATATCTGTATAATTTTTCAATGTATTTTATAATAAAAATATATGTTGCGTATATATTCAGCCCAATAGAAGATACTGTCGTTGGTGGCTTGTCTACTCCGACTCAAAAATCCTCACCAACTTTGACTCATCTTCCCTTTTCCTTTCTATTTTAATAGTAAAAGATACTTTTGTTTTAATTAAGGAAAAGATCATTTAATTTTGTTGAGAGTGGGATTCGAACCCACGCCCTTTCGGACCAGAACCTTAATCTGGCGCCTTAGACCAACTCGGCCATCTCAACATTTGCCTGGTATTTAGTCAGGCAATGCACATTTTATTTTCTAGTTTTTTCAATTTAAAAATTTTACACATTTTTAATAATGGAGATTTAATATATTGGTAAATAGCCTGAAATATTTATATTTTTATCCATTTGCCACGTCACTCTCTTGTTAGGGTGTTTCTTGTCCGTATCAAAAACTTATCATATTAATTATTGAGATAATTCACATATCATTAATGTTCTAAAAACCCATCAACTCTCGAGCCAAGAATTCACCCTTGTGCTACACAGTGAAAATAAGCACATCTTAATCAGTAGCAAGTATCCACCACAAGAATACTGATATAATTCGTTTTATTCTAGCATTCTCCGAGTTGGAATTTTTGCGACATCCGTTCAGATTTAAACAGCACAAATTATGTCAGCTCTTTCATTCCAATATATTACTAATTCTCCATTTATTTGCGTATTTTCACTGTGTGACCTGATTAAGGATAAGGAGTTATACGCAAACTCTATCTTAATATCTAAGTGGTGCATGCAATTTATCTGAAGCTTCTTACCTTAATTTTCATTTTATTGTGCTGGAGCTGTCTTGCAATGACAAAATTGGAAAAATATTTTACAATCATTATTATCATTGTTGGGTTCTAACAGGTTTGAGATAAAATTTTCAAAATTTGAAATCATACATAATTAAAATATACACAACAAAATAATAAAACCAAAATGAACCACTCTTATCAAATGACATGCATAAAATGAATAATTTCAAAAAATATGTAAAGTTTACCTTTTAAAATCGTATTTCAAGTGAGACGGTACACAAGATCCACAAGTCACAATCTTCAAATCACAACGTCTAATTCGTCCACACAGTAAGACCACAAACAAGTTGCAAGGATCTGACGCAGATTCCTTTGGGTACAAAGGCCTTTGGACAAAGAAAAAAACCAAGAGGTTAGAAAACTTTTTATTTTTTACTTGGGTGGGGCACACGAATTTAAGAGTAATTTTTCTAATTGATATTTGATTTTAACTCGTTCAAATATATTTATTTTTAAGATATAATATTTTACTCTTAATAAGATTCTTCTTTCATGTATAGCACTTGTAGTACACATGACATGAGTTTTATAGACTTTCTACCCGAATCTTTAATTAATTAAAATCTAAAGCTAATTAATTATTAATCCAATTAATAATTAAAATTCATACGTGTCTTGTCTTTTAATTTAATTAATCATAATTAAATCAAAAGCTTATTATACTTTTAATTAATAACTTCATCATTAACAAGTGTGATAGGAAATCTATTTGGTTCAATCTAATTGTAAATAAATTTATTTCTCTATGAGACTTCTCAACTCTTGTTCATGTCCCAATAAAATTATCAATTTGTTCTTATTCCAACCTTTACGTGTAATTTTATAAGTTCATTCTTTATTGACAATAAGTATAATTTGAATGACATAAATAACATCTAACATATGGTCTATATTGTAGCTCAATTAAAACAAAATGAATGGATCATATAAATTCTCTAATCATGAATGTCATATGGTATATGATATAGATTTTTTATTTTATTTTATTTCGATCTAGCAAAAGTCATAAATTTAGTTAATTCATTAGATCGATCATATGATCAATATTACCTCATGAGACTAACATCCTATCAAAAACTATTTTCAGATTATACACTACTTTGATTAAGAATTGTCTTATAGAATATCGATTGCAAAAAATAAACACTTTATTCACTTGTAAGGAGACAATTCCTAATTGAATATACACATATTTGTATACGCATCTGAGTAACGGTATGTTGGGCTGATGACTTTATCTCATATTAAGATAAATGCTGGTCCTTTAAGTATAAAACAACCATGTCATTTCAAATTTAAAACCCATACGTACTTAACATGATTATGATGTAAGTTATTAACAATAGTGAGTAAACTCCATATGTATGTTTCGTTCTTCAAGTCAATATTCGAATACTCATTCTTAATTGACATATCTACATACATGTATTTTCAATATCTCATGCTAAATAGCATGATGTTTATCATATAAATACTTAGTGTGCAAATCGTATCAACTTTTTTATCCTTATTTAGAGAATTTATGACCTACGAACAAATTAGTGATTGTATATTAAAAAGTCTTATGTCAATATCTTATAAATTAGGCTCTCAACGTAATTAAATTGACGCATACATAACTTTATGCTGTATATGATTTACATATATGAATAATTATTAAAATATTAATATAATTAAAAATAATATTTTATTAATATGTCAAAAGTTTACTTCTACAACTTAACATTCCTCACGATGTATTGATGTTAAATGACGTATCACCAACAATCATTTGCTAGCTAACAGCTTCGTGTTATAATACACATACAGCCTTAGGTCCTTGGCGGCAAAAATAGAATTAAAGAAGAGACACACATAGCCAGCCAATCCTTCGTATGCATTGCACCTATTTGGTTTGACAGATCGCAGTTGATTGATGGTATAAAATTTAGGGTTGATAGCAACAACGTCCTCTAAAAATTAGTATAATTATAAGTTATATTTTTATTCTTTTTGATATTACAAAAATTTCCTTACATGTATAGAATATTTACATCTTTCTTTTTTCTTTTTTTTCATTAGAGTTTTGGATGAAAATTCATGACATCATAAAAAAATTTAACTATTTTTTCTGTTATATTACTTTAATTCTAGATTTTTGGTTTGAAAAATTTAACAAATAAACTAAAATACTAATAATTATTGATTGGTCTAAATCAATTTATTACAAAAAAAATATTTTTTAAGTTTGATACATTATTAAGGGCATCACTAGCCAATGAAAAGGTACACAAAATTTAGAAATGAAGGCAAATTGTAAATAAAAAAAAACTTATTTTTATAACATTAATAATTTTCATTCAAAACCCTAATATATATATATATATATATATATTTATATACTCATCATAGAAGGGAGATTTTTTTTTGTAATAATAAAAAAGGGGTATAGTTTTTACTTTTACTAAGTTAATGTAGAGGTGGAGTAATTAACTTAAATTTACTAGTTTTTTTCCATTATGCTTAATCTGGATTATCTTGGGCCAGTTGGGCCCATTTTTTATTTTTATTTTGTTTGTTTGCTTCATGATGAATACTTTAACGTCTTAAACATACCAAAAAAATTTTCAATGTAAATTGAAAGCAAACCGACAGCGTTTCAGGCTGTTTTCGTATCCTTTCGATATTCTGGTGCTAATCGGCTGCTTTGTCACCACACTGGAACTCCTCTCCCCCAGTTGGATGATGCCACGTCTTAGCTCAAGGGACATATCTGTTGCCACGTCAGTATATCACCATAGACAGACGGACAACATTAGAACTCAGAAGTAACAAAATAATAAGAGAATTTTTTTTTTTGAAGTAAAATAATTACAGAATTAAAGACCACATTGAGTACGCTTCTTAATTGCCTCGCTAACACTGTCCGTCCCTTTTCTCACCGTCTTTCAAACCCATAGTATAATCACTTTGATTACTCTGCGATCTGACTAAAATCTAGAAGCTGCCGCTTCTTCATTATAACAGAGTCGTTTGCCATTAATGGCTTTGAATATAGACAAAAATTTTAAGCCTGGTTTTGTGGGCCCCGAGCCTCGCGGACGGTCCGAAGCGCAGAAGAGATCATTTGTCAAGGCCCTCGCCGCCCCACCGTCAGATTTTCGAGAAAAGCTCTACAACCTCCGAGACAAGGAGGAAGAAGAAAGTCTAATCGGGAGAGGGAAGAAGAGGGGCTTCTTGGACATCGACTTGAATGCTCTGCCTGAAGATGATTATCCGGCTGCCAAGAAGGTTGTGAAAAATCAAGAACGGCGCCCAACGGCTGTGGCGGCCGTTGCTTCCAATTCTGGTGTGGAGAAAGTGGGTCAATGTGGCTCGAATTTTAGTGGGATTGCTGGGGAAGCTCGTAAAGGAAGGACTGGGAGACGTTGGAAAGCGCTCCTCGATGTGGTTGAGGATTCTCTACGCGAGCACGAGGAAAATCATGGACAGAAAGACCCAAAACTTGAGAATCGGAGGATGAGTGGGAGTGGTGAGTCGGTAAAAGGATGGGCGAAGGTGACTAGCAGGAGCGGTGACCAACGTGATCTGAATACGAGTGGCGGAGAGGGTGGTTTGGATCTTGAGGTGGTGGCGCCGCCGGTTGTGCGATCGAAGAGCGGGAGGGCTGTGGCACTGCCGAACAAGTACAGGGACTCGTTTCTTGGGGAGGTGGCGGAATTTCCGGCGGCCGCTATAGTTGCCACCAAGCGTAAGTCGAGGCGGCTGTAATTTCTGCTGGCATTCTTCTTTACTGAGCAGTGAAAAGTTGATTAACTGAAGGGCTGACGATGACAATCAGGAGAGGCGTTAATATTCAATCACGGAGCCAACCAATGATTGATTGCAAGTTTCATGTACCCTAATGCTCCCATCAATTCCTATTGTGTTAAGGTTTGTCATTTCTATGATGTAAGAAGTTAACAGCAAATGGAAGGATGATCAATTTTAGGTCTTGCCAAAAAAGTGCCTAAGTTACATTATGCATTATATCTGTTCTGTTTGGCGTAAATGGTTAAACCAAATAAATTTATACATGTACCCTTCAACTCAACAATGATAAAACCATCTTTATTATTAATATTTTTATTTTTTCTTGTTATTCTTGTTCTTGTTATAATATTTTTAAATAAATTAATAATACTATAACGAGGGTAAGATAGGTCTTTTAATTAACTTGTTTTCTAAAATACCCTTCTAGGTAGTATGCTGTTGGTCATATGACCTTGACAAATATATGGGCCTTTTTATGCAGCGATATAAATTTCATTTCGCTAATAAAATTAACTCTGATCAAAGTTAAAAGTATGATAACAACTTTATTTTTGTATTTCTCTCTTAATATACGTCTTTCTGTTCTTTCGAGTAATTAGTATGATTTTGTTTTTCTAATTATACAATTATCAAAAATATAATAATATTATATTTTTATTATAGTAAACTATTTATATTTTCTATTTTATGTTTTTTATTTCTCCTCCTTGTATCAATATGATCTTACGTTTCAGTGCAACAGTGCATTATATATCATTTGATAATTTATATAAAAACAAGTTTGTAATTTTTTGCTTGAATATAAACAACAAAATGAAAAACTAATGAAGTGAAATGTAAAATATTACAATTAATCTCACAATCCACTAAACTTTGAATATTTACGTGCACACAAATTTAGTGTGCAAAAAATTACTAGTATCATACGTTCAACCCTAACTAGTGTGCTATACTAGGTTGATTTATATTTGCACCCATCTTTAGTGTAAGAATGATAAAGTGGACGTTCATCATCGCCGCCACCACCGTCGTCGTCAGCCTTTTCCTTCTATTCCTTTTTAATTATAATATTTTAGATAAGTATAACGTAAATATTTAAACAAAGTATATATTATAAATAACATAAATTAAGTAATTATTTTTAATTTTATATTAGATAGATTTAAGCACATACATAAATATGCCAATCGACCTTTAATCCTCAAAATTAATTTACTAAAATGTCATTCGTTTTATTATTATTTCTTTCACATTTTTTTATTTTATTTTCTTATTTTTACTTATTATTTTATCTCTTTATTTTTTTGCCTCTCTTTCATTTTATGCAAATTGATTGGTATAATTTTCATTTTAGAAAAATCATGTTTTATCATAAAATTTTTTGAAGTAGGAGTAATTTATACTTTCATTGATAAAAGAATTATGTGCTCATGTACAATAAATAATTTACACATAATTTTCCCACATAATGCAATATAAAATAAAATACACATGTAATATATTTTGACATGTTTATATAATTAAAATAAAATTTATGCATTACAAAAGTATTATATTTTGAATTAAATACATACACGTAGAGTATGCGATTGCAACTTGTACATGTGATGAGTATATTTTTAGTTTACACACACACATATGCACACCCACACAATAGTAACTATGGAACACTGTATGCTTGTGCAATATTTATAAATTATAAATTCATTGTGATTTAAACACAATAAATTATTAATAAAAAAGAATTTGAAAATTGATAGATTCAGAGGAAAAATTTTTAAAAACAAGGCTAAAAGAAAATGATAAAAAAATAAAATTAAAAATAGTTGTTTAATATCGAAATAGACTTACTAATCAGATGCGATGATTGCCGTTGCCGACTCAGGCTTATAATTATATTGATAGTAGGGTTTTGGTTTATTTTAATTATAGAATTTTAAATTGACCCAACAAAAAATAAAACTATAACCAAATTGTTCGCTCGTGTGATTTAGATTGAAGTGATTTTGTTCGTTGAATTTAAATAATGGTATCTTTTCAATTGTCCATACCATCCATACTACATCGTAAGAATTTGGTTGTATATATTGTAAATTCACAACATTTCCCTTAATACATAAATTTATACAATTACTTTTACACACTTATACATAATTACTAATACATCATTACTATAGATTATTCATCTATAGTAACACTTCTTAACCTTTAATTATTTTTCCATTTTTCTAGCCTTTTTTATCTTTTCTTTTAATTTATTATTTTTGTTTGTTATTTCTCTCAAAATTTATCTATTTTCAATTTTTTTCATTTTTATTTTTCTTATTTTAAATATTTTTTATACTTTAAGTTGATCGTTTGTTACAAAATTAAATTGATATTGTTAATTTTATTATTTATTTTTCTATTCTTTTCTTTTTCTCTTTTCCTTTAACTAATTATTATATTTTTTCTCTCAATTTTCTTCTCTTTTATTCTTATTTTAAGTATTCTTCATATTTTTAATTTTATTATTTTTTGTGATTAAAATACAATAGCTTTTATAAATTATAAATTAATTTACATTCATAGAGTGCGCTAATTTTACTAATATAATTATCATGTTTTTTTATTTGGAAAATTCCATAATAACAATTCATTTTGAAATATAAATTCATTTTTCATCATAATTAATTTTACCTTAAAATAAAAAAGGTTTACAATTTCTCTAAAGGACAAATAGACATAACCAAAACAGTCCCTGAAATCTTTTCTCTTGGCTTTTATTATATGAATTCTTTTGTACTAATAAAAATAGCACACTTTATGTGTGTGCAAATTTATATATAAATTATGAAGTTATTGTATTTTTTAAAAAATAATAGATATAGAATTATTTTGAAAATATAAAAAAATTTAAATAAACAGGAAAAAAGCAACAAAATTTGAAGAGAGAAAAAATTTGAAAGAAAACACAAATAAAAATAATAAGTTGAAAGAAAAGTGTAGAAAAATAAAAAAAAAATTCATATAAAAATAATTGTGTAATTTCTCATTAGACATCCTGAAAAAAAAAAAAAAAAAAAAACCATAAATCTGAGCCCCGCAGCATGCCTGGCGCAGAGCAATTTTGTTGTTTGTTTCCATTCCATTACTGACTTCCTAAGAAATAGCCGTAAGCCCTGAGCTCGAGCGATGGAATTCTTCGAGGGCTTCTTGTGAGAAAACTCTCTAACCATGACATGCTTCGGGACCAAAACACACGTGTGTTCCTCACATTCCATTTTAAGACACTGCTCTACGCACACAACAAGGCTGGCCCGAAATCCATTTCATTGATAAGTCCATCTCCTCAAATCACCAGTCTTGGGGATTCCAACCCCAAAGTCTGATGGATACTCAGGCCTGAACCGAACTTCTGGGTCCCACTCAGACCCAGCCCGAATTTACTCAGAAATATATATATATAATTTTTTTCCTTAATTACAAAAATTAGACTGTGCGTGCTTTAAAAGAAATGAGATTTCGTCCATATCAAAAAATACAGCGACACATCTGCCGTGTCTTGTGGCCCGATTCGATCTCCCCAAACATAAGCCCCTGACATCTGACCGACACCACATTCTATAATCTGTACGACTGTTTATCAAAATTTTTATGGATTGTCCATCAAAATTTTGACAAAACAAAGCTACAATAACATAAAATGTTTATTCAAATTTAAATTATGTCTATATATATATATGTGTGTGTGTGTGTGTGTGCATATATACTAACACTTACACGCACACACACATATTTCTGTCTTAAAAATTCTATATACTATTATATCAATTATTATTATATATTAGAGTGAAAGCCGTACTTTATATGAATTAATTATATTTAATTTCTATTATTAATGTATATTTTTTCAAATAAATATTTTTCATTTATAATAAAAATTATTGATAGCTAAAGAATTATATACAACTACAACGATAAATTAATAAAAAAATCAAATTCTCAAATTAATATTTATTATGTACAAACAAATATATAAATAATAAAATGCAATTTCCTCATTTTACAAAAATTTAATGAATATGTATAATAAATGAAAACATAATTGAAATATTTTTAAAAATTAAGTACAAATACTAAAAGCTAACTGATTCCATACTTGATCTCAATAAATTCAATTTTTAACATAAAGGTTGTAAAATTTAAAAAATGTCAAATAACTATCAAAATGAAGATTACATGTCTCTATTATTCAAATGATACTAAAAAATATAACCAATAATACTTTCTAATATTGGAGTGAAATATATATTTAACAAAATGAAATTCATATTTTTTTGTAGATGGATGATAGCATCTTCTAAAAAATGTGAATACAAAAGTATTTCTGTGGTCAATCAATGGTTAAAATAAAATTACTTACTAATATTACTTAAAAGAAAATTTATTTATAAGCTTTTCTTACACTAAACTTAATACGGTGTATAAAAAATAAGACCTAGTATATGGATTGTAATAAGTAATTTTATGAATTAAATAATGAATATGATATATAAATTTATGAATGTTCAATGTTAAGCACGATATAAAATAAATCATAATTTAACATAATTACATATTTTTAAAATTGGTTGGATTTTGAGTAACAAATATATATTATGATTAATATTTATGTTTTGAAATTTAAATTACAATTTTAAGTGGGTGGACTTGTTATTTTATTAAGAAAACATATAATAATAATTAATAAAATATAAATAATAGTTAAAGTTATAATTTGTTTGTCAAAATTTTGCAAATAACTGAATAGCATTGACCCAATGAACTATATTGGTTATTTAATTTTATTATTATGTTTGAG
Organism: Avicennia marina; assembly: GCA_019155195.1. Classification (NCBI taxonomy): domain Eukaryota; kingdom Viridiplantae; phylum Streptophyta; class Magnoliopsida; order Lamiales; family Acanthaceae; genus Avicennia; species Avicennia marina. Next base: position 14,822,743 of record CM032753.1, read on the forward strand.
TTTTTAAATATTTAAATATTATAGTTGTAAAAAATTTAAAAACATATGTCAAGTTGATTTATGTAAACTAAATTTGAAATTTTAATTTTTTAGTAAATTGAGACACCAAAAATTTCAACTTATACTTTAATATTTGCATGTCTACGAGTCTTTTGAATCCATGTCATTTGAATTCAAACTTCATAAAGTTCAATTTGTATTTTTTTGTTGAAGGTTAAAAAATATACATTTGGTAAATTAAAGCTAATAAATCCGTAGACATCTACAAATATTTTTTTCAAGCTATTAAAATATAGACATCACATTTTTTGTTATGTATAGATATATAAATTGCAATATATATTGTAAAAAATCCATAAATGAGGATACGGGCACCTGAAATATGACAATTTTATGCATTTATTTGACTGCGATACATAAATATACAAAGTTGTGTAGAAGATAATTTATTGGAAGTATCATTTTTTGGATATTTGTTAAAAGTTAAATTTTAAGTCACTTTTCATTTTCTCAGTGTATTGTTGGTGAAAAGGAAATTGAATTATTGCTTTTCCGTTAGAGCTCACAGTAATAATAGCAGTGACAAAAGTAACTCCATGACTCGCTAAGTTAATATCAAAACAATTATTCACCTTTTAAATTATAATTATATATCGATATTACCATAACCAAATTATAACTCTATTGTTTTTCTGTTGTGTTTTGTTATACGCATTGGTCTTTCTAAAGAATTATCTTAACCAAATAACATGTCATTTAAATTTAAAAAACTAATAAATGAAGAAATTTAATTAATATTGGAGAATCCAATGATTTTAGTTTATTTAAAAATTGTATACTTTTTAAATTTTAAGATTTTTATCAAATTAGTTTTATTATATACGATGGACAGATTGTAGTTTGGACAAATTAAATGACTCGTATTAGGTTTGCATGTTAAGAATAAATTTATTCAAAAGTTAAACCTATATAGTTTGGTTTTCATTTTTTAAACTTTTTAGTATGTATGAATTTTTTAAATTGTAGATTTTGTAAATCTAAGTTTTTTTAATTATTATTTCTATTATATATGCATGATAGATCATGATTTTGGAAAAATTAAATGGCTCATATTAAATTTTCATATTGAAACAAACTTATTTAAAAATTGAACTTATAAAGTTTGCTTTATATTTTTATAAAATACTTTATTGTGCATGATTTTTTATAATTACCTAACAATCAATTTAATTATTTTTTTGCATCTTTTGTTTTTGTGATATACACATTTAATTTAAATTTACTGTAATATTTGTCTAATTTTGTTACATTATTAAATTAGTTTTAAAATTTACATATTCACCTTTAATGCTATTACATATAAATTAATATGTTACTTCATCGAAGATACCAAAGGATAACATAATTGTTTTTTTGTTGTGCCTCATTTCTTTTATAGTATTTTAACTTTCAAGTATCTTTACATTTATCAATGCATATTAGTCTTTTCAAAAAAAATGACTTTAATCATATAATGTTTCATTTAGAATCTCAAATACTATCAAATGAAGAATTTTAATTTCTATTGACAATCCAACTATTTTAACTTAAAATTTGTAAATTTAGAAAATTAAGATTTTTTTCAAAATTATATATATATATATGTATGTATGTATGTGTGTATGGATAGATTGTAAATTTGAAAGAAAATAAACAACTTGTATTAAATTTGCATATTAAAAATAAATTTTGTAAAATTTTGAACTTATATAGTTTTATTTTCATTTTTTTAAAAAGTTCTAGTGTGGATAAATTTTTTAAATTGTAAATTTTGTAAATTTTAGATCTGTGACAAAATTATTTTTATTATATATGTATAGATAGATCATAGTTTTTGAAAATTTTATGACTTATATTTATTAGAAACAAATTTATCAAAAAATTGACGTTATATAATATGATTTTTATGTTTAGAAAATTATTTTATAAAATTTTTTATTTTTTATTTTCTTCCAATGAAATAACCATCACTTTATTTATTTTTCTGCATTTATTGTTTTTGTGATTTATATTTTTTAATTGCATTTTATTGTAATGTTTCATAATTTTTTTGAAAAAGTTATGTGCCAAAAATTTAAACTATAGTTAATGTGAACTTTTGTTTCTTTTAACATGTATTTATGCATTTTTTTCAAACAAAAAGCTTAAAAATTTATCAATATTATGAAAATTAAACTTTGATACAACGATTCAATTGGAAAGAGTAAAAGAAAAATAATTAAGAAATCTATCTAGAAAAGAATGAAAAAGAATATGTGAAAGAGTAAAAGATAAGATGATAATAATAGATAAAAATCAATAATGAGAGCATACCACATAATAAGTAACTTTCTGTTGCATATATGATTGATTAAGAGTTAAATAATTTGTATGAGTAATATAAATATTTAAAAAGTTTAAAATATGCTCATATTCAATTGTTGATTGATCGAGAAAAAATATTAATTATTATTATATTTTTTATTACTTTTTACACAAATAGTTACTTTTCAAGTATTTTTAATAATAACATTGATTAAGTTAGTAATATTTTTGATAACTTAAATAATAAAATATATTTTAAAAATAAAAAAACAACTCAAAAAATATTTAAAAACACTAAGATATATTTGATAAATTAAGTTATATTTTTATAATTGTAAATTATATGAAAATGATTAGGAATTAATTAATTTGTATGAATAATAGATATATTTGAAAAGAAATATGTTCATATTTCATATTTAGTTTATGATAGATTTAGGAAAAATATCAATTATTATTGTGTTTCTATTTACTATTTTTAATATAAATAGTTACTTTTAAAATTTTTTTAATAATAGCATTGACTAAGACAGTAATACATTTTACAATTTAAATAATAAAATATTTTAAAAATAAATAATAATTCAATGAAAATTTAAGAGCCCATTGCACTAAAATATATTTAAAAAACTGAGTTATAATTTTAAAATACCAATTTCTATCAACTATATTTTAGATGCAAATTATAGTTATTTCTTTATTATTCTTTAAATACACACACAAAGAGATACTAATTTGACCACATTTTTAACTTTAAAAACCATAAAAGTATGTTTATTATTGAATTGCTATTACATTTCATTATGAATAAAAATTTTAGAAAAACATTAAATGAATCATTAACAGTCTACCGCAATAAAAAATTCTTAACTTAATAAAAGAAAAACAGAAATTTCTAGAAAATTAGAATTGAACATGGTCAAAATTAGTCAAATACCTTCTTGCATTATATAGATATGGATATGAATTATTCAATAAAATATTTTTAAAAAAATCAAATTCCCCCAAAATTCTGAAATTTGAGAATTTGGTCAAAATTACATGAATTAGTCAATAGAACACCCTTATTATTATATATTATACTAGAATGAAACTCCGTGCTATGCACAGATTAATCTTATACAATTCCTATTATCAATATGTAAGTTTTTTAATAAATGTTTTTACTTATAATAAAAATTATTAATTGTTAAAAACAAATTTCTACCCAAAATAATGATAAATTAATTAAAAACAATCAAATTCTCCAGTTAACAGTCATTATGTACAAAAAATGTATGTAAAATAAAATGTGATTTCCTCTTTTTACAAAAGTTTAATGGATATATATATATATATAGTAAATGCAAACATAATTGAAATATTGTTAAAAATTAAGTACAAATGCTAAAGGCTAGTCAATTTCATGGTTAGATTTTAGTAAATTCAAATTTTAACATCAAGCTGTAAAATTAGAAAAATGTTAGATAACTATCAAAATAAAAGTTACACATCATTAGGTTTAAATAATATTAAAAATATGGCCAATAATACTTTCTAATATACATAAAAACAGACAGTAAAAATGAAAACGAGCATAACCAATGTGTTCAACCACTTTTAAGGTGAAGTGTAATATATAATCAAACTAGTTGTCAAAAGGGCGTCCCTTTACATACATTTTCAAATTTCAATTTTGAGATGAAATGTTGCCATATTATCAACATGGGAAGATTGAAAATTTAGAAGATAGACAGAAAGAGAAGGAGTTTCTATGAGTTGGATTACCATTCTGGGGTGAGTTTTGAGGGGGAATCGTAGCAATATTAGTTATTTTTTAATTACAATTGCAGTCAATAGAAGCAAGAATCTTAATCCAACAAATCTTCAATTGGAACCAGTCAACGGTCTTGGGGACAGGTATTTTGTTTAATATAATTTTAAAAAGTTAAAATGGTAGCAATTAAACAATTAAAATGTTAGTACTTAGTCTGCCCATCAACTGTTATTTTCCCCCTTTTTAAGTGGTATTTGCTAAAAGAGTTTTGCAAATGGGAACAAATCCTATAATAGTTGTTTGCTTAATGCTATAGGAATTGATTTTTTGGATTTATATCTAAAAAATTGGGCTTCATTAAATCCCAAATAAGATGGGAGGTTTTTTAAAAAATTCAAGTTTGATTGTCAATTTTTCATAACTAATTTTAAAAAACTTAGGTCCCATTACTTTAATAAATATATATATCCATACTATAAAAGAAAGCGCGAAACTCCCAAGTTAATTTTCAAATATATCCTTGATATTAGTGAATGAATTAAGGATGTGGGGCTTTCTTGATTTCTTGAATTATCAAAAATGTAGTTATAGAATGATTCATTCCTTTAATTCATTCTTTCAAGTTAAAATCCATTCTATTATACTAATGCTAGATCATATATAGTAAATGCTTTTTATTCTCTAAATAGAATTACCAAACTATTCTTAGTTATCTTTTTTTAAATATTTTGTTTAGTATTCCACATCTCTTAATATGTCAGATTATTTTTCATATTTTTTATCAACCATTTTGTTTCTTTTTCCTTTCAAAATTATGCCAATTAATATAAATATTTTTATTCATATTATTTTATTTTTGAAATAATTTTCTTTAATTGCACACGCAGCAAGTGTGCCTAAAACACTAGTACATAATTAATGATGACAAGTATGTTTTTCACTTACCCAAATGTAAAATTATTAATTAGCCTCATTTTCAAAAAAAAAAAATTGTTTTTCTTCTTTTATTAATTTATCATGTTTCTTTCCTTTTTTTTTTTTTTTTTCCTTTCCATCCTTTTCATCCAAACTAATGTATTAAATTGAATGATTCATTCCAAACTAAAGTTGAGTGATTTTGAATCTAAATTTGATTCCAAAGTGCGAAGCAAACACTACTTAAGTTCTACATTGATACTATTTATAACATTTAATATATGTATATGTCTATCTATACTATATTATTAATATTTAACACCTTATAATAACTTTCTTCTTTTGACATTTTGATAATTATACTTTTAATTGTATATTTTGACTTCATAGCTACCTACTCTACATGTCAAAAATTAACAACTAACCTATTACATTTCTACTCTACATCTTATGCATACCTTAAAAGTTATGTTAGTAATATCATAGAAAATTTAGATGCGCGAGTAAGATAATCATAATAAAAAGTATAAACAACTTATTGCACAATTTTCCATTAGAAGACACAATAGCAATCGGAAGCATCATAGTCTATTTATTTATTTATTTTCAATGGAAAGAGAAGGTGTGTAGTAATCGGATATCCAAAACTACAATAGTAGACAACACAATAAATTTGGCTTGCAACAAATTTTAGGCAGAATTTATGTATTTTTATTTGAAATTTTATTTAATTATTTATTTATTTGTAATAAATTACAAAAAAATATGCCAAATTGGAACAAATATAGACCGCCTTAAATTAGAGATGACTTTTGGACAACAATACACAAACCACCCTAATTCCATCTCAAATTTTAGAATTACTAAATAACCATTCGAAAGTCATCCTAGACGTGGGACAACCTTGCATTGGATTACCTATCCCATACATGGTACAGGTGAGCCGTCCAAGTCATAACCCATTTCAAATTTAGGATGGCTCATAGACCTATCCTAGACATAAGACAGCTTTAGGATATAAGTTTCATTGCTTTGAATTAACTATCCCATATCGGTCTCAAAATATTGTTTGAACGATATCAACAAAAATTGTCCTAACATTGTCTCAAATTTGAGACAACTTTGCAAAGGTTAATTTCGTGGATTGAGAGAACCATTACAAAGTTATCCCAAAATTCAATTAAAATAATATTATCAAAATCATCTCAAATTTGGAACGGCTATTTCCTTGTAGTGCAAAAATGTTCCAAAGTCATGCCAAATTATCTTGTAAAAAATAATAAAGCGACCCGCCCTAAGTCTGGAACAGCTTTGGGACAGTTAATTCCTTCAATTAAGAGAACTATTCCAAAGTCATCTCAAAATTTAGTTTAAATAATATTAACAAAAACCAGCCAAAAGCTATCCTGAATGATGGCTTTGGGATGATTATTGTCTTGTGGTGCAAAAACCGTCTCAAAGTAGTGATAAAATGTCATTTAAAAAATAATAAAGAAACTTGTCCTAAGGCCATCCTAAATCAGTGATGGTTTTGACATAGTTAATTCCTTGTCATGAAAAAACAATGCCAAACCTGTGTCAAAAGTCATTTAAAAATATTAACAATAACCGCCCTAAAGCTATCTCAAATCTGGTAGACTTCGGGATGGACTATGTATTGCATTAGATTAACCATCCCAAAATTCATTTTAAAAACATTAACAAGAACCGTCTTGAAGTTGTCCCACATCTAGCTCGACTTTGGCATGGTTTTTTGTATTGGAGTGGGAAAACCGTTTCAAAGTCATGTCAAATTATTTTTTAAAATTTATTTATGAAAATTGTTCTAGAGACGTCCTAGATTGTGGCACAGGTTTTATCCGTTCCAAAGTTGTTTCAAATAAAATATAATTCAATGATATCTAACATTTATAACTTTTGAAATTTAAGATTTTACCTAAATCTAATGTCAGGAGAAATAGTTGTTGCAGGTGAGATGATGGGTTTTCAATAACATGACTTATTTCATTGATTACACACACACACAATATGACATACCCCATAGATATTTGTATCTTTTATAATATATCTTTATCCTATTTTTGTTCTTTATTTTTTTGGAGAGGAATGTAAACAACAAGTGCCATTTTTTTGTAAGGTATGTGTAATTTAATTCCCATGTATTGCTATTTTCAACTAATGTGATGTGGTATTTTATGGTTCACTTTGTATTTTTCGTATGTTTGAGGGAAGAATTAAATTCTCATTGTGATCACAATTGTGCACTTTCTTTGCTTTAAAAATGTTGACAAATATATATATTTTTTGTTGCCTTTAAAGGTTTTGCACATGATGTGTGAATATATATTTTGTCACAAATTTTTGCTTTTATAGTGTAGGGGCAGTAGGCATCGATTAAGATTTTTGATGGAAAGTAAAATTCTTTTTTATGGTTTCCAAGTAAAATGTTACGCAATATTAAATTATAAATATATAATAAAAACTTACCCGGTCGTAAAGATTTGACATCAAAATTCGACAATAGGGTTGATGAATTTGTTGGTTGAGTGGTCAGCCAATATGAGTACATGGACAGAAACAAAACTAGATGTCCATGCTCCTGACAAAGTTAAAGTCCACTTATTCAAGAATGTGTTTGTTTAGAATTATTACAACTATATAAATTATAGAGAAACCCGGTATTGGGAGATCGTAAATGTAGAAGTGAGTACTGTAGTAACTTTGTCAACCTGTGAATATATTGCAATGATGCAGAACCTAGGTTGGGACATATGATGCATCTAGATTTTCTAAAGGCATTGTGCATGAGACAACATGCCCTTCCTCATAGGAGATCAATAGCACAATCAACCTAACTTTGGAACCACCCACTGTGGTGGGCATACAAGTTACGGTGTAAGGAATGTGGACGACTTGAAAAATAGACTTTTTTATGTTTTGTGTACAATTAATCAACCACTATATAGTAGTTGTGAAAATTTCTCATAGTTATATGTGGTTGTCTAGTCGGTGAATGTTAAGGCAAATCACATGCCGCAAAGTTGTTACGATAATATTTATAAATTGATTAATGAGATGCTTCCATCAGATCTTTAAATGCTTTCCAATTTCTATAGTAATAAAAGGCTAATAAGAGATTTAGGTCTTCCTATCATGAAAATTGACTATTGCAAATCTGGTTATATATTATATTAGAAAAAAGATGACGACTTACAACATTGCAAATTTTGTGAACAGGTGAGGTACAAAGCGAAGAGAAACCCCTTGGAACATGAGAAGCAAATTCCAAGACTACAAAGGTTATATATTTTGATACTAATAGCTAATCATATGATTTGGCATACGACTCACAAGATAGACAGTGGTTGCATGTGCTATCCCTCATATACCAAGGTATGGAAGTACTTTGATAGAAAATATCCTGATTTTGTGGCTAATTCTCGTAATGTATATCTTGGCCTATGCGAAGATGGATTTGCTCCTCATCAATAATATGAGAAGACATATTTATGTTATCCTATTATAGTGACACCGTATAATCTACCTCTAAGAATGTACATGGAGTATCTATACATGATTTTAACAATGGTAATTTTGGGTTCATCAAATCCAAAGAAACTTATAGATGTGTACCTCTAACCACTTATTAAAGAGTTAGTACCACTTTGGATAATGGGTGCAATCACTTAAAATGCTCACAATATGCAAATTGCTCTCCTTTGAACAATCAATGACTTGCCAACATATTCCATATTGTCCGGTTAAAGTGTAGTCGTAATGATGTGATGTTTGATCTGCCTTGATTTGAGCAAAGTTTTTTACTTGCATCATGTTAGGAAGACTTGTTATTTTGATTATTATCACTAATTCCTGTTGTCTAATCATCCAAACAGGAGGAATAGAAAAAATTTCACGAATGGGCAGGTTGAGAAATATGTCATGCCTCCAAAAGAGACACATGACCAGATTTGGGATCATGGCAGACACGCGACACACGTCGCGAGTTGTGGATGATCTACCTAGTAAGGCATTGAGATTTGAGATTGACCACGAGTGGATTAAAAGAAGTATACTTTGGGACTTGTAGCATTGGAAGACAAACATACTGCGATATAATTTTGACGCCATGCGTATAGAGAATAATGTATTCAATGACATTATAAACAAGATTATAGATGTAACAGGCAAGTTGAAAGGCAATCTTATTGCCTGGAAGAATGTGGACATTATATGTGACTGGCTTGAGATAGCCATGCCATTGGACAGTGTAGGTGCCAACCCAAAGCTGCATTAGAGAACAAAAACAAAAGCTTTGCCAATGGTCCAAAAAGGACTAAAGTTCCCATGTGATTATGGTTCCACCATAGAAAGGTGTGTCAACTTGAATAAATTGAAACTGCAAGGTTTGAAGTCTCATGAATGTCATGTTTTTATAGAGAGGCTTTTACATAGCATTGAATGATTTGTTACCTGAATTTATGTGGAGTGCATCAGTAAAAGTGAACTTGCTATTTCACTAGCTTTTTATATCTGTCTTTCATACTGTTGTGCTATGAAAATGGAGGATAAAGTAATAAATATAATGTATAATTTGAAAAAGATATTTCCTCATTCGTTCTTTAATTCTATGCAGCACATGATAGTACATCCCCCATTTGAAGTGAGAATGGGAGACCCAGTCCAATACAAATGAATGTATCCTTTTGTGCGGTGCGTTCATGTTACATTTTTTCTTTATAATACTATTGAGATGGAACAATGTGTGACTTGTTATTGTTCATATAGGTTCCTACATAATTTAAAAAGAAAAGTGAAGAACAAAGACCACGTGAAGGGATCAATCGTTGAGACATATACAGTAAAGAAGATAGGCACAATCATTTCGTACTGTTTTAAGCTAGATGTTCCTTCCAAGCAAACAAGACCACTGAGAAATAATGTAGGTGACATGTTGGCAGCCGACCCTCCCCTCTCTATATTTAACCTTCATGGCCGACCATTTTATGGTCAATCCTCAAGATACTTGACTAGTGAAGAACAACACACTGCACAAATTTTTGTCCTCCTAAATTGTCCAGAAGTGGAGCAATTATACAGGCTTATTTATTTCAACTTATTTGTAATGGATATTGTTCATTTGGTTAGGATCCCACACAAATATTATGTAATTTTAATGATAGAAATAAAATCCAAATGTGACGGGCTATTTGTGGAACAATTTAACAACACTCATATTGATGACAATGCTATTGTTGCAATTCAATTTGAAAAATGGTTCGAGATTACATGAGTCTTGGTTCATGTCCTCTTGATTCATCTTTATTTGCCTTGGTAATAGTTTTGGTAACATCTATTCAAGTTCAACATGTCCACAACCTAATCACCAACATTTCAAACCCATTGTTACTAGAAGAAGAATGCTTATAGTAATAGGATACTCAAAATTAGTTAGTAGACAATACAATAAATTTGGTTTGCAACAAATTTTAGGCATAATTTATGTATTTTTATTTAATATTTTATTTTATTTATTTGCTTTTGCTAGAAGTAGAAGGCATATAGTAATAGAACATTCATAATTAGTTAGTAGACAAGACAATAAATTTGGTTTGCAACAAATTTTAGGCATAATTTAGATATTTTTTATGCAACTTTTAATGTATGTAAATTATAAATTTAATATATAGATCTAAATTTAGGTTTAATTTAGGTATTTAACCGTGAACGTAATTGTTGTAATTATGATCAAAGATTGAGAAAAAAAATTAAAAGAAATTTAAAATTATCAAAACTTAGGGATTTGGATCCACAATTTCTCTTGGGCCATGTTTACGTAGAGTCATTGGGATTAATTAATTAATTTATCCATATCAATCAATTGTTTACTTTGACAGATAAAGGTTCGTGATAAAATATGGCCCGATACTAAATTACTGAAATCATATATAAATAATTCAGTCACTTGGTGTGATAAAGAAACAATCTCAATTAATTAATCCATTTGATTTTATTTATTTTTAATGGAAGGAGAAGGCGCGTAGTAATAGGATATTCAAAAATTAGTTAGTAGACAAGACAATAAATTTAGTTGTAACAAATTTTAGGCGGAATCTAGGTATTTTTTAGGCAACTTTTAATGTGTGTAAAGTATAAATTTAATTTATTGATCTAAATTTAGGTATTTAATCATGACATAATTGTAATTATGATCAAAGATTGAGAAAAAGTTAAAAGCAATATAAAATTATCAAAACTTTGGGATTTGGATCCAAATATCAAATTAAATTATACAGTAGTCTTTACAATATTAATTTGTGAGGAGATGGAATAAATAAAAAATATATAGTTGTGGGATAATTTCTTGTATTCAAATTTATGAAAACAAGAAAATTGATACAAATTGAAGTAAATTTGAATCAAACAAACTCTGTAGGCATGAATTTCTAAATTTGACTATTTGATTCTTTCTTCAATAATGAAACTTAAAATTTAAACGATCTTTCTAGAAATGACCTGCGCTTGATCCTCTTTAAAGCTTGTTAGATTTTCATTAACATTAATTCACTGATTTAGTACTACAATTTTGAATTAAAAGTCAAAAATTGTTGAATTTTTGCGAGGAATGCATTGAATTTGTTGAAGGACACCATGGACCTTCTTTCAACTTTAAAGAAAATTTGTTGAGAGAATTTCAAAATCTTCTTGAAACTTTTAATTTTTTATGAGACTAAAATTTCTCCGTCTTCTATGGAATCAGCTCCTATTTATTATTGTAGGAAAAATAATTTTGCTGCATCAATATACTGAGATGGTGCAATTCGATTTACCACTATAATTTGGACCTTATCATAAGATTTAACTGATGAGCTTGAACTTGAAAACATCATCATCTCGCATGATTTGATAAGATTTCGACATTTGGTATGATTTGATTAGTTGATTAACAAATCGATTACCTACTTATTTATTTTAAGAATTATATTTATTTAAATTCTCAAAATATAAATAGAAGTTATTATTTGCTATTTTAACAACATTTTTCATACGTCGCCATTTGATTGTATACAAAATTTTGTGTCTATTATAGTTCTTTAAAAAAACAAAAATAGTCACATTAAACTATCAAGTTTAGTGACACATCATTAAAATATGTTATAAAATAATCATGAGACGTTAATCCTATCAAGTAAGAACATGCCTTTGGAGTATTGCTTAAATTCCTGCGCTTTTAAAAACTGATGCTTTGCATTGTTAATTAAGAGAAATTTTCTACAGTAGGAATTACATATAAATGAATTTACAACTAATATTAAACTCAAAAAGCATTTTAATTTAACAACATAAAAAAATAATTTTTAAAATTTTAGAATTTTAGTCAAAAAAGGGGGAAATCGGGTCAACAGAATAATATACACATACTATATATGGAAACTTAGTTGTACCGTATATAATTATTAAACAGACATTAGTTTTTTATATATCTTTGTTTTTACTTTATTCACTCAATTTTTATTTATTTGTATCACTATATTTTTATTCTATTTTTTCTTCCTTTCATTATTTTATGAATTTTATAAATGGTGTAAGATTTATGTTTAAAAAATATCATTATTTTATTCATATATATAAGCCAGTGCCGTTCAATTTCAATTCATTATATTTTTTCTTCTGATCTTCTCTTTGAATTTTAATTTATCTTATTTTTCATTTTTTTTATCTATTAGTTTACAAAATATGTAAAATATTATTTTTTGTTTATATTATAATACAGATGCATCGAATGTGTTTTTATCAACTATACTATATTATATAGGTATAGACATGCTATATTTCGATGTCAAATTTTTGAGAAAGAGGGAGAGGAGGGTCAAAAGGTTAAATTAAATAATATAAACTGAAAATATTTTTTCTTAACATATTTTTTCAATAAAATAACATAACTAAACATAAAGAGCAACATTTGATCGCACTTATCGCATAAATGCTAATGAAACCCTTACACTACATTTTAAGGCGATGTGATTCTGGGACAGGCCCAAAACATACGGCAAGGTTTTCATATATATATATTTTGGATTATGTGCTTTTTAATGTATTCTTTTATTTTGTAAATAGCGAAAAAGATAAAAGCAGATTAAAGGAAGTACGTGGCCACCAAAATTCAAGACCCAATCAAAGAGTTGCCAATGAATTGCAGAATGCCCTCAGTGGACACTGCACACAATCCATTTTCTTTTTTTTCTACCACAATTGCAAACAAAGTCTAAAGAAAACAAATGTAAATGGCATTTCTGTGAGAGATTAATAACAAGTAGCCGTATAACAATTAACCAGTGATTCAGACTCCAAGAAAATAAACCACCACAAGAATACCATAACTTTCATTAAAATAGATTAAATTCCACAAAAATCCAATTTTGACCAAAATTTACCTACACCAAATCATTTAATGTGACTTGAAAAATCACATGCAATCTCATTATAGTCAGTGTGACTAATAAATTAATCGGGTACCCATAATGTAGCCAAAGCATCAAAATAACTGCTCAAATCACTAAATAACCAATTCTCATTTCTTATGAAGTCTCCGTTGTATTTCTTCACATACATATATTAAAATAAAAAATGAAAGAGCGCGGGTGTGAGATTTACCGTAACCTACTTTACTCGCAAGTACCCTTAACTCTTTCCTTTCCTCCAATATAAAATCCCCTTTCTCCCATATTTCTTCTTCTCAGCTTGCACGTCCCTTCTCACGGACGACCTCAAGCTCTCATTCTATGCATTTCGTTTGACTTGTACTTGTACCCCAAAATCCATCCCTCAAACATGCAATCCCTCACTCCTTCGGGTATTGATCTCAAGTCCAGGGTGTCGGGTCTTTGGCGGGTTGGACCTGGTCGTCCTTTTTTACAATGTCTCTCCCGGTACGATTCGCCCAACGCCAACTCTGACTCGACTGCCTCCAAGACGGCTGGCTTTAACTTTTCAACCTGGCACTTCGGCAAGACCCGACCCAAGTGGCCGAGTGCCTGCGCCATTCTCGACAGCAAAGTTGTCTCCCAGCAGCAAGATACCGGTAAGCGTGGCGGCGGGGCTCATGGTGTCTCCGCTGTCGACGGCCACCCCACGCTTGACCTCGTGCCCGTCAAGGTATCCGACTCGCCCAGGCCACTTCCCAAGCCGCTTAGCATCGCCGACCTGTCCCCGGTGCCGATGCACGGATCCCAGCTCCGCGTTGCCTGCCTAGGCGTCCCGGGAGCCTACAGTGAAGCCGCCGCTGGCGAAGCTTACCCCAATTGCGAAGGGGATCCAGAGCTCCACCGCCTGGAAAGCCACTTCGAATTGATCGCAGGGAATGGCTTCGCAATTGGGGGTAGGCTTCGCCAGCGGCGGCTTCACTGTTAGACGTCTCTCGTTGTATACATTCATTGTCATTCGATTTATAATCCTTACCGCGACAGACAGTGCCGATAGATGTTTATCTTTTATCCTCTCATATCTCAAAGTACATTGTACTTAACAAGAAAATTCTACATTTTATCCACAACAGCTGTAGACAACTTTTTGATTTTGTTAAACATTAATTTCTTATAATATGCGTAATCAACTGACATTCTATAGAAATAAGTGCAAATAAATTTCTTCTCTATTTTTTTCCACTTTAATTTTTTTTTTTTTGACTCTATTTTTTCTTAACTAAAATTTCTGGCCTAACTAAAATTTCTTATTCCTGGTCCAACCAGTTCACCCAACAAACAAGTCTTAACAACAATTGGTCCAATAGCTCCTTTGGCCCAATGATGTTTGGCCCAAAATGATCCTGCCAAATTGACGATTTCTTCAAGCCTAACAAGATTTGGCCCAAACCTTTTCTCCTTCTCCGCCGGCTAGGGCTCCAGTCCGCAAGGTTGACAGCACCAACTCACAGTATTTCCAACGAATCGACAATAGTGTGGCTCGGTGGTAGGATGAGCGACGTCTGCTATCGCTTAGGCCTAACGGCACCAACGAACAGAGGGCGGAAGGTGGCGCGATGATGGCAGGGCTGTGACGTCCGTCGGTGATTTCACAGCGCCAACGAGCTTGCCGAGTGATCTTCGACGGTTGTTCAAGAATGGGACTAGTTGGGCTGGGGGC
The DNA here is from genome assembly GCA_019155195.1 of Avicennia marina. Lineage (NCBI taxonomy): Eukaryota > Viridiplantae > Streptophyta > Magnoliopsida > Lamiales > Acanthaceae > Avicennia > Avicennia marina. The sequence goes on from CM032753.1 coordinate 14,837,897, forward strand.
AATGGCGCTGCCGGGGGGAAATCTCGACCACAAACGACCGAAACGGCAACTATTCAGCGACTGTTTCACGGCAGCGCTCGGTCACCCGCTAGTTTCCTTTTTTTTTTTGCTTTTTTTTTTATAGAATTCTGCCCTTTTTTTTATTTTTCTCAATTTGAATCGGATATTGAATTAAAATTTAATATAATTAGCTCTAATGCCAAGTGACGTGATCAGATTAAGAGCAGAAGAATAAAAATTATTGAAGCCAAATCGAATTCAGAGAACGTGAATTGTGTATCAGAGTATCCGATATAATGTATTGAAATCAAAATTAAACCAAAAATTGATAAACTACGTGATAGAATGACCACAATCAATACACTAAGATCAATTAATATGTCACAATTAATATGTTGAATCGATATGAATATTTTCAAATTCGAAAGAAAGTTGGGTAGTCTAAATCCTATCAGACTTTAATTTAAAAAGTTTATATACTCAAATTATTAATAAAGTCTATTAACAGATAAAAATAAAAATAATAAATACTAAAATAAAATTCGATGGATTCCTAAATTGCATCAAATACTTTCACATTTATTTATATATATTAGACTTTTTAAGGAATTATCTCAATTAAATAATATGTCGTTTATAATTCTAAAGACTGATAAATAAAAAAATTTAATTTCTATTGACGAATAAGATGATTATAATTTATTTAAAAATTGTATAATTTATAAATTTAAGATTACTATCAAAAATTAATTTTATTATATGTGCATCAATAAATTGTAATTTTGAAAAAAATAAATGACTCATGTTAGATTTGCATAAAAAAAAATTTATTGAAAAGTTGAACTTATATAGTTTAGTTTTCATTTTTTTAAATTTTTATTATGTACAAATTTTTGAAATTGTAAATTTTGTAAATTTAAGATTTTTGTTAAGTTCCTTTTAATTTTGTTAAACTATAAAATTTGATTTGTATTTTTATAAAATAATTTATTGTGCATTAATTTCTATGATTATATACGTTTGTCAACATATTAAAATTTTGTGCCCAATCAAATAATGTCACATAAAAAATATGGTATTAAAATATCAATTAAATTAATTTATTATTTATTTAGAAATTTAAATAAATGTAATTTTTAAAATTAATAAATTAATATTTTAGTGGACCAATCGCATCGTGAAAAATGGCGTAATCTTATTAAAAGTAGATAGAACAAGGACTCTACAAGATTAATTCTATCGGTTAAGTTCTTGGATAGGTTTCAGGTAGTAACAACCAATAAAATCGCACCATATTGGTAGATTAATGTAGCCATACTATGTCTCATATAACTGTAAATAGGAGTCAAATCCCATAACAAAAAATAAAACATATGAAGCAATTGAAGATTTGAATCATTAAAAGCTCTCTTCAAATTCTCTTTAGGATTTCCAAGAACATTCAAAACAATCTTTATCAAATTCAAGGAGTTCATCACCACATTTAAGGCGTTATTCACCAAATTCAAAAAGTTCGTTACCAAATTCAAGACGTTCTTTATCAAAACTCTCCAAATTCAATGTTTGATCAAAAATCGTGATGCCAAACCTAATGATCAAAGTTATTGAAGAGCTAACAACCTCAAAGAAAATCAAGTACAAGCCCTTTTCTTGAAGATTGTTCAAATTTCAAGCAAATGTTTTTAAAGGAAGAATCAAAAGATTGAAGTTATAAAATAGAACCCACAAAAATTTAATTTGTACTAATTTTTGTTGTTATTAAGAATTTTATTCTATAGATTTCTAGCACACGCCCAGTGAGATATCTCTACCTCTAGTCTTTTCCTTTACCAAGTCCAAACAAGTTACAATAATGACTAACTCGTCAAACTTAGAGGAGCAAATTACTGTATTGACTAAAGTTATCAAAGGACTTGCCAAGTATGTCTAAGAGCAAGACTCAAAGAAGTTGATGGACAAGTTAGATAATGGCGATGCCAGTAGGGTTGTGGAAAAAGCACCCAAAGTCCATAATAAAGTCGAGAGATTCACTAAACAACCTCCCAATGGGCAGGAGAAGCTTGTAGTCGAGGAGTTTCAAATTTTCTTTGATGGTTTGATCCCAATTGATCAGCTGAAGGATTTCATTAAAGGGACCATCAAAAGTAAATTGGATGGATGCGCTAAGTTAATATTGACATATTTCAAGCCTTACTCTGCAAAGGTTGACGCCTAAGATGCTAGCAGGCTACCAACAACCCAAATTCTAGCAATTTAATGGCAAAGGAAACCCAAAATAGCATGCTATCCACTTCATCGAAACGTACAACGATGCTGGCATTTTTGGTGATCACCTTATCAGGTAATTTGTTCGATCATTGAAAGAAAATACCTTTGACTAGTACATAGAGTTATAGCCTGGGTCTATTAATAATTGAGAGCAATTAGAGCAAAAGTTCCTCAATCACGTCTACAGTACCCGAAGGACTGTTAGTATGATCAAACTTACAAACACTCGCCAATAGAAGAATGAGCTTATCATTGATTATATCAACCATTAGAGAAATCTAAGTCTAAATTTCAAAGATAGTCTTTCAAAGACATTTGCTATTGGAATGTGTGTTCAATAAATGCATTGGGGTCTACGATATATCATACAAGGGATCCAACCTAAAACATTTGAGAAGTTAGCCACATATGCTCATAACATAGAGTTGAACATGAATGCAAGTGGAGTCAATGATCCACTAGTTTAAGAGTTCTAAGATGAAAAGTACAAAGAAGGCAAGTCTTCTAATGAAATTTCAAATAAAGACTCTATGGCTATATACACTAAACCTATCAAGATGCGAGGAAAGAATGAAGTAGGAAAGAAAGATGCCTCTCAAAGGCTGAAAAATTCATCTTTAAAAGAGATGCAAGCTAAAATCTACCTTTTCATTGACTCAGATGTTTCAAAAATATTTAATGACCTACTTGAAGCTAATCTCATCGAACTCCTTGAAATGAAACGACCTGAAGAAGCTGGAAAGATAGACGATCCCAAATACTGCAAGTACCATCATCTAGTTGAGCACTCTTTCTACGATTACTTCATATTTAAAGATAAAGTTATAGAGTTGGCTCACCAAGAAAAAATCACGCTTAAAGAAGAAAGTGTAAATGTCAATCTTGTCAACCTCGACAACTAAAAATAAGTCAATATAGTTGGCAATCTTCAAAAAGCTTAGCCCACTTAGGAAGTAGAAGTGTTGGAAAGCAAACTGAGGGCATTAAAAAGCTAAAAAGGCATCTTCAAGGCATCAAATCTTATAGAAAAGTAATGAGGATCCTCGAAGCAAAAAGAAAAAGAAAAAAAACTGTTCAAATTCTAAGGCTTCTTGACACAAGTTAAAACTATTTACAAATGTTCAAATTCACAGGCTTCTTGATATGAGTTGAAATTATCTACAAATGTTTAAATTTAAAGGCTCTTTGATACAAGTTGAAACTATCTATAACTTTTTAAATTTTAAAGGCTCATTGGCATAAGTTGAGACTGTTTACAAATGCTCAAATTCAAAGACAGTTTACAAATATTCTAATTCAAAGACTTCTTGATATGAGTAATGTTCAAATTTAAAGGCTCCTTGATATGAGTTAAAACTGTCTACAACTATTCAAATTTCAAATGTTCCTTGACATGAGTTGAAACTATCTATAAATGCTCAAATTCAAAGACTGTCTACAACTATTCAAAATTCAACAGCTTCTTGACACAAGTATAAACTATCTAACCAAATTCAAATTCAAATTTTTCTTAACACATGAGTTTAAATTGTATATTACTCTTGTCTTGCATGGATATAAACTATGAACGGCGTTTTCTTCACAAATTCAAAGTGTTTTGAACTACGTTTCGCCTTGATCCCCTCATCGGGGTTCGTAGGTAGCTTGGGTATTATCCAAATTCAGTTATAAGTTTGTGATGGGTTTTACATTCTTTATTACATGAAACCAAATGAAGGCTCCTGGATACAAGCATGAATTGTCAAATAAATTCAAATTGAAAGCACGCCTCGAGATTGATATTTGTGGTAGTTTCATGAACTCTATTTTAAAAATTGCCCTTTATAAACTCTTGGTTGACTTCTTCGAAGCTAACTTTTGTAGACTCCTTATTAACTTTATGTTGAAGTTGCCTCTACAATCTCCATATTTACTCCACCTCTAAATTATATTTCTGGACTTCTTGGTGTTTCATCTCAAATTCACTTCCTTAAACTCCTAGGCGACTCCATTTTAAAGTTAGCTTTTATGGACTCTTTGTTAACTTCATCTTGAGGTTGCTTTTATGAGCTATTTATCAACACTATTTCGAAGTAACTTCCATGAACTCCTCGTCAACTCTAACTTGACAATGCTATCACTATATTGTCTTCAACTTGAAGCTCATTTATTATGTTAGTCTTGTCTTGAAGTTGGTGAAAGGCTCAAAAATTTAAACATAAATGGTACACGCGAGTAAAATTAAACCTGATACTCAAAGGCCTAAAAATTCGAGTTTAAATGCTACACATAAGTAAAATTAAGCCTAGTACTCAAAGGCTCAAAATTCAAGCTTAAACAGTATGCGCGGTAAAATTAAGTCTGGTACTCAAAAGCTTAAAAATTCAAGTTTAAAAGGTACTCACGAGTAAAATTAAACATAGTACTCAAAAGTCCAAAAAATTAAACTTAAATAGTACACGCGAGCAAAATTAAGCTTAGTATTCAAATGCCCAAAAATTGAAGTTTAAATGATACATACAGACAAAACTAAATCTGATACTCAAAAACTAAAATTTAATCTTAAATGGTACATAAAGTAGAGTTCTAGAAATTAGTGGAGCCATATCCACAAAGCCCAATCCAAAAAAAAAAAAAAAAAAGACCGCAAAAACCGAACGCAACCTCATTTGGTGGCTTTCCCAAACATAGCCTTGTTCTAAAACTCAAAAGTCGTGCCCAAACACGGCCTTAGATTGGAGGCTCTAAAAGCATGGCAGATTTTCCCAAACACAGCCTAGTGCCTCAATAGAAAATTCGACCCAAACACTGGCTTCCAAATATAACCAATGTGGCTGGAAAATTAAATTTTGTCCGAGAACAATGTCTGTTAGATTAGTTTTTGTGTTGTTTCCCCCGCCACTCCCCCTAAATTATTGTTTATGTAATATTTATTTTTCACAAATTTAGTGATTATTACTTATCCTCAATAAGTAATATTATATATATTTGTCCCTTAAATAAACTTGGGTTAACTTCGCATCGTCTTTCGATAATTTTTTATTGCATGAGAGTTCCAGATCGCGTTCATATTATTTGACAAATAGGGTTTGACGTTTTTGTCATATGTTTGCCTTGCAGTCAATAGGGAATCAAAATTATTGTTGTATTGTGACTTGAAAAACTAATCTGTCGCCATTAATTGGACTAAAGTCTAAAGATTCATAAATAAAACTTGTAATTCGCAAGCCATTCATGTGAACAAATTAAGAATATCAATCAATCATAAATTTCTTTTATTACAAGATCTTCCCATATCCAGCAATTATTATTATTCTCACATTGATTTCCTGATCATACTCAGGGTCTGTCTGTCCAAGTCCATGCATTATTATGCATAAACATACAGAGGCACAAACGCTGCCTTAGTCCCTCAACAGAAAATTCTACCCAAACACAGCTTGCCACTGTGGCGTCTTCTTCCTCGACACCACAACACTACCAAGAGCGTTCCGGGCCCCACTAGAAACCACTGCTCGACTTCACCACTCCCGGCCGAACACCACCCGAAGCCATCAACACCATTGCCCGACGCCAAGGAAGGCCGAGCATCGCCGCTGTAGCGCAGTCTCCAAACGGACGCCGCATCTGCCTACCATCACTTTGCCACCACCGCTTCGCGTCTCAACGCCGCGGCCGTCGTCTGTCGCGTCTTTCCAGGCGCTACCATCATCGAAAACCGCTGTACCAGCGCCAGCCACCCACCGTCGGAACAATCAACGTCTTCAGGAACCTGTCAATAGTGCCACCTCCGTTGCTTTTGGGTTGTTCACCTTGCCGAACTGCTGTTGTACGCAGCCTTAGCACCACCTGTTCTCTCTTTCTTCTCATTATGATGCCACGCCAGGCGCTGCCGAAGCTTCGCCTTCCACCCCTACTGCTGACCGCGCCATTATGCCGGCGTTGCCGTCGGAAATTCACCTCCACCGCCATGACTGGTCTTGCATTGGAGGAATTGATGCAAAAAAAAGAAGGGGGAGGAAGTAGCAGGTTGTCTGTATGCAAAAAAGAGAACTTTACTTTCTGGTGTAGGTGACGGACTTGTTTGGAGTGATCCTTGCAGCTATGTTGGGACGTGATGATGATGAGAGGCGCTTCTTCTATTTATAGGAGGTGGGGTGTGTGAAAAACAGAGTCCATGGACACCGGGTTCATATTAGATGGAGTTTGTGAAAATGTGTAACTCCTAAACCGCATGCAAATCTAGTTACGTCCAGATGACTCTCTGGGTGATTAACGGTGTAGAATAGATTTGGTCTTCGGAGGAATCCGCCGGATGAATTGAAGTTAGTTTGGGATTCAAATGAGATAAGAAAGGATTTGCATGAAGTATTTGAAGAAATCTATAGTTACTAAGTTGACTAGCTTGTGAGAATGGTGAACAAAGGAGTTTGACGCCTGTTGCAGAACACTGAGTCGAAAACCTCAAATTTATGGGTTGTGGGCCTGTTCGGATTAATTAGCTCGCCGTTTTAGGCTAGCAAAGGGAAAATGGGCTATGCAAACAGAAGAGTCTATGTGGTTGTTTTAGCTACGGGTCTGTTTTCTTAAAAGTCCAATCACTAGAAAGAGGAAATTTGAGGTTGTCCTCTTTAAAAAAAAAAAAAAACCTGAGAAGAGGAAGAGAATATTCAGATATTGGGGCATTTTTACAAAGTTCAGGAGAAAATTTAGAGACCTATTTATTTAGAGGTATAATTTTCATGAACAAGTCTTGACGGGAAATTTTTATGCACATTAAAATTTGTACTCAATCAAATAATGTCATATAGAAAATATGACAATAAAATATTAATTAAATTAATTATTATTTATTTAGAAATTTAAATATACATAAATTTTAAAATAAATAAATTAATATCTTTAATGAACCAATAAAATTGTGACAAATGATGTAATCTTGTTAAAAGTAGACAAAATAAGAACTCTGCAAGATTAAATCTATCGGTTAAATTATTGGAAAGGTTCCATATCATAATAGCTAATGAAATCGCATTATGTCAACAAATTAATGCAGTAACACCATTTCTCTTATAATTATAAATAGGAGTTAAGTCTCATGCGAGAAGGAAAAAAAATAAAAAATAGAGTTAAAGTAGTTAAAGACTTGAAACATTAAAAGCTCTTTTCAAATTCACTATGGGATTTCTAATGACATTAAAGGCGTTCTTTATCAAATTCAAAAAATTTGTCATCACATTAAATGCGTTTTTTATCAAATTTAAAAAGTTTATCATCATATTCAAGGCGTTCTTTACCAAATTTAAGACATTTTTCATTAAAAGTCTTCAAATTCAACGTTTGATCAAAAATCGTAGTGCTAAGCCCGAAGATCAATATTGTTAAAAAGCTAATAATCCTCAAGAAAGATCAAATATAAGTTCTTTCCTTAAAAATTATTCAAAATTTAAGTAAACATTTTTAAAAGAAGAATCAGAAGATTAAAATTAAAAAATAGAAGCCACAAAAATTCAGTTTAATCCTAATTTATTCAATCTGTACCAATTTTCTTGTTATTCAATAATTTTGTTTAACAACATTCATTCAAAAAAATAACAACCAATTTATTTATTTTTCTACATTTTTTGTTTTTGTGATGTATGTTTTTAATTGCAATTAACTGTAATATTTTCTAATTTTTATTTCTTTATTAAATTAGCTTAGAAATTTACGTACTCACATTTAATGTTATTACATGTAAAACTAATATTTTTCTCAATCAAACATATCAAATTATAACTTGATTATTTTTTTATTGTGCCTTGTTTCTTTAAAAGTATTTTAACTTTCAAATACCTTCAAATTTATTGATTCATATTAATCTGTTCAAAAAATTACTTTAATCAAATAATGTGCCATTTAAAATTTCTATAACTGTTAAATGAAGAATTTTAATTTCTATTGAAAAATTCAATGATTTTAACTTATTAAAAAATATAAATTTTGTAAATTTAAAATTTTTGTCAAAATTAAGTTTATTATATATGGATGTATAGATTGTATGGAATGGATTTGTTGGTCGAATTTAAATAATAGTATCGTTTCAATTATTCATACCATCTAATGCTATATTGTTAAGAATTTGGGCTAAATTTGGTTATATTATAAATTTACAACATTTTTCTTAATAAATAAATTTACACAATTATTTTTACACGCTTGTAGATAATTACTAATACATCATTACTACAGATTATACATCTATAGTAAGACTTATTAACGTTTAATTATTTTTCCAATTTTCTAGACTTTTTTGTCTTTTCTTTTAATATATTATTTTTACTAGTTATTTCTCTCAAAATTTATCTTTTTTCGTTTTTCATTTTTCTTATTTTAAATATTTTTTATACTTTTAAGTTGATTGTTTGTTACAAAATTAAATTAATACCATTAATTTTATTTTCTTATTTTTCAATCCTTTTCTTGTTCTCTTTTCCTTTAACTAAGTATTATAGTTTTCTCTCAATTTTCTTCGCTTTTTTTCTTACTTTAAATATTCCCCATATTTTTAATTTTAATATTTTTTTTATTAAAACACAATGGTTTTTATAAATTAAAAATTCATTTACACTTTCCATAATAACGATTCGTTTTGAAATATAAATTCAGTTTTCCTCAAAATCAATATACAATTTCTCTAAAGGAGCAAATATACATAACCAAAACGGTCCATGAAATCTTTTGTCTTGGCTTTTATTCTCTGGTTCTATTAATATACACGTGTCATGTGAATTATTTTATACAAATAAAAATAGATCACTCTGCAAATTTATACATAAATTATGAAGTTATTATATTTTTAAAAATAATAGATATAAATTATTTTGAACATATAAAAAATTTCAAAATAAGCAGTAAAAATCAAAAAAATTTGATAGTAAATACAAATAAAAATAATAAAATGAAAGAAAAGTGTTAAAAAATAGAAGAATTCATATAAAGATAATTGTGAAATTTCTTCGTTGGACATTCTAAAAATCTTATTTTCTAAGTAATGTAGTATAAAAATAAGTTAAAAGTAGAGAAAAATAACAAAATAAGCAAAGATAAAAGAATTTTGGAAAGAGAGACAAATTTAATAGTAAAATACAAATAAAAGTAATTAATTAGTTGAAAGAGAAAGAAAAAAAAACTGTTAAAAAGGTTTTTTAAAAAAAACTTAAAATACAAAGGTATTTGCCTAATTTTACTTCGAGTGATGGTGATTACAGCCCCAAAGTCTGACGGACACTCACAGGGCCGGCCCGAAATCCATTTCATTTTGATAAGGCCATCTCATCAAGTCACTTGATTTTCTGATTATAGCCCCAAAGTCTGATGGATACTCAGGCCTAACCCGAAATTCTGGGTCGGACTCAGACCCAGCCCGATTTTGATCAGAAATATACGTGTGTGTGTGTGTGTGTATTATTTTCTTTTTCCTTAATTACAAAAATTAGATTGCGCGTGGTTTAAAAAAATTGAGATTTCGTCCATATCAAAAAATGCAGCAACACATCTGCCGTGAGCTAAACTACCACCTCGTTCTCTTCTTAACATTTTTTCAGAAAATTATGTTCTTGATATATTTTGTGGACAAAATAGCCTTACGTGCCAGCTTGAAACAAGGCCAATCATATTGCTACTATAAAGAGATAATAAATGAAATAAATATTTAAATTAATGAGCAAAGGACCCTTCAAAATTATAGTGGGTGAATTAATTTTTTTCTGTTTTTCTTAAAATAAGATTTAGGAAAATATCTTTTGTAGAATTTTCTTATTTAAAGTTTAAAAGTTGAAATTATTTTGACCATTGATTTTATACATTTATTAAGTTTTAGTAAGCATAGATGAATGCCTTCTTTTTTGGCAATCTATTGCACTAAACGTTCTGTATCTATGAATCATTAAATTTAATTAAAATAATAATCTTGAATTATTTAATCTTCAATAATAGATTAAAGAAGAGCAAAAAAAAAAAAAAATTCCTATAGAAATAAATAAAATGAAATAATTTTGATCTTTGATTTAATGTATTTATTATGTGATGATAAGTCATAAATAATTATTTATTTTACTGCATTTTGTGAACGTGTTTAACATTGGATTAGTTTTTCACGCAACTAATCTATGAATTGCTATATATTGTGTTGGGTTTAATTTAGGGATGTTAATAAGGGAACATATTCAATTTGTAGTTAATTAGATTCGACAATATTTTAAAATCTAATTAAACTTAAATTTGAATTTAAATAATTTTTTAATTTCAATCTCATTAATTAACTTAAATTTAAAATTAATTTCCAGTTTTAAAAAATTTAAGCGAGTAGTATTAAAACAATTATTGAGCTTAAATTATCACTCAAGTTCAACTCATTAATACATCTTGTTTAATTAAACCAAGCTAGAGTGGCATCTTCAATGCATGTTCATTTCAATTAGAAATATGATATTTTGTTAATCAAAAAATTCTATGTTTTATATATAAATATATAGGAATATATTACACACGTACACACACACACACACACACACATATATATTCTATTTCATAATTTATTAGTTACCAAAATTTTTTTATTTAGTATGTGTACATATTTCTTACATGTTTTTTATAACGATAATAAAGTATAAATTAATCTTGTTTTAAAAATTTTAATAATATAAGTGAATTATTATACAAAAACTTTTATGATAAAAAATATCAATAATAAAACATAAATCTATTATATTTTTAAAGATTTTAACAGTAAAAATAATTTATCTAAAATAAAACAATATATTAGACAATTTATATGAAGTGAGAGAGAGAAAAAATTGAAAAGATAACAAAATAATAAGTAAAAAAAAATAAAAACTGAAAATATAAAAAAAGTAAAAATAAATAAAAATAGAAAAGCAGACATTTTAGTAAATTAACTTTAAGAACAACGGTGATTACCATACAGTGCTCACATTTTCTATGTAGCATTGTTATAGATGATGTCTTTGAGTTATTTAATTGTAAAATTATATTTTCATTTAGTAAATATATATCTGCTTAGAAATTTCGTCAAGTAAAGAATACTACTTTTTATACTATTTATTTATAAGATATGTTTTTTTTCTACATGTTCACTATATTTCAAAATTTCGTTGTTCTTTTAAATATTTCTTTTTATTTGTAGATATTAACTTTAAATTTTGCTCTGTTAATTGTTTAATCAAAGAAATTCATTACAGTAACTTCTATATATATTTTATAATAAAAAATAAATTATAATCTTTGTTTGAACACAACACGATATCATACTTATGTATTTATATATATATATATATATGTATGTATGCATATATTCTCATTTTGTGACGTCAATTTTTATTATGTCATTCACTCTCCTGAATTTTAAATTGTTCGATTTTTAATTTTTTTTTCCGTCACTTTAAAATTTTTACAAAATTTATATTTAAAAATATTATTATTTTTATTTATATCTATAAGCATTGAGTGTTCTTGATTTTATTTATTATATTTTTTCTTATTTTTAAAGTTTTTTCTGTCTTCGATTTTATGACATAAATACTTATTTACATTGTAAACAAGCATTAAATGCGCTGACTACCACATGGTTTTAAAAAGATAAATAAAATAAAATGGCTTTAAAACACGTTGGCATGTTGCGATTGGGTATAAGCGTCGTGATTGTCTAATTGAACGCGGAATCAATTATCTTACCAATGCACCATGTATACTGATTCTAAGATATTTTCCCCCAAGAAGATTGGTGGGGCATTAATTACAGATTACTATCACGTCAAATCAAATGATGCCACAACGCTTCCTGTCGGATCTGTTTACTAGTGACTATTCTTAGGGCCCATAAGAACAATTTATTTTAAAAATTAATAACCCATATGAAGTCAATGATGCACCAGGCTCACATGATGCCATTGGCTTGTCTACTACTTAGCTAAAGTAAGAAGTTGAGAGTTAGGTGGAAACAATAATGTCAATATTTTACTCAATAATAGTGTTATAGTTTGTGTTTGGTAAGATTGGATACAATAACGATAATAAGAGAAATTAATGACAAACCTTAACTAGTGTTCAATTATCATTGCAATTTTATTTTTCTATTTCTTTATTGTTTATCACCGTCATCATTATCATCGTTATTATCATCTCATTGTTCAAAGTAAAATTATATATATCTATTCTTTTATTTTTTTCATCATTTTTTTAACTTATTATTTTTATGCGATTTCTTCATAATTTTCTCTCTTTCCAAATTGTTTTGATTTTTTTATGTAAAAAAATTATACTTTTTAAATATTTTTATGTATTATTTAAAATACAATAACTTCATAATTTATGTATAAATTTACACTTGTATAAGTGTTCAACTTTTACTAGTGATTATTATTTTGGTTGACAGTAGAATTTCTATTTCTCAAAATGAACAAATCTCGCTGGATCTGGAGCTTGGGAAGTAAAAGTGGATTACTTTAAGTATAAAATAATAGCATGAATTATAAAGTATTATTTGAAAATTTATTACCCTTGAGAATTGTCAACATAATTTCTTTTAAATTAAAATGATTAGTCCAAATCATTTTTTTTTTGGATGGCCAACTTTTGAATGTTCAACACATAATCGGTGAACTTTTCTTGTCATGCGCCTACCAAAAATTGCTTTTCGACCTTCCCCAGATACATAATTTATCTCCAATAATTGAATTATACAAGTGGTTTGATTGTATGAGATATATATATATATTTTATGTATGTGTGTTCGGTCGCGCGACTTATTAAATTTGATTAAATTCGCTGGGCCAAAATCGCTCACCAAACGGCCGAATAGTTGCCACTCTCATACTCATACAAGTCGCACAAGCACAGTCCACCGCACTTGAAGGAGCGGCCACGTGTTCTTCCCACAGCCCCTCATACTTCTCCACGTTTGCTGTGTCAGCCGAGAGTTGCCACTCATAAGTCCTCGTGTTCGGTAAATAAGTCGCCTTTTGTAAAAACACGTTTATTATTTCATCTGGCAATTGCAACTTGGGAAGTTGGCAATCCTCAAAGCGAATAATGACTCAGGCCCACACGAGTTATTTATTTAATTGTTTTATAATTATACGTCATACTCAAATGCTCAATAAATTTAATTGCTCTCTTCTCGGCCGTGTTTGTTTTCACTTTTGTCACAACAAAACGAATACTTTGATTATTACATATTTTTTATTTTTTTTCTTTCTTTCTCTTGCAAATAGTTTTACAGAAATGCATGTGTCTAAAAACACACAATTAAAAAATGAAAATAAACACATCCGACAGGTTTTTGTCTCGAGATCTCAAATTAATATATTGGATAACATATTATCGAAGCGCCTTATCAATCAGTGTATACAATTATTTGAGACCCCAATCAATTCAACTGTGACTAAATTCTATATTATTACAATATTTTTTAAAATTTTTAATATTGTTTCATTAATTTGTGTTTGATTTAGTAAATAAAATTAATATAATTCAAATTTTAATTTAAATAGTATTAAACCAACCTTATACATAAATAGTGCAATTAAAGCGATAAAAAACGAAAAATGATAAATGTTGTAAATGACTTTTAATTTACAATATGAAACCTTTAAAGATTTGATTCTATAATAAATATATTGCCTCAACTGGTTGACACTCCAACTATAATTACGAATAGTCTTATTACACTGATTTTAAATTATATTTTTTTAGTTTTAAAGTATAAAAAATTTTTAAAAAATAAACACTACGGTGTGTTTAATATAATAATTATCTTGAAATAATTCTATTTGTCAGTGTATATTTGTCCATAATTTTAGCTTCTTAGTTAAATTTCAAAAAATTGTTGTCAATTTTGTCAGATTAGATTTTTTTTGACTTATGATATTATTTCATTATTTAATGTTTAATCTAGGGAGTAAAACTGATCTAATTTAATTTTTTGATTTAAACAGAAATAAACCGACCTTAGAAATAGGTAGCAGAAATTAAGAGAATAAAAAATGATAGATACTGTAATTGAAATTATTTTGAAATTTAGAATTAAAATGTTCTCATTATAGAATCCATTAAGATTGAATATTCTAATAAACATGTCTTAACTAGTCGACTTTCTAACCATGATTGCAGCTGTTTTTATTAGATTGATTTTAAAATTTTTTAGTTTTTAACCATAATTTAAAAGATAAACATTTTGGTTAATTTAATAATTATATTAAATTAATTCTACTATTGTGTGGAAACTTTTCTCCTTGATTTTAATTACTTGAATTTCAAAATAGTTATAGAAAATTTTTTCAAGTTATGTATGTTTTAATTTTTGATAAGATTTCATTATTTGATGTTTGATGTAGTGAATAAAATTAATCTAATGTAATTTTTTAATTTAAATAGCATTAATACGATGCATGTGTCATTTTAAAATATTATAAATAAGACATCGCATTTGAGATATTTTTTTTGCTAAAAAATAACTTTCAATTAAATTTATATAAGCCGCAGCACTTTTACCAGTAAATTAGACCAAATTTCATCAAAAATCTCTCTTGTTAGATTTTTTTTTAACTTCAAAACTTAAAAAATGTTTAGTAATAGTTTTTTTTTTTGTTACTATCAATAATTGAAACTATGATGTATGATTCTATTTTTTATGTAAAGTAATATTTCTCATTGTACGCAAAATTAATTAAATAGATCGAGCTAACTAAAAAGTGATAAAAATATTGAATTCTTTTATTCATAACAAACATTGAAAATATATTCTAAAAACAATCACTAATTAATTATGTAATAGCTTCTAACTGTAAATCTCATTTAAAAATTCACTTGCAAGAGTAAAAATAAAATGCATACGAGGGATAATGGCTTGAAAGTTGAAATTAATAAAATTATGGGGGTGCAAGCGTCATTTAACCAGAAACTTGTTACCAATTTATAAATCTTTTAAACGGTCAGCTGAGCCCAATAATGAAATATCCAGAAAGCCTCCAGCATCCCCTCTCCTTATCCGTAGCCCAATCCTACAGTCATATCCCTTTATATATTCCTTGGCTTGAGTCTGCGATTCCTCCGTCTTCCCTGACCACGAGCCTCTTCACCATACACTTTGCTTTGTTCCGCTGTGGCGTTCTGGTTATGTCTGCTGACGGCCATCAAGAACCCCAGAGCCCTCTCACCCCTTCAGCCCTCGGCTTCCCCCGTCTTCGTTTCTTTCGCTACCGCCGCCTAAGGTAGATTCTAGTCTTCGCTTAAAGACAAATAGCGGACACATATAGAGAAGCATTTTTTATATAGTACTTTATTTCGAGAATGCCTTCGTCCAAGGTTAATCGAAAAGGAGGAGCTCAGGAGAAGAACAAGAAGGGGAGGCTGTCGGAGAAGGCGTCGTCGTTTCACGGAAGAGGATCCGGAGTGGTGGCTGAGATGATTCCGAGGTCAAGAATGGTGCCGCACTTGCTGGCCGGGAGCAGAGCAGGCGTGAGGGCAGAGGAGGTGGTGGCACCGGGAAGGCCGCTGAAATTTACCAAGTTGCTGCTGAACGTGACGATACATAGGAGCCTCGGTGCCGTGCACGTGTTGATGCCATCTGAAGCCACCGTCAATGACTTGATTGCGGCGGCGCTGCGCCAGTATGCAAAGGAGGTGCGGCGGCCTGTTCTCCCTTCGACGGACGCTTCAACCTTCGACCTCCATTACTCACAGTTCAGCTTAGACAGTAAGGCTCGTTTTCTTGATCATGGCCTCTTTTTCTCAATTATTACATAAAAGATAATTGAGAAAATTATGTCTTCCAATTTTTGAATTTTTAAACAGATTTTAAAACTCTGCACATTTTATTCTCGAGACAAACATCAATAATTCACTTAATAGTACTAAACGTCCAAGAAAATAAGATCACGAACTTCACGGGATTAATTGAATTAATAATTGAAAAAGATGATTCCACGTTGTAGGGTATAGTATATATTTTATTAATGTAAGAACATGATTGATGGCTTAATCAAGAGGAATCCGTCTGACAGAAATACAAAGGCTATGCCTGGTGGAGGGTTTTTGTTGGGATTAAGTTGCGTGAAAATTATATTTGGATAAATAATATACTTGGTCTTAAAGTTTTTATATTTTAAAAATGTTAATTTATTTAAATATATAAATAAAACATATAATCGTAATACTTGAACGGTATAATAACAATATAAGGTTAATTATTAATTTTTAAGATATAAATATTTATGAATATTGGTGTATGGTTTGTATATATAGGTAGGTGAATTTGTGTAATGATAAAAAATAATTAATTGATTTATATATAAGAAGTAATTTAAATTTAAATTTAAATAAAAATTTTATAAGATTATAGGCCTACTAAAATAAAATTCGACTAAAGACTTGAAGTCGGCAAACAAAGATAGCCAAGGCCAATTGATTAATTGATGGGTTGGTGTCCACAGGTTTGAACAGGGAGGAGAAGCTAATGGACTTGGGTTCACGGAACTTCTTTCTGTGCCCAAAAAAGACAGCGGCGGAAGCCACCGAAGAAGGTGGTGGCGCAACTGTGACCGCCTCCACTTCAAGCTGTTCGAAGGAAGCTGACACTGTTGTCATGGAGGGCTTGCCTTGGTTGAAATTCATGGATTTCTTGCTGTAGGCAGCCACGACTTGTGCCAGCAATTCTTTTCAGAATCCGTATAACATTAAAGTTGTAGAGTTTGGCGGTGATTGAATCGTGTGGTGGATATTTATGGTCATGAGGTCAAAAGAAAAAGGAGGGGGAGGCTTGTTTTTGCCCTCCATGTATTCCCCAGAAAACGTGTCCACTTGATGTATTGTAGGTTTGGGCGTTGGATATTGACATTTGCCCGAATTTCTACGCAATCAAATTCCTGCATTTCACTAGGTGACATATTATATTTATTATGCAATAACTTTGTACTACAAGGGGGCCAAAAATATGACTTTGAACTTGAGGACATTCTACTTACTCGAGGAGCAATTTCTCTTACTACTAATACTGTTTAGTAAGAGAAAGTGGCCAAACAGTGGAACTGCTGGAAGTCCCAATTATGTCTGCGGTGCGGGGGACCCTTAGTTCGGGTGATCACACATCTGGCTTTCCATCAAACAGAGGACTGTGATCTACCGCCACTCGAAATGGTCCCAAGAGCCGTCAAGAAGGACAATTTCTTCTTGCATCCACCCAGCTTGCTTATCTGGATGTCTGTCTGGAAACGTTGAACTCGGGCCGCTGTTCTGTCGGAGGAAATAAAATGGACCAGAGTGTGGTACTGGTTCCGGATTCTTGAAATAAGGTCCCCAATTTTTACAGCAAAACTTTGAATATTCACTATTTTTCTTGCGTTATCCGGATTAGTCTCTTTAAGCTTTAATAATAAATGGCGCTGAAGTATGTTTCACCACAAAAAATTGTGGACAAGTGGTAAAGTATTCGATGCTTCACTTGGAACGATTTACCATCTCACGCTTGCCCCTACAAGTTCACTTACGACAAGCTTACTCGTTTATCTACAACAAACTCACTTAGAGAATTGATCTAACTCCTAGTCCCCTCGTTTAGACATTTGATCCAACTCCCTTAAGCGTCACCCTTGTCTCATAGTCATGATAGACGTGTGATTCATAATGTCATAGAAGAGGCTTTCAAATGGAACCCGAAGGCTCGGAAATGTCCTTCAACTTCTAGCATTTATCGCAGCATTTTCTACGTGTTTTCTTGTCAAAGAAGGGCTAAATCTCTACAAAATAAATTGCATAGGCCAGTTTTATTACCGTACTTGGCCAGTTAAAGTTTTTTCTCCAAATTTGATGTGATACCCATCTTTTAATTTTGGAAATATGTGGAAATATTCCACAGGAGATTTCAGCAGAATCTTGGTCAATTTTTCCGTCTTCTGATGTGAGTCAATATTTTCAAGATAGGCATATATCGAGTAAATTTATCGGAAGGAAACATGATAACTTTAGACTTTATCAAATTATGAAAATTCTAATGAAGTTTACACGTGTGCCACGTAATTGCAACACGTCATGCCAACAAACACTTAATTAATGAGTGGAATAGCAATTGATCTTGGTGATATTTGAACCTAAGACTATATCCTTGTATGGTTTCGACTTCAATTTAATCTGTCAGACAACAGAATTTATCCTGTTTAGTTAATTATTGCTCTAAACAATCATTGCTCGAGATTCTCTGCTAATTGTCCTTAAATTCCTGCCGTGAACTTCACCCTCCTGCTTTCGTTTTTTTCTCCTCCTTATAATCTAATTGTGTGATTCTGAAGGTTCAGCCCCAGTGAGCAAACTGATTGATATCTCGCAGGTCAGAGCCATTCCTTCTGCTTGCTATTTGCCTGTTTCTGATCTTATTTCTGGACAGCGTTGGGGGAGGTGAAGGATGTCCAAATCCACCTCACATATGAGCGATTCCTTGCAGAAGAAAGACCCGCCCGATGTTTTGAGGTCCTTCAGCTGGGGAACTGGTTTGCTGTCTCGCCGAGTGCTAGGCGTAGGATGAAGTTAAAAAGCAATGAAGTTTCACTGCACGGTAGGCATGCTAGCCATGTTAGTCGACATTATGTAATTTGGGAAAGCAAACACGAGCATCGAAGTTTTTTGTGGCTATTTTTGTTTCCAAATTAAGATTGTGAGGACAATTTGAATAATTTGGGTGGGAATGAAAATTTGATTTGGTTTGTAAGATTTCTATATATGTTTAATAAGTAATAATAATTGAATGATGTGATAGTATATGAATTTATAGAGTAATAAAAAAATGAATACGAGTAGAAAAATTATACGAGTAAGTGTTGATTTGAACGTGAATGAGTATAATTTAAAAAATTATTAGTTAGTTATTAAAGGTGAGTGGGTGAGAAATATGCATTTGAATTTAAATAAAAGATTTATAGTAGAATATTTGGTTTATAAAATTTTTAAGTGGGGATAAATAGTATTTTGAATGGAAACAAACATAACCTGTGTATTATTTAAAGAAATCTCTAACATGATGGAACCCCAACGAGCAGGGCAGCACTCGGTGCATGTTCTCGTTCGGCTATGTTTGGAAGGGGGGTTTTTGTTGAAGAAGATGTTTGACAGGAGTTTTATTAGGATGATTAGCGTGTTTGAAAAGAAAATTTTGATTGGATAAATATATAATTTATTTAAATATGTGTATAAAATATATAATAGTGACTGAATAATGTAATAATATATACAAATAATGATTAGATTTTAAGGTATAAATAAAAATAAATGTGAATATATGTGTGATATATATATATATATGTTTATTTGATTATTAATATGTAAAATGATTAAAAAATAAATAATTAATTATATATATAAGAAAAGAAAAAATTGAATTTAGATTTGAATGAAAGTTTTGTTAAATAGTATTTTTGGTAGTTTAATGCTCGAAATGATGTTTTAGAATTGAAAGTTAGCTTCCAAACATAACAATTGCGTCACAAAATTTTCACGCTCAAACTTGTTCCAAGGCACGACTTGTAGAGACATTCTGTGTGGCGATAATGTTGCGTAAGGTGGAGGGTGGCAATCACCCAACTAAGAATTAAAACTTGCTGATATTGTTGATCAAAAATTACTACACAATTTCAAAATTTTAATATGTGAGATCCCATGAATATTTAGTCTTGCAAGGTAGTCCTTGTTGGTTCACATGGGATTCCATGTGTCCCATGCTACTCGGGACAAGTTTCGACTTGCCACCCACGGCCAACCTTCACAAGTTTTGACTTGCTACCCACGGTCAATCTTCCTAACTTAAAATTTTAGTACTAAAATTTAAAATTTTGATTGATAACCTGAAATCAAAGGAATCTTGTTTTTGCTTTAACAATTCAATTGAAATACTACACAATTTCAAAATTTTAATATGTGAGATCCCATGAATATTTAGTCTTGCAAGGTAGTCCTTGTTGGTTCACATGGGATTCCATGTGTCCCATGCTACTCGGGACAAGTTTCGACTTGCCACCCACGGCCAACCTTCACAAGTTTTGACTTGCTACCCACGGTCAATCTTCCTAACTTAAAATTTTAGTACTAAAATTTAAAATTTTGATTGATAACCTGAAATCAAAGGAATCTTGTTTTTGCTTTAACAATTCAATTGAAATACTACACAATTTCAAAATTTTAATATGTGAGATCCCATGAATATTTAGTCTTGCAAGGTAGTACTTGTTGGTTCACATGAGATTCCATGTGTCCCATGCTACTCGGGACAAGTTTCGACTTGCCACCCACGGCCAACCTTCACAAGTTTTGACTTGCTACCCACGGTCAATCTTCTTAACTTAAAATTTTAGTACTAAAATTTAAAATTTTGATTGATAACCTGAAATCAAAGGAATCTTGTTTTTGCTTTAACAATTCAATTGAAATGGGATTTAACCATTCACTACGTTTAGAAGGGATATTTTGACGAAGATTTAAAATCTCAGCCTCGTGTTAAGGTGAGCCATAAGCCTCCTTTCGCGTCTCACAGGAGTGCGGAAGAGTGATATTTGATAAAATTGTGATTAAATCAATAGTATATTTTAAAATAAAATATTTAATAAATTAAATAATATTATATATTTAAATTTGTTTATATATATATATATATTAACAATTGAATTATATAATAATATATGCAAATGATCAATTTTTAAAATATAAATATATATTAATATAAATTTATATACGGTCCTTATATATATAAAGGTATAGAGTATTAATTTAATTATGAAAAGATAACAATTAAGAAATAAGTAAATAATTATATATATAAAAAAGAAAAAATTTAGTTTAATTCAAACAAAAATTTTATATCCTATGATATTTGAACATATAAAGTTTAATGGAAAAATTGAGGATTTAAGAATTGGAAACAAACACAACCACTCAAGTTCGCGACCTGAGTCCTCTGCTTAATAGTTACTCCCATGAATACCACACAGTTCCCAATTAGTCTCCAGGAAAACCAGTGAGTACAATGAATAAAAGAACATTTTGGCCTTGAATAGGGCCATTTTCTTCCACATCAAGCGCATCAAATATACTTGAACTAGAGAAAAAGAAATCGCAGTTCTCTAAAATTATCTTTAGAAATATTACACGAGTTTACACACGACACAACCATAGATGTTTTCCCACACATCAAATACTGACCAAAAAACCGAAAAACTACGAACTGGTTAACCTGCATTCATTGAAAGAAAAAAACAAGTTAATGATACCGCAGAAATGGGGCCTCCCATGAACTCATGAACTCGCCACCATCCAGCAAATACCAGCCGAACCGTAGCACCAAACTCTCGAGGGTAGCCCAAAACACCTGTATAAATTCCATGTTAAGCTGTCGTTAAAATCAGTGCTCAAGGTCTTTATAAGCAGGGAACCTGGACCTGCAAAACTTGAAAATTGGGTGAGGTCTCCAACTTCAAAAAAATTCAGCTTAAAAAATTGAAGACATAAGTAAAAGCTCACGAGCCTGAATTTGTTGTGGGCACAGGATACCTGATATGGATTATTTTCAAAGAAATCTCAGTTTAAGTAAAATCTAAGATGAGAAATACAGATTATTTATGAATTTCAAACAAGTTCTTGCCACAGCCCTAAGCAGTGCCAACTGTTAAAAATGAAGTTGATAGTTTTGGATACTAGAGCTCAGAACGGCCTGGAATGGAATTTTGACACGGTGATAGCAATGTTAAACAGTTGTAGGATTTCAGAGATGAGAGGGAAATGAAGGAAAAAGAGAAAGGAATATCCAGCTCCCAAGAGCATATGATAATGATTTCCAAGAACCCTTAAATGAGGAAAATGTTCACTTGTATGGAGTATCCATGTCATGCATTCATGCACACAAAAAAGGTAAGCCAAAAGACACATAAAGACAGACATTTTTAATCATGTTCCATATGACAGAATTGTAAACCTGCACACCACCTGCACAGTGGAAAATGCGCAGTAAGCTATACTTCTAGAGCAGGTCCTTCCCCGAGAGAACTTTTTTAATTCAGAACAAAATCCTTCCGGCAACAGTAAGAGAGAGAGAGAGAGAGAGGACAAACCAGTTCTAAGTCATCAATACCCACGGGCATTCTGCTGTAATGGCTCCTGACGAAGGTCATGATTCTCGACATGATTGTCATTTCCAGTTCCACGATCCTCTGCTGCAGCAGCAGCCGCCGCCGCCTTGCTGGCACGTTCTGCCTCTTCTTTCTCCCTGTTCCACTGCTCAATCTTAGCTCGCCTCTCTTCACTTCCTTCCCTGATAAGACTGCGATCCCTCCTGCCCCCAGGGCTCCTGCTTCTACCCCTTCTACGGCTGGGACTTGTGCTCCTGCGTCTCCTGCTCCGACTTTCATGGTAATCCCGATCATCAGGCCTTCTGTGACTGCGACTACCATGAGAGCGCTCTTCATGGCTACGGTGCCTATAGGGACTTCTGCTTCTGCTCCGGCTTCGGCTATGCCTTTTCCGGTGCCTCCCAAACAATTGACGTCTCAACTCCCTACATGCATAAAATAAATGAAAAACCAGCCAATCTAGCTTTATTTACTTGCTTCTGCAACACGATATTAAATTGCAATACCTACTAATTCTCTTCAGATGCATAAAGTTACAGTAACCACCACGGTTGCAGGCGTCCTCTTCGTACTGCCTACAAGTGGCTTCACGAAAATCAGTCACAGGAGAAAAATCAACAATTATGGGCCGCCCTGCACATATAATCATTAACATACAGGATCACAATAAGTCAAAAATACCACCAAGAATTATGCCCTGCAAACTAAAAATAGATAGGCAGTGCCATATATAGGAACAAAAGAACTTATAACCTGCATAGAATCTTCCAGTCAGATTTTTCAAAGCATTTGCAGCATGCTCTTCCTCTCTAAACTGGACATAAACATTGCCAACCTACAAAATGAAGTAAAATGCTCCCAGAACTCATGCTATCCATATAAAAAATACTGAAATTGATTTATGAAACGGAAAAAATACCATATGGTCAGCCAGATTGTCACAAACATTCAAGCTTTCAATCTCTCCATACTTGTTCAGCTCCTCAAAAAGGTCTTCATAAAAATCCTGCATGAAAAAATAAATAAACAGAATTCATATAAAAACTCAGTAACTACAACCAAAATATTAATATTACCACTCAATTAGATACAAGTGACATAAAACAAGACAGATTATAAATCTCTCTTGATAATAATTAACAGTGGAAACATAGACGATTAAAACGAGATGTACTGCTCAAACTCTACAATATGCATCTGTTAAAAGCTACAATCGCTCTGTCCCATAGTTCAGTAACATATTGTTAAAAATTGCTCGTCAACACAACAATTCCATTAAGTTATGGCATTAAATTGGTTTTAGACTACCCACCATATAATAAATTGGCATCCAATTCAAAAACATACTAGTTAACGTGAAGGATCAAATAGCATTCGCCCCAACATATTCAAACAAAAAACGATTATTCAAAATCAGATTCGGGGACACGAGCCTTGGAGGATGGATTCAAATACAGAATCTTAAGACGACAAGAAGTAATCCTTCCTAAAACACGTTGAACAGTAATCCAGCTTAAAAGTTTTAAAAGATGACCAGAGGCTTACAAACTATTAAAACCACGAAGAACCAAAAAGGCATGAAGATCTAAGCCAAAAATCAAACTCTATAAACACCGAACCATATGCCCATCAAGATCGAGGAAAAAAAAAAAAAACTTAGCATCGCTCAAAGACCACGAATTATATTGTTATCCACCAAAAATTAGTTAAGGAGACGTCACCGATGAGATCAATTATTCAAAAGTCCAACTAGCGAAAAAGAAAGTCAGCAACCTCGAAGTGTTCTTGCATCTTTTTGGGGTCGATGGGCTGGCCCTGAGCATCGACGCCGGGGGTAATCATGTCCGGGCGCTGGTACATGTTGGATAGCAACAGCGTCGGGCTTATGCTGGGCTTCGTGTGGAGACGCGAGCAACGGTCACCGTGCCTGCAAGCACCGATCTTGAAGTAGAAGGGGCAGTTCACCCTGTCCTTCTCCGTTCCGAATATTGACGCCAAGTGTTCCGCCATTGCCAAATGTCAGTAACCAGTAGCCTCTTCAATCCTTTTTGCCTGGAGACGAGATCCTCTGATTAGGGATTAGGGTTTCGCGTCCAAAGTTAGGGGTGTGTGGGTGTGTGGGCGGAGAGGAAGATAGGCCTTCATTAATTTGGAGTCCTTCTGGATTCTTCTAAAATTAAACTAAAGCATCTACTAACAATATAAATGCCATATAGGTGGTTTGCCCGAGAGGTTAAGGGGGAAGACTTAAGATCTTCTGCACACAAGTGCGCGTGGGTTCGAACCCCACAGCCACCACGATAGTCTTGAATTTTTGTTACTATATATGTAAATATTTTAGCTTTTGTAAATATTAAATAATTGAGTTTCACTAATTTTTTTGAGGCAAGATTAATAAAAAACTTCTCCAATGTTGATATTTGGAAGTCGTTTGATTATTATAAATTTAGTTTTTGTAAATATTAAATAATGGACTTTCTCTAATTTTGAGGCACGATTAATAAAAAAAACTTCCCAGCCTTGATATTTGGGAGTAGTTGGATTATTATAACTCTTAATTATCCTAAAATCAACATATATTTGCTATCTGCTATTAACTTCTCTGTTTTTATCACATTAATTGATTTGTGATTATACATAATGTCAATGGAATAATTTTTGGCAGGTTAGGCCGTTGCCGCAACTCAAAGAGATGACGTGGTCCATACGCCCGTCGTTTTTGCCCCTATCAACAGGTCGTCTTTGAATTGGAACTTGCATCTCCTCGAACCAGAGCCGGCGGAGCCCTGGAGAGTCGCTCTTCTTGCATAGCCCCTCCGTCTCCTCCTTGGGACGCCACACGTGGTACGTGTCCTTCGAGACTCCGATGTCGTTATCATCTCATTTGTTTTCCTTTCCTTCATGAACACAGCTTCTCCCTCACTGGAATTTGAATTGCCAGGCCCTTCTCTGTCGCAGTTTCGTCATGGAGAAAGAAATCTCAAAAACAAAGAAAACGGGTCGGATCTAGCTGTTGTGGAAGATCTGATCTGCTAAATAGGCCAAAATTCAGAATCTGTTGCTGGAGAAACAGTACAAAATCAACACAAAATGATGGCTTGAGTTAGTTTCAATTTGTTGTACGAAATATTTTAACAAGATTAGACGAGCTTTCAATTAAGAAGATTACTTAAAAATTAACAAATTGTTTAAACTATCCAATAATGCAGAACAGAAGATCACTTTCAATCTAAAAGATTCCATGTATAGATTTTAAAGAAACCTTTTGAAGAAGCATGACTATTGGAGAAAATCATTTGGGAAAGTCATAATTGTTAAAAGAAAGCCATCTAAAAAAGTGCAATCATGGAAAAATGGTACAATATTTTGAAAAGTAATAAAAAAATTTCTTTGACTTTTTAACATGGAAGATAAAATCTTTTGAAGTATTCAATATTTCTTTTAACATAACTCGTCACAAAATTGAAGAGGAGTTTTACGAGAATTTCTCTCCAAAGAACTTGCCAATCCCAATTTTCCATAGAGCAGCACACTATGCAACATGTTTGCTGTTAGAGTAAAGCAGTTGGACCGAGGATGAACACAGACGATGAAAAGTTTCACATTTTCATTAATTTTTGTCATGACTTACGCAATAAAACATCGATATATATGCAAATAATAATTACAATGTATGTGTATATATATGTACATTTTTATAAAATACTAAAATTAATTGATATCCATATTAGTTGTAAATTTGGTTTAAATTTCTAATAAATTAATTACATTGAATTTACTTATCTCAACCCATTAATTTCATTTATAATTAATTTGCTTTATGAACGACAAAAAGTCATAATATAAAAATAAAAAGATAAATTTATTATATGAATTTTATTGCAATAAATTTGTTGAATGAATTCAATGATTTTGAATTGCAACTAATCTAGTCATGAAAGAGAATATATATATATATATTAGAGCGTGGGTATTTTTATTTAAATAACCCTCTTGTGTACTTTTTATATTAACAAATAAGATCAATCTTATAATTTTACTTTTAAGTTTCTCTAAGCTTCTCCTGCATTTTATGTAGTATCGACAATACAATACTAATTAATTGATTATAATTAATAATAATTTAAAAATAATAAAATAAAAAAAATTAATATACTTATGTAGTATTTTGTTTTTTTATCTATACAATTTTATATTGCATGAGGGGCCTTTAAAAATTGAACTTGGCCCTTAATGTATGGACAAAAATATCACCGATTTAAATTGATCATATCATACATATTAATAGATTATTGTATTAAATCTTATTGAATAAAGCGTTATAAAAGTAATTTAGTTTTATTAGAAATTCATTACATTCTTCTCCCACAAATCCACACCTTTTGTTCGTGTTTGTTTATTTGCTCCTCCAATTTCTTTTAGAAAAAATATAATTTTAATCAACTAACTTTAAGGAGGTGGTATTTTTAGGACACATAAATTCTAAAATGACAACTCAGCTCTACAAGTTTAAAAAAAGTGGTACTTTAAAGATGTTACTACGTTAGAGACCAAGCTTCCAAATAAAATTTACACGTGCTAGTGACCTAACCGTTGTAAAATCTTATGTGTCAGGTTGGAAGTGTATTCTATCCTACATGTGAGGCTGAAATTCTAAACTGGCGTGCTACGATGACATATTGAAGAATCGAGCAGCCCATGTAGATGGTGACATGAAAAAAAAAATTGCTGCATTAGCACTGCAATTGGAGTGACTTCCACCGTGGACGTGTTCTTCCCTCTTTTATTCCCGATTTCTGACACAGTCAAACCAAACCCTTCATTCTTCTCTTTGATCTCCCATTTCTTTTACTCTCGCTTTTGGCATCTCAAAATCAACTCACAATATTTGTTCCCTCCCAAGGAAGCATAAATTTACTTGCCTGAAGTCTTCTCCACCTAGTTTAACAGTTAAAAATGTCTTACAGTGTTAGTAACGTTGAATGCCTTTCTGGATGGAAAGTGATGGACGACATGATAGCTGGGAGTGTACAGGATGGCAAAGTGTAGCGGTGAAGAATGTTGGAACTTAAAGCTTAATTTCTTCTATTGATTAGCAGTAATTTTGATGTGTGGTAGTTGCCATGGTTTTGTTTGTTGTAGTAATTTTGTTTGTTGAGAATGATGTAAGCTCCAGAGTGATGTCTCTTAAGCAATGTTATTGATTGTATTTGTATAATTGATTGAGCTAATGGACTACGTAAATTATTTTATTTTCACTTTCCTATATTAATATAGTAATTGCAATTGGTTCATCATAAAATATGTGTAACTAATGAGTTCAAGTAGAACAAATGATAATGAAACTTGACAATTGTACAACTTGTTCCATTATTGAAAGCAACTTGCACCAAATGTCATTAACATCCATGATAGTCATCCACATTACACAAACATTGAAGTAATATTGTGATCCACATTACATTTACAGTGTTGTGATCACATCACATCCATAATAGTTACCCACACTACACAAGCATTTGCTGTTTTGGCCCATCACAAAAAATAAGCCATTGCTAAAATTTATAGTCGTTGCAAAAAAATATAAACCATTGTCACCGAGTATTGCATCCCAACTAAGTACCCTCCCTCCCTTCCCCTAACTGTCTTCTTTCTTTGTCTTGGTTAGGTTGAGCATCTTTATCAAATCAATCTGAGAGTTTTATAAATTTTTGTCCTCTATCTTGTACAATAGACTTCATATAAGACATAGAACTCTAAGAACTGAATGTGGGTATTACATGATTGCCCAAAATACATAGATGTGCCTTGATGTTCAGCGTTGGTGATAAGGTTGGCCTGAGCTGCAGTGCTTGTGATTGCTTTGACATAAATAGTTGGTCATGCATCAAGGGACTAGGCATGGGGACATTTGCTACTGTCGTAGGCCTTTGAGTGCATGTCACTTGAGTTAGTGTGACGATGTCATCTACTCTAGCTGTTGTTGAAGGTGGCAACAGATTAGGTTGCTTTGGATTTGTCTACTCAATTAGATCACCATAAGTTGCAAGTTTAGTAGATGGCCTTAGTGGTCTAAATGGTGTCCCTTTCTATTCTTGTCCCTATAAAAGCAACACATATTCAAGATATTATTAGTTGCATCAACCAATTTACAAAATGATTAAGTGCAGCTCACCTTTAGATTGTGTGAGGCAGTTTGTGATGCTTGAGTGCTAGGTTGTATAGGATGGATCGTGTGTTGCCCTGTAGTGATATGAGAAGACACATTACTTGCCTGAGAATGCACATTAGTTAGTAATCCTATAAGGAATAGGTAGCTAATTTAATGTTACAAATCACATACAATTTTTATGGATTTTCTCCTAAGTGCATCACTTAATACAAAGGCCTTCCTGCCTTTGCCCATTGGACCTACTAGAGCAGTCTATTCATTGATTAAATTCTGTATATCATATTGAGAATTCATGTGAAAAGTGATATTAATCATGCAATCTGAGTAACATATAATAAATAGCTAACTTGCCAAGACATTACCAATGTGTATACTAAACACTCTGGTCCTATGTTTTTTAACGAGGCCTCTTGCAAATCAACTTTGTTCAGATATTTACTTGTATGATGACCAGGCTGTCCACTCACCCTACAATTCATTATCTTTTGTTGTCTTCTTAATCTATATTGTGATCCACTACTCCTTTTCTTAGTCTTCTTTGCAGATGTGTAGGTTGAATAAGGTTTCACCCCACACATCTGGCCCACTAATTCCCATGATTATCGGTGCTTATATCCTCTTATACGTCTCTACAAAGTAATAT
Organism: Avicennia marina; assembly: GCA_019155195.1. Lineage (NCBI taxonomy): Eukaryota > Viridiplantae > Streptophyta > Magnoliopsida > Lamiales > Acanthaceae > Avicennia > Avicennia marina. Next base: position 14,867,121 of record CM032753.1, read on the forward strand.
GAATGAACATAATCTTCTGGTTGTTCTCTTTGAGCCACAATTGTACTACATGCATGCATGTATGGAATTCCACTTAGTTGTCATCTCCTACAAGTACATTCTCATTTCTCCAAATCCACATAGAATTGACTACCATCAAAACATGAAATTTGATAGTGTTTGTCATTTGACTAATCACCTATCCTTCAACAGCCTTGTCAAGGATTTTATTCATTTTAGGACACAACATTTCCTTCCATTTTATACCAGCCTTATCTCCATTCTCTTGAAGCTTTTCATGTTATATTCCCTTATCCACTCACGAATAGTTAAAATAGGCATATCCGTAGCATTAAGAATATTGCTATTAAATGACTGACATATGTTGTTCAATAGCATGTCACACTTGAGTTGTTCTGTGAAGTGTAACCTAGTCTACTCCTTAGCAGGCTTCTCAACTAACCAATCATACATATTTGAGTCAAGGTCTTTCAACTGCTGCATTCTCATGTTCCACTCTTTAAGTGTTATAGCCTTTGTAGCCTTCCTTAATGCATTTTTAAATGTCAAACCTTTGAAACTATCAATTTTGAAATTATTGTACAAATGTCCTACACTGAACTTGTCCTGACATTTAGATTGCACTTGTAGGAAGGCTTGAATAAAGCATTTTTGTTATCTAACATGAATGTATAAGCACTTTATTCACAATATTCAAATCTTGCTTTAATACAGTAAAGAACCACTACTATGTCTCAGTACACTTCTTGCATACGACCCATGCAATAGGAAACAAATTGTTATTGACTTTTATCTCCATAGCAGTCAACAACACTCTTCTAAAAGGCTTTTCAAGTAGTATCCATCCACTCCTATGGTAGGCCTACCCCTGCCATAACCCCTTGCTTTAATGCTGCAAAGCAAACATAAAATCTATCAAACCTAACCTATTCATCTTCTGCTTGAATTCATAAAATTATGATGGATCCAGGATTAGCCTTCTTCAACTCATTAGCATAGTCTCATAACTTTGTATATTACAACTTAGAGTTGTCCTTAATCAATTTCAAAGCCCTACTTTTGCCCCTATAGGTATAATCCCTAGACACATAGTATCTAATTTCATTTATAACATTTGAAGCCCTTAATATTCCTTTTTAGATTAGACATAAACTTCTCTATGAATCTTTCACTCAACCACTCAATTCTCACATTCTTCACATTAAATATTTAAGGGCATAAATGATAAGGATTGTAGAAGTACTTTCATTTTTCACTTTTGTGGCATGTATTTTCCACTCACAATCATCCACAACGCATACAGTATATACCTTAGACTTGTCATTTTTTTGTGAATTTGATTATTCTCTTTATCTGAATGGGATGGGACTGTACTGCTTTCTTAAACTTAGCCTTTGTGCTAAAAATCATCCCTAATTCAGCTATGAGATTGAACACTTGTATTTGGTTGAAAGTAGGCAAAGTTTCAACTTCATTTCCATTTGAAGATAGTTTCTCAATTAATTCAATGCCACTTTCAACTAAGTCTTCTTCACCAGAATCATTTGTTTGCACATCAACACTAGGGTCTGCATTTTCACCTTATATATTTGTTCCCCATTCCACATTCTCTTAAAATATCACCTCATCATCTATACCAGCTCCATTATAGTCACTCTCAAAATATTTTGAGTCTATGTCATCATCACTTAAATCATTCCTTATCTGGTCACTAACTTTAGGTCATCCAGTCTCAATATGCTTCCCTACCACCATTTCATTCAATGTTTGCCTCTCTATACTAGCAAAGCCCTCTTCTACATTGGACATCACATTTTGCCCTAAATCAATATTTCATTATTTGTATCTACAAAATCTTTAAAGTCTGTGCCTCAAATATCATCACCACCACCTGCCGTCAACCCTCAGCAACCCAACTTTCATTCAAATTAAGGCATAGATTTTCCAAATCAATTGCAAACTAATCAACATCATCATCAACGTACATATTAAGCAATTCATCATCATCTGTCTCTACACCAAATTCACATTCACCTTCTACAAATTCATTAGAGCTAGTGTCTCAAGGATCATATTCCTTTTCCTCATCTCCCTCCCCAACTATTTTGCTCCTCTACATTTGCAGCCTCAACTTGTACATATATTTATATATTTTTTACAGGTAAGCTTACATATTTAATAAATGATACTTCATGTCTACATCATCAACTAGTAACTTAAAATTGTTGTTCATAATCATACAGTACCTTGTCCTTTGCTTTATGTGCATAGCATCACACATCATTCCTCACTCAAATAGGACATATCATTTGTATCTACGTAATCAAACTTATATATATCACCTATGTACTTCGCGTTAGGAATGTGGATAGATTTTCCCTAAATATAGACCACAAGTGTACTAGATGTACTTTTAGAATCCATGCATAAAATACTATATGAAAATAAATAAATTACAAATTTTATAAAACCCTACCCATGGTTGTTAACTCCCTAGACAGAAAAGCATAAAGGGACCACATGTCAAATTAAAAAAATGCATACACGACAACAAGCAAGGGACTTAAAAACGTATATTGAGGGGACCAAGCGATGGCCCATTTATGCCATTTACAATGGCTTCCAACCCCGTAAAACAGTGATGTTAGTATAACATCATGCATTCTACACACAAGTGTAAGATGAAAGTATTTTAATTACGATACAATGGAGGTGGCATGCCTATAGTGTCCTGTCGACAAACTACCACTGCTTTCTCGTTCAATGCCATGTTTGTTGCTTCTATTTGCTTGATTTTGGAGTCAAAAACTATGAGAAGAAGAAAGGGAGAGTTAAGGGAAGTTACCAAAAACTAGGGTCTCTCGTTCGAACGAGGGAAAATTTCGAGTCAACTCATTTCTCAATATGATCGAAATTCCCTCTAATTGTAACACTGAGGTGGTAAATTTTTTCCACATCACCATCCACGTGGATTGCTCAGTTGACCAACGTGTCACCATCGTATGCCACTTTAGAATTCTGACCTCACATATGAGACTGAAGACACTTTCGGATTCTCACATAGAATTTTATGACGGTCAAATGAACAACATTCACATTTTTGCTGAAAACTCAATCTCTAACGTCGCCACCCCTTTGAAGTGTCACTTTTTTTTAATACTTGTAGGACTGAATCACCATTTTAGAATTTATTTTTCCATTCCATCTTTAACAAGACTTCGAGTCTCAAATTTGCCAAGCTCAAATTCTCTATAGAATAGTATAGATAAAGCCGCATTATTTTGTTTTGTCTTCATTCACTGCCAAACAAAAAAGGCCGCTACTTCGAGAGCGAAGAGGATAATAGGCTGACCACCAAAGGCGAGGGAGAGGCAGTTGTCAGTCTCATCCCCGGTGGCAGTCTTCTAAGCCACACTTCATGTTTTCTATTTTTTGCTCGATGAAATAAGCGTTAATGATGTTGGTTGTGTACAAGCAGAATCCCTATCCTTCTTGCCCTCATTGCATTGAAATTAAAAAGTAACGCCTCTCTGCCCATGAAACGAGGGTCTTGACACAATATTTGCAGACGTGCAAGAAACTTCATTTGCAATTATATGCAGGGAATAGTGTTAATGACAAAGTGTATTGTGATGCTAAATTGATTAGTCATGTATGCCATGATAAAGTAGGAATGCACATGGCATTGATTATTTAATCATCCCTTCGTTGTTGCGGGTATCAGAAAAGGTCACAAAATTGTGCAAACTGTAATCAAATGATGCATATGCACTCTATAAAGTTATCTGCATATGTCAATATTATATGATTTATTTTTCAGCACACGCATCATTGAGCGTGCCCTGATGCTTAGTTATAATTAATATTAATTGGTATAATTAAAATGAAAAAAGGATTACGATTTGAGATATTTGATTAACAATAATCGATAATAAATTAAAGATAAAATACTGCAAATGTAGATTCATGTTCCGTTGACTTATTATTCTTATTTTTTTTATTAATTATAATTAGTTATATCTACTATTTAAGTTTTAAAACAAGTTTCAGTTTTCTGCAATCATCTTATAGTTAATAATAGTAGGTATAATTAATAAAAATAAAAAAACAATATTTTCAGTTGAAATTTTTGTTTAACTATAATTAATAACAAATTAAAAACAAAATACGTAAATAGATACTAATGATTTATAATAAAAATGTATAAATAAGTAAAAATAAAGCATAATAAAATATAAAATATTTCATATATATATATATATATTAAAATTTTATTTATTTTATTATTTTTAAATTAATATTATGTATAGTAAATTAGTTAGAAGCGTTGTATAATTAATTAATGGTTTAGCTTGACAAAAATATTAACGACAAGGCAACACTTGTCGCAATCTACTGCAACCGGAACATTTCCTGATACATCTACTAAACCAAGTAAAGCAACGTCCATCCGCTGCCTCAACTCTCGCTATTTCTTTTCCCAAAAGAACATTCATCCACCCAAAAACTAAAGAGCAAAACAAGTTACAGTGCGCAGCTCTACTTTTGATTGGCCTTTCTTTTAGAACACACACGTTATAATAGTTATATTTTTTTTCATTTTTCTACAATTTTTAAAAAATATACAATTAAAAATACTCACTCAAAATAAACGTACAATTGGAAAAACTGGAAGTGGGTAGTTATGAGAGAATTACAACACGATAAGGTGGAAAGAATGTGAAAGTACAAATCTGCCTCTTTAAATATTAATTTATTTAAAGATAATAAAGAAAATTCCCATCTTACAAGCCAAATTCAAGTTCTATATGCAAAAGGCTTAGTAAAAAGAGAATAAATAATAGACACACCTGTTGATGACAAGAGGGGCAAAACCGTCACACGCTCATTTGCTTCTTGGTTACTGCTACTGATGCATCATATTCTAGGTTCCAAGTGCTGCAGTTATGCCCAGCAATTTCTCCCAATGCTGCAAGTCCAGAACTTGTTTAAACCATTTTCATAAAGAAAGGTCCTATAATTTACATTCCACGGTCGCTGAACCATTTTATAGTTAGGACAAAAGAATGATACAAGCAGTCAAATAAATATAAACTTCATCCCAACTTTATTTCTTCTATTCCGGGAACCTGTCACGTCCTCCATAACTGCATAGAGAACTATTTGGTATATTAACAAGAAACAATTTTCCAAATAATGGTTACCAGAACGTGGAATGATGGCTCTACAAGCTCGAACTTCTCACTGATTCTCGTCAATCCCAAAGTTGAATCACAAAATCAGTTGGCCAATGTCCCGTGATAGTGCTCCTTGGCGAACAGGGATCAAACAACAAGTGGGGCCAACTTTGGCCTTTGTAGTAATCCCCAAGAAGTAAAAAAGGTTCTTTGGGCATTGATACTGCAAGATGCATCGGTTGATTTTATGGTCTAAGTGAAAAGCATTTTGAGTGTAGAAAGGTTGATTTTATGGTCTAAGTGAAAAGCATTTTGAGTTCTTCTACACGTGCAGTTCGAACTTCTCGGTCAGTTAGAGCACCAGATATCATTCGCTGCTTTCTGGCTTGCACTGCTTCCATTTTTTCCTCCACTGTACCCTGCCATGTGATAATACACCCTAAAGCATTAATCGTCCACATTGAAAGCAACTTCAAGAATGATAAATAGAGGCTATGTGGGTTTTAATTTTTAGGTGTGTGGTTTACATGTTTTTTTAATGAAAATTATGTAAAAATAAGAAACAAATGGAAAAAAAAAATTAAAAAGGATAATAGTTATAGTGTGTTCATTTTGAGGTGTAAAATATGAAAGGTACATTTTTTTTCTTTTTATTTTTCCAGTCAGGTCACAAAAAACGATGCTGTTCGAAACACACGACTGCACAGGAAAAAAATAGGTCCTCATCTGCCCAAGCTCAAGACCAAATGCCCCATGAAATTACCTTCACAATAAATCGTTTGATTACCACCCTTTTAGTCTGTCCTATACGATGAATGCGCATCACTGCTTGTTCCTCAACTGCTGGATTCCACCACGGATCCTACACAAAATATTGAAGGTAGCCACCAGCATTTAATGCTTTTATATCCTTTGCAGTAAGACAGGTGATGATAAAAAGTCCAAATATAAATAAAAAACATACTACTATATCGTGGTAATCATTGATCGGTTTTATTAACTGTTCCAATTTCTCACGGTATAATGTCCACACATATGGAATATGCCACATGATACAATGTATTAGATGCATGAATGATAAAACATCTGAAGACTTACCATTACAAATGCATTAGAGGCAGCAGTGAGATTTATTCCAACTCCGCCAGCCTTCAGTGACATGAGCAGCACCTGCAACACAAGTATGAAAATGATGAGGCCTATTTAATTTATGTAACTTGAAGAGAGAGGGAACACAAACACACACATGAAAGGCACACCTTGATGTTATCTTCCTCTGAGAATTGCTTTATTACTCTCTCACGCTGTTGCTGGTTTAGTGTCCCATCAAGACGAAGGAACAGAATGTTACTCCTGGAAACGGACATAGACAATCCATAACGTCACTTCCATAATAGTATAACCAAGACAAGAAACAGAGATCTGTTTGAATGAAGCCAAAAGGGATGAGGACAGCATGAACTGAAGTTAAATGAGTAGCTAAGAATAAGCTATAAAAGTTGCTCCCATGATACAGACACAATGGCTAGCCAGTAATGTTCTAACTTTGCTTGGCGATCATAAGATTTATTTCATATCTGCACCATAAATTATTTCATTCCCTGGTACCCATGCAAAGGTGAGGGAAACAAAAGGAACCACTTGCTAATCATGTTATAAAGTAAAAATCCAATATTGAAAATTACCCCCAGTACACCAGCAAGAGCTCACGCAGCATAAATATTATTATTCAGAACCACAAAAATTAGAACATGTGAACGGAGAAGAAATGATACCGAGAAAGAGGAATCTGCAATAGATCCAAGAAGGCAGTCCATTGACTGAAGATGATGCTTTTCGAGCCCAGTGACTGAAGACATCCTAGTTCACGCATAAGAGCAGATATTTTCGATGATTCAACCCAGTTTTTCTCAACATCAATCCGGAAGCGACTCTCAGTTGGGACAGTGATGAGCTCCTGCTTGCTTACAGTCTTCCTGTGGAATGGTCAATGCTAGGCATCAGTGTCTAACAAACTTTCCTTCTTAGATGATCATTGTCCTCAAACGCACCTCTTAAGGGCTTAACAAATCACTACTCTCAGTCCAGTTTCTTTATTTTTCTAGGCAGGGATAGTAAAGAAATACAAACTACCTACAAACAGGACAGAGGCCACATGTAGAGCTTCTCCAGCTTGCCAAAAGACACTCTCGGCAAAGTTGATGAGCACAGGGAGTCAATACTGCATCTTCAAAAGCTTCTAGGCATATTGGGCATTCTCCTTGTTCCCCTTTGCGTAACTCATCAACGACTTCCTGAATATAAGCATGTGAAGGTGCTTCTTTAGATTGGCCATTCGCATTGTCCTTACCACACTGAAGGAAACGTCTTGCAAGTTTATCCAAATCAGAGTACTCCCGAGTGTCGCCTCGACTGAACGTGTAAAGAACCACATCAGCAGATGAAACCAAGAAGAAAGCAAACAACTAACGTGTTTGCATCTGAATGTATCCACACACATGCCGAAGTATCCTACTAGAGTGTCACATGCCGTAAAACACAGCAGAACCCAGAGACAAATTCAACCAGACGCTTCAAGCATCTCAAGCACTCCAGAGATAAGAACTAGGAGTTAACAGCAGAAGCCCCAGGGTGTCGCCCCAGGGTGTCGCATGATGTACGGACAAGTAATATCAAATATGAATTCGGGAGCTCAGAATAGGTTATTTTTCAGCAAGATTCATGTAATTCCTATATCAACTAGACACACGAGTATTCGAGTCATACTACCATCTTTTTCCCTAAAATACTGAGTTAAATTCCTGGAAATAGAGTTTTGAGGGCCAAATCATGATATATTAGATTTGAGTAAAAACATGTGCAGTATTCTTAACAGCCAACTTCACTTTTCAACACACACGCAGGTGAAAACGTTTTCATTTATAATTTTTTAAAAACTCCCTCTGTCCCAAATTTACAGGTCTCCTTCGACACAGGATTTTTTATTAGACTTGAAAAACAAAGGCATTGTATCACTTTACACTAGCACTCTAAAAGTAATGGCTCAGAGCTAGTGGTGACAAATCACTATTTTACATAAGGATACATATGGAAATGAAATTTTCATAAAAAAATGACAAAATTTGACTGAGGGTATAAATTTTTCAAAAAATAGGGATCAGAGATATGCAAGGACAAATTGATGGGAACTCATTCAGGCTAGAGCATAAAAAGGACATACCTCATAACAAGAAACGGATGATCACAACATTGACGAAGACGTAAAAGTAGTTCCAAAATTGAAGCATAGTTATGAAGAACCCGGCCTTGCTCTACAAATTGATTGAACTTCACCTAAAGATGCATAAATAAAATTTACATCGAGCAGCAATATCAAAGTCAAATTCTGTTTAAGATCCATACAAAGTTGGTACCTTTGATTTCTTAAACAATGCTTCATAAAAGTCATTCTCTGATTCAGTAAGATTGCAATATATTACTTGAATGTCCACAGGAGGCAGAACTAAAATTGGCCTGCTGACCAACAAGGGTAATGGAAACACAGAGGACAACCACATTAAGAGATGGATATATAAACAGATAGTTAGGTAGAGTGTGTGTGAGAGAGAGAGAGGGGGGGGGGGGTGGAGCAAAGACAAAAAGGCTGTTTCATACCTGCCTTCTCTGTCTGTGCTAGACTTAGTTCGTCTTAACATGATTGGCTTCAAAATAGATTGGACCAACTTCAGTCCCCTCTCATCACCCTCTTCAAAAGGTTTCTGAACTAGTTTATTCCACCTAGAGAAGTGAATGAAAGTGCAAATTATCATACATACATTACTAATATTTGACCAGTGAAGGAGCAAAATTTAAGAACAATATTTAGCACATCATAAGCTAGTTAACAAGCAAAGTAGCTAACAATATTAAGCACGAGGAAAAAACAAAGTCAAGCTTAAGAACAAACAGCCATGGTGATGAATGGAAGGACGGAAAGTAGTTCAAAACAGCTGAGCTCAGAGTAACAAAACTTGGATGCAAAAGAGGATAAATTCTGTAGTTCAGACAAGTCCAGAAGCGGCAAATAGAAGACCACTTATGTAGTTATGTCTTATATTGCTCTCTCCAGATAGATTTCAATTTTTATTTAAAAATTTTAAGGATATAGCTTTAAATGAAGAAAGTAAAGCTATATTTGAAGTCCCTTCCAATTACCTAACAAGACGCATTTACAGCAGAATACTGATGAGAGGGAAAAAGGAAGTTAGTGCTGTCTTAGTAAAAATAGTAAATTTAGTAGTTGTGCAGGCCAAAAAAAATGATTGAAAACAAAAATATATCTTGCAAGGGAAATATCAGTTTGCGTCCACTGAAATCATCTCTATTTCGAGAACAGAATCCAACAATTGATGGTGGGATAGTGTCCAACGCGATGAAACTGCATTAAGACTCCAAGTCAATGAATCCGACAAGAAACCTAGGCAGATGATTTAATGCATCCAAAATTATTCAAATACAAAATGTTGATCACAAACAGTCTCTTACCATTCGAAATTTACCTACAAAATCCAAATAAAATACTTTTGAGGCCAACTGCATTTATGCAAATGATGGATTAGCACCTTACCAAGCCCAGTTTCCCCACGGTTCAATCTTCAAAAATCGAAGAAGACTGTAAACATCCTCCAGGTTGTTCTGTAATAATGAATTCACCATTAGTGACATGATTAGATTTTTCTGGAGGAGAAATCAATACAAATCGCCCATCAGTACACTAAAGGCATAGCAAAAATGCTCAGAAAGGATCAGTAACAAGTGGTAAATAGCTTCTCAAAATTCATATACATTTTATTTATTTTTTTAAGTTGTACATATTTTCTCTTACATCCATCATCCATGCATATATTTGAATTATAATAAGTAAGAGAGGAAGATTTTATTTTTTTAATTAGTTATATACCGAAATGTGCTTGACCCAAAACCAGTAACAAGCAAGAAAACAGAAACATCAAGACAGAATGAGTTAAAAAATGTTCATGGAACAGACTGAGAAGTAGGAGGGGTGGGAAGAAAAAAACTGGCGGAGAGAAAAAATGCTATCATGTTCATGCATTACTGAGTCATATATATCAATACTTTATGAATTAGTTTATGGAACAACAACAACAAGACGTTACTCTAGTGGGGCACAAATAAGATAGCTGTATATACGATGGCTAGTGCACAGTAAAATGTAAAATCTACAGCAAAAACCTGGAAGCTTTCCGTTGAAGCAATTAAAATCTAACTAAATATTAGACAATACATCTCCAACAGCTTAATTTTTTAGATGAGATGGTCATTCAACATGGTACCAGACTTAAGCCAAAACAAAGGGTCAGTTTAAATCCCAACCACTACCCATTTACAAAAATAAAAATTCCACATGCTAGGCTTTGCAAAATCAAAATAAATATTACCTGCACGTGAGAGGGCGTGTTTAACCAAATAAATACTTACTAAATATTAAATGATACATTTCTCTAAAGCTTAAACTTTTAGATGAGATGGTCAATTAACTCTTTTCATTTATGAAATTTAACAAGAAATGGTGTGATTAATATTCCAACCAAAAAAGGAAGAAAGAAGATATAGATGAATGTAAAAGTTGATACTTCAGTAAAATTGTTTGCGGAACATGTAAACCTACTGCAAGAAATAATCATTTACCTGGATAGGTGTACCTGTAAGGCACCATCGACAATCAGCTGCAAGCGCAGCAGCAGCCATGGAAATCTGGCTTTTGGATGATTTTATGGTATGTGCCTCATCAAGAACCACTCTAAACCATTTAACTGAAAACAGTCCCCCACTGTCCTCTGCATTCTACAAGAAAGTCAAACCAAATTCTGGAATTATCAACATAACTCAGAACTGAACTATGAGCTGTACAACAATGTGACCCATATTTTCCAATATGCATGCACAACCACAGCACTAAACATGGAATATATGCAAAGCCTCTTAAGCTACTCAGAAATTCAAGAAACAGTGTACCTCTGATGAAAATTCTGAAGCTAGCACTCCATACGTAGTTAGCACAACATTACTTTGTGCTAGAACTTTGGTGTCCTTGGATCTACCTTGTCCATAGTGAACATAAAGTGACAAAGCCCCAGGTTGAGCATGAGTTTCAACCTCTGTCTAAGAAAAAACACAAATGCAAGCATTGAACCGAGGAGGTTTCCATCTATAAAACCATATGGACAACACCTGTTTTGCTGTAATTCCTATATGAAACACCAGTCATAAATACACAAATTATACCTTCCACTGGCCTATAAGTGTCATTGGGCACACAATGAGATTGCCACCACTGACAAGCGAGGCTTTTTGTTTCATAACCTTCTCAAAACCAGCGAACTTTGATGCTTTTTTCATAAGTATTGGAGATTTATCTGAATTAAAGCTTGCATCAAAGTTATCGTCGGAGGACTGGCCAGTAGATGAGCCACGCAATGACCCACCTCTTTCAGAATGCGTAAGAAGGAGAGCTATGGCCATGATAGTCTTCCCAAGTCCCATAGAATCTGCCAAAATCTACAAACATATTCTCCACTCATCAATGGGCATTTCAATTAAAAGGAATGTGGGCACAGATAAAAAAAAATGATCAAAATCATCAACATACCCCTCCTCTAGCCATCTGAAGAGTGCTTGGGAATTCCGTCATTGCATCACCTGAAAAGGCATTTAGGTATATAACCAGTCCCCTCCTGCAAAACAAAATAAAATAAAAAATTTCAATCAAATCCAGCATTTGAGCATAGACATCATTGAAGCTTCGCATACCTGTCAGCAAGGCGGTAAGCCTCCCAACATGGGTGCAGAGCGTCTGCAGCCTCATCAATACCATGTCCGCTCTCTAGCTGAGTCATCCAATTAAGAGCCTGCTTCTGGTAAGGGCGAAGTTCACATAGCAGAGTACCAGGAGGTTCCATCTCCTAAACATCACATAAGTTATTCAAGACAATGCAACAGACAGATAGCAGAGATGTTTAAAATTCCATTACCTCCAACCCTGAGCCGTCAGTAACACCAACAATGTTGTCAAGATCATTGTCAGAAATTGACTGCTCATTTTCAACATTAGTTCCATCCAAAGCAGATGCACTCTTGAACTTATTCATATGCAGGAAAGATGAAGGTACACCTGGGCTTTTCTGTTCATTAAAAATTAAAAAATGAAATTCATGCTGATTATGTTTAAGTGCCCAGTAAGATTACTGATTGTACCATAGCATTTAAAGGCCTCTTCCTTGTGTACAGATCTCGTGGAGTAAATTCTGCCTATAAGCGAAGGACAAACTTAGATTATAGATGAGGAAGCATATGTGCAACTTAGGAAAACACTCCAATTTCTCAACATGAAAAATTTTGGTACATAGACAAACTATTTTTCAAATTTAAATGCTGAACTGTCATCAATATTTAGGACAGGAAAAGTGGAGGCAACGTTTGCGTTCATTTTTTCACCCCCCCCAAAAACACATAGAATAATCATTACATTTTTTAAATATTATTTCTTTCTCTCTATTAATTATACACAATTTTTGAAAAAATACACCTAAAAACTAAGACAAACATAACCATTGTCACCTTCTTAACAGGAACAAATCCCAGCAAATTGAATAGAGTTGGAAGGGCGTGAACAATTGATTCCTCCGATGAATTACTGGATGCCTTGAGTGAAGTTTGATGACTTTTCTGGAACATGGAGCTATTTATATAAATGCTACACCACGACATCAAATCAAAACCACCTCGTTATATCACAATTTAATGCTTAGGCATATTTCCAACCAAAAAAATTAAATTTGATATAAAGTTACAAACTCCAGTTACTACCAAAATACCTTACAGCTAAAACAACAGTGTCCATAATTCCCAGCACAGCAGGAGCAGATTTGCAATGCCCTTGAAGATAAACTTTCTTATCTCTCACAAGAGGTAACAGACACCGAGCCCATTCATTGGGAATACGGCCAATCTGCATCAATATGTAGCAATGTTATATCATGAGAGCAGTAAGATGTACATATTTTTTGATGGCACAAAAGCATTGCAGCCTTGAAGTTGTTAATAGTTGATAAGCACGCAAAATAAGTTGAAGCAGCAAGTAAACCTTTAAGACTTTCAGAAACAGTAAACTTTGAAAAGTTGCTGAAATATGAAAATTCTACAAAAGTCAGCACTTCTTTTGCATGAGTTCAATATTATGGAACTGCCGTGCAACATCCAAACAGATTTCACAGAACTTCCAAAAAGAGGTGAAATAGGCCGATCAAAGTTAAGCAACTAAAAAACTTGCAAACCGTAATTCTCTTAAATTAACGTGTTAATATCAATTATCACTTAGTTGCTAAAACAGAAGCTATCTATACTTTGATAGAACATTACACCAAATACGAAGACCTAAAACATATAAGCACCTATGTGCAGGAATATGTATTGTGAAAGCGAACAATAACTTTAATAAACAAACTTGATTCACAAGAAGAAAAAATTGATAATCTGCAATACCTCTCCACACGCGTGAGTAGAAAATCTTACAATCTCTGTGCACGTTGCCACCTGCCGGCCTCGTCCACCCCCTAACTTCCCAGGTGAGGGTGTTGTCAACTTTTTCTCAACTGGGAAAGTGAAATTCACCTCATCACCAGGCTTCAGGATCCTCCCCTTACAAGTGGACAGCCCAGCTACCTCGGCATTTGCCACAAACCACCACTCATTCCCCAATTCTTTCACCACCACATTATCAGGATCATCAGTTCCCTGTGCTTCATGTCTTCCAATCATACTGTTTAAACTCCCATTGGAATTAAAGCCAGAGTCAGAATTCTCAACGCTATTAACATTCTGCTTCACACTAGATGCAGTGATCGGAGACTCCGCGTTTAGATTGCTGTTGGAAGGCTCAGGCTTTTTCTGTAATTCAGGCTTCCTGAAGCTTCTGGGAGTGTCGAAAATAATGTTAATTGCGCCAGTTGGGTCGTTGTTGGCCATGTGTAGAGCTCGAATTATGTCCATGTCAGAATATTCCCCGCCCACAACCGAGCGCACGGTCGAAATGATTTCTTCCGTGGCCTTATTTCCCATGACTGGAAACCCTAATTGGACAGAAAAAGAATCTATGGAAACTAGAAATGTAACTCCAAGCCGACTTCACCGAACGGGACTTGAATGCGAACCCCGCCAGAGACCAGCCGAGGGCTTAGAATTGATTAAATTGGAAACCCTAGAACAGGAGTCCCAATTTTATTTCGTTTTAAATATGAAGTCCAGCGCAGTGGCGGGTTGTGATGTTAATATAGAGGAGAAGGAAGAGTGCAAGGCACGTGCAATTTCCCGCCATCTTTATAATATGCGCGGCGCATTCAGCAGAAAACGCTTTTACGTCTGCTCTTGCTTTGCGCTAGCTTCTTCTCCTTTTTCTTTCTTTCCTTTTTCTTCCTCCTTTCTTTTTTTTTTTTTTTTTTTGGTTTTTTTTTTTTAATTTTTGACGCAACTTCGTCTCCCTTTTCAACACTAGCTTTTATTTGCCACTATCTTTAAATCATACGGACTATGTTTGGAACTTCTTTAACATTCACACAACTATCGGCTAAGTTTGTTTTCAAATTTAACATTATTTATCAAACCTTACAAATTAAATATTTTACCATACAAATTTTATTCAAATTTAAATTCAAAATTTTCTCTTTTTCATATTTTATAATTAACTAATAAATTTTCAATCATTATAACTACTAACAATTAAATCAACACATATTCATATAATTTTTTTATTTGTATTTATTTTATTATTATCCTATAAATATATATATTATCATATCAATCAATTGTTATTAAATATTACATACATAAATATATATATATATATATAATTTTCCTACCTATCTAAATCTTACAAATCAAATATAATTTTTATTCCCACTCAAATCATCTAAACCCCCCCCCCCCCCCCCCCCCCTCTTAATTCAACAAAATATTCATCTATATTCATATTCAAATTTTTTCTTTTTTATATATATAACTAACGAATTATTTTACAATCAACACATTTACTCACAATTAAATCAATATCTATATATACACACACACATATATATATATATTTATATTTTAAAAACAAATCATTATTTCTATATATACTGTCACAATATTTAATTATTATTATATTATATATTTTATGCACATATTTAAAATTTTAGATAATCAAAATCTTAACCAAACATTATCCTCCAACAACACCCACTCACAGACCTGAGTTCCCAGACGGATGAAATTGTTTTCAACTACGTTAGTCGCTTGATTGATAAACGTTAAAAGAGTTCAGCCAAGGTCATTTAGACTGCTAACCATGATTTTGCTCGTGCCTTTGGATCTTGATGGTCATTTGGTTCTTGTCCCCCTAAAAGTACATTGGGTTGTAGAAAACGTTGAGCATAATTTTGATATCAATAAGACGAGAAACCCTGGCACATGCATGGAATTGCCCCACAAAATTCAGGGGAATATCTAATTTTCACTTTTACAATAATGCTCAAAAACAAAAGTGATCTCATAACAATGCCCAGATGCAGACGGCTCAGTAATATCCGAAACCCTAAAAGAAACAAATCCATTTTACAATATTTAACGATCAATGCGTATGTTCTATTGTAATAAAATTTTAAACAAACGTAGACAAACCTTTCCAGTAGTTCTCAAATGCCGTCGGCTGCGGGATTACATGAGTCCATCCAAGATTGAAAGAGAAATATACAGCCAATTAACCCCTCACCACATTTTGAGGCAATAACATCTTGCTTTCTATGAACCAGAAATTTCATTTTTCCTGTTTACCACATCCGCAATATTGAGAGCCAAAAAGATTCAAACCGCTGTGCTGCATTGCCCGTTTGTTGCTCTTCAATAGTCTTGCGAATGAAATACATATAGATCGACAGACAAATGCGTTGTTACAAATGGGGGGCTACTTTGTATGCAGATTCTCTATTGCCATTCATGTTACAGAAACCAATGGAGTAAACCCTGACTAGAAAACTAGGGAAGTAAGAAAAACCCCTCGCCTAAAAAACAGAAACAAGGAAAAAGGAAACCTCGCCAAGGGACAATAAAAATGTGCAAAAGAATAGAAAACTTCACAAACTTCAATAATTCTGAAACTAGAATCATGCCGGTTACATGCAATTTCACCATTTACTCCCGCCAGCCCTTGCATTGTATTGTTCATAGCCCAACAAGCATGTACGCAGGGTCAGCCTTGCCATATAAAACATCATTACGTAGTGTGACCTGATAAGTTTGGAATACCACTCAAAGCAAACCAGCCAGAAGTGCTGCAGGATCAGAAGATTCTGCGGTAGGTGGGCTGGTTGGTCCCACCTGAGGCGGCACAGGTACAGGTGCCTCGGGAGGAACAGGGACGTAGACTAATTGCTCTTTAATGAACTCTTTTAACCTGTCAATGGTCAGAAGTATCTCAGATATCAGATACAATACTCATGCATAATCACATCCTAAAAACATGGATGAATTGAATTGAAGACTTACTCAAATGTCAGCATAGGATCTCCTGATGCAATGGTCATCCGCAACTGTGTTCTGTCAGCTGGATCTGTTTCTATTCTTATCTGAATGAGATCAACACAAACTTCATAATAAGGTACAATAGTATCAAGTATGATTGACTGAATTAGAAGACAATGGTAGAAAATATTTCAGAATAGTTAGAATGTCTGTTAAAATATTAAGTTTGATATTAAATATAATTTGTTACCTATGATAGGTTTGAATATATTTTGTTTTCTAGTTCATAGTTAGATATGTGTAAAGTTATGTTCTATTTTTGATAATGATCGTAATTATTCCATAACATAAATTAGGACTTCTTTCCATTTATAATACATACTACAATTATTCCAATCCTTCATCATGGCAGTAGAGCAGGTGCAATTCATGTTCTTGAATTTTTTCTCTCCCAAGTAAATAAACAAAACAAAAACAATTCATTGTTCAAATCAGGCAAACAAGCTTTCGATGATGACTGACTGAACGCCTCTTGGTTAGAATATGGACTAGAAGCGACGCATGCGCCTGCCATCTATTTGCCGACCCGCAATAAGGGCCTTTTGGCCCCAAGGGCACATGTCGTTGGCGAAGCCCTCGTAGTGGACAAGCCACGTTGGCCACCTTGAAGTACATTTCCCATCAAGTGGCAAGTAGAAACCTTAGTTTCATTGCTCCTCCATGCAATCAGCGCCACCACCTTAGTATCTTACTACTTCACACTATAACAGTGTAACCATATCTCCCATGCATGATTTTTGGAATAGTCTACCATGCATGTGCAATTCTTGGCATTGCCTACCATACAGGTGCAATTCTGGTGTTGTTGGCCTTACAAGCATGATTTCAACCATATTTTGCCAACATAGTGGCTGTTTCTAGGTGATTCCTACTTAGTGATTATCTTTTGCTACCTTTTGGCTTTCTACTTGTATTGTCAACCCAATGGCTATCTTTTGTTACTTTCTAGTTGTCGGGCTATTCTAATTTCAATTTGGTCTTCTAAGTCAAACATTTTAACACAACACACGTTTAACTTGCTAGAAAGTGTTAGAAAATATTATAGAATATTTATTAAAATATTTGGTTTGATATTAAGTATAATTTGTTACTTAAAATAGATTTGAAAATATTTTGTTTTCTAACTAATAGGATTAGATTTATGCCAAGTTTTTTTCTATTTTTGGTAGGCTTGTAATCGTCCTACACTACAAATTGGAACCCTTTCAGCTATAATAATACACAGTACAATTCTTCCAACAGCCATAAAGAAGTGGCTGAATAAGTAGAAGCAACACAACACCTATATAAGATATATACAAGCTTAAAACTTTTCCACACACCAGCTAATCGTCTTAGGATGGAAAACTGCCCTATCTAAATGCCCTTGCAATCAATGGCATGCTAAACCTGAAGCCGATATCATGTTGCAAGGGCTAAGATGTCAGCAGTTCACAGTTAAATTGATAACACATTTAGAAATATAGCAAGACAAAAGAACACAACTACAATCTTACCAAACATAACATGGCTCGCGTGCTTTCTGAATAGAAAGTTGTGCTCGCAACCAAGTTATTTGGGTTGGGATCCTGAACAGGAAATCATAGAACAAGCAAAATTGAATTCATCAATTCAGAGGCCAAAATAATTGCCCCAACCAGGAGTCAATTCAAAACTAAGTATTAACCACTTACAAGCCCAGGGCAAACATTTAGTCGCAAACTGTTAAACAAGTTTGCCATTTCAGAAAGTGGCATAGGTCTTACACCTCTCACCTGTTAAGTTTTTGGAGTATCAGTTAAAAAATATGTCTCTGGACTAAAAAACAAGGTATAAGTTTTACCATTCAGAAAGCACATACCACTTCTTGCAGCTTCAGTGGCGGTCCTGAGAGTGATCTCCATTGTGGGAAAAACTCTTCAGCAGAAACTGTGATTGGCTGAAAAAACTTGTTAAGGACAGCGGGAAGGCGAAGTTTCACATTGACCTGTTCATGTACAAACCCATATGTTAGGTTTAAAGAAGAAGAACCCACCCATCCCTGGCCCCCACATGTTTATTCTTGAATTAATTGCAAAGTTCTTGAGTAGTACAATATGAGTTCCAAACTTGTACGAGAAGTCCAGCACAGCCAAATCTCTGCTTGGTCTGAGATTAATTACATCAAGCGGGCATTGAACCTAAGCAGCCAATGCATTTGGTTTGTTTAATAATCCTTAATAAAGGAGATCATAATAATCCTTAAGAGAGTAGACAACTAATAGGATCTAATAAGAAAAGAGTATAAACCTGCGCCCTTGGAGGAATAGTCTCAGGTACCAAAGAGAGTTCCAAGTTTAAATGTGATGGAGGCAACATTAAAGCTTGAACTGAACTGAGCGGAGCAGTGTTTTTATTTCCTAAAAAGAGAACAAGTCGCCCATGATGTGCTCTCCATTCAGCTTTAATGCCAATCTGGAATCACATTTTCAAGCTTTATAAAATTAGTCAGGCAAAATAATATTAGCTGATGCTACTTGATTTATGTAATGAAAAGAGAATATGCTGCACGACAGCTAAATTGGAAATATAAGAAAAGACAGAGTACCTGAATGTAAGGATCCTCATACAACACACCACTATCCTTCAGGCACAAAGCATGAAATCTTTCCGCCATATTACAAATTGGCTGCATCCAAGGACAAAAAAGAAGTCAAGAAGCAAAAACTCCAGGCAAAGATGGTTACATAGAAGTGTAGAGGAACCACATAGTCCTAAATTATGAACCTTTTATCAACTCCGAAGGCTTGATAAAAATTGGTTAACAGTAACACTTGGCACCTTTAAAAAAACACTCACCCAACTATTGGAAGGCACTGCATGTTAACATATATTCTTATAATGTAATCAAATTATGGAAAGAGGAACCAGGCCTAGGCCTCAACAGTTTGGACTACTTCAACTCTGATTGTTAGGTTGGGGAACTCCATAAAATACAATGCAAAAATTCAAAGTATGTCTAGCTACATTATTTCAGCCCATTGGTGTAGCCAAAGCCATCATTTATAACGGTTTCCTCATTCAGTTCCTGATTAGAAATTTTATGGACCCGACTGCTGACAAATGACCAGTTGTAACAAATGTTTATTTATTAATTTTTTCCAGGTGCCACTATAACAAGGGGATTTTCCCTAACCAAACCATCATATAACAACTCTCTAACTATCAACATAATCAAATTCTCAAGACCAGAAGAATCCAGAATGACAAATATGGATAAGATTAACTTGGATCTGCACATATAATGAAGCAGAAGAAAGTATACCTGGACAGTGCTAGTCTGTTCTTCAACAGGAGCAATGGCTAGTGCATCTGCATTTGCACCACCTTCTGAACTAGAAGGCACTCTAGGCTCAGATTGGGTACCAGTACCAGGAGGACCTTCAATAGCTAGTGGACCTAAAAGATCTCCAAGGAGATCAGGAGAAGGCGTGCTTGGCGGTTGAGGATCCACCACAGTTAGAGCCCCATTTGCATGTGTTACCCCTTGTTCAGCATCACTCTCATCCTGTCCTCAAATGCAATTGTTGGTTAATACTCAAGACGGACTGAACAAAAATCAGGTCCCTAAAATCAGTGAATGGGTTTATCATAAGCCATGAAAGGACATCTCACCGCATTACTCGTGCTAGGCACTTTCACAAGACCAAGCTGGTTCACAGGTGGCGTGCCATTTGCAGGGTGTTGATCTGTCACTACCAAAGCATTAGAAGTCTGTTGCTGTGTCCGCAGCTTGATGGCACTTTGGTCAGCAGTATCTGCCTCAGAATCTTCAGCCTTTCTAATCAAGGAAGACTGCAGCAAAGAATTTGTCACCATCAGCATTAGTGGAAAACTAAGTAATCTTACAGACTGAAGTTGCTTTGGGCAAGTTATCCCAAACAATAGAAAATAAAGTCATTCTAAGACAACATTGCAAATGTTGTAGTCAACCTGTCGTTCCGGAAATTTGGGCATTTCAGCAAGTATATCCATAAGAGCTGCACCTTTCATACTCAAAGCATGGTATTCAACAGCACGTTGCTGTATTTCTGCATCAATGCAACTTTCATACCTGAAACATAATAACTTATTTTGAGTATCAAAATATAATTTAGAAGTAATGATGAAAGAAAATTACTTGTTTAATACAGATTACTTGCTGAATACTGCCCAAATTTGATTCTGTAGCTCCTGGTCAGGTGGTTGAGTGTGCATCAAAATCTTTGCATATGTCGAAAGGAGGATAGGAATTGTTGAAGTCCTGATCAAGAATGATTGTTGATATAATCACATAATAAACAAAACACTGGGAATGGAAGACAAAAAGGAGATGGCGGGAGATGGCCTTACAAAACAGTAGGAAGCTTTTCATGTATGATGCTGAAAATTTCCTTCGGAGTACACCCTGGGCGTCTGGCTAGAAGATGGCTGTATTCTCCAAGGATATATGCACTCACCTATATCATTATAAAATAAGAAACTTTGTGATGCAATGAAATTTACTCAATAGAACTTATTCACTGCTTCACCGGCAAAATTAAAAACATCTAAAATATTAGCTCACAATCTAAAGGAAATATGGATTTCTACAGAGAGATTAAACTTCAAATTTATTCATACGTATGATTGCGCCACTAGTCTACTGCAAATAACCATCAACCTATCTAGCACGTAATCGGGTTTATGCTTGTGAGAGTGTGTCAGGCCAAGCTATAGCTTATAAGATTTTGAAGCTTATAAACTCATTAACATAATTTAATTTGGATTTATAAACATATAAGATATATTATTGAATTTTGGTTTTGTAAATATAAACTTCTAATCTTTTAGTGTAACAATGACTAAGAAACAATGTGAGATCAATTATACAATATAATTAAATATATTTATGTCATTTTTATAATATCTAATGAGACATTTTATAAAATATTTCAAAATAAGTTAGAAATATCATGCCTTTTTTGAGGAGCTTATAAGTTTCACATATCTTCTTTTTAGAGCTGATAAATAAGTTGTTTTGGGAACATAAAAACTCAGCCAAGCGCCCTCTGAGAATATATCTAACAAATTAAGAACCAGAAGGAGCAAATGAAAATTACTCACATGTTATGTAGGATATTAGATGTATTCAGAACTTGCATTTTTTAATCTTTTAAATTTCAGTTTGCAAGAAAAGCTTGAAGTTCACATGCTCACATCATATACTGGTGCGTTATTCAGTAGAGGGACCAGAGCAACAGTCCCAGTCCAGCAATACCCCTGGGACAACAGGAGTTGGGGTTTTTTCATCATCCATCCCCCTCCATCCAATGATATTAGATTGGACTGGAAGTGTTGCCCCTATTGCATTCTAGAATTTTATATTGATTGCCAGGAAAAAAAAAATCCAAATCAGCTATAGCATATCTCACTTGAGAATTGAGACTCACAATACAAGAGTCAAGGGTCAAGAAACATACCTTCACCATGGTCTCATGAGTTGCAGGTTTATCAAGATATTCTCTTGCTTTCAGTGCAGCATAAGGCTGACAAAATATAAAAATGAACGCATCAAAGAGTTGCACGGGACTTTATGAACCATTCATAGTAAGCCCATCAAGAAAAAATTTAACATGAAATATGGTGTCAATTACCTGCAGATCCTCGTTATTAGTAACGAACTGCACCACACGAAACCAAATGTCATCACTAACAAAATCTCCTGCCTTGTCAATCAGCTGAAGAATAACGTCTACATACCTGCAACACAAGAGAAGAAAAAATATATTCATAGATTATCTTGTTTTAAGCTTACCACAGACCATCAAGTAATGCCTGTCCAAATATACAATTATTTTCAGGCATCAAGCATTTCTAACCAATGTCCTATAAGCACTTTGTTTCTTTAGATGCAAAAGTTCAAAGAACAATTACATGGTACCCCCTCAAGTGTTGCAAAAATATAGAAACACCGTAAATTTCATGATAAGAATGAAAAGACATAGTTGTCCTTATGTTGAACAGCCAAAAACGGAGGGGAAAAAAAAGAGCAATCAATCAAAGTTAAATTACCATCAGATTCTATCTAAAGTTCTCCAATGCAAAAGTTACAATATAGCCTTTCTTTTTCCCATTAATAGCATTCTTAGTACAACGTGATTGCCAAATCAATAAGGGCAATAATCTTTGATATAGCAAGATCATACCAAGACAGGTCTGGGGCAAATTTCTCCGCAAGAATAGCAACCTTAAGCGATAATTCTTCACGCATTGCAAATTCTGCTGTGCTTAGATACTGAAACCAGATTAAAAGTCAGCACAGCTTTGCATACTTGGTTTACAAGAGTAAACAACAAAAAAATTATTCAATGGTACAGTAGACAAGTTGATAAGTTAGTATACACCTGTAGTAATTCTTCAACTATGTCCTTCGCATTTGAAACATCACACATGCCATATAGCAAATCAAGGGCACGTCTCCTAATACTGTTGAAATAAGTGATCATTAGAAAATTTTTTAAATATTAACTTAAACAAATTTTTGGTTCCACTATCAGCATCTAATGATTGAAACAAAAAGAAAAGACTGACATAAAGAAAATTATCAGTATCGATGGGAAAAAGACTTTTAACGCCTGATATGCTGGTGAAAAACAATCAATTTCTATTGGAATTTTAAAAATATTAGTTCTACTGGAATTTTTTAACTTCCCATTAAAGAAAGAGATCCACTCACATGTCAACAATATATTGCACCAAATTAAGGGAGACAACTCCAACTGTTTATGCCTAACACGTAACTACTGTAATGCCTAGCAGTTGAAGTTTTAGAAGTTCGAAAAACAAATGTAGTCAACCTAATATCAGGATCCTTCAGAGAAGTAATGATCTGAGCTTGATGTCTTTTAATTATATCCTGAACATCTGTCACCATCAACATCCGAGTCATATTCTCCTGCATAAAAGTAATAGACAGGCCCTTGCAATCAGGAAAAGGCAACTATAAAATAACATCTACACAAAAATAGCTTCAAGAATCAAATTACTTGACACTGAAAAATCAAAAAAAAAATATTAAGAAATAGATAAAAAATACAATGAGATATAAAAGAAACCCAGATATTTGAAAACAAGTAACAAAAACAGGTTTAAAACACTATCAAGTTCATGATAAGCTAACAACTTACCAAACCAAGATAGCGGATATTAGGTTCACGAACGGCAATAAATTTACCAAGCAATGCAACACACTGAGACATCATTTCTTTTTCAGCATCGAGATGCATTACCTGTAGTTGATGTAGTGTACAGCCAAGCACTATTAGAAACTGGAAAAACTATCTAAAAACATTAAATTCAAAAAGATAGTCAAAGATCATATGTGGCATTATGTTAAAAACTTCTAAATGCACAGAATATGAAGCCATTTTACTTTTATTGTACATATGCCACGGTCAAAAGTAGATTTTAGAAAAAATATTCGTTTCTGCTTGATGCATAAATTAAAACAAAAATATTAATCTCTGCCGTTGCACAATAGGCAATTACATCTGATTTTTTTCAGGGAATGTGGAATGAAAGGAATGTTCTACAAGCTTGAGATGGTTAGAAATGTTCTTTTGGATTAATTTTCTTCAATTAAAATCTCTACGCATATAAAGAGCGAATTATATAGACATAATTTTGAAGACTACAACAATCATGTAGCAAGCATAGACTTTTGACCTGTAATTATGATGCTTTCAAATTGAATAGAGAGAAGAAAACTTACAAGAGCAAGAGCTTCGAAAAGAACAGCATGTGATGCATTATTCTTATTCACATTTTTCACAACATCGGTGCCCATTAGTATCCTTTGTAAAACCTGAGTACACAAAAACAGATTTGTCAAAGATACATATCAAATATATAAGACAAATACATATACTCACTCATGCTATACAAACACGTAAGCAAACATTTATGCCCGGAATAATGTAATATTACTCAAAATATTATGATAACCCGACCAAGAAAGGAGAAGTACAGACCTCAAACAGAGATCTTCTAGTATTTGGATCTTCAACAGTTGGAAAATACTGAAGAGCTCTCATTGTCTTAACCTGCAGTGCTAAAGTTGCTAAAACATCAATATATGGTTAGGTATTGATAAGTGGTCGAAAGACAGGGTCTCTCATACACTGCTGCTTGAGGACAAATGTAAGCACGTAAAGACTTCATTTTAGCATCATTGAAAGGGTAAGAAAAACACGAACCTGTAGCCAAGGAGATGGAATACCATAATAGGTGTATTCTTGAGGAATATCTTGATTTCGAGCAAGTCTTTCCAATATTCTAACACATTTTGGAAGACAACTCCAATATGACTCGTGGTTATTTGACACTAAAGCAACTAGAAGGCTCATAGAAGAAGTCAAGACACCCAAATCACGTTCATCTAACAGTTGTGTCATCCGATCAGACCTAAAAGAAGGGAAAAGAAGGTCGGTATTAGATATTCTACATATTAATTAAAAAAGATACTGAAGACAGATACAGAACGTAATTAGACACTTCACCAGCCATCTACGTTCACCACATCAGGATTTTTTCTATAAAGACGCAGAAGACATAATGCAGCCTTCTTCCTCACAAGTGGCCTGCAACTGCTGGAAATCTGGAACAATAGTAGCTCTCAGCATCAATTACATTAGCTGCCATTCAACATATATCTTCAGAATCCTATTTACTTACAAGTAACTTTTGAACATCAGGAGCCAGTGATTCGGCAAACTCTCTCCCACCAATATTCCCAACCTAAACAGATATAACAAGATTGAATAAAGGGAAGAAAAGAAGACAGCATTTGCGCAAACATGCACAGTGAAACAGAATGTGCTTACATGCACAAATAAATATATAAAAAGTATAAGAAAACCCGCATCCCTGCAAAACTATCGATAATAAAAACTTTAAAAGAAAGAGGGTTCAAAACCATACCAGTGTCAATGCAAGGCACTGAAAAGTCTCATTGCGACCAATGATATCATTGCGCACAGTGTTAATTGCTAATCTCAAAAAATCATGATTCTCATTGAGCAGGGATGATGTAACTATATAGCCAACCTGCAATAGTTCAAAGCAAGAAAAAGTTGATTAAAAAGAGATATACTATATCCTTAAATCTAGACCATAAAGGAAGGGGAAAAAATCTGAGATTAAATACAAAACTCCATATCATTATGAGTCAAATATTGGCCTACAATTTATTTAAATTGTTAGTGACAGCTACATCATTAATAGGTCTGTAAGCTACCCAACTATCAGAAGAAATCCATGAATTTCCAATAGAAAGAGGTACAGAAATATAAAACAACAATACTTCCAAGTTAAAATTTCCTTCATCCTCCAACCAATTCACTGGACCTTACCACCACCAAAAGGAATCAATTAAAAATGAAGATCATTTTATCTACTATCAACTCGAAACAGTGTGCATGTAATGCAACCTTTTCTAAGATCAAGATCTCATTATTTATAACCACCTTTCAGAACACCTTTCTATTTTTGAAGCGACTTCCCCGTAAAAAGTAAGGCTTGGACAACTTTTGCCTTACGATGCCATAAAATGTAGGTAAATGGTAATACATGGAGACCTCCAATTACGGTTTAAGGAGCCCAATAGTGACAGATGAATGTATTAGATAGTAACAATAGTTCATATTTTTAAGTTATAGTTATGTACAGTATATCCCTGTGATAATAACAATATTTCCTTCGGTATTTCCAACAGTAAACATATCTCATCTTAGTCCTACATTTCTAGATAATTCTCTTTACAGCCATAGGAATTGCATTTCCTTTCCCTTTTGACTTTCCTCATATGCTTGAATCTCTCGGATTGTTTTAATAAGTAAAGGGAAATCCATATACCAGTTTCAAAATATTACACTTTTAACAATAATAGATATCAATACACAGAATAATTACACTTAAAAGTCAAAACTGCACGACAGTTGTATGCCAACCCAAATAGAATCCTGGTACAACAAGATAACTAGCAATATTGAGTAAACTGGTAGCAAATCTACCTGCTTTTCAGGGTACTTGGGGGCAGATATTAAAGAAACAGCTTCCATGTGACCAAAATCAACGTCATAACCAAGCATATAAATGTAAAGCATTTTCCACACATATTTCTTCTTCTCATAAGGTGATAGACCCTGTCAGGTTACAAGCATCAATATAAAAATGAGATTGGATAATCATGGATCCAAGGACATAAAAATTCTTCAGATGTAATGCAAGTTCACTGAAAAAAACTTAGCAAAAATACTGATAAAAATAATTGTTAAAAGGAGTTTCACCTCTAACAAATAAATAAACAGTACAATAGAAAGCTATAAAAGCAACAAACTAATTAGCCATATCAGAAAAGAAAAGGAAAAGCACAATGATTAAGCCATTAATATTCTGGGATAAAAACTTGGAGAATGCACTGCTCAATAGTATAAGACGTAAAACTTCTCAGATTATATGTGCCAGCTATTGGCTACTTCTTTTGTTCTTCATCCACAAAACGAGAAATAATATGAAGGTTGTGGATTTTTAAGGTTAGAACAGTTATTTACAATGCCCATAGAGCACAATTTTCCCTTCTTATATTCTATTTAATTTTTAGTTAATAAAATAAATTAACACTTCCTTGAAGAGATCAGTCAGATAAAGAACTAATCGAATAGAGAAAAAGGAGCACTTCGCTTTAGATGAACAAAACTTGGGCAAAGTATACTCCATCCATGTGCAAATATCGGTCAATAATGGAGAATAAACAAATGTTATAGATGGTAGGTGGAGAACAGAGGGTAATTGACCACCACTGTATCCTCCAAAAACTGATCACTATCGTCCCTACCCTTTTTGAACTGTAAAATGCGGAAGGAAATGAAGATGTCACAGTGCTACGAACTTCCACAGACTCATACCTCATAATAATTAAAAGTGATCCCAGCATCCTATATGGTTAGGTGTAGGCCAATCTAACTTTTTGATCACTTTAAGCCGACATTAATTTCCACCAGAAAATTTTCCTTGAAAAAAGAATACAGCACTGTCTTCCCCAAAACAAGCCCCCCTTCTTATTTCTCACTATAAATTTTCCAATAGATAAGATGATTTTTCTACTTACACTCTGAGCCCTTGCAGAGAAAAGCATGCATAGCACTTTCAATCTTGGCCCAATTCATAACTTGGAAAGCTAGTTAAATTGATTTTACCAGTGCTCACAAGCATGCACACATCTATTAGGAAATGTTAACTTGTATATAGTATAGTTATCTACCATATGAAGTATTTTTCAGTCATTTTATTGTAACGTCTGCATTGAGTGTGGCAGTAAAGAGTCAAAGTAATTTCATCCTTTAATGCTTCCACATGATAGTTTTCAACATAGCAATTAATTAACATAATAAGTCTGCATACACGTAATATACATACGCATATATACATATGTGAATAATACGCAATAGACTCCTGTTAGGTAGTAGACTATTTTTAAATAATCCAATGGAGTTGTCTAACAAGTTGGGGGCAAAATGAATTGTTTCAAGACTAGCTGCAATTTCTTAAATTCAAATGATCCCTACCAAAACAAAATTCACATGATTGATACATAACATCCATGTACACTTACCAATTCGACATAAAAAAAATTCAAGATATTTTATCGAATCATATGATGAATAGATTCCACTTGATTTGTCAATTCTAATGAACCATTCATGAATATGAATGACAAATCCAAAAATTCTTTATGATTCTGAAAAAGGAAAGATTCCTCAAATCACATCATATCATTCCATTATAAGAAATCATATAATGAACTGATGCAATATAATAGCACAAAACTTGTGTGCTGCTATAAAACAACAGTTTTCTTAATCATTTCAGATGAGTAAAAGTATGCATTGGAATTACTGTAAAACAACAAATAAATGGACTCTAGCAGTTGTCATCCTCATTATTTTCATTGCAACAAAAGGGTACGACATGGATAAGCTAAATTCCTTTATGTGTTAATTACTCATACTATGCCTACAATTCTGTGGATAAGAAATTTCTACCATGGCATAAGAGACAAAATTCACGCATTAGAGGTGCATGTGTAATCCTGGATGAGCAAAAGCACATCCATTCATAAGTATGCCTTATATTCTAGTTCCATAGTAAAATATTGAACAAATTCATGAAAAACTACTACCTAACTTTAGAATAGTATGAATTTCTGCAAGGATCCAATAGGGAGACATCAACTTATGCACCTGTCATACAAGATATTTACAGGAAACATCACCAAATAGGTAAGCGATTGCTGTAACTCTTGATTAATTTAATGGCTCGTATCAAAATTTAGTCGTGATGAATTTTGTCCAACTTCGATAACATTTCCAGTTGTGTGATTGATGAAGAAAAGATGACCCCCAGTGAACTAACTCTAGCTTGTTCACTCTTTGTTACCCAAGATAAAGTGATTGTGACTAGGTTTGGCTCGCAACAGCTTTCTTAAAAAGAAAAACATGACAGATACAAAGTGAAAGCGTATTATACCTCTTCTCCTAATGAATGTAATTGATTCTGCCCTCCAATCATTGACGGTGATAAACAGAACCCGTCCCCTCGATTCAATTTATCGAGCTAATTCACCCACTAAGCCGATTGCAGAGAAATCAAATTACCAGCCAGCATTCTTTCCTTAACTACAAAATTTGTATCCAAAAACCCAAATACAACCCCCGCATTCGACTAAACACACCTTTTAATTTAATCCATTTTCAAAAAGTAAATTTTAAATTAGTACCACTAGCTCTCGATTCCAGCTCATATCAAGTTGAAAATTTCGGAATTGTGAACACAAAATTTACAAAAACAACCTAACAGTTCACAGCACACAGAAGCACGTATTGCGCATATATCCTTAGGCGCATAAGCAAAGACTTGCCTTATCTTGCTTAAAGCGAGTGCGTATCTTGCCGAGCTCTTTATCAACACGAAGGCGCTCCTGCTCTTTGTTTTGGCAATTCCTAATGTCGCTTATGAACACCGACAATCCTCTCATCCCGGAAAGCGCCATCGTCCAACGCCCTCAGATCCAGCAGTCCTCCAGATCCAAC
The DNA here is from genome assembly GCA_019155195.1 of Avicennia marina. Classification (NCBI taxonomy): domain Eukaryota; kingdom Viridiplantae; phylum Streptophyta; class Magnoliopsida; order Lamiales; family Acanthaceae; genus Avicennia; species Avicennia marina. The sequence goes on from CM032753.1 coordinate 14,897,038, forward strand.
GGCCCCAGAATCCACAGATCTCGATGGAATTTGACAATCAAATCCCAAAACAAACACGTACTGGTCGCTGTCGGCAATTCCCCCTGTGTTTACAGTGTAGTAGACGCAGAAAATCGACCAACGGAGACTGCGTGCAAGGTGCGATCTAGAGAGAGAAAAGTGGGAAATCCGTCGGAGAGTGGAGGGAGACGACTTTTATTTCGGCATTTTTCTTTTTAATCATATAATTAATCGCCCGATTTTCAAAATTCTTCAAAGCCTTTTTTCGCGTTTCACTTCCAAGCGCATTTACTTTTGCATTTAATATTTACTGGAGATGTTTCGGGTCAAATCATGGATCTCGGGTCAAGCCCGCATTATACAAACACAGGTCTGTGTCTCGTAAACTTATAAGATCCGATAAGTGTCGGGTATCGACCTTCAATCGGGTATGAATACTGACCGCAAAGATCCAAACCCGGGCCCAATGCATCAGCAGTGATTATCTACGAAGGACCTTTCCCTGTCCTTCTCGTGGCTCGGTGCATGGCAATGGGCAATATTGTCATTGATTGATGCAAACAACATGAGTAAGGCTGTCTGCCATCAAATCTTCTCTTTTAAATTAATATTTAATCTTTATTTCATTTCGTATGCACGCAACAATATATTTTTGACCTTATTATTGCTTGTGTTTGAAAATTCTACTGAACAGTAAAAATTGTTATATGAAAAATGTGCACTGCAATCAATATTAGCAAAAAGTAGATGTCAAAGTTTGTTTCTTTTCTTTATCACTTTTCTCCACTTTTTTCTCCTAGTCTAAAACTATATAAAGGCCAGTCTTTTTTAATAAAAGTCTTCGGTCATTAAAGTAGAGTGATGACGAAGATGATGGAAATTTGGATGCTCTTTACAGACGTTTCTATTTTCAAACAACGTATTAATTTCCAACATATTAATTTTTGTAAACAATCTGTTTTATTTTAAAATTTACACAATATATAAATTTTCACACATAAAATCTAGAAATATGACATGACAAATGTACAATTTTAGATTCTATTTTTTTCTTTTATTGTCATTAAAAATCAAGCTCTGGTTGCTAATCATGTTTACGACATCGCAATAATAAAATGTATCTTTACTTTTTCAATGTTCAGACTCGTTTTATTTTCCTATGTAAATGTTTGATCTTTGGTAATGTCAAATTAAGGGAATGTTGTGGTTCAGTATTTGGGCATTTATATACAGATATAGGTGTGAAAACTATTTCTTGTATTTGAATTCAATTAAACAAGAAAGACTACGCAAATAAATTTAAATTGAATCAAATGATTTTGTAGGAATAAACAGAATTTTAGATTTGAATAGTTTAGAAGAAACTTGATTTTAACATTCTTCAAAGATTGTTTGATCTCCCAACAATATTATTTTATTAAACTTAGCACTACAATTGTAAATTAAACTCTAACATTTAGATAATTATTACGTGAAAAATCTTAAATTTCACAAAAATACCTTAAATTTTCCATTAATTTGTGGAGATCCTTGGAGCCCCTCTTATTTAAATGGCCTTCACTTGCCATAAATTAAACCTCTTCGGTACGTACTTGGATGCAGATGTATCTTGTCATATCTCTGTACATGATATAAATAACTCTTATCTTTCCACTGTATTTTAATTTGTCTCACCTCTATAATGGAGGTGTCAATAATGGCTAGAGGAAATGAAGAAAATAAAGTTTGGATTATAAATTAATACAAATATTTATTGATGGAAATAATGTTTGTTGCCATATTAATTAAATAAGGCTTTTGTTGTATAGTATGTGTGTGTGTGTGTGTGTAAAGTTATGTGCTGGAATTATCGAAGAAGATGTTATTTTATAACCCTTTTATTTATTCAAAATTTACCTTTTATAATTCTATTTTTCTGATATCTTAAAACTTATGATAGTTTGATTGTTACTCTCCAGTTATTATACTCGCATTTTCTTTTCCTTAATAAATTTCTTACACCAAACATAATTTTAAGGATTTGTCCAAAGTTGAATTTTGGGGGTTGACCATTACTCGTGCTTTTATATTCTCATCTGTTCCAATTTTCAAATTAAAATGCGTAAACAAGCAACATCATCACGTTAATCGATTAATAACTATTGCTTATAATAAAAATTGTTTTTTGGTCGGTTGTCGCTGTTATCAGACGTTGCCAGCCAACCATAACATAAGTCAATAATACATTATTCTATTAATTATTCAAAGAATATGATAAATAGTTATGTTTTAGTATTTCTAGAATACACTGCAGTGTAAAATGTTAGTACAATAATAAACTAATATAAGAAGAATCAAACTTCATAAGTTCCATAAAAAGGTCTTTCTAAAATTTGAAAATTTAAATGCTAATAATCCAATTTATCATTAATGTTTTAATTATCTTTTAGAGTTATGATATCTTATTTATTTTAAAACTAATTCATATTGACAAAATTAATAAATAGATTCACTTTTATCGATTCACACAACCCGTCAACACAACCCGTCAACCCTTATAATTATGACAATATTTGTTTTATTCCATTAAAAAAAAAAAACCACACACACTACAATTATTATATATTTTTAAATTTATCACATTCTTTCTCTGTCTCATACTTTTACATGTTTTTCTAAAAAATACACCAAAAAGACTGACAAACATGAACAAACATACTATCGTTTGTATATAATTTTATTAAAACATGATAGATAGGTATATACATATGTGTGTGTATTAATATTTGCAAAATAAATTAAATTTAAAATAATACGCAACAATAAGATGTCTACGTATCAACAAATTTAAAAAGGAAAAGGAAAATTAAAATTTGTAACACCAATTTTTTCAAAAAGGAACTTTCTAGGATTTCGAAATAAAATATTGATAATCCAATTTATTTAAATTGTTTGAATTTTTTGAAAATTATAATGCCTCGTTAATTTTAATAGTAATTTATAGTAACAAATAACCAATAAACTCAATGAATAAACTTTGCTTCTTCGTATATAAGCTCTTGGCAAATATATCTCTGATCCAAAATGTCTTCAACTATAGATAATAATTTAAGTATCTATTATCCTCTGCATGTGTATTACTCAAAAAATATTCTCACCTTAACCTACTCGAAAAATTGTGTATTGATTTTACTTATCATTTATTTTAAATTTTATTTTATTTTATACATGTCTGTAAATATTAGGTTTCTTCTTTGTATATTATTTAAACTTCTGTGTTTAAGGAAATATTTTAAATATTACACTGAAGAAATGTTTGAACGCATAAAAAATAAAAATAAAAAATAAACTTCAAAACTCCAAGTTTACAAACGAAAAATTAATTATTCATATATTTGAATAATGAACTATGAGAAAAATCACAATTAAAATGTACAGAGAATGGATAAAATACTTTAATATTTTTAGAAAAATAAAATTATTTAACTAATATTTCGATGAATGTAAACAATTATTTAATTTTATAATTATTCAAAATACAATATAGTTAAATTGATTATTTTAAGAATTTATTCAATATTATTTTGGATTGACGTCTATCTAGGAATTGCTTAGCTTTGAATGTTACTGAGTTAATACTTATTTACGAGAAATATATTTTCAATTATATTATAATTTAATATATATAAATGCATGCTAGAAAATATACAAAATTGAGATATTGGCTTTTATTCAACGTGTGTTTCTTTGTACGTACATGCACAAGTATAAACTTTTATTATATTCTTCTTAATATCAAATGAAGAGTGAATATTTTTATTTAGTCATTTCAGAATGTCATGTATTAATAGTAGTTCAATTTTATTTGTATTCTGTTTAATTTATAATATATTAGAATGTAAAAATTGTTTGGAATAATTGAATCCGTATCGAGTAATTTTAAAACATTGCTAAAAATGTCTTTCTTCGATTAAAATCTCACACCTACCTTGTGATATGGTGTGGAACCAATCGCCATTTTTGTCCAATATCAAAAAATAAAATAAAATAAAATAAAATCATATACACAACACTTTGCAGAGTCTTATTAAGTAATCCACTGTCAAATATTGTTATTTTATTATATATAGCGACGATACTTGATAATATTTGGGGCGTGGCAAATAGTTGAAATGGCGTTTCCCAATTTTATAATTATTTTCATACTTTTTATTTTTAAAATTTTCTTGTCTTTTATTTTTTTTCTTCTTTCTATTAGAATAATTTTATATTCATTCCAAACGATCAATCCGTGGTGTTTTTTGTCAAAACCAGAAATTTTAATATGTAATGAGATGCGACCTAATTGAGTAGTAACAAGTGAAGTTGTGTGGCATGTTTTTGCTGCTGGAGTTAGATCTCCCAACGTCCAGAGGTAATCCAAACAGGCGCCCATCAACTCCTCTAATCACGGTAGTGTTCAAGTTATACAATAAAGACAACAAAGATACGTTCACTTCGTTAAATGGAATAGTAGTATATCAAAATTGTTTTAAAAAATAAAAAAAATTATGAGTTAATTAATCATTTTCCATTATGTGTGGTAAAACAGACTTTTTAAGTTGATTATATTTATTTATTTTATAACAGCATTAGTAGACATAAGTCAATTATTAATACAAGGTTAAAATTGTTTTCCAAATGATATATAAAAACTCATGAATTATTTTAACCTATCAAGAACTTTAATTGAGAACATTTGATTGACCTACATATCATTCAAATTGAACACAGGCGTCAATGGTTAATCTTATTGAGTAGTACGATTACAAACACAATGAGCCAAATCATCCTCTGCAATGTGCTCAACTTTGGGATTCAACTATAAAGTCACATGTATTGAAGCTTTATCTGATGGCTACGCAGGAACTAGACGACACCGGGGAAAACACCCTAGTAGACAGTAGGAAACTTGACACAATCAGCATTGCAGGACTTCAGAAAATAAGAAAATAAAGATACTACTCAGCTACTAGACCTTTTTTCCCCAGCTCTGCTCATCTGCCACACCACGTTTTGCTACACTGGAAAACCCCTTCATTGCTTTCACATGCTACGGCGCAGGTATCAATGAACACACTATATGTCGTCAAAAATTTTTGCCACGCAGAGAGCAAGGGAAGGGGGTTAAGCATCACCAGGTTGTGCTCCATGAACCTTGGTTCCCACAACGATCCAATGCCTTCGAGATTTGAGAAAGCAATTCCTCCAAATTGATTGAAGTCTGAACTAATGAACATGACTTGTTTTATCCACAATACTCAAAACAAGGAGAAACTTTTCCAACGCCGATGGTTGGATGGTCGTGCCCGCTCGACTGATGCTCTTGGGGTGGGTGCCGTGCTCTCAAGGTTGTCCTTTCGGGCATCCGAAGACCGAGGAAGCAGTTTGCGCCCAATTCCCTTAGTAACGAAGCGAGGAGATCGGAGGAAACTATCTGATCTGGCTACCTTTTTAATCTCTTCCTTAATTTTACCGAATTCTTCCTCCAGTTTTCCAACTCTAGACCTCATTTCTTCCATGTCCCCTTTCAGTACCTGGTTTTCTTGGGCAGCTGTTACCCATTCACCTCGCCGGATCCTTTGACCGGCCGTTTCGTCGGGAACAGCCAGAGCAGCTGCGGAGGCACTTTCAGCGTCCACAACATGGAGGCAGCCAGCTAAAGCCGTTCTCAACTGCATCTGCTCAAAGAACAAGACTTGAAGTACGACTCTAAGAGGCAACCTTCCATTTTGAGATGCATGGGCACAAGCATCGAGTGAGAGCTTCTGAATATCGACGATCCTGCATAGCTGCTCCCTATCTTTCTCTGAGAGCCAGGAATGTGCCTGCATGATTTAATGCCAAAAACCAAGAAAGTTTCTTTAGCATCGACTGCTACTTGCGCAAACGCATGAGACCACAATGGTCACTTCAAGGAACAATTCCTTTTGCATGAAAAGACCCTGGAAAGGGACATTTAAGCCTTGTGGAACACAAATTAAAACATGTGAGGGAGTTTATCCGAACCTTAAAGTATATATCCAATGCATGGTATAGCCCATCATGCAGAGATCTGGAAGATTCTGGCAAAGCTTCCGCTAATAAACGTAATTTTTCTGGTTTCAAGTTCACGTCGGAAGCAATCTCTGCTATGTAGTCATCTACCAATTTGGCGACTTTCTTCATGCGTGATGATGGCGCCAATGACGATGGAGATATAGAAGTAACACTCGGCTCGGAAGATACAAAATGACGAATCATCCTTTCAACGCAATCGATGCTATACAAAGTATCAGAATCTGAATAGCTAGGTATGAGAAGGCTATCCAAGGCAGCCAACTCCAGCTGTACACCTATTTTCCTTTCTAATGAACCCTGGCATATGTGGTTTACTCCCAAGATCAAGGCAACACGCAAAAGTCCCAGTAGAAAACAGCAATAAGATTTACCCTTCTTCTCAGGCAATAGTTTGATAACCCTTTCCAGGAGAGCACTCTGATCAACAGTGGCAGGGGTCATGGTGAAACCAGCAACAACGCTTGACATGCCCCTCTGTCCTCCCTGCCATCTGTCCAACCCTGGAAGGTGCTTCTTACTATAGTACATTATAGCATGCGCTAAACTTTCAGGAGTTATTCCATTGGTTTCCATCGCCTGGATTAGTCTCTCAAACAAATCAATGCAGAGACAGGAGATGTCCTCAAACCACCGGTCAGATTCATTACTACAGATTTTTGCACCAGTATTTATCCCATTCCACAGGATGCTCCCGCCTGGGCTCTGCAGGCTGCCATACTCCATCACAGGCCATCCACATAAAGAGGGATCCGTACGGATCATCGCAGACAAAGCATTCATACATCTATTGATGATCTCAAGTTTGTCTACTCTTGGAATAACAGGCTCACAGCTTTGGAGAGCCAAAATACAGTCTTTCCAGTGTCGCAGAATATTCTTGTTGAAGTAATCCTCTGACTTGCGAAGTAAATTATCTTCACCATAGTTATCAGTCATGTCAAGATAGTCTGCAGCACAGTACAAAATTACGATGTTCCTAGGAGTGAACTCTACTATGTGACCGTAACAGAATTTAACCACGATGAAAAATGTATCAGCACCGCCAGGAAATTCTTCAAGAGTTACTGTTAATGTCTTCTCCGAGGAATCTTCAGATTCTTCAATGGTAGTTGCTATCTTCCCACATCTTGAGATAATAGGAAACTAGAGGACATGCAGTTTATCAAGTTTCAAATACAATATGAAATTAACGAAAATCAAAGCAAACTTCGTAGCATAGTGATAGAAAAACACTAAAAACTCAAAAGACTTCAAATACAAGAAATGGATGATAAATGATACAACCCCAATAACTTATTTGAATAATAGAAAATTAACTAATAAACTAGCTACAGAAAATCCTGCTAGCAAGAACGGATCTAACCCCAAGATACAATTATAAATTTCAAAAATTTTTACAAATTTTCATATTTTTGTATAATTGGCCACTCAAAAATATTTTAATAGTCTCCTGTGTCTTGCTAAACATATAATTGGGTCCCCTCAAACTTGGGATTTTGGATCTGTCTCTGCCTATTGGTTTGAAACCTAAGAAATAAAATGCAGCGATTGTATAAATGGAGCATGATTACATACGAGATAAACTTCGAGTTCTCTAACAACTCAATGCAGAGACGTGAGATTTCTTAAACCACAACTCGAATTCATTTCTATGGATCTTTGCTACAGTACTTTTCCTGCTCCACAGCATGCCCCCTGTTTCCTAAGTAGTCTCATTTTCCCGAAACGTTCATTAGCTCAGGATCACATCTCTGCCAAAATCCAGGTGTAACTACGACCTTCACACTCAACATATATGATATATACATTAATACGCTGATGAATAAATTAATCAAGGTGCCAGACAAAACAACAAAAACATATTATCCACGAATACTTGTCACGTTTTATTGTTTGAATTTCCAAAAGGAAACATGTAAAATTAAACTAATTAAACGGAGAAATGATACACACACACACACACACACTGCAGTAGAAGAACACAAATAGCCCCTGTAATAACTTAATTCTCTCAACTTTCTAAACTCATATAGACGGGCCAAACATCAACTTTTTTCCCCCAATTGTTAACCATCAAGACTATTACATTTGTAAAAACAGGCTCTTTCTCCTACATAAGTACAACCTACAGTCATCGACAATGCAAAGCTTGAAGAAACCCTCCAGAAAATGTGAGCATATTATCCAGCAAATAAACCAAGAAGAAACCAATCCGAGAATTATAACAGAAAAAACCAATAAAACAATTTGTGTTATTCGCATGTGGTTCCCATCTACTTACGAGATACCTTGTGAAGATGGAAATTTACTGCATCCACCACAACCACAACGTCGCTTGGCAAGCTCACATTGCAGAACCTGACATAAAAACAACTAATTCATATTCATATGTTCACTTTCAAGGATTAAACTTGATAACTTAATTTATCAAAACTAATCAAATGTTTACTTTAACTGATAAAAGTCCACAATAAAGCAAAATTTGGTATTAATTTACCAAAATATTGAATAAATTTTACCCAAAAAGCATGATAAAATAATTCAGATATGTAGCCCCATTTAATAAATTATCCTATATTGTAATTTATATTAGTAAACATAATATTAAATTATTTTATAATTAGTTTATATTTCAAAATAATGTTTAGGTTCTTAATTGTATGAAAGTAAAGTGAACAGAGCCATAATGAAAAGCACATAACATGTAATTGTGTAATTGTTTCTTTTTTACTTTCCTTTCGGCCATGTTAAGGTACTCCATAGTTACACAGGTCTCTTCTGGGTTGAAAACTCGTGGTCTTTGTTTCATCACTAGTTAAAAATTTTACAAATTTAATATCTTATAATAACAATTTTATTTAAATTTTACATCTATTATCTTTTACAACTGACTAATAATTTTTCAATTATTATACCTATTCACAATTAAACCAATATTGATCCTTATAATTTTCTTACATTCATATTTTTTTTATTCTCTATAAATATATATATTATCACTTTATCTAATCATTATTATATATTAAATATATAAATAATTTTCCAAGTCGTTTTTCCCAAATAGCGTGTTCTCTCAACTCTTCTACCCAAATAGGCCCCCAAGCCCAACCAGCGTGTTCAAACTTTTTTTTTATTGTCGGCCATGATCATTGATCAGTTTACCTTCTGTCAATAATCGATCAAGACCCAGTAAGCCGTAAGCGTTGGTATAAGCTGATCCAAGACCTCTGGTCCAGCGGGCCTTTAGCAAAAACCTATCTCTTTAACCCTTTACAAACTGAACAAGGCCTAGAAGTGCCTCATGGAAACAACTGCCCACCCAATCTTAGCACCAAAACATAGCAAAATGAATTCTCATTCCGCAGAAACCAATTTATGGACATTCCGACGAGTTTGCAGATAAATGGACTTGAAGATCACCTAAAACTTAAAGAACCGTAAATCTTGATTGCGTGCAGAAATGGAGTTCGCAGTTCATGGGTGATTAAGAAACAAATAGTAACGCAAAATGAGGAACAATATTTTACAAAAGCGAGGAAAAGAGAAGAGGGAATACCAGTCGTTTCCGTCACGGTGGAATCCCGGAATATTGCCGGGAGGAGTCATCACTAGTCAAAGCTTTCAAATTCGACACCCCTTTTAAGTTTGTCTCGATCCTTCTTCGTCTTCTTTAATTTATCTTAATAAATGCTCAATTCAGTTCGTATTCCCTCTCTTTCAAGTTTCAAGCTCACGTCGTTTCAATTCGGTTCATTTGAAACAACAGGGGCCCTGAATTTATTATTCCCACAGCTCAGCAGTTCATTAATTAAGTATGTACTAATAAACGAACCCCAAAAGTTAAAAGGGCACCCAACCGAACACCTCAACGGCAAATACCCAAATTTAAAAAATAAAAAGTAATAAAAACATGAAAAGAATAGATAAAAAAAGAAAGAAAGAAAAAGAAACAGATGAAATCATGCCAGAATTCGCCCAGTCAACCTCTGGTCACACTTTTTGGCAAAAATAAACCGCAATGATGACTCATAAAGACTCCCACTTTGCAGCCCTGCTGTCCATGTCTTTTGCTTATGAAAAACCCCACCAATTGTTCCTAAAGACGCAACAGCAGTGAGACACCCACCTTGCTCTTATCTACTTTATAAATATAGATACATATATAGACAAAAATACAGGTCACAGTAAGATTCCATCCAGAGAAGGTGACAAGGAACCGGCATCAGAAGGACACACCAAAAGAAAAATCTATCAGTTCCACAAAGATTCGAACTTCTGCCGCAGTACATCTGTGTTTGGATACTCTCAGTTCTGGGCTCGACCCTGTCTCAGTCACTTCCATGTTTACCTCTTTACGGGTGTCCAGACATATATGTGCATGTGCTGACACGCTACGAAAAAGGGAAGTGGGGGTTTTAGACAGACAAGAAAACACTGTTAATCCTGAGAGAGTGAAAATATGACCTAACGTGTGAGCTGGGCTTTCCGTCGAACCGGTGGTGCGGATGCAATCCAAGGGTGCTGGATCCAAGGAGGCTGAGAAGCTGGCACTTTAGCGAATGGGGCGTGCGAGAGAGGACGGCACCTTGTACAAATGCAAAGTGATATTTAATGAATTTTCACATTTTCGAATTGACAGACTTGGAGACACTTCTTCATGTCAAGTCATTTGATTTGGCCGAATCTATTATAAAATAAAACGGATAAATTTAAAATAAACTATATATTATATTACTCAAGCAAAAAAAACTTGTTAATTATAACATAAAAATAAAAATAAAAATAAAAGTTAGCAAATATAATATGGGAAAATATTTATTAACGTTGTATTATGAACTAAAATTTCGAAGTTTGCTTTTAAAGCTAAGTTTAGCTTTTTCTCAAGTTTTTATTTCAAATATTATTAATTTTTGATTTGTTTTATTTTAAATATTACAAATCTTTTCAATTTTAGGATTAAAATAATTATTAATAATATATGATTTTCGAATATAAAAATTATAGGATAGATGTTATGAATTTGATTTTGAATTATAAGCATTTGATTTACAGATAAAATATCAGAATCTGATTTTAAAATCATAATTCAGGATATTTACTTTCAAAATCGAATTCTTAGAATTTAGTTTTAAATTTAGTAACTGAAGAAAGAAAAAAAAAAAAAAAGGCATAATCCAAACCTTTGATGCGGTGAAAGCATGGTGTGGGTTTTGGAATAAACATGCACACAAAGAATTAAGAATTGAAACACGTTGTATTCAAACCTACACAAAGGCACGGTTTAGGAGGAGATAATAATATACGAATCCACTTGTAGAGGAAAAAAAATCACTCAAATTTGTATGCAAAAATATTTGTCCAATTTCACCACCCTAATGACCACATTTGTAGTCAAAATATTAAAAATTTGTATTCTACTAGGCTACAACCGTGATTTCAGTGGCTTTCAAACCTTGTCCAAGTCGATTTGAATGCTGGCGATCAATCTTAGTCGTCTCGATCAATCCGGCAAGCTGCTGCGATCGATCTAGCCACCTCTAGATTGAGTTCCAGTTTGTTGCTTCCGCTGCGATCAAAATCTATGCCTTGAGCTCGAATCCATTGCATCCGCTGTTTCATTTGGCCATTTTCATGATGACCAAGTTAACCTGTAATCCTAACAAATCCATTTTTAGCATTAATCTCTTCAATACATATTCAAATGAGAATTGTCCATTCTCGAAATGAAAATTGTAATTGCAAATAGGATGAAGTTTCAAAGATGTAAAAACCGTAGGCGGTTTTTGACTAAATTCACTAATATAGCTTCCTGTTCCTAAGTCTATATTAAATAATTAAAGATAATTTTGTAATTATATATTTTATATATATTGAAACACTTTCTCTAGGCCCCCTCGGCATTAATATATACAAATATAATTAATATAAATAGAATTACTTTTAAATTTAAATTTAAATTATAAAAATGTGAATATTACTTGATTTATTAAATACATATTCAAATGTATAATTATTTTTTAGTTAGCAATAATTAATTGTAAGAAGTGATGTAAGTTTACTCGCACATTCTTCCAGCATGTGATTACCATAGTGTATGTTTTATTACTAGTACTTAGTTTTGAATATGTTATGATCAAGTTCGAACAATTTATAAAATAACTGTTGTAGTAAAAAAGCCAAAATTGTAAAAAAAAAAAAAGTATATTAAAAACATATTTAAGGATAGACTATGTTTTTCCATTTCTTATGTGTGTTTTTTGGTGTATTACTTTTGAAAATTGTATAAAAATAAGTAAAAGATGAGAAGAAAATTTTAAAAATGTTGTGATTATAGTGTATTATAATGTAAAAAATAAAAACAACCGTAGCCTTATGCAATTGTAGGATTGGTGCCATTGATGTCATCAACAGGGCAATGAGTGCCAAAAAATGATAAAAGTATAAGATAATAGTGTAATCAAATTTAATTTTAAATTCCACAGAGATATAAACCATGGCCCAACATATTAAAATTGAAATCAAGCTTAATTTGAATAGCTACAATTAGTACACTGAACTTAATTAATAAATTACATAAAATCAATTTCAGTATGATTCAATTTAAGAAAGAAATTGATAATACAATTTTAATATGAATGTTATTTATAGAAATCAATATGGCAGTGGATCCATCTAGCGCTTGGCGGGCTCAACTTATATGTTCAAGGCAATAACTAAAACAAAATGACATAAAATACAATAAAATAAAAATGAAAATCAGCTTTCTTCCAGATCACGTCAACTAGGGAGGGGTGTAGTACTTGGTGATTTAATCAAATTCATAAAATACCCCTATAATTACAATTACTTTATCATTCTCTATATTGCAATTTCACCATTGACCTACAGCCTCTTTCTTCCACTAACATATTTTTTATGTTCACTTCATTTCAAAGTTTAATAATATTTTATTCCTATATTTATTATGTATATTTTAATTTTCAAGGTACTTGCAATGAATGTGTCACAAATAAGAGTTTGAACCCATTTTAATTGTATAATATAAATTTACATTATTAAGCAATACTATTTAGACATTTTATTAAGTGTGAGGGATTTGCAATAGCTAACTTTTTATATTAGATGTTAAATTATCAAATTATCTTTAAATTTTTTCGTTATTTGCTTTTCTCTCTTTAATCTTTTTGGAACTGTTTCTCTTTTATCTCAAATAAAAATTATAAATATTCTTTTATTTACTCTCTCTCTCTCTCTCTCAACCGTAAGCTTGATAATAACAAAATTATCTTTTTTATTATTTCTTTATTTTTTACTTTTCTTTTTATTCTTTTTCCAATTATATTATTTTTGCATAAGTATAAAATACATATTTAAATAAAATAACGTATGCTACAAATAAACAAATTAAGAAATTAATTCACTTTCATATTATGCAAATCTAAACGCACATATAAAATGTGCTAAAATTAGTAATGTATACATACATTTACAATTAACTATAAAACAATAATATACTTGTAAAAATTATACATTTAACAAATCAAATATGACTTATATTCTTTATAATTCAATTCAATTTTTGAATCATCAAAATAATATTAATTTCTATAATATTCAAAAAGTAATGAAGTAAAAAAATATTAAATTTAAAGCCAGGTTCAGAGAATGTGATTCCAATGAAATCCAGAATTCTTTTTTTAAAATCTAATTTTGAAATTCAATTTTAAATCAAATACTTATAATTTCAAGTAAAATATATAATATCTATATTATAACGTTTATATTAATTAATTGAATATTATTTATATTTTCAGAATTTTAATTTAATTTTAAAGGAATTAAACTAATATTAATTATATTTAGAATTTAATAAAGCAAAACACTAAAAAAGTTTATATCATAAATTAATGAACAGTTACAATAAGACAAGTATAAAAAAGTTACACCAAACTTTGAATGTTTGGTTTTAAAACTAAATTTTGGAAATTTGACTTATAAAAAAATTCTAATTTTTTTCCAAATTTCAATAATTTTGTAACGAATCATTTTTTTCATAATATTATAACAGACAAGATAAAAGAAAAAAAATACGATAGGCTTTGTCTGATTTTGTTTTCAAATATAAATGGTGTGTGTACGTATTTTTTAGGGTTTGATTTTGTATGCAGGTAAAAATAAATACATTTTTTATAGAGCATTTTTGGGAAATAAAAACTAATGTAAATATAAACTATATATATTTACTGGATTTTGTGTATAAATTTATAAAATATTACATGCTAATTAGATAGCATTAATGATTAGTTTTTAACATATAAATATACATACATGTATACTCTCATGCATGCATAAATACATATATATTAATAAAAATTGTACACTCAATACGCGTGTATATTTATTAAAAAAACTAATTAGATTTATTAATTATAATAAAAAATATCATATTTTTTGAATTTAAATAATAATTTATAAAAATATTTATAAATTAAAATTATTTTAAAATGTTATAGTAGATAAAGTATATAGAGTAGAGGTGAGAGTTGACTTAAAATTATGAATCATACAATCCAAAATTCTTTCAATCTTTAATAATTAAACCATTTACAGAATCCCAGTTTTAGTGCAAATACGTAAATTGTAATTTCATCGAACCTTATGTCACAAGGACATTCATCTTGCTACCTTAATTCTCAAATTATTTTTCTCCTATAATCTAATTTCACTTTACGCTTAGCATCCTTGATTTATATCCAAGTTCACTTCGTGTATAAGATTATAATTTAAAGATTTATTTTAAAATTAATTATTTTTTGATAATTATATTTAATAAATATGACTATTTAAAAATTTTTTATTTATTTTTACTAGTTGCAGGGATTAATATGGATTTATCTTGTTGGTAAAATCTCATGGCCCAATGGATAGGCCCAGGTAGAACTAAGTCCACTATCAGATCTCTTCCTTCTCCTGATGATTCCGAATTAGATGCATGCCCATAACATTTGCTCACTCCATATATAAATTATAAAATTATTATATTTTAATTAATAAAAATAAAATAATTTAATATTAAAAGTATAAACTGTTCAAAATAATAAAATAAAGAAATATCAAGAGAACATTAAAAAAATTGAGAGAAAATACAAATAATAAAATTAAAAGCAAAAATAAAAAATTAATAATTAAAACAAGAGAATTTTGTGATAATTTTTTGTTCCAAAGTATTTAAAACAAAAAATGATGAAATATAAAAAGAATTTAGAATATGATAAAATTAGAGCAAATATATAAATATAAATTGTAAATTACATGATAAGAAATAAGAAAAATAATAGAAAGAATAAAAAGATTTCACATAAAAGTAGTAGTATAAATTCACTTTGTATAACAATTTTTTCTTTTGGAATAATAATATTATACAGATATTTTAACTGATATCAAAAGGGGTTTGAGAGTAGGGGTGAGATCGAGTCGAGCTCGAGTAGTGGTATACTCGAGCTCGAATTCGTAAAATAACAAATGCATCAGTAAAATAACAAATGTCTAAAGTGTTACAAAATGAAGACTTATTTACAAAACTATCATTGAGTTGAGTTACTTGAAACTTGTCGAGTCGACACAAAGTCAACTTGAGTGGCATAACGAATAGCTTGAGCTCAACAATACTCGAGCTTAAACTAAACTTTGCGTCGAGCTACTCGACGAGTCGAGTCGAGTAACTCGACTAACCCCCACCCCTATTCGAGAGGAGTAAGAAGGAGCCTACTTTGTTTTAAAGGGTATGAAGTAATAAATATTATCATAGAATACTTGTATGTTGATGATGTCTTCTATATGGGATCAAGATCATCATCAGTGGAGGTATTTTAACAAGACATGATAAAGAGATTTTATATGACAGAATTGGATTCTAGGCCTTAAAATTTTGCAAGTGGAAGATGGAATTTTTATTTGCCAAAGGAAGTCTGCAATGAATCTTTTGAAAAAGTTCAACATATCAAAGTTTAAGATGACATCTACACCAATGGATATCAAGTAAATGTTGCAAGTAGAAGGTGGGTTAGACAAGGTTAATCCAAAGCAATTTGGTAGCCTTGTTGGAGGTTTGCTTTACTTAACTCATATTAGACTGGATATTGCATTTTTCATTAGAGTTGTTTTAGGGTTTATATCTAACCCTTCCATGTAACATTTTAGAGTCGCAAAGAGAATTTTAAGATATATTGCAGGCATTTGGACTATAGAATATGGTATTCACATGTTGAGAATTTTAAATTGATTGGCTTTAGTGATGGTGATTAGGCAAATGCATTGGATAACAAAAAAAACGTTTCCAGTAATGTATCTACATTTGGTTCGGGTGTGATTACTTGAAATTCCAAGAAGCAAGCTACAATTGCATTATCAACGATGGAAGCGAAGTATATGGCAACAACATTGGTGACATGTTAATTTGTTTGGTCAGAGAGAATGTTGCATGATTTGCAACAAAAGTAAGAGGAAAATACTATTATCTTTTGTGATAATAAAGTTACTATTGCAATAACTAAAAATCCAACATTTCATTGAAGAATAAAACTTATTGAGTTGAGGTATCACTTCATTAGAGAATTGGTGAATAAAGGTAAAGTGATAGTGGAATTTTGTAGTACCCAACTTCCAATGGTGGACATTTTTACTAAAGTATTGACAAGTCCTAAGCATGAGTTCTTCGAAGCCCTACTTGCAATTTGTAACTTTGAATCAAGGGAGAGTATTGAAAAGCGATTCAATGAAAAAATTTGTTTCCATGAAGGTAGTATCTTGGAGAGCAAGAATATTCAAGCACGGAAAAAGAATTTTAAAGAATCATTACTTACCATAATGTTAGAGTTTTGGAGGGTAATTGTTCTCATAGTTTGATTTATTTCTTACCAATAGTTTCCTTTAATTATGGTTATTGATAGGTAGGATCATTACCTTATGTAACCTAGGGTTTTGATAGTATACATAATACATTAGTTCCAAATTTATTTTCACCTTGTTTACATCCCAAATCCAACAGCTATAAATCAATACATTCCAAACTGTAGTTGCCTTAATTCATTTGCTGGGGTGGTCCAATCCATTAGACAAAATATCCCGACATACGAAAAATCTCAACCAATGGGTGCACAAAAGTCGTCCAATGCCTTTGTTTCTTTGGAACAGCTGTGTCTTAGGGTTGGTGGAATATACACTTCTTTATTTTTTGTAATGTTTTGACTACAAAGCACAATAATGGAATTATTATCCATACAGTGTTGCAACGAAGACAATATTCGAGGCACTGTTGGGACGTAGCAATTGGGTTTGGTGAGAAGAAGATGCGGAGAAAGACCAGAATGCTGTCTGTTTTGAAATTGAACTTTTCCTGTGGACGTGCCGTCTCGGCGCTGCCTTCTGTTTGATGGAGATGTGCCATAATTGTACAAGGATAAAGGATTGTACCCTTTGTTTTTATTAATTAAATTAAATATTAAAGTTGAGGCTGCTTTTTGCGTTATTTAGTATGGATTTCATGTAGGGCTCTTGATTGTAGTTAATTAGTTTTTAATATTTTTATGTAATAATTAATTAATTAATAATATCTCTAACTTAATAAATCTCATTTGCAAAGGCATGTTTATTTTAATTCATGGGAACCCCAAATTTAAATAGTTTTGTGGGTTCACACTTGTAACAGGGACTTGATGTTAAGATTTTTTAATTTAAAAATATTAATTTTATTGGTTCAGTATAGCTGGATTTTAAAATATTAATTTTAAAGTCCATCTATTGTCAATGATAAATATTGATGTCATGATGTATTAAAAAGTATGGTTATGTCAATTCAAACATATAATATATAATTTAACAAAATATTCCATTCAAATTTAATTTTTTTTATCTTTTATATATATAATTAATTATTTTTCAATTATTATACTTATTAATAATCAAATTAATACTTATATATGTCATACATATACTCACATTCATTTTTATTTACATCTCAAAACATAATCATTATACTTATATACTATTACATCATCTAATTATTATTATATATTTTATAAATATATTCAAACAAATCACATTATTCATCTCATTAAAACATTCATTCCAAACAAACTCTCTATTTCAACACAACTCCTGCTAATCAACGTTCTCCACAAAAACCCTACCTCCAAACATAGCCCATAATAATGACTATTAACTAAATAATATGATTATCGACCGACAAGTATATAATAGACGCGCACCATCCCAGGTAACAAAAGTAAATTGTAATCTAAAAATGTATTAATTTTAAATTTTATTTTTCGTGGAAAATGACTTTTGGGGATCTTAATCTTGAATTCTCGACCTTACGTACAATAAAATTATACTACACTAGAAGCTTGAAATTAAGCTATAATAAATTCTCAATTTTGAACAGCTCAAACTACTATGATTTGTGGGGAAAGAAGTATAATAGAGTAGTACGAACAATTTATTTAAAATTGACAATTGAAGCTCATCTCCAAACTTTGCACACGTTCCGCAGGTTTTTCATCAAGATAATTATTATACGATTGGTTTACTTCAGCAACTTTATATTTTTCTGACTCTATTTCTCTATCCCCCCCCCCCAATGTATATACATGTACCTACATGTACCCGCTTAAGCAGAAGCCCAACTGCCCTTTTTTATTTTTGGCAATTTGAAGTTAACATGTGGCGATGGTGACTTAATTGACAATTTTGGTAATGCAATAGCAACTTAGTAACTAACGCGAAAAGGACGTGCGAGGCATTATATGGTATTGTTGATCAACCTTTGAACTAATCCGACTGCTTGTTTCCATTAAATTCATGACTAAATTAGTTAATCATCTACAAATTGGTATATTACAAAGATAAACACTTTCTTCTTCTTTTTTTTTTGTTTGCTTGTTCTTGATGTTTAGCATAAAATGTGGACTTATGAACATTATTTTTTTTCAAAGTGTTACCATGTTAATTAAGCGTTGGTACATTGTATACAATATGAATCAAATTGAAGAATATTAACTTGTTAAGAATTTTATTATGATTGTGTAAATAAATATGACTTCTAAGATATTTGAAGCTATTAAGTTGATTTTGCTAAAGGATTTTTCAAACTTTGGAAACTTAGTGGATAAATCCAAACCAATCCAATTTTATCTAGTTAAGTTATGTTGGATAGTTGGCGACAATATTCTATAACAAAAAAAAAAATTAACTATACAAATATTGATGAATGAGAAGTTGATGTAATCAAGAGATTGCCGATTAAGTAACTTACAGACTTGGAGAAAGTGCAAATAATGATGTAAGTGTCCAACTATACTATGTTAGATTGTTGACAACTGACTCAAACCAACAAAAAGTATTTTACTTGAATATTAAGAAGTTGGGAATTATAGTGCAAATAGTCTAAAGTTCTCCTTTGAGTAAATGAGTCAATGAGTTAAATGAGTATTGATTTGAAGTAACGAGAGAGTGAAAATTGTTAGAAAATAAAATCTTGAAAGAACTTATAATAATAAAAATATGAGTATAAAAAGAATTTAGGTATACATTATTAAATAGTATACTGTTATTTAGTTGGAAATTATGGAATTGAAGTCGTAGAGTGAGTAAGAGATTTTGCTATTAATATTTTTATTTCTATTTACTTAGTAAAGTATTTTTATTAGGCAAGGTTTTGCGGACATAAAGGTGGTTTCTCTATCTTTCCCATTTAAAGTTCAATTCACTATAGGTCAATTTATTTTAACTAATCATCTTTCTTTCTATCTCATTTTATTATATGAATTTATAAGACATTTTAAATTTTTAATAATTTATTTTTATTATTGAAATTTATTCAATATTTGTATCATATATTATTATTACATAATAAATTATAAAATAAAATGCATGTAAAACATAATTATAATACTTTTATAATATAAATAAGTTTTGTGAATTCAAATGGAAATTTTATACATACTCTAACCCGTACGAATCCAAGGGTGGAATATAGACAATGGGCCGACACTACTAATCAAGTCCACTTCCACCAACCCTGCACTCGTGGTGTTCCAATTTCATGTTGGACCAAATTGTTCTCTCCCAACCACTCAAAAGTGGACAAATATGCTAAATGACCATGTCTTTGGTTGTTGGAAAGTGGGAGAGACTTCTAAAATTGCTTGGACTTTTTTGAAAATTATTTCAACCTTAATCTAGTCTTCCTTTGGCCACATCCTCTGCCGATATGCTGTTATTCTGCCTTCAAGATTGCGTGTTGAAAAAACCTTGTTTCTTGTGATTTGTATAAATAACAATTGACTCGACTTTTATAAAACTTCGACTTTATCACATTACTGCCAAATACTAACTTAATTTTTTTTTTTTTTGTGAGTAGAAATGAAACAGATGAAATATTTTTTTCAGAAAAAATATATATACTTTTGTATGTGTCTGTCGTTTAGTCAATTCTTGCTTAGACTCGACTTCATTTCACAAAAAATAATAATAAAAAAGATAAATAAGAAGCAAGGAAATATATTTTATACAAGGAAGTTCTAAGAAAAATAATTTTAAATTCTACATCAGGAAGATTTTCCATATTGCAAAGTCAATACAATAAATTTTTTTTCCTAAAATTATAATGAAATAGAACTATTGAAAAATATTGATCTAATTAATTTTAACCTATTTTTTAATAAAACCAAACCGTGCCTAAAAAATTGCGTGTCAGATTATAAACATTTTAAATTATTGAAAAATTAAGGTATATGGATAAAGTATTCTAACATTTCATCTAGAAATCTTTGACAGAGGGACTACCGAGTAAAACGAAGAAACTAACCAAAAGCATTTTGTCTTAATGGTAGCAAATTTGTACTTGAATTCTTATATTGTTGACACCATTATTCTTCAATTAGTTTGTTTACTGTTGCAATTTTGGTTATGCATCCAACAAACACTGGAATATATATCATCAATCACGAAAAATTGTTAGAAGCTACATTTATCCAGACTACTTTTGAATTGAGGAGACTCTATTGGATTATTTAATATTATTCATAAAATACCTCTTATTTTTTGTCTTAATGTCATTTAAAGAATGGAACTAAAAATCCATAAATCAAGCTTTAACAATTTCTCTTGCAACCGAGAATTTTACTTGGTCAGCTGAAACAGTGGATTAATCTCATCATATGCGTAAATAATGCCAATATCAGTGCTTCGAATTAAATTCTATAAAGGCTGTAATATCCAACGAGAAAGTTCGACTCTTCTGCATTTGTTTTGCAATTATCTACTATCTAAAAATACAAATTCAATTATTACACTATTTTTTTAATCTATTTTCTCTATTATTTTATAAATAAAAATATTTAAAAATATATATTAAAATTTAAAAACAAACAAATCACAAATAGGTTAACCAAAATCGTACTTAAACATTGTTTTGTATATATGTCACAGGTCAAAGGCATAGTTCAAAGCGATCCCGCCGTCGGTTAGGTGGGAAATTATTCACCCGTTTATCCCTAACTAAATATTTATAAAATCATCTAAATTGATTGATTATTAATTAATGACAAATATTCTAGAGTCTGCTCCTTTAATTACGAAAATGACTGAAACGATAGATTAATGAGGCATATCGACTGACAAGTTGGGATTAAATATGACAATTAAAGATTAAAGAAAAAGGACTTGATTTTATTTTAAAAATAATATTAGATCAAAGAATGATTTAATTATAAACTATACTTTTGTTTCAGATATGTAATTGAGAGAGTATATTCAAATATACCTGATTTAATCCATGTAAATTATTTTATAATAAAATGCTAAAGACAATAAACTTTTTAGAATTTTGAACTACTTTTGTTCTCTATGGTTTTTTAAAACTAGGGAATTTAAAGGGAATCTCTTTAAAGTTAAATTTTTAAGATTTAAAGCCAACAAAAATTGATCAAAATACCAATGTTTAGCGCACTCTGTGTGTGTGTATTATGTACATATATATGAGAAATGTATGACATTATTTGAGTAATATCTACTGAGTAACTTTGACTTTTCTATGTTTGTTTTATAATTATCTACAATTCAAAAATATATATTTACTTATTATATTTATTTATTTATTTTTATATAATTTTTAAAATAAAAATATTTAAAAATGTATGTTAAATTTTAATACAAACAAAGTGGCAAATAGGTTAACTAAAATCGTACTTAAACATGATTTTGTATATATGTCACTAGAGCTGGAATTGAGTTGAGTCGAGTTGTCGATCATGAGTTCGAGCTAGACTTGAATAAAATTATGCAATTTAAGTTCAAGTTTGAACTTGAGTTCAAAGTTTAGTGTATGAATACAGAATTCGAATTTATCAAATTCGAGCTCGAGCTCGAGCTCGATCTGAGAGTGTTTGAGATTGTATTTAACAAATAATAATAATAATAATAATAAAATAGAGAATCGAGCTTGAGTATCTCCATAAAATGCTTGAACTTGATTTGATAATTATATCGAGTTGAGCTTTTATTAAATTACTGCACCGAATCGAGTCGAGCAATTCATTGGCTAACACGCTTATATGTCACCCGTCAAAGGCAGTCTTCAAAGCGATCACGCTGTCGGCTAGGTGGGAATATTTATAAAATAATCTAAATTGATTGATTATTAATTAAAGACAAATATTCTACAGTCTCCTTCTTTAATTACGAAAATGACTGAAACGATAGATTAATGAGGCATATCGACTGACAAGTAGGGATTAAATATGACAATTAACGATTCAAGAGAAAGGACTTGATTTTATTTTAAAAATAATATTAGATCAAAGAATGATTTAATTATCAAGTGTACTTTTGTTTCAGCGACGCAATTGAGGGAGTGTATATTCAAATACACCTGATTTAATCCATGCAAATTATTTTATAATAAAATGCTAAAGACAATAAACTTTTTAGAATTTTGAACTATTTTTGTTCTCTATGGTGTTTTAAAACTATGGAATTTAAAGGGAATCTCTTTAAAGTTCAATTTTTAAGATTTAAAGTCAACAAAAATTGATCAAAATACCAATTTTTAGCGCACTGTGTGTGTGTGTATTATGTACATATATATGAGAAATGTATGACATTATTTGAGATTTATTTAATACTAATAAAAAAGAAACCAATCACACTTATAAAATTGGCAAACGTATCTTGTACTTATATATGAACAAAAAATTTCTTTTCATGTTTTTTTCACAATGTAATTTAGTTATTCTGTGAAGATTTTCACAAAAAAATTCTTGATATCGATCGAAGATTTCTTTGAAATAAGTTTCTAACTAAAATGTTTAAATTTTTATGGCTAATGGAATATACATGTGACATCGATATTTTATACCATTGTGATAAATAAAAGATTTAAATAAAGACTACGAAGAACTTGAAAAATGCTATGTTTTTTTTGGTTTTTGAAAAATGCTAATTTTGAAACTTAGTAATGAGTCACGCGCCTTCTACCTATAGCTGCAGAGTAATTCAACATCAGGCCACTACAGTCTAGGTTGACAACTAGACTTTGAACTGTTATGATTTAATGAATCTTGGCCTTTCTTTTATTCAAAAAATAATATATATATACATTTCCAACGCCACTTGTGGAGTAAATTTACAAGTTTGCTTCCTAGTTATAGCTGCAGAATAATTTGACGTCAAACCATTATAATCTAATTGGTTGAAAACCCCAGAGTAGTTAAATTGTTGAATTGTTGTTTGATTTAAAATGTATTTAATTTGCTTATGATATATAGTTAGTATAAAATATATATTGGCCTTCATTAAAATTGTTAAAAATGATACACATACACACATGTTTCCTGCGAGTTCTTTATTTGTTGATAATCTCTCATTAATTTACCAAGTATTTTGTCATTTAAATTTGTCCAAGTAAATGAATCACAACATAGATTTTTTATGTGAAAGCGAAAGCGATCTGCTCTGAAATTTTTTGTGGATAAGCATGCAGCTAGGCCGAAAATTGGAACCAAACCAACGGAAAAAAAAAAAAAAAAAGAGGTTTGAATGTGCTTAAGACATAGTGTCGTTAAGAAATTTTGCTTTGTTTCTAATTATAAAGACATCTTAGGTACAAATAATTCGGTTGTACTTCCCCTTTCAGTTGTTTGCGTCATTTAACGAGTGATTGATTGAAATCTTTCCCTACAGAAGGAAAGGGGGATTCGTGACTCATCGCATCATCACCCTAGAAAATTGGACATGAGTTGGCCATATATGATTAGCTAGTATTCAATAAAAGAATTGCCAAAGCATATATCTAAAAGCCCACCAAGCATAGTTTAATTTTCTTGAACAATCATGTGGACGAGATCCTAGTTTCCCCCAATGGATCAGTTCATGCAAGCTGCAAACAAAATAAGAAAAAAGTGCAAACAAACCAACTTTATTCCAAACGTTCTCCATAAAAGTTACAAGAGACAAGTATGAAAGATATGACGTATACAATGTCCTCCAAAACAATTAGTGTATACGTATTATTGAAGTAACTATAGCCTCTCTTGGGGATATATTGTTCATTCTGGATACTTGATTTAACTTGATGCATATTACTTCTAGTCTAGAGAATAGCAAATCTGTTTGAAGGTTTCCAAATTGTCACGAAATAGCGGAACGAAAGCGTCGATGCTTCCGTCTCTAGTGAAGGATGGGAGAAGAAATAGCAGTCCCTCCGTTGGGGAGAAGGAGGGCATGAAAATGTAAGGACATCCACATCCAAAATCCAGGTCGTAAAATGGAAACCTGAGCCAGCTATCAACCTCCAAATTGGGCCACAATATAGGCTCTTCTGTGTCGGCCACAGCACTGGGGACAAGATCTTCGTCCTTCGCCTTGTGATGTGCGAAATCGATGAATGATTTGAAGTAGTTGTCGTTCACATTTGTGACAGCTTCGTGCAACAGCTTTGCTGCATGAGAGAGAGGCCGCCCTAAGAGGTCATCCACCTTGGCTCTAGCAAATGCCCACAGCACCAAATTGCCGAAGTATTCGTTTGGCAATTTAGGGTTCATTCGGGCACGACCATCCACAGCAATTCTCACTTGAGTTGTCTCGTGACCATTCAAGCCACGAGCCTTAGTTATGGCCCTCCAAAGATGGGCCACAAGGCTCTCAAAAGTGCTGAAGGGCTTCTTGCTTCCATTAATCGAAGATGCCTTAGCCTTGAGCTTGGACAGGAACTCCACAGTGTAATGAACTTTGTGTGGCGCGATGTTCTCCACGCTATTATCTATCAAGGGATAGGCTTTTTTGAAGTTCTTGCCAATGTATTCGATCCCTCTGTGGTCAAAATCAAATCTGGGAGGGTTCCGAGGGGTGAAGATCGTACGATCGTGGAAGGGGAGCGGGTTAATTTCAAGTCCTCGACAGGCCTGGCCCCATGAAACCAAGAAGTTGCTCGTTGCACGGCCATCCGCCACGACGTGGTGGGACGTGAAGCCCACCGCCATGGAGCCACACGAGAATCTCGTGACTTGAACCTGCACGAGCTCCGCCACGCCCTGCAAGGTAGGGTGGAGGCTCAGAAGAGCCGCAGAAGGCCTGAAAGTCACCGCTTGATCGAGTGGACGATCCACGGATGCCTCCACGAACCTAACGCCCTCGTCATTGAGAAGAATGATGGGGTCCCCATCGGTGCCGTCTCTCCCCAGCCTCCCAGCCCATTCTCGATACACTGCCAACGCCTTTCGGAGCCCTAATTCTATGGCTCGGTTGGGTGGGGTTGGGGGACGATAGGCGTAGATAATGGCGACATGTTGATCGAAGGTGACATTGTCGAAGACGGAGAGGGGAATGCAGTCCGTTGTTGGGGGAGCATTGCCTTCGTAGAAAGGCTTGACAAGCTTTGAGCTTCCTATTTTCACTTTCATGTTTTGCTTTTATGCACCTTACTTTGGACAAATAAGGCAACAATATCAATACGAAGTTTGGGTTTGAGCTTCGCGGAGGCCATGTTGGGGGGCTTATATACTAGATCAAATGCACTGTGCATTCGTGATTCATAAATAAAATTTTCTACACAATTCAAACTGTGCTTGCCTTAGCTAGGTTCATTAGCTAGGGTGTGCATTTATTAAAATAACCCTATATGTGAAAACATCCAAAGGGCACGCAAAAGTCATCCCACGTCTTGGTTTCTTTTGAACGGCTGTCTATTGGGTGGGGGGGGGGGGGGTTGGTAGAATATACTTGGTTTTTTTTTTTTTGTGTAATGTTTGACCGAGAGCGTGATTATCCACATGTTGTTGCAATGGAGATCGATGCCTCTCTTAGGAGATGGCAGTTGGGACGTGGCAAATCGGCTTAGGTGAGAATAAGAGTGGACGCTGACCAGAATACTGTATCTGTTTGAAGATAAGTGCAAGGGACAAAGATTTTATATTTTGCTTTTATTAATTAAATATCAAATTAACTTGAGGCTTCTTTTTCCTTTCTTAGTTTGAATTTCTCGTAGGACTGTTGATTGTAGTTAATTAGTTTAATATTTTGATATGTTAGTTAATTAATCGATAATATCTCTAACTTAATAAATCTCACTTGTAAAGGCCTTTATAACTTAAAATAGTTTTGTGGGTTCACACTCGTAATAGGGACTTGAAATTAAGATTTTTAAATTTAAAATATTAATTTTATTGGTTAGGTATAGCTGGATGGCACCAAACTTATTCTTGAGAAGAGTAAAGTCCATCTATTATCACGGATAAATAATGATGTGATGATGTATTAACAAGTATAATCATGACTAGCATTGACTAATCAATATGAATATCCACCGACAAGTATATAATAAGCACGTACTATTTCAATTAATTGACAAAAGTAAATAATAATCTAAATATGCATTTTGAAGTTTCTTTTTTCTTGGAAAATGTCTTTTGAGGATCTTAATCTTGAATTCTGGATCTTATGTACAATAAAATTATACTACACTAGAAGCTTAAAATGACGTGCATAAGCTACAATAAATTCTCACTTTTGAACCTGTTATTAGTGGGGAAAATGTGTAATACTGCTGCATGAACAATTTATAAAAATTAACAATTGAACCTCATCTCCCAACTTTGAACTCGTTTCGTTTAAATATACAAGCAGGTTTTTTTAAGATAACTATCGATTTAATTATATTTTTCTCGCTTTATTCTAAATCTATATATGTATGTGCTTAAGTGGAAAGCCCAACTGCCATTTTTTTCCCAATTAGAAGTAAAACAAAGTATTTTTATCAAAGGTATGCATGTGGCTGTAAATACTTGATGCATGTGGTTACAAATATTTGATTGAGAATTTTGGTAATGCCGTGGCAACTCTCAGTAACTAACGTGAAATGGACGTGGGGCGGCATTATAACCGTCGATAAACCTTTGTACTAATCCAACTATTCGTTTCCATTAAATTCATCCCTAAATTAACCATTCATTTACACATTAGTATATCACAAAAATAAACCCTTTCTGTCTTTGTTTTTGCTTGTTCTTTATGTTGAACATAAAATTGGTACTCGTGGAACGCGGATTTAATACATTAAGTGAATTACGGCAGTCGGGAATTATTATAAATCCCTAGAGAATTAAAAGTGACGTTAAACATAAGTGATCATGTAATTAATGATAGTCATTACGATGTAGTATCAGACTCTGAAAGTTATATAGTCGCCTTTAATTACATATAAGATAAGTAAGATAAATTAATTCACTACAAAAAATGTCTAATTTGTCACGCCTAATTTGGGACGAGTAAATTCCATCCCAAATTAGAGACCGGTAAATTCCGTCCCAAATTAGAGATGGCCCTTGAAAATTCATCTCAAAACTATTTTAAAATCGTATCAAAAATTCTTTTTTTTTTTAAGAAAAAATACCGTCCCAAATTTGGAATGATTTCAAACCCGTCCCAAAGCCGTACCAAATTGGGACGGTTTTGAGACTGTTTTACCTTTAAATTTCTAAATCCGTCCCAAATTTATTTGTCTATATTAAAATTAAAACCGTACTAAAGTCATCCCAAATATCTGTCCTAAAGTTGTCTTAAAATTATTTGACTACATTAAATATAAAATCATCCCAAAGCTATCCCTAAAAAGTCGTTCCAAAGCGATCCTAGAACTATTTGACTACACTAAAACTAAAACCATCCTAAAAACGTCATCCTAAAACTGTTTTAAAATTATTTGACTATATTATCCCAAATATTTATCCCAAAGCCGTCCTAAAATTATTTGATTATAATAAAACTAAAACTGTCTCAAAGTCCTCCTAAAAAAGCCGTCCCAAAATTATTGGATTTCAATAAAACCAAAATCGTTCCAAGACCATTTTGATTACACCCGGAGCCCAACGTGTAGACGCCCAGGGCTGGACTAGACTCGGTGCCCGACTCTACACCTGACTCCTGACGCCCAGGGCTGGACTAGACTCGGTGCCCGACTCTACACCTGACTCCTGACACCCGACACCTAAGGCTACAGACTACGAGGTAGGTCTTGCTAGTCGTCGAGATGCCGGATACAATGACTTGCCAATGTGCACTAATCCACGTAGAGTTTTGGGACGGCTTTAATATATCCGTCCAAAAGTTGTCTCAAAATTCAATAATGAAATCTTAAATTTCCTTCTTCCCTAAATATCTCGCTCCGTTCTTATTTGAAACTTTGAAATCTCTCAGAAACCAGCGTCGAATGGCCCGCACTCTCTACCATTGTGTTCGTTCAAAATTTTCAAAATTTCAACTCTTTATTTTAGCTCTACTTCAATAAGGTAAGTGTTAAAGAATTTTTTTCTTAGTTATGCAAATCCATCAAGTTAAATGTCTATGTAGATTTGGGGTTTTTGTAAAAATCTTCGTTTATGTAAAATTTGGGGTTTTTGAGTAACATTTTGGGCTTTTTGTAAATTTTAGTGAAAGATGTAAACCCACTTTTAGGGTTTCTATATCTTAAACATTTGGGTGAAATTTGTTGAATAATGAAGATGAAATTTGTTAATGAAATTCATGTTACTAACATATTTTAATGTTTGGTGTTACTTATTAAGTGGATTGAAGCCCCTTTAATATAGTAGCTTTTAATTAAAAAAAACTTGTACATCAAATATTTGATGAAATGCCACATTCATCTCATTTTGGATGACTTTTGGTCGACAACTTAAATGATAACCTTGTATATGTGCAAATTATTTAGTGATGAAATTTGTTAGTATATTAACTCAGAATAAGATTTACTATAAGTTGGTGTCATTTGTTTAGTGGATTCTTGGACATCAAATTTTTTTAGACAATTTAACTCTCTATATTCATGCACGTAATATGTTTAATGAAATGCCATTACTTGTATATGTCTTTCAATGAAATGCCATTGAAAGATGTTTTTGTATATCAAATGGTTTGCTTCCAACTTTCTTCCATTTTTAGCTGATAAAATTGCTACAATAAATTGAACAAGTTCAAATGAATTCGCTATAAGCTTTTTTCATTCTATATGATCTAATGAGAGTTCTTTTCATTCTACATTTATTAGGCTACTATTAAGTTGAACTTGAACATCTCAGTGTTTAATGATGTAGCATTATTTGATACTCACACAAGTTATCAATGTAGTATTGTTACTTATGTTTGATCCAAATTGCATTCTCCATATTTAGTTGAGTAGATCACAATGATTTGAATTGAAAGAACGCAGTAGGTGAATGGGTAGACCTTCGTGCATAGTTTCAAGAGGTAAGTACAATTCCTTATATCTATATCCACATACCATATCATGTCATGTAACTACTAATTGATTTTATATATCTATAGAAGATGATGCAAAAATTACGGGCAGACCTAAACGCTGCCGAATTCCTAAAGGCACAAGAATTAAAGGGCGGTGGGATTTTATCTAACTTAACCAATAGCAATATGATTGTCTTTAATGCAATTGATGGCTTTGAAAAAGACCGCTTGTAGGGACGTGCTAAATGTCTCAATCTTTTAAATAGTTGTCTCATGAGTCAACTAGCTCAACCATTTCCTCACAAAACTTTGAGTTAGAAGCAATACAAGTTATATTAGAACGTAATCAGCAGCAGTTATGAGAGAGAGATACAAAAATGAATGACTATAAGATTAGAATGATCCAAACAAAGGGGAGATTAGATAAATTTATGCAACTCGCTTCTAAAAAGCTTGGCTTTGGATCCCTCAATGACGATGAAGGTGACGAAAATACTGAGAACCTCGATAGCTAGATGTAGAGCTTGTTTGCCCAACATTTCCTATTTTGTATGTTTTTGTTTCACTAAAAAGATTGGATTGTATAACACTTTTAATTATGACTTTATTGTGTCTAGATAATTCAATCAATTCGAAATTATTACATTACGTATTTGTATATTTTTTAAAAAAATTGTGTATAAAATTTAGTAATTAATTATACGAGAATGACAGGAATTTAATATAAATTTAATAGAATTTTTCCTCCAGTCTAATGCAAAAATTGTTTCAAAGCCGTCCCAAAAAGACGTCTCAAAATAATCGTCTCAAAATAGTCTCAAAATAACCATTCCAAGACTGTCCTAAAATAAGTCATCCTAAAGCCGTTCTAAATTTGGGACGGCTCTATTTTAGTCGTCTCAAATTTTAAAGACGGGATAAATAGGAACGCAATATTAGCCGTCCCAAATTTATTTTGGTATGGCTTTTGATCCCAAATTCATTCTAAAAAATCGTCCCAAAATCAAAATTTCTGGTAGTAATTGTGCGATTTCTAGAATATTGAATCACTACTTCCTACGTGCAATGACATATATATCTTTATAATTAATTAATGATAACATAATGACCTAATGGACTTTCATTACTTACAACATTTATGTATGGAGTGCCTAAAATAAAAGCATAAAAGTCAAAACCATAAGAAGAAAGTGTATCAATCAGAAGTAGGTAAGTAATTGGAAAATGTTAGGTATGAGTTTAGCCTTCAAAATGTTAATTGAAAAATCCCTTTTCATTTATTCATTCATTGGGTAACTATGTTATAGTTCTCATTGATGATGATTACAGCATGCGATAATAATATTTACAAATTAAAATTTTAAATAATACTAGTTTACTAAAATTTTAAAAATATATCGACAATTTAATTGCATATACAAATAAATTTATTACAACATTAATTGATTATTCAATTAATGCAACAAAAATGTTTCATCTCCCTCGTACATATAATGTACTTTGCAATTTTGGGCGTTGTTCAATATTTGGTGTTGCCAGCCTTTTTTTTTAAACCACTAATAATGCTTGACACTCAATTAGAAGACAGACCAATAAAATTAATGCAAAAGAACTTCATAATACTCACCCTAGTAGTTTAAGAGGTGTTGGCTGAGCTTATATTCAAAAGATATTTAATAAGAGATTTTTGGAGTTTATTAATTCTTTAACAGTATTTGATAATTTTTTAAATTGTTTAGTAACATAATTTATAAATTATAAAAATAAGATAGTTAAAACTTATAAAAATTTCAAAAATAAGTAAGCTCTTCCAAACTTGTTTTGAAACATCTTAAAGACTAGCTATTAAATTAAAAATGATATAAATATTCTCAATTATATTATATTAATAGCATTTAGTCTATATTTATATCATTATTACACTGAAAATTATAATAAGTCATATTCCAAATGATTAATAGGGAACATCACAAACTCGACATTTAATTTTGGACTACGGGAATGCTTATAAAAAATTATGTTCACAATCATTGGGATGTTAAAAGGCGAGGAAAGTGCGTGGAAATGTTGGGATAAATTAAAAAAAAATGGTGATGGAATTATAATCGTTAATTAATGGGTTATTATAACGTTTGATCCTTGAACGAAATGTATGGCGATGGGCATATCCACGTGGGAAACAACTAATATAAACTCCACTGTTGCCATTTTCTATTGGCCTAGATAGTCCAGTATTATTTGAAATGGAAAAGGCAGATTAATGCTGGTGTTGCACGAAGGAAGGGCAAGATTACGTTACTGAACAAAGAATATGCAGTGAATAGTAGAAAACTGAATAACTGGAGAAAATAGCATTGGATTGTAAGTTGTTAAAACAACATTCTGGTGGGTTTGCAGCCATCAAAATTTTATTTAAACAAATATTTTATAGTTCAAAATTTTTATTCAACTTCTATCTCAATTTTTTTTCTCCTTTATGTATACACACAAATATTATAAATTTAATCAAATCAATACATATATATACATATATATATATAATCACATATATATATATTATTATATTATTACTAAGTACTTATTTGGTCTATTAATAATCTTTTTAAAGTACGCTTTATGACCAATTAATAAGCCTGTAACCACTATAATAACTACTTTAATTTTTGTCATTTAATATTATATCAAATATGCCCCTGTTATCTATCTATACTGTATATTAGGCACAGGCATGGATAGGAACCACCTTCGGTTCTCAATACTAATTTATGAAAATGTCATCTTCCTTTATTTATTTATTTCTGCCTTTTTATTTTTTATTTATCTATTTCTCACTTAGTGACGTGATCACGTGAGACAGCGGAAACAAAAAAGATAAAGAACGGCGCAACCGAATCCAATTCGAAAACAGGGATGTGAATCAAGTAATGAATACCGACCTAATATAGTGGAATTGGATTGAATCTAATATAGACGGACACAATCAGCTCTGATATCAACTAACGTGATCAAATGGAGGCAGCAAAAACGGGAAAGATAGATTGAACTCAAATTGAATTCCAAAAATGTGAACCGTTCATCAAAGTACCCGACCCAACATATTGAAATCAAAATTGAATCTAAAAACTGATAAAAGGCATGATAGGAGAACCATAATTGATGCGCCAAAAATCAGTTAATACGTCACAATTCACCCTGTTAAATCGATTTGAACATTCTCAAATCCATAAAAAATTGAGTGATTTCAAAACTCTCAAATTCATAATAATCCAAAATCTCTCTTTATTTTTAATTGAATAACTACTATTTATACTAAACATTATCAAACTCTAACCTAAAAAGTCCATATAGCCTAACTTATTAATAAACTCCATTAACTATTAAAAATAAAAATAATAAATATTAAAATAACATTCGATGAATTCCTATATCACGTCATACCTATCCTCTCGAGGACGAATTGTCTTCAATTCGAGTTTGTGTTCTTCTGGATCAAACACGAATATCTGAAAGCTTCTTAACTCTTTACCATTCTGCTGAAACTTCAACTTCATCTTCTCATAAGTTTAACATAGACAAATCAGTAGGGAACCGTATAAAGGAATATGAAAAAGCATTGACGACTTATTCGGATATGCATATGTAATCTTTACAGATAAAAATATCATCAACTCTTATGCAGCACAATTGGACAGAGCATCTGCTAAACAGTCAAATGGGTCAACATATACGTGACTCTGTATAAGTTTAATCCCCTAATCTTTTTCTTGTTCTTTATTCTTGTGGCTGTCCTCAACTTTCACTTTAATTTCTATGGCTTGTTCCGTCTCAACTTTATCCTCTTCAATTTCTACTAATCTATTATTTCTTCTCGTTCATTTTTTTCTCCTCAATTTCCAGATATGTGCTAATACTGCCGTTATCTTTATATTAGACTTCTTCCAATGGCATTTTCTTTGTAATTTTTACTTAGTCAAAGATGGCACTCTATTGGTGGATTTTTCTTATCGCCCATAACTTTGCTAATGTCAATATGAGTACTAACTTACTTATTTCGACATTCACGCATGTTATGTCCACGCTGAAAGCAATTAAAATGTAGTAAAGATTGACTTTCAATATAAGAATCCGGTATATTGGGTGTCTTGTCGTACTTATCCTCATTCGATTCATAATCTTTGCTATGGTAGTGCCTTGACGGTATATCTATTTTTTGTCTTCTTGTGTCTCAAGGTACGATTGTTTCTAACAAAACAATTTTACAATTTATCCACAACTCTGAATAACTTTTGAATTTTGTTAAACACATGTTTATTGTAATATGCATGATCATCCAACATCATGTAGAAATAAGTGCGGATAAATTTCCTCTCTTAGCTAATTCAGCGGCGAATTCGGCTAGTGTTTCTTGGTGGCATTTGGCCATCCATTTTTTTATTTCTTTTTTTTTTTTTTAACTTCTGAATTTTTTTTGAATTCTTTTTTTATTTATTTTTTGTTTTTTTCTCTCAACAAGAAAGTGTATCAAATTAGGATTCGATACTACCTTACTTTGATATCAATTGACATGATCAAGTGATTGAACCCAAGCAATTGGCACGTGATTCCAAGAAATTAAGACAATGAAACAGGAAAGATAGATTGAACTCAAATTGAATTCCAAGAATATGAACCATACATCAAAGTGTCCAACCCAACGTATTGAAACCAAAATTGAACCCAAAAACTGATAAATAGCTTAATAGGACGGCTACGATCGATACGTCAAAAATCAGTTGATACGTCACAATTCACCCTTGTTAAAACGATTTTGAGCATTCTTAAATTCATAAAAAATTGAGTGATTTTCGTAACTCTCAAATTTATAATAATCCTAAATCTCTCTTTGTTTTCAATTAAATAATTATTATTTATATTAAATACTATCAAACTCTAATTTAAAAAGTTTATATGGTCTAACTTATTAATAAAACCCATTAACTATTAAAAATAAAAATAATAAATGTTAAAATAAAATTCGATGGATCTCTATATCATGTCACTTAGTCTTTAGTTATGTCCTTAATCTGTTTTTCTCTCTTTCATTTTACACAATTTTTTTTATATAATTTTAATATTTGAAACTTTTAAAAATATAATAGATTTACATTTTATTATCATTTTTTAATTATAATAACTCATTTTTATATTTGGTTATCTTCAAAAAAAGTTATGTATATGCATAAAAAATGCAATTTTTTATAAACGATGAATTAAAATATAAAATATGTAAGTAATCTGTTTCATCATATTTATTAGTAAAATAGAATTGTATATCTGATAAGAATATTATCCTTCGAACTAAGATGCTACCACGTTGACTATTGGTTATAGTTAGTATCCTATAAATCTAATACATTATTATATCATTCAATTACTATTACATATATATTATGTATATACAAGAGAGATCAAATAAATTTAAATTTATATTTCTATTAAAATTTTGTAACCACACATAATTTTCAATACCTCGCCAAATGTCCATTACTATCAAATCCCATCCAAATAAACAACCAAAACATTGCCAAAGTTCTAATTTAATATTCGTTTGGAATAGTTTTTTAAAGATTTAGTATTTAAATTGTTAAGAGTTTTTATGGATTCAATAACCAGTTCATTTAAAGTTTTATGGATTTGGAACCCGCAGGGATCTTTCTAGTTTTTTCCTTTTTCTAATTATTAGAAATAATTTTTAAAATATAATAATAAACTTTTCTAAGTATAAGAAATATTTCTTATAAATAATTATAAAATTTTGTCACCACAGCTTTCTTACAAAAATAAGATAATAGTGTTCCTGATAAAGAACTAATTATTTATGAATTTATGTTTGAAATGTTTTAGTTTCAAAAATACAAATTTTGGAACATATTTTTTTAACTTTATTTACATTGAAAGTTTAAATTATTTGTTGATTTTATTTATCATTTTTAACTTATAAAATGAAATATTTATGTTTTAGATGCAGGTTCGTGTAACAAAAAAATTAATTTCTTTAAACAATATGAATTTACATTACATAAAGATTTGTAAAATAAATAAAAAAATTGAATGCAGAAAATTGTGAAATGGGTATGTTGGGTTTTATCAGGAAGAACATAAGATCTACATCAAGACTTGTTGGTGATTTAAGAACCCAACTCAAGTGACTTGGAGTTGGGGTGGGCGAGCTCAACCTGGACCAGTTGTCACCCTTTTCCCTTTCCTTAGACAAATGGTGCTTGCATAATTACATCAAAGCAAAAATTAATAATCAATACATTTTCAAATAGCTAACAAATTATAAATAAAAAACTCAATCACACAATTAAGGCAAATAATAATTGAAAGGGGGAACTTAGATCTGGTAGAGTGTGTCGGGAGTTTCTCCCTAGCTAAACTATATAATCTCAATAGTTGTCTTCAGGGAAAGTTATTGCACGGCTTTTAGTTGATAGCTGTTGACAGAAAATCTACGACTAATTTACTTAACAGAAATAAAGTATTTGGGTGTAATGCAAAAAAATAAGAAATTACAAGAGGCATAATTGTAACTAGCACTTTGTCAAGCTCCCTTGCGTGTATACTAAAAATATTTTATACATAAATTATTTGAATAAATTGTTGGTTTTTTTATGTAGATTAGTATAATTTAATTATATTGATAGAAGCTTTTTAGAGAAAAATAAAAAATAAAAAGCCTAAACTATTACATATAGATTTGATATTCTAAGTTATGGTATTTGACTTCAAAATAATGAATCTCTACTTTGAATGAAAGAGAGGGTAATCCTTTATTTTATTTTTTACACTAGATAATAGAAGGAAAGTGGTTATAATTAACTTTATTAAATAAAATAGTTATTTCAATACCCTTATTCGTAATTAAAAAATAATCATAATAAATAGTATACATAATGCTATATATTTTTCAAACGCATGTAAGTTCCATAATAATGAGCTTCCGTACATAAGAAAGTCAATATTCAGGTGTTAACTTTTTTGCACAACAAAGTGAGATTAAGTCTGTGCTAGCGATGAAATAGTCTCCCTGATAACGCAAAAAAAATGCAACACATAAAAAGAGAAGACGAAACCTATGACAAATGTGATCTGGGAATGGCTATGTCCATATGAGACAAAGAAATTAATAAATAAAGAAAAACATTAAAATTTGCAACAACATTATGTATCATAAAAACGAAAAAACCGCTGCATCCAATAAGAAAGCTGTGATGCTAATGGGCATTAGCTTACATGGCTCGCAGGGTGTTGATCTCTTGTTCACAAGTTATCCTATATTAACATATCTAATTTTAAACATTCTCAGACGATGAAACTAAGTGCTTAATACTTATTGTTAAGTACTCAGTAAAATTGTACCTTAGTGACTATAAAATTAGAACAAAAATGGAATTCAGAAGCCATAATAAACACGCGCTTCTAAAAATGAATTATCTAAAAAGAGTAGTTATTCCAAAATTAACAATAAAACAAACACACACACACACACGCACAATATGATTTTTAAGTTCATTCATTTGGAACGTTTCTTAATAGCATCATAATTTTTTAAACTAATGGGTGTCTTGTTTACTCGAACTAATTTACATTTCTACCTTAAAATGAAACCATCAAACGTTTATCCCAATTAGAAATTTAAAATATTGTAAACGAAGGAGATATTTGAATCATAATATCTAGAATACTAAGATCTGGTTCGATTTTTATGATTATTTTATATAATAATGTTTTGTTTAACACATAAAATATTAGTTCACACAAACAAAATTGATAGTTTTTCTATTGCCAAACTATTAATTTAAAATTAAGTGATAATTATAAATATCTAAAAAATTATTCTTATTAATTCAAATTCTCACATTTTATTTTAACGTGCTTAAAATTTTAACAATTGAATACTCCAAAAATTATTGTGAAAACAAAACAAAAATCATATATTTATCTACAAAGCGTGTGCATTACACTATATTAGTCAAGTGAAAAATGGCACGATAATGCTGCTATCAACATTATTGTAATGATGAATCTAAGCATTGGTGTGTTTGATCTACAAGAATACAAGTTTAGATTACAGAACGCACGTACATTTAAAATAAAAATGTTTGAATCGAGAAGCCTGCTGGATGGCACAACGGGATGAGCACAGGAGATTGGAAAGACCAAAATAGTAGCAAACCCAAACATACTATAATTCGAGACAAATTATTGTGTGCCCAAGTGACTCGTAATTATAAAGTAATTGTATGAGAGCTTTAGTGATAATTATACTCAGACCGGGTTTAATAAAAACACTAGATATCCCAACATTATATCACAAAAATGGAAAAACAGCGAAGAATGCTGCATGCAAGAAGAAAGCTATAATCGTAACAGGTATTAGCTTGTATGGCTCGCAACGTGCAGAATTATTGTCGTCGAGTTGTCCCGTGTTGACATATTCAGTTGTGCCGGTACTGCTTATGGAGACATTCACCGACGACGAACCTGTGAGTCATAGATTTGTATGAATCAGTAGAAATGAGGGTGTACAGACAAATGAGTGTCAGGGGGGGAAAGGGGCAGGAGGTGAGAAACTCGAGCAAGAATCTTATCCCAGTCAGCACAAGGAATTGTGTTTACAGTCGTAGTTAGCCCATCCGATCCTTTGGCCACCCAAATCATATACAACAATCTTATCTTTCAAAATAAGGTCTGCAGAAAAGATCCCAAAAGCTTTATGTAAGAAGAAAAATTATCTTTATATTAATTAAAGCAGTAGTTTATGGCAACAATAGAAATGGAACATGAGAGCAGAAACTGGGAAGTTAAGAATGAAAAACATGAAGAAAAACTTCTCTTGTATCTTCACATTCAATCAATAGTATGCTTTATGCTTCATACCTCCTAAAATTGTTATTCGTTGACCCGGAATTTTCTGAATGCCGATGCACCAAACAGCGGCACCACCCTACACAACAACAGACGAATTATCAATATAATCGTGAGCTAGTTTGGAAGCTTACAAGCGTGAAACAATTTCGCCACATTGGTATAGCTTATGCAACTCAAAAGGAAGCCAAGCAGAAAATGTATGAACCTGACAAAGCACCTAAAAATGGCTACATTTGGTCCTTGAATTTAGCGATGGAAAAGCTTTTGTCACCGTCAAGTGTGAATACTTGTGTTTTATTTATTAGTACTTCTAGTTTTCATTTTCATTTGCTCAACGCAATCCATGAAGCAAATTAGTGAGTTCCTCAGTGAAGACGACAGTGAGGACACAAATTTTGAGAAGAGACTAAAATTGGAGAAGGTGCGAAGTGTTGGCTTACAATAGAGTTCTGCTGCAAGAGGTAGTCCTGAGGCCTCAACACCATTGATGCACCACCGGCAAAGTTTAAAGTAACTGGAGGGAAGATTTTGGAGACACTAGAGAGGAAAATGAATGAACAAAAATGATGAGAAGAGGGGAATTAAACAGAAAGATACGTGAATAAGAATAGGACGTGTGACCTGGAGGTGGTTAGATAGCATTGGTTTCCCTTTGAAAAAAGAGGGCGCACGGTTTGTGAAACAAATTGCATAATCTGACAAGCAAAAAGACAGTTCAAAATGCACAGACTCTCGATGGGTATCAATCAACAAATCCAGAATACTTCGTCTCCTGCAACTTACCGCATTAACAAAAGGATCATAAGCCTCTTCTGCAAGGTACGCCAACGTTGTTCCTGAATCAAATATTGTTCCCCTATTGTCTGATGTCGCGAATACCGATGGGTCAATGGGTAATACCTGTCCATTTATGGCAATACTCCGTAGATTTACGTTGTAATGTGGCCTGTAAGTATGCAAATCTTGGTTTTAATGTGCGATAACTTAAAATGAGTCTACTCGAAAGGACCCAACTTAGGAGTTCATCAAAACTTACGGTCTTCAAAACACAAAGCCGAAATCCAATCCGATTCCCACAATTTCAAACACAAAAAACTGAAAAAAGGTTAAAGGAGTGAAAGAAGAGAATCAGTCTCGAAGATTGTCAAGCAGGAAGAGCACATACTGTGATAGAACCATTGGAGTATAGACGATATTCGGCTCCATGATCTGGCCTAGAACCAATATACCACCACCGCCACCCCTTTCTCCTTTGAGGCAATGAGAAAACGCATATGGGGTAATTCCCTGCGACGATAGTTGGGAGATCACAGACAAGCCCTGCTTGCCAAAACCAAAAATGCCATCGACTGCCCTATCTGGCTTGGTGAGGTCTCCTGTCTGTGATGTGCTACAGCTGTGTCAAAAAACAACACAGGGCACGTGCAAACCGTGTCAACCAAAATTTAAACTCTGCATTAACAATAACTTAATGCAGACTAAAGAGATCTCACCCAAAAACAACTGGCGCTGAAGAATTTGAAGTCAGCGAATTCCCCACTACTGAGTCAAAATATATCGAATCTGACAAATAATATCCTGATGTTCCACTGCCATCACCATACTGAAATGTGTATCCGCATCGATTCTGACTTGAACAAAGAGAGTCAGATGATTGTGCTCCCAGAGAGCACCTTTGATCAGAACATGATATCTGTGACGTAGTTGACGAACTGGAAGGATCGAAAAACTCCAGTTGAATCTGTAAAAAAGGCAAGAAGGTTCATCTATCACAACCCATGAATGCATCTTTTCTTTTCAAAATAAGAATCATATAGAAAATAAAAAAAGTGGAGCTTTTTATAACATGTTGGAATGACATACATACCTGGAGTCCGCTGGATGTCGGGCAGCCAGAACAGGGACTGCAACTGACCCACAGCACATCACTTCCAGTATCTATCTGTACATAGAATTCTTTTGGAGGAGTCCCCAGTTTAACTCTTGTAAAATATAGCCTACAAACAAGATTCGCCAACTCCATAATTAATTACCTTTTGAAATTACTATAATTCCCTATAAATTATGCCAAACGGAGCGGGCTGTGCGAATAAGAAAATCATCAAGAATTAGATACAAGTACAGTCATTCAAGATTCAATGTATTCGTTGCATTTATTTCATTTCATAATTTGTCCTGCTTTCTGGGAGGCTTAATCACACAGCAATCAAATTAAATAGTCTGAAAGGCAGCTCGTAAAGAACCAGCAAGAAATTATTAAGAAAAACCTACACAAAAGAATATTTAACTATTAAACTCATTCTACATCCAATGCAAATGTTAAAGCAAAAGGCAGTCTTTCTTCGAGCCCACCATTACATGTATTTAATTTACTACACTGTTTCCGTAAATTAAATACTCGTATGTGCATAGATGTATACACAGATACGGACGTACCTTTCTTTTCTTTTTCTTTTTTATTAAAGGAAAAATAAATGAAGAGAATTTAGAGACATACCCAACAAGATAAGGATCGTAGGTGCCTTGGGCAGGGAAATAAACAACCTGAGTAGGCTGCTGTTGCAAGAATCTACGGTGTCTAACCCGGTCACGTTCTCTGATTCGACTCAGCTCCACTCCTTCATGACTCGCCCTCTCCAGATTCAACGTCAGGCTTTTCCCTTCCCCAGCAACCACAACCGCCGCCGCCGCCGCCATAAACAAGAATATCAGAATATCAGCCAGCGGCATTTCTTATAAAATTCTTGTTTTTCTTCTTTATTCGTTCTTGCCTTACCCTCTAATCTAAGCAAAAACTACTTCCAAACGTATTTGAGAGAGAGAGATAGAGAGAGAGTGCGGGAGAGACAGCGGAAGACAACCGAAGTTTGATTTTAAAAAAGTAGGATTGTGTTGTTTGATGTTCTTGTACGTTGAATAGAGAGACTTGTACCTTTCCTTACGAGTGACATCTGGATGTAGTTCTTAACTTTTGTTTGATCTTGGAAAGTTGTCGACTTTTTTCCCATGCTTTTAGTTCTTTTTCTATGTCAACTTATTTTTTGACACTTGGCTTTGATGCTTTACAGGCAGTTGCATGGCCTCCCGCTTTTCTTTTTCCTCTTATTATAACCGTGTAATTTGATGACAACTACCTGTATCTTTTCTTGCAAATAATTGTGCTATGATACAATGACATGATAATTATTTCTTGTTTTTGTTTCATGTCAGACATATCAACGACTATTGACGTTGTATAGTTAAAATTGTAAAAGGACTACATAGATTTTAGGTTGCACAGCGATTGGATACATTTTGTGTCATTTGAAACTGCCAAAGTGTTTATAATTAAAAGGGACTAACTAACAAAATACGCCAAACAAAGGTTTGATTGTCCTAATCATGGTGGCCGTTCCCTGATTTGGCAAAAGGTTGAGCCACTTAGAAAAACATTTATATAAATTGAGCAGTGTGATTCCCAATTCCACCTTTCTTTTGGATGCCCTTTGAGATACTAAAGCAAAGCGAAGACCTTTTAGATATTCCGTTCTTTCTTTATGGAGTTTGACGAGTGCCAAGCCCCACCCTTAATTCTTGCGTCTTTTGC
Source organism: Avicennia marina (assembly GCA_019155195.1). Lineage (NCBI taxonomy): Eukaryota > Viridiplantae > Streptophyta > Magnoliopsida > Lamiales > Acanthaceae > Avicennia > Avicennia marina. The sequence continues at coordinate 14,939,408 of CM032753.1, forward strand.
AATCTTGGTGCCTCAATTATTCCAAGTTTTTCACTTTGCTCCACTTTTTCTTTTTCTTTTGTTGATTGGGCTTTGAAGCCTTTCAAAAAATGGCCCCAAAAAGTAAGTGGACTTGCCCTTTTCCCGAAATTACCGCTATACCCCCGGTCATCTTTTGCGAAGTTCTATGCGATTTCAAGATATGTTTTTCTTCTCCTCCCCACAATCTTCGCCAACAGAAATAGCAATTTCAATTCTCTATAAATATTCTTAAAGCTGGGATAAGTAATTGGGGTGTTTTACTGATATGGAACACCCTGGGAGCTTTCTCGACCGATCGGACGGGTAGATATTAGACTTGGCAGAAGCTTGCGTATGGAGCAGACGCTTAGCTTCGAAATTTTTGGGCTTCCGGGCTTCAGCAGAAAGCTATTGCTCGAGCGGGCTTTCGATTGACAGCTGCGATCGACAGGAAATGAGGCGGATCAAGCACGATCGGCGTGTATTAGTTTCAGAATTTTATTTAGTTAGTCTATTTTAATTAGGATACTCTTATTAGGGAACTTCCCTTTGTTTGGTTGTAGGATTAAAGGGTTAAATGATTATTTTAAGCGATGAATTAATTTGAGAATAATTTAACTTTATATTCATTAATAAAATATATAATAATTTAATAATAAATATTTTAAATGAGTGAATATAATTAGATTATTTTATCATACTTGTTTATCCACTATTTTGATTAATTAATACCTTAAGAACAAACCCTTGATTAAGATTATTATCTAATGTCTAGATTAGTTGTATAAAAGAAGTGCTACAGTCTGTAAGGCGGGGACTGAACTTGCGACATCCAATGACAATATATTCAACAGATCCAACCCACTAAACCAAATGCATGTTTAGAAAGTATGTTTAGAAGTTTTTTATTTTTATTAATTTTATTTTGTATGACAATGTTTGAGTAAATTTTTTGCACTTTTTGCTGTAAATTATGGGAGTAGAGTGGAAATTTCGCGGTACGATTTTTATATGGGAGCAGTACTTAAGTTCCCAATTTAAACACCACAGCCAAGATAAATGTTCTATTTTCGAATACGACGCTGAATTTAAACACTGATTTTAAATGTGAAATTTTTGAAATAAATTTATACATTAGGAAATTTTCTAAATATTATTTTGATCAAGTAAAAGTTTTATTAATCTCATCGATTAGCACATGCAATAGATTCTCATTATAGTTTATGGCTTCAGAAGTACCTATTTCCTTTTTAAATCTCAAAATATTTGATCACAGATGAATAAGAATATGGGTAGCTATGCACATTTGAGACTAAAATTTAGTAATATTTGAGCCCATCAGACTAATAAACACTTGAACTTGAATAAGCTTTGTGGAAACTCGGGCTCAACCGTGTGGTTTGAGCTCGAGTCTCTCCCATTTACATATTTAGAGTAAAGAACACTCCAAACAGATCCCTTATTGACTTACTCCTCAATTCAAAATCTGGAACTTATTCCCCTTCTTCAGTCTTATATTTTATTTAAAAATGCACCAAACTACTCCGGTTTGGCTTGATCTAATATTTTAAAAAATGTGAGTTTGAACGTGATAGACTTGATACTCGCCCACTCTAATTTAACGGGTTCGGACTTGAGCTCGTACAAAACCAATTCAAGTCAAGCTCGCCGGCCCGATTCCATCCATACCCAAAACTTGTTCCTTACGTGATACAATTTGTCTGATGCATATAGAGTAACATATATGCATTTGATCTAGACAACCAACGGAGGGGCATCCCGATCCAGAACAATTATCGTGGATAAAGTAGAAATCGCATGTTATGCTTTCAATTGATTTAAGTTTGTTTATCATTTATCTGAAAGATAAGTGCTTTTCTACAAATCTGACATTTTCTTTGTTTGTCAAAGAAAGATAAGAATGGTCGGATTAAGACCCAACCCATATATCATCCTGGTAAAGACTAAAGCTTCGTTCAAAAAAATACTGTCCTGATCTATTTTTTTAAGGCTAGATCAGCATAATATGTTGCAAGCCATCCTTCAATTATCTTGACCTCTGTTTTTCTTTGCATGGTCAGCCACTCTGGATCTGTTTTGGCAGCTTTGAGGATGTCCAGACAATGTGAACCTGCACAATTCGTGCACGGTGTTTAGAGGACTTGCACACCTGAGATTCTATTTTTCATCGAAAAATTAAAAAGATAAATACTATTTTGATCAATTAACTTTTTTTTCAGCATCCGTCTTCTAATTTGGTCTCACCGAATCAAATTATATGATGGGGTGTGGCAATGCTTGGTCATTTTTATATACATTAGATCAATATATAACAATGTGCGATCTATCAAATTTATTTCAATTTTGCTTCTCATTTGAATGATTTTGATTTAATTAAATTTATTTAAAGATGGTAAATAAAAACGAAGGGGTTTAGTGGCCGTTAAGATTAATTAACGTTCATTTTCGCATACACAATTGTTAATTTCTTGATTTAAGATATTTCATATTGCAATTACAACGCAATACTTCACGGATGATTAGGTAGGATTGATTAACATACCATGGCGCGTAGTTACGGCGACAATGCTTTCAGACAAGTCTTCAAGCACCCTATCATAGAATAAGGCAAATAAAAAAGGGTTAATCAATTATGGCAATTAGTCCTAATTACTGAACCAAAATGACTAAATTCTTTTGTTACAGAAAATAGATGAACAATAGTTACCCTCCACTACTGTATGGATCTCTTAGGCCATTGGAGAAAATTATGTTGCTCCCAAACCGGCTAAGAACTAATTTAATATCCTGCATATGTTAAAGGAACACAAAAAAATTAAGAAAGAAAAATTTTAACATACGTAAATAATTAACTAATTAATTGCTGCACCGTAAAAAGAAAACGAAAGAGGTTTAGACAGAATATCAAATTATAGAATTCAATGTTTTCATAATTTTTATGCAAAATAAAGAGCAAAAATATAATTAAATTTTAATTTAAAAGCCGTTTCAATATTGTTTACAGGATTTTATGAGAATTATACATGGTGAGTTTCATAACATTATGTATTTAATCTAATGAGATTCAAGTTATTTATTTTTGTAATTCTTCTCTAACATAACTAATAATAAAACAATTCAGGAAACGATTTTTTGTCGTTGCAGGCTTTATTAAAAAAAATAAGTAATTAAAGAATTTATAATTTTTATGATTAGTTTAAAGTCAATCTTCTATAAAATAAGAGAAAAATAAAAGCATAAACTAGGGAAAGTCCTTACAAGTTGACTTAGATTTATAGAGTATATCCTCTGTTGGTTTCCTAATATATTCCAATCCCGGATTTTGTGTCATTGCATGTATCTTACCCCTTAGTTTGTCATTGGGGAATCTTCAAGCTAGTTGTAAGTATCGATAAAAGATAAGCCATCGTTTATAAATTGATAGAACTTACCCAATTATAAATAATACATATAAACTAATAACATAAACTATAAATGTAATGGACACGCGGGATAATAACTTACGTGGCCTCCATAATAAGTTGTAATCCAATGAGGTCGAGGTGGGACACCGTAAGAGTCCTTACAATATTGAGTAAATTCACGTAAACTGAAAGGTGCTGCGGGGAACATCGTGTCGTTTTCCCTTCTGCCAATTGGCATCACAAATTCACTACAAGTCTGCAAATGAAACAAACAACCAAGTAATTTACCTATGGACTGGCATTGTCGTCTTCTAAAGGGACAAAAGGTTACGACATAGAGAGCTTAGTTTGAGGTTGAGAGAAAAACTACCAAGTAATAAAGAACTGACCTGCCAATCCCATCCAACGCTGGTTTGGCTTGGATGATTGTAGGCATTTGTATCATAGCATGTCTTATTCCCTCTGTAAGCGGCAACGCCGGCGGCGATCCGACCAATGATGTCACTGCCTTCGGGAGCTCCGTCAATCCCACTGCACACCATTGTCACTGGATAATTAGGGGGATCATTGTACTGAGCTGCAGTTGCGTACATTGTGTCCAAGAAATCCTTTATCTCTTCAGAATTATTTAATTTCCTGCAAACCCCATTTATTAAAACACAGTCATTTTTTTTTTATTAAATTCCTGGCTGGAAAAGGAGAGTGGATGTATATGTGTATATTAATTGATCACTGTACGAGCAAGTCTTGAATCTTCGGCTAAGGATTGAGAGGCCATTCGGTTTTGAAGCTACTTTGTCAATCTCAGCCCATGATTGTCGAATAGTTTCGTAACAGCTCTCGCTAACCTCCTGCCAATTAAGGAATATTAGATTTCAAGATTGCATCAAAAAAAAAATCAGTTTACTAATTTATATATATATGTATAAATATTTTTATTTATATACCTTGAAATCCTTGGTTACAAGTGAATAATATCCATTTTGTGGAGTAATGTGATCGAAATAAAGAATTGGGGCTGATGAGGCTAAAGCACCCAGAGCAATGTGGGGATACTTGAGTCGGAACCACGAAGCTAGCACTGAAAAATATATATTTGTAAGATAAAATTAATTAAGGAGAAATGGAAACTATATTAGTAGAATATATTTTAATTTCAACTAAGGGCATGGTTTATATTTACTTACTTCCTCCGTATGATCCTCCAATGACAATAATGGGAGAATCATGTGCCGAAAACTGTTTCTTTACGTGTAACAAGACGTTTGCATAATCAGCAATGGCTTGAGCAGAGTTGAAATAACCTCGAGTTGTGTCGTTTTTCATAGCCTCCTCCATTGTTCCGAAAGGGACCGATGTTCCATAATATCGATGCTAATAAAATCAAGACGAAAAAACGAAGAGATTTGAGTCTTTTTCGACGTTTTGACTAATAAATCTTATTGTTTCATTGATTATCGTTACATCACTAAGTTCCAAATAATAATGACAGTATTTGTTACGTTTGAATACACAATAAACCAAATTACTGATTTCTATATTATTTGTCACAATTAAACTGGAAAAAAAATTAATAGATTGATCGACGACTGTATCATTGGCACTATAGAAGGACAAAATTACGTGTATATGGCTGTAAATTAACATTACCTCAATGAAAACAGTAAGGGACTTGAAATAAGGAGCATTATCATTGAGAAAACCAATAACCTCCAAGTCAACATCAAGCAGTGGTTCCTCTGCCCCAAGATATGCCAAAATTGGAGAGTTTGAATCCGGGCCACCCCAGTACTTGGAGTTCACCATATATTTTTGTCTAAAGGTGGAATAACTCTGTGGCGCATAGTTGAAATGATCAAGGGTCTGCTTGTAGAAGTACGTCTTGAAATCCCTTGAAACGGCAGACTTAGAGGAACTGACATCAGGGTCTCTCAAGACCAATGGATCCCTGTTATAAGGAGAGAGCCTTGGAATTTGGCGTGGGAATGCTGAAACTGCAGCAGATTCCCGCAGGAATACTGGGAGAAGAAGAAGAAGGAGAGGGCAACATTGGAAGAACAAAAATCTTGCTCTGAACGGTGTCATCATGGGATTCAAATATTTTTACTTTGTTAAGGTTCTGGTCCGTATGGACGAAGGTTTTTATAGACTCCCAGCGCCGTGAAATTTGGGGGAAATCGTATCTTAGCTCTGGAAAACACTTAAGTGTTGGGTTGACCATATATAGTTCTAGGTGGCTTTTGAATTGGGATTTATTCAAAGTATGAGGTCGTTACATGTTTAAGAAAGAGCAATTCTATATATCTTTCAATTTTGTTATTATATTTTTTCTTTTTTATTGTGTTAAATACAAATTATTTTAATCATATCGTTTCAGTAATTTTCATTTTCCGTAAAGTGCGTATTGTAAGGGTTTAGGAGATTAAGGCACTACAATATACGTTAAGCAGTCGAATTAAAGATTTGGTTACTTTATTATTTCCCCTAAATTAGACAAGTGCATATGCCGTTTCAACTGCTTAAAATCTGCTTAAAATTGAACTAACGTAATTAATAGATTTTGAACTTGAATCTCGTTAATATAAACATTAGTTTGTCCATATAATAATTCTGTATTGATAATTACTAAGGTATCAAGACTATGTTTTCCTTTTCCATTTCAATCTTTTAAATTTTTCTTATGATTTTTATTTCCTATTTTCCTTTTTAAATTTATTGTTTATGTTCAATTAAAATCATGCAATTTTGATCAAATTTTGAATTCTTAAATTTTAGTATTTTTTATTTGTAGAACTTCATATTATTAATTTCTGTTTAAATTGGAGTATCAAATTAGAATAATTAAAATTAGTGATTTTAATTGCAATTAATGCAATTAAAATGTCATAATTATTAAATTATGTAATAAGGGATGATCCCATACCAACGGTCACCGGTTAGGCCAAAGGAACACAGAGACCAATCACTAAGAGAGAGATTGATATCCCGTAGTTGAAGGTGGTGGAAAGAAAGCCCCAAGGCAATAAAAAGAAAAAGGATTTTAATAAAGGGAAGTAATATTTTAGGTAAATTTCACACTATCTCAGCCCCTCATTAAAAAACCATCCCACACACATAAAAATATTAATAAATTTGGGCCAGTATATTCTTAAACTTTTCATACCAAAGATTCTGTTTTTCTTCCATGAAAATTGTACTTGAGTACGTATGGAGGTTGGAGAGGGATCCTGCCCACAGTTTGCATGGGCTCAGTTCTTGCTTAGAAATGAAAAATCATTTTTGTTTGGATGTATTTATGGGCATTGCCCAAACTCACATTCCCATACATTATGTTTTTTGCGATTTTCTCTTTTAATTTTATTTTTATGTGCTGATGTTTGATCATTTTAGGAGACTTATTTGTATTTATTATTGCAATTTTGTAGTTCAAAGTCAAATGATGTTAAAGAAAATTGAAAATTTGTGATGACAATGTTGATAATAGCGATCACAACAATTATCAAAATTGAATGCTTAGAAATTTTGTTTGTAAATATATATCAACAAATAATAAATCAAGCATCAATATGTTAATGTGTTTTGAAATAGTATTAACATAAAGTTAGAGATATGAACATATATGTTTTAACAAAATCTCATAACTTTCACATAATCAGATCTTGATTCTCTTTTAAATCCATGATTTGTTTGATATTTATAGCTAAAGAATCTTGAATTCTTCACTCCATAAGTTTATTTTGGATCAACTTCTTCGTCCTTCAAATTTGGTTTCTAGTTAGTTTCAACTTCTATTATAAGTAATGCTGTAATAATTCAGGATAAATTCAACCAGTACCTAAAAGTTATCCAACTCTCTTTCAAGTCATTTTTAAGTTTTTTTCAAACTCTTCTAACATTCCAAATGTTAAGCATGTTTATCTGTACAAGTCCAGATACAAATTTCAGATTCACTAGAATTTAAACATCATTAATCAAAATTCTACTATAATACCAAAATGTTAACAACAAATGTGCCAACAACACAACAATAACAAGAATAGTTCAAATTTTAATGCAAATCGTTCACAACTTCACATAAAAGGTGATTTATTGTTTCTTCAGATGTATTTGCAAGAAAAGATACGCTTTCCATAAAAAAAAATGCAAAAAGATCCCATTTTTTAAGTTTTCCTTCTTTTTTGGCGACTTATTACTAAATTGACGCATTTTTTAGATTAATTTTGTGTAATTTTTTATCCCACTAAAGTAGTGTGTGTGTGTGTGTGTGTGTGTATTTATATATATAATTGAACGTCAAACATTTTAATCGTCAAATTTGTATCGGATTATGTGATTTGATAATATTATTGGATATGACATTATTAAACAATTCAACAATTAGTTCAATATCGTTTTCATTAATAAATATCATGAATTTTTTTAGTTTTATTTTCTAATATTTTATTTGCAGATTATCTGGGTTAGAAAATCAATAAAAAGAAAAAAATTATGGATTAAGGAAGATAAGATTTGAAAATGGTATACATTTGTTAAGCTTAACCCGTAAAAAGCCTGGATTTCCACATGTGATGAACTTAAGGACATCAACTGCCCACGGGAAAAATTGAAAATGGGGTGGGGACATGTAGATGGGATAGCATACATAATTCCACCTCATCCCCTAATTAATCAAATAAAATATAAATAATTAAACATTTATGTGTGTGTGTGTGTGTGTCTCAATAAACATTCACGCCCCCACGCATACGCAAGCCAAATTGCCCTTAGTTGTTTAAGCATTTGATAATCAAAGTCATTCTTTATAAATGAAAGAGTTTTACTAAAACTAAGGAATATACGTGTCAGTCACTATAATAGATAGAGTTTTCCATATTTTTTTTCACTCGTCTTCTCATAGAAGATTCGAATTTTTCTGGTAATAATAAGAAGAAGAAGGAAGGGGCCGTGATGGTCACAATGGCTTTATTTGTTTTTAAATTTTGGTGTATAATTTTAGATATTTTTATTTTAAAAATTATGTAAAAATAAAAAGAGAAAGAAATAAAAAAAAAAAAAAAGAAGGGCCTGTCTGTTTTTAAATTGTGGATATATTCAGAACAAGCCACTTTTTTGAGAAAATAAATAGGAAAGAAGACGGGTTAAAAGTAAAAACGTAAGTCCTGGTCTAGAAAAAAAAGAGCTTATTCTAAAAGCTTCTAGGGTATCTAAAATTCTACATACCATATTTTGTCAACTGCTTCAAGAGTGGTCATTGATTGAATTATGCCAAAACAGATCAAAGAAAATAAAATAGCTGGTATTCGTGTGACATTTAACAACTACTTATCGTTGTTATGAATCAGTCGCACGTTTATGTGACTTGGTGGTTGAGCTTTCTTTGGATTGTTTGGTCCACAGTTTATTTAATTATATTTCTTCAGCTTCCAGATAGTCAATCCACCAATTGATTAATCCCCCCCCCCCCCCCCCCCCCCCCAAAAAAAATAAATAAATAAATAAATAAATATATATATATATATATATATATAATGAATATTTTATCAACGTAGAAAAAGACATACAAGAGAGAAATGATAAAGATGACATTGCGATCTCCATTTACTTCCAAGTTCCCTTGAGAAAAAGCATTTAACATTTGCGAGAAAGACGGGTTTTTCTTCGAGATGGGCTGTGAGCTACATCCGCCCACGTCAGGCACGAAGAAGTCCAACTGAAGAAAAATTGATAAAGCTGTCACATTGATGGAAAAATACATTGGAAAATCAGAGCTATGCTATGATCTGATCACGTAAAATATTCTACCGTTATGAGAATCTTTCCATTCTATGATGCATTTAAAGAGCCAGGGATCCTAATTGCGTAATTAATTTTCAAGCTGAAATTCCACATTCAATTTCATGCTTTAGAAACAACGCTGAGAATTCATTTTTCCAAATTTTGTAAAGCATACAAAAGCTATTTAACTTAATCTTTTCAAGGAAATTAGTTGGTGTTGTGGTGGTGACAGTTGGAAAGAAGAAGGTCCTAATTGAGAAGATTGATTGATTCGTTCTTATATATATTATCAGTTCGGCGGTCGATCAAAACGCGTCTCTCATTGTTCTGAGTAGCAATTCTCACGTGGGTAAAAGACAGCACAGTGGTTAATACTTGTGTTTTCTGGATTTGATGCCTAGACCATTTTTGGCTGTGCACCTACGAAGGTTGTTCACTTTTTTAACCTGGGGATCTTATGTCCGAGACTTTTATCTCATGTGTATAAATATGCATTTTTGTGTTAGCATTTGCATATATGTTGTGAAGTTATAGCATGCATGCGCCAATTATGCCATTTCATAGCGCCAAGTTCCCCAAATACTGCTTGCTTGATGGCATGCATTAGTCTGAGGGGGGTTAATATAATACCAATTTATTTATGTTGTCACATCGTTTTCCAAATCCAAGTATTTAAATTTTGTTATCCCAAACTTTAAGATCCAAATTGGCCTGTTTATCTGTGTGATAATAAATGTAAAGATATTTTGGCACTTTAAGGTTTCCTTTATCAAAATTGTTTAATTATCTGTTTGGAAATTTCTATAAAGTCTTAAAAGTATTATAAAAGAAAAAAATGCAATTTTTTTTATTCCATATATACTGTAATTTGACAAAAATATCCTTTAATTTTTATAGTTGAAAAAAATATCTTGATTTTTGTAAAAATTAGTAATTTCAAGACTCTGAACCTTAATTTGACCGAAAATTGGCATGTAAACTTTAGCATTGGGGCTTTCCGGCATACATTGACAAGTTGACAACAGCGACTACACGTGTGAACTGATTACATATAAAGAATAAAGCCACCTAACGCATTGACATTAACATGAGAGGCTGATTGGAATAAATGATATCTAATTAAATTTTAAAAAAAATAAAAAATCCAAAAATTGAATATTTCTCAAAATTAAAAATAATGAAAACTAAAAATACATAAAATAATTTTTCAAATATTTTTAAAAATATATTCACACATACATAAAATATATATTATAAATATATTCTTTAAAAATATAACATATTTGTTTTTACCTAGATTATAAAATATATAATAAAACATGAAAGTTTAAAATTTTGAATTCTCGGAAAAAAAAATTAAAGATTTATATTTTTTAAATCAATAAAAAATGTCCTACATTTCTTGAATATATATATCTTCTACAGCATTATGAAATTATTTTTGGAAAATAAAAATAAAAATAAAAATTATCTTTTCTAAATAAGTTCCCCAAAAAATATATTTTATAAAATTGGAAAGTAAAATAAAGACTCAAACTTAAATATACTTAAATATAATAAAAAATTCATATACTCTACCAATTATAATAATAAAAAATTTGATATATTTATAAATATGTTCACCAAAAATATAAAATTATGTTTCCAATTCAAAATTTTAATTATAAAAAAGAACCAAATTTTTATAAAAATATTCATATAAACATGTTTATAAAAATTAATTTATAGAATATGATAATTGTTGGAATAATTTTGTAAAATATAAAAAAATATTTCTTTTAAAATATAAGTAAAAATATGAAATGTAAATTTTAGAGCATATATTAAAAATTTTAAAAATATTTTAAAATTTCTTATTCATAATTTATATTTTATAATTTCAAAAACATATCTTTTTATAGTATTTTACAGAAGATAATTTCAAAATACATGTCAATGTTTCATTTTATATTTTACAAAATTATTCCAACAATTATTATATTTTTATAAATAATGTTTATAAATTATTATTATGTTCTATGTTTATAAAAATTTGAATATTTTTTATAATTAAAATTTGAATTGGAAAACATAATTTTATATTTTTGGTGAATATATTTAGAACTCTCTTAAGTTTTTTATTCTTATAATTGGTAGAATATATAAACTGATATTATATTTAAGTTTTGAATCTCTATTTTACTTTTATATTTTCCAAAATATAATTTTTAGGGAATATATTCAGAAAATATAATTTTATATATTTTTTTCTAAATATAATTTCATATTGTTGTAGAATATATGTTTGTGTGTGTGTATATATATATATTCAAGAAATATAACACATTTTTTGTTCAGTTAGAAAAATATAAATCTTTAATTTTATGTTTTTCCAAAAATTAAATTTTTAAATTGCATGTTTTATTATATATTTTATAATCTAGATAAAAATGTATATATTATATTTTTAGGGAATATATTTATAAGATATATTTTATGTATGTTTGAATATATTTTAAAAATATTTGAAAATTATTTTCTGTATTTTTTTTATAATTTTTGAAAATATGTATTTTTTGATTTTTTTATTTTTTAAAAAATTTAATTATATATTATTTGTCCTAATCATCCTACCATGTTAGTGCCAATAGATGACTTTATTCTTTACACATTATCCGTCCACGTGTAATTGCTACTGTCAGTATGTTAATATATGTCAGAAGGCCCCAATTCTGAAATTCAAGTCCCAATTTCTAGTCAAATTAAGGTTTAGAGTCTAAAAATTGCCAAATTTTGTAAAACGAGGACATTTTTAACAGTTGTTAAAGGATATTTTTGTCAAACTACTATATATATGGGATAAAAATTACATTTTTTCTATAAAATATGATGGTGTTCTATCACAAAATTTGTCAGAAGTAAACTCGTTAACAAAATAGCAAAAAGTCTAAAATATAAATTCTAAAATTTTAAGTCCTTGCTCAGAATCAACAGATAAAAAATATTATATTTTTATATAAATATTTAATAAATATCTTAAAAATAGTGTGTGCTTGTTTTTTTGAATTTCCTTATATTGGAGAAGTTTCATTCCTACATACCGTGTGATAGGCATGGCCATGGTTTCAATAAAATTCAGGAGTTGGATCAGATCGAATTGTGGCGGAACAAAATCTGAAACTGTCTAGAAATTGTGAATGATGATTTTGATTCTGGTTCTCAAAAAATGAAATCAAAATTGGAACTACACTTCCAGTTTTGAACCCTAAAAAATTAAAAAATACATATTAATACACGTGTGTGTGTGTGAATTTAAAATAAAATCAAATAAAAATTAAAAAATATATAATATGCTATATAGTATTATATATACTAATATTTAATAATGCTAAATAACTAATATATATATATATTAATATATAATAAAATAAAGTAAAGATTAGAAACAAAATAATAGTTTTTTTCATTTTTTTGAATTCTACATTTACTTAAAAATTTGAATGTATTGCCACATTATTTTTGTATTAAAATTTATCAGAATAATTAATTAAACATAATTATATAGAACTAAAAGCATAAAGAACCGTAATTGGAATTGTTTAAGAATTGAAATAGAAACCATTGGAACCGGTGTTGGGGAATTTAATCATAACCCTACCAGAAAACATTAGTACAATAAATAAACAGAGGCTTGAGTCATGTCAATTCAACACTGTTTCTGAAGAATTATTTCGAAAATTCGAAATATTTCTAAAAAAAATATTTTTGGAATATCAGAAATCAGCATTTCAATAGATCAAAACAATTCCACCAGCAAGCAATTGAGAAGGCAGAGACGAATTTTGTATTGAAGAAGCAGTGCTGTGGAGAAAGCAGAATAGCTCGTTGAAGCGTTGCAATGAGAAGGAGATTAGCAGTGGCTGGCGGGCAAAGGGGTTTCTGTGCAGTAGGATGGATTTTGTTGGAAGCAACAGTGCAAATAAATGGCATGCAGATAAACGTGTGGGCTGATGATGATGAGAGGCAGAATGATCATATTTTAAATGCTCAGACCCATCTATTATGTATAGTAGTGGATGGGGCTTGATGAGTGAATGCAGTGATTCAACCAACCGACGAAGGAACGGTTCAGAGGAATGCATCCGCGGTCGGAGTGGGTGTCTTTGTCGGAAGGCGTGGTTGGCATTCGAAAGGGTGTTCCCAGGAGAAGACATGTTTGGCGACTGTTATGGAAATGATACAAGAAGGGCGTGTTTGGTTTTTAAGAAAAAATGTAAGGCTAGAATTAAAAACTAAACAAACAAACAAATAATAAATGAGGGCTGGATTAAAATGTAAAATTCAAGATTGGGCTATCCAGGGGTGGCTCTCGATCCATTTGAACTGGTTTGACCCACGTCTAAGCCCACACGTGTGAGTCCATATCCAATTCTTATTTTTCTCACAAGCCCAATATTTTGGAAATATATTTCAAGTGGTGTGGGTTCTTTTTCATTTCCCGGCTAAAGTTTTGAACTATCCCAATAATTGGAATCGAAACCAAAATCTTTGATTCCAGAATCAGAAACGAAACTGCAACCTTAAAGTGTAGTTCTGATTCTTCATTTTTCTTGGAATCAAAAACCGATGGTTCGAAACTGTAGTCACCGTGATTTTGACTGCACGGCCTCGCTGCCTGAGCACTTCGGCATATTAAAATAAATAGCAGTGTTGTGCGGATCAAGCAGTGTCCAATAGACATGAATATCAAACTTAATGACTCGACAGAGCTTTCCTAATGCATACGACAGATCCATCACTCCCGTTGATGGAGTCCAATGGTGCCTAAGACGAAAATTAACCCCTGTCCTGAGCCAAGGCACCGAGGAAGCAGAGAAACGCCTGACTATTTGAACGACTATTATCTCTAACGAGAATAGGCAGTTCTAGAATTTTGCTGTAATGTAATGATGACATGGCTTACCTATTTCCCTTCTGTCGGGTGTTTCGGGTGGCGCCGCACGTTCTGCCTTTTTCTGCCCCTTCTTTTTTTTTTTCCCTTAATAAATTGTTAAGTATAGTTAATTGAAGATTTTAATTTAAAATTATGTTTTTATTTTATTTTTATTTTTGTTAACTTCACCTATTTTTTAGTTTTAAGACAAGTTTCAATTTTAATATTGCTTAATTAGTGTAGTGTGTTTTCCTCATTTTTTCTTATACCTAAACATGTATTGTCTCAATGAATATATATATATATATATATATAATAAATTTACCTATTATTTTAATTTTAAAATAAGTTTCGATTATATTTTCCAATTCTTTTTCTTAATCATTACAAAGTATTGTCTAAATTAGTATATAAAATCCTCAAAATTTTTAAGGTTATTAATTAACCACAATTGTTAACAAATAAAGCATAAAGGAAAATAACATACAATTTTAATATGCTCTTGTAATTTTTATATTTATCATAATTTGTTTTAATGTGTTTATACAATTATTAAGTTATAAAATAATTAAAGAAAAGTTAAGACTTATTGTAAAATTAAAATAATAGATGTAATTAACAAAATAAGTAATTAAAATAATTATATTTTATAATAGAAGTAATTAATAAAAACAGTAATTAAATTAATTATATTTAATAAAACATTAAGAAAAATCAGCAAAATTAAAAAGAAAAAAGAATGGCATGTCACGTTCTGCATTTTATGGCCAAAATCTTTTGTTAACACATGGATTCTGAAAGAATACGTTTTACTTTTGAATCCACGCAAACTAAATCCATTTTTAAATCCAAAAGCCATCGAAGAAAAGAAAATTGGGGAGCAAAACTACCAGATTTCACATTTACGGCCATCAGGATTCAAATCGGAATTTGAGAAAAAGGGAGAACAGGCTTATTCTTGGATATATATACACATGCTACTCTGCAAATCATACATTTCTAATAGATTAGAAGTATTTGCCATTAATCTCGGAAAATGCAGCACTGTATGAAGTTTTCGGATACATTTGTATTTTGTACTTCGTAGATCTCTTGAGAAAATATAACTTGGCTTGAAATGGAATATTTTAGGATCCCACTACTCGACGGAAATGTCTTGGTTGGCCTCAGGTGACCTTTCCCCTCCTTTCATTTCATGAAGAGGCATAAGGTTAGTTTTCATATATTTTCTTCTCTCATGCCACAACAGAAGCATTATTGCATCCGTGAAGATGTTTAACAGTGAAATAACTAGTTAACATGTTTAGGTGAAGACATATAAAAAACAGAAAGAACCAAAATTTAAGAATCAGGTAGTGTGGTTAAAATCCTGGATTTTCTTTTCCAAAGGAGTCACCCTAATCTTCAGAACATATGCAGTCCTGTTTCTGAAGATCTATAAAGTTCCAAATTTTTAGATTTCACTATGCTGTGAAGTTATAAATCATCAAAAGGATCCCAAATAGGCATATCCCTTAAAAGAGATGTTTCACAGGTTGTTGTTTGAGTTCGTAAGAAGAGGCAACTACAGATTTCCGATCCTGTAAATCATGCAACTCTTTGTTTCGTGCAGATAAAAGATGAACATGCTGCCTATTCCAAGATTGAAGAAGACAAGTCTCGGCTTAGCCACATGCAATCCAATGCATGGAATATCTTGAACTCGATTCTGGCGTTAAATTTGATAGTTTCATTGGGTGTTGATGCTGTGCATTCCATCACCTCGACTTTGATTTTTCTCTATATCGGTTGGATAGAAGTCAAATTGGCACTTGGTGTTTGGGTTCTAATTCCATGAACTTTCCTTAGCAACATCATCTTTGACAAATTATGATTTTCTTTCTAACAAATCGATACAACTTACATACTTTAGACATGAAAATGAGAACACTCCCAAAAACTTTCAAATATAATACACTTGGTTTATATCTACTTGATGCTCATTATGGTGTCTTATTCCACAAATTTAATGTTGGAAACCTATTTCAAAGGTAGATGGCATAATCCACTATCTCCTTATTATTCCTTTCACAAATTCTTACTCTGATGTACAATTTATATGGTACTTTAGGTTAATTTATTCTTTCTTTTGATTATATTATTTAGTTGTGGTGAAATAGAATGGTCAAGGATTGCCAAATTCCATTTTCATCACAAAATGCTTTGAACTCCTTTGAAATAAATTCATCATCTTGACTAGATCTCATTAATTTGATATGAAAATCACATTGCTTTTGGCCTTGAACTTCTTAAAAGCTAAGCATTATTTTGATTTTTACTTTAAAAATTGGACCCAAGTTCTTCTACTATAATCATCAATAAATGGTTAAAAAAATATCTATGCTACTTGATGTCGGCTCTATAGGTGGCCTCCACTCTTATGTTTGACGAGGATCTTTTCTTTACCTTTGATGGAATATTTTGAAAGATTGAACCATAATATTTTTCCCCACATATTCATCCACGTCAATAAATATGTGCCTGTACCATTATATGTGATTACAAACACTCGTATCAAGATGCATTACCTTTTCTTTTGTTTGTTTATACGAGGGGTGTATTTAGTTTAATCGGTAGTAAAAATTTCACTTGACCCAATAGAGATAGTTTCACAAAAATCAAAGTGCGGTGGGTTACAAATTTTTTAAACCTAGTGGATTGGGTTGGTTGATTTGTTCTTATTTGGTATTGGGTTGGCAATTTGGTGGGTTATAATATATATATATATATATTTTAAAGTAAAATTAGAGTTATACATAATAATATTTTAAATCTTTTAAAATTTCATTGATTAATATATTGTGTAAAAAATAGCCCTAGTTAATAAAGTAATATTGAATTTTATCATTCACACACACACGCGCGCGCGCACGCACATATTAGTTTTTCAATCGCATATTATTAGTTTATATTCATATATGTATGTTATAATAAAAAAATAAAAGAATTATTCATAAGTATAATTTGAACCTAATAGAGTACTAAAGATGAAGGGAACAAATAAATATTATCAAATAAAGTATCTCTTATTATATTTATAAAATAAAAGTGTGCGGATAAATAAATATTGAACGTGCTTGATGTATGCATTATGCATATATTTGTGTGTATAAACGATTGGACTATGAGTTAGGTGATTTGAAAATGTTAAACTCTTAACCCGGCTCGAATGTTGCGGGTTTTAATATTCAAACCCGTCATTATTTTGAAAAATTAAAATTAATGGTTTATAAGTAGTTTGTAGGTGGTTTGAGCATATTGATCGAGTTGGTAGTTTATGTAGACGTCTACTTTATGCATTAGTAGGATTAGGAGTATAGTTGAATTGAGCAGAGCTTGAGTACTAAACAAAAAAATTACGGGTTTGAGCTCAAATTCAAGTTCAATAGAACTTGAACCTAGAGTTTAAAAAAAAATTATTAAACATCATTGCCAATAAGGATTAAATTGGCAACCTAATATTGAACCCCTAAACATCCAAACCATTAATCTAAACAACTTTAATAGATGTTTTTTGAAGTTTTAATTGTAAGAAAGTATAACGAATGAAAAATACATAAATTGTGCGACCTATAACTTGAACTTAAGACCCCCGACCCACGCCTTTTTAAAGACAAGTCATATTGCTAGACTAAGTGCTATCTGCAAAGTATAACATAAATCTATATTCATATACAACTCAACTTGAGTAGGTTGACGAGCTTTGAGCTTAAATGAACTATGCTAGAGTTTGGCTTGTGAACACCATCTGAGCTGCACAAGCACAAGTTAAACTTTGATCAAGTTGCTTAATGGTATTAAGTCAAGCAACTCAATTGACTCACACTGTTAAGTAAGATTGTAGATATCCTTTATTTCTTGTGCATAATATATAACTTTTCTTTCTTTTCATCTCAGCGCTTATATAAATAGTGTCTATCCCTTTAAGAATTGTAACATTGTGTATCTTTTTTATGTTATATATGATTGTAGCTACCTCAATCTCAACCGTGCAATACTAAGACTCACTTGAATCAAAATTTTGATTTTGAATTTGGTCATAATGGCCTCCACATCTGCAGTAACTTTAACCTTGACCTTGTTCTCAATCTCCTTGACTACAACCTAGTCCACTTGGATTCCAATACTTGTCATATTTCTTCTTTCTAATACTATTTTTTATTTGAAGAGCTTGTTCAATTCGTTATTTTGTGTTTCTCTCTCCCTTTTTTTTTTTTTGACATAATTTTCTCTCCATGTCCTTAGAGCTTGCCAATAAGCTAGTCAATAGTCATAATTGTGAGATCATTAAAGCTTTCAATTAATACAACCACATAATCAAACTTCAAATAAAACTATGTAAGTATTCTCTCGACAACTTGATTATTAGACATCTTCCCATCATCACTTTTAAGTTGATTGATAGCCATGTAAACTTGAGAAATGTAATCCAATATTTCTTGAGAGTTTTTCCTTTGCAAGGTTTCAAACTCAAGTATTTGAAGTTGAACCTTCTTTTAACGTTTTGATGTTGCATTTTCAAGAATATCTCATATCTTTATGGAATGTGGTGGCATGGGTAATTTTCTTAAAAATGGAGTCTTTCACATTAGTTGGATGAGGAAAGGGTCCTTTGATCATTCTGTTCTGCATCTTTCACTGTCTTTTTCACTTCTTTGTAGCGGTCGTCAAAATTTTTGACAATTTGTAGTCTTTTTTCTATAAGATCCTACACATTTTCTATAAAAGGAAATGTCTTTATTCAGATGCTTCATTTTTCATAGTTGTCTTTTATAGATTCTGGAATTGAAAAGACCCGATTAATGGTGGCTATCCTAACAAAGCTTTGGCAACGTTTTGCTATAGAGTGGACTCACTTAAAAGGCTTAGAAGATGTTTAGAAGGAAGAGAGTAGAGAAGAACACTTAAAATTTTTTATTATTAACACAATCAATATTTTATAAAACACACGTCTCTACAACTTTGTACCATAATTTTTCTCTCTCTTTGTGGATGCAAATGATTCATAAAACTCCCCTAGTTATACTACTCGCCAGTTATAATAGAAAGTGGTAATGTAAAGGATGCAATAGTCAAAATTGTTCCGGTCAAGCTGAATTGAGTGTAGTTGTAAGTACTTTTTGTTCTCCTTCTCCACATTCAACTTTTAATCCAATTTTTGGGTGGTATCTTTGAATTTTAGTAGTGAATATTTATTACAACAAGATTTCAAGCGCATAAGAATTTCAGAGATCTGATTTAATCTATGCAAGGAGTAGAAATATAAATTATTACGTGATTTGAGCTTTTAGATACAGTCATTATGTAAAGTGAAGTTGCTCCAATTGGTAAAGATTGCGCTATTGTCGTTGCAAAAACGAATCGATGATTAAAGATGGCAATGACAGCATGTAAAGGGAAAGAAGCTACGAATTACTATTCCTTCGTCAGTGTGTTAAAACAATGCTTAAACTATGAAAGCCCTTGATTTGGTCTGAGGATTTAAATTGTTAAGACAGAACTTGGAACCATTCGCTTCGTAACACTAACTTTTCTTCTAGAACATATTACTAACATGAAAATGATAAATTGACAGAGCTTTCTTTTAATTTATATATTTTCTGTCTTCGAAACTGTCTTTTCATTCACAGTTTACCATCTTTTCATCCCAACAAAATGTGTAGCATATATCGATTTTGACAGAGCTTTGCCTGTTTTAAATGGCTCATGGAACGATTTTCGCCTTTTTTTTTTCTCTTTCTGGCTCTCTTTTCTTGATTTTTAATTGAATTAATACTTTGTGATAAGAATTTAGTTCTTATTGTTAGTAATTTTTTTTCGATTGGGCTTGTTATGATAACACTACATATGCATACAGGCCCACATAAAACACGAAACCGAATAGAGACAATGGGCTTTGTCCATTGGGCCCATTTTCATTTTGGGGTAAGATTAATGCTTTCATCTGACGGTACTGAACCCCTTTTTTTTTTTTGAATTTCTGTGGACGCTATGGGAAAGCACATTCAAAATTTCTGTAGCAGCTATATTTTATTTATTAATTTTTAACTTTTTGTGTGAAAGGATATTTGTAATCCATTTGATAGAAAAAGGAGTATCTTCTTTTTATTTTTTATTTCATTTTGTGGAATTTGATAGTGGCGTTTGAAGAAAAAACTTTTGTTGAAATTTTTATTATTTTCATTTTATTTTTTTACAACAAAAAATTCAAGGTTCAAAAATAAATATTGCAATAGAAAATGGAAGGAGATTCATTTAATATTAAATGATCAATAGAAAAATTCAAATTCAAAATTTTCTACTTGAATTTAATTCCAACACTAAATTAAATAATCACCCAACTCAAATTCCGAATAATTAATTCAATTATCTAATATCTAATGACCATCTCCATCCAACAAAATTGCAAATCTAGAACCACCTACCAGTTCTTTGAAATTATCTCATTTTCCACTTTACTTAAGCATTCAAAAATTAATACAAAGTCATAATTTCGACAAAATGTCCTTTTCTTATTAATTTCTTGGAGGGGGAGGGGGGAGAGAGAGAGCGCGAGCTACAGGGTATGGAAATATGTTCCAAACTAAGAATGGTATCCTATGCAAATTATTGCACTTGCATGCGTATATGGACAATTTGGAGAGAGGTATTGACTGCTGACACCATTGGCGAAGAGAAGATAATGCTACATGCCTACGCTTGCTGGGCTGCCCGTCGGTCTCTAAACTCATTCCGCCATTTTGCTTACCATACAGACCACACACATACCAACCCTTTAATCTCTTTGTTTTATTTCTTTAATTTTTTTCAAGAATTTCACTATCATTTCTTCTTTTTCAATTTCATGTTTGAAGTACTAAATAAATTGTAATTTTTAATTTATTTGTTTAATATAATAGCTCAATTTTTTTCATTAATCTACTAATGCAATTTTTAAAATTTTCAAGGAATCAATCTGTATATCTTAGAGACAGAACTCAGATTTGATAGACTATGATAAAACAATAAAAACCTTAAATATAATTTAAAAATTAATTTTAATTAAAAATTTGGGTACAATGTTCATTTGGAAATATTAAAAAAATGGGATTGGTACTAGAAGAGATTATTTAAGCCGTGATCAAACGGCAGGTTCTCATAAAAATGTATTTCAAAGGTATATTTTTTGAAAAAACTACATGTCATCATTAGTAATAATTATATTTAAAAATACCTAAAAATATATGTCACACTTTATTTCTTATTGCATTCGTTTTTTTTATCTATCAAAATCATTTTCAGAAACCAAAAAAAAAAAAAAAACACAGGCCATCCAATCAGAACTTTAATGGTCTCCTCGTAGAAGAGAGAAACTAAGAATAGAGAAAAATATTTAAGAAACAATATTCAAATTATGCAGGACACATCATGGAGGCAATGTTTTAATTCAAATTAGAATTGACTGTATTCAAGCAATAGGTTTATTGTTCTTACTTTTACTTTTTAAAGTATAAGTCAATTTAAAATGTCTAAAAGACATTAGTCAAGTAATTATCGGCTTCTGCCACTTATTCTTGTTCCCCATTATGAGATATATACTTATGTAGATTAATAATATAATCGTTGAAAGAAAAAGAGCAAGGGATGATAATCGTCTGGCCATTTATGATAGCTTTTATCTGTTTTCAAATAACTATTTTATGGTTTCAGAAATTTCATCCTATTATACATCTATTTCATATACACTATCACATCGTATTTTAGTTTTATATTTATTAAAAGTATGAAGTCTTCATACTTCTAATTTTCTTCTAAAATTTGAGGTGGCCGCATGGTTGGTTTTTAATGTATATAAGCTTGAATAAACAGAACACAAAATAGAGAATATGTATGAGAAAAATAAGAACAATAATAATAATATATTAAACAAGATTGCGAAAGAAAGAAAAATATTAAATATTAAATAAGGACTATATAGTACATTTAACATTTTACTGCCAAAAGTAATTAATTAAAAACCCTTATCATCAGTAAATAGTACTAGAATAAAATTATTATAGTAAAGTGACATTTTGCTGCTAAAAGCAGTTATTATCTGACTTGTAGCTAGAATTAATATGTATTAACTACAAAAACATTTCAAAATAATTCTATAGAGTTAGTAGTAATAAACAATTATTGCAATTTACTATTTTTTCCTGATGCAAATCATCACAAAAGTTTAAATAGGCAAAACGGTACTTCACAAAAGAAAAGGAGATTGAGAAAAGAAGTAGGGATACAGTCCAAATTATTCCCCCCATAATGCATCATGATCCGAGCTGCTGTGAAAAAAAATGTCTAGCTATTAGATATCCACCACCTCCCTATCACCCACCATCACCGATCTGTCACTCTTATCTTTGAAAAATGTCAAAGAATAATAAATAATAAACGTAGCTAAATTGCATGAGGAGAAAGTGACATCTACATTGCCGTCCTTGAATACAATACAGAAGATAGAAAGTGTGTAAGATAAGAAGACTAACCCAACCCCTAAACTCATTGTCAACCTCTTCCCTAACCAAGAGCAATAGATCGTCTGTCCCTGCAAATCCACTTCAAAGTTCAAACTATGGCCGAAGATCGTCGCATAATTCAACGAAATTCATCAAAGCAAGATGCCAAAGCGGAAGAAGAAGGAGGACATGAAAACGGTGCAGGGAAGAAGACGGAAGTTAATAGTACCGATGAAGGATACGAGACTCCGACGTCTGAGGAACACACAATTCCTGAAGTAGATAGCAGCTGCCCACCTCCGGCGCCGAAGAAGCGAAAGAGGTTGTTTCTGCACGGTAAAAAGCTGCAGCAAGTGAAGATGCTCGAGAGCAGTGTACGGCTGAGAGATGAAGAATTAGAGCTTTTCTTCCAATCATACGCCGTGGAATCTAGGGTTAGGGTTCCCGCGGCGCCGCGGCCGGAGGCAATCCAGAGTGTCGGTGCCAAGAAGAGGCGTATTAAGAAATAATTTTGTTTTGAAGGTATCGTTTAGTTATTGGCATTAGGTCTTATAATTATATTTGTGTGCATACATACAATTTTTTTGAATAATGGTATATAGTTTAGGTTATACTCCGAATTATATAATTAGTTGGATATTTTGATGGATGAATCTTTGTTCAATTATTTAGGAAATTTTGCATTATAACAGACTTATTTATATATCTTTCTTGGAGGGCTTTCTATTTTCAGAATGATCTGTACTCCCAATCAGTGTTCATGTGCCGAGACTAATTATGCTCTCAATTTTCATTTTTTTCAGGTTAAAATAATTATTCGTTCTTCTTGTTTGTTCATCAATCTTTCTCTGGAGTTTATAATGGTAGGAAAAGCATAAGAATATTTATAAGAGGCGTGATCTTCATAGGAATATATATCTCATCGTTAAACACATTATAGATTAATTTAAAGATTTGCCATATGTTTCTTTAAATACTTGCGTAGACACTCCGAGTGCAATTAAAGTAATTGGATTTATTTAATTTTTCGATGTTTTCACTTTTATAATTGCTGTCCAAAACATTATTAGCAAACCCACTTGAATAGCATGTTTTTTTTTCTTCTAGCACTGTTGTATTATTATTGTCCACTCATATATCCTCGGATTCCATTTTATTACATTAAAAGAAAATAACAGAAAAAGATATAAATGACTGAGCAGCTAGCAGTTTAGACACAAACTTCCAATCAATGGTGTGGAAGGAAGCATTCAGCTTATTGTTAATTTGAAGCTCTCCAGTTAGCTACTTGTGTATTCAGTTTCCGTACCTGTAAATCATGTGGGCATGGGATGCTATTATAATAGGTTTTAAACATTTTTTCTGTCTCATGAAGGTGTGTGCTTGTTTGGGTTAACGTTAGTTGTTCGATTTCGAGATCTGCAACTTTGATTCATTTTTATGAAAAAATTATAGCATCACCATGGGCATAAATGTAGACTTGCATGTACTACGTAGGACATGTTTATTTTGTCAGATAAGATTATAATTTAAAGGATTATTTGAAGGATAAAAAAAATTCATAGATTAATTAATTGTTGACAATTATGTTTACTAACGTTGACAATTTAAGGTGATTATATTTATTTTTTAATTATAATTAACCTTATTATGCAAATAATTTAATTGATGAAATAAGGTTAACATAGTCTTTTGAATTATTTATAAAAGAATTGTAACACCTTAATTATTTTATCATAAGTTTTAGGTAGGATTACTTACCCTACAATTTCATAAATTAATTCCGGGCCATTAATCTATTAAAAACTTTAATCAAACAAAAAGAACGTTTGTTAAGCTTGATTAAATAATCTAGCTTACATTATCATTAATAGTAAACATGACCATAGAGTATGAATTGGATTTAAATGTTATTTTATCTAATCATAACATGTACAAAGGTTAAAGAACAATTTTTGTTTGTCAAATACATAATTATTAAAATATCTTATTTCTTTAGATATACAATATAATAATAATAATATTATTATTATTATTATTATATTTCCTTAATTTTCATTTATTTAATTATTTTTCTTCAATTTTAAATACTTAATTTTTCTCTTTTTTAATTTTTTTCATTTTTCTTATACTATAAATGATATAAACTTTATATTTTAAAAATATTATTATATTATTTATATAATTATTCATGCAGATCAAATATATCTTTTATTACAAGTGGTGTGTATATATTAAGCTAAGTAGCCTAAAGGCTCTTTTGTTCACTAAACACTTACTACTTTACGTAATTTCTTTTTATACTCCACACCTGATTTTCATTTACTTCATTCCTTTCCTCTCTAAATTTTAATTATGTTCTCCTGTTTCATGTTTTTTTGTTATTCTATTAGTGTGTAAATAATATTAGATTTATATTTAAAAAACATTAACTTATTTATACAATTATACAACAATTTCTGTTATTACTAATTTATAATAAAAAGATAAAAGTTCAAATTTTATTTATTTATACTAACAAAATTCGCTTATTCTGTGCATGTGCAAATTTATTTATAAATTATAAAATTATTGTATCCTTCTAAATAATAGACATAAAATTTTTTAAATTAAAAGTTTAAAATATTTTAAATAGTAAATAAAGAGTGACAAAAAGAATTTAAAAAATAGAAAATTTGAGAGAAAACGTAAATAAATATAATAAGTTAAAAGAAAAGAGAACAAAAGGGAGAAAGAAAGAATACAAAAATAAAAAAATAAAATAAAGATAATTGTGTAATTTGACATTGTGCAATCAAAATTTCAGATTAAGGTAGCAAGATGATATAGATAAATTAAAAGAGAGAGAGAAAAAAAAAAAAGAAAAGAGAGAAAGAAAAGGATAAAAAATTAAAAAAAAAAGTATTATAAAGCCAATTGTGTAATTTAACTTTGTGGTGCCAAGAACTCTTATTAAATTAATAATATAGTATAGATAATATGTGTGGACAAAAATAATTTTTGTTATCCTTGGCTTTTGGCTGATCGTTTGTGTCAACGAATACATAATTACTATCTTCAAAAATAAAACAAAACAGCAATATTCATGTTTTCATTTGTTTAAAGTTGTTAATTCTCATAAAATATACTTTCAATAACAAGAAGAATAAGAGGGACAATCAAGGTGAGTCACAGACTGGCGAGTTTGCGTTGCAATACGTTTATTTGCACAAATTATTAACTTGAACATGATTATTTTTTTTATCCAGATCCAACTCATTATTTTAACGGCCACCTCAACCTCACATTTTTTGACCCATCTAATTTTGAAGTTGTAGCCAAGATTATTAAACTCGGACCAGATCAGCCAATTTAACGGATTTGGTCGGGAATTCCGATCCAGACATTTCTCGAAATCGAACCTTCATTTGAATGGCTCAAAACCGGTCAACCAGATCAAAAAAATCAATTTTATATTTTTAATTAATAAAAAAATAGAAAAGCTCCCTATTTAAAATAATAAATAGATAAAATATTTTTTAAGTTTAAAAAAAATTTTGCATAAAAAATTATTTTTATGTATAATTTTCACTAACTAGTTTTTATTTTTAGTATTATTTAATTATCTTTTACATCTATACTATTCTAATTAAGTTATTGAAATATTAAATATTGAATCTTACAATCAAATTTTCTCATATTAATTATATTTTTTTTACCAAATTAAAATTTTCAATATTTATATTTTTGAATTTGAATTTAATTTAGTTTTTTTTATATTTTTATAATATTTTTTATTTTTATTGAATTATTAAATTTCAATTTTATATCTAAAACTTATCATGTAGCATATTAATAAATAGACTTAAATTTATTTTCTAAAATAATTTAATATTATATATATATATATATAAAATTCTACAGAATATAAAATAATTAATTTTTTTAAAATAATTGAACTAATGATCCAATAAATTATTCAATTCGATAATCGGTCCGACTTTAAAAATGTTCCTTATAAAAGCTATATTTCTCAAGCTGCCTATAATAAATTAGAGATCAATTCAAGCAATCAAAGGCACAAAGTTCAATAATCGTGTCCATTGTGCCAATACAAAAAGAAAGAAGCAGAAGATCGTTTGTGAAAGGGAGGTTAATGGTGACGGCACAGTAGTAAATGGCTAGAAACATTAGGGTTTACTAATTAAGGATTTAATTTAAGAGTATTAAAGAAAAATAAAATAATTAATCAATTGATAATTTAAATAAAATATTTTTATATTTAGTAAATTATTTTAAATTTATAAATGGGTTGACGTCGACCCATGAGTTGTCTAAATTCAACTCTCTTTTTTTCATGTTTATTCGGACTCAATTACGTGTTGTTATTTCAGAAATTGCCTATCTATAATAGATATGTCAAATAATTTGATTGTGTACCTAATAATTATTTCCATCTGATGTTATCCCTTTGTCCTAAATTTTATGCCCAAGAAAAAAATTAAACATTCGTCCAATGTCTATGATTTGTACGTTGAATTCTATACGCCGTGATTGTGGGTATAAAATTGACAAAATTTTGATACGAGTGTGATACGAAGATTCGGCGTACTTGAAAAAATTCACATGAAAAATGTTGCGACATGGCTCGAGACATAACTGATGGCGTGTCAAATACGTTTTGAGCATAATTGAAGGTTTTTTCTTCTCTCTCTCTTTTCAAATATTGCCATGGTTCACATCACTGTCTGTACCTTACATCTTACGCAAAAAAAGTTTACAGAAATCGACCCATCTGAACAACGAAATTCTAGTAAGAAATAGTAATATTAACATGACGTTAACCTTTAATGTGTATACATGACTAAATAAATCTGCATTTTGTGTGATTTGCCTTATGTTTGGATGTCATTTTATTCTTTTTTTTTTTTTTATATTCGCCGAAATACACATATTCTAAACATATTAATTATTAAAATATATTTTTATTTTTTCTTATTTATATATTATTTCTAGATTTCTATAGTTCAAACACAATTTCCATTATTACATCTTCACATAACCCCAATTATTGACTCACACGGCGGACGGCCCAGTGGATTACGGTCGGCACAGGAATGAATGTCGGGGAAATATTCCACCCGATCGCCTCCCTTTGATGTTGGTGTGTAGACAGTTCTTTGTCTATTCCTCGACTTTGTCTAGCATCCCATCAAATCTGTCGATTCCTTGCTCTTCAAGTGATTGTTACTTTTCTCTATTTTATAATTAAAAAATAATTAATTGATTGGCACTTTGGCTACTAGATATGAGTGGGGAACGAGAACAGTAGAACTAGGGTCGGGTCTCCTTGGATTCTGTTTTCTATCCACGTGATGAGTATGTCTACCACCAATTTTTGTGATCGTATTGTCTTTAAGTCATTTGCGGACCAATTAATGTGACATGCATTGTATTATTTGCAGCGAAATGCTTCCGTAATTTTCTACATGATTGTTTTCATTTTATTACCTTTCATTTTTGCAAATGTGATACTGTAAGTAATATTGTAACAAATTTGAATTTGCAAAAAGACAAAAGCACACAAGCACTTTATTGAAGTAGTTTTGAGCTTCATTTTTATATTTATAAGCATCAAGGTAGATCAGTTTTACTTAATTAATCAAAGTATAGTGAAAATAAGGTGAAGAACTCACATACCAATCAGACAAACCAGGCTCCTTTCCTAAGGTGATTGAATCAGTTAATTGCACCAAAACTTTTCGCATTTTGTACTTTATTTAATTATCCTTAAGTCCAACTCTCACACTCTCAATTGGTTTGTCTAATAACAATATTGTTCACGCACTCCAGACTTACAAAGGAAATGATTGTCATTCAAAGATATTAGCTCTCTCACTGCTAACTCGTGGAAGTCTAAGATTCTAATTCCCACATTTGGAATGGCCTCGTATATGTAATTGTCAAATGCAAGTGGCCCATTCCATCATAAGTCTTACGGATAAGTTTTAAGTCCTATAAGATCAACTAGAAATAAGTATCACATTGTTGCAACGCCATATTCAGCACTACAATAAAATTTTGGATAGATTGAAGCTCTTGATGCATATCCATTAGAAAGTTGTGTTGATCCAACTTGAGTCCATGCAAATTGCATCAACAATCTAAATTTTTCAAGATATTCACATTTTCTGTAGATGTCTATTCAGCAATCATCCTTATCATGAGATCAATTTCCAAGTTCGTCAATTAAAGTCATCCAACTCGAACATCAACCTCAAGTATCCAAGTAAGTTTGGAAACTATTGATCATCAGATTTTGCATGTGTGAAGTTGTGTATACATGTGTCAACATTAATTTAGGTAACATTAGCAAATTTGTAGCACAACCAATCCAATATTTCCATCAAGATAATATCAATGAAAAAAAAAGTGATGATATCAGTGAATTTCTAACAGCTTGCCAAGGAATATCATTAATAATAAAAGACTCCCTTATATTGGACAATTTGCTTCCCATCCCTTTAGAACTCTTCTCCTTCATACCACATATTTGCCAAATAGTAAGTAAATACAAAAAGGATACCAAACATACCTTATGAATGAAAGGAACCAGCTGCATCTACTATGGCGTTACCATAGGGAAGGGTATCAACACCATTAATACTTGCATTGTTATGTATAGTGTTGCAACAATATTCCTCCGTTTGTCTTTTGTTCCAACATGGTTTCCCATCGCCATCCGATTCAAATAATTTTGAGTTACAAACAGGTCCTTGTTGTAATGTTTGGACTACAAATTTTTGTTTTCTCCCCCTTAAATATTGCTTTTTTGACATTATTAAAAATTCATGCACTTGTATGCATAGCTTTTATAGTTTGAAAGATTACTTCTATTATCAACAAGTCTTCTCTCCT
The DNA here is from genome assembly GCA_019155195.1 of Avicennia marina. NCBI lineage: Eukaryota > Viridiplantae > Streptophyta > Magnoliopsida > Lamiales > Acanthaceae > Avicennia > Avicennia marina. Next base: position 14,968,933 of record CM032753.1, read on the forward strand.
GCGAAAATATATGTGGGAATGCGTATGAAATAAAACATTTGAGATCTGATTTTTTGACCCAAAATTGCTTTATAAGATTTCTTTTATCTTTAATGTTACCAACATTAGGTGTAACATTACTATTATGAAGCATGTGTGACTTGTTTTCTTACAATAAGAGCAAAATTCCTTTGATATTTTCTTACTTTTCCTCTTAGAATTCTTGTTAATAGGTGTTGGATCAAAGCTTTATGGTGCAGTTTGTTTTACAAACTTGGTTATCTTTGATTCTTGAGAGTTGCGTTTGCCTTTCTCTCCACAAAACCTAGACATGTTCATTCTTTTACAATTTTTTTCCATAAACAAAACATTATCCAGTTTGACTTTTTTGTTAAAGCATGCTCAACTTCATCAATCCTAATTTTCACTTCATGACAAATAATATCAAGTCTCTTGTCTTTAACATTTAATTTGAGATTTGTCTCAGTCAAAATTTGAACTTCATCATTTAACCTACATATCTGTTTCTAGATGTCATCATTCTTTGCTTGAAGAGATAGCAACTTATCACTCGCCAATTGGCATGTGTTGAGGATTTTTTTTTTAGAATCACTGCTGTTATACTCTAATTGGTCTTCTAATGTTGCTACGAATGTTGCAACATTGTAGGCTGAGTTTTTTACTTTATTATTGATAGAGTTAAAAGCCACATGATTAGTTGCCTGATTATCTTCCTTTTCAGATTCTTCAAATCCCTTTTTATTCCTAGCGGTGTTAATGGATTTTCATTACTTGTTAGCGTATACAACTTGAATATGACCATAACCTCTACACTCATAACATTGTGGTCCATTCTTTCGTGGTTTTGTCTTTTCTTTCTTCTTAAACTTCTTCATATTCTTTCTTAAATTCTTTTTAAATGGATTTCCAAACTTGTTTTGCCAATTAAACCTCTTCAGACATAGTAACTTTTTCAATTTTTTAGCTAAGTAGTCAGTGTTGGTATCAATGTTGGAACAATCATTGTCAAAGTCACTTGAATCATGACATTAAAAGGCAATCTCCTTTTCTTTATTCTTGGCATAATTCAAGTTTATCTCGTATATTTGTAGGGACCCCTTGAGTTCGTCTAGACACATATTATTTACATCCCTTACCTCAATTGTAGCCACTTTAGGTACAAATATTTTAGATGGGGAATGCAAAGTTTTTCTTACCAATTTTGCAACTAAATATTTTTTTTGCCTAATTGAAAAGTTTGATTTGGAATCTAAGCAATCTTTCCATTGAAATTAGCAATTGTGTCACTTTCTCCCATTTTGAGATTTTCAAACTCTGATGCCAATATCTACAACTTGGAATTTCTCGCCACACTTGTTGCTTCATGAATGTTTTGTAAAATTTTCCAAGCTTTCATTATAGACTCGCAAATGGAGATTAGTTTGAATTGTTTTTTATCTATAGCTGTAAAAATTGCATTAGTTGATCTCGAATTACTTAATGCAGCACCACGTTTGTTAGCAATCCATGTTTTAACATCCTTTCAACTTCCATGCCTTCAGTGTTCACTTCACTTGGTGGTTTTGAATCTAATCTCAATTGCATTCCAAGCTTATTCATTTTGTGATCTAATGAATGCACATATTCATACCTTTCAATATAGATTGTTGGAACCATCAAGAAGTGGGCTGCAAGTTACAAAGACTCTTTCTGTAACACTCATGTCTGCAGACCTTCAAGAATCACCCAAATCATACCAGCTTTGAACCAAGTATAATAGGCAACTTAACTTTGATGTCACGTGAAAATGTAGCGATGATGTTGTGAATAATGTTGTAACAACACAACACAAATTCAAATTTGCAGCCAAACAAAAGTACACACACACACACACCAACAATAATGATAACATATGGAACACTAAATTTGTTAATGTAGTTTGGAACTTAACTTTTATGTTTGCAGTCACCAAACTAAGTCAACTTCACTAATTTAACCAAAGTATAATGAAAATGAGGTGAACAAATCACACATTAATAACACAAATCGAACACCTTCTCCAAGGTAACTGAATCAATTGGTTGCACCAAAACTTCTCAAGTTTTATACTTTATTTAGCTACCTTAGGCCCAACTCTCACACTCTTAGTTGTTTGTAATAATAATGTTCTACACACACTCTAAACTCACAAAGGAAATGATTATCGAATGGAAGTGGCCCATTCAATTAGAAGTCTTCTGGAATAAGCTTTGACTCTTATATGCTTAGTTGGAGATAAGTATCACACTGATGTTGTAACATTGTATTCAACATTGCAATAAAATTTCGGATTTGAAATTCTTAATACATATCCATTAGGAAGTTGTGTTAGTCCAACTTGCTTCCACCCAATCTGCATGAACAATCCAAATTCTTCAAGATTTTCACCTTTTCTACAGATGTCTATCTAACAACCACCCATATCATGAGATCGGTTTCCAAGTTCAATAATTAAAGTCATCCAACTCGGACATCAAGCTCAAGTGTCCTAATGAGTTTGGAAACTATTGATCATTAGATTTTACATGGATGAAGTTGTGTATAAATGTGCTAACATTAATTTGGATAACAATTTTAATTTTGATTTTTACAATTTATACCACCTAGGTCCTTTTACGATGAGATGGTTAATTGTCCAATCATATCACACACACACATTCTCATCACTCGATATGAAACGTGTTTGGTAAGTTGTATACATCAGATGATACTCATTATTTGATGATATAAAAGCATGTAAATTTGTAATCATTGTGCTTTCTGTAATAAACATTAACATTACATTTATATCTATTATTTGGTTTTTGAGATAAGAGATTAGCAAATAAATACATTAGATTTAACTACTGAAATGTTTGTGAGGTAGGCAAAATTTTCGACATTTTTCATGATAATATGTGAACAGCTTAGCTAAACATGTCTATACACAAGACATGGGAGAAAAACCACCAATTTTCTTGAACCAAAGAAGTAGTAGAAGAAAGAAAGAAATATAATATATGAAGAGATAAAGACTTCACATGTTTTCTTAATTTAATTTTTTCACACTCCTCCATCGAATGATTTATTGAATTTGAACCCCTAACCTTTCCCATGAAGTGAAAGAATTCAAACCAAGGGACTACACGCATACACCTAAAAGGATTCTATGGCTTTGTTTAGTTCCTTATTTGGGTGGGTCGGAAAGTGGAGGAGGTTTAGGTGGGCAGGCAAATTATATTTGGTAGTAATAAGTAAAATGGAGAGAAATTTTAAATTGATTTGAATCTGAGTATTTTTTTTTATATATTTAATATATAATAATAATTTAATGATACAATAATATATAAATTTATAAGGTATATATATATTATTTAGTTATAAAATATAAGAGAGAGAAAATTTTGAATTTAAATTTAAATAAAAAGTTGTGAAATAAAATGTCTGATATATCAAATTTTGTGTGAGTGTATATAGGAAAAAATAGAGAAACAAACAGAGCCTATGTCCATGTACGTGTATGTATGTGTTTGTCTTTGTGGTTCCATTAGAAGCTAAGAATGCATGGCTCATACTTGTCCTAATACTGCGGCGAAGACTGCATCACACAACCTTTTAAACAAGTTTTAGATAGATCGAAACCTCAAAGGGCATACAAGGTGAGGTGGTGGCCTTTATATTGGAGCTATGATCATGGGATTGAAGAGATTCATGTAAGAGAAGGGGAACGAACTAGCATTTTCAAATGATCAAAAGGACAGAAAGCCCATTTTAATGCCCCAATGTTGTATCAGGACATGACATGTAAGAAACACCATCAAACCTGACATGAACTGTACTTTGCTCATTCAGGCAGGCACTTGTTTGGTTACGAGCATGATTGTATATATTCTACAAGCTACAAGGGCTTTTCTTTATTTGTCATAAAGAAACTGAAAAAATCGATGAGAAGTTCAACGAAATATTTCGAAGTAGGATAAACTATCAATATGTTATTCGTAAAGATACTTGCAATAAGTTTTGTGATCATATATTTAGTAAATATTACGAGTAATTATTTAATTTGTGGGCATAGAATAACTTTTTAAATTTTAGATATATAATATAGGAGTCCGATAAAAATCCCACCTCCAACTGGAGATATCTCGGACTTAATCTTAGAGTGATATACACCCTAATCATCTGTTGAAGACAGTGTGGTAGATGGTTTTTTTCACCAACTTTTAAATTATTGTCAAATAATTACGATTGGCTAATTTATGTGTTTTAAATCTATTTCAATGTTGGTTTACGCACATTTTGTGCAACTTTAGATTATATTAGTACAAGATTTTATACTCTTGCAGGTATTTTATGTTTCAAGGTAATCTATATATATATTTAAAGATTGAATTTATACATAGTATATTAGAAGATAAAGTGTTGCAGATCATGATGGCAATTTCGCTGATCGACACAAAATTACTCAAGTTCTAACAAGGTCGGTAACGCGTAGCTTTAGCCATCATAAATTATATGCTTATATTTTTTTGGTTTATTCGAAAGACTATCTAGTGTTGTGGGCATATATCCTCCCCATGAATTTAGAGAATATTTGGTTAAGTTTATTTTTGAAAATTTGCAAGCTTTTAGAACATATGATATATCTTAGCTTATATACTTCTAATTTTTTTTAAAAAAAAATATTCGAATACTAGCCAGGTTGATAACATATATAACATTAGGCAAGATAAAATTATTTGTTTATATTTTTATTAGTTCATTTGAATATCTCATTTGCATACCTGTCCTCTCGATGAATTTAGAGGGAATTTGGCTAAGTTTATTAAAAAAAATTATAACTTTTCTAGAGCTTTTAAAATATTTTCAAAAAATTATAGACTTCTAAATCTTATTTTAAAAATGAATTGTTAAAGTATTTCAATAAAACGAAGATGGGAGAAAAAAAGAAAAAAAGAAAGAAAGAAAAAAAATTGCGGTTTGCTTTTGCTGAATTGTTAAATCTAATACCGGACTGGAGCTTGGGCCCAACAGAGTCACGTAAGGTGTAAAATGGGCTGAAAACCCCCTGGACATCTGGCCCAAAAAAATTTCTATTTAACAATTTTATAGATCCTACACTCTCTTAAGAGAGCGCAAGTGTCTTCACATTTACACTTTCCACTTTTTGCTTTATTTGTTATTTTCTTTCAATCTGTTTTCTCCTTCATTTTTTCTGTTTTTTTCTATGTGTATATTTTTCTACTTCTTCAAATTTTTTAATTTATATATTTTGTTTTAAAATTTTCCATCAACTTCTTTTAATTATTTATTAATATTCTCTTTGTTAGATGTTATATTATTTCTTAAAGTTTTCATTGTCTGTTATTTTCATGGATTGTTATTAACTACATAAATGCACATATATTGGTCAAATTGAAGGGTAATTTTGGGTTTTATTATTTTTAATGGTCGCTTTAATAATTAATTTCTTGAAATAATAATTTTAAAAAAATTAATAAATAATCTCAATGTGTGGGAAAATGTAAAAACATAATAGAACATGAAAAGGGAAAATCACAAGAAAAATGGAAAGAGAAAAGGAGAGGGAGAAAGAAAATAAAATGAGAAAAACAGATGAGGAAAATAACAAAGGAGAAAAAAACAACCGAGCAAGCGAGTGACAATTGGGGCACTGTTCATATATGTCATACATTAATATAAATATGTCGAATTCATCTTGTATGATCCAAAAGACTAAATTTTATGTTTAGCCGTTTTGGTCCAAATCTAAATCAGTTTAATCAAATTTTCTGTCACAACAGACCGAAAATGAACCGCGGGCCGATATTCGTCGCAGGCCAAGGCCAGTTCGATAGTCACATCAAATACCCAAAATATCTTCCAAGAAAACTTACAAGTTATGATTGTTGGTAAATTTTGATGTGTATGTTTATATGTACTTCATTGAAAATTTTATAAAAGAGAGTTTAAAACTCTAAAATGACTCAAATGTATCTTTTATTTTTCAAGAAATGAAACCAAACATAGCCATTGACCATAGCCTTCATGAAGCCCTCGGAGTGATGCAATTCAAAAAGTTCATTGTTATTCATAATGGAAGCCAAAGGTTATAGCCAATGACAGTCACATGTTGCAGCAGCTTCAACATATACTGCCTTCTGCCATTGTGCAGATGACATATTTGTCCACAGATAAATTAAGAAATATGTCATCATACGCCAAAACCCCAATCATTCTGATTTTTAACAATCAACCAAAGTTTCCATCTGCAAAACAACAGCATTCGGATTTTTATTCATACTTCAGATATGCAAGAAACACATTGCCCAGAGAACGCTGCATGCATGTATTTGGAGGTATTACCAGGTGAAATTCTAGGAAGAATGTGAAACATTCTACTCTTTGCATTGGCTGCATTTCTTTTCTATTACTGGACAAAATAAGTTCGAACCACCTCAACTACTGGGGCCTGGCACATTGGACACTTCTCCTCGAGCTGTATCAAATTTTCTGCACACTTGGAACATGAGCACATGTGCCCACACCTGTATCAACGAGAAAAAAGATGGTCTCGCATATTGTCTTGATTAATAGAAGCATGGACATGCTTTTTAACCCGATGCGCGCATTCCCATGATTAAGACATACAATTAAGTACGTGGCTAAGTTCTTTAACTGTATTGCTAAAAGGGGCCTACCTGTACAGCAAGGAATCGATTTTGCTATCTTGACATAGGCAACAAATTCCTTTCCTTACATGATCCCACCGATCAGACTCACCGCGAAGCTGATTGTCTGGCGTTTTATTTGCATCTGATAGTATAATTGAAGATAGTCAATTCGTAGTCATGGAGAAAAAGCACAAGCTTGTATGCTGATTGGCAATGTAGATGTGCAAAGAATACAAATATCGGATATAAAAGTGGATGGATGTGGCTTCCACAATCTCCCAGTTGGCAACTCACCACCTCTTGAAAAGATTGCGCGATTTAAAGCTGCAGAAACCTCTTGCCTCACTGAACGTTGCAACTCTATTTGCATGTCAACGCATGCTTCCAGCATACTTTGCATGTTATCCATCCTCTGGTGAAGCCTAGCCATGTCAATCCTCAACTCATTGATGACCTCCCACACCTGATTTTCAAAACATATGAAGAACTCTGATAAGTTGGAAGTTAGTAGGACAAAATGCTTCAACAAATGAAAGATCCATGGTTTAATAGCATTGTTGCACAATTAGCATGGTACCATAATAAAAGATTAATGCTTCAAACAAAAACATTGTATAAGAGAAACTGGACACCTCATTTTTTAGAGAAACAAAATTTCAAGAATGTATAGTGGCAGAGTTAATGAATCAATGCCTCAAAAATTGACATATAGAAGTGTTGGAATTAAAGACGAATATTGGAGGGGTTTTTTTTTTCTTGCCAAAATAGTTATTCATTGCAATTGTCTGAAATATAATGGCATGCAAACTCCTCTTTAAACATAAATGAAATTCTGGAAGTCTCTTGCATAAGCCAATTGGAAAGTCCTATGCATGTGAAAACTAAATGAAAACCATATATAAGAATGAGCTTGATCAAATGATGCTAAAGCTTACTGTGCCAATCTGCTGGTTTGAGATGTGGTGTGGCCAATTTGCACTCTGCAACTCCCTATCCCAATGTAGCTGGAATGGAGCCAAAAACGGTGAAGAGGGAGCTAATGGATTACTTTCAGAGTCATTGGACAGAGCTGAAGTTTGATCACCACTTAACTGTCCCTGATCTTGCTCAACTAAGACAGGAGAAGATGTATTGTCCTGTTCCCAAACACCAGATTCATGACCCTGCCTTTCCACATGGGACTGAAGCACTTGATCTAGACTCTCACGGAAATCACTACGAAGAAGACTAGAGACACGTCTCCTGCAGCAGTTAATTTAACAATGTTTTACTCCTTAGTCAACAATCTAGTGCTGGATATTATTTACAGTAAGCAATTAGATAAATTACCGGCTGAAAAGCTCCCTGAGTTCCATACTGTGGGCATTATCATCATCACTGAAATAAAATGAATCAATTCTTTCAACAGACTCATCAATCTCTCCAGAAGGGATATCTAGCCAACTGTCAATAGCCTCCTGAAAATCGTGGCTTGGCCAATCTCCATGCAGTTCTTGCATCTGATCTTGCTCAACATTGTTACAAGACGTTCCTGGTAACCACTGATTAGCAGAGCCTTCCTGCAAACTTCTGAATGTCTCACCTTGAATCTCGATTACTGACTCTTGGACAACTTCCACTTGAGCTAAAGCATCTTGTGAATCAAATTCTTCATTGGTGTTTGTTTCCATGTCCACTGTACGGCCAGTACTTCTCTGTTCATCAGTGTCACCAAAAACTTCAAAGGTTCCACTGGAGTGTATTTCCTCAGAGTCTAACAATGGTTCATTGTTAATAATGTCATGGATCTGTTCACCATGCTCAACATCAGCAAATACTTCTTGCTGTCTTGCTTCAGTATCCCATGTCGGCTCATCTCTGCTATTGGCACTTCCAACACCATGCAACACTTCCTGTTCAGTTTTCTCATTGTCCAGAACAGGATTTGCTGCTTCAGTTATTTGTACATCAGATTCCTGCAGACTCCTGTCTTCATCAGCAGCACCGTCCAAATCAGATGCTGCTTGAACTCCAGCAACTTCCCTTTCTCTGCATGGGAACTCCATTTCCCAGTTATTTTCACCACCAGAAGTGGAAACAGAATGAGCACCATTCACTGAAGTGGAAGCCGAATTGTCCAACTTGGATAGGAATCCTACTCTGCATATCCATATAATGACAACATTAGTCCAGTAATGTATAACTTATTTGACAAGAGATTGAGTTCAATCCAAGCTAACAACAATAACAAAGTCAAAATGTGAGTTACTGCAAAAATGAAAACAAGCAATGTATAAGAAACGTAGATATTAGAGATGAACCATAAAGTACCTATGCTTTATGCATAAATTTTAATTCTAAAATAAGCAGAAAAATCCAGTTGGCATCTCTAACAAGGAGATTTGCTAACAATATTGAAATTTTGGTAAATTAAATATAAAAAGCCTTGTGAGTGGTTCAAAGCCAAAAGAAGGCATTTAATCTGGTACATTATGGAAGGTAACTACCGTTCTCCACTCACCTTGCATCTTCTGATCTATCCGTGCATACAAACAGAATCAACACAGAGCAGACAGCGGACAGAGGATATAAATTTACATATCCAAAATTGTAGTACATATTGGAATTGAGCATAAAAGCAGTGGAGAAAAAAGGCAGTTTTGGACACAAACACATCAAACTGCCATGGAGTTACAGATTTTGACAGACAGCCTGTTTCATCTTAGAATCTCTGGATCAGAAGTATGTCACTTGAAATTACCTGAGATCAGAAACTGTTTGTCTTTGCCTAAGCAAAACCAGATCAGTTGCAGCCACTGAAGATGGCCTCTTGTCCAGGACCAAGCTTTCATTTCGTAGAAACCTACCTTTAAGGAGCCCCTGCAAAGTAGTTTAAGATTAGTCAAAGTGAGATTATTTTTGATTATGAACTGGAAATCACCAAACTTCAAATAGTTTTATTACAAGCAAACATGATGATGATGATAATAATAATAATAATAATTACACATCCAAACGAAAATCAACTTGTGCAGATAAAGCTACAGGTCCTGTCCTATGATCATCAAATGGCTGTCAGAAAGTCATCAGTCCAACATTTTAAAACTCCACTAATAAAACAAGATGATTTTATATAATCAGAAAATATAGCGTCACTGAGAAGCTACCTAATAAAATTGACAAAACACTGGCAGTGAGATAGCAACAATAGTACATGAAAAAGTTGCAAGATATCTATTATTAACATATAATTAACCTGAATGCGATTGCGGTGAGCAAAATCTGACACCGGCCTCTGCTCAGACAAACCAAGAAGTTCTCTTTTCCTTTCACTCTGGGCCCTCAAAAGAAGATCAAGAAGAGTCTGTCTACCACAAAATCTTCGAATGGGTCTTCGTGCACCAATATCAGGATGACTGATTGCTAGCCCATCGCGCACCTGCTCAATTTGAGAGCAAACTTTAACAACTCCATCTCTAAGTGATCCACAATTGTTTCTCTGCTGGCTATTCATCTGCACCCATTCTCTGATAACTCTCACCCTTTCACACTCATTCTCACCTAACCATTGTCCCGAACGGCTGTTTAGGTCAAATTCATAAGAATGACTTTTAGAACCATTACTCATCCATTCTCGAAAAATCTGCCTCACTCTTTCCCGTTCAATCTCTCCCAAGTCACTAGATTGTTCTGATGTAATGCTGCAATTATCCTCTTGCTCCACGTCCAAACCAATGAAACCTTGATGCTCGGACTTGTCAGAATCTTGAGAGACATCATCCCCATTGTCTCTTCCTCTACTGACAGACATGGAAGTACTTAAGCACTCAGAACCTGAACCATTTCTACATTGCCTTGAGACATAAGATTGACTCACCACACGCTCACCCTTGATCTCTCGCTTTGCAAGTGAGTGGATGCTTGGCTTCTAGGCTGCGAATCACCATAAGAGGAAAGAACAAAAGTCAGAGATGTTGTGCAGACCTGCACCAGCCATGATTAAGATATCCTACCAAGGTATGGAAATCACAATTGTGAGAGCCGTATGCTATGTCCACCCATCAGAGTATGATTATCCAAAAATTAATAATTGCCATATAAATTAGTCATCAGCCATCCCATCGCCACTCAAAAGCCAAAACACAAACTAACCGATGCCTGCATAAAATCTTGAAAAGTATACATTATCATTGCTTGAATTCAAGTACAAAGATCAAATAATTCAATTAATGTTTTATTTAAAACATAAAAGCGCTTACAAAATTAATCAATGAAATAAATAAAAAGAAAAAAAAAGAAGAAGTAACTTGCAGATCCATCTGGTCCCTCACCAATGACAACTCACCAAAAGGCAAAAAGGGAAGGAAAAAGCAACTGCCCTAACAAAAATTCAAAAGTTCAAATTTGCTCAAGCCAACTGAAACCAAGAAACAAATCCACACGGGTATAAGGAACAAAACAGAACTCAGTCCCTTCAACCCAACAACATCTTCTTTGTTCCATAAAAACCCAAACCAAAATCAAACCAACAGAATACATGCAAAAAACCCCAGATCAATATGATTGGATATAAAATTTCCATAACAAAACCAGTACAAAGTACCATTGATTTTCAATAATAATATGAAGAGAAGACAACAACCAAAACAAACAAGTACATCATACTAGAAAATGATCAAGAAAAATGATCTTTTCACACAAAAGAAAAATGTAAAAATGGTACCTTTCTGCAACTACTCTGCTACCCAGTTCTTCACATAACTTGTAACAGTTTGAGTAATGATCAGAGAGAAAAAAGAAGTCATTTGCATAGAAAAATCAAAAAGAGTGAGAGAAAAGAGATGAGTTTTCAAGAATAATAAATAGTAACAGCTAAAAATTAGGAAGGGGCGAGAGTCGAGCCGAGGGGACACGTTCCACGGCGCCAATTAATTTATTTTGCGCGCATTTCAGTCGCAATTTCTGCCCAACTCTGGCGCCTTTATTATCTTTTTGGGCGAACAATTAGCGTCCGCCGCGTGGACAGTCCCCCGCTTGTCATGTAAAATTGGAAAGCAAAACCCAGTTGAGAATTTACCTGCCACTGGTCTAGAATTTGACCGCAAGTGGCATCGTCACGGCATTGCGGGGAGGTATTTTGTGACCGTGACTGCTCATGTTTAGGCCAAGCTCCTGCCCACATCCGCACGACACCATCCAACCTTCCATTCGGACACTTGGCCGTGACTTGCGATCGTTATTTGGAAACTTTTGAATGCGGGTCGCATGGAATTTGGATTTTATGCAGACAATTTGATACTTATTTTTATTAAAAATATTATGCAGACAATTTGATACTTATTTTTATTAAACACACACACACACACACGCACATCTATGTCTATGTCCATTTGTCTATATCTAAACTACTATAAAAAAGTGTGAGATTCTAATAAAATTGTTTTGTGTTCATTAAATCTATTTATAAAAATAACTCTAATCTATACTATTATAGAATGAGGAGGAATAGTTGATATTTTAATTAAATTTCTAAAATACTCTTCTACTTATGTCTACTTTTTGGCACTTTTTATTTTTCAATTATGCTACTAACCCATAGCCACTTTATTCTACTAACTTAATTCCTCTTAAATTTTAATTATATTTAATCCATGTATCACTTGTTGCTATATTTACTATGTATATTTCTATACTTATGTACATTTTAATTTATGTAATGTTATTTTATTATTGATCTACTAAACATATAATAATTTTATATTTTATTATAATTAATAAAATTTTGCAATTGATTATGAACACATATACACATAGAATATAGAAATTTACTAGTAAATTAAATAATACAAGGGTTAATTAATAAATTAATTTAGAGTTAAATTTATATTTTAAATTGTTTCCACCCAATTAATGCCTCAAACTACTCACTCTATATTGACTTCTCCTAAAATCCATCCCACGTCCCCTGTGACTCTTCCTAAGTTTCCTAAAGTTTGTTTATTTATTCTTTTTATATATAAAAAACGATATGGTGATAAAAAAAAAAAACCTTGCATATAGTATTCATTTTATTTTTGGCATATGCATGGAGTGTGCCCATCCGCTAGTTTATTTGAATTTTTGTAGGGTATTTTAGGTATCAAAAAGGAGTAAGTCTAAAGATTGCCACAGTGATTTTATATTAATTACAATGTGTGTATAATTATATAAATGAATAAAATAAAAATAAAACGATAAATTTTAAAAAATAAAATAAATATAATTGAGAAAATTGAATGAGTACAATAAAATAGATATATATATATATATATATTTATAAAGAACTAGGGGTACTCTAGTAATTATATTTAGTACAACTAAATTCTCTTAAATTATTGACATCTACTAATACTCAAGTATGAAAAATATTTATTTTATGATTAAATATTTTGCTTGTTTACTAGTTGCCAATTTATTTAGTACTCCAATTTAAGAAGTATTTATTTTATTCCCATTGTATCATTTTAATCTGTCGTCTCAATATGAAAAATTGTTTTCTTTTGTAAATCCTTTAATTCTAATTTTCGTACTTAAAGTGTTAATTTCTCCCTGTCTATCTATCTTTTGTTAGTCCTTAAACTAGACATATGTTTGAACCGATCATCGATGCGGAGCACAAAAAAGTCAACTAAGTAGAGATATTTTGCAAGACTTTGTTGTTTTCAGTCACGTGGCCACCTTTGAAACTAATGGTACCTCAATTATTCCACAAGAACACAAACAAAATAATTATTGCTTAGTAGTCATCGTTACAATCATCTTGTTTCAGATTTCGTACAGAACGAAACCTTTCAACGTGGAAATCATTTCACTGCAGTGGAAATTCATTTGGGTTTAGTTCTTTTTTTTGTTTTTAATTTTTCCTGTGTCCATCCGCACCTCTTTATTATTCTATTAGTAGACGTGGGTGCTAATTTATTTAGAAGTTATATAATTTTATTGATTATAAAATGATACAAATAAAATTATCTATAATTTTAGAAAATTTAAATAAGAATAATAATAGATATAATAGAGGTGTAAAGAGAGAGAGAGAGAGAGAGAGAGAGAGAGAGAGATAAAAATAAGGAAACTGGAGGAGAGAGATAAGGAGAGACAAAGCAAGAACAGAGGGATGAAAAATCAAATCATTTATCTATAAATTTAGAAATTTTAAATAAGAATAATAATACATATATTAGAAGTGAAAAAAAGAAAGAGAGAGATAAAAATAAGGAAGCGGAAGGAGGGAAAAAAGAGAACAACGCAAGAACAGAGGAATGAGAAATCAAATTATTTAATATATTCTTGTGAATAGGATTTATGAAATAGTCCCAATATTGACTCAACATTCAAATTCAATTGATGAAATCACTTGTTTTCCAATGGAGATACCAAAACCTAAGAGAATATGGGTCCAATGGATATTTTTTATGAATTTTTATCTTTAATAATAGTTTGTATTTTATTTAAACCATTTATTTTAACCGTATGCATTGATTTCGAATTTAATTTTTATGAGTTAAGTTTTAAGAAAAGACGGTACTAAAATTCAATGTTCCATAAAAGATGATGTGAAAACATAAAATATGAAGCTTTCAAGTGCAATTATTGTCATATCTTATAGTGTTTGATACAGTGACAAACACAAAATTGAGGTCCTAGATTCGAAATTGAAGATAAATTAATCATATTTCAATGTAATTAAATTATCCGATATAATTGAACAATAGATTCTTGAGTTGTGAGTATTCAAAGGTAGAATTGTTAAGACATTATACATGACTTCCTTGATATGGTCCAATGTTAATATGTTACCAGAAATTGTAATATCGTTTCCTATAATTCAATATTTCGGGGGAAAAAAGTGACTTGAACCTATATCCAATAGCAACTTTTGAGTGACTTTTTTCATTTAGATTGTATGCTAATTCAAAGTAAATTGTCTTTGTCCGCGGGAATTTAAAAATAGTATGTTAAGAAGTCATTGGTCATAATGATGATGAACGAGTAATTAAATAAACCAACAAGCGTTTGAATTACAGTTAATTTATTTATTAATTTAGTGTGAGTTTGGACGTGCAAAGCATAAACATAGCCTAATTGTTGGTCTACCATTGAACAGCAAACGTCGGGCAACAATCCACACCTAATGACTTGCATCCACTTTTTCGAAGTTACAATTAGAAACACAAGACATGATAAGGTAAGGCTTGACACCATCATCTTACCTTCTTTAGTTTTTTTCCTTTTTATTAGTATATGATGCATCCTCGTCCCAAAAAATTTCAAGTAGTTACTTAAACAATAAAAATTATCGCAAGAGGCTAGAGCAAAACAACAGAACATGAGAGGCAACATGCAATCTACAGGACAGGTCGGGTCTTTATTACTGAAGATACTTTTTGTACAAAATAAAATGGAGGGTCCAAAACTCTCCGATTGAGACAAGAAAAGAAAAGAATTATATTGACAACATCTTACTTTTCTCACTGTCGCACCTTTTACATGTTCGGAGATGAAAATTATGTTTGTATAGTAAGGTTTCGGTGCGTAAAAAAATTATATATATATATATATAATATATATATATAATAATAATTAAATGATGTAATGGTATATAAATTTATAGGATAATAAAAAATGAATACGAATATGAAAATTATAGGGATATGTGTTGATTTGATTATGAATATGTATAATAAATGAAAAATTATAAGTTAATTATAAAAGATAAAAGAGAAAAATTTTAAAATTTTAATTTGAATATAATATGGAAAGATATTTAGTTTGTAAAACTCTTAAAGGGAGATAAATAGTTTGTGAAAGTGAAACAAACATAGCCTTGCATATATGATTAAAATACAAATTTGAAATGCATATTGAAATTTGAAAAAAAAAAAAGTGCAAATGTCAAAAGAAAATTTTTGTAATTTAAAAAGAAGAGGGTATTTGGTAGTTATACTACATTTTATTTTATGGGTTTACGTATCACACATATACTGCTTACTACTAATTTACATTTTCTACAAGAAATAGACATATTATACTCCATAAGTGTGTATAATTATATAATTATATCCATTATATTTTGTAAATTTAGAATTTATATTGATATAAAATAAGAAAAGAAGAAACTTGAAAAGGACCCAAAAATATAATAAATTATATTTGAATGAGGATACTATGAAAAATATAATAATCAAAATGTGAAAAGATAATAAAATAAAATAAAAAAAGCAAGAATATTTTAATAACTATACATAGTGCGGATGCCTTCTGCCTTAATATACAACCAGTAATTCTGGTTGTATATATTATTTTATTTGTAGTATATATTAATCATATTTAAGTATTCACTTTTTACATCTATGCTACAATATTGCAATTAGAAAAGAAATGTGAAGAGAAAAGAAATAAATAATAATAATATAAAAAATAATTTTGTCATTCTTGAGTCGAACAAGAGTATACGTGTTAAACCGGCTTAATGCCTAAAAGCCAAACTGTTAATAAATAATATGAATTTTCAAGCAGTTATAATTTTCATTTGTTACAACGTAAAAATACCATCGCACACAATTTTCTTTCGGGACTACCAATAACTTATTTTCAAAATTTTATCTTGTAATTTTGTATTATAATTAGAGAGATTAAAATAAAAAACGGAGGAGCCAATTCATGAGAATTAATTCCTTTGTATTGTAATTTTGGTAGTAATCGTTTTATTTACAACAATGACTTAGGACAAAGAGGCGTGCTGAGGTTGGCCAAATAAAGGAATGTTATAATGAGTTCTTTAAATGAAAATGTATAATTAATACATAATATATGACAACAACGGCAACAAGACAAACTATTGTCAACTAAAATAAAATGCGCATCATAGAAAGAGTACAGATACAAATAACAATTAGTGGTGGGGACACCCTCATGCGTCTGCAAATAATCAAAAATACAATGTGAAATTTGAGAAATTAAACCCCTTCTTGATATTTTTTTTCAAAAATCCAATTTATAAAACCAATATACATAAAATAAGAAGATTTAATGGAACAATAATAACCCATAAATTCAAGAAATATTTCAACCTTGCATTCTTTAATAATAGAAGAATTTTCGAATTTTCAAAAACTCTTTACCTTCAAAACTCCAGATATAGTAGAAATTCGATCCATTAACAAATTATTGGAAATATCAAAATTGTATCTATTAGTAAAACTACAATAACTTTAACAATACACAGAAACAATTAAAATACAAAAGACATAAGAATCTGCGGTACACGTGTAATTACTCATTCTTCAATTTTATGTAGACTTTTAAGGCTGCATATGAATATGGAGAATCTTAACTATGTGAAAATGAAAAAAAAAAATTATTATTGAGAAATCTTAAAATGAATAATAAGATTGAAGAGAGAGAGAGAGAGAGAGTTTGAAGCAAGTTACTGCAAGAATATAGAAGTAGAAACGTGGAGAAAAAAGAATAAGGCAGAAGGAAGTAAATCGGCTCTACTTAATAATAAAATTATAATTTTATCCTAATCCAAAATCTTTGACTTATTTTACTAAGAGTAATTATGTAATCAAATTTTATGGAACCGAAGATTGGCATCTAACCATATTTATATAGGCTGTGTCTGGAAGTGGAGTTTTAGTGAAAGATAATGTTTGACGTGAGTTATGTTAGGATGAGTAATATATTTTTGGTAGTGTGATTTTGATGTTTGAATTTTTTTTATTTATTTGAATGTATGTATAAAATATTTAATAATAATTAAGTGATGTGATAGCATATAAAAATAATGAATAGTTTGTAGGGTATAAGTATATAAAAATGTGAATATATGTATAGTTATTAATTTAATTAAAAATAGATGTAATTGTGTAATAATAATTAGTTAGTTAAAGAAAAAAATTTTAAATTTAAATTTAAATAAAAATTTTGTTTAGTAATATATTTGATAGTACACGCTTGATGGAATATTGAACGTTGAAAATTGGTTCCAAACATAGCCATAGGCAAAAATGTGTACTTGTCCCATAAAAATATCTTATTATGGTTTTGATACTTCACTTTTTCAATTTTGAAATTCATCCCATTTTGTTTAGAGTTAATATTGAAGTCCAATTTTTGTTAAATATAGTCCCATAAAACTGTTGTCGTGAAAAATATTGGCAAACACAAAATTGTGGGAAAATGCATTACACGTGCCATTAACCTACAAATTATGAGATCAAAAATGAACATTTAATTTACTAATGGGACCAAAACTAAAAATTTAATTTATTTTTATTTTTTTTGAATGTTTAATTATTTTTTTATTATACAAAATTGATATTTAATAAAATTATAAATTTATCCTATTTTTTAAAATTCAATTGTGCAAAAATATTAATTAAAATATAAAAATATATAAAACAAAGTTAAAAAAAATACTAAAATATAAATATCTTATAAAAATACAAATATATTACAAAAATTAAGTTCTTTCAAAATTAATATTCAATTTTAATAGGAAATTCATACAATAAGAATTTAAACTAAATAAAATTGTAAAATAGAAATAGTTTTTAGTGTAATTTTAATTTACTTTAACTTTTTGTTGTGCATTTTTTCTTGTCATGTTCATATTTATAGAACAAGCATTTCTAAAGCAAAACAAAGTTTTAATTTAATTTAATTTAATATTTTACATGAGAGAATATAAATTGATAAAGATTCTTTTAAATAACAAAAGTATTAATTTTACAAAAGAGAATACTAGTTTTTGAATCAATTTGAAATAATTGATAAAAAATTATCTGAAATTTGGAATTAAATTATTTTCAATAATTTCTGAAATTAAAAGAGAATATTAGTTTTGGGTAAATTTGTTTACTCAATCAATTTTTGCTACAATTTTATGCAAGAACATGTTTAAAATTAAATTTTAGAAATTGAATTTTGTTCTCAAATGTAACGAAAATAATAATTAAAATTTGAAAAATATTTTTTGGATTGTGGTTTTTCAAAATATTTTTATAAAAACTTTGCCATTTTAATATATATATTTTTATTTACTTAATTTTCTCATTATATGTTTTTGGGGAATAAAATTTTTGTTAGTTTTTGGTAAATTAACAGAAGTTTTGAAAATTTTTTTTGAGTGATTAGCAAGTTTCGGAAGTCTAATTTGTTGAGACAAAACTTGAAATTATGATAAAATTAAACAAAAATACACAAATTTTAATTTTTTTTCTTTTATTCTTGAAATTTAGTTTAATTTTTAGTTATTAAAAGCAATATTAAACAAGATTAGAACTTTATTTTACTTTTAAAAATAAAATTCTAAAAGTATCAATTAAAAGGGAAAAATAAGCAAAAATACTAAAATACATAAAATATTAATAATTTTTTAACAATTAAAAATATCAACATATGAATTTTTTAAAAAAATATATATTTTATTTATAGTAAATACTTTTATTTTTGGTCCCAAAAGAAGTCATTTGCCTTCTCTAAAGTAACGGCGCTGTGGCGCGCAATTGTTTTTGCCCAATTTTTTTCGTTAGGTTTAACAACAAGATTCTTTTGATTGATGTCAAAAATTAGACTCAAATTAATAATCCCATTTAATGTTGGGATTAAATACAGAATCTTGAAAAAGTGTTCGACTGAAATTATAATAGAGTATCTTTATGGGATCAATTATGCGTTTTTACCTAGTTAGATGTTGAAATTATACCCAACATATTATTTACACGAACGACTAATCAATGACATGCACAGTCAAGCGCGCACAGACACACATAGTGCATGCATAAGTAGTAATTCAGGAACAACAGCTGGCACTAGTTGTTTGGGAAAATGGTTTTGCGGGTGTAACTAATAATTTAATTTTCACATTGAAATCCGACATATTTGCCGCCACCAACCTTAATTTTTGCTACTATGTTAATAAATTCTTGAATTATATGAGAAGCCATTGGACAAAGAAAGCCCAACTAATTCATTCACAGGCTAGCCGTGGCACTATTTCATGTTTGGTGGACCTTCCATGTCTCTAACACAGACAGAGACGTAAACATGGGAGGAACGTGGTGATGCATTGAACATGACTTACCTGTCGAGTCCTCCCCAGTTTCGTGACATTAATTGTACCCATACATGTCAGTTGTGTTCCTATCCCTCTCCACACATTTTCCCTTTGTACTTTGTCCCTGAAAGTCGATAGATTTTTTAAATACAATTAAATATGTTTCTTTGGTTTGTCTACCCCTTTTTTTTTGTATTAGTTTTTAATGTGAAATTATTAGCTAATATATTTCGTTTAATTAAATTTCTTGATGAGTATAAAATTGGTCTCCAAGAAACACCTTAAAGGTGGAAAAACCAGTATCTTATTAATGAGGTTTTGGATTCAAATCTAAATGACCGTATGGATTGGATTCTGATTTAAACATGCGATATAGAGTGAAAACAATAACAACGTTGTTATGTCATAAAGGGGAAATTAGAAATTATATTTATCTTTATTAGGAATAAATGACCCTCGTGTAACTCAGGGAGGTACAGCTAACTTACATATGCCTAATGAATAAGGACTTTAAATTATGCGATTATTATTATTACTGTTAAAAATCCGTGGCTAGACGACGTTGATCTCATAATGTTTTCCCCTTCTCTATATTTTTTAATTATATATATAAATTGTGTGTGTGTGTGTGTGTGTGTGTATATGGGTAGAATAAACTAATAGTCAGTTTGTTATTGAAAAATGGAAATTGAGAGCAGAATAATTGTACTGCTGCATTTACCAGTACCATGTTTGGAAGAGGGGTTTGTTGGTGAATGATATTTGGTGGGAGTAATGATAAGATGGGTAGGGTTTAGTGGCCGGAGGACACAACACAGCACCAATGATGGACGTGTGTCCTCTTTCCTTTCATCCATGATTTTTTTCTCTCTTTCCCCTTGTTCTCCTCCTTTTTCTCTCTTTTTATATTTTCTTTTCGATTTTTTTAACTTTTTTGTTTATGCATAATTTTTCTAAATTATTATTATAGAATATTTTCAGCTTTAATTTTAAAAATATTTTTATAAATCAAATTACAAAAGACACAGATAAAATATTATTTGTATAAATTATTAAATAATTCTGTTAATGAAATGAAAATAAATTGCATAATGATAAATCAGATACATATAAACTATAGATATTATGCTCAATAATTATATATAAAGAAATAGAGAGCTATAAACATTTATTAATAAAATATATTTTGTTATAATTTATGTAATATTGGTGAAAATTTAATTTTTGTAATTATATAATTTTTAGAAATGATAAAATTATTGTTGAATGCAATTTTAGTATGAATTTCTCAAAAAAATGTGTTTTAAAAAAGTGAAGAAAAGAAAACAATACAAAAGCAGAAAGTAGAAATTCCAGAGAACCAAAAAAAATGAAAAATAGAAGGAGAAGAGGGAAGAACACGTGTTTGCATATGCCTGTGCGGGTGTAATGGTCGCATGACCAGAACAACAAAACCAATGATGAGTAACCAATCATTCGAGTGTTTCTTGTCAGGCCAGGCTGTTTAACTCATAGCCGACATGGGCCAGAGTGTTGGGCTGAGCCTACTCAAGCTGGGGAATTCAAAGTTTCATAAATCAACCGAATCGAAATTTAGTTACATGTTGTTTATAGAATCGAAAATTTTTTAATTTTTGGTTCAATTTTAATATTTAGGTTTGACATACTGCACCGAATCAAATATTAAAATTTTATTTTTATTTTTTAAAATTTATCTTTTTTTTTTCTTAATTTTTTTATATTTATAATTTAATATTCTGACTTTTATATTTAATTTTTAAAAATTTCATAAAATTATCTAATAATTTTTAAACAAAAAATATTTTATTATAATAGATATATTTTTTCTTCAAAAAATCTAAACTAAAACAATAAAATATTAAAATAAAAATATTAAATATTTATTTATGAGCTATATAATTAAAATTTATAACTTTAATTATAAATTTATACATTTTTAAAAAAATTTTAAAATTAAAATTTGGTATACTAAAATATTGAACCAAATATACCAAAAAAATCAGTAAATAACCAAATCAAATTGACAATTTTGATATGATATTTGGTACGTAATTATGACACACCGAAATTTTGGTATACTAAAAATTGAGTTTGGTTTGGTTTGGTAACATGAATGCATACCCTTGTCTCAAACTCCATTCATTGTTGGGTAATAAATGACTTCTTCTTTTTTCCTTCTTATTTTAAACTACAATTTACATAAAATGATACTATTCCAAGGTATTTGAATGGTAGAAAATTGAATTATGATAATTGAGGAAATGAAAAGGCACAAAAATAATTAACAAATAAGCACAGTTTCAAAATACAATAACAATTTTAAAAAAAAAAGGAGGCTTCCACGTTATGTATTTCTCATAATCTATACTATATTATTAACTCATTGACCCAATTTTGATTACAAAAAGTAAAATTACATATTTATTTTTTTAATTGTATAGTGTAATATCACATATTTACTCTTATTTTTAATTTTTTTTTCTTTTTCTATCTTTTATAAATCTTTTTTCTTTTAATATACCTTTATTCATATTTTTCTTTTAAACTTTTCACTTTCGATTTCTTTTCATATTTACTTATATTCTAATTTTAAATATTTTTATATTTTAAATAATATTATTCTTATTATCTAAATAAAAGGATTTTTAATTTATGAATAATTTTACACACAAATTGTGTGTGCCAATTTTTCTAGTAGAAATAGTATATGCGTGTCACACCATTTACATTCAAATCTTAATTCCTACTAGGAAAAATTTTAAAAGCAAGAACTCATTTGGCCAATATTTTTGCACTGGCAATATTAATATTAAAATAAATAAAAAAATACATTACGCAAAATACTAAAAAGAAAACAACTCGAAACTCGAAAATTCTCCTTCAAATTTTACTGATTAATATTTAGTCAACATGGGCATGACACAAAACCCTGTGAAACCCCTTGGACGGAGAAAACGGCACATTCACTGAGGAGCAGAAAACCTTAAGCTTCCAATGGATCTTTGAACCCCCAATCGTCAATCTGATCTTGGCCCTGATTCCCACGTTCAACTCCACATTCCCTGAGCCGTGGTCGTTCCTCAGACTCTCAGCTACGGCGGCATACAGCGCCGCGTCTCTCGCCGCCAAGTTCAAATCCACAAGGGCCACGCTCCTCCTGCGCTGATAGAACGAATGCACGTTGTTAACGGAGAGTTTCTGAATCCCGTACCACACCGTAACGTCTATTCTGTCGTAGTACAGTGAGATCCTCCGGTTGGGATTGTTTGCCCGTAGCACGAAGTGGAAGTTGGCGTTGAGGTGGTTGTCTGTCAGGTTGAAGCCGCTGATGGAGCCCTGTTTTGTTGATGGTATAGAACTAAGATGGAATTATGATGAACGTTCTTTTGAAGTGTAGAAAGAGAAAGAGAGACCTGACGCAAACTTGCACTTTTTTTTTTTCTTTTCTGTATCTTCATTTGTAAGGCCATACGAAGCCATTAGGTTCAATATTCAGTATACTAAGAAAAAATTAGAGTAATATTATTGATATATTCTTCTGTCGATCTTTGATTAGGTGCATCACCTGTTCGATGGAGTACGTCAGTTTTCTTGGTCGGACAGCGAGCCAGGCGATTAGGACTATCATCCCGACAAGGATTATGAGGGCCAGTAAAGCTCCGATGATGTATCTCACGGGCCGCGGCCGTGTTGCCTGTGTTGGTGGGGGTGGTGGCCGCTGCATGTTGGTTAATGCATCTAATTTTTGTGGGATTTTGTTGTTTGTTTGGGTGGACAAGCAATAGGTTGGATTTATACAGATGAAAAGGTTGTGAATGTGTCAGATTTTGGAATTAAGCAAAATGCAGAGGGATATCATAATTTAGGAGTAATGCCTTTTGATTTCTTGGATGGAACTCAAGAGATATACGAACCTGTAAGAGGGTTTTGGTTCCACGGAGGGGGAAAAAAAAGACGTATGAATGTTCTTGTCTTGCGGAGTTGAAAGTAGCCTTTTTAATGGAAAGTTTGGAATCTTATAATGCCTAGTCTGTTTGTGGTTTTGCTTACGATTCAAGGTGTTCTAAAACCATCTCTGGAGTTGTTTCTTGTCGAGGATTAAGAATAGAATTAATTGTTTATGTGAAAGACATAATAGTCATGCAGACGAAGGTGGTCGTTGATTCAATGTATTCTAAATCCTAATTGTTCGTGTTGGAATAACGAGCTGTCTTCAGCAATGGGCCAAAACCAATTAGGATTAAACCGAAGGAAAGTCCGAAAGATAGTCCTCTAACATTCAAAAACTAAAAATTTTGGGAGATACAAAATTATGCTACACTTGGGATGTGTGTGTGTGCACGCTAGCCAGATTCTCGAGCCATGCACGGTTTTATAGATTATAAAAAAAATTATTTATAAATAATAAATGAATGGATATTAATTTATGTAATATTTCAAGACAAAATAAAAATTTAATCAAAATTTAAATGATTTAATTGTGAGGATTAATAGATAAAGAAATTAAATAAACAAAATATAGGTGAGAAATTTTAATCATTAATTTTCTATATTTATTAAGTTATAATGGCAAATAATTAAATACCTATTATCTATTTTTATTGAATTCAATACACTTAACATGTCATTATTTTTTTACACAAATAATCTAAGAATATTTAATTTATAATGGGTATTGAACAATTTAGTAAAAAAAAACACAAAGTAAAAGGAAAATAATCTATCTTTTAATATGGTGAAAAATATGGAGTAATTTTTAAACACATAACATTGTTTTTTTTTATTTAATTGTTTATCTTTTCATCTTTTCGTTTCTTTTTACTGTATATATATTATTGTTTATATTTGACATGTTAAATGGTGGATGTCAGCTGAAGTGCGCATTATAGTTTACCAAACTAAGGCAATATTCTCCCAAAATGCAGTTTGTGCCTTGGCACAAATTCAATATGATACAACTAAAATGTGAACTTTTATCAAAATCTATCCTCCTTTCCAGTCGTTACCTTTTTCTTTTTAATGGGTTCCTCTCCAAACACCTTGAAGTGGTTGTTTGTTTTGATCAAACCATATACAATAAAAAACATACAAAAATTATGAAGAAGACAAGTAAAAGCACCGACAAAGAGTGAACCAAAAAAAATGATATTCACAACTTTGTTATTGGTAGGTTTTTCCCTAGT
The DNA here is from genome assembly GCA_019155195.1 of Avicennia marina. Taxonomy (NCBI): domain Eukaryota; kingdom Viridiplantae; phylum Streptophyta; class Magnoliopsida; order Lamiales; family Acanthaceae; genus Avicennia; species Avicennia marina. The sequence continues at coordinate 14,993,886 of CM032753.1, forward strand.
TCTGACCAACCAAAATGTGCACCTTGGAATTATACAATTATAAATTGTACGAAAGAAAAATGGAGAAAAAAGGGCTACAGGTGTTTGGATCACATGAAATGTGCAGCAGGATATCCCCAGGAATTACACCAATTCTTTTGCAAACCCGTATTCTACTTACATTAACCCACAAGTACATTTTCGCATCTACTCAAGCTTGTATAAATGACGACCAATCTTGAGGATGCCATTCAACTCTCCTGAAAGACACTAGATCACTGGCAAGTTAGCACCACCGTGGAACCATCACTCCGTGGCTGTTCCTGGGGGCGGAGGTGCTGGTGCTAGTGGTCAGTTGTCACTCCACTTGTTGTCATAATGGGAAGAAGTAAAGACGACTAAGCATGAGATAATTTTTGACAGGGCAACTTCAATCCTTTGGTGTCATATTTGCATCATGCATTTATATATAACCAAGAATGGCTTGGGGCTTCTTGAGGTTCTCCATCTTTTGATGAATGGTTATTCTCCAAGAGTACCAATGGAGACTCTCCCTCTGGCTTATGATTCTTTTAGGTTTTTATCTTATACTTGGAAATTTAATTGTTCTGTGTATGGAATAACTGTTGAGAGACAAATATAACTTAGAGAAAGAGAAATCCATATTGGAAGAAGAAAAAAAGTGACTTATATAAAGAGATACTTGATTTATAGTCTTAATTCTTTGAATTAATAAACAGTGTTGCATCTACTTATATACATGTGAACGTAAAAACTCGTAGAAGTTCTCCTCAATTTCATTAATATTAGTTCCAACAAATATTGTCCATAGATAATACTCTCATGGCTACACTTATACTCTTGACCCAATAAAATATAATCACAATTTGTAGTTGGGTACCCAACACTAACAAACCAGTAAGATTAATTCTCCCGAATGTCTGTGAGACAGCTGCTAGTTCTGCTTATTATATAATTATCCATGTACTGATCGTTGTCTGTGAAATGGAGGATACTGTTGATGTGCACGTACTAAGAAACAATTTTCTTACTTGGAAGACTATTCCATTTTATTATTTTAGTTATTTTTCAAGTAGACAAAAAAGATATGTTACTATCAAGGGCAGTTTAAATTGCTCGTATCCTTCGATTTGAAATAATAACATCCTCTCCTGAGATTAGAAGTAATTAAGCATAGACTCCATCACATTTAAAAAATTATAGAGACCTTCATTATGTTGATTTGATTGACCAATTTCTGACGATTTTGCACGAAATAATCAATTTACCCATATCAAAAATAAAAACACAAGAAATATAAAAAAGGCCAAAAAAATCTCTTTTTTAAAATGACATTTTTACTCCAGTGACCTCATTTGCACCTTGGTTTCAGTCTAACTCGCTCAATTATATATCATAAAATATATACTAAATTCCAAATTTATAATTTATTTCAATTATATTGTATGAAAAGTATAAAAATATATTTCATGAATTAAATTCTTTTAAAAAATAAGTTTGATAAAATTTAAAAATATTAACTCATAACATCTACCAAGAAAGATATCATAATATATTTTCTAAAATATTTAAAAAGATAAGTTTTATAAACGATATAAAAAAATAAAATATTTAAAATTAGAGAATACAAAATGTGAAATACAAGTTTATAACTCATAATATTTACTAAATATGCTCTCTAAAATTATAAAAAAAACATATTATTAAATTATAAAATATAACATATGACATTGAATTAAAAAATTAAAATTTTTGAAAATATAAAAATTTAATATTTTACAAAAATATATAGCTTAAAATTTTACATTTTTTGAAAATATAATTTCTATGAAATTTAAATTTCTAAATTTGTATTTCATATTATGGACTTTCTTTATATTTTTTGAGAGAATATTTACATATATCTTTCATATCTTTTGATTTATATGTTATAGAACACAAATGTTCATTTTTATGCTGTTATAAAACTTTTATTATATATTTTCTAAAATATTTTCATATTATATTTTAATATGATTTAAAAAATTATTTTTTAAGATATTATTTTTTTGTAAGACTTATTTTTATTTTTATTTTTGTTATAAAATTTATGTTTTTAGATATTTTAGAAAATGTATTATAATATCTTTCTGGGAAAATATTTTGTATTAATATTTTTAATAATTAACATATTTGATGAATATAACAAATTATAAACTTATACTTTTATTTTTTTATTTTTTAATTTTAAATTAAAAAATTCAGTTTTCATTTTTATATTTCATATTTTAGAAAATATATATTTTTGTATTTTATAGGGAAATAATTAAAGAATATAATAATTTATTAATTTTATATTTTTAGAAAATATATAAAAATATATTAAGATAAAATTTGAAATTTATAATTTTTAGAAAATAGAAATCATTATTTTTTAAAATTTGTTTAATTTTATTCTTTATTAGTTGGAAATTAAAGTTTCTATGCTTATTAGAAATTAATTTTAAAAAATCCTTTCTCTTTTTTATAATATTTTAGAAATGTAATATATTATATTTTAAAAATTTATTCTAATTTCTAATTTTAAGAAATATATAATTTTTAAATTTTAATATTGAATTACTAACTTGCAACAACCTATAATATTTTAATAATCAGCAATTTCCAACTATGCATAATAAGTCAAAAAAATCCATTCAAGTAATCAAAGACTCATAGATTCATGATCTAATGACTTGGTTGCATGGGAGTCGCAATATGGGTAGGGGTTAGAAATGATGGATTGCCACCGAAAAACAGTAGAAGACCATATGTGAGAGGAGTGAGATTAATGGTCGTGGCATGCGGCGGTAGTGAATGATTAAGAACTTCAGGGTTAATTACTAGTTTAGTACTAATTTAAAAATATTTTAAAAAGAAAATATAGTTAATAAAATAGTAAATTAAATCACACACACACACACATTTTACATTTATTAAAATATGTTGATGGGTCTACCATGAGTAACTTGGATTCAACGTTTTTCTTTTTTCTGTTTTACTCTATTTCTTCAAATTTTGACCTGTGCCAACGAAAGTTAAATTTAAACTTGTTAATTTTATATTAAGTTTGTGTTGTATTTTCAAATCGTGTTGGAATTGTCACCACTAGTCTAACATAAAATTAAGTCCATATATGCATAAATAAAAAAGTGTGTGTATATATATATATGTACAAATGTTGTATTTTAAATTTTTATTTATATATTTTACTAAATGATCTAGATAAAATTTTCTTAATAATAATATTGAAAATTAAACTTTAAATAATTTTTTAAAATTGAACAACACTTAATTCAATTGAAAGCTAATTTGAAAGAATTCAGCTAGACCCCCATAGGATCTAATTTAATGTGAATCAATTGGAAAATCTTAAAAACCATTTTATTTTAAATCAATTTAGACAAAATTCAGGAGCCAAACCCATCTTGCTACTATTAATCTAAATCAACGTTTTTTAACAATTGAGTTGGAACAGAATTAGATTTGCATTATAACATAATGCCACGTTCACAAAAGTATAAAAATAAAAGATAGCGGCATAAAGCTTATGCTAATTTTAATGTCTGAATAGTGGGATATACGACCCAAATATAACAAATATAAAGAATTTAAATAAAAAACGATTTCAATCAACATGCTAAGTTGATTGATATGTCACATTTCAATTCATGGATGATCTAGAATTGTTGGGATTGCACTCATAAAAATTTAAGAACACTCAAAATTCAAGTTTAAACAAGAAACAATAACTTTTATTAATCAATAATCAAAAGTTCAAAGTCTTACAATGGAGACTTATTTAATTTATAGGCCAAAATTTTTTCAGGAAAGTCTTCCAAAGCAAATAGAACAAAACTTGCAGCAAAAGCTATTTACTTTACCTTCACGTGGATGCGCGATCGATTGGCACTTCTCCTGTGATCGATCAAGAGCCCTAGATTGATCCACTTTCACAAGCTATCGATCCCGGCTGGCCCTGGCCAGATCTTGGGATTGATCCATCAGGGTGCGATTGATAAGGCATAATGTTCCATGTCGTGGGAAGTTGTTGCAATCAATCAGGTAGAAGAAAATCCACCATCTTTTAACATTCCCTAGCGCCAAGTTGATCCTAGTGTACTCTTTTGGTTCCACAAACTTGGCCGAGTGTCCAACCCCCCTTTTGAATGTCTCAACAAGCCTCACCACGACTTCAACTTATTGGCCTTTGCTGGAGTAATTTGTTCACTTGTTACTCTCACTTGTGCCGCATGTGTAGGCTTAACGCTAACGTCACATAATATGAATGGGATCTATTTTTGACGGACACAAATGGTGCAATCTACTCTCTGTTGGGAAACAAATATGAGTTAGAAAAAAGTGACATCCCACATTGGTAGAAAAAGAGAAAAATGACTTGTATATAAAGTGGATACTTGACCCATAACTCACAGCCTTAAGGTTTTGGGTTAATATATGGTGTCAAGCCCACTTATATACGTGTCCACGTACAGGCCCATGAACGGTTTTCCCCGATCTTGTTGGGCTCCGCTCCAGGCCCAACATACGTTGTTCATGGGTGATGCTCCCAATTTGATTGGGCTTCTCCTCTGGCCCAATAAGGTTCAATCATAGTTTGTAGTCGGGCCCGCCGCACTCCCAACACTCTCGACACATTATGGAAGTATCGCTATTTTTCTCTTTTCAGCTCACTTTTATTCTTTCTGAATTTTTTGTATGCTTTTAATGCTTGTGTGCAAAAAGTGAGCTTAGTTTTCTTCCACATAAGAAATTTTCAATTTTTTGCCATTTTTAATGGGTGGGATTAAAGCTTGAGTTTTTAATTTAATATAGTTATAGGAATAAATTTGAGCTCCTAAAAATGAAACTATGGTAACAAATAAGTAATTGACACCCAACAAAAATGGAAGTGCAAATGAAGTGCATTATACTCATCTCATCTCCACACAAATAACAACATTCTACCATACGAAAAGTTTCACTGCTTGCTCCGATTTGACAAGTTTTTATCTTTCTTCCCTCCAAGTTTATCGGAGATACGAATCATCAATAAGCCAAAGAGGCCCGATAAAAAGCTTTTCTGTCAACAAGCCGTGTCCTCATTGAGCTTCAAACCGAAATCGGTGGCAAAGCGCTCCGCATGACCCCAATCCGGAGAAGACGAAGACAGAAGCATGTCTCGCACCATACCCATATGATAACAAGTGATTAATCTTCCATCTGGGAACCTTAACCAAACCTGAAATGGGAGTGGTAGGATACTGCCGGGAGAGAACGCCACAAGGATGTGGTTACTTTTTTGTTTATGCTCGAACCTCAATTACTATATTTTAAAATTTTTTAACTCTCTTTTTAACTTTTACACGTTTTTTAAGAAAATACACTACACATACTCAAAATTTGCAAACAAACATAGCCCTTTCTTGTGTAAGAGAAACTAAAACAATAAATAATTTATTGACAAGCAACAAATAATTGACAACATAAATACAATTATATAGCATTCCCTTTTTGCCCACTTACGAGCAAAAACACTCAACCAATATATATAGCATTGCAAGTGCCATAATACCAAGTGACCAGTTCCATTGCTGCAACAATCTTTAATATTCATAATTAAAACCCTAGCTCATTTACAAATTTGTCTACTATATTAGCAATCCAATTACAAAAAGAGACTATCCTTTTCTATAGTTAAGAAGGGTTTATTACAGCTGAGATAAAATCATACCATACGTTCAAGGTAAGTTGCTTTTTTTTTTTTTTCCACATAAATCTTCTTTTGTTTCTGTACTTTAATTTTGCACACATTGCAGTCATATTTGATTAATTTTCTTATGCTTTATATTTAATATTTTTTTAGAATTTCAATTTTTTGACAGATGAACTTTGCTTTTGGTTAAATGTTCAAAAGGCGTAAACACACACACACACACACACAAAAGAAGTCTTTAATTGTAAATTGAATAATAGGAAATTAAAGATAAATATAGCAAATTTTGAAATTATATCTAACTAGCATATAATTCATGCTATTCACAAAAAAATTATATTTCTTCTGACAATAACTAAATATAAATATTTTTAATAGCTAAAATTTTGATTAAAATAAATATCTTACAATATTAAAACTTGGACTCAATTAAACTATAACGCAAAATTAATAAAAATAGAAAAAATTCACAGTTTTTTAGTAACACAAAGAAATACATGTCAAATCAAAAACAAATTTTCCATTATATATATATATATACACACACTAAAGTAGTTTGCAATCAACTTCACAAATAATAGATGGTAATAGGCACAGTAAATATTGGAAAAATTAAAAGTTATTTTTATATTTATCAAGAATAATAAAAACAGATTCAACAAATTATATATAGAGATTTTACGGTGGCTATTACCTTATATCATTTGTGAAACCAAATGGTTAATTATCATATTAAAATTGATAACATAGCAACAATAACATATATTTTTGGAACATTTTTGCAAATGATTTCCTTGAATTGAAGTATTTTTTGTTTCAAGAAGCTTTAATTTAAGTAATTTTCTTCATGCCTACTAATATGCATTTAATTTGAAGAATTTTCAGGTTTGAGTCACCTATTTCTTTTTAAATTAATTTTCAGTTTCTTGATTATCAGTTAATTATTAACAAAATGTTGATATTTAAATAAATGCATACAAAATTTTATGCATCTATGAGGACAAAATAAGAAATATTCCATATATCCTCCTTACATTTTATTAATATTTTCATAAAAATAATATTCCTTGTACCCTAAACCACTAAATGATTCGAAAATCCTAAAATAATTTTTCTCTTATTATTGCTAAATTTCTGATGACTTTTATTATAAAACTTAAATGATAAAATATGTTTCAAATTTGGAACTTCATTGGCATATTTTCCGAACAGTTTCTTCAAGCTTTTTTTTTTGTTTTTTTTGTAAATTTGGGATTTAGAAGTTTGTTTTTTTGCTGTTATCTGAATATTGTATTATGAAATATTTAAAATCAGATTTTTAAAGATTAAATTTAAGTACTTTTTAAAAAATCTAAAGCTTAAATAATGTACAAAATAATAAACATATAATATATCAATCTATTACATAATTACCCTATAAGGGTATTGACACACACACACACACACATATTTCCACAAAACCAGATTTTCATCGGACTGGGATGGATTTTCGGTACGACCTAGTGTCTCATATATTTTAGGACAGCATCTAAAAGTCATGCCAACTTGAGGATGGCATTGGCACAAATTTGGGATGGTGGTTTTTAAGACAGGTTTATTTAGGATAACTTTATGACTGGAATATTTTAAAACAATTTAGGTATAGGTATTTTTGAGGTAGCTTTGTAATGGGTTATTTGGCACAACTTTGAGATTGTGTAATTAGCACAGTTTTGGAATAGTTTATTTGACACAATTTTGAGATGGTTTTTCAAAGATGGCTTAAGGACGGCATTTTTTGACACGATTTTGAAACAATATTTTTGAGATAGTTTTAGGACAATATTTTTCTAGACAATTTTTGGATGGTCTTACTGGAATGGCTTTATCTAAGAGAGATTTGGGACTAGAATTTTTGCTATGGCTTGGGAACAGCTTTGCAGTGGATGCTTTTGGCATATATCTAGGATGGTTTTGGGACGATTGTTGATGAAATTTTTGAATGTAATTATATTGGAATTTCTAGAACTTTGGTACCCGTTTTATACATACACCTAATACGTGAAACTTACTAATGGTCGCACATATACAAATTATGATATTAAAATATAACAATTTGTTATGAGTTAATACAGAAACCAAGTCCTAAAATATGGATAAATAATTTGTTCAATCTCCATAACATATAAATTCAATGCAAGTGGGCAGAAAACGGATGGGAAGTGAAATAGTAGGGCACGGGATGGATATACCTAGGTGTCGAAGTACTCATTGTCTTCTTCGCCTTCATCGTCATTTAAAGAGTTGATGTCCAACTTCTTGCCAACAAGGTGCATACATCTTTTTAATTTTGTCTTTACTTGAGCCAATCTTATCTTGTAGTTATCCATTTTGTCATTTCGTTCCCATAATTGTTGTCGGGTATGTTCTAATATTTCTTGTATTTCTCTTAAGTCTATGTTAGGAAAGTAGAATTGCTACTGGCACAAGACAACTACTCGAAGGACATAGCTTTTGATCCTATCCTTGATAGTCGGCCCTTTTTGAATCTCCAATGGCATTAAGTACCATCCTGTTATTGTTATTGGGGCTAGATGCAGTCCTCCAACTCTCTAGTGACTCGTACCACTCTACGTCCTTGGGTTGCACTGTAGTCTTACTGCAAATTTTCCACAATTTTCTACAAATTTTATGAAGCATTAATGTATTTTGAGATTGTAATCAACATTGAATTGTTTTAATAATTGGTTTTATGAGCCTACCCATTCCCTAGTTATGTTCTTCCACACTTTGAAGTACAACTTAAATAGAGTTGGCGACCTTCCTAGTGTGACCTCCTATATTGTGAAAAAAAATTTCAATACAAGTCACACAGTAAATGGTATTGTATGAATATAACTGAATAAGAATTTGTAAGTGGTTTTTTTGACCACATATCAACTTATTTCTCACCATTTGTTCATTGTGAGCCGTCTTTGAGATTGAGCCTCCCCAATAAATTGTGGAAGCAAATGCATTGTCAGTAGTTCTATTGGCTCGATTTTTCTTATGAACAACTTCGTAAGCTTTTATTACCACTTGCTCTTCATTTCCTTCCACTTTTCTTATGGGATCTAATCAACTTTAGTATTGAAAACTCTTGCTCAGTGTAAATGTTTCTGAATCAATTATGTGGCATATGTTTTAAAGGCTCATTGTATTGCTATGTTGTCTTTTAAGTCCCAAGTGAATTCATTCTGCTAGGACAAATAAAACCAACATGACACAATTATGATTACATTATTCTTGTAGTACAAATGCTACATTACAATGTCTATGGTTCATAACAAGACAGCTCAATGCATTAAGTAAAAAATTTGATGTATTCATCAACACATTCATTGATAATCAATGCATATGTATATAATGTGGCAATTTGAAACCTTGAATAGTTGAATCATTCTTGTTTTTGGTCTAATGGAACCTTGGTGTAATAGATCCATGAGTCATTATACTGTTTGAATATAATGAAATTTATAGAATCTGTTACTTCTTTCCATATATTGCAATAATGTTAAATGCATGTGTATGTTTGTTTTTAATTGATTGAGAGGTTGTAATTGAACATTAGTAGGGGAAATGAATGTGGTGTAATGTGTTTGGTGCCCCCCAAGTGGGCTGACTTCCTTCCATTGCTACAACCGACTGGGCAACTACAATACCCTCTTCACCTTGTCCTGGGGAGGCAAGTGTTGAATTTATTTGCACTCTTTAGTAAGGGTTGTGTTGCGAGCAGTCAAGTTTTCATCTTCTTCCAAAGACTTGGACAAATTCGCCTGAGCTTCCTCAACTATTGCCCTCAATCTTTAGGCCTTAATTGCAATTCTAGTACTCTTGGGCTTCAAATGGCTAGCTTCCTGATCCTTGATGCCTTTCAAACCTCTCATCAACTCATCACCGTAAATAAAGTCTTGTTGATAAACCTAATATGTCAAATGGAGCATAAAATAAAAAAAATTTAGAGAAAAGCAATATAGGTTAGCAACAATACCATCGATTGTTGGGTGGCCAGCCATTGAATCAGCTCCTCAATGAAGACTTGAGAGACTAGTTCTTTGTCACAGTCATGGAAGAGATATCGTCAATAAGCTTGGACTTGTTTGAAAGGATCATTATAAATTATTAAAGTATGTTGTTTGTGATATATAAAATATTTAGCTAAAGCAGCTTTTGTTAAGAAGTGAGGTATTGTAATGTAGTAGGGTAATCTACCGTTTCAGCTACTATAATAGTGCATTCATTGCCCGTCTTTCCTGTGAAATAGTTACTACTTGAGCTGCATAAGACGTTTTTTGCCTAATAGCTACATGAACACATGATAAAATTTCCTCTTGTTTGTGGAATGAAGTAATGGTAAATAAAAGTTCTAATTTATGAAATTAACATAGCATAACTTTTTTAATATATTATTATTTTATTCATATGTAGCTATTTTTAAATTTTGCTGTACTGACTTAATGTAATTCGAAAGAAGTATTATGAGCTAAAAATACGTTGTTTGATGAAAAAGAAGATGATTGCATTGAAAAATAAATTTAGAGCTTTCATCTAATTTAGACAACTCTAGTTGTTTATATATATATATATATATATATATTTTGTCTACTTTTACTATGATTATGTTTTATTTGTTGTTTTATTATTATCATGTAAATAACTTATTTAAAATGTTATTATGTATTGTCATTATCTTTTTGTGTGAATTTTTAAAAATAAGATTAAGTCTTCTGCCTTGTGAGCAGGGGGGAGGGTTTGGAATTGGTTTGAGGGAGAGGGCAACGGAGGGGGAGAAAGAGCAGGAGTGGGGATGGGGTGGGCAAGAGATCCCCCACTCCAACCCTGCCCCATCCATTTCCATACTTAATCCTATCGACTACCCCTATGAAGGCCATGAAACATAGGCCTTTGGTAGAGAGTACATTCTGTTTGGAAGGGAATTGCTTGACATTATTTGTGGCTCAGATAAAGGCAGAGGAAGAACTACATGCAACTTGGGTAGAGGCCTGGATGACGCTTGGATAGAAGTGGAAAGGAAGAGGATTTAGGATAAGCTTTCCTCGAGGGCAGCCTGATGGGCATTAACCCATTGAGGCACTAGTCAAAAAGATAATCTTCCTAATTCGTTTGGCAGTGTCAACTTGTTTCAGTACTCTAGTATTCATCCTGCCCAAAAGAAAATTAAGGCCACAGTCAGGGATTACAAAAATAAAATAATATAAAATTATAAACCTAAGTACCGAGAAGGTCCCTTCTCCTCTGGACTCAAACCACAGTGGGATAGGACCCCTGACTTGGTCATCATTGATAAATTTAAAATGAGTCCATCTATGTTCATCCATCCTTCAATAAGATGCTTCACCTGCAGAGGCCTATTTTTTTTTATCATATTCCAAGGAAGTAGGGAATTCCTCTTTTCAGGGGTTGGCAAACCCCAGTCTTCTAATATTTGTTACTGGAAAGGGGCCCCTTGGAAAAATGGTAGCCAAAATAAAATGTCCCCCTTTCCAAGGATTTCAGGCTAAAATTTTTAATAAATAGCTTGGAGGTGGCTTTTATCCTCAACTCCCTACAAATGATATAGAATTTCATCAAGATTATGAACGATTTAGGAGCTAGATGCAGCAAGCAAATCCCTAAAAACCTTGCCACATCACTATACGTACGAAGAAAGAATAGGGAGAGCCAAGGTTGATTTAAGCTGTAGAATGAAAATAGTAATATGATATGCAGAAGTAGAAGAGTGGGGTATCAGGAATGACAAGCAAATGCCTTGCACGGACATCCTACACCCGCTAGAGGCATCTCATAAAAGAGTGGATGGGGAGCACTGGAAGAGGCTGTAGGAGTCAAAATGCTTGGAGTAGTCAATCACAAAAAAGAGGAGGTTACACGTGCCAATAGCTTGGAAGAAGATACAAATATGGCAGTGGGAACTATCTTATAAAAGAGAATAATTGAAATCATGATGTACACGTGTACACCTTTGATGTAGTATTAATGATGGTGCTGTAAAACACAGGAACGTCCAACTGTATCTTCGAAGTAAGAGAGAACGCGAAAAGACAGGAATATACTCAGACTCCCGATATCAATAAATAAATTATATTTCATTGGTATTCTAGATTAAGGCAATATATGTCAAGTAGTATAAAATGATGCAAATTAGCTTAAAAAGGATAAAAAAGATAATATATATGTATATATATAAACTATTTCTACTGGAGGACTCCCATTCAAACTCTGACATGTCATAGCTGTCCCTCCCGAATTTGAAAAAGGATTCGATATGTTTGAAAACTTGTATGTAATCTACAAGTTAGATGACTAGTCCTTTCTGGTCAAGGATCCTTGGTCAACCTTGGGAACATCAATCCCTTGGTCTTGCAACCCATCTCAGCACGAATTGCCCCTAAGCGAAAACTCTTCTCAACTTCTTGATTTGATTAGCCTAAAACTTCTTGAAAGATTAGTACATGAAAAAAAAAAAAAATTACTATTGCACACTCCGTCCATTAGCTCAAGGCCACCAAGCGCATTCCGGAGGTGGGAGAGGATTGAATGAATAGAGGAAGGCCTACTTGAACTAGCCTCATTGGGGTTTGGAGGCTTGACATGATCTAGGAGAGTTGGCAAAACGATCTCTTAGGACCTGACGGGACTTGTCCCGAGCTAGCCTTCTCTAGGTGCTTCATCTCCTCCAACTAACCTCCTCTTTGAGCACCGCGATTTGTTGCCGAGACCTTTACTGCCGGTTTGCATCTTGTTTAAAAAAAAGACCTTTATTGCTTCCACTCCATATTGGTGATCTCCATCGCAAGTTTGTGGTTATCAACGTTTAGTTACTAAATATTGTCAATCGCTTTCTTCACTTCTTCGGCATGTTGTGCGACGGCTGTGCCCAAGTTCAAGAGAATAGCTGGTGTTCTTTAATTAATTGTTGCTGGGAATAAAAGAGAAGAAGAGTATTAGTGACAACAAAGGAGTATGTACAGAGTAATGATGTAGAAACACCACCTTATGGTGGTATATATAGGAAGTAATGCTTGGCCAATCCAAGAGCGTTGCTCCAAAACTCATAATGTAGGTTCCAGTGACCGGCGGATCCTACACCCATGTGTGCGGCGGAGCAGTGCTCCCATCACCATCTAAGTGCTGTCCGAAATTTAAGGGTAAACAATCATTTGAATCAACGTTGTTGTTAAAAATGACAAAGTAATCAAATCCTGCCTCCGACCAAATTCGGTGACTTGCTTACGAGGACATTTTGTGAAGTGATGCATCGTAATTTAAAGGTTTTGATACGAGTACCATATCCAAGGTTCAAAAAACGCTGATCTTCTGATCGTGGGACGAATAGTGTTATGCCACTTATAATCACTAATGACAAGACAGTTCACCTGCGATCAACAATGCCTCTCATCCTGAACAACCCCCCATAAATGTAATCCCCTACGTTAAGGCGAAGATAACAACACATAGATTTCTGGTGATCCAAGCGTTAAAGCTGGCAGTAATGATACAGACTGACACATCACAGTTGTTACTACACAAAACTGCCATTTAATGTAATGTATAAATAATGGATAGGTGAGATAAGACAGAGCCATGTACCTTGAAAAGGTCATATATACAAAAAAGTCCAATATTTTCCGTCCGTAGATGGGGTCATAGGTCGGATTATGTAATTTTGGATTTTTTTTTTATTTCCTGTTTTGTTTTGAGTTTGTGATTAAGAAACATTAGCAAATACTCATTCTTTGCTGCATTGCCTAGTGACGCCAATCTATGATAATTCATAATTAAATCCTATAGCTCTCACACATTCGTCCAACGGGGGATTTTGTTTTGTTTTTGTTTTTTTCAATAAAAGAGACTACTCTTTGCTATATTTTAAGACTGTTGATTCGAATTGAGATAAAATCATATTAAAATTTCAAGACAAATTCTTACTTTCCACGTAAATCTCTCTTATTCATGCACTTTAATTTTGATAAATTAGTAAATTTTGGCAATGAGTTAGTCGAAAAATAAATGATAATGAACAAATGAATTTAATTAACTATAATTATAGATATCTCAAGATAATAATTTTATTTTTAGAAAATTAATTAGTGCATTATTGGTGTAATCTATATTTGTGAACAAGTTAAACTCACAAAGTATGGTATATGAAAAAAAAATAAAAAAATTGCATTAATAGCTTGGCTAATTCTTAAGAATTAGCTAATGTAAACAAATTATGTATACAAAAACTTTTAGGTTTACAACTAACCAATAATTCATAAAAATTGAAAAAATACCAAAAATTTGAAAATTGAATTTGATAAGATTGGATTAATTGAGGCCAAACACACTAAATCTTTGATACATAGATGGATATAATAAGATTTGAAACTTCCCAAAAAAATTTAAATTTCTAACTAAGATTCAAAAAATGAGGATAAATCTTTTTGAGGTTTCATCCTCTCTTCGTTCGATCACAAGAAAAAAAGGATAAAAGTAAAAAGAAAGGACAAAACATATTTCAGTAAAGAATCATCAAAAAATAATTCTTTTTAATATATCTTCATATTCTTCCTCATAAAGATTTTCCATATTTAAAAAGATCATACACATTTCTAAGGAATTTGAAATAATTATCTTAAATTATTTTATTTTATTTTAATTTAATTTATTTTTTTGAGAAAGAAAAGATACTTAATAGAATGAATCACCGACCGCTCACCTGGGCTCCACAAAGGTATTTTAGATACATTTTGCGTACGTATATGTGTATATTGCGTTGGCATATATATAGCTGGAATTTAAATGTGAGATGAGTTAATATGTTGTTTGCGATGTGACTTTTACTGTACATACGTTTTAGGTCTTTTTTCCCCCAAACTTCAGAACCGTTCGCCTTCTTCCCTCCAATTTGCTTCAGGAAATTGAAGTTCGTATCAATCTGCAATTGTCCCTCTTTCCTATAGACAGTCGAGGGTCACCAGGTATGCAACATGTTCATTAGCTTTTGATTTTTGACCTGGGGCTTCATGGGTTTTGCTTTTGATTCAGCAATTATTTTGCGTTTGGAATGCTGAGTATGTCCGCCGAGAAAATTTTGACATTGTCAATTGATTAGAAAATCTTTCAGTCGGAGTGAATGAATTTAGGTTTATTTTTTCCTTATTAGAGAACGCCACACACGAAGTTTCTGTTTTGCTGATGGTGTTCGTGTTACTACACCGCCCACATTGGTGGCGTTATGGATTTCTTGTTTCTAATACATTATAAAGGATATAGAATCGAATTAGACACTATGCAGGGATCTTCACTCTGTTTTTCAGGGTTTTTCTATATTGTAGAATTTTGTTAGAGCTTAGGAGTTGCTATTAAGTATGACATATTATCGTATTGATTTTTCTATGCATATGCGCATGTCTCTTCTTTTCGTTCTTTTGATTAAACGGTTTTCGAACTTTTTGATATTAGGATTGGGTGCTGTAAATTGTTCTCTGTGTACCTCTTAATCATTTCGTTTAGATGTTGGTGCGGTATTAATTCTGTGTTTATATGCGCCATAACCCGTCTCACCTCCCTTTATATAATTAAGGCTTTTGAACTTTTTGATTCTAGTGTACTGGTTTCCCTTTTTGTTTGGTTTGTGCTGCAAAGCCTTCCTTATACCCGCAATTAAGGGGATTTGTAAAAGATGATTTTAAAAAAATAATTCCTAAATCGAACATCTAAATCAATTTGGTCAGATGTTTCTCTTTGTTTTGTACTTATTACAACGCTTGTCCCACCCCTTCTATATCTTGTTTTATAGTGTGTTACTGTTTTTAGGTTTGCATATCATTTAGTTTATGGTTAATTGTACTTATATTTTCTCTTCAAAAACCTTAGCCAAAGTCATGAATTAACCACTTTGACATGAACCTCAAAAGTTATAAAAAGATCAAATTGCTAATTCATTATTGGCTTTCCTTCCGTGCCTTGGTAATTATATATATATATATATATACACACACATATATGTATGTATGTATATTCTACCATGTATGTTTGTAACATTTCTAAAGCTAAAAGGATATTGTTACAATATATTTGTGATAGAATTTCCTTTTTTTCTCACCTTCACCGCCCACCTTCCTCCTCTACCTCATTCTCACTCACCACCTTAGCCAGCCACCTTTCTTTCTTTTTTCTTCCAAATCCCTTGACATTGCCACCAACTTTCTTTTCAATGTTGTTCTTACCCTTTCATCGCCGTCTCTCCTATACTTCTCTCTCTCTTACCAACCCACAACCCACTCTTTTCTCTCCATTGTTTCCTCTTTGTTGCCAATTGCTGTTCTTTGAAAGAGAAGAAAAGTTACTTGCTGAGAAAGAACAAGAAATGGGAGAACGTAGATAAAA
The DNA here is from genome assembly GCA_019155195.1 of Avicennia marina. NCBI lineage: Eukaryota > Viridiplantae > Streptophyta > Magnoliopsida > Lamiales > Acanthaceae > Avicennia > Avicennia marina. The sequence continues at coordinate 15,010,036 of CM032753.1, forward strand.
AAAAAGAAAAAGAAAAATAAATGACATAGTTGTAAATTGTGTGCACCATGGCGCCCTTGTTTTAAAATAATGGTTGCCTTCAACAAGGTTCCTGGGTGTGTGCCATATGCGCCTTGCTGAAGCTATTTTTTTTTATGTTTTTAGTATTATGAAACACACTTTTAATTGATGAAAATGGGTGCATGATTTTTGCCCTAATGCACTTAATTAACCCCAAAACAATCAATGTAGCCCTAAAATGCTTTGCAATTGACGGCTACGACTTTGGGCTTTTCCCTTTGTCTTCTTCCCTTTCACTGCAGTTTATTGTCCCTATTTTCACCTTTCTTCACGGCATTTGCTGTCCCATTACTGCTTGCTTTACATTTGGGCATCGATTTGTGTTGGTTGATTTTATTTCTTCTTATGCCTGCAAATGTAAGGAATTAAGGTATACTTGCTTCTTGGATCATAATTTTGAATCACATTGGGCATCAGTTTTTTTGAAAGCTGCATTAATTGAACTTGTCCAATTCCTTCACCACTATTTGCTGGGTCCTTCACCTCTTTCTTGGGTTGTTTTGAAGCAGCCCCGGCATTTACTTTGTATTGAAAAAATTCTGTTTGCATTTGTTGTTTTGGTAATTTGTTTGGTTCACTTTGTGTGCAATTATATGAAGGAATTCAGATTTGTTTGTTTCAATCTTTCTTACATCAGTTTGTACTTATTGTTGGTTTATTAGTTTAATTTTGTTTTGCTAGTTAACAATCATATTTGTGTCGTGACTTCTGGTGGTTCTTGAATAAATAATGTTGATTATTGATGCTGTTGGATCATGAATGTGTTGGAAGTATGAAATACGAACCAATCAATCTACAATCTTGGCTTCTTGCTATCATGCTAATGAGCGTTGAGTTTATTGTTGGAATATGAACTAGACTCTATGAATTGATGACATGAGTCCATGTGTCCTGTTATGTTGACCTGTTAGTCTTCTTTCGCCACTAACCTAAAAGGACAATAATTTCTTTAAAACTTGTATCATTTTATTTTTCTTGGTTTATATTCCAATCCTATAAAACTATAAAAAGTATTTGTGGAAGTTGTTTTTTTGATAAATGCAATAATGGTTGTTAGTTTATCATATTATTAATTATTGATGTTAGTAGTGCTCTATCCTGTGCACCATGCTACATGTTGCTAAACGTGCAAGCCAAGTACCATTTTTCATTAATGGCATTGCATGTCCCTGTAGCATGCACACAATTGCCTTGTTTGCTGGGCTTTGTAGCGCACTTAGGAAAGGCCCATAGCAGAGGGCTTTTTATATAAATAATGACGAATAGAGGAAACCCTGGGTGGTGCTCTCTGTTTCTCTCTCTCTCCAAGCGCTGCTCTCCTTTTCACTTCTAGCGACAGTTTCTTCATTCTCCCTGGCCTGTGTCTTAGTTCTCCTCGTTCTTTCATTGACCTTATCTCTTTTCCTTTTTATTTTTCCATGAATTTTCTTGACCCTTTCTATATTTTTTATTCCATTTTAAATGTTTTTTTATTTTGGATAGAAATTAATATTTTAATTCTTGAATTAGCGTAAAACTAGTAAATATTGTAATTTTTAATTGGTGCAAAATTGCTTATGTTGGCTAAATTACTGATATTAGTGCAGAAAATGTTGCTCAATTCACAAATAAAAAACCTTAATTTGCTTAAATAAGTTTTTGAATTGCTGAAATAAGTGCTGAATTGGTTACAAATTTTCTGAAAATTTTCTAATAATTGTTGATATTTTATTGAACTAATTATGGGAATTTCAATTTTTTGAAGAATGTGGAATCTAATAATATTATAGATGTATAGTTTACTGCACAAATTGTGCACACTGCCTTCTCAAGGTGTGCACTGCACCATAGGCCATGAGTCTGGGTACCCTTAATGCCATGGTGTGCCATGAATCTATAACAATGTCTACAAATATTTTCTGTCCCGATTTTTCATCCAATGACTTCATTTTTGGGAATAATATTTTATTGAACTTTTATCTTCAATGTATGTTCATCTTTCCAAGTCTGATTTAAAAGTTCAATTCCTGTCAGAATTCTCAAATATGCTTAGTACTATTTCTTCAATTTAGTCTTCCCACATGGCTACTGGTACTGAACATAGTACTGAGAAAAATTCAAGTGCGTCTGGTTTCTTTAATTAAAAATATACAGAATCAGTTACCTTACAGCAATATGGCAACAAGATGACTGTTATGTTACCTATCATTAGTTATGTCAATGTTTGTCAATTGTTTGGTAATATATTATTTATCTTAATCTGTAAGAACTGCGTCGTTTTAACATATCAATAGTCTTCTTGGTATGTCAACCAGATTTCACTACGCACATATTTTCTCAAGTTTGGATAATATTACTCATCGTAATTTTGTACAAAGCTGCCTTTTCTGTACGGTATCAGTCTTAATGCTCCCACTATTGTGCATTAATTTGAGATAACTACTTTTGGCTAGAAAAGAAGATGGATAAATTGGGAATCTTAATTGAAATGAAAAAATGTCAGATTGAAAAACTGAAAATTAATTTTTCAAATAGATATCAAATAATGCTCTATGATACCAGAAGTACTTATCTCAGTTAAGATTCCCAATTTATTCTCAATTTATCATGTACCAATACACTTTATGATAAAATATCTACATGTATTGTTTGGTACTTTGCCATGTTATTGTTTATTATGTCATTATTTTGACTCTCTGGTTTACCACACAAATGCAGAAAAAGATTTATATCCAAGAGGATCCTGATTGCAAGAATGCAAGCATTTTCCAAAGTTATTTTCTAGCATTTATAAGTGTTAGCTAATATTAGTTTCGAATACTTGTTTTATCTAAATTGTTTATTTTACTAGTTTTTCCATAGGTTATGTATCTCTTTTTAAATTTTTTTCTCGAAAATGGTAGCTAGGGTGTTTATCTAATTTTTCTATCATAATAGCTGAATTGATGGAAAATATTAGCAAGTAGTAGTTATTAATCATGTGTGATGCACTCATCGATTCGTAATTGTCCTGCCGAGCTTTGCTACTTGAAATACATATGCTTGGTAGAAAACATCTTTAATTTTTTATGTATCAAAATATACTTTGATGTATTATTAAACATTATCGAGATGGTGATGTAAACATGCTGAGAGACTATTTTGTTCAAATATGAAATTAGGAGATTAAAGAATTATTAGGTCTTTAGCTATCCAGGAATAAAGGTTGGAAATTTCAGACTATAGTCTAAATGGTGTTTGCAAAAGAGTTAACAGGGTTTCATTATAGCAGTTGGAAAGATGCAAACACAAACACATTTCATGCATGAAAGGTCTTTTCAAATCTTGATTTTCTTTTCCACACACTGGATGCTTATCTTCAGTCTTGAACTTTTTTAGAATCCATAATGATATTGATGTTCCTTTTATATGAGTTGTACACCTGGAATAGTTAACTATAATGTATATTCCTGTTATGTTATGAACATGGCTGCCTAAAACTTTCAAGAAAAGCTAATGGTTGCCAGCTACATATTTACAACCTTATGAAGACAAATTTAATGTTATATACTCTGCATATTTCTGGATATTATAATATATTTGCTGCCTCATTTGATAGCTTCTTAAGGTGTTCAAGTATTGGTTTGAATATAACTATTTATTCAACATATGACTTCTGGAGCTCATTTTGTGTTGCAGTGGTGCTGATGGATGAAGCTGATAGCCATGGCACTTGCAATCCCCAAGTAAGTAAAATAATCATTATTTAGCTTCTCGGTTTTATACTTATCTTTTCTGTTATATGGACTAAATTAATATTATTGCTTTTCTTTACCTTTATATTATTGTTTCTTAAGTGTGGATAGATAAGTATTTGACCAATTAGGAAGTTCTTTGTTTAGTGGTCAAGTATTAAGATGACTGCTACAAGTTGCATTTAGGTTATGCATGAATTGATGATGATTGCACCTGTGAGATGTGCACCATGCGAATATATAAGAGTGCATACTTCACATGTTCTTGAACTACCTCGAAGATGTATCTTGGGCTATATTTTGTGTAAAAAATTTCCTTTTTTCTAATGTGGAGGTGCAATTCAGAATTGTTGATCCTCTTCTGTCGTGTAAAATACTCATACACTGCTTCCTTTGAAATTGTGAACTACTATTACTCATGATCTATATAATAGTTTAATGAATTGTACTTTAAAATCACAGATGCGCGTGCATATGTTATGCTGATGCTTCTAAGATGGTGTGGGTTGCTTGTGCTTTTTATCTCCGTCTTCAATTGTCTTTATAAGGTTTTGGTTTTGGTATTGCATGTAATTGGAATTGTTTAAATATTTCTAAATCTACTTTAGTGGCAGATTAGTGTGCTTTTTTTTTTCCTTTCTTTTGGTGAGTGATGAACTGGCAGCGAGGAGGAGTGAGGTAGACAGACTTTGACATATGATTTTCTTTTTATAGTTGACATATTGCTACGATTTATTCATAACCCTATTAATATAACTATATATGACAAAGTAAGTTACATTCTCTTTATTTATGCATTAATTGTTCAAAAAGAGTGTTTCTAACTTCTGAACTCATTTTGGAACATATAACGCACAAAACTGCTTCTACCGATAATTGTTTCCATGATATTGTATTTTTTCTTTCTAACTCTTATTATACTGAAAACAAGGTCGTATTAGTTTTGTTTCTGTGTCAATCATGCAAAAAAAGTGCATTTTTAACTTCTGAACTCATCCTGCATGTATACTGCACAAGCATGGTTTCTACTAAGAATTGTCGCTGTTAGATTTGTATTTTTTTCTTTGATAGTTTTGTGTTGTTTTCTCCATGAATTAAGGGGTGTTTCTCAGCTAACCATGCAATAGCTGTCAGCATTCTTGATGCGTTGCAAAGTAATGAGTTCTGCTGAATGTTTGATTTTTGTACCTCTTTAGATCATCTTGTAATGCATATCTACGTGCTTATTCTTTATATTAATTATGTAGTCCATTCTGCTTTTAAGTGAATGTGAAAGTTCAGAATCACGATAATCCTTTTTGTTAAATTATGATGTTTAATGTTTTTTAATTGCTCCTGATGAAGATCTTGATTTGTTAATAATATGGTTATTTTTCTGATGCAATGTTGCAGGACATGGATTCAGGTGAAATAGTGGTATCGTCCATTCGACCAGGGATGAAGAGGGAGTTTGCCATGATGATGAAAGCACAATCAGAATTGGGTGGGCTTTCAGCAGGCCGAAGGAGAGTGACCAGGTCCCAAAATGCTGGTAGTTCGAGCAAGGGTTATGTGTCAAGTGATGTTAAAATTAATAAGAAAGTAAAGCAGTCTTGTTCTGTAAAGATAAAGGAGGATGAAGAAAAGCTGGGAGAGGATGTGGAGAAGTTGGAGGTTATTGATGTATCAGATGAAGACAAAGGAGCAAAGAGGGATGCATTATCAGTAAAGTCTACTGTAGAGAAGAGCATGACAGAGAAAGTGATAGATGATAATAGTGCAGATGCTGTGCAGTCTTTGTGCACAGAATTGTCATTGCCTCACGTTGGAGGTAGTGATAGAGATGTTACCCAAGAAGATAATATGACAGTTGGAGGAGCCTCTGATCTTGGATGTGAGAGAACTCGAGAGGCTACAAGGAGCTGTACTCGGTCAGAATTGAAGTTTCTGGATGAGGAAATGGAGTCAGGACCAAGGACAGGAGTGGAAGAGACTCCAGAGAGTGGTAATGCAGGGACTTTGACAGCTAGTCCATCAAAATTAGAAATGAAAATGTCTAAGAAGGTTGAGTTGAAAAGGATTCCAACAAAGTTGAAGGATCTTCTTGAAACGGGGTTGCTTGAAGGTTTACATGTCTGCTATGTTCATGGCTCGAAGGTAATAAATTCTGCAGTTTGTGTTGTGTTCAGTTTTTATGTGTGTTGATTGTTCTCTTTTCTTTGAACATATTTAGGGGAAGAAGCGGCAAGAATCCAAGCTTCATGGTGTTATTCAGGGAACAGGAATATTGTGCTCCTGTTATGAATGCAGGGGAAGAAAGGTAAAGGATTTGAGCATTACTAATTACCTGTTGATTGCATGATTCTATGGTATTTACTGTTGGCTGTTGCTGCTGTAGGTCGTGACACCTAATCAATTTGAATTGCATGCTCGGAGTGGAAATAAGCGTCCACCGGAGTATATCTATCTAGACAATGGAAAGAGTCTGAGAGATGTGCTGAATGCATGCAAAGTTGATTGTTTGGACACACTGCAACTGGTGATTCAGAATACCATCGGTCGTACAGATTATACTGATGCCTTCTGTCTTAATTGCAAAGGTGATATTCATGCTTATAATTTTGAGATGTCATACATTGTATGTGCATTTGCATATAATATTTGACCATTTCTTTTTTGGGTTTTATGTCCTCAGGGTTGATTCCTGAAGCTGGTGCAGGCAGATCCATGCTTCATTGTGATTCATGCCTTCCGCCAAGGGACTCTGATCCCAGACATACTCAGATCTGTTACCCAGCCCCTAGGTAATATATATGTAGCCATGAAGATTGAACCAATGAAATTGCACATCTTTTGCACAGTAACCTTTGTGGTAACTAAACAAACTTCATGAAACCATAAATAGTTAATATGTTAAGAGGTTGGCTTATGAACCTCCTTTTTGTTTTCTATTAAAAACAGTTATTGAGTCTAATTCCAGCTATACTCAGATAAGTGATGCCTCCCCTAGATATTATGTTTAGCTGAGAAGACTAAATCAATGAAACCATACATTATTTGTGAATTGCACATCTTCTGCCTGGTAACCTGAAGATTAACTGAAAAATTACATGAAACCTATGAGTTATTATGTTGAATGATGGCTTATGAAAACTTCCTTTCTTTTTGATTAAAATTAGTTACTGAATCTGATCCCAGCCATAATCAGATCAGTCACAAAGCCTCTAGGCAGTATATCTAGCTGTGAAGACTTAATGAAACTACACTTGACCCTAGAATTGCACACCTTTTGCATGATAACCTTATTAAGTAAACAAATTTGATGAAACCATTAGAGTGAATATGTTGGACGGTTGGCTAATGAAAACAGGGCTATGCTAAAACACACTCTACAATCATTATACTTTTTAAATTATATTTTTTTATGCTTATTTTTACAAAATTTTCGAGAAAAATACACAAAAAAACACGCCTAAAAACATAAACAAACATAACCCGCTTTTTTTCTATTAAAATTAGTTATAGAAATCAGACTGAAGTAAAATACCAGATAATGGACATAATTGTTTTACCTGTAAAAGGTGGTATGAAGATCAAATTCCACACTGATATATAATTTGGATGTGGGAAGAAAATTGAGTTGAGAAAGAGTTCCAAATATAGTATTCAGCTGCTCAGGTTTATGAATTGTGTTTTGCACTGGTCCGCCTTCTAAATAATATTTGCATAACCAAATACTGATCTCTTTTAGGTCTGAAAGCCAACTATAAAATCAAGAAAAGAATTTCAAGGCATCTTTACTCAGTTTCATGCCTCCAAATCATGCTAGCAAATTTATAATTTCTCTTTTTATTCAAAAGGTAAATCAATAGATTTAGTCAATTAGAACTCGTGGGAAGAGCAAAAATTTGGTTGTGGAGAAATACATCACTTAAGGCACACAGGTTTTGGTCAGTGATTTGAGTTTTTGCATTTTGTCTCTAGTCATGGAACTGCACTGCAATCAGCATATACTATTAAGCAAGTTCTATCTTCTTGTAGTATGCACTTGTTTAGTGGTCTGTCATCGCAAGCATTTCAGGTCTCCTTTGGTTGGTTCATCTGCACCTGTTTCCTCCAGTTGTCAGCCTGCAGTTCCTGAAAGTGCTGAAATTTTTTCCGATTGTCAACCTCAAATTAAAAGTCAAGGGAGGCTAACACGGAAGTAAGGACTCTTCAAGTCTATGCTGTTTGCAATTCATTGCATGGGTTCATTAGAGTGGACTCATCTTCAACTGGAACATTTTTTTCTTATAGATGGTTGTATCATAAAGTAACTTCTTGTCTGTTTCCATTTTGCAGGGATTTGAGAATGCATAAATCAGTCTTAGCAGAAAATGTGCTTCCGGATGGCACCGCTTTGTCATATTTCATGCATGGGGAGGTAATTTTCATTAATTTTTTGTGTATCTTGGAACTTCGTGTGGGAACTGTAAAAGTATTTATAGATTTTGGGAATAACATGTCAATTTTTGTTGAAATTGCTGTTAATGTCTTATTACGTGCTTTTTATGGAGCAGAAAAAGCTCGAGGGTTTTAAGAAAGATGGTGGTATTTTCTGCATGTGCTGCAAAGAAGTGGTATTTTTTTTTGTTTTTATTATTATTATGTGAACTTTCAGAGTCAGTTGTTTTTTGGGGTTATATTCCTGAAAGTAATTGTCTATTATGTTGACAACATCACTGTCTGTGAACAGGTTAGTCCCTCACTTTTTGAGGCTCATGCCGGTTTTGCTTCTCGGAGAAAGCCGTGAGTATTTCCTCAAGTCTCTTAGTTCTATGATATTTTTATGAGGATATGGGTTTTTTTAATTGCACCTGAGCATCTGTTGTCTTGCCGCATAAATGCATTATGTTTAACTGGCCAATATAAGGATACTAGATACATTTGTTGGTGGCCCACATGATAAGTACTAAAAGTTACTATAAAGATTTTTTGTTTACTTTAACTCTAGTCTGCTTGGTTTGCAGGTACATGAGTATATATACTTCCAATGGCGTATCTCTACATCAGCTATCCCTTGAACTCTCCAAAAATCGTAAATTTTCTTCAGAAGAAAATGATGATCTCTGTTCCATATGTGAGGATGGTGGAGATTTATTATGCTGTGAAAACTGTCCACGAGCCTTTCACCCTGGTGAGAATATTTTCACGCTGTAGCACTGTGCGGGATGTTTAATTTTGTGACTTTAAATCATTGCCTCCAAAGCCTTAGAAAGTGTGCACTTTTTTGAAAGGTTATGACTTTGTGCCCCTGTAACACATGTTCGCGATTCCGTACTACAACAAACTCAAGAAGTAGTCATTAGATCACTCCAATTGTTCCTCTTGTTCTCTATGCATACTATCTCATTGTCACCAGGATTTTGAATTTTTTTTTGGCTCTGTTCTATTTTTATTACATGCATAATCTACTTTTCTCCAGTACACCACAGTGATGCCAGCTCAGTTTTTGGTTAGGTTGTTATGATCGTTTTAATTTCTTCCCCACTACTTACACAGCTTCCTCTTCACTCTTGTTCTTCAAGCAGAATGTGTTGGTCTCTCAACTATTCCGCGAGGAACATGGTATTGCAAATATTGCCGAAACATGTTCGAAAGGGAGAGGTTTGTGGAGCGTGATGCCAATGCAATTGCTGCTGGAAGAGTCCCTGGCATTGATCCTCTGGCAGAGATAACACAAAGGTGCATTCGTATTATTGAGGCATTTGAAGCTGACATAGGTGGATGTGCCATTTGCAGGTCTTTTGTCATCTTTTGTTTTTCTATATGCTGTACCAGTTTTTGTGTTTGGATTGAATTAAAACCTTTGATTGTTGCCTTAACAATATAATTATGTCTGTAAATTTGATTATCCTCTCAAACTTTTTAAAATAAATTTTTAAAGCAAGAAAATTATGTTTCTTCTGGGTAATTGACTATAGTGTTAATGGATGTTGTTTATTCGACGGTTCAACTGTTTATTTACTATTGTGTAATTCACTATGTTGCTTCACAAAGGCTCTTACTCTATCAACTCTACCCCAAAACCCCTTTTGTCAATTTTCCCTTTGTCTTATTACTCTTGTTCAACCACCCCCCCCCCTCCCCCCAAATGGTGTTGTGATTTGGTTCTTGCAGGGGTCATGATTTCAGCAAGTCAAGATTTAATGACTGCACAGTTATTATATGTGATCAGGTAGTACTTTGCTTTGTTCACTTGTACATTGAAACTGGATTAGGTGTCTGTATGAAATGCTTTGCTGTTTCTGATGTCAGAAGCATGATAAATTGTCTCTGGTTTTTGTAGTGTGAGAAAGAATACCATATCGGTTGTCTAAAGGAGCAAAAGATTGACGATTTAAAGGTTTGTTGAAGTTGAAGCCATGTTTATGATTCCTTAGTTTCCAGAATTTGTAAATGCACTTGTGACCTCCCATCTAAACTAATGGTACCATTACAAACTGCAGGCATTGCCTGAAGATGAATGGTTTTGTTGCAGACAGTGCAGCAATATCAACTCTTCTCTTCAGAAGTTAATTGGGGATGGTGAGCAGAGGCTTCCGGAAACGTTTTTGAACACTCTGAAGAAGAAATTTGAGGGACAAGGTTCGCAACAGAATTCTGAGCTTGATATGAGATGGAGATTGCTGACTGGGAGAAAGGCTTCAGAAGACACCAGGGCGTGGCTTTCTGGTGCTGTAACTATTTTCCATGTGAGTGCTGTTGCCTGCTGTTTCTGAGTTTAACATGCTACCCCCTTCAAATTGTGATAATACTAATATGCCTCAGCTATAATTTTCTGTTTTCCTGTAGTTCGTATCTTTAGGGGCTTGTTGAATCAACATGAGTGGGAACTTAGTGATGATGACATATGTAGTGAAGTCTCTTTCCTTCAAGCAATTTCCACCTTATTTTATGTTCTAAATTGTTAATAGTTGAACCCTGGAAATGAGTTTTTGTTATCGAGTATGAAATGAATGATGAACGATTTTTCAATATCAAATGTTGAGTTAATGTTCAGCGTGTTCTTGTTTCCTTGAATTGTCATTGGTATAAAATGGAAGAGAAGGCAATCTGCAATAGTTGTTTTTTGACTTTTTTGCATTTAGCTACCTAGCTTCGAAATTTCTGTCATCCCCAAGTATCATATTTGAAGTCATCATCCACCTTTGATCTGTTTTTTTTTTTTTGTTTTGTTTTATCACATGATGGTCGTGCACGACAGTTGACTTGCTGATGCACGAGCAAGAGATATAATTGTATCTGATGTTATAGCTTTTTAAATTTCAGAAGCCTTTTTATTCACAACCCCTTAAAAAATCTCCTGCTGTAGTCTGTAGGTTGTGCCCATTCCGTCACCACCATCCCACTGTAGGGGTGGTTGGGAGTTTGAGTAGGAAGAAGTGTCAACAAAAGTTGTAGTTATGTCACTCAAGGTGGCACCCTGAGCAAATAAATGCAAATACGATGAGTGCAGAATTCTCTGGCCATATGAAAATTTTTAATGCACAGCAAACTATTGTTACTTTTTTGGGTAAACATGCTTTTAAATATTATTTGAGAGTTGATTTCCATCTGCAAAATTTTCTTCAGGACCGATTTGATCCTATTGCTGATGCCAGCACCGGTCGTCTTGACCTGATTCCTCACATGGTTTACGGGTAATGAATTTGTTGTACTTTGTCTCATATCTTGTTTATGTGCCTTTCTTCACCCATTTGACCCACTGTGAATGACTGCTGATGATTTCCAGGAGGCGCTTCAAAGACCACGATTTCTGTGGCATGTATTGTGCTGTATTGATGGTCAAGTAAGAAAAATTATGCCGTAGTATTTTATTTTATATAGATATATTTTGAGTTAGATCTCTGATTCTATTGTTGTACAGTTCGGTGGTTGTGTCTGCTGGAATTTTTCGGATATTTGGGGAGGAAGTTGCTGAGCTTCCCTTAGTTGCAACCAGGAGCGAGTGTCAAGGGAAGGTGGGCTTGTGTAATTCAAGGCTAATGCCTAGTAAACATTTGTCCTGTGCAGACTTCATTTTACTTTCTTAATTATAAGAAGGTTCAGCACACAAAAGTACATTTTTCTGTTGCCACCTGTATTTAGAAGCCAATCCTTTTGCAGGGATATTTTCAATCGCTCTTCTATTGTATTGAGGATCTTTTGTCATCCCTCAATGTGAAGGATCTTGTTCTTCCTGCTGCTGATGATGTGAAATCATTGTGGAAGAACAGATTTGGGTTTGAAAAACTGGAGCAGGAACAGGTTGGTTAATATAAAGGATTGTCTCTATTGTACGAGTCTTGGTCGACTTGCAAGTGATCTTTTCATTCTATTATCTTGTTTTTGTTTTGCAGTTAGATCGATACAAAAGTAGCTATCAGATGATGATCTTCCAAGGGACATCAGTCCTACATAAACCAATCTCCAGATCGTCATCAAGTGTTGAGCTCTCCTGACAAGTGTACATGATTTGAAACGGTATTTTGCTTCTCAGTTACTGCTTATAGCTTCTTCTTTTTCAGTTTGATTTTGTTTGTCACATAGAAAGTGCAATTTTAAGTGTAAATAGGGGTTATACATCTAGGCTTCGGGTCCAATATTCGTTGTAGGATGATCAGAGTTGTTAGATCATGAAATGAACCATACTTACCCCATGCAAACGGATCTATTTTGTCCAAGCCTGGATAAGTTTTGTGGTTGATTCCAAAGCTGGAATTATAGTTACCTTTTGTGTTAGCTGAGGCATTCTGTGGATATCCATTAATCAGTTCCAAAGCTAATTAAATTGTAGATAATTACCTTTCTGAGCACATAGTTGTGTTTGTGATGCGAGGTGTGAGTTGAGAAGCTATTATTGTCTGTGCAAGCCATTAAGTGAATTTTATTGCATCGTTGCCTTTTTCACCTTATGCTTGGTGCAAGTGGACGATGTTGTCAATCAGCTGTCTAAAGACTACGGTTAGTTCATGCTCTAATTCTATTGGATTGGACAGTCGTAGCTTAAATTTTTATACACGAATCAAGCCTTGTTGATCTGCCTTTTTTGATCTTTCTATACTAGATTTAACAATACTTGATATCGTTTTTATACATGCGTTGCTGGTTCGTAAATATGATTTTTTGAGAGAAAGAGAAGCTGTGTAACTAAGAGATTAATCTGGGGAATGTAGGACTGATGTCCCTTGGAATTATAAAATGTATATATATATATATATATATATATATGTTAATTTATTATGTAAAGTTCAATTCAAAGTCAAATGCATTTATATGTCTCGTTATTTTCTCGATTTTTATTACCTCGTAACATATTCTCTGAATTATTATTTTATATATATATATATATATATATATTAGTCTTTTAAAGAATATTTTTATTTTATGTTTTAATTTTCATTATCTCTTAATCATAAAGAGATTATTTAATGTATGGTAAAAAATATTTTTACTACAGTCCATTTTGAATAAGTATTTATAAAAAGTTTCTGGTAATTTTGATTATTTAGTTGATCATAAATTAGTAGATTTTTCTTAAAAAATTTAACTTATGCACACTTCATTTTTCAGATATTGTTTTTCTCAATTTTTGATTTCTTATAACAATGGCATAACTAATATTGTTGTTTATCTGTTAAGAATATTTATTTATTTATTTTTGAATTCTTTTGTCTTAATTTTGATTATCTGTACATGTTTTCTACAAGAAAGACATCCACATGCATTATTGTTACACGTCAACAAGAAAAAAAAGGTTCCCTTCCTCAATGACTTAATTATTGCCATGCACGCTAGCTCAATTTTGACGATGCATGTTTGCAATCCCAACTTGATCTTTTTGACCCCACCAGATTTGTCCTCAAATTATGAAGAGAAAAAAAAAACTAAAATTAACATTTTAGATTGCCAAATTAAATTTTAACTTGATTATATCAAGTGGGTTTTACACTGAATATAGTCACACTTCAATATAATAGAATGGGTATGAGATAAAGCACAAATGTGAGAAAGAGGACAGAGACTGCTGCTGGATATCCCCATCTTTTTTCAAATTTATTTGCTTAGTTTTGAACGTGATTAGCTTATCCTAGGCCTAGTATGAAATCAACTTTATTCGGAGATAAATTACCTGTGTGTGCATTCTGATAGATGAATGCAATTTGCGATTGGATCCCTGGTTAAGTGTTGGCAATACCACAAGCGGGTCAGGTGTAGCATCATCAATGCATACTGCACCTATACAGCTCAAGCTGGTCCAGTGAAGCAAAAGACTGCAAAGTCCCTTTGTTTTCAGATAATGGCAGATCTAGCTAGGTTGCGATTTTGCTTAATTATATACAACTGGGTCGACCTTTGAATTCGTTAAATAGTGACGATGGTCACGACTAGCATGACTTTGCTAATAAATAATGCAGAAATGAATTATGGTGGTGGGGGCTGGTTGCTCCATTGACTGTCCAAGTACGGGGTCAAAATTCACGTGTAATTCAAACTTGTAAATTTGATAACGTCGATATAATAATATCAGACGAATCCCATTTCTGACACTGATCAGATATGCTCATTTCTAAGCAGAATAGTTATTGAAAATTAAGGATTTTGAATTCCTTACCTCTGAGCGAAATAAAGACGTAGGGGTGCGTAGCTACTGGTGAAGACAAGAATAATTCTTGCACTGATGGCCGTGTGTGTTTCATGTTGAATCGGCTACTTTTACGTCCAACGGCTGTGTAATCTCTGTGTTCGGTACTTTGCGTACCCGCAAGAGAATGATCTATGAATCAGTCAAAGTAAATTTAATTCCAAAGGTATATACAATCTACTGCAATAACGTATTTTGATTGGCCAAAGTAATTAATCACGTCCACCTGTCGAACGGTCGTAAGCTTTGTAAACACGCACACATACAAGCTGGTGTGCGTCCGCGTGTAGACTGTGGACTCACGGTTAACCTGGCGTGGGTATTTTCCGAAGTCATACACGTCTTTTTCTTTTTATATTTTAGTATATATTTTTATTTTAAAAATTAAATAATAAAAAAATTTTGAAAATATAATAATTAACTTCATAATTTGAAAAAAAAACTTAATCAGCTGTCAAGTCATGAAAGGGGCCACCTCGGAGACGTGGCTGCTGAGTCGTCCACTCGCAACCAGCGTGCGACGAGTAAGATGCGTGGAGAGATCAAAATGTCCTTTTCTAAAATTTGTTTTTAATTTATTATCTCAATCTTGATTTATTATATTTCAAAATTTCACTTTCCTCTCCTCGTTTTTATATTTTCATAATATTTTCTTTGACCATTTTAAATCGATTTTCATTCATTAAATTTTTTCATTTTTTCTATTTCTTAATTACATCTTGGTATTCTTTTTTATATTTTTATAATAATGATATATTAAATAATTTATACAATTATATACATGAATCGAATGTTTCTTCAATGCTAATTTGTACTATTTGAGAGCAACTATTAATATTTATTAGCGGCTAAGGCACACTCAATACATGCAAACTTGAATTCATAAAATAACATTTTTTAATACACATAAAAATCTGTTTTTGTTACATAAATATTTTGAAAATGGCTGCATATGTTTTCTGTTTTATAATTTATCACATATATATATTATTGTATAATTTATTGTCTACTGAAATTATATACTTTACGTGCGTACATAATATTTTATCAATGATAATAAAATATATATTTATTATATTTCTAAAAATTTTAAGAATAAAAATAAGCTATTAAAATAAAAATATATATTTGAAAATTTATGGAGAGAGAGAGAGAGAGAGAGAGAGAGAGAGAGAGAGAATAAAATAAAAATTAAAATAGAGATTTTATATTTAGAATATGAAAAGATATAAAGTATAAAAAAGATGGACGTCCTAATAAATTAACATTTGATAATAAGATAATAATTGTTCATCGTTTATATTTAAGTAGTGATATTGCATGCTCTATGCATGAACATAGTTCAAAAAAGCGATTACTGTAACGATATGATTGGTGTGTTCGTACGTGCGAATGAAGTATAAATGGAATTGTGATTTACATGATTGGGAATAATTTATATTTTGCACTATTAAAATAATTTTATTAATTTTTAGATTAACAAGATTTATATCAACAAATATTATGCACTATTGATATATAGATTAAATATACTAAATGTCATATGTGAAAATATTAATATATGTATATGTACATATATATTATGCAAGTATACCATAAATTAAATATATGCATATGTATTAATAATATATAATCTTATTTTTATTTACAATATAATTAAGATTTATGCTAAATATGAAAAGTATTTTTTGATATTTATGCATCCAATAAAAATATTAAATTAATTTTTAGAAATAATAAAAATATTTTAAATATAGCATATGTTAGTATGCTTAATAAATAAACATAAATTATGGAAATATGTGTCTGTATCACAAATGTTTAGTATATTACTTGTAAAGGTAACTAATATAGTATTATCACCAGAATATTTACCTTTTTCATATAATGAATATCTATATAAAGTTAAAAATGGAACTATATAAATATTTATTTTACAATCAAAAAAATTAAAGATGAATTATATATATTCGTTTAAGTACCAGCTATGTCAATGAATATATATATATAGTTTTTGTATGCAGTATATATATTGTATAGTTATATAAATATAAAATATTTATTATATATCTAAATATATGTATATAGTCATATAACAATAAATATAATAATTAATTAATTATTTTCCAATAATGTCCTTTTTATTAAAAAATATTTATCTTTAATTCATTATATTTATTTTTAATTATCTTGAAAAAATAAATTTGTTAGAAATGAAACAAAAGACAAAAAGAAAGTATTTCAACCAAAAACAAGGAAAGAAGAAAAATACAAAAACAGAGTAATGATATTTAGTAATTTAATTTTGTGACCAATGATAATTACTATGAATGTCGCATGTTTGATAATACCGAATACACACTAATGATTGATAATTATACATGTACAATTCATATATGCAAAATACATAAGTAATATGTAAAGGGACCAAATTTCTCAGAAGTATTTATTTAAAGTTATAAACGTCACATCATTACTTCAATTAAAAGGAAATTTTAAATTTTAAATTTTTTTAAAAATCAATTCAAATATATTAACAGAGTGATCATAGTAGAATTCATGTATCCACACCCGTGTGTGTACCTACTCCATTGGTTGAGATGCATCCAATTCAAACTTTAACAGGTGCTTTCCAAATTGAATGAGCTATGTGGTTTGTTTAATACAATCCACAAGTTTCTTCATCAACACAGACGACGCCTGATAGACAAAGTAGGCAGAAGAGTGTAACTAATTTTCCATCTTCTTCAAATTTTAAGTGGCCAAAAGTGAGGAGCAGCTTTGGGTATATAGGATTCCTTCTTTTGTGTATATGACTTGAAATAATGATAAAATGATTGTAATTGATGAGAAGTGATTAAGAGGTTAGATGTGAATTAGACAGGGCATCACCCACCAAGAGGTGGCCATGTGAATGAATCCCTTAATCCTTGTAGTTACATTTCACGCAATGTGCCCACATGCTTTGGCTTAAAACTAGTCACCTAAACGTGCACATAACAGCTACATTACAACAAACAATGAGCTAAGTCACTTAACCCTACCCCCACCTTAAGTGGGATCTTTTTTAAAAAAAATTGGGATAGGGGTGGTAGATGAGTTATTAGGTAGCCAATTCCAAATGTACACGTGTTCACAGTGAGATCGGAAATGAGATTAATCAAATTGATTAAAATATATATTCCCTGATAAGATAGTGTAACCATGGAGTAGAATGATCATGAGGTTATGCTTCACCTAATTGGCAGTGCCTTGTGTAAATATTTCTAATCTCTTTCTTTGTTCTAATCAATAATCACAAATGTGATCCCACTTGCGGTATGGTACTATAGCATCATTAACTGTTAACCATATTATATTATTATATTTAGAAC
This sequence comes from Avicennia marina, assembly GCA_019155195.1. Taxonomy (NCBI): domain Eukaryota; kingdom Viridiplantae; phylum Streptophyta; class Magnoliopsida; order Lamiales; family Acanthaceae; genus Avicennia; species Avicennia marina. Next base: position 15,027,828 of record CM032753.1, read on the forward strand.
TTAAATTTTCAACTCTACTAATTAAAATGTGATATATAAATTATGGAATGAATGAGGCGTTTATTTTATTTATTTATTCATTTCTAGTTGAGAAGAAGTGGATAGTATGGGTTTAGTTAGTTAAGAAACTTAAAGAGTTAGGAATTATTCAGTTGAATAATTAGGTTTGGAGTGGAGATGGGGATGAGAGGGACCAAGTGAAGTGACCAAACCTAGCAAGAACCAGCTCCGAATTTATTTTTTGAAGAGGTTGAAATTTATAGAAAAAACGTAGCATACAGATGGATACACATGGGATTGCCAGTTACCAACCTATCTTCTTATCCATTTATTCCCCGTCATTTAATGGAGACAGACACACAACCAAGTGCTCACTTAGCTATATTTGTAACAACTATGGTAAATAAATAAAAAAATAGATAAATAAGAAAAAGACAACCTCGTCCATGACTTTTGGCTGTGGGGCACCTCATGCCCAACCCCAGCTATATCTACTGGATCAGGTAACAGCAAATTATGTGAATTTAATCACATTAATATTTTCATACTCGTACATTATGATAATTTTTTCCACGCATTTCGAAAAAAGAACACGAAATTTATATAATATTTTTAGTGAAAAAGAGAGAAATTTAGAAACCTAGAAGACATGCCCTTTCACTCACTTTTTGTATATGAAAGGCAACCATGAATAATAACCACTTCCTCTAAGAATTCAATTTCAGCATTCAAAAAAAAGAAAAAAAAAATCAATCAAAACGGCCTTGCCCTTGTTCAATGAATTGATAACAGTATATCAATAATGAAAAATGACACTTCATATAATTATATTAAAGAAATTAAAATGGGAAAAATATATCGATAATTATGACATAATTATTGATCACATCGGCCACAAAAATCTCAAGCCCTTATTCTTCCAGCTAGTTGTGGCAATCCACCAGCGCTGCGGCGGAGAAGACGACATGCCGCTGCTGCTTCGAAGGGAACTTGTAGAATTTGTCATCCTCCGGCGGCGCCGGCAGGTTGAGATCCAAGGCCAACAGGGTTCTTGGCTTCTCTCCGGCATTATCGCGCGACGTCCTCGAATCGTTATCGATGCTCGGGCCGATTCTCGTACTCGCACTAGGCGGTGCCGGCCTGTGCTTTCTCATATGACCACCCAATGCTTGTCCCGACGCAAACTCCGACCCGCATATTGAACACTCATGGATTTTAGGCTTATGATTCTGATCGTCACGGCAGGTTTTGTCGGACGTTAATTGTGTAGAAGTTGGCCCAGGGTATGTATTGAGCAGTCTAGTGGATTGCCCTTCTTCTTCTTCTTGATCATAAGGCAGCGCCACCGTCGCCGGCGGTGGCCTTTTCTGATCAATACTGTCTGCGCTTGGCTTAGGCTTCTTGTGGTGGCTTGCCCTGTGGCCGCCCAGCGCTTGAAAAGACGGGAAAGTCCTGTTGCAAGTCTTGCACTCGAAGACGTTGAGGCCCACTCTTCCGGCGGCGGTGGCCATTTCGGCCAATTTTCTGCTGCTAAATTTACTTCCCGCCGCCTTGGTTTCTTGTGGAGGGGAACACCCGCGTGCCAGGAGAATCAAACAGTTGGCCATGTCCTCGTCTTCCCCCGTCCTGGTCGATATTCCGCTTGTGGTCGTGGGAGAGTGTGAGCCCACCGAGTTGTAGATATACTCGCCCCCAACGGCACCACCGCCGCTAGAGGAGGCGGAGGACGACGGCCTCAGCCGCTTGCTGCGCTTCCCTTTGACGATCATGTGATCGCTAGACCCCGAAAACCCCTCCAGAATTTCCATTTTCAATCAACTACGCCAAAGAGAACAAATTAAGGGGAGACGGAATGTTGAATCCAAAAAAATTAAACTGGCCAGTGAGTGGAAGTGTGAGAAAGTGAAGAGGAGCAATGAGAGAAACCGTATACGGGATATCACATGTGTATATATAGTGTAATTTTTGTTAGAAGAAAGATTATTGTTGTTTGAAGAGTCAAAAGCCGTCCTCGTGAGCAGTTTACCACCGAGCTTTCTTGCTTCGGTTTCCAACTTGAAGTGTGTACAAGTAATTTTCATTATTAAGCAATTGATTTAGCAATTGGGAAATATTCACGGTTTTAATATACTCGTTTAAGTTTTCTTCTTCTTCTTTTTTTTTTTGTTGTTGGAGGTTCCAAAATTAGATATTGTACTTTTGAAGAATAATTATATATTCACATTAAATATAATTAAAGCATATCGTGATACAAATAATTCTCCATTATTATTTTTTTCCCGATATGTCATGTCCATGGAATATTTCACTCTTTCATCTAAAAATTTGTACTAAATCAATTTGATGCGTGTGTGTGTGTGTGATGAGATGGAAAGATTATAATTTTTACACACTAAACTAATTAGTAATTAATTCAAATTCTGACCCTCTCGTGCTAGAAGTCTAAAACTATCTTTTAGTAATTCAAAGTGCTATATGAATGGCTTGTGAAACCAAATTAAGCAAAAACAAAAATTCAAAAAGTTGGGTTGGCAATATTGGTAAGGTAAGAAATAATTAGAAGGGATGGATCATATTAAGACGAAGGTAGCGTGTGCAAGTTGGTTTGGCAATATGTTGATCACATTTTGGCAGCCACTAATTAACAAAGCAACAAAGCTATAGGTGGGGGGTTGCACATTAAAGGCATGCTCCACTTCATTCACCCAATCTCTTCTTCTTAAACTAAAAGAAAAGTGAGAGCAACAACTACTTGGTGTTCATGAGCAAGTCAAGTCAGGCAAACCAAACAAGATTCGATTTGATTTGCCCATGGTGGCCACCTCTTTTCATCAAGGATATATTTTGATAATCTTAATTATTCCTTTAAATCGTGATTTCGAAAATTGGGTCTCCGCCAGCTATACACTACGTACACACATACATACATTACGTGAATTCTTGATGCTTAGCTGTTTGAATGAACTAACTAGTGTATCGCCAACTCTAATTTATGTTACTCCCACCTTTCCATATTTTAATGAAGTGACAATCTCACTGTCGTAAAATATGCACATCATTCCAACACACAGTAGTATTTGACCTTTTCTAATTTAATGTGAACTTCCATAACATTTTCCTTGCTATGGTAACGACCTAATTTAATAAATTTTTCAGAAGTTCAACTAATCGATGATTTTTCTGCAAAGTAATTGAAGAGATGCTGGTCAATTGTTTGAGGGGGATATATAGCATTGTCCATGTGATGCACTCTTGTTCTGATACACGGATGGTATTGATAAGCTCTTGTATTTATACGATCTGTTGTAGTTTAAAATTTATAGGTCCACTGTTTAAAGTGTTCTGTCTGGCCATAGGTTATATTTGAAATTTATGATGGCTGTTATGATTGTTCCATCTTTGTAATTGTTAGTCCAATTTAAATTGAATTCATTTATATCTGTCTCTTGATGTGATATCTTAAATTCCTTTGTTTGTTATTCTATTTATTTTCTATCATAAAACTATTTAACTGCGTACTCCTAAAAGTAAAAAATCAATATTGCCCCGTAAAATACATCTACCCAAGGGTTGTGAGAAAAAGACTCTTGATAGGGACACTAATGGCCACTCTCAAGTGTGGTTGGACAGATGCTAAGAGCGTGCGAACACTGGGCACCATTAGGGTTACTGTCATATGGATGGGCACTTATATATTTTTTTATTTCCTTCTCTCTTTTTTAGAATAATTGACACTTAAGATCAACCCTCCCTAAAGACACACAGGCCTTGCAGCCCATGCCTCCATTGTTACTTTAATTAATTATTATTTCTCCGCTGTGACGGTTTTCAACTTAGTTTATTGGCAATTAACGCTCGTACAAGTGATCCCTATATCAAGTCAACTACAAATTACCACATATGGTTTTAATTGATTTTCATTTGCCACGTAAAAGCCAGATCCCTGTTAACACACACACAGACACACAGACACACACACACACACACAGAGACTAATATTCAATGAATTCTGCACCACAAATATAGACTTGATAAGCATATATATGACCAATATCTATTCATTGATTTGATCGATCATTTGGTCGAAGTGGGTCAAATTTTGCTCGAAAAATGTAAAATAGAAGTCAAATAAAATGAATGAATAAAAATATATACCACCAAAAGCCTAAAAAGAGACAGGCCACAAGATTGTGTTGCTTCACTATCGAATACGGGCTATTGATGTTCTTCACGTTCTATCTGATCTTTTTGTATTTTTTGAAAAGATAAACTATTGGTCCTGTTATGGCTCTTCGACGTCTAAAGAGAGTATCCTACATAAATAATTCCAACATGCATCAAGTGCACTGTTCCAAGTGCGTGTATCTTAGCGAAGAGTATTTGAATGTTTCAACTCTTTAATAATTTTAGCCAGAATTAATTATTAGAAGGAATGGAAGTCCGCCAAGTCCAAGTTGGTGCACAGAGTAAAATTTGTTGGCTTGCGAATACTTTTTATCGAAGGTGTGATTTATTTTATACACACACACACGCAAGCACAGCCATGCATACATATATGGTGTGTGAGATCGATGTAGTTCATGAAACATCTTTTATTTGGATATTGTTTAGGTATATTTGTGGATCATTAAATCATGACAGTGTGAAAATCTATTTCATTTTATAAAATTAATCAACTTATATGTATCTAACAACTAGGTTATGTTGGAAGTGTGGCGAGCCACACTACAAACTCTGATTGAACTTTATTGGGCCAGAGGAGAAGCCTATTCAAATTGGGAGCATCACCCATGAACAATGTATGTTGGGTTTGGAGTGGAGTCCAACGAAATTGAGGAGAACCGTTCACGGGCCTGTACGTGGGCACGTATATAAGTAGGTTTAACACTGTGTATTAATCCAAAACTTTAAGGCTGTGAGTTATAGGTCAAGTATCCACTTTATATACAAGTCAATTTTCTCTTTTTCTACTAGCGTGGGATGCCACTTTTTCTAACTCATATTTGTTTCCCAAGAGATTATACATCAACTTAGTAGTTAAGTTCTTTGATGAAATTTACGATCGTCCGGTTAAGTCTTCAATTAAAGAACTATTATTTATACATATTGATTTGGAGAGAAATTAATACAGATATAGATACTACACATCATTCGGTGAAGTTTTAGCTTGAGAGAACATTAATCTTAGAAACCTCTAATGACCCAACATTTACAGCTTAAGCAAGACCCTAATCACTAAACAACTTATTACTGCAAGAAATGATTTGATAAATTGTGAAACAACCTGTAGAAGACTTTAAAAAAATAGTTACATTATAGCATCACAGAGTATGTATATTACATTATCTAAATCTGCTATAGTATTTATTTACAAATATTGCAGTCAAACAGAAAGGAAGTGCAGAAATGATTGTTGATGTAACAAAATTCAAATGAAGTTTGGTTGTGACAATGCGAAGCACGTAAGGCGCTTTGGAGGTTGCAACGCCATCGTTTTGGTAATTTGTTGGTGGGTGCAAGTAAAGCACATGTCAGGACAAAGAAACATAGAATAAAATAACTACACGCAGTTGTCAGTTTTTTATTAAATAAAATATACCTCCATCTTTTACAATTTCCACCCTCTTCACCTCTCTCAAATAACCTTTTAATTATTTTATTTTTTATCGTCCAAATTCCCAAATGACCATCTTCCTTCATTTTGTAGTAGATTTTATAAAACGTAATTTTTTTGAGTAATTTCATTTTTGGTATACAAATGACAAAATTATGATAATTTTATATTTTACATAGCTTTTAACAGTTAAACCCATTGGGAGTAAAATTTTTGGTAGTATACATTTGTGGGTTTTGTTCCACTGGCATATTTGTTATTTTTATCCAATTCAATTTTTCTTGAATTGACATAATGGTTCGTTAAGAATCAAATACTGCTTTCTGGCCATCATTATATTTCTAATTAAGCTATTGCACGTGTCATTTTTCACCTATTTAAATTTTAAAAATTAACTTATAAGTTTGATCAATCGAATTTACTTTTAGAATGCTATTTATGCTCTTATTGATTTTATTAATTTTATATGATTTTCTTATCCCTCTCGATGTGTATGTTATTTTTTTCTTGAATTAGCATTAATCTTTATAATCTTTGTACACTTACTTCGATGGTTTACTTCAGCACTTAATTATTCGTTCTTTGTTTAAGCATATTACCCTTTCATTTCTCTACATTTCCGTCATCTCACATATTAAAAATGCTCTTTTTCACTTCTATTCATGTTACTTATATCACTAGCATAGGCCATAGTCCTTCTAGACTTGACACACATGAAACACTTTTTTCAATTGTAGTCCAAAAACTAAATTGCTTTTCCAATTCAAAATATTTTTGGACAAAAACTATTGCCTTTGAGCAAATGTTTACTATGAAATTTTTACGCTATGTTTGTTTTATTTTTTTAATATTTCTCATTAAAATTTACAATTCTACCATATTATCCAAATTTTCATTTAAATGTCACATTCAAATTATGTCCTTTCTTATATATAAAAAATATTTACAATTCAATTATTATATTTATTTACAATCAAATCAATATACACACATTTATACCTTAAAAATTAGTCATATTCTCTATATACTATAACTTTATTCAATCATTACATATATACATATAATACACACATGTCCACACAAATTCAAACAAATCAAAATTTTTATTTCTCATCATAATTTACTGTCAAAATATATATTAAAAAAATCACCAACCGAATATAACCTATATTTTTTTTACATTCAAAAGTTCATATTTATTTGGCAAAGATTACTCTTTTGTCATATAATGACGAGTAATATAAAAAATTTAATAAACTCTCCATTATTCATTGAATATCAAAATATATAACATTCTTTCGCACCATCATTAAAATTTTGAACTTGATCTATTACGACTGTAATGTTTTTACTGCACCTGTAGTGGGCAGTAACAACTCCCGTTTTTCGTTTGGAGGAGCCCTATTTATGTAGGGGGGAGAATGTAATAACCATCACACAGCATAGAATGACTGTTGAACCAATTTATAAAGTGGAATCAAGCTCCCCATTACCACAAAAATAATTAAGGTTAAATACATTAAAGATATGCTGACATACTAACCCCAGAATAAAATCGAGTCCAGATATATGTATTATCTTCAAATTCACCAAATAACCATTTCTCTTTTCATTTTTTTGTTAAAAAGATCTGCGGACTTTGGAGAAAAATTGTCAAATTTCCTAATCAAATTTCTTGATTGGGAAGAAAGAGAAACCAACCACAACAATGATAGGAATTTCTTTGAACTCCATATCAAAAATTTGCCTTGAATTCTCCGTATTTATAGACCCTCATTCGACAGGCCGAAATCTGATGGACTCAAATCTATCCATACTCATATTATAAAATAACTCATAATACAAAATAAAAAAAGAAATCTTGACTTAAACATACGTCATCACTGGACCAAAGGCATTCCAGAGTGCTGCCTCTAAAATTGGTTATGGTGCTCTACGCAGGCTAATAAACCACAGACTCTAAATAAAAATTCTAAAACACACGAAGCAAGAACCCATATGAATGATGAAATATACCAATCAGAAGGCATTCGAAGGATTTTGACAATGAAGATGTCACTGTTAAAAAGGCACAAATTCAAGTGATTAGCACTTATTCTTTTGCTTTCTTTCCCACACAAAATGTTTGTATCCTTTAAGTGGTAATAATATATGCGAGTGGGTTAAGTGATGTGTAGGATAACCACTTGTAACCAGTGCACATAAATGAAATCCAAAAAAGGCAGATAATTAGTTGCCTACCATGCTCCAACTTTGCAATGATGCTGACTTTATGCCAACTGTACTACTTGCAAGTACAGTTGCTCCTCACACTTGCCCTGTGAGCTTATCACTTATTAATCATAAAGCCTTGAAACAGCTCTTCCCCACTATTATGCCTCTCTTACATCAACGCCTATGTGCTAAGAATAATTAAGTTTGCCATTCTCAGAAGTAATCCTACCTAATACTCAATATCAGAAAGCAACAGTTGCAAGAATGCAGCATTGGTATATATATTAGGTGAATTGATTTCACTTACTTTTGTCAAGTTCCATGATCTAAATGGATTTTCTTTTCTCACCACAACCCCTTTCTGTGACAAACTCATAAAATATGGTTTTCAAGGTGGTTCCAGTAGTAGATAAATACTAAAGCACATATGCATGACATCCATTCTAATTGGCCAGGTATTCTCAATTCCTCCTCATGTGAGATCGCATGATGCTCTTAATTCAAAACTAAACTTGTCATTGTTGGTTTATAAGTCTTAATCAATGGCATGCACACTTTGATTATCTACAGTTCACCTTAATTAGCATCCAAAAACCCGGCATCCCTATCGGGAATACCCGTAGGAAATAAATATAACAAATAATAGTTACTCTTTCATAACTTTAAGTTGTGATGCTCCCAAAGAATCGCATACTGACAGGGCACTTTTTATGCATCAACATTACCATGCGTATTCTTTAACAGCATATTGGATGGGCCAAACATTTACTAGCAAATTCAGAAATAAAGGGCGTCCAAACTTCCAGAGTGAAACTGAAGGCCATCTCCTTTGACAGGAGTTCCCATGCATCACCACGTTATTTTGCAGAGAATGCCAAATAGCAATTATTTATCTATTGAAATGTAAAACCTCCGCCACAAAAGGCCTCTATATGAACCACAGAAAATGGCAGTGGGTATACTGAGTTGATTTCAACAAGCGACCACTACAGGGGAGTCAAACCAACAACACCTGCATGTCACATACAAATGGAGCATCCATTACTATCAGAATAAAATAATAATGCTCCAAAAGACAAAACATGAGAATGAAGTCTTCTTCCACAAGTTAATCTCACTTAGTGACTCGAATATTTCAAAGAATCTGAAGAATTGATTGGAAGTAAATTTAATGTAGTCAGATGCAACTCCATCTTTTTGACAGATAGACAATATATTTAGAAATGAATCCAAGTAACAGCTGAAAATTGTAATTTCTAGAAGTATTTTGAGATTTTCTTATCATTTTGCCAAGATTTATTTCCTATATACTTTATTCTGAGATAACTGAAGACATGGGAAAGAACCAGCATCAGACAAGCAATGTGAAAAATAAAAGCCATCCAACAAACGCACAAATAGGTCGTGCAGGTTGTGAAACAATGTTGCAGGAAGCTGAGAATCAATTTCGTAAAGTGTCAATATGTAAACATGTACTCGTATCAGCCCTTTTGTAGCCGCAGTAAGGTAATTGCTATGAAGCTGACAGCTATTGGTGGGAAAAAAATTTTAGACCAAATAAAAGAAGTCTCAATGAACACAGATATTTTATCACAGTAACTAATTCTGTATATGACAATCTTTTGAATATCAGCAATCAGTATTAGCTGTATGCTTCATTAGCCACTATTAATTCAAGAATTGAGGGCCTGTATAACCAAGAGGAGATTGCCTAGCCGTCACCAACTATCCATTTAAATCAGTGTATAATAGACAATTAAGACAATGGATTGGTGCTAGTATGGAAACACTGAGCATCTTGACAATGAGAATCATTTTGATGAAGTTGTCCAGAAAAGATGACAATATGTTCTTAATGCTAAGATGACTGAGATTTCCAACATATACTAACTGTAAACCCTAGTTCAATTATCTTCACTTGTAACAAATCAACAGTTACTATTTGGAGTACAAAGCTAAGCCTATACAGGATGGGGAAAAAATATGTAAATTGAGAAAGTATAAGTTGCATACCACATGCCAAACGTCCCCCAGCATTGCCAGTAGTTAGACTGAGTTCATGGCCACCTGCATTGCAAGGAGTGTAAGAAAAATCAAGAAAAACTTGCCAAAAAAGAGGGAGACATTGGAACTTGGCATTGTAGTGGAGTGAACCAAAATGCCACTCCTCAGATATAGATTATGATCACCACAACAAGAAATCAGTATCATTCAATTCGTAGATTACAGCTACAAAAAAATTACCCTTTCCAAGATCATCTTCAAGTTCGTGAACCACGAAAGCTCTTCCAACAACTGAGTTAGGGCCAGTCAATGGGATCTGCACATTTTTAATTATAAAAGTTATCCTTGATGTGTTTAACAGCATCGTTAAAAATTCATTACAGTGAGACTTGATCAAACACACGCATTCAGACATTTTAAGGCCAAGCATACTGAATATTACCTGACTGTCCACTATAGTAGCTTCAGCCACGCCTGTCTCAAAACACGTAATGTGCCATTAAAACAAATTGAAAAAAAGATACCGTGATAGAAGAAGAAAAAGCCACTGGAAGTTCTGGAAAAATACCATCAGCATTGGCAACTATGTTTCCCAGATCACCCGCATGACGAACTTCGTCCTCAGGAGCTCCATGTGTCAAACCATTTGGATTAAAATGTGCTCCTATGGGAAAGAAATAGTATCAAGGCTTAATAAACTAAATATTCAAAACCAGACCAGCATTTCCAGTTGTCTGGATTTCAGAAAAATAAAAAAGGTGAAGCCCCAACCTGTCGATATACATCCATTTGTAGTGTCACCATACTCATGCTACAAATCCAAAGAGGAATACAGAATTTAATATCACAACTTCATAAGCTGAAGCTTCTGGCATCAAATCGGCTAAAAACAACTTAAATGTTTAAAAACAGAAATAAATACTGACTAGATGAAATCCATGTTTCCCCGGAGTAAGTCCAGTCACTCGAACATTCACAGTAGTTAGACCTAAAGAACATTCAAGAAAAGTCAGGAAACAGAACCCAGATGCAAAAGACAATCGTTCAAGATAGATAAATAGAAACAACCAAGTAGATAGCTGTGCCAACTATATTACACCCTAATTTAATAAAGCCTTTCAGTGAAACAAACGGACTTCAATCCAAAGGTCATCAAACCAATGATTAATTTCGTTGACATATAAGTAACATTATCTGCGCTTAAAAAAATCGGAAGAAACATAGGGGCCTGACCATCGCCTTCCTGGGTGAGAGTCACAACACCCTCGACAGAAGAGGTGCCTTTGAGAAGGGCGACGGCGTTCTTGGCGGCGGCGACGACGGTAAGGGGCTTGCGAGCAGCGGCGGATTGGAGAGATAAGAAGGGGTGGGCGTTAGATTTTAGAGCGACGCCGCGGAAGGAAGAATGAAGTGAGAGCGATGAAGAACGAGAGGATACGTTGGAAGTAGGATTGAAGGAGGTTGGCGAGAGGAGAGAGTGATGGCCCGTCGAGGCGGCGGAGGATAGAACTGCATTCGAGGCCACGGCTGCCATCGCTGCCTGCATCGTCTCTGGGAAAGAACCGTTGATTCGACTACGCGAGGAATTTGATGGAAATATGAGTCAGAGTTACTGAAAGGGCTGCTGTGGTTTCCTGACTTTTCTCTTCTGTTGTTTCTATGTTCAAACTTCCAAGGAATGATCTGGCCGATGTTGACCAGGAATATGTTTGGTAAATATAGATTTTTATTTTAAAGCAATTAATAATTCAGAAAATTTATCAATCAATAATCAATAAATTAAAATAATAATAAAAAATTAAGTAAATATTCACACGCCAAAGTGTATTTTTACATTTATATATGCGATGTCTTGAAAATCTTAAGGCTATGTTTGGCTCTCTATTAACTACCATTTACTTCCTCTTAAAAATCGTAAAAGTCAAATGTCTTATGTTATAAATTTTATTTAAATTTAAGTTTATATTTTTTTCTTTTATCTTTTATAACTAACTAATAATTTTTTAATCATTAACTACATTTACAATTAAATCAACACCTATTTTTATAATTTTTCTACTCATTCATATATTTTAATATTCTAAAAACCTATATATTTTCACATCATTTACTCATTATTACATTTTTAAATATATAATTTAAAAAATTTTCCCTCCTTTACCATTTAACACCAATCATAATTTTCATCCCTACTCAAATCACTCAAATTTTATTTCCTCATCCTAATTGAGAGGCAAACACAGCCTTAAATTTGAGCAAAATCACATGATATATTTGAACATAAATACGTGTTAAACATAAATTTAGTCGGCTAATTTGACTCCATTAACTCACTTTGAAATCGTTGTACTATTTGCCTGCCTCTTATGATTTTGGTTGCTCGTGCCTTCATGTTCAATCTAATTTTACTTTTCTACTACAAATAATATAAATATATATATATATATATATATATATATGTTGTTGCATCTTTGACTTAATTAGTTGGAGTTGGAGGGGTAGATATATTCAATATGCTTGTGGAAATTTTCAAATTAAATAGTCTTTTATCATTTTTTTTTATCACAATAACATCATAATGAATCATTGCCAATGGAAAATGCTGTACAGGCATGAAGCCTTGGGTTTAATTCGTACTAGACGCGCAGTCATTCATCTAAACTACGCGAGTTCGTATTTTTCTTAATCATTATAAGTTTTTAAATTATATAAGTATATATTAATTATTAATTAATAATTTTAATGTGATAATATAACTATTTGTTGTATTAAAAACATACTATGTATCATTGATCAGAACCAAAAAAAAAAAAAAGAGTATATTACGATGTGGGCTCGGGCGACTGGCCTTCGTAGTATGATTCTGGACGTGACGAGATGGCAATTAAATAGTTTTGAGGACTATTACGAGCCTACAAAATTGGTCTCATTTGGACTAGATTATCTACAGAAGTAAGCCCACTAATATGGTCTCACTGTAGCAGGTGGCATTGCCCATTACTGTGAAGATCAACCTTCGTGCTTCAACTCAAGTCTCGTCGGGAATCTACTTATTCTTATTCAGTTCGACAATAACAAATTCATCCGTTTCTTTTATTTTTATTATTTTTCTTTTCGTTTTATCTATTTTCAATAAGCTTTAAAAAAATAAATATATAGATAGAATAATATATATACCACACATTAAATAAATTAAAGAGGCATCTTTATTTTCATATTTTGAAACTTAACAGCACATATGAGGTGTGGCCAAATTTACAAGTATAAGAATAGACACTAAAATTAAATATTAAGGATGTGGACGAGGCAAAGCGTGCGAATGAACGTGAAATATGGGTTTATTTATGAAGGCACTAAAGAGATACATGGTGGATTTTAATGGAAGAAAGTAAGGCCAGGCTGCTGGCAACATGAAGATTGAGGTTGATGGAGACCTAACTTCACTTCGCATGTTAATGTCTCCACACTTCATGAGTTATAGGTTTAAAATACCGTTTGAAATCTTGTTTTATACTTCAATGATAGGTTTTGATTAATTAGTAATTATTGATGATCGATACTTAGATAAATATTTGAAGTTTGATGTTATATATATTCACACATATATTCATTGAAAACAAATTAAGAAGTATTACAACATATCATTTCGTTTCACATGATTACACCGAACAAAATAGATGGAAAAATCGCTACACGCTTCAGAGCAATAATATATTACATTCATGCTTCATGGTACAAGAATAGTTGTCCCTCCCATCATTAATGCACCTTATCTATCAACTCATCAATCTTTTCTCAAAACCCTAAGCCCGCCATTGGACGCCTCTTGTTTTCATTTTTTTCTCACTCAAAAAAAAATTTTTTTTAAATTGATTCACTTGGCCATCTCTTTAAAAATTTTGTGAGATTTTCTTATTTTTACTCTGTTCCAACAACATTTGACTCCACCATCTACCTGATTTTTATAATAATAATAATATTATTATTAACATTAACAATTATATTAATAAAATAAATATTAATAACATTATCAATAATTATATAGTTTTTAATTACCTCCAATATATACAAAAATTACGTATAACTACCTCTCGCATTATACTTTTTAATAAATAATTACCTGTCCCATTATTATAATTATTATATTATCTACCAAACATTATCCATTCACATACAATTCTTTCTTTTTTTCCTATCTCGTTTCTCTTAAAAAAAAATTTTATTTTTTTTCTCAGAATGTTTTTTTTCTCTGGAGCGAAATTTCTATCTAATGGCAGCCTAATAATCTCTTCTGTTCCTTGATATGAACCTTGGGTTTTTTTAATTATTGTTTTTTCTTTACGTTTTTTTGTTATTTTATAGTAAATTTAAATTTTGTGGTCAGTATTCAAGCAACATGTAAATATTGCACCTTTCTTCATCCCCGCAATCCACTCCTTAAAACTCGAATCTTTAATCATTCTTGTCTACAATTTCATTGATGAACTATTTGTCATTCTCAATCATAGAAATTAGACAAAGTGTAGTGATGTTTTCCTTATTTTTCGTGTTGGAATTGCGAAATCTAACTGGGGTTGTCCACTTTCATTTATCATTACAATAAAAGTAAAAAGCTTTTATCTATTTATTGACATGGAAGTTCAAAGGAATCAATCAATCAACACGTTTTAGTTGGGTCACAGACTCGCAATTTACAGCTTTTTAGGAATGGTTAGCAAATTACGCATGTTTAGTTACAACCGACTATCCTAATAAATAATGTATTTCCCAGTGAATAAGTATGAAAGTTCAAAATAAGAGTTTTCTTTTAAAATTATCGATTTTGTTAATCATGCAATTTGTTAGCTCTGCGTTATTACCTTTTAGATTAATATATAAAAGTAATTTTGGAAAACATTTTATCCTCACTTTTTCGTCCCATTAAATTTTTTTCTTAACATTTTAAAAACAACTTTTTAACTCTGTTATATATAAATGTTCAAAATTCAAATCTTACATAATCATTACCTATACACGCTCGTATTTATATGTATACCTTAAAAAAATAACATCATTTTTATATAATATCTAATTAGCATTCAATTATTATATAAAGAAAATATATTGATAATCAAATCAAACAAATATATTTTTTACTTTTATTATTTCACATTAAAAACACACTATTTCAAACCTAATCCCTTATGAGCTAATATAATTTCAAGTATACAACTTTTCTTTTTAATATTAAAAAAACCTCCCTTATATGTTTGAAATATTTACATTCTTTGTTTTTATTAGAGTTTTGAAATGATATTGTTGTTATCTTGAAAAAAAATCCCAACTAATTTTTTTGTTATAGTCCCTAACTTCTAGTTTTTGGTTAAAAAAAATTAAAAATTAAGGTTCAAATACTAATAATTATAGTTAATTAGTTTAAAATCTTAATTTATAACAAAGAAAATATCTTTAAATTTGACATATTATCTAGGGCATTTTTTAATACAAAAAAAATTAGAAAGGCCAAGTGTGAGTTAAAAAATAATTATTTTTTAATTACATCATTAATTTTCATTCAAAATCTCAATAGAAAAAGAAAAATGTAAAAGTATAGTGGGGGTTTTATAATATAAAAAAAGGATGCAGTTTGTAAAAATTGGTGTTATTAACACTAATTTAGATTCAAACTTAGTGAATTCCAACTTTCATTTAAATAATTTTTAATTTTTTAACTCTAAACTATCATAAAATAATTTATTTTTTATCAAATACTGCAATCAACAGTGATCTGCGTCTTACCTGAATCGAGAATTTGGATTGAATTTAGCATGTCATTGATCCTTTTCCAAGAACGATCCATTCAACCATATCATACCATAACTTGCCGTGGCTCTTATTTATACGTACCCGTGTCCCTCCGAGCCACCTAAAAATTGAGCGCTGTGATGTAGAAATGCCATTGGTGGCGCGTCCACTCCCCCGCCGCACACTATAATTCCACCCGCGGATTTCTTTTGAACTTAATAATAATGCCCCGACCGGCAACCGGCTCCACCAGTTTTCCCCGAAAGCCATGCGCAATTTCATTTGTTTATTTATTTATTTATTTTCTTTGGATGCAAGCACTACTCCAAGAAGAAAGGCATGAACCCATCTGTGTTAGCCACACATTTGCACTATAAAAACTCATTGTGCGACACACTTAAGCACAATCTACAGTCACGTTTTTTGATTTTCTGACCATGCCCGGCCCAAACGAGTACTTCAACGCCCCCCTCCGCCGCGTTGCCATCGGCAACGCCGATGAGTTCCGGCACCCGGGCGCCGTGAAGGCGGCGATGGCTGAGTTTATCAGCACCCTCATCTTTGTATTTGCCGGGTCTGGTTCCGGCATGGCTTACGGCAAGGTCACTGGGAACGCTCCTGACTCCCCCGCTGGCCTCATCGCGGCAGCGGTGGCCCATGCTTTCGGCCTGTTCGTGGCAGTTGCTGTGGCCGCCAACATTTCCGGCGGCCACGTCAACCCAGCCGTGACTTTTGGGTTGTTCGTTGGCGGAAACATCACTCTGCTCCGTGGTATCCTTTATATCATCGCTCAGTTGCTGGGCTCTGTGGTTGCTTGCCTTCTCCTTTCCTTTACCACCGGCGGCCTGGTAAGTTTCAGTCGCAAGATTTGTGATCTGCCCAGCGTTTCATTACAACCTGCCCACGTGAAATTATTTATTAATTAAAACGATTGGATATGAGATTTCGATGAGAATTAAGACAGCAATTTGTATGAATTTTTATTATGATTCTCAGAATTAGTAGTTGAAATTGATAATTTTAGGGCATTACTTTAAGAGAAATGCTTTGAAAGATATTTATATAAATGATTAAATGTTAAGTAAATTAGTGACGAAGTGTTGGCATTAGGTGCAAAGCGAGACTATTTATTCTTAAAATAAGCCACAAGGCCTAGTAGCAAATTTTTTGTTTGACTTTTTAGTTGTTTAATATTAATATGATTGGCGAGATTTAGATATAAATTGAGAAAGCAATTTTTTTTTGCACAAATGTATTCTATTATTTAAAATATTTGTAACTATTATTATGAAGACATAAAAGGAATTTTAGTTACACAAAATAAAATTTCTCTGTCGTCATTCTGAATCTTTTATTTATTTATTCTATCATTTTCCCTTTTCCACTTCCATCTATCTTAAAGTTTATAATGATTTTGCTCAATGCTTTTATTTCCATTCTTTCAATTCTTTTGATATTTCTTTAATTGCTTATTTTAAATATTTTTTACAATGTCAAATCACACAATTTCTTTATTTCAATATTTTATTTGTTATTTTTCCTTTTACTTTGAATTATTATTTTTATTTGTATTTTCTCTCTCAATTTCTCTTTTCAATTTTTTTGATATTTCTTTATTTCATTATTTTAAATATTCTATACGCCCTTTTATTTGCAATAGTAATAATTTGTTAAAACATTTTTTAATAAATTATTATTTCGTATTCAAGTTTGACAAAATAAAAACATCGTGACTAAGGAAAAATAAATGAAAATAATTTTAATATTTCACGTAACATATACTGATGTAAATTTTCTTATATGTTATATTCACATAAATATAATATATATTATATAATAGATGGAACATGAAGATTCATCAATTTGAGGATATACAAGGCCTAATTTAATCTAATTATGAAATTCTTCAACGTGCAGGAAACGCCGGCGTTTGCCCTCTCGGGTGTATCAGTGTGGAGCGCCTTGGTATTCGAGATTGTGATGACATTTGGGCTTGTTTACACTGTCTACGCCACCGCCGTCGATCCGAAGAAGGGCGAGGTCGGCATTGTCGCACCAATCGCCATTGGTTTCATCGTGGGAGCCAACATTCTCGCCGGCGGCGCCTTCACCGGGGCTTCCATGAACCCGGCGGTGTCGTTCGGGCCCGCTCTGGTGAGCTTCACCTGGACCCACCACTGGGTCTATTGGGCCGGGCCTCTCATTGGCTCAGGGATCGCCGGAGTTGTCTACGAGGTCTTCTTCACCTGCCACTCCCACGAGGTCTTGCCCGGCGGCGGCGATTACTGAGAGTCTAAAATGAACGCGGCTTTCTTGATTTGCCGTTAAGTAATAATAACTGGGCTTTAGTGTTTTCGTGGCCTGTATGGTTAATCTTGAAATGTATTGTGTGCCTGCAACTCCGTATTTTCATTATCCAATATTTAAAATTAATATTCCTTCGATTATGAAGATTTAGAGTTAGCTGACATATCAATAACAACAATATCCTCGAGCATTAAGATGTGACCACTCGTTTCCTTCGTCTGCCACCTACACTAGCTAATAGTAATAATTACTCGGGCAACAACAATAGCACGAACGACACAAAAGTCACTAAATACTAAAAAGAAAATTTTATCAACCACAGCAACGAACTTAATATAAATGGAGTTAACTTTTACTTTCAATGATTTTGGACCCTTCCGTGTGCGACTGCACGTAGTGTGTTAATAAATGAAATTATTCGACTTGAATTTGTTTAAGATTGAAATTGTTTTTATATCTTATCGACTTCAAATTTAAACTTCAAATATTTTAGTTTCATTTTCGTTGTTTGATTTAAATTTCAATTTGACTTTAATCTTAACAAAATTGAATTAAATTAAATTTCAATAGTTGTCAAGTTAAAATTATCATTTAAATTCGACTCATTAATGCCTTAGCACCACAATAGGGGAGAATTTGACGAAGGTTTGAACCAAATTACAATTTTTTCTCGGAAATAATCTGCTCTGAAACGATATTAGTAAAAGAATTAAATTATACATTGTTGTAGGATAAAATTCTTGAATAATAAGAAAATTCATATAAAATTGAATAAATTTTGATCAAAAAATTTTTTGTTAATCATGTTTAATTTCAATCTCCTAATTCTTCTTTTAAGAACGTTACTTGAAAATTTAAAAAAATTTTAAGGAAAATACTTATACTTGATCTTTCTTGATAGTTGTTATATTTTTAATAATATTGATCTTTTGACTTAACACCATAATCTTGAATTAAACATTGAATTTGGAAATTTTTGATGAAGAACACTTTGGATTTGATAACGAATTTTTTAAATTTGATGAAAATATTTTGAACTTAACGAAGAATTTTTTGAATTTGATAAAAAATACTTTAAGTGTTCTTGATAATCTCAAAAAGAATTTAAAGAGAGTTTGTATTGCTTCAAATTTTTAACTATTTCAACTCTGTCTTCTTCGTGTCTTCCACTGTGGGGTTTTATTCTTATTTACAATTGAAGAAAAGATATAGTGATTGTATCGCTTAGCCGACATAATACTGTCTTATTAATTGTAACAACTTGGAACTACTTAAAAATTTAAATAATAAGTTTAATTTTATAGAGTCTTCCTATTCTGTACTTCTATTAATATTTTGTCATTTGTCACTATTTAATTGGCTAATTAAAATATTAATTAATTAATTAATTATTATTATAATTATATTTATTTAAATTCTTAAAAAAAAATAAAAATTCATTTAATTGATATCTTAATGCCATATTTTTGCAAGTAGCGTGATTTAACTGATCACAAATTTTGACATATTTACAAATGCTCTCTGATGAATAAGCTTTATTTTGAATAAATCGTCTCGAATGTTTTCTTTCCTTCTGTTTTTTTGGCTGGGCTTGTTGACGATAATGCATGTCAAGAGGAGAATCCATTAAACTTTGCTTGCAAATTTCTCGGACGGACCTTTACTGCCCAGCAGTCAATACTTGGATTAATTAAAAATTTCAACACCTTGGCCCAGCACACATCCAAGCCCACGCCCTCCCCCCTTGCTTCCTTCATTTTTCCTTTTGTTTTTTTTAAATATGGCAGCCCATCACTGTTTCCACGCTGTACAGAATTCTGCAATTTGGCAAACTCTGAACGATTACAGATCTGCTCGGGCACGTTGGATAAGCTTGTTCCAGCTCCTTTGAGGATCCAACAGTATCGAAGCTCTTAGTTTGGATTACCATTGTCGCAGCTTTCATGTAATTGAGAGTTGGACAAATCTTCAACCACTCTCAGCCGAATCTATCCTTAGTTTGAATATCATGCAAACTACCTCATATCTTCATCGTTACCATGTGTAAATAGGATGAGCCATTCGCATCTCATCACCCTCCTTCAGAATTTGAGGTGACTTTGACCTTCTGTCTTTGGTCCTATGCTATCCGTAACATCACCATGCCAATTCCTTCCTCTCTGCAATACGGTGCATTTTCTTTTTGTTTTTTTTTGTTTTTTGGTTTCGGAACCCATTGCGGTACCGATGCTCGCCTAGTCTCCTCAAGCTTTTAACGTGTGCAACCAGCAGCGTAATAGGTTTGACGGACGGAAGTGGCGCTGGAACAGGCGCAGTGGCGAGCAAGCCCCCCTTTCGGCTTGAATCCACCTCTTCTTCACTCGAGCAGCCGTAGCGTGGCCACTGGCTGAGCGTCTTGCGGAGGTGGTACAGCGGTGATGGTGGGTTTCCTGCACAAGAAGTGGTAGGCTGTCGGACCAGTGATGGCGCCGAAGCACGGGGCGTCGTTTGCAGCGGAGAAAATGGCACGGTGGCTCAAAATCAGACGCGGCGGCAGTGAGCAGTGGTGGCAGCGGCGTCCGGAGTTGCTGGTCGACGGAGAAGACGGCGCGGCCCCACGTATCTGGAGAAGGAACGAAAAGGCCAGATTTGGCAAGAGCTTTTTGAATAAGGCCGTGTTTGACGGCCTTTTTAAGGAAAGCCAGTTTTTTTTTTTTCTTTTTTATTTCGGGGCTGTGTTTGGACTGAAGATGTTCCAAAAGACGTTTGACTTAGGGCCGAATTTGGAAGTGAATTAAGAGTAGGCCATGTTTGGTTTTCATCATTTTTTTTACTAGACTTTGTGAAAATGGCTCAACTAGTTTTCACAAACTCACCTTTGGGTTTACGAGTATCATTTAAATTTAAATTTAACTTTTAAGTACCAAATTTAATTTAGCCCACATATATAATTTAAACTTAAATTTTAGCTTTCAAGTACTAGATTTGATCTAACGCACATACTATTTAAATTTGAATTTTAGACTTTTGAATATCAGGCTTAATTTTGTGCATGCGTAGCACTTATGCTTAAATGTGGATGCTTGAACTCATTGGACTTGAATTTAGTCGGCTTCGTTTTGAATTTGAGGGAAATTCAACCAAAGCACATATGGCGACCAACTTCAAGATGTTGATATTTGAAACTAGTCCTCAAGATAGGACCATTGAAGAGTAATTGGAAGTCAAATTCAATTTCGAGCCAATGAAGAGCATTGGAAGCAACTTAAAACTAGAGTCGATGATAATTTCATGAAGTCAACTTTGATATGGAGTCCATTGAAAAGCCGAGTAAGTAGCTTCGACCTGAAGCCAATGACTAAATTCAAGATAAAATTGACATGGAGGACCAGCTTCAAGTTAAATTTAACACGAAGCACTAATCGTCAGGTTAAGTACGATGAAGGGTCCATAGAAGTTACTTTCAAAATGGTGTTGATGAAGAGTTATGGAGACAACCTCAAGATGAAACTAACAAAGAGTTTATAGAAACTAACTCTAAAATGGAATCGCTAAAGAGTCCTTAGAAGTGAATTTGAAATGGAACATCAAAAAGTCTATGGATGCAACTTGAAGTTGGAGTCAATATAAGCTGAGTCATTGGAAGTGAATTAAGACAGAAACACCAAGAAGTCTAGAGATGCAGCTTAGAGATGGAATCAATATGTGGTGTATGGGACAGCTTTAACATAGAGTCAGGAAAGGGTTTACGAAGGCAACTTCAACATTGAGCTAATGAAGAGTTCACAAAATCTAACTTCAAAGAAATCAACTAAGAGTTCATGAAGGGCAATTTTCAAAATTGAGTTCATGACACTTCCACGGATATTGATCTCGTAATAGGCTTTCAATTTGAATTTGTGATTTGTTTGATAATTTATACTCATATGGAGAAGCCTTTATTTAATTTGAAATTTTTATGATAGTTATACTTATATCAAGGAGCTTTCATTTGATTTGAGATTTGTTTAATAATTTATACTTATATCAAGAAGCCTTCATTTGATTTGAGATTATATGATAGTTTATGTTTGTATCAACAAGCTTTCATTTGGTTTCACGCAATAAGAAATGCAAAACTCATCACAAACTTATGACTCAACTTGAAAAATACCCAAACTACCTATGTATCCCTATGAAAGAATTAGGTTACAATGTAGTTCAAAAACTTTGAATTTGTGAAGGAAGAGTTCTTTATCGTTTATATTTATGCAGGTCAAAAATAACATACAGTTTAAACTCATGTGTTGAGGAATACCCTAATTTCAATTTGGTTAGATAGTTAACACTCATGTCAAGGAGCTTTTGAATTTGAACAGTTGTAAATAGTTTCAATTTGTATTAAGAAACCTTTGAATTAGAACATTTATTGATAGTTTCAATTCCTATTAAGGGGCTTTTGAATTTGAACAGTTGTAAATAGTTTCAATTTGTATTAAGAAACCTTTGAATTAGAACATTTATTGATAGTTTCAATTCCTATTAAGGGGCTTTTGAATTTGAATATTTATAAACAATTGCAACTCGTGCCAATGAGTTATTTGAATTTTAACAGTTGTACACAGTTTCAACTTGTGTCAAGGAGTTCTTGATGAAGTTTTAGTTTGAAAATTTTAGATAGTTTATGTTCATATCTAGGAGCAGTTTTGCTTTCTTTCTTTCTTTGTTTTTTTTTTCTTTTTGCTTTGAGGATCCTTATCTATTTTGTGTAAAACCTAAAGCCTTAAAGATGCCTTTATTGACTTTTTAATACCTCCAGTTTGCCTTCCACCATTTCTGGCTCTTGCAAGTCTTTTAAAGATTGTCACCTATGTTGTCTTCTTTTCAATTGTCGAGGATGACAATGTTGCCATTTACTTTGTCTTCCTTAAATGTGATTTTTTCTTAGTGGGTGAACTCCATAATTTTATCTTTGAAAATAAAGCAGTCATAGATGAGATGTTCAACTAAGTGGTGGTATTTGTAGTATTTAGGGTTAGTGGTCTTGTCAGCTTCTTCAAGCCATTTCATTTCTAGAAATTCAATGAGATCGGCTTCAAGTAAGTTATCAAATATTTCTAAGACATTTGAGTTGAGAAAAGAGTAGATTTTGGCTTACGTATCCTTTAAAGTTAGTTTTCTTGGCCTTTGAGGAGCTTCTTTCTTTCCTATTTTATTCTTTTCTTGCTCATTGACAGGTTTGGTATGTATTGTCATGGATTCTTTACTCAAACTTTAGTAGAAGACTTACACTTTTGTATCTTTCATTTTGGAACTTTAGGACAGGTGAATTGTTGACTTCATTTATAGCCATGCTCAACTCTATCTCATGAGCACGTGGTCAATTCCTCAAATGTTTTGGGCTGAATTACTTGAAGGATGCATCTTAAACCCCAGTGCATTCTTCAAATATACATTTCAATTGTAGATGCCTCTAAAGTCTGTCTTTATAATTCAAACTTAAATTTCTCCAATAGTTGATATAATCAATAACAAGCTCATCTTTCCATTGGTGGTTGTTTGTAAGTTCGATCATGCTGACAGTTCTTCAGTACTATAGAAGTGATTAAGGAACTTTTACTCCAATTATTCTCAACTATTAATGGGCTCAGGCTTCAGATCCGTATATCAGTTAAATGCATTTCCTTTCAATAATTGAACAAATTGCTTGACAATTTAATTACTGTAAGTGCTAGTATCATTGCACGTTTTGATGAAGTGGACAACATGTCATTTTGGGTTTCCTCTGATATCAAATTGCTAGAATTTGGGCAGTTGGTAGCCTGTTGGCATTTTCAGGCTGTCAATCCTTATAGAGTAAAGTTTAGAGTATATCAATGTTAACTTGACGCCTACATTGAGCTTACTTTTGATGATTCTTTTAATGAAGTCCTTCAGCTAATCAGTATGGATCAAGCCATCAAAGAAAATTTGGAGCTCTTCGACTACAGACTTTTTCTGGCCATTAGCCCGTTGCTTCGTAGATGTTTCAGCCTTATCATGAATTTTGAGTGCTTTTTTCACAACATTGTTGGCATTATCTAATATGTCCATAAACCTAGAAATATTTGAGTCTTACTTTTGGACATGTTTGGCAAGCCCTTTGATGACTTTAGTCAGTACATCAATTTGGTCCTCTAATTTTAAGGTATTGGTTGTCATTGTAATTTATTTGGAATTTGACAAAGGAAGAGATGAGAGATAGAGATACGTCTCATTGGGCATGCTAGAAATATGTAAGACAAAATTATTGAATAATAAGAAAATTCATACAAGATTGAATAAATTTAGATCAAAAATGAATTTTGTGAATCTTATATTCTAACTTCAATCATCTGAATTTTCTTTTAAGAACGTTGCTTGAATATTTAAACAATCTTTAAGGGAAAAGCTTATGTTTGATCTTCTTTAAGAGTTATTATATCTTTAATAACGTTAATCTTCGAATTTATTATTACAATTTTGGATCAAACGTCAAATTTGAAGATTTTTGACAAAGAACAACTTGAACTTAGTAATAATTTCTTGAATTTGATGAAAAATGTCTTGAACTTTTAACGAACTCTTTGAATTTGATAAAAAATGCCTTGATTGTTTTTGAGAATTCTAAAGAGAATTTAGAGAGAGCTTCTACTACTTCAAGTATTCGGCTACTTCAACTTTGTTTTCTCTGTGTCTTCCAATATGGGCTTTGACTCCTATTTATAGTGGGAAGAGAGATAGAGTTGCATCACTTTACTAACGTGGTGCCATTTTATTGATCGTGATAACTCGGTTGCCTATCCAAAAATTTAACTGATAAGCTTAATCTTGTAGAGTCTTCATTTCTTATACTTCTATTAGAATTTTGCTATTTGACATTATTTGATTGATCAATTAAAATATTAATTTTCTATTTATTTATCGTGTAAATTATGTTTATTTAAATTTCTAATAAAAATAAAAATTTATTTAATTGTTACCTTAATGTTAAATTTTCGTGGCCTAATTTAACTGGCCACAAATTTTTATATGTCTGCAACTACCGGTAAGAAGAGGCCTCAATTAGCAGTATAAGAATAATACTAGATACCAAATTTGTTAGCTAAGACATCTTTAGTTGTATTCTAGATACATGGATGCATCATTATTGTTGGCTAAGACATTGATTTATGCATGATAAGATCCAACGGATACTACACCTGGAACACTGTAAGTAGTAATTGTAGACATACTAAATTCTACTGCACCTGGAACACTGTGAGTAGTAATTGTAGACATACTAAATTCTAACATAATTAAAGAAAATTGAAACTTTCTTTGAACTTAAATAATAGATATAATTAATTTCAATTAACAACAATTTAAAAATAATAAAAAAAGAATCTTAATATTCATTTTCAATATTTTATATTTTATTGTAATTCATTTTTATGTATTTATACAGTTTTTATTATAATTCATTTTTTATGCATTTATGTATTTTTTATCTTGTAATCCGTTATAGTTAATCAAAATTCCAATTTATAATTCTGCTTTTTATTTTTAATTATACAGATTAATACTAATCATAATTAAATATAATATTACACATGTATTTTAAATTTTTGTTTGTTCTATTATGTTTAAATTATTTTTAATTATGATTAATTCATTAATAATGTACTGTATGGTGACATTCATTACCATCTGGTGCGCGTGCAGCGTCGACTAGAAGTAGAAGCATAAGAGCAAAGAAGACATGATTTTGGGCAAAACATCCATTCGACGAGGATCATACTTGGGCAGGCAGGGGTGCTGCTGCCACAACATAAGTGGGGCCTACACCCATATTTGTGTGGAGCAAACTCTTAGACTATGTTTGGATATAAATTTGCATTTTTCAAATACTATTTATTAAAATAATATTTTTTTTTATTTCTTTTACTCTTTTATTTTTACAATATTCTTAAATTTATACACCTAATTTTATACCTACAAAATTTGCATCCAAATAAAGCATTGGAATACCCTAGTCTCTTTCTTTCAATGATTTGTGCATGGACTTAGTCATATTTACATTGAATTGATTAGTTTCGACAAAATAATTAAAATAAAAAATAATTAATCACTCACATCATCAAATGTGATTAAGGAATTTTTCAAAATAATTTACTGGACTTTAATCCAAGCTTGATAGTGAACGTGCCCTTTCTATCAAATACTGTTAAGCATGTCCGAGTGCAAGTAAATTAGAAGCATCATAATTAGAATTCAAATCAAATATTTAAGTGAATTACGTTTTGTTGAAGTAAAAAAAAAAAAAATTTGTATGGATAGTTTACTCAGTGTGAATTTTTCTACTGCTGCTTTCTAGTTGACGATTTTCACAAGGCTGAAGAAATGTAGATAGAGAGCTTGTTCTTGTCAGTTTACTGGCTCTTCAAAATCAGAATGTATGTAATAAAATTTTGTAAGCGATCTCAGCATTGCATAATTTTAGTAGATTATAGTTCGAAGAGCCTTAATATAATAATGAACTTTTCAAAAAGAAGAAAACAGAACTTTAATCGTTCCAGGTGAGAGATGGCTGTGGGGTGGGGATAACTCCCTTGTCCTATTATCAAATACTTTCGTCGTTATAGTTCTCTGTCTCCAATTCCCCCTAGTCTGATCCCGATTAGAAGAAAAAAAATATATTTAATTTTATTTTAAAATTTTATATAAAAATACGAAATTTAGAAAAATTTATAAAAAGAGAAAAATTTAGATAAAATACAAATAAATATAAATTAAAAAGAAAGGAAAAAGAAAAGGTTAAAAAGTATGAAATGTAATATAAATTAAAATAATATAAGGATATGCATTTACTTAAATAAATGCAGAGATGAGGCTGGGAAAGTTCTCCCATCCCTAGGGAGCGGGAAGAGGGAAATTGGCAGGATGAATTAATTGGAATTACTGTCTCCTGCCCTGTATGATTTGACTGATGTCTGGTTTAGACTGTTTTTATTCCATATGATTCTAAAATGTTGAAACACAGTGTCACCAGTTGATTTTTCTTTCGTTGTATATTGATATTTGAGCGTTTTAGAACAAGGTTAATCTTATCAGTGTTCTTGTTTTCGCATCGAGTTTAATATGTTCTACACTTAGACTGCGACTATGAGATTAGCTTTTATTGGATTTAATTTTTTCTCCTAGTTTCTTCTCTGTCTGTCAAGCTACAAATACTCCAGAAAACTGTAGGATTGAGATGACTTTTTAATACAGTTAAAACGCCTTCCTAAGTTTGGGGCAGTTTCAAATTTGATTGAAAGTCAAGTTTTAACATAAATAAAAAAATTATTTTAAAATTGTCTCAAAATTTAAGATAACTATAAAAAGTCATATAAGTTGAGACGAATTTTTGATAGTCATCCGTAGTTGGAACGGCCTTTTACAAGCAGTCCCAAATTTGGGGACGGCGAAGCAGCTCTTATTGGTCATCTTGAAATTTAAGGACAACTTTTATAGTCGTCTTATGGCGCATGTTTTAAAAAAAGGTTAAATACAATCCTCCTTAATGCAAAATTTGGACAGCCGCTGCTCCTTGCGTGGGAGAATTTATTGTTCCTTCACAACTATAGAGCTTAATGGAGTATTTGTACAGGGTATGGTGACGCAAATATGGCATGTTTGATATCATCAACTTTGGTAACAATTTCCTGGCAATCTCCCACCCTACTCAATTCCCCAACATTCATATTTCAGTTTCCCATGAGCATGGGAAACTTTCCACCCTTTATCTCTCAATTTTTGGTAATGGTTGACCCATACATATATGTGTGTTCTTTTTTTCTAGACTCAATCAATCACCATCTTAATTAAATAGATGAAATTATTAAATAAAGAACACTTCATCATTCTCCACAATTACAAAAATCCTGACTTTTTATTTTGTCTTAAAAATTTTGGGTATTACTATTTGTGCATTCTTTCATTTCTTTTCATATAGCAATGGAATGGCATATTATTCTCTTAAGCTTCATTTTCAGTTTGTGAAGTTGGCTTGGAAAGTTACCACATTATTAAGTTCCGAATTGGGTTCTTCAGATCATTCTGATGCAAGAGCAGCATCCTCCTGCCTTGCAGACACAATTGATATGTTTGATTTCATGTTTACCTCAAAAATATGCACATTTCATGTTCACGCTTCAAAATTGGGATTATAACATAGTAACACTTGCAAACAATTTTAACAGATAACAAAACCAACATTTAACCGAGCGAATTAATCCAATAGCATACATACCATAGCAATCCAAAGGAGAACAATATACATCCATTATATTATCCAAAGCATCATATGGATCGAAATAACAACATCCTAACTATTTTATTCAAAATTGCCTTGCTAAGGAACAATAATGTCAGTGAAGCTATGGCATCATAAATTAAATCCTTGTCCTTGAATCTATCAGCCTTATGTTTGGTTCTCTTCATTGATTATTTTCCAGATGCTTTTGTATGTATTCTTTATATTACATATTATTGTCCCTTCAAATTTTGAGTTACTTGTTAAATGATTTTTTTTTCTTCTAATTAAATCAGATTCCCTAACTCTTAGATTCCAAAGAGATCCAAACCATAACCCATCATCGATTCTAGTGTTCTTGAATCGATGACTGATGGTGCATTATATGTGTGTGGGTATATATCACCCTATGACTCTTACATCCCACACTGTTTTAGTGCAATTATTCCGAATATATATATATATATATATATAGATATATGTACAGACACGTGTCATTATCATTATTATTATCTTCCTTTTTCTTTATAACTATTAACGTATGTGTGTGTGTATATATATATGTGTGAACATGTATGAAAACTTTCCGTCCATATGCAGAATACGTGTATGTATATTCGTATGTGTGCATGTTTATAACATTTCCATTGCATCCACGGGTATGCGAAAACTCATTCTGCATTATATAGTTAACAGTTTTCAATGTCTGCATTCTTCTAATCATTATGTCCACAACCCTTCTTTTTATTCATCTCCCGCCAGCACTAATTCACAACCTAAACATGCTGCGTTTCTTGATCTCTAGCTTCACCTTTTTATTTTGATCAGATTCCCGTGTATAATATGTGTTGCACGGATTGGAAAATTACCTCTAATCGTCGTTGGATGCACACGGAAACTCCTCAAGGTGCTGGACGGCCGCCGGTGTGTGTTTGGGGTGGAGACTTTTTTAAGTTTCCTCCACCTCTTAATCCTATTCCTTTACATATTCATTGTTGTTGTTGTAGGTTTTTACACAAATTTTTGAGTTTAATTTCCTATTTTAAAGTTTAAATCATGGCAAACTCCTTCCCTTAATATCTAATTTATTTGGTAAGTCCTAGTTGTCAGAATGTGTACATATTTTCCTCCATTCTTGTTCATATCAACCACCTGAATTTCTACACGAAAATTGTAAATAAATAATTAAATCATCTAATAATTTAATTATTCCTCAAAATAATGCTAATTTCAATTTGTCATTAATGCCCAAAATTCGCGGATGTTACATTTCAACCATTATAATTTTATATTTTTTCTCTTTCAGTCTCTTCACACAATTTTTGAGAAAATATACCCAAAAACACACATTCAAAAATAAAAC
Organism: Avicennia marina; assembly: GCA_019155195.1. NCBI lineage: Eukaryota > Viridiplantae > Streptophyta > Magnoliopsida > Lamiales > Acanthaceae > Avicennia > Avicennia marina. Next base: position 15,057,366 of record CM032753.1, read on the forward strand.
CAAACATTCCTTATCTTTTGCCAAATTTTACATTCTTAAAATTCTTAAGAGTAGATTTGTCTAAGATGAACTTGGATGCTATAGATGTAGGACTCTTACCTGGTTTTTCTGTGATCTTTCATACACTTTAGCGGGTATCATGGAATGAATGAAAGGCTTAGATACTTTATGAGGAAGAAAACAACCAAAAACCGAGTCATCCTAATCCTCATTCACTAAAGTAGGACTCTTGCTTATGAAAGGTCATGTCCACAGAGAAAATTTTCAAGGGGGTGGTAACACTGTGCCTTTTCTTTGCAGATGTATAACCAACAAATATGCATTTTAATGCTGCTTAGATTTAATTTTTATCTACTGTAACTATGAACATAACACAGGCTACACAATTAAAAATTTAAGGAATAAGCTCATTTGTGGTTTGCAGGTGATGGAAAAAGGTGGAAAGTTTATTTAGTGTGCTATAAAATTTTAGGTGGGCTGACGATTTATCAAATGAGTAGAGGTCAGGATAGCTTCCCCTAAAAGGACTTCGACAAATTTTTTTGAATAATAAAGCTTCAGTTACCTCAAGGACATGATCATTTTTCCTTTTTTGCTACCCCGTTTGTTCGAGTTACTAATAAAAAATCATTTATGCGCTATTTCTTTCTTTCTAAAGTAGGATTTGAGTCTTCATTGAGATGATCCCTGGCATTATCTAACCTAACTCTTTTAATGTTCACCCCAAATTAATTTTTTATCGTGGAAAAGAAATTAACTACTGTGCTAACATTTAATTTGTGCTTGTGCAATCATTCATAAATAAAACAAACCATCTTGTCTGAGAAATATTTGGATTGGATGGCCCCTAAAGGTCACTATTATTAATAAGATAAAAGGAAAAATTAACTTATTTATTTAATAACTAAAAATGATTTGCAACCTGACAATGAAATTGTTGCCTTAACTTCAAAACCCTCAACAAAAATGGAAATAAAAATTTAAAGTATAAACCATGGATTAACAAGGTGATGATTATGAAGCTAGATTTCGTGTTAGTGTTCCTTTGCCTAACACTTCTATTCATGCTCCCTGAAACCTTGTCCTATAATACACTGCAATCATGGTGAAAAGTTACATTACATCTTGTGCATTGGTTGAGTTTTTGGATAGGAATGAGGTTATTTAACAAAATAGGAATATGAAGAACACTTTTTAATGTGAGTGAAGAACTCACTTTAATATCTCCTACATTAGCTATGATCAGTTGTAGTAGTTTTCCTACCACTCAGGCTTGAGGAATTATTAAGAATGTGCCAAGTGAGTTGGTCATGTGATCTGTTGCAAACGATTCCATAACCTAAGAGTTGTGAAAAGTATTATTATAAAACATTTAATCAAACATAAAAAGGAAATTCGTGTGAGTACATCAATGGAAAGGTTCCTCCGTTCCTGATGATTTCTCAATGTTATTAGTGAGGTCTCAACCTTTCAATCTCTTCTTTGCTAAAATTATTAGTCTCAAAGTCTGCAGGTGCTGCCATGTTTTTGCAAAAACCTATATTATCATGAGACATGGATCGCCCCTCATTGGTTTCAACTCGCGATTTGGTGGCTTCCCATGAAACTTATAGTGCTCATTGCAAGAGTGTCGAGACTTTTGATAGTGGGGACACTACAAACTATCTCAACTTTGAGATTTTGCTTGTTCAAATTTCCCATGCTTTGCATTATTACCAGTTTTCATAATGAAGTTGTATTTCAGCTAGCCACTATAGCCAATGTATCATAGTTTTGTGCGACAAGCATTAGTCTCCTTGGACTTTCCTCGCTATGGATCAATGCCACAACTTTGTTAGAGCATGGAATTTCTGACTTACCAAGGATCTGAGTCGTCACTTGATCAAACTCAGCGTTAGTCCGTTAAAAAATCTTATATCTAGTCTCTTGCAATGAATTCTTTGTGAATCATTACATCATCAGGGCATTTAGTATGGATCAAATTCTCGCAAGTCGTTTCCGGAGAGATTTCAAATGGCTTACATGCATGGGAATAGTTTTATTCCTTTGTTTTAAAGCTATTTCTTTCTTTGTACATCATACATATGTCACATATTTCTGTTGCATCCTTTGTCTTGGAATACGTATGTTGAATTGCTTCCTACATCTCTTTTAGTGGATTTGAAATCAATTCAATGACAATATATATGAATCTAGTTGTTTGCCATTCCTAAAATCCAACTAATAGTAACTGGAAAAAGGCTAAAAAGAGAGCTAGTTACTATTCAAGCTTTTGTTTTCCCTCTTGGTCGTGGAACTTTTTAATTGTCCCTTAAGTGTTCGAAGATATTCGATTGTCCTGAGAATTCCGTAAGATCTGGCCTGCCCCTTCTGTTTATCTTGGCCAAATGCTGGAACTTCTTTTTGTAGATCATTGTGTTATAGATTGTGCTTCCCCTGTTTTATGATAAGATCACCCCCTTCAAAATTATTATAAACAAATCAAAATTTTTACAAATGGTATGAAAGTGCAAAATTTATGGAACTGGTGGAATTGCAATGCACCTATTGCTTGCAGTTTCCTGGCTTAATTGTATTACCCAAATCCTGCTCTAGTTTCACGCATTCGGTTGCCAGGTGTTCCCCACTACATTTTATTATTTGTTTGAAAGTTGAGTTTTGCTCTTAAAACTATCTGATTCACAGTTTCGTCTACCACTCAGCCCTTTCAATCGCAGGATGCCCTTCACGCGGAAACTAGTTTGCTCTCCAGAGCTGCATGTTTGTACACTTGGTACACTGACAAAAAATTTTCCAGGGGAGAACATGAATCTAATGAGCTTAGCCTGTAGTAGAATACAGCTGTATGGTGTCTGATAAATCGCAATCATGTCATGGAATATAGATTAGGGTTGGCAAGCTTAGACTGTTGGCATACGGCAATGTGGATGTAGAGGTCTGATAAATTGACAGTTACCGGAGAAACGTAGGCGTGGGTCAAGGGAACGTGATCGAGGCATTGAATTTCTATGCTGGTTTGCTTAATTTTTCTTCTTGTTTTTTTTTTCCGTGTGGACCAGTCTTGACTCTTACAGAGATATTTCTTGGCTTTGTGTCTCCTCAATTCTAACCGCTTGTCGCGCCTAGATTTGCCAATCCCAAACCTGTCTCTTTTGCCTTGTTCTGGCCTGGTCTTATTTCATGTGCATAATTGTTTGTAAAGTACATAGAAAAATTGTAGATATTTTCAGTGCACATGATGACAATCTAATGCAATCGTGGGTTTCGCTGTTGATGAGCTTTTTTACTGCACCCCGTTTGACAGATTTACTCCAATTTTGCTTCAACTTTTCTTGAGAAAAGAAGGGAATTATGTGGCAAGAAATTAAAAGAGAATGTGAACTACTCGCCGCAAGGAGAATGCGAATGTCTCGACTCAAGTGCTCAGTATGAAATTCAATTATTGTGTGAAAATAATTAAATGGCAATAAATAGCAGAATGTCAATGATGGGAATGAATGATTGGAGGCTTCACTCGCGATTTCAATGCAGGTTTGTGACATATGCCGACTTGTTTACAAATTACTACATTCCTTGACCTCTGCAAAGTGCAAACAGGGGTAAGATAAATGCATATTCCCTGATTAACAATAAAAACAAACGCTTATTCTGTGACAGTGTATGCACTTCAAAACAATTTATTTAGCCGAAATCTAAAAGAAAAAAAGAATAAAATGAAGTAATGTCTTGGGTTGTGGTAGCAATTCTTGTTCTGCTCTTTTCAATCCTACAATTAAATTTTTTTTATTTAATTTGATTAAATATGATATTAGTTGTCCGCCTAACACCTACTTGCTGTTTCGTTTTTTACATCGTTTTATTTTTCAATGATTAAGTGAAATTTTTTGAGTTGGGCTTCGAATTTGTTGTATAAAATATTGGGTTCAAATTTATTTTATTATTTGAAATTGTGTTAAACAAACTTTTAGTATTTTATTTTAAATTGAAAATCGGGTTTTTTTTGTTTGTTCTCAAAACTTAATCTCCAATTCACACCATAACATCAACTTTTTAGGAGCGCAATGGATTGCTCATTGTTAACCTGGATACAGATGATTATATCACACCTACAAAAAGGGAAGACCCACACAACTTAATCATATCAGAAAGCATAATCATACTTGATTTATTATTGATTTGTGTTTTACTTAATCAAGTGTAGCATAATACTTTTCCTGTTCACGTCCTTAATGATTTCTTTAGCAATTGCAAGTAATCTCAAGTGGTAAAAATGATTTTGTGTGCTCAAGAAAGGCTTTGATCCTTTCTGCTCAACTTTTTGGAAGATAACAGTTACAATTATGAGTGGAATAAAAGATTTGAGGCAGGTCATATAAAGTAAAGCCAGGTTTAAATAAATGAAAAACGATTGCTTTGAACGATCTACACCATATTATCAAGTGTTAAAATCCTATTTTAGTTACATAAAGTAAAATTACACATTTATCATTTTAAGTTACATAATTTGAAATTACACATTTATCCTTATTTTTATTCTTTTCCTATTCTATTCTTTATTACTTCTTTTTTCTTTTAATTTATCTTTATTTGTGTTTTCTTTCAAACTTTTCACTTTCAATTTTTTTTCATTTTTATTTACATTCTTATTTTAAATAATATTATTTTTAATATAATTTTGCACAGTCTGCCGATTTTACTGGTTAAAAATAATTAGACGAGGTCAAGTAGTCGACTGATTTGTGGGAACGCACCCAACCCGACAACCCGAACCTTTTTCACCTTCTGGTTGTTGGCCATACCCACCCCCCACCCCGGAAATCCTGCGTCAGTCCACACCCATACGCACCTAATACACACACACACACACACACGCACGCACACTCATACTCACATTCTCTCACTTCAAACTTAAAATGTTGTAAAAGAAATCATTAAAGTGCCCCTTAAGAATAGAATCTTAACACATAACATAGAATCACATAGACTATAATTGATATATGTCTTCATTGGCATGAAAGTAACTACAAAATTTTAAGAATATTGAAATAATAATAATAAAGGGAAATAGAAAATAAGTTGTCACAATAGATAGCATTGTTTGAAAAGTTAGTATTCATTTTTAAGGGAGGGAAATTGTGATAATATGTTGTCCAAACATTGCGTCTGACATTAAAGTTCCTATGATACCATAAAGGAAAATTACATGTTACATCTCTAATTTTATGTGGAAAAAAACATTCATTTCCGCAAGGTAGAAAAGCAAGGGTAAAGAGAAAATAGACCAATTGTGTGAGTAGACAGTTCAACCAACAGGTAGGCAGACACAGCAAGAACAAGCCTAAAATGGTCAATCTTGGATCTTAACTTGCTAGATCAATCCACTATACAGATGTCAAAATAGCTGGAACCTAACGATATTGCTGGTAATGGTAGAAGTTGAATCCTGATTAAGACAGAGCCAGAAGTAGACGCGCTTGACTTGTGTCATTGAAGAAGAATCCTCTGGTACTTGAGCTCAATCGAGGAATCAGAGCCCTCCGACAGCAGACCTCTTTTCCTAGTTATCCTACCGCAGTTGTTAATGTTAATGTTGTTGGGCACTAATTCTTGGTTAATGGTATGGGTTGGGAGCGTTGTTGGCGGCGGCGAGATCACCACTGGTGGTGGTGGGATCTGATGGCTGTCAAGTGGCGGCGGAGGGTGGCGCCACTGCGGCAGAGGCCCGGCGAGGAGGAGGGTCTGGAGGAGTGGCCCGGCTTTCATGACTGCTTGCAGAAGCTTACCTTTCTCCGGCAATGGCCCGTTCGGCGCTATTGGCAGCTCTGGTTCTGGTTCTGGTTCTGCTACTGGGGGCGGTGGCCCGTGGTGGGGTGATGAAACAATGCTTTCATCACAATCTGAGGAGGAGAATCCATTGTTGGAGTCAATTCCTCTTCTGGGATCATCTTCGATGCTTGAAATACCAGAATGTGGAGCTGATTGGCGGCCCCGTTGTTGGATTAGCTGCTGCTGGAGCAATAGCTTCTCAAGCAACACTTTTTGGCAGCTTTCCTGAGCTTCGTCCCTCTCTATGATGGCCCTGCTGAGAAGCTCCTTGAGTTGGAATATTTGTTCATCTCTAGTGGTGAGCTCTTCTTGTGCTTGCTGTCTTGTGTCTTCCAGCTCCAGGAGAAATGATTGCCTTAGCTCATCCATACTCTGTTCATGCAATTAAATGCACACATTCGTTAAAACCAGATTTCACTCAGATACTGGTGTTTAATGCCTAAAATATAAGTAATGCTTTCATAATATGGTGAAGTGAGTAAGAGGTTTCTAACCTTTTCTTGGTGAAAATAAGTCCAATTGAGAAGAAGGCTTCTTGGACTATCCATGCCCCTTACTAAGTATCCGCTGAGATGTGGGGTACCGAGGAATTAGAGGAGTGGGAGGGAATATTGATTAAGTGACATCCGCTCCTTATAAGGATCAACTTTTTGGCACTTTCCTTTACTCTCAAAAGACAGCGTGTGACCCTTTAATCTCTTTTCTTTTTCTTTTCCTGTTGGGCGGTGGTTGAGGCGTTGGACTAAAGCTCAAAAAGCCAAGGCAAGAGACCCACAGCCGAACCTAATCCTGACTCAAAAGATAGGCGTAGCATACATAACATGAAAGGGTGTGTGCATCAGGCCATTCAAGCCACTGGATTCCATATGTTCTCAACTGACTTGTGAATCATTAGAAAGCAATATGATGGACTGACAAGTGAAGAGTGCGAGTCCAATGTGCAATCCCTAGCCATTTTATAGTCGAAAATCTACACTATTCTTGGTTCATGGTTCAGGTCCCACTGATAGTAAACCCCTCGCGACTTGAGCTGGATGATATCTGGCATTTCTCTACACATATGCGTGGGTCCCATTTGGAGTATGAGTTCCAATCGGAGTATTCGTTGCGTATGATTCAGAATTGCCCGAGTATAACGTAGACATCGGATCAGACTTGTTGGGTACGAGAGCCTGCAACGCGTGGGACCCACATTTGGACCTGCGGGTTTAACCCCTAGCCATCTCGGACCGGTTCCTATGTCGGCTTAGCGGCAAATGCGGGAGTACAGACAACGTTGCTTCATTATCAGGAAAGCGTTTGTGCTCCGGCTGCTACTTTTCTCCCAATTAGAAGTCTAGGAAGGACCACGGATTTTCATCTATTTAATAGTAATTAAATATTATAAAATGTTTTCGATGATTGTCCATTGTTGTGGCTGTTTATCTTATATTTGTGACGTAATGATACTTGTAACCATTTCAAAAAAAATAAAAATAAAAATCGGAGATTAAGGTAGTCTTCTAGTCAAGTATAAATAATTGAGTCAGATTATAATTAAGACGAGTATTAGTCAGATGGAAAATGATTCTTATTTCTTCTCTTTCTTGCCAGTTAACAGGGTTTTATATATATCTTGCATGATTCGTTGCATGAGTTTGAATTTTGAGAGTGCATTTTTCTTGTCATGGTTGCAAATTTACAATTTTTTCAAGCTATTAAATACATGATTCTTTCACTTCAGTAGATCAAGAATTTTATAAATTCTAATTTTCAACAGCTAAATATCATAGATAATTGATAAATGCTCACAAGATTCCACAAAAATACCTCAAAAGTCTTGCGAAATATAATCTCATGCCATAGATTTAATTATTTGCCTTTCAAGTTTCAATGCAAGTGCTGAACTATTTGGAGCACTTGGAGTTAATGATTGTTTAATATGACATGGATAAAGATAAGAAAAATTGCTGATTAACTTCAAAGAAATAAAGCTAATTCTAGATTACTAAGTAAAAATAAGGCAAGTGTAAGACCAAATTGACATAATTAAATTTGTTGTTCTTGTTATTCATGTATTATAATAAAGCAATGTTTATCAAACTTGAACAACCCCATTGTTTTTATTGTTTAAATTTATTCTTCCGTCCCTCGGTGCCCCCCTAACCAAACAATAAACTGATTTGACCTTTACCCGGGACTCAAAATAAAAGAAGTGGAAAAGAGAGAACGAAAGAAAGAAGAAGAAATGAGGCGCGCAGAGAAAGAAGACTGAATTTGACCTTTTCACTTGCAGACAGCACTTCAAAAAGACGGACCGTATTAGTGCTTAATCTACAGATTAGTTATCCCTAAACAGTCTTAGGAAGAATTCGGTATAGAACACCGCATTCTTATGCAATAGTCATGAAACCATATTATTAAACCGGAATTAGGTTCAATACGTTAACTTTTGTGTAGAATTTCGAGAAACCAGCTCATATATTTATTTGATTAAAAAATGTTGGTTATTAATTTCGTCAGACGCGTTTTGCGTAGAAGTCTCTGCTTGCGGAATTTTTCCGGTGGCCTCATCATACGTTTCTTACAATTATATTATTAATTGGTACAGTTGAAGAACAAAAGGGCCTAAGTGTTTGTCTTGAGAATAATTGCAGGTATAGGCCATTTTAAAAAGGGGTGGTTGTTGCCATCGATTTGAGTATTGAAAGTGGGCAAAATAAAGTAACAAGAAATGGGCTCGAGAAATTCCCACAAATTTGTTTTAAAGTTGGTGACGGCCACGAATTTAACACGTGGATGCATCGACTCTGGCATTGTGAACAAAATCGATATAAATTTAACTATTTGTCGACTAAAATGGCATTTTTTGTTAGAAAACAAAAGGGGTGCATTTGTTATAGCCATGTATGAGATTTGTGGTTTCCATTTTGTCCTTTTTTTCATGGCGTATTTTTGAAGCATAAATATTTTATGAATACTAAAAAAATATATTTGTGTATTTGATATCTCTGTTTTAATTCTTTTGAATGATAAAAATATCGTATAAATGCAAAACCGTGTCTGGCTACTCGAGTTTCTTGTATAAATAAATTTATGTAATGATTGAGGCTATGTTTGGTTCCTTGATGACCACTATTCATTCCCCACCTAAAATTTTATAAATTAAATATTTTATTTTTTTAAATTTTATTTAAATTCAAATTTAAAAATTTTTCACTTTTATTTTTTATAATCAACTAAAAAATTTTCAATTATTATATTTATTTACAATTAAATCAATACGTATTTTTATAACTTTTTAATTTATTTTTATTTTTCTATTTTCTTATGAACCTATATGCTATTATATCATTCAATCGTTATTATGTATCAAATATATATAAAAATAATTTTTTAATAACTTTAATCTTACAAATTAAACATCATTTTTATCTCTATTCAAATTAACCATTTTTTTCTTCCGTACTAATTAGGAAAAAAATATAGCCTATTGATTTTTTCCGTGCATGCTTACAGTATGTTATTGTAACGTCTTTAACCCTTTCTAAAATAAATTTCTACTAGTCCAATCAATTGGACAAATTTATCGAACTGTTGGAAACATGCCCTATTCATTTGTGTCATGCCGAGCAATTGATTAATTGACTAAGATAAGATGCTGTATGGACAAGCTTATTTTAAATAATAACGTTGTGTAATTTAATAATAAGTTAATAAAATATTTGACAAAATAATCTTATAAATTTTATTAAATTTATAATTATACTTTATTATAAATTTTTTGATATCATAACAACAACAACAAGGCGACATGTAATTTAAAGATATTTATTTTATTTTTAATATATAAATAAAGTAATTTATAATATATTTGAAAATGAGTTAAAAATAACTAACTTATTTATAAAATATTTATAAATTTTAAACATCTTATTTAAAAAATTTTTAAACTCTTTTATAACAAAATTATCAAAAAAATTCAAGAGATATTTTGAAAAGTCACGGGTTCACTCAAACACCCTCTCTAAGTCTTTTGAAAGTAGTTTCTGCATTTTTTTTAATAGTTATGATGATCTGGTATTTGTGGCTTGTTATCTTTCAACTCTATATATGGAGAAAAATGTAGGAAATTAAACATACTTTTCTATATATAGAGAAAAATGTAGGAAATAAAACGTACTTTTTCCAGCACCAAGTCTCTTCTTTTCTCTTGCTCTTTGACAAATAAAAATACAAAATTTTCATGTTATTCTACGTTTGTGCCATAATAACACGAATCAAAGCTTAAATTGCAATTTATTTGACAATATTTGAATATTGTTGGTGCATGCGAACTTCGTCTTGATTTAAGAAAGAACTATGATAACTCAGATGAGAACCTTATATGATAGCTAGAAAAAGGGACCAAATTTGAACATCAAAATTTCGTGGGAAGAGTTTATGCATATTTACAATATCCATAAAAAGAATACTGCGCAATATGTTTGCATTAAAGCTACTGCACTTAAATAATGGAACATGTCTACAGTCGGGCAAAATATTATAAATTGATAACAAAAGTGCTCATGAGTCTTCAACCAGTCAAAGTTTAAGAACATGGTTTACGACAGTGATCCATTTGAGATTAAAGGTACCAAATTATCCAAATGGATGAGGATAAAAGAGACTGTTTGTAACTCCACTAGAAGAGCAAATCCCAGTCTCCAATGACCTCCGCCGGTTAATTTGGTGCATAATATGTCTGTCGAGAGCATATTTTGGTGAAATTGTGAAAGATCAAATTAATCGCAGTAACATGCATCTTCAGAAAGATGAATAATAAGTTCGAAATGCGCATATTCCGATCAAATTACGATAAGTGAAATTAAGCACAAAACACAGATTTTTAGAAAGTTTGGATTCAAGTTCACATGCTTCCGAGTACTATTCCGACATATCTGAAAGAAGATCCAGCATTATTTGATCTTTGAGGGAGGACTAAAATATTCGGGTTGATTCTTAAGAAAACAGTAAGTAGTTTAAAAAATAAAAAGTGAGGAGTCAAATTCAGATTTTTGACATCAAGTAATGATTCGACTCAGTTTGACAAATTTTTATGGCAATCTATTAATTTTCAAATTTAATTTATTTTATATTTCTGACCGCGAGTTTCCATTCTTGTTCAAGGTTTTTGTGGCATTGAAAACCTTCAATATAATCTTTTATGAAAATTTTAAAATCAACGTGCGTACTTCTCCTCTAGTATCGTATGCCTATATCTATTAATAAAATATTTATATAAATTTCACTGCTTTTACTTTTCCCATTAAATAGTTATAATTTTGTTTAAAAAACTTTATTTAAAACGATTTTGATATTGTACCATAACATTTGGATCTTATTTACATATTTTTCTATCTTAATTTTTCAAAAAAAATATTGTAACAAAAGTGTTTAAATATTTAGTTGATTATTTAAATATTTAAAATAATTTTATATAAAATATAAAAACGGCCCACCCTCGCATTTCAAAAACCAATGCAGTCAAAATTCTGTTGGGCCATTGCAATATTTAATCTTTGGTTCTTTGTTTGAGTGCTCGGCATTACTTGCGCCCGTCCAAGTCTCATTGTTGAGCCCACCCATGTGGGTGGCCCAATCCAAGTCGAACTACACACACATTAATAAAATTTACTACGGCCGCAAGAAAATAAAGTAAATAATTAAACGAATTCATTTATGTGTTATCAACATTACAAATCATTTTTTTCCTTCTTCATTTACACGCCTTTCTAAATAGATTTAAACCCAACTCAGGATGTGAACTCAATAATTAATCATGTTAGAATCAAACCATGATTTTAACTGTGTAACAATGATTATTTTTATTTTTGATCTATGTTTTTAAACGTGTTTCTCTCAACAATTTTGTTAAAATAAGAGAGAGCATAATTATAGTAGTACGTGTTTCAGAAAAAGTTAAAAAAATGAAAACACACATGGTAAAGATTTTTTCCCTACTTGCTCTTGCGCGGACTAAGGCTGGGTGTGAAGCTGTTTATTCATCGGTTCCTGACTTTCTTCGTCACCAATCACTAGCAATCACCCATGACTTGCTCTTCCAGAAGACATCTGTAAGAACCTTCTCAGATTTGAAAGAAGCCCTCAACAGACTGACAGCCTGCCATAACACATTAACAGTCCTCTCATATATGGGTACCATAAATAAGATTGAAGACACACGTATTAAGTAATCGTGTGTGGGAGTGTGTGTATACATATGTATAAATACCTCATCCGCGCCCAACTCGACCACCTTTTCCTCTAACGATCCCACATCCCTAACATTCAAATTACTCGGCAAAGAGATGCATGAGATAGTGGACATGGGCTTAACAACCAAGTCATCCATCACCATGTAAGTAACGACCCCCTTAACAAATCCACCTTCAGCAGACCCTCGTTGCACCGGAGGCGGAGGAGCCACATACGTAAAACTTAGGGTCATTTGACGGCGTCATTTCGGACAATCTGCCCGTGGGTCATCGGAAACGTAATAGTGGCCAAACTGATTACACCCGTAGAACATCTTTCCAGTGGACGCGCCATCGAGCAGCGGCAGAGGAACAGAAGAGCCAAACGGTGGAGCCGATGGCTTCAGAAGTGTTTCCTTGCACTGGTTAGGTTGCCCGTACGACTCGTGCAGATTTTCTATGCTGTTGTAGAGATTAGCCAGTGGGCCCTCCATTCCTTGTTTTTTCAGCAGACTTATGGCGGTGGCAATGTGCAAAGAGGGTAAGTGGAAGAGGAAATCCACAAAATCTTTGCTGGCTTCTGCAAATAGTACTCTTTCGGCATGGTTATCGATCAAGAGCTTCAAGCTAGATCGGATGTTTTCCATATCTGCGTAGATATCTATCTAATCTAGAATAAAATTGATGAGTCAGTTCGGCAGCTGGATACGGGCATCAGTTTATATAGGATTTGCGTTTTCCAGCAGGTATTAAATTCTTACCATTGGCGGTTGGAGTACTCAAGATCAACACAAAGCAGTAATTGCGCAACTGTTGGCATTCAAGATTGACATATACGTATTCAAGATTAACATAAATGTAATTGTAATCTTGTATGCTTTCAATTTGAAGTTCTAAAGATCACCAGAAATCCTATTGAGAAATTGACGTGGCATTGACCAATATGTCTCCCTCAAAAGGTATTTTATGTATTTTGAGTTTATTTTCTTATATAACATTATAATATATATATATGGACACACACACGACCATTATATATTAAGGTTAAAGCATTAATTCAGTTACGAAATGTCAAATACATTTATACCCTTAATTTAATTTCTTTTATACGTCAATATTTTCTTTTTTCCTTTTATTTAACGTATTTTTATTCACATTCTTTCCTAAATCTTCTCTCTTGTCAATTTCTTCTATTCTTTTTAATTATTAATTTTCATGACTTTTAAAATTTTAAATTGTAATAATTTTACCATTTATAAATAAATTTATACATGTATAAAATGTGTTACTTTTACTAATAAATAATTAAGATTGAAATAGGCAGCGTTTATAGGCTTTCCATGATTCCAGATGGAAAGATGAATGCACAATCTGGCATCTAAAATCTTGAACCCTAGGTACGTAGACTTTCGTCCTCATCAATTTAACTAACTCTAGGTATTGAATTCAAATTCATTTGGGAGTCCGAGTGAGGTGATGCGGGTAAGAAAAACAAAAATAAATAAAATCAATTGAACTCATTAACGTGACGCTTGAACAAATAATGAATTAATTATTATTTCTACTCAAATAAAATTACTGAATATGTTAGGGGAGGCCAACATCTCAATACAACCACAGCAATCTTTCAACAAGTGGTTCTAAAGTATAATAAAATTAAAATTAAAACATACGTCTCCTAACCATATAAACTAATTAAATCAAGTATCGTCATCAATCAGCCGTTCAGCTCCTCGGCCAGTGGGGCAGCTGCGGCGGCGCCACCAGCAGCCGAAAATATTCGAATTAGACGAGTTGCTTTTTGGAATATCAAAGGCATCGAGGTGTAGATTTTGACGTCATTCAAAATTTGATTTGGTCAGATGACAAATATTGTCTTGAGAAAGCAAATTACAAACTAATATCTTTTATTTAAGATAATCAGGAAAATATGCAGTAATTAAATAATAATCTTCTTTACAAGAACTATTAGAAATATTTTTTGGAAAATATACTTAAACATAACTTCAAGGTTGTTTTCTTTTATAAAAAGTTACTTCACAAATTCTGTCGATAGTACCGTAATAATTGTTCATAGATATCATGGGAGGAGAAGCAAACAGTGAATAGTATTCATCATATTGCCCGAAATTGATCGATTCATCGATTGGTAGTCGAACTGTTACTGTCTCGCACTAGAGCACACATAAAAGTATAAAATAAATATGCAACTCTCTGATCAATGCTCCTTACAGTTACTTGTCCAGTTTATTTTGTTAAAACTAAAAATGGATTCAAGAGAAGGAGCACATTGAAAATTTTACCTACTAAAGCTACATATCACACTATGTTCAAGCATCAATTGCACACATGAAATTAAACTCAAAAGTAAATAACTTGAATATTACCTCAATGGCGTGTGTATCTATGGCTTGTGGTGAAATTCTATCCTCTACTACAAGTTCTGCAAAAAGCTATAACTTAATATAGTTCAACAAGAAATTTTATTAACTTGTTATTTAATGGATATTCTACAGGTCAGGCCCTTATTTAATGAGTCACACGATCATTAGAAAGATTTATTACCTATAATACAACCATACGTAATTATGTCAGCTTAGAATTAGTTATGTTAAGTGTATTTCTTAGTTATAGTATTAATATGTATTTCTAAGAATCTTAGCTTTTCTATATATATATATATATATTATATGTGTGTGTTTGTCTATTATTAACATGGTATTACAAAAAACAAAAATGGAATGAAAAAATGATTTAAAGGACGAGAGAAAAGTAAAGGAATGAAAATTGAAAATTGAAAATTGGAACGAAGCAAAAACGGAAAAGTGAAAGATGAAAAAAAATTAAAAATTAAAAATTAAAAATATAAAAAAGACACATGTCACTCTCTACTACAAGAGTGAACAATCTTTGACTTTGAAATCTACTGTACAATGCGCCCGCATTGCCAGCAGGTTGTGCTGGCAACGAGGAGAGTCAAGAGTGTATCTGTCAAGGAGCTGAAATTATGTTTCTTTAATCTGTGTTTGACAATTCAGTTTATGATTGGGTCTGGTTGACTATTCATTATTCAGTATTGTTGGGTCTAATCCACCAATTTAGATGGCCCAATCCAAATCAACAAAGAAAATGAACAAAAACTAATATATCTACTTTAAAAAATGAAAAATCCTGTTCGTCTTAAACCTTAATTAAAATACTAACTAAAAGACAATAATATTTATTAGAAAATACAAAGTAAAATATTTAATGGCCACACAATAAAGTATTTCATCGCATCAACCAACTATAATTAAGGGTCTTTCAACCAGGAAACCACGTTTCAAATTTCATATTATCAAATATATTATTTAACATTTTTATACAAATTTAATTTTAAAATTTTTTTTTATATATATAATTAACTAATTTTTTTTAATTATTACATCAAATCAATACACACACATATATATATATATTCATATTTATTTTTGTTGATATCCTATAATATAATTATTATTTTTATAAACGGTTACATCATCTATTAATTATTATATATTTTATACATATATCTAAATAAATTATATTATTCATTTCATCAAATATTTTTTTCTGAACATACTACTTATTTCAACACAAGTCGTGCCAAACATCGTGTCAAACAAAAATCACTCTCCCAAACATAGCCTAGGTGACCGGTCATTTATAATTTAATTATTTTATTTGTCATAACACAATCATATTTTTTATTCAGTCAGCACCCGTCCAATTGAATAGATTTTCATTAAGATAGCAAAATGGAATTGAACTCAATACTATCTAGGCCAAACTAGGTTTGTCCAACTACTTTAATTGGAAACCCATCGACGGACTATTCGATCCAATCGACACCCTCATAAATAAATATATGTATATAAATATGTGAGAACCCAATTTTTCAGAAAAGAAGAAGAAGAAGAAGACGACGACGACGACGAAGAAGAAGATGATGTAGCAGCCGAACAGCCCCAAAAGGGGCTGACGTTTCTATTCAAAGTATAACCCCAGGGAGAGCGACTCTCCATTTCTTCAATCACCGGGAGGAGTTGAGGTGTAATAATGGGAAAGATTAATGGGTGAAGAAGTGGGATTAACAGGAGGAAAACCACACCATACTAATGCTGCTGCGTTAATCATTCTACAAGCCAGAAGAGGAGAGAAAAAAAAAAATGAAAAAGAGACAGAGAGAAGGAAGGAGAAAGTGAAGAAGAAGAGGCAGGAACTTGAACCAGGAAACAAGACCAGAAAAATTCTCGCTGGCGAGTGCTGGTGTGGAGATTCTTCCTGCAGGAAAGGGAAGAGGAAGCCATTCTCTTGCAAACCCATCTTCTTTAAGATAATCAGGGAAAATATGCAGTAAATTAAATAATAAGCTTCTTTAAGGGTATGCACATCCATACTAGGGTACACACACACACACACACACATTTTATTCGGATTCATTCAACATTCAAACTTGGAAGCAGGGATGAATACGGAATTCAAAACTTGCAAAAGTTCAATTGACCACCACAATGGAAGTAAACCACATATTTTCACACATTCCAACTGAATAAGTCATTATTCTTACATTAGCGTCTCAACTGTAACTTTAATTTCCCTTCTACTTTCATAATAGGAATATGGCTTCCAGGACCAAAACTACCTTATTTTGTCAAATTTCTAAAAATTTTATTAAAGATTAATTCTCTTAATTCAGAATTTTAATTGATATTTTAGTTTTTGATTATTGCATACCTCATGTGTGTGTGTGTGTGTTGGATTTTATTTTATGTTTGCATACATATCAATGTCGAGTGTACTCCCACTTATTTGGATTGATGGAATATTAGAAGAGATAATTGTGAATTTCAAGAATTTGCAGGACACGGAGTGGGTCCCATCGTGTTATTAATCTTATTTCAGGCAAAATGTGAATAGTACGATAGTTCTTCGCCGTATGATAGAAAAATTCCCTTTCGTAAGACTGGCGTATGGCTAATTTTCTTCCATCGTTGTAAAACAAAGCGGACGCACTCAGGATGACGAATACCCTTAGAACTAGACGGCGCAATGGATTCAAAATTTTTATGGAGATGATCCAACTTCAATGATCGTATTTTTTGTGGGCACGATGGCAGAAAACTTCCTGTCATCGCCGGTCCCTCACGTTTATTTCTTCTTGTAAATTAAACACGGCTGAGCTTGAATGTGTTTAAGACATGTATTAGTCAGAAAAACATTTTTCATTTTCACCCGGATTAAACTGAATTTAAACCACTAAGTCATATGGAAATTTTTCTACGTAGATTATGAGGAAGAATGAAACATCAGATACGATGATGCATTGTACCACATGAAACTTAAGTATCAGCATTGAGGTATGTGAATTGTCGTTTACGTATTATATGTTTTGTTATTTATTCATGACAATAGCAGACAGCAGCAAATTCACAATGCATCACATTTGATCATGGCAAAACGCAATTAAACTTGAAGTACACCGGACTGCAGATTCCTAAGGATCACAACTTCAAATAAAGGTACGAAATCCTAGCAGCTCAAACATAGAAGACAAAACAGATCAGTCCATAATCCCTTCACTAGTTTCTTCGACAAGCAGCAGCCATCACCTCACTTTTCCTTCAAGAAAACATCAGTGAGAACCTTCTGCGACTGAAAGGAAGCCTTCAACAGTCCAACGGCCTAGGAAAAGGAATCAATAGTTAGCTGAGTAAGAAGTAAAGGGAAGTGCCCCATTATTTTACTGTGGAAAATAATGGAAGCAAAATAATGGGAAACTGCAATACACTTACCTCAGTCATTCGCAATTCAACAACCTTTTCCTCCAACAAGCCCACTTCTTTAACATTAAATTTGTGGAGCAAAGTGATGGTTGAGATAGTCGACATGGGCTTGACCACTAAATCATCCATCACCATATAAGTGACAACCCCCTTCACGAACCCACCTTCACTGGAACCCTCTTGCACTGGAGGGGCAGCCACATATGGCACACTTGCATTCATTTGACCACGGCAGTCTGGACAAACAGCCCGTTTGTCATCCGAAACATTGGAGCGACATGACCGATTACACCTATAAAACCGCTTTTCAGTGTACGAATCATCGGCCAGCAAGAGAGGAACAGGAGAACCACAGGATGGAACCAATGGCTTTAAAAGGGCTTCCTTGCTCTGGTTTGGTTGCATGTATGACTCGTTCAGATTTTCTATGCTTTCGTAGAGGTTAGCCAATGAGCCCACCATTCCCTGTTTCTTAAGCAATCTTATGACGGTAGCAACAGGCAAAGATAATATGTGGAAGAGGAAATCCACACATTCTTTGCTGGCTTCTGCAAACAGGACTGTGTTGGCTTGAGTATCAATCAAGAGCTTCATGCTTACCGATGATTCTGCCATCTCCACGCAAATGGTTTACTACTGAAGCTGGAAATGTAATTAGCATCAGTTTATATATAGGGATTCGGTTTTGATTTCCAACAACTTCAAAAATATGTATTTCTTTTAATTAGTTTTTATCCACGCACGTATTAATTTATTAAGGTACCTAGTGGAAGTCATTTTCAGATAATAGTTTCCCTGTACCTGTCTAGATTAATCATTTTGTTAATTCTATGCATATCATATGCTGATCTAGCATTTTCTCCCACTAATTCCTCAGTTATTAAATAATGTCTTCTTTCCCAAAAATATCTGTTTAATTCATAATCCGTTCTATGATAATTCATCCTATACTGCCAATATTTATGATAATAAATCTTCATTAAATTTGATCTTGGTAATAAGTAAACTTCTGTGATATTATAGTTTTATTAGGATATTTCCTGATGTCATACATTTTTCTTAGTTTTATCGTATATTTATGTAGTTGCATTTGTTCTTCAATTAATTGTTTTTGTTCCTTCTAATTGTCTATTTCTTAAATTCATTTCTATGATTTCTGCTCCATTTCAGAATTCTTCACTAGATTGTACACACTCTGTTGTTATCTTTCCACATAAATTTTTAAACATTTCCGGATATATTTCAACTGCCTCTTCTCCTTCTACTATTCTATTCATCATTAAACCAATTTTCTGTATTTATTTCGGATATACGTACGTACGGTATCTGCATGTTGTAATTTGTTTTCTAGTATTCTTGTTTTAGAGTTTACTATTTCTAATTTTAATTCTGGGTCTTTTGTTTCTATTCCTAATTTTGTTAGATGGCTTGTATGTCTCTAATCTTTCTTTAACCTTGTTTAACTCTCGTACAAATAAATTATAATCATTCTTTTCTTCTAAGCTCATCATCTGTAAACAGTAACATTCATCTCTATAAGGATTCATATTTCTTATCTCTGTCTTCTATGTCATTGCTGTCAATTATACGAACATATATCCCTTTCCTGATCATATGAATCAGCAACTATTTCTTGCTGCTTCATTAATTTTTCCTTTCTCTCAGTTATCTGAATCTTATGCTGTTCTAGGGCTGGGCGTGTTTCAGCCACATTTTACTGTCTTCCCCTAGGACACCAACAAACTGCGGACTTACACTCATCACTCACTGCCGCATCAACGATGGTCCTAATAGGCCTTACGGACATTCCTTAACTCACATAGAAATTCAGGATAAGATAAGATAATAAGAATCCATAACTTATGCAGGAATCAAGTTGACTGAAACATACTTTTGGAAAGAAATTAAATTAGTTCATAGTAGTAAGACTTGCAGTAGTTTGCTCCATAATTGCTGCTAATTGATACTTCTGGCCTCCCGATTCGAACAATTAAGGGTAACTTTGGAAACTAAAATTACATCACTGCTTGAGTTTGTTGCTTCATAATTAAGGTTGAATTCTAGTCGCCTCCTTTGATGATGGCCGGCAAGACTTTTGTGATTCCTTTGCATCTTTTTACGCGGTCGTCTTGTTTGGGTCCACCACACTTTTTCTTTCGCTAATTTATTCTTCTTCCAGATCCATCACAATATATGGTACTTCTTCAGTTCTAACTTCACAATACCTGTAACTGCGGATTTATTAATCTTGGAGTAATTTGCAGAGTACTTCCTGGCATTTTTTCGAACGGGAAATTTTCTTTAGAGCATTAAATCTTTGGGTAATTGGCTCCTGGATTGGCTAATGCCATGGTCCAGTCTTCTAAATCTTGGATAACTCCTCCTTTTCCAACACGGGCATTGGAATTAACAAGTGTATTACTTCTTGAATAATATACCCATTTACGCTGGTATTATTTCACCAATTTCTAACTACTCCTGTATAGTTCTTTCTACAACTCTTCCTGCAGCCATTAATTCTATCCTATTTGTGATCATCAGTATACTTAACTCTATTACCCATCTTTCTGTTTCTTTGTTAGTATATGTTGTGCAATCTAAATAATCTAGCCATACACCTTTTTCTTGTTCCCTTCTATTATTCTTTCTGTATATATTGATCATATCTTTTTCTCCATAATACTTCTTCCTTATCTGTTAGTCTTCTTTGAATATTATTAGCTCTTCTATTATCTGCATGTGCTGGTCATTCTTTTTATCTTCCTTCTACGTAATAATCTTGGTTTGCTCTACAGGGTGATCCTGGTTTAGGGTATACACATTATCTTTTTGTCCTGAAGTTAATGCCCCTTGGTTATTTAGTTCTGCTAATTTTTCTTGTATTTCTTGATTTTTCATTATCTCGCTGTAAGTTTCTGGTTCATAATCTGGTATTTTATAATTATTTCTATTTCGTGTTCTATTGTCAATATTTGTAGATTTTTCTTCTCTTTTTTCTATGTTATCTATTTCTTCTATCAATTTCCGTTTTTCCTTTTGTGGATTCCATTTTTCATATATTTGTGTTACATTTTCATTTATGACTTCTTAATGATTTTGTTAAATCTGCCAGAGTTTGTCCACTTCCTAACATCCTTTTCATGGTTGTGCAAAAGTTGTTTTTTCTACTTCAGAATTTCCTCCTAGTGTTTTGTTAACTATTTTTTCTATATCTTTTACTCTTTCTTCAATATCTTCTATTTTACTGATCATCCTTGCTATATGAGGATCTAATGGTTTTTCAGTTTCTAGTGCTATTTTGGGATCTTGTTTTATTACCTTAGCTATTTCTTCTGGGAGTTTATTTATGGCTTCTGCTAATTTATCATTATTGTTAAAATTTTCACTAATTTCTTCATAATTTTCTTTTCCACCTAACTTTTCTTGACACGAACAGATTTAACCAACTTAATTGTTTATGTTCTTGTAATCCTCCTCCTTTAGCAAATATCAAAGGTATAGCTGGTTCCTCCTCTTTATTTATTCTTGTAAATTAAACACGGCTGAGTTAGAATGTGTATAAGACATGTATTGGTCAGAAAAATATTATTCATTTTCGCTTGGATTAAACTGAATTTAACCACCAAGTTATGTGAAAAATATTTACGTAGATACCCTGAACCCCGAACTTAATTAAGCATCAGCACTGAGGTATGTGAATTGCTGTTTACGTAATGTATGTATTGCTATTTAATCAAGATAATAGAAGGCAGCGGCAAATTCACAATGCATCAAATTTGATAATGGCAAAACACAATTAATCTTGAAGTACACCGGACTGCAGATTCCTAAGGATCAAAACTTCAAATAAATTACGAAATCCTAAGAGCTCGAACATAGAAGACAAAACAGATCTGCCCATCAGCCCTTCATCAGTTTCTTCGACAAGCAGCAGTCATCAACTCACTTACTCTTCAAGAAAGCATCAGTGAGAACCTTCTGCGACTGCAAGGAAGCCTTCAACAGTGCAACGGCCTGGAAAAGGGAACCAATAGTCAGCTGAGTAAGAAGTAAAGGGAAGTGCTCCAACTGCTTTAGTTTACTATAGAACATAATGGAAGCAAAATAATGGGAAACTGCAATACACTTACCTCAGCCATTCCGAATTCAACAATCTTTTCCTCCAACAAGCCCACTTCTTTAACATTAAATTTGTGGAGCAAAGTGATGGTTGAGATAGTCGACATGGGCTTGACCACTAGATCATCCATCACCATATAAGTAACAACCCCCTTCACGAACCCACCTTCACTGGAGCCCTCTTGCACTGGAGGGGGAGCCACATATTGCACACTTGCATTCATTTGACCACGGCAATGTGGACAAACAGCTCGTGTGTCATCGGAAACATAAGAGCAAGCCTCTTGCTCGTAACAAAAAGCGTACGATGACCGCTCACACCTATAAAATCGCTTTTCAGTGGACGAATCGCCGGCCCGAAGAAGAGAAACAGGAGAACCACAAGATGGAACCAATGGCTTTAAAAGGGCGTCCTTGCTCTGGTTTGGTTGCATGTATGACTCGTTCAGATTTTCCATGCTTTCGTAGAGGTTAGCCACTGAGCCCACCATTCCCTGTTTTTTAAGCAAACTTATGACGGTGGCAACAGGTAAAGTGAGTACGTGGAAGAGGAAATCCACACATTCTTTGCTGGCTTCTGCAAACAGGACTGTGTTGGCTTGAGTATCAATCAAGAGCTTCATGGTCACCAAGGATTCTGCCATCTCCACGCAAATAGTTTACTACTGAAGCTGGAAATGTAACTAGCATCAGTTTATGTATAGGGATTCGGTTTTGATTTCCAACAACTTCATAAATTTGTATTTTTTTAATTTTTTTATCTACACAGGTACTAATTTATTAAAGTACCTAGCGGAAGTCATTTTCAGATAATAGTTTTGGTCCTGTACCTGGTTAGATTAATCATCTTGTTAATTCTATGCATATTATATGATGATCTAGCATTTCTCCTACTGATTTCTTAGTTATTAAATGATGTCTTCTTTCCCAAAAATATCTGTTTAATTCATTATCCGTTCTATGATACATCATCCTATATTGCCAATATTTATGATAATAAATCTTCCGTAAATTTGACCTTGGTAATAAGTAAACTTCTGTCATATTATAGTTTTATTAGGATATTTCCTAATGTCATACCTTTTTATTAGTTTTATCATATATTTATGTAGTTGTTTTTGTTCCTTCTAATTGTCTGTTTCTTAAATTCATTTCTATGATTTCAGGTCTATTCCAAAATTCTTCATCAGATTGTACACACTCTATTATTATCTTGCCACATAAATTTTTAAACATTTCCGGATATATTTCAATTGCCTCTTCTCCGTCTACTATTCTATTCATCATTAAACCAAATTTCTGTATTTATTTCGGATATACGTAGGTACTGTCTGCATTTTGTAATTTGTTTTCTAGTATTCTTGTTTTAGAGTTTACTATTTCTAATTTTAATTCTTGGTCTTGTGTTTCCATTGCTAATTCTGTTAGATGGCTTATATCTGTCTCTAATCTTTCTTTAACCTTGTTTAACTCTTGTACAAATAAATTATAATCATCCTTTTCTTCTAAGATCTTCATCTCTAAACAGTTACATTCATCTCTATAAGGATTCATAATTCTTATTCTCTGCCTTCTATGTCATTGCTGTCAATTCTACGAACATTTATGCCTTTCCTAATCATATGAATCAACGACTATATCTTGCTGCTTCATAATTTTTCCTTTCTCTCAGTTATCTGAATCTTATGCTGTTCTAGGACACCAACAAACTGCGGACTTACACTCATCATTCACTGCCGCGTCAACGATGGTCCTAATAGGCCTTACGGACATTCCTTAACTCACATGGAAATTCAGGATAAAATAAGATAATAAGAATCCATAACTTATGCAGGAATCAAGTTGACTGAAACATACTTTTGGAAAGAAATTAAATTAGTTCATAGTAGTAAGACTTGCAGTAGTTTGCTCCATAATTGCTGCTAATTGATACTTCTGGCCTCCCGATTCGAACAATTAAGGGTAACTTTGGAAACTAAAATTACATCACTGCTTGCGTTTGTTGCTTCATAATTAAGGTTGAATTCTGGTCGCCTCCTTTGATGATGGCCGGCAAGACTTTTGTGATTCCTTTGCATCTTTTTAGGCGCGCGTCTTGTTTGGGTCCACCACACTTTTGCTTTCGCTAATTTATTCTTCTTCCAGATCCATCACAATATCTGGTACTTCTTCAGTTCTAACTTCACAATAACTGCAACGTAACTGCGGATTTATTAGTCTTGGAGTAATTTGCAGAGTACTTCCTGGCATTTTTTCGAACGGGAAATTTTCTTTAGAGCATTAAATCTTTGGGTAATTGGCTAATGCCATGGTCCAGTCTTCTAAATGTTGGATAACTCCTCCTTTTCCAACACGGGCATTGGAATTAACAAGTGTATTACTTCTTGAATAATATACCCATTTTGTTTCTAAACTGGCTTGTAATAATTCTTCTGTCATAACTCGGACATTCCAGGCTCTTTTTTGGATTAAGAAATCTGGCATCTCAGACTCTAATAATTGTTCTTGTATCTTAGGTTGTTCAGTCAACAGCATCTTCTTGATAATTCCAATTTTTACTGCATGGATCGGTGGCATAACTTCTTTTAGTAATGACTCGGCTGGTGCTGAATAAAATCTGATAAAGATCATTTCAACTTTTGTAATTCCCAAATAGGTTTTAACTACTTTCTTTATATATTCTGGTAACTGGGACAGTTCCTCTCCTTCTTTAGTGTATGCTGTGTAGTGTAGTCCATAGTGATCAGCTGATGCCATCACTTTAGGGTCTGCTCCTTTCATGGCAATTAATTTGTTGTATTTGGCAAAAGGAATTGTGGTCCGTCGCCTTTTCCTTCTTTGATGGCTGTTGTCGCTGAATAAATGTTTTTGTTGAAATAATTCACCATCTTGAGAAAGTTTCTCAAGTAATTTCTGGGTACATAGTCATATGGATCTTCTTTGCCTCCCTTCAGTGCGGTAGAGTATTTCGTAACTGGAGGTAGTACAAATGTACCTGCAGAAATTACATTAGCTCTTCGAGAATAACTACTTCTTTGGGTAGCTGGTTTAGGGAAGAACGGAGTCCTCCTCTTTTTAATCGGCCTGTCGGCTGAGACTTGGAGTTTAAATCTCCAGATTGTCCTTCCTCAGATAATTTTCCTTCAGGATCTGAAATTGAAGCAGAGAGCTTCCTATTTTTCATTTGGGGACATTTGACCAATGCTGGCTTAATTCATTGGGTAAAATGTCCTGGGCATCACACGAGGCAATTACTTGGTTCCCTTTAGCCGATCTTTTCTCAAATTATTTTCATTGGATTGAGGATTTTTAACTTGGATACTCTCCTGTGCCGCCACTCTTGATGTCAATTCATTAATTTTGGTGTTCATTGATGTGAAGTGTTGCATGATTTGGCTCAATGCCTTCATTATTTCTTTCTCAGCGCCTGGACAAGGAGTATGCGACACAATTCTTGTGAGTATAACTAATTCAATGTCAAATGAGAAATTAACCATCTGAAAAACCATATTTCCTATTTCTCTGGTAACAACTGAATTCCTTAAATCTTTGGTAAGCCAAAACTTTACCTGAGAGCTGTCTGTTCTGACAATAAATCTTTGACCTATAAGAAATAATATAATAGTGATCTAAGCAAAGCACATAACTCTTTCCTATTTATTTCCCAATTTAGATGCTCGTGTACAGTTCCTCCTCTTCATTTTCATATCTATACTTCAGACATGATCCCTAACCCTTTCTCACTAGCTTCCACCTGGGATTTTTAATCTGGGGAATTTTTTGCAAACTTCTTTTATCTTATTTAATTTTTTTTTAATCTTTTTCTGTCCATTCAAAATATATATCTTTTTTCAATTTTTCTTGCAAAGTTATTAATAATTTTGCTAAATTTGGATTATAATCTGTTACTTGGTTAACTGATCATAAGAAGCTTTGTAATTGTTTTTTCTCAGCTAACTTTTCTATATTTTCACTAATTTTTGCTATTTACTATATGATCTTGCATTTCTATACCACTTATCTATTGTGATTCCTAAAAATTCTATTTTGTTTTTATATAATTCTGCCTTCTTTTTACTGAGACTGCAGCTTCCTGATTTTTCTACTAGATTTATGAAGTTATTTAGTAGCTCATGGTGTTCCTCTTTTGTTTTACTAAATAATAGTACGCCATCAATTTGTATCATGATGTTTCTATTTCTTTTGCATATATTATCCATAAATGCTTGAAATCTCCTATTCGCATTTTTATATTCAAAAGGCAATACAGTCCATTCATAAAATCCGTTTGGTACACTGAAAGCCTTTATATTCTTCTTTTAATTTTAGGTGATAATAATCCTGATTTGCAGTCAAATTTACTCAACCATTCATATCTCTTACAATTATTTTATCTATTTACAATCAAATCAATACATATTTCTATATTTTTTAATTTATATTTATTTTTCTATTTTCTTATGAATCTATATGCTATTATATCATTCAATGTGTTAAATATATATATATATATAAATAATTTTTTTAATAACTTTAATCTTACAAATTAAAAGTAATTTTTATCTCTATTCAATTTAACCATTTTTTCCGTACTAATTAGGAAAAAAACATAGCCTAGTGATTTTTTCCGTGCATGCTGACATTATGTTATTGTAACGTCTTTAACCCTTTCTAAAATAAATTTCTGATAGTCCAATCAATTGGACAAATTTATCGAACTGTTGGAAACATGCCCTATTCATTTGTGTCATGCCGAGCAATTGATTAATTGACTAAGATAAGATGCTGTATGGACAAGCTTATTTTAAATAATAACGTCGTGTAATTTAAAAATAAGTTAATAAAATATTTGACAAAATAATCTTATAAAATTTTATTAAAACTTATAATTATACTTTATTATAAGTTTTTTGATATTATAATAACAACAACAACAATAAAATCAACATCATGTAATTTAAAGATATTTATGTTATTTTTAATATATAAATAAGGTAATTTATAATATATTTGAAGATAAGTTAAAAATAACTAACTTATTTATAAAGAATTTATAAATTTTAAACATCTTATTTTTAAAATTCATAAACTCTTTTATAACAAAATTATCAAAAAAATTCCAGAAACTTATAAACTCATAAAGAGTATATAGGATAATTTGAAAAGTCATGAGTTCACTCAAACACCCCCTCTAAGTCGTTTGAAAGTAGTTTCTGCATTTTTTTTTTAATAGTTATGATGATCTGGTATTTGTGGCCTGCAAAGTGCCATGTTATCTTTCAACTCTATATATGGAAAAAAATGTAGGAAATAAAACATACTTTTTCCGGCACCAAGTCTCTTCTTTTCTCTTGTACTTTGACAAATAAAAATACAAAATTTTCATGTTGTTCTACGTTTGTGCCGTATAACACGAATCAAAGCTTAAATTGCAATTTATTTGACAATATTTAAATATTGTTGGCGCATGCGAACTTCGTCTTGATTTAAGAAAGAACTATAATAACTCAGATGAAAGAACCTTATATGATAGCCAGAAAAAGAGACCAAATTTGAACATCAAAATTTCGTGGGAAGAGTTTATGCATATTTACAATATCCATAAAAAAAAAAAAAAATACTGCACAATATGTTTGCATTAAAGTTACTGCACTTAAATAGCGGAACATGTCGACAATCGGGCAAAATATTATAAATAGATAACAAAATTCTCATGAATCTTCAACTAGTCAAAGTTTAAGAACATGGTTTACGACAGTGATCCATTTGAAATTAAAGGTACCAAATTATCCAAATGGATGAGAATAGAAGAGACTGTTTGTAACTCCACTAGAAAAACAAATCCCAGTCTCCAATAATATGTTTGTCGAGTGCATATTTTGATGAAATTGTGAAAGATCATATTAATCACAGTAACATGCGTCTTCAGAAATATGAATAATAAGTTCGAAATGCGCATATTCCGATCAAATTACGATAAGTGAAATGAAGCACAAAACACAGATTTTTAGGAAGTTTGGATTCAAGTTCACATTCTTCCAACTACTATTCCAACATATCTGAAAAAGATCCAGCATTATTTGATCTTTGACCGAAGATTAACATATTCGGGTTGATTCTTAAGAAAATAGTAAGTATTTTTGACGCGATTCCAGGAACCGACTAAATTTGTTTTAGTATTTATTAATTTTAGTTTATTTGTTAATGAGCTTTATTAATAAATTGAGCCATATGGATTTTTAGGTTATAATCTGACAGTGTTTGGTATAAATAGTAGTTTGTTATTTAGTTGAAAAAGGAACATGTATACAGAGAGTTTACAATTAATTCAGGTTTCTTTTCAATTCCTTGAAATTGAGCCTTTCAATTTCTCATGAATTTTGTATCTCAAATCGAGTCATTCCGAAGTGGTCCGAGTGATTCGTAACGTATCAATCAACAATCAGTGTGCTGATTGTGGTCGTTTCTGTCGGGTTCAATCCAAATCTTACCATGTTGGGTTGGCGTTCTTCGTCCGATTTACGTCTTTGGAACTAGCAGATTCGAGTCCGATTACACCGCTATCTTTCGACGTGATTTGATCACGGTCAGTTTTAAAAAATAAAAAGTGAGGAGTCAAATTCAGATTTTTGACATCAAGTAATGATTCCGCTCAGTTTAATAAATTTTTGTGGCAATCTATTAATTTTCAAATTCAATTTATTTTATATTTCTGACCGCGAGTTTCTATTCTTGTTCAAGGTTTTTGTGGCATTGAAAACCTTCAAAATAATCTTTTAAGAAATTTTAAAATCAACGTGCGTACTTCACCTTTAGTATCGTATGCCTATATCTATTAACAGAATATTTATATAAATTTCACTGCTTTTACTTTTCCCATTAAATAGTTATAATTTTGTTTAAAAAACTTTATTTAAAACGATTTTGATATTGCACCATAACATTTGGATCTTATTTACGTATTTTTCTATCTTAATTTTTCGAAAACATATTGTAACAAAAGTGTTTAAATGTTTAGTTGATTATTTAAATATTTAAACTAATTTTATATTTAAATATATAAAATATAAAAAGGGCCCACCCTCGCATTTTAAACACCAATGCAGTCAAAATTCTGTTGGGCCATTGCAATATTTAATCTTTAATTCTTTGTTTGAGTGTTCGGCATTACATGCGCCGGTCCAAGTCTCATTGTTGAGCCCACCCATGAGGGTGGCCCAATCCAAGTCGAACTACATACAAATTAACAAAATTTACTACAGCCGCAAGAAAATAAAGTAAATAATTAAACGAATTGATTTATGTGTTATCAACATTACAAATCATTTTTTCCCTTCTTCATTTACACGCCTTTCTAAATAGATTTAAACCCAACTCAGGATGTGAACTCAATAATTAAACATTGTAGAATCAAACCATGATTTGAACTGTGTAACAATGATTATTTTTATTTTTGATCTATGTTTTTAAACGTGTTTCTCTCAACAATTTTGTTAAAATAAGAGAAAGCATAATTATAGTAGTACGTGTTTCAGAAAAAGTTAAAAAAATGAAAACACACATGGTAAAGATTTTTTCCCTACTTGCTCTTGCGCGGACTAAGGCTGGGTGTGAAGCTGTTTATTCATCGGTTCCTGACTTTCTTCGTCACCAATCACTAGCAATCACCCATGACTTGCTCTCCCAGAAGACATCTGCCAGAACCCTCTCAGATTTGAAAGAAGCCCTCAACAGAGTGACAGCCTGCCATAAAACATTAACAGTCCTCTCATATATGGGTACCATAAATAAGATTGAAGTTAGACACACGTATTAAGTAATCGTGTGTGGGAGTGTGTGTATACATATGTATAAATACCTCATCCGCGCCCAACTCGACCACCTTTTCCTCTAACGATCCCACATCCCTAACATTCAAATTACTCAGCAAAGAGATGCATGAGATAGTGGACATAGGCTTAACATTCAAATTTTATTAACTTGTTATTTAATGGATATTCTACAGGTCAGACCCTTATTTAATGAGTCACACGATCATTAGAAAGATTTATTACCTATAATACAACCATACGTAATTATGTCAGCTTAGAATTAGTTATGTTAAGTGTATTTCTTATTTATAGTATTAATATGTATTTCTAAGAATCTTAGCTTTTCTATATATATATATATATTATATGTGTGTGTTTGTCTATTATTAACATGGTATTACAAAAAACAAAAATGGAATGAAAAAATAATTTAAAGGACGAGAGAAAAAGTAAAGGAATGAAAATTGAATATTGAAAATCAGCAAAAAGGGAAAAGTGAAAAGATGAAAAAATATTAAAAATTAAAAATATAAAATATAAAATATAAAAAGACACATGTCACTCTCTAAGCGTGAACAATCTTTGACTTTGAAATCTACTGTGCAATGCGCCCTGCATTGCCAGCAGGTTGTGCCGGCAACGAGGAGAGTGTATCTGTCAAGGAGCTGAAATTATGTTTCTTTAATCCGTGTTGGACAATTCAAGTTTTGATTGGGTCTGGTCGACTATTCATTATTCAGTATTGTTGGGTCTAATCCACCAATTTAGATGGCCCAATCCAAATCAACAAAGAAAATGAACAAAAACTAATATATCTACTTTAAAAAAATGAAAAATCCTGTTCGTCTTAAACCTTAATTAAAATACAAACTAAAAGACAATAATATTTATTAGAAAATACAAAGTAAAATATTTAATGGCCACTCAATAAAGTATTTCATCGCATCAACCAACTATAATTAAGGGTCTTTCAACCCCTAAAACAACATTTCAAATTTCATACTATCAAACATATTATTTAACATATTTATACAAATTTGAATTTAAAATTTTCTTCTTTTATATTTATAATTAACTAATTACTTTTTAATTATTACATCTATTCACGATTAAATCAATACACACACATATATATTATATATACTCATATTTATTTTTATTTATACCCTATAACATAATTATTATCTTTATAAACTATTATATCATCCATTAAATATTATATATTTTATACATATATCTAAATAAATTATATTATTTATCTTATTAAAACATTTTTTTTCAAACATACTACTTATTTCAATACAAATCGTACCAAACATCATATCAAACAAAAATCATTCTCCCAAACATAGCTTAGGTGACCGGTCATTTATAATTTAATTATTAAATTTGTCATAACAAAATCATATTTTTTATTCAGTCTGGCACCCGTCCAAAAAGTTCAATTGACCACCACAAGGGAAGTAAACCACATATTTTCACACATTCCAACTGAATAAGTGATTATTCTTACATTAGCGTCTCAACTGTAACTTTAATTCCCCTTCTACTTTCATAATAGGAATATGGCTTCCAGGACCAAAACTACCTTATTTTGTCAAATTTCTAAAAATTTTATTAAAGATTAATTCTCTTAATTCAAAATTTTAATTGATATTTTAGTTTTTGATTATTGCATACCTCGTGTTTGTGTGTCTATAGGATTTTATTTTATATATTTGCACACATATCAATCTCGAGTGTACTCCCACTTATTTGGATTGATGGAATATTAGGAGAGGTAATTGTGAATCCAAGAATTTGCAGGACACGGAATGGGTCCCATCCTGTTATTAATCTTGTTTCAGGCAAAATGTGAATTGCCGGATAGTTCTTCGCCGAATGATAGAAAATTCCCTTTCGTAAGACTGGCGTATGGCTAATTTTCTTCCATCGAAGTAGTAAAACAAAGCGGACGCAGTCGTGATGACAAGTACCCTTTGAACTAGACGACGCAAAGGATTCCAACCCAGCGTGCAGAGTACTGCAACTACGCTACTATTACTGGAACATTACTTCTCGGCTCTTTTAATAAAATAGTTTAAATTTAAAAAAAAATAGCAAAATATTAATCCACTAGCCCAAAAAAAGATTACTGTGCAGCGTGTAGAGCACTGGAACTACGCTATTATTAATAGAACTCACAAGCTTCAGGCATAACATGTATGAAAGATTGCCAAAAGCAGCTGAAATTTGACATTGCCTTGGGATGTCGTGCGTACGAAAACATTTCTGTGTAGTAACTTAACTGAAATTACATATATATATGTATAAAGATGCCGTTCCTAGTCATAATTCATAAACGTGCGCGTAATGAACTGAGGAATAACTCAATCCAGGACATATAAAACATTCGAAAAAAGAATTCACCATGGTCACCTCATTCTTTCTTTGATAGGTGTTTCCTCGTCTGATTGAACCTCTTCGGCTGCTTTGCGCCGAGGTCAGCCGATGGATGTTCCTCGTGCCTCACCAACAATTCGGAAATAAAATTACCAGTTTCTGGTGGATTTTTATGGAGATGATCCTACTTCAATGATCGTATATTTTGTGGACTCGATGGCAGAAAACTTCCTGTCATCGCCGGTTCCTCACGTTTATTTCTTTTGTAAATTAAACACGGTTGAGCTTGAATGTGTTTAAGACATGTATTAGTCAGAAAAACATTTTTCATTTTCACCCGGACTAAACTGAATTTAAACCACTAAGTCATATGGAAATTTTTCTACGTAGATTATGCGGAAGAATGAAATCAGATACGATGCATTGTACCACATGAAACTTAAGTATCAGCATTGAGGTATGTGAATTGTCGTTTACGTATTATGTGTTTTTGTTATTTATTCATGACAATAGCAGACAGCAGCAAATTCACAATGCATCACATTTGATCATGGCAAAACGCAATTAAACTTGAAGTACACCGGACTGCAGATTCCTAAGGATCACAACTTCCAATAAAGGTACGAAATCCTAGCAGCTCAAACATAGAAGACAAAACAGATCAGCCCATAATCCCTTCACTAGTTTCTTCGACAAGCAGCAGCCATCACCTCACTTTTCCTTTAAGAAAACATCAGTGAGAACCTTCCGCGACTGCAAGGAAGCCTTCAACAGTCCAACGGCCTAGGAAAAGGAATCTATAGTTAGATGAGTAAGAAGTAAAAAGAAGTGCCTCAACTACTTTATTTTACTGTGGAAAATAATGGAAGCAAAATAATGGGAAACAGCAATACACTTACCTCTGTCATTCGCAATTCAACGACCTTTTCCTCCAACAAGCCCACTTCTTTAACATTAAATTTGTGGAGCAAAGTGATGGCTGAGATAGTCGACATGGGCTTGATCACTAAATCATCCATCACCATATAAGTGACAACCCCCTTCACGAACCCACCTTCACTGGAACCCTCTTTCACTGGAGGAGAAGCCACATATTGCACACTTGCATTCATTTGACCACGGCAGTCTGGACAAACAGCCCGTTTGTCATCCGAAACATTGAAGCGACATGACCGATTACACCTATAAAACCGCTTTTCAGTGTACGAATCATCGGCCAAGAGGAGAGGAACAGGAGAACCACAGGATGGAACCAATGGCTTTAAAAGGACTTCCTTGCTCTGGTTTGGTTGCATGTATGACTCGTTCAGATTTTCTATGCTTTCGTAGAGGTTAGCCAACGAGCCCACCATTCCCTGTTTCTTGAGCAATCTTATGACGGTGGCAACAGGCAAAGATAATATGTGGAAGAGGAAATCCACACATTCTTTGCTGGCTTCTGCAAACAGGACTGTGTTGGCTTGAGTATCAATCAAGAGCTTCATGCTTATCGATGATTCTGCCATCTCCACGCAAATGGTTTACTACTGAAGCTGGAAATGTAATTAGCATCAGTTTATATATAGGGATTCGGTTTTGAGTTCCAACAACTTCATAAATATGTATTTCTTTTAATTATTTTTTGTCCACGCACGTATTCATTTATTAAGGTACCTAGCGGAAGTCATTTTCAGATAATAGTTTTGGCCCTGTACCTTGCTAGATAAATCATTTTGTTAATTCTATGCCTATTATATGCTGATCTAGCATTTTCTCCTACTAATTCCTCAGTTATTAAATAATGTCTTCTTTCCCAAAAATATCTGTTTAATTCATAATCGGTTCTATGATAATTCATCCTATACTGCCAATATTTATGATAATAAATCTTCGTTAAATTTGATCTTGGTAATAAGTAAACTTCTGTCATATTATAGTTTTATTAGGATATTTCCTGATGTCAAACATTTTTCTTAGTTTTATCATATATTTATGTAGTTGCATTTGTTCTTCAATTAATTGTTTTCCTTCTAATTGTCTATTTCTTAAATTCATTTCTATGATTTCTGCTCTATTTCAGAATTCTTCACTAGTTTGTATACACTCTGTTGTTATCTTTCCACATAAATTATTAAACATTTCCGGATATATTTCAACAGCCTCTTCTCCTTCTACTATTCTATTCATCATTAAACTAATTTTCTGTATTTATTTCGGATATATGTACGTACGGTATCTGCATTTTGTAATTTGTTTTCTAGTATTCTTGTTTTAGAGTTTACTATTTCTAATTTTAATTCTGGGTCTAGTGTTCCTATTCCTAATTCTGTTAGATGGCTTATATGTCTCTAATCTTTCTTTAACCTTGTTTAACTCTCGTACAAATAAATTATAATCATTCTTTTCTTCGAAGCTCATCATCTGTAAACAGTAACACTCATCTCTATAAGGATTCATAATTCTTATTCTCTGTCTTCTATGTCATTGCTGTCAATTCTACGAACATATATCCCTTTCCTAATCATATGAATCAACAACTATATCTTGCTGCTTCATTAATTTTTCCTTTTCTCTCAGTTGTCTGAATCTTATGCTGTTCTAGGGCTGGGCGTGTTTCAGCCACATTTTACTGTCTTCCCCTAGGACACCAACAAACTGCGGACTCTCACTGCCGCATCAACAATGGTCCTAATAGGCCTCACGGACATTCCTTAACTCATAGAAATTCAGGATAAAATAAGATATTAAGAATCCATAACTTATGCAGGAATCAAATTGACTGAAACATACTTTTGGAAGGAAATTAAATTAGTTCATAGTAGTAAGACTTGCAGTAATTTGCCCCATAATTGCAGCTAATTGAGGGTAACTTTGGAAACTAAAATTACATCACTGCTTGCGTTTGTTGCTTCATAATTAAGGTTGAATTCTGGTCGCCTCCTTTGATGAGGGCCGGCTAGACTTTTGTGATTCCTTTGCATCTTTTTAGGCGCGCGTCTTGTTTGGGTCCACCACACTTTTGCTTTCGCTAATTTATTCTTCTTCCAGATCCATCACAATATCTGGTACTTCTTCAGTTCTAACTTCACAATAACTGCAACGTAACTGCGGATTTATTAGTCATGGAGTAATTTGCAGAGTACTTCCTGGCATTTTTTCGAACGGGAAATTTTCTTTACAGCATTAAATCTTTGGGTAATTGGCTAATGCCTTGGTCCAGTCTTCTAAATCTTGGATAACTCCTCCTTTTCCAACACGGGCATTGGAATTAATGTATTCTGGTAACTGGGATAATTCCTCTCCATCTTTAGTGTATGCGGTGTAGTGTAGTCCACAGTGATCAGCTGATGCCATCACTTTAGGGTCTGCTCCTTTTATGGCAATTAATTTGTTGTATTATGCAAAAGGAATCTTGAAACCATGAGATTTTTGAATGTATTGGCAACTCAAAAGAGGTGTAAGATTCGTCAAATGGACGTAAAGTTTACCTTTTTGAATAAATTCCTTGAAGAAGAGGCATATTTTGAATAATCTGAAGGCTATGTTGTTCAAGGGTATGAAGACAGACTTCTTAAATTGAAAATGATACTCCATGACTTGAAGCAAGCACTAAGGGCATAGAACAGTTACATTAATCAATACCTTCCAAAGAATGAATTTAAGAAGTGCCTGTGTCAGCATGCTATTCATATCAACATAAATAAGAATGGTGATATGTTAATCATTTATCTTTATGTCAATAACTTATTTTTTGCAGGTAGCTATTCCAACATGGTTGATGATTTTAAAAAGGCAATGATTAAGGAGTTTGAGATGATTACCATTGGATTTATGACTTACTATCTTGGAATTGAGGTAAAACAACAAGATGATGACATCTTTATCTCTCGGAGAATTGTGACGTGAACAACGATCGCGTCAGATACAACAGTATAATCGCACCCGAATCCGATAACCCCAGGGACGCGAATCGGGCGAAGAACGCCGACCCCACATGGTAGGATTTGATTGAACCCTATAAGAAACGGCCACAATCAGCACATCGATTGCTGATTGATACGTTACGAATCACTCGAACCAATTCGGAATGACTCGATTTGGGATAGAAAACTCATGAGAAATTGAAAAACTCAATTTCAGGGAATTGAGAAGAAACCTGAATTTACTGAAAACTCTCTGTCTGAAAAAAATCTGTTCAACTGAATAACAAACTACTATTTATACTAAAACTATCAGACTATAATCTAAAAAGCTCATATGGCCCAATTTATTAATTAAGCCCATTAACCAAAAAAACTAAAATTAATAAATACTAAAACAAAATTCGACGGATTCTTGGATCGCGTCATACCCCTCCTCTTGAAGGCGAATTGTCCTCAATTCGAATTTGTGTTTTCCTAGATCAAACACGAATCTTTGGAAGTTCTTTAACTCTTCATCACCTTGCTGAAACTTCAGCTTTATCTTCCTATGAGTCCAGCATAGAAATATCGGCAACAAACTATATAAAGGAATATAAAATGGCACTGACGACTTATTCGAATATGCATGTGTAATCTCTGCAGATAAAACTATCTTCACCTCTTGTATAATACAATTGGATACAGGATCTGCTAGATAATCGAATGAATCAATGTACACGTGACTTTGTAGAAGTTTAATCTCCCAATCTTTGGCTTGTTCTTCATGCTTGTGGTTGTCCTCAACTTCTACTTTAATTTCTATGGCTTCTTCTATCTCAGCTTTATCCCTTTCAATTTCTACTGATTCCGTTACTTCTTTCCATTCATTTTTCTCCTCAATTTCCAGATGTGTGTTATCACTGCCATTATCTTCACGTTGTACTTCATCCGATGGCATCTTCTCTGCAATCTTCACTTAAGTCAAAAATG
The DNA here is from genome assembly GCA_019155195.1 of Avicennia marina. NCBI lineage: Eukaryota > Viridiplantae > Streptophyta > Magnoliopsida > Lamiales > Acanthaceae > Avicennia > Avicennia marina. The sequence continues at coordinate 15,094,394 of CM032753.1, forward strand.
ACATCTCGATGGATGGACCTTTCTTCTCTCCCAAAACTTTACTAATGCCGATATGGGTATTAACTTCCTCGTTTCAACATTCACTCATGCTATGCCCATGCTGAAAGCAATTAAGACACACCCGAATTTGACTTCCAATATAAGAATCTGATACCTTGAATGGCTTGTTGTACTCATCCACATTCGATCTATAATCTCTAATATTATAATGGCTAGATGGTGTATATTTATTTCTTGTCTCCTCGTAGCCTCGTCGATCTTGTCTTACTGGCTTGACATGATGCCCACGTCCGTCCCTAACCTGAGTTCGGCCTGGCACGGGACTGCCTTTGCGTCCAGTCGGTCTGGACAGTAAACTGTTTCTTTCTAAGGTTGCAGCTTGGGACTCTTCTACGCACCCTAACCGGTCTTGCATATCTGTCATCTTGTCCTGCATATCCTTCACGCTTCTAGTGAGCTTCCTTAATTCATCAGAGAGATATTTGAATAAGAACTTAGTCTCGTCAGGGCCATTACCTTGGTCTAAATATTGACTGGCCATTCAACGTGATTAAAGTTGAAATGCGGGCCTAACACATCCCCAAAATAAATAAATAGATAAATAAATAAACTCCTCTCCTTTTTTTTTTGTTGCTCCCCTTTTTTTGGCCTCTTCTCTTCTTTTTTTTTTTTGGGGCTTTTTTTTTTAAAAAAAATCAGCAACCAAACAGGCCCTTAAGCAGAAATAAAAATTTTACAGCCAAACAGGCCCTTAATCTGAAACGAAAACTGTAACCAAACACAGCCTTACCACGTCAGCGTGGACGGCCCAGCCCAGCAGCTCCTGGACTAGCCCAATCTCTTTCGGCCCACTGATTTTTTTTTTCAAGTCTGGCCCAGTCACATTGGAAGGGATTTATGACTATTTCTGTTATCTATTTCTGGCCCACTATTTATGTTATCTATTTCTTCTATCAATTTCTGTTTTTCCTTCTGTGGATTCAATTTTTCATATATTCGTGTTACATTTTCATTTATGACTCCTTAAAGATTTTATTACATCTGCTAGAGTTTGTCCACTTCCTAACATCCTTTTCATGGTTGTGTAAAAGTTGTTTTTTCTACTTCAGAATTTCCTCCTAGTGTTTTGTTAACTATTTTGTCTATATCTTTTACTCTTTCTTCAATATCTTCTATTTTACTGATCATCCTTGCTATATGAGGATCTAATAGTTTTTCGGTTTCTTGTACTATTTTGGGATCTTGTTTTATTATCTTAGCTATTTCTTCTGGGAGTTTATTTATGGCTTCTGCTAAGTTATCATTATTGTTAAAATTTTCATTGATTTCTTCATAATTTTCTTTTCCACCTAACTTTTCTTGACATGAACAGATTTAACCAACTTAATTGTTTTTATTCTTCTAATCCTCCTCCTCCTCTAGCTAATATCAAAGGTATAGCTTGTTCCTTCCTTCTTGTAAGTTAAACACAGCTGAGTTTGAATGTGTTTAAGGTGTGTTTAACCCACCTTCACTATACAAACATCTCGTGTGTCATCGGAACCATAAGAGCAAGACCGATTACAAGAACCCACTCACGCACTTGGCTTTGAACCCAACACCTGCATTCAAATCATTGGCATGTCCCTAGGAGACTCATAAATATCTATTTCTCTCCTCAGCTGGCCGTTGGATCAACGCATCGGTATTTGCACCAGCTGTTGGAGTATTCAAGGTCAGCATGCCCAATTAAACTGTATAAATTATGGTAATTCCAGAAAAACTCTCCAATTACAAGATTCTATATATGTATATCTTTTTTTTTTTTTTCGAATTTATTCTTGTTCTCCATTCATACACAGTTCCAGTAAAATTTGGTTCAGATATCAGTTATCACCGGCTCGTTCGAAGGAGCACATATTTATTATAAGTTTGTATAAAATCAATTTTAAAACAAATTTTAGACATTCAGCATTACAATTGAATTTTAAAAAATAATTTAAATTATAAAACTAAAAATATACGAAATACTACTTCAAAATTGACCCAATATAGAATATTTTACTCATAGTTATTGGGAATACCCATTGGGTTAGACAAGGGTATCTATAGATATGAATATATCTGAGCATAGGAATGTTTTGAGTATCAAAACTGTCGATATTTACAACCGTTCAAACGTTTGCCTCGTATTATTGGTGTTTCCACTCTTTTAACATATTCTGGGAACTTCTTGTGTGCACAGTTCTGGCCATGCAACATTGCCTCTTGCAAGTGTCTTTCATAATTGTGTTTGGTGCTTGGATTTCATATTATACGAGTCACCCATTGTCACAAACGTAAGGGCGGCTAAGACAGATCTTTTAATAATTGGGCCAAACAATGATAGCTTTAGAGAGTTACGGGTGAACTTATCGGCTTCTCAAAACATGTTAGAAGGGCGAGAGTTCGCAAGTTTATATTTTAACCAAACACCCTTAGTCCTTGATGTACACGAGCAGCTGGGGTACTAAAGCCCAGGATTGTTCACCCTTGGCTGGCCGCGATCGCTTGCCAACTTTCGGTCGAAAATTTGCCCAACAGAAGCCACGACTGCAGGCGGGCGGGCGATGGCGTACGATCTTAGATTGTCCCGATTAGCTAAGGATTTCAGTCTGAGCGTCCTCGCGGTCTAAACGGGAGGGAAAATGACCTTAAATGTAATTGAACCCGGGGGTGGCGTGGGGCTTCCAAGTCTAGACTGTCAAGCCTACACCAATTCTGGCTTTTAGGGAATCGAGGAACTAAATTGGATTATAGATAATAATATTAAAATCTGTTCCACCTTTGAGAAGACAGTGTGGGCTTATTTTGTTCACAGGGTATCCAATCCAAGATAACAGAAATCCTTTTCGTAAGACCAGAATAGACCCAATTTAAATTTATGAAAGGAGTAATTAAAGACTGAAACACTGTTGATGATGGATAAATGCAAATATCTTGAGCCTATTTATTCAATTTATTTAATTAAATGGTTACTGTGTTGGAGCTGCGCCTGCTTTTACTGTAACGGTGATTCTCACGAGCTGCAGCCTACAAGTCATCAGAACATTCAAGGATTGCCAAAAGCAACTGAAAATTGCAATTGCCTTCTAGATTGGGCGTAAGAGTATATAACTTGTGCACACACACAGTCTTCTATGGCAGTTTAAACGACATTATACATAAGTTGTTCCTAGGACAAATATATATGCATGCAGCAATGCACTCGGAAATACTATAATTATGGATCAAACATTTGACAACAGCTCATTCAGATCTCCTCAATTTGACATTGATAGGTCTTTCCTTGTATGATAGAACCTTTTCAGCAGCTTTGCGCGATGGTCTGCCAATAGATGTTCTTCGCGCTTCACTTTCCAATTCAGGGGCGCCACCGCCATCGGTTAATACTCCTCTGGTGGATGTTGTTAACGGGGATTGCCCAGCTACATTTGTTGTATTGTTTGAGGGCGCAACTGAAAATTTGTCATAATCTGTCTCAAACAAATTGTCTGCACGATCCTCACGTTTAATTCTTGAACTTGTAGGTTGTCTCCTCAGACAACGCCTAAGAAAATAACCAATAAATGTTGGCAGGAACATTAGGCATAGAAAATGCGTGCGTCAACAACAGTTTAATGTGAGAATGATCCCCACAACATAATACTGAATAAATCTAAAAGTATCTAAAAAGTTATATATTATTATGGATATGACGTGTAAAAACAGATCCCATATAAATGCAGATCAAGTCTATGCAGTTACATATGGAGGTGAGTTGCACTTGAGTTATAAACCTTTTGCTTACTGCAGCTTCCTTTTCAGCATTCTGTTGAGATATCATTGAACTGCCCAGAGCTGCAAATTGTGCATGATACGTCGGTTATTTACTCATAATAGGGTTGATAAAATTGAAAAGCAGCATTTGGTTGAGGATCTACATGGACTTCTGGATAGATGGCGCCGCATGATGGCATTGCAAGGTCTAGCATCCTCATTAAATTCAGTTTCCTTGGATACCACCTCTGGTTCCTTCAATACCAAGAAAGTACAAATAAATAGTTAGCGAGCGTCAAGCAACAGAGTCTCCTCCCCAAATTTACATTCAAATAGCTGCGATAATAATATTCAGCTACCACACCTGAAATTCAGGTTTTTGAATGTTCATTTCCTCCTGCCCCTGAAGAAGTCAGCAGGCAAGTTAGATAAACATAACTATCAACTCAAAACCATGTAGCGTTCATCGTCAGGGTTCGGTTGTTCCATAAACCTTTTACCAAGTCGATGAAATTTGGAATAAAATAAAATTTATCGTGATGCATGGTGATACAGACTCTTGTAGACATGTTCCATAGGGCCATTTGAAACTCCATCACGTGACATTCTTCGAAAGTACTGTGGCTGAATCAAACTTGAACCGAACAACTATACTAGAAACCTAGATATGTGCTTATATGTTTACTATTTATAAAACCACAACGGTACTTAAACTGTATTTTCTTTAACATATTTTCTTTAACAACTGAAGGATGAAATTGGCGTAACAAAAATGGATCAAGATGGCAAAAGAAACTTCCAGCAAATATATACACAATTATGAAAAAGAAATTAATACCTCGTATCTACAAACAGAATGCAAAAAATAAATTAATGGTTAGTGATTCAGGAAAGAAGCTGGACAAGATCAATAAAAGCAGTTGAGTTAACTTGTGTATGCATAATCCTACAAGAATTTCCAATAACGCATCAAACATATCATGGACTTGAATGAGCTTACTTTCGGGTGTAAATTCTTTGATTTTAGAAGTGCTTCCTTACACAGAACCTCGTGCTGTAACGTTTTTAACTGTAAAAGAGAAAGATTGAGACGAATGCACTAGACAATGTTAAAAGCGGCAGCTCCATTAACAACAAAAAATTAGACTTCAATATCAGTCGCGCATTCTCATAAAGCTTACCTTTTCTTTGGTCAAAGTAAGTTCCTGCATCGGTAACACACAAGTCACAACTTAAGTAAAGTGGCTATATTATCCGTAATCATATGTAAATTAGGAAAAATTCAAAAATTTAAAAAGAAAGTCACCGCTAACATATGGCTGTTTGATTGAGCAAGGCTCCAATTTTGCAGCTGCATCTTCTGTAGACAATTCCTCAAATTCTGAATCTCAGTTCCACTCAGTTCTATAATTTTACTGTGTAGATATATACATATATATGGAAAAAAAAAAGGAAATCAGAATGCATTCAATGGCGTGCGCAACACAACATAAAAAATTACTTTTTGTCTTGAATAAGCTCCTCCAAGGCCATTTTTTCCTGAATCAGAGTGAATGACATGACAACAGTTGATCAGTTAAAAACTAGAAAAATGTGATATATACAAAGAGGAGAACTGCATAGAACCAAAAATAAACAAATAACTAATTGTATAATTCGTACCTTAGCGAGATGGTCAATGTATTCCTTAGCAGAAGCATCATCAGGTGGCAATTTTTCAGAAAAGAAATGAGATTTAGACTGTGGCAGAGAATTTGTAACGTCTGAAAGCCTTCTTCTTATCATTCTGCCGAAGGAGGTTCTTTTTGCCATTTTATCCCCTCTCATCTCATTCTACATTTACCAAAATATGACCTCCGAAATCAGAAATATATACCAAGAGGGGTTTCAAGAAAAGAGGGCAAATTTACAACCAACAAATTTATTTGAGAACGAATTCATTACATCAATAATTGAATTGGGTCTGCAAACCCAGACAGTGGATTCACATCTGTGCTCTTAGATTTGCCCAAGCAAGAGAATGACAACCACACAGATGAAAGCTTTGCTTTGCTAATGGAATAAATACTGCGTTGAAGTGAAATAGTAAATTTGCGCAGGCAGGGACAAGGTGGGAAGATGTGGGTGGCGTAAAGGAGGGAAGAAGTATAGAAAGCGAAAGTTTAAAGAGAAAGCGGATAGTGAACTAAAAGAAGGTTTTCAAATTTCAGGGATCCAACGGCATTCCGAACCTGGGCGGTCTAAGGTTTTGAATATTTACGAGCCTAAATTCCTGTGGTTAATGACCGAATCTGATTTTGAACAAGCGTGGAGTTCTCCTCTCTTAGTTGCATCATTCAGTTCTCTGAACCAATGTCATTCCCCCCCCCCCCCCCCCCCCCCACAAAATAGCCCATTGTTCAATTATTTTACCTTTAAAATTTTCTTTCATCTCTTTTATTTTTACATAATTATTAAAAAATACAATTTAAATACACATTAAAAAATTAAAACAAACAAAGCCAATATAATATGCTTAAATAAATACCAATTTGGGCAAAAGTAGCAAATATGGCATTAGTTGGAATTTATATATTTGTTGAGAATAAAAGTTGGTGCAAAACAAAATTTTTATATAGCGTAAAATTTAAAGAGGGAAAAGTCATTTTGATGATGCTATTATTTTAAAGGGAGATATACACATTTCCCTTTTTTGTTTTTTCATTTTTAAAGACTTATTAAGTAACAAAAATTAAGAAGTTATGAATGAAACTGGATGGATCATTCATTTCAAACAATAGTTTTAAAATTAGCTTTTCCCCGAAATTATAAGTGTGTTTGATGTATTAAAAAATTCACGAAATTCATTTCTCATCTACTATAAAATCTAAGTTTGTTATTTTTTCAAATATTTTAAATTGCTTCCATTTCACCTAAACCCTAAAAGTCATATTACTTCGTTAATAATCATTACACTTTTGATATATAATTGAAATGAAAAAATTGAATCAAAATGTTAATAAATTTATTCTATATCTCTAAAAACTGATCTAAGAAACTAGTAATTATGGCACACTTGCGTGTGCAGGACAAATTTTATAACATGTAAAATTTCATTCATTGAAGCAAAATGTAATAAAAATAAATTATTTTACAGTTAAACATATTAAAAATTTATTGTGTGTATGTGTGTGTGAGGAGTGAATTGAAAGATATATTAAATATGAAAGAAAAAAGTATAAAAATATATTAAAACATAATAAAAATATAAAATAGTGAAATAAGGACATTGCTATAATTTCATAATGTGCAACCAAAATTAGGCCTTTAGTCTTTATATATAAATAATAGATAATACTCCATCTAATTGCTGCATAAATAATTTTATTCTTGATTGTACCAAAGTTGTTTCTTTTGATGCAATTGTTAGCTGGTACTAGTGGATGTATTGCACTCAATTTAGATGTAAAATTATTTATGAGTTATATAATTTTATGAACAATAAAATAAAATAATTAAATATTAGACATATTAATAATTAAAAGACAGAGGGAATATATGAAGAAGTGAAAGGAAAATAAGATAACATAATAAAATTATTAAATTAAAATAATTTAATCATTTAATATTTGAAGTAATTTATGTAGGGATCAAAACTATACTGAATAGTACAGATGATAGATAATACTTTGCTCTTTACAGTAAAACCGAATCTTCAATTGTATGCAATTCTTAAATGATGTGATATACGTGTAACTAATTTCAAACATTAACCTTAAGTTTGCCAAACCACCACAATCAGAATGCGTTAAAAAATTTATGGATCTGTGAGGTAGCTAATAATTTCATCACATATCTATCCATACCATCGGTACGGTATTATTAAGGATATTAATATGAAATCACACAATTATCTCTATTTAATTTTTTATATTCTTTCTTACTCTATTTTTAGCTTCTTCTTTTTTTTTTTGTATATTCTCATAAATTTCCTCTCCTTTTACTTTCTTATGATCTATTTTATATTTTAATTTTAAATTATTTTTATTTAATATAATTATTAATAATTTTAAATACGAATAATGTTACATTTCGAATCCAAGACCGTAATACAACAGCACTCGAGAATAACCTGAGCAAATGCTAGAGCCAACATATATTGAGCAAACTAATCCATTAAATGTCAAATGATGTCCGCTGGAGCCAACATATATTGAGCAAACTAATCCATTAAATGTCAAATGATGTCCAAAAAGAAATAATGTTATATCCAAAATAATAATCTCAACATTATTTTATAAAAAGTACGAGTTTTGAGCATTACGTTAAACAGTGGCAAAACCAGCTGAGAATATTTTTAAAAACCTGAATTGCAAATAGAAATTACCAAGTGTTGGCGATAATTTATAAATTCGAATTTTAGATTAATAAAAAAAATATAAGATATTAATTTCGATGATAGTTAAATTGAAACAAATGTAAAATACGGGTCCGTGCCAAGAAGAATAAGTGGTGTGAAATTAGGAATTAAGTTACATTTTGAAAATGAATATTAAAGGAATTACCATACGTTAGCACTAAATCTGGTGATTATTGTGGTTAAATAAGAAGTCAAGAAAAAGAGTCCGGTGAAATCGCGAGTGAAGCAACATAATTCTAAGGAAGTGGGCTATTTTCAGATTTTTTATCTGCCTTATTTTTGGAATTACTTTTATCGTATAAATCAAGTTTTACCATGTAGGGAGATTACCTGGAGTATGTTTGAAAAATGTTTGCAAAAATTATACTTTCAAGTATGATTTCAATATTTCCATTAAAATACGTTTTCTTGAAAAATATTATGTCTTTCCATAGATATTTCTGCTCATGTATTGAAAATTCTTATGCCAAGTTATTTTTTGAATTTATTTTAGATGTGAATGCAGTTTCTAGTGCAGTTATGTTAGTTAGCTACTGAATAAATTGTTGTGAAAATGATTTATGTGATGATGTGCATTGATAGTTTATTAGTGTAGTAAAACTAATTCCAATTCCTTTAAGGGGGAATGAAGTTTGGACCCTTCAGTTGAGAAATGCACTAACACCCTCAATCAAGCATATAAATTAAGGCAATCGTTTGGTTAAGAGATCATTCAATTGCACATAATTCTTTCAATTTGAATTAAAGATTGAGTCACTTAACCTTTTCAATTGAAATTAATACTTGAAAATTTTAAATTATCCTCTCAATGAAAGTTATAAATTGAAACAACTATTTTGGTTAAATGACTATTTTGATTGTACATAACCCTCCTTAATCGAAATTAAAAAATTAAGGTCTTAGTTAGTAAAGTTAATACACAATACATCCGAGTCAATGAGCAACTTACATGTTGAAATGGTGTTGAAAATAATTTTTCACTTACATACAATACTCATGAAAATGTTTTTATGTACGAAAATTTATTGAAAATGGTGTTTGTAAATGTTTTGAATTGTTCATGTCCCATAAAATAAATAATTCTTAGCTGAGCACTTTTCGCACACAAACTTTCTTTTAAAATCCCTTTTGTAATCAAGGATTTCAAAGACAAGATGGCATGGGGTTGGTGATGAAGCTATTTGAGAATTAGCTTAAGTTATTAAAATTATCACTAAGTTGTAAATTTTTAAATGTTTTAAGTTTGATGAGTCAAGTGACAATGGCTTGTTATAATTATAATATTTGACTACCACGGTTGGGATAGTTAAAAAAGTCTTCTGTGTAAGTTTAAAAGTTTAGAGGTATTGTATTTAGGTTTTGCAATAAATGTTTTTAGTTTTTCGGATGTAATGAACATCCGTATTCTCATGATGAAAGTCTTGAGGATACCCCGCGTCCGAGGTGTAACAACAGCCTCCGTCGATAACCAGCACATTTTACTGTATAGATGGATCAATGTCACTGCCTGTCTCTTTCTGAAAATGTACAATAGCTCTGCTTGATAGCTAGCACATTCAATTGTCTAAATGGATCAATGTCACTTATTGCCCATCTTTGAAAATATTATCTGATGTTGTTTGTTCAATAATTTTGAACTGATATTAAAATACAAAGTCAAGACTTCATCCAATCCATATAGTACCTGTACAATCCTAATTAATAGAAAACTTTGGCCAGCTGATCTATTGACATCTTGCTCCAAGACTATCCTTCTTCTTGAATAGTTGGTCACGCTTTGATGGATATCTTCTATCAATTCTAGGATGATCTAGAAAAGAAAATTTTGCGCCTACGTATCGGAGTCCGAATCATAGCTTGAACGTCACTTAAGGACCAACACAGGCGACGCTGTCGCTTTTCTATCGAGTGACGGAGTAAGTGTGTTCTATTGCTAGAATGTCACTTTAGCGAACCGCAGGGGACGAATGGTTCTTCCTCGTTTGCACGAACTTCTGTCCTCATCGTTGGAGGTGCGCATAAGCAATGATATAGGCAACATTTTGATTCTCACTTAGGCGACAGCTTAGGTTACAATTTAATTTTGGCTTGAGTAAGGGTCACAGCACCATATCCAGCTAGTCGACTTTCCCATTCAATTTTTGAGGTAAATTATATGGAACTCCGTTTCCTCGTAAGTTCGTGTTTACGGAAAGCGATCAACTTGAAATATGGCTGGCATTACACAATCTATACAGTTATTTAATTTATTATATTTTCTAACCAAATTTTTAAGGAATGAGGCACATCTTTACTATAAATTAGCATGAAATAACTCTTTACTGTTTTGGAATTATCGCACATAGAAGGAAATGTATAAATTTTGCAATCACCAAGTTGCAAAGTGTAATGAAATATATATATATCTATATAGTTAATAAGTTGGAAGAAGTGCGTGCTTTTCTCCGGTAAAAATAATATAAAAATTATCTAAAATAGTAATCCTTGAACTTATATGGAAAGACTTTGTACTGAATGAACCCCCACCAAAGTGAACACATACATCAACCCCAATTTACACGCCCTCATCATTAGTGTCAATGCCACTGCCAAATTAAACTGAACTCGTTGCTTTACGATTACAGCTGGTTTCTTTCTATGCCTTCCAAGCAACGACTTTAAATGCTTATTTTGAGTGGTGCTGAAATTATCATGTACTCAATTTAATTCCAACAACAATTTTCATCATACCCATGAAAGCTTCGAAGTGAAACCACTAAAATGCAGATAATCTCACACGTTTGATAACGAATTGAGTGGAGTTTATATTCATCTTGAATTTGATCATCTCGATATCCAAACTCAAATTTAGAACGTCTGAAGGAGAGCTACACAGCTAGCTGCATGCAATTTATGACACCAACGGATATAAGCAGTTCTTTTTTTGAATTGGCACATTTGTTTGCAACATTCTCAAGTGTATTAAAATCCTAATTATCGACTTTTAGTGATGTCCAAATTGGAGTAGAAAAGTAGGAATTCCAATTGGTCTCTTACAATGAGGCATCCTTGTGTATTTGTACTACAAAGCAGTTTGAAGGAGTTGGGAAGAAACCTACATGAAAATTGGATCAACATAAGATAACCAAGGATAAGTGCTAGGCCACTAAGTCCAACTCAAACTATTGCAACCATAACTGAAGTTAAAAGTTGATTCTCTTGAGTGAATAATCCTCTATGATAAAGATAGATTTAGCTGAAATTCGAAATGTGTAAACTGTAGTTTTGAAATTCAACTAGTTATGAATCCAAAAATAAAAATTTAAATTTGTGTGAGAGAATTAATTGTATTAAGTACTGTTTCACTATTTATTTTAGTGGAAAATTTTTTCTCACAAAGTACTCGCACTTTGAATTGCATTAACATGTTAGTATTTGATTTATTACTTGTTGACGTGCTATGTTACAAACATTTAGTTTGACAATTGTTGTGATTGTTGTTCCCAACATTGACATTAATTTTTCAATTTAAAAAAAAATGCAGTTTTTGTGTATTAACTTTAAGAAGAGGCACTTTGAGAACACCTATTTTAAAAAATGGTGACTTAACACTGCAACTAAAGAGACACGATGAGAATAAAATTACATTAGATTGTGAGTTCCCAACAAATTTTCACTGGAAACTCAGTCTACGGCGAGCCGATTTTTTCAGAAATCTCATAATTCATATAATTTTGTTCTCAATATACCACTTTTTTAATTGCAGTCCCAAGTCATCATTTTTGAAATAGATGTTCTGAAAGTGCCACCCTTAAAATTTGTGGACCAAAATTTCATTTTTTCCTTTCAATTTCCGTTCAATTAATGAAGATTTAAACTGTGAAAATCCCTCGAGTCTTCCCACTATATTTCTTGTCTCCTCTCAGACACGCATCCAATGCACGCATCTTACTCCATCAACCAAATGACGTGTATATATAACTGAAGTTTGAAACCATCATTCTGGCATTCTTTCATTCTTTCTCAGAAACGTTACTCGGAAAATGGCCTCAGCTCTTCCCTTTTCTCATTCCATTCTCTCGGTTCTTCTATGTTTCCTCGTTTCTATAATTTGGACATTGGCGGAAACTGAAGATGACAGTATTTATTTGTCTTCTTCCAGTCTGAAATGTCCCAAAACTCAGGCAGAAAAACTCATCAGATCGCTCAACTTGTTCCCAAAGAATGAAGTGAATCATCATGCTGTGGAAATTCACGAACATGGAACGTCAAGAATTGTCGAAAAACAATTTAAGTTCCCTTTTCTGGTGGAATCGGAGGCTTCTGTTCAAGACTTGGGCCACCGTGCTGGTTATTACAGACTGCAGCATACTAAAGGTGCAAGGTATAATTTACTAACAATATCATTATTATAGATCAATCTTGATCCCAATGCATTCATTTTAAGTTGTAGTTATCTTCCGGAATGCGTTTTCCGGTGTCTCCCACCCTCTCCATTTTCTGTCATGTTGTTTAGAATCGAAGTCATTGTCATTTGAACAGAAATCCCTTTTCTTAGCTTCTTGAGATAATTTTTTCAGGATGTTCTACTTTTTCTTCGAATCGAGAAACAGCAAGACAGATCCCGTAGTACTATGGCTAACTGGAGGGCCAGGCTGCAGTAGTGAATTGGCTTTGTTCTACGAAAACGGCCCCTTCCACATAACAAGCAACCTGTCCTTAGAGTGGAATGATTTTGGATGGGACAAGGTGCTTGCAATGCTTCCTTTCACCTGTATGAATGTTCTGATTGCATCAAACATTTCCTTCCTTTTCTCTGAATACACCTTTCCTTTGTTGGAAAATACGTATCTATTTGAGGTGTTGCAATGCAGGTCTCAAATCTTATGTACGTCGACCAGCCAACTGGAACAGGTTTCAGCTATACATCTGATGATGACGATATTAGGCACGACGAGGAGGGTGTTAGTAATGATCTATATGACTTCTTGCAGGTTAGTTTCTATGCGTAATCATAGTGTATTTAGATTATAAAGAAAATAGATCCACGGATCTTGAACATGAAAGGATTTTTGTTCTATGATGTTAGGCATTTTTCGAAGAGCATCCTCAGTATGCAAAGAATGATTTTTACATCACGGGAGAATCATATGCTGGACATTACATTCCTGCTTTTGCTGCACGGGTTCATCAGGGAAACAAAAACAAAGAAGGGCGTCATATTAATCTAAAGGTGTCTTACTGAATTGCAGTCCATTGTTTCCTCCAATTTTTATTAATAATCTATTCGTCTTTTTTTTTTTCAGGGATTTGCCATTGGAAATGGACTTACAAACCCAGAAATACAATATGCAGCCTACACTGACTATGCTCTGGAAATGAAACTGATTACAAAATCTGATTACGACAGCATGAACAAGTCAGTTGCAAGATGCCAACAGGCAATTAAGCTTTGTGGTAATTTCAAATTTACGCCAATGCTAATAGGTGTACCATTTTCTGATGGTTTCATATATATTGTTTCTGCTCTGTCTGAAATGTTTTTTCTTCTTTAGATGATAAAGGTGGATCTCCTTGTGTGACTGCTTACAAATTTTGCAACACCATCTTCAACAATATAGTGAAAATTTCTGGCGGTAAAAATGTGAGATCACTAATTTTAGCATTTTTAACTTGAATTACAGAAAACACGAAATGCATTTTATTTTGCCATTGCTTGTGCAGTACTATGACATAAGAAAGAAGTGTGAGGGTGACCTGTGCTATGACTTCTCCAACATGGACGATTTCCTGAACCTAAAATCTGTTAAAGAAGCTCTTGGCGTCGGGGACATAGATTTCGTCTCGTGTAGCTCCACGGTGTACCGGGCCATGGTCGCAGACTGGATGAGAAATCTTGAAGTTAAAATTCCAGCACTTCTGGAGGATGGAATCAGATTACTAGTGTATGCTGGAGAGTATGATCTCATATGCAACTGGTTAGGTACGATTCATAATCCATATCAGAAATCAGCCTTCTACACTCCTTGTGAGTATAAATGGGAATGCAGAGAAGATGAATTGTATTTGTCGCAACATTACAGGGAATTCAAGGTGGGTTCATGCCATGGAATGGTCTGGACAGAAGGAATTTGTAGCAGCTCCCACGGTTGCGTTCTCAGTAGATGGGGCAGAGGCTGGATTGCAGAAGGGCCACGGACCTCTTACCTTCCTTAAGGTGCATGACGCAGGTCATATGGTTCCAATGGATCAGCCAAAAGCGTCCTTAGACATGCTAAGGCGGTGGATACAGGGAAAGTTCCCTGTGACTCAAGCAGATGGCCATCTTGCTCCTATGTAATTTGACTAAATTTGTGGTGATTATGTTTATATAACGAGAAGGGAAGATGCTGCTTATGTGCTGACAGAATGCTTCCCCGCTTCCTCAGGGATTCTTTTTTCTTCACACGTTTCTTTCTCGCCTTCTGATTTGCACGTATAAGATAAAAAGCTTAAGAGAATTGCAGCAGGGCTTTTACCAAATTTGTATCCAAGTGTGGTTGTAATGGCCGTAAAACTTTCAACTACTTGTATTGCTTGTCTTGGAGGGGGATGCATATTTTTTTAACTTTCGTTTACTTGATGCATATAAATCTGAATACAAATGGTGTCTATACACAATTGGAAAAGTAATTAATTAATGACTTCCCATGAGTCAGGATCTGTTAAAGATTTGATATTTCTGTTTCCCAACTTTAAGTATGTTAAATCTACAGAATGATGTTATGAAAGCAAGGAGACCTCTTCAAACAGTGGATAAAGAAAAAGGTCAAATATGTAGGTTTCAATCCTCATGTACGTGGATCAACCACAACCAGTTGGTGTTGGTAAACAAATATGAGTTAGAAAAAGTGGCATCCCACATTGGTAGAAAAAGAGAAAAGTGACTTGTATATAAAGTGGATACTTGACCCATAACTCACAGCCTTAAGGTTTTGGGTTAATATATGGTGTCAAGCCCACTTATATACGTGCTCACGTATAGGCCTGTGAATGGTTCTCCCCGATTTTGTTGGGCTCCGCTCCAAGCCCAACATACGTTGTTCATGGGTGATGCTCCCAATTTGATTGGGCTTCTCCTCTGGCCCAATAAGATTCAATCAGAGTTTGTAGTCGGGCCCACCGCACTCCCAACAAGTGGTATCAGAGCTGCTGGTTCAGCTTGGGACGAGTATGAAGACGGTTGTGATCACATGGGAGGTTCATATCCCATCGAAGGCCCACGGAAGTGATGGGCATGCAAGTGTGCTCGGAGATCTCATGGGAAGCCCATACCCCATGAAAGGAAGGCCCACGGAATTGAAGGGCATTGATGAGCAACTTGGTGAGACCGAGATACTCAAGAAGTTTCTGATTAAGGGGGAGTAAGTGGAAGAAAATTTCTGATTGAGGGGGAGCAAGTGGAAGAAACTCATATTTGAGGGGGAGATTGTTGGGAAACAAATATGAGTTAGAAAAAGTTGCATCCCACATTGGTAGAAAAAAGAGAAAAAGTGACTTGTATATAAAGTGGATACTTGACCCATAACTCACAGCCTTAAGGTTTTGGGTTAATATATGGTGTCAAGCCCACTTATATACGTGTCCACGTACAGGCCCATGAACGGTTCTCCCCGATCTTGTTGGGCTCCGCTCCAGGCCCAACATACGTTGTTCATGGGTGATGCTCCCAATTTGATTGGGCTTCTCCTCTGGCCCAATAAGGTTCAATCAGAGTTTGTTGTCGGGCCCGCCGCGCTCCCAACAAGTGGTATCAGAGCTGATGGTTCAGCTTGGGACGAGTATGAAGACGGTTGTGATCACATAGGAGGTTCATATCCCATCGAAGGCCCACGGAAGTGATGGGCATGCAAGTGTGCTCGGAGATTTCATGGGAAGCCCATACCCCATAGAAAGGAGGAAGGCCCACGGAATTGAAGGACATTGATGAGCAACTTGGTGAGACCGTGAGATACTCAAGAAGTTTCTGATTAAGGGGGAGCAAGTGGAAGAAAATTTCTGATTGAGGGGGAGCAAGTGGAAGAAACTCATATTTGAGGGGGAGATTGTTGGGAAACAAATATGAGTTAGAAAAAGTGGCATCCCACATTGGTAGAAAAAGAGAAAAGTGACTTGTATATAAAGTGGATACTTGACCCATAACTCACAGCCTTAAGGTTTTGGGTTAATATATGGTGTCAAGCCCACTTATATACGTGTCCACGTACAGGCCCGTGAACGGTTCCCCCCAATTTCGTTGGGCTCCGCTCCAGGCCCAACATACGTTGTTCATGGGTGATGCTCCCAATTTGATTGGGCTTCTCCTCTGGCCCAATAAGGTTCAATCAGAATTTGTAATTGGGTCCGCCGCACTCCCAACAGTTGGAACTGGATTCAGTTATACTTCGTACAGAGGAGACATCCGCCAGAGCACAGATGCAGCCAGCGTGGATTTCTATGTTGGAACCGAATAACCATGACATTGTAGGCATTCTTCCGAAAGCACCCTCAGTATGCGAAGAACGACTTTTACATCACAGGAGAATCATATGCCGGACGGTACATTCCTGTTAAGGTTTGTGGCTATTTATACACTAAGAGCCACCCATTTTGACCAACAAGAACAAGCCAAAGGTTATGACCAATGAGGTGCGGGGGTAGGTGCCTCCAAACATGGCCAATCGGGTGCCGGGGGTAGGTGCCTCCAAATATGGCCAATCGGGTGCAGGGGTAGGTACCTCCAAATGTGGCCAATCGAGTGCAGGGCTTTCAACTATAAATAGAGGAGGTTTTGGCAAGCTTTAGCATTAGTTCAAGTGCATGAATTGAGTGTGTGAGTGTGTGTAAAAGGAGTGTTCCTTGTGAGGTTGTTTTTTTGGAGAGTTCAAGTTCCTCCCTCCCTTTTGTTGTTTCTTTCTTTCTTTTGTAATATACACACTCAAATATAAAGTGCCACGTTTTAAAAGCTCCTTTCTGTTTTAGAGTCCATTTCTCCCAACAAAGTGGTATCAGAGCGAGGTTCTGTCATTTTTATAATTCAAGGAGTAATGGAGGAATCAACCGGCACCATGATCAAGTTGAATCATAGCAACTATGCTATTTGGAAGCCTCGACTGGAGGACCACTTGATCATACGAGACCTGTGGGATCCAGTGCTTGGAGACGCTGCAAAACCCGAAGGTAAGTCTGATGCCGAGTGGGAAAGGATGCACAGAAAAACGGTATGCCAAATTCGTGCTTGGATTGATCAAAGTGTTTTTAATCATATTTCTAAAGAAACAAGAGCTGATGTTTTGTGGAAGAAACTTGAAGCAATGTATGAAAGGAAACATGGTTTAAACAAAGCTTCACTGTTAAAGAAAATTACTCGTCTTCGTTATAAGGAGAGCTCTAGTATGTCAGAGCATCTAAATGATTTTCAAGGGTTAATTAATCATTGTGCAACCTTGAAATTAAATTTGGATGATGAGGTTCAAGCTCTTTTGTTGTTTAGTTCATTGCCTGATAGTTGGGAACCCTTGTTTGTTACTATTTCTAACTCTACTCCAAATGGAGTTTTGACCTTGGATATGGTGAAGGAAGCTCTACTCAACGAAGAAACAAGGAGAAAAGAGTTTGGACAAGAAGTTGAAGGTGAGGCTTTGGTTTTTGAAAAATATGGAAGACGTGGACGAAGCCAAAGTCGAGGACCAAATCGAGGAAGAGGATACTCAAGAGGTAAGTCTGTTAGTAGAAAAGAAGTTGAATGTTTCTACTGTAAAAGGAAAGGCCACATCAAAAGGGATTGTTGGAATTGGAAACGGGATTTCAACAAAGGAAAAGAGGAGCAAAAGAAACAAGAGAACGTGCTTGAAGAAACCACAGCCACAGCTTCAGATGGAGATGTGATAATTGTAAGTGATGAAAATTCCTTGAACTTTACCTTTCAAGATTTCTCTTGGGTGATTGACTCAGGGGCTTCCTACCACGTTACTCCGCATAAGGAGTTCTTCTCTTCTTATCATCCTATAGAAAATGGTTTTGTAAAAATGGGTGATAGTAGCACATGTAAAATTCATGGTTTTGGTGATGTTTTAATAACTACTGCCTTGGGATGCAAATTAAAGTTGAAAGATGTGAGGCATGTACCGGACCTGAGGTTGAATTTAATTTCTACGGGAAAGTTGGACGATGAAGGGTTCTCTAGTCATTTCACTGGTGGAATTTGGAAGTTAACAAAGGGCAATCTGATTATTGCCAAAGGAAGAAAGGTAACTACCCTCTATGTTACTGATGCAAAAATTGATAGTAATGCTTGTGCAGTGGTGGAATCATCAATGGAGTTGTGGCACAAAAGGCTAGGGCACATGAGTGAAAAAGGTATGTCAATTTTGGCTAAAAATAATTATTTGCCAAAATTTGAAAAATTGGATTTCATACCTTGTACCGACTGTATAAAAGGGAAACAACAAAGAATTGCTTTCAAACATTATCCCCCTACAAGGAAAGAAAAACTTCTTGAGCTTGTACATACTGATGTTTGTCAAATGAATGAAAGAACAATTGGTGGTGCTTTGTACTTTGTGACTTTTATTGATGATTTTTCTAGAAAAGTTTGGTCCTATGCATTAAAATCAAAGGATCAAGTTTTGGAGTCTTTCAAAAATTTTCATAAAAGGATTGAGCGAGAAATGGGCCTTAAATTAAAATGTGTTCGGGCTGATAATGGTGGAGAATACCGAGGACCATTCGAAGAATATTGTAACAGCCATGGGATCCGGTTGGAAAAGACTGTTCCAAAGACCCCGCAGCAAAATGGCGTTGCTGAAAGAATGAATCGGACCATTACTGAAAGGATTCGAGCTATGCTATCACATGCAAGGCTATCAAATCCGTTTTGGGGGGAGGCTATGAGGACAGCTGTTGATTTGAGCAATTTTTCACCTTCAGTTCCTTTGAATGGAGATGTTCCAGAAAAGGTATGGTCCGGTAAGTCTATCAATTTGCAGCATTTAAAGGTTTTTGGGTGTCGGGCATTTGTTCATATCCCAAAGGATGAAAGGAATAAACTTGATCCTAAATCAAGAGATTGCATCTTTTTGGGATGTGGACATGAAGAATTTGGATATAGATTGTGGGACCCTAATGAAAAGAAAATAATAAGAAGTCGGGATGTTATTTCCTTTGAAAATCAAACTATTGAAGATGTAAAGAAAGAAAATAAGAACAGGACTACTGAAGAAATTCCAGTAAAGGATCCTCCCTTCAAGCAAGTTCAACAAGGAGTTGAAGTCCCACGAGAAAACATAGAAGAAAGGCATGAAGCTGAAACCATTGCAACTCCGCCTCACCCTGCAAGAAGGTCTGAACGAGAAAGGAGGCCATCAATAAGGTACAGTCCAACTGAATACCTTATGCTGATAGAAGATGGTGAACCAGAATCCTTTGAAGAAGCAGTAAATGACAAAAATAGTAAAGAATGGTGGAGGGCGATGGAAGAAGAAATGAAGTCCATCTATGAAAACCAGACTTATGATTTGATAAGTCTACCTCTGAAAAAAAAAGGCACTCAAAAACAAATGGGTATTCAAGCTAAAGACGGTTGAAGGGAGTTTTCAACCAAGGTATAAGGCAAGGTTAGTGGTTAAAGGCTTTGAACAAAAATATGGTATAGATTTTGATGAAATCTTCTCTCTTGTTGTGAAAATGAATTCTATTCGAGTTGTCCTTGGATTAGCTGCAAGTTTGGACTTGGAGATAGAACAACTTGATGTGAAAACAGCATTCCTAAATGGAGAACTTGAAAAAGAAATTTTTATGGAGCAACCAGAAGGCTTCCAGGTGAAAGGTAAAGAAAATTTAGTCTGTCGGCTTAAGAAAAGCCTTTATGGACTAAAGCAAGCCCCGAGGCAATGGTACAAAAAATTTGACTCCTTCATGACTAATCACTGTTTTAGAAAAACAAGTGGTGATCATTGCGTATACATTAAGAATTTTGATGATGATTTTATCATTCTTTTATTGTATGTTGATGATATGCTTATTATTGGCCATGATCTAAACAAGATTAACAAGTTGAAAAAGGAGTTGAATAAGTCCTTTGAAATGAAGGACTTGGGACCAGCAAAGAAACTCTTAGGTATGCATATTCTACGAGATAGACCAAATGGTAAGATTTGGCTCTCTCAAGAAAGCTACATCAGAAAGATGGTTGGAAAGTTCAGGATGGAAAATGCAAAGCCAGTGACAACTCCACTGGGAAGACAATTCAAGTTGAGTTCGAAGCAGTGTCCAAGCAGTGAAGATGAAAAGCTATATATGAGTAAGATACCATATGCCTCAGCTGTTGGAAGCTTGATGTATGCAATGGTTTGCACCCGGCCAGACCTAGCCCATGCAGTTGGACAAGTAAGTCGTTACATGTCAAATCCCGAAAAGGAACATTGGAATGCTGTCAAGTGGATTTTGAGATACCTAAAAGGAACAATCAAACTTGGACTTTGCTATACTCGAGGAAGGATAAACCTGTTCCTGAAGGATATTCTGATGCAGACATGGCAGGTGATGTTGATTCAAGAAAATCTACTTCTGGTTATTTAATAACCTTTGCAGGTGCTGCTGTATCTTGGCAAAGTAAACTCCAAAAATGTGTTGCACTTTCAAGTACAGAGGCAGAATACATTGCACTAACCGAGGCGTGCAAAGAATTAATTTGGTTGAAGGAGTTCCTTCAAGAGTTAAAATGGAGCCAAGAGAAATATGCCATCCATTGTGACAGTCAGAGTGCGATTCACCTAAGTAAGAATTCAACATTCCATTCCCGATCCAAGCATATTGATGTTCGTTATCATTGGATTCGACAAGCCTTGGAAGAAAAAGAAGTAAGTTTGCAAAAGATCCATACAGATGACAATGGAGCAGACATGTTAACTAAGGCGTTGCCCAGAGAGAAGACTGACACATGCAAAGAAGTTGCTGGGTTACAAGAAAGTTTATAAATAGCAACAAAGGGGGAGGAATGTTAAGGTTTGTGGCTATTTATACACTAAGAGCCACCCATTTTGACCAACAAGAACAAGCCAAAGGTTATGACCAATGAGGTGCGGGGGTAGGTGCCTCCAAACATGGCCAATCGGGTGCCGGGGGTAGGTGCCTCCAAATATGGCCAATCGGGTGCAGGGGTAGGTACCTCCAAATGTGGCCAATCGAGTGCAGGGCTTTCAACTATAAATAGAGGAGGTTTTGGCAAGCTTTAGCATTAGTTCAAGTGCATGAATTGAGTGTGTGAGTGTGTGTAAAAGAAGTGTTCCTTGTGAGGTTGTTTTGGAGAGTTCAAGTTCCTCCCTCCCTTTTGTTGTTTGTTTCTTTCTTTTGTACTATACACACTCAAATATAAAGTGCCACGTTTTAAAAGCTCCTTTCTGTTTTAGAGTCCATTTCTCCCAACAATTCCAGCCTTTTCTGCTCGAATGCAACAGGCCAACAAAAATAAGAAATCAAAATACGTTAATATGAAAGTGAGGCTGAGTGTAGTTTTCAGGTATAACCACCCTACACTCGTGAAATGTTCAGTTTATGCGTTTCACATCTCCTAATCAGGGACTGGCTATTGAAAATGGCCAGATAAATCCAGGGATTCAGTACAAAGCATATTCTGATTATGCTTTACGCATGAAATTGATCAACCAATCTTTCCATAACCGCCTAAGCAACTCATTTCCGCATTGCGAAGAGCAAATAAAGCAGTGGGGTAATTTATATCAGCCATATTAATGCGTCATAAAATGATCAGGAATCTCGACAAGGGTTACAGCCATGAAGTGGTCTCCCTCAACCGCAGTCGTCGTAAATGGTAAGATGGCATGCAGGATTGAAGAAAAGCCATGGTCCTCTTACATTCCTTAAGGCCCGTAATGCAAGTCACGTGGTTCCAATGGATCAATCGAAAGCATATATCATTGGAAATGCTAAGGAGGTGGATTCAAGACCGAGGTCCACGAGAGGTCAGTCAGTGGTTGTGAAAACTGTGTAATGAAATAATATGTGCCAGGTGCTTTATATTTGTATACGTAACTCTGACTGACAACAAATATCAACATTCAATGATGATACACTAACAAAGTCAAAGTCAAAGTCAAAAAAAAAAAAATAAGAATGAGATGATTATCAACAATAATTGTATCGCAGAAACAGCAAAGAAAGGTAAACTGCAATCCATCTCATAAAAAAGCTACAACGCGTCGGTCAGATTAGCCATAGAACGTCAAACTAAAAAAGGTCATTGATTGTGGTGTAAAAAGTAAATAAATATAAATAATAAATAATGACATGACAATTTTTAACATGATTCGCTGAGCTATGTTTTACGTGGTAGAGTTTGAGATTATTTTACTGCTAAAAATGTAGACGCACGGGAGATAAATTTTTTTAAAAACCTTTTAAAGGAGTTAAAAGCAAAATAATGAGACTCAAATTTCTTTGAAAACACATCTAAATATATCTTCATTGTTTCATCACTTGAAAAAAATTCTTACAAATTTCTTTTTAACTCGCTTTGCATCTAATAAGTTTTCAACCTACTAAAATAGCGTTGCATCTAATAATTTTTCTAACCTACTAAAATAGCATTACGCTGTTACTTGTAGAGCATCACAATCTTGCTCTGTGCACTGCCTCTGCCCCCCGCTTGGGTCAGATGCTGCAGAAAACTCATCCATATATAGGTGTGATGAGGCGGTGCGGCCTTCCTTATTGTCTCTTTTTTTTATTATTTTTTTCACCATGAGCTCCTATAACAAAAAAAATTAAGAAAATGCATCAATAGTATTTTCAGGTAAATTTATTAAACCTATGAATAGGCGACTTTATCTACGTCTAAACTTATAAATTAAAATTAGAATCAAATCCAGAACTAATATTAATATTTTTTATTCAAATTCTGATCCAAATTCATTAATAAAAAAAATTAGATTTGGGTCGGATTTAACCGTACAAGGCTTAATAGATCGAAATATCAATAAATTTTTTAAGTCTATGTTAAAATAAGAGACCCTACATTCATATTTTGTAAAATAAAATATATTATAAGTGATTATTTTAAATTGAAATAATTTATTACATAGTAATAATTTTTAATAAATAAAAAAAATTTATTGCTTGGGTCTGGTCTAGACTCAAACTCAATATATCAAGCCTGTGAGTTAAATTTAAAATTTACACTCATTGAAATCTTGAGTCTCCGTTTGAGTTCGGGTCTGATCATAAAATAACATAAGTTCATTTCTGCTCCGGATTTGAGTCCAGATAAATCCACATATTGACAAGTGTACTAATTTATCGGAGGTCAATGGGGAAGCAAATTCATATCCTCAAAACAAGATAAGGAAGTATGGGGAAAACAAAAACTTGCTCCAAGCAAAAATTTTTATAGTTTGCTTTGGGACGAAGAGACCTTGAGCTACTGAAATGCACTACATTAGGAGCAGAGTACGCAAGGTGGGTTCTGAATGACCGAAATCCATTATAACCTCAAATTATTCGAACAAGACTAGTAACTTTGTTGTTATGACTTTGAAATCCGTTCTTCCAAACCGTTTGTTCCAAGTTCAACCTAACTGAACATTTGATGATAGGAGTAATTCGAATTTGAGGAATAAAGAAGGCAAACCCTAAGAGTCGGTCATGAAGCAGTAATCAGCTATTGGGTACGGATTATGGAGGATGAAATCCATAGATCTAGTACTAAGCGTCCAATTACAATTTTGGCCTTTAAATTAGAGAAAGCATGTCGGATTCATCCAGATAATATCTAAAAGATATATTTTAAAACTCAGCGGCAGGCTGAAAATCAATTTGCAGTTGTACCACCGATACAACGCCTAAATGTTTGGCGTTGCCATTCCTTGTTTTTGATAATTTCGTAGTCAAAAATTCTCCATGCAACGCCCTGCTGGCTGTCATTGCTGCAATATGAACATCATGGGCAATGAACTGAATCGTATTACAACCTAATCAATCAATTTAAATTACAAGAAAAAAGAGAGCGACCAGAAATATGTAAATGAATTTAGTAATGAGCAAGAGATACTGATCAAATATGCTGACAACGCTAATAGCCCGTGTCTTAAAATTTTACCCGATTCAAATATAATTTTTATTGTAAATTAAATCAAAATATCCCAGAATGAACTCGCATTTTATTTCCATTCTACAGAGAGAAATTTCCAAAGAATCTCCTCATGCAAAAGTTTCGATGTCACTCAGAGGCCATATCGGCTTTGATGTTGACATAGAATTCTAAGCTACAATCTGAAGCAACATGTGTCCTAATTCAAGAACTTAGAGCAAGCAAAGCCTTAAAATGAACCATTCAATTCAATTATAAAAGGTTAAAACGGCATAGCATTTTTATCTCTTTTCATTTTCTTGTAATTTCTAGTTTCTTGTCTTGTATTATATTTCCAGAAACTGGTTTCTTCAAATTAATAGCTCCCACGATTATTTCATGGGATTATTTAGAGGGTGTTTGGAGAATTTATAAGCTCCTCAAAACATCTCATAAAATGTTTGGAAACTTATAAGTTCCTTAAAAACATTTAGTAATTTTTTTGAGTGAAAGAACTTATAAACTTCCAAAATAAAATATTTGAAACTTATAAATTTCTTAAAAATAAGTAAGTTTTTTTCAATTTATTTTCTAGCATCTTATAAGTTACTTCTTTATATATTTTTAAAATGTTATAGATATGTTAAATTATATTATATTAATGATATTTAATTTATCTTTATCATTTTTATACCAAAAAAATTATAATAATTATAATTATAAATTTCTACAAAATCTAATAAGATGTCTCTATCTAAATACTTTATTATCTTATTTTTTTTAAAAAAAATATGCATGAGCTTATAAGCTCTAAAAACATCTTATAAGTTATATATTCTTATAAACTATTTATTCTTATAAGCTATTTAAAATAAGCTTAGCCAAACACCCTCTTAGTATTGTTGTCATGATAATTTTAAAGCATGCATATTTAATTACTAATTATTGATTTACTTAATTTATTAATGATCAAACGTTATGGCATTGTGAAAAAATGAAAATCCATGCAGTGACTCGTTAAACAAAAATTTTCCTTTTTATATGTTTCTCCCTCACTCTTTTTTGCCTCCCAAATATTAAATTATCAGTCAACGTTTCAGTCCACATCTATTCTATATGCATTCTTGTTTTTCTTTATATACATGAAATTTAAAAACCATATATCATTTCCTACGAATGAAATTATGTTTTGAGTTGAAAAATACATTGAGCGAATGAGTTTTTAAATTAAATTGAAATATTTCCAAAAGCCAAAAGTTCTGATTGTCATGCTCTTAAATCTAAATTTCAGCTATATTTATGAAAATCTGAGGCAAATGACCATTATAAAACAATTTGTAATTGCTTAAAACCAGTTTAAAATTTAAAATTTACATTTTTTTTCAATTTTCCTAAGGGTCCGCATAAAATAAATGATCACTCTCATGAAGTAAATGCTTCATTAGTATGAACAAGCTAACTTGTCGATATCTTAAAAATAAACTCAACAATAAATTATTAAGAAATTTTATAAGTTCAACCTTTTTCATTAATGATTTCTCTATACTAAAATTATGACTCCCTTTGCTACAATACTGATTCAAAAAAGTTTTAATATTTGGACTTATTTATTATATTGTTGTTGTCATTGGCGCTGTTAAATCTTAAAATATTAACACTTACCAAATTGATTCATATTTTTAAATTAATTTTTAAAATATTGACTATAAAATTTACCTAAAAAATAAAATTGACAACCAACCACACTAAAAAAATCTTTGATTTGCGATGGAGGAAAGATTAAGTAATATATAAGCAAATATTGGGCTTCAAAACAATTTTGACATCCGTGTATTCAAAGAATCAATAGAGTAAGCTAGACAGTGTTTGGACTATGTCACAAGCTGACATGCTCTTATAAAATGGTATAACGTATTTAGTTAAATATATTAAAAGGAGCACATAAGATCAAAAATAAAATAAAATATTAAGAGCTTATAAATTCCTTTCAAAAATGTTAAAAGTTCTTAGCTTTTTTAAAACCTTAACTGTCTACTTTAGTTTTATTTAGATTAATTATACAATTGTCATTTCAAACACTTTACAAGCTTCATCTTCCTATTTTATCAAAATATTTTAAGAACCTAGTTTGAAATAATGTCTGAAATATACATTATAAGTTTGAAAAAATCTTCTAAGTTGCAGTAACTTTTAACATGTTTTAAATAAACCTTGGCCAAATACACTATTAATTTAAGCACATAAATAAATAATTAGACTTCATAATTCAATGAAATATCATAGTCATACGTCTGTTTTGATCCCATATGATATTTTACACTAGTTTCCCAAGTTTAAAAATATATCCAAGTTTCCCAAATTTTATGACATTATCGTTAAAGTAATGGTGGGGGATTTTTTATATGTACATATTGTTACAAATTGTTATTAGGCTGTACTTTTGAAAAACAATTAAATAAGAAAAAAAAATTTATTTTGAAAAAAAAATTAAAAAAAATGAGAAAGAAGTTTTATGAGTATGGACGAAATTGATCCTAGATAGGAGACTATATGGTCAAAGTTTTTCTAGGGTTATGTTTGGAACCCAACTTTCAATTTCAAAACATCCTCTCAAATTTTACATTGTCAAATATACTATTCAATAACATTTTCATCTAAATTTAAATTTAAAATTTTCCTCTATCATATATATATATATAACTAACTAACTATTTTTTAATCATTACACATATTTATAATCAAATCAATACCTATATATATATATATATATATTTATATATATAGACACACACATATATCACATATATACACACATTTATTTTTATTTATATTCTATAAAATAATATTTGTCTCTATAAACTGTCACATCATTCAATTATTGTTATACTATTATATTCAAATAAATTATATTACTCATCCTATTAAAATATAATTTCCAAACACACTATTTATCTCAACACAACTCCTACCAAACATAATGTCTAACCAAAAAAAAAAAAAAAAAACCCTCTACTAAACACAGCTATCTGTATAGTTAGTATATTAACCAAATAATAAAATAATTACTTTCAGAACGCTTCTTCAAACGACTTTCTATCTTTTGTTAGCCAACCATTGATTTATGTTCATAAGCACAAACACAAGTCCTTATCTCACCTGTCCCAAAGTCAACGTTTCCAGGCACGTTCCCTTTCCCCACCGTCTTATTTATTAATAATTACCGATCTGCAATAATTATATCTGTTGACTGCGTTTTTAAAACCAAAAGATTCCAAGTCTTGCAAGGAAAAGACGAAATTTGTGTTTAAAGGGCGCAGTTCGTCGTTTGTAGTTCACATGTAGTCATCATGTATCTCTTGTGTGCTCATCCACATTACGTCTTCCGCGTTCACATTTTGCTGTATAATAAATCGATTGAAATATCAACTCATGTAAAGGGTAATTTAATGAGCTTTTGAATTTTTTATATAATTCAAATAATAGTCATTTGTCCAAATTTGCTGCGCTGTCAAGCAATATAGAACTTTAAAAATTTTATATGAAAGAGATTTATGAAATTTCAATTTTGTGTCTTAAATTCTTAATAAATGTTAATGAATATTTAGCGTTCTAACCGCCGTTGACTGGAAAATATTTGGAGGTGCTTTTCAAATCTCACGTGTGTACGGACAAGCAAGCATCTACATATAACATGACACATTCCATGCATGTGAAAATATTATTTGCAATTAAAAGTATAAATAATATTTGAAATATGATATGAAGATTAAAAGAAATTGAAAAGTGACAAAATTTAAGAGAAACACGAATACAAAATATATTAAAAAGTAGAAAATAGATGATAGATAAAAGAATTTAAAGTAAATTCACGTCGTGTAACCATAAGAGGCCCAAATATTTAATAATATATTATAGATATTTACACCAGTAAAAGTAGCACATATGCATGGACCAAATTAATTATAAATTTTAATATTTTTTAAATTATAAAAATAAATTTATTCAAGATTTGAAGTATACAAATATTTATAATAAAAATTGAAAAATGCCAAAAAAATTTGAGGAGGGATAAAATTTGAAAGAGAACAAAAGTATAAACAAGACAAAAAGAAAAGAAAAGAAAGAAAGAAAAAGAATAACTGTGTAATTTTGTATTGTGCAAACAAATTGACTTGTACACTTATATTGTGCATTTTCTATCTTGTTCTTTTTTTCTTTTCTACACTATTCTTAAATTTTTACACTAATTTTCTTCCCCACTAAAATATGCATGCAAACAAACTCAAAAAAAAAAAAATTGTGGTTGTGTAATTTCATGTTGTACAATTATAAAGAAAATCTTATTTCTTTCTAATATGATGTGTGTGTGTGTGTGTATTAGTGTTGTTATACACTCAATGCATGTGCATAAATATACAAAATAAATTTTTAATATTGGTTAATTTTTATGAAGAAATTAAATGAATTAATTGTGGAAATAATTTAATGAAATGTAAAGAAAATACATTTAAATTGAAATGAAAATAATAAAATAGAAAAAATAAAGCAAAAGTTGATCGAATAAAATGCAAAATGAAAATACAATAAAAAATTTTTGAAAAGAATATTAGAAAGAAGAGAATATATACGAAGGATTAGGATATAAAATTTTCAAACTAAAGGTAGATAATGTAACAATAAAGATAGAAAATGAAAGTTGACGTGATTAGAATCACGACGGAAGCAACGGCATAATCAAACCTGAATCCGAGAATCCCAGGGACGCAAACCGAACGAAGAACGCCGATCCAACGTGGTAGGATTGGATTGAACTCGATGTAAACGACCACAATCAGCACACCAAATACTGATTGATACATTATGAATCACACAGACCACTTCGGAATGACTCGATTTGGGATAGGAATTCACGAGAAATTGAAAGGCACAATTTCAGGGAATTTGAAAAAAAACTTAAATTGATTAAAAACTCTGTCTGTCTGTCAATAATAGTAAACAATGAATTTATAGGTGTCTCAAAACCCTAGCCTACTTGGGCTTAGTGCCCATATTGGGCTTATTCTGATTGAGCCCAGAATTTAATTAATTTAGGAGGAAAATAGTAATAAAATTAAACTAGAATTAAATTAGTCTTTTTTGCTCCTCTGCTTCCGAATCTTTTGCCCAGCTCAAAATATTCATCTCGCGTTCCTATCTGGGTTCCTCGAATTTACATCTACGCGTGACATCCTCTCGAATTTCGTGCACCAAGGCATTGATTGCCTCCTTAAACCTTTTTGTCCGTGCCCTGGTTATCGGTCTGACTAGAATTGTTAGTGGGTCCCCTTTATTATGTTGGACGTCCACGTCAAAAATTCAAGGAAAAAAGGGAAATTGTGATAAAACAATGTAAACCATACATAAGGACATTTATTGATTAGACTTTATGGAGCACCAATAGTTACTTTAATACTCTTGCACTTAATCTACACTATTGGCATGGACGAGTACAATTGAAAAAAAACACTCCATGCTATATTTGTGTTGCAACATGGAAATAAATTTGAACACGTTGCTAATATTTTATGCAATATTTTGGTGTTGAAATTGTTAAAATTCACACAAATTTCCCAAATCACAATCACTCAACAATATTAAATAGATGGACACTAGAAATGTTTACGCAACTTAGTATAAACATACTTACGTTTATAAGACTACACAGTTGAAATAAATTCATTAAAAACAAATGAGTTTTACACCAAAAGTCTCACGGCTTGACTTCTACTTCAATTGAGTTGTTCCACTTTCCACAACGAATTCCCAATTAAGTGAAATTATACAATGAATTCTCTTTGCTAGAATAAAGACATAACTCAACATAATCCCAACCTTTTTGTCAGAGTGATCATTCTTTTTTGAGGTATAGGACTTAGGATTCAGCTTCAGAACACTATAGTGTATAGTGACACTTTTCAAAAACATGTAAGTTCAACACTCAAAACCAATAAAGCTAGTCAACAACTACACTTCGGGATTTCAACAAATTGTGCACACGCACCTCTCTAAGCTTCGATAATCAAGCTAGTCAACAACTACACTTCGGGATTTCAACAAATTGTGCACACGCACCCTGTAAGCTTGGATACTCCATTTCTCGATTTTTCTATATTTGTGGAAGTCTCTCCAACAGCTTTCATGAAACAGGGATTTTCTAGATTTTTCAAGACTCATTTAATTTGTTCAACTTTGTAGTTTGCATAATACATTGATTTCATATTTTAACATGAAGTTGACTTTCTATCTACACCAAGATTTGTTGCTTGTTCAAATCACTAGGATTATGGTGGAATAATCTTCCCAAGCCTCTCTTGAATCCGACCCTTTTAGATGAAAATCTCCAACTAATTTGATTAATTGTTCCCCACTTTAGATGATCACAATATCTTCCAAATATTTAGTCAAACTTTATCATAAAAATTAGAAAAAGATTATCCATAAAGACAGTAAATAATATATTTCAATCGATGACACCAGGCTACCATGCATGTGTCACATCAATACCAACACCATAATACTAACTGTCACATCTCAAATTCAAGACCATGATACAAAATCACTTCAACGAATATCGAAGTCAACATGTATCATTACAAACTAATCCAATAGCATTATTCGCAATATGTCAAAGTAAATAGCAAACATCCAACATAACAAATGAGCATCCCAAGTTATTGTCTATGCAAGTCGTAGCAGAAATCAACCCTAACTATTACACCATAGACTTCCTTATTTGCAAATGAGAATAAAATATCTATAGTGTGAATCTTCCATCCTCAAAGTTCATGAGCCCCAAGCTAGTTCCTTTGTATTGGCTTTCTCTGCAAATTATTAGTGAAAGCCATAAGTGATAAGTCATCCAATAAATGATATCACCTACCTTTGTCTTTTAAATAGATGTGAGCAAAAAAAAATAATATTTTTACATAAAATAAACTTTCAGAACAGACAACTTTTAAAAAGTTCACAAAGTAACATTTCATGAATAACTCATTCATGTTATCATTCACATAGTTCGCATGTCCTTATTTCTCCAGCCAACTCATAGTAATACGTGCTTCGTATACGTATTTCTATTGATCAAGACCTTAATTTACACCCGACTAAAGAAGGTTACATGTAATCGACTTTGCCACTGTAATCCTAGAGCTTTAACCCTATTTAGAAAATATCTCAATCTATTATATCCCAATTGGTACGGTTATATATTAGCTTCACTTACTACCGATTTCAATACTTCTACTATGATTGAGCGAGTTCCAACCTCTCTCTCTGAAAATTATTTTTATACTAGGGTTTTAATGGAGAGTTTGACAGACTCCAAATTCTTATATTTTATCGGTCTGAAACTTCTTTCACTTAATTTTCTATTTTGAGGGAGATTTTTATCCAAATTTTAAAGCTTAAATTCTTATTTCTAAGCTTCGAATATGGCCTAATTTCCTTTCAATGGTATCTATATTATCTGGAAAATTTTGGTTACCTTAAAATATCCATGTCTCACTCTAATTTAACCTTCCTTTTTCTAGCTATTTTCTACACGAAAATAAAAAAAAATTAATAAGGAAAACTTTAATTGCTATTCCAGTGTAATATATGCTAATAAATAATTGTCATTAATACCCAAAATTTTGGGGTATTTCACTAACACATACTATTTATAATGTATGAGCCCATTTTTTGTCTTTAGATAGTATTTTCAAAATATCCGATTAGTAAATAGAATTGTAACGACGTCACTTTATTCTTCAATGTCAAGAAAAAAAAAAGTAAAATAGAAGGTTTATTAACAAAAACGTACTCTTTCCTTCATTAAAAAAATTATATTATATACGATAACTATTTTTAGTCATTTGGTATGTTTTCGAAAATACTCTTTTTAACAAATTCATTTATAAACACTTCCTCCTGTTTTTCAATATAAAAATTAAAATAGAAAGTAAATTTGACGAATTAGAGTTCAAATGAATTTAAATTTGATCCAAAAAACCATATGGACAACCCTCGTTGTCGCACAACGTTGAGATAAATTCTTGTATCTTACTTGTTATTTGCAACAATACAATTACAACATTGGGACATAATTCAAATGTCAAATTTTAATTTGCAACATTACAATCTTAAGCTATGTTTCCCTTATAAAATAATTTGCTTTTGAACTATCATCTAATAACTATACCATCATACATTTTTCTGCACAGTGAAGATTACGTAAATCGTTTTGCTTCCTCAATTGACTTTAAATGAATTTAGAGAAAAAAAAATAACAAAAGTCAAGGACTTGCATACACAAAAGTCTCCCATCAATTAATTGATATAAGTCTGAAAAAGTTACGGATTTCAGCACACACCTACCCAGTTTTATGTCAATAACTTACAATATAAAAATGGTAAACAGTTAATAGGCTTATCAAGACCCAATTAAATTCTCACAGTTTAGAAAGGTGTTTGAGTAAAATGTTTGAGAGCTTTAAATAACTTGTAAAATGTTTGAGAGCTTATTAATTATTCATAAATTTTTAATAATTTTCTTGATATAAATGAGCTTATAAGTTTTAAAAAATAAAATGCTTGAAGTTTATAAATTTTTTAAAATTAATTAGTTATTGTGAACTTATTTTCAAATATCTTATAAATTATTTTATTTTATATATTAAAAATAAAATCAATATTGCTAAGTTACATTTTATTAATAGTATTTAATTTATTTTTACATTGTTAAATCACTAAAATTATAATTAATTACAATTATAAATTTCAGTAATGTCTTATAAAATTATTTTACCAAACACTTTATTAGCTTATTTTCAAAGTAAAATTTATGGACTTATAAATTATAAAAACATTTTATAACTTACACGATCTTATATGTTGTGAAAGATAAGCTTAGCCAAACACCCTCGCTCTTAATCTATTTGAATAATAGATTTAGTATTTCAAGTTTTCATAATTAATTATTTGATTTTGTGAATTTTATGAACATTTTCTATCTGATGGACAATGTTCCCCATAAAGCTTATGGCTATGTTTGTTTTTATTTTTGAACCCAAAATACACACTACAATCATTATATTTTTTAAAATTTTCTCTTGATCTTTCTTTTACTTTTACTTAATTTTTGAGAAAAAATACACTTAATAACACCTCCTAAATACAAAAACAAACATAGCCTATATCTCTTAAAATTAATGAATCTATACTTAATTATTTTAATAATCATACTATAAAAAAAAATCTAAACTAAAAATCACTCCTATGTGCATGCGTTATTAGAAGATTTGCACAATTACTTCTAGAAATCACGTTCATTATATCGTTATTGTCAACATAGTGTAATTGGGGATTAAATTAGACGAAGTGTCATTCAACTTTTTCCCTCTATTTGACGTCCCCCAAATAACGAATCATGTGTTTTTGAATTGCGATCAATCTTTCGAGATTCCTGAAAAATTGAAATACTGAAAAATCTTGCAAGGCATACTTGTGTATATATAATTAGGCATAATATTCTTTTGTAGAAAAAGTTGTTGGGATTCCTATGTTAATAGTATGGGATTGTGATTCATTTCTCCTACGGATTCATTTAATTTATAATCCATTTACTATCGTTCAGTTGACATTTAAGGGAGAGTAGATGGTGAAATGAATGAATTGTCCACAGGCTCCTGTTACCCAGTTGATTTTCAAATGATTCACCTACTCAGTCGGCAGTGGATATGACCAGAAATGGTGGGCTAATCACTCTAGTTATGGCAACAATCAAATAGTTTCTATTCGTTGATCATTGGTGAACCTCATTGATGTTGAAGAGCGTTGGTGAGAGACACGGAAACCACAGTAACTCCTACAATTCAAGTAGCAGAGGTGGATTCACGCGCTCGATCCACAGTATTGGATGAAGCAAAGGGAAGGTGGGCTTTCCCTTATCTGTCTTTGATTTAGGGATTTTAT
This sequence comes from Avicennia marina, assembly GCA_019155195.1. Lineage (NCBI taxonomy): Eukaryota > Viridiplantae > Streptophyta > Magnoliopsida > Lamiales > Acanthaceae > Avicennia > Avicennia marina. The sequence goes on from CM032753.1 coordinate 15,128,641, forward strand.
TAAGGAAGAGGAAACGATAGAATAAAGAAAAAGAAAATGATAGACATTCAAACTGTCATAACTAATTTGGTTGAGAAGACTTCAAGAGGAAAGAAAGATATCATAGAAGAAAAAAATAAAATCAACCAAGTGTCAAAAATAATTTTTTTATATTAAAAAATTGTAATTCAGAATTGTGATGAAATAATTTTGAAGAAGGAAAGAGGATAAAATCAAGTCAAAAAGAAAAAAAACAAGAAAAAAAATTTATTTTGCCCTTGTATTTCTCAAAATTTGGTGAGGATAATGTTTGTGTGGAAAATGAATGTTCACCAAATTTTGAGAAATATAAGTAAAAAAATAATTTAACTCTCTTCTTCTTCTTCTTCTTCTTCTTGTTTTCTCTTTGACTTGATCAAGTAAACAATTTTCTTAATAAGTAAACAATCAAAAATATTATTTTTTTTTCCTAACATCCTTTTCCTTTTCAAAATCCCAGAAGTTGACCATTAACTTTGTGGCATCAACCAAAGTTACACAATTCTTGGATGTAACAGCTATGACTTTGGCTAGCTGGATTTGCTCAAAGTTCAACTAGTAAATATAAAATAATAAGGATATTAAACTATTGTTTTCTTGCGAGTTTTTCAACAACATTAATAACCCTGCAGAAAGTTTCTAGACCTTGCTTCCCTAATTATAATACAATAATGTATTTGAATCTTCAAATAAAAGGAAAAGACTGGGCATGGATTAACAATATTTCAGGTAAGACTTGAGACGAACATAATAAAATAAGCATAAGCCTGTCTCTGACTTGTTCAGCTTCCCAGCAAATATACCGATGACTCTTTGCTCTTTCTTAATCACACGCTACCTCTTTATAAAAATCCTAAGGCAACAAGCCACCAAGTCGTGTCATTACACTCAAAAAGAGGGAACGCTTCTGAATCTGCCATCAAAGACGCAAGCGCAAAATATAACACATACAGGCCGAGAGAGCGATGGGAAGATCTCCTTGCTGTGACAAGGCAAACGTGAAGAAGGGGGCATGGTCCCCTGAGGAAGATGCAAAACTCAAGGAGTTCATTGAGAAGTTTGGCACCGGTGGAAATTGGATTGCTCTACCTCAAAAGGCTGGTAAGAAACTTGTTGAATCACTTCTCAAACTCAGTTTATGTGTGAGTGGGATGTGTGCTTCAATGTGTTTGATTATGTTGTGTTGATTTCTGTGATGGGATTGGTCTGAAACCAGGTTTGCGGAGATGTGGGAAGAGCTGCAGATTGAGGTGGCTTAATTATCTGAGGCCCAACATTAAGCATGGAGAATTCTCTGATGAAGAAAACAGAATAATATGTACCCTCTATGCTAGCATTGGTAGCAGGTTGGCAAATCTCCACTCTCTTTCCCAGACCATGACAGAAAATGGAAATAAAGATAGCCACTCATAAAAGGAAATATCGTGGAGAAATATAAGCAAAAGAACAAAAGGGGAAAAAAAGGCTAATGTAATGATGTATAAAGAAGTCAACAGGTTCTGTTATTTGTGGAAAATAACATTCACGCATGCCGAGTTTAATTAGATCATCACTTGCAAAATACAGACACATCTGTTTATTGAAAGGTCATATCTTTTTGTTATGAATCAGTTTTCTGTTAAACATGCATCTTGTGAAGCTTTTTTCCCTACAAATTCAGGTGGTCAATCATAGCAGCTCAGTTACCAGGGAGGACTGACAACAATATCAAGAACTACTGGAACACCAAGCTGAAGAAGAAACTCATGGGAATGATGATTCCGTCACACCAGGAAAATTTTTCACAATCATTTCCAGGCACACTTCAAACTGAGTCTCAGCCTCTATCTAGCCTGTCTCAATCATACGGAGATTACAACTCTTTTTACGGCCATGCTTCTAATTCTCTCACTCCATCTGAATCCATTTCGGCCCCACAAAATCTTCCGCACCATTGCCATGAAAGTTTTTCATTATCTACCAACCAATATTCTTATTATCACCAAGACCAAGAGGGTTTGGTTGATTTGCAGTGTTGTCCGTGGACAGATTACAATAATAATATGCTTATGTTTGGGGGCAACGAAGCCAGTTGTTCTTCATCAGATGGGAATTATAGCCAGACCAGTAACGGGAAAGATAACCTGAAACAAGAGGAAATGGGGTGCCTTCAGGATCTTGTTTCGAATGGCACTGAAGAAGACCAAAACTCGATGATTCTTTATGGGAAGTTTCCTGGAGACAACCCCGTGGATCCATTTCTTGATCAAAAGCCATTTGGGATTTTCGAAAGAGGTCTATTACAGTCTGATGCGGAGGAAGTCAAGCGACTGACTGGCAGTTGTAATGACCGCAACAGCAGCAATAATTACGATTTGTTGTTCAATAATGAAAACCCGACAGATGTTCTGAGGGAGATGTTCTACCGATAGAAAGTTACAAACTGACTGGAAAGTACAATCAGATTAAGATTTGAAGGGACATGGGACAAAGCTGGGTTTGGAGGAGCGGAACACACGGGAGGACGGAGGAGAGGTTACAGGTTTTGTTTAAAAAAATTGGCTTTCAGTTTCTGGGTTGCTATTGTGATGGAAAACGAATGGAAATTTTTTACCTTTACCTCAGTTTATAGCAAAGCTGTTCTCCTTTGCGCATTTCCTTTAGGAAAAGTAGTGCTTTACTTATGTTCTTCTATCCATTATCGCTGTCAGCAAGCAAATCTTTAGCCTTTAATTATCGAGTCACCACTTGTGACGAACACTAAAGCATGCATCTATTTTTCCCTGCGCCCAAAACCATGTGCACAACATGAAACGATCAGATTTGTCCATTAATTTTCATCTTACAATAAAACATCACTTAGAATATTAAAGAAGAAGACCTGGATTGATGTTAACGAGTGCATAAAGGGGATCATACAACATTTTTGGGCTCTTCTAAAATTTGATCGGACCCCGTCTACTTAATCGATCTCACAAAAACCTTTAAATAAGTTAAATGAAATATTTACGAGTACGAGCATGATGCTGCAGGTCCTTTGACAATTAGAATTTGGATGAGTCCCTCCCCCCGCCCCCCCATCAATGACTTATTATTGAAGGAGTCAGACCCAATATGAAAACTTGCATTCAATAAAATAATATATTCAGGCTGGAAATTTTCAATCGGCTTGCATGGTGGTTATAACGTAGAAAGGGGCAGGGAAAATCACAGTCTTTCTTATTTGGACTGCCCAGAATTATGATGACATTATTAATGCATGCATATAAAATGCTCAAGGACACGCTGAACCACGTCCACACTTGCGTGTAAGCTAACCAAATTAATTAAGTTAATCCCATGAAAACAGAAAATTGAGAGGGACGCCTGCCACGGCAGTCGCTAATGGTCGACCCATTGATAATATTTTGATTAATTAATCATTGATCAGTGTCTTATGATTATGGACTTTGCAAGGACACCCATTAGAGTTGACTCTTGCTTAGCATTATCAGCTCAGGCGAGCTAAACTAATTTTTTGTAAACTTTTGATATTTCTTAATGTAGCAATCATTGCAACATACCAGCAATTTCGTTGTTTTTTCTCTTCTCCAAGCAAGAATATTATTAGTGAGTCAAGCTTTGTTACCATATTTCCATCATATGAGTTGTATATATGCTGCACGCATGTTGTAGATAATATTCCTTTTTCCAAGTAATAATGCACATCATTTAGACAATGTGTCGGTTGTTTCTGGGGGAGCAATATCCGGCATTCAGTCCATGCCATTTTCCAGCTTTTGTACGCATATATATACGCGTCCCCTGCAAGATAAGTAACTCTGGAGAGGATTAGAGAAACGGAGAAAATTTCCAATTTATTATGAGAATACAAAACTAACAAAAAATAATGCAGACTAACTCAAATTTATTCCAGTGACTAATAATGAATTATTTATTATTGAAGCTGGGTACTTCAAAATTGGCTCCCCAAGACTGCTACCACTTATGAGTTGCATGCATGAGTATGCTCCATCAGTAGCAGTTGAGAGTCAGTTTAGATATTCCTCCTGAAGCCTTTGGTTCTGGAATTTAGGGATCTGTTTGTCAACCTTGCTTCCGGAAGGAAACCTGAACTGGTAGCTTTAACTTTCAAGGGATTGCAGCCATACAAAATTATAGTTTTTTCCACACTGTCGTCTATGATTTAGAGTAATGAAGGATAGTTGTCAAACGCAGTTAAGTCGGATTTGTTAAACGCCCTGTGAAATCATTTTATTACTTTGATATGACAATCCCAGAATAAACACAAAAGTCTTGCCTCTCAATGTCACTTGCTATCGAAAAACAAAAAGTTCACTCGGATCGTTTAGCATATTCTTGCCACATTTTTTATAATCATTTTAATATGAGAATTTCAAGAAGTGTGTTGTATGAGATCTTTGTCCAACATGTAGTAACATGTAACGAAAAAAACAAAAAGTGTAAGATTAGTAGAACCAATTGCTATCATGTGAACAGTCTTGTAGATATTGCGATGTAAATACATTGTACTGTAATTTTAATATTTAATAGTTTTTTTATATTTGTTAATATAAAATTGTTGAGTCTTAGACCGACTTAAGTGCCTGTAATCGACTCGATTCGTACGAACCATGTGCTTTTGTACTTCGTCCATCCATGTATGGGACTTGGGAAATATAAAATAGTGAAAGAAGAAATACAAATGTACAGAGAATCCTTATTGGGGAACCAACCTTGAGGTTACAACTTCCACCTAGTGCGCCTCAATGTCTTATATTATTTCACAGCAATGTGACGTCACTCCAAGTTAAAATAACGTCATACCTTACGTGATGATTCTAGGGAACATGAATTATTTCTTAGCCTTCTAACTCTTAAGTCTTAACTTCAGGTTTAGGGAAATTCATCGTCCAGAAAGATGACTATAAAATAATAGTTAATATGTTTGAGAAGTGAGACGAATATAAATCGTTAGGCATCTAATTGCATAATTGTATGAATCAAAGATGGCATGTTTATCCTCTCTCTCTTAAGTAATAATAATTGATTATTTGTATGCATTTGCTATTTCTCTAGAAAGCTGTATGAGTTGACTAAATTAATTCATTGTTGCTGAAATGCGGGGAAGGTTATATTTAATATTTTGAAAGGGCGTTTTCTCTAATGAAGTGCTTATTTTAGTGCCGACAAGAAGACCCATCAAACATATATATTATATGTTAATAATAATTTTATAATAAAAGGAAGAAGGTTCATTTTCCTCCGAAGATGAGATATATGGTGTCGTCAAAAGGGAACAAAAGCATGGCCTAGAGAAATTAAAGAAGCATGATGATGATGATGAAAGGGTAGCCTAAAGAAATGAAGGACAACATATGAGCTAGATTAGCAATGTGGAAATCGAAATCAAATTAATTTGAAAAAAAAATATATACAAGTCTTAATTTAATTCTTTAACGAATTGTAAATGGTAACATTGTCATGGTTCTCTTTCCCAAACATTGATGTTTTTAATCTTAATTTCTTATTATTACATTTGTAGGAATTTGATACGAGGAAGGTGGAAGCTGCAGATTGAAAACAAAATTGCCCGATATATGTTTTTGTCAAAACTGGGGATTTGAAGCATTGCCATTTTAAGATTTCATTAATAGTTTGGCCAACACATCTGGGGAAGTTAAGGGAGGTGTAATTGACCATATTCTGGCGAGAAATTCAAGGCCCCGACCCCAGACAAAAGCTTCCATGTTCAGAGAAAGTTATGGTTTAACAATCAATTAAAACGAACCCTAAGAGCGATCAACAGCCTACACTTAAACAAGTAGATAAAAATGTTTATGCGTGGCAATCAAGGACTGCACCCACACTGACTGTAAACAGCGTATTCACCACGGAAAATCTTGAATTGTCAGCAAATGGTGTCTCGGTTCCCCCAATATATGTCATAATCGCAATTTTTCTTTCATATAACGTAAAAAAATGCCAAGGAGACCGCCTAACATTTAAATCTCTGGCGAAGCTGCAGAAAGACATTATTGCTCTCCTCAAGATCCAATCTCAAAATTTAAATAAAAAAGTATATGCGTGTATTTTTAAAACATAAAAATATGGATGTGTTTTTAACATCAATACGGGTGTATATTTAAATCTAAGCCAATCCAATATAGCTGTCTTTTTAATAAATACAAAATATGAGGGATGCATTGCAATACTTTTCAATATAAAATCAACACAAATAAGAAATTTTAAAATGGCAAAACTTTTCCTTAACCTATATACAAATAATACGACGAAAAAGGTATTTTTAGTAAATAAAGAAAAAGTTGAAGGGTATACCGGTAATATTTTTAATTACTTACAATTTCAGTAATATCAAAATAATTGTCATATTTTATCTGATCTAATAAAAGAGACTTTACACCCAACAAATAAATGTGTGTGTGTGTGTATTTGTATATATTACAAAAGAAGAAGTGCCATATTATAAATATTTAAATTAATCAGATATATTTATTGTCACGCCCCCAAATCGAGATCATGATATTGTAATATTTGCAAACAAACTCAACCAATACCAAAGCTAATAGTAAAATAGAGCTACTAAATCTAATAATAAAATTTACTAACTATTCTAGAAAATAGCAGATATCAATGATAACAGTATCTATCAAATTGTTTCAATTAATAACATATATGATACTAAAGCTAAAACCCAATTTGCATCCTCATCCTTAGTTCTGAACTACCATCCCCAAATCTGTCTATTGTCATTTGCTTTCTTTTCAAAATATTAGTTAAAAGTGGTGAGCGCTTAAACGTCTAGTTAATGGCCATATGTCATTTTATCAAGATGCAAATATAATAAAACATTTGATAATACTCAAACATTTATGTAAAAATTTCAAACTAACAGTTGAGAATTTACACACAAGTACCGCAAATTCACATTTTTGGCTTATTCCTTTGTACATTAGGGGACACGAGTTGTTTGAGCACTATTTTTTTGATCAGGACTTTAATTGTTTACCTCGACTAGGGAGAGTCTTGTCCCAACTTTTGACATTAGTTGAGTAGGTCATAACTTAACCTTTAACCTCGATTGAGCAAGTCTTAACTCAACCATTAACTTGATGAAGCGAGTCTTGTCTCACATTTAACCCTAGTGGAATGGGTATTGTCTCACATTTAACATCAATGAATGGGGCCTTATCTCACCTTTAACTTGGTAAGAAGGTGGAACCAGCTCTTTAACTATTCTTGTTGCTGTTCGAACTTTACTTCACAATAATCCAATATATATGATTAATCATGTTTGGAACAATTTGAAATACACTTACATAACTTTAGTTTACATCCACAAGTATTCCAAAATAAAACATTTTAAAAAAAGCATGCCAATTTATCAGTTGGATTGGAAGGTTTACTAGAAAAGCCTTTCAAAATAATTCCTTTAAGAGTATAAAATTTCCAAGAAAATATTTTAGCAATGATAGGATTTTTCAAAAAAGGTAGTTCATTTAAAAAAAAAACAATTATAAAAATATTGCAAATAACTACTTACTCGTTACTTTAGCTCTACTAGTTATCAATTCTTGCGACTGTTGTCTCTTAATTTTCTAATCAATCATATATATAAGTTTCATTTAACACGTGACTCAATTAATGACCCCTACTTGTCAATGCTTTGTATGTGTCCTATGTGTTCATGCTTTCTTAGGTTTTTCCATTGTGTATGTCTTGTATTCCACTATGCTTTAAATATTTGGTTTGTGCCTAATTTAGTTCCAAAATAGGAATAAATGGAATTAAATTCACCCCAAACATGCAACTCGTTTAGTGCCCACTATCTGGTTCCATGATCGCAATCTCTCAGTCCACAACCCCGAAGTCCAGGTTCACATTTGCAACACTTAACTGCAAAACCTGTTGCAAATCTCATGGTTCCTTTCCATGAATGCCATGTGTCACTCCACAATCGTGATTGCAGGATTAGCAACTACAGCCCATGAGCATGAGACACTCTGAGATTTCCTCTCCTAGGTTTACAAATGTGTCCCGGCCCCCCCACAAGCACGAGTGGCCTGTACTGCAACCACACATGCGACATAGACTCACGTCTGCGAATTGTTTCTTCAATTTTTCATGCACAATCAATTCCAATCCAACAACGCAATTCAACTCTCATTCTCAAGGTCTCTAGGCATGTTTTCGTGAATTGAAATTCATAAGAATCATAACCTATATGTTCATACAACTTTTGAAAGTCTGAATGTGTGCTCCTATCCAATTATCATGACTCACCAATACATGATTCCTACAACTTTATACAACTACACACCTTATAACCCATCCTTCACCATTCAACATGTTTAAAACATCAAAACTCATGTATTTTGAGTGTCTACAGGAGTAAATTGATTGCCATATGCATATGCATGAATAACAGGTGATTTGGCTTAGAAATTATCTTGAGATTATTATGACTGAAGGGTTGAGAATTCGCAAGTGTCTCTCTAGGGTTCTCACTATTCATAGACTAGAAAATAGGGTTTTCAACCCTTTTAACGTCTTCTTTATACCCTAGGTTAATTAGTGTTGGGTTGGGATTATATTTCTTAATAATTTAAGTCCTTAAAATCAATTTCACACTTTTTTTATTCGTGGCCTATTTTCCTTCCGAATTTCCAATGTTTTTAACTCTAACTTTTCCTTTCCCCAAGGAGTGGAAATCATTCTTCTTTAATTACCAATTCATGGGGCAAAATTCTATCACCTAAAAGTACCAAAATTCATTCTTACGTCTCCTTATTCAATTTAAAATATTTTCACCCTAAAATAAATAAAAGTAGTGAAACTAAAATAATTTTCCATTATGATTCCATAATATTCATCCACAATATCGTACCATTAATACCCAAAATTTTCGTAAGGAATTACTAGCCTAATAGTGTGTGCATCACCTTGCCTTCACACTTGCTATTATCCCAATAAGTTCAAACAAAATTTACTTAATAAATAGGCTGGTAATTAAATAAATCATTCACTTAGATTTTCTAAGGTTATTTCTATAACTTTTATGGTGTCCCAAAACTTTGGGGTATTACATTTATATCTAGTGTGCAAAAAAATAAATATAATAGATAAACATAGGTTAATTTTGTGCACATAATAAGCAAAAATATTTTATAACATATTTGAAAATATATGCAGAATTATTTTATATATGTGTGTGTGTGTATGGTATTTAGAATGCTTAACATCCCTTTTGGGCCTTTTCATATATTTCTTGAAATAGTCTTTTAATTTAATTTAATTATAGCCATTTCAATCTATTTTTAATTGAAAAATAATAAAATAGAATATTGGGGGCAAAGCATATCCCCTCCATTAAAAATTTATCCTATATATTGCAACTACTTTTTATTATTTAATAAATATTCTAAAACACCCTCTATAATAAATTCAACAATAAATAGCGAATTTATTGGTATTAAAAATATTTATTTAAACCTATATTTAATAGTTTAGGCTTGCTTTAAATTTTATTTCCTAAAATGACTATCAATATAATAAATTCAAACTAATGACATAATGTGTGTGTGTGTGTGTATAGATATTATTCAAGTAATTTACTTATGAAATATTATATATAGATATATATATATATATATGTAAATATTATTCAACGAATTTATTTAAGAAATATTTTTATTGCTCATATATCCTACAATTGAGCCAAAACTCCAGTATTTACTATTTGTATTTATGACAATAATTGTTCTTAATAAATGGCAGACCTAATGGCAGATTTTGTGTGCTTCTGCATTATAAAATCTCATTCCCAATCAAACCAAAATATACAATCACTAACATAACCTATGAAGGGATAGGTTCAATAGTTCGTCCACCGTTAGTTTTTTGGTAGCCAGAGATCTCATGTTCAAGTTGTCTAGATCTCAAGTTCAAATTGTTTAGGTCAAAATTCCTTTGGGCTCCCCCTAAAGAGTATTAGTTTCACACAAACACGATATTATGTGAGTAGACCCAAAAATGTAAAATTAAATGGAAACTGATAATTGAAGGGAAAATATGTACCACTGGATCCCCATCCGAGAGACAAAAACTCACTACATATAATACTTTCCTCGCAAAACTACTGCCAATGCTGCCAGAATATACATTTTTTTTTTTATGACAACCGCACATAATGTATTCCAGTTAATAGAACTGCCAACGAATAATATGGCTAATTACAAGGATGAATCTATGAGTTTGTCTCTCTCAAATAGGTGTGTGTTTTTTACTCTACCTTTCAGATTACATGAAAATAAACACGTTGCTTTCTCTTATGATATATATATTAAAATTATCCCCTTTTAGTAATTTATGAAGAATAATTAAATTGAAATATTAAAACTTAGCACGTTGTTGCTACTTGATTATGAAATTGGTATGAAAGCAAACAGGCCATTTTGCACAAATTTACTGGAAATCACCGAGTCAGTATAGAAGAGGTCCCAATAATTTTTCAAACAGAGGGTCTACACGTGTTTAACTCTGACATTAGAGGAAGACAGTGTAAATATCCAAAAAAACAAGCATATATTTGTATTTAAATCTAGCCTCAGGGTGGCAGCATAAGTGTTCCCTAATTTAATCATAATTTTCCAAACAGCAAGAGTCTACATGTATTTAACTTTAGCCTCAGAGAAAGAGGAAGGCAGTGTAAATATCCCTAATTTAATCCCAATTTTCCAAACTTCAGTATCTTTTTTTTCTCTTTTTTGATCATGAGCTGACAGATCATTTCGTGCAACTTCACTAGAAATCAGGCTATTAAATCAGTATATTGTTTTAAAAATCGGATCAGACCGGTTGGTTTAATCAATTCAACTAGGAATCGGTTGATTTTCTAATTTGATTAAGGTATAAAAACCAGAAATGCATAGAATCGCTGAAAACTGATCAAAACTAGTGTGAACTAGTTAAAATCGATAAAAAACTGGCTAAAAAATATGTCAAACCGGTTTTAATTAAAAAAAAAATTAGCAATTTTTTTTGAAAAAATTACAAAATAAATTTTCACTCTTTTTTCAAAATTTCTTACATTTACAACCCCTCAATATTAGTTAAATATAAAATTTTATTTTGACTTTTGTTTTTAGTAATTTTTATACTTTTATTTTTCTGACCAATATTTTGAAAATTTAATTATTGTATCTTAAAATTAAAATTGGTCATATTAATTAATCTGTTTATTTTTCAAAACTATTTTTTCAATTTTATACTTTTAATCATTTTGAATTTAATATATTTTTTAATTCGTGTAATAAATTTTTATTTTAGTTGAATTATTTAATTTTTAACATTATATCTAAAACTCATTTTTTAGTATATTGTTATATTGGATTACATTTATTTTGTAAATTATTTTTTATAGTAATATATAATTTAGTATAATTAAAATAATCGATTTTTTCAATGGTTCAACCGGTGAGACCAGTAACCCAATGACCCAGTAAATTTTCTGATTTGAACACCAGTATGATTTTAAAAACATTGGGTCAGTATGAGGGATGTTTCAATAATATTTCAAACAACAGGGTCCATGCATAATTAGCCCTAACTTCAAGGAAGGGTGGCAAAATCATTCCTAATTTGAAATTCTATTAGATTTAGAGAGTTTCTCTATAAAAACTACGACTACTCAATGCTATTTTATATAAGTATTTTCTTCCGTGAATGGTCACTATAGTAACTAGTCCATACAAATCATAGCGATGTTAGCTTCCCGACTGCAAAGACTTCAAATGTTGTTAGATTTTTGGAGGCCCGCTCTTCAAAAGAGCAAAATCACTGATCTCCCCCTAAGCTGCACCACCTCAATTCCAACACTAGTAGTTAAAGTCCACACTTGGTCTGTCCACTAGCGTTAACGGAGAAGGGTGCACAAGTGTTGCTAGAAGGCCTAATTCCCTAATTAATTCCAAAGTACAGGAACCAAGAATCAGAAATTATGTAACTGATCTCTACCAAACAAAAACCAAATCGGGACAATGCTGCCACTCTTTCCTACCAGTTTCTTCCTTATTCATCTATTCACCTTTTTAACTAGGTCCGTCGAGCTTGTCGGATCTTTCTCTTCAACATCGAGAAAAAACCTCCACCATAGCTGCGTTCTGCCCGGCACTGTTTTTATTGTAGTAGCCCCACAGTTGTTTGCCCCTACTCAGCTTTAACATTTCCCCAACAATTTAACTTGGAAGCCCAAGGGTAAATCATGTCTTGGTGTTTTCCATTGGAGATGAATCTTGATTCTCACTCTCATTACTTCAATGCCTATTTATTCCTTGTAAGTTTACATTGCAGAAAACTTCTTAAGTAATTATATATACACAAACACATACATTGGTGATAAAGGGCACATTCTATGTGCTTGCATAATTAAATAAATTAAGTAATAATATATTAAAGGTTTATATTATTTATGAAATAAAATAAATGACAAAAACAGAAAAATAAATATAATAAAAATTGAGAGAAAAGAGAATAAAATAAATAAAAACTGGAGGAGGAAAGTAAAAAATATGTAAGTACAAACAAAAATGTGAATTATTGAAAATACATTTGACACAAAAAAAAAAAAAAAAGGATGTCTTAACTTTAATATATTCTTCAAAACTATGGACATATATCCGAGAAATGCAAGAGTTCTATGGAACCGTGTAATGGGAATTGCATCATCTATTAAACTTAAATAATTAATTATATTAGATATAGTTTTACTATCTCAACAAAGTGCCTTCTACACACAACAAGGACAAAGGATGCAAGATTTCATGAAATTAGCAACAGAAAATTCCAATTTTTGAAACATATTTGTAATGAAAGTAATCTGGCAATGATGTAAATCCAAAGGACTGTAGGAGAAGATAGCGTGCAATTTGTACATTTCACAGCAAATCTTGTGTTAATGTAGACCAAATGACTTGTTCAAATGGCCAAATTGCAATCATATTTAATATATTGATCAGGATCGAGCAATGCAACGCATGTAATGGTCAAAATTAGAGGGTGTTTGGTTGAGCTTATAAACTTTTTAAAACATCTTATAAAATATATAAGAGCTTACAAACTCCTCAAAATTATTTGGTAAAGTTTTTAATAAAAAAATTTATACTCTCAAAATATGTTTGGAGCTAATAAGCTTTTCAAAAATAAGTTAGTTTTTTCAACTTATTTTCAAATATTTTATAAGTTATTTAATTATATATATTTAAAATGTTATAAATATCTTCTATTATATTACAATGATAATATTAAATTTAATTTTTATTATTATTACAAAAAAAATTATAATTAACTATAATTAAAAGTTTCAACAAAATCTTACAAGATGTTCTATCTAATCACTTTATAAGCTTATTTTAAAAATAAGATCTATGAGCTTATAAGCTCCAAAAACATCTTATAAGTTACATAATCTTATAAACTATTTAAAATAAGTTTAGCCAAACACCTTCTTAATCCAAGTCCCTTTATTTAAGTCTTAGAATCTATATGACTTTGCTTGTTTCCTTATTTAAAACTATTGATCATTATTTAAAAATTTTACAAACCAAACATATTACCATATAAATTTTATTCAATTTCAAATTTTTCCCTCTCTTATCTTTTATAACTAACTAAAAATTTTTCAATCATTATACATATTAACAATTAAACCTATCTTTATAATTTTTCTACTCACATTCATTTTCTATACCCTATAAACTTATATACTATCATATCATCCAATCATTAGTACATATTAAATAAATATATATATATAATTTTTTGCCCACTCAAATCTTACAAATTAAACATCAATTTTCCTCCCACTTAAATCATCAAAATTTTCCTACCCATCTTAATAAGAAACCAAACATATACTATAGACATGTTCACTTTGAATAATAATGCACGATAAATTATTTTATTTAAATTAATCAAATGTTTATTTTGATTTATTAAAGCCCTTGATTAAATAATAACTCGGTATAAAATTAAAAAAATATATGATAAATAATCATATATAGGAGTCATGATTAAATAATTAAGGTGTTAGCAATTACTTATATATCATTTAGATGACTATTTTAACTTTATATTACTAATTGAATTATTTTCATATCAAGGTTATAATGAAAAAATAAATATAATTACATTAAATGGTCAAGGTAACTAATCATAATTGTTAGAATTAATTAATCCACGCAAATTTTTTTATCATTCAAAACAATCTTTTGGATAATAACCCCATCCAAAAAAAGTAAACATGGCCAATATGCTCTAATTAATCAATTATATGATGATATTGTTTAGAAATTCTCTAGGCCCACATCAGATATTTAAAGGCCATGCAAATGGAGTTCCCAGTTCGATCTCCAACCAATCTTGTGAAATAAGGCCAATTCCAAATTATTTAGTGTAAAAACCAAAAATTAAGTGTTAAGACATCTAAGTGTTACATGCAAGAGAAATTAAGGAATATTTCCGCGTTTCTTTTGTCGTCTTCCTGGTCTAAGCCCTAACAAAACGTAAGGGTAGTTAAAGGAAGTAATTCTTGTGTTTTCTTTGTTATTTTGGCCATGTTTGTTTTACAATTATCTACTGTCCAAAAACACACCTTCAATTATTATTCTCTTTTTTATTTTTTCTTTTCTCTTATTTTTTCATCATTTTCAAGATAAAACACCTAAAATACATATTAAAATTTAAAAATAAACAAAGCCGTTATTTTTTTTAATTGGCCTCCACAGGGTTTAGACAACTTGTTAAACAATTTGCTGTCAAATTTTAGTCTTCAAAAACAATCACTTACTCATTATTCCTTTCAAATTTTAACTCTTTATTTCTTTTCCTTTTATACAAAAACATACACAAAAATTTAAAAACACACATATAGGCGCGAAGTTCGAGGGATAAGATAAGGATTGCACCTTCATACAATCCAAATAGCCAGAAGCAGTGCTCAGTTCGCTCGAGGCGACAAATTTGTTCTGCGTTAATCCCTCTTTTGAAGGCGACTAATGGCTTCTTTCAAAGCCACCAATAAGAAATTCTAACGCCATAAAGATATCTATTGGTCACAACGGCTAGAGAGTGGAGGGTGATATTTTCACTCAGATCTTTCCAAAGTGGCCTTCACCTGCATTTGCATCTGCACCTCCTTTAGCTTCCCTTCTTTCCACGCGTGTGTTAACTCTACGTTATTTCTTGTCTTGACCAAAAGTTTGCCTTCTTCATAACTAGCGTTGCTTAAAAGCTGGAAGCTGGAATCTTGATTATGATTGAAGAAAAACATAGAGAAATAAAGAATTGAAAAAGGTGAAGAATGAAGGTGCAGGTGCAAATGCAGATAAAAGCAACATCTTGGCTTCGTATCACGTCTTTTGGTTCAGAGAAAGCTGCAAATTTTGGTTAAAAATTTTGAAGCTTCAAAAATGTCGGGCACTTTATTTTCTGTTGCATTTGCATCTGTAACGTATGTGTCTATATAAAGAGATATCTTCAGACACACATGTAAGTCTCCTTAATCACCACAAAAAGTCCAAGTTGGAGAATATATCAGAAGAATTTGTGGCTCAAGGAAGAAAGGGTTTAGCTTGTTTCTTTTCTTTTTTTCCTTTATTGTTAGAAAATTCATTAATTGTTTCTAATAATTATATATTACTACCCGCGGGGAGGTGGGGACGAAGGCTTGCAGAAGTAGTCAATTACTTCTTTTAAAGTATTGGGGATCACATAATGCATCAGTTACATCACTGTCGAATTTCACGTATGGTGTACAATGTTTCCAAAATATTTTAAATAGAACTCTTCAAAAAAAAGTTTTGTTTAACATTATTTTTACAGTTAAAATAATAATAAGATACCACTAACACGCTGTATTACCTTTTTCTGAAAGCAGTGTAGAAATATCAATTATATTCTTTAGCTTTGTCAAAAGCTATATACATATAAATATATATAAGATAAATATATGTATCATATCTTACTAGGCCCAACAATTAATTTTGGTACATGAAGGTACATATGTGGATGTGTTTTTCTAACGAGTAAGGTACGAACAATTAGTGATAGTCTTCCAGAATGAATTTCAATAAAATCAATTCTACTATAAATTATTCATATATTGAACAAAATACATAGTGTTAGATCTGTATTGTATTCATTCTTTCTTGGTCAAACGAAATGGAATGCAACAAAGTCTGTGTTTGTTTTTAAATTATGAACCTAAAAATATACACTCGATTATTATACTTTTTAAATTTTATTTAGTTCTCTCTCTCTTATTTTTATACAATTCTCGAGACAAAAACTCTTAAAAACACACATCAAAATTTAAAAACAAACAAAAACTAAAAATAATTGAAATCGATCAAGCTAGTTAAAACTGTCTCATTTTTTTTATTTTGTAATTTATCTAATGATTTAACTATTTTGTAAAGAATGTATGTGTGTGTGTGTGTGTGTGTAAAGAGGGTCAAACCCTCTATCAATGGATTAATTTCACCAACCATATACTTTTAGACTAATTTTACAATCCGACATTAATCTTTAATTATATAGATTTGAGTGTAAATACTGCTAGCTAGTGTATTATCTTGTAGAATATCACTATATACAAGGAATCGAATAAAACGTTAGTCACTTTCATTATCATTCAGAAAAATTACATTTTAAAATATTTTGAAAATATTCTATCATTTCAAAAATAAATGCACTTGAGTGAGTGAATTCCAAAATTTGACCAACTTCGCCTTTAGTTGACTTAATTAAAAATGCCAAATAAGATGTTTTCAGAATTACAATCGAGGCCTTCTAAATAAGAACGTAAGACTTCAAAACCAGAGGTAGAAAATTAGATAAATAATCTAAAAGTAGGACTATTGTTTAATATTATTTTTGTTAGAACATAGGAACTAAAAAGTTGAGCGAAGATAAGAGAGAAGAATAGATACTAGAAGGTTAGAAAATGAATCTACCAAACATTCACCATTAATTTATAGGAAATTGGTTAGAAGCGAGCTGAGTCCAGCCACTTGCTCTTGCGAAATCTGTTGGACTTGACAATGGAAGCTTAACCAACCTGAAAAAACAACATCCATTAATAACACTGGAGAAATAAACAAGTATATTTATGTGTTTTACAACCTTAATTAATTAGTATAAAGAAGTAAAAATGTGGATAATTATCAATTATATATATCACTCACTACATTTATCTTTTTTGGAATGTGAGGCAACCAAATTTTACATCTCAATAATTTTCTGAAAATACTGTCCGATAATATACAACGCATCAAACACATTCTACTTTGCGTTAAAAAATGAGAGAGAATTGGTAAAATAAATGAAACATAGGAGGCATGTAGTGGATAGCCGCGTCCCTTTCGGAATTTATCAGGATAAAAAACGCGATGGGCTAACCCCAAAGCAAATCGACGGGACAAGAAGATATTTTGGAGGGGACAAGAAGCATGAATGTGAGAGCCATTAATCTAAAACAATCGGATGTCTACTAATTACCGCCCAGTACACGTATGGTCCCAATCTGTTTAGGTCCAGATCGCCCACGTGATCGACGACCCCCACATCACGTGCCTTTTGGTGCATCCGCCAATGATGTACTGACACGTGGAGGGCACACCGCGTTTGCGCTACCACCCTCGTGGCTTCTTCGGTCTTTCTTTCAACGTGAAGACAGTGGCTCTTCCCATTCATCGCCAGTCAGTTCGCTCTCGCTCTGCCCGGTATATGGCCCACCCAAAATTGTTCGCAACTTGAAATAGCAACGACAGAGAGGACTGTCCTGTCCGCCGGATTGCCCGCGTTTGTGCAAGTGGCAATGTTTGCCTCCCACCAATGCGGTCCGCTCCTCGCTGCAGTCAATGAGTACTCCAAATGCTTCAGATTTTGGCATGTGGCAAACTCTTATAACTTCAACTAATTAAATTTTTTATTTTCTGTTTTTAGATATAAATAATAAAATTTATATGTAATATTTAATAATAACATAGAGTAAAAAACTGCAGTTTTAATAATTTTGTTTTCATATAAAAAAGGCTTCATCAATTAAACGTATATATGCAACAAAAAATATTTAACATCAATTTTTTGTGGTTTAAAATTTATCCATGTCTGAACTTATGAATTTTAACCATTTCAAATGATTTTAGTTTGTTTTGTTTCTAATTACTTGTAATTTTCATTTTGTAACGTATCATTTAAATTTTTACATAATGCATTTTTTGTACTTTTAAAAAATAACTAATTGATAATTTGAGATTTTATCATATGTAACAATATTGCTACACATGCCAAAATCTGCTCCACAGTGCCGCATCTAAGAGACCCACCAACAGATCACTTGTACTTCTCTTAAGGTGTTTGGGTTTGACTTTTGATTTCCCATTTAGTTCGCACTCACCGACGCATCAGTTTAACAAAAATGAATTCAGCATCTCAAACACAATTGAAAATCATTAGGGGAGTCCCATGTGGAGACAGGCTTGATTCTTGATTTTTGTTGCAAGTTGCCATATTCGTTCAATGGACTGTTGCGTATATATGGCTAAAGGTCTGCACCCACTTTTGTTCGTTGCGGGCATCATTGATCCTGAGCATAGCCAAGCAATGTGGTGGAATGTTTGGGGAGGGTAGGGTTTCAATGGTCCCCGATCCTCCATTTAAAAATAAATATTCAAAAGACATTCATATCAGACACGTAGAAGAGGTTATGATCACTTAAATATTTTAAATTGAATAAATTATTTTATGAGTCAGGTAAATTATAAAACAAAATTGAAGAATAAATAAATGAGTTCAATACGTGTGATTTTAGAAATTATAATAAGAATAAACATAGTCAAAGTACATCTTAGAGGTATTCAAATCGAATGTTACTTTTATGAAGAGAAATTTTGTCCGTATGATTGTTGGAATTACGCTTTTGCAATAACATGACACACATTGGAATTACATGTCATCATCATTTGCATAACTTGGTGAGAATACAAAATTATCATGCTTCTTTTTAGAAAATGTTTTTCGATTTGGTGTCGATCTTGGAGATTACGGAAGACATTTATAAAGAGATATAGAGAACACCATAATTATGAATTGAAGGATGCTAGAAATCTGCAAAATCTTCCTATGAAGCATATCCATATCATGAAGGTACATCTTGCAAAAATTAAAGGATATAGATCACATGAAAGTTGGGTAAGAATCCTATTGGGAAGGGAGGGAAGTAGAAGTACTGGTGTCGCAATACTAGCTGATTTGGATAAGCCATTGTAAATATGTGGCATGTCCAAGAGATCTTGTGATGATTTGGACATCTTATTCTCAAGGAAACTGTTCTAGAAGATCTCTACAAATACTTGAAAATACAAAGGATTTGGCACGAAGCTTGCGATGAGAATGTGAGTTGTCGCGTGAAATTTTTTGAAAACATATCGTGTTGGCTTAGTGTAGGTTAGAGTGTTGTGTTTAACTTTCACCCAAATAGTTTGTAACTGGTATTTGTAAAGAGTTAAGTTGTGAGCTTAATTTACTTTTATTTGGAGTATTTGATGTGACAGAAAGTTAAAGTTTAGAGAGGTAGTTAGATCAATATTCTAAATATGTGGGCTTATTGTGGAATGTAAACTAATTAGAAATTTGGGGTGTGGAGCAGTAAAACACTTGGATGAGGTTCGAAGGGT
Source organism: Avicennia marina (assembly GCA_019155195.1). Lineage (NCBI taxonomy): Eukaryota > Viridiplantae > Streptophyta > Magnoliopsida > Lamiales > Acanthaceae > Avicennia > Avicennia marina. Next base: position 15,148,395 of record CM032753.1, read on the forward strand.
TTTTTGGTGTAAAAATCTTTTTGTTATGGTTAATCATTTCTTGATTGGGCAAGACGCCACAGATGTAAATGTGTTGATACTAAACTGCTTTACCACAGCATGCATTGACACATTATTATTACTTCGATTCATTTACTATTGTTTTGTGGTTTATGTGCAGGCGTAACCTTATTTTAGCACCATTTAATCAATTTATTTTCTGTTGCCCAATATTGATGTTACAGAACCAATAAAACATATACTGAACACCGTGGGTTGCAATACCATTCACCCTTGTCTAAATCTACTACAGTAACTATATAATTGGTACAGCTTTAATTATCCACTATTTTGTGTTTTAACTCCTTCAAAAATGGATTTTTCAAGAATATATTGTTGTCACAATATGTTGAGAGTGTGCAAATTCAACCACAGGATCTAATTCAACTTGTTGGGCCATATATGAAAAGTTCAATTGAATTGGGAATCCAAATTCATGGATAAAACCTTGGGAAAACTATTTATGTCAAAGTGGACAAGTAATTCATGGGTTGAACTCCTCATCTTTGTCCAAAACTTTAAGTTGTTAGTTTGTAAATCATTTTAATTATATTACTATCACTTCTTTTCATGTGGAACAAGTTAAGCTTGAATCTTTCAAATTTTTTAGTTTACTCTCCCTCAATTAGAAATTTTTTTCGAGTGTATAGTCTCACTCAGAGTATTTTCTTACTCTAGCAAGCTCATTGATTTCTCAAGCCTTTTTAGAGATTCCTTACTAAACTAAGTTTTTATGGGCTCCTTAACGAGTCCTCATTCTATCAAACCTATTAACGCCTTGCGCCTCTTCAGGTTTTTTGAGCTTAGAATTTCAAAATGATGATGAATATCTTTATGAGAAGCTGGAAGATGTCAATAGATAGTTGGATTACATTGATATAGATTTGAAAGTGAAAAAATACAAGCATATACTAAAAAAGGAGCTTTGATAGACTAACTATGTTAGTCATTGCTAGCTTGACGCAATCTAGTAAGATACAGTTTTGAATAGTTTTTATATTTATTTTTCTATTATTTGTATTACCTTTTGTTTCTGTTTTTATTTAATTCTTTGTAATAATATTATTTTTGTAAGTGGTTGGCATTTGAGTTTGATGCTCTTGGCCATTAGATTAATAGGACAAACAGCTTTCTTCTTCTTCTTCTTAATGTGGCGCAATTAGTGTCTTCAAGAATATTCACACTAGAATAGATTGGAGCAACAAAGAATGATTTGATTTATGTGCACTACAACTTGCATATGAAAAGTAGAAAAATAAATAGTTATCATTGTTTTTAATTTATTTTTATATAATTAATTAATATATTTGTAATTCTTTTTTATCCTTGAATTTGTGATTATTTTAGGGTTATGTATAGTAAAATGTCTTGCATTAATAAGACAAAAAAAATTATTATAGAAGGAACTCCTCAAAATGGAATTGGTTTTGATAAATTAGAAAATATGCTTGATAAAAGAGTTATCAAGGTATCAAGAAGATCAGTTAGGCATTCAACCATCCTTTTTGTTCTTTTTCTCTTACCAATTTTATGTTATAACTATTTAATTCATTTCTGTGAGAAAGATTACACCATAATGATTGCATGCATTGACATTGAAACTGCAATTGTTGATGATTGTGAAGATGTTGAGGAAAATTATTAGGATTAATATAACTTTGTAATCAATTACAATTTTATTTAATTGTTGTAATTTAACTTGTTATTAGGTGGTTGTTTTTGTAATATAATTCTATATTTTGAAGAGATCTATTTGTTGCATCGAACTTCTTAATTACTTTACTTTTCATCAACTTGCATGCGATCAGTTCATGCATATAAAAATTACATATGAATAAACACAATAAATATATGTTTGTATACACACATATATAATATAGCACTGACCGATCACTATATATTGAAAATGATTGGACCAATAGGACCAGTGATACAAAAAATTAATCATCCGGTTTTGAAAATATTACTAGAATTATAACTTACTTCCAAATTCTAAGAAAAACTAATTAAATCAGAAGAACTGAGTGCAACCACAGTTAGAGAGCTTTTGGGCCTTACGATGGACTTGATGAGCCCAGCCCAACCCAAATGATTCAAAAGCAAACACGGGCTAGAATGAGGCAAATTATGTGCTATAAAGGATTATAAAAATAATAATATCATGTATTCAATCATTAAATAATTTTTACAAATATATTCTTAATTAAATATGTGAAAATTTATCTTATACTCGTATGTTTAACCGTGTTCTATTACTGATGGATGATTTTGCGTTCACTTAGCCCGTAACTTAATTTTCCGTTTACCATAACATCATTAATGCGATTAGATTTAACAAGAACTAGCAACTACCGTATATTAATAGCATTCTTTTTAAGAACATATCCAGGTTGCATTGTAATAATATGTCTTTATTGTATCCATGCGTGCCCCATATTTAAGTATATATTGTAACCCAAAATGAAGTTTGTCCTCTCTATCACTATAATTAATGTCGTATTGCATTGTATTTTAATCCTTATGTGGAGTAGTTTTCTCAACTGCCTGTATAAAACCAATTAATTAAGTAGATAAAAGCTCTCTTTAGTCTTTAATTTGATTATATTAACTACATAAACTAAGACTATTTGTCTTTTAATTATCATTCATATTCATTTCATTAAAATTAAACTCTTCAAACATACTAATAGTGAAAATAACTCTTTTACCTATCTCTCTTTCTACTTTCATGAATTTTTGACATCTAATTTGAACCCCCCAAAGAATTAATACATCCAAACATACTATACTTGCCCTTGTGACATAAAGTTTGTTGGGCCCTAGATAATACAATAGAACAATGATTTAATGGTGATTTTGATCTATATGAACCTGGACGTGATCCATGGTGTATCAGCCCGACAAATGAAACAAATGTCTGACATTTGTACGTATGCAATGATATCAAAGGGAGCTTGACCGTGTATTTGTAATAATTTATAAAATCATCTAAAATATAATATATTAATAAAATTTATTAGCCCATTAATCTTATTTTAAATTAAGTTAGTAAAGAATTTGAATAGAAATAAATAGATCATCATACAAAATTTTGTTAAAATTTTTTTATTAAAGTTGGTTATAATTTTATTTGGCACAATAATGATAAAAATAAATTATTTATCATTATTCATAAAATGTAATTAAGGTTGTTTATATTATTTTTAATATATAAAATAATGTAATTTAAATGATTTTTTAAAATAAGATGGTGTTTGAATAAGTATATTTTTAAAAGCTTATAAAATAATGTAGTTTATAATATATTTTTGAATATTATAACCTGGTACATCCTTATTTTAAAAATAAGCAAATAATGTATTTGCATAAAATAATAAAACCATTTTGTAGAATTTTTTTGAAATTTATAATTATATTTAGTTATAAATTTTTTGTAAAAAATAGCTTACAAAATCATATAGTTTATAAAATCTTTTTTTAAAATTATAAGCCCATACATTTTTTTTTTGAATTTAAGTTAATAATGTATTTAGATAGAAATAATAAGGTTGTCTTATAAGATTTTGTTGAAATTTATAAATATAATTAGTTATAATTTTTTGGTGTAATAATGATAACAATAAACTAAATATCATTAATATCATATAATGGAAGGTATTTATTCCATTTTTAATACATATATATAATATGAAGTAGCTTATAAAATATTTAAAAATAAGTTTAAAAAATCAATTTATTTTTAAGAAATTTATAAGATACAAACACTTTTTTTAAAAAAAAATTATCAAACACTTTTAAGAATATCTTATAAGATATTTTTAAAGGATTTATAAGTTCAATCAAACACCTTCTAAATTAAGAATAACTAATTTATTTTTTAAGAACTTAAAAACTATAAAATTCTTATTTTGAGACTTTATAAGATATATTATCGAAATAATTGCCAAACAAAGTTTGAAGAACTTTATATGTTTCCAAACATTTTATAAAATGTTTTAGGAGCTCATATACTCTCACGCAACACTTTCCAAGTGTAGATGTACAATAAATCTAGACGCAATAAAGATAGTATTTGCAATCTTAAAGGGTTCATTTGGATTGAAAATTTTGATGATATGGATTTTAAATATATAATAATATATTTATTGCATTTGTTTGAATTATCTTATATATTACAATGTGCTTTAAATTATGTTTTGAGTAATCGTGATAGATTTAAAATGCCTTTTATTTGAAATCATTTGAAAAAAAAATTTCATCAAATCATTCTGTCAATTAATTCAACCTACTCAATTCAAATAAAGCCTTAAAAAATTACTCCCCCCCTCCTGCCTCTCAAAAATAATGTTTAATATTTTCGTAGAAACTTTGCTTTATGCTTCTGAATTTTTTTTCCGCATGAGAAAGCGACTAGAAGGTTGCTTATATATACTTGTTTCTTGTAATTTATGTAAATAGCTCTGCATTATTATTTAAATCCATCCATATCTATTAGTATATTAAAAGTGGGAGACCTTGTAGAAATTGTCATTGGTTACAAATGTTGGAGGTCTGAACTATTCTTACTTTATTTATATTTTAATTTTTATCGTTTTTTATATTTTCTCTTTTTTTTTTAATTCTTTCCAATTGACATTTGATTTATCCAAATTATTTTAAATTAATTTTCTTGCTAAACTTTATTATTTGTATCTTATTTTATTATATAAATTTCTAATACATTTTAAATTTTAATAATTTATTTTCATTATTAAAATTTATTAAAGATATAATCATCTGTGTTTTACCGTCACTAATATATATTTCTTAATAGATGATAAATCATGAAATAAAATGTACATGTAATGGAATGTAATATATTTATTTAATACAAATAGAATCCATATATATATTTACGCGATCAATTATATTTTGGATTTTATATGCACTCACATAAAGTATTCACCGCTTATTATCTATTAAGATTAAATAACTCTTTTTGGTTACACAATATTATATTACTATAATGCCCTTATTTTTTATATATTTTCCTTTCACATTTTTCCCTCAACTTTCATTTATTTCATTATATTCTTTCAGTTATAATTTATTTTATTTTGTATCTCTTCTCTAAAATTTAATTTATCCTATTTATCTCTTTTTTCAAATTTATTTATTTTGTCTTATTTTATAAATGATATAAGTATATAATTTAAAGAGTATTATTTATTTATTTACACAATTATGTTCATCAGTTAATTGTGTCCTGAATCATTAGTGCTAGATATCAAGACTAAGGGATGGATAGTAATTACATTTGGTTTTCAATGCTGTTTTTTTTATAATATATTCCTTCTTTATTTTTATTTTTATATATTTTCGGTACAATATTTCACATTTCCACTTCTAATAATAGTTGGTAATTAACTGCAAATTATTAAGCTACAAGTATTATATCAAGGGAACTTATTCGAAATCGCACCACTTTCTTCGTATGTCTCATTGATACATTTATTAGTCGGAAAATATATGAAAAATAACAATCTATAATTTTGTTTTCCTATACTCGACGAAGAAATAAATAAAAATTAAACCCAATTTTCGTGACTCGAAAAATATTGCCTTAAAAAAGGAAAAATAAAACGAGTGTAAATCCCGAGGTCAACATGGCCCTCCGAAAGAAATTTCCAAGAGTCCCACTCCCGTCAGAGGAGCCCAATTCTTACACGGCGGCCAAAATTTGATGTTAATCCACTAATCCTCAACAACGACTAGCTTTTTTGCTTTATCTTCTTCATGGATTGAAATACGCCTGCCTCATCACAGTCAACCCATCTTCACACGCCAAATTGACTTCCTATGACAACTCACTACAAGGTCTCCGCCCATTCATCTGTCCCTTCTTCTTATAGATGTGATCAATTTTTTTCCACTTTGATTTCCGAATTGTAAACCAACCCCAGAAAATCTCAAGAGCAAGTTCGCAAAATGGGAAAGGTGCGAGGAGTCATCTACTTCGCCTTGTGTATTAGTCATTAACGTATTCTCTTTATTGTTGGTCTTGTTTTTTGTTTATTTGTATTTGTTTTCTTTCTTTGGAAATTTGCAGAAGAACAAGCAAAACAACGGGGAAGCGCGAAAGGAGGGAGAAAACAAGAACAAAGAAAGTGGCGGAGGCAAGAACAATGTCACAGTCGTTTTGAAGGCCGACTTGCACTGTGATGGCTGCGCTTCCAAAGTCATTAAGTGCATTCGTTCTTTTGATGGTAAATATAGAAGACTGTGGCACTCCAGTTTCTGCGTCTCTCTTTATGAAATGAAGATGATAATTTGTTTTCTGATTATACCAAAAATATTTTTATTTATTCTGCCTAGGCTTTGAGACAAAGCCTACAATAAAATTGTTCCTTGTATTTATTTAATTATTCTTCTTTATGTATTTCCTGTTATAGTAGGAGTCTCTAATATTTTTATATATGAGCGTAATTCTTGTAAATTTGCCATTTTCTGTAATTCCTCTGTTGTTCTGCATGTTGGATATGCTTTCGCCTTTCGGGCCTTTGAGTTCACAAATATTTGTTACTGGGCAAAAATATGTTAAAAATAGTTTTGGTTTGGTGTGAAAGGAGTGGATACGGTGAAAGTGGGAGAGGACCAGAAGATTACGGTGGTGGGGAAGGTGGATCCGGTGAAGCTTCGGGAAGCAGTGGAGCAGAAAACCCACAAAAAAGTTGAACTCATTTCCCCGAAGCCCAATAAAGACGGCAACAATGCCCAAGCGGACAAAGAAAACACCGGCGGCGGCAAGGCAAAACCGGAGAAGAAAAAGGAATCCAAAGGCAAAGACTCAAATGACAAAAATTCCAAGGAGGTAGGTACTGCTTGTTACAAACTGGATTTCTCGCTCCCATTGGTGCTCCCGTTGTGCGCCAGCGTGTATGTTGTCCTGGCATTCGCTTGTTGTTTGGCGTCGCTGTTCAATGCATTCTTCTTTCTACACGATTAATTTTCCATTCGTTTTTGCCCATGAGAGGCGAGGGAGGTCCCTGAGAAGGAAGCCAACTTAATTAATTTGTTTAGCAGCTTAGTTTATTCCGGTGAAAGCGGAAATTCATGTGGGCAGCAAGCGCATTTGTGCACCCTGTAGTTGCTGTTCTCGTGCGCCTCAACTCCACGGATATTTTTTTTTTCCCGAAAATTTCGACGGTTTCTTTCTTTCGATCTATTCTCCGTTCAATTTGGGGTCACTCCCACGTTTCTCCTTTTTTGTCCCATCAGTTGCCTCTCGTTCATCCGCTGTATCTTAGCCCTAACTTTTCAGTTTAATTTCCATTTTCATTGGCAGCCTGATTTACATAAAATTGATAATCCCATTTGTATGTTAATCGCAGCCACCCGTTACGACTGCGGTGCTCAAAGTGAACTTGCACTGCGACGGATGCATTAAGAGAATACGCAAAACTGTCACCAAAACCAGAGGTTGGAATGGGACCCGAATGGAACTTGCTTTGTATAGCTTATCGAAATGTCGGTTTTCCTGATACGTTGGCGTTTGCAGGGTACCAGGAGATTAAGATAGACATGCAAAAGGACCTCGTGACGGTGACCGGCGCCATGGACATGAAAGCTCTGGCTGAGGAGCTCCAAAAGCAGCTGAAGAAGGACGTGCAAATTGTTCCCCCTAAGAAGGAAGGGGAGAAAAAGGAGAAAAGCAGCGGCGGCGACAAAGGGAAGAGTGGCGACGATGAGTCGGGTGGCGGTGGCGTTGAGAAGATGGAATGGAACAAGATGCCGCCACAAATGTTTGGGTACCCATACCCGTACCCGTACCCGTACCCGTACCCGTACTCGTACCCGTTTACTTTCGGGCAAAACGCTGTCGTGGATCAGTTCCATTACAACCCATATGTCGTCAGATCCTACCCCGCCCCACAAATGTTCAGCGATGAGAACCCCAACGCCTGCAGTATCCTGTGAGCAGCTGCAAAATGTAAATAACCAAATACTGCGAGGGCAGTTGAGTCAATTTACTTTTCATATGAGAGGATTGGTTAAGGTTTTTATTTGTCTATACTTTACCTTGGTTACATTGATTGAATGATATAAAATTATATAATTATTTTTATTTTACATATTTTTATTTTTGTTTTTTTTAATTAATTATTTTAATTTATATTTTATTAAATTTTTTTTATTTTAAAATTTTAAAATATTTTTTAATTATAAATGTTTTTTATACTTTTTATTTTTAAATAATTTTATTTATATTAATTAAAATACAATAATTTTATTTTTATATATAAATTTACACACATATAAAGTGTGTTATTTATATTAGTATAATTGGAGTTTTGTTTTTGTTGCAAAATTTTGATGATTGTTATGAAATTAATATTGTACGTTATGGAATCATATGGGCTATGTTTGAAAATTATTTTTTAATATTATAATATTTTATCTAATTACATTTTTAAATATATAATTTAACAAAAAAAATTTTAATTTAAATTGAAATTTTTTCTGTTCTATTTATAACTAATTAATTATTTTTTAATTATTAAATATATTTACTATCAAATCAATACCTATATCTATATATACATATTCTCACATATTAATTCTCAAAAAACTAATAATTACTTATATATATATATATTTATATCATTTAATTATTATAATATTATATATATTTAAATAAATTAAAATTTTTAAATATGAAAATTTTATAACTAGACAGTATAATTCACATCAAACAATCATGTCCCACCAAAACCTCCTTCCAAACTTAGCCATAGGCTCTGTTAGATTTTGCAACTTGCACTTGCTTAAGGTTTATTCCTCAACAGAAGGGTTTTTACAATCAAACATCATTTACAACATTAAAGAAAAACAAAAAGGGCTTTTATATAATTATACAAAAGAAATTATGATACTTTCGTTTGTAGGGAAGTTGGTAGAAAGTGGACAAAAAGAATTTCCTCGATCTACCCGGAGGGTTTAGTTTTGGTCAAGTCAATGATTGTTGCTGCAATGTACCTGCCTAGAACGTGCAATTTTCTTATTAAAGAATAATAGAAGTGGATGCTGCACTTGTTTTCATAGAGTGTGCTTGTTTTTAAATCGAATTTGTTACATTCCGTGGAGAATCGTTTTGTTCTTTATCGGCTTGAAATTAGTGAATTGATTGCCAATAAGTCATTTATAGTCAAGCCACACACAGCTTTTAAACATCCATATTAACACATGAAACATTAAAATTAGTCGATAGTTAAGTGTCAAAAAAGTAATCTTATTCTCTTTGCGGCTAAAACTCATACTTAATTAGATATATTAAGTTGTGAATTACTCCAATAATCTCCCACTTGGGTTATTGTATGCACTTTATAATCGTGGTGTCGTGGTTGACCCTATGAATTCCAAATGTTATTGTCATCTCCTAACGAATCTTTCATAGGTTATGTTCACTCTAATAAATAAGATAAATGTTTAAAAGAATTATTTTATTACATATACTAGTCAAAATAATTTATTATGCACTTTTAATTGTGTCGTATTTGTACCATCATCATCACGAACATACGGCTTTAATGGTCTCGTCATGGCAGCTTCGTGCCACATTCCAATCAGTGACAGCTAAAGCAACTAAAATACGAGAGCATGGAGAGGGCGTGCAGTTTGTTTAATAATTAAACCCTGGGGAAGGATGGATTCCAAATCCATGTGATGGGAGAGGTTCTCCTCACCTAGTCGTGATAATTAGTTGACATGGAACCCACGTGGTGTTTCAAAATGACATGGACAACAGAAAATATATGTAAATAAAAACATTTAAATTTACAAAAATTTTAATGAAAAGAAAACGGGGATGTGATGGTCTTTCACTGTTTTTGATAAACACAAGAAGAATTTTAAAATTAATGAATTTAATAAAAGGAAAAATTAAAATTAAAAAGACAAGTGTCATTTTAAAATTGACGAAGACTGTATATCTAAATCTACATAATTTAACTATGATCGTTAGTGTACTTCAAACTCTTAACAATTAATAATACATGTGTGTGATGTGGAATTACGCAAATGCCCTCGTTTAAAATTTGTTTATATTTTCTGTTATTTTTTCCTCAATTTTCTTTTAACTTATTTTAATTTGTTTCTTCTCTGAGATTTTCTCTCTTTCCAGTTGAATTTTATTTATTTATTTTTATTTAAATGGTTTTTTTTTATGCTTCTATTTTAAAATAAATTTATTTCTATTATTAAAATTATGATGATCTTATAATGACAAAGAATGTTGCACATGTACAAAGCCTGCAAGTTTTCCTTATTCCCAATTATTGAGTTCATGTGTTCAGCGTTGTGATGATACAAGGTGGAAAGGCAAATTAATGAGTGGGGTGGGAAATGCATGGTCATCATGAAAGGACTTGGGAAGCAAATATTTCAAAGTCCCTGGCCCGCTTTCTATTTTCCGTGGATTTAAAGTCTTCGAACTGGCCAATCAGAGTCCAAGTAGTCACATAAAGGCCACATTGCAGCTTTGAATTTTAGTAATGTGGATGTTAGTTTATTTAAATAATCTTTTTTTTTTTTGGAATTTAATTTTGACAAGTGGCACAATTATTTGTACTGCACGAATTTAGATTATAATATGATATTTGGATTGTACGTTTATTTCCTTAAAAATATATACAAATTAAAATTTGAAATGTAGCACAAAAGTCTGCTTGGCCATCTTTCCATCGATCGCACAAAAAGCAAAGGGAAAAAAAAAAAAAAAAAAGAATTATTATCCACAACGGGTGCACGAAGGCAAGTTGTAGGAAATGCTATGATTGATGTTACAAAAACACTTTTGTCTCAGGTCAATTTGAGGTAACTCTAAGCATAGAAAATATGAAGTTTTGAGGGGTTTACAGGTGATTGAATAAGTGACGCGAGTTAATCCTTGTGCGGGGGGGGGGGGCAAGCATAATCGTCAAAGGACTTGGGCGGCGAATAATTCAAACTTCCACGGAATTAAATTCATCCAACTGGCCCATCACAGTCCAACTAGTCACATTGAGGCCACATTGCATGTTTGAATGTTATTAACGTGGATGTTAGTTTATCTAAAAAATCTTTTTTTTTATATATATATTTAATTTTAACAAGTCGCACAATATTTATACTGGGCGAATTTAGATTATAAATATAATATTTGGCATCTACGTTTATTTCCTTACAAAAAATATACAAACTAAAATATTAAATGTAGCATAGAAGTATGATTGAGCATCCTTCCCTCGATCCGGACAAAAAGCAGAGGAAAAAAAAAAGAATTATTATCCACAACGGGTTCACGAGGGCAGATTGTCGGAAATGGTACGATTGATGTTGCATAAAAGCTTTTTCTAGAGAAAGTATACCCATGAATTATTTATATTAGTTGAAGCGTGTATGAATACTGATAACTGGCGATAAAAAAAGTAAATTTGACATGGTTACATAAATAAATACAATTTTTAAGTAATAATTTTGATATAATTTATGAAGCGATAGAAAAATTTTTTTAAAAGGAACTAATAGATTAACATTAGAACACTCAATATTGTCTGAATATATATAAAACGATATTATTTTTTAAGTATAAATTTTATATTATGCATATACTTCATAAAATGATATATAAAGACAGAAGTTCAAAAAATGAAAAAAAAATATAATAAATTAAAATTAAGGGTGTAAACGAAAAGGGAATATATAAATAATTAAAAATAATCTGATAAGTATATATTATACAGTAAAAAATTAATTTATATTCTAATTAGTGTAATGTAGAGAAGTATATAGGTAAGGTTTTGAAAATCAAACTACACCAACCAGTTAAATTGAGAATTGGTCGATCCCTCGTCCGATTAAGACATAAAATCGCATTGTCTAAAAAAGCGGGGTGAAGTTGTCAGAAACCAGCCAAGATTGATCAAAATTGCTTATAAACTTGTTTTGGCCATTTTTGATAGAAAATTTAAGAAAAATTGAAAAAAATAGTAAAAATAAACAAAGTTTCTTTTTAAATTTTCTCTTGATTACTAACATTTTGTTGGGATAATTGAACTCAAAGAAATAAAGAAATTTAATAAAATGTGGTACTTTATATTAAAGTATATATGATACAAAAGAAAAATAATTACAAGATTTTGGAAGAACGATAACTTTCCAAAACAACTCTCATAAGAAACTCTTTCTTTAGGAACTTTTGCACACACTAACACTCTGAATTCTTAAGTTTAGATTGATATTAGAGCCTTTCAAAACCTCTTCTACTTATAATTGAAAGCTCTACACTTTATTAGTCACATTTAGAAACACCTGTTCCTATTCTGTCGCCTCCTCATCGCCTGAGCAACAAGGGAGGTGTTCCCAAAAATATGCTATCGCCTAAGCTATTCTTAGGTGACAGAGCAAGCGACAACATCGCCTGTGGAGTCGCTTAGGCGATGTTGTCAACGATAAGTTAATACAGCTACCTCCTTTTAGTAGCTTCAATGCATTTCATTTGACTACAAACTTTGGCTTACCCTTGTTAGCTAAAATGGATGACTATTAGGTGGCTCTTAGTTTATAAATAACTACAAGCTTCAATATTCATCCCTCTTTTTTTTTTATTTATGGACTTTCTCGTAATCCTATAACTTGTTTGCACATGTCAATCTTCTCTCCGAATAGAATGGAACGTCAAATTCTTACTTAAGTGGATTGTAATCTGACTGTCACAGTTGATTACATACTCTTCTTATTTTAACTCTTGAAGGAACTTTTCAACCAAATTAACTCCTTACAAGCCTCAGTCAATGCAATGTACTTTGCCTTTATGGTTGAAAGTGCAACACACTTCTGGAGGTTGCTTTGTCAATACACAGCAACACCTGCAAAAGTTATCAAATAACCAGAATGAGATTTTTTTGAATCAACATCACTTTCCAAGTTTACATTAGAATATCTTTCCTAACAGTCTTGTTCCTTTCTTGAGTACAATAAAGTCCAAATTTAGTTGTTCATTTCAAATATTTCAAAATCCATTTGATAGCCTTCCAGTGTTCTTTCTTGGGATTTGACATGTAATGATTTACTTGTCCTGCTACATAAGCTAGATCTAACTAGGTACAAATTATTGCATACATTAAGTTTCCGACAGTTGCAACATATGAAATTTTACTTATATATTTCTTTTCATTTTTACTGCTTGATTCATCCCAAAATTTTCAATTATCCTTTTGATGTAACTTTTTTAACATAATCAAATCTTACCACTTGATCTATCTAGTAGAATATGCATGTCCAAAATTTTCTTTGTTGGTTCAAAGTCCTTCATTTCAAAGGACTTTCTTAACTCCTCCAATTTATTGATTTTGTTCAAATTATGGTCAATAATTATTACATCATCAACATACAATAATAAAATTATAAAGTCATCACCAAAATTCTTAATGCATACACAATAATCATCATTTGTTTTTCTAAAATTATTTTGGTCATAATAAAGTCAAATTTCTTATACTACTACCTTGGAGCTTACTTTAGTGTATAAAGTCTTTTTTTTAAGCCAACAAATTAAAATTTTCTTACTTTTTACCTTGAAACCTTTTAGTTGTTCCATAAAAATTTATTTTTCAAAGTCTTTATTTAAAAATGTTGTTTTCATATCAAACTGTTCTATTTCCAAATCTAAACTTGCAGGTAATTCCAATACAACTTAAATAGAATTCATTTTTGCAAATGAGAGGTAATTTCATCAAAATCAATATCAAACTTTTGTTTAAAACTTTTAACTACTAACCTCGTTTTATACTTTAGTTGAGAACTTTTTTCAATTGACTTCAGCTTAAATACCTATTTGTTTTTAAGTGTCTTTCTTCCTAAAGGTAAACTCACCAAAATTATGAGTTTGATTTTCATGGATGAGCTTCATTTCTTTTTCCATTAACTTCCACTATTTCTTGTTATCTTTATGTTTTACTACTTCTTCAAAGGATTCTGGTTTACTATCTTCGATCAACATTAAGTTTCTAGTTAGATTGTACCTTGTTGACAGTCTCTTTTCTCGTTCAGATCTTTTACAAGTTGAGGTGGAGTTGGAGCAACTTCAACTTTATGTCTTTCTTCCATGTTTTCTTGTGGAACTTTAATTTCTTGTAGAAGTTATTGGAAAGGAGGATCCTTCACTGCAATTTCTTAATTAGTTTTGTTCTTATTTTATTTCTTTATATCTTTTTCATACTCATATCCCAGAAAGATGCAATATTTTGCTTTAGGATCAAGTTTATTTATTTCATGTTTTGAAATATGAACAAATGTTTGACACCTAAAGCTTTTAAATACTGTAAATTGATAGACTTGTTGCATTATACCTTTTTTGAAACATATCCATTCAAAAAAATTGAAGGCGAAAGGTTGATCGAATCAACAACTGTTCTCATTGCTTTCCCCCAAAATAAAATTGGCAGCTTTTAATGTGATAGTATAGCTCGAATTCTTTCGATAATAGTTCGATTCATTCTTTTAGCAACTTCACTTTACTAAGGGGTTTTTGAAATGGTTTTCTCACATTAGATCCATGGTTGCTATAATATTTTTCGAAAGGTACTTTATATTTCCCACAATTATCAACCCAAATATAATTCAATTTGAGGCTCATTTCTCGTTTAACCCTTTTATTACAATTTTTGAAAGATTCTAAAACTTGGTCCTTTGATTTTAATATATAGAACCAAATTGTTCTAAAAAAATCATCAATAAAAATCACAAAATACAAAGTACCATTAAGAGTTCTTTTATTTATTTGGCATACATTAATGTGTACAAGATCAAGAAGTTTTTCTTTTCTAATAAGGCGATAACTTTTGAAAGTAATTTTTTGTTATTTTCCTTTGATACAGTTGATACAATATATAAAATCAAAATTTTTAAAATTTGACAAATAATTATTTTTAACTAAAATTAAAATGCCGTTTTCAATCATATGCCCTAGTCTTTTGTGCTATAGCGCCACAAATGGTTCAAGCATAGCACAGGCATCACCATTAATTTTAGAATCAGTAATATAAAGAGTATTTACCTTCTTCCCTTTGGCAATAATCAAATTGCCCTTTGTTAGCTTCTATATTTCACTAGCAAAATGACTAAAGAACCCTTCCAATTTTATGAATTTTACAGGTGCTATTATCACCTATTTTTACAAATCAATTTCCCATAGGATAATAAGAAGAAAAAAACTTCTCATGTGAAATAATATGATAGGAAGCCCCCGAGTCAACTACCCAAAAAAGATCTTAAAAAGTAAAATTCAAAAAATTTTCGTCACTTACTATTATTATTTCTCCATCCAAAACTATAGCAATTGTTACTTCGAGTGTATTTTCTTGCTTCATTTGTTTTTTTTTTTTTTCCTTTGGCAAAATCCCATTTCCACATCTAGCATTCTCTTTTGATGTGTTATTTCTTTTACTATTAAAACATTTAACTTCTTTTCTATCATTAGACTTACTCCATGAACTTCCTCTTCTTCAATTTGGTCATTAATTTTTGGCTTCGTTCACATCTCTCATGGTTTTTAGAAACTAAAACCTAACTTTCAACTTCTTATCTAAACTTTTTCATCATTATTTCTTCATTAAGTAGAGCTTTCTTTACCATATTTAAAGTAAATACTCCATTTGGAGTAAAGTTAAAAATAGTGACAAATAAGGTTTCTCAACTATTAGGTAATGAACTCAACAACAAAAGAGTTTAAACTTCATCACCCAAATTTAATTTTAAAGTTGTACAATGCCTAATTAAATTTTGAAATTTATTTAAATACTCTGACATACTTGAGCTTTTCTTATAACAAAGTAAGTTTCTTTAATAATGAGGATTTATTTAAATCATGCTTTCTTTCAAATATTACTTCAAGTTTTTTTTTCATAAAACATCAACCATTGTTTCTTTACAAATATAATTAAAAATACTTTAATCAATTCAAGCAAAGATTTGACCTATCATCTTTGTGTGCATCCTTTCACACTTAACATCGAACTTAACTTTCGAGTTGAGCATAATCTCCAAGCACTGGATCCTATAGGTCTCGTATAATTAAGCAATCCATCTTTCGAGGCTTCCGTATAACATAATTCATATGATTCAATTTGATCATGGTAGTAATCGATTCTTTTATTACTCCTCCAATTAAAGTATCAAGACCGTGACTTTGATACTACTTGTTGAGATAATTGAACTCAAATGAAGAAAAGAATTGAATAAAAGATGGCACTTTGTATTAGAGTGTATATGATACAAAAGAAAACAATTACAAGACATTTTAATCTTAAATGTTAATTAGATCATGTAGTTTCATTATTTATTTATTTATTTGATTTTTATTTATTTAATTATTTTATCAATATATTATTCTAATTGAGTGATTTTATTTTATAAAACTAAATTTTTTTATGTTTTTTTATTTTGCATACAATCTAATATATATTTTCTTAAAATTTGGGTAATATGTTTTTTTCTAGTTGAATTATTAAATTTTTAAATGTTACATTTAAAGTTTATCATTTAGCATATTAAATAATCATATTGATTTATTTTTAACTTAATTTAATACTGATATTTATATGATATATAATATTATATTATTTTAAACTACCGTTTTTTCTTAAATAGTTCTGTTGGTTATAAAAGGGGCTCTGTGATTTTATTAGTTTTCCAATCCAATTTTTAAAAGCATTGGTATAGGCATTGTATATTAGTCAAATAACAGTTCAGTTCCAGTATTGGACCACAATTTTAAGGGCTATTTTTGTTTCTAAATTCTGATGGATTTTATATCCACCAAAATCTGCACAATGTAAAGATATTAACTAACAAAATTTTCATTTAAATTTAAATTATTCATTCTCTTATATATACCAAAATATTCAAAATTTTAGTCATTATATTTTTTAATAATCAAATCAATGTTTCTATATATACACATATGTTAACATTTATATATATTTATTTATACTTTAAAAACTAATTATTATATATTATAAATATAAAATTTCAAATCTAATAAAGTTTCTATCATTTTCATTCCTTAAAAAAATTACAAACCAAAAATTGTTTTCACATCCAACCAAATCTCCATTATTTTCATCCCCCACCAAAATCACCAACCAAACATAACCATTGTGTTTCAGCAAATTATGATGTAATAAAATAACGTTGTGCAATATATATATATATATATATATATATATATGATTTTGTGTTTCAAGCCAAATTAGCATAATCTATATCTATATCTGTATTATATTATTAATAGTTTACAGGCAATTTGATTGTTCATTTTGAATTTACTATATTAACCTTAATTCGTAAACCTATGCAGTTACCTTTAACTAATTAGACCAAACGTGCTAAAATATAACTACCAATATATCATTACTTTATTGTATACTATGTCTATACTATATTGGAATGAAAATAATACTTTTTGTCATATAATGGAAAGTTATACAACTATCTTTATTTTAAATTTTTTTATTTTCATCATTTAATTTTTCAATTCTTTTTAACATTTTATTTTTATACATTTACTTTCTCATGTTTTCTCTCTTGTCAAAATTTTAAATTCTTTATTTTAAATATTTTTATACTTTTAATTCAAATAATTTTATTTTTATGGATTTATATGAAATAGTTTTTTAATTTATAAATAAATTTACTTGCACATAGAGTGTCTAATTTTAATGGTATAAATAGAAGTTCCATGGGTGATATAATGTTATTCACACTATTTAACATGTTTAATTTCTGTTATTATACATACTTTTATATATTAGCGATAAGAGGCACATTCAATACGTTTATCATTATATAAATAAATAATATTACAAATCATTAAAATAAGATTTGAAAAATGAAATTGACAAAATAGAACTAATTGAAACTGAGAGAGAAGTTTAAAATAAACATATTTGATAAATTAAAATTGAAGAACAATGAACACTTGTACATCTAAATAAAATAATAATATTTTAATATAAATTTTATAATTTTTTCATAAATTTGCTAAAATGATAAAAGAAAGAAATAAATAAAAAATAGAATAAAGGAGTAAATTTGAAGGAGGTAAGTAAAATAAATGAAACTTGACGGAATAAAGTGAAAAGAGAACACAAAAAAATTGGGGTAGTTTGGTAATTATGTTGTATTACTAAATTTGCTTATGCTGTTAACTTATCTGTCTATACAGATTGTAAGCCTGTTCTGTTTAACTCTTCTTCCTTAATTTCATTTATTTCATTCGTTTTTTCATTTTAAATTAATATATTTTTATTTGGTTTTGAAATTTGTTTGCTTCTTGATCATTTCGTAAAATTTTATGTATTAATTAAAATTCATGTTTCAAAATATTGTCTGCTCATAATTTTAATTATCATATTCATTTTTTATTTAAAAAACCTATTTTTATCTTATTTTGTAAATAATATTAAATTTGTATTCGAAGACATCATTTTTTTTATCTATGTAATTATAGACACGCATCAAGTGCATCTTTTATTAATTTTAGTTTATGCTATTTTTTGTAATTCTTTCTTTTATTATCACTTTATGAATTTTATGAAAAATATAAAAATTATTTTAAAATATTATTTTTTATGTAATCATGTATTTACTATTCTCTAATTTTAATATATTATATTTTTCTTTCATTTTTCTTTCTCAAGTTAAATTTATCAGTGTTTTGAAGTTTATTTCTTTATATTTTATATTAATGATATAAAATATAATCTATTTATTAATATAATTATACACACACATTAGATGTATTTTTATTGCTAAGAGCATTGATTAAAGTTAAGGGTCTATTCTTTGTTATCTAATATATAATTTTCAAAATACCATTACTTCTTTATATATGCTTTTTCATTATTCTTCTTTATTTTTTATTTATTTAATTTTCTTCCCTCACTTTTAATAAATCTATACTTTTTTTCTCAACTATTTGATTCAATTTTAATTAATTTTCTTTTATTCTCTCTGTTATTAATGTTTTTTTTATATATTATGTATGCAAAAAGTCGAGTGTGCGTTTTATACTGACAAATATTTTATCAAAAACCATTATGGATCCATTTTTCATGTGTTGTAGGTAACTGGGTTAGCAGAGCCCAACCCATCTAAAAGATTAAATGGACCCAACCTCACTCTGTTACACTCCTTATTCTTAATATTTATATTACTGTAATATAAAATAATTTACCACAATTTTTTAATTACAACATGAGAACTACAATAATTATAAATTATTAATATCAAAATTTCTAAAAAGACTCCGTATAATATATCCATTAAAAGATTAAAAAAATGCCCTACAGTCATCATTTCAGTAAATCTTGGAAGCTCATAAAATTGCACTAATTCACTATTATCGTTTCCAAAATTAAAGAGGGTGAAAGAATCACATCGGTCTCCACATATAAACTATACCCTGAGATAATAACAGTTTTTTTTTTTCCACTAAAGTGATATTTCACAGCTTTGTGATTAATACACACACACACACATATATATAAGGGGTAGAGAGAGAGAGAGAGAACAACATTTTTTCCATATTAAATTGATTGCTCTTATAATTAATCAGGCATTCCAAAATAAAATTTATCTTCTTTAATAAGATTTAACCTCCTCATTCTTTATGTTTTATTTTTAACTAGGGATACAAGATGAATTAAATCGGTTCGTAAGCTTCACGAGCCAATTTGATTAAAACACAACTTGAGTTTATTCCACCTCATCTCTCTTTGTTAAATGGCTGGCAAGTTTTTTTTTTTTTTAATTTTTTACTTTTTTTTATTTTTATATAAAATAATATATTGAAATGCTACATTTAATTAGTAAAAATATGTTATTTTATAATAATTGTTTTATACATGATTTTATTTACATGTATATACACATGTATTAACAATTAATATAAATAAATATATTTTGAAATTTTAAATTATAAAATTCTTCAATTTTTTTTGAAAATATCCAAAATTTTACTTATAATTTTAAAAATGCTAGAAATTATATAAAAAATATGTATAATTTCTAAATGGAATTTGGATATTGTAGATTAATATAATTGTGCATCTTTTATTAAAAAATTAGTGTATAATAATTTCATTTACAAATAAATAAATGTTAGAATTAAATTTAATGTAGAATTTTGAAATATAAACATATATAATTTTCATATAAAATTTTAGAATGCCCATAAGTATAAATGTACAAAAGATGATAAATAATTTAAATATAAATTTAAATCTTATAAATAACACAATTATGCATCTTTTTTAGCATTATCTTAATGTATAGTACTTGTTACACACACACACACACACAATAGATTAAATCTTATTTTTGGCGTATAGTTTTCATTTTATATTTTGTAAAATTTTAGATGAAAGTTGTGAGAATATTTATATTTTTGATTCATTTATGATATAATTGTAGCTCATCTTGTCAAGTGATACAGTTAAAATTTATTTCAAAATTTTTAGTTAAAATAATAATATAAATATTACTCAATGAATTTAAATATTATTTATAAAATATAATTTCAAATTATATAATTTTTTTGTATAAATTAAATTTATATCATTGTTGAGTAGTTTATGAATGATCCAAAAAAATATTTTTTTTATCTATTTTTAAAAATATTTCAAGTATGCAATTGAGCAACTTAAACAAATATCATTTTTTAAAAAAATTGTTGCAGTATTTTATAAATTTTAATTTATGTTTCAAAGTTTATTATTGATATTTATCACAAAAAAAGAGTCTTGTGCATGCTTATTGTCACAACATTATATAAAAAAAAAAATTCCTTCTTATTTTAGGTTGTTGAAGCACATGATAGAAGGAATGTATATCCATTTTGAGAACAAGAACAATGGTATTAGAAAGAAAATTAAAAATGAGATTTCTCAAAAGAATCTAGGTTAGAAAATCTAATTTGACTTCTGTTGTAGACGGCGAGAGTTATGTAGGTTCCGCCTCCAAGATTTTGGGGGCAAAAGTGGAGCGCAATAGCAAGACAGGCACAAGGCACAATCATAGACGAAATTCAGAGGTTATTTTCATCCCTTTTTTGTGATTCTTATAATCTAGCCCTTCACACATATAAATTAGTATAAGGAGAGATTAAGAAGAGAGTTTTTTAGACGAAGAAACACTTACAGAAGAAGGAGAAGATAAAAGGAGCAAGAGAGAAGAATTCCGCACCAGTTGGATGATGATACATTTAACTATAGTTTTTATTGAATGCGTTATAGATTGTTAAACTATTTTTTAGGACCATGTGTATGTACTTAGTGATTGATGGATGAATGCTTTTATGATTAATTGTCTTTGCTCTTTTTATTGGCTTGGTGGATTAAATTATGATTAAGGAACTTGATTAACTCTTTAATTATTATGTGGATGCAATGGGAATAATGGGACTACAACTTGTGCGTTAAACTTCTAATTGTAAATATTAATTTTAAGGGGATGATAAGAGTACAATCATAAAAATAGTGTGGGTTCAGATTGTTAATCATGGAATTAAATCTCAAATTTGATTGGATTATAAGAATACACTTGATTTTGAATTGAAACTTTGAAAGAGTTTGAAAAAATATTTTTAAGATATTTGGATTAGCAATCAATGATAAGATAATTAAATTGATAATTGATGTAATTCATTGTACATTAAAAATCAATACAATACAAGGGGTTAAACTCTTCAACATATCACCTTAAGGTGTCCTAACAAATAGACACTTAGTTGTATCAATAGATACACACGTGCACTCTTACTATGATGCAACATTTGTGCTCATTGAGGATTACCCTTTATAATTTTACTGTTCAATGGCACGTATCATATTGTGATTATTTTGGCACAATCCCAATTGGATTGTATAAAAGGATAGCGATTGGCAATTATTGTAACTTGACATGTTTGAACAGGTGGACTTTACCATAATCAAGTTGCCGAGATTGGCAGGATTCTTGTCACCATGTTGACTGACTTTGAAGATTCTTGAAGCTGAATTACATTAGCATCATTATGGAATCAACTTGATACAAAAGTTATGGACATGATCTTGACTAATTTTCTAAATAATTCCTTGAAGATTTAGAGATCTAGTTGGATAAGAAAGCTCAAATCTAAATAAGGAAATCGAAATATATTATAACAAGGAAAATGGCAACGGGATGTATTTGAAGATTTTGAAGGCTGATTTTCAATGAGACTTATGATATCATCTTACCTACAAAATCGGACGTGAATCAAGATTAAAAAAAAGTAGAGCATAAGTGCCAAATTTTTATAGTTGATTTTCATGCATAAACACATCCCAATTCCATAAAAGTAAAAAAATTGAGTTTCTTATCCTCGTCAGGAGAAGCTCGCATCAAGCTGGACTTGTGACTAAGAAAGAGTCTTTACTTATGCAGAGGCAAGGGAAGCTAGTTGCTAAAGGAATTTTGGCTGGAAAATGCCATAATGAGTCGAGGCTAAAGAGATTTTGGTTAATGAGATTTTATAGTTAAGGGATCTCATAATGCTGTAATAATTTATTTTAGACTATATTCACTTCATATGATTAAATTGACTAGATTATTTTATCAAATTTAATCATATATTTTTTTATGATGGATTAAAATTCTTAATAAAAGATAAGTCTGGTATAAAATAACTAAAATAATAGATAATTAATCTTACATAATATATATAATAAATTAATTTTATAAAAAAATTCTAATGGACCTTAATCCTATCTTTAAAAATGAATATAACTTTAGTGGATTATATTTTTTGGCATGGCCCGGCATATGTTTGAAATTGTGTAAACAATTTGTTCTCCTAGTTGATGTTTGTCCTCTATGTGTATGTATTATAATACATCTGACAAGAAGGGCTGCAACCGAACCGCCAAAGCAACAATACTTAATATATATGCAATTGAATTTAATCACTCAATTTTGATCAAAGAATTATTAGATATATGGGTGATATCTCACGAAATAAAATAACAATTTCAACGTGCATGACCTAACAATTTTTCAAGCAGATAACAAGCAAATTGCTGTATGAGCTTCGCTATCCGAAATACAGTATTAATTAGCGGCTCCTCACGCATGTTCTATTGCATGAACTCCACATATCAGTAACATCACCTGCAATCCTCGAACCCCTTTCCTCCACCCATCGCTCCGTCAGTATCCGCTCGAGCTCGCTCGGCCGGCACGGCACCGTCAGCTTGCCCTCATGGTCAAAGCCATATTCTTCGGCTGCTTGCTCCAACAGCCTCAAGAATGATGGCTGCGTGAGGTAACTTAAGGCACGGCGAATATCTTCAGCTTGTCACTTCCTCAGCGATCACAGCAAAATGCCCTTCCTTCACGTCATCCGGCACCCTGATTTCGTCCATTTCGTCGCCCTTGGAAGAAAGCTTCTTGCCCAAGAGCAGATCCTTCTGCAGCATCTCCACAACTATCTTGAGCTTTAAGATGCCGCCATTGCTCTTGCTCTTCCCTTTTGATTTAGGACCCTTTGCCATATTACTTTCTTGCTGGAGACGTGGTTTTGTTGAAAAGGGTTTCTTGTGTGCTGAGCAGCACAAGATGCTTTTGTTTGACTATGCAGGAATTGCAAATTTGATGTACAGATATTTATACAGTGAAGGAGGGGCGTAGGCAGAGAGATAATGATAACCTGGAGGGAAAGATGGATGTGTAAATATGGGAGACCAATACATGTGAATGAAGTTTGATGCAGCCATGAAACTTCGCTTTTAACTTGTCATTTCGGGACTTCAATTTATTTTTATCTGCAACGTTCTTTTCTTCCGTCTTCTTTCTGGACTTTCATCGGCAGACCTTAATTCAGGCAATGACTTTAGCTTGTCAGGATGCGAAAATTAGGTGAAAAAATTTAAATATTTTGTCAATATTTTTTTGGTACTGATACATGATAAGATATGGCAGAAATCTTTTGTCATATTTTTGGTTTGGCAGTAATTAGACTAGTTTTAAAGAAGCAAAACATAAAGGATAATATGGTTCGTTCAGGAGATGATCACTAATAACGAGAAGAACAATGAGGATGAGTGTGAGACTAATTGCTTAGAACAGTTCGTGCAATACAAGAAAGTAAACGAAGGGTCCATGCAAGTGGTCAAGTGGACATATATGCTTCGGTGGACTAATTTGTCTTGGTTTGCTGCACATGCTGTCGGGTGGCAGGCATGAACCGTTATTTGGCAAAATCTATCTATCCATTATTATTATTGTTATTATTGGCTATGTTTGGAGTGGGCTTATGTCGAATATACTATTTTGACAAGAACTGTGTTTAGATAAGTCACATATTTAAACAAAAATTTTAATAGAGTAAATAATATAATTAATTTGAATATATTTATAAAATATATAATAATGATTGGATGTTATAATAATTTATAATGAATGATTAAATTTTAAAGTATAAATAAAAATAAATATAAGCATATGTATGATATATATAGTTATTGATTTGATTTAATCGTGAATAAATGTAATGATTGAAAAATAATTAATTAATTATACATATAAAAGGTAAAACTATTGTTAAAAGATATAGTGTGGGTGTAAGAGTATGGGAAATGAATATTTTAAATTTAAATTTAAATAAAAATATTATTGAAAGATATAACTTTGAGTATAAGAGTATGTCTCGGAGTTAAAACTTAGGTTCCAAACATAATCATCATCATTATTATTTGAGAAAGCAAATGTGTCGATATGTATGTGGGGTTCGTGGAAATTATAGGACATCATATTATTTGACTGTTCTTTTGAAATTAAGCAATCGACAAGAAATATGATGTTGATCATTCATCACGTGCAACCTTTTTTTAATTTCAACGTTAACCATTTTTTTTAAATGAAACTCGCGCCTTGAAGTAGTGTTCATGTCTAGTAAAAACTAGTCATGTGTAAAATGCTGAGTGCCTGATATTAATTAATGGCATCTAAAATGTGAGTGCGCCGTGCACTCAACGTTAACCAGCACTTGCCCGCTAGCCATTGTGGCACCCATCTTGTGCAACCATTTCCACACGACGCTGCTCTTGCACCAACTCAATGCACCTGACAAGACTGCACTGCTCAGGGTCATCTTGGATCTGACCCACAAACTTGTTCCCTGTTTTGTTGAAAAACTCTAGCCCATGTTGTGAAAGGTGCTACCCTAAGCTAGCTAGCAATTGTCGCCGAGTCTAGCCCGTCTTCCATTGAACTAGCTAGCCCTATCCAACGCCCCTCGCCAAGGAAATCGAGATCGACGTCTTGATGCCCTAAAATTGTTTGGTTTAGTTGTTGAGTATACGTTTATTGAGATAAATAGAAGAGAAATAAAAAAATAAAAAATATAATAATTATAATACGTATTTTTGAGGTGAAAATATGTTAACAAATATTGGATTAGTGTTTGCTTGTTTTCATTTTTTATCGCTTAAACATTACACTTTGAATTTTTTTTTATTTTTTCACCCCAGATTTTACATAATTTAAAAATATGTATATTTAAAAATTCATATTTTAAAATAAAACAAATAAAACTTTAGCGGCTTACAACTAAAGCCCCCGGAGTTCATGCTTTTTTTTTGCCGTGTATCCTCCTTTTTACCAGTGTCATCTCAATTTTATAAAATTTAAAATTAAAATTTGAATTAAATAATAAAATTAAATTTAAAAAATATTTAAATTAAGAGTTAATATCAATTAAATTCGAAAGTATTATCGGACTCGACTTGAAGTCTTGTTGATCCTCCAACTACCCACCGCAGCGTCCTATATCCGGGTTGAATCATGGGGACTTACCTCCGGATACTTAATACGACGTAGTACAAGCTTATGTGCGAGCGTGGCGCACAATTTATTTCGGCGCATATCCTACGCTGCTTTCTTTCTTCTCTCAAAAGAAACCTCTCCGTTCTCGAAGATCCCATTCTCAGATCGTCGGAGACATGAGTCACCAAGCTGAGTCATCTGATGCGTACGTATATCCTAACTCAGTTTTCCCTGTCAACTCGCATTACATCTATTGCAGTTTTCCTTTTAATTTTTGTTGGTTGGAGTAATTGCCGCCGGAAATCTGAAGATTTTTTATTTTTTTGAGACAGTAAAGGAGGGAAGAAGGACTTCTCCACCGCGATTTTAGAGAGGAAAAAGGCAGCAAATCGGCTAATCGTTGATGAGGCAGTGAATGACGATAACTCCGTCGTCGCCCTCCACCCCGCCACCATGGAAAAGCTGGAGCTTTTCCGTGGAGACACAATTTTGATTAAGGTTCTAACTTTTTAACTTAAAAAGGTTTTGAATTTTTTTTAAATTTTTTTTGGGGAAAATATATAGTGGAATGGAATGGTGGAAGAAGTCGTTCTTACTGATTGTATTCACAAATCTGAATCTAAATTATAAGAAGAATTTGAAGTTTGTAAATTGGTTTATCAGGGTACGTCTTTTGATCCAAGTTCAATGAGAGTAGAATGGGCTCTGGAGTTCAGTCAGGAATAAAAATTTTGTTGTTCTTTGGTTTAATTAGGCCGTGGATTGAATGAAGATGGCAATTGGAACTGAATTGTGGCTAGATTGATAATTTTTAACAATACATTCTTGGGTGCCTGATATGCTCGTGATATTATTAGTTTGTTTGGTGGCATGTCTTTGCTCAAAATTGAAATGACCTTTTAAAACCCTTTATGAATTTCCACAGGGCAATTTCCTGTCAGAGAGAGAATCTTAATGGTGGTTATCGTTTTTATACAGTATGCCAACAAGTTCTGTACCACAAATGTCATATATCTATTTAGAAAGGCCTCCTTTCCAGTTTGAAGTTCTATTTAATTCTAATTATCGTTGGCCCATGGGCAATGGACTGTAGTTACACGATATTTTTATTTTTCCTTGTGATCAAACATATGGAATTATATATTTTTTAATGCCAATATATGTTTTGATGTCGTGGTCATAATTATATATAGGAAGCTGACATAGCATCAATATTATCTAATCATGAAACGATGCTAAGACTTTACTGAGTGTATCATATGTTTATACTATTACTATGGTTCATCAACCACGCCTCATTAGGTCATTACTGCAGACTTCATATGCGGCTGTTGACCCTTTTGGATGCAATAAATTTCATCTAGATGCACCGAAATTTTGAGCATTGTACTATTTGTGGATTCCAGGGTAAGAAAAGAAAGGATACTGTATGCATTGCCCTTGCTGACGAGACATGTGAAGAGCCAAAGATTATGATGAACAAGGTTATCAGGTCAAATCTGAGGGTTCGGCTAGCGGATGTTGTATCTGTACACCAATGTCCAGATGTTAAATATGGAAAGCGTGTCCACATACTGCCCATCGATGATACAATAGAGGGTCTCACTGGGGATTTATTTGATGCATATCTCAAACGTAAGCTTTTTAATCCGGTCTGATTTTCTTAAATCTTGCTTGCTTAATCAGATTAGCTTTGATTAATGGCTTGTGGTTTAGTATGATCAACTGCTAATATATTTGTACAGCTTACTTTCTGGAGGCATATCGCCCTGTCAGGAAAGGAGATCATTTTCTTGTTCGAGGGGGAATGAGAAGTGTGGAATTTAAAGTTGTCGAGACTGATCCAGGGGAGTATTGTGTTGTTGCCCCTGATACTGAGATATTCTGCGAAGGGGAACCTGTGAGGAGAGAAGATGAGGATAGGCTGGATGAGGTAGGCTATGATGATGTTGGTGGTGTTAGGAAGCAGATGGCTCAAATCCGTGAATTGGTTGAGTTGCCGCTGAGGCATCCTCAGCTGTTCAAATCTATTGGTGTCAAACCTCCTAAAGGAATTTTACTTTATGGACCCCCAGGTTCTGGAAAGACTTTAATTGCTCGAGCTGTAGCAAATGAAACTGGTGCCTTCTTCTTTTTGATTAATGGGCCAGAAATTATGTCTAAATTGGCTGGAGAGAGTGAGAGTAACCTGAGAAAGGCATTTGAGGAGGCAGAGAAGAATGCTCCATCTATCATTTTTATTGATGAAATTGATTCAATAGCCCCTAAGCGAGAGAAGACACAAGGGGAAGTTGAGCGGAGGATTGTTTCTCAACTCTTGACTCTAATGGATGGGTTAAAATCTCGCGCCCATGTTATTGTTATTGGGGCAACTAATCGGCCAAACAGCATTGATCCAGCTCTTAGAAGGTTTGGTAGGTTTGACAGGGAAATTGATATTGGTGTTCCTGATGAAGTTGGACGCCTTGAAGTTCTTAGGATTCATACCAAAAACATGAAGCTTTCTGATGATGTAAGCTCTACACCTTTTACCTAGAATTTACATGCAGTTGTGCTGTGAACAATATTGAGTTATGCTGATAAGAATATCATGATTTTGGAGGTTGACTTAGAAAGAATAGCAAAAGACACACATGGCTATGTTGGTGCTGATCTTGCAGCTCTCTGCACTGAAGCTGCACTGCAGTGCATCAGAGAGAAAATGGATGTCATTGATTTGGAAGATGATTCAATTGATGCTGAGATACTAAACGCCATGGCTGTTACAAATGAACACTTCCACACTGCACTAGGAACAAGCAATCCTTCTGCCTTGCGGGAGACAGTAAGTGAACTCTTGGCTGGAATATTATTGTATTCATATGTCGTTGGGATATATTCATATTATAATGACAATTTATGTTAATTATATTCTCTGTATGCATGAATAGGTTGTTGAAGTGCCTAATGTCACGTGGGAAGATATTGGAGGCCTTGAAAATGTCAAGAGGGAGCTTCAGGAGGTAATGTGAATATCAAGCACCTTTGAGTTAATACCATGTTTACTGTACTACACTACTTACAGTTGTTGAATTTGATTGCTACTAACCTCTGTATTGTCTTGTAGACTGTTCAATATCCTGTGGAACATCCGGAGAAGTTTGAGAAATTTGGCATGTCACCTTCGAAGGGTGTTCTTTTCTACGGTCCTCCTGGATGTGGTAAAACTCTACTGGCCAAGGCCATTGCAAATGAATGTCAAGCCAATTTTATAAGTGTTAAAGGACCTGAACTGCTCACCATGTGGTTTGGAGAGAGTGAGGCTAATGTTCGTGAAATATTTGACAAAGCTAGACAATCTGCTCCGTGTGTTCTCTTCTTTGATGAGCTTGACTCTATTGCTACTCAGGTTATGCCCTTTCCAGTTACACACTATCAATTTGAGACATGCCTCTTTTGTGATGGATTGACTAATAATTTAAAAATGAGTTTCAAAAAGGAATCAATTACCCAAAGGCTAAGTGCCTTATAGTGTATTGACTATTGACATAATATAATAGAAGAAATAGATGCCACAAGCTGGACAGCCACATGTAGCATTCATGGTTGATTTAATCCAATGATGCTAACAGGCAATGAATCTTGGTATTTGGTGCAGAGAGGAAGCAGTGTAGGTGATGCTGGTGGTGCTGCTGATCGGGTTCTCAACCAACTTCTAACTGAAATGGATGGCATGAATGCAAAGAAGACTGTTTTCATAATTGGGGCTACTAACAGACCTGACATAATTGATCCTGCACTTCTTCGCCCAGGTCGTCTTGACCAGTTGATATATATCCCTCTGCCAGATGAAGATTCTCGTCTTCAAATCTTCAAAGCCTGCCTCCGAAAATCACCACTTTCCAAAGATGTAGATCTGCGAGCTCTTGCCAAGTATACTCAAGGATTTAGTGGGGCGGATATTACAGAAATATCTCAGCGGGCTTGCAAATATGCCATAAGGGAGAACATTGAGAAAGTATGCATTTTTCCCCTTCGATTACTTTTTTCAGTGTGTAGTTTTGTTCTCACCAATATGCCTCAGAGCTACATGCTAGTAATATTACTGATTGTTATGTAGTGTGGATTTCTGCTAGAAGAATATATAATAATTTTTTTATGTGCAGAAAAGCAGATGTTCATGTTACAGACTTACAGTTTGTTAACCCCATTAACTTGATTTTCCGTCTTTTAGGTTATTCAGGTTTTTGGTTGCAATTGATGTTCATTCTAGAGACTGGCTTCTTTTAATAATTTTTTGGTCTAGTAAATATCACTGTGAAATTTTAGTTGTCCTACTGTGAAATTTTAGTCGTCCTGGAGTATTTCAAATGGGTGGCTTGAAATATTGTGAAATTCTTGGTGAGTTTCTCACTCATGATATGGGCCCATTTGCTCGGCAGAGGGAGAGTTATTTTTGTTTCCCCATCTTCATAAAGAATTTCAACAAAAAAAATAAAGTGTCTATGCTTTCTTTTTTGGTCTGTTGAAATTTTGCTTTAAGAAGATGTATTCTCTTTAATCCTCACCAGTTGTTGCTTTATTGTTATCATATCTGACATTCGCACCGGTGAGGTTGAACGAAGATACGTGTCTTCTGAGGTTATGATTGTGAAATTACTGCGTGTTTCAGGACATTGAAAGGGAGAGAAGGAGAGCCAACAATCCTGATTTTATGGAGGACGATGTTGATGATGAAGTGTCGGAAATCAAGCCTGCGCATTTTGAGGAGTCCATGAAATATGCACGTAGAAGTGTGAGTGATGCTGATATACGCAAGTACCAGGCTTTTGCTCAGACTTTGCAGCAATCCCGGGGTTTTGGAACTGAATTCCGGTTTGCAGAATCAGCACCCGGTGCATCTGCAGCTGACCCTTTTGCAGCCCCTGCTGGTGGAGCTGATGAAGACGATCTGTATAGTTAAATCTTCCAGGATCTCCGGATTGCACTTCGCAGCAACTCCCAATTTCCATTAATTATACACTAGGTGATCCCCTCGGCATATATTTTTCAAAACTATTCATACTTTTGCATTTCCTGGATTTGTTGGTCGAACTTAGCTTACAATTTCTTCTACCTTCTACCATTAATTAGGCACTTGTATTCACCATATTCCATGTGAAACACCAAAAATAACAATAACAATAATCCAGTGGTTCTCATGATCCATACTCCTACAGTCCTAGACAATAATCCAGTAGTTCTCATTCTCTGAGAAAGCATATGATCAATGCCCATCAGCAATTGAGACTTGTGTGTGTAGTATAAACATATCTGAATGTCCCTGTTCTTGGAATTTGAGATAGAGTAAATGAGTACCGAGGTAGAAAGGCAACCATATCTGCCTGGCACTGATAAATTCCAAGGCGGAAATGTTATTTTGATAAGGCCAATAATGAATAGGGAATGGCAAAGACCTAGTGCACTCTATTCAATTATCAACAGATTTTCTTAACCAGAAACTAAAACAAACTTACACCTATGCACTTGAACTTAAATAGGAATATTAGCAAGGATGTTCAGATCTTTACACACCAAAACAGCACACGTCAAAATTTTTTCTCCAGATGAAGCCTCTTCATCTTGTTAACATTCCTCTTTTCTGATGGCTTTCTGAGTAGAATCCGCAAATGCATGTCACATTGATATGGGGTGAAAAATAGAATTAACAGCGAGTAAACTTTTCTAGATTAAAAGGGGTCTTGGAGACAACATCCTTGTTGTAAGAGTTAACATTGAGACCAAATAGTAGGGCTTATTATCAGAGAAGCCATCCAGCAACAATCCTCATCACAATAAACCTTGTATCATTTAGAACCATATATTGAAAAAATAAATCAAAGAAAGCAAAAGAAAACATAACTTGTAAAATTCTACCTGTGATGGTTAAAATTTTGTGTTAAACAAATATTTTCACCATAGCAGCTTAATGAGATGCACTTTTGTTTGCTAAACTGCGTTGTCTTGTCCCTATAATTGCTTTAACCAATACACTGGATAATGGGACGCGGAATAAAATATGGTTCGATTATGCATCTCCTGCTGCTATTTCACCTCGGTACACGTTTATTAAGCACAACAGTGATGAATTTTGAATGAAAGCGATGAGTGACACCAAGTGCCACTACTGATCACGGAGGCTCTCCGTTCTCAATGTAAAGATGATTTAGGGTAACCTTCTGCAGTGATGGGAGGGAAGTAAAGGATCACCATTTGTTGCATTCTTTAACGAAGTATGCTGCAGGTGAGGGGATAGGGTGGGCCGTTCTCGCCCTTCATCTTCACCACGTGAGTAGATATTGTTGAAACCTGCATCAGGTGAATTGGGAATGTCGAATCCAGCAACACTGACTTCATCCTGCAAAGATATTATAGATTTATGAGCAGTTCTGTAAGCCACCAACGCCTAAAATTCTCTATTCACTCGACCTACTCCATATGGATGGTGCATCATATCTGAGCAGATGATTGGAAAACATTATAAAGATTGCTCGTCACCACTCCAGCAAACATTAAATGCTATAATATGAGACTCTCCTGTTGAAGATTGGAAAAATTAATACGAGACCGGGATTAGGAATTAAAAAAGATATCAAGCATAATTCTAAGGTAAATACAATTGTACTTTTAAAATAAAATATTTTTATTTTAAAATGTTTTATTTATTGGTTAAACTTTTTCACAAAATATCATAATATCTACTATATAATTTCATTTGACATTTATTCAACAAAATTAAATTATTATAAATTACGTTTATTTTTTTATACTTATTAATGTCACAAAATTATATTTAATTTTTAATATTATAAAAATGTTAGTTATAATCATAGTGAAAGACCTTTTAGATAAAATATTAAATTACCCTACAGTTTAATTTATATTAGTAAATTCAATATTAGATTATCTTGTGATTAATTTAACTTTTAAAATAATTTTTAAAACATTAATCTTATCAATCAAACCGCCAAAGTGGGCTAAATTGTTTATATATGATTTTTGATAATTTAGTATTAGGTCTATATATTATAATGAATCTTTGTCAATCAAAGTAAATAATTAATTTGCATTGACAAATTTATTATTCAAGCCCAACACCCTAAATGAATATGGCCACAATATATGGACGTGCGGGCATTAGATGGGCCAAGAGTATATAAGTTATGGGCTTCCAGAATTGGTTCAATCTCCAGGCCCATGGCTTACCTGCGGGACATACCTAACCCAATTGTACAACCCTTTTGATCCCTTATTTCACGCATCAAATCATAGTTGTTAATGAGTGTAGCATGTTATGGTGCAAAATCGTTCTAGATCTATAGCACATAGCACATAGCACATAGCACACGGCACAGTGCACTATTTTGAATAAAGATGTATAATTATATAAATAAATAAAATATATTTACATCAATATAAATTCTATAAAATTAAAACAAGAAAAAATTATATATTAAATAACAAATACAAATCTTTTTAACTTCTAATTTTATGAAAAACACAAACAACACATTAGCACCTATTTATAAAAGTTAAAAAATTAATAAACAATTAAAATGGCGTTGAACTAGTGCTTAATGTACCATGACCTAAGATACATGCCATAAACAACTATGCACCAAATATATATATATATATATATATAGGGAGAGAGTGTGTGTGTGTGTGTGCGTGAATTGGGTTTACTTAGCAGGAATATTAAAGTCAAATTAAATATGCACGAAGAGATAGGGCCATCTTAGCCCAATCCAAATTCTAGACATATTGTCAGAACAAGGCCCAAGAAAAACTGAGCGAAGTTTGTTGATTAATCGAAGTCTTTCAACTCAAACTCAATTAAACTTGAACTTGTTTTTTAATCCAATCTCGATGTTTGAAAAAAAAATTTCAATTACAATCTCCCTATTTGGTTCAAACTAGTTCAAACTCTACAAAATTGAATTAAATTAAATTGAAAGGGTTATTGAGTTCAAATTGTTACTCAAAAGAACACTCTTAGCAAAGAGCTAGAATCACTTACTATTTGGATTAACACTAGCAATGTATTAATTGCAACGAGATCATGATGACATGCAAGCATGGGTTAGATATAGAATGTGCGATGTATTATTCATTTCAAGTCGTACACTTGGTATAATTAATCATTGGGAAAATACCATTATGGAAAATATTAGTTAACCATTCCACTCAATCTAATAATAGTCATTAAGTAATATTGTAGTCTCTACACGCGCATTATTTATAAATTAATAACTCTAAGTAGTAGAAATAGAATTATTTAAACTTAAAATTATAAAAAATTTTAAAGTAAGAAAATAGAGAAAGGTTAAATAACAAAAATAGATAAAATAACGAGATAAATAATTTTCAAAAATAAAGAATTTAAATTAATAATAATCATGTAATTTTTATATTGTACAATCAACATGGACTTGTATTGTTAATAATATAGAATGTGTAGATTGGGAATGAAATAATATTTTTTAATTAATAAAATGACAATAATTAAAGCTTTTATTTACTGATTTTCAATTTCAATATCATACATAAATGTAAATCACTTAAATAACCTTATTTCTCTATTCTTTCTCATTTCTCTTCATTTTTATTTCATTTCTAATTTATTTCTTTCCCTCTTCTTTCTATAAATCTTCTCATACAATTTTAATTTTTAATTTTATTTTTATTTATGTATGGAAACTATCAAAATTATAGAAGAATTAAATGTACCCTTTTCCTAATTAGTTTTATATGAGTCTTGTATTTCTCCTCTCTCTATTAACACATATTTTCTTTGCATCTTTTTCTCTTACCATTATTTTTTTAATAGGTACTTTAATTTTATCTAGTATTTTTTGTGCTTTAAATTTTAAATAAGTATAATTATTCTTTAGACGCATAAAGTTTGTTTAAATAATTATGCAGAAATAAAAAAACAGTACAAATATTATATAATGGTGTCTATTTATATTTTCACCCACATGTAAACTACTTTATTTTATTTATTATCCAATTAAATATTGTATTTAACACATATCATGTATGCATATATACACATGTGTATGTGACTAGGAATATCTATTAGTCATATTTTCTTGTACTTAACTTCTCTTTAATCTTTTTATTTTTAATTATTAAGGTTAAAAAATAAATAGTATCTAATGGTGTTTATTAGATTTAGTTGACTAATACAATATATAACCTCATGTGCCCCCTAATACGATGAAACTACCTTCCTGGGAAAAGTGGAAGTGTGGATGCCAAAAATATCTCCTAAATCTATCATTTGTTCATGGAATTTGATGATTACTTAGGAGTTGATGTTTATGAGATGCTTCAATGCATTAGAAATTGGATACTAATTAATATCGTGACACAAGCACCATTTTTATAACAAGAATAATATACTGTTGAATGTGGCTTGCGATAAGAGTTACTGAGTAGGTTGGGTCTAAAGTCAACATTTAACGGGCCAGAGGCATGTATAATATAGGGATAGTTTTGTACCGTGTAAAAAAAAAAATATATATATATATATATATATTTAAACCGTGTTGTATTATAACTCAAGAAATTAAGAATGTAGGCCAAAATTGTCGAATCTCGTTTAAATCTTTGTTTCTTTATTTTCCTTTTTGCTTTATTGTGTGATCGGATCAAAATGTTCCTATATTATAGCAAAAATATTTTATTAGTACATAATCCACCAAGTGTCATATCAACGCCGTCAAGAGCGATTGAGTTAGGCGCCTTTGACTGTTATTGAATTTAACTTGCTCAAATAAAGCATTGGATTGTTATAATTGTAAACATAATCTTGTTTACAATGGAAGTCTTTTAATTAAAATATTACGGTTAGAATTCCACGAATAAGGTAATTTATTGGTCTAATATATGATTATGTATTTGATATATTATTAATGAATGATGTAGTTAAATTTTATACGATAGTTAAGATGTTGAAACACGTATTAATTAAACCGTTTAACTCAAAATAAATAAATAAACACACAAAATGGTATAGTCCATACACAACCAGCGACATAAAGCAATTCCATCTAACAAAAGCTGTCCCGACAAATCAAAGAATACGATTTCAATTGATCCAAATTATATTTCAATCTGATTAAAAGTCATTTATATTGGGGCACATAACTTATAGTTGTTCTTTAATATATCAATTTCCATTTCTTTTCCAAAAATAGCAAAAAAAATATCACAAAAATGACGTCATAAAACGGCCCATTCCTTAGGTCAGCATGATTTCACCATAATTATTATGTGGATAATAATGGGACCACGTTGGTGCATCAAAATCTAACGTTTTTTTTTTTTGGTGAGCACCAAGGGTCAATTAATGTTCCTGCGAGCTATAGAAATAATGCTCTACCGAAAACATATATGTAAATGAGTAATGAAAAGCATGCAATAATTCCGGCTGCATAAGTCACGCATTAATTTAGGCTGTCTAAATTTTCTTTGTATGTATGATTAGCGGTGTTGGAAGTGAACAGTCGTGATCAATTGATTCACTTCACCCACTCCTAGCTAGATGATATGTAATTTTGTATTATTGAAAATTAATTATGCGGTCCCATGTACAATAATTCTTCGATATAAATTAACAACATTATCGAATTTAAGGGGGGAGTTGGGAGTACCATTGTGGAAATAAATGATTAGTTTATTATGAAGGCTAAGGTTTAGAGGTAGCAAGTGAAGGGAGCAATGTTGGCAAATTATGGATTTTCAATTAGTTTGAAATGTATTTTAATTTAAAGAAGGACAGCGTTAGTGTTTTATTAGCTTTATTATTATTACTATTATTATTATTATAAGGAAAAGTATATATTTGTTAATGTGAGATCGATCAATATGCTAGTTGGGATGGAAATTAAGTTCAAATGCACGATTCAATGTTGCAATTTAACTTATGATTTAATGGAAATAGTATCAGGATAAGTTGTTAATTATTGGGCCAATTGAAATTTAAATAGTGTTCGCATTAAGTATTCCAGTCCTAGTAAACAAAATTAGTGAATGTATGTAATAAATATCTATATATGAAGATAAAGTTGATTTATTGATAAGTAAATTTTCCATAAAAAATTTATTACATCAGCATTGGAAATATTGACAAAATATTGATTTTCTAATAGACTGAAATTTATTTAAATTTGAAGGAGGATAATGTAGAATTTTATTAGTTAATTCTTTACTTTTTATAAGGAAAAGTATATATTTGTTACGGAGAGATCAATTCATGCTAATTGGGTTGAAAAGCAAATTCAAATACATGATTCAATATTCCGATCTTACTTATGATTTAATGGTAAAGTAATAGGATAATTAAGTTGTCAATTGTTATGTTGATCGAAATTTAAATGCCATTCGCACTATGCATTTAAGTACTAATAGACAAATTAGTCTATATGTTTATATTAAATATATAAAAATTTACATACATACATACATACATACATATATGTATATATATGTATATTTGAAAACAAAGGTGATTTATCATTAAGTAAATTATGCCATAAAAATGTATTTTACACTCCCGTGCGAAAGTTAGCCAGCATTAAAATCAATGACAAGGATGTTTAACTAAACTTATTTTAAAAATTTATAAGTAATTATAGTTTATAAGATTTAAAAATTATAAATTCATGAACCTTATTTTGAAAATAAATTAGTGGGTCATTTGATGAAAATAATAAAATAATAATCATTATAATTTTTAGCTGCTACCACATGGCGGAAGTTGGCCACCATTTGAAATCAACGAAAATTCCTCTGGATCTTTGCTGCGGCTGCTACCACGTGGATCTTATTCATCATATCAATGCAGCCCTTCTGGAAATTGGCAATCGCGGCAATTTTTCCTTTTATTATATATATATATTATTATTATTATTATTTTTTTATTTAGATGCGAGGGTCAAAAAGGAAAAAGCAACGCGTAGCATAAGAGAGAGAGTAGTTTATCAGATCACATCCTCAATTTTATTTTCGTCATTTGTTATCCTTATATTCATTTTTCTATCAATACATGGTGGATATCTATTTATATAATTATTACGTTAAAAAAATAATGGATGTGATAATTATGCATTGATAGAGATAAAGAGAGAGAGAGAGAAATAAAATAAGGGACTGATATATATTTCATGAGTAGTTTATATGAATAATTTAATCATAATCTCCTTTTTCCACTTGGGACAAATGCGTTTTCTTCTAACCATGGACACGAAGTCAAACATAAACATGCATGGCCCAAATATTATCCTTTTCATCTATAACAGTGATAGTTGATAGCTCCAATACTTACATGCCACCTAATGGATCCCACTCACACCATTGCATCTCCACCAGATATTTGCAATCACAGAGTGCAGCTCATAGATGAGTCAGGAATAAGAATGTTACCCATTATGTAAAAATGAAATATATTGTACGGCTTATTTGTTTAGAATCCCATTTTTTGCTTGGACAAATATTTTTCTTTCTATATGTGAACGCAGTGCCAAATATTTTCTCACATAGCGACGAAAAATAACACAATGAATCAGATCCTCAAATGTAATAAATCAATAATTTATAATATCTTAAATTATATAGACTGTATTTGTTTTTACTTTTTTCTTCCTTAAAACGCACAGTATAAATCTTTTTTACATAATTTTTTAAAAATATATATTTAAAAATACACACTCGATACAAAAAACAAACGTAGCCATTGTTTTTGGTTCGAATACATGTTGACATCTAAGCCACTCGATGAAATGAAGATGGAAATTGCTCGTACGGCCCCTAGAGACTGCACCGCTTGTAACTCTCTTGGTTCAAGAATTTTGCCAAGTCCTTGTTTTACTTTTAGGAGAAGAAAAAACCAAAACAAAACCAAAAAGTCTAAATCATTGTTATACTCTATATTATTAATTCTATAAGAACCACTAAAGTTCTGCCAAATGATTTCTCAGAAATGATCCATTTCAACACGCTAATAAAATCTAATCATTATTATACTCTATATCATTAATTTCTACAAAAGGCCAGAAATTTGGCTAATAAAAGTCTAATCATTTGACAGAGACTTTTACGTTAAAATAACTAAAATATAAACTCAACATTGGATTGCATCAAAAAAAATTTTTCAATTTTTATTTAAATATATTATTGTCTATGCTTGTTTCCTTGGTTTTTACGAATCTCCAATCACTCAAAATTTTACAAACTAAACATCTTATTTTACAAATTTTAATTAAATTTAAATTCAAAATTTTTTATTCTTTTACCTTGTAACTAATTAATTATTTTTTAATCATTATATTTATTCATAATTAAATTTATACTTATTTCAATACACGCGTACACTTACATTCATATATATTTATATTCTACAAACATATATACTATCGTATCATTTAATTATTATTGCATATTAAATATATATAAAAATATTCAAATTCAAAACAATTTAAAATTTTCCTCTCTTTTTCATCTAACTCCAAAAATTTCATTATAAAATATTTTAAACATAACCCATCTCTATCCCTAATAAAAATTCTCTTTGTTAGGCAATTCAAATTTGATTTCTTACTGCCTATGATACTTTCTTTACTAATATCACAATCCAAACTCAATTAAACAAATACAAATAGCAGAACAAAATAAATAAATGAAATAACACTATGTTTGATTCTCAAAATTTAGGAGGGAAAAGAAAAGAAAATGTTAAGAAAAATAATTTTGGTTATTTGCTTAAGATAGAAAATCCTATTGAAAGGAAAACTAGAGAAAAATTATAGTTGAAGGAAGGAAGCTTCATTTTCCTCACAACATGGTAAGAAAAATAGAATGAAAACTATTTTAACTGTTATTCTTTTTCTAAAAATTTCTCCAATTATATTTATTTTATTTATTTTAGCATTATTTTTTCTTAAAGTATAGAAAATTTTAATTTTAAATTTTTGTTTGATTTAATTTCTTTTTTTTTAATATTTCCTTTTTTTATTGAAATCATTTCAACCAAATATTATATAAAATTTTTATTTTTTTTATTTTTTTCTTTTTCTATCATTTTTCTTTACACTCTGAATTCTTAAAACCAAACACACCCCAAGGCATTGAGATCATAAAAAAGAGCCTTCCGCCAAGTCTGGCATCCGGCGCGAGAACATATGCGAAACAGATATAATTTTTTTATTTGA
The DNA here is from genome assembly GCA_019155195.1 of Avicennia marina. Taxonomy (NCBI): domain Eukaryota; kingdom Viridiplantae; phylum Streptophyta; class Magnoliopsida; order Lamiales; family Acanthaceae; genus Avicennia; species Avicennia marina. Next base: position 15,188,528 of record CM032753.1, read on the forward strand.
TTTAATCAAATACTATTATTTTGATTTAAGGTATTATTATGTTAGTAAAGATTTATTTATTTCAAAAAATATATTTATGCAACTATCGTTATTTTAATTCTTTTTTTCCTATTGTTTCTTTCTCCTTTTTTTTCCTTTTTATTATTTTATGGTCTCTCTCAATTTTTTTCTTTTTAAATTATTTTGAGCTTTCTTCATTTATTATTTTAAATATTTTTCACAATCTAAAATTATACAATTTCCCTATACCTTTAATTCTCCCTTTTTTTAACTTAATTGAAATTTTCTCTTCTTTCAATTTTTTTTTATCTTTCTTTATTTTTCATTTTAAATAGCATTATTTTTATTATTTAAAATACACAAGTTTTTAATTTATAAATAAATTTGCACATGCCTAAAGTATGCAACATTTATTAGTTTATAGTAATTACCAATCAACACTAATAATTTATAATTTATAATAAATCAAACCACTATAAATTGAAAAGTCATAATTCGAATAAATTTAAACTCGAGACTTTGAGAATTTAATGGTGCTCATCAGTCTCCACTGTCGAATATTCTGTTCACTCGTGGTTAATACTCTCCAAGAACGAGAATATGAGATATTGGCCGGGTTCAAATTTGAATGAATATTTATCCATTTATTGATATAAAATTTTACACCTAATTATTTTTCCCTTCATTAATTGTGCATAAATATATATAAGCTTGGTATCAGTTTACATTTTAGTTTATGTTTATGCAACAAGGATATTCTCATAAAAATATAATAGTAAGTTAATTAATTAATTTTTTATTTTTTATTTTTAAAAAAACCCAGTAGGTGGTGTGGGTGTAATGGAATGGCCACGATGGTCTCTTGTTTCCGGCAAGGCCACGTGAGGTGAAGTCTTCCCTACCAAGTGGAAAAATTCTTTCCCTGCACCTTAACTAAACCCAAAAACCATGATCACCTTTTTAAGGACCAAACAAAGCAAAACTAAACAAATTATATATGTGGCTTATGAATACTGTCATCGTTGAGAAAAATATTGCTCATTAAAACCTAGATTAGATACAATTTAGGACTGGTTGGTTAGTATTGAATTTTAGAGTGTAAGATAACTCGAGTATAACTCAAACAATGTTTAGCTCAACTTGATACAAACTTTTTGTGAGCCAAATTTGTGTTCAATTATGTTTGATCAAAAGTCTGAGAGTCGGTTTGTGGGCTTTTTATTTTTGAAATATATTTTTTTACTTTTATTTACCAAATGTTTTACTTGTTCAAATATATTTATAATAATTAAATTAACATATGATAACTAATATATAGCATACTAAATTTATATTTAGTAAATATTTTTTATTTTAAATTATACAATAGTAAGAGAGATGTTTTATCAATATTATGTAAAATACATACATACATACATATATATATATATGTATATAAGTTTTATCAATACTTGTTTTACAATTCTCTTAATTTTTTATAAATAATTATTTAGTATAATATCTATAATTTATATTTTTGTATATTATCTAATAATTCATGCATACAATTACATGTCTCATTTAAATTTAATCTTAAACAATATTTTAAAAATAGAATTAAAATCATATACTTGAGTTGGTGATAACTACATTATCTAGTAAAATATTTATACACTATATAATTACCATTAACTTTTTATATAATTTAATTCAAAAGAAAAACTTCTGTGATACAGTTATTTATAAGATGATATTATAAAATTAATTGAAATTTTCATATTTATTCATTCTATAAATTAATACACACACACACACACATGTAATTAGGATAAATTATTATGTTAATTAGAAGTATTGCAGTGCTTATATTCATATATATTTTAATTTCTTCAAAATATGTTAATAGTTTCAAATTAATATTAATTTTATAATTTGAAATATTATATTGAACTAATATTCTAATATGATTCACCTTTTATAAGTTTTTCACAAGCTAGTTAGTTGATTTTAATAAAAGATAATTTTTTAAAAAATAAATTTAACAAGTTCAAATTAAACTCGAGTTTGACTCGACTGATACTTTAAAACTTAAGCTCAAAAGAGCCTTTTTTTCAACCTCATCTGTAATTAATATGAATTGAATTTGATTATAAAGCTTATACTTTAATTCAACTGAAGTTCAAATCATTGGCACTCTAGTGCGAATTAAGATCCAAAAATTACCTTATTTTCATTTCATGTTGGAACATATGGATTTAAGATTTTATTTGCCAAATTGTACCCTTAATAAAATTATCTCAATTTAACACCTTTTGACCGCTATTTCAATATAGCAATGTAAAAATACATAAAACTTATATATTTTCAAAAAAATTTAAATAAATAAAAGGAAGAAAAGGGAGGAAAGCAAAGAAGAGGCCATCTCCATGCCACACCAGGTGCAAGTACACCGGGTGCAGCAAATTTTGCCATATGCAACATACACATGGCAAAATTTTAATTTTTCAACTAATTATTTTTCTGTTTTCAAATAATAAAAAATACATTAAATAAAAATATGAAACATCAAATAAAAAATTTAAAATAACTTGAAATAAAATAAAATATCAAAACTTTTAAAATATTTAAAATAAATAAATTTGAATATGTTTAAATTTTCAAACACATTCATAAAAAAAGATGTTAGATATTTTTTTGTTAAATATGTTTGCTTTATCTGTCAAGTATTTTTCTATTTAATATTATTAAAAATAAATATATAGCATTTTTATTTTATTTAGTACTTCATGTAATTTCTTATTTGTTTTTTTATATTTAAAAAGTTAACTAGAGAAACTGACAGTAAACATTTCAATGGTTTTTATATTTTATTTTATTCTTAATTTTTTGAAAATTTTATTTTAGTCGATATTTTATTTAAGTTTTACTTTAATGAATTTTTATATTTAGAAATAAACAAAAAAGAATTAACTAATTGTTTGTTGAGATTTTGCCAAATGGCAAAATCTGCCGCATCTGGTATATTTCCCACCGGGTGCGGGGTCGAACACACCAAAAGAAGAGCGGCCACGTGGCTCATAAAATGTTTATAGAATAGGGCGGAGGCCACGTCGGATTGTACGGGTATGGGTCGATCTCTTCCAGGTGTGACCAATCTGGCACATCCAACAATTATCCAAGCCGGTACCACTTTGTCTCACCACATGTTCCTTTCTTTTTTTTAAGGATTTTAGTAAAGGAAAAAAATTGCAGAAATTTAAATTTTCACATCTTGATTAAATTATTTTAATAAAAATAAAATAAAAAACAAAAGATTTAATTTTTTATTGTTTGAGAAACACAATGAAAAAATAAATAAGAACAATGAAGTTTGTAAGTGCTTGAGTAATGTGAGATAGCTTAATTACTTTCATCTCATTTTCTTCAACTTTTCTTGAGAAAAATAATTTTTGTCAGCTATACTATACGTTAGTTTTCTTTTTCTCAACATTTCTTCATCAATCAAATGAGGAGAATTATTTCTTTAATACTTTTGTTCTTTTCTTTTTTAAAATCCTTGAACCGACAGAACTCCAGTATTTTTTGGTTGTTGAACTCATCAATTGATGCCACTTTGACTGAGTTACTTATTTTTATTCTTAGAATTGTTTACCGAAAAAAATAAGAAACCAATAAATCTAATAATAAGAAATGAATAGATTGGTTTATGCGGAAAAAAATAGTCATTATGTGTATTTCTATTTAAACTCTAAATTAGTGGGAGAAAAATAATTTTGAATTCTTGAAAAATTACAAAAATTTGTGCTCTAGAACAGTCAATAAGTATATGATTTAAAATTTTTCAATATTTTTTAAATAAAAATGAATTTTAAATAAATATCCTCAAAGCATACTTCTAAAAAAAAATATCAATTCAAAATTTTTTTTTATAATCAAATTTCAAGTTTAACACTAGCGAGTCAAATGACAAAGGCATTGTTAAGAACAAGATGACTTCTCTAGCATGAAATGAGAATTAAATTCATGTAACAAGAAAAAAAAAAAAAAGGTATTCACCATTCCTTAGACGAAAAGATACATGGCTATGAAAGGGAGTTCTAAGGTAATGAAATTCCTTATCAGGTAAATTCCAATAAATATTTGTTCTTCCTCTCTCTTTTATTTTATAAACATTTTTAATACATTTTTTATTTTTAAATAATTTAATTATTAAAGTTATCAAAAATATAATTATTTTATATTCTATTATAGTCTCCATATTTTTTTATTTTGTATCATTTATTTCTTCTCTATCTATAACATATATGTATTTTTTCTTCTTCTTCATTTTTTAAATTATTCTCTTTTATTTCATTTATTAATTTCACATATGCTTTTAGTTTTAGATAAACTTTTTTATATTATTAAAAACTATAATAATCCTAGAATATATTATAATTTATAATATAAATATATAAATTATTTTGTACATGCATAAAGTGCATAGCATTCATTAGTACTATTACCGCTCAGGCCAATAAAACAATTCCTGGCACAAGACGGAAAATCTATAATACCCTTCGTTTTTTATATAGTTTATTTCACTCTTCTTCATCCAATTCTTAGTTTTTGTATTTTTCTTTCATTATTTTATTTCTTTTTGTAAAATTTTTATATCTAAAATATATTTTTCATCCTTAACCCTAAACTCTATGCATTAGGCATTACTTGAATCTATATGTTTTTCGATTTCATACTAGTAAAAGGAAATGTTTACTTATTCAGTTTAAAATAACAGACTAGATGTTTCTTCTACAATCCTCATCACTCTTGATACCATAAAAACAATCGTAATAATATTAGTATCGATAGCACTAGAGTACTTCTATTAACGATGATGATCATAATAATAATAATAATAAACACCTATATATATGATCACATCTAGGAAACATCACACGTTTCAAAGTACGAGTTGAGTGAGAGGTGAGGTACGAGCATGTGTGGTTATTATATATTTGACGCTTGAGCCAATTAATGCCCATTGAAAAGATCATTAATTATTCGTAGTTCCTTAACGTTTTGATCCATTAATTCTGCATGCTTTTTTATGTGGTTCAAATCAAAAGGAAATTTCGGCACCCTAGGCCGGCATAGCTGATTAGGACCATGGTTTGTGCTCTACAAAGCAAATTAGGGTTTGTGAAAAAAATGGGCACTTAATTGTAATTCTAAATCTCAGGCATGATCTTAACTGTTTTCTTGTGTGCCATCCCATGTTATTGCTTAACTAAGGATATGAGGATTCTCGCATTGTTTAAGTGTTTGGTTACTGCTCGACTACGTGCGCTTCCTTTCTCTTTCAAAGATGCTAATTATCAATTATCATAACCGGAGTAGACAATATCAGAATATCAGTCGCTGGTCTTAAATTAGTCCAATATTTTATCTTTTCCATTTAATGGCCTGGTTGCTGATTTATAAGCTATACTGTCAACAAAAGATAAGGTTAAATTGATTATGGAATCTGGCAATTCAAGAGCTTCAGCTTCTCTTTTGATCTTTTTTTTAATACTTTTTTTCCTGTGATTTGAAATAAAATTCCATGGACAATGAATAGGGTTGTTTTTGTTCTCTTCCAAGTTCTATTGTCTGAAATTCAAACCAAGACAGCCTCGTATGCTGCCCACCCAACTACCCATCACATCATATTTTCTTTACATTTTGCCCACCGGCATATGCCACATCAGCCTCGCGCTCGTGGACTTCCTCGATATTGTTTGATTCCATAAATTTCACCCTTCAATCTCTCCATCCCTCACGCCCAAAGAACCACTCACTACAGTTCATGCATCCTTGTAAAATTTGTTCATTTTTCCATCGATTAATGGGTCAAATTCTGGCAGTTCTCTTTGCTAATCTTTGAGATTTCATGCATATATACAGTCGTTCTTTTCTGGTGTAGCATCATCGAGATTCACATGCAAAGCCTTGGTGGCCAGTTATTAGCACATATTAATCATCAACATCCATCTGTCTCTTTGCCTGCGCCGAAGCTTTTAGGTGATGAGAATCTTGATGATGCTGCATCGGTAATAAACGGCTTTCAAGGCAGTAAATCAAAATGGAGGGCTAGCTCACAGTGAAGAGCGGTTGAAACTCACAGCTCCTGATGAGTTGTTTTTCCATGAGCCTGACGATTAGGATTTTTGGGTGTTCTGTGCAAAACTGAATGCTTATACCAATTTCACTTTGTAATTTATTTTTGTTCTTCCTGTCAGCTCATTGGAAATCGATGCACGTATCAACTACTAAGAGCACACCACTCTGCAGATACGAAAATTGCTGATTAAACTGTACAGATCTGTGATTATTCTTGAGGGACTTCACTTTCTGCTATCGTTTATCTGAAATCACAAGCTTTTGATATGAAAACCTCTCTATTTCTTGCTTCGATCCAATAAAGGGTACAAACTTTCTTTTTGTTCACTTGCATTCCTCTCTTACATGGCAGGTGTAATATATACCTTTCCCGGATATCTGTTCTGATTTCTCTCTTTCTCAGTGAAGAAGTGATCCATTCCCGAAAATTTATGGTTCAAAGGCAAGATCAGGAAAAATGTAAAGGCGCACGTGAGCAGATGTAAAGGTAAGAAAAGCAACGCATCGTTTATCTTTATATATTCTCTCTTTCTTCTCCAATCAGATTTTATTTCAATACAATTTTAGATGGATATAGCGTCGTAGGAGACTTAATCCTGGGCCGTGACCCACATTGATTGTAACTGGAGAGGAGATGAAATACTTAAGATGAGCCTAAAGATGCTGTTAGTCTAACTTAATAAATAGCTTATAGAAATTTGCTTTGTGCTTTTTTTGTTTACCTTGTGTCGATGCAGATCCAAACTTTGATTGATTATTTTGTGGGCGTTCATCTTCAAAGTTGTTTGGGTTTTGCTTCTTCAAAACTAAATATGTATCATCTTGGAAAAAATCAATTAATTGCAAAAAAAAAGACATGATTGTCATGTACGGCAGCCATTGGGGTGGCCCTTGTTTTTATCAATTAAATCACCATTTGTGTTGTAGGTGGACCAATCTATTGCCAACACCCTTGCAAGTTGGCCTATTGATGATATATACTCCCTTCTTCATTGACAGGTCCACCACACCTAGCTATTTTGTTTCTCGCCAGTTAATGAAGTGACTTTCTAAAATATATTTGTTTTCCATTTCATCATTTATTTCACATAGACTCGGCTAATTTAGTTTGACCCGTCTCATGAAACTTTTCTGCAAAATTTTGTTGTAATGTTTTCATATAGGCTAATTTTCTAGTTCTTGATGCAAATTTCAATAGTTCTTCTGTGTGTTTTCTTTGTTAATATATATCCACTGTTAATTTGCCCTTTATTGTACATTCCAAGGCTCCATTTTGTCTTTTTTTTCCGAACTGTTAAATATATGATCACATTTTGTGGTCTTCTAGCTTCTTCATCATCGGGTAAATGTCACACATATCACCACACCACCAATTCTGGTTTAATTTTAGCGAATTAAACTCAAACGGGGTTTTCCTACATATTCAAATTTTCTTCTAATTATTCTTTTTTTTTTTTCTCCCTTTTTTTGGGGACTTCACGGATATGAACATTCGGCCATATTCGGCTTTGTTTTTGGCATGGATTTTTTTGTATTTTTAGGTTTTTTTTAGAGTACTTTTGAAAAAATATAATAATGAAATTTGTGCATTATTTTGTTTAAAAAAAAAAAAAAACTGAACACAGCCTTTCTGACTCTCTACAAGTCTCCTTAATCAATACTTTTTGAGGCTTGGTAAAAAAATAAAATAAAATCTCTGCTTATTTTTTACCTGGAAGATATGTGGATTATAGAAGAGTGGGAGATATATAGAAGAGAAGAATAGTGCGGCATCAAAGACCCCCATTGCACAAGTGGTAAAATTGAGTGCATTGGTTTCTGCATCGTAACTCGTTACATATGAGTTTTCCAATGGTTATGTTTAGAACCCAACCTTCAATTTCAAAACATCATTTCAAACTTCATATTACTAAACATGCTATTTATATAACATTTTCATTCAAATTTTAATTCAAATTTTCCTCTTTTATATATATAACTAATTAATTATTTTTCAATCATTATATATGTTTACTTTCAATTTAGTACTTATATATATCACACATATACTAACATTTATTTTATCACATCCTCCAATTCTTATTATATATTTTATATATATATTCAAATAAATTATCTCATTCATCATATTAGAATATTCTTTTTAAACATACTACTCATTCTAACACAACCCTTACTAAAAATCATATCCAATCAAAACCCTCTCTCAAACATAGCCATTGGGTTATAATTACTTCACATTGCTCGAAGGAATTAGTGTACTTCTTTGTCCATACTGGCCCTTAGGGTTTACGTACATATACATTGATTCTAGCTATTTCGCAAGAAATAATGCAACTCGCCTGTTATTATAATTGTGTACGCACATTTGTACATAACTTTTTTTATGCAAAGTACAGGAGGATTTGACGTCTAAACAAACTTGGACTTTTGATGTTTATTATTATGTTGGACAAACGTATTTGAAACATTTGGAGACCAACTAATAGATATATTTTGAGGTTGGATAAACTATTGGAGTAGAGCTACAATTTGTGCCTAGATGGAAGTCCTAATGCAAACACGTTTTGAAATCAAGTTGATGAGAGTGAGCTACTTTTTGGATATATTTCAACAACTTGACGGTCTTAAACTTTTGCTACATGTTGAAGACAAGGTTGTTACATTGTCTTGATATCTTTATACCCTTATGAGTCTTAGAGTATGTAAACAACCGAATGATACACAAACTAGTAAAGTGTTTGAAAGTTAAGTTTAAGGATAGTTAGGTTAAACACAAGGATTTTTTAGTGCCACCAACTAAATCGACCAACTTGGGTGAAAATGTAAGATTTGTATGAAAGGTATGAGAGTTGTTTACCATTATTTTCACTATACCTTAGTTGAGTTAGTGAAATTGACTTGCCTTGGTGCCCGCAAACATAAGATTAGATCTTTGAATTGCGTTAACAAATTTTGTATTTCATATTTTATTTTGATAGTTGGTGTGTGTGTGTGTGCACGTGCGCTTGTGCAATTGTTTTTCAAGTTCTCTTAAACTAAACCACATTGTTTTAACATTACTAACAACACTGCTGCAGTTTTTATCGCCTATGTATAGATACACGTTTTGTACCGACATTACATAGAATCTTTAATAAATGTAATTAATAATAATAAATGCGATAGAAAGTAATGACTAATTAAGTGCTTCACATGATATCGAGTGATTTGATTACTTTAGTATATTTTAACTCTCCCAAGTTTTTCTTAAGTGATTATAGTACACGAAATCCTGGTAAATATAGGTGGCTATATATGCTGTCAATCAATTGCAATAATTACATACTGGTATATGATGTGTTTATCCATTATCACAGGAATTGAAAAGGCTAGGAGAAAAAAATTTATGAATGCTTTCATGTGAATATGCTTTTGTACATATTTTATTTACTGTCAATACAAGTTGAAACAATGTGAGTTGTTAATGGTGTTGAGAATACACACACAACACTGTACAAATATAAATGAGGCTCAAAATTTCTCAGCCTTACTATTTCAATCTTAAGGTTCTTAATTATTTGACAATATACTACCCGATAGTATAAACTTAAACTCCTTTTAGGGTCAACTTTCAGTCACGGTGAGCACTCTCTTTGATTTTGTTTCTCACACTTTTTACTCTCTCAATACATTAGATCAACATTTATTTAGCTCTCATGCTAAATGACACTAACACTTATGGAAGAATTTTGGACTCTATTCACTCAACTCTTTTAGTTGTTCTTCATTTTTTTCTTCAAATATTAGTAGCTTTCCATTTATAAATCATTAACATGAAAGTCCTTCTATATGTAGGCTTCTATTTGGGGCCAACCCAGCTTCCAAAAAATTGGATTAAATCTTTTCTGTTGGATAGACAGTTGTTAATAATATCACGTGCAATAGCTGGATTTGTATCCAATCATATTTGGCCTTTTCCTAATTTATCTGAACTCTTCAAATAAGGTCTCCTAATCTCAACAACCTCTTTTTGATCATACCCGTACAAGTGAACTTCCTTCTGTGCAATTGTTGTAATTGTTTAAAAAAGTCATATTTGAGGTGTTTGGCTAGACTTAGACTCTTCTCAACCGTATCTTTTAGATATTTAGGATGTCCAAAACTCGTGGATTTCTTAAGCATCAAAGTCCAGATAAAATCAAACTCCTTTTAAAGCCCTAGCAACTTGTATGATCACAAAAGAACTTTTAACAAGTTAGGACTTTACAATTCAACTCATGCTGTGTACAATATGCCAATACATAGCCGACATGCTAACATTTACTTTACAATCACCTTAATTTTCTTAGAGATATTTGAAGTCTTAACTCATTGAATCAATGTAGACATTTATTGTTCATATGAAATTTTTGCCTTCGGGGACTCAAAAATTACCCTGAGTTCTCAATGGTTGTTAAGAAATATCTATAATAATTAGTTTTGCGTAGTTTATTTGTGAAAATATATGTATAGCCAAAAAACACTTCACCCAAATTCGAGAGTAATATCTCGTGCTTGTTGGAAGAAGATGTAGTTAGATATTTGGTGTAAATATAAGCAATCAAGGATAGTAACTCATATCACCAAGTTTTCTTTTGGGGGGATAATGCTCAAATTAGATCAGTGATTGATTTTTGAGTTTCGTGGTTTATGTGATATTGTTCTCTGTAGATGAACAAGCACAATTAAGATGTGCAGGTTGATGAGAAAAATCTGTTTCAGAAGGGGACCAACAAATTATGTGTTTACGTTTTGGCTCCTGCTGTTTATAAGTCACTTAGTAGACATCCTTGAGCATATTAAGAACCGACGAAACCCTTGGCATGCTAGGTTGGTTTGTCCAATCTCTGACCACAGTCTTGGAATTGTCCCATCACATGCCTTTGATTAGTATAGATCAACTTCTGAGCATAAAACTAATGGTCCCTTCTAAGTGCTTCTAATTGTAATAGTGGCATTTGTCAAATTGCCTGTTGACTTTAGGAATTGCACACTCCACCATGACTGTGGTCAACTGCTGAACGTACACAAGATTTCGTATGATATGAAAGTATGTACTGACCTACTCTGCTGAGCTTAAAAGCCATGTGGCAAAAGGAAGCCACAGCACCAAGTTGTTCGCTGATAATGGATTATCAGGGACAGCCTAGCCTAAGAAACATCATCGCCCCAGTTCATGCCATGTATACAAACTTATATCAATGAAAATTTCCAATTTTATCAGTTTTTAAATACTTTCACAGAACAACAAAATTAGCACAATATTGTCCTTTCTTTAGCTCCTTCTACTTAACAATCTAGGGAGTTAAACACAGTCTCTAACCTAATGTGAAGTTGGATAAATGTGGGGCAAAAACAGATGCTTTCAAATTGTTAGCGGTGGTTATTTGTATGGTTTTCTTGGAAAAAAATTCAACATGGCATCTTGCTTGGTGCAGAATGTGTTATCAAACAATGTTTTTCTTTTCAAAAACTGTCAGTGCGAGAAGCTTTTCTAGGTCCTCAACCCTTCTATGTTAAAATTCAAATAACATTTTTACAAGAAATTACATATGAACCAAAAAATCCTAAACAAGGAGTATTAACTCCCTTACAAAAGTACCCAAAGTTTAAGATTGACTAAAATAAAGGATTACTACTCCTTTGCACGAGAGAAAATAGAAAAGGAAGCACTTACTTCCGTACAAGAAAGTTTTCAAAATTCTTACAACCAATATAAACAAAATCCAAATGCTAAAATCTAAAATTTGGGATGTTTTGTTTGTCCATTCTAACAATACCTAGAATTCTTCCCATGATTTTCTCTTTTTAATTAATTTGTGAACTTTGAGTGTTGCATGCTTGATTTACCAGGAAATCTGCAGCTTGATTTCCCTTTCTATAAATATGCATGATTTTTGTTTCCATTTGACTTAGGTAGTTTCTAATCTTATGCAAGATGTGTTGGAATTTTCAAAAACTTGGTTGTCTAGAAGCAATAAGGCAGACAACGATAAGAGCATCCAATTCAATCCAAAATCTTATAATCCTAATTCTGGGACAGATTTTCAGACCTTTGAAGAGCTCAAAAAGTTCAGCTAATGTGTTTGAGGCGTTTTCAAGAGGTTCTTGAAATGTAAAGATAACATCCCCGAGGTGATCTCTTAAAATTTCCCCCGCCCCTACTGTACCTGGATTTCCACGAGCTGCACCGTCCTGTTTAATTTGAACCAGACTTCAGGGGTGTTTTCCAAGCAACAATTGTTGGCTTTATTGATTTAGATTGTTGTAATTTTATCCCCCATTTGTAATGCCACATATCTGTCACCTTTCCAAAGAATTGATTTCCAAATGTTGCACTAATTTATAGCGTGAAGATGACCTTGAACTTTGTTGATTATGCAATTAACTTTGATCGGAGCTCCACTATGCTTGGCATCATTCCTTGCACACCAAATATGCCAAAACAACAAGTATGGGGATAACATTTCTAACATGTATGTGTGAAGAGGGTTTACTTGAGACTTCCCTTGCTTGTAAGAAGAAGGTGAAGTTGTTGGTTTGCGGTTGATTTGGAATTCGTTGCCAAAGTGTTTCTAGACTATAGATTCTTTCATTGCTCTCGTCGCAGCTTTAGTGTTATGGAAGCACCAACATTTAGAAGTCAAAGTAATCCCTTTCATTTGGATCCTCATGTCCAAGGGTAACCAATTGTTTAGGAGTCTCCACATGAAAACTGAAATTGAGGGTGTGATGAGAGTAGACCAAATTTTCTTGTAGATGGGTTGAATTGTTCCTTGGTTTTTGACTTTATTCCTTGCTGTTTTGGTTGTAAATGAGCCATTTTTTGAAAGCTTCCATATGAGTTCATCAGTGGTCCTAATAGTGATGAGTGTCATCAAACAATGTCAAGTGCTAGAACTATGGTCGATCAACCCACGCCATTGTTTCAAATTTTTGTTTTATTTATTTATTTATTTTTTGTAGTCAATTTCATATAACTTTGTTTCTAATTAGATGTCTTTTGGATTCAATATTGATATTTTTACAATTATATTACTTATATCATGGCTAGTTTTTGGAAAATTTTACGCGGGGGACTGGTACATCCTCTAAATGCCTGGTAAATTTTGTGTCTTTTGGAAGCAACCTGAGGCATATCCACTAAATGCCTGGTAAATTCTACTACTCTGATAATTACTTTCAAAAAATAAAATTTATTTGTTTTATGAGTTCTTTAAACTATCATTAATGAACCACTACTCTAAACTAGGGATGTAATTAAGAGTTAGGCAGCAGCTAACTCAACACCCTTGTTCGGCAAATTCCTACTTTAGACTTTTATCGACTCCGATATTTAGGATAAATCCGATATTTAACGCCTAATTATACAAACACATCAAAGGTCTGTATGTCTACAAAATATCGAGTAATCAATGACGATTGCTCAGCTTTTGCTGGCTATCGCGCGCTCTACACAGTCATTCTTCACATTACAAATTTTTAGAAACGACAGTATAAAGTGATCAACAGCAGTAGAGATATAGTACTGGTCCAAGAAGCTATGCAGCATGCATTTTGTTGGATTGATGGTCGCTAAAGAAGGGATGCATCGAATGCCAAGGAAGGACCATTTATTAATTGTTCATTGCGAAGAGTTCTTCTCGAACAAATCTGATCAAACTTTTAACAGAAGATCAACTGAAAATGGGGGAAAAGTCTATGCTTTATTGGCCTTCAACAGGCCACCATGATTGCCTGCCATTCGTTGTTATTCCTTCATCTTGTATCCATCCATCGTTTGAGCTCATCATCACTTGTTGAGTCCACTCTATGTGCTCGCTATTATTGTTCTGATTAATTATTTTGAATGAGGGGACTATAAAGTTTTTAGGTGGATATCTTTAATCCAACTCAAGATTTAATAAATTAAATAAAAATTTAGAAGTATGATGATTCTGCTGTATTGTGGTGGGATCCCAACCATTACTCCATTCAAAGGCCAACAGAACTGGCAGTTGCAGCAGTTGTTTTCAAATTTGTAATTATTATTATGATCGTAGATAATGATTATTTTTATTGTTGATGATATTATTATGGTTGGTGATGAAGAAAGAGCTTTGATTAGGATAATTAATATACATTTAACACTAGAGCAAATTCTCATTTAATGTGTGTGGAAATGATTAATATATGTGTATGCACTTTTAAAAAAAAAAACAAACTGAAGGTGTTATATCCGTGTTTATATATCGTTGCTGTATAATTTTCCTCGATCTATTGCAAAATATTAAAAATAACCTTTTTTTTCAAGTTCCAAACAACAAGAAAATAATTAATAGTAAAGTAGGCAAATTATTATTCCATAAATGTTTGTATGTAAATTATAGAGTAGAAAGTTTGGTGTGAAATTGTAAGAATAATGTAAAAGTAAAAGAGAAAAAAAGATTAAAAAAAATGTTATTTTAATAGTTGGTATATTTAAAAGAATTAATTTCGAATGTAGGTAATTTACATCCAAACGTAGTTTTTTCTTAACATAATTGTACGCTACAGTAAATGACAACCACAATAATTACATTTTAAAGGTGATACTGGATAATTAGCTTCGGTGAAAAAGACAAATAAAAAGTCTGTGTTTGAGATAGGTTTTGTTGAGAGATAATGTTTGGTTTGAGATGTATTAAAATAAATAATATGTGTAGAAAAAAATTTTGATGAAATAAATTATATTTGTTATTTGAATTTGTTATTAGTATATGTATAAAAATATGTAATAATAACTGGATGAATGTATTAGTATAGAAGGATAATTTTTAATTTTTAGAGTATAAATATATATAAATATGAGTGTACGTGTATTTTATATATAGATATTAATTTAATTGTAATAAATATACTGATTGAAAAAATTAGTTAGTAGAGGGAAAATTTAAATAAAAATTTTTTTGTATAGTATTTTTGGGAATATAGAGTTTAATAAATTGTGGGAAGTGTGAAATAGGTCCCAAACAAGGGATTCCAAGAGGCAATGGGGTACATATGTCAAATTCAGTAATTTAACACTGAAATATTATTATTATTATAATAATTGAAACTCAAAAGTGATAGAATATTAACTTATGCACATATCAAAGTTTGAGATTTTTCATTTAACAATTTTTTTTTAGTTAAAACACACACACACCACACTTACAATTATGCACATAACATCAATATAAATAAATGAATTTATGACCTAAAACTTTCCGACTAGTCTATAAAATAATTCATCTTTTGGCAAATAAAATTAACAATATAATGCCCACATTTTTTCATAAAAAATAAAAGAAAAGAAAAGAAGATCAGCAGGTTGCCTATCAATATTACATGCAGATTTTCTTTTTCCAGCGTAAATTATTACATCATTTATATCACAAGCAAAATGAAAAACATATTTAATAATAATAATAATAATAAACTATTGAAAATAAATCGTTAAACAACATTAATGAGACTTAAACTTCTTGATTATGAAATGTCAAGATTGCCGAGTTTCATCCTAGCCGCCAGATCAAGACAGTGGAAATACCGCCATGCCCTTTAAAACTGCCATTCGAGGCTTTCCTGGTTTTCTTAATGGTTCAATGTGAATAGTTGGAGGGAGACCAAATATAACTGCAAATTAGTCAGAAAAGCAATTCAGAAGCAATTGGTGGTCTTTTAGAATCAATTTTCTCGAGAATTAGCCCGTATGACAATGCCCACAATGTGATTTTGCTGATCAGTTCGAAAAATAAAGACAAAAAGCTTAGAAAGTATTTGAAAAAAGGGTGTTAAATAAATTAGCATTTGATAATTACTAGAATTTTACTTGTCTTAATAATAATTAGAACTTGATTATTACTAAAACTTTCCTCACCTCAATTTTGAAACTTTAACGTCGCTTGGCTAATCAGTTCAAAAAATAAAGAAAGAAACAAAAAACCTGGACAGTATTTGAAACAAAGGGCGTTAAATAATAACTCAAACTTTATTCACCTCACTTTTGTAACAAAACTCAAACTATGCGAGTTTGAATAAGATTGAACTTAAAAAATCATTAGCTTTATTTATTTTGATATTATGATACTTGTTTTTAAGTGTTTTTATCTAGTGTAAAAATAAGAAAGAGAAAGAGATAAAAAAAAAATTGTAATAATTGAATGTATGTTTTTAGATTATTGATAATTTAAAAACAAACAAAGCCATTAATATTCAAGTTCAAACTCATTAAGCTCAAAAACATTTTCAAATTTAATTGAATTTAACTTAAAATATTTTCAAACTTAATTGAATTTAATACGATTTGGTAACATCTTGCAAAAGAAGATAACCCCAGAATACATTATTTAACACCTAATGTTGCTTCCAACATATCCAGTGATCAGTATTACGAAAACAACAGTCCCTATCTGAAACAAGCACTCCATTCTTGGCATCATTAAGCCCTATAGAGTTCCGTCCGTATCCATATTTACATAAACCAAAAGCAGCTTACCTTATGTGATGGAGAGTTGCATCCATATCCATATTCACAAGGAAAAGGAACTCACTGAGATAGCCTTACACAAAAGAAAGATGTGAACAAACAGATCAGTGGCGTTGCATAGTCCAAGCTACAGAAGGTACGACTAAGGTAGGACTAAGGAGCAGAACACCGTCAAGACCGTAGACAGACGAAATAAAGAGAAGATCCCAACAAAACCGCAATACTAGCTCCACTGTGCTTCTTTAATGGTTGGAACATTGAACAGTGATCCAGGGTCCCTAATGCTGGGTATGCTCTGGGATCGTTTTCTTGATCTATTATTCCCAGATCGTGGCACTCTTCTCGTGTTTTTGTCTTTAAGAGAAGGTGTTAAAGCATGCATTGCTGACTCTGACAAAGGTTCGCTCTTTGTCCGCTGAAAGAGGCCAAGATTCTTTTGGTACTTGTCTCCATGGTCATTTTTATTTGATTCATTTCTTGAAATAGACGACACATCATTGGACCCCATTTTATTTTTGTACTTCTCATCGTCATCAGATATGTAACCACTATTTGGGATGTCCTCCATGGCAAGGTCATCATATTCCTCGTCAGATATAGTGAATTCCTCGTCCACAGAGCCTTCCAACTGAAAAAGAAGGAGGGGGGGGGGGGGGGAGCATGACAGACGAACGCAATATGAGCAAACTACTTTTGGAACAAGCAATGGGACGGAAACAGCATTCTAATACTTTCAAATCTATTGCATCAGTGGCAGTCAGAGAACACAAACTACCATCAAAGTTGTTAATTTGTGCTTCCCAGTGGACACAAAGCATCAACCTAACCTAAGTCCAAATGGCATTGTCATGTGCTTTTGCTATAACCAGACATGTATTCTTACCAATACCAATAAAAATCCGTCCATTCTTACCTCCTCTTGAATCTGCTTCTGACCATCACTAAGATCCTCATCGCTGTCTACGTCAAGTGGTTCATCAACCTCTTCATCACTACCATTCACAGACTGTTCTTCCTTGAGCTGCAAACGGAAGGAAGAGTGCCAAAAGAAATGTAAAACACATTAATGACCAGGCATTACCTACTTATAGACTTCAAATTTTCAGTTGCTAAAGTCATAGGTTATGACCAAGAATACAGAACAGAAGACATCTTCACTATAATTTGACTCACTGCACTGAATTTCAAATTCAGCCTACAAGTCATCTGTACAGTCTCAAACTTACCTCTTTGGCAGGCACATCAGAGATCCTTGGTGAACTGCAGCTGGATGATATGTATCTACTACCATTGTCGGTCAGCTCACCTCTAGACTCATCGACACTGCTGGTATGACTAGTGCCCCCAGTATCACCAGGCCAAGCACTGATCCCAAAGTGACCAAACTGCAGGTTGACAGGTTCAGCTTTACCTATCTGCAACGGTCCATACATGGGAGTTCCTATTCCATTTCCAGTGGCATGATCCACTATTGGCTGCCCATTGTCATCTATGATGTCAACTGGCCATGCCTTTGCCACAGAACCATCATCATTCAAAAGTGCCATTAAATGCCTAGTAGAACCTTGCCTCTGGATTAACTGAAACATTCCTTTGGAGCTCAAGGAATTGGCAGTACACTGATTTCTATACTCCTCTTCAATAACAGAGACTGTGTTTTTGATTGGATCGTAAAGATGCTCTCCTGCTTCTCGCCTTCTCAGGCAGCTAAAAACTGTTGCATGAATGGCTGCTACGCTTTTATCAACATTAGTGTTGTTTATTTTTGGCACCAAATGCTTATCTGCTCGTTTGCAGAGATACTCTTGGATAGTTCTTATATTTCGTATATATTTAACATACTTGTTTCTAGCAGGGTCTAGTGTCATATACTTAGCACGAACAGCAAATCTTTCCAAGTGCTTCTCCTCATTTGAAATGTAAATCATGAATGGTATGATTGAAGGATGTTTCTTCATGAGCCCCATCTGCAAGACAAATTAATTAGGAAGAAACGTGAACATCAAAGGCCAAAAAGAAGGGGGTTTACATTTTCAAAAGAAATCCGTGAGAACGAACAGCATGAGTTATATTACCACAAAATTGAGACTTAAATGAACCCCCTCCACCACAACTGATTCTCTCCGTTCTTCCCATGCAGTGATCAATCGGTCAAGGCTATCAATTACCATCTCACTTTGTGCTTTGAATCCTTCCACTGCCATCTGCTTTGGACTAATCAAATCATTGGTGGTTAAATTGCCCTCAGATTTTCCATTAGTGGAATTACTGAATAATTCATTCTTAGGCAGTGTGGCAGTAGAACCACCAGCTGATTTATTAGCTTTCTTCTTGGCCTTAGCTTCCGCAACTGCAACTGGATCTAAACATTCACCAGCATGATAAGTTGAAGCCCAGAGTAATGGGTTTTGTTCTTCACCAACAAAGCTCCTCATCATATGGCGAATTGAGTCTGTAGATATAACAGTTGTAATACCCAACCTGCTACCCTGCAATAACAATGGAGCAAATATTTCAAGAAGCAAGGATTCACTGGCCCAATATGGCGAGAAATTTTCAACAGAAATTAAATGAAGTAGCCTAAAAAGGGCGAAATTACCATGCATGGGCAGGGATGTATCAAACTAGATAAAAATATCATTTCCAAAAAAGTGAATCATTTGTTAACCCTCATATCTAATTTAAAACACCTGAACACTCAAGGTTACAGCTGACATAAAAAGGTAAAGTCCTAAACTACAAATTAAGCCACGGAAAGGCAATTTGATTAGAAATTATGAAAACGACAAAATAAAATATAGAAAGATAACATATACGTTATTATCTCAACTAGTTAAACAAACAAATGAAACAACATATTTTAAAAATAATAATAACAATAACTAACGGCAGAGCAAATCCAGAAATAAGACACTGCAGAACAAAAAACCCACCAGCAACGCAGATAAAGTAGATTTTCCACAGCCACTCGTGCCACAGAGTAGGACAGTTACAGATTCCTTTCTTTCCCGTATTCTGAAATAAAAGGCAGTCTCAGCAACAATATAAAAATTCTTGTTCAACCATACATCTTGGTGTCATCAAAATTTTAAGCACCATACACCAGCAAGGCAAAGTGGAAAATACACGGATACAAAACTACTGTGATGCTTGCACTCAGTTCAGAAGTCTGTGCGACAGTGTCGAGGGAATGTCTCGAGTGCCATGATTTAATTATCGCAATCAAAACAACTAAAAATTGTGATGTAAACAAAAGAAGAGCAGAAAATAATTTCATTTAATCGCCTTTTCAATTTCAAGCAATTAAGTTAATATTGCTCCTGCAAACAAAGAACATATGCTGCATCATTGAAAAAGACAGCTGCTGTGCACTCCTAAGTCTTGCCTATTTAGCCCAAGTCAAAGCAAATAACAATTTCCAGAGAGACTATCTCAATTCCACGCTTAAGATATAGTTCCAGAATCCATTATCATAGCACTGAAGATTCCCCATAGCAGCCTTAAAGCAAATGAAAGGGAAATAACAAGAATACCACATGGCCATATGTTTTACCGCAAGGTACATAAAACCTCGTAAAAATCTGATTTTAGGCATGATTATGTGTAGAACCATTTTCAGTGTATCATTTAAAACTTAGAATGAGTATTCAAGAAGGCATGCATTCCATATGAGTTGAACTGTATACATAGCAGGAGACACATTCAAATGATGATTACTTTCTGATCAACTTGGTATCCAAAATTAACATGTATAACTCAAAATGTAATGAGGCTAGAGAACAACAATTCAACGGTAAAATTGATCAGGTCAAGAAAGGCGAAACATGGACCATCAGAGTTTAGAAGGGTGAGCTTCAGGAAAGGAGTCATTTCAATTTACATCATTCCATGTTTACATTGAACCTAGAAGACTAAATAAAATTTTAGATATCGTGAAATGCCAGATGTACCTGCAAGCCAAAATTAGATCTGCCCTCTGATTTGGCCCCATGTACTTGTACTCTGAGAGAGCTTTACAAACAACATCTACAAAAACTTTTCTTCTCACTACCATGGTGGTGCGCCTTTTGTACCACTCAAAGGTTTTGCCTTTTTCCTTCTCCTCCTGAGATAAATAATCAGCACCTTCTTTATCCAAGCAGGGATGAGCATGCTTTTCAGTCTCTGTTTGAGGATAAAATTTAGCATTCCATGGTGACCCTTCTAAATATTCTGAAATCAACTTCTCCACAAAGGATTTGTCTCTCATCATTTCAAATACCCTTTGGCTTATCTGACCAAAATAGGAATTCCAAGACATGAAACGGACTTCACCATAAAGGAACAAGATGGATACTAATAAAGATGAAAGATACACGATGCTCTAGTATCATGTGCACAAATGAAATGCAGCTTTTTGACAACCAGAAATATAGATGCACTTGGAGATGCATAAGGCCACTGTATATTTCCAATTCAGGCCAACAAATGTTCTAATTATAAATGCATAATTTAATTTCCTACGATTTTTAACAGTTTGTTAAGAAAGGTAAAGCAACCTATTAAGTGCTGGGATTCAATAAAAAAAAAACCAATTGCTCTAAAAAGCATTAATTGGAGGAAGATATCCAATCGATCTATTCAAAAAAAGGGATAATAGATCTGGGATCGTGGAACCAAGGCAATTGCAAGAAACTCCGATCCTGAAGAGGATCACCTTTGACCTTACAAAAAAGAACGCTGGCCGATGATGAGAACACATGCGTAAGTATATGACAAGACATGCAGCATTACTTCAATGTTTTCTAAAAAATAAATTTAGGGAAAATTATTATCAAAAATCTGAGGAGAAATTTGTTAAACTATCAAGGAAACCAGAAAAACAAACCACAAGAACCGTACTGCCCAAAATTCTCGGTTCTAAGATTCAGAATTCCCATCCCATCAACGGACTAACGTAGCCAACACATACCAACAACGGATGCGCGAACGCACCGCCACCGCGTGCATCTTGAAGGACATGCATGTAGAGAGACAGATGCATACTCTCTCGCATATGAAAGAAGCAATAAAAAATAGAAAATCATTATACAAGGAATTTCGAGAAAGAAATTCAGAGAGAAACCTTAAAGGCATGACGAGCCTTGCAACCCATGAGCTGCAAAGTACTCTGAAGAACCGAACGTGTATACCGAAACGATGACGAATCCTTCTTCTCCGCCGCCGCTGCGTCATCGTCCACCACCACTACGTACAGCAGTTTCGCCACCCCCTCCGCCGCCGCCATTCCTGAATTTCAAATTAGTACGGCGCAAATAACAAGTCAAAGAAACATCCATCACCGACAATCAAAAAAGAAAAATTAAAAAATAATTAAACATAACCGCAATGCAGGTCTGCAAAAGAAGGAATCCAGCCTCGTGAACACAAATCTAGAGAAAAACCTTCCAGGGTGTATTTAGGGTTCTAGGAGTAGATGCCCAAACAACTGGAGAGAAAAAGACCAAAATGGAGATTCAGAAAAGGAAGAGAACAAGAACTACGACATCTCAGAGCGAGCCGGGCCATACGCACCGCCAACGGCTTCCACGCAACAGCGTCCACGAGGAGTCGGCTCTGGCAGTTATGATCTCTGGAATGTGAAATGACTGATCTAGGTCTGTATGGCCGGAGAAATTACGCGAGCGGAAAGCGTCAGGACTAAACATTAAAAAGTAAGGGTTAGTTAGTAATATGGAAAAAGTTAAAGGGGTGGGGGCCTGGTTGTGATATTGTAAAAATCTTACTGCGTTACAATTAAATCATATGGGAAAGAAATTTATAAGGCTATCTGTCTCAATCGCACGTGGATTGGTAGATATGTGAAATGTTAATTTGGTGTGAAAATTATAGATGTGGGTAGAGATACTAATCACACAAGCTACTTGTCTCGTCAATATTTTTTAATCTAATTAAGTTTAAATTTAAATTTAAACAATTTTTAAAATTTAATTTAATTATCTAAATTATAATTTAATTTTAAATTTTATAAACTTAAAATGAATAACATTTAAATAATTATCAAATTTAAATTGCTGCTAAAACTCGAATTCATTCGCAACCATGGTTGCAGGTTGTGAATATGTAGATTGCTTGCGAATTGAGTGAAAGAATGGAAAGCTTCACAAAGGATGCCCCCATAGATTGACATATCATGTGTGATCTGTGCGTGGAAGGAACTTAATAAGATAGGAAAGTTGAGGCAACACGGAATTGGCTGAAAGGACGAGCATACCCATGATTACGTAGCTCAAAATCATCAAGTAGACTCACTTATCAAATAATAATAACAATAATAATAATTGAACTCGTTTCCGTAACAACAGGGGCATCGTGGGGACAACTAAAAATAAGGGCTATGTTTGGTTTTGGTTGGTATAATCTAATGTGTGATTTTTCAAGTGCATTTTTTTCAAACTTGTAAAAAAATAAAAAATAAAGTATAATAATTGAAATATATATATATATTTTTAAGAAAATGAAACCAAACATAGCCTGTAAAAAGAAAATAATTTGGTGGAAAGAGAGAAGGCCGAGGGGTAAAAGATTCATAGAATGCATAGGGTGTTTATTTCTTTTTTGTTTTAGTTTGTAGGTAGTAAAGTTTTGGTAATTTGAATAGATAAAAAAAATTATATAGTAAGTTATAAAAGATATGAAAAGTTTAAACTGTATATATTTAATATATAATAATAATTTGATAATATGAGAATATATAAGTTTATATTTAGAAAATACTTAGTTAATTATAAAAGAAAAAATTAAAATTTGAATTTAAATAAAAATTTTAAAATAATAAATTTAATTTATAAGATTTTTTAACAAGTATGAATAGTAGAAAATTAAGAATCAACATGGCCATGTGATTAGATTTGGTAGGGGCTTGCCAATGTCCAAGAAATATCAGTGTTAACGTGCAACGGATCCATGTTCGTCGTTCGTTACAAAAACAAGAAAGCAGGTTGTCTGTTCATCCACCCACATATATTAAATTGGGCATTCATCTTAAGAAAAAATTATTTTATTTATATGTACCGACTTTGAGTGTCCCTTAATTCAATTTCTTATATTTATTTTCTTTTTTTAAGTTTCTTCTTGGTCTCTTATCTCTTAAGTGATATAAAATATTATTATTTATTATATAATTATGCTCGAGTGAATCTTGTATAGCTAAGGAATATATGATAGTACGTATACGTTATTAAAAGGAAAAGTAAAAGTTTAAAACAGTTGAAAATTTGATGAGGTCTAAAGTTTAGTTTCCCATCGTTTTCACATATATAGTTAAAATAAAGGCGATGCATCGCAAGGGGATGGTCGAGTTCATGAGTTGTGGTTGGGTTTTGAGATCTTGTGGTCAAAGTCAAGAAAGATATATTCTAACAACTCCTCCTTGCCTTACAAAACAAATTGCAAGCGTTCATGCGTTGTCGCAAAATTTTTTATTTTAATAATTTTAATTTAGTAACTTACTTTTATTATCATGGTTTTAAAATTATGATAGAACAACAGTTTATTGTCATTAATAAAAAATTATGTATACATATCAAATATGTCATTTTTCCCGGGCAATAAATTATAGAGTATACGTGTATTCTTCTAATACATTCATATAACAAAAATATAGTTTTACACGTAGTGTGGCTAGTTTAAAATATATGTGCACATGTCAGGGTGTGAAATGGTGGGGAAGCGGAAGAGACGCGTGGAAGCCTGAAATGGAGGCCTTGAATGAAAAAGACACGTCAACGAGCCTGAAATCGAGGTTTGCTGCATTTCTTGCGGAAATTTTTGACCAATTGTGGTTTTGAATTTTGTAACTAATTTATATGTATGTCTGCATGTGTCGACACGGGCAATATTTTCTTTTCGGTAACTTAATTCGTCAAATAAATCGGAAATTTTTTAGCACGTTGAAATAAAATTCAATAGTGTCACAGGCAGCATATCATAGGTTGCGGATGCGTTTTCTTTGTATTATTCTTTCCTGAAAATTATCTTTAGAGAAAATTTTGAAAATAGAAGTAAGTTTAAAGATTAAGACATATTTCGGACATTTTTGAATGAGTTGCTTTTGGAAAATAATAGTGATGATTTTTAATTGTATTATTTTAGGAGGTGAGGCAAGAGAGATAAAAGAATAAATTACTTCTTAAATTTGTGAATGAATTATATGTGAGGGGAAATTAGGTTGGCTTAGGAGTTGGCGTGTTGAGGGCAAGCACAAATATCCCGAACAAATTGTAAGTCAAACTCAACTCGTTTATTTTTTAAATTAATTAAGTTTAATCTAGTTTTATTTGAACTTTCAAAGGTTCGACTGCAATTTACTAATTTCATATTATATTTCAGTCATGTTGAAAATTATTCTTTGAATATTGCAATTAAGTAGCATCACAAGTTGGTAAGTTGCGTTAAAACACGATTATCAAAAACAAATTATCAGTCCAAAACCTAATTTATTTTACAAGTTAATTAGATTTAACTCAATTTTAACCTGAATCCTTAAAAGCTTGACTTAAATCCACTAATATTACATCAAATTTGAACATGTTGAAAATTATCATCTCTATAAATATATATAAATTATAACTTTAATTTAATACTAGTAAAAATAACACACTCATGCGTGTATGTAAAATTATTTATAATTATAAATTCATTGTATTTTGAACTATAGAAACAATATTGTTTAAAATTAAATATTAAAAACATTTAAAGTGAATATAAAAAGATAAAAGAAATTGGAAGTGAAAAAATTGAAAAGAAAACACAATTAAAGATAAAAAAAAATTAAGAACTTTAATTAAAAATAAATGTGTAATTTTATATATTATACCTGTAGGCCATGTTCATGTTAGGTGATTAGATTAGATGTATTATTTTATTAAATCTAATCACATGTTCTTTATAAGGAATTAAAGTCCTTAATAAAAGACAAACATTTAATAAAATAACTAAAATAAACAAGTAATCCTACATAACATATGTGATAAATTAATCTTTCAAAATAATTCTAATAAACCTTAATCCTATTTTTAAAAGTAAACATGGCCACAAAAGATAAATATGTTATTTTAGATTGTGCAACGAAAATAGAGTCAAAAACTTAATAATGCATTGTATTATTACAAGATGTGTGATAGATGAACAGGTGAATGACTTTATAAAACTTCCCGAAAGTTCTAGAGTTTAACAATTAAGTGAAAAATAGATCATAAAAATTAAGTTTTAAGTTAGTCTACCGAGCATACTAAAAATTTACGTTTTCAATATGTGTATGTGCGAGAGAGAGAGACCACGACAATGTTTGTTTTTATTTTTTATATCAAAAGAACATATATTTTAATCATTACATTTTTTAAATTTTATCTCATTTTCTCTATTAATTTTACATAATTAAAAAAAATATACTTAAAAACACATATTCAAAAACAAAAACAAACATTGCCGACATTTTCTTAAAAATAAGTTGTGCAATTACAGCATACCATTTTCTGTGCTTTCAATTCATGGTTAGATAAGTTACTAATTTATATATAATGCATTAAGATTAATGGCTTATTTTGTTACCAAAACTGTAATTATTAAATTATAGTTACTGATCTACATATCTTTATTTCGATAGTGTCCTCTAATTTTTATTTTTTTTTCATTCTTTACTTTTAATATTAATTAATTATATTTTTAATTTAATCTCCTCTCTTCTTTTAATTATTTTATTCCACCTCTTTTTTGTAATTTATTTATTTCTCTCTTATTTTATAGATCATACACAATTAATGTTTAATGCACATATAATTATGCACACGAATTAAATATGGTTTTTTTATCACTAACGTCGTTGTATTATTAAGCTAACGAGTTTAAAGTAATAACCTCTTGGTCCAATTGTTGAATCACTAAATCAACCATATTTTTCTGTATTCTTTTATAGTTGTATCCATTTTTGTCTTACTTTTTTTTTCATCTCCTCTCTCAATCATTATTTGATTTTTATTTTGATATTTGCTCTAATAATATGACTGATTAGCAGAAGAAATTGAAAATAAAATAGTCATTTTCATGCTCTTCCATATTCCTGCGACTAAAATAATTAATAATAAAGAATTCTCATTCCTTCGAAATTTTTATTCTCGAAAATAAAGAATAGCCACGTTTACCCACTCCATAGCTTTATCAATTCGCATTACATTATGAATAAATTATTTTACACTATTAAATATTTTTAAATTTTATAAGAAATGTATTAACAGATATTATATATTAGTAAATTAATTAATTATTTAAAATATTATATGTAAATATATAAATACATATAAATTACATAACTATACGTAAAATTAGACCTACATATGCATTACAAATACGTAATATATACTAAACACAAAAAATATTTATCCATATATATATCGAAACACACACACATGTGCACGTAATACGACATGTGTGTTGATTAAGTACCCATTGTATATATGAATATATAATTTGTCTACATTAGACAAGTTCTATCATACGATATTATTGTATTGATATTAAATATTCAAGTATTTATAAACGATGAAAAATATAATAATTAATTTAATATATTGAAACGTGTTTTTATAAAAATATTTATTTTTAATGACTTATCATAAATATAAAACAAAAAGAAATAATAATTTCATTAATTTCTCATTATTGGTCCTATTTCTTGTGCATACCAAGCTAGAATTTGTTCAACATCTCATTTCTTATCCATTTTTATTCAATTTCTGAATTCATTTCATTTTTACATTAATACATTATTCCGCTTATGCATACCACAGATGTCGTATATAATTTTATTCCTCTCACTTTAAATTTTTTTAATGTAATTTAATTTCTAAATAATTTTTTCATTATCAAAATTCTCAAGAATATGGTAATTTTATATTGTTGTATTGTTTAATAGAGATGATAATTTTGCGAGAAAGGTTTTATTTTAAAAAATTGAATGCCATTTAATTTTAAGGCGTGTTACTGTCTTAAATTTAAAAAAAATGTTTAAAAATGTAAAATTAGCATCCTTAAATAATTAGAATAAACAAGTTGGAGACCTAAAAAGTGAGAATTTGGAGCTTTCCGCTTACAGGGACGGGATGAAGTTCATCTTCTGACTTTTGAACACTCGCAATGAGATTCTTGCTTTGTGATGGGATTTCACGGAATTTATTCTTTTTGTATTACAATAAATAAACACAATAAAGATTTTCTTTTGTCATATGTGGAGTAATGAATCTAATATTTAAATGGGATCGACAACCTTTTTCTATTGGTTGAAAGATATGATCTTCAAAATTTCATTTTAGGGGATATTAATTTTTGCAGAAAACATATGATGACTTTTACTAATTTATGGACGTATCAGTTTTTTTTTTTCCTTCTTAACTACAAAGTATTTTCCAAAAAAAAATTAAAAATCTAAACCATCAATTTTCCTTTTCATCTAATAGTTGTTTGTAAATCATCTATTCATTTTGATAAAGGTTAGATTCAAACTAAATAAATATATTATGCTGCTAGTTTATTTTTCAACAGTAGTTTGTTGTTTTTGTGTATATATATATATATATATATATATTATATGTAGTACTACTCATCAATTTGTTACATTGTCATCGCACGTGTGCATGAATTAAAGTGTTATCATCATTTCTGACACAATTTTTAATGTGACATTGATATAATAAATCAATTTTTTATGATATGTCTTAACATATATCATAACATGACTTGCCATAAAATCTAACAGATTTATTAAAGTGATCTATTCCTTCATAAATATGATTATATGCCGTTGACTTAATCTCTTTGAGCTGATCTAATGAAGTTATAAATGATTATATTGGATATGTTTAATTTGCCTTATCTATAAAGATATAAGAGAATCTCATAATTGACCATCTTTTAACTATTCATATCTATTCATATCTAATCCAATCAAGCCACTTGAATAAGGAATTGTAGAGAATTTTTGGATCAATTTAATTGGGAAACATTGCTAATCTGTTGATAATCAAGGAAGGGAGAAAATCCTGAATATGTTGCAATTGATATTCCAACATGAAAAGCACATATTTAAGTATTTTGAAGATATTCAACCAAATTTCTTTGGGATTTGTTTTCATCTTAAAAGGCCGATGGGATAGATGCTTTTAGATGAGCAAGCAAACGGAAAATACAAGGATTGTTTTGAAAGAAATCATACATTCTTGAGAGAACTCTTCAAATTGTTTATGGAGCTTATGTTCGAGTGATTATTCTCCAAGGAGTTCAACGTGTTCTTCATTATCTACCCCTTTGACAAGGAAGAAACAAGGATGCCAAATAAATTGCTGAGTTTCTATATGTCTACCAAAACTACCCAATAGATTAAGTAAAGTAATTGTCATTGGGAGAGGAAGACTCGTCAATCAATGCTAATAATTAGAACAAAAAGGGAGTTATTGTAAAGTAGAAACAGACGAAATTATTGTCTAGGGAAACTAGATTAGAAACGCATTAATAAATTGATCTCAAAGAGAGTTTGAGTTCATCCAATATTTATGTATTAATTTGGACTAGTTGTATTAATATTTGTTGGATCATTTGTTAGGGAAAATTTCTAGATCTGGCCCCATAGACATAAGAGAATTATCATTGAATTGTGTGAACAAATTTTTGATATCATTCACTTCATGCATAAATTTATAATAACAACTGTTCAAATATAACTTAGAATATTAATCAAATCAACTAACATATATGATTATTTAGTTATATAAAAGAAATATATTGTACCGTGTATTGTTATTGAATATATCATTGAAGAAATAAAAAATAGACTTGAAGTGTTGTAGCCTTCTTAAAAATTAAATAAATAAGTTCTCCTACTTATTTTTCTTTATATTATAATAATAATACCACAACTTTTTGATCATCATTACAATAAAAAAACATATGGTTAACTACATTTTAAAAACTTTAATAATATCTTATAAATTGCTAGATAATGTTTTATCCAAACATTGCAAATTTTATTTTTAAATAAGATATATGAATTTATAAATGTTAAAAGTATTGTATAAGAGTTTAATCTCTTGAAGTGTGAGAGTTAAGTTATCTGTGCAAGTGCACTTATGATAATGGAAGTCCACTTAATGAAAAAGTTTGAAGAAACTTTGTGTGAGTCTTCTAAATTTCTCTAAATGCCAAAGTTACAGTATCTACTTGATGTACTAAGGATAAGAAGAGTTTAAAGAACATATATCAATGTAGGTAGAAGTTAAAAAAGAGTTTGTTTGAGAGTTCCTAGTATACACATTTATTAGTCGAAAGTTAATGAGTAGCTTGATTTAAGTGTTATAGTTAAGAAAGCTTGCATATAATTAACGTGCTATCACATGTATCAAAATAAAACTCTTGAACTAGACAAGACCTGCAAACATAAGATAAGGGTCATTGAGATCTGAACTATACAAACAATTTGGCATTGATCCTTTATTGTTTTGTATTCTATCGTATGCGTTGCAATAAATGGAGTAATAGATTTTTTTTCTATTGTAACATCCAACTCGAATTTTATATATCCATTTTCTTCTAGAAAAGTTGGTAGGGCATTAGAAGGTCAACTGATCGTTCGGCTATTTCTCAACTAAATTGGCCGCCCAAATTGGTCGGTCCAATAGGAGGGTAAAAACACTACACTCGATCCAAAACATCATTAAATGCATTTAAAATACACACTTTATTGTTAAGAGTTTAGATTTAATTTTATTTTATATTGTAAATTAATAAAGTTACTTTTATTAATTAAATTTATAATATTATTCTTAATTAAAAGGATCAAATACACTTAAATATGATTACTAATATACTATTACTTCCTTCCTATATTATGTATCTATACTAATATTATTATAGAATTAAGGTTTTCAATAGCACAATGTAAAAATACACAACTATTCTTAATTAAATATTTTTTATTTTTCTACGATTTTATTCTCTCTCTCTCTCTCTCTCTCTCTCTCTCTCTCTTGAATTAATTATTTCCATTTGTTTTTTTCTCTTAAATTATCTCTCTTTTCAAATTTACTTTTATCTTTCTTTATTTTCTTATTTTAATTTTTTTTATACTTTTAATTTAAATCTATACCCATTATCATGGAAGTAAAACTCTTAGATTGCATGTTATAAAAATATACGATTATCTTTAATTTAATTTAATTTAATTTTTTAATTTCTATTATTATTTTTTTTTACTTTCTACTTATCTTTCTTCTTATCTTTCTTCTCTGTTTTAAACATCTTTATACTTTCAAATTTAATATTTTTTTATTTTTTAAAATATAATAATTTATAATTTATAAATAAATTTACACAGTGTTGTATTGTTACTAGTATTAATATTAAATTTACGAGAATCATAGTTCTATTAAATTATGTCTTATTATCTAAGCCCACACATGGGGCTGCAATAACTTAATGGCTGTGGTGGCATTTTCATAATGGTCACAGAAAGGGGATTAAGTGAGATAACGCATGGTCGAGGGAACAAACGATTCCTGATATGACGCGTAATATTATAATAAGATTATAATTAAGAGCATATAATAGAATTAGTGGACTAATCAATGTGAATGCGCTATAATCTAGGTTCCACTAAATAAATAAATATAAAATAAATCCATCTACTAAACCTTAAGGCACTGATCTTCTAATAAAATTGGTTGGCTGTCGTTTTAGTGGCTTTTAGTGCGAACTAGTGAAGTCAATCATTAACTGGTTAACAAAATTAAAATTTATTTTGACCAAATCATCTAACTCTCCCTTACTATAGGGGCAATATATTTTATTTCAAGATTTGTCATCTGACTCGACTCCAATCTTATTTCTATTCTACATTGTTTTTGGGAGTATTTCTATTCTACTTCTAGTTTACTAAGTTTTTTTATTAGAACTTTCTCAAATTTCTTTAGTAGGGATGCAACTCTATAGCAATTAAATCAAATGAGAGGAGAAAATTTTCTATTAACAGATTATTGGGTTCATGAATTTTAGTAGGAAAAAAGGAAAGGAATGTAATTTTTGGCATTTGATTGATAGAGAAAATAATGAAGAGAAGAAAAGCCAGACGAATTTTCTTTCCTTCCAACCAACAGTGTGTAAAAGATAAAACTTTAGAAAAAGACATTAGATTCTCTCTCATGTTTTTCCAAAAGTGTGCAGTGTGCTGGAAAACTTTTTTGTTCATTTCACTTTATATTTTTTTAATTTTTAGATAGTTGGCCCCATCATTATAATCAGCAAAAGCTAATTAACAATCAATAATTAATAATATTTATAAAATCATTTATTATAAACTTGCACTGTTGTACAAAGATCTATGTGAAGAAAAAAGTAACTCAAAAAAAAAAAAAAAATCAGATTCCAGTGTGGTTGATGGTTTGGTGACAAAACGAAACCCTAGAATTACAGATATAGATTGAATTCAAATTTAATTAGATATGAGGGGACGTTCAACCTATGTTTGCGAGGAGGGTTTTGATGGGGAAGGGCGTTTGGTAAAAGTTACATTAGACTAAGTAGGATGTTTAAAAGAAAAGTTATGATATAATTAATAATATAATTTATTTGAGTTTATATATTTAAATACATAATAAAATATATAATAATGATATAATAATGTAATAATATACATAAATAATGCTTAAATTTTAAATTTAAATATATATATATATATGAATATTAGTATAAATATATATGTATATTGATTTAATTGTAAATAAATAAAATGATTGAAAAATATTTAATTATTTATATATATAAGAAAAAAAAAATTTTAAATTTAAATTTGAAAGACAATCTTATAGTGTTAAATATTTGATTACGTGAAGTTTGATAAAATGAAAAAAGGTGAAACAAGGGTAACAAACACTATCTCAGTTTATATGATTAAGTTAAATATATTATTTCATCAAATTTAATGACATACTGATAAATTAATCACACTTAGCAAATGTAACAAAATAGTCACTCAAAATAATTCTTGAAATTAAAAGTCAACACAGCAGAAGTCCTGTAGAATCTAAAATGTCTCTGACATCAATTTGATTCCATTCTCTTTTAACTTTTCATTTTCTACCAAAAATTTTCATTTATTATACGTTTTATATTTTTCACCATCAACTTTGATCATATATATTAACTTCTTATATTTTTCTCAATCTTTTATTTGTTACACCATTTCTTTTCTTCTCACGTATAAATAACATTAATAAAATACGAATGTTATGTGTGAATTTCGTGCATGAAAAGTTCGTTTTCTCTAGTCATGTTCTACTTTAAATGATGTAGGGCCCAGCCGGGGAAAAAAATGGGTAAGACAGAGACATATATGTCAACGATGACTTCGGAATTTCCACAATGACATAAAGTAACGTGTTAAAAATGATTGTAGGAACAGCAATCAAAATTTCCGGAATTGAAATAAATAAACAAGGTGGGCTGCCAGCCTGCCACTTCCCTTAAATTAGTTGACAGGGAATCCTGGGATTTATGCCATCCACACTTGGAAAGCTGCATTTTGTTCTGCAATTTGTAGCCAACAAAATAATGGCTGCATAGATCTATATGGCCCCATACAAAAATAACATTTTTTCCACCAAGATTAACAAACAAGAGAAGTATAAGAGAGTAGAATTTTTAATAATGAAAAAAGGCTACAATTTGGTTATAAAATCAACAACGGAAGACAGATTCTCAACTTAGGTTTCAAGGCTGGAATCATATTCTTCTTTTCTCCGTCCGAACAAAAGCCTAAGGTTGTGCTTCTTTATCGTTGTAGGTGTGTGTTTTCTTTATGTATTTTCTTAAAAAAACATGTAATAATAAAAAAAGAAAAAGAAATAAAATTTACCCAACTCTTTAATTTTTAGTAATAAAAGCATCAGCTTTCAAGAGGGAACAAAAAAGCCTATTCTCCTCCTAATTTGTCAAACTAATTGGTAATCACGATGCGTTACTTTGGTTGATTGCGCAAAATCTTGGAACTAGGGACCATCCAGAAACCAAAAATGTTTTGGGATGTCAATTCGTACTAATACATAAAAATACGTAGATTATAACCAAAATTAAAGGATAAATATATAATTTTTAAAACTTCTGTTGGCTCCCAGCCCCACCAAGCCCTTTTATATCCGTCCTTGCTTAAAGTTTAAATTTTTTAATTCTTTAAAAATAATAACTTATTTTATTTAAATTCACGTCTATCAATAAATAGAGTATTATATTACTCAGACTCATAAAATATATTACATGGTCATTTTCATAGCTATCATAAAATATTTTTTTCTTCTAAATTTAGGCTTATTCCCACTGAAATTAACAATATAAGTTAAGGTCCATATCATTGATATTTATGAGTATTTTTACGTGATATTTACAGAAATGTCCAACGAATTTAGCAAATTCTCTTTTATGATCATGACTCGGGGGTTTACTTGGGATTTCCCGACTCCTAAATTTTTAGCATGGTTTCTCTCTATATGAGTCCACATGCTTGAATATTTGTTCCTGCATCCCTTTTATCAAACGTTATATGTCATTTGCCAAAAGAATTTTTATTAGAATATAATAATCCAATAGATTTATTTATAATTCATAAATGTCAATGCAAACAACAAGTAGAGGTATCAAACAACAAACGGGAATGCATGTGTTAATATGAAATATATTAACTTTAAATAATTATAATAGAATCACACGTAATAAAATAGTTTAGAGCGTTTTTATTTATTTTCTGCTTAATGATAAGTCGGGCCCAGTCTAGAATCCAACCCAAATATCGGATCTGATTGTCAGACCAAACACGTAACTCCATTGGGCCTCGAGATGGGGTGCGGGCTTAAATCATTTTCGTTCAGTATGTCCCAGTGTTTTTGAAATCAGACCGAACCGGCCGGTTCAACCGATTCGACCGGGAATCGATCGGTTTTTCGATCCGATTTAAGATATAAAAATAAAACATATATAAAAATAGTCAAGAAAAGATCAAAACAAGTCAAAAACCGATCAAAAACAGCTTAAACCGGTCAAAATTGTCTAAAAACTGGTTTTATCTAAAAAATAAAAAAAAAAACAAGAATTTTTTAGCAATGTTTTTTGAAAAAATTACAAAATAAATTTTTAAACTTTTTTCAAAATTTTCTTACATTTACAACTCTTTAATATTAGTTAAATATATAATTTTTATTTTGACTTTTGTTTTTAATAATTTTTATCCTTTTATTTTTCTAATTAATATTTTGAAAATTAAATTATTGTATCTTAAAATTAAAATCGGTCATATTAATTAATCTGTTTATTTTTCAAAACTATTTTTTTAATTTTATACTTTTAATCATTTTGAATTTAATATGTTTTTTAATTTGTGTAATAAATTTTTATTTTAATTAAATTATTTAATTTTTAACATTACATCTAAATTTATTTTATAATCTATTGTTATATTGGATTACATTTATTTTGTAAATTATTTTTATAGTAATATATATAATATTATATAATTAAAATAATTTATTTTTTCAACGATTCAACCGGTCAACCGATCGGACCAATGACCCAATGATCCAGTAAATTTTTTAGTTCAATCACCGTCCGGTCTTTAAAACATGACATGGTATGAGTTGGTATGGTCAGCCATTTTTTTAATACAAAAAAGGAAATAATAATAATAGTAATAACGATGACGATGTAAAATGTTTGAATGTCAACATTTCCGCACACATATTGTATATGTAATTGAAACAAATTTGCAGGTGATACACGCTATGTTTATTTTTATTTATTTTTTACCTCAAAAGACAAGTACGGTAGTAATTATATTTTAAAATTTTATTTTTATTTTTACTTTTTATATATTTTAAAAAATATATATATATATATATATCAAAAATAAACATAAAAAAATCAAAACAAACGTAATCATATATATTTTTTGCAGTTTCGGATTGTAGTTCTATTTAAATATCAAATGTTGATTCAGCATAAAAAGGTATGATTGAAATTTTGTATAAAGAAAACAATAACTTCGATAATTCAAGAGGTTATTAAGCTCTTATTTAAGAAAAAAAATGCAAATTTTACATAAATTCTCAAAGGATAACAAAATCTTAAAAAATAATACTAAAAATAATAAATAATACTAAAAATAATATATATATATATATATATATACACACGCACGAGCGATAAAAGAAGAAAAGAAAAAGAAATTTCAGCAATTAAAATTGATTTCATCCAGTGGTTTTCAGCAAGTTGAAGCGCAGAAGGCAGTATTGGACGTTAGATTCAAAACCCAGAAATTAATGCTATTAATTAGTTGCAAATAAAGAAAAATTTAAAAATATATTATTTTTAAAATCAAAATCCAGAGTTTGTTTTTAAAACCGGATTTTGACTTTTCATCCTCGAAGCAAATACTTATAATTTTAATTCACGTTTATAATATTTGCCTTATAATTTATACATTAATATATCGAATATTTTGATATATTTTTTTTATAATTTTAATTTGTTTTTAGAAGCACTAAATTAATATCAATTACGTCAATAATATTTGAAATACAAAATCAAAATTAAAAAATTAAATAAAGTTGAAATTCAAAATTTTAAAAAGCTGAAGTTTTGTTTTAAGACCAGAACATTTATGAGTCCAACACATTGTGGAGGTGGTTGGAACTTTTGATGCACGTGATGTATTTTAATTCAAAATTTCCAGGTTTTCAACGAAAAAGAATCAGTGCTTTTAAACCACGTTCAACTTGGAAAATCCTTCTCCACACGGAAATTCAAGATTATGTCAACCCCTTTTATAATCGTTATTTTTCCTTAAAAATTATTCCAAGTGTCTTCAAAAATCGTCCAACATTTTGAATCCTTTCAATTTTAACAACATAAATATGGTAAGTTTTCTTCAACTCGAACATACGTCAAAGTCGGCACAAATTTTCAATAAAATAGTATGCCAAGATTCCCAAATAATTTGCTCAACGTCAAAAAATCTCACCCAAGTTGTACCCTTAAATATGGTGAGTTTCCTTATCAATGAAACTTATCAAAATATTTCATAGAATCTATGTTAAATTCGTGATGAGGTCAACCTCACATCTTGAAAAGGGACGTTCGATGAGATATGAACACTTAATAATGGAAAATTCTCAATTGGTGTCCAACCAACATCAACACAAGCCAAATGAGATGTGCTAAATTAATGACATCAACTCCAAGACACTAACAATTTTTCAATATTTTCTTTTTGATTATTTTTGTTGCTTGCACCTTCATTTATTTTCATGTACTTTGATTAACCATCGTACTTGGGAATGTTGAATTACAAGTGCCCGATGAATTGAACTGGCTTGTAAGCTTGATAAGTTAATTCAATAACAGTATAATTCAAACTTAAACTGTTTTGAGATTAGGCTTGACTCCAGTCTTGGTTGAATCAAATTTGAACTCAATTTTCTTTGTTCGAAAGCTCATGATTTTTTTAAAAATGTTTTATATTTGTCTTTATCAAATATTTTATACATTTAAGTATATTTTAAACTATAAAATTAATATATAATAAATAATGTATAACATATTAAAATTATATGTAGTAATTACTTAATTATGTAACAGTAATAATGGTATAGTTTTAAATATATGATGTGAACTAATATGAACTCTACAATTAATTAAGTATACATATGTACATATATAATTTCATTCTAATATATATATGTGCATATATCTTTTGATCACTTAAAAATTAAAATTTTATATTTATTATTTTATAAGTTAATACATATATAGTTAGACTACATTATTATGTTAATTAATAAATATTTACATAATTTATATGTTTTAATATCGTTTGAAAGTTATTAATATTTATAAACTATAAGGTTATTTCGTACTATATTTCATTATTTATAAAATTGAATATAGTAAATTTTGATAACGCGTATATTTTGTTTTAAAAACAAAAAATAATGAGCTCGAATTTTAGCTTGAAAATTATTGAACTTAAATTTGAATGAACTTAGTGTTTTGGAAGTCAAATTTTATTTAATATGAGTTGACTTTGAACCTAAAATTTTTAAGTCGACTTAGCTCAATTTCGAGTTCATTTGCACCTTTATGTAAAATCAAGACAGTTATTCCATGGATTAGAATTAAGACACACGTGTAAGAAAAGTTTTGAGGTAAAAATATGATAAAACCTAATGAATTGATAAAAATAGGAATTTAAGACTTGTATTTAGAACAAGATGAGATAGAGAGGTTATTTCTAATTTATTTACATTGGCTATGTTTGTTATCCAATTCTAAATCTTTCATTATCTTATCAAATTTCACATTATTAAATAATTTACACTACAAACTTTTTATTAAAATTAAATTTCAAATTTTTTTCTCTTAAATATATCATTAATTAATTATTTTTTAATAAATATACTTATTTACAATCAAATGTATACACACAAACACTCACATTTATATATATATATATATATATACTCTATAATTTAATTATTATCCTTACAAATTACAGCATCGTCAAATAATCATTATATATTTTACAAATTTAAATAAATAATATTATTCATTCCAGTAAATTTTATTCCAAATATACTACTCATTTCAACACAATTTTCACCAAATATCATTTATCAACAGAACAACCTTACCAAACACAACCATTAGTTTTTGTTTGATATTCTAGAGAGAGAATAGAGATAGTTGAGATTTAATTTATAATTGACTTAAATGATATTTAAAATTAATTTGTTAAGTAGTCCAGCACAAGGAAGACAAGTGAAAGAGACAATAGAGTTTCGACTTTAGAATATAATGGAAGTGGAAAATTATCTATGTGGGAGGATACTTGTATTGGTTTAATTAATGAAGCTTGTCAGTATAGTCCAAATTAGCGCTAGCAGCATCCCAATATTAGGGCAAAGTAAAACAACCAAAATCAAAAATGGAGTATGGTTACCACCTACAAAAATAAAATTACAATATTTTCTACTATGTCATCATAGCTGATACACACACACACACACACACACACACACACACACATAAATATATGGTCATATGAAATTAAACTAGTGACGCATTATTAATTGAAATATCACCAATTGGACATTAAAAAAAAAACAAAAGAAAAAGAAATTTCAATGAATAGGTAACCCTAAACTGAATTGACCCAAAGTCGCTATAGTAAGGTAACATTCAATGGTATGCAGACCTATATTCACGAATTAATTCTATTAGTTAGTTGCCAATTGAAATTCATTTATGTATATTTATGTAAGCAATCTATGTAATATTTGACGACAGTTATATGTGAAGTAACAAATATTTGTTGAAAAAATAGTATATATTAAATAAATTAAATATTATTTATAATTAAATTACATTTAAAAATTATTAAATTAGTATGCACATATATATATATATATATATGATATTAAAAGAGTAATCAATAAGAAATTTGAAAATACATTATTGTTAAAACGAAATTCCAAGACTCCAATTTCAAATAAAAAAAGGCAGAAATTTGATTTTAATAACAGATTTTGAGTTTTCATTCTTAAAGCAAATACTCATAATTTTAAGTCAAATTTATAATATTTTATTTTAATATATAAATCATTTTTTACATTTATTCACTATTTTGATTTGATTTTAAAACCTTAAATTTATATTAATTATATCAAGAATATTTAAAGTGCGAATTTAAAATTTAAAATTTTAAAAAGTTGAAATTCGAAGTTTTAAAAGGCTAAAGTTTTGTTTGAAGGCCAAACCATAAAAGTTTGATTCACAGCAAAATATAAAATTCCAGATTATAAAAGTTTGCAAACAATTTTATATTTTATGATATTGAAATAAACAAGTCGGGAAGTGCCGAGACGTTATCCACGTATAATTTTCATAAATTTAAATGCCTCAACATAAATTTTCAAACTAAATTAAATAATATCTGATATACTAATTAATACACGCTATGTTTTTATAAAATTCAATAGAAGTTATTTTTAAATTATTCTTTTGACCAAAAATTTAAAGATAATTGAACCTATTAAATTATAATGACACGTGTGTATCTATATTATTATACTATTATTAAAGTCTCATTTGCCTTTTAATAATCCCCTCAAAATACTCTCCATAACTAATCTATACTCTATTATTAAATTCTTAACCCTTATAATAAATGTCCTTTAATCTTTTAATATTTTGTCAACTATAGCCCAATTTTCAATTAATCTATACTATATTATAAAGCCCATGTCCAGGGTCTTCAAATAAAATATTCAAATTTTATTAAATTTTGGTAAAATGACCAAGTTTACCAGTATTTAGTAAAATGAGTTTTTTCACCGTTCAGAACGGCGGAATTAATGGTGAAAGTATAAAATAAAAAATAAAAAAAATGAATTCATAAAAATTTTTTTGGACTAATCCTGTGGTGAGAAGACATTCCCCTGTTATTGTGCAAAGTGTAGTAGGCAAAATGGTGTTTCGCATTCGCCCCACATAATCAATGCATCCAGGGGCATTGGGTGGAAAGTTGTTTGTTTACTCTTCTTTCTGTGGTTATTAGTTCAGTTTTTACTTGAACAACAAAATGAGAAGACTCTGGTCATATTTATTTCATTTGTGAAATATATAGTCAACCCACTAATAATTAAAACATTTTGAAGTGTACATGTAAAATTATTACTGTACACACACACATGCACTACTATTAAACTACTTTAGAAAATAAATGTAATTCAATTTAATAATATATTAAATGATGGATCTTAAATGTAATGTTAAAAAATAAATAATTCAACTAAAATAAAAATTTATTGCACATATAAAAAAAAATATTAAATTCAAAACGATCAAAAGCATAAAATTGAAAAATCAATTTTGAAAAATAAAATATAATAATTAACACGAACACTTTTAATTTTAAGATACAATAATTAAATTTTCAAAAATTTGGTTAGAAAAAATAAAAAGATAAAAATTACTAAAAAAGTCAAAATAACAAATTGCATATTCTAATTAATATTGAGGAGTTGTAGATGTAAGAAATTTTAAAAAAATGAGTGAAAAAAATAATTTTGTAATTTTTTAAAAAGTGATATTTTTTTAATGTATTAAAATCGGTTTGATTAGTTTTTTAGCTAGCTTTTATCATTTTTGACCGGTTTGCGTCGGTTGTAGACTCTCCCAATTTTAATATCTTAATCGGACTGGTAAAACCTAGGTAACGGTTCGCATTGGTTCTACACTATCCAAATTTTAATATCTTAATCGAATTGAAAAATTGACCAATTTTTAGTTGAATCAGTTAAGTTAAATTAATCGGTATGACTTGATTTTGAAAGCAATGCTTTAAAATTCAAAACACATATGGGTCTTTCTTAATTTTGTATGGTTGAATTATACCTTTATTTTGTTAGTAGCAAAATGGATTAATTATTAGTGGGCTGACCATATATTTCACAAATGAAATAAATATGACTAAAGTCTTCTCCTTCGTTGTTTAACTGAAAATTGAACTAATAAACATTGAGAGAAAAGTAAACAAACAACTTTCCACTCAATGCTTTAATAACGTGGGGCAAATGCAAAATACATTTACAATTTATGACTTACATGAAAACACGATCCTACCTGAAAGCGAGTTTCAGATCTAATTTTTATTGATTTGAGTTAAAATCGACTTTAACTCACGGACTCAAAAAAAATAAATGAGTCAATTTTTTTTCACTTATCACTTTTTTCAATTTTTTAAATAATTTAATAAATATTTATATAAATATAAAAAATTAATTAGATAAAATTAAATAGTAAAATTATAAATATTTTAAATATTAAATCTTAATTTTAATTAAATAAAAAATAAATTTTTTTGATTGGTAGATTAACAGGATAGATTTAAGGTAATCCACAAAATTGACAGGTTGAATTCGAGTAAATTTCCTAACTCGTAAAAATAATTGGGTTAACTTCAAATCAACGAATCAAATGTAACACTGAAGTCTCAGTCCGACTTGCTAACCCGACTCGCTGTCACCCCTACCTCGTGGCACAATAACATGAGAACGTATAGAGTAAACTTCTCGTTGCGGAATTAGTCCAAATTTTTATTTTTTTTCTAGTCTTCTGCCTCCATGATAGGCGGAAATAGATTTATATCGATTAATTAACTAATATTAATTTATCAATTATCTTTTTAAATTTAGATCGAGAGTTAACGATTTTTATTTTTAATCTCATTAGTTCATTTTTAATTATCAAGGCAGAAAGTTATTTATCTTTTTTCACGTGCACTTGCAACAAAAAATATATAATATTATTTTTAGAGCAATTTTGTATTTGTATTTAAATTAAAAATTGTGATTTAAATGTTTTGCATTTATATTAAATGTTAAATAAAATAAGTTCAGTATCTGTGTATTACCTATCTTAAATTATTATAAAAATGTTATTATATCAATAAATTAATTTTTATTTAATTTTTACACCCACCTAAAGCGGACAAGATTACTAATGTATATGTAAATAAATTGGATGGTAATCCTATGAACTCGGCAAGTTGGCAATCCTCCCTAATCACATGGCTATATAAATTCACTTGCAGGCAACCATGACCCCCCATCAGAAGAAAATCTTCAAGTATAATATATATCACAATGGCTAATCTGATTTTACCGTATGTGTAATCTATGTACCCAACGAAAAATATATGCAATAATATATATCACAATGGCTAATCTGATTTTACCGTATGTGTAATCTATGTACCCAACGAAAAATATATGCAATAAAATATATTAAAAATATATATACATATGTGACATTGCGTTCTCCTATATTTTAAATTTTCTACATGATTCATATTCTTTTCAATTACTAGGCTAGACGATAATCCATTCCTCATTCCAAGTTGTAAAAATTCCTGTTCTTCCTATATGGATTCATCATGGTTAAATTTTATGTTGTGAACTGATCTAATTCAGGTAATTATGCGTAGTTTTAGGGGGTTTCAACCTTGTTAAAGCTTCCTTAAACTTTGAGCATCTTTATATATATATGTATATATGTATGTATGCATGTATGTATGGCAGATTTCTGTTTGAGCAAGATTTTTTCAAACGCTCGATATCATTGAGATAAATTCATGGCTCCTTGTCACCAATCCTCTTTTTGCACTTTACTTGACGACTTTCGAAACAGGCAAGTCGGGCTTAGGAAATCCCAACGCAAAAATTAATTAGGACAAGAACTTCCCAAAACACCGACCTAGGTCAAAAGGACTAGAACACAGAGGAGCAGAAGTGAGTGCATGTGGATAGACCAAGATTCAGGCAGGGTACGTAATGCTAAACCAAACAATATTTATATGCTGTTTCACACGGACGCAAGAAGAGCATTTTCAAAGGATATAATCCAATGGTCTTCCCGTTGAGTCTAGGGGGTTTAGTTGAGAAAGGGGAGATTAATGGCACATGATATGTGGTAAGGGTCTCCTAGACATTGCATCGAGATTAGATTGTGACAAATATATTTAATTAAATTTTTAATTTTTTCAATGTAAGATTATGATATTTATCACGATTTTAAATACTCGATGTAAATGTATTAGTGTATTTTTGAACAGAGATTCAACAAGCACTTTACTCACTTTATTGAGTTTGTACTTTCTTTTCCAATTTCGTATTATTAT
Source organism: Avicennia marina (assembly GCA_019155195.1). NCBI lineage: Eukaryota > Viridiplantae > Streptophyta > Magnoliopsida > Lamiales > Acanthaceae > Avicennia > Avicennia marina. Next base: position 15,231,961 of record CM032753.1, read on the forward strand.
TTACCTAGGTAGACATGCACACTCACGTGAAGATAATGAGAAGTATAATGCTAATAACCATACTTGACAATTTGACATTTATGTTGAATTGTCTCCCTAGCATAAAAAAACCAACATATAAACACACACACACACACATGCAACGTGTGTGTGTGTGTGGAGAGAGAGAGAGAGAGAGAGAGAGAGAGAGAGAGAGAGGATACTATTTTAAGTTAATTTTGAAACATTTACTATAAAATTACACTAAATACGACTTAAAATTCGTGTTTCTGACGCTCTTATCTGAGTTTTTGTTTGCTTCATTATATGGAAATTAAGGTATCTAATTTTACCCTAAATTTTAACAGGTAAATAATTTCTTCATCGATTTGCTATTTATATGGGTGCGTGGAAATTATTTCAAAGTTGACAATGAGAGGCTTAAAGCCAAAGTAACAACATTTGATCCCACAAGCTAGTCAAAAGTTTCTAGGCTTTCAGCATTTCTACATAATTTACTAATGGTTTGAACAAGGTTGGTATACGTCTTAAATTTGATTTTGGATTTTTTAACGTCAAGATTTTACCGTCAATAAAAATATTTTATTTTCCATCAATGGTGCCACGTCATTTTAAAGTCGCCGCTGCATGGTCATCTTCATCCACAAATCAACATGGTTGGATGTCAAGTTAAATTTTTTGATGGCTGGGATGAAAACTAGAATCTCAATTTTATTTTTTTTTCCGATAAAATTTCAAATTTAGAAGAGTACTAAAATTACAGCCTTTTCTTTCTTTTATCTCTCCATTTTTATGATATCATCATTTAAATTTAAAATTTTCTTGGTTATTTAATTGTAATACTGCTTTTATCAACTATAAATTTATTTGTATGCCAAAACTGTTAATGATTTTGGAGGTGTTTGGCAGGCAAAATGATGTCTAATAGGTTATTTAATGGAAAATATATAGATTATGGGACAAAATTGAAAACAAATGTAATTGTCACACATTAAAAAGAGAGAAAAACAAATTATTTTATGAAATATCATAAAAAGCTATGGACACAACAAATTCGAACATAATATAAAATAATATCTTAACGTCGAAGCAAAAATTACATGAGTGTTATTCAAAAATACAAAAAATAAAAAATGTTTTAATTATTCGTGTTAGTTGTATGTAAAGATAGATACACAATAAATTAGTCAATGTCATTCTTGGTAAACTTGAAATAGAAAATTAAATAAAAAATAGCAATATTTTAAATTGTGTTAACACAGAGAAATATTAGTGAAACAATTAGCAATATATTTCTTCAAAATTATTTAATACATATGATTAATATTGTATTATGATTTGCACGCAAATGAATATACACAGTAAAAATAAACAAATTTATAATAACTACAATGAAATTAATGACTAAGAAACAGATGAATAAGATTTCACAAAATTATACTACCAAAAACCAAAAAGAATGGGACGACTTTTTGAAATAGTCCAATTTTAAAGTTAACGTTTTAACATGGATCGAAAAAACTGTCTTCAACTAAGAGTGGCTACGCCCCCTAAATTTGGAATGGCCATAAAAAGCCATTTGGGACCGCTATAAATTAATATTTTAGATTTGACTCTTATTCTTTTTTTTTTTTTCCATTTCATGTTATTTTTTCCTCCTATTTGTATGAATTTACATTTCATTATAACCACAAAATTATATAAGATGTGATAATTATGTGTAAATGAGCGTGCATTTTTTTAAAGAATAAATTACAAATTATAAATTATAAGATACAAAGACAATATATTTAAAATAGTTTTACAATGAAGTAAAAGTTAAAGAGTGACAAGCATTGAATTTTAGATTCACACCCCAAAGTACTTCGAATAAATGCAGGTCCAGGTTGAAGCCAGATAATAAACGCGACTTTTTCGTGAGACGTAAAACGCGTTTCTCCTGCAACGCTTCGGCTCTTATTTCTTTTGCTTTGCTTTCCCGTACCGAGTCCATGCTGGTACTTTGAGGGTCTTTGCTCATCTGGACCCTGCTGAAGAAAACATGTTGTAGCTGATGAGTAGAGTTGTCGAATCTAGAAATTATCTGGGGAGGATTTTTCCGATGGAAAAGTGTCTCGAAATTTTCGGACTTCTACCCTGACATTGCTTGACGCCAGATTGAAGGATTTCATTTTGCAAATGAAGGTACGGTTTTTTTCCAGGTTGTGGGTTTCTCCACATTCGGTTAACTGCCTCTAGTCTGATTTCTCCCGCATTGTTTCAGTCTGGGTGTGTTCTGTGGCTATGGGTTCTTTGACATAACACATGTAGAAATTCTTGTTGATATGGTATTGCATAAAGTCATGAAATTAGGAGGGTGTTTGGTGCTTACAAACCTTTCTTAATATCTTACACTTATTTGAAGTGTCTGGTAAATTCTTTTGTAAAAAGTCCAAAAATAAGATATTTATAAACTCTTTAAAAATAAGTTAGTTTCTTGTAAACTCTTTTATTATATATATTAAGGATTATATAAACATCTTTAGGTTACATTTTATTCATAATATTTGGTTTATATTTATCATTATTGCAATAAAAAAGTTATGATAAACTATAATTATAAATTTTAACAAAATTTTATAAGATTATCTTATTTTTAATATCAATACTTCATTAGTTCATTTTTAAAAATAACATTTATGAGCTTATAAGTAAGAAAAACATCTTATAAACTATTAAAATAAGCTTAGCCATGCATATTCTAAGTTTGATTCAAGTTTATCCTTTTTAGAATTGGAGCAGTTGAATATATCTAGCAGGGATTGTTGTACTCGACTTGTATATTAGGGGAAATACAACTACACACTTGGAAATTGGAAATGTCTAGTGATAGTTTTCGTGTGATTTTAGCAGGTTCTAACTTATTTATTGACATTAAAGAATAAGTATCTGGAAACACTGAGTTAGAAGCAGCACCTGGTCCTTCTTGTTATGACTTTAGCTGTTGATGCAGCTGAAAGGGATGTCGAATCATACTCGTTCTGCCCAAAAAAGTAAGGGTGAAATGGATGGCCTTAGTCCGAACAACAAAATGAATAGAAAAGAGTTGCCAAAAGGTAACTCGGAAAAAGCCGATGTGTGGGGTGTTAGAAGGTCAGCTTGGGAAACATCATTGTCCAGACAGACAACATCAAGACCACAAAGTAGGAGGAAATCCGAGGAAACACCATTATCCAGACAGACGATGTCAAGTCCACAAAGTATGAGGAAATCCAAGGAAACTTCATTGTCCAGACAGACAATGCCAAGCCTTCAAAGTTTGCAAAAGCCCAAGGAAACATCATTATCTGGACAGATGACACCGATATCTGTAAGTATTCAGAAGTCGAAGCATCTTGAGATGGGAATTTCACCTTTGACACCTTCCATTAGAAGAATATCCAAAGTACTAGAGAAACACAACACACCAAGTCCTCTGCGGAGGTCTGACAGGTGTAAGAAAAATTTACCCAGTTCTTCAGGTTCCAAGCAATTGGCAAAAGACCATTGTCCATCCAAGTCTCAGAAAACGAAAGAGAAGATCTTGATACAGGTGACAATGGAATCCAAAAAAGCTGAACTTGACCTTGAACCAGTTGGCATTAAGAGAAAGAAAATGAATGCTCGCACTTTCAAGGGTCTATTTAAAAGACAGCGCATTCTGGAATTTGCGCCAGGCAAGTTAACCCCTCTCTATACCATGGCACACCCTGCATTCACCTCTAATACTTTCTTTAGGAGATGCATCTTCATTTTCAACCTGAGTATTGTAATCCATGATAGTTTTTGTTATCCTTGTGTTCATTATAACATGTATATTCTGTGTGAAAGAGTTCCTATTTCTTCAGTTGGCAAGGTCTTGAGGTTTCTAATTATTCCCTGAACATGCCACGTGACACATAAATGTTTCATTTGAAACAATTTTACCATATATTCTATTAGATGGTGATAGGAAGCTGAAGTAACAGATAGATTAGCTCCTGTATGCAATGATAATTTGCAGAAGCATTGGCTATGAGCCACTGAGAAATGAGAAGGATGAATGTTTTGATAAAGCTTCTCAGTTCTGACGGATCTTTTCAGATGTTGATTTTTTGTTTTAAAGACCGTCATGCATACATTGAGAACGACATAAATGTTTATTCTAGTTTTAGGGAAAATATTGTGGATAAACCTTGTTCTATATACTCCTATAGTAGTTCAAGTATTATAGAAACATTCAACTATTCTAAAAAGGTTGCCAACAAACTGTGCTTCCACTGGGAATATAGCTGCTACTGAGTCAGAAGGCTTAACTTGCTCCACAAGATCACAAGATGGTTCTGTAAGTTCAGAAAGTCATGAGAAATGTATGCATGCAAAAGGTATGTTTTAAACAACAGATAGAAATTTAGACCTTACCATAATAAGTGAGGGTAAAAATATTTTTCTGTCAGTTGCAGGAGACTCACCTTCACCATCTTCAAAGTGTGAAAATCAAAATCTTCTGCAGACTTGTGTTCTGTGCTCAAAAAATAAAAGGTACATTAGAACCTTCCTAGTTTGCCTCTGGTTTCCTAGTCAATATGTTTTCTTCATGGGTATATGTTGTTGTTTGTTGTCCTTATGAAATCTGTGAGTCCCCAACTTCAGCTACTTTCTAGCAGATGGGATTGGGTAAAGTTTTCCAATCTTGCATGAGGTGTTGTGACTAGCTTCTTTTATTTGTTCTTGTATGCATAACTTTATGTTATTTTTGCATAATGGATATGAGATAAAGTTTGTTTTTGCAAAATGCCTTCCTCTCCCACAACTTAAACTGTAAGGATGCTAAGGTGGTATAGATTTCTAGCTTGGCCAGGTTGTATTTTACTACTTCATGCAGGATAGGTTATGATTCACCAGAACAGGACCTTTGCCCTTGTGGTCCTATGGTAGAAGAGGACACATGCTGCTTCTCTACATGCAAGGTTGGTTTTTGATGTATTGCAAATTGATTTACATCAACTAAAGCAAACAAGATCTATCTTTTTCATGAAAATGGATCTTCCTTCCCAAAACCACAGCAAATGATTGTGCTTCTGTTGGTCAATGCTGAAAATGCTTCTTCCTCAAAGGAAATAAACAATTGTCTTTCATTTTGTATTGATATATTGAGGTGTGTTTGTGACTTTCTAAATAAATATTCTTTTACTAAAATGCAACATTTGGTTATTAAATAGTATACTAAGATGCTTGACAAGGGCAGTTTTGAGACAAAGTTGTTCTGTTTTTCGGTTGGTTTGGTGAAAGTGTTTAGCAATCTGTTATTTTGTGTAAAAGCTTTTGGAGTTTCTGATTGAATTGAGGAATGGGAAAGCTTTGATGAGTTTGGCTATTTTTCCTTTGCATAGTTGTTGTCTTATAGGCAATTTTGATGGTTATAGCTCATAAGACATAAAAGTTAAAGCTCAATTCTGATTGTGGGGTCTATGGGAGATGCTCTGAAGTCACTCCAAATTTTGGGGCATTCTTTGTTAATTGTTGGCATGTCCCAAGTCTTTTGCTGGGAGATTGTGTATAAGATACAATAAAATGATTCCAGCATCTGAATTTTGATGGGAAGAAGAAAAGAGAGAGGACATATCAATAGAATAATCTGGAGATCAATGGGATTTCTGTGAAACTGAAGTTTTAATCAAGAATATAAACAAACTTTAAAAGCTTTATAAAGCATAACAAACTTAAAAAGCTTTATGAATGTTTTCATTAAGTCACAAGTCGTTGACAGTGTAATTGAAACCAGGGTCTGGGCTGCCTAGCCTTTTCAAATTTAATTTGAACCACATGATATGAAGTTCAGTGAACTTCATTAAGCATGAAGTTACTAGAAATTTGAGCAGGACTAATTTCTGAAATGGCAATTTTAAATATGATTTGGACTACTTTATGATGAATTCCTAGTACAATTTAGAGGGTGTTTGGCTAAACTTATATTAAATATCTTATAAGATCCTGTAGCTTGTAAGATATTTTTAGAGTTTGTAAACTCATATATCTTATTTTTACAATAAGCTAATAAAGTGTTTGGATAGAAATATCTTATAAGATTTTGTAGAAATTTATAATTATAGTTAATTATAATTTTCTTGGTGTAATAATGATTAAAATAAATTATATATCATTAATATAATGTTATTCAAGATATTTATGCATTTTTAAATATATATAAAGGAGTAACTTAAAAGATATTTGGAAATAAATTGGAAAAAATCAATTTATTTGTAAGGAGCTTGTATAAGCTCCAAACATTTTATTTTAGAAGCATATAAACTCTTTTATTAAAAAATTTACTAAACACTGTTGAGGAGTGTAGAAGCTCCCAAAAATCTTTTAAGATATTTTAGAAAGCTTATAAGCTCATCCAAACACCGTTTTAGTGTTGCCTCCTTGAAAATGAAATTAACTGATTAGTTGAATAAAATTAAGTTTACATGACATAATTTTCACCCTAAGCTCCATGTGAGAACCTGGATTTATGCTCTTTCTTGCTCACTCATTCTGTCTCTATGACGCCTTCCTCTTTGATTTTTCCTTTTTCTCATGAAATAAGATTGTGTACTCTGTTTCCTTATGTGCCTGCTTGCTGCTGATATGAAGGTGGTGTAGCATTTCTACAATCATAGCTTGTAATTAATGAAAAGATTTGCTAGAAACAGTATCACATTGAACAATTATCTAAATTGCATGTATGGGCCAGAGGCCTTTTGGTGCTGAATTATCTACAGGTGTGTCAGCAAAGAGAATTGCATTATATGATGAACAGGAAAGCCTCCACAGATTCCTGCAAGGGGAAATGAGAAAGCTATGCCAAATCCTCGAACTTTCGGTAATGATTCCCATTTTCATTTATACTTTGATGTTGGTTGCAGTTTTTTTAGACGGACCAGTCATTTGCACAGCAATATTGCCCTAGAAATAATGCTAACATATATTTCTATAACAATTATGTATTTCAATTTCGCATAGTTAAGCCTTTAAAAATTTGAAAAAATACTGTTTTTCACATTTCATTACAGAAACATGCCCATTGACTTAGGGTGGAAAAGTGTTTTCTCCCAGTGCAAATATGCAGAATGTCAGAGCATTTGCCCTATAAGATGATGCCTACCTGTATTACGCCACATTTCTTTTTCATTGTTTGGAATGTTGGAGCACATGCCCCATAAGACAATGCCTACCTTTATGGCTCCTGATTTTTTTCTTTTTGTTTCCTTTTGAGCATGCCAACTCTGGGATGCCCTACAAGTGGCTTTTAAGGTATAGCTTGCTACTTTTGTAACATATATATCTTTTTTCTGCTTGAGAAAAGCATCAACTGGGTGCACTAAAATGCTCAGAGGTGCAGGTATGTGTGAGAATTTGAGTTGCAAAGGCATCTCCAAAGCACCAGTGTCAACAGTAGCTATCTTATTGGTCATACAAGAAATATTGTAATAGGCAAACCAATCTTCTTATGTATCTCCATAATGTGAATAAATTAAAAAAAATTCCTATAATGTTCTTGTAACCTGTCCAATTCTTTTACATTGAACTAGCTATGAAATTTATACTCCAATTGAGACAGGCTCATCAAAATGATCTCTTCCTTGCACTATCCAAAGCTTGACTTTTGTCTGATTGAAAATTTCTTTCGTTTTTTTTTTTCAAGGTTTTGTTCATGTCCTTTTCTCACTGGCACATAGTTGTAGGAATAATTGATTTTTCATAATATTTAGTTTCCTAGTTAATAGAACTAGAATATTTGCTTCCTATTTTATGTATCTTGTTTTCTACTTAGTATGATTAGAATTTTTCGTATTTTTATACTAGTACGATACCATAAATTGAGGCAATTCCTGTATACTAAAGTAAACTTTAATTCCAATTATTCTAACATAGTGTTAGAACAGGTTCAATCGCGCATCTATTTTTCTATTTAGATGTCATGTTCAACACATGATTTTTGTCTCCTATTTGCTGTATGTCTGGCTGCCTAAAATTCTAGCTGTTTGTCATGTTTAATACATGATTTTTATTTTTTGTTTGTTATGGATAATTTTGGTTCTTGATATTGTCTACCTCGCTATCTATTTTTTTGGCTGTCTATTGACTGTTGTTTTTTCTTTATTTTGTTTTCCAAATTTAATATTTTAACACAACTCAATATTCAATTTGAGGGGATTGTTTGCGTAATATCTAGTTTCCTAGTTAATAAGACTGGGGCTATGTTTATTTTCAAATTATGAACTCAAAAGTACACACGTAATTATTATAACTTTTAAATTTTATCTCTTTTTCTTTTTTATTTTTACACAATTTTTGAGATAAAAAATACTTAAAAACACACCAAAATTTGAAAACAAACAAAGCCTAGAATATTTGCTTCCTATTTTACGTATTCTGTTTTCTACTTAGTATAATTAGAACTATGGTAGGATTAAAATAATTTTGGTTATTTTTTTACTGGTCTCATATTATAAATTGGAACAATTTTTGAGTTCTGTAGTATGGTTTAATTATTCCAATCATTCTAGTAGGATTTATTAGCTGGAGTTCATGGAAATTAGTTTTTAGATACAGCAAAGACCTTGCAGTAGAAGCTCAATGCAGTGTAAATGTTGATTGATAAAAAATATGTTGCTACAGGGATGAGTTATTGAATCTATTTTTATAAAACCAGTTAATATTGATGAAACATGAAAAGATGTTGACTTCTACCAATTGCCATCTCGTCCATTTTGAATAAGTCTAGGTTTTAAGTAGTATCTGCCTCACACTATTCCTTTTTATTTATCAGGAGAATATTTTGATTTATTTTCTTGATGGGTTCATGGTTAATTTTGTATATTCTTAATCAGGCTTACACAAATTTATTAATTTATTTTTTATTTTGTTCAATATAGGCTTGTGGATAAAAAAATCCTTTCATCTAAAATTAATTTTTTTTCATCACAACTGATTGCTGAAATAAAAGAAATTACTCATTCTCTTATAATGTTTTGGGAGTTTAAAGTCATAGTTGTTGGCATTTCATGTTCACTTAGACCACCCTATTAGAGAACTCCTTTTGCTTTAGTGAGATCATTCTGTTTATTAGTTACTCTTTGATCTATCCACCTGACCTTTTATGCAGGAAGATACCACTCATGTAGCGAGAAGATTTTTGGATTATGTCCTCAAGAATCACAACGTCAGCAGTGATTCACACTCAATCATACAGGCTTTCCAAATATCTCTGGTTTGTTTCTTTCAAGAGTTGTTTTCACCAAATGCATAAAGCCCAGTAGATAAGCACACTTATGGCAATGCAGTTCAAGCTTATATCCGGTGCTTTCAACTATGCTGATCTTAGATCCTTTTTATCCAATTATATGATAAAAACACGCATCTTCTTTTGCCACTTGCCTCAGTGAAGTTAACATGTTTTGTGGCATGCCACATAAATTTTTCTATTTTATATGGCTATGTTTGTTTTGCGATTATGCACCCAAAATACATACACTTAAGAATTACTCTCTTTTTTTTTATTCTCTCTCTCTCTCTCCCTCTTACTTCATACAATTTTCAAGACAAAAAACCTAAAAATATAGACTAAAATTTAAAAACAAACAAAGCCTATGAATTTAAAGTAAGAAATATTAAAAACTCTTTTATCAAAACTCCAAATAAAATAATCCAATATGTTGTGAATAGAGTGTAAAAGTTGTGACAACCATACATAAGAAAGATCTAAGTTGATAGCTCTTGAAATAACACAAATTATTGAAATTAATTTCACAGTATCAAAGGCTTGAAACAAATAAAAAGTTACAGAAAACACCGTTTACAATAATGCAGATATAAAATATATTGAAATATAAAATCTAAAATAATATCTGGGTTATCTAAATATATTGAAATTACTTACCCAGATGTTATCTTTGATTATTGAAAAAACACTGTTTACATTTTTGTTCAACATTATCTTTTTCATACAATTTTCTTTTTATGTTTAAATTTTCATTCTTTCTCATATTGCAAATCTATGTTTTAGTTTAAATATATATTCTTTATATTATTTTTCACATGGATCAACTAATATTTAGTGTTATGTTACAAATAATTAACTCTAAAATAAAAATATGGGAAGAACTATAACATATTTAGTAAAGTTGATGGCAACAAATTCGCTTGAATTAATTATTTTGTAACATATTGGTTTTTAATATAAGAATAGTGAATATTTATATATGCAATTTATTTATTCATTTAAAATTTTAGTATATCATTGTAACATTATTTTTGTTGCTGTCCGTTCTCTATTGTATTGCATGAAATATGATTAACTTTGAAATAAAACTAGTAATATATAAAATATCATCACATGTCTACTAAAACTAATGCCAAGGATTCATTGGTTTTAGATAATTGATGCCACATTGTTATAATGGTAGCGTTATACATATATATGAAACTTATTTCTTCATTTGAAATTTTAGCTCATTATTATGACTTCATTTATATTGCCATTTATTTTATCTTGGGTAATTTAACTTTAATAATATTTGCATTATAAATTTTCAACCCATTTATTTATTTTCTATTTATTAATCACTGTAGTTATGAAATCAATGACCTCCAACAATATTTTAAAGATATAATTATGTGAGTATTGTTTAGTTTATTGTCAATTATTAATATATAATTACTCACTCTTATATGTTGTGTGTATATTAATTTTAGATAACCATATAATTTGTTTAAACAACTTAGGAATTTATTGATGTCCTCAATTTTACTTATTTTTATAAATAATTATATAATTAGTTTAGATAATTTAAGATTATTTGTAAAAATTTACAAAGTTAGTTTAGATAATTTAGAATAATATTAGTTGGCTACTACTAAGGTTTCTGTTTTAAATATAATTTTACTTTTACCTAATTAACTCTATTTATTAATAAATATGAGTATTTAATTAAAGATAAAAATATACATTCATGATGTGGTGAAAAAACACAATCGAGTAGACACTGTTATGTGTTGTATGGATAATAACCAGTAATGTTAAAAGAATAATAAGTCAAAAATAGTGCTGCATACTGCATAGGCTACTAGCCTAGGAGAGGAGAGTTCCTGAGATTGGGATAGCATAGGAAAGAAATGTAAACATTGGCATAAATTAGAAGTGGGTAATTGTTGAATTGTGTTGTGCAGTTTCTTTTTAAATTTTTCTAACTGCTTATTGGATTAGTAAATTTGAATTTGAAATCTGTTAGAATTTAGTTAATCAAGACTCTCTAAATTTTGAAAACCTTATGTAAACCTTTCATATGATTTCCCAACTCAAGTCATGGAGCCTTGGCTGATGGCTCTTGCACACGCTAACGGATTTTATTATAAACACTCTGCCAGTGTTGGATTGCTGCCTCAATCACGAAACAAAGAGTTGATAAGAAGGATTCACTTGTGCTGGGAAAACAGCTTCTGAACTATCAATGCTCAGAACAGCAAGTGAACTTAGTTTTTTCTAAGATGCGATGTCTCAAGAGGATGTACTTGCAGTGTTTAGAGAACACTATTGACTCTCGTGGTCGTTCCTCGTTAGATGAAGATTCCATCAGCCAAGAACCATCAAATGTTAGCCAAGGGGGCTCACAATTTCCATCATGCAAACAGAAAAATAAAAAAGTGGAGATTGTAGAAAAATCTGGTAGTGAAGAGAATTCTGAAGAGCAGATCCTTTTACAGAAGAAATTGAAGTTGAAAGATACAGCTGCTGCAAGTGAAATAGATAACGCAATGAAGAAAATACAGAAGAAATGTGATAAGTGGGTGAAGAAACTTACATTGAAACATCAAAAGGAAATTCAAGAATTCCACAGAATTTGGGATGAGAAAAGGGTAAAGTTGGAGACAGATCACAAATTGGAGTCAGCCTTTATTCGGTCTATGCATGGTCAAGATTCAGTACAGGTAGATAAACTCAAGCTTTTGGATAATAATTTTGCTAAGAAAATGGAAGAGCACAATCTCCTAAAGGATGCACAGCTTATAGATCTTCAGGCAGAGCAATTGGCTGCTTTGAATGAGGAGAGACGGAAGGTAGCTCACTGGCTGGCCAAAGCAAAATCTTGTTCTAGGGAACTAAGGGTTGCCAATGGGCTAGAGCCACTTGGTTCGTATTCTGAGGATGAAGCTGGAGGCCTTCAGTCAAGGGGAGTTATCAACATCATGAGCCCTGGGGTGGTATTTCCTTTGTCTGGGAAGCACCTTGAGGGCCAAAATCCAAGTGAAAGTTTTTGTACACAAGGAAATGATGCCATACCTTCCATATCAATCAATCTGCCAGCTGATGCTATAGGTTATGGAACACCCATAGAAAATATGGTGACTGTTACTTCAAAATATGAAGTAGGGGTAGCATCCTCGTCGCTGGATATAATGGAGAATCTTAATCAGTCGAAGAAGTCCTGTGATAATCAGGAAACTGCTTTTAAGAACTTCTCTACTCCTGTAGAACAAGGCTCTGATGAAAATCAATCAGTTGATGTGAGTGTAGAGTTACCAATAGAGGAGCCTGAAACTGTCGCTAGTGAAGTTGCAGGCCATGCTTACCCTGTACAATCAAGCAATGCATCTAAGAAAGAGTCTGATAAAGAAAGTAAAATTGCATTGCCTGATGCTTTGGTTAGCCGGAGAAATGGACCTGATGAGACCGCCAGCAGGAGTTTAGAAAGAACAGGACAACCATTGGTGCATACAGAGCAAACCACTGCTATGCCAGATTGTTCTAATTTGTTGCCACAGCAAGTATGTGCCTTTTCATTTCTTACATTATTTGTGTTACCAACTTAATTTCCGCTGTGCTTGTGTTAGCTATACCCTATTTAGTTGGGAAACAATTAATTGCTCCAACGCGTATCAGTTGGACAAAACCTGGCAGCTCTAGTTGGAAGCACAATTAGTCTTTACCCTTGATTTAAAGAACATGTTCAAATATGATGCTATGTTGAAAAATATTTTTGATATCTTATTTTCAGATATTGATGATAAAATTTCATTTAGAACTGATCGGCTATCTTATAGTTCTCATTTTCCTGTTGATACTATATCTTCCACTGGATCTTCTTGCATATATGCAAATACGGACTGTAAAAATAACTAGTGAAATTGTGATAGGCACAAGAAGTTAAAATTGGTGAAAGATTGGTTTCTGCTGAACTGCAAGACCTAGATACAGCAGCTGCAGAAAATTTAAGTTCTTTGTATGTTGGAATAGCAACAATGGAACTCGTGGATTCTGCAACCCTTGGGCCATCTAATGGGGAAGTCCCAGTAACTGATGAAATTATAATCCCTGCATCCTCCAATCATGAAGCTCCAGTAATTGCGAATTCTGAGCAGTTGCATTCTGTATGTGCTGACGTGTCTCTTAGTTGCAATGAATTTCCGGCCATTGAAGGTGATGATCACAGAAGAAGCTCCTCTCAAACAGTGGAGCCGGGGAGGACAGATGTGCTTTCACGTGAATCGGCTTCTGAAAGTGGGGGGAGTTTGGCATCACTATCTGATCTCCTTCACATAGGACCTGTGAATAGCGTTACTTATGTGCCAAGTGTAGAACTATCAGCTTCTTCCCTGAATGATGTAGCTAGACACTCAGTTGGTGTGATTATAGAACAGACAGGTCAGGCTGTTTTGCCGCTGGGAATAGATGCAGGCCATCTTCAGGGACCTAGCTCCCTTCTTACCCATCCTACTCATCAATCTAGTTCTTGGAATTCAAGTCCAGCTTTGTTAGCTGATCCACTTCATGATGAATTAGAAAGGATGTGTAAAGAAACTGAACAGTTGGAAAAAACCCAAGAAGACAGGGTCAGTATTGAATTTCTTTTGGATCAGGTTCCATCTCCACACCCCCCCCCCTCCCCCCCGGTCCCGTTTTTGGGTGTTGGCTTGTAATATAGCCTTTTGCTTTTCCACAGATTTCACAGATGAAATCTGATTGCGGGAAGGAGATACTAGAAACTACTACTCAAATACGAAATCAATATGGAGTGAAACTTCAGGAGATTGAAAGTGAATTTAGATGGAAAAGGGATGAACTTGATAAGAAACAGAACCAGGTTCTTAAGAATAAAAAATTGGCCGAGGCTTTCACATCTAAATGCATGGATTTCAGGCCTTCTGGCCTCCAAGGTATGCAGCAAGTTATCTGATTCCTGGGCTATTAAGTGCATTGCCTTTTATGTGTCAAGAATATCCGCATCCACGTTGTCTGTTGATCTCAGATATATTAATACTTATAGCTACATCATTCTGGGAAAAATCAGATAGTTCAATGATCAATGAGAATCGATATTATGAACTTGTTCTAGTATTCTTTCTTGTTCATTACTCTATTCTGTAGTCTCATGACATTCATCCATAGTTGACAAGGAAAATTCTTTCTATTCTTTACATTTAGTTCCACCTCCTGTCATCTCAGAGCTCCATGGCAACCTGAAAAAATATCCTTGAATGCAATAAAACTATGGAAATATGCAGGCATAAACTCTTCTATAATCATCGCCTTCAATTCAAGAAGTTTCCCAAATCCTGGGAAACTGTTGCCCTCGGAACATAAATTGTCAGGAAAATGTTTTGTTTCTTAAACAAGTCAAAACATCATAAATCATTCCTTTTCACAGAACTTTCTGGACATTCTAGTCCTAGGGGACACCCTAATGGTTTTTAATCCTACATATCAAGTTTGATGCGTTGAGTTTGAATTCTATTGAGAGTGTGCTTGAGTAAAAATAAAAAATAAAAATTCTGGACATTCTAGAAATTTATCGCTGTATGACATTGTTTCATCTCATCTAATGAGTGTCTACCTTTTTCATTTCATATTTCTTATATTTTTTTTAATTTGTACTACAAATGTGCTTGTGAATGTAAAATAGCAAGTAAAGTTGGTTTTTCTTTTAGGTATTCCATCCGGTGGTTTCATGCAGCAGCGGCGTCAGATATTACTGCCACCTTCAGTGAGACCTTCCCCAGTGGCTTCAGCTTGCCCACCTGTTCCCACCCTGCAGATCACAACTCCAGCTGTACAAACCATGCAGCGGCCATCACTGCCTCATTCTGTTCTATCTTCCCCTACCACCAGTCAAAGTGCTACATCACTGTCCGTAGAAGCTGTACGACATGCACCAGCCCTTTCCTCAGGTGCTTCCTCCAGAGCCCCAGTCATCCGTGTCATCACTCCTGCAAGTAATCCATGGGTTGGTGGGGAGGTTCGTTCTCCAGCTCCACACCTACGATCATTTAGATCTCCTTCAGCCGCATCTATCCCCCCCAACACCATCAATGTCTCATCTTCGGCCCCAACAGATGCTCCGTTCTCAGCCTGTACAGCCACCTCGACCACCTGGGCTTCTACTACCAGCACCATAGCTCCCAAGAACAAATTTGGATCCCGAAAACAGCCCTGAGCCTCGAGGCCGACTGCCAGCTCCCCCCAATCCATCTTTATCTTCACCAGGGTTGATAATGGGCATGGATCATCTGCCATCACCTCTACCCAAAAAATGCTGTACTTCCCGTTCGTTTGAATTATGTGACTTTAGAAACCCTTCTAGGTAGCAACAGGGTAGCCAGGCCTCCGTAGGAACTGATGTCCCTTGTCTATCCGATGATGGCTGACATTGGAAAATCCTTGGTACCCATTCTCTTGGATAAATTTTCCTTACTCTTTCAGAAGATGGGTTGCTGATAGCAACATCGTGTAAATGGTCCCCGTCACTCGCACTAGGAAATGGAATGTTGCAGGAATCTCGTGTATATATCTATCTATGCTCTATTGCGAAATGATGGTATTTTCTGGATTTGCGATTTGATTAATGAGTGCCAGCTAACAAAAAATATTTGCGTCTTCTCTTCATATCAAAAATATTTCTGGAGAAAATTTCAAAACCTGAGTAATGACAAATGATTAATAAGAAGTTAAAACAACCATTATTCGTTTGTGTTGCCCGTGGAGCCAAAGGACAAAGAAACGTGGGGTGACAGTCAGCACAGACTTGCTTATGTGTCTGAAACCACCGTGATCTTCATGAACATCGTCCAAGTCAGAGATGATCAGTGGTGGAAAGCCCTCTCGACCTGTTACGTAACACGGTGGGCAGCGATGCATCCTCGGAAGATCGATGCCCTTTTCTATTCCCACTCCATAGATGAAGTCAAAACCCTTGCCTCTCTTACTGAGAAATTCAGAACAACTACTGGCAAGAAGGCCTACGTTGTCGTCTCGGAAGGCAATTTCCGCCCCCGTGAAGATGCCTTCGTGGCATTAAAATGGGCCGAGGCAGTGTGCAAAGAGAGGAGTTTCAAGATTTTTGATCTGGGAATTGGTGATTTATCCAAGTTTGCAAACTCAGATGTGCCTGTTTTGCAAGCAGTGTATGCTAGCATGAGAGGGTTGAGCAAGATCCGCAACCCGAGTTTGGTGATCGCGGTGTCAGATATCGATTCAAATGTGAAAAGGGCTCTGAAGACGGCAACAGAGACCAGCTCAAACGGCTCAGCATTGGTACTTTAGCCAAGATCCACCGTGCCAAAGGCTCTCCGGATGGTTGATCTTCGCCACACGGCATTGCCTAGTAAGCACACTTTCTTTGCTTGTTTGGTCAGCTGCCTTCCTACATACTTTCTCAACTCCGAAAATTCTATGCGCAGGTTGGAACAGGATGAGGCCTTCCATAAGCATCATCACACAGAACAGGGCCACTTCCCTGGCAAGGCTTCTGAAGTCTATAAGTGTTGCCTACTGATTAGGAGACAAAAGTCCCAATCACCTTCAACATGGATAGCAAAGTTGACGAGGCAACTGTGAAGCTAGTGAATTCGTTCGACTGGCCTCATGGGCCTAAAGCTGTTCGAAGGCGAATCATCCAGTGAGGGCTCATTGGAGCTCTCAGCGAAAGCTGGTACCCATCCACAGATGACGACTTTGGCCTATTGCTCGAGGATGATATTGACGTCTCTCCCTAGTACTATCCATGGATCAAATACGCCCTTTTGGCCTACCACTATGATCCTCAGGTATCTTTGCCAGAGCTCTCGTCGATCTTCCTTTACACTCCACGACCGGTTGAAGTTGTCAAAGAGAGGCCTAAAGGGAATGCCACCGAGTTCTTCAAGCACATCCTTCCAAACACGCCTATCTCCACCAGTTACCCTGCAGTTGGGGTGCAGTGTTTTTCCCCAAGCAGTCTACGTCTACATGAACATGAGATTCACTGAGAATGCCAAGCAAAATCCTCTCCAAATCCCAAAGTCGAGGACGAATGGCTGGCAAGCTTCTTGGAAGAAGTTTCTAATTGATATGATGTACCTCGGAGGATAAGTTAGCCTTTACCGCCACTCCCCAAACCAAGCTAGCTTTTCAACCAACCGTATGGAGCCCGGCGCTCATATCAAGGCGAAAGATAACGTCGTAAGGCCTGACAAGACTGATTTAGAGGTGCCATTGTTGAAGCAAGATTTCGGGAACTTCTTGCCTAATGGGAAGTTACCTCTAGCTTCCAAACTGCCGTCGTTGAACCTCTTCAACTGCGCAGTGTCTCTCAAGGGTTTGAAGTCTGCCTGAGCAAAGTTGGGGCAAGATCTATTGGACTGCAGTCCGACAGAAATAGTGGTGATGAACCATGTGACGGGTCTGCCTTCACGCTGTGCAGCATTCTATTAATTTAAATGTTCATTCACCCACTCTTTGTTTCTTTAAAAATAACCTATTTTTAGTTTTCTCATTTTTACTCTTTTCAACTTGTCATGGCGTTAGAGAATATCTTTGCTGGAAGTGTGATCTACAACTGTAGAAGGAGAACCCGTGACTGTCGGATGTCGTGAATTAGTAGTGAAAAAGATGAAGTGGAATTAGGTTGTCTAGGACAAAGCGTACAGCCAAATGTAGCTAGCCTTCTTAGAAGATCCCAATTCCAATCCGTTCAGTTTCTTTATTTAACTATTTAGTTTGATTTAAATATACTCCCGGAATAAATATCATCATCATCGTTACTACTAATACTAATGATCGTAATAATAATAATAATATTTATTATTGTCATTGTTACTATATATGTCTATATATTTGAAGTGTGTGCACTTTACACTACTTGTTCTTGTCCTCCACAGATAATTTTATTCATCGTCTTTATTGATCCTACGTGATCAGCATTTTCCATCTACTCCATATAATTTTTGTACTTTTTCTTTTGAAAAATATTTATGGCATCTTACAAATTTTTTTGTATAGTCAACGGGTCGGTAAGGTATTGTTTATTGATATCCACGCCAAAATCTACCATCGCAAGATCCCCGCATCCGTACCCGACACGAAGTCTACTTAAGTAATGGCCCGAAAAGCACTTCTAAATAATTTAAGGAATCTTAATAACAACTTTCCGGCGAAAGAAACGTTGAAGTACATATTTGAAAAGCAATAATCACATGATTTAACTAACAAATATTTTTAATTACTGACTAACAAATATTTAAGTGCGTGCGCAAGCATATATATTTTAGGAGAGAGGTTGAGAAATAAGCCATGCATCAAATCATCACAAGAAAAATAACATTAACAATTAAGAATAATATTTCACGATCTTCTCCATTATTTGACAAAAATCCATCTCCAAGAAAAACCTAGAGCTAAAACTATATAAAGTTCCATCGGTCCCAGCTTAAGTTCCATCGATCACCAACAGTTAGGATCGAATTGTTGCAGGGGCCAAGTTGATATTTTAGAGAGGGGCTCAATGGTTAGATCGATCTTGGCTAAGGCTGGATTGATCCCTCCTTGGAGATTGATCTCACCAACATTGGATCGATCGCACTATGAGGAATTGGAATTAGGACTTTTATTTTATGAGCTTAATTATTTATTTTTTGGCCAAACTTTCAATATATGATTTTTCTTCTTTTACTTAAATATTGAAGTTTTATCATTATTTAAGTTGTCTTCAATCAATTTAGATTAATAAAATTTCTCTTAAGTGTTTTCTATAATTTTGAGAGCATTTCCAGAGTTCTTGTGAACTCCTCAATTGAGCTATTCTACTTTATTTTTGAATTATTGTTGACTTATCAATAAATAGCAATATGTTGATTGCGTCCATCATTTTCTCTAAATTCTTATTCGATTTATTGCATTTGGGTTGTGATTTTATCAAAGTTCACGCATCATAATTCAATTTGGATTCAAGTTTGCTAAATATCCAATTAATCTCGTTTCAAATTTCTTGGGTTTATTCAACGTGCACTGAGATGGCATCATTGGATTTGATGTATCAAATTAATTGTATCTTTACATGTCTTTTTTGTATTCTTTCATAACGTAAACTTTTATTATTGTGCCATTCATTCTATTCCATATAATCAAAAAGGGAGAGTTATGTTGTTTTCTTGATTTCTATATTGATCTCGTCCAAGTAGTGGTATCAGAAACGATCTCTTTACTTTTGCAATCGAAATTTCAAAAGCCTGTTTTTCTATAGGATCAATCCTACTTACCTAAGATCAATCATTAATCCTAACAATCGATGATTCAATGAGTTCTAGATTTGATTGATTGCAACAGTCTTGAAGAAACCATGTTACTTCCTTGTCTTGCTAGATCGATCTTTTTGCTCTTGGATTATTTATACATGCCAAGTAGAAAGTCTTCTCACCTTCTGATTTGATTGCCACTTGAGTTCTATAGATTATATTTGAATTACATAGAAGATGTTATAAGACAAAATTGGAGTGGTGAGATTTTTATTAATTGTGAGTGAAACATGAGGATTGTGTTCTTTCTTAATTGTGAGATAAATTGAGTAAAAAGTCAGGTATAGGAATGGTAGCAAATAAAAATAAGGTGACAATTGAGAATGACACCAAAGTCGTGGAAGATGTCTTAGTTAAATAGATAAAGAAAATGTGAAGGGCAAGGATTGAACCTTTATGAGAGAGACAAGTAAAGGTTAAAATGCCACAAGTACAATATTAGGATCATATCACCTTAAAATAGAGGGAGTAAAGGAGCAAGATCACCAATATGAAAGAAACTTATATGAAGAGTTAGGTGATTTTCAATGACAAGGAGTACAAGAATTTGTATAGAAGGTCTTATAGACAAAATGTTGATGTTGGTAGGGATTTCTAAAGATTTTTTGAGGAGAATGAAATTAAAATTCATCATTTGTAAGGAAAATCTAATCCGAAGCATATCTAGAGTGGATCGCCAAATTGAGTTACTATTTGACGATGATCAATATATAGAGGTGCAACGTTAAGTTGATAATTGTAGAATTTTTGAATTACGCCATTTTTTGTTGGGATAAGTTGATGATGATTCAAAGAATTGGTGAATGACCCATTAGAAGATGGGAGGAATTAACGCCAGCATATGCTACATAGATTTGTGCCATACCACTACCACTAAGATTTAAATCAGAATTTCCAAAATTTGACGCAAGGTATTTAAACTATGGATGATTATTATAAGAATATAGAGATGACAATTATGAGGATGGGTGTAGTGGAAGAATGAAAATAGATAAGCTATAACGGCATGATTTCTTAGTGGATTGAATAGAGATATTATGCCACAACATTATGTAAATTTAAAAGATGTTTGGGTGAGTTCGTAAGCTCTCTAATACATCTTATAAGATATTTAGAAGTATATAAACTAATTTAAAGTGTTTGATAATTTTTTTAATGAAAGAGTTCATGAGTTTTCATAAAATATTTAGAATTTATAAACTCTTTAAAAATAAATTGATTTTTCTCAATTTATTTTTAAACAACTTATGAATTACTTCTTTATATATACTAAAAATGCATAAATATCTTAAATTAAATTATGTTAATGATATTTAATTAATTAATCATTATTATATCAAAAAAATTATAATTTTAATTTTTACAATATCTTTAAAATGTCTTTATCCAAACTTTTATTAACTTACTTTAAAAATAAAATGTATAAGTTTATAAACTCTACAAAATCTTATAAATTACATATTCTCTTAAACTATTTAAAATAAACTTAGCCAAACACTAGTAGAATACAGTAGAAAAGCTAATTAAAGTGAAAGGATAAATGTACATTTTAATTGTCAAATAAGCCGATTGGCAAC
Organism: Avicennia marina; assembly: GCA_019155195.1. NCBI lineage: Eukaryota > Viridiplantae > Streptophyta > Magnoliopsida > Lamiales > Acanthaceae > Avicennia > Avicennia marina. The sequence continues at coordinate 15,253,128 of CM032753.1, forward strand.
GTATTCTATTGTTCAATTTGTTTTTGTATCTTCTATTGTAAAATGGAAAATCCTTTCCATATCTGTTAAGGTCCTTCTATTCTCATTCGGAATAGTCCACATCTAATTATTTAGTTTATTTGACAGCATTTTTATCCATTTCTTTATCTCCAATCTACGGTTTTATGTATCTTCATTCCATATTGTGGTGCAATTTCCAACAATTTTTAATCTCCAAGAGGTCATAGTAAATAAGGTAAATAAAATCCAGCATATCCGACACTTTCATCGTATGGTTGCAATGTCTAGTCTAATCTCTAGTTGGCAATCCAATTGGAGTTTATTGGGTCATGCAGCCAACTCATACTATGTGGGCAAGCCACAAGAATTACAGTGTGATATATAACAATGAAATATTTTAATTTTTTAAATAAGGCAAATATTATTTACTTGTAAATTGCCTGCTCTTTAATAGTTAGCAATAATGTAGTATCCTTTTCATTTGGAATGATTTTAAATTCGGTGATTTGACCTCATTATTTCAGCCATTAATCTTTTAGGCCTGTTTGGATTAAAGGATTTGATAAAATAAATTTTAAATCTATAATAATTAATTCATTTTAATTATTTGAATAATTAAGTATTTTAAATTTTTAAATTTTTTATTTTAAACTATGATTTTGACAATTAAGTTAGACTTAAAATTTCTCTTACATTAAGGTCATTTGCAATCTTTTCTAAAAATCTTTTATTCGAATTTAAATTCGTCTGTAATGGGGCTTAAGTATTTTAAACCCACCCATGGCTGAAGAAATTTGAAACTAAAGCTCAAATAATTCAAGGTGTGACAAATCCTCCCATAAACAATGTTATAAAGTATAGTCTTTCTATTAAGTGATTCCGAAAAAAATTGAAGAAAATACGGACTAAACCACTAATACTTTGATGATGATGATAATGAAAATATTTTTTGCTTCATAACGTAAAATTATATAGTTATTCTTATTTCCAATATTTTTATTTCTTCTATTATTTACCCTTCATTTTTAATTTATGTTTACTCTTGAATTTCTTCCCTTTTTAAATTCTTTCGATATTTTTTATTTTTTATTGTAATTATTTTTACTACTTTTAATTTATAAATAATTTTTTTTATATTATTTGAAATATGCAAATGTGCACTTTTTGCCGGTAGCAATAAACCAAAAAATTGTTGAAACGTATGTAATGGCAGTCCCTATTCTGCAAGTACACTTGTCTTTTCCTTAAATTTTGGGTTAGAATATTGAAACAATTATGTGGTCACAATGCAAGGACCATCATGTGATGGAACATACAGAGTCAAGCCACTCATTTTTACCCCAAATTCTTCTAAACTTCTAATCATGCACCCATTGAAATTTTATTAAGAATCCTGTGTCTTTTCAAAGTACCCTTTCCAGAATTCTGTCCAAGAATTGGAAAAGTCTCTTGTGAAAACAATTTTGAGTGCCACAAAACTTCAACACTTACTATATTTTCGAATAAAAAATTAAATAATTATTTATATGATTACATGAGTCTCTACTCTCTTCATGCATAAGTAATAAACACAATTAAATATGACTAATATGAAAACTTTTGTAACATTTTTAGAGTTAAACACATGGTATTGTAACTAAAACATCCTCTTTAATAAATTTTTAAAATACACTTTTTAGAAAATTAAATTGTAACCACTTCCAATTATTTTCTAATATATTTATTTCACAAAATAAAATAGAAAGTTTATTGGTAGAAACATAACCTCTCATTCTGTAATATATATATATATATATATAGTAATTACTTTTGATTATTTAATAAATTTTTTGAAATATTATTTTTAATAAATTCAATTATAACAACTTTCCTCTATTCTCTGTTGGTGTAAACCCAATTATTTATATCATATTTTTTTATTACATACCCAAGGAATACGCCCAAACAAGCACCACTTATAACCATACACGACATTGAAATTTTATTGCAATCCACGTTTTATTTTTCAAGAAACCTAATCAAAATTTAGCATCCAAACATTTGATAGGTCTCTTGTTAGAAATCACGAGACTGAGACCTGCAAAATCTTCGAAACTTTATCTTTATCAATGAAATATTATGTAAATATATTTCAATAATTTGTTGGCACTGTTATGATACTTACGTCTCAACCCCCTCTTAATGCATAAATATGCCTTAATATGAAACTGTTTTTAACCTTTTTGTTTCGTAACAACGTATGTACTGCAATTAATGCCAAATTTATTATTACATTACTTGATTAAAATTATTGCAAATATTGTTTCCAATAAATTATTCTTAACTCCTCAACCATCCCAAACTGAAATTAGTATTTAGTATTTTTTTTTTTTACATGCCTTATGAAATAGCATTCTTCTATTGAAAACGATTTTTTCGAAAAAATTAAGAAATTGGAAAAAAAAAAGGAAATATTTTGAAAATATGAAAGCATATATACCAATTAATGTTTATTTATTTGTGGTTAGTAATAATTATAATAATAACAATAATATATAAAAGTAAGTTGATTTTATTAAATTGTTTATAATTAAATAATTTTATTAGTTGGGGCATAGTGACGACAAAATTATTTCCAAATTAAAAATAATAAAATAGAGACAAAAAAAGTTAGAGAAAAATAATGAGAGAGAGAGATAGAGTAAAAATATTTTGAAGAAAAAAAATGCACAAAGGAGAAAAAAAAAAAAAAGTTAACGTTTTAGTTTGTTGATTTTATGATATGAAATTTATTTAAGGGATAAATTTGTAATATACTATTTGTTAAGAGGGAGACTCTGGAGTATCCAGATAGCATATATATCTACTTAAATATCCATACTTTAGTTCTTTTTTTCTCCGACATTATTATCACCTTGTCAGACCATTTTTACTCTTTTTCTTCTCACATCCTTTTTCTTCCCGTCAATTGTTTTTCTCAGTTATCCCCTTTTTGTTTTTTTAAATATTTTTTAAATGTGAATAATTTTATTAATGTTTTAAAAAATATAATAACACTATAGTTTATAATATATTAATAATATTTTATGTTCGTATATAACTTGCATGTGTATCAAAGTGTGGGTCATCTTATATGAATATTTTAATTTAATTTTAATATTTCAGGAATTTATTTCATTATCAAAGTAATTAAAATTATATCTTACTATCACTGCCAAAATTACATAATTTTTTAATTAAGCAGAGAATGGTAAATTTATTCTTTTTTATTTTGTGTTATATATTTCTCTTATATCTATTAGCATTTTTTTAAATTTTTTATCGCAATGCTTAAATTACATATTAAATAAAAATTATGCAAACACAAATGTGTGATTTTCAGTATATTATGAATTTGAAATAAAGCACATACACAATACATTTTAAAATATTTATACTGCAAAAATAAAAATTCAATTGTGATAATTTTGCTTAATTTAAAATTTCGTATATAATAAAAAAAAATATAGTTTACCAAATTTTATCCATCACACCATTTTTTATTCATTTTATTTTTTCATAAATCATTTATCTGTATTTTAAAAAAAACATATTTTTAAAAACATTTTTATTTTTATTACATCACCACTAAATAATTTATGTACCATACAAACAATTTTACCATAAATTCGACAGGCATCCAAGTAAATGGCCGTTTAACCAACCATGGTGGACCAGCCATGTCGCGACCACAGCAGTCGGCGGTGAGTCACCTCCACTTGGCCATTGTTTCGCGCCCACCACCGGGTCTCTCCCACTCTCACCTACTCCCCCCTCAACTCCAGAAAATTGCATTCCGGCCCCCACCCCTCTCCATTAATGGCAAGCTGGAACAACTCAACACTCACACATGTATATCCACAACTATACCTCTATTAGACACACGTTGATTATGGTTTGATTATCTGCGGAAGTCATTTCTTTGTTCATAGCGCCTTTACCTGTCCTTTTCCTGTACTAATTTTATGATGCCAAGGCATACCTGTAGTCGTATCTGTGTTTGAACATCTGGAGAAACTCAGGACTGACGTCAGTCTGGAATTTAGGTTTCCAACCCACTTGTTAATTTTATTTGGTTGATGTCTAAGGTCAACAAGTCAGCTGCCAGGAGGAGGCAGTTTAAGGGATTTCTTGATGAGGACGTTGGGAAAGGTAATGGATACGGTCACAGTTCCTCCGTCCGCGGCGGACGAGCTGCGGCGGCGAGGGAGACTGGGGACTGGAAGTTTCAGGTAGCGGAGTTTGCCAAGGGGGCGGCGGAAATGAGCGTGGAGTTTGGTAAGGGAGTAAGGGATATAGTGAGGCAGAGTGTATTGAGGGAAGATTCGATACTTGTGAGGAAGTTTAAGGGCCCTTGCGTGAAGATTTTGGAGAAATTGAGGTTTCTGAACGAGTATCTGCCCGAGGATCGCGATCCAATTCATGCTTGGACTGTGATTGCCTGTGTCTGGATTTTTACTCTTGCGGGTGCGTGCGTTTTTGTGTTAAAATTCTTTTATTTTCCCCTTTTTTAGGTGATGAGTTGCCGATGTTACAAAAGATTACTGGGAAAACAATTGTGGTGAATGTGAATCTGCATTGAAATTCATTCTTTTCCTTTTTGCCAATAATTGTGATACTGTATTTTCTTTGGATGTTGAGAGGTACTGTATTAAGAATATGTGAAATACTCGATGAATTGATCTGAATTCATCTTAGTATTGTTGTTCTTCTCTAAAGCTTTCATTGCATTGCGCAACATGACGCTTTAAAATACTCGAACTAGTTTGATTTTTCTGTAGAGTTGATTTATTCTTAATGTTTTCAAATTTCTATTAGTTGGCACATGAAAACTCATATAAAGCATCGTGGGATACAGTTGACCGCTGAGGTGTTTGCTAGTTATAATCATGGAGACCGTTTTCCTTGAGTCTGCACTGAAGCATTCACGTCAATGAGTTTCATCAGATCAGAAAAGAAATTGTTTCTTTAGCATAATGAGGGCCTTTTCCTGCTATCTTCCTTTTTTCTTTATAAACATTTTCACTACTAGTCAAAATAGTCAAAAACTAAGCCGTGTCATTGTTTGGAATAAGCGAGTGATTGGACAAAGAAGATGCTTTGTGTTATTAATATCATTATTGCTGTTGTCACTGACAAAGTGAACAAATTGTGCAGCTTTATTTATAAATATAAATCAGGCTGCAACTCCGCTGGTTAAAAAGATGAAGACGCATCCTCCGAGTGCTAATCGTATATTGCTCCCTGATGGTAGGCGCTTAGCTTATCAAGAACAGGGTGTTCCAGCAGACCAAGCTAGATATTCAATAATTTTTCCTCATTCGTTCCTTTCATCAAGACTGGCAGGTAGTCTGTTACGAAGCACTTCAACTTATTAAATTAATTAAAAATTTGATGCAAGACAAACTATTGAAGCTCAAACTATAGCTACATCTTTTTCTTTGGTGGTTCTCTGTTTCTAAAACTAGGGATTCCTGGCCTCAAGGGTTCCTTGCTGGAAGAGTTTGGTGTCCGACTGGTGACATTTGACTTACCTGGTTTTGGCGAAAGTGATCCCCATCCAGTTAGAGACCTGGAGTCATCAGCTCTGGATATGTTCCACTTATCCTATGCTTTGAATATTACTGACAAGTTCTGGGTCATGGGATATTCTGATGGAAGCAAGCATGCTTGGGCTGCCCTTCATTACATTCCTGATAGGCTTGCAGGTAAATCTACAAGCTGTCGTTTAGTTCACCAGATGCCCTTCTCAATTCTCATTGACAATTTTTCTGAAAAAGTTATTAAGTGCAGCTTCAAAACATAAACGTTGTACTCTGGGAAATCAAAAATACATTTTGAATTGCCTTCTCTTCAAGCTTCAAGCCAGTTGCCCAGTAAAGAGAAAATGTTTTACGCATGAACCTTAATTGTTTTTTATTGGAACATTAGATCTTTTATGAGGCCAACAAGTGAATGGAACTTGTGTGGAAAAGTAAATTGAAGAGCTAGCATAGCTGTATGTTGGAGGAGTACGACGTTATATATCTGTGTTAAAGCTCCTTTAATCTTTAATTGGAAATATGCGGTTAACTTCCAACTCATGCCACTCTATTCGGATTATTTTTGGTTGTTTTCATTTTGATACCTTGATTTTCTATATCGTTAAAATTTTTGAATCTGGCTGGACTTGAGTTTGTCATCATTTGCATAAACTCTGCATCCAGTTATCTATACTATAATATTAATTTAATATTACTTTTTGGTTGCATAATACAAAGTAACATGATTACCCTTATTTGAAATTCTTTTATTTTTTTCTATTATTTTTTATATTCTCTTCTCTTAACTTTCAATTTTGATTTATGTTTTTTCTCAAATTTTCTATCTTTTCAAATTCTTTTGATCTTTATTTATTTTTTACTGTAAACATTTTCTGTACTTTTAATTTTTTAATAATTTTATTTATATTATTTAAAATATAATAATTATATAATTTATAAATAAATTTACACACATGTAGAGTGTTAACTAGTAAATATTTCTATGGTTGAGAAAAAGTGTTGTAATTTATAACTCCTTCATATATTTTCAGGTGCTATAATGGTTGCTCCAATGGTTAATCCATATGAACCGAGACTGACCAAAGATGAGAGAAAACGAATATGGGGCAGTTTGGCTGTAAAGAAAAAACTAATGTACTTTTTAGCTCGGAAATTTCCTATATTGCTTCCATACTTCTATCGGAGAAGTTTCCTTTCTGGGAACATTGGCCAGATAGACACGTGGCTTTCCTTCTCACTTCGAAAAAGGGTCAGCTGTCTTACCTAAAAACGATAATCTTTTGCATTTCAAAGTCAGGCTTTTGAAATCCTGCTTTTCTTGCAGTAATGGTACTTTGCGGACTATGAAAAAAGAAACACATGGACATTGAAGAAATTCAGTCTCTAAAACTAGACTAAGGCTAATATATGCCAATTGTTTTTTCCATAGGATAAAAAATAATTAAGTTAATTCTCAAAATTTCTAATTGAAAACTTCGAATTATCTAGGATAGAGCTCTGATAGAGGACAGAATTTTCGAAGACTTCTGGCAGAGGGATGTAGAGGAATCAGTTCGACAGAAAAAAGCAAAACCATTTGTCGAGGAAGCTGTCTTGCAGGTTTCAAATTGGGGTTTCAGCATTGCAGATCTCCAAATACGAAAACCCAAGGCTAAAGGCATTCTTGTTTGGCTTAAATCAGTGTACAGACCTGCACAAAAAAGATTGACTGGATTTTTTGGCCCAATACACATATGGCAGGTAAGTGAATTCTACGGTCCTGGTCTCAGTCCCTCTTTTTGTTTATTAATTTTCTGATGGGGAAGCATTCTGCGGTGCATGCTATATGTGTTATGAGTGTCATTGCAATTTTTCTCAATTACAAAGAATCTGAGACAAAATTACTTCAACCTGATTGCACTTTCAAATACTTTTGGGGGTAAATTATGAGGACCTCCACAGTGAGATACTGCTGTAATTACATTGTACCTCTTTCTGATTTGAAATTATAAAAATCCGTCTTCCTAGTTTTCAATTCTATATGCTTGCTTGGCAGCTCGGATCCCGTGTCTAAATTTTGTTGTTTGTCATGTGATTCATATCAACTATGCTTGTCAAGTGTCTATTCATGTTTGGTTTGCATAGGCAATTCATACATGTTAAGATGGGGGCGGAGAAAGCAATATAATTAGGAATAAAAGATTACAATTGAATATGTCATAATTCAAGAAGGAAGATTGCCTTTTTCATTTTTGTAATTTCAAAAAGAAGAGATACAATGAATAATGACGCGCACTTGTGGTATTCATAATTAACATTTTGACATGCATGATTGCTTTCTTCACATTGAAATTTCTGTTGAGATGGTTGTTTATTATGTTAATCCTAGTAAAATCAACATCTATTCAGACCCGACTTCTGTCTTTCCTTGCTTCTTTGTTGGCATGTCGAACAGGGAGGTGAAGATATGGTGGTCCCTCCATCAGCGAGTGACTTTGTGCACCGAGTTCTACCAGATGCCATGCTGCACAAGCTCCCCTACGAGGGCCATTTTACCTACTTCTACTTCTGTGATGAATGTCATCGCCAGATCTTCTCTATCGTCTATGGAAATCCTCAAGGCCCTGTTACTCCAAAAGAGAATCATCCAACTCCCACTACAGATGACGAAGAAGAAGACAGTGAAGTAATTTTGAGTGATACCGCAACAGCGACGGAGGTTGTTTCTACTTCAACCCGAAATTGATAGATTCAGGGATACCATAAAATTCCATGGGAAGGAGCAAAGGTAATTGGCACCTGTATCCAGCAGAGGCACACTAAAGAACAGCATAGGTATGATATGAATAGGCTTCTTGGGGCATAAAATACGTTAAAGGGGCATATTAAGTGAAATTAGAATTTTTGTATAGCGTTACACAGGAAATTCTTGCTTATGCAAGGTGTCAAGTATCAAATGCTGAGATCATACCAGGGCAAGGACTCAATCTTGTGTTGATGTGGTAGAATTCTCATACGTTGGCATGAAATAAATACCGTGTAGGTAGTGCTCCTCTCATTGTAAAGAATAAGCATTCGTGACTTGTTTCTTAACCTAAATTATAACCATACCTATGCTTGGATCTTGTGTTCCATGGAGAAAAAAAATAATTCTCTCCCTTCAAATTTATGAGAAAGTTCAATTTCCGAATTTGAGGATTTATCACAAACACAGTGCAAAATTGAACAAAACAAAAGATAGGGAATGGATGAATTTTCAAGCTAATTGATCTTTCTAATAACAATTGAATCCAACATAATCTTGTTCGAGGCCAAGACCAAGGTTTTAAAACTCGTCCGAGGATACATGAACGACGGTAAAGTCTTTGCTTTGAATTCCACAAGACAAGATTATACTCGATTCCATTGTATTTATATACTCTTATATTAAAATAATAAAAAAATAATTAAATATTAAAATTATAACAAATATTAAAATACAAGAATTTTCATTTTTGCAGAAGGCAGCCATATTCCTTTGAGCAGGCCCTCTGAGTCTCTAAGTTCCCAGACTTGCACCCTAAGGCTGTGCTTGGATAGCACCCTAACTCTACAGTAGGGATTGTTTTCTGAAGAAATTTGTGGCCCATAGGAAACCTACATACCCCAACCCATGCCCTCCTCAGGCCTCTCCCTAGTCTGTGGCCATCAAGGAACAATGAAGTCATTCACCTGTCCCGCCAAATGTGGGTGGTGCAAATCTTATTATCATTATTTATTAATTATTATATTAATTAATGTTAATGATATTTATTAGTAAATATTATTATTGTTATTAGTGTTATTAATAATAATAATAATAATAATAATAATAAATACTACTTTATTCTCTAATTCTATTTTCTCTCATTTTCACATCACATCACTCACCCCATTCTGCATATCTACTCGTCACCTCAAACACTTATCATCATTATTGCATTTGTCATAAATCTCATCAAATTACATACTTTCTTTTACCATTTACTTTCAAAAACTTATTCAATTCTCACAAAACTATTTTTGAAAAATGGATACACCGTCCCATTGCAGCCTAATGGCCTTATTGACCATGTACTTTGAAATGTGTTATTACAAGTTCTATTTTTAGACAATGGCTACGTTTATTTACTTTTTTTAAACTATTCATCAGTCAAAAATTTTATAAATTAAATATTTTATGCTACAATTTTTATTCAAATATAAATTTAAAATTTTCACTTTCTTATCATTTATAAATAATTAATAATTTTTTATTATTATACATATTTAAAATTAAATCAAGTTCCATTACTATTATTTTTCTACTTATATTTATTTTTTAATTATCTATAAATTTATATATTATTACATAATTTAATCATTGTTACATTAATTTGATTCGCGGTAACAAAAAAAAAAAAAAACACCTCTTCACTCCTATCTTAGTGTTTTTTTTTCCTACCGATCTCAAAATGTGTTTCTTGTATTTATTATACATCTGCAGTTAGTGACCATATTTTTATTAGTTCATGTAAATGTAAGTAGAATTAAGTCATTTTTAGATTTATTTGTAAAAAAAAAAAATTGTTATCGCTTTTTACTCCCACAAAGAATTTAGAACGAGAAAGTAAGGACAGTTGATAAGATAGAGGGAGGGGACACATAAGCAATCCCCACCCCATTTTAATCCTTAATAATAATAAGAAAAGAGATGCGACAAGAACATGTGCATGTATTTGCTATAGATAATTGTCATTCAAAACAGACTTGGATGTGGCTGATTGGATTGTTAAGGTCAACGTAAATTAGCTTTTTTATTTTCTATGATTTATTCTTTATTATTTATGATTTGATTGAAATGTTATCAATACAATATGGTGAAAGATTAAATTACATTTTAAAAATGTGATTATTTCCATCTTGGAGATAAATTCTTTGTTAGGAATATGAGCCAACTGAACTTAGACTCAATTTAATTGGCTAATTTGATTAAAACTTGATTCAAATTCGATCAAAATTGAGTTCAAACCCAGTTTGAATAACTTGACTTTATGTTTCCAATTATGGGTTGAGTCGGTACTTACTTAGATAATCAAACTCAAATATAAATATATATATATATATATATATATATATATAATATTTATGTTACAAGACGTATATGGCCATGGGTTTAGCCTACTAGAGGCGCTTGTTGGTGTCATATGAGGTAGTGGTCATGTATTATTTGTTATTTATAAATAAAGCTAGAATAATAATTCAAAAAAGTGACTTGAGTAGTTGTTTGGGTCACGAGTTCAATTTCATCACGATTCTTAAGTTGATTTTGTATATTTTTTTTAAAATTATGAGTTTTGAGCTCTCACATCAAGGCGATATTGTTTCCAATTTCAAGTAGGTAGGAGAAAGATCATTTTAAATTTTTTAAAAGTTTAAGTTGTAAGTTTTTGTTTCATGGACAATTTACACATTTTCATTAAACAAAATGTTGTCAAATCACAACCTCATATGCAATTTTTCCAATCCCAATTCTGTGGTGCTTTTACGTAAATTTACCTGCTTCAGACTTTTATTTCAGAGTCGTCGCCGGAAAGCCAATTCACTTCATTCATTCGCGCGGGTTCTCATTTTTCTTCATTACGACAGTGTATGAGTTCATAACAAATTTGTCCAACGACTATTTATTTGCAGATTAATATTAAATTTTACTTTTATTTTAATTAATATTTGATTATTTAGTTTTTATGTGATATAATTGAAATGCATGTATTTAATTTCTTAATTCTTGAATTTTTCATTTATTTAGATGAAATTATTTGTTTCTATTATTGGATTTACCGTGCTGTTGATATAAATGTGCAACGTTAATGTTCAATTTTTGAACACAAGCTTGGACTATGCTCCAATTGCTTAGTATATACAGGCTGATCGTAACTGCCCGAACTGTAATTATCAACATATACTCAACTTTTTACACATTTTTTTTACTCACTTCCTCCAATTTTTTTACATAGATTATTCACTTTAATTTAATTGTAATTTATTTTTTCTTATTTTGCTAATGATATAAATTCATATTTAAATATATTATTTGATATTTACTGTAATATAAAATTCAAATACAAAACCTATACGAGAAGGCTAATTTATGGAGAAATTGGACGATTAATAGGTCTCTTTGTTCGCGGAGCGAAAACCAGGCACAATGAGGCCAAAGTTTAGTATAATATTAGAGATACTTGTGACCAAATGTCTTTGAATTGTTCAGCCGTCGAAAGGAATATGAAAAAGAAAACATTTCTCAACAAGTTTGGACGCGCCTACAGGTTTAACTCAATTTTTACCGTACAACCAAATTAATTGCAGTTACGAAATAAAACAAATTTAGAATTTTCTACATTTAAACACAAGTTTCCATGCATTGGGTACGATTATTTCCCTCTAAATAATTTCCAATGAATAAAATTCACATAGATTGATTCAGAGACATTAAATTGCAAACAAAATATTATTGTGCTTTAATAAAAGGTGGAAGGACCCAAAGTCTGCATCTCAAGCTTGGTAAACGAAAATAGAAGTGAGTGCACCCAGAATGCTCTCACCACTGCCCATTAAGCAACAAGGTTCTAAGACCTAGTTGCTTAATACTCCACTATCCTCGTAAGAGAGGCTAGAGAACATAGCAAAAACATCCGCGGCGCATCACCAAGACTCAAAAATTGTTCCAAAAAAGCAAAATTGAAAACTGAAACGTTTAAATAAAATGGATACAGGGCCATCCTCCCACAGATGCCTTCACTTGGCACCTTTTTTGGCAGCAGCCTTGGTCACCTTGGCTCCAGTTGCTTCTTTCTTCTCAACATTCTTGATCACACCTACAGCAACCGTTTGACGCATGTCCCGGACAGCGAAACGACCAAGAGGTGGATACTCAGAGAAAGTCTCCACAACCATGGGCTTGGAGGGAATCATCTTAACAAATCCAGCATCACCGTTCTTCAAAAACTTGGGCTCCTTCTCAAGTTCCTTACCAGACCGTCTGTCAATCTTGGTGACCAGCTCAGCAAACTTGACGGCAATGTGAGAGGTGTGGCAATCAAGTACTGGAGCATATCCATTTCCAATCTGGCCAGGGTGGTTCATGATGATGACCTGAGACATGAAACTAGAAGCTCCTTTAGCAGGGTCATCCTTTGAGTTGGAAGCAACATAACCTCGCTTGAGATCCTTGACTGAAACATTCTTCACATTAAAACCAACATTGTCGCCAGGAAGTGCCTCTTGCAAGGCTTCATGGTGCATCTCAACCGACTTAACTTCAGTGGTCAAACCAGATGGGCCAAAGGTGACAACCATACCAGGCTTCAGGACACCAGTCTCCACACGACCCACAGGTACAGTACCAATACCACCAATCTTGTAAACATCCTGGAGTGGGAGACGTAGGGGCTTGTCTGAGGGCCTCTTGGGCTCCTGAACCAAGTCAAGAGCCTCAAGGAGGGTTGGGCCCTTGTACCAATCCAGGTTAGTGGATCTCTCAATCATGTTATCTCCCTCAAAACCAGAAATGGGCACAAATGGGATCTTCTCAGGGTTGTATCCAACCTTCTTTAGATAGGAAGACACTTCCTTCACAATTTCATCATACCTAGCCTTGGAGTATTTTGGTGTGGTTGCATCCATCTGCATAGAATTTATGTCATTATATTGGATAATGTAATATTAAACATAATATACTTCAATATACCACATGACGTTCAAGTTTAATTAGGTTTGCGAGTTGCTTGCCTTGTTGCAGCAACAGATCATTTGCTTGACACCAAGAGTAAAAGAAAGCAAGGCATGCTCACGGGTCTGACCATCCTTAGAAATACCAGCTTCAAAGCCACCAGTGGTGGAGTCAATGATGAGGACAGCACAATCAGCCTGTGAGGTACCAGTAATCATGTTCTTGATGAAATCACGGTGTCCGGGTGCATCAATGACAGTGCAGTAGTACTTTGTGGTCTCAAACTTCCACAAGGCAATATCAATGGTAATACCACGCTCACGCTCTGCCTTGAGCTTGTCAAGCACCCAAGCATACTTGAATGACCTCTTGTTCATCTCAGCAGCCTCCTTCTCAAATCTTTCAATAACACGCTTGTCAATACCACCGAGCTTGTAAATCAAGTGACCAGTGGTGGTCGACTTCCCAGAGTCGACATGGCCAATGACCACAATGTTAATGTGAGACTTCTCTTTACCCATGCTTTACTAAAAGAAAACTGCCATGACAAAAACAAACAAAATCAGCAGAAGAAAAATAGTGCTTGGAGGCAAATTTACAGATTATGTTAAACAGAAGTGCCAAACACTACCAGAAACGCCCTCAAACTGCTAGCTACCGTCTTTTATCAAGATTGCTTATCAGAATTTTCGAGAACATCATAACAAAACCTGAGATCTAGCAAAAATAGTAGATACAAGGAAGCAAATTTCGCAACTACGAAAATGTAGGTCCCGTGTGATATACTAAATTTAACGAGAAAGGACTCCACGATCCAAAATAATTACGTTCAATAGGGATGTCATTAATATCTGCAAAATATTCAATGATTCACACCCCAAGAACAGAAACATTCAGTAATCGTTCTTATCCATATCGATACAAGCAATAAAAACTAGTTAATTAAGCAAATCGGTCAAAGATACGCAATTTCATCATGTAATAGATACTGTTTGCGTGCATTAAGATGCACATCCAAAATCATATTCACAGAATAGAATACACAATAGACAAATCCAACAGACGCTGACATATTATGTATTAGTTTCAACTAAACCTGCAGAAAAAATTTCGTCGAAATAATTAATCCAGACAGATCCACAAGAAAATCATCAGATTTTCACAATACTAGCACGAACAGATTGCTCCAGTGCATGAACATCAAATTAAGCACACAAAACTCTCAACATATATAAAACATAGATGATTACCTCAGAAAAGATACTACTGTATGCCAAGAGCGGCCGACTGCTCAGAGAACTTGTGGAACGCGTAAAGCACAAGAAAGAACGTATTGGGCAGAATATGAGGCTATATATATCGGGGTTAAGGACTTCGGGTGCGATTAGGGTTTTTGTTGGGCCGTTGGATATAATTGATCTGACGGATTGGAGGAGCAGCGCAAGTCGCTCTAGGGCCTCCGAATTGAGAGTACGGATGCCTTACCCTAGTCCGCCTAGTTTTGTGCCTTTTGCGGCACTTCATCAAATTACATTGTTGTCCTCATGTTTTTATCAAATTTACATCCGTGCAAGATATTCTTTGTATGTTTAATAATTTTGATAGCAAGAACAAAGTTACTCAAAAATTAAAGTAGCTTTAAAAAATCATGAAAAGGAGAGAGAGGAAGAGAGAAAATGTAGGTATTTTAATGAATTATATTAAAACACAAAACTAACAATTACGAAGGTCAAATACTTGTGTGCTTGTAATTATTGAAAAATTTCACAATTTTATTAATGACAACAAAAATATTTTTAATAAAATTAAATTGAGTTAGAAAAATTTACTGGAGAAGATAGATGAAAAATAAAAAATAATAAAATATATAGAACAGGGCAGTACTTTAATCGGTTGGTTGTTAATACACGAAGACGGTTGGTAATTAATCCCTCGTGGCTTTGTTTGTCTTGTGACTATATAATTTTTAAAAATATATATTTAATTATTATATTTCTTTTTTTATCTTTTTCTCTTTTTTACTTTTATTTTTACACAATTTTTAAAATAAAAATATTTAAAAATATACACTATAATTATAAAATAAATAAAATAATAATGATTAAGTGTATATTTTTATAGTTTAAATTGCAAAACAAACGTGGCCATAAAGATTAGAACATAAGTTGACAAAACTTGGCCACGTTATATTTAGAGTGTTCGTAGGATTAGGAATTTGTGAGTGGGATGTTTTTGAATATTTTTAAAACGGTATTGTTTTATCTGAGTGGTTTTAAGGTAAAGACGAAGTAAAATATGTTTAAATTTGAATTTTGTATTGTTATGGGAAATAGAAAATTCTACAAGTGCTAAATTATGTCTAGTGAATAAATTGTTTATATAAAATATTATGTAGAGATGTGTGATAATATTTTTACATGTAATAATGCTTAAAATTAGAAAACATATATTCATATGTATACATCTGGATACATCTTTTTAACAAACAAACGATTTAGATTTAAAACAAGGAAGAATATGTTTTTAAAAAATTTCAATGCTCTAGAAGCTTATTGATATTGATGGAAAACATTAAATGATACGCCTTTCTTGGGATCCTCACCTTTCTAAAAGGATATATTCAAAAATACAACTCTTATAAAATTTCGAGTTGTTAAATTATTATTTGAATCCATTTGTTTTGCTAATGGGCTCTTGCGCTTGCTTTAAAAAAGTTATTTTTATTGAAAAAGAAAATATGCACCACTTTGTAGATGGAGATTCCATCTTTATAAAATGTTCATTATATAGATATTGACCCAATAAAAATATATTGAATACCTAAAATTGTGAAAAATATCACAATTATAATATTTAATTAAATTTTTCTTTTTAAAATATAGTATTATAATATTTATTATAGTTTTAAATACTCCATATAATATCATCTACGAGACCTGCTTTGTGGGCTTGTCGTCCGCTTAAGCTTCCGAACCATCGTGTCTTTGTTTAATCGTTGTGCTTTATTTACACTAACTTCATGGGTATGGCTAATCAATTAGTTCTGTAAAACCCCTTTTAGGCCATGTCAGGTTCAGTAGTATAGACTGATCTACATAATCAAGAGATGAATTTAATAGTTTGTGTTTTAATTTATTATAAGTTCCAGGCACGTAATAGTTCATACGTGTTTAGTTTTTGAAAGGTCAAAAAACCGAATATATATATATATATATATATATATTGCAACTCCCATGTAATATTTGTTTTTGTTTGCTTTCATCTGCTGCTCTGTCTTTCAACTTGCCCAATCCCTGCAAATGATACTTAATTAGCGATCCTTGATCATGGTTTGGTGCATATTCTTTCCTCAGGTGATCAACTCCTTCAGTAGTTTGCAGCATGAGGTAATTTTTGTTTTTTGTTTTTTAATTTTTGAGTCCCAATTAACTACAACGTGACATAATTTAGTTGCCTTGGAGCTTAATACATCACAACTGCAGTGGAATATATGTTCTGTTTTAGAGACAAAATGTTCTTAAAATAAAGTGAGAATATATGAAATAGAATGTTTAGAGATATAGGATATAAAAAGTAAGATTGAGAATATATGAAATAGAATGTTTAAAGATATATGATATAAAAAGTAAGATATTATACGTGAATGTATGTCGTTTAAAAGATAATATAATAAATGCGACGATGTAATAGGTAGTTATTAATAGAAATTTGTGTTAATGTGATAGATACTTGTTTATGTAAAAATAGATTATTTTTTATTAATGTAATAAATGAAAATATATTATATATTAATATTATAATATACATATATATTATATATTAGATAATATAACTGAAAATACATTTTTTATACAATATATGTGTATAACATATAACATATTATAAATATTAATAATATATACATATAATACATGTTATATATGTAATATATTATACAAATAGGGTGGGAGAAACAAGGAGGAAAGATAGTAGATTTGTAAGATGGGAGTAAGAAGTGTACGGAAAAGTGATATTATTATGCGATTAAATAGTATTAAAATACTTGAAATAAATGAGATATAAGAGAAATTGAGAAATTTTTTAGAGACATTACTAAAGTAAATTATATTTTTTAAGAAAATCAAAGTGAAACATGAGGAATGGACAGTAATCTTTATCCAACGGCAGCCCATGTAATTCATTTGACTAAGCATCTCAATTTTAGTTTGTTTTTCCAGTAATTAAATATTTATACTTACTAACCAGGCAAATTTTTAATTAAAAAACGAACATAAAGATCATGGGAAGATTCATCTACCGTTTCACTATTTTTCATTTTTTCTTTTATGTTTAAGGCGACCAACAAATAGAGTTCACAAAATATGATTTTTCCCCAATTTAAGTGAACATATAAATATTGGAAGCCTATAAAATGGTGTTCCTCTTAGAAAAAAATTATAATAATAATTACAACTTAAGTGCTGAGTGATAATCATTGGACTCGTGATACAATGTTTACCCTTAACAGACCCAGTAATTATGGCAAGAAAAGAGACTTCCAAGACATATTGCTGCCATGGCCCCGGTAATTTAGGCAAAGGGGCTCCTACGATACAATATTCTCCATTGCCGTTTTAATTATAGCAAGAAGGGGATTTATGTTTCCCAACAAGTCATTGACCTGAAACAGGATTCCTAACAGACGAAGATGAACGAACAGAGAGAGAGAGAAGGAGAGAGATGTAGCATATTTTTACCAGGATTTCTTACCATACACAATCCTCCTTTTTTGTCAAGTTGTCAACAGCGAGGCAATACATATACATTCATATATATATACACGTATCATCCTTGGTAGCTCAGACGACTCTGAATAATCCCTGGACCCTATTCTTCATCAATGGAAAATCTCTCCTTCGTTCAGAGAGTTTACTCTGAATACATGGATGACTTGAACAGCAGCGAGGTTTGCTTTTTTGTATCCGTATGGTGTTCTCTTTTCTCTGATTTTTGTTCAAATTTTAAGAAATAAATCGCTGGGTTCAGGGATTCTACGTGACGCCCGGCAGAGACGGTTCTGTGTTGCTGGGAGGCATTTACCGAGTCACGGAATGCTCCGGCGACCGTTACTGTAAGGCGGAGCGCGCCGCCAGGTTTGCGGTGGAGGAGCACAACAAGAAGCTGGTGGAAGGAGAAGAAGGGTCGCTGCTGCTGAAATTTCTGAGAATTGTGAATCTCAACGTGGAACCCGCCGTCGCCGCAGTCTACCACATAACCGTGGCGGTGGTGGATTCCTCCGGTGAGAGAAGCCATTATCAGGCTAAAGTATGGGAAAAGATCAACACCGGGTACAAGGTGCATATATTCAGACCAGCTCCTTACTATGTAAAATCCTCAGGTAATGCACGATCAAGTTGCAATTTAAGCTCGTTAATTAAGCAGGTTTACGTGAATAATTTTTATTCGGACGTCGACTTTTATGTTACATAATGACATTGGTAATTGCAGATAAGCTTGCGACCAACTTGTGCTGTGTTGGGATTGATAACTTGATGCCATGGATGGATGAGAGCTACATGTATTACAAGTGCTTCTACAGAGCACATAAAGAGGTCTAAATTCTTCTCTTTTTTTATTTTTTAATTTAATATTTCTATAATTGTTTATAGAAATAAGTCATGCCTTCTTTAAGTTTATTTATTGAGAAGGTGAAATTGATTGAGTGCTTTTGTCGTGCTTTCAGCTTTTGGGTGTCGAGGTTAATTACAATGAGGAAAGAGGCATATCCAAAGGTTTGCTGTGGTTCAGAAATTGCGCAGAATCGGAGAAGACTTTGAAGAAATATGTTGGGAAAAGACTGCCATGCACCAATGTGTTGTATGATTTCGATTTGAGTGCTTGTCCCAGGTCTTCCATTATATAGGCAATATATTCCAATTGATGTTAATCTTAATTGAGTTATAAGCTCTATCTGTGGCATTCAATTTGTGATTGAATATTTTTATATAAACAATAACTCTTTAATAAGTTTTTAACATGTTATTTTGCTTAGTCTGGAGCCCTTTATGGCTTTTAGCTTGCTTATGGGCAATATATTAAGAATAATACGCTTAAAAATACATTCTCTAAAAGCTTTGGTAAAAGGCCTTGGGTACTTCTAAATATATAATACTGTAAACTAAGTACACATCAAGAAAAAGTCCAAGATGAGATGTTTTGGTTCACCCGCAGGCTTTAAGAACCCTTCCCAGCTTTGCAAGCCAAAACATGGCCTAATAGTCATATGCTGGCCATACTTGCATGACGTGTGCCTCTTAATTTCAAAGTTCTCATCTCTTGACAAAATTTCCAACCAAACACATCCTTAGAGTTATGTGTTTAACTATATAACTCTCATGTTTATATATACTAGAAATCTGCAAACTTGTGCAAAAATTAAATAAAAAATAACTTGTTGGTAAAGTTTTTCTGCAATTTGAGATCAATAGTACACAAACATTAAACTTGTTTTATTTAACGTTCAATATAAATATGAAAGGTTTAAATCGTTATTTTTATTTATATTCAAGTATTAAATTACAGTAAAAGTAATATTTTATATTTTTATTATACAATGTGTGTGAGAGCATGTGAAAAAAAAAACGTGACTTTTGTGTCTTGATAATTACAAATAAATTGAACAAAGTGTTAATAATAAAAGCCATTAGCTCTCAAATCAAATTTAAAAAATATGATGTGTTAGTCGGTGCATTAGTTAATTCATTAAAAATGGGTGTGTATTTAGTAGATCATTAAGAGACAAAAGATACTTACTACCAGGGGCATGAGTTTAGTAATATAGTATTAATTGATTGAAAATAGGGGTAGAATCGACAAAATATTAAAAGACCAAAGGAAAGTTATTTATGCTATTATATATTATACTATTGATTGATAAGCCACTTTTGGGTCTTTTAATAGTTTACCTAAAATATCGTTCATAGTCTATTTTATATTATCAAGTTTCCATCCTATTATAACTATCTCTGGTGATTTTTTAATATTTTATCAATTATACTTTTATTGTTAACAAATGCCAACCAACTCATGACCTTTTTTAAATTTCAATTGAGGGTCAGGATTCTTAATTTTATAATATCATACAAATTCATTTTATAATATCCACCCTATAATGTTAATATAATGTAATTTTTATATTTGTATTTAAAAAACCATTGTGTAAATTTTTTATATTCATACTAAAGTCTGTATAAATTAAATTAGATACTTGTATATTATTTATCATAACTTACTGTTAAAAACTTTACTATATTACATTCATAATTCATTTTTTTACTTAATTTTTACATACTCATAAAGTGTGCACTTTTACTGGTTATTATAAGGGTCTGGGTTCAATTATATAGTATAAATCAATTATGAAAGTATTTTAGAAAGATTATCAAAAATACAAATAAAGTCTTAACAATACTATAAGGACAAAGATGAGGTTTTAAAACTAAATATTATCTTCACATATCTATATATTAACCAATCATTACATGATATATCATATACGTACAGACTCTCACACACACACACAACAATTAGTCATTTATATTATTAATAAAATATCAACGCTAAATACATATCAGCAATGTTTTGAATGCTTACTTTGACGTAGGCAATATGAAAATAAAGAGTATATTAAGCATAAAATTGTAAGAATATTGTAAAAGTAATTTAAAAAAGTATAGTCAAAGTGTATACATCTTGAAAAATTAGTTCCAAACAAGAGTGTGTTTAGAACTAAACTTGTAAATTCAAAATAATATCTCAAACTTCACACTATCAAATATATAATTCAATAATACTTTTATCAAAATTCAAATTCAAAATTTTCTTCTATTTTATATATAATTAACTAATTATTTTTTAATTATTATACCTATTCACAATAAAATTAATATATTAATTATATATTCACATTAATTTTTATTTATACCTTATAAGATAATTATTATTCTTATAAACTATCACATCACTAAATTATTATTATATATTTTATATATGTATTCAAATAAATTATACTAATAATTTAATTAAAATATTCACTAAAAATATATTGTTTATTTCAATACAATTCTTATCAAATATTATACTCCAAGCACGGTCAAACTGCAGTCCTATTATACAAAAATTCATCCTAGAAAGCCCAGAGCCCATCCCACAATTGGGCCACCATCCCAAATTCCGACAAGCCCGTCAAGTAAGCCGTATTCAAATTCCACCTATAAATTCTCGCCTCAACTCTTCCAGCCTCTAAAACGCAGGAAAGGAGCCTTCTTTCTGAATTTTATCGGCCAAGTTAAAAGGTATTTTTCGCTTGTCCATCCCAGCTTGCATGCGTTTGTTTTCTGATTATTTTCGTTAGTTCTTGGTTTCATTATTGATCAATTTTAATGATCTGTTTTCAGTTTCTTGTTGTTGATTCTTCTGATAAAATTACCATCAGTCTGATAGGCTACAATAAAAGAAATAGGGCAAGGCCGTGTGGTGGGGTGGGATACGTGTACTTTTGCTATTTGTTTGAGTTTTGATCCCTCTGTGGCATTTCATGGAGCAGTTTGCCGTCTTTGATTTGAACGGATAGAAAAACTATTTGGAATAAACTGATTTTTTTAGCCGATAAATTTTTTAGCGTTTACCATTGATATATGAGAAATTCAATTTAGAAATCTGCTTGCGTATGAATTGAACATGACTAAGATAAGACAGAAGTTTCTATATTTTTATTTGTATTTATACTTGTTTATATTATATGTACTATTAGAACTGAGGTGTTGATATTTTTCTGCGGTGGTGGTTTAGCTTTTAGAAGATTCTTCACAAGCGTGTTAAGACTATTATTATGAGTCGAGAGTTACATTTGTATGAAAGATGAATGGTTGAGTTATTAAAATATGATGTGCCTAGACCCAACTAAAATATGAACATTAATTTGTTTAAATCTTTGTTTGGCACCGTAGTTTAACAAGGAAAGTAAAATGTTAGGGCAAAGGAAAACAAAGTTAATGAAGTACAGATTACAAATTTGTTTGGTTATGAGATTCATGGTGGTGATGATGGAAATGTTTTGGAGGGGAGATGACTGAATGGGCTGGTGTTTTTTCCTTTCTTTCTTGCCTTTTTGCGTATTTTGGGGGAATTGAGGGAATTTACCCTAACGACCTACAACCAAAACTGTTTTACCTAGTATATCCTTTTCTCATTGTTGTGAATGCAAGGACCAATTGGAATGGCTTGCTTGCCTTCCCCCACGCCCGCCCGCCCACCCCCCCCCCGGGAGAAAAACCACAACTCAATGAAGGTTTTAGAATTTACATAACACAATTATGAAATTGTATTTAATGTCTTCACTTCAATCCTAAATATCAATTTTCTTGTTGCATTATTTTACTTTTATGCTTGAGCAGAGTAGCTTTTCAAACATCATCAGGAAGTAACCATCAATGGCGACTGAAAAGAACCCGAATGAGAAGACATCGTCTGCAGCTTCTCCTCCAGCCATGGCTTCATGCAGGAAGAAGAAGAATGAAAGTGCAAGTTTCCTTGAAGATGTAAGAGATCATATTGATGAATTCGTCCATGCTTCTATGGATGAACACAAAACTTGCTTCCAGAAGACAATCAAGAAGGTTCCTTATTAAATTCTTTAACATATGGCGGAAGTATTTGCTCTTTCTTTTCTTGTTATTGTGATTGATGATGGCTGTTGTACACCGTAATTGTTTCTCAGATGTTCAGCATGTCAAAAGTTGTTGCAGAAAGGAGTTCTGAGTCTAAGGAAGTGGAAAGTTATCTGCCCCTTAAAACGACCGTAGCTGACTAAGGTGTATTAAATCTATCTTGTTTGGACCTTACATCAATGCAATGGTTGTGCAATTCTTGAAGCATCAGTACAATCCCTGCAGACAGATCTTTCTTGCTTTTGTTAAGCACTATTTTCATCGAAGTACATTTTTTATTTTAGTAGCTGACTCACTGCCCATGGAGTGTCTTACTAATTACAGGCAGGCTTGAATTTTTTTAAATGATAAAATGGAACAAGTAAATGAATAATTTAGCAAGTTCTATCATGTTTATATTTTTCTTGGTTTTTTTTCTCCAGATTTCGTGTTGTTTCTACTGAATCTCATTGTTAGATCAGGCATACATAGTTTTGCAAATATTACTACTAGAAATATTCAAGTAGCATTGACTTCTCTTAAGTGTTTCTGACGTTTGAATGATTCTATTTGATTTTTCTATAGTCTGTTCAATTCTATTAAGATAATTATGAAACTATTGATTAAGAAATACACTTAAATTACCTTTCAGATTAGGTTAGCTGAGTATATTGTCAGAGCAAGGTCTCTCACACTCACTAAAGTGTATTATATATGATTTTGATACAAATAAAACAAATTAGAACCATAAAACTTTTTATACTGACTGTTAGCACACATAAAATAAAAGACAGATAATAAGTAAATTTGGAAGAATAAATACTTTAGGAATTTAAACAAGCCTAGAAACTAACAATACTAGTCAGTTATAAATCATAGTACTCATGCAACCTTAGCAATACAAACCAGAACAGTGCACGAAAAGCCATTTCCTGCAATGGTACTATTGCTAGCATATTCTTCATCACTCTGACCTCCATTGCCTAATGCATCTGTGTCTTGAGTACGTTGTCATATCCTCTTCAGAATTCTTCTTTTTCCTGGCCTCCCTTCTTTGGTCATGATCAGTCATTCTAAAATGTTCCAGCCAACAAAATTTGTCAAACCAGTGATTGCATTGTTTTCCTTTGTTTTTTTGCACGGGCATATGTTTTGCAAAGTCTTGA
The DNA here is from genome assembly GCA_019155195.1 of Avicennia marina. Classification (NCBI taxonomy): domain Eukaryota; kingdom Viridiplantae; phylum Streptophyta; class Magnoliopsida; order Lamiales; family Acanthaceae; genus Avicennia; species Avicennia marina. The sequence continues at coordinate 15,277,249 of CM032753.1, forward strand.
AATGGGAAAGGAAACAGATGAATGATCCCAGAAAGGTAGAGTGGAAGCCCGCAATTGTTCAAGATTGGTAGCATTTTCATGGTGGAGTAATATATAGATGGGGTAAGTGGGAGGCCCTTGGAATTTCTTGCTAGATTAGCTGTATTGCTATTTGGATATGGAGTTTTGGGGTTTAAAGAGGATATGAGAAATTGATTTGTTGAAGCGGGTTTGACAATAATGAAGGCTAGTCTGGTAAAAGACATTAAAGGCACAAAGGCATTCTAATGAGTAGGGGACATAGTATAAAGAGAGAAAAATGCCATGTTTCTCATTCACTTGAAAAGATGACTGCATGATATGTAAATAGCTTATTAATGTTTTTATGTTGATGTAATTAACCCCTTTTTGGCAAATGATAATTTTTTAATCTAGAATTTTGTTATATTATGTGGAACTTCTATTTGAGGTTATTTGACCAGAATGAAAATGCAAAACACTTAGATAAAATTTTTCGAAATTATGAACTAGATTGGTAGTTTTGTAGGAGCATTTGGAATTACATTTATTGTTATGTTAATAAAGGTTACACAATTTAAAACAGTCGTACATTGATATACGTAAACCGATTATGGTGATGTTTAGACCTGTTTTTATTTTCTTGCTAAAAAGCGAATTTCTTAGCTTGGCTCTGCCTTCGGTCGAGGATTAGAATTACGGATGAAAATCGATGGGCTAGATTCAATTGTTTTTGGGTTGAATTTTGATCGGTTTTCACCGCGTGAGGAATGCTGCCCAACGCTGCTTCCCTAACATGGCGTTTCTTCATCCAAGTAATGAAGCAAATGAAGGAGAATACTTTGAGAATTTTAAACTAGTTATTGATAAATAGTAAATAGATTGGCAGTTGCGTATTAGCACTAAGCAGGATTCAGACCAAGAATGAGATTCAGTTTGTGAAGGTGATGTGGGTGGCATTTTGTTCTGTGTCTCAAGGATCCAGGCAAAATAATTTTGTTTGGTAGAAATATAAAGAAAGCCTTTGTTTTTCTTGACATAAGTCTTGTACTTTTATGTTTAATTAATAGTTAATAACTCATTAAAGGTCGTATTACATTATTTTTATTTTGATCATGCTTATTCATTTTCGAGGTCCTGATACAAATGACAGCCAATTTCAAGAAGCTGCTACTGTAACAGTAGGTTAATTAGGCAGACGAATTAGAATCAGGATCGATTGTTGGGTCAAATATATATTTATCCTAATGAAGCATATAAATTACATGCCAACTGTGCAATGTGTTACCCTTTGTGGAATTCTTTTGAACTCAACCGACTCATCAGGTTAAACGGGAATTGGCCAACGGCTCGATCCGGGCTCGTTATTTATTTGTTTATTTTTTATGGAGAAGAAGAAAGAACGGAGGGGATGAGAAAGGGAAGGATTAAAAAAAAATGAATTACATGAGGAGGGAAAGGAAAATTGAAATGAACCAATAAATTAAAAATACAAAAAACAAATAGAAAAAGAATGAAATGCATAAAAGAAAAAGAAAAATCACATTCCATTATAATTGTTTAAAGAAGTATTTATTATTTATTGTTTTTTATATAATTATATAATCAGTCTACAATTCTACAAATAATGAATGGGATATTTAAGATCTGATAAATTAATTATTTTATATTTAAAAATAGTTAATTAATTATATAATTTTTTACTGAAATGGTGGTACTCTACTATTGATTTGTATACAAATTACATATGCAATTTAAAAATATTGTCAACATTTTTGTAACTCTTTACTACATATAATATATACATGTATGTATATTATGAGTCAGATAAACTGATATTTTGATTAGGTTGGAACAATTGAACTATTGAATCATTATATTATTTGATTTTATCATCGATTTTGAAAATATTTTGTTGAGATAGTCAAGGAATTTTTATACGATGAAAAAGGAGCATTAAGAAAGGACAACCTATTAAGAATATATATAGGATGCCTTGGATATATTGAGGATTTATTAGTGGCCATGCACTCGTGTCAAACTCCACTTGTTAAACTTACTCTGAAACTGTAATCTTTTGGTTAATGAAGGTATAAAACCAATTTATTTGTTTTCAATACCTCCTACTTTTAAAAAATAACTCACTCGCAGGAAATCTTTTGATAATGCAAATTCTTATTTTTCAACTGTATTTCACAATCAAGAAAATTGGTTCACTTGTCAACGGTCAAATAATTAGTAAATATTTGAGATAGATTTCCGTGCCCTCAATTATGTAAATGCATATATGTGCAGACATATATATAAGCGTGTGTTTGTGAAGGAATGTGGTGTATTGAAATTTTTATTTTTTATTCATAAAAGACATGATTTTAATCAAATTAAAAATTCAAGGATTAATAGTGGAGATAGTTTAACAAGTATTTCAAGGTAGCTTAACTAAGAATTGTAATTTATATTAGATTAAGAAATTTGATAGAACTAACTCAAAAATCAAATTAATGAATCGCAACACACGGCATTACAACTTAAGAAATACAAAACAAGGAATTAATTGGATAATTAGACATAACTTGAAATTTGATGAGTGAACTTTAATACGATTTCAATTCGAATTCAAGAAGTTCAAGAATAACTCAAGAATAAGATGATTATAATTGATGTATCACTATCAAGTGATATGCCATGAGTAATTTAAGCTAAATATGACTAACTTAGGTTTGTAAAATTCTGAAGAATTAAGAATCACTCAAAGTTCAAGAAAATTAAAAGAAACTAATAATTGAAAAGCCTCCATCACTTAGTAATAAGAATCCAATACTAATGGCCCTAACTAGTCCTAAAACCCTTACAATTTTACAAATAAAGTATTAAAAAGTTGGGCCGAAAAACAAAACAATAAGGTTCTTGAAATAAAACTCTATTTTTAAACGTGCAATTACTAGTAATGTAATTTTATTCTAATAACCCTATGTGATTTTATCTCAACGTGTTTTGTATATTTTCTATTTTTTTATTTTGATTTAAAAGGCATAAGATTGATTTAGAAATAGCATGATTAATTGATTCCAAGATAGACTTTAGAAGAAAATTCCAAATTTCTCTATTATAAAACACAAATTCTGTAATTAGCTTGGCTATTGATACTCCATGTTGGCCTAAATCTTCAACATCATCTTCCAAACTTAAAAGTTTCACTTTAATTTCACCCCAACTGCTCCAATAAAATATCTTAAAGCCTTTAGACTCCTTCCAAATGGAAGATTCGATGTTTTCCACCATGGCACACGATCAATGGTAAGATTTGGTCTCAGCGTCCAAATGTCTTCGTCATAAAGAAAATTTTTTTAAGCAACTCACCTCAACCATTCATTATAAAAGGTATATTGAAATAGTCTCCAATTATCTAAACCTTTCTAGTCATGGCCATAAGGGTGGTTAGGCGGATCATATTTATTCTCTCATGGAACTATCAAAGGCTTGCAAAGACCAAAATAAATATGCTCTTGGAACACTAGCCTCTTCCCACAAGCTATAAATGTCCTATATTTCGAAAAATAAAACCAAAATTTTCGAATAATACCTTCTTTACCCTTATCAGTGCAAATCTCTTGTCAACCAATTTATCCCCCCTAACTCTGTGGGGGCCGCTATTTGGTTCGAAAAGCTAATGCGCCTCTCTTTATGTGTTCATCAAAACTCATCTTTCCATCACATTACTAAACCTTGCACTTTTCCTATTTTCTGACATGTGATATATAGTTTTTGACAAACTCTCCTCGAACTATTTTCTAGGATTACACCGTTGTCTTCATTGGTATTAATGTTAGTTTCCTTATAATATATTACTCAAACCCACTAAAAAAATATTATAATCTAACGATTTTATTATATAAATTTTTATCAAATTTAAATTAAATTTTTTTCTGATGGCGATCTACACCAAAAAAATGTTCGGATTGGCCAAGTAGGCATGTAGAAGACGACGAAGAATTGGAATAGATAAACCTTTTTTTTTGTAACAAAGAAGACGATGAACAGTGTGGAGAGAGGAAAGAATGATAAAGGTGACAAGACTGCTTTCATTTTTTATTATACATATTTTAAAATTATTTATATAAAACGTTTGGCTTGTTGTGTGTTTTAACGTGTGGTCGGGTTTGGTCAACGTCACCTCTTCTTCTTTCTCATAATCAATTAACAATTTTTTTATCATTATATTTATTTATAGTAATATCTATTTTTATAATTTTTTTACTTATATTTAATTTTTATATTACTTAATAAATTTATATAATATGACATTATTTAACCATCATTACATATTACATATTTATAAAAACAATTTTTCTATTTATTCAAATTTTACAAAACAACATAAATGTTTCTCCTGTTCAAAAAAAAAATAAAAATTCCTACTCTCCCTAATGACAAGCCAAACACATCCACTGTTTTTGAGAATCACTTTACTAATATACTCGACACTGTTCATTTCATTACTAACATACTCGACATTGTTCATTTCAAGTTTATTAATGATTTTTATAATCTTCTTATCGCTTAAACTGATTGAAGATTATCTTACTTTTCACCGAATTTTGATAGTAATTTAAAGAACTTTTTTCTTTGTTGATTGACATTTTGTCATTAGCAATAAGAAATAAAAAGTCAAAATGAATGCAAAAAATCTTTCATTTTCCCCAATTACATGACATGATGAGCCCATAATAAACAAACTAAAAGTTCAATGCCAACAACTTACGACTTATAAATGGTTTCTTAATTCGAGATAATTAAAATAGGCATGCTCATATTCTTCTCATTCTTGAATAACTCTATCAATTATTAAAATTTTAAATTTACTTGATTTCTTAACTCCTTAAAAAAAATTAAATTTTACCAAATTACCTAAGCTTTTGTTCCCTGAAAAATAATAAAAAAAAGATTGTCGCAAAAATTATGCCATGCTTAGTTTTGCTTAGCTATCAAAAATCCAGCTGGTCTTCACAAAAGTTATGCCATGCTTAGTTTTGTTTAGCGATCAGAATTCCAAATTAGTACTACAAAAGGTAAAAACAGGTTAGGGGTGGGTTTTCACTCGATTCCATATTTCCAATTGATTAGTTCATTAATTGATAGAAGGAAATTCAATATAATAATAATTATTTTCAAAATATTAGGATAATATTTACTAAATATTCCCTCAATATTAAAATTTTAATTTTCAGTTATATTTTACTACTGTATATACCATGTGTATAAAAAAAACATAGATTTTGATCTTTTGCACACATACAACGAGTGTGCTTCAATCACGAACTGAAAATGATTATACTATATATAGTAACTACTTTTAGTCATTTAATAAATTTCCCAGACTATTATCTATCATAAATTTAATTATAATAATTTCTCACTCTATTTTCCCTTGCAAAAATAAAGAAAGAAGGGCATATTAGAGATATAAGTTGGAGGAAAAACGTGTACTGACGTACGCTCCGGAGCAGGCAATCAGAACCCGGACATGTTTCAGGGATTAAACCGGAATCAATAAACAACGACACGTCCGCAAATTTGGTGACTTCGGCTGTCTGTGTTTTAAGAGCAAAAGAACGAGACAGTCAGCATCTGGTCACCGCCACTCTGCAAAAACCCTAAATTTAGTTCACCGTACAGAGGCTCTTTGAATTTTCCCTTATTTTGTGTTCTCCGATTTGATGTATTGCCTTTTTTTTTTTAGCGTATGATTAACCTATTATGGTAAGTTGTGTCTATGTTTAAATTTGTTAGTTTTGATTAAGGAATTTGATCGCTGATGTGACTGGTTTGTATTTTGATGGCTAATTTTGTTTGTTTGAAATGAAGAAGGTGTTAATTTAAGAGCAGCGTGTTGATGGCTGGACCTTTTAACTGATCATTTGCTGATACTGCAGAGGTCTGCTGTGGCGGTGTGATTTTGAAGGGTGAAGAGGATGGACCTAGTGGCTAGTTGCAAGGTTAATTTAATTTTGGTTCATGGTTTCGCTTGGAATTGACAATTTTCATTTTGGATTATGGAATTGTTACTTTGGAGGGCTTCGCTTTTCTGTTTCACTTGTAAACGAGTTACAATCTTTGTTGGTGGCTGATGATTATGCCGGAAATACCGCTAGCTTTGTTGTTTAATGATGAATGCTGACTCATTGTGGCTCAACAGAAATGGGTTTTTTCTGTTAACTGTCTCAGTTGTGAATCATGCTGGAAATATTTGTTGGTTGTTGATGATTAAGCCGGGAACAGTCTGTTGCTTTATTATTCAATGCTTAAGAATGCTTACTTACTGTGGATGAACTGAAAGTTGCCTTTTTTAATTTTTTGGATTCGGTCGGTTTCTTGGTTCCATGTTCTTAATGTGTTTGTGGGTTCAATGTTTATCTAAATGTGTAAGAGGGTGTCGAGAGAGCTAAAGCACATTGAGACCACTCAAGATTATGCAAAAGTTTTCTTGACACGGATGCCCATCATGCACCAGTGTTTGTGATTGTCTTTTCCTTTTTTCTCCCTGACTTCCTTGTGCAAAATGAGATTTTTGAATCATGACTTTGGCTGGCTATACTTGAAATTTTGATTGATTAAATGCTGAAATTCATAAACTTTATATGCAAGTCCACTAGGTAGCAGGGCCTCATGCATATCTTTGCTGCAATTTAGAAGTCAGTAGCTTTCATAAATATAAATAGTTCATGATGTTCATGTGAATGGATAACTAACCTCTATTACTTCTGGTAAAAAGATATTGAATTTGATGTTCTGAAGATGTGAATAGAATTGGTATTTCTGCTACATCTATCTTCCAATGCATAATTGTATCCACGGCGAGTGGTGCAAAATGTGGCTGTATGGCACCATTTATGGCACGAAGTGCATGGTGTCCTGGAGGCACACGCTTGGTGCCCTTTTCTCAGGAGTGCGAGCTGTGCCTCTGAGAAAGAGATTTGTTTTCCCTTTTTTAAACATATATTTGGAAAAAATAAATAATATACAGAAGAATACGTTGTTCAGAATGTGAGGATCATTCCTGTTTGCAGTTCTTTCTCCCTCTCTCCTCTTTGCTGCTTTGCTGAATCTTATTCAGGTGATTTTTCTCTGTTCTTTCTTTTGAATTTTGTTTCAACAGACTCTTTGGTCGTTTGTCTGTTTTCTCCTCTTCTCTCTTTTTTAATTATTCTGGATGTGCCAGTCTCATTTTTTTTATTAGCACTGGGCATAGGTCAAAATTAGTGTGGGCGCATTGAAATTTTTTCAGATATTCTTCTTTCCTACTGAATAAGCTCTGGGCAGAGTGGGCATGTTGATCTTTTTAATCTTTTAAATCAGCCTGGGCATGCTGAAGATTTTTTAGAATTTTCATTTTTATCTTTCTTTTCTTCTGATTCTGAGCATACTGCAATTTTTATTAGTCTTGCATTTGACTGACTTATTAGCATTGAGCACTGGTGAATTTTTTGCTAATCGAGCATTTGAGTAGTTGGACACCATATGAATTCGTCGTAACTGATTTTTATACAAACAAGCATAATTCGATATGAAAAAGAAAATATTTTCTGACATAACTACGCATGTACTCTGTTTATAGCATAATTTGAAAGGTATAAACAGATATACACATATTGACTCTAACATTATGTCTGATATAATTATCCATAGCAGTTTTGAAAACAAATTATACCTGTTTATAAACAGACACAATTTATGTCAAGAGTAGATGTAATTTTCTTGACATAGGTTACTCTCAATTATAGATTGTGTAGAAAAGCGTATTAAGTTATTGAAATTTTATGCAAAAGTCATCTATCATTAATTCTTTATGATTAGGGAACTGTTCATGGCTTATTAGTACTCAAAATTTGTAAATAGTTTTACTTTTCTTGGCGAAAATTAGTGGCAATACTAATTTTGCTCCATGCTTTGATGAGGTGTGTGCACCATGTTGTTGTTGGGTTGTTCAATTCTTTCAATTAGTCTTTCCTTAGGGAATTCTCATTTGTGAAAAATATGGATTCTCTATTTCTTCAAGCCATTTATCTTTAGCAAATCTCAAGCAAATAGGGATTGTTAATTATTTTAATTTTAGAACCCCTGAAAAAGTGCACATAATTGGAAATGTGACAAGACATATGACTGCCCTTCAATTGCAGAAACAGAAACCATGTTTGCTGCTTCTCTGATGTCCACATAGATCTTTGGAAACAACGGAGTCCATTACCCCTTATCCAAAGATCTTCTTCCTTATAAGATAGTTATCCCTATCCCTGTAACCTATGGTTCTGTTAGTGCAAACCAAAAATACACACATAGAATATAATAGAATATGCCTGCCATGATTTCCATGTTAAATTTAAAAAATTCTGTTCCTTTTTTCATTTTTTATAATTTATAATGTCGTGGTGGGAATCGTTTTTGTTGACTGGGATGTGGATGGAGAAATAACTTAGTAACAGTTCTGTCCTAGTATGTGGGCTGGAAATTAGAGCATCGTGTCCTTTTGCTTGCTTTACTTCTTTACCTATCAGGAAGACTGCTAAATGTAAGAATGCCTAATTCTATCCTCTATATAGTTGCCACATCTCCAATTCCATTCTTCATGTAGTTACCAACCTTGTCTCTTTTCCTGCTGTTTACTCTTGCATATCAAGCGGTTTGTTACTCTTTCCCAGTTCTGCAATTTAATTTGTTTTTTGTGGTGAGACGATGACAATTTATTTGAGCGTTGTTGTTTTTCCTAGAAAATGGCCTTGAGGATGAAGTTTGTTAAATAGTGGATCTTTAGGTTCAATTCCATACAATTTTGGGAGCAAGAACTATGTGTCACCTAAAATACTTGAAAGACATATAGTTGTTTAACCTTAATGGTTGATTTTAATGGGTTTTTAGCTTACTGTATTTGATACATTAGAGGTTCTGTATTTTTGGTTGAGGTTTAGTATCTCCAATGATATATCCCTTTAGGAGTCATGCTATCATTGAGATTGACTTGAGAGCACATCTCATGTATAATTAATTTAAGAGATCAACATATTCCTGCAGATTATGAGTGCTGAAATGGCATTAGGATCCACAATATGCGCTCTCCTTTCTCCTCTTTCCACAATCTATCTGTATATTATTTTTAATCTTATTGAAAACCAACTGGGGGCCTTTTGGACCTTGTTTTCAATTGGAAGGATCGAACTTGGGAGACATTATACAGTTCTGTCCATTCACGAGTACCTTTCCATTTCTGAATGTCATCTTTTTTCCTTGTTTCTCCCCTTCATTTGTTACACTATTTTTGTTTCTCTGTACATTTTATCTGTTTAAATGGTCTGACTTTCTCTGGCTTTGCCCCTGTGATATTATCATCACAATTTAAGTTTTTTTGAGCAAGAATTAGCAAATGCCGGAGTGTTGTGAAGTGCTCATCCAGCATCAAAACTGCTAATTCACAGTTCAGTTTTCTGGAGTGGAATCCTGGCCAATATTTTATACTGTCTGTACCTAGCTTGTAGATTATCAGGTTCTCTGCTATAAATACTTCTTGTTATTGTAGGGGCTTCTTGTTTTTCATTTTTAATACTTTAGTACCCGATCATCTTGGTTTTTGTTATATGGATATGAATTCGGGCTGGGACAGTGCTGCTATGTGTGCTCTAATAGGAACAATTACTTTCCTGTTAACAGCCTGAATGATATCATTTTGCCTCACAGGACAAATTGGCATATTTTCGAATAAAGGAGCTTAAAGATGTTCTTTCGCAGCTAGGGCTTTCAAAGCAGGGAAAGAAGCAGGTTACATGTTCAATAAATTTGTTGGTGATGTCAAAACTTATGATGACCTAAACACCTTATGAAGTTATCTGGTTTCTCTTATTAGCTGGAAGAGAGGCTATGGGAACTTGAGATAGGTTTTGTTGCTGTTCGTTAATTTGCATGAAGTTTTTGCATCCATTTGCCAGACACTTTGTTTTTGTTTCCATATTTTCATCTCTTTTCATCCTATCAAAATTTACATAATTTAAACATTGTGCTCAACAAAATTTTTATTTAAATTTTAACTTCAAATATTTCTAGTTTATATATATACACAAATATTTAAATTTTAATCATTACACTTATTTACAATCAAGTTAATGCCTATATATACACTCTTACACCTACATTCATATGTTTTCAAAGCTTAAAAACTAATTATTATTCTTACATGCTATTTTGTCATTCTTTCATTGTTATATTACATATATTTTTAAATAATTACAAAAGTTAAAATGAATTTAGATTTTCTCCCCTTCAAAATTTTACTTGTTTTTGTCTCCCAACAAAATCACCAACCAAACACATACTTGGATTGTGGTTGGAAATATGCATTTGGATTCTGTCCATTAATCCTTTTATTGCATACTTGGCCTTTGAATGTAGTAAACTTTATGTTACTCAAGCTCATGACTAATTAAAAGGCTATATTCTACAAAGTCTGCATTTTTTGTTGCATTTGCTATGCCTTTATTAGCTTTTCAACTCTTGAAGCGTTTGTGTAAAATGAGATTATTTTGGTTTGACCGTTTTGACATGGCATAGGACCTTGTTGATCGATTATTAGCCATTCTCTCCAATGAGCAAGGTAAAAATGTCTATTTTTCTTCTGATTTCTACATTTGACAAATATAGCTTATTTAATTATGATGCATGTGTTTGTTTGGTGCGCTCACTTTTGTATTAATTCTATTTGCTCATGCTCTGAATCTGGAAAGCTGAAGGAATGCTTTCCCATAACTAGATGGTTATTCATCTTTTGATGGTTTTTCTAATTTCTCTGTCTCTGCCCCCTCTCTCTCTTGCACACCCAACTAATATGCACATTTCAATTTTGGTTCCCGGTCATTAAATATAGCTTGAAAATCTGACTAGGTGCTTCTTTTCTTGATGTTGGCAATGTTTATTATTCAATTTTTGTGTTCATCATCGAGTATTATCATGCCCTAAGATGTTGCTTGACAAAATTGAGTTTACAATTTCAGCATTTTGCGCTGTTCTTATGTGTTTCAATGTCCAGTAAGTCCCTAGAAGACTTGTTCTTAAAGAGGAAGGTCATCCCAACTTATAAGCTGGTGTAGGAACCTTCTCCATTTTGATGTTGGATGGGGTTGAATTCTCTCCCTCCAATGTACACATTCTTGCGCATACAGTGTGGATCTATCTGCTCTAGTCGTGAGCACTTACATGTTTGAGTCAATTTTCAAACTCTCAGACATGGGGTCCCACTCTTGGCCATTGATAATGGTCACACTCTAATACACAAATATCTTCTTAAGGTTTGATTCTTTTAGAAAATTGCTTACTGAAAGGGTACAATTATCCCAGCTGGTCCAAAAAGTTCTCTTGGTTGTAGGATGGGGGTTACACTATGTAAAGTAATATATGTAATATATTTATTTTGCTCATCAATTGTGCAGAGGAGATAATCACCAAATTGACAATGGAGAAAATATTGGGAAAGCTTATCCTTTCTTAAATTAAGTGACTTAAATAAAGTTTTAATCTCATTTCTGCTCTGTGTTCAGTAATGTAGTGCACTGAAATTAATTAATTGAATTTGCTAATTCATTATTTGGATGATGGCATAAACAAATACTCTGTTTATGGACAAAAATATAACATGCACTTTTGGCGCTTGGGAGTGAAATATAAGGTACTTGAGAGTTGACATTTATTTTTGTCATGCATCCATTTGCCTGTCATTTAACATTTAACTGCATCCTTACATGAATTCAATCTTTTGTGTTATAACAGTTTCTGGGATGTGGGCCAAGAAAAATGCAGTTGGAAAGGATGATGTTGCAAAGCTGGTTGACGATACATACAGGTGTTATTTTCTGTTTGGAACTTGAACTTATGCCAAACAAATGCTTATACAACTTTGTTTTTACTCCTGGTTATCTTGATAGTTATTTTAAGTCTGTGGGCATACGTCTCCAACCTATGATTAAGAATTTTTTTCTTGGTTGCCGTATACAAGTGCAAAGTTAATCTCAGAATGAAATTTGTACTTCTTCACTCCTCTGCTTCACTTCCAACCTTCTACAATAGAATGAAAACAGTTGAAGAGGACAAGGGCAAAAATATGTGTAAAGTAAAACTCTAGAGAGACAGTTCTAAATACAAATGGTTCTCCCAGAAGTAGGGAGGAATATTCTTCTATTGTCATTTAAGGATCTTATACCACTGTTCTCTTGCTATATTCAGAAAAATGCAGGTTTCTGGTGCAGCTGACTTGGCATCGAAATCTAAAGGTGTCTCAGATAGCACAAATGCAAAACTTACAGAGGAAATTGAAGATTCCTATCAAATGGATAAGATACGCTGTCTATGTGGAAGCACTTTGCGAACTGATTCGATGATCAAGGTGCAGATTTTTTTTCACTAATTAGTGATTTAAAAAGTCATACAACTACTTGAACAGCTATTTCAATATATTGTTGTTTTCTCATGTGGCCTTAAGAATTAAGGATTCTTACTTGTTTAGCCTCAATTTCTATATGTCTTTAATGATTTACTAATTGTTGCAGTGTAAAGATCCAAATTGTGATGTCTGGCAGCATATAGCATGTGTTGTGATTCCTGAGAAACCCATGGATGGTGTTCTGCTGAATCCTCCAGAGAATTTTTACTGTGAAATTTGTAGATTGAGTCGGGCTGATCCGTAAGTGGCAATGTTTCTTGTTGCTTTGGTTCCATGCATCATCAGATTACATCATACCTTTCCTCTTACGTGTTAAAGGTTGTTCTTTTTGGAGCTTGTTGCTCAGCTATATCATGTTGTATCTGCCTTCTTTCTCATTTAAAAATAATTTGTTCAACTTCCTTATTTGTTTTTTAAGAGAAGAAACATACTCTCTGTTTTTAAACCTTTGATATAAGTTGGGCTCTCTCATCACCCTCCTCTATGATCTGTCTTTAATTTCTTCTGTTTGAGTTTTAATTATCACTTTGTTTTCGCACAATTTCTTTGTGATGAAATGGACGTGGGGAAAAAAAACAGATGACCGAAAATTTCTTGATCTGCATTACAGACCTTTGCCCTATCTGGAATGGAGTATTTGATTGAGCATGTTTGCACATTGCTGAATCTAAATCGTATTAGGCAGTTACTGGTGTAACCATTTGTAACTCGTCTTAACTTTTTCTCTGTTATGCCAGGCTAACTCCTTTTTAGGATTGTCTACTAATATATAGGAACAAATGAATAGAAGCGTAAAGAATGATCTTATGATTTGTTTCATTGGCTGCAAATACATGGATCAAGAACTTTTTGTTTCTGTGGATTCAAATCAAGTAATGCCACATTCTTGATTCATATTTACTGATTTGTGATCATGGATTTTACTTTCTCCTCTTCCTGCGGCTGTTGTTTGTGTATTTACTTTATCTGGAAAAAAATTCTCTTTAGAAGCTTGAAGTGTGTAGGATGCTTGATCAATTGTCATTTAGATTATTATAAAAGCTTTTACAATTCTTTATGTTAAACAGTTTAAGACAAGATACTCCCCTATAATGCATTTTGAGGTCTAATATGCACTTGGTTTCTTTTGTTCCTGGATAAAGTTTGTCAAATTTTGTAGAAGACTGATGGTTGGTTAGTTTTTTGGACACGACTGATGGTTGGTTAGTTTTTTGGAACGTGCAGCTTCTGGGTGACAATTGCACACCCTCTCGATCCTGTGAAGTTGAATATCACAAATGTTCCTACGGATGGGTAAGTAGATGTTATGTCCTGTTGACAATTTTAATTATGACTGCCGTGGTATTTTCAAGCTATTTATTTGTTGATGAACATCTGCTGGGTAATTGTATTATCAAGCTGTTATGACCCTTGAATGGTTCGTAGCTAGTTTTTCAATCTAGAATGTAAATTGGCCAACTGAAACCAAAATAACTAGTTGTAGTAAGCATGAAGGGGATAAATGAAATGTGGTATTGTTCTCATTGATTTAATTCGAGTTATGTATTACCATGAAAAGTAGGATCTCATGTAATGGTTGTTCTCATTGATTTAATTCCAGTTATATATTACCATGAAACGTAGGATCTCACATAAAGGGTAACTATAACTTACGTAATGAAAATTGGTGAATAAGGATACTAAATATCTTAAGAAAGGAAAACAAATAATCAAGATTTTACACTGTACCCCTTAAACTGGTTGTATGTATCAAATAAGCCAAGCTTGGACCTTACATCTTCAGGCTAATTTAGTCAGAATGTCTGTACTTTGTAAATAGTGGGTATGGAGGAGATTTTGATTATACCCCCCTTTGACCTTAGCTTTGATGAAGTGTCTATGTCTACACGGCTTGTTTGATCACGATAAACGGGATTTTAGCAGTGCTTATGGCGGCTTGGTTGTCACGCAACATGTTCAATGGATAATTTCTGGTAACTCAAAGTTCAAGAAGAAAATATATCAACCATATACCTTCCTATGTACCATTAGCCATAGCTTGAAATTCAGCTTCAGGGCTACTACATGCAAAAACCATTTGCTTCTCTGCGCCACACGACTAAGTTACCCCATGTGGAGGTGCATTATCCTGACGTTGATCTTTAATCGGCGGTTGATCCAGTCCAATCGACGTCAGATAATACTTCAGCATTCCTTTTTCTCAAACTTCTTTAAGTATTGACCTTCACTATGTGTTTCCATTACCTCATAATGTGGTACAATCTATTCATGCGTTCATCTTTATGATTTAGTCATGAATTGACTGGCTATGCAATATCTATTCTAGTGTGTGAGAGGTAGATAAGCCTTCTAACTAATCTTTGATATCTTCTTTTATCAGCTGGGCCACATTTTTCTTCTCTACCTTTTTATCAATTTCCGTTGGGAGTATCTGCTGGTTTCATCCAAGCATTCTAATTTCTTTAAGCAAATCAAGGAAATACTTGAGTTGAGAAACCACAATATCTGTTTTAGATCTTGCAATTTTCATGCCAAGAAAATATTTCTAATTTCCAATTTTTTAACCTCGAATTCATGGGCTAGAAACTTCTTGAGATTACCGATCTCTCTGTAATCTCTTGGCAAGATTATATCATCTTTGTAGAAGCTGAAAGCTTTTCAAACTGTATTCAGATCAGCATTGTAAATGCCAAATTTCTTTACTATAGCGAATTTGCCAAACCATGTTCTAGGGGATTGCTATAGAAATTGAAGAGATTTCTTCAATCTAAGAACTCTATTTGTGTCTACCTAATTCCTAAGTCATCTTCAAGTGTATCTTCTAGATCCCTATTGAGAAATGCATTCTTGATGTCAAGCTAATGCAATTTCCAGTCTTGACTCACTGCAAGAGATAAAAATATCATTACATTATTTAGTTTCACAACAGGCGCAAATGCGTCTTGATACTGAATCCTGTAGGCCTGTGTAAAGCCTTCAGCTTCTAAGCAGGCTTCAAACCTCTCAACACTTCCATCTGCGTTGTGCTTAAGGGTACAAATCTGTTTGCACCCAACTGGAGTGTTTTTGGAGCAACATCTACTATTTCACAGGTTCTAATCTTTTCAAGTGCTTTAATCTCTTCATTGACGGCTGGCCTCCACTCAGGCCTTTGGAGTGCTTCTTCAATGACCTGAATCCAGTGAGTTTTGCCACAAAGGCAGAGTGTTCAGGAGATAACTGATGTAAGAAATGAAATTAAGAGATAACTTTCTTTTGGCAATCAGCAAATCAAGGTCCTCTAAATTTAACTTATCAAAATTAGAAACAACGCCACCCCATTTTATGTTTTTTTTTGAGTTGAGTTGGGTTCAGCTTTGAGGTCAGTTTCAGGTTGCAGTTGGTCATCTAAATGTTGTATGAAACTTTTTCCTTGTATAATAGACAATGTACTATTTGTTGTCAGTTGAAGGACCAGCAGTCTGGGATTGATTTTCAGTAAGAGGTGTCTGACTAGGTACAAAGACTGGAGAAACAAGGGAATTTTCAGTACAGTTGATTGGTTCTCAGTCACACCTTCAAGATCCTGTAAACTTTGTTCAACATTCCTAATCTCCCCTTGGATGTTGCTTTTGGAGTAATAAGGCTGATTTTTGAAAAAGTAACATTCATTGAATGATGGAATTTCTTTGTGTATGGAGAATAATATTTATGCTCCTTGTGGCTTGGAGCATAACCGAGCAATTTGCATTTTACAGCTTTGGGATCAAACTTACTTTGGGAATGATGAGGAATATGAAGTTACAAATAAAGGAAGAATATCCATATACCTTTAGAGGAATAGATAAAATAGGATGAGTAGAAGGATAGGATTTGAAGAAGACTTAACATGGAGGACTCAGTAAGGCATTCTATCAAATAGGTATGCAGCGGTGAGAACAGCTTCCCCTAAAATACTTTTGGAACATTAGTAGAAATCATGGGTGCCTGGGTGACATCTGACAGAAGTTTGTTTATCCTTTTGACTATCTCATTATGTTAGAGGAGTGTTGAGGGCTTTTGTGGACTATGCCTTCTTATTGTAGGTGCTCGCCAAGGAAAGACTTAGAACATTCATTGGATAAAAATTGCTCACATGCTCTGGCAATTTGACAGGTTTCAGGGGAACTGTTATTGAATAATAATGGGAAACTCTTTTTGAAAGAAACTAGGATGACCTAATCGATTGTGCCATGACATAATTCACTCTCTTTATTAGAACTTAGAAGAGAAGACCATTTTTCTTTGATTGTTGCTAGATTTTGCTTGTCAAAAGTCTTGGCTGTGAGCATGCAGAGTGCCAAATGCAATGTAGTGTTGCCAATTATCAGTCCTGAATTCAAGTCCTGAAAAACACAATGAAAAGGGAAAAAATTAGCAATACAATTCTTATCTTGAGTGAATTGGCTAATAGACAAAAGGTTATAATTCAAGCTGGGTACTGGTAAAACAGACTCAAGGATAAGGTTCCTTGAAATTAAAACAGAATTAGGTACCAAAAACCTTGAGATGGAACCATCAGCAATCCAAACATTGTGGCTGCCAACACAAGGCATGAAATCTTTTATGAGCGAAACATCGCCAGTCCTGTGATCAGAGGCTCTGAAATCAACTATGCATGAATTTTGTTCATCCTCTTCCATAGTTTTAAGTGTGTACCCTTTTGAGCTTCAGATGCTTTCGTAGAGGGGGCATTACTTGAAGAGATAGTGGTTTGCTGAGCCTGATCGATATAAATTAACTTTTGGAGGATTTCTAGTTGTTCCTTGCTAAATTGACCAGTTTGTGTAGTGGCGGAACTCCTCTGTTACAGCATGATAATTTCCACAACTCTTGTCCGCTTTTTGGTTTCATATTAGCAGGTTTCCCATGGATTTTCCAATAGATATCATGGGCGTGATCTATTTCATTGCAATGATCACGCTGAAATTTGCCATTTGTAGGTCTTTTATCATTACCTAGATGCCAGTGCAGATGCTTTAATTGTTGGTAATTGAATCCTGTGCGTAGCATGACCTTTTTCTGACTTTCTTCATGTTGGACTTCAGATGCTGCTTATAGAGATTTGGTAGAGGTTTGATAGCTGAAACTCAACCACAAACTTCATCTAAATTTCTGTTCTGTCCCAAGAGAAAATTTTAATATCTTTTCTCTTTTCTACAGTTTTCTTGAATTCAACTGCATTTGTGGGACAATCCCACCTGGTAGTCTAATTCATACGAAGTTGCTGCCCATATCTAATCAGATGACTAAAATGTTAGGCAACTGGAAGATCTCCTTGATCAAAAATCATGGAGAATTCCTTCTATTTTGAATGCATTTGCTGTATCTTAGTTATCGGAGTGTCTCTTTTGCAGATTCTCAGATCTCTTGAGCTGTCTCATAGTGTATAAAATGTCTCCGAGTTCATTAGTGATGGAGCTGATGAACCATGACATTACCATTTTTTTGGTGATCCATGCCGTATACCTTGTCTCCAACATTTGTCTTAGGAGCTGCACCAGTGAGATAATCATCTTCTCCCTACTGTGTATGAGCACCATAACTGAATGGGACCACTGAAGATAATTTTTTCCATTTAAATTATCTCCTATGATAAGGGTTGCGGAATCTGATCCTCCATTGGAAATGGGGGAGGTAACTTGAGAGGACAGTGAAGAAACTTCAGCAGTGCATTTTGCCATGGGACTATGAAAAATATTTCTTTTGATGAGTTATATTTCAAAATTTTTGGTTTTGATGCTTATCACATGTTCTTTCTGTTTGTTTTTCCTTGCTTCTGTGTTTATGCATCTTTGGAGTTCCTATTATTTCACATTAGCTGCATCTGGTACTCATTTGTGTCTTCCAGAACTAATCCTACTCAGAGCATTGAGAAAACATTTCAACTTTTAAGGGCAGACAAGGACTTATTGTCAAAACAAGAATATGATGTTCAGGTTGGTGAGGGATGCTAGTAATATTAGCAGTAATATGCAGTATGTACTGTTGGTTTCAAATAATCTTGATATCTTACGTGGTTATGGTGGGTGTTCTGTTATAACTAGGTTTGGTGCATGCTTCTTAATGACAAGGTGACGTTTAGAATGCAGTGGCCCCAATATGCAGATTTGCAGGTCAATGGTATGCTATCTTCTGAGATTTCTCAATTATGAATGCCGGCTTAATTCTTTTTCAACAGCACCTAATATACCCCTTGTAAATGTCATTTTCTTAAACCTGTCCATGGAGATGGACACGAATTGCCGATCAATTATTCTACTGCATACTCTACTAAATCAAGTCTAGCCTACTTATCCATGGGTAAAGCTAAAATATACTAAATTTTTTGGTTAAATTTCTTTAGTATTACGTGCTAGAGTACATTTTAATCTTGCATAGCAGTTAATCTGTATATTTTATGGAGCTCTTGCATAAACTTCTATAGTGTCCTGCTACCCTTGGTTTCGTAGGGTTTCTTTATTGACAAACCTTTATGCTTTTTAATTGAACAGGTGTATCAGTGAGGGCGATAAACAGACCTGGATCTCAACTCCTTGGAGCAAATGGTCGAGATGATGGACCTATTGTGTGTTCTCTCTTTCTGAATTAACATCTTTTTAAGTTTTTTATCAGACAAAAGAACTGCCAATTGTCAATTGTATGTGTTTCCTGTTTTGGGAAGCATGTTTGTGTGGTAAATACAACTCCACCATGTTATATTTAAGAAATAGGATTTTATACATCCAATCGTCCTTCCGTTTTAGCAAGCATAAGGCAACGTTTTGCAGTAAGTATCTTTTTATTAAATTATAAGTGGACAGTATTTCAGTTTAAACAACTCTTATCTAGCTTTTTTCATGCTCATCATAGACAGCTATGTCCATCGTCTTTTTCCGGTTTGTTCCATCAAAGGTCATTAAATCAAATGGCAAAGATGACACTTTGAATGGTGGCTCAATGAAGATCACTCTAAAAATATGAGACAAATCAATGGTTTTCTTTTGTCATCACGAATCCATCTGAAATTTTTCTCCCACAATTAAAACGAATTTTGTCCTAATTTATTTTCCTTTGTTAATATTTCATCCATATTTTAATTAATGTTTCCCCCTTTTCTGGGTTTTCCCTTTTTGTCTATCTACTTTTATGGCGGATAAGCTCAATTTAATTGTTAAATCATGTTTCACTAGATTTTTTAAAATGTTTTCCTTAGTATCTCTTGTTTTTTTTATCAGATTACACCATACACCAGAGATGGAATGAATAAGATTTCCTTAACAGGATGCGATGCTCGCATATTCTGTGTGGGAGTCAGAATTGTAAGGCGGCGAACTCTGCATCAGGTGCACTGATCTTCCTAAAATTCTTTATTGGCTTTATCTTTATGCACTTTGTGAATGTGGGTTATTTAATTAGTTTGGAGCAATGCAGTAGAAGACAAATATATGTTTCTTTAATCATACTTCTCTTATGTCTTTCCCTTTTTGACACAATCTTGTCTGGTGTTAGTTCTTTGGTGGTAACTCTCACTAGTTCATTGACAAATACATCTCATCGTATCTTTTAATGAAGTGATTGGAGGGCTATGTACATGGAGGAATGACATTTACTTTGATTATTCGAATCTGAGTTTTGTAGGTTGTTGCACTTTATGTTTTAGTGTCTTGTTATTTGCTTTGAACTGTATTTTTTTCTCTTTTTCATTGTGTGTTGGACTGTGTTATTATTTTTTTTAATACTTGTGGGATACTTTTCCGTGGATTTGCCTCTGTAAAGATATGGGAATTTAGATTTTATTGCTCTTTAAATGTGAGATCAGAAATTTGTGGATTTGTTTTGGCAATTCTGCATTCGTTTCAATTTTGCGGTAGTGGTACTCACACAAATTTTTATTTTTTTCCAGATTCTCAGCATGATTCCAAAAGAGTCTGAAGGTGAGGATTTTGAGGATGCACTAACTCGTGTACGTAGATGCGTTGGTGGTGGGGCTACCACAGAAAATGCTGAAAGTGACAGTGATATTGAAGTTGTTGCTGATTTCATTCCTGTCAATCTCCGTTGTCCTGTATGTAGTCTCAATATTTTCTTATATTAACATTGGTCATTGTTTTATTGTTGTTCATCCCCAAGTTAAGAGGTCTGCGCTTGATGCATTTTGTGATCCTTGCTTACTTTTCCACTTCTATAGCATGCTTGTTCATATCACAAGTAAATTTTGTGCATAGTTGTTAATGGCAAGAAATGGTGAGCACCATGACGAGAGGCGCTTAAGGTGCAAGCTTGTTGCCAATGGACAGCAATTGCGCTGGCCTTGACAAAGGTGTGCCTTAGGCGCACACCTGGGTACCTTCACCTTGCGCCTTGAAAAGGAGGCGCAAGGTGTGCGCCTTGAAAAATCCACATTGAAAAAAAAAAAAAAGAAAAAAAAAACAATGAATGGTCATAAAGAAGCAGATAAAGAAGCACAGAGGAGATGCCCACTTAAATCTACTAACAGAAAAGAAAGAAAAAAGTGAAGAAAAGTCTGATTAAAAGAGCCGAAAGTCAGGTATGCCCACTTTTTCTTCTCTGCTTCAGCGTCTTTCTTCTTCTTCCTCTGGTTCTCTGTTTTTTGTCCTTTTCTTCTGTTTCTGAATCTTTTCTTTTTGGCAGATGCTTTCTCTGTAATGACAGGCTTCTTGCATTTCTTTTTCTGTTTCTTGTACTAAATTTTGGGCAATTAGATTTTTTTCTCTCTCTAGTGTTGAAAACGTGGGATTCACTTTTCTTTTCCTTTTTTTCCTCCTATAATTTGATGGGTAATTTAAAATTTTCCTTTTTCCTCAATGCTGACTGCGGAGAGCATGGACTTCTCTCATTTTTTCCCTCCTAAAATTTCGGTAATTAGAAAATTTCCTCTATTGTTCTTTTCATAGTGCTCAAAACACGGGCTTCTATTTTCTTGTCTTTATCCCCTAAAATCTGATAGAGAATTTGAAAACTTTCCTTTTTTTCCCCTTAGAACCAAATTAGGCAATGTGAAGGAATTTGCTTTTGAACTATTGGGGATTGCCAAAATTTAGATATTTCTTCGTTCTTTTTTCATTTCTAAAATTTGGTGCTGAAATGTGTTGCTAGATGGCTAGGCACTGTAAAATTTTTTTTTTCTTCTATTTTTTTTCTATAATGACGTTGCCCTATATTGATATTATATTTTTGGAATTGTGGAAATCATGGGTATATGTTAAATCTGGTGTTAGCCACTTAATTATAATTACACTATGAAACTTGTCAAAATTTTCGAAATCATATATATGATAAATAGTTAATTGTATTTTTATGAACATTTAAAGCTAAAATTTATTTACACTTGTTTATACTACATAATTTGTGATAATTTTTAGTTGCACGCGCGCACACACGTATTTTATTTATTATGTAATATTGTGCCATCCTTTAATATGGCACGCGCTGCATTGTGGCCATGCGTCTTGGCACTGAAAGACTTTTGTGCCACACCTCGCCATTTGCCACTAACAACTATGATTTTGTGTGATGCATTAATGTGTACTTTTTGTAAGTGGTAAAGGGTTATACTCCTTTGGCTTTTGTAACTAGAAGGAAATTTGATTGTGCGATATAAATTGAATCTGAAAACCTTATTTTTAGGTGATTTTTGGGTCTCCTATAAGTCTCTGCTCTAGCAGTTGTCCTTAAGTAGCTATAAAAATATTAAAATTTGGTCTAGTTCAGAGTCATTTTGCAATGTCTCTTCCCTCTGCAATCTGCACTTAAAAGGTTTACCAAGATGACGCTTGAATATGCATCCTCTCATTGAAACCTCTATTTCAGGCGCCATGTCTCTCTCTCTTTTTATTTTTTAAGTACCTTCCTTATTGCAAGCTTCTTTCTGCTGGAAGTTCATTCGTCTGGTTTCTTGAAACAGATGTTCACCTTTCTGTAAATATAACTCAAGCACATTTATCCTTGCATTTTAGATGTGTTGCATATGCTTGACTGGATGTGGTCTGTGTTAGTTACAACACATCCCGACATATATGTCACTATAAATAAAGCCGTCTTTGATGGTTTTCAAACTAGAGGATGATTGCATTATTTTTCTTGTTTTTCTTTATTGACTTTGTTAAGATGCTGGCTTTGTTTTTGTGAAGTTCTCTAAATATTTAATTGATACCCTATACAATCCATTTTCACCTTGCAAATCTTTGAGACCCAAATTGAATTACCTGTCTCATTATTGTGAAGGTCTGCTAATTACTCATCTTTGCTGGCTCTTCCTATCAATTAAGAGGGTGTTTGGCTAAGCTTATTTTAAAGAGCTTCTAAGATCATATAGCTTATAAGATATTTGAAATAAAATAGGAAAAGTCACCTTATTTTTAAAGACCTTATAAGTACTAAAAATCTTATTTTTAAAGAGCTTATATTTGGGGCTTAGATTTTTGGTGTTTATAATCTCTTTTATCAAAAAAATTACCACACACTGATTAAGAGCTTATAAGCTCTTAAACATTTTATAAGATGTTTCTAAGAGCTTATAAGCTCACCCAAACACCCTCTAAATGCTTTTTAGAATAAGTTTCCTCCTATGGCCATGTAAAAATCTTCTACTACTGCATAGCATATCGTATAAGGTACAAATACAACTATAAAGAATTGCCACTACAAAATTGATGATTTGATATAGAGCTGAGGGTTCAATGTATATTTCACATTTAGGTTGATGGTAGAAATCCCTTTTTGTTCTCTCTCTCTCTCTCTCTCTCTCTCTCTCTCACACTTAGTGTAATTTTTTATAGAAGTTGCTAGAAATATTCCTCATCAACTTGTTAGTTTCAAGGATTGTTTTTTAAGTTCCTTATACTGATTTTTTAAATTATGTATGTGATTCTTGGCTGATGAGTGTGATTATTCACTCACCATTAGGCATTTTTCCTCAATGCAAGATCTTTGAAATTCCTAATATTTTGTTTACATCTTTAACTGAATAGAATTATTATGCTTGTATGCTGCAGATGAGTGGTTTAAGGATAAAGGTGGCTGGAAGATTTAAGCCCTGTGCACACATGGGCTGTTTCGATCTGGAAGTGTTTGTTGAAATGAATCAACGGTCTAGGAAGGCAAGTAAATGTAATACCTTACTGCTTGTTTTTACTTCCTGTCGGGAAAAAGGGCACGAGTCAAGTCCACTAGCTCAATTAGCTTGTGTGTGTGTGTGTGTGTGCATGTATGTATCTATCCTGGCTTCCCTGTTGATCTTTGAATGCTGCTTGTGGATACAGTGGCAATGCCCTATTTGTCTGAAGAACTATTCTTGGGAGAAAATCATCATAGATCCATATTTCAATCGGATCACGAGTGAGGTATTGTCTACATTATGCATGAAGGTGTAGCTTCTTCTTTCCGCCTTTTACAAATCAATATCATAATTTCTCTTTTGTTACAGATGCAGAATTCTGGAGAAGATGTAACAGAGATTGAGGTGAAGCCTGACGGCTCATGGCGTGCTAAGGCAGAGGATGATCGTAAGGATCTTGGGGAACTGGGGCTATGGCATTTACCTGATGGAACCATCTGCGCATCTGCTGATACAGAATCAAAGCCAAAACCAGAACTCAAACCAATCAAACAGGAAGCTGGTTCTGATAGTCATGCTGCTCTAAAACTAGGAATTAAAAAAAACCCGGATGGTTTCTGGGAATTTAGCAAGCTTCATGATCTGCAGGGACTATCACCTGCAAATAGATTTCAAGAAAATCTTGAGAATAGTTGTCAGAATATAATTCCTATGAGCAGCAGTGGCACAGGCAGTGGCAGAGATGAAGATGCTAGTGTGAATCAGGATGGTGGGGTTGGTCGCGACTTTTCTAACTTTTCTATAGTAAATGGTATAGAATATGACCTGACACATGGATTTGGCAATCCAATTACTGCATCACCCACTAGACATGCTGAATGGATTGTCCTCAGTGATTCAGAAGAAGAAATTGATCCACTAAGGCCATCTGGTGCTGTCTATAAGAATGATGGCTCAGATACTGTTGGGGCTCAATTCTCAGTTCCACTTCATGAAATTTCTGATCCTTATTGTGAAAATCCTGCTCTTGGTAATGGTGGAAGTTCGTGCCTTGATCTTTACGATACAAACAACGATGATTTCGGGAGTAATATGTGGTCGTTGCCTTCTGGTGGTCAGGGAATTCCTAGTTTTCAGTTATTTGGTTCTGATGCTGACATAACTGACCCTTTATTTGACATGCAGCATGGTAATCTTAATTGTTCATCATCTATGAATGGCTACACATTTTCTGCAGAGACTACTGTGGGATCAGCTACTCTTATCCCAGCGTCTACTGATCAACATTCTAATATGAATGATGCGTTAGTCCATAATTCTTTGGCATTTACTGGCAACGATCCTTCTCTTCAAATATTTCTGCCAACAAGGCCATGTGACGCATCAGCAGTTCAATCTGATTCGAGAGACCATCCAGATTCGTCAAATGGTATTCGTAGTGAAGATTGGATCTCTCTCAGACTTGGGGATGGTGGAGGGGGTAGTGGTGGATCTGCAACTGCTAATGAAATGAGTTCAGGACATGAATTACAACCAAAGGATGGTGCCTTGGATTCATTGGCAGACCATGGTATGCATCAGCATTACTCCCTCTCTCTCTCTCTCTCCAGTGTTCCTCCTACTCATTAATGATATGTGATGTTTTTTGTTTGTTCTTTGTCTTAGCGTAATGATTTATTTTGCTTGGGTGGATTTGCCGATGGAAATAAGCAGAAATGTTGCAGAGCAGCCATGAAACTGACAAAATGATTATAAAATTTGCCATTGCTGTTATTGGGCATGTCCATGGCTAGGACACTCTTAAGGCACAGACTCAATGCCATCACACAATAGGCAAAAAAAGCCGGATCCTTTATTTATTATTATTGTTATTATTGATATTAAAGTTAAAAAAATATACAAAACGACGTGGCCTAGTTGCCAAAACTATTGTTTCTTCATGTATCCAGTACTAGTTATCTTCTATCTCTTAGGATGGTCATCCACTCTACTCTTCAGATAATTTTCTCTTACCTTTTCCTTTCATTTTCTCTTTTTTTTTCATGTTGAAATTGCTTGATTCCAAAATTTTTTAAATAGTTCATTAGTTTTCTTTTTTTATATTTAAGGTATTATTTTCTGATTTAACACCCCAATTACGTGTATGTTGAAATTATTGTTCGATACAAACACTTGAAATAAGAAAATAGAATTTTATTTCAATTTAGGCTAAAATGCTGTTTTAGTCTTTTTTTTAATTTTTTTGAGAATTTTTAGTAGGTTAAGTGTTTTTGTTTATTTATGCATGCGCCGTATTGTTAATTACAATGGAAATTGCATCTATGGACTCTGGGGCAAGTTTGATGACCTATGAAAGACATCAGCCACTCGTTTGATTCTTTTAATCTTTAATTTGTTCGTTGGCAGCAACAATTTTGCTTGGCATGAACGAGAACAGGACTAGTAAGACTAGTGGGGAAAAATCGGATGGTCCATTTTCATTTCCTCGCCAACGCCGTTCTGTAAGACAAAGATTATATCTGTCTATTGATTCAGATTCTGATTGAAAGGCCATTGGGACTGTCCTTGAAATGCCAAGAGATGCATCATCATTTTGAAGAAAGATTCCAGAATAATTGGTGTCCCGTTCTTGCTATCTAGCGAATCTTTGAAGGCAGTAGTAAATCAAAGAAGGGACCTACAGTACCTGCGTGGGAAAACTTAATTGCCTCATGACTTATTAGTACTTGTGCCGCCACCACATGGGCTAGTTTGGGATCTGTGTTCTTTCTGTGTTCAAGCTCCTTAATTTCGGGTGGGCTTTGTCTTCTTAGCTGGGATCTGCTTCCGAGCAGAATGGGCATTCATCTTGGCATTCCTGTTTTATTGGTGACCCCACAAAGTTAAGTGAAAGTGTAAAGAAGTTTTAACTGATTTTGCTTCTGATGGCTTGGTTGTAGGGGAGGACATCCCGCCGTTATGCTCCCAATCGAGGGGGAAAAGGCCTGTTTATGTCCTATAGAAGACATAATATTTTTTTAATGTAAACCACTTTTTGGCTTTTAAAGCTTACCTTTTACCTTGTCTCTTCTCTATCCGTCGAATGGCGAGTTGCAGGTGGGAATGAGGTCGACCGTAATATCCTTTGTCAATATGTATCATATGTTGTCCTGCATCTTTTCTTGGTAAAAGAACTCGTCGGCGTTATGCTGAAGCTGGAAACTCTCTTTGGTAGTAGACATGCTTCATATTGGCACTCCAAGTTGAGGTGAAGCCAATCCTACTGCTTTGGCAGGTGTTAAAAGACTTCAAATTCAAATTCAAATTTCTCTTACCCCTTATTTAGCTGTCCTTGGATGCACGTCATGGAATGCCGGTACGTAGTGAAATACATTATCATGCCAAATCACACAACGCTCGACTGCTCCCTTATAGTGAGCATCTCGTGTCTTGGATCGAAGATGATTTAGGAGTCCAAAGCTGCCAATGGTGCTGGCGAATTTGATTATTGGCTAGCTTCTGGTTCAAATTGAGCGCTGGCAACTTCTCCAGCGGGCGGAATAATCATTCCCTTGCTCATACGCCTGAATGTCAAATGCATTATTAGATTGATTTGGGTTGTTATCAGTAAATTGATCTAACTCCAATCAAAGTTTTGGTACGTACTAAATTGAAATTTGGCTTTGCTATTTGATATGATAATTTTTATAATTTCAATTTTTAGTTTGATTTTAGTGTTTAATTTTAGTATATTATATCGAATTGAATATTAAATTTTATTTTTATTTTTTAATATTTATTATATTTTTACTTATTTTTTCTTGAAATTTTTATATTTATGATTTAATAAGAAAAGTGGCCATTTTTATGATTTCAAGACTAAGCATTACTGGTTTGAAAATAACTTGATATAGAGTGAGGATTGGCAAACGAGTAAGAATCAGAGTGTCATAATGTGCGTTTTGATGGTATATTTTCACCTCGTTGTAGTTAATTTTTGTATTTGTTTGAAGATGAAATGGTTACATGAGGCCTGTATGCATGTAAAAGTGCGTTTCATGAGGAATTGGAGGTGTTTGGGTGCATTTTTGCGGATATGCAATTGAATTTGGACGGTATTTATTGTTAGACTATTTTTGTGTCCGATTTTAGGTGTGGAGACTAGGAGGAAGTTCAAGATTGCGAAAGCGGTGTTGCACTTGCAAGAAAGTAAGAAAGAAAGCAACAGAGTTTGGATCATAGTATTGCGATTGCAAGAGGGGAAGTGTTGCCACAGCAGGACAGTGAAAAGGTGTTTCTGTCTTGCGACCGCAAAGGAAGACGTTGTGGCTGCAAGGCAAGGTGGGGCAATCGCAGGATTTATTTATTTATAAGATATATAAATAAATCTTATAATTTTAAATATAAATTTATTTAGTTTTATTATTTTTTAATATTTAAATTAAAATTTGGTAACTTACTAAATCAAACTGAAAATTTAAGTTTTGTATTTAGCATACAATTTTGGCGTATTAAAATTTTGATATATCTAAAATTGAGTTTGGTTCGTTATGACTTATTAGGGCAATATTTATTTTCAATTAAAATTATTGGGTTGGGTTCAAATCTTTCGAGGTGTGTGAGTGAACAAAAAGAATGTTTTGTCCAATTCTCAAGACTATTCTTTCTAAGGAAAATTCAAAGCACATTTGAAATTCTATGAAAAAGAAATTCCAAGGATCAACAAGAGCAAAGAGGCAGCAATTTCAATCAATTCACCAACAATTTGAGTAACTTTGAAGAGATAATGAGCATCACCTTTTTTGATTTCTCCTCAAGGACAATGGCAATTGTCGATAAGGTATAGTTTATGGTGAGAAGATGGAGGATGTGACTATGGTCAAGGAAATCATCCATTCAATGACATCAAAAATTTAATAATGCAGTGGTTCATGTTAAGTTCGATGAATAAAGACCAAGTTCCCTCACCTTGTTGGACTTCACATATTATATGTTATTAAGACTTTAAATAGATTGTGCCAAAAAGATGTGGGCTTATGTTCAGTTGAAGAGGCCTATCCCGATGAAGTTGCAAAAATATTTATTGGAACAATTGAATAAGTTTTGGAAGAGTCTAAATTGATTCAAACTCTGTGTCCTATTTGAGCTGCCAATATACAGTTGACCTGGCTGAGATACCATGATTGATTTGAAAGAGTTCGATTGCAAATTTTTGGGAGGAAATTTTAACTGAAAAATATCTATTCTGGACACTATAAAGTGGCTAAAACTGGAAGCGTCACATAGGGCTTTATTGTCTATGTTTTCATGATATTGAGTGCGCTTCATGTTCAATCTTGTTTTATTCTTTTTCTTTTTTTTTTCAGTGAGTGGGTGATAATCTTTTAATGATTAATTTATTATGACTAAGTGTCAGGCCTAAAGGAGTTCTAGGTAATATACAAAATTAGAATGCACAGGGTTTTGTATGCCAACTAGTTAAGAATCTTGTTCCTTAGTAGTTAATCATATACGAGGATTATTTGTTGTCATTTTAATTTTTAAACTTAATAAAAAGTTTGAATAGAGTATGGTTCCATAGATGTACGAGATATTACTTTAAATTTCGTTAACAATGTCACACTTTACATTTTTATTTGTTGGTTTGTATGTTTGTTACAACATTATGTATATTTCAACACAACTTTTTAATTTGAAAGTTACGGGTTAATTGTTTAGAAACACATATATAGACAATGTTGTAATGATGAGAACATACATACCAACATGAATAGAAAATAAAGAGTTAGGCATTGATGTGTTACAATTTAAAGCATATACTCTCCTATTTCTTTAAGGTCATGCTCAATTTAAACTTTTTTGCTAAAATTAAATTTGAAGTGATTACACCAAATCATAATAGTTTTTGTCATTAATTCGCTACCCTACATCCCCAGGTTTACGATTAGTTGACGCATCAAGACCAAAACCTTTTTTATTTTGTTCATTGCCTTACACTTTTTACACTCGATTTTCTTATTCATTAGAAGATTGACTCTTATTCTTACAATAAGAAAAGGTTAAATAAGATATTTCATCAAAGCTCACAAGCTCATACGAAGGCTTGGATTCTAACCATATAATTTTGAATGAGAAAAATGAATTTGAGCATTAGCATATTATTCCAGTTTTACAATCATCATAATCTGTTATGCTCGACGATTACTCATAATTGGTGTGCCTTACCCTCATCCTAATTGTGAGACTTCCTTAGTTACTCAAATCACCACGAATTTTTCAACCACAACGTTCATCCTAAACACTTAATGCTTGCCATGAATTGGAAGTTGATCACCAAAATTTGGATTGTTGGACAATTATTGAAATTTTATACTCTACAATATAATCTTGAATTTTTACAAAGCTAAAAAATATTCAACCTCCTAATGTAAATTGGACGAATTTTCTTGAATTCACATACACGCAAACTAACGTAGAAACGGTCCCTCATTTTTCACAAAACCAAAGGAGGATCAAAACTTGTTTTAAAAAAGAACAGAATACTAGGATTATGTTTATAAAAAACGAAAGAAAACAAACAAATATTAACAGCAGTTGATTTACTTTCAGAAACATAAAAGAACTTGCTTGTTGTAAATACACAAAATGTGCCCAGGAGCACGCCAGATAAAACATTCAGCACATGTCAAATGGTCACTCCTCAAGCCTCAGTATGCCAACATCTCTCATACATACGATCAAACGGTGCCATTTTTTTTGTATCTTATTTTATCAGTTAAATAGTCACAAGTCACTACAAGACTGATAAGGAAAACGGGTTAGCAAGAGATGCGGTATTTCATGGATGATCTGTTCAACAAGATACAGGAAGACCATAGCTGGCAACTGATATAACATGAATCGTGCTATTTCAATCATCGATTTCTTGCTCCAAAACTGGAAGAATGTCCAATGCGGATGAACCAAGGTGCATGCCTCTGACAACGCCATCATAACTGATCTTAATTTTATAGCACAGGAGCAATAAAGAATCCCATAGCGCTGTTCTTCCCTGCAAACAACAGCCAGATATGGCACGTTTAAGTGATGACACTTGGGAAAACAAACATACCAAGCGTACGTATGGAAATTCTACACCCAGTCAAATCGATTAGTTTTAACAGATGCACTTGGGGAAATAAGATGAGAGAAGTCCCAATATAAGAATAACTATGGGGCTAAGATAAAACTTTGATTAACTCAAGTTTTAGGTTTACTGCACATAGTGCATACATCCTATTCACCCATTGCTTTGCTTGGCTAACAATTAAAAACTCAGGCCAATCAAAACGTTGCCAAGAGATTTTGTTTAATGCCTATTTAGTCACTGCCTTTGACTCATTGTCATAATCAATTACATATTCTAGCTTTTGACTAATCTTGGCATCATTCGTACGGGTAGAGGTAAAGAAAACAAGAGATAAATTAGTTTTAACAATACAAAGGGAATGCCAATAGGATGAGAAGCCTAAATCACAAAACAATGACAAAATTTTATTTGAACGCATCACCAAAAAATAAAATGAAAGAAAGAGAAACATGCTTGCCAAAGTTAAGGAGACATGTCTAACAGGATATTCTCTCTATTTATTATTCTGTATTTCTATGTTTATCCTTCTCCTACTTGTCTCAAGATATTCTAATGTTGAGGTGTATTAAACATCATTAGAAAAGAATATATGTTTTATAGCCTACAAATAAATGCTTTAATATACTCTCAATTACTAGTTTGCCATTTTTATTGGTAAAAATTAAAGACAAAAAAACTCTAAACCATCTTTTATCTAACATTCTGTAACAATTCAAATATGAAACTCAAATTTGGGAAGTACAAGATAGAATAAAGGATAAGAAAACAGATAACACATGCTTTGTAGTTCTTGATCAATCTTTTTATATCATAAATTGGGTAAGCAGTCATCATAAGCCATTTAAATGGACAAGGGGATTGCATGATGCCAGCACAAAGGCACAGGCAAATTGCTTGCATATATTTCAGTAATTGTTGATATGGTTACCTCATGTTTTAATGTAGAAAACAAAATCAAAAGACTAGCAGCATGATGCACCACCCATAACTTACTTGTAAAGCATACTGGGGTTTCTTGTCCCAATATAAGGCAAATGCTGGGGGACTTTGCTTCCCAACAGCTAAAATACAAGCCCCAGGGTGTAGCACAGAAGGAACACCAGATATAATAGCTATGTACTTCTCAGGAAACCTTTCTTTAGGAGGCAGAACGCCCAAAAACAAAGGGTTCTTGCTTGCCTGTGCCCCAGCATAAGTTGCAGGATCAACATGCAACATCCATTTTGGGTATTCCAGGAAAGCACAAAACAGGTAAAGAAGCAAATGAGAATCACTGGGAAGCTCAATGGTCCATTTCTTATTCACTTTGTCGTAGACCCCACCATTTCCCAGATACTCATAGTTCTTTAGACATGTTCCTTCAGCAAGCTCTATAAGATTTTTGACAAGTCAATGGAATTTTGCATGGTGAAAATCTAATGAGAGAAACAGGATAAAGTAAGTTCATAATCAATGTACTTTAAATAATTAGGAATAAACTTACTGCGAATGCTTTGTACAGTATAATCAGCTTGGACACTACTTTGTGGAAGTAAACCTTTACCCCACTCTCCTTTCATCAAAGCATGCAACCTCTGGTGTTCTGTAATCGCATCTATAACCTCTTGTAAAACAGGAATTGAGGCGGCGTGCTGGTGGGATAGTTGGAAATTGCTAGTTGGCAACTTCACTAGAGATAAGAAAGAACAATGTTAACCTTGAAATATAATCTAAAACAAACTTTTTCCAACAAGTCAACAAATACATGTTAGCATTATCGTACATACAGGAATCAAGAACTTGAACGAGAGTGGCTCGTAGCTGATGAAGAAGTCCATCTTCATCAACTGCAAATGCCGGCTTCCATTCATTGGTTCTGTCAATAGGTGATGCACCAGCAGTAGTAGGTGCATTTGGGGCATCACTTCCAACTTGACTTACGGTGATTGGGATGTTGAGTTTGGCAGCTTCTTCAATAACCTGAAAGTATGGAAGAATACATGAAATCAAGAAAGGAAATGCAACGGGAGAAAGAAATTGGACTTCAAATGGCATAAAAAGATTAGAGGATTACTATTATCATTCATATTTCATAGGATTGTGTACATTATGTAAGCTGAAAAAAATCATGACTTAAGTACATGTTAATGACAATGCAGCCAAATAGCTTCTGATTGAAGAAACATAGAAACTACATCAATTAGAGGGAAACTCCAGGCAAAACAATGGCACAACATTAAAACCAAAGACAATGCATAAAATTTTGTAGTTCCAAAGGAAGATTGACTAAACTTATTCTGGAAACTTTCAAGATTCAATGGGTCTACCCCGGTATATTTAGTGAAAGTATGTTTACAAGCTCAACTATATGGAAGAATAAAAGGAGGTTGAGCCAAAATTCTCACCACTATAGTCAGGGATTTCAGCAAGAACATGAATGGGGGCTTGAAAGTCAACAAAGAGAGATAAGGCGGCAGGTGATTTCACAAAGTCATGGAGAATAGGATACATTTTACAGTTTATCATCGGAGATATTTTAGATTCAGAATAACAAATATGTTTTGTTCATGAAAACCAACACCTCTGTTTCCTACCATGGTATTTTTCAATTGAAACACAGCTATAACTCCATTCTCTGTTATGATACTATTTTCAGTTTTCCAAAATGGTGGCAAGCTCATATTGAAAAAGATCGAGACACTCCTATAAAGTGGAAACCCAAGATTTTTGGGCCTTTTTTTTTTGAAAAGTTTCCATTTGATGTTTGTATGCCAATATCACCATTCCAACAGTGCCCTTATTTCCCCGCTATTTCCTGGTTTACAGAAGTATACTTTGGAGACATGTACTCCAACTCTAATTAGAGTAATGTCATCCGTACATAGCGACGGAGAATATTTTTAACTCAATTCTGGTATGAAGCAAAGTTAGTGGGTAACTCTCACCTTCAAGTGGCTCGTTTCAATCTTACTAAGAAGAGGATGAAGCAGAACAGCAGAAAACCACTGCCTGAGACGGTCACGCCATTGCTCAATATGTGGATAAATACCCAGCCTTTCAAAAGCTTCGATTGACTCTTCCATGGACATTGGAGAAGGAAAATCCCCTTCCCCTTTCTTCGGAGGAGTTGTGAACTTTTGGGAACTAGGGGACATCCTAACTGGCCTTAAAGGCGTACTTCTTGAAGTTCCAGATGTATTGACTGAGCTGGTGATGGTGTTTGGACTAGTCACACCAAATCCATTAATGCTGGGGGGTGGGGTTGCCAATTTACTTGCTGTTTCGGCTATCTTCTCGTCCACATCAGCCAAAAATTTTTCAAGATCTTCCTCTGTTGCTATCTCTTTGTGAAATGTTGGACGCTTATTTGACCAAGGGGTGGCAATAACCTGATCAGAACCTGGAGATGTCTGCAGGGATGGTGCTGGAACTGGAGAACGCATAGAGGCAGTGGGGACTAGATACATAGAAGGAGAAGCTGGAGATTTGGATGGCGTGGTGAAGGCATGAATCTTGCCCCCACCACTACCGCTTGATTTCCCCCCACTCATTCTAGACAGTTGATTGGCACCCATTGTTGAATGATGGACGGGGACAAGGGCATTTGATGGAGAAGGTGGGTTAATTTTTGATTTAGGAGGTTTCTTTGAAGATGCTTGAGAATCCACTTCAAGTTTTGACCTTAACCCTAGTAGACCCAGTTGTCGGTTGGTAAGGCGGGTGACCTCCCTTTTGCCTTTGGAAGGGGATACAATTACAACATCTGTTGCATTTCTAGTTCTCCACTGTGAGATTGCTTTGATAAATGCAAGCAAAGTTCCAAGCAAAACAAAACTTGCAGTTGCAGGTATGATCTTGCAACATATACCTGACATGTTCATAAAATATCACTTCTCACTAGTTTGGAAATAATCAAATAATTGCCTCTAAAGGTCCCAAAAAGGAATTGAAACATCACTTACGAGAAACATCCAGAAAGAGAAAATCAATTCCAAGCTTAGTAACAACTGCCTTTTCCCTGAAATGATATAATCAAATGAGCTGGTTACATGCGTGCATGTAAGCCCAGATCACAAGAATGTACACGCATATGAGTTTATACAGACGCACATTTTATGTAATAAATCGTTTATATAATAATCAGAATGCAAAAATATCAAGCTACTAACATGTTGGCTTTGATATAATGTTTTAGCATGGATTATTATTACTATTAATTCAACCAGCCAAGATTGACAAGTTTACACTAAACTGATCTTGCTCGACGCAAGAATGAGAAATAGTAACTTCCATCCCCAAACAAATAGTAAAGTCACAACATGCGCCTGAGCTCGAATGAATAAACACACTTCCAGAGCACATTACGAGTCATAAGACTAAGTTTACAAAGCCAGTAATCTTGCAACTCAAGACAATAATTGATTAAGACCACAAAACTGAAGAAATACGAACTAATTGAAAACCAAACTTATATCCATCAATATGCAGCAGCTAAAAACGTGCAGACAAGAGAAGAAAAAACCAACAAATAAAGGCAATGTACCCATGAAGAGAGAGAAGAAGAGCGAGGAGGGAGGCGGAGAAAAGAGAAAGGATAAAGAGGAGCGTGGAGGCGGGGGGCCGGAGGCTGCTGGAGGTTAGGGCGGCGGAGAAGGCTGGATTCCGGTACACCGCGAACTTCGAGGGCTTCGATGCACTCTCCGTCTGCTGCTGCGCTCCACCTCGATCCATTACTGATTTTCTGTGGAGTTGATTGGTTTAGACCGACTGTCTGTTAGGGTTTTAAAATTTGAATACCCGCCATTGTTGAGGGTCTTGGAGTTGGGAATAGGATGGAATTGCTGGTTTACGCTGCTTTCCTTATAGTTAGTCTCACTCTCTTCCGGAGCTCGTGTAACGGGTGGGTCTTATATTCCGGATTCAGTACAGCTAAAACCCGAATGTTGAGGGGAAAAATTCATGGGCAGTGATTTCCGGGTTTCAAGTTTATGCACGGGTTGAACTGCCCCATGCTTTGGCACTTCACTTTATTTAAAATTAAATAATACAACTCTATATTTATTTAGAAAAAATATATATATTTTTAAGTGATAATTTATGTATCTTTCTAATCTTACATGCATACACAATTTCTATAAACTTGTTACTACTTAATAAGTTGTTTGAAAAAAATTATTTTTGAACACACATTCTAAGAAGTAAATTTTTCATATTCATTCTTGTGATAATGTAATAGACAAAACTCTACGAAGTTATGCTAACTGGTATTTTTCTTATATTCATAATTTTAAATACAGTCTGGGAAATTCTTTTACTCATGTCAAATCCAAATGCCCACTAAATCAAAAACTCGGAGGCTTCGATTTGTTTGTTTGTTTAATAATCCACCTTAAGATCATCAGATTGCCTCTTTCTTCACTTTGATCAATCACATCAAACTTAAAAACAACATAAATAAATCTGAGTGAAATGAAATGCAGAAATAGTAAAGAAAAAAGAAATAAAGACTCCCTTTTTAAAATATTTGAATTCCCAACAGTAAAATTTACTATTATATATCTTTAAATTATTTTGTGGTACTGATAGACATTATGAGCCTCCGACATAAATAAGTTTTAAATTGTTGTTTAGTAAATTTTTTTACACCACATTTGGTTTAAGATATTTAAAGAAGGAAAAATAACAATAAAAAGAAAAGAAAAAACAACGTTAGCTGTGTAGTTTATCAGAAAAATGGTAAGAAAAAATTTAAAGGCATATGGAGTTTGAATTAAGCAACATTCATTTTCCTCAATTGATAAAAATGAAAAATAAAAAACGTTTATTATTTTAATTTTCGCATCCATTTTCATATTATTTTTTTTAAAACAGCATAAAAATTTTATAAAAAAATCCATATTTTTCAATCACATTTTTTGAATTTTTTTCTCTTACTAAAATCATACAATTTCATTTTTTTTAAAAAAAAAATTTCTCCTCTTATTTGCTTTTCTTCTACAAAATCTCAGAACCAAACAGCGTCAAGGAAAACAACAAAAGAATAATTATAGTTTAAAAAGGTAAACATTAAAAATATCTTTATTTAATTTATTAAATTTAGAGCTTGAACCCCGAGCACAGGAGATCATGAATCCACAGAATAGCAGCTTTGACGACATTAAAACTCACACCGAAGATGAACATTCTCCAACATCATAGTCTCGAGCAAGCATGACAGACAATATTAGGCAGCAGTCGAAACACAAGGAACACACCCAAGAAACTTTTATTTATAGAAGAGATAACAGTAGGCACGAGGGTCCGACAACCCGAGCTTGCACTTCCCCACTACACTGGGGAAGAATCGGGTTGCCCCACAGAGGATGACTTGGACACGTCTGGCGCCGGTGGTGCTTCTTCCAAGCAGCTTTTAGTGTCATCGCTGTTCATTCCGACGGTCAGCTTCTCCACTTCCTCCTGCGTGTATATATGGATCTTCGTGACCACCTCAATGAACTCACTGCAATTAACGTTGCAAAGCCAACCAAATTGCCAATCAAATTGACAGATAATGACAAATGATGACACTCGAAGTTATATATGATTTTGCAATGAAATGATCGGCATGTCAACTGGTATTATCAGGACTATGGGTGGATAAGAACCATTTTCTTTTCATTACATCATCCCACATTCACCTAACAGCACAATTTGATCATTTACAAGTAAAAGACAGGTTTGGACAACGCAGAGAAGCAACTTCCTCAATTTATTATTTCAATAGAATGAGCATAACATGGGAGGGACTTACTGCCATGGGTCGTCACCAACTACCATCATGTCGTTCTCACTGTCAGTGTACAATATGCGCCACCCATTGTTTGGATCGCACAAGAGGCCTTCCATGCCGAACAACCTTTCCAGTTCAGCCAGCAGGTCGTCATAACCATGCAGTCTTGAGAGATCCAAGGCTCTCCCCACCAGGCTGCCTTGTTTGTGAACCTACACACAGGAATAATCACCCTTGGAGGCTCACAGAATGGTATACTCAATTTTCCATACGCAGTTACACTGAAACTTACCTTGGTACAGCTCCTCTTACTAGGACCCTGCAAATTAAGCACAGTAGGATCTTCTGTCAAGGAAAAGCCAAATATTTTACAGGTCGGCACCTTTTCCTTCATATTGTTGTCATCTGTCGTACTTTTAAGATGCATCATTGAGGTTGCCGGAGCAGAAGTATTCTCCATTGCTATTGGTTCATTTGCAATACATGGTAATCGACCCATATCAGCTGTAGCCCCACTCAACATGGAAGAGGGGGTTAATACGCAATTTCCTGTTTGAAAATTCGAAAAGTTGGGTGGCCCCAAAGGACATTGTCCAGCTCTGTAGATGCCCTTTTGTGGAATAGGTATGTTTCTAGCACCTTCTGAAGCTAGAGGATAGAAGCTGGGCGGGGGCCTTTGATGAGCGTTGTAAACATTATAACCAAGTTCAGGTTTGGACCACATACCAAGATTCATATCACTTTTTCCAGCTAGAGACCTCAACGAGCAAATTTCTTGACCTTGCAAGACCTTTGGAAACCAGTCAGATTCCAGAAAGCCTGTGAAAGTGGCAGGTGCAGGTGTGTGGTTTCTCACAAACTCGCCATAATTAATCTTGTCCATTCTGTTTGGTACATGACTAGGAGCCGTATGCTGCATTTGAAAGTCTAGCTGGCATTTTGCCTGATCACTTCTACGGAGAGGTGATACCAAACCTATATTTTCTTGACCTTGCAAGACCTTAGAGGATCTCACGGACTCCTCAAAGTCCAAGAGTGCACCCCCTCCTGCTTCAAGTCAAAAATAGAAACGTTTTAGAGGTCAGTCCCCAACCAGGTATCATCAGATGAAAGCGAACCATGTGGAGCAAAAGGGTGTTATATAAATGGAAAGATATGCACCAGCAATTGAGCTGCCATGTGGGGTCACCTGCATATTTGACCTCAGTTTCTTCATTCTAGGTGAGGACTGGATGCTCAGAGGTGTATAGTTACCTGAGAAATCAATGTCCCATGGAGAAACCCGTTCTCGGTGGTTACTCATGATGTCTTCATCCCAACGAACCTATAATATTGAAGTAGAAAAGGAAGAATGGTAAAAATTCAAATATAATACTTCCATGATTTGATAATTAGGGTACTCATTTTACGTTTTTTGATGTAAAGAAATTCTGAATTAAACAACCAAATCCAGGTAGCTTGAACCTACCCATAATCGCGTTTTCTTATAATATGAGCTCTAGATCGACAACAAAAGGCAGATGCCGATATGCATTCAACAGTCGACCTAAATCTAAGAAATGCTTACGAAATACCAGACAGCAAACCCAGGCTCCATTTCATCAATTAAACATTGTAAGAGTCATCACAATCCGGTAATCCAGCCAACCAGACCCATAGATCAAATTAAAAGGCATTGATAGATCATGTCACCGTCCAGTATGAGCTATTAACTGCAAAATTTTCTTGGCCCATGTACAAAAAAAGAGGCACAACAATTATAGCTCCTTCTGTTCTGTTGAATCTCTATAAAGAAGCAACATTAGTATGCCATTATCTAATCTAGGTGAACTTGTGGTTTACCGGTTTGATCACACAACAGGCAACTAAAACGAGATGAGGTGTGATCCTAAGGAGCAGAGAATTAACTGGCAAGCGGAATGAAAGAATTTAAGCCACTGGGGAATAGAATAAGAACACATCATCTAAAACATTTAGTGGCAAAAATATCAACTGCAATCTACCATCAGGCATCTCCATTTCGAGTTTGGCCATCTATAGTGGTCTATATCACCAACATCAGCCACCACTCCACTAAACCTGCAAAATCAAAATTATTTCTTTTCACTGAAATGCATCAAAGAGGCAAAACATCATGTTACAAGTTGAATTATATGGGACCTTCTTTCCGGAGAATCATCAAAGTCAAATCTCATTTTGAATCTCGTCCCAACGGGTATTTGACTGCTGGTAGACTTCACATATTTCTGGTAGGGGACAATAAAATCAGTATGACTTTCCCTGCAACAGAAGTGCTCTACAATAGGTAATTTGACCAAGAAGCACAGCACAAAGGCACAATCTATCTGTACAACAAAGTACTTGTGATGATCTCAGGGAAAGCAAAAGTTCAAAAATATAGCCATTTATAAGGCAGAGAACTCTGCACATAACATATAAACCAAACATCTCACAGTGAGTTGGTTTAATCAGAGTAAAAACCAAGAGCTGAAAACTATCACATAGCTTCACAACTTGTATGGGTCACATTGATCATCCACAATAGATGAGAAATCATGTTTATGAAAATTTCACTTCTGATGGCATCATGGCACTTTCATCCGGGAAACTTAGGATTCTATGACCCATTGGAATTTGTTGCTGGTCAGGGTTTGGATTTCTTTTGTTTTTCACATCTGTCATTTTGATTCAAATCTATGAATTACAAATGTTCACATCCTTCTAAACAGTCACCCAAAAATCTTTCATGTGTGGAAAGGCATATATTTTTTCCTGAGCAACAATATTTTGAATTTCATCCAGAAATTCCTAATTAAGATATTGGCCAAAAAAATGAACAGACTTGTAGTTGGTTTACACAGTATACGAATTATACCAATTGTAAACAAGCCATAAATAGCAACAAAATTCAAATCATTGAACAGATGAATCAACAAGAAATAATCATCCAACCAGTCATCGCTCAGCATCAATTGCCCAAGCCGGTTTTTCCTTAATTGAACACCAGCCATTTCGGCGGTTTTCCTACTTTGCTCGACGAATCACGGTTTCTCTGGTTTTGGAGGAGAGGGTACTCTCGAGATGTATGGGCCACATGAATCAACAGTCTCAACACATTATGACACATTGACTGTTATTTTGTTTCCACCACAAGTGATACACAAATACCATAATATTTTGATGGCTCTGGGAGAAATTCATTTTGCAGAGAAAATTAATACAAGGCATTGACTTGTAAGAACTAAAAAGTTTTTCTGTTAAGTTCTCTCTGTCTCCATTAGGCCTCCCTGCTATGCCCACTTCCTTTTGGACAAATGTATGTTTGTTAATCAACAAAATTTTTCTTGAAATCATTATAATTCACATTTATGTATAGACATAATCATCAAGGGATAAAAGATGACACGATATAGTAGCCCAGTAACTTCAAATTTGCACAACTTCTTCACTTTCTATGAAGTGGCAGGTCAAAAAAAATAATAAAAGTTAGTTAATAATCCTTCACAAGCATGCATTCTCACAAATGAAAATTTGCTGCACCCCAGAGGCCACAAGATCACAAGAACTAAACCCAGGAACAACGCAGACGCTGGCTGGAACATTTCAAGTGTGCTAGCAAGTTCAGCCTATTATCACCATCAAAATAAAATTTTATGTATTTTATGCTTTCAATGTACTCAATTCATTTCAAGATGTATCTTAGTCTATTGGCACCTCAACCACACTTACCAAAACTTGAAGCAGATACGTGATTCTATCTTCTTCTGTTCTGAATTTAAGTTATTTGCAGTTGATGTAAGTTAGACAAATGATTACATGCCAATGCAATAGATCAAGTAACTTCAGGTCATAGAGAGCTCCACCAGAATTAAGTGAATAACTGTAATTCAAAAAATTCATGTTCCAATTGAATTTCTAGAAGCAAAGAAGGTGCACTACAGTACCTTGGGCTGTAGAAAACCGAAAAAGTGCTATTGCTTGATAAAGCATTAGCTACTGGAGAGAGGACATTAGGATAAGAGTTCTGATTTTTAATTATCGAATCAGGTAGACCATTTCTAGGTCGAGCAGCTCTTCTGATTCCCAACCGCAGCTCTCCAGCTTCTCCCCTTCAGTGTCACATGGCATACATTAAAGAAGTATTACTAAGGGAAAGGCCAGTAAAAAACATATTTATAAAATAGACAATGTTCAGTTCCATCTTTTTTTCCACTTGTAGTAAAACTGCGTTTATGTATTTTCCTTTGTTACTTAAGTAAAATATTGCAGATTGACCTGTGTATTTTTTTTCAAGTAAGGTACAAAATTATATCTTTCTTTTGTAATTTGATATCCCTTGATTATGCCTCATATTGGATGCAAGTGAGGGTCCTGAGCAAAAAACAAAAGGTTTTAACTTTTCATGCCTTTTGATATTGAGGAAAAGACAATTATATATGAGTAAAAGGACAAGGTAAAGGAAACATTTAACCCTGCCATTTATTTAAAAAGAATTTGAGGATGAAAATTCCTATTTGCACAATCAGAGAGGTATGTTAGATTTATATTGGTTTTACTTCCTTCTTGTTTGCTAGCAAACCTAAGATCCATCCAGAACTTTTGGAGTTTTCCTTTTAGATTTTCTTTTCTGAGCAGCAATTTTTGAATATGCATTGTCCGTGTATGGATGAAAGTACCTGAGGAAGAGAACTGCATCACCCGCAACAAGATTCTTTTGGCTGACGAAAATACTCCATCCTGTAGTAAGCAAATGTCTCCTTGGCTGGCCTGTGTGGCAAAGCCTTTGCAATCAGCACACAGTTAGAATTGATTATACGAGAATCGGGTGTACAATTGAAACTTGTACCTCTGTAAATGTGTCTGAATTTCCACTCCGCTCCATGAAGGTCTTTTGCTATGAGTTCCTGGGAAGGCCTTTGTTCTTCATAATCCTACAATGAAAATGTAGTTCATGAGGAAATTCAGCAAATCAAAAAACAACAGAACTTACTAGACCGTGTAAATGCTAGAGATGAAAATGAAATCAAACCAGAGGGGGGAAACAATCTTCAGCAGCCCTGCGAGGAACCGAAAATCCCCCATGGGTACTGGTATCAGAAGCAGTAAGGGTTTTGCAGAACATGTGGGAAGTCGACTTTGCAGGCACAACTCCATCGCCATCCTCGTCCGCACCCGTCTTTTCGTTCTCTTTGCCTTCTAATTGCAGCCCTATCGGCTGCATGAATACAATAACATTATCAAAAAAAAGAAAAGGAATTGGGCATCTTGACATCTTTCTCTAGATTACCAATCAAAAGCCTTCCCAATCACTAGTAATTCTGTCAGAAAGCAAAATTCAAAGCAAAAATAACAGAAAATTGGGCATAAAGAGGAGATGTGCTTCTCCAACCCCCAAACCCCAAATCAGAAATCTAAGATTTTCACGGATCACATATCCACTTCGATAACCAACATAATTCTAAGTACCGATAGTACCTCTGGTAGAGGAAGCAAAGTCAGCCGAGTGTAGACCTCATCGTTTTCCTTGTTAGCCTGTTGCAAAAGATTATGCGCACTCAAGATGAAAAACGCAAGAGGCAAAGCAAAACCCAAGAAAAAAAAGAAAAACGGAGTCCAAAAGAGGGGGAAGAACGTATATCACAAAATATACATACCAGGTTAAAATCACTCAATATTAAAGAAGAGCTAATAAGAAGTGCTTACAAGTAGCTTAACATCCACAACCCTGCAAAAGATCTGGGATGGAAGATCAAAAGTGGGCATCTCCATGGGAGGAAAAGGTGAGGCAGAGACAGCCTGCTCCATGTGACCTTGAGGGAAGTAGACCACCACATTCCCTTCCCTGGGCAAGCTGGTGAGAGGTCCAGAACAGGCGTGCCACAGCTCCACATATATTGATGAAGGAGCAGATGCTGTGCAAGGGGAAGATGGAGACAGAGTCAGAGGCAGCATTTGTAGAGCAAGATGAAGAGAAAGCCACAAACGCAACTACAACCTTCCCCTTTGTCACATTCTTCTCCATTGGCACATACACTCTTCTCCACCACACCTACCGCATGATTCAGATCAATTTCCATGAATTCCCCCGAAGAGTTGTATTTTTCTATTTTCAGTCTGGTTGTTTTTCTACCAACAAATAATTCACTCAATGTAGCATTACACAATTACAAGACAAAAAGTAACTTAAACAACCGTACAAAGCGACAAAAAAAAAACAACGAAAATGGGCTGGAGTTGATCAAGTACTTGTTTGGAGGAGTTCACGAAGTTCC
Organism: Avicennia marina; assembly: GCA_019155195.1. Lineage (NCBI taxonomy): Eukaryota > Viridiplantae > Streptophyta > Magnoliopsida > Lamiales > Acanthaceae > Avicennia > Avicennia marina. The sequence goes on from CM032753.1 coordinate 15,320,926, forward strand.
TAGAGAGCTTCAAGCTGATAAATTGTCAAAAGATGCCAAATTGTGCCACAGATATGCATAAAGGAGGTGCCTTTAGCGCGAGAAGAGAAAGGGGGCTTTTACAAGAGGTAGAGAAGTCATGGTTGCAAGGATACAGGTGGAGGAGGAAGAGCATAAGAAGGAGCAGGCTATTCTAAAAGAGGAGAAAAACAGAGAAGGCATCAAATAATAACAAGAAATTCAAAGTATGATTCCTCCCCCATTTGCAGTTCCGTGAAGGGGGAGCAGCAGCTGCTGCAGACATAGACAATTGCTTGACCAGCACAGAAAAGGCAAAAGAAGCCAATATGGTAGTGCTCCTTTTGGACTTAAAGCGTGTTTTCGAGTGTGTGCGTGTTAGAGAGAGAGAGAGAGAGAGAGAGAGCTGTGTGAAGTGGAGGGGACAAGTTAAGACGGTACAGAACCCACAGCCACAGCGTAACCACCCCCCTCCTTTTCTTTCTTTTGCTTTGCATTTGCTTTTATGATTTTGCTGGGGATAAAAAATTTTAAGAACAAGTAAAAATATCTTTTGCTGATCACAAGTTATATTAAATAAATACATTTTGTTTGAGGCCCTCATCCATCCCCCAAGACAAAAAGGAGGGTTTTTTCATTGAATACAAACAAACTTGACTTTACCTTCCAAATAGAAAATGAAATGTAATTCGGGAATTTGCAGACAACCCATCATAGGACGCACCACTAACATCTTTTGTTCGTTGATTTTTATTGCTTTATTTGATGACTACAAAGCTTAATCAACTTTCAACCGAATTATCTCATGGCATCATTAAGCATCCATGCCATTCCTCTGGAATTCATGCCCTCATTTTAACTTCACTCGTAATAATGCCGTGTCATTACATGATTTGGCATCTCAAGTGGCAAAAGGATAATTTTTATATGAAGGGCATCACAAGTCATTTTTTTAATTATTTTTATGCTTCTTTTATTTTTATTTTTTACTAAGAACCATCACGAACCCTTCACATGAATGGATTTTATAAGTGAACATTCTTCAAATCAAGCAAGGGTAAAAAAAAAAAAAAAGGTGAAGAATTACCTAATAATAAATAATATTTCTTCTTTTACTTAAAATAATATATTTTTGTTAATGGCATACCTACAAAAAATATTATATGAGTTCGATTATAATCAATCATAGATTAATTTTACTTCAAACAAAAGTATTATTGCATATTTCTAAATCTATAAAGTTAAATAAGCAGTGAATTAACGTCATTATAAGTATTCAGATGTTAACTAAACGTTGCACCAACAAAATACAATAAATATACATTACACGCAATATGGAATATTGGTCCACCTATTCATTCTTGCCTATAGAGAAAATCAAAATCCAAGATCTTGTTTCTAAAATGTCATGATTTAATCACTTCATCTAACACGGATCAGCTTTATCCATTGTCTACAACGCTCATGATTATGGACGGGATTTAATCATGCCACCAAAAATGAAAGAAGAAATATATTAAAATAAGCTATAGTGTGAGCAAACATGACCCAACCATTAAGATTGGCATTAAGTCGGAGCTCTAATTATATGATTCCCGCAAATCACAATATATGTAAAAGCATTCGTCTCATTGAGGCCCTACCCCACCCACAAAGAGAATATGGCAAACAGAAGACCATCTGTGCTTTTTCGGCTGTTGAAGTCCAGTGTACTACGCCACACATTCTAATTTTTTATTTCACATAAATTTTTCGTAGTTATTAACTATTTGGTAATTTTTATATTGACATTACACAATAAAATTACATGAACTATTTCTCTCTCCGGATAAAATACTCCCATATTTGTTTCTTGAATAAATTAGAGTTAGGTTTGGGGAAAATCGTATCGTGTATTAATGGTAATAATAGCTGATAAAACTCTAACTTAACAGTACAGTTGATATTTAATTTTTCTTCATTCAATAAGAGATAATAAATTTAAGTCCCGTGCAAGTACTAGAGTACCCTACAATTGAGTTCAAACTAAAAGTTTTTTGAGCTCAAATCGAATTGAATTTGGACTCATTAATTTTTATTTTTAAAAATAAAATACATATTTTTATTTAGAAGTACTATCTTAAATTTTACAAAAAGTAAAACATATTGTACTACTATCAACTGCATTATTTGTAAATATTAATAACTTTTAAATGTTAACGAAACATATAAATTATATAAATACTCATTAATTAAAATAATAGTTTAGTCTAATTATGTATTTATCAACTTATAAAATGAATAAAAATAAAACTTTAATTAATATTATTATGTGATTTTTATATTTAAGTAATCAAAATTATTTATATTCAAATGAAATTATATGAGAAACTAATAATAATTGTGTATGTGCATAAATATTTTTTTAATTAATTACAGGGCTTATTTAATTAGATATAAGCTTATATTAATTTTATACAAACATCTTATTATTATTATTATTACATAATTAAATATCTACTACACATAATTTTAATATGTTATACATTATTTAGTTTATATTAATTTGATATTTATAAATTCTATTAGAATGTATAAAATATTTAATAAATAAAAATATAAAAATATTTAAAAATGAAAAGGTCACAATTAAAGTGAATTTTTAAATAAAAAAATTAAATTTAAAATTAACACGTCCAAAATTAAAATAAAATTCCAATTCAAGTCAAACTCCGAATTGACAGATCAAATTACAGGCCAACTCAAACTCATCGTACAATTCCAAAAGCATACAATAATTACTTGAATAACAAAAAAAAAAAAAATAGAAGAGCGCGTACACACAGTTGTGCGTATGTATATATGTGTTAATCCAAGGGTGACGAATAAGAAAGAGACGTGTCACCGCGGAGTGGGGCCCAGTTAAAAAGGGACAGAGTGGGAGTGGGGCGGCTGTTAGTAGTTAGGGCTCAAATGCTTTAAACAAACTCTTAAGTCTCATCACTGCCTCGACGCCCACTCTCCATCTCACGCGCGTCCCAATATATTCGCTCCACTTCTCTTTACCAGGCATTATGGCTAATATGTTAATTATTATATATAAATATATATATATAATATATTTAAATTTGAATTAGACGTAAAAATTGACGAATTGTGTAGAGTTTAAAGGTAATTAATTATTATATATATTTATAATTAAATTAATATTTATATATACATATATGTAATTATATTTATACTGTAAAAATTAATTATTACACTTATATACTATGTTAACGTTCAATCATTATTCTATATTTCATGCATGCATGAATACACAAGTTTAAATAAATTATACTATTTATTTTATTAAATTTTTATTCCAAAAATATTATGTATCCTAACACAATTTTTATCAAACACCATTTCCAACAAAACTTATCTACCAAACATAGCTTATACAAACTATAGAGCAACCATAGTATGCACTCGCATTTTAGATTTCACAGCACTCACACATAAATGTAAATTTTAAAAAAATTAAAATAATAAAAAGAGTTTATACCTATATCTCGTTTAGGTGCATGTTTTTGTTAGATTGTAATATTATTTTTCCATAGCCTACTTCGAATAGATCCATACTGTAGACTTATTTATACTTTTTTGGTTACTCAGCCGACGATTGTTGTTGATTGTATCATATCCCTTAATATTATTATTGTATTAGGGATGTGATTGGTTTCTAAAACACCCTCAAATCTCAAGAACCACACCACGTGTCAATCGAGAGTGACTCTTTATTTCTCTTGCCACATGGCTTTCTTCATGATAATGTTGTAATAAGTGAAAACACACAGAAATTAAATGTAGTACAATAAGTAAGGCCTACATTCATAAAGTGTTTGACCGAAAAGTCTTCTTTCCACTGTTAAGAGCTCTCTTATCCTTTTCTAGTATTACAGTATTCACTTTTCTCCTGCTCTTCATGCTCACTTCCTTTATTTTGTGCCAATAGCACTGCTATTTATAAGTAGGTTTTACAAGGTGTGAAGGTGATTTTACTACTTGGTAAGATGGGCAACTAATTGTTGGTGATCTGAAAAAAAGGTGTCATATGAAAATGGCTAATGATTATATGAAAAATAGCTCTCTACATCCATCTCCCAACACTTGAATTTAGCTAAATTGTATTGGTTGTGGAGTGAGGTGGGATGTGTACGTCTCCCGATCATTAGAAGGGTCATTTGGTTGTTTCACATCGTGTCAACAAAAGTTAATAATTTAGGAGCCAAAAATACTGTTTGTGTACATGTAATTATAAAAATAATATTTCTAACTTGTCACTAACATATACTTGTAATGGTAATATATTTTATGCACATGGGAAATCATCCATAGATTATGAACTATTTATTAGTAATAAATTATAATAAAAATAAAACTATTTTACAAATTAAAGAATATAAAATCTCATTTTTTGAAAATAGAAAGATAAAAGGAGTTAATTAAAAGAAGAATAATATATAACAAAAAGTGTATAATAATACAAAAAAATTGAGTATGGAATAATAGAAAAATATAAAATATTAAAATAAAAACACATAGTAATTTACCATCGTGCACCTCAAAATAATGCGTTAACTTTATTGTTTGACGTGTGTATAATTATATTAATAACTTAAAAGATACAAACATTATTAAGTATTGGGACAATTTTTTATCGTTAGTTATTAATAATATTATTGTAACAAAATGAAAAACGATCACTATGAATATGTTTGTTTCCTAATTAGGATGATGGAAGAAAATTTAGGTGATTTGAATGGAAATAAAACTTATGTTTGGTTTATAAGATTTGAATAAGTATGCAAATTATTTATATATAAAAAATATATATAATAATAATTAAATGATATGATAGTATATATATTTATAATATAATACAAATGTGAGTAGAAAAATTATAAGAATATATGTTAATTTAATTGTGAATAGATAGAATAATTTAAAAATTATTAATTAATTATAAAAGATAAAAAAATTTAAATTTAAATTTAAATAAAATTTATATAATAAGATGTTTGATTTATAAAAATTTTAAACGATGATAAATAGTAAATAATGTAAAAACAAACGTAGCCTGTGTATATACAGAGGTATATATATTAACAACTTTATTATTGTCACTTCATATGAGCAACAGTGTCACAAAAACAAACACGCACGAAGAAGAAGCGTGAGAGAAACACTGTTGGTCTGCAGCTTTGCTGGCACAGAAAAGAAAAGTGATACGCTTCGGGTTGGCCCGCGACTTTCGCGCTGCGCCCTTGCCCCACCAATCTATGTTGTGTCGTATGTATTCTGCGTTGCCTGGGCATCGCCGAACGCAATTGCCCTCCGACTGAGCCGAAAATTACGGAACTGCCATTCTGGGCACTCAATTTTTACGGTCATGGCGACAGCAACGGCAACGACCCAGCTTCGAGTAGTCCTTTTAGCAGCAACAGCAACAGCAGCAGCAGCAGCAGCAGCGCACGGGCATCACTAAAAGCTTAAGCTTGTGGTTTTACCTCCTTACCCCTTTACTTCATATTTAGACCCAAAAAACAAAAAAAAAAATACAATTAGAAACACGCATCAAAAATAGAAACAGAGATACCTATGCGATATTAAAAAGAATTAATTTCAAACGTTTTGCTTTAAAATAGTATAAAATTAATTTTACTGCTTTTTGTGGGAAGTCCCTTAAGCAAACACTGAATACTTATATTTTTCTAATAAGATTTTAACACTTTTTTGACTTTTTAAATATTAAAGCGCAGTCAGGCAATTTTTTTGGTTTTAAATTGTATTACATTTTAAATTTTATTTTACGCATTCACGGCTAGTTTATGCACTCCACATTCAATACTTAGTACTTGGTATATTCGTGCGGTGGAGCACATGACAAACTATACTTGGAACAAAGAATTCAAATTAAAGATAAATTGATGAAACTTTGAAGGGATTTTTTTTTATAATTCTAAACTAATACAATGAATAATTGCATTAACCCGGGGGAAGTTTTGGAGCTAGTCCTATTAAAAAAAGTTCAATCTTTGGCAAGAGGGTAGAGTTAGAAGCCAACAAGTGATTGATAAAGCATCATGGAAATGAAAACTTGTACGTGATAAATTTTTTGTACTAATTTCTTCCATTTGATCGAAATGTTCAAGCATGATTATTTTATACTCATGACGCTTGTTAGGCCATTGGGATGTAAAAGATTTTATGCAACAAAGCTTGGTTTTTTTTTTTTTTTTTGTTTGTTTAAAGAATATCTTAGAGTTTTCTTCTCCGTTGTCACGCCAAATTCGAAGCATTGTTCAACCCTAGATTTGGGGTACTTCAACTTCTTTTTCTTTTATTCTCTTTTGTAACGAGTGTTTTTTGTAAGAGAAAAAAATACCAAAATAAGGAGTGGAAAAACTTGCCCAGCTTTTGCATTTATATCTTTTCAAAATGAAAAATTAAAGGGGTATTTTTAGGAGTTTGGTGGGGTTCCACATTTTGTTAATATGTGTGGGTCTTGGGTAGTTTGCACATGTCATTACCCTAATTCAAAAAATTATTGTAATATTAATAATAACTTTTTCTTTGGCGGTTGATTCATTTTTTCTGCCATATAAAATCAAAATGTTAAATAATTTTAGTATTATGTGACTCAAGTTATAACTTAGTTCACTATACAATAACAACAACAATTTTCACATGAGAAAATAATGGTATCAAGTTATCAACATTAAGATTTAGTGATGCGTGTACAGTGAGTCTGACAATTTAATGACATTATAAAATATCACTATATATCATTAATTAATTGTTGATATCAATCATTTATAATATAACTTTTTATGATTAAATTTTATAAATAAAATTATTATCATTATTGAATATTTAAGACTATTATTTTAATGAAAGAAGATTTTCAAGAAACACATACTGATCAATGTCAGTATAGCAACATAATAAATATTAGAAATTTTCCTCGTCATTGTCACTGATTAATTGATCAGCAGGCACGAGTCGTTCAGTGTCAATAGAAAGAGTGTATAAACATAATTTTAATCACCATTAAGTTTATGGAATTATAATTTTGATAAAATCATTATTGTGAGCATCTTAATAAATGTCTCTGCTAATAGCATATATAATATCAGTGGCAATATATCAGATAATGATGTCTGGGTTGTGCTAGGTTGTGCCAGATGAAATGATTAAGCCATAATAATTATTTTTCCTAAATGATGGCTCTCAGAAACGCAACACTGATTTTAAAAGAAAAATGTTTCGAATTTTTATTATCAATAGTCAGTGATACAAATACAGAATTTAAATTTGTCGTGGTTCATAATTAATGTGTGACTCCATGGCGCATAAACAATGACAAGATCTACGCTGCAGAACTGTAGTAAACATTATTGTTAGTTTGTTTTGAGATAAAAAAAAATTATTTAATTTTCACTCTGCACATGTCACTAGCTAATTGTCAATGATAATAAATTCAAATAATTTTTATATCTATTAAATTTTAAACTTATTACGCTCAAAATTAATCTATATATATCTATACCATTATATTATATACATTGAAAATAATCATTTGGTCTTTTAATGATCTTTCTAAAACTTTCTTAATTACTATATTATTAAACACCTAACCGTTATAGTAATCACTGTGTTGTCTTTTAATGTTATAGCACGTATTTATTTAACTATACTACATATTTGTACAATTAATATATTATATTCGTATTCTCTAAATTAGCTAACTTCAGTCATTTTTTTAAAAATATCCTTCTTAATAAATCTATTTGTTATTTTTACTGTTTAATAAATACTTTTGGTCCCAAATGTTAATTGGTTAAAATACCGTTAATTTTTTTTCTTTTTTCTCGTTATCACTGTTATTTTAAATTCTCTCTTTTTCATTTTTAATTACCATTTAGCATCTTCATTTCTCATCTTTTAAATTGCCTCTAATTTTTTATCTCAACGTTTTTTAGGGAAAACAAAAACACTTAACCAATATTATCTTCTATTGAAGAACCGAAAAATATAATATAATAATTTTATATTTTATTATAATTAATGAAATTATACAAATTTTTATAAGTATGTTCACACAGTGTGTGTGCAAATTTTACAAGCATATTTGAAGCTAGGACAGTAATTATGTTGCTCAGGAATCCATATAGTAAATACCAACGAAAAAAAGGTATATAAATATGATTACACAAAAATTCCCACTTTTATTTATCTGTAATGGTAAAGATTACTCTTAAACATAGAGAAATACTTAAGAATATAATAGAAGAAAGACTGGCATTCTATTTTATGATCTCTTTCTGAAAGATACAAATACTATGGGTTAGGGTCTTTTGATCCAGTCACGGGCTGATCTAATTCTCCACATACTTGAGTATTTCAAGAGTTAATGATTAGTAAACTGTCATTTGAAACAAATTAGGAAAAATTTGATCGAGTATAAACGATGAACTTCAGAGAAAAAAAAAAAAGGCTGAGAAAAAGGTTCTATCACATTTAAATTATTGATTGGTGTTGAAAATATGACACGGCTGGAAAAACTTTATCTGATCATATATCTTTAACATGCTGACTAAATAAAACATGAACATCGTCAAATTAGACTAAACTAATTAAACAACCTCAAGACTCTTGGCACTAACTGTTGTTGGCCCGGGGCACAAGGCTTGTTATTGTCTTCCCACCTCATGGCCTGTTTCACATGCAAGTGGGAGTTTATTGTAAAGCTATTAACTAAAAAGGTGACAGTAGTATATTAGCATGAGATGTCACACTCATTACTTTGCCCACCTCCAGAAATAATGTACCGTATCTCCACTTTATTAAAGTCATAATTTTGTCACTCACTCACCCGGTCTCTAATTAAAGGGGCCATCAATACAAAGATGAGAAAAGGAAAAGGGAAAGAGGTAGAAAGAAGAGAGTGGCAATAAGGGTTGGGAAGGGAAAGATGAAAATCGTCAGGAACAGGAAAAGGAGAAGAAAGAGAGAATACGACCCTTGAGACTCATGCCGGCTAAAAATTGCTTTGTCTGTTTTCTCTCTGCATAGATAGATAGACACGAGTAGTATTGCTTGATGGGAACAACACCTGCTTAGCGCTGCTGCCGCTTTCTGCCGAAACGTTAGCCAGCGATTGGATGGGATTCAATTCTCCATTTTTCATATTTATGAAAAATTATCTTTGAGTAAATACTCTATTTACTCATATTTCAGAGATAAAAAATCCTAAACTTATCTCTATTTTTTGGTCAATTTTATTCACTCTACTCTCTCATTCTCTGACACGCTCACGTGCCTATCATTTTCTCCATCCTCATCCCGATTTCTGCACCCTCATTCCCGAGCCCCCCCTCCCCACCTCTCTCTCCCTTCTCCCCTCACCTCTTTTCCAGTGAACGCCGCCCGTTGCTGTCGAAAAACGTGGAAAACGGTGGGATCATACCACCTTTCTGTTAGTTAGTTTGAGATCTACAAAATGAGATCCATTTTCGACCCTTTTTGCTCCCTATTCTGAAGGATTTTCACTGGTGGTTCGCGGTGGCGGAGGTGACGTTCAGCACCATTGACCAATTCTTTGGGCCACCCTCTCATTTGCTCCGACCGGCCAATTTATGCGACCATTGTCCACATCTTCAAATAATGGCTTTCGGTTGTTCACCCTAGACAGCAATATTCTCCACGGCTAACTCCGGTGGTGGTAGTGAGGAATGGAGGTGGCCTAAAGATGATGCTCTGAAATGTTTGGTTGTTCTGTTTCAGCATCTTCCTATGGAGGAGGCTCGATTTGTTGGGTTTTTTTGTTCTATTTGTTGGGTTTTTCAAATGCAACCTTGTCTTTTCCTCCATTTGGGTTCTCTGTTGCCGGTTACTTTTTTGTGTCCCACCGATAACTGCCACTGATGCCTTCCATCGTCGCTCGAGTTGTTGGTTCAATGCTGTTTTTAAGTCTGACAGCTGTTTTTTGAAAACAAAATTGTGTGATTGTGTAGCTATGACGAGGAACAGTGTGCTTGAGGGCAAATGTGTTAGAGTTGAGCTTGGCATATCTTGGCAGGGCAACTTGTAATGGTTTGCACCCATGTTGTCATGCCATGCCTTCTTCCTGTGTACCTTAATAATACAAACCTGAGCCACAAAGATAGGTGTTTTCCGACAGTGGCTAGCAGTTGCCATGACTATGTTGTCTTATTTTGTTACAAATTTTGGGTTATGTTTGGAGAAGAAAAGGCTAAGTATAATTATCATTTTAATTATTTTATTAATTATCTTCTTTTATGTTAATTTTGTATTAGCAGACTGTTGCAATTTTGACATAATTTCTATGCAGGTTTGTCTGCAAAAATTGTGGAAGATGGGCACGAGAGAAAAATTAGATTATGGAGCTGTAATTTTTAATTATGTGGCGTTGAAATACTGAAATAGTGTTAGTTATAGGGTAGGGTCAACAGTAGACATGTGATTGTTTGTTAGTGTAATTTTGTATATAAAGTAGATTTTGTAAGATATGTCTGTTAACTATAATCAAATTGGCATTGTTGATGAACAGTTCACATTTCTTCAATTCTTTTAAATATGAGTATGCACATATATTTTTCTACATTCACGTTCATCCACTGTATCGTTTTGTTAGATATGGATCTGTGCTTGATTGATTTTCTCAGAGTTAAATAGCGAGTTATTCTCTCGTGATTGTATAATGTATGTTTTATTGTGACAAGTATAACTGTTTACTCAAGACAATGAGTAGGAAAGGCTGTGGGTAGTTATTTTATAAAATTTATCTTTTATATTGTTATGTTAGTTTTAAATTATGTTATAATTTTATGTGTATATTAATTTATTAATTAGTTATATGTGGCTATTATTTATTTATGTTGATTGTATAGTGTATTTTAATACGTGGCTATTATATAAAAGATTATGTTAAATGTATTAATGGTAATGATGTTGCAATACTTTTAGAAAATTTCATCAAGTTGACAGATGACAATAGGATTAACTTATATACTGTGGTAGAAAAATTTAATTTGAGTATTTCTATTAATTAGTTTTTAAATTTAAACAAATCAAATATGTAATAATAAAGAGTTGCAATAAGTTAATAGTGATGAAAGTGGTAGAAAGAACTTATCATATTACTAATTCAATGATATTAATATGTCAATAATCAAAATAAGCCAAACTTATCAATTTAATTTAATTAAATAAGTAAATTTATTAAATTCAAATATTTATTATGGTTTAATCATTTTTATTATTAAATTATTAAATTAATTATTGAAATTATTTGATAAATAAATTATTTAAGTTATTAATTAAATTATGAAGTTATTTATTTAAAATTTAAATTAATAATACTTAAATATTTATATTATTAAATTGTTTAATATTATTACCCTGCTAGTGAAATTATTTAATAATTTGAAAATGTAAATTATGAACATTATTAATAAATATTATTTAATATTTAAATTAATAAATTATTTCAATTATTAATTAAATTATTAAGCTATTTATTTAAAATTTAAATTAATAATATTTAAATTTTAATATTACGAAATTATTTAATATTATTAACTTGTTTTTAAAATTAATTGATAATTTAAAATTTTGAATTAGTAATAGTATTAATAAATATTGTTTAATATTTAAATTAGTAAGTTATTTAAGTTATTAATATTAATATTATTGCATTATTTAATATTATTAATTCATTAAATTATTAATTTCAATTATTTTCTTATTTATTTAATATTGAAATAAATAAATTATTATTTAAGTTATTTCTATTAATATTAATAGTTAAATTAATATTTTATTTACGTTATTTAAATATTAACATTAATACATTATTTAATATAATTATAATTTTAAATTATTACCTAACATATTTAGTATTTAAAATTTTTAATATGTTAGTACTAAATTATGAAATTTATTATAATTTAAATTTATTCAATTAACATTAAACTTGTCAATAATTTGATTAAATTATTGAATTTATTTTTTTTCCAATTTAAATTTCTGATGATATAATACAATTGTGATGATCAATTACTATTTCAATTATTAGGCAATCGTGAAAGTAATTGAAAAAAACAAATCGTAGTCTAAAATAATGTTCATGACGCAACTAAAATACTTGTGGTTTTGAAAATAATTTTAGGTTTCAAAATGTCATCGCCATATTGACAAGCTACAAGCATGACTAGTGGGTTTGATGATGCCCACCGGCCAATATTTTTATCACTATTATGCACAATGAAGTGCTATAGGGCAGCCTGAAGGTTGCTACATTCACGTCCTCTAAGTGGCAAGATATAATGATGAAAATGTGGGAGGCATGTCCTGACTTTAACTACATTACGAAATAATTAGTTGGGAAATTTAACCAGTTGAAGACAAAATGGAAGATATATCCCCATCTACTAGTCTTGGAGACAAGCTTTGATTGGGATGATGTGAACGACAGGGTAATCGGTACTGAGGAAGTTTGGACATCATGGCTTGCAATACGTTGTTAGCCCTGCACTTTGCTATTTTTTATGTACGAATCCATAACATATTTAGATTCAAGATTATAATTTGTCATATCTCTCTCCTATAGGCAAATCCAAAGGATAAATCATTGCGTACCAAGAGTCTTCTACAATACAAGTATTTGTGTGAGATATTTTCCCCCTACACTGCCATTGGATATAGGGCACGTGCTTCCACATAAGCCTCGTCGCCTCCCTTTGGCCACTGCTATCGTGAAGAAGATGATAAGTATGAGGTCGGGGATTTAGAAGATTTAGGCGTCGAGGCACTTGTGTAGTCATAATATCCTAATTCACAATCTTCAAGCGGCTGCATGTCAACAAGCCACGCATCTGCATCCTCCTTCAGGCACAAGAAGCCTGCACCTCCTCCTATTGTATCGGTATTAAATTCTTGGGAAAGAGCAAATAATATAGTGGCCTCACAGGCAGATCCTAGTAGTGTCACCACTATAGAGATATGTATTATGGCACTTGAGGAGTTGCCGATCTACCAGAAGATATGTACTACAATGTCATAATAAAGGTGGTGGAGGACCACACTCGATGTCGAATCTTCCTTGCCCTACCACCCCACAAGAGATGTTGCTACTTAGACAAGTTAGAATAGTTTCAAGGACGGCTTGTTAGTATTTGTGTGAAGCGATATATTATCTTGTACTAAACTATTCTGTGCTTGTCATGATGCATCTTGCTTCAATAATAATTGGTCTTTGTGTTCCTAATAGTTTGTGGCATACTTATTTTATCTTACATTTTCCTACTATATATATATCGCAAGCTTCTATTTTTTAATGCGAACATATTGTCTCTCCGGATTTATGGATATAGGTATGGTTAGCCTAGACAACGATCAATACAATGGCGAACTAAATGATGATGTATAGAACAATGTTGTAGATGACATCGCTAATGATGTTGATGGATCTAGCAAATGAGCAAGGAAACATCTCAATAGGGACATGCAAAACTTCTCATTTTTTATCACGAGGGGACATCTTGGTCCTTCACCAACATGTTCAAATGTCCATTTCGAGATTATCGATTTCGTGGATTGGACTGGATAAAGGAGTTGCTCTTAGGTCATGACAATCGATTTTATGATGTATTATGAATGACTAAGCCCACCTTCTGTCTACTATGTGAGAAGATAGTTCAGACTGGTTACTTGTCACAACACGATAAGGTTCATCTACTTTCAGAAGAGTCTGTTGCCATATTTTTTAGAACTATTGCCATGCATTACCAGCTTTGTGATGCAGTCGAGCGATTTCAACGCTCCCTTAAGACAATAAGTCGTCACCTACACATAGTGTGTGACGTATTGCACTCAATGGCAGCGGAGTATATCTGCCCTCCAAACATGATGAATGTGCCTAAGAAAATACTCAATCATCCACAGTGGTATCTATACTTTAAGATTAGTGAATATCATGCCGTACTATTTATCTCTAAATTGTACATACAATAGTACATTTGTGTTTCCCTGACTATAACATATCCTTCATTTTGTGGCAGGATTGTGTTGGTGTAATAAATGGGACCATTGTCCTTGGTTGGGTTTCTACGTCGAAGTCATTTGCATATAGGAGCAGGAAATCGATTCTCAGTCAAAATGTCATGGTTGTATGCTCTTTCAACCTAAAATTTTCTTTAGTAGTATCTGGCTAGGAGGGAAGTGCAGCGGATGCTCGAATCCTTCAACACGTCCTACAAACTCTAGAATACAACTTCCTGTGGTCCCCTCTAGGTATGAATGTTGATGCCTAAAAAGTTACCATAAATACATAACCGAATGAATGAATATGTTTGGCGTGCACTTATAGGAAAGTACTATGTGATAGATGCTGGGTACGCGAACATCCTTGGATTTATTGCACCGTATTGTGGAGGGCGTTACCATATTGCAGAATGGCAAGGTCTTGGTCGGAACCCACAAACAATAAGAGAGTTGTTCAATCAACAGCATTCATCCATCCGCAACCACATAGAACGTTACTTTGGAGTTTTAAAGAAATGCTTCCCAATACTGAGAGGGCTTATGCCAAACTACAACTTAGAAACCCAAGCAGACATTGTAATTGTGTTGTGTGTGGTCCATAATTTTGTCATCACACGTTGTAATGATGATCGTTTCTTAACTGAGGTGGCAGATCGTGATTGGGTAGGTGATGATCCCCAAGAACAAGCGCATCCAGAAGCACATGAAAAGCCTCCTTATCTGGATCTTTCAAATGATAGCATAATAACTGGAAACCTCATTAGGGACCACATAGCACAACACATTTAGACAAACCAGTAGACCGAAGAATTTGAGTGAAGTACCTATGTTGTGTGTATTTTGTACCATATCGAAATGTTTTAAATTTATGCTTATCGTTGTGGCACTTGTTTTGACATGAATCTTGTGTGAATCTTATTCTATACTCGATCACACCTTCTGTTGTTGTAGGTCGACATTTTAGTATTATGTTTTAGCAATTTTCTTGTTCCTATTTGCTAATTGTGCACCTACAGGTAATTTAGTAATTTAATTTTTTCACATTGTGTTGCAACTATATTATATGCTCTCATGTTAAATATATATGCTATTACTGTCATTGCCATTTATTACCACTATACGTTAAATTATACATATTATAGAAATGTAAAAAACATCATTTCAAAAACTAACACACAAAATATAGGAACATACCACCACGGAGGAACATGCACTATACTACATTGAGATCTTGGGTGCAAGTACGATCAATTGATGAGAAAACCGCGATGATAGGTGCCTTGATGGATGTTCATGCAGAGCGTCCACATGTATTTTTCATGAGAGACAATGATGCATACCCTATATGTGCCGACATCGCTAGGTAGATGACCCGTCAATTCGAGCAAGAGTACACAATTTCTCAAGTCATGTCAAACCTGGCAAGCTTGCCCTGTCGTTATGTAGGATTTGCTAACTATATATCTATACCTGTGATTACGTACGATAGGGAGACACGTCGGGTCATTGTTGGGCTTACGTATTGGGAGGGAAACCGACAGGTAAGACCTACATTCAACTAATTACTTTATTACACATTTTATATTATTTATGCATTTGTAGTGTGATATCTTATTATCATGTCTTCGTATAAATATAAAATTTTGTGCAGGAGACACTATCTCAGCAGCCATAGGCCTCAGTGGAGCCTCCCCACAAGCAGTTGTCCAAGAGTAGGAGTTCATTTGTCCAAGAGTAGGAGTTCATTTTTATTTCTGATTCTGATACAGATTCTGGGCATTTCTCAAGGACTCCTATTATGCATCCACGGCATCCAGTTGACATAATCGATGTGTCCTCAAAGGAGACTAGTGAAGTTGCATCTACATCTGCTCATTATTAACAAGACCTATGGGAAGTTGCAGTATATCAGCATCTAGCATCTGATCATAGAAGTTCAGGAGAGGAGACACTAAAAAGCACAGCTCGTTGGCCGACTTAGGCACAAGGCGCTCCTTGGTGGCGATGTTATTGATAGCTTGTTCATGTTTTGAGTGCTATCACCACTTATTTACTACTATATATGTGCGTGTTATTTATCCATCATATTACTGTTTTTGTATGACTTTTATATGTACTCATGAATTATGAACTAATATCTGTTTGGCTTTTGTGTTTTCAATTACCCCAGTGCACTGCCCTATGTGCACTAAAGAGTGTGCTAGACTGTCATTATTTTTATTTTATCTCGTACTTGTTGTAATAATTGTTGTTATCATAGGGCAGTGCACTAAAGAGTGTTTTCAATTACCCCAGTGCACTACGAACCTAATAATGTTAATAATAATCATGTGACGTTATTATAATAACCCCAAACATTTATGATGCATCTAATCAATATTGCACATTTCATGCATCTACGCAAATATTTATAAATTATAAAATTTATCTCACTTTTAAATGACAATACGTATAAAAATTTAAAATACAATAAATATTTAAAATAAAACAATTTAAAAATAAGTGGCTTTTAAATAGTTACACTTAAAATGATAATTTATGACACGTAACATGTTGAAAGTTACGTGGATCTACTAATAATAATGCTAATAAAAACTCATGAAAATTAATATATTATAGAAATATTATATCTACAAGCGATTTTACCAATACTAACGAAATAATAATTACATGATTACAATAATATTAGGTTAATAAATATTATATTATCAAAGTGATAATGATGATGATGATATTAACAACTAAATAAACATAACAATAACAATATAAATAATAATAATCATTGCAATGATAATAATAAAAATTTAAAATAATACAAATACTAACACTAATAATAATAATCATATCAATAGTAATGATTAGTTTAATTATAAGTCTAATGCTTACAATAATACAATAATATATAATAACAATATTATTAACATTAACCATTACATTACTAAATAAATATTTATAACATTACCAATAATTATATAATTTTTAATCATCTCTAATATATATATATATATATATTTACAAAAATATATATAACTACCAGTTACATTAATTATACTTTTTAATAAATAACCACTTGTTACATCAAAGTAATTATTATATTATCTCTCAAACATTATCCATACACACAATTCTTTTTTTTCTCTACTTTATTTCTCTTAAAAACAAATTTTCATTTTCTTTCATTTTTTTTCAAGAAAATTTTTTGTCTAAAACCAAGTTTCCATCCCATCGCAGTCTTAGTGTCCACGTTTTTATCTGCTTTAATCGAACCATGTCTGTCGGGGGAGTGGTGGGGTTGCCCTTCCTTCATGTTTTTAGGGTTCCGTGGCTCACCACTGGCCTTCATCGTACCCTACCTCCATCCATCATCTGTTCACCACTATAAATATTATTTGATTTCCCACTTTATTGGTAACTAGTGACCGACATCGTGTGCATAATTTATACATAATTATATATGCATGTTGCTGCTCATAAAATTTAAAATATATTTTTTGATACAGATCATTATTATATAAATTACTATTTTCAAATATTTTTATTTTTTTTCTATTACAAAATGTGAAGAAAATTACATTAAAACCAAAATAAAAAATAACAATACACGTATATACACGCATATATTAAATGAAAGCTTGAGAGAGACAGTGAAAAGAAAAAATTACATAATAAAACCAAAGTTTTGAAAGAAAAAGTGAGAAAAAACATAAAAAATTAAGATATAATAAATTCATGTTGGGAGTGAATAATTATATAAAAATATAATAAAAAAAAGTTTTGAAGAGGAAAATGGAAATTAAGATAAGAGAACGGAATTAAATAAATATTAAGAGTATTTTAATGCTTATACCTTGAGGGCCAAAGTAAGTTACTCCAAAATCCTTGCACTTAATGTATAATACAAATAAAGTAGTATATATATTATTTATAAAATAAGAAACAAAAATAATTTAAAAACAGGAAAAATGAAATAAAACAAAATAAAGTGACTATATTAAAAATATAATAAATTAAAATTAAAAGACACTGAATGCTTATGCTTATGTGTATAAACGAAATGTGGTGATATATATTATTAAATATAAATTTTATATGATTCAAAAAAATTTACAAATGATAAAAATAGAGTAAATTAAAATTAATAGAAGTTCATGAAATAAACAAAAATTGAGAGAATAAATTAATAAGAGAATATAGAAAGAAAAAAGATTACTTAATAATTATATATTATACAAACAAATTCTTTTATGTTGTTATATATAGTATAGAATGATATAATTACTTGGGATAACGTGGTTGGTTAAAAATTGAGAACGGTATTTATTTCAATTAACAAAATTTAAATTTCACATATACATATGCAGACATATATACATCTCTCTCTCTCTCTCTCTCTCTCTCTCTCTCTCTCTGTGTACATGGAAGAGGTTAAATTACGTGCATATTTTTCTTCGTCCCCCACCAAACTGCCACCACCGTCGTCTCTCGTTAGCTCTGTCATCTTCTCTATATACATATATAATGCAATGGATAAAGACTTGTACGTGATCTTTTTATTTTATTTTTTATGTTATTTGTGCTTCTAATTAATAGTTGCACTTTTTTGTTCATTGTACATTTTATTTTATGTGAAATTAAATTGCTCGTCTATAGCAAAAATCATAATTTTATTATTTCATAAAAGCATAGGAAAATTACAATATATATAGAGGTGACAATAATTAGAGTCTATAAGATTATACATTTAATGCATTTGCAATGAGTACTTTATATGATAACACATTATTATCTCATTACATGTTAAAACAACAATTGATTTTTGAAAATTTAACACATATCATCACATCAATTATCATCGCAAATACAATGAATGCATGGACCTATTCATAGTACAAAAATTCGGATAAAGTTTTGTCTACTAATCTCTTTACTTTTGGTTCCCAATATTTTTCAACCTGTCAAATCTCCTCAAAAAGTTGTTCTCCACTGAACAGCCTTTCTACCAGTTGGAAAAATCCGGTTGCCTGCTTTAGATATTTAACTTTGTTTCGTTTTTTCATTTTTTGTCTGAACATCATATTGATCATTTGATCAACAAAGAAGAGATAATTAGGAATGGCAATAGGAATAGCTCCTTCGTTCCCTGCTTGTTACCCAATTTTTTTTTTTTTTTTTCTCATCATAACCCTATGCACGCCACCACTTTCTCCATTTTCCCCCTCAATTCCCTTCAAGTGTCTATTGGAATGGTGAAAAAAACTTATTTTTTAAATATTATATGTCAAAAGACGAGAATTTAATTTTATTTACTTCCATAAACAAATAAAATTTTGATATATCTACTACTAACTTCATAAAAATGATAAACATAATATATTTAAAAGAATTGCAGTGAACAATTAATATTTTGTTAAATTAGCATGGTTAATGAGACACAATTTAATTTCTTCGCAAAATATTAGTAAGAATGAATATTTTTTTGGTAATGAATTTCACATTAATGCAAAAGAGTCAAAAGAATGTGATTAAGTTACTTAACTACTAAATGGCCCACCACAATTGTATACAAACATCTTGTATAGTTAGAGAGAGAGCACGGATATATTCAATTTAAAATGAAATGATAAACTTGTTATTTTTGATATTCAATTCAAAATAAATTATCGTAGAAAAATTGAACATCATGAATATATTTACCAAGAAAACAAAAGAAATTGAGTGATAAATCATACATTATTTGAGGGCTAAATGAATTAGTGACGCTGATCAAAATGTTTTTCAAATTAATACATAAAAACATGAAAATAAAAATTAAATAATTAGAATTGATGAGAGTAAATGGAAATTCATTTAGTTTTCCCATATTTTATAATGGATTATTGTGAAGAAAAATATTAATTTTGTGAAAAGATGTATATTTTGTCACAATTAAGATATGTATTCCATCACAACTAACTTTGTTAGAGTTCTTTATATTTATTTTCATGAAGTAAGTAAATTAATAATCTAAGTGACTGATCTCTAAATTGATCAACTAAAGACTATACACAAATTAATTATAAAATATTGCATATATAATTTATTATAATTGAAATAATCTGTTGTTATTGTTATCACTACTATTATTATTAAGGAGGGGGATGGGACCGATTTAAAGTGACTGAAAAAATATTCCCCCACTCACATGCCATCCCCTACTTTACATTCAGTCCCATTTCTTCCTCTGCAGAAAGGATGATTATGATAACTCATCTCCACTGTCGTTTCTAGATACAAATTTAAATGTAATTTATTATTTTTATTTTAGGTCAAGAAAAAGAATTAAGATTAACTCTTTTGCTGAGGTTGCTAGTTAGTGGAAGAAGAATTAGGCGCGCTTCTTCATAAACATGCTTCATAGAGACATGAATTGCATTTAAATTTGTCACCACAAGAAAACCGAAAGTTGAATCTAAATGTGAAGTAGAGATGCTTGAGATACTGAGAAATAAATATACGTGTTGAAGTTTTGATTATAGGCCCTCACCTTACTACACATGTAGAATATTGTCAGATTGAAGTCAATTACAGAATAAATGGGGTCTTCTATCTATCATGTAAACTTTAGGTATGATATACTAAATCTATGCCTCCTTAACTGGTCAAGTTAGCTCAAGCTGTCGTAACCTAATGTTTGCTACAATTTTAGATTATCAAGAAGCTAGTAAGCTCAAAGTCCCCCCGACCTCTGTCTCTCTCTCTCGCTAGCGCTAAGCAAGATGTGTAATTTTCGATGTAAAGATATCAAAAGTTGATTTACTATAAATCAAATTCCTACATACAGACAGAACTCAATCAACAGTTTTCGAGGCTTAAAGAAAAGGAAAGAATGAACAAATACAATTTTGCAAATGGACATTTTGTTCCCCTGCATGGCGGTCCTACACCCGACAAGAAGTTAATCATGCTTGGTCTCCGCTCCAACCCAAACTACACAATACATGACATTTTGGAAACTGTACGTATATGATTTCAGGCAAGTGGTGGTTTGTAGCTTCTTCACATCATTTCTCAAGGGATTATATTATTCAATGATTTCTATTTAATGTCACTCGCAATTATTCAAGGGCTGATTTTGGCTTGTATTTTAGCCTTTGCAACAATCCAAAAACTGTATATACAACCCTAGTATTTACTATGAGAGGGCTGGTGTTAGACAATTTTACTCATTATGAAGCAATAACTCACGTCCCCAGTTATGCGTTTATATATATATATATATAAAGAAAAATTATTTAGTTCCTAAGTTATGTAAAATAGTTACACTAAAACTCTTTGAACATGATCATTTGGACACTGAAAATCGAACTAAGAAGCAATTAAGGATATTAAATCGCTAATAAGAGTGGCATCAACTATAAGACTTGGGTACTAATTGAAATTTTTTTAGTTTGGATTAAATTTAATCCAATTCGGCGCTCTTATCTTAAAGAAAGAAACTCGGGACAACTTGAATTATTTAACATAATTTACTACAACTAACATGTCTCAATATGATAGAGGCTACTCGATAAGGGATGGAAAGGTGATAGTAAACAAAGAAGGGAGAAGATGATAAGGCACGGTAGGTGAGGAACTCTTTTTCGACCTGTCACGGTTGTCCCCCCAACAATTTCTGTACCAAGCAAGGCCCATTAGACACTGGGTTACTTCACTATCTGTCTCTTCATTTTCTTTCATACTTTTTTCCCTAAATAATTGCAATCAAACACGTCATTAATTGTATAAATGTATAAAGATGTCAATAAAAAATTAAAATGCACCCACTAATAAAAATGCAACAATCAACTATCATCAAATTCAAGCATGTAAATGGGTGCGTGAGTGTGGAGCAATGATCTTAGTCCCAACTTTTGAAATAAAAGGTCTCGAGAATTCAAATTTTATATGATACATTGCGTGGATTTTTTTTTTTTTTAAAAAAAACCAAGCATTTATATAGAAATAAATATGTTTGACTGTAAATTTTGTTGGGAGTGAGCTTTTGGAGTGAAAATTTAAAAATAATACAAATGTAAAAAAGGTGAATTGATAAAAAAAATATTTTAATAAATAGTATGTCTAAAATCGATATATTGATAGAAACAAAAATTGAAATATAGGCTGCAAAGCACAACCTCAATCCGTCCATTGTCCATACAATCGAATATTCATGTAAACACGGATAACAGCAATAACAACAATATATTAATAATATAGACTTTTGTTTGGAAACCTTCTTCCTTTTACACACCCACACACCTAAAAAGCACAACTTTGCAAAATGCAACACTAAAAATATATATTTTTTTTACTATTCAATAATGCGTGTACACCAATGTTTAAATTTGATATCCTTATTCAAAATTAAATTAGTATTTACATATTTAAATGTACTTACATACGTGTATAATTACACTTAAAATAATAATTATTCATTTACAAAACTAAATTATCTAATTTTTATTTGATATTACATGTTTATACAAAAAAATCTCGCGAACAAGGTATGATTTGACATCAACAATAATTTTTTCAAAGAACTTACAAAAATAATAATTCAGACATAAAATTTATTATTTTGACACTTTTTTATAGGCCACTTACACCTAAAAAATACTCACACCAAAAACCATGACCTGAATAACTACCGAACGAACCCACAAAATTCAGTGGCCTCAAGTTGTTATACCATTTGAAAATTACCTCATTAGCTGTCTGTCCGTTTTCAAGAGTAATAAAGCTCTTTCTTTGTTTTCTTGGCTTTTCTTTTGTTCCCTACAAATAAATATCTAATGTCTTGTTCAAGGAGATGCTGTCATGGTTGCCAGCCACTCTCAAATGGGCCAACATGTCTTGGATGATATGAATTTAGAGGTGGGCCTTCCACCTTTAACTGTCACTTATTGTCTACCTCTGATTTTAGCCCATTGTGTGGGGCTACCCATAGTACATTTGGGCCTTTATATGCAATACTTGTGGGCCTTGTCCTTTAGTGACTAATAAATGCCAATCAGTCCCCTCATTGTCCCAACTTTAGTCCTTCTTCTAACACATCATGTTTGTCTGTCACTATCTGTTGCTTGACAATCCCACCGTACTCAATTCCATAAATCATTTTTTGTCTTTGGGCGATTGGAAGCTTATGCTATTGCTTTGGCCGCCAGATTCTGGTTGACAAAAGGATAAAAATAGTTACTTCACTTTAGGCATAGTAAATGCGTATGAAGATCTATAATTCTTATGTTTATTTCTGTTTTTTGAGTGGGGGACATATATTCTGTTTTGTGTGTATTTATTTGTTGCAGGCATGTGACTCTCTTTCTCTATGCATAAACATACCATTGCCTTTTTGGTTGTCTAAATGTAATAATGTATGCCAGTAATTAAAGTCACACTTGAGATAGTGTTTTTTATATCTTTTATAAGATAAGAGATAAAGAATGAAATTTAGAATATGATAAAAAGAGAATAAATCTTGTATAAATACAGATTGAAGTCACATAAATAATTACATATTGTTTAACCAAATTCTCTTATTTGCTTAATATATAATAATTGATACATAGATGTTGTAAGTGCCTAAAATACATGGGCCATGTTTGCAAGCCTATTTTCACACATTTTCATCTCATAAAGAAATACAGGTTATGTTTATTTTCATTTTTTTTTTGTGCTTTTATGTGTATTTTTCTTGAAAATGTATAATAATAAGAGAAAGACAATAATAAAAATTTTAAAATATAATGATTGTAGTGAATATTTTTGAGGTGAAAAATTAAAAACAAACATAGCCACATAAATTTCAAACAAACTATTCATTACAAAAATCTTTTCTAGCACCTTTTCGTCTCAATTATATTTTATTTTAAAATTTTTATACCTACAACCAAGGGTGTGCATTTGGTATTGAAATTTTAGTTCGATTTGATAGTTTGTTGAAATTTTTTATTGTATTCGATCTGATAGTTGGGTAAACAAAATCTTAATTTTAAAAATTAAAAATAATAAAAATTATAAATTTAAATTATATGCTTATAAATAAATATTAAAATTTTATTTTTATATTTCAATGTTTAAATTTGTATTTTTGAAAAAAATATATCATAATAATAAAATAGTTTTGTTCAACAAATACAAGATGATCATATAAAATTTTTAAAAATTAAGCATAATAATAAAAATTACATCATTGATATGTAACAATTTAATAGAAAAATAGGTGAAAATATAGTAAACATTTAATTTCGATTTGATAAATCGAAATGGAACTGAATACCAAATTATTGACAGAGTTTATATTGAATATGGAACCGAAGTTTTGATTTGATATGTATACACATTAAAATTTAATGTCCAATCAAACAACGGCATGTAAATATTGCATTAAAAAAATTAATTAAATCAATTTTTATTTAAGAATTTAAATAAACAAAATTTCTAAAATAAATAAATAAATGTGTAGACACATTAAATTTAATGCTCAATCAAATAATGTCACGTGGAAAATATGACATTGAAAATATTAATTAAAGTAATTTTTATTTATTTAGAAATTTAAATAAATAAAAATCATAAAATAAATAATTAATTAATTAATATTTTTACCAGCTAATCAAATAGTAACAAATGGCCAAACCCTATTAGAAGTATGAAGCGTGAAGACTCTAAGTAGCAGAGTCTTGCTAGAAGTCCAAGTAACGAAGACTCTAAGTAACAGAGCCTTACTAGAAGTCCAAGCAACGAAAACTCTAAGTAACAGAGCCCTATTAGAAGTTCAAACAACCAAGACTCTAAGTAACAGAGTTCCGTTATAAGTACAAGCAACGAAAACTCTATTGAGTTGTTGGGTAGGGTATCAACTCTGACAGTCAATAAAATCACGCCACGTCAGCAGACACTCTATCTCTCCTACAACTATAAAAGGGGCTAAACCCCATAAAAAAGAAGAAGAAAAAAAGAGAAAAAAAAAAGGAAGAAGAAGAAGCAGCTAAAGAACTTCTCAAATTCTCTTTGGAATTTCCAAGAACATTTAAAGTGTTCTTTGTCCAAATTCAAAGAAGTTCGCCCTGTTCGTCCCCAAATTCAAGAAGTTCGTTGTGTTCTTTCCCATATTCAAGAAGTTCGCTATGTTCTTTTCCAAATTTAAGAGGTTCGTCATGTTCTTCGCCAAATCCAAGAAGTTCGCTGTGTTCTTCTCCAAATTCAAGACGTTCTTCACCAAAGTCCCTAAAATTCAGCATTTGATCTAAAATCGTGGTGTTAAACCCGATGATCAGTGTTGTTGAGAAACTGACCAAAGTCCCCAAAATTCAGCAGTTGATTCAAGATCGTGGTGCTAAACCCTACGATTAGTGTTGTTGAGAAACCGACAATCCTCAAGGAAGATCAAGCACAAGCCATTTCCTTTGAGATTGTTCAAATTTCAAGTCAAACGTTCTCGAAGGAAGAATCAGAGGATCAAAGCTAGAGAGCAGAACCCACAAAATTTAAGTTGATTGAAATTATTCAGCCTAACATCAAATTTTCTTGTTATTCAAGAAATTTGTTCTACAAAATGATTGATATTTTTATCGACCAATCAAATGGTGACAAGTGCTAGAATCCTACTAGAATTGCAAATAATTGAAACTATAAATAGCAAAATCTAGTTAGAAGTCCAAACAATGAAGACTCTTAAATTGTTGGGTAAAATACAAACTCTAATGACCAATAAAGTCATGCCACGTCATCAGGTTAATGTAACCACTCCATTTCTCCTGTAACTATAAATAGGGGTCAAATCTCATGAAAAAAAAAGAGACAAAAATCCAAAAGTGAAACAGCTAAAGACTTGAAGCTCTGCAAATTTTTTTAAAAATTCCTAAGAACATTTAAAGTGTTTTTATCAAATTCAAGAAGTTTGTCGTGTTTTTTATCAAATTCAAATAAGTTTGACGTGTTCTTTGTCAAATTTAAAGGAGTTTGCCATGTTCTTCCTTAAATTCAAGAAGTTCGTCGTGTTCTTCGTCAAGTTCAAAGAAGTTCATCATATTCTTCACCAAATTCAAGGAAATTCATCATCAAAATTCAAAACGTTATTCGTCAAAATTTTTAAAATCAGCATTTGATCCAAAATCATGGTGTTAAATCTGAAAATTAGCGTTGCTGAGAAACTAACAACCCTCAAGGAAGATCAAGTACGAGTCTTTTTTTGAAAATTGTTTAAATTTCAAGTCAAACGTTCTTAAAGGAAGAATCAGACGAATGAAGTTGGAGAGTAGAACTCATAAAAATTCAAATTATTCAATCTCACATCAAACTTTTTTGTTATTCAAGAATTTTGTCCTACACAATATTCAATGAAAACCAAAATTTCGATTCAATTTTGCCAATTTACCAAATTGTAAACATTCTTGCCTACGTCAAATTATTTTCATTTTGTCTCTTAGCAGACACAGACACTGTAACTGGAGCTGACTGACCTGTAGATCGGTTTGAGTTGAACCAATAAAATAAATGAGAAAATCCAAAATTTTACGGAAAAAAAAAAAAGGAAAAGAAAGCCAGAAAGAATGAAAAAGCAAGTAAGAAAAAGATTTACTTTTAATTGTTTTAAAAAATATGTACAACATGTTTTTGCCTTTTCATAATCTCAGTGAAAAAAGTTATTTAATTAGTTATTTGAAAACTAATAAAGTAATTGTTATATTTAATTTTTTTAATCTTTAATAATAAATAATTAACTCTATATTTCTTTAATCATATAACAATAATATTTTGATTTTTCTACTAATTAACTATGCAATTAAAATATTATAATTATTTATCTAATTTTTAAGTAAATCTCTCTCTCACACACACACATATAGATCTAATCAATCAATTTTTCGGTTAAACGACGGATTGAACAAATAATCCAATTAAACCAACATGTCATCCAACGTATCCGATTTTCAAAATATTGCCAACGACCTTACTTATTTTATCATACGTTCTTTAGTATGATGTTAAAATTTTTTATCTTACAATTTTATATTAATTAT
Organism: Avicennia marina; assembly: GCA_019155195.1. Taxonomy (NCBI): domain Eukaryota; kingdom Viridiplantae; phylum Streptophyta; class Magnoliopsida; order Lamiales; family Acanthaceae; genus Avicennia; species Avicennia marina. Next base: position 15,348,054 of record CM032753.1, read on the forward strand.
TTGACATATATCACGAAACTTCTATTTGTTCAAAATAATATAACTAAGTCTAATTAAATCAATTTATTCAAATATATAACTTCACGTTGCACGCATTAACTATAAACTTAAAAATGGAAAAAAACTGCATGCTTCTCTCTTTTTTCTTTTATTATCAAAACTAATAAAACTGGCAGACGTATTATAAAATGTTTGTTTTTTAAATAATAAAAATAATAATATTTAAAATATAAAAATTAAAATAAGAATATAAATAAAAGTGTGAAGAAATTGAGAGCGAAAAGTTTGAAAGTGTAAATCAGTGGTTTTATATTATGTAACTAAAAGGGTAAACATATAATTTTATTTTATGTAACTAAAATGAGAATCAAACATAATATATTATAAAAGTATGGATTAAGCATATGCAATCAACATTAATCCTTGGTGCTCACACACACACACACATATATATGTTGAAGCTATATATCTACACTGTATGATCAAATTCAAGTCTATGTTGGCCAAGTTGTTCGTCATTTTGTCCTATCTGAGTGACATTCCTGCTGGGATTGGATCTCGTCGTCTTCCGTGATCTCATGTAAAGCAAACTGAGCAAGAGTTGGTGTCCGATGATGGGATGAGATATCTGAGGAATTAGTAGGAATGCTGTTACTCCATTTTACGGATGAATCATCTTCAACACTCGTACCAGATTGTGAATATGGCTCTTTCTTCATCATCTTCCGCTTCACATTTTTATGCCATTGCTTTATTGCATGGATTGTGTGTTCTTCCAGTATTGCACTCTTATATTGGGAACCCATCTGTGCATGTGCAAGCACTGCATTTCATTTAGTGTTTCACAAATTTCAGCTTGCATCGGATTCGTGGTCTGTTTTCGAATATAATAGATCGAGAAGTCTTTTGAAGTTTCGAGTTTTGCAAATTTATTTTTGAATAAAAAACAGAGAGAAAAGAAAGAAAGAAAGACAGAAAGACAGAAATGCAGATAGACGACTTAGTTTGGTTTTAAATATCTTGTGTGTGGATCTACAGACGCTTCAAGTTATTATAATAGTCACTGTATTTTGCATTTAAAATCTCAAACTACTTGTAAAATTAAAATGTAGTGAGGAAAAATACAACAAAGATGAAATTCAATCACTTTCTTTTTGGTTATGAAAAACATCAGCCTAAATAATGTAATAAATTATAGAAAATATAATCAATAAATCAATATATGTATATATTATGGAGGGGGATTGCTAAAATGGTGATCCACCAGGAGGGAAGAGATAGGATAACCTGAGTAACTAGCGCATAAAGAGGAAGAGTGATGTAACTGCAAAGGACTTGAACCACAATCCTGAAAATATATACATAATAACACAAAGATTGAGTCCAATTGGAAACTTACAACAACTTCAATTTCTGATATATCTTGCATTGCATTTAGGATACTACAGTAGCTAGACGCAAGCCTTGCCCATGTTCATATTAATTCGACATGGGTTCGAGTTTATATTTTTGAATTGATTTTAGTATCTCAGGGGCGATGGAAATATAAATTTGACATGCATGATACGGGGCTTCTATAATATGATGATAGACTAACGATATTTATATACTTACGCTAACACCACCCTGATAGCAATGACCTCCGCATTTTCATGGTAGCAGGATTTAATTCCAAATTGCCACTGTATAAAATCAATCAAAAACATCGATTGGATTCCTTTATATGCTATCTTGATATTGATCGATAAATAAGTGCAAAGAATAAGAGAGGAGGAGGAGGAGGAGGAGGAGGAGGAGGAAGATGATGGTTGATCGGAAAATGCTTACCGTGACCCATATGAAGAAAGAAAACTCAAATGCATTCTGCCACATAAATATTCAACAGTTAAACGTTAAATGATTTACTAGTAATGTTATTCAAAAATTTGTAGTTATTATTCATGATTGGAAACAGCTGTGATCTGATTTATCTCTTAATATCTTCTAGCTAAAATTTAAAAAGTTAAATTTATCCAAAAAGTGTTAAGATCAAAGCAAAGTATAGGTGATTCACCATAAATAAAATGAAATGGAGGAGCGTCAAGAAAAGTTGGGGGCGATTGAACCAAAAGAAACCGTCGTTGGGTTGCACCAAAGGAGCTCCTTTGATTACAGTGTGCTGATTTGTTAGTTGCATTGCCATTTTTGCCACTATAACTTCCAATTTAGTTCCGACGGACAAAGCTATCTACAACAATAATTTTGTTCAAACAATGCAAATCTTTTGAAAAATTGAATTCAATTAATACGAACAATAGGAATAGAGCTATTTCAAAACTTCATATATGAAATAAATGCCATATTGGATCACAAATACTCACAATTAGTGGCAGAAATGAGACCCAAAGGTAGGCGTTCCAACCTAACATGAACAATAAATTTTTAATACTTGAAGAATGAAAACGACAAAAGAAAACAATTAAAAATCAATTGAGAGTACAGAAAATTGGAAGCCCATGTTTGTTTTCAAATTTTAATGTATGTTTTTAAGTGTGTTGTCTCGAAAGCTGTATAAAAACAAGAAATAGAAGTGAATAAAATTTTAAAAATATCATAATTAAATATTCATTTTTGAACCCAAAAACTGACCATGTATATCAACTAGTAAGAATACGACAACCACGAGCCACATAATTGGGCTGCCCATGAAACAAAAACAAATTCGTTAGTTAAAAAGGGAACATATATATATATATATATATATATAGTTTATTATTACTTAGATTTTAAGGTAAGAAAACTACTGGTTTCAACATATATATAAATACCTTATGCCCACAACAGCTTTAAAATCGTCTTCCAAAGATCGTTGTATGTATTTTTGAAAATTGAAGGAACTATTTGTTGATAAATGAGCCTACAAGTTAAAAATTGCCACGCAATCAAAATTTGAGCTACTTAAGGAGATATGATAACAATGTCTTAGCAAAGCCACGAATATGCAAATATACTGACCGAAATAAATCCATGTCGTAAGGTGAAGTAGTCGATTTTGGCAACAGAATGAAAGAATTGTCGGAAAAAACATTTCTACACCAGATTCAGGCAACGTCATCAAAATAGAGACGACACAATCATCTAAAGAAAAGAATTGCTATAAAAATAGGTTTTTTCTTTTCCCATAAACATTAAGAATATTACGCACAATCCATAACTGAATTGGATTTGTTGCACAAGTGCTCACATGTCGCCGTCCGAATGTCGTCTGCCTTGCAAATCTAAATCTTTCAGGATCTACCCTCGTTTTTCATTTCATGCGTGAAAAAAAGGGAACATAATTAGCATTATGTAATTTAATTTAAAATATATAATTTATAGAAATAAATAGATAATTTAATATGCTGGTACCATTTGCTGCCATATATTCTACGGTCTGAGTTTCCTTTTCCCATGTTGTCCATCTTTTCATCTGTAAAACATAAGGTCCAAAATATTATATTATATTATATTATATATAAGAATGCGTGTTTATTCAGTTGGCTTATGGTATACACTTTCATGCACTTACCGTCCATGCTCAATTATTTAAAATTTAAATAAATAAAGAATTAAGCATTTGCCTGTTAAATAACTAATTCTTTTACGTAAAATTTCCCTAATTAATCATTAGTCCAAGTTCGACGATTAAATTTCTTCAGTGAAAAATTTAGCCAAATTTGGGAACCAAAATAAAATTTAAGGGAAACTTCGAATCTTACCAAAAGTGAAGCACTAATCTAGTAAACATTACACCTCACGAAGGCTAAACTAAGGAAAGAGATGCAGAACATTAAATTTGTAGACCTAAATACTAAAATTGCCAAATAATTGTCAATGTCTGATTTTTCACGCGTGTAATTTGGTGTTCAGATGAGAGCTAAGAATATGAGAGTTTTTCATATTTTACACCATTAGGTATTATCATCAAAAGTAATAATCTAGATCACTTGAGCATGAATTGTGTCACAAGTGATACATTTTTTAGAAATATATTTTCATTTAAAAATAGTGCTTTACTATAAATATTAAAAGAGCAATCAAACTGAGAAAAAGGGAATGCTAGGTGAAAAGGCCAAAAAATAACAACAGGAAGACAAAAGGAGAGATGCTTCTCAACCAGAAAAAAGTGCAAAGTCAATTTATTCTTCAATTTATAAATATTAATATGAAAGTATTTCCACCTAAGCCAGGCTGAACTAAATTTACAATTAAATTTGACACAAAAGATTGATTAAAGCACAGCTGTGATCAAGTTCACCACTGTTGGCAAGAATGCTTGTTTAAAAATGTGAGTGCGTGTATGTGTAAGCATCAATATAAGAAAAATCTAAAATTAAATTGTATACCTTGGCCCTTCCCAACCCCATAGTGACCAGACTGTAGACAATCTGCATGGCTGCCAGCACAAATATGAAAACGTTGAGCTGATTGATGCCCCCTTGTGACATAAATGACGTCATTCCCTGTCCAACAAATGGATTTATGACCAATATAGCAAAATCATATAGTGTTTTATCTTTCCATTAGTCAATGTGGAATTATGCACAAATATAACATAAATGGTCATCAAATTAACGTAAATGATGCTACAAATATGTATAATGCAAGCGAAGACCGCACTACCACCGTGGATTGTGTCAAAACAACTCCAAAGAATCACAAGTACTTCTTCCTATTAGAGGTGGGGCCAATTTGTGGGTTGGACCTCGTTAAAAGGCCCCTCAAGTTACTATTTTCTTAATTTTTATTTGTAAAACAAATAAAATTTTAAAATTTCCCAAATCTGAATTAAAAATAGCCCTCCTAGACCTTCTTCTGTTAATTACACTACACATTGGACTAAAGAACACTAGGAGGAAGAAACAAATATTGGGCGTAAGTGTTCTGTTATTTATTTAGGAAATATATATGCACAAACCTTAGAAGCACAGTGATCAGGAGAAGGAGAAGCAGAAGCAGTGGCTGCAGCCATGGATCTTTGATGGTGAGGTGCACTAAAGTCCTTGAATTGTGGCATTGGGTTCTGACTGAAGGAAATCCACAAATGGTATAAGGCTTTGCTAGTCTTGGCTATTTGTCTTCGACATGGCAGCATAGAGTTTGCCACCTCATTTGGTATGCATATTTTCGATATCCACCTTTGATTCACTGTTAGTAGCAGTGACATTAATCCCAGCTGCATCAACACTACAATCCAACCCAAAAAAACAAAATAATAAATAGAATGAAAGAAAAAAGTGTTTATCACAGAAGAGGGAAAATCTCATTGACCAAAAAAAAAACTGAAGAATTATAACCTGACTTGAGCTTCTCTATTGCTTCGTAGAGAGCAGACTTCTTGTGCTTCTTGAGCCACTGAATAAGAAGACAGAGTTCAGTTTCAAACTGGCCATTGGCACTTGAAGAAATACTATGCAAATATGTATTCCGATTTTTCATTTTCCAAGAAATACATATTAGTACTTACATGGCCAGCAACATGTATCAAGTTTTCGATGACAATGCCTAGGAAGATGAACATAAAACAAACTGTTGCCAGAGCCCAAGTTGGAGTTTCTTCCAGAGATCGGTTTATGGTGTCTCCTCCTCCTCCGGCCCCCATGTTATCGGAAATTTCTTGTGCTGAAAATTGATAACATGGAATACTAGTTACTTCAAGAAAATTGGACTCGCAATATTAATTAAGAAAGACTTGGCTGGAATCAGAGCGAAAAGAAGACACGTTCCAAGGCTTACAGACTCCAGTCTTCAAGGTTAGTTGGCGCAACACAGAGGTACGAGCAAGTTAGTCTAGTGAAGGTCCTATCTGTGTATCTTAGTTTGACTTAGTAAAAATATAATATATAGCATGGTTTAAACCAGAGAAATCGGATCTCAATTCTTGCATTTATTGTTATTATGTTCTAGGTGTGGAATGGCTGGATGAGGGCTTTATGGCTTTCTCCAAATGGAAGGTTCTCACGTGAACATATGTGTAGTCAACAAAGTGGTTCCCGATAAAAGTGTATGATCTTGTAGCAACGCGTTATTAAAGGAGTTTAGATCAAACAATAGCTTAATTTTGTTTAGTATTTATTTTTATGAAGTCGGAATTTTGGAGTTTTACGTTAATCTGTCCAACTTATGCAATGACCCCCAAGATACACAGCAAACAAAGTCAGGGCATGAAGTCACCCATTAAAAGAAGTCCATTAAATCCATTGAAGAGGCCGTTTGGAACGTTAATCACCTATCCATCCACGGTCAAATTAAATATTGGCTATTTTTGTTTTTCAAATTTTCACCAGAATCAAATATTATAATTATTAGACTTTTTAAATTTTATTTTTATTTTTAATTATTTTTACACAATTTTTAATAAAAACACGTTGAGAAACACGTTAAAATTTAAAAGTAAACACATCGTTTAAACATAAGCTATATGTATTAGTTGTAAGTAGAGACCTTGACATTCCATAATCTCGTAAAACAATGCAATATTTAATTAATTATTGCATCTCCACCGCCTGATCGCGACCAAAGATTTTATATATATACGTCGTCATCAGGCGGTGAGGATGCAATAATTATATATATATATTGGTGCTCATCTAGAACCATCTCCCTATGTGTGTGTGTGTGTGTGTGTGTATTTTAAATTATTTTTAAACCTACGATTAGGACGTAAGGACGTTTAATATTTGATTTAATCAGTCCCAGTTTGTGTGCTTAGTCTCTCTATTTCTCTATCTATTCTACTCTCGACTTTTATTTTTGGATATATTTATTTAGATTTTTGAGTGCATATTTATAGGTGTATTTTTTATAAAATTATATAAAAATAAAAAAAAATAAAAAATAAAATTTTAAACATATAATAATTATGTAATTATTAAAATACATGTATTTTGGGAGGTAAAAGCAAAACAAATATAGCCTTCAATTTTCCAACATTCAAATCATAATACGGGTCTTCTAATTTGCACCTTGTTGTGGTTGAGAATTTTGAAATGGTTCTTTCCATAGCTGGACAAAGTTGACCTTACTGTCTAAACCAACATTGACGTTCTTTCTAATGACTAAAGGGAAACGGATGCACTAAAATGGTTAAATCGGCTTTCTATGTTGTTTGAGTTCTTGCGGGCCGAGCTTATGAGTAAGGCCCATTTCCTAAGCAGCAAGACCACCAGCCATCCAATTTAAGTTACAAGGTTAATATTGAACCTTATCAAATTTTATACTATGCCCATGCTAATTTTCAATGATATGAAAAAGGTTTTTTAAAATTATTTTATCATACTTATCATATGATATTATAATTTTAATTATTTTATCATGTGTTTATCATATATGACAGATTTTTATCTATTAAAGTGAATATGTGATTAAAACTGATAAAATAATTTATTCGATCTAATCATGTCAAGTGAACATGGCTTATGTTTTCCGTTTGATAATTTTAATATATAACTTGTTGAAGAATTCACTTATTACTTTTTTTAAGCGGTGGGTGGGCTGTATAAATTTAAGTTTTTTTTAACTTACAGAATATAAAATTACATATTTACCTTAATTTTATATTCTTTAGTTCTTGTATATCCTTTATATCTCCATGTTCTTTTAAATTGTTTTATTTGTAGTTTCTCTCCAATTTTTTCACTTTCAAATCCCTTTTTCTTCTTATCTTTCTCTATCTTGTTGTTTTAAATAGTTATATATTTTAAGTTATAAATAACATTATTGTTGTCTAAAATACAAAAATTTATAATTTATAAATAATTTTTTTATGTACAGTGTACCAATTTGACTAGTTAAATTATTAATTTTTCAAGATCGAACCATTTCAAAAATCAATAAAATTCGTTTTGGAACTAGACCCATTTTTATCCAGTTGAACGCAACACAACAATCCAACCCAAAATTAAATGAAATAGCTCCGGACCCATATTCGTGAAGTGAATGAATATGCATTTAATTGTTATAAAAATTAATCCTATTATTTTAATATTAAATAATATATATGAGTGTCAATCTGCAAAATTATTTTAAAAACTACCAGTTACATTTTTTTCAAAATTTTCGTAATTTCTCTCCTAACACAAAAATTGCAAGAAAAGCCTAACTATTTATTGTTTTATTTTAGTATCAGTGTAATTTTCTTTCTCAAATTCAATAATAATAATACTAATAATATTATTATTATATTTATTTTATTGTGTTGTGTGTAGTTGTGTATGTATGTATGTATGCATGCATGCTTTGTATTTTGGACATACATTGATTGTGTCCAAACTACTGGTACAACGTATTAAGGATATAAGGAAATTTTAGTCACATAATATATAATTGTTAAATATCTTTAATTTTTCACATATTGTTATTCCACTCTATTCCCTTAATTTTCAATTATTTCATTTCACTTCCCTCAATTTCCTTTATTTCATTTTTCACTTTTTGTTTAAATTTCTTTTTCTGTAAATTTTATGAATTTTATAAATGATATAAAAATTTATATTCTAAAAATATTATTGTTTTATTTTTATAAACAAGTATTAAGTGTCATTCAATTTTTTTTATTATATTATTTGCTTCGAGCTTCTCCTTGATTTCAAATTATTGTATTTTTTTTTTCATTTTTTAATGATTTTTTTATCTTCTGTTTTGTAAATAATATCGAAACACATGTAAAAATATTATTTATTTTTATAGCACATATATCGAGCGTGAAAGTGCGCCTTTCATGAATATTATATGCAATAGACATTTAAATTAAGTTTCAGTTTCTCCTTTGTTATCTTGATAAACAATAATCGATCAATATAGTGAAAATTCAAAAGAAATATAAAAAATTTGAACGTGTAAAAATTGAATATCTTAATTTACACTTCTATTTCAGGCATTTTGTTTTAGGGCCCTTTTTTTCACCACGAAAGAAACTTTTTTTTACTTTAACTTTATCTTTTATACAATCAGATGTAAGAAGGAAATTTTCACTTACTATATTTTTTCGAAAAAAAAAAATGATTCAATGACTCGCCTTTTTACTCAAGTAGGAAACTGGGAGTATAAAAGGGACAACTCGCCACATCACGTTAAGTTGGAAATGCCTTCCTTTTTCTTCCTCTTACTTTTCCTTGGAAGACGAAGGAAAGGCAGTCGAAATTTCCTGGTAGTTTTCTCCAAATTTCATTGGAAACCATTAGCAATTGCATTGTTTGCGTAGTCTGCTATTGATAGCGCCATATGGCCATACCTGAGTGTTAAACAAATCTTAATTTCTGAAAATTCTTGTGCAGTCTAGTCTTGATGGCATCATAGGGTAATATCTAGCGATTGAACAAGTCTCATTTACGAGAAACTCTAGTCAAGATTTAATTTGATTGAACCCGTGTCCTGTTAAAAGTATATTACCGTATTTATTTGATTCTTGGTATATAATCTACGTAGTTGACACAAACATAATTACTTTGCCTTTATGAGTTCGTAGGAATTTTCGTAAAGAACAGGACCAACAAACAAACTTATTAAGCTCCCGCCCCCTCTCTATATATCTCTCCACATATACACACAAACCAACAAGTATACAACACACCAGTTGGCAGATTCACACGACCAACACTTCCTCTCTGGTTCTCTCTTTTCATGTACCTCCATTGGCCAAAGAAACTGATTTATGCTGTTGGCAGTTGAGGAAACAGACGATGGCAGGTTTCTCTGAACTCTCTCCCTCAATGGCTCCTTTCACTGTTATACTACGAGCTTAGTGGAGGATCCATTGAGGTGAGAAGTTCAGAAACTATCAGTGTGTTCTTAACAATTTGGACTGCGTCCCTGAAGATGCGTTGAAGATCTCCATTGATTAAGATGCACGGGTATGATATTGCCTTCTGTAAGCCTTCGTGTGTATGTGTATTGCATCTAGATGATGTCGAAGTGAAATGAACATCACTTGGCAGTATCAAAGAAGTTGGTTTGTATCCCACGACGCCATGATTCATCATGAGACACTGTTTGGAATTAGTGAAATTTCTATTTGGGCTTTAGTTATTAAATTTGTACAAATTGATATCATTGTAGAGATAATATCATTATATGAATCCGACCTTTCACGGCTTCAAGGTGGCGTCCAAGTTGGTATTCATGTTTCCAAGTAAGTGTTCCAGCATGAAGAAATTTATTGGGAGGCCAGAGAGTTGTTTTCAATCATATGAAAGACAGTCTTATCATTTTCTTTTCCAAAAGACAGGCAAAATTTTAATATACGTATGGATGTAGGTTTCTCTAAGCTGGCTGTAAGCCTTAACATGGGAAGGCCACCCGTTTCTATTTTAGCTCTTTTTTTATGAGAAGTGTTAGAAGTTCTAGATTTTTGTCTGTTTAAGTGTAAATCTTGGCATGTTCGAATTAGATAGCTTTTGAATAAATTGTATTACTTTTCAATATTGCTAATGTCCGGCAGATGTCGGACGCCTCTTTCTCTCTATCTATTCCTATATTATTTTTTATTATTTCTTGAACATTCTATATCGGAGAAAGTGGGTAATTTATTCTGTTGGTACAATTATGCATGTTCCAAAGATCCTGGGTCACTATACCCTAGTTGTGCTGGTCAAATTCTAGCGCCCTTTCCAAAGGATTTGATTGTATCTTTCGCCCCTTTTAGTACGTCTAGGGGAATGTGTAGATACCTACACTACGGTCTATTCATAGGCAAAACTTGACATTTGTAATGTTTGGCCTTTAGTTTTTTATTGTTTTAGTTTCTACCTTTTTTAAGTTTTTGGTTTTTACCGTTTTTATTGAAATGTCAATTATAATTAATTGAAGATTTTAATTTTAATTTTTGTTTTATATTTTTATTTTTATTAACCCAAATTTTTGTTTGAGATTAGAATAAGTTTCATTATTTTACCAATATTTTTTATACATTAAATTGTGTTGTCTCGACTAAAATATAAAACATTAAAATTTTTTACTTCAATAGTAAAATTAATGCACAAAAATTATAAATTCAGTAAGATTATTTGTTTAACTTTCATTCATATGCATGGACATTAATTATCTTTAATTGATACCGAATATATAATAAAATTAAATACAATATGATTTTTATTTATTATTGTAACACTTTATTATAAGTTTTTTTATGTGTTTATACAATTGTTAAATTATAAAATAATTAAAATTAAAACTTTTAACAAAATAAAAATAATAAGTGTAATTAATAAAAATAGTAATTATAGTAACTATAATTAACAAAACATTTAAACATAGAAAAAAAGAAAAGAAAAGGCACCAGATATAAAACGTGTCCTAAAACTCAAATAATACAGTAGGTTAATGAAAATAAAAAAAAATAAAAAATAGAATTAAATTAAAATCTTCAACAAATTATAATTAACATTTAAACAAAAAAAAAGAAAAGAAAAGGCACCAGGTATAGAACTTGTCCTAAAACTCAAATAATATAGTAGGTTAGTGAAAATAAAAAAATAAAAAATAGAATTAAATTAAAATCTTCAACAAAGTATAATTAACAGTTTATTAAAAACAAAAAAACAAAGAAAAGACAAAATTTTTTTTAAAAAAAAACAAAATGCGGAACATGACAAGTGTCACTTCTACGGCATCCGAAACACTCTTCGGGGTATACTATTGAAATGACCCTACACTACTCACCCCTTTCTGGCAAACAATCGACTTTGCTTCCTTTGTCGATATAAAGAGGGGGTAGTGTGCATTTATTTCACCAAATTACCCCTAAGCATTTAAAGATGTTGAATATCCTGTCATCTAGCTGTGGTCCTCATTCTAGCTGTGGTCCTCATTTTCAACTCTCTTACAACTTAGTAGATAAATTGTTAGCTTTTCTTCCGATTCATTTTAAAAAGATATCATGGACGATAGAGGCTTTATGGGAGTTTGATCATTTTTCTTTACATGATAGATCTTCACGATTCTCTCTTTTTGTGATCAAGTAGATCAATTTCAGAGGGACTTTTGTGAAGCTTGCCGTGAACTAGATAATTGTTTTTATAAATGTCATGAACTAGAATAATTAAGAGAAAATCATTTCCATGAATATAACAAGTTGTTAGATAAATTTCATTCTTACTAGAATGCTAAAAGTCACCTTTTTATGAGTATCTCATTAACTCTAGTGATTAATCTAATCTCTAATCTCTTCTAAATGAGCGCTAATTAGAGTACTGATCCTCCTCACAGTTTAGCCCAGATGCCAACTTAAATGGGCTAGATTGAGAGGTCGGGTGGGTGGCTCTTTCAGAGGATCTCATCCCAAGTCAAACTGGAAATGGCACCTCTACCAATCATTTTGCCGACATGGATCCTTGACCGACTTGATGGAAGTCCTCACTTTCTTATTGGGTCTTTTTTTGCTTCTCTTTTGGGTACATGAAATCCGAGCTATGACCCTATAGACTAGGCATCTTATCTCCTTTCTTTTCTAAGCCCTTTGGGCTTTAGGGTTGGGGTGTGAATGCTCTTCACTCTGGACTTGAGCTTTGAGCTTGGGTGATGGATAGCTTGGGTAACCGCTCTCACAACAGAGGGGTTCTTTTGTAATGGTTGTCTTGCATATGTTTCCTAATTCTTAAGTTGGGGAAAACTTTTATACTAGCTTTTTAGATGTGTAAAGAGTACACTAATTATGTTTTATTTTTGACTTGCTCTTCACATTTTCCTATATCAACATTGTTCGTTGTCCTTTCGCCTCCTTCACATTTAATACTTGTAACTTCATCGTTTGAACTTCTAAAGGACGCCCAAACTATACACGTGGCCTAAACTTCTTGCCCTTATTTCTTCTGATAAATCCCACCATCCGCGCTTATGGTTCAAATTCATTACCACCATACATGCAAGCATTTCCTTCCTCTTCATACTCTTCTTTTTGCCTTTTTCAACTCTTTTAAAGACTTCTTACCCTTTTGTCATTTCAAGGTTTTTTTTTCTAAGTAATTTTTTTCTTGAATATGGTAAGAACTCTTTATTTTCTTTCTATTACAAGTAATAGTAACATTGGTTCTGTTATGCATTGAGCCTGATACGTTCACTAATTATGAATTTATTTCTATTTACGATTATGATATCTGTCTATATCTTTTATATTTCTGATGATCTCATCTCGTAATTAATAGTTAATTTATTCTACTATCCGACTCGGAGCAAGACTAAAGCAAGTCAGATGACAACTTAAGATTAGTTCTTTTCTCGACCTAATCTCACGTTAAATAATTAATGATGTGAACCAAACATGGGCAAGTCACCCATCACCTAAATTTATATTAAAATAAGGAGCTAAGCTTTTATAAATAGATAGGTGCAGAAGAGGGTGGCCATCTCGTTGTTTTTCTTCTTCCTTCGCAATAAATGAAATTGACGAAAGTAAATAACATGTATAAATTTCAGATAATATATAGTACGAAGAGAAAACATAAAGAATTTAGGGTAATTCAATAATTTTATATTATGAAATCAAAATCTCCTATATTTTTAATATAGACTAATAACTGGAACACGCTTGATGCGTTATTTAATAAATTATATTTAACAGTACAAGTTGTAATCAAATAAATTGAATCTAAAATTAAAGCTATTTGAGAACATAAAAAAATAAAAGAAAAACATAAAAACACTGAATTGCAAGACAAAATAAATACAAAATAAAAAAAATAAATTTATGTTAAAAGAAAATGGAGAAGGAAAAAAATATAAAAAAATTCAAATAGAGAATTATGGTAATTAATATTACGCAACCAAAACCATATCTTTAGCTTTTAGAAGATAGAACAGATGCAAGACAAAATAAATATAAGAGAAAGATATAAATTTATGTTGAAAGAGATTGGAAAAGAAAAGAAATATTAAAAAAAAACTCCAAATAAGTGCATTATAGCAATGAATGCTATTCAACCAAAATCATGACTCGAGCCTTTAGAATATACAATAGATGAAGAAATAAAGACTTCAAAACAACAGAATGAATCAAAATTAGGAAGTAAATGGAATAGGTGAAAAGTGAAGTCTAATGAAAAAGATGATAGGCAAAGAAATACAGGCATTTAAGTAATTACGCCGTAATGCAACCAAATTCTCTTATTTGCTCAATATACAGTATAGATATTATAGTAAAAGAAAAAAGAAAATTTGAAAAAAAAAAATAGAATAAATCAAATTAGGAAGTACATGAAATACATGGAAATTGATGTAGTACAATGAAAAGGTAATGTGTAAAGAAATAAGAGTATTCAATTATACATATTTAGCAACCAAATTTTCTTATAAATGTATTTACTCTTTATAATGGCTCAATATCTTAAAGTTTAAATTTTGATTGTCACAATGTTAATTGTCTAAAACATCCTCCTATTTTAATTTAAAATAGTCATTGAAGGAGTTGTTTAGCAAATTTAAACTTATTTTATACCTCAAATCACTTATTTTCAAATTTCCCTCCATTTTCCCCCTCAAATCAATTTATAAGCATCTTCCAAATCACTTTCTGCTTTTTAAATGTTTACGGCGGTAGGCAATATTATATATGTAGATCCATCACATCAACATTCCAGCATCCTAATTTATAAAAACACTAAATCTGAATCATCTAATTTAAACTGTTAGTTCATCATTTAATTCAAATTCATACTCAAATCAATAATATTCCACTAAATTTACACTTACGCCCACTGAATAAATGAAGATATCAAATAAAACACAACATGGTACAAAAAGACGAAGGTAATTAACTGAGACATGAAGGCTTGGTTGGGATGTAAAGTTTATAGGTACAAAAGTCAAAGCAGAAGTTTATAAATAATATATATGTGAGAACAGAAAAATAAAATATATTATTTTGATAAATAATATATTTTAAAAAAATATTTTGATTTTTCTAAAAACAATTCAACAGCAGAATGAAAATATGAAATGAAGAATAAGTAGCCTACACTTTTTGAACAAGACTATAGTAGCTCCCGTGAAAACAGTTGTTACCCCAGAAATCAGGGAGATTCCTTTTCTTGCAATCCTGTTACTTGATGACAGAGAGAGAGAGGGTGTGACAGAGGCAGAGAGAGAGAGAGCAGTAAAAGGAATATTTGGAGAAAAGTGTCTACTGTCTTGTAGCCTAGAGAGAGCTGCCACTTGCCAATTATCCTTCATCTCTTGTTTTGTGGTCAACTTTTCCCATATTCTCTCAAAGGCTACGTTTGGATGAAAACGTTGAACAGAGATGAAAATAATTACAATTTTGTTAGAAATAAAAGTTATGCTTGGTTGTTAGAACAAAAATTTTGATTTATTTATATTTGAGTAGTTACATATATAAGGTTAATGATTGGATAGTGCGATATTACAAAAAAAATCAATTTCTTGAGTATAATCATATATATAAATGTAAGTATATGTGAATTTATTTGATTATGAATATATATAACTATTGAATTTTGAATATATATATACATATATATATATATAAAGGGGATGTTTTAATTCAAAATCTAAAAAAAAATAAATAAATGAACTCATGCTTGATCTCGAAAGAATTTAAGATTGAACTTAATTGAACTTTTTTTAAAGCTCGAACTTGAGTTAACTTAATTTAATATGAGCTAAATTTAAATCAAAATTTTTTGTGTCAATTCAATTTGTTTACACTTATAGCGAAAAATAAATAGCTTTAAATCACTATTTCAAATGAGAAATTGTTTTGAAGAATATGTTTTTATTTTAAAACTTATTTTGATATATTTTTAAAAATAAAAATTATTAATTTAAAATAGAGAAAACAAGGTATAAAAATTTATTACAGCAAAGAATATAAAATTACTCGCATAATTTTATGCTTCTCAGTCAGAGGTGCAAAATTCATTATGGCACAATCATTTTCAGTGGATGGATCCCCTGCGGTAAAGCCTTTTCCCTTTTCTCTCTCACCTTTTGAGACCTAATTTTGATTCTATCTTTTACTTTAACTTTTACCTTTCCCATCTTTCATCATCAGAGTTTCTTTGTCGACTTTTGAAATTGTTCAATGGTTGACATGCAAATATTTTATTTTCCTAAAATAATGGCTTACTTTAATTGAAAGGGGTAATAATTATATATGTTTGTGTGTGTGTGTGTGTGTGTGTGAATACTACTAATGGAGATAATGTAATGAATATTACGAATATCAATATGATGATAATAATAATATTCTCACTGATCTGAGCAATATTAGTGAAATTATTTAGTTAATCAATAAGTTTTTGTTACATGAATATTTACTATTATTCTTTTTAAGATATTCATATTTTGAAAAGTTAAAAAGCTCACTCTTGAAAAATATTAATTTAATGATAATATACTTATAATTAATATTTTTTAAAAAAAAATATAATTACTATATATATATATATATTTAAATTCCTCATCTAAATACACCTTTTCAAATACATAAGAATTCCGCATTGGACTTATGGAGTTTACACAATATATTTTTTCCTAGTCAAATTAAAACATTTGTTAAATTAACACAAATATTGATTAAAGAGTTACCCAAACTTTGTATAAGTTTAGAATGCAAACTTGAAACTGTCCATATGCATGCGTAATTGCATCGAGGAAATCAAGAAATCAATTATTTGCTAAATTGGGGTTTTCCAATGTTTCTTGCAAAAGAGTGAACAATAGTTAAACTATTTAATAAATTGGGCCTGTACTATATTGTTAAATTATTAAGTGTTTAACCCACAATTTGGTTATATGTAGTAAAATTACAAATTTACCCTTTTTAGTTGTCTAATATATAATTACGCATTTACCCTTATTTTTAATTATTTGTCATTTTCTATCTTTTATGATTCTCTTTTCTTTTAATTTATCTTTATTTGTATTTTCATTTCAAACTTATCACTTTCAATTTTTTTTCATCTTTATTTATAGTCTTATTTTAAATATTTTTTATTTTAAATAATATTATTCCTATTATTTAAAATACAATTATTTGTAATTTATGAATAATTTTACACACACATTGTGTGTGCCAATTTTACTAGTATTTAGAAAAGTTACTGGTGATTTCAACAACTAATACAGAATATTAATCACGAGATCACTCAGACTGGACCAGCGGGGGGTAAGAACTTCCTCTTTCGGCACAGCAATTCTACCGAATAGTCCCCTTCTGTTGTTCACTTTTTAGTGACATTATACGTGTATGAATATATATATGTATAGATATACAGAGAGAGAGAGAGAGAGAGAGAGAGAGAGAGAGTGGTCCAGTCTGAGTCTATGGCTGACTGACTTTTAGAGAAGCAGGAGCCTCCGTGAGATAAGGAGAGAGAGAGAACGGTGCAAATTATAACCACAACTTCAGCTGCGCTGCAGGTTTCATGGGCTTTTTCCTCTTGCAAAAAGATTCAAAAAAACAGGCAACAAATTAGCAAGATCTCTGCTGCAAACTCCACTCATGTGCCATAGTGAGATTTCCTTTGTCCTCTTTTCCTCTTTATTTTGAGGGGAAACTACTTGGGAATTCGTCGGGGCTCTATCCATTTTCATCAAAATCCTTGTTTTTGTCATACAGTTGGATTTATACGTACAGACACACCATCAGCCTTTCAGCTCAATTTGCTCTCCTATTTCTCCTGAACTTTAGCTTCAAAGTTTCACAGAAAGATGGCTGATGATGGGCTTTCTTCAGTTCATCTTTTCATTAAAGGGCTCATCCAAGATCCCACCCACAACTCTTCTCGTAACCCAAACCTTAATCCAAATCCATCCAAGCGGAAACGGAATCTCCCAGGAACACCAGGCAAGAATAAGTACATACATAGACACACACACACACACACACACACACACATCTATACACACACGCGCGCGCGTATATTTGTTACAGCTCCTTGTGCGTAAACGAATGTGCGTTGCAAATTTGAATCTTTTTTCAAGAATATGTAATAAAGGGTTTGGTTAAATGTTGTTTGCAGATCCAGATGCTGAAGTGATAGCGCTATCCCCAAACTCTCTCATGGCAACGAACAGATTCGTCTGTGAAATGTGCAACAAGGGTTTCCGGAGGGACCAGAACTTGCAGCTACACAAGAGAGGCCACAATCTTCCCTGGAAGCTCAAGCGTAGAACCAACAAAGAAGCGAGGAAAAAGGTATACATTTGCCCCGAGAAAACATGTGTCCACCATGACCCTTCAAGGGCACTTGGGGATTTGACTGGGATCAAGAAGCATTTCAGCAGAAAACATGGAGAGAAGAAATGGACGTGCGAGAAATGCTCAAAGAAGTACGCTGTCCAGTCTGATTGGAAAGCTCATAGTAAAATTTGTGGTACTAGAGGATACAAGTGTGACTGTGGAACACTCTTCTCCAGGTCAGCTACATTTATATACTTACCAAATCTTATAATTATTTCGGTCATAGGATTGTAGCACTTAAAATTTATTGCATATATGGTATTGCTTGAGAAATAAATGCACCATGGTTAACTGAGCTTTTGTTTGTGCTTTCATTAAACAGAAAGGACAGCTTTATCACGCATAGAGCCTTCTGTGATGCATTAACAGAAGACAGTGCAAGGTTCTGTACTCCGGCGCCATCTGTAAATTTGAGCTTTAGAAAAGAACAGGTGATGCATAGGGGTGTAAAAGATTTTCAGAACCCTGACAACTTCCATTTTTCTGGGATGTTTAGGCCGGAACTTGGGGGACTGTTAGAATCAGGAAACCACATCAATCTTGATTCTTTGCAGAAACCCAGGCCTCCCATGTGGGTAGACGATGCAAATTCTCATCTCAACCACTCCATAAGATTAAATCCAAGTTCTTCTAGTGCTAACTTCTTAGTAACAACTTCAGCCGGCATGTCTCCAGAATTGGTTCAAATTACTTCACAGAATAATCAGTGGTTCAACAGAGGACAAGAGGAAACATTTGAAGTCGGGGATACTAATGTTAGTGCTTCAACATCATTTGCATTGCCTAGAGTACTAGAAGAGGAAGAAGAAAACAAAGGACGTAATTTTTCTGAAGCCCTAAGTTCCCTCTATTACAGTAACAACAACCAGAACCAGAACGCTCCAATGTCTGCTACAGGATTGTTACAGAAAGCAGCTGAAATGGCCTCAACCAGCACTGGTGCTTCTTCAATCTTTGATACTCGTTTTGGCGTCTTGAGCTCCGCTTTGTCCACCCTTGGCAGCTTCAACTCTTTGAAACAGAGCGCAAATGAAGGGCATCAAATTCTTGGAGAAGTTGAGAATAGTTTTGGGAGGTCAAGTCACGGTGGGAAATCCAGTGGAGTTGAAGGGAAAAACGGCCTGACCAAGGACTTTCTCGGAGCGGGAGGAAACGCTCCAAATCCGTCGCTTCTTGCAAGAGAATGTTGAGATGGCAAATTATGCCTCAGTGGAGACGAGCCATTCCAGCAGGAATCACCGAGCTCCACACACGGTAAAAATATTGATCTACAAGGAAAAGGGGAGGTCGAGCAATTACAAGACAAAAAGCTTTCACAGGGTTGGAAACAGAAGAGATCTTGTGAACTGTCAGAGGGGCCCACTGAGGGTCCACACAAGAATCACCGGGTAGACAAACTCTTGTTGCTGCATGCATGTTAAGAGTTATGCTGCATTAATTAATTATATTTATCTGCTTGCTCGGGTTCGACATTTGGACCACAAAACTTTGTGAGTGTGAATGTGAATATTGTTCATTTGAAGTTCTGTCCTAATGAATCGTTCCACGTGCAGACCTGCGTCAAATTTACCTGTCCTTTTGTGATCATAATCGTGAGCAATACATAGGGAGGGAAATGGCAAATTCTTTTATCTTCGCGCGTGATCATTATTGGGGCCTTTCAAATGAACAATTATTAAATATTCCTTGATTTTTATTGAGTATATGCTGTGTTGTCTTTTCGAGACACGCAAACTCAATGCTTTACGTGGTCAAAATAACGGGTTCGTTTACTTTTGGGCAAATCATAAAAGTTTGGGCATAACAAAATTAATCAAGTCCTATCTAGTTTCTATTTTCATTGAGAAAATAATGATTAACTGAATTGTTGTTTTGGCTAATTATTAAATTAATCTAGCTAATCGGAAATAGAGATTGGTTCGAAGCAGAACGGACTGCACCAATTTTTACCAGTTTTTTTTTTCCATACGGAAATAATATATAAAGCACACGTGAGAAAAAAATTAAAGTCGGTCTTCATTTTTCTCTGTGGGATTAGTTAAGTGCCATTCTTACTTCTAAATTTGCTTCTTGGTTTAAGGAAAAATTGAAATAAATTCACTTCTTAGGACAACTGTGTGCCCTTGTCTACAGCATGCACATGCATATCAAGTTGGCGATATATAGTAGCAGATAAGAAATACAAATTAGGAGGGAAAAAATACGATCTACGTGCCGTTTTAAGGATAAACCCCCTTCAGTCATATGCTTTTGTGATACTTACCCTCAAAAAAGTAAAGGTCACGTTGATTTTAATTTTTGGTATGTATTTTTCATATGCTTTTTCAAAAATTATATAAAAGTAATAAAGTGATATTTCATAATGTGTGTTTTAGGAAAAAATGTAATTTTTGTCCCGTGTATATAGCAGTTTGATAAATATATCCTTTAATTTTAACAACTAGCAAATGTGTCCTGATTTTGACAAAAAACTGGCAATTTCAAGACTTCCAACCCTAATTTGACCCAAAATTGGCACGTGGGCTTTAGAATTGGAGTTTTTGACATATATTGGCACGTTGGCTGCAGCGACTATATGTGGACTGATGACATGTAAAGAATGAAGCCACATGTCTCATTGGCACTGACCCGGCAAGATGATTAGACAAATGATACTTAATTAAATTTTATAAAAACTAAAAATTCAAAATTTTCATATTTTCAAAAATTATAAAAATAATAAAACTAAAAAATAAAATTTCAAATATTCTTAAAAATATATTCAAAATACATAAAATATATATTATAAATAAATTCTCTAAAATATAACATTTATGTTTTTATCTAGATTATAAAACATATAATAAAACATGAAAGTTTAAAAATTAGAATTTTTGGAAAAACATAAAATTAAAGATTTATATTTTCTAAATGAATAAATAATGTGTCATATATCTTGAATATATATATATGTATATATTCTACAACAATATGAAATTATTTTTGGAAAATAAAAATAAAATATAAAATTATATTTTCTAAATATATTCCATTAATATTATATTTTATGAAATATATCTTTGAAATTATAAAATAAAAATTATGCATAAAAAAATTTAAAAAATATTTAAAAATTTATATATTCTATAAAAATATAAAAAAAATTCCTTAAAATGTAAATAAAAATATGAAAAAAAAATTGAGAGAAAATATTAAATGTTTTTTAAAAAATTTAAATTTATTATTCATAATTTGTATTTTATAATTTCAAAAATATATCTTTTTATATTATTCAGAAGATATTTTCAAAATACGTGTCAATGTTTTATTTTATATTTTAAAAAATTATTCAAGCTATTATTATATTTTATAAATAAATTTTTATAAACATGTGTTATGAATATTTTTATAAAAATTTGGATATTTTTTATAATTAAAATTTGAATTGAAAAACATAATTTTATATATTTGGTGAATATATTCAGAAATATATTAAATTTTCTATTCTTATAATTGGTAGAATATATAAATTTTTATTATTTTTATGTATATTTAAGTTTTAAATTTCTATTTTACTTTTATATTTTATAAAATGTATTTTTAGGAAATATATTTGCAAATTATAATTTTTATTTCTGTAGAATACACACACACACACACAGATATATATATATATATATATGTATTAATGTATCACATATTTTATTCATTTAAAAAATATAAATCTTTAATTTTATGTTTTTCCAAAAATTCAAAATTTTAAATTTGCATGTTTTTTTATATATTTTATAATCTAGATAAAAACATACATGTTATATTTTTGGAGAATATATTTATAATATATATTTTATGTATGTTTGAATATATTTTAAAATTATTTGAAAAATTATTTTCTGTATTTTTTAGTTTTTTATTATTTTTAGTTTATGAAAATATGAAAATATTGAATTTTTTGAATTTTTTTATAAAATTTAATTTAATATCATTTGTCCCAATCCTTCTCCATGTCAGTGCCAATGTGTCAATTGATTTTATTCTTTACACATCATCAATCCTCGTACAGTTGCCATTGTCAACATGGCGGTACATGCCAGAAAGTCCCAATTTTGATGACACGTGCCAATTTCCGACCAAAGTAAGGTGCAGAGTCCTAAAATTGCCAATTTTAGGCATAATTAGAACATTTTTGCTAACTTAAAAAATTGAAGGCCATTTTGCGGAACTGCAGTATATGCCAAACAAAAATTGAATTTTTCTAATGCATTTTAATTAATATGGAAAAAGTAAAAACAAACACAGCCACAAATCTTTTCAGCGATCTGTTTTAAATGTCAAATTGACTTTAGAATTTTAGGGTATATTTGGATGGGAGCATTTGAATAAATGGATTTTGAATCCATAATTACAAATCTATCCCACTTATTTGAATAATTAAATAGTTCAAATTCTTTAGTTCTTATTTTAAATTATGCTTTTTTGCAATTGTTGTGTATTTTAATTTCCTTTTATTTGAGTCATTTGCAATCCTCTTATTCAAATCCTTTCTCCAAATCCAAATGGAGCCTTACAGATTTCTAGGCAAAATATGCATAAAACCAATAATAGTTTGAAAACTTGTATGGTTTATTGCGGAAAGATATCTAAGTATTTTATATTTGGACTGCAATTATGGATACATTTTACAAGAACTAGTTAATCTGTTGCTTGATACTGTTCTTAATTAAGTTTGGCTACTAGTGACAAGGGGGTAGTTTTGATTGGTGTGAGCTTTGTTCTGATCGTTTGCAGTGGGCTTAAGGTACTTGGGGCTCAAGAGATTTCACAAGTGACAATTTAAATCGAGGGTTCATTTAGTGGTGCCAGATTGATTCTACAGGCACACTTTATAACAAGATCAAGTGACAGTTAGCTAGGCCAGCCTCCTCCACTCAACTTTTAAGTGAAAGTGTGAAGAATGTGGCAAAATTTAGACGCCAGCAAAGGACACATAATGCTCGCAAGGAAGGAATTCTTTATTACTTAAGTTGAATGCTTGGTGGTTATAAATGAGATGCAAGCCCCCTTGACACTTGCCACCTTAGCTAATAGACTGTGGAGATCAAAACGATCTAATGATTTATAATAATGCTCGAGGCCATTACTGTAGTCTAAAATGCTCCAAAGAACCTTCTTAGATGTTCCAAGTTATTCCCACAAACTTCTAGAACTTTACAATTATAGTTCTTACGGTATTTTTACAATATTCTTCCAAACACTGTAAGTACAACTACAATTCACCAAATAAGAACTTTGATAACCTCCAAGTCTCGTGGAGTATGCAAAACCAAACTCGTTGAGTGCTTGGAGTTGCTGGGCGTGACCCCCCTCTACTTCAACTCTCACTTACTCCTCTTCTTGTGGGTATTCTTCAGTGGTCATGATTTGGTATATTCATTCTTTTCCACCTTCAAATTACCAACTTTAGCCGCACATACCATTGTGGATACGTAGGCCGGCCAATTAATTAAATATCAACCAGCCCATGCAAGTCCTGTATCTGGACCTTAGTCGATCTTCGGCTGCATGCGAAAGGCCTCACGTCAGACTCTCGATCCGAGATAGTGACATGGCAACACCCACAAACAATTTCAACAGATATTAAAGTGTAAAATATCAGATATATATTAATCTATAATTTACAATCATTGTAAAATAAAATCTAATACATTTCTCATAGTGAAAATGGAATTAAACTAATTTATAACATCCATCAAATCTCGTTCAATAGGATAATAAAACTAAAATTATCATTCTTCCAGGCCCATGTATACTTTGCAAAAAAGATGTTTAGAGATGTGAGCTACTAATTGCCCAATAAATGGTTACTGTATTTTTCTTATTGGAATGCGAACATAGTAAAGTATTTAATATAATATTTAAACATTTATGTGAAGAATTTGCAAAAGAGATAATTATTTAAAAACTCAGGGAGTCCAGTAGCTTGTATACCATTCTTACTAATGAGAGCCTTAATTTTTTAACATAACTAAGAAAATTCATACTCTAACTTTTAATTTTAGTTAAGTGGATCATAATTGAAATATTGTCTAGTGAGAGCGTGAAACTAATTCCTTATGCTATCTCGATTGATCTTCAAGACATTATATCACATTGGCCTAATATACAAACATTTTCGAAATTGTTTGAAAACAGTTTACATGGTATTTGTTCACATTCAAAAATATTTTCTAAAGAAATCATTTTAAACCAAAATATGCCAATTTGCATAAATCATCAAGGATATTGGCCAAAAAAATATTTTGCAATAAGTTTAATAAAAGTATGAAATTTCGAAGAATACTTTGAAATAAATTTTAGTATGAATACAAAATTTTCCAAGAGAAAGAATCCATTTTAAAAAGTCTATTGCAAAAACCTGTAGATAACTGCTTACTTGATTCCACTTATTGGTTTTGATGCTCACTGGCTTAGACTTCTTGCAACCCTGTTGAGTCAAATAATTGACCATTTAATACTCAATTCAACAAAAATTCTATTCCTTCGAATGCTTAGGTGTGTCTTACATAGTTCGTGTTATCGTGCTTTTAAATTCTTGCTTATTAAGTAAAGTTTAACATTCAAGATTTATTCAATTAATATTCTCCAATTCCCGTTAAGCCACGTACAGCATTTTAAAGTCTAATTTAAGCTCAAAATCAAATAATTAAATCTTATGCATCCAAGAACCACATTCTGCATAGTTTTGCACTTAACTCGTAATTCGCGAGGATTCTAGCCACACTTGTGGCAATGATCGAAAGATGTGCTACTTAATTTTGTGCTAGGCCTCATGGACCTACTTTGCAAATGCGAAGTGGCGCCTGGCACTCACATTGCGCTGTTTCATGACTGTGGCGTCACAATATGAGGCCTACATATAAGTAAGATACTGTTTGGGCGATTTTTCTCAATCTAATTATTTCAATCACCAAAATTCATTGTCGCAATGATTTTAAAAGTCTTTAAGCCTAATTTTGCAAGTCTTAACTATGATAAATTCAATCAATAATATTTCTAAAATTTTCGAATAGTTCAAAACAAATTTTTAAACTTCATACACTTTATCTATACGAGCTTTCTACTAATTTCTACGTGTAAGTCACAACTTTAACAACATATACATGCGATGGCCTACATGTAACTTTTCCCAAATTCATATTTCTTGTACCTACACATGCGTTTTAATATTTCTTAGTGCATGTATGATAACGTAAAAATTCGGCAAAGTCAGGTTATTACGTCTGGAAGCTAAAAAAATATCTTTGAAAGTGCTGGACGACTGCTGGTCTTTTGGAGTAGAGAATTTTAATTTTCTTCACCTCTTTGCCATATTTATATTAGGGTTTTGGTTGGAAATTTGGAAGGAGATTAAATACTAGTTTTTAAGGGTTTTCAAATTCCCTTTCATCCTTTTTTATTTATTTTTGAGATTTTTATACTATTTTTTTTTCTGATTTAATATTCTATTTTTAGGTCTTCTCAAAGATGGCACTCTTTCCTTAGTAACAAATTTAGTAGGTAACCAAAAGTTAACCATATTGCGAACCTATGCATATCTCTTACTTACCACAAATTTTCCTACGAAAATAAATAGGAAAAATAGTGAAACTTAACTTATTTATCATTTCAACCATAAAATTTAAGTTGATAATAATTTGCTATTAACACCCAAAATTTTGGAGTATTACAATCCAACCACTCATAATACAAGAACAGTTCAGCCCATTGCATCTCAAAACCTAATTCTATTTGAACTCAGAACAATTAAATAATCGCAGCTGGGATAAAAATTTAGGAAGGATAAAAATTTGATACGAAAATTTAAGAGCAGTGTGCAGATAGGAATGAGAAAGAAATAAAAAGTGATATTTTGGTATGTGTTATATTTAAAAGAATGATTTGGATTGTGTGAAAATTGGATCCAAACATAATAAATCTACCACAATGGCATTGAAAGGAATAGTGTAGGCTGTTTTTGTTTATTTTAAAAACTATTCATCATTACTTAAAAATTTTACAAATTAAATATATTATCTTTTAAATTTTTTAAAAATTCAAATTACAATTTTTACCTCTTTTATTTTTTATAACTAACTAATATTTTTTCAATCAAATAAACACATATCATTATAATTTTCTTACTCATATTTATTTTTTAATTACTCTATAAATTAATATATTATCACTCCATTTAATTATTATTATATATTAAATATTATATATGTAATATTTTTATATTCACTCAAATTTTATAAATTAAATATAATTTTTATTTTTATTCAAATTACTCAAAATGTTTTCTTCCATCCTAATTGCAAAACAAACATAGCTCTCGTTCAACTAAAATTAAGATAATCAGAAAAGTGTCAAAGTGAAAAGCCAACCAGCGTTGACGGGTAACAGCGAAATAGATATTCTACCGTCTCAAAATTACAAATTAGCTTCTTTTAGAAGCCTTCCTCCTCTCTCCGCGTCTCCGTTTCCTGTGTATTCGCTCCCCCGATTCTCGCTGTTGCTAGCAGCCGGGCTTCGAATCTTCTGCGCATAGTAGTATACGGTTCGAATGTTTGGCGACTCTGACATCTGACGGGCAGGAATGGCGCCGCTTTATCTGGAAGGAACCGATTAACTCCTGAAGCCGTGCTCTGTGTTTTGGTAGTGATAATGATTTCATTTGCTTCGATATAGTCTTGTTTCTTGACATAGTCTGAAAAATATACTTGATCTGCGGATGGGGCTCAGGTAGCATTGCTGAAAGTTCTAATTTTTGTTGGAATTGATTACTCTTTTTCCTGCTTTGCTATTAATTTTGGAATAGCGGTGCTCTGAAAGTTTTGAATAAAGGTTGTTTTGATTATGTTGGATGAATTGATAAATTGATGGACAAGACTGGCAGATGCGTGAAGGTATCGGTTAAAGATGGGAAATTGTGTCTGGATTAGGAAAATTGATGGCGAAAACTTCCGTTTAAGTTCAAAAGAAAAATAAATACACTATCGGCTTTTTAATTTTGGGATTCTACATGCTTGTTAATTCATTTAGTTTGAGATATCCAAAGTGATAACATGGTTTTCAAAGCCCCAAAGTCGAAGAAATTTAAGTTTTCTTCATTCAATGGGAATAAGGTGGATCTTGGCCGTTCGGTTCGAGAAGAAACTGAATTGACATTGCGAGGAGAAGTTGATGATGGTAGTCGTCCTTTTGGATCTAATGATTCGTATCTTCCTGGTTTGCATGATGACATTGCACTGACATGTCTTGCTCGGGCTTCTAAATCAGATTATGCTTCTTTATCATGCTTAAATGCCAGATTTCATATGCTAATTAGAAGTGGGTATTTGTATGAGTTGAGGAGACAGTTGAGGATTGTGGAGCAGTGGGTGTACATGGTTTGTGATCCTAGGGGATGGGAAGCATTCGACCCCTTCAGGAATAGGTGGATGAGACTGCCTAAGATTCCTTGTGATGACTGTTTTAACTGTGCAGATAAAGAGTCATTGGCTGTAGGGAGTGAGTTGTTAGTTTTTGGACGCGAGCTGTTTGAATTCGCCATTTGGAGATATAGCTTGGCTTCTCATGATTGGGTCAAGTGCGGAGGGATGAATCGTCCTCGGTGTCTTTTTGCATCTGGTAGTCTTGGCTCAATAGCTATTTTAGCAGGGGGAAGCGACAAGAATGGAAACGTGTTGAAATCTGCAGAGCTTTACGATTCTTTGACAGGAAAGTGGGAAATGTTACCAAGCATGCATTCCCCACGTAGATTGTGCTCAGGCTTTTTCATGGACGGGAAGTTTTATGTGATTGGTGGTATGACTAGTACTACTGAATCATTAACATGCGGAGAGGAGTTTGATCTTAAGACAAGAAAGTGGAGGAAAATTGAGGGCATGTATCCTAATGTTAACCGAGCTGCTCACGCACCTCCTCTTGTTGCGGTCGTTGACAATGAACTTTATGCTGTCGAATATTCAACTAACATGGTGCAAAAATATAACAAGGAGGATAATTCATGGGATGAATTGGGGAGGCTTCCAGTTAGGGCTGATTTGTCAAATGGTTGGGGTCTTGCTTTCAAGTCCTGGGGTCGGGCACTCCTCGTTGTGGGTGGGCAAAGGGGTCCTGAAGGTGAAGCTATTGTATTGAATACTTGGCATCCAGAATCAGGGGTCAAGAATGGAACTTTAGACTGGAAAGTCCTTGAAGTGAAGGAGCATGCTGGTGTCTTTGTCTACAATTGTGCTATCATGGGATGCTGAGGAGATCTTTGTGTTAAAGTGGCAAGTTTCTGTCTGCGCTGCTTTGTGTGTGAGCTTTCCCCCTCTTTTAATTGACCAAATTTGTTATTCTTCATAAAAAAACCGAGTGTTGACATGAAAATCCCCTTTTATTTAGCTTGCAGGGCTTCTTGGCTTTGTGTTTTATCTCATTTTTTATAGACACCAAAAATAAAACATGGCAGGGTTGTGCTTATTTTTGTTCTGATGATCCGTAACGGGGAAAAGATTTGATTAATTGTGCAATCAAGAGTAAGTCTCACATTATCCTCTATGGGGATCACTCGTGAAATGGGTTTAGAGGATAAATTTTGTGGTTTTCTTACAACTACGAAAATTGAGAATGTAATATTTTCCAACAATAATGACAAAAAAAAAAAAAGAAACATAATTTTGTCGCATCTTGGAAAGAGCCAGTAGAATAATTTAATAACGTCAATTCTAAAGTCTTTGTATTGAATATGTTTGTTTTACAACCTGGAGTTTGTAGTTACCATAGATGTGTATTAGAATGAAGCACGAACGAAGGTTTTTATCCCTTTGAAGGGAAAAAGAGAGAAATAGGCAACAGCCATGGTTTGAATTTTGGAATGTTAAATTACTCCATTCCCTTTCAGGGAAATGCCGAACGAGTAATTTGTTGTAAATAAGTGGTCTTTCAGTCATGTGCCATATAATCAATAATAAATCAATAATAAAAATCATTAAATGATTTGACTTCCAAATTTGATTAGATTATATCCAGTTCCCTTAAATTGGTAAATTACTATTACCCGTAAAACATAAAAATCATTATAAGAAACACCAAGTGAAAATTTTGACTAAATACTAAAAGTGTCTCACAGTCAAACTCGTTAGAAATTAGACCAGCTTTCACCAAAATTTATTGACGATAATGCCTTTTGAGATTGTAATATTTATCATAACTTAATAACATATGCAATAAATTTAGACCCTATATTTATTTATATATCTATATAATATTTATTTTTTTCTATAAAGATCATTGAACACTTTTAGTTAAGTATTTAGAATTTTTATTTGTCACTCTAAAAATTAATTATGCATACAATATTTAAAAATTCTAATTAGTTAGAAATAATTGAGTAAAATTGTTAGGTGTTTAAATTGTCCATTTTAACTTTATTAACAAAAAAATCATATATATATATATATTTCACCATTAATAAATTAAAATCATATAACAAAAAGCTAATTTTAAATCAGTTTACTAGAACTACAATACCTTATTAGTTTTCCATGAGTACACAACAATAATAAAATTAATTATTCAACTAAAAATAACGTTAAAACCAAAATATAACCTATAATTAGTTTTGGGTCAAATCCTTTTAAATTTATACTACACTCTTTAATGTAATCTATTATAGCAAAATTTCATGTAAAAATTTGATTATGTTTGCAGTATTCATAATTCATAACCCAAAATTAATCGTATATGCAATATGCAACAATTATAGTTGATTAAAAATACAAGAGCTATATTAATTAAGTGCTTATGCTGTCAATGTAAAATTAATGATGAACAATTAATGCTCACCATTCAAAAAATAAAAAGAACAAAAACCAAGAAAATTCAATTTTAAATCAATTTTTTAGGACTACAATATTTTATCAAATTTTAATTAATTTATAATAATAAAATTGATTTTCTAATGATAAATTAATATAAAAATTAAACAAACCAAAAAGCCAAATCTGGTTCTAAAACCAAAGTTTGGTTTTCTAGTTTTAAAACTAGAGTTTACTTCTTTGGTTTATCATAAAAATCCAATTCCCTAGGCAATAAAATAATTTTGTAAATTTCTTATTCAACAATAATTTATAAATTTAACTAAGTTTATTCAATGAAAAATTGAGGGGAAGTTGAATCTCACTTGAAATTAAACATATTAAGAAATATTATATATATATATATATATGTGTGTGTGTGTGTGTGTGTAAATAAATATTGAGGTTTAAATTAATGCATATATTGTGAAGTTGTTACAAATATTATAATTTAGTATATTTTAATATCATATATATCACATATAGATTATTAGTGTATTGTTATCATATTATAATAAACTCAAAGAGCATTGTCGTTCCCAAATTTTGGTTAAAATTTCAATCTATTTGACTGCATGGCACTTATGCTGTTCTATTCAATTTTTTTTTCGGAACCTACAAGGGCGTTGCAATTATAATAATTTTCATGTTTTAGGGGTAATGGCAAATTATCAATCGGTAGAGGCTGAATGTAATTTAGGTAAATCACAAGGGTATGGATGCAATTTACCTTTTACTAATTACACAATAAATAACAATTCAAATAGTATGCATGCGCGCGCCCGTGTGGCAACCCGCCCATGTTGATGTCCCGCCCCACCGTTGCAGTTAGTGAAGAGGGAAGCCAGCGCGGCTTTAGTCCTTTTCAGCTTTAGTACTTTATGGTTGCTCAGACTGAAAGTTGATACCAAATACTTCACTGAAAGCTCTTCAAGTTCTGGTTGTATTTGCAATCTTAATTCAGTTCTCTAGTTTATAGCTTTAAGGTCCCAACCAGCTTTTTCTTTATTCTAAGAATCGAAACTGTGTCCTGCCACTGCTCTGAAATTAAACCTCTTATATGCATCGTCCACTGGACGTGCATTTTTAGCCTCCAGTCTTTAAAGAACAAAGGTCATATCCATTAGGGCAGCGATGATTTGATGCAGCCAATATGAGAAGAAAGTGATCTTTAACAATCCATTGGTATTGCTATATACATTGATTTTTGGAAATATTTCTGTTCGATCTTGGCAACCGGTGCGTATACTCCTGTGTTAGTTTCTACCATCTGGCAATCCAAGTCAAAACGAAAGGACTCTGCTGAGGAGAAAGATGGGAGAATTTGCTCTGGGTAAATAAGAAGGATTGGGTTCCAATGCTTGGTTTATTTTGATGCTATATGGTCTGACGTTTACGTGCAAGAGGCACGAAATCCACTCGCTACACAGGTGTGAGTAATTTTGGAAATATGGAGATCAACGGATACAAGCGAGTGCACGTTTAGCACTGAATTAAAAGTATAAATAGCACATTATGATCCTATATTACTTTACGTGTCATGATATATTCTTTTGTATGTACGTATCCATGTGTATAAATATCCTGGTGGAAGATGAGAGGAACTATAGGTGAAATTTACTGGAAACATTTAGCATTTGCCAATTCGTTTGACATGTAAATTTTGATGCATACAGAAAGGTAACGAAAATAACAATAAAGTAAAAGAAATTACATGTTTGGCATATTAAATTCCAGTTCTTTTTCTTGGTCTATTTCCAGCATCAATCTCAGTTTGCACATGCTGTCTCTTAGGATTGCTTTAAGCTTCGGGAAATACTCGAATATCTTCTTCTTTAAGAAGACAATCTAACCATATCAGTGTCTCCTCTTGAACCTCTGGTTCCTTCCGTACAGGGGCTGGCATAAACTGGCAGTTCTTCTCATTGTCTGTGGCTGGCCTACTTCTGTTTTCTTGAGCAGCTTCTAGTAAGTTTATTTGCGAATTGTTCATATTGATATTCTACCAGTGATATGCTTAAACTTTTAGTTTGGTTGAAGGTTGGAAACATTATATTACCTCTTTAACCATGGGTATGTTTCTCATTTTAACTCCGGTAGAATCAATTACTGTCCAAATTCACGCGTTGAAAATGCAAATAATTGGTATATTTAGATTCTGTGCATTTTTCACGTAAAATGGAGCACGGAACATGTGAGTTCATTATTTTAACAAGATTTAGGATGCTTTTAAACTAGTGAAACAAGAATGTGGATGGAGACAAGTCATCCAAAAGATCACCACAGATGCTTAGTGTTGTTTTGCTGAAGATTAATTGATCTCGCTTCTTTTGATTAGCAGTGCTGAGGAAGAGACAATTGGAATCCTCGAAAGATATGCTCACACTCGCTCTCCACATGCAACCTGGAAAGTGTGTTAGCTGGGCTTGTTACAATGTTTGTCAGCTGCATTGTAGAGAGTTTATGTTCTCTGTGTTACAAAGCTGTACTCAAATTGATATTTTCGGAATTTGTTTCTCTTCTGGGAAAGTTTACACAGTTTCAAGATCGCATGGTAGGATTTAGCCAAAACTATTGATGGAGAATTCTAGCTCGAATAGGTTTTTGTCGAAACTGAAGTCATTACAACGACACAAGTGGATTTACGGTTATTAGGTATTTGATTTCTATGATATGAAGAATGGCTTAAGAACATTAATGCTTGTATACAAAATTCATTGCATACCATCAAATTGAAAAGTTTTGTATCCAACAAACTCTGGGAAATTGTCAGAACTTCTTTAAATGATAATTTCATTTTCACAGTTATTGCTCTTATAGTATTGTTGTGTATCCAAGAAATGCAACAATCTATATGCCAATTCGTATTATAGACATTAGCTACCCGAGCACGGTTAGAGAAACTGAAAATACAAGTAGAAAGCCTGCCTCTCCTTGGAGAGATTGGACAATGGCATCCTGAGGTTTGACTTCCTCCTTTTGCTTTTTACAGTCATTTGGACACCTCGGAGCTTTGTTGCTTGAATTACATAACCCAATGTCGCGGATATTCCACGTTCTCTCCATCCTACCAATATCCTCAGGATGCCAATAACAAGAGTTCAGCTTGAATAGCAATAAGAGCTCAACATTTATTTGAACTCACCTCAACTCATTTTGTATTAGTGGAATTCAAGTTCAAGTTAAAAAATGAAATTTAATTCGAAAAAAATTTAAGAGGTCAAGTTTTACTGAAATTGATAATATGCTAAAACATTTTTGAGTTTTATTAAACTTGAATCGAGTAATTTGACTCGTCAACACCTCTCTAATGCTACAAAGAATGGTGACAATAACTTTGTTTGTATGGTGAACATTTCTCAGGATTTTTTTCTTTCATGGTAGGATCTTGAAGAAGCAAATACCCGTTATCTGGGTGCCAGATCCGCAGCAAGGCTTGCTCAGAAGCAGCAAGATTAGTGTTCATTATCTTTTGCCATTTTGGAAAGGATGAAGTAAGAAATGAATTTTCATTTCAACTTTCTTCGCTTCGTACAAACATATATATGAAATTTGAATTACATTTTATGGTCGAATTTGGAATGTACGTGTATATAAATTATAAGTCACTACCGTATACCAAATTCAAGGACATTATTAAGGAAGAGATTTTAGTTGAGAATTTTTACTCAAAATCAAACCAACTATATAATTAATTAATTTTTCATTTTTATTAATAAATTCATAATGCAAGTGAAGTTAACAAATTGGTAAGGGGAATTAATTAAATAGTGTTATTTAATTTTATTAATCGAATTTGATTTTAAGACAGTACTTCTGATTTTGAGACAGTACTTCCCACGCATTCCTCGTGGAGAATAAATAAAGCAATGAACTTGGGTACATTGCCCAATCCAATTATAATTCGAAAGAAGAGGAAAGAATTCCCAATTTTGTTGAGGCTACAACTATCAATTTAATAATCCCTAGGATGTCACGACAAAAATTTATTCGAGGTTATTTATGGAAAAAATAGATTAGTATAGTTTCAGCAAAAAAAAAATTAAAATCATATGTTTATCGTGAATGATCATATACACACACACACACACAAATTCATATTCGATGGCCTATGTCAATTTTACGTTATATAAATCCAGTATTTCGAAAATGCAATTTTCTATTTAATGATTTTTTGAGAATGCACATTACTTAATTATATCTTTCTCGATATTAAAAGAAATATACTCCATATTTTTTCTGTAAAAGTCGCCATTCCACGTCCAAATGTGAGGCTATGTTTGGGTCACAATTTGATGGAGTTTCCGGCCCCATCCAAATTTACCCAATCCAAACATATTCTTTTATAAATTTTTTTTAAATTTAAATTTTTATTATTCCATCTCTTAAATATGTTTTAAAATATTAAAAATTCAATCATTACAACTATTAACAATTAAACAATACATACGATATATCCACAATTATACATATATATATATATATATATATCTTAAAATAATTATCATTCCTACATGTTATTATATTATTCGATCATTATTATTATATTATATATAAATATATAAATTTAAATAAATTAAATTTTATATCTATAAACATAATTTTCATATTCAAATATATTATCTTATAAAATTTTATTATAAATTCAAATTTATATTATTTCCATCTCTTAAATATGTTTTAAAATATTAAAAATTCAATCATCTGCCAACAAATTCACCAACCAAACATGAGAGACAACTAACTGCATCGCAGTCATTTGAAATTTCAAATACTAGAGCCCATGTGGGGCTCACCATGCTTATATGTTGTTGCACACGCATTTGGATTGAAACAGCATAAAAAATGTTCCAAGATCAAAGATAAGAATTTAATTGGTTCCACTACTCAGTCATAGAACTGATTAATTTATTACATTAAGTAACATAATATTCCGGAAAAAAAAAATGATATTACTTTAGAAAATTAAGCTGTTAATCCTTTTCGTCTCTAAGACGTCATCATAGTTATTATACCGAATTTAAAAATTGACTAGTCAAACCCTATTGTTTCTTGAGTGGTACAAACTGGAAACTCACTGCTGCAAATGGGTTGGACTAATCTGTGTCGATGATGGACGGCTTTATTTGTTCAATTCCGTGGGGCTGCTAGAGAAACAAATTCAACATTCTTAGATTTAAAAATGTTGCATTGTTGAAAGATTGTCTAA
The DNA here is from genome assembly GCA_019155195.1 of Avicennia marina. Lineage (NCBI taxonomy): Eukaryota > Viridiplantae > Streptophyta > Magnoliopsida > Lamiales > Acanthaceae > Avicennia > Avicennia marina. The sequence goes on from CM032753.1 coordinate 15,383,341, forward strand.
AATCCATGGTATTATCATACTCTATTTAGCACGGTGTGTTCAAGATTGACCATAGAAATTAAATTGAGAGGAACATAACTTTGACCCACAAAGAAAATTTGACTGCAGAAGGGTAACACTGAAGTTTCATAGTCAAAAGTCGTGAAATGTGTGTGTCGTGCCAATACTAACATCTATCTATTTTTAAAATATTTGATATTAAATATTGGAGTTGATGTAATTATAATGGAAGTGAAATCAACATTTGCAATTTAAAAATAAAAAATAAAAAATCAACAGAGTGAAATTAATTAAAAGTGTGTGGCACGTGACCCTCGTGCGCTGAGATTTGCCGTATTCTTCTGGCAGATGAGTCCTTGGCCTGTAAATCCATGCCTTCTGATTTCTTTGTTTTCTTTCCCCACTAATGATTTTGAATTTTTTTTGAAAACATTTACAAATTTAATAGATAATATTTTTAAAATAATTTTTTTTATACACATGTAAATAAGCATTCAAAATTCAGTAATTATCTTTTTCTAAAACTAAATCATTACCTAAATTTTTATACACGCACCTAAATTTATATACATATATTTTCTAAAATGAACTGTCAAATTCTTCAGTTATTATAATAGCATATATAACATAGGAACAACCAAATCAGACACATATACTTCTTACTTCGGTATTATTTATAAACTTTCACGTACAGCGCACGTTAATTTTAACTCTTCAATATTTACAACACATCACATTGGATCGTTGTATCTTTTCCTTCTTTTATTTTTGCCCTTCATTTATCCATTAATTTCTTTCTCGTATATTAACGTAAGAAAATTGAATTTAGATCAATTGTCATCCCACGTGATACGGGCGTGAGGTAATCTTTCAACGTTATATATGGCAGGCAATGAAGCATATTCAATGCACGCACAAAATATATAAAATATAAAATATACATAATAAGAGTAATAATAAAAAAAATAGTGATTTCATAAAATTAAATTTTAATTAAAAAAATGTGAATGGAATGGAATGGAATTTATCACATTTCAATAAATCTTATTTTTTATCAAATTGAAATTTTATAAATTTAGATTTGAGATAAATGAAAATGTAAAAGTGAACAAGTTGATAAAGAAAATGAAAGAAGAAAAAATGAAAAAGTTGAGGGAGAAATTGAATAAAGAATAAATGAAGAAGTTATTTACATGAATAAATGTTGGAATTTAATTACTACTAGAAAATTATTAATTTATCCATGTTTTAATACTTTAATATAGGTTTAACTTTTGTAATGAAAATTTATTTGAAATTATACAGTGTGCATCTAAAAATACATTTAACTGTAATAATTTAGTATAGATATATGTAATTTATTTGAAATTGTACAGTGTGCATCTAAAAATATCTTTAATTGTAATAATTTAGTGTAGATATATGTCATATTATGGCCACATAATAAGGTTTGAATTACTATGACAAATACTTATATTGAGATTATTAGTTGTATTCGTTTATTGTTATTATTGTTGTTATTTTGTTGCCATTATCACCATCACCATCACCATCCATATTATAATGTCAAAGATGCAATTTATTTTGATTTCACAACCTAAGATTTTTTAATTACTTTTACATTAAATTATTTTATTTTTATATTGATTCTCTCTCTTTTCAATTTATTTTGATTTTTTATGTTCAAACTTTAATGTTAAATAATTTTATAATTTGTGAATAATTTTATACACACTTAGAACAAGCAATTATTATTGTTAGTATTGTTGCCATTTCTGTAGTAATGGTATTTTTTGAATTTTTGTTGTTGTTATTGTTATTGTGTATATTATTGTTGAATCATATATATTTTGTGTATTATTTAATTTCATTAACTTAATTTACTAATACTTTTGGTTAATATCAATAAAATAAAATACAGAAATAAAACAAAAGATAAATATGGATAAATAAATAAAGACTCCAAATTATATTGCTGCAAAATGTAATTGCTATATTGGTGTGCATTTTTAATTAACTTTCATCTTATCCAAATGTACATCAAATATATTACACAATAATTTTTTCCTTTTATTTTTACACTGATCTTAAATTTTTATATAAATATAAGGACTTAAATAAATCATCTTTTATAATTTTCATAGTCAACAAAACTGCCGCCATTTTTGTCTCTAAAAAAATCACCAATCAAACATGGCCGCAATACCCTTATCAAAATTAATTTAGATAAATCATTTAACTTTGCATACTTACAATGAAGTTCAAGATTTCAACTAGTTTTGTTTTCATTTTATTTTAAACAATATATTCATTTTGATCGTTACAATTTTTAAACTATACACACACATATATCTTCATTGATCTTATTTTTACATAAAATTTGAAAAATAAAATGTACTTAAAACATATACCTAAAAATCAAAACAAACATAACCTTCCCAGAAAACAAATGACTTTATTTGTTTTATATTTTTGAATTGTTTTGAATTAAGAAAAAAACTTGTACAAATAAAACATTCAATATTTTAAAAATAAGTTTTTCCCCTTATATACATGCACATGTTTGAAATTTAATCACTGCCCCTATTAAAACACATCCCTTAATTTCTATATATACATCAGTCACTCAAAGTTATATATATTTAACTTAAGAAATTATTTATTTCTCTCGCATCATCTTATATTCATGTATTTTATATATATGTACGTATAATATGTTATTTGTTGCTTTTATACAATTCACAATTTTTTTTATACAAAACCACACATATTGCTCAAAAAAAATTATAAAATAATTAAAAAATCTACCATATAACCCGCCATCTGAGTGTAATTAAACGTAAAGTAGAGAATAAAAAAGAAAAAAGAAAATAAAAATAAAAATCAGACAAGGTCCTGTCCGCTCTCTTTTGTTTGTTGAGAGGTTGAGAGTCTTGGAAGAATTTTTATGGCCGCCGAAGATGCGGTGACGTGAGTTTTGTCAGCTTTTCTCTTCTTGGTGTAGCTTTTGCCCAGCCTATATATTTCCTATAACTCTAAAGTTCTCAGTTCTGCTTCGTTTCTAATCTGAATTTTATTTCAGACAGCGCCCTCTCAAGCTCCACCCACCACCACATTCTCCTTCTTCTCTGTGTCAATTCTTCTGCTTCAAAATTCTCATCTATCTCAGCCTCTTCGTTGTTTCATTTTCTTTCTGCGCTTAGGGCTCCGAGCAGTCGCTAGCTGCCTTGCTCAAACCTATTTGCAGTTAAGATTCTTTGAAATGAATTCTTTGTGGCGATTCCAGCTGTCTCTGGAATTAGCACGTGAACTTGTGTTGTTGTTTCTGGGTCTTTCACTTTGTTTGTTGGATTATTGATTGGGTTCCCAAGCACCGGATTAAGTTGTATCTCTGTGTTTGACTTGTATCTGTTATCTTTTTGGTGCGCATGATTGGGCGATTTGATCAATTAGAGTAGAACCCGTGTTATGATATTTGAAGGGCGTCAATTGTTTCATTGGTTAACCAGTTCTTTATGTTTCTCTGGTTTCTAGAACCTGATCAGAGTTGTATTATGTTTCATAACACAAGCTAAAATTATTCCTGTGAAATTTTTGTTTGAGGTTGCAGCAGGGGGAAGTCCGAGACTTGGTGTTAAAAATGGCTACTGGAACTGTGCCGGCTTCGTTTACTGGTCTTAAAAGCAGGGATCGTCAGCGCATTGGATTTGCGAAAAGTTCTGATTTTGTTAGATTTTCTGACTTGCAAAGGGTTATATCCCGCCGGACAAAAGTTGCTGTGATAAAAAATTCTGCAAACCCTGGTTCGGAAACCGTCCAACTTGAGCCTGCATCAGAAGGAAGCCCACTGTTAGGTATCATTTCGTGTACTGCGCTGATGCGCCTGAAAAGTTTCTATAATTTGCGTTGCCAGAATATACCTGTTTAAAATTGATAAGGTCTTCAAATGGTTGTTCCATGTTCATTGTTCGAATTGATTGGACTAGACAGTTTTTTCATGAGTGAGTAACAAACACAGAAAAGCAAAACTTTTGAGGTTGATTTTTCGCTCAATTTCAATGAAGCAGTTAGAAGGATAAAACAGACATTCTACTGTTGAGATGGATGAATATATTTTATTTAATTGTCTTTTTTGTTGGTTATTTAGAGAATCTTTTTCTTGTGGCTAAAGCTTTATGGGTGCAAATATTTCTGAAAGTCTTCAGTGTTTTCCTGAATCTTTGTCCTGCAAAGATGCAGACGGAAACTTTATTGTATCTGCTGCTATTTCCCTCACCTCAAATATCTGATTCATCAACATTTTGAGTGCAGTTCCTACACAGAAATACTGTGAATCCATACACAAAACTGTAAGGAGAAAAACCCACACAGTGATGGTTGGAAATGTAGCTCTTGGCAGTGAGCATCCCATCAGAGTTCAAACAATGACCACAACAGATACAAAGGATGTAGCTGGAACAGTTGAACAGGTTCTAAGACTAGCTTAAACTTTCTCATTTAGGTTGAGATTTTAAAGTTTTTCTTTCAAAGTTCTATGATTGCTCGTTCAGTTCATATAAAGAAGACGGTATTTTCTACAAAAACGTGCTTGACTTGCTAATCGTTGAAGGCATACAACACATGTTGGAAAATATTATTTGGTGATTGTATCTTTCAAATTTTCTTTGATGATAAAGGAATAGATCAATGAACTTCCCAGTTTTTTTCATATCTGTTTGAGTCGATATCGCCAACATGTTTTGGCAATAATATACTTGTTTAAGCTTTTTTCTAGACCTATTTTAAACTATTTTTTGCATTGTTACAGGTGATGAGAATAGCAGACCAAGGAGCAGATATTGTCAGAATAACTGTCCAAGGAAAGAAAGAGGCGGATGCATGCTTTGAAATTAAAAATTCCCTGGTTCAGAAGAAGTATGCATTACATTGAGTCAATTGAAATTTTAGATCTATATATTTGTGATTACTGATACATTCATTAATTATTCAGCTATAATATCCCTCTGGTTGCGGATATTCATTTCGCCCCGCCCGTTGCCTTACGAGTTGCTGAATGTTTTGACAAAATTCGTGTTAATCCAGGAAATTTTGGTACCTAAGTCATGCCTATACTCTTGGATTGTCTTTACGTTTCTGGAAAATGAAAGGGGTTTGATTGAAACAGCTTCATGTTTTCAGCTGACAGGAGAGCACAGTTTGAGAAGCTGGAGTATACAGATGAAGATTATCAAAAAGAACTTGAGCATATTGAGAAGGTCGGCACCAGACAGAAATTGATTTTCTGCTGATAAGAATTTCTGCTTTATGAGATCAATTATGAGCCCCAACCCAGAATAGATAATATTCTCTTCATTAAACAGAATCCTATTTCTTTGCTTTTTATACTAACTTTACCTTTGGTAATAGCATGTCTAGAATGTGCTTTCCTGTGCACATACAAGGGAAGAACATTAGATATCCTCCTCACAAAATCCTGAGCATCACAGTAATTTGCTCTTTTTATCTTTCAGCCTTAATTCTATATGCGATTATACTCAAGCAACATGCTCCAGTTTTTCCATGGCAGTAAATATCAGATAATTTGGCCTCTTAAATGGCCCAAAAAGTTTGGATGGTAAATGTTTGCACCTATTAAATATGTACTATTCATGGGAAAATGTGCATATATTATTATGGTTTCATGCTCCACATGACAATGAAGAAACAAAGTAAAACACGAATTAGCATCTCAAATTGTGACTTAATTGCCTTATTTAATGGTCTTTATGGCACTTCTCGTGTGTACCTTTTGTACTTTAGGTTTTTGCTCCATTGGTTGAAAAATGTAAAAACTATGGGCGGGCAATGCGAATCGGTACGAACCACGGTAGCCTTTCTGATCGAATTATGAGCTACTACGGGGACTCGCCCAGGGGAATGGTAAGCAGCTACTTTACCACTTTAAGCAGTCCTCTTATATCTGTTTTACTAATTCAAATAGCATCTTGTTCATTTGACTATGTCACAGGTTGAATCTGCATTTGAGTATGCGAGAATTTGTCGGAAACTGGACTTCCATAATTTTGTATTTTCAATGAAAGCAAGCAACCCCGTGATTATGGTTCAGGCATACCGCCTTCTGGTAGCTGAAATGAATGTTCTTGGATGGGATTACCCATTACATTTAGGAGTAACTGAAGCAGGAGAAGGTGAAGATGGACGGATGAAATCTGCAATAGGTATTGGGACACTCCTTATGGTATGTCCTCTTCCTGTTGCATTTAATAGGATTTTGATAGATTTATTTTCAACTTATAGAATTTCAGTTTTAATTCATATCATTACATTTAAGAACTTTATTTATAACAGACATCTAAATAAAGACTGTGGCTTCAAAAACACTTGCAGTGCTGTAGTATATACTTTTGGTTCTGAATATCTAAGTTAATCATGCAGGATGGCATGGGTGATACCATTCGAGTTTCCCTAACTGAACCTCCCGAAAAAGAAATAGATCCCTGTAGAAGATTAGCTAACCTTGGTATGAGAGCAGCTGAGCTTCAGAAAGGAGTGGTATGGCTGCAACATAGATAGCTATTGTTTTGCTTATCAACTTCCATTCTTGACTTGGCAAAAATTAATGGTTTTCTATTATCCACTCTATCCAGGCACCATTTGAGGAAAAGAATAGACATTATTTTGATTTCCAGCGTAGAAGCGGTCAATTACCAGTTCAAAAGGAGGTTGGGCTATGAATGAATATTGTGTCTGATCCATTCAAGATTTTTCTGGAGCACAGGAACTAATTATTGTCAGTTATTTCTGATGCAGGGTGATGATGTTGATTACCGAGGTGTACTTCATCGTGATGGCTCTGTTTTAATGTCGGTTTCTCTGGATCAGTTGAAGGTCTTCCACTATGCTTTCTTAATATTTCTATTTTTACGCCATATGTTGAGGCGCATGTTATATTTTGCTTTGTTCCTTTACTTTTTTCATCTTTGATGCATTTTCCTTTCTTAATTTAATATTGAAAATCTACATCCTTTTCCTTGCCCTGTAGGCACCTGAACTTCTGTACAAGTCTCTAGCTGCAAAACTTGTTGTTGGAATGCCATTTAAGGTAATATCTAAATGTCCTTTACCAAGTGAGATTTGACTTATGAATTCTCTGTCGGGTATCTTTTTAATGAGAGTTCAAATATGATGCAGGATCTGGCAACTGTTGACTCAATCTTGCTGAGAGAGCTTCCACCACTAGATGATACTGATGCTGTAAGCCTCTTTTCCTTTGCCACAAAAACAGCATTTTATATTACATATTGCTACCAATATCTTTTGTATTGCCCTAGAAGTGAGATTGACTTGATCATGCTTGATGTACCTTTACCAGCGACTAGCTCTCAAACGTTTGATCGATATTAGTATGGGAGTAATAACTCCTTTGTCAGAGCAGTTGACAAAACCATTACCTAATGCCCTGGTCATGGTAACTCTCAAGGAATTGTCTACTGGTGCTCACAAGCTTCTGCCAGAAGGTATGCAGTTTGTCCTAATGCTAAAAGCATTCTGAATCCACTGAATTCCAAGGATGCTTTTAGTAAACGCTAACTTAGTGGTGCTTGTTCAGGTCCGCGTTTGGTAGTCACTTTGCGTGGTGATGAACCTCAAGAAGAGCTAGAAATTCTGAAGAGCACTGATGCTATAATGATTCTTCACAACCTACCTTATGATGAAGAGAAAACTAGCAGAGTTCATGCTGCAAGGAGGTACTTTGCTTCTGGATTTTCAAAATATACAGTTTGTTTCAGTCGAAGGCATACAAATCATCATGTCCTGTGGCTGCACTAGATGCCCACTTGCATTGGAAATTTTCGTCAATTTTTTCCAGTCATCATAAGTTGAGAATCTCCATGGTTGCAGGCTTTTTGAGTACCTTTCAGAAAACTCCTTGAACTTTCCAGTAATTCATCATATACAATTCCCTAAAAAAATTCACAGGTACATCAGAACCTACATCTGTTTGCTTATTTGAGATCAAGAAATCTTGTCTGACATGTTATTTGCACGTTGGCAGGGATGATTTAGTCATTGGTGCAGGGGCCAATGCGGGAGCACTTCTGGTAGATGGACTGGGAGATGGTATCCTATTGGAAGCCCTAGATAAAGACTCTGATTTTCTTAGAGATACATCTTTTAATTTACTACAAGGCTGCAGAATGAGAAATACAAAAACAGTAAGTGCAGGGGTAGCAAAAGAAGCAATTTAAAACAATCTGGTTTCAGTCCACTCACCTATTTAAGCCTGTGTGGACATGATATCAGGAGTATGTTTCATGCCCATCCTGCGGAAGAACTTTGTTTGATCTTCAAGAGATTAGTGCACAAATTAGAGAGAAGACATCTCATTTGCCTGGCGTCTCTGTAAGTAACATTCTACAAGCCAATGATATGATCAATGTGGTTTACTCTAAAGTTAAATGCCCCAACTGTTGATGTCTTGTTTTGTTATGCAGATTGCCATCATGGGTTGCATCGTGAATGGCCCAGGAGAAATGGCAGATGCAGATTTTGGTTACGTTGGTGGTGCTCCTGGAAAGATCGACCTTTATGTTGGGAAGGTACTGTTATTCCATCTTCTTTGTTTCAGAAGTTTTCTACGGTTTATTGGTAGATTTTGGAGTATGAGGCCAGAAACTGAAACATGGAAAACTGGAATTATAACTACCTACAATATGCACTCCTAATCACATAAAAAAGACATGCAAACTGGCCTCTGACTTCCCGGCAAGTGTTACATAGGTTCAATGTAAAAGGAAGCAAAATAACGTTGCCCTGAAACACACATTCATTTACCCACATGCAAACCGGCAATACTTGCTTCCGTAGAGATTCAAAATTACTATCTCAGTATTCTGCCCCAAAATATTGCTCTTGACTTTCATTGTGCCATTCAAACTTGTTCAATAAACTGTGCTTAGCAAGTTAGTCTAAGTAAGCTGTATTGGAGCTGTTGATTTTTCGTATTCTAGTGTTTGTTTGTTTACACTTTGAATTTAAGTACTACTGAACCTCTGCAGACGTAATTATTTACTCAAGTAACCAAACTAGGGTGCTTGGTGAGTGAGTGACTGAATTTATGTGATAGTTAAACCCTCAGACCTTTCCAGGTGAAACAAATGAAATAATCAGCGAGGAGGAAAAACTTTGGTCTATCTTTTACGTAGAATTCTTAGTTTCAAACAAAGTATGTCTTAGTTGCCGAGCAACTTTTGCTAATCCGTGGTTCATGTGTTGGCCCCCTATGAATTGGGATTGGCCAAAAATTTGATATGCATTCAGACGGTTGTGAAAAGAGGCATTGCCATGGAACACGCTACAGATGCACTGATCCAGCTGATCAAAGACCATGGCCGCTGGGTGGATCCACCTGCAGAAGAGTAAGAATAATAATTACACAGCCTGCTGTTGTGTCCTGTGAGAACATCTTCTGGGGCTTAAATCGCCGCACAGATAAATGCAGGCTTGAGGATCTGTCTCTTTCCTTCCATGGATTATGTGTGATTAAGTGGTACTGAAATTTTATTGAAGTAATTTCTTCCAAGTTTTCCCAAGTGAACTTTTTGTGCATACAGAATGTCAAAATGAAAGTAATTGATGCATGGAAATTGCACCTGATGTGTGTGTGTGTGTCGATCTCATTAATGGCTTAAAAGAAGAAAACACATGTTACAAGACATTGTCTTGGTGAACATATTTGTAAATTTATTTCCTCCTTTTAGAGCTGCAAGTTTGACCATTACTCTTCAGTTTAAACTTGATGAATTTTCTTTTAATTCATAATATCTACACCCTATTATTAAAAGTTTGAGACCGACTTGGTTACACATTGTGAATTTACAATATTAATCTTAATTAATAATTCTATGGCATTATCATTAATTTGAAATGTCAAGTCACTCCAATACAATTTTTACTATAACATTACTTCCTTTTTCTACATTTTATATCTATCTTCTCTTTGGGGTTATATAATATCCTTACTTTTTAATATATTTCTTTTAACATTCTTCTTCTTCTATTTCACTTATTTCATTCTATTCCCTCAATTTTAGTTAATATATTTTTTCTTTCACTATTCACACAAATTTAATTTATTCTAATTATTTCTTTTTTATTTTTCTATTATTCTATGAATAATATAAAATTTATGTTTAATATTATTAATAATTTATTTATATAATTATTCACACACACTAAATGTGCCTATAGTTACTAGTATTAGTTTATGAATTTCTTATTTATGGTCATTCTTTCAAGGAATTTACAGCTGAGTGTTACACTTGTCAATCTCACTTGAGAAAACTTCCATGGAATTCGTTGGCTATGCTTGGATCCCTTGGTTGGGTGATTTTCAAGTACTCCAAGAGGGATCTCAACCTTTTTCAGGAAAAAAGAAAAAAATGAAGAGAGAGAGAGAGAGAGAGAGAGAGAATTAATTATGCGTTTTGTACGGACAACACATGGGTTTGAACATAAATGCTGGATTTGGTCATTATATATTTTAATTATTTAGTAACATTTGTATGCAATCAAAATCTGAATTAAAAAATTTGAAAATTTTTAATTTACCTTTTAATCTTACAAATCAATGAACACTTTAAAGCATTTACACCCGCACGCACGCACGCACAGATTCCTATTTGCTCTTTTAATTTTATTATTACAATATTTTTTCTCTTAACCGCGTTGGAAAAATGGTATTATAAATTTATTTTACGAGTACTAACAGCTTCATTTGTCTTCTGCATTTTTCTATACTTATACAATAAGGTTAAAGGTTTAATTTTTAGTTGTATGTTATTAAATTACCGTAATACATTTATTTTAATATTTTTTTGTAGTTTTTTCTTCTTCATTATACTTTAATATAATTCTATACTTTTTTTCATTCATATTTGCTATATCTTTCAATTCAATCTTTGTATATATCAATACTATATTATTAACAATTTGGGGTAATTTAGTTACACATTTTGAATTTACAATACTATCTTTAATTAGAAAATTAAATAATTACTCTTAATTAAAAAGACAAAACACACTCAAATATAATTAATAATATATGATTACTTCTTTATATGTATTATATTATTAAGAGTTTGAGGCTAATTTTGGAGCATATGCGAAACTTACAACATTATTCTTAATTCACACTACTACCCTTATCTTAGATTCTTTATTTTTTTTCCCCATCTTCTTATCTATCCCTTTCTTTTTTAACTTCTTGTTTTTGTTTGTATTATCTCTCAAATGTTCTATTTTAGCATTCTTTATTTTCTTATTTTAGATATTATTGTTCCGTTAATTCTTAATCATTGTATTTCTGTTATTTAAAATAGATTTTATACTTTATAAATAATTTTACACGTGTAATAATTTAAATTAAATTGTGTTTTGTTTTTATTTATTTTTGCTCTAAAAACTGACTTATTTTTTTGAATTTAATTTTGATATTTGTGGATTTTTTTATATCATGTTTAATTCTAAAATAGTGGGTTATATTTTCGTATTATGTGCTTTTCATATTACAAAAAATATCAATGTCAGTATATTAACAATTTAAAAAATTATAATTCTAAATCTAGCATTTGGGCTTACTCAAATTACAGACTTTTTAATACTAAGTTAATCTATTATAGGATCTTTTAATTAACCAAAAATAGTGAATAAAAAGCAATATTTAGGTTTTGATTTATAAATTTTTTAATTAAGAAAGAAAAAGCTATCTTTTTTAGAATGTTGTAGTTGAAAGAAAATATCAACATATTCTTTGTATTGCTAGAGCCCTTTAGTTCCAATCCTCAATGCAAATCAAATTTTAGGGGATGCAGCATTAACTGCCGAACACATTACAAGTAGACTTTCTTCTATAATTTCGAAATTCAAGTCACTACATGCATTACTCTTTTGATAAACCACCTGAATACGATCATCTAAGGGTGTTTGGTTCTCTTGTGTTTGCTTCTACCCGAAAGAGAGATGGGACAAACTTTGATCCCAAGGCAAGAAAGTGCGTGCTCATTGTTTATCCTTGTGAAATGAAGGGATATAAACTATGTGATCTCAACTCAAGTGAGATATTTATATCCAAAGATGTTACCCTCTTTAAACATGTCTTTCCGTTTGATGAACAATACCAAAAGCACATTAACCTCCCCAAGCCTGAACTCGGGTCTTCCCTTCATGAACAAAAATGACCTAATGATATAAACTATAATCTTTGTGCACCTAAACAAACTCCAACTAATGAGATTGAACATGGTTGTCAAATTGATAATCCGACACCTTTACTACTTACTCACACACTTCCAGAGAGTACCATCCAGGCCTACGGCGGTAAAGAAAGACCAATGACACAACTAAGAAGATCAACCAGAAGGTTACCAAAGTACTAGATGCCCACCATCATGACTTAGAAGCTCATAATCATTTGAACCAAACACTAGCCATAGATCACCAAATATGTAACCATCTTAACACAATAAACCTATCCAAGGAATATCTTAGTCATCGTGCTAAGCCGAATAATGTGCATGGGCCTTGATCATTTACTGAAATTGTGGTTGGGTCACATTGGAGGCAAGCAATGATAGAAGAATTATAGGCTTTGTAGGACAATGAATGTTGGGAGATTGAGCAGTTGCCAAGGGGACAACATATAATTGGCCAGATGGGATTACAAAACAAGTAAGGTGGAACAGTTGAGAGGCATAAGGCCGGATTGTCTACAAAAGAGCATAGCCAAGTGAAAGGATTTGATTATCAAAAATAGAGCAAGCAACAATCCATATGTGCCTTTGAGTAGCAGTGATGAAAGGATGGGCATTACCACACCTGGATGTACATTATGCATTCTTGGATGGGGACTTTAATGAAGAGGTGTACATAAAAATCCCTTTGGATTTTGAGCTAATGAAAGAATCTTACAACAGCTAGCCAAAGGTTTGCAAATTAAAAAATCATTATATGAACTTAAGCAAGTCTCACGGCAGAGGAATGAAAAGTTCGCAAAAGTGCTTCGTGAATATGACTTTAAAGAATCAAAATCAGATTATTCCTTCTTCACAAAAGAGTACTTAGCAGGGAGATAAGCCTGCTTTGCTTGCGTATGTGGCTAATTTAGTGATTGGATGTAAGGATCCAATTGAAATTGATATGAAGAGTGCAATTCTTAAGATCAAAATTCAAACTTATAGACATGGGAATTCAAAGATACTTTTTTGGAATTGAAATAGCCAGATCAAATGAGAATTGATCATGTATCAAAAGAAATATACCTTGGATCTCTTGGGCACATGCAGAATGCCGGGAGCAAAAATGGCCGTCACACCTATGGAGATCAATTAGAAGTTGAGTATGGAAGATAGAGAAGTGTGGGAGGATGTGACTCATTATAGAAAACTAGTTGGAAAGTTGATTTACTTAACATTTATAAGGCCCAACATAATCTACGCAGTTCAAGTTCTATCTCAATTCTTGAGCAAGTCAAGAAAGAGCCATTGACGGGCTATATTTAGCGTTTTCAGCTACATGAGATCAACTACTCGTAGAGAGCTCTTCGTAAGCAGTACATTTGATATTTTCATGACAGCATTCACAAATAGTGACTAGGCTTCATGCTTGGATACAAGAAAATTAGTTGAAGGTTATTGCATATTTATTCGAAGCAACTTGATGAGTTAGAACCAAAGAAACAAGAAGTTGCTGTTGAAAGAAGCTCTACGGAAGTATAATATAGGCAATAGCTACTTGCACTTGGGAGGTAGCTAATCAACTTGTTGAAGGACTTAGAGGTGAATCGCGGTGGAGCAGGTCCTCTATCATGCAATAATCGGAGTGCATTACACATTTACAAGAATCCAATACTCCTTGGGAGGAAAAAGCAGTAGGATCTTAATATACAATTTGTAAGAGAGAGAGTTCACGATGGAGTGATTGAAACCAGATATATAAGAACAGAAGAACAACCAGCTGATAGACCAAGGTCCTACATTCAAGGTAACTCAATAAGCTTTGTTCCCAAGATGAGTTCGAGAAACCACACTCGTCTACCTGAACGTGAAGCAGAGTTGATAAGTGATGCATGCATCTTATTACCGTGTCGGACCTCCATATAGGAGTTAGGTAGAAGTTAATTTAGTTAACTGAATTGATATAGTGAGTAGTAGTTTACTTCTCTGATAATCATGCTGTGCTTGTGGTAGTTTTAGTACTTATAGCTGGTACTTTAAGCTAGAAACTAACAGAAGCCTTGATGCATGTACTTGTTCGATCAGCGACTATTCTTTATATGAAAATTCATTTTTCACTTTCTTAGTTCATGTTTCACCTCCCATATCTTCGGGAAAGTAGTGCTCTTAAAAAAAATTCAATTTTCTAAACTATATATTTTTCATAAATTTTCACTTACTAATAATACTATGGCATATATATTGTTTAGTAAATAATATCCTGCTGAATAATAAAATTTGCTAGTTGCACTGTGGCAACAATCAAAAGAGACAAATCACATGGAAAGCAATTTAATTAGTTAAACAAGATCATACCTTTTTGGATTTTTTAAATAATTAGTATATTAAACTAGCTGAGTACCGATTATTTCGTCCTTATTTTGGAAAACAATATCTCTATTATTTATTTATTATTATATAGTGGAAGATGAGGAAGATCCCTGTACATGGACAAAATAGTCCCAAACTTTCGTTTTTAATTATGAGAAAAAGAACGTAATTGAATTGATATCCTCACCAACCTCAGAAAAATGCATAGTTAAACTAGGGGTGCAAAAGACATGATGGATCATTGGCTAATAAATCGCTGAAAATAGCTATAAAGAAGATACTTAATATCCTATAAGTTTCATTATTCTATGGCAATCAAGCCCTACTGACCTAACAAGTTTTGTCTCGTGTAAGAATTTAGTTGGTCATTTCAATTTAAATGGTAAAGAATTGAGCTTCAAAGCACTTTCTCAAGAAGCAACAACTCAGTCCCCAACTCATCGTCATTATATTTTAATTAGAGTTGCTAATACAATTGCCAGTGGCAAAATTATCTATCTAAAATATTCCTTTATGCTTATTTACCCATTTTCATAACCTGACTTAGCCCGCTCAGGTTCACACCAAAATTCCCCATTTTTTTTGGCAAATAAGAGAAAGAAAGAAATAAATTATTTTTTCATTGTGACTCCACCCACTATGCCTCTCTACAACAATAAAATTGAGGAGAAAAATAACGAAAAAAAAGTATTGCCAAAAAATAAAATAAATCAAATAATTAAAGAGAGTTATGTGACTTAAAATACTACTATTAAGTTGAGATCTTATTAACAAAATTGAATAACTTTATAGCATTAGTGTTTTGAATAATTCCATTATTCTTCTTCAATCATTAACGTCAAATTGTACTCATAGCAAAAGGATAATTCTTACAGGTTATAAATAATAAATTTGACAAATTGGTCCCTACACAAAATTTCATCAAAGAATTTTTTTTGAAAGTAAAACGAGGACAAATACTTTTTCTTTCATGTCTTTTCTCCAATTAAAATTTATGGCAGTCAATTCCAATATAAACACAACGTCTAGATCTGAATTCTAATTCAATACAACTTGCCTAAAAATAATTTTTATTCTCATGCTGCCATTAAGTAAATTAAAAATTAATTTATTAATTATTACAAAAGTAAATTATGAATTACGCACACACTAGTAAAATCAAAATCGAAACGTTGACTAAATCTGAATAGAAGATCTCAGGGAATGGTGTGGTTGATAGGAACCCTTGTACGTCAATGCGTTATGTTATTTGTAATAAGATTGGATTTTGGGCCTGCTTACATTAATGAGCCCATTGTTGATGTCATTGCTCTTGCAGTAATGTATCATCATTTTTGAAAATCCAAAATTTTAAATTCTTAAAGAAAGTATTAGACATTCTTATGTACCATTGATTTATAAACTAGTTCATAACCATGCAAAGTGTACTCAAATGGATGAATTAAAGAAGCCCCCTTTATTAATTGATTACATAAATTTATTTATACATTACTTTCCTAATATGATGTGCTAAATATCAAAAGATTTACCATAAAAATTATATAATATTATTTCATGGTTTAATGTTCAAAATATTTCTGAAAATAATGATATTTATAATTTTTAAGTTTTTAATTAATCAAAAAAATTCATTGTGATTTATTTTATATGCGAATGCTATTATGTACCTTTTCTTTTTGTAATAGATTACTTAAAGTTTGTCAAATAACTCATGCTACATTTTTTAACTTCTTAGATTTATTATACTACATTAAGTCAACCCACGGTAAAAATGTGTATATTTGAAACATTTGATTATTGGCCTTCTGTCATCATAAAAAACTCATAAATCTATATTTATGTCTCCACAATAAATTATTTCAAGGAGGTGTTTGACTCCATATTATTAATTCTAACCATAATTTAAAGCTCTTTGGATTTTGGAATCCTTTTAGATTTTTAAAATTATTTCAACAGATTTTGTGAATTTAATATTATATACTAGATATGCTTAATAATCTTTTTGCAATTGATTAATTGAAATTAGTCAAATAAATACTGTAAATTTTTTTAAAAAACTTTTTTACTGGTGATATATCAAAATCAGTCATCCCGCAAGAAAAATGCATTCCTTTGGAACATTTAATTGGTCAACATAAAAATTTTGTAAATCTATAATTTTTTATCTGTATAATAAGTCATTTCAAGTGGCATATGACTCCCTATTGTGAATTTTGACCAAAATTCTGAACTCTCAAAATTTTGAAGACTTCTTAGATTTTCAAAATTTGTATAAATATTTCATTGGATTATGAAAATTTTATTTTGTACATTAAATTTTCTTAATTGAATTCATTGATTTAAATACCATCTGATCTGGATTAGAAAATAAAAAAGAAAATACAAAAAACAAAAAGTGTAAGAATAGGAAGAAAGAATATAATATTTGGGGATATTACGTCTTCATTAGCTTTTCAAGGGGTAAATCACTATCAGGCATAAAAGTCTGAGTACTTTTAACCAATCATCATTGTAAATTGCATGAGTTGCGCTCTAATTATTTTAAAACATGAACATAAACAAATAATTGATATTTATGTGTTCAACAAACTTTAGTTTTAAATAATTAAATCTAATAATTGATTCATTTAGTATTATGAGTTTATTAACTGTTGCCAAATAAGAAAAATTATTTAGTTACACAATTTAATTTTCTTAAGCTATACGATATATATATATATATATATATATAAACACAAACATATATATTATACCAGATCGAATTCAATGAAATAATATTACATATGTTAACTGATAAAAAATTTAACATAAAATATACATTATGTCCTTTACAGGTTTGCATGTATTTGTGTATGTGATAATGTTGGCATGAATTGAAAAAGGTTTAAACTCTTTGAGTTTATTTTTAGTTAATATTTTTTAATTATAAGAATTAGGAGACTTCTCAATGCATGTTAAACCTAAGGTTTTTATATTTAGTTCAAATCAAATTTTAATACACTAATCTTTTATTGTGTTAAGATACTTACAGTTTTATTTTCTTCTCATTTTCGTGAATTATTTCAAAAGTCTATGTTTTACTTGCATGGTTGTTGATTTTTTTTTTTGTATATATAGCAAAACATTCCATTCAATATATTCCCAAATAAATTTTTGTTCTTTTTTCCTATTTAATTTTGCATGTTGCATGTTTGTCTTCCACTTCTCTCATCTGTTTATTCTTTTTTACTCATTATTTAATATTTTTAACTCATTTGTTTATATTTATTCTACTTCTTCTTTTGAAGTTTTTTGATAATATTTTTGATAGATATGACTAATTTTGAATTCATACATGTAATTCTGCAAGTAGTTCAACAATTCTTCAATTATTATTTTTCTATTTTCTACTATTCTTGTTTACATTTTCAGTACATTTCATTATTGTGCTTTAGATATTTTAATAGTATTGATTCTCACTGAATTCCGTTCAAAATATTTTTAATCTTAAATCATTGTTCTTAAATTTCAATGACTCATTCCATTAGCATTTACTAGTAATCGTCATTTGTTTTCCTTTGAATATGTTCCTTTTCTTTCTTTTTAAAAATTTTTGGTTTTTCTCACAGGTGTAACTATTTTTCCTGGAAACCCATTATCTTGATTTATGTAATTTTTTTTTTCAATTGAGCTATTTGTAATCTTCTTTGTTGCTGCATTTTAAAGGTGTTTTCCTGATAATATATATATATTGTTTTGAATCTTTTATGTGCACTTAATTCAGTTATCTGTTTAGTTTGTAGAATTTTTTCTTGATCTTTGAAGGAAGTAGTCCCTAATCTCATTAATGAATATACAAATAAGTAGTAGCATTTAGATTTTTAACTCTGTTTCTATATTTTCCTCCACTTAATTAATAAACTTTTTTATTTGCAATTCTTGTGGTATTTTTCTTTTATTTCAACATTTTGGTTATATGATATATTAATTAGTTTATAATTTGTGTTTACTTGACAAACTGTGTGATGTTCATTTGTTCAAAGTATTGGATATGCTGGTAAAATGATAAACTTTGACAAAAGAAATAAATAATTTGAATAAATTAAATTTAACAAGGTTTGGTCATTCGTGTATATTGTTCAATTATTCATTGGGAATTAGACTTATTGTTCAGGGTGAGCCATTTGATGTTTATATTCTTTATTTTAGTATCAAAATATACAATACATTAAAAGTGGAAAATTTAACTTGTAATGTTATATTTGTGTCTATATATATATATATATATATATAGATAGATAGATAAAGATATATATGAACATTATCATATATTAGTTGTAACTTTTTGGTAAAATTAAAACTAAATCCTTTGTATGTTATGGCATTT